>CM040095.1:12811778-15311778 GCA_022496805.1 Pohlia nutans | reverse complement strand
AGAAGATACCGTGAATTTTCTTTATTATACTCTTATTTCTTCATTTCAAATAGTTAGAAGGTGTGGAAGATCTTGGTGATTTATCATTATTAGGTGTGTAAGAGCTTGGTGGTCTTCACAAGTTTTTTAGCTCCAAAAAAGGAGCTAAAAAACTTTTGAAAACTTTTGATTAACATGTGTTGGAACTTGGAAGCCTCTCAAAATGGAAACCAAAGACCCACGATTTTTTCCAATAATAGAAATTACTCAAAACAGCTAAAGACCAGTGGAATGGGATCCCTACCGTACATTCTATTGACTTGCATTAATGCACGATCTTAAATTTTTTGAGCCCATAATCATGGGCTTTTTTTTTATCAAACTTTTAAGTGTTTTGAGGGCGATAAAAGCCCAGTAAATCAGAAGCAAGCACGGAGCATACGGTCAGCTATTCCCTCAGCAGGAATTTGACTAGTCACTACAGTACAATGAGAAACACCAAAATTCTCAAATACCTCCTATACAACATCCATGATAGAGTGGTTTAAGCGATGTCATTTCTATTTTCAGCTACCTTGAACCTAACGACTTATAGCACCCATCTACCTAGCGCCCCCCCAACCAAAATACTTTTACAACTCCAACAAAAAGAAAGCTAACTATTTGGAGTACCAACTGAAGATGAAACACCTGCACTAGAAGGGCCAACTGGGAGACTTCCAGGAGGACTGAACCAACCCATGTTGACAGCCAAATCTTCCACAGCCACTTTTGCCACATCGTGTCGCACTCCCATGTCTGTTGCATACCTGCTAAAGCAGTAAACACCTGCAGCAGTGAAAAACATTAGCACAAATTTTAGCCAAAGTCACTAAAAGAGAAAATTCTTTACAAAGGAGCTTTGGGGGGCAATTAGCCAAAAGTGTAGGATTTGTGCCAAAGAAATGTCAAAAGAGCCTAACATGTACTCCCTCTGTCCCATAGAAAGACCATGAAAACTACTCTGCTGCAGGATAGTTTTCATGGTCTTTGTATGGGACAGAGGGAGTAACAAATATAGTAAGTTTCTACAAATTTATTGAAGAATCTAGGATATTCTACCAAAATGGCTACAATATCAGAAGGTAAAGGCTGTAATATTTTTTCTACTATTGGGAAACCATAACAACCACTATTAAAAACCCATGCTTTAACGCATTTCATATGACGTTAAGTTGTTTTCATTATTAAAAACAACATCAAAATGAATGTCTTCATGTTGCTTTGGATGTTATTATTAACATGAAAACATCTTGATGTCACCTGAAATGCATCATGCAAAACATGGGTTTCTTATGGTGAACATCTCTGACCTGCAGTGACGGCAGCGAACCCCCAAGGACTCGTCATCATGAACCTCAAGGGCGACGACACCACAGCAGCAAACGGCGCTCCAATCACAGAAGCTGCTTGACCAGACCGGCCGATCATGTTTCGATCAATCACCAGCAGCCCCGTCTTGCAATAAATGGCGAAGTCTTCACAATTGTTGTGGAAGATGTGGTACAGTCCAAAGCCGTTGGTGAAAAGATAGTTTGCCCGATGCAGCACGAGTTCAGGAGGATCGGATTTCGCAAGCGTGCAGGTCCCACCCCGTGCTTTGGCAAAGAACGTCACTGGGTCGACTTCATACTCAAATCGGTACAGTGGACAACCCACGAGGAAACAGTCCAGGCAAGACAGCACTACACCATTACTGGTGCCTTCCATTCCACATTTTTCGCACTTTTCAGTTGCTGATTCGGGTCTTGAACTGATCAGCAGCACATCAAGGACAGTGCCTGTGCCCAGCTCTTGGTCCCGACCACGAGTAAAATGAATGACCTTATCATCCCCTGCATAAATCCCATGATGCGCATACGTGTATGCTGACCTCCAGGAATAGATATGGTCACCAGGCTTGACTTCAGACCTAGCAATCCTGTTGGACAGGACCCCCATGATCATTTTTCCGGGTGCAAAAGGAGCCTGCATGGCTGCTGATACTAATCCCTGAGCACGCGGAACTCCACGTCTTTTCAGGGCACAGACCCTGCTCTTGAAGAAATCCACTTTGACAGACCTTCAAAGTCCAGCTAGAGAAGCATCAGCATCTGTACCGAAGCAATTATTTGTCGAACTTCCACCACCGCTTGTTATATGAAAGTGAATTCTAGTTTCATTCTTTTCCAGTTCATTCCCTGAATACCTCGCATAAGAATCACCTGCACACACATACCAGGTGTGAGCTTCAGAACTGAGATCCAAACCTAATCATGAAACTCTTACTAACGGCTAAACTACCAAAGTCCTGTGATGAGTTTCCTACTAAAAAAAGTATGACACTCTTTTCGCTAATTGTCCGAAAGGATACAGACATAAAGCACCTCCCCGTCAATACAAATCAACCCCAATAGAAGCGCTTTGTGATGCAAAAACCATTCATGCACTGAAAAAATCGTTTTGACTTCCTAAGCTACTGGCTCCAAGCTAACAAAACCCATAACTCCAAAATCTGAAGAGATGGGCGAAGGCATAGGCTTTCAGGTACATGAAGTGCTCGATTCAATTGTGATAGATTCTGGAACCGACGAACCTAACCAAAAACATGGACGCTGCATTAAAATTTTCGTTGCAAATATCATTACAAACCGTCGAATCTTAGCACCTAGCGGGGCTCTAAAAGAGGCATCCTCGTTACAAAATTCTTGACTAAAAGATCAACAAAGAACAAATCATTTTTAAAGCAGTTACGATTAAAAATGGAAAAATCGTTAAGCTAAATGCCTCTGCGTGCACACAACCCCAGAAGTCAAACCACCTACACAACGGCTACCCTACACAATCTCCTAAAAGGAACGTAGCAAATTACGCCAATCGGATAACGTATAAGATTGCATTGTGATTGTGACCACATGTCGCTTATATTAAAACATCACCCCGGAACCTTCGATTTCCCTAATTAATGCTAACTGATCGTAACGGCAACCGATATAGAACGCAACTAGCATAAAAAGACTAACCCCTCTGCACCATTCTAAACGTAAGCTCCACGTCAACCTAATACATACCTCCTCACCATTCCAAAATCCTCCGTCCAATTCATTTCCCCGAACCAACTGTTAACAGCCATCACACTTGAATTCTTTCACACATGGAACCATCCCCGAACTAGGGTTTCGTAACAATCCGAACCTCGCACATCCACTATACGAAACGATGCTTGGGAACCAACACATAATCATCACCCCCGGTAACTTCAATTGCTCCAATTAATGCTAACTGATCGTAACAATAATCGAGACTACGAAAGCGACGAGAATAAAGACTAGCCCCTCCACACCTGCTACGCGTAACTTCTACGTTAACCTAAACCTACGTCCTCACAATTCCAAAATCCTCCCTCCAATTAACCCCGAAAGGACCAAGGATTCATGGTTTTAAAATGACAAATTCATTGATCATACCGTATTGTGAAAAATAAAATTAAGATGATACCAAATTTTATATCACAGGAATCAGTAAAGAACATTGCATGTGTTAGTTTTAAAAATCAAAATCAAATCAAACAAAAAGAAGTCCACATAAGACCTCATCAAAACTGCCATAAAAAACATTAGGCCCGATTTGGTCCTTCAGCGGTTAACAAGCCATTAAAGTCATCCATCATTCTAATAATAATTCTATAAGATGTCCAACACAAATAGGAAACTCCTTTACTCCCGCAAACAAGAAAGCGTTCATGGAACGTAGGGTTTCGTAACAATCCGAACCTTCAAGCGCACTGCTCCAAATACCTCCACGGCTCACACCCCCGCGTCCGCAGAGGGACGGAGCGAGGGCGCTTGCATGGAATGTTGTAACGACGAGGGGGTACCAAAAACAAACAAAAAACAGTAAGGGAAAAACAGAATGGATGAGGGGGAGGGAGAGAATTGAAGAGGGGCTGGGCTTTTGAGGGCGCCGCGAGGGGGGGAATTGATTGCCGAGGAGGTCGGTACTCGGTCGTAGGTGGTCGGTAGCGTACGTGTGAGGGCGGTGGGGTTTGGGCGGTTGGTTTGGATGAATGTGGCGAGAATGGATGAATGTGGGTGGTTCTCACTGGCTTGGGTTCTACGCTGAATTGATTTTTTGGGCGGGATTTGGGGTTGTCCACGTGGCAATCTACGTATGAACAGGGCTTACAGTGTCTTGCAAAAGTGAGTCAGAACTTTGGAAAGAGAACCTTGGAATGCATTTTTCTACCAACTCATTAAATGAAATCATGGTTTTCAAGATAGAGGAGATACATCATGGAGTTCATGAACTATTAATAAAGTTTACATTGACACATACATGGGATATAATTAGAGAAAATTGTCCTAATATAAACACATGCCATGACTCAGTTTTGCATGCCATTGAGAACTCATGAGTCAAGACATGTGTTTTGCATGCCAAAAATGTATTGAAAACTCATGAGCCCAAATTGGCTTGGGTATATTGAACTCCAATGTTGCACTACTGATTCAGAGCTTCATACACATCTTGAGTGGATTTTAATTACACACCATGGTGTACTTAGAGGAGCTTTCTGCAAGTGCTCGTACAGATCTTGATAATTCCATTCTGGTGAAGTTGCAAGCTGGTAGGTCCACTAGGGATGTAGGAAATGAATTGCAGGTGTCTCAAAGTCATGTTGCAAGACTGAGAAGGAAGAGATTGTCTGATATTCCTACTAGTAGTAGTGGTAGACCACAAGCATTGACAAATACACAGAAGAGAGCATGCATTAGAGCTGTCACGTCAGGAGGGTTTGAAACAACAACACAGGCTACCAAGTATGTACGTGAGGAATGTCAAGTTACTGTAAGTGTTGATACGGTGAGAAGGGTCTTACGTGCAGCGGGGTTGAAATCAAAGGTGAAGCAGAAGAAACCAAAATTGAACGAGAGGCACATCAAGGATCGACTTGAATTTGCTAGGCGGCATGAGCATTGGACCATTGATGATTGGAAGCACGTCATCTTCTCTGACGAGACAAAGGTAAATCGATTTTGCTCAGATGGTCGCAGTTGGTGTTGGATTCGCGATGAACAGTCTTGTGATTTAAGACAAGTGAAACAGACTGTAAAGTTTGGTGGTGGTTCAATCATGTTGTGGGATTGTATGACATTCCAAGGCTCAGGCATGTTTTGTAGAATTGAAGGAAGAATGGATCAACATCAGTACAAAGAAATCTTACAAAGAGATTTGATGTACACCGTGATGGCATATGATCTTGATCCTTCAAAATTGATTTTTCAGCATGACAATGATCCCAAACATACAGCAAAAAGTGTTAGCCAATGGCTAAAATTACAAAAGTTTGATGTTCTTAAGTGGCCTGCACAATCTCCTGACCTAAATCCAATTGAGCATCTTTGGGCAGGGCTAAAACGTCGACTTAACCAATATGAAAGTGCTCCAAAGGGAATTTTAGAATTGTCGGAACGGATTGAAGAGTGTTGGGACTTCTATAGAATTAGAAGAGTGTAAGAAGTTGTATGAAAGTATGCCACGGCGAATCCAAGCTCTTTTAGCTGCCAAAGGCAAGTGGACAAAATATTAGATTGTTTCTTTGATTGAGGATGCAAAACTGAGTCATGAGACACAGTTTCCTTTTGACGTAATTTTCTTGTACATATTAATGTAAGAAGGATTTTCTTTTGCATCAAATTCTAGCTCACTAAAAGTACTATCATATACAAGTTGTAATTTGTGCAAATCTATCACCAATTTTCCTACATTAGTAACTGTATTCTGATTTACAAGAACTTGACTCAGTTTTGCTAGACACTGTATATTCGACAAGTTATGCCTTGTCCAAGGCGAAATTCTTGTCAATGAAAAGTATGTTAGAATTCCGAGGAACTGAAGGAAGAGAACGAGGGAATTTTTCAACATGAAAAAGTTTTTTTTTTTTTTTTTTCATATTGTCCCCTCTAGTTCTATCCAAATTCCAATGATATGTAATTAGTCAAGACTCAAGGGCTGAGAGCCACGTCACCTCTTAGAGTATTTTGATGAAGATAGTTAGGTTTCTTCATCGTTCAAAATTTAATAGATATTTGAATTTAAGATATATGAAAAAATAAACTTCCGAATGCTTATCCTCATAAATAGCAGAAACTCAAGAATCTTATCATGGAATCTTCTTGTGAAAGAAAAATAAGGACCGCTTTACATGATGGGCCAAGACCAAGTTGGAGCTCTCATATGCTTGAATCCTTGTAGCTGATTGGTTAACCCCTAAATGACAGAGGGGGTAAGGGCAAAACCTAAATGTGTTATAAAATGTTGCTTCTACAACTTCAATGAAGTTTGGTACAAAAGAGAAAATGAGAAGCACGATGTTTAGTAATTATCCGTACGGTCAAACTTTCAAAAAATGTTTTAGATACTCATTAAACGAATTTAGAAGCATTTATCGTTGAATATTCACCAAAATTACAATTATTATTTTTAGAATTTGAAATTTGGTATGATTGGTTGAAATCTAGACATTCTATTCTAAAGTTCAAAAAAGCAAAATTTTAGAAAGAGGGAACATCATTACTTTCCCGAAATAGCAAGTTTTGCAACACTAAGACAATGTTGAGGTGTTTGTCTTTGGAAATTTCTCCTTGATGGAGTTTAACTCCGATTGACATGATTCAAATTGGGTTGGAAAGTAGACTTGATTTCCTATTTGAAAATATTTTTTTTTTTTAATTTTTTTTTTTTCATCTCGGGCAACCCGTAAAAAAAGGGCAGCGACCATAAAATGGTTGATCGGTCACTTAGGGGTTAAATTTACAAAATCAACTTCAAGAACTTCACATTTCTAGATCCAATTCTCTTCCTTGAAGCCTTGTCGGATTTTGTTTTTAGTGCATTAGAACATAATTTCAACCCATTAGAATATGAATTTCAAGGAATGGCCTTGACTCTATCATGCAAAGACCTTGGGGTTGATTTCAAGGAATAAACCAATCACATACAATGATTCACGCATGTCAAAGCTCCAAATTAACTTGAAAATCAATCCACATCCCTTGGGCCATGTCAAAACTTCCTCCCTTCTTGGCCTGAGCCATTAATTCCTCTGAATTGGCTTTGGATTTAACCCCTAAAGGACCACAACTATGTTTCTCTCCAAACACTTCAAAGTATCCCTTCTCATAAAAAGACAAATAGCTTTTGATCTAAAACCTTTTTGACCGATTCAACCGTAGGATATTTCAACCAACTTGAATTTATTACAACCTAAAAAATTTCAACCGTTCAAGGTTCTTCAATAGTAAGATTATAAGATTCAAAGTTGGTAGCACTTTTTTTTTGACTTGTTGCCCAAGTTTGAAACTCTCTGGAAATGCCCAAAATGCAAAGTTTAGTCTCAAATTTGGTAAAATGAATTTAACAGTTGTGTATATGGGGGCGTTCGCTCATTGTGTACAAAAATTCAGATGCATAAAATTGTATGAAAATTTTCAGGAGGTGCCCGCAATTAGGTTTTTCACCTTTACATGATTGTATCTTTTGATCTATACATCATCTACATATGCAAATTACCATCCCATCTTCATTACAATGAGTAGAATCACCACAAAAAATCTCAATAATTGAAGATCAATACTCATTCCGTACTAAGCTGACCGAACTTGGAAAATTAGCCTTGGTCCTTTAGGGGTTAATTGGCCTGTTATGTAAAGCAGTCCTTACTGGTCAAATTTATGATCTTGATGAAGTCTCAAGTTTTGAAGTCAACGTAAGATTCTTGGGAGATGTGTACAGGTGTGGAAAGATCTTTGGGTATAAGAGCCAACCCTTTTGAAATCAAGTTCTTATCACTGTATGAATTTTGTATGAAATTTCAAATTGGAAGGTTGTAGACAGCTGCAAGTGCAAGTACAGAACTCCATTTCCACTCAAAAATGAACATTTAGCCAAGTCATGTTTACACCACTCGCTCCTAAGGCCAACCAAGTATATTGTATGATCTACATAACCGACAAGCTGCAGGAGCAATGAATTTGCACACCTTGTTCATCAAAAGGCTCACAAAGAGAAGAGTTATGGGTTCTAACGTATCAACCCTGGCTTCAGTTGCCAGTATAGGAAACATGATCAGGTCCATAACAGTTTTAGCATCCTCTACCTTATTCTGAATTCTGCACAATCTATTCACAGAATAAACAGGAACAGAAAGATGCACTTGAGACTATTCAGTACGAATAAGAACTTCAGAGGCCTTGAGCATGGTTACCTCAGAAATAAAAAATACATAAATATTAGTATTAAACAATGGTGAGGTCATCGTCTCCCTGCACATACCGCATCAATTACACACACCGACTGGATTTACAGAGGAGGGTCAGCAACTATTTATATCTTGGACGCGAAGCCTAAGCCAACAGAAGCCAAGTCAACGTTGGCATCAACAGTAGGCTGCTCTCGTGCAACCTTGGCAATCAACTTGGTCTCATCGGGAGAGCCCCCTTCCAGAAAAGCACCCATGACCTTGTTGTCCTTCACCCAGTAAGCACCAAACTTTGAACCCGGTTTTCCAGCCCCCTCTTTTCCCCAAATGACAGCCTCACCCACATTGTCACCATAAAACTGCCACGACAGGTCGAAGGAGCGCGAATAGAAGAATGGGAGGTAATCATACTCATCCACAACTTCACCCTTCTCAGCGGCTTTAATTGCCTGCATTAAAGAAATGGTCGCCTCCATATGAGCAAACGCAAAGTTTATACAAAAAAGCACTTTAATCATGTTCAAAAGGCCATGCCCAGGATAAGGCTCAGGTTCAAATGTGAAGAAAGACACACAACTGCGCCTCTTCGGGAAATTCAGGCATTGCATACCTGAACAGCCTGCATGGCAGACTTCCTTGCATGGTCCACATGCTCTACTCGCCGTGTATCGCCATACATCTTCATTGGGAATGTTGCAAGATCGCCAATGGCGTACACGTCCGGGGCACTGGTCTTGAATGAAGCATCAACCTGCACAGCAAACAATTACCAGTGGGCTCTCCATGAAAACTATAATTGAGTACTCTGTGATTTTTAAGGGCAGAGTTTTCATCATATTTAAGTACAAATTATGTTAACAGGAACACAAACCTTAAAACCACCTTTCTCCTCCTCCAACAAACCCTTGAAAGGTGCCAGTAGTGGCTTTGCGCCAACTCCCACTACTACAAGGGTGCTATCCAACGATCTACCATCTTTCAAAATGACTTTCGACACCTGCATCAACCATCCTCATGTGTTAAAACAATTAAAAAATAAAAGAGAGTCAGCTACAAGAAAGTTGATCCTCATTCATAACGAGAGCATGCAATGCAGTAGCCCACATATCGTGATAGTGGAAAAAGCTTCTCACGTGGCCCTCGTCATCTTTCTCAAAAGCAGTCACGGATGTTCCCTTGATGATGGTGACGCCTTTACCCTCGTAGTAGCCCTCGTAAAAGGAGGCCAGTTCAGGCGTAAACAAACGAGGCACTGTGATCAAGAAATAACATCATTTAGGTTGTGCAAACTCTGTACAATTTACTAGTCATGAACTACATCACATTCCGAATACTCAACCTTCTTCAATAAAAGTGCATGAAACGCAAATAAAAAAACCCTATTGAAGCTGTCCAACACCAAGTTTGTTAAGAGTCTTACTGAAGCAAGGATCTGGAAACACCATGGTGACTTTAATCTTGTTGACCGTTAGGCATGCAGCTAGTTCAATCCCAATGTACCCTCCTCCAACAATCACTGCTTCACCTCCCTTGAAACCTTTGATAGCTTCAACAAGTTTATCGGCATCATGCACTTCCCTCAGGTAAAATATTCCTTTGGCATCAGCTCCAGCAGTTTTGAAATCCGCGAGGTTAAGGAACTACAAGCAATCAGACCAATTAAACCTTGCATTATTCAGTTGCTTGCTCGTTTACTCTTGTAACTCTCAGATCAACTATACTCAGTATCAGAAAAGCTTGTAACACCAACACGATTTACTGAAACTTCACGCTTGCCACAATTATCAAGGACAGCGTACCCACCGTAGAGCCTGTTGCAATAAGCAGGCTTCCATAGTTGTAGACTTCCCCTTTATCAGTCGTCACGGTCTTGTTCTCCAAATTGGCCTTCACGATCTCAGTCTCGAGTTTTAGTTCAATACCTGAGTGAATTCAGATTACAAGTTCGTGATATTAGGTGCTGCCAATAATCTTCACTACTTTTCCTGGCAGACAACATAGATTCCTAAACTTAAGTGCTGTGGATGAATAGGAACACTTGCCTTTTTCAGCATACCACTCGGGCAGTTGTTTCTCTCCTCCACTCCCTACACACACGTGGAAGCCTGGAAGCCTTGCAGGTGCTGTTACAGAAAAAACGCCATACCTTTGTTAAAAGAAAAACAAACTGCTGCCAGACAGAAGCGACCCTGAAGAACACCAATGAGATGCGTAGTCGTTTACTCCAAGAGAGGAGAATAAATCATAATTCAACATGATGGAAGTCTGTGAGATGCTGCCGAATGCATTACAATGTGGACTCCGGCACTTACACCAATCTCAGGGCATGAAGTCGGAGAGATACTGTACCCAATTCTTACCTTCAGGAAACAGATAAGCTTTGCTCAGGGCAGGCCGCTCATAAGGTGCTTTCTGTCATACGAATTAAATTCAAGTTAACTGCTGAACAATCTAAACAAGAAAATACCACAACATGTTACTTATACAACATATTTACTTGGCTTATGAGGGATCTAAATTCTAACAAGAAAACCGCGGAATAATTGATTACTCCTACTGTATCCATAAGCTAAACAACAACGTATCCACTGATTGATATATAAAATCGCTGAAAATAATTAGACCCTAATCACTGATGCCCTCGGTTTGCCACAACCTTTTAAATAGGCCTGTACAATCAACCAGAAAACGAGCACAGTACAGTAGCATGCAATCGACTAGACCAGTCATTTACCGCTTCTTTAGAAAAAATTGTCAGCTCTCCAGGTTGCAATCCTAGTTTCACAAACTCCCGAGCAGCATAGCCCTGTACAGATCACAACACGATCTCAGGTTTTTAACTCCCCGGCTCTAAAATTTGCCTCATTTCCAATGCACAACCCCTAATTGCAAGCCAGAACAAATGAAGGCACATTACTGAAATCAAAAAAACTAAGCCAAACGAGCAATCTGATGAATTCTAACAAACGCAGAAGATCTTCCTAGGTAATAAACTTCTTTCATGCACCCATGTCGTACTTAGAACCTATTGAAGGACACAGTACCCACTATGCCAAATCTCTCGAAAACTCTAGAATGATGATAAAAACAGACATCCAAGTATACAAAACAGCTACAAAAGACTTACCCCAGAAACACCTCCTCCCACCACAATGTACTTTTTCGAAATAGCTGCCATGATGGCACTTTTCAGAAACCTGCACAAGAAATTCAGATGGTAAGCTTACCAAGGACATATGGAAAATAGAGAACTAAGCATTATGCATCAACCATCACAGACTGAATTCCAACGGATGATGAGGAAAATAATTTAAATGCGGTACAAACTCTGAGAATCAAAACTCTCCACATGAAGCTAATGAATAAAAAGGAAACAGACACTATAAAACAAACATAAAAACAAGACAACGTGTGGAATCCAACCCAATGGACCACTAAGAAATAGGTACTATCGTGTCACGCAAAAATCACCCCAAACATGTAATAACATATAATCAAAAGCCAGATGGTCCTCGTACATCAATTGCTCGACCTGAAACGAGCACGGACCTCTATGAACCCTAAAAACCTCTCATCAATCATACAACAGTAGAATTTCCCAGGTACATCAAATGCACGACAAATCGGTAGGTCTAGACAGATCGTAACATCTCAAATTACATTGTAGGTTACTAACATGAATTAAATCAGGATTCAATATGCGATCATGAGAGCTACTAGAAGAAAGGGCAGACAAGCTTCTAACTCCAAATACAAACGGTACAGACGTAGGTCAGTACCGGTAATGGTCTACAACCTCCCACTTTGAAATTGCATAAGAAATTCATACACCGTGATCACAATTCTTGTGCTCAAAGTGTTCTCTATGATGATCTCCCAAAAGTCACATCCTACACATTGATTGAAATGCTTAAAATTACACAAATAGTATCCCTAACTTAAATATTTCTGTGAACAAACAAACTTTCTCTAGAGAATGTTATGAAATTCCACGGCGGCCCTAAAACTACTACTAATTCCTCTCGCGCTCTAACAAGACCAGAACCACTCCTTTCAATTTTACTGGTACTCTCAATCAAACTAGAAATAAAAGAGAGGCCGAAATTCCACTAAGCCTCTTCGGGCACCATAAATTCCGGGATAAAACAAATTTCCACACAACGGCCATGGCATTCGTAAAACGACGAAATTATGTTCAATTCTGAAGCTTCAAACACAGCACAGACATCATTCGGAAGAAATCAGACGCCGAGCAAACACACGGAATCCCCTAAACCTACACCAAAACATGAAACCCGCACCAAATCGAGCACCGAAAAGCTCTACAGAAAGAGTGACAGATGTACTCACCGAGCCAGAGGTGGATCGCACGCTTCAAATGGGCGGAGCTGCGAGATGGAGCACAAAAACTTCACAGATTGCAGATGGAACTGCGTGAAACGAAAGCCTTACTAGAAAGTCTGATGGAGTGGCAAACGTGGTGGACTGAGGTCGCTACCATTGGGAACTTCGAGGACAAGAAAACGTTCTGGGAACGTGGTCGGGAACGAGAGAAGACGCGAAAGCCTCCGTGCAGCTTCGATGCTCACAGAACCAAACAAGTGCACGGAATATTACCCCACGTCGGATTGGACCGGATGAAAATGTGACACGTCATTAATTGGTTTCTCATAGCGAGAGATCTTGAGGTTAAGGTAGTGTGCCCAATAACCGTTCAAATTTCAGATTTGGCTAGCTTATTGGAGGGCGGCCGAGGGAATCAATTTTGGTACATGTGCAAAGTATGTTGGAATTTAAGCCAATTGGAATCATTAATTTTGGATACATCTTGAATTAGTTATGAATTTTGGAAGTAGAAGCCGTAGGGGTACCAAAGACCGTTCAGTCTAAAATGTGCACGTTGAGTACATTAAAAGTTGGAGGTGGGGGCTATAATGTACCTCCTGCTTAAATTAAGCTACTGAACGGTTTTTGGTGCCTGACGAATTTCGAGCACTCTACCTTATTGCAGTGCCAAAAAAAATGGTCTAGGTGGTCATTTTGGATATGTGAAGTGTAATCATGTAAAATTTGTAAGGGATAACCCCTAAACGTCTGAAAGTGCCATTGTGGCCAGTAGAATATGGTGTATTTTTCTAATATTTGGAATGGATCCAAACCTTTTATAGGTTTGAGTTCAACATAAAAGCTGAAATTTACATCAATGTCGTTCTAGTGAGCTATAGATATCCCAATTTAGAGCTTCTTGTTGGTAGCAAATGCCAGTTACACAGCCACGTATCTATTATCCCCATGGGACATTTAGGGGTTAAGTTTGTGTTTTGAAAGAGTGTCTGTTGATACCTTTGAAAGGAGGAGTAAACCTTCACCAATGGTTCTTTGCTTAGTGGGCACTGACTCATGGGCAGGTCGAACATGCAGTTTATTCTCGTTAGCCTCAAAAGAGAATTGGAGTTTCTATCTATCTTTGTGTTTTGAAAAAAAATAAAAAATGAATATATAGTTACTTTTTGGAAGGAAAAATCATCACATGTGAAGTTTAGGAAGACCTCTGAATACCATCATCAAAACCTTTACAAATCATTGTATATGTCTCCATATACAATTATGTAGTTTTAACAACTTTCGAGCAATTTTAAAAAAAAAATACTTTTTTTTTAGAGAGAATGTATTCATATATTGTCATTAAACCTGATTGAATGTGTGCATAGGTCAAGGCATGTTTAGAAATTGTATTGAGATCATATATAAAAACCTCATGTCTTGTCTTTGAAAATATTATTATAAAAAAAACAAGAAACAAAAATTGTCTATAGAAAGCTATAGAAGTGTAGTTTTGTTTTTAATAATAATGCAAAGATTTAACGAATGCTGATGAATTCTCCTTACAATCATTTCAATCACAAGAGATTCATAGCAATTTTGTAATCTTAGTATGCATTATTTCCAAATACTTGTTATAATATGAATCTTACATTGTTGCGTGTTTTGTTGGAACTTTTAATAGAAATTCATATTGCTAAAAATATGAAACAATTTGTAAAAACTTCCTAAAATTTGATTTCTTTTATAAACACTTTAGACTCAAAGATTAAGTGGAAAATCAACACATTTGTTTGTTTATGACAAGTTGTTTGTTTTGGTTTGTTTCATTTGTATGTTTTGTTTTGTTGAGATCTCTCGGATCGTGTGTCTTTTGATTGCGTTCTTAGTGTTGTCGGAGAGCTCTCAACAAGGAGGAGTGCATGGAGTTTGTTTTGTTGCGTTTAGACTTACGGTGTCAAAGTGATAGATTTTTTTAGTGATTTTTGTCGCAATAAATTGAATTAAATTATGAAAAATGGAAAAATGGAGTTTTGATGACCCTTTAACATTATCAAAAAGCGTAGGGATGCACTAAAGTTGTTTTGTAGTTTATGGACCTACAGTGTGTTAGTTGTAGATTTTCAGTTGGATTTTGTCACCATATTTTGAAATTAATTATAGATTTAAAATAAGAAAAAAAAAAAAAAAAAAAAAAAACAAAAGAGAAGGGAACATTGGGAACACAAGAATGCACAAGAATATGGGGAACATTCTAAAAAGCAAAAGCACGGGAAACATGGTGAATGCACAAGGAACACAAGAGGTGCATGAGAATACGGGGAACACAGGGAACACGAACATTGAAAAGGCCCTTCAAAAGCTTGAGATCTCTTCTAGTGATGAACTTGAAGACATAAACCTCTTTTGGACATGCTTTTTTATTTTTGATGTGGGTTCAAATCGTCAACTTGATTCTTTTCAACCTCAAAAACATTTGTTAACAACTTGAATCTGGCTTGAAAATAAAACAAACCCAAAAAGTGCTTCTATATTCATTATATTTTGTCTCTTATTTAACCTAGGTTATTAAGATTAAGGTAGGAAGTGTCAAAGTTTGTAATTATTATCTTTCGAAAAGAGGCGATTTGGAAATGAAACTTAAATCTTTACAGTTGGGGTTTCTACCTGTGCACGCAATTTGATTGAATTCAAAATCATATGGAGTGACTTGATTCTGAAAGTAAAGTTGAAATCTTACATCACAATTAACACTGCTAGTGACCGAAGTTTGATGTGGCATCTTTTTGCTATTAAAAAAATGAAGATATCTTTAAAGTCGTTTTGGGCAATCTGGCAGTAGAAAGCCACAAAAGAAAAAAAGAAGAAAAAGTGAAAAAAGACGGCTGCTTAGCATAACATTCAGTAGCCTTTGTGAGTACTGCCTCCCTCCAACAGAATGATGTGGAATATCCCACATTATTTCATCATCCCAATGAAATGATGTGGGATATTCCACATTTAATCAGTAGCTATGGGAACACGTGGCAATAAGCAAGAGCAAACAACCATGGTGCACAGTAATCGAAAGCACTTTCAATCACAATTCAACATTGTTTTTTCGTTGTTTATTTGATTGATTCTCAACTCAACAGTGTTTTGTCATTCATTGTTTATTTGATTCAAAAGTTCATTCAATTAGAAATCACTGGTCACTCTGTTTATAAAGGTGAATGAAACCAAAAGGCAGTCTCTTTGAAGGCTACTGAATGTTATGGACCTTGTTGTATGGGTACCTCAAAGCCCTTTGGGGGGATACCATGTCCGGTATCTTCAAGGCACTAGTGGCTAGCTAGGTAGTAGCATAGTGTGTCAGAATAGTGTCCATCCTCGAAAGGGGAGAGTAGTATTGTCCCAATTTCCCCTTGTCCGGTGGGCATCGGATCATTGGCATTACGAATGGACACTTCATTCACGCCGGCCCCTAAAGGGACCGGAGTTTCTATCTATCTATCTATTTATGTAGAATACCATTGCACTATTTCCGTATAAACTGAACGAACGAACGTCGCTCGTTCGTCGTCGTTCCCGACGGCGTCCACCGTCGTCGCCGCAACCAACGACAGCTGAACGGACTTTTACTTTATTGTCGTCTACCTTTTACTTTTCCATCTCCCGTGACAGGCAGAACCCAGGCAGGGCTTTTGTCAGTTGTCTCTTGAATCCTCGCAAGCCAAAGCTTCACTGTTGCGCGTCTCGAGCACACATCGTGCTTTTCGCGCTGTAGATCCGGCTTCCTTTCGGTGTGATGCATCTCGTGAAGAGCATCGAAGAATGAAAACTATGGTGTAGTAGATTCGTGCCCCGTAGTCTTATTATCATTAGTTTGATGGTCGTCTCAGGTTGTTGCAATCAAGCCGTGTTGTAGCGAACCCCGATCGATGGGGTTGTGGCCTCAACGAAGAGATGATGACAACGTCGGTGTCCCGAGTGGGCCGGATTGCGACTCTCACTTTGCTCATTAGTGTCATTGTCTTCTTCGGGTACCAATTCCCCGCGGACGAAACCACGTTCGCGCGCTTGCGCTCTTGGTATCCGCTCGGGGTAATCACCGCGCCTGCTCCGCCACCTGAATCAGAGGTGATTGCAATTTTTTCGTCGCAATTCTAATCTCGATTTTATTCGTTTCCCCTTCTAGATTCATGAATTCCTCTGTTAGGGTTTGATCGTTTCCCCTTTTAGATTCATGAATTGCTCTGTTAGGGTTTGATCGTTTCCCTAATTTGTTCGTTTTTCCTTTTAGATTCCCCAGGGGTTTGGTGGATCCGAGAATTCGACGCGGTCGCCACGCGTGGCGGTGTGCCTTGTTGGCGCGGCGCGGGCTTTTGAGTTGACTGGTAGGACTCTGAAGAAGTACGTTTTGAATGCCTACAACGACACAGATGTGTTTCTTCACTCGCCTCTTGATAAAGACTCACACAAGTTCACGCTCTTGAGTGGAGCCTTGGGGCTCGCTCATGCCCGTATCTTTGTTCCGGGAAATCTTCCGGAAAGTCGATTGCAGCGCGAAGTGCTCACTGGGGCGAATTCTCCTAATGGAATCCAGGTTTGTTTCGTGTCAAGATGTTTCCATGCAATCAGGTTACTACTGAGGTTTTTCAAAACCCTAGAATGATGTAAGGACTGTTTTGTATTTTGTATTTTTTTGTTTTTTTTTCCATGGACACGATGCAATTAGGTTGTCGGCAACTAGCCCCTTCACGACTACTAGGTTTTGGATGCGATTTCCATAGTTTTTGATGTTTATAAAAAAAGCAAGACGATAGCTTTTTTTTCAGACAGTTCAATTTGGATGAAGCTTCATAGATCTTGGTCAAATCAAACCAGTTTACTGTGTACCCTCCATACAATGACACATGTGACAAGACATTTCTATGACTAATCCACACCTTGAAGTTAGGGCTTTCCAAATATCTCATAATAGAGAGGGGCAACCACAAAAGCATGCAGTTTTGAAAATTCACAAAAATAAATAAATAAAATTTTAAGAAGCTGAATGTTGTTAGTATAGGCTAAAATATTAAGGTTATCAAGATGGTATAATAAATGTGCAAAATTTCTTTTCCCTATTTGAGAGCAGCGTTGGTGTTGCAGATAGCACTGTTAGAATACCATCGTTTCCAATAATCAATATGCTTTTGGCTAGCATTTAGAATAGCGGACCTTCATAAATCACAAACCCTACTTGCTCTGCTCCGAAGCCTTTCAGATAAGGCTGGAACGGCTGTGTAGGCTGTTTTTAAGATTGAATTGAAAAATTAGGGTTTAGGATCCCGTAGGGGTTGACCACATTGATTTATATAAATACGTTCTCCATGGCTCCCATGTTTTCAAAGATGCTTCCTACTGGATGAATGGGACATATATGTTCTGCAGGGTATTCTGTACTCCTGACGAGGATTGTTAATAATTTGAGGATTGTTGTGTGCAGGGCCTTCTGCAGTACTTCAATTTGGTGGAAGGATGTTTGGGAATGATCCACGAGCACGAGAACAAGCACAACTTCAGTTACGATTGGATAGTGCGCACGAGGGTGGATGGATACTGGAGCGGGCCACTGCCACCGCTGCAAACGTTGAACACCTCGGTTTACTACATTCCGGACGGATCTCATTATGGAGGTCTCAATGACAGGCTAGGGATCGGAGATGCTGCGACCTCCAAAGTAGCTTTATCCAGGTTGAGTTTGCTTCCGTTTCTGCACCAGCACGGCAGTCGAAACTTGAACTCGGAGACGGCGTTCAAAGCTCAGTTGGAGTTTTCCAAAGTCGCCTACCACGTGAACAGGTTCCCCTTCTGCATCCTTACGTATCGCAAGTACGCATGGCCTCCTCAATACTTCGGTGTGCCCGTGATGGCGATTTCGACCAAGGGCGCTTTGAACGGGGCGAAGTGCCGGCCTTGCACGCCCAAGTCCACTGGAGCAGGTGCGCAAGCCATCTTGTCCAAGCTCGGGAAAGGCTGGGGATGGCCTGGGTCCATCGACGGTGCTGAGCTTTGTGATGCGCGCGGTGGCTGGGAACCTCAGTGGCCTCAAATCTATGAGAAGGAATCCGGGGAAGAAACCGATAAGAATGTTACCACCAGGTCCGTTGCAGACTGTGTTCGTGATGTGGAAGAGTTTCAGAAGCAATGGGAGGCTTGGGACGCCCCTCCAGCCATGGAGATCTGTTCCCTGAAGGTCTAATGGCCCATTCACACCAAGAAGCTCCAGCACTTTGCGTTGCGTTCCTGGAATGCTGCAAGGTAAATTTCGAAAATAGTATACAATTTCTTGCGGTGTCAGAGCCTTGTCTTGCCTCTTCTTGCTTTTGGCCAATGCATGTGCGTTGGTGGAGTGCAAATTTCTTGCGGCACTCAAAATGCGTTGGAGCAGCTTCTTGCATACGTCAGGTCAAAAAAATAAATTTTACAGGAGCACATTGTAGCTACCAAAAACTTACTTGATGAATGCAAATTCTATGCTGCACTCACGTTAAGTGATGGCCGGTTCACACCAGCCACATGCGGCAGGATGTGCGTGCGTCATGGTAGGTAGTTTGGTAAAATCAATTTTATTTAAATATCTACAATGCAAAAGGAACACATGTAAGAAAGTGAAGCAACGCAAAAAAAAGAGAACAGTTGGAAATTTGTGGCAGGGAAGTGCATGCATTTAGTGCTTGCATTCAGAGAAGACAAGCTTCAATAGTGCGCAAATTATATTTTAGTGTATATGATTTTACCTGCATGAGGAACGCAAGTGCAATAGTAAGGGCTGGTGTGAATGGGCCACGAGCGAGCAGCTTGGGATTAACTTAGGATCAGCCATCCCCTGCTGTTTGTAGGTATGTACAATCTGTACTTGTGTAAGGTTTGGAAACTATTTTTGACCTTTAGAAAAAGAATTGTTGCATTTTTTTCACTTGAGTGAGGGCTGATATCACTTGAAAAAGCAGCTTTGTTTGGAGAAATGTGCGCTCTGTTCAATTTGTATTGTAAAGAATGAATCGTATTAGATTGAATGTTTTGTTTTTGATTTTGGTTTTTGATGTGTTGAGTTGTGCAAGTAATGGACTGAAAGTTTCTGCCACTCCTGGGTGCAATCGATCTTGTGATTGAATTTTTTGAGGTTTCTGTACAGATTCCTTTGGATATTGTTTTACTGTGTTTTGCTATGAAATTTCATTGAACATACAAGTAGCATGGAGACCCTAGTTAGTTTTCTTCTTTTAACCCTTAACCCCTAAATGTCCTCACCTATTTTGCAAAAGTCAAATCTCTACAATTTGCATACTTGAAATATCACATTCGATGATTTATAATTTTTCATTGATAGTCGTTAGCACTATGAAGGTATGACAAAAATTTCAACATGATTGGAAGATATTTTGAATATTTGCAAATTTTATTATGTAAACAAGATAAAAATTCAAAATAAATATATTTTTGTCAAATTTAATATCAAAAATTGTATTTAAGGTAGATAAAGTTACATTTACAAGTAGTAAAAATATGAAAGTGAAGAAAATAAAAGAAACCTATGATTGGAGCATTCTTAGAAAGTCCTTTGTATTTTGAACACTCAAATTCCAAATTTCTCAACGGTGGAAAAACTTCAAATGAAGTCTATTTTCCAATCCCAACGGTCAAAAGATGTATCATAACTTAACTTAAACATCTAATGAAAACACCAACTACATTAAAGCTAAAACACTTGATTTTTTGGACGTTTGACCAAAAATCAAGCATAATATGGTTGATTGGGCACTTAGGGGTTAAGGGACCAAGAATTCATGGTTTTAAAATGAAAAATTCAAGCAATCGTATTGTGGAAAAATATAATTCAAATGAGACTGAATTTTACATATCCGACCAGAATCAGCCAGTGAAGAACGTTGCATGTGATGGTGAAAAAACAAATAAATTTAAAGAAAAGGAAATCTATGTACCGGTAGATGACATTCAAAATTGCTAAAAAGAACTTGAGGCCTGATTTGGGCTCCCTGGTCCGTTTGGGGGTTAAAACTCTGCCTTTTGTTACACAAAGTGGACAAATGTGGAGATCATTCTTTGCTTTTGAAAGAAAGTAGACTTTTGGGAGCCTAGATGTTGGACTCGACTTGACATCATGTTGGACTTGCCTCTGTATTTCCAACAATGCAATTTCTTAGATCAGATGAAAGTACCATGTTTATGGAGTAAAACAAAGTTAAACTGCAATGACACGCCAAATGAAAGAGATGTGATCTACGATGTGCACAACACAAGCAAACTATGTAAGTAGACTATGTTTACAAAATATGTGAGCAAACATAATAACAGTCATTGATCATGATCAATTGAGACATTAATTGAAGTGAGACATAAACATGCAGTGAGACAGTGTACCATTGCGACACTAAGTTAATTTTTCACGATTTTCATAACATTGAAGACTAAGTCACAAATTTTCCATTCTTTCCATTTCTACTTATCATTTGGGCACATAATTTTTGCACATGTGTAATCCGCTTGCCAAGTATACACTCTAAATTTTTAAGCAATTTGAAACCCATTTATGAATTTATGAGAAAAGTTTGAAATTGGTACAATTTTGTAATGCAAAAGAGTAAGTTACTAATTTTTTTGTTCATTCCATTTCCACCAATCATTTGGCCACAAAATTTTGCACATACGTAATCCACTTATCAAGTATGCACTTTAACCCCTAAAGGCCCTTAAAAGCCAAAATGGCTTTTTGTTGTTTCGGGCAGCTTAGATGGAAGGTCTAAATTAAGAATTTTAGACTATAATTTGGCGTGGACATGGTCATACATACAAGGTGTGTGGGGTAAAAATCACAAAGTCAAATTCAGATTTTATAATTTTTTTATTGAAATTTTTGGTTTCAAGCCCAACTGGGGTAGAATTTTTTTTTTATTATAATCATTTTTTCAATTTTTTTTTTGGAGACATGCTCTTCACCACATTTAGGCTCAGAATTTGAAGTGAACCATGTTGATTATATTCTTGGCTTGACAAGGGCAGCCTCCAAAATAAAGAACAACAACCTCCAAGGTTTTTTGTAATTTCACATCCATATCTTTCGAAATTTGTCAAAATTTGAGATTTTGAAATTTTTTAAAAATAATTTCGCCTATAATTTGTAAAATCATAGAGGTACCTAATCACCGTTCATTTTTTTCAAAAATCAAATACAATTAATGTGATGCATGTTTCACCAAATTGCCATTTTTATACCTACTTCCGGAAATTAATTTGGATGAAGGTTTGAAATGCGTAATGAGTCTCTAAAATTTTGCATGAGCGTACCCAACTTAGTTATCTACATGGAAAAAAATATGAGCAAAATGTTTGGAGTAACAATCTTCAAGTCCCCCTTTGCACTATGGAGACAATGCCTCCCAAGCAATGCCCCGAAAAACTTTTGCACAAACTTTGGATGTTATGACCTTGCAAATGATAAACATCCAACGGTCAATTTTTGAAACAGTAGCTATGAATAGGCTTAGGTACAAGATCTTACGGTTGGAATTCTAAAAGAAGTAAAAAAACTTGGTTCACATCCCCGGGAGTACATAGAGGTAGAAAATCGCAGTTTTGAGGTTTCAAGCTCCCAAAAACACAAGGAAATTTAGGGGTTAAAAAAATTTGATAATTTTAAACCCATTTTTGAATCTATGGAAGTTGGAAGTTGGTTCAATTTGTTGTAGGATGAGGCGGGCAACTTAAACCTTGTTCACGTGACATATCATTGAGTAGCCTTCATGCCCATTGCCTTTCCTTCATACACTCTGCTCATTATCTTGAGCCTCCACTTGTCCACTTAGCTACTGATGAAGTACTGTTGGGTGTGAAATATTCAACACCATCTAATATAGACACCATCTAATATAGAGACAATGCATGCTACTGAATGTTATTGGTTGCTGAAATTTTAGCAACTGTCTTTTAATTTTATTTTTGGAATGTTATTGTACAGGAATTAAAAGCCCACAGCATATCTAGACAATATGTACAGTTATGCTCAGGACATCGATCTCTACGTTGCCGGGCACTGCATATCTTGAAATCAATTACTCTAACTTTGTGTTTATAGATAAGGACTGGACGGCTGGGGTCCAACAGCGATGGGTGATCGGACCCTGTGGCTGCCATCAGTCCAAACGAGGGCTCCGAACACCCAGCGTTCTCTCCACGGCTCATAGTTCGTCGGTGCCAGCGTCACAGTATACGAAAGCACCTACCATTTCAACACAACCAAACATCAGTTAATGAAACAACAATCAGGTACTGATATGATAGTACCAACCCAAACAGGAACATCAATAAACTTAGGAAGGATTATCTTGATGTCAAAATGACATCAAAATGATATGTCATGTTGATGTAGGGATTAGTGTCATTTTGATGTCAATTTGATGTAAGCTTCACATCCATGTGGTATAGGATATTCTAATGTAACGTTAACATGTATCATTTTCATGTTAAGGTTACATCATTTTGATTTGAGGCAAGTTAAGTTTGCATCATTTTGACATCAAAATGGCACTAATCCCTACATCATTGTGACATGGCATTTTGACATCAAGATGACCCTTTTTAAGTTTACTGATGAACGTCATACACCCCATAATCTCAATGCAACCTCTTTTTGCAATTGTGTTAAGATAACATTGGACTACAAGAGACGGGTTAGAACTGACAATGCTTTAGAGCATTAACTTCTTAGTAACTAGCATTAACGTTTCACCAAGAAGCAAGCCTAACTCGCTATTTGGACTCTCACATGCATGCTCAACTTTACCTTTTTGTTCAACTATCACATTGATCTTTAGATCCAGTGGATTGAAGTGGCTTGCATTGAGATTATGTCCAGTAATTCAAAAGCAAGAAAAACTACAAGAAACAATTGCAAGACACTGCTTCCCTTCTCGGTAGGTCTTGACTTGTGGTTATACCCTAGATAATGGTTTGATATAGGTACCCATGTTACGCGTAACCTTATGTGTGCCAATTTTTTTTTTTTGTCTTTAACACCATGTATGCAACTCCAATCATGCCATCTATAACACCATCTAATTTTTGTAATTTTGTAATTTTTTTCCCTATGAAAAGGACATTTATCTAAAATCACACTATCTCAAGAGGGGTACCCATATCAGACCATTGCCCCCCATACTCTTGCTTGCTTTTGAATTACCTACTCCATAATACTCATAAGGTAGAGGGCTCCAAAACCAACAGGGTTCTAATTCCAAGAGAATCTAGACGGTGCATTCATTTTATAACACAAATCTAGGCAGATTATAGAGCTCTTATTGTATGTTGACCAAAACGATAAGCTATCTATGGTCTACATATATTTAGGTTCCAGGATGATGGTCGTGCCTAGATTCTCTTGAAATTAGAAGCACGTTGGTTTTGGGCCATCTACCGTATATAAGATCAATTTTAACCTTTAATGGGCTGATGGGGATAGTACATACGTTGGCGTATATTTGACATTTGTTGTAAATAGAAAGTTTCAGATTAAGACCGCAGTAGCTCATTAAAATCATGTCGACGTGAATTTTAACTTCACTTTTGACTTCATTTTCTGTACACCTCCTATAGGAGGTGTGGAACTATGCCAAATACAATGAAATGTTGGTGTATAATACTGGTCGGAAAGGGCTCTCTGGACCTTTAAGGGTTAAGCAGAATTTCAAATTATGTAGCCTTCAAAGTAATTATGTATACACGTACCTTGGCCGTGTTGCTGAATACCAACGTGTCCGGCTGCACAGAGACGTGCACACCCGAGGGGTGACGGACGGCAACTTTGTACACCGAGTCTGGATTTGCTCCGACGTTGGTGACAGTTCGGAGCAAGCTGATGGGCCTGGTGAAGTTCACGGCTGCAATGCTCGGATAGTTGAGCCGGTTGGCTGTGAGCTTCTCCTCCGGGCACCTCCCCGCCTTGGTTTTGTTCCCGGTGATCTCCCGAATCTGCTCGTCCGTGTAGTTGGTGCTGCACAAGAATGTGTAGTAGTCGGCAAACGTGATGTCGTACACCAAGCCTGGGTCCAGTGCTGCCTTTGGATCGATGTGCCCGGAGCCCCATGCCAAGTCTTCATCTGCATTCTGCTTGTGCTCTTTGCTAAGCGGTTTTGCTGATCAAGAACCAACAACATTTGTCAACACCAGTAGCAAAACCTGTCGTTTTTCATTCCTCATTTCGTAGGAACACTGAATAGTAACAGAGTCTTCTTGTGACCAAAACTACTCATCAGCACTAACACAACCCATGTGCCTGGCGCCGTTTCATTTCTTTTTCATTTAACAAGATTTCAAAGATAAATCGTTTTGATCTCTTTACTATTTTTTATAAATAGGTAACAACACAAACTTTTAGAATTTCATTATAGAATCACTATTTGAGCATTATTATTTTATTTTATTTTATCATAGAATCACTATTTGAGCAATATTAATTAACTGTACCTGTTGTCATAAGAGCAGACTTGATTGCTGCGGGACTCCAGTGAGGATGCGCAGCTTTCACCAAAGCTGCAACCCCTGCAACGTGTGGCGTTGCCATTGAAGTTCCAGAGTTGATGTTGTACTCGAACGCTCGCGTGTCTGATGGATCCTCCGATGGCGACCCTGCCGGTGACCAGCCAGCTAAAATGTTCACTCCGGGTGCGGTCAGGTCGGGCTGCAAGACCACAATTATTCGTAATCCTCTCAAGCCTGAACTCACATAACCCTAATTCTTAAACCCTAAACCCTAAACCCAACGAGACAGCGACAAGGAAGGACAAGGAGTGAATTAGTCAAACACTCGGCAATTGTTCTAGGGACTGGTTTCTCAAGAGAAGAACCATACGGTTTACCGGATCTATATTAACTACCAATATAGTTGCCTTAAACCCTAAACCCTCATGGGCAGTGATATTACTATGGCACGGCTGAGGAGCGACCTGCTTCTCGTTCTTCTAATTGAATGATGAGTTTCTGTGTCTCATGAGCCCACTCGAATTCGTTGATTCTGTTTTTTAAACGCAACTGAATAAAACTGCATTTCACAGCGAAGGAAAAACAACTCTAGGGAATATTTTAGGGTTTAGATTTCATATATTGATAGAAAGCTTTAGAATTCACCGTCACTGAATACTTGTGATAGAAACATCATATCGTTTGCTGCATTAATATTTACAGAAGTGTGGGACATTTAGGATGGCTTTCCAAGTAGAGCCTGAACTCGCAGGCTGATGTCATCTTTGCCCAAAATTCAAGGTGTTTCATTAATACTATTTGGTGTAGTAGGTCCTTTTGGATAGAGTTTCAGCTATTACTAGTCTTGACCAAAACACCTGTATGTTAACTTAAGTGACTATTAATGCATCAACCTTCCTGTTGATATGACGTCACACATGAAGGTTGAAGCTCTGCATGGAATGCCGTCCTTAGCAAATCTATGATATTCACAACATTGTGTCAGCGGTGCTTATTTAGATTCAAGTGACATTGTTACCTTCAAAATGTCAGGTGTGATTAGGTTTGGACCGCGGGATGAGAAACTCGCCATGAGAGGACCTGGAGCGCCCAGACGGGTGATACTCGGAGTCATCATGGTCACTGGGTTCCTGCACACCAAAAATAAATAAATTAGGTCTCCGCACTGATGATCTACCTTTTTTCAGATTCCCATGCTGTGTTAATGAAATGAGCCTGTAGTAGAATTCTAGCAACAACTGATGAGAAGTACTAGTAGAATTCTTGTTCAATGTGATATGTCTTTAACCCCTAAATGTACCGATCCTTTGAACACAAGTAGATACTAGCCTCAAAAATAAATATTAGCTTGGCTCAGATGTACATGAGGTGTACATAAGAGGACCATTGCAAGCATAAAATCTACCCAATTTTTTTTGACATACTTGCGTTTGGAGACCTCTTCAATATTATCAACAAACAAGAGATTTACTCTAATCGGTAGAGAATTTAATAAGCTTGCAAAGATGAATTGAACGAAAGTCATCCAAGATTGTATGAGAAAAATA
Source organism: Pohlia nutans (assembly GCA_022496805.1). Lineage (NCBI taxonomy): Eukaryota > Viridiplantae > Streptophyta > Bryopsida > Bryales > Mniaceae > Pohlia > Pohlia nutans. The sequence continues at coordinate 15,285,129 of CM040095.1, read as the reverse complement.
CAAGGTTTTTAATCTGTTCGTGATTCAGTTTTTGAACACTGAGACGTTTGGGGCTTAACGACTAAATGTCCGTTACAACATGAGTTTAGTCACTCAAAGTTGACTTTAGACATGTCACATTAAACAAGATTTCTACCAGTGAATTAAAAGATTAGCTTACCTCGTACTGTTGATGTAGGCTTGAATGTGGTCGCCGACACCTCCACTGACAGTAGTCACGGCTGGCACTCGAAACACCTGCGCGAATGACTTGAAGTCCTCGTCGATGAGAATGGTGGCAATTCCGCCCTTGCTATGGACTTCTTCCTCAGGATAGTAAAGTCCTAATGTATTGCCTGGTACGCAAACGACAATGCTGTCTTTCACCTTCTTGGCATCCAATGAACCTGGGCTGCACACCCTGTTCATAACCATCCGGGTCACATAATTTACACTATCACTAGCAAATATTTTGTTGCAATGCAACAACAGAGGAAAGTGTAAGAATTGCATTTAGAACGTGAGGAATGTAATGAGAACATGATGGAGACCTCGGAAGAACAGAATGGGAACAGTGGAGAACAATTTGGGAACATAAAAGGAACATGCATGTGACACAGTAAGAGATGAAAAACAACATGAAGAATGGATGTAAGTTTTGGGATGAGAATGTGACCATTTTGTGACATCGGGTCGTGACCATGTGCATTTAACATAATAGATGCAGTGTATTGACAAATCTCATCTTACATAAGTGTGGAAACACCCAATTCTGTCATGTGCGCACCCATTCCTTCCTGACGTGTAGATTTGCACTAAAAGTGTTTTTAAACCGCTCCTAAACTTGACTGTCATTGATTGAGTTTGAAATTATTTTTTTAAACAATTCAAGTGGTTTAGGCAACTTTCACTTTGAAGATTCATAACAATTACATGACTTATCCACAAATTTCTATTGTTTATCGTTTCCAATTGCTAATACTACAATAATATTGTACTATGAAGAAAATACCCCTGACAGGTTTAAGTGTTTCTAACTTAGTACACAGACATTTTAGTAAAGAGGTCTGAGTGTACCTGGCATCAGCGGGTGTGATATTGTACGCTGGTATGTCTTCCGAGTATACGAGTGGATATGGTTTAGCAGCAATTTTCCCACTATTGAGGCTTGGACCCTTCCATGTAACAAAAACTCCAAACGTCAAATACAACACAGATTGCATGTGTCATCAGCAGAAACTCACTACCAGCGAAGATCATACACATTTGAGTTCACCGAAATCAAAACTTCAGTTTTGACCCCCAAAATTTCAGGGAATGGAAGTGTATGTTACTATGCTCTCTAGGAGTGTATTCAAAAATGAAAACTCATACTAAAAACTCCACTTTTTCTTGGACTTGGGGGTTGTTGTAATCTTATAATAGGCATAATTCTATAGGTGGCAGAAAAGGTGGATGAACAAGAAAGAAGCTTGCAAGCTGCATTAGTCAGACAACGCATGCATCTGACTCCAAACTTCTCTTAGAATTAGTTTTGCCGTCTTTTTGATGGAAAAACTAGTTCAACATGTATTCTATTTGAGATTCTCTGGCAACCATCCCAATCAACTTGGCTGCCCTTCACTCACCTTACATAACATGAGTTTGTCATTCTTTTCCGTTAACTCTATTGTATGTTTGTTAGCAAACATTAGGAGAGTACCTCAAGCAACGTTACTCACACTGGTTAAGCAACATTTAGCAACTATATTAATGTTATAGCTACTTCCTTGGAAAAAAAAGTAGCAATTAGTTTATGATCCTAGTAGTAAAGGACTTCCTTGGATCATACATTGTGTGCTAAGATCATACATTGTGTCACTGTGTGCTACATTTGTTAGCAATATTTGGGGAGTAACTCAAGCAACTTTACTTAAGCAACATTTAGGAACTTTCATGATGTTACAGCTACACTGTCGTTTTTCATTCCTCACTTTGTGGGAAAATTGAACAGTGCCAGAATATTATTCCTATATTTCTGTCTTTTTGTGACCAAAACTACTCACCAACATTGACACAACCCATGTGCTTAACGCATTTTCATTCCTTTTTCATTTTTAGTAAATGAAAAGGGACGCATTTCCTCCTAGTGCTACTTCCTTGCAAACGTCACAATTAGTTTATGATCCTCGTAGCACTTGATAAGTGGCCTTGGAAATGTGCTGCTGTACATACGGAAACCTAAATTAAAGTTAGGAAGAATGAATTTCATTCATTGAAATGACCTTACCGAGTAGGTGACATTGTTGCCGAGGCGGATGTAGGACAAGTACTCCCGGTCAATGGAGCTGGCGGCAGCAGTGAGGATCCAAGGTGCGCCGTTGATGGCCGTCGCTTGTTTGGGTCCTGCATTCCCGGCCGCTGCCACGACGAGGATCCCTTTCTCCATGGCATGGAAGGAGCCGATGGCTATGGAGTCGTAGAAGTAGTCCACAGCGCTGGCGCCCAAGGAGATGGAGATCATGTCCACGCCGTCATGTATGGCCATGTCAAAGGCGGCAATGATGTCACTGCTCGTGCACGTCACGGGCCAGCAAACCTTGTACAATTGTCAGGAGACAGTTTAGCATTTTTGCTACTTTTCCATGCTCCTTGGATTCTCTTATCATATTAATAAGGTTGGAGCACCCAATTTCAACCATGTACCCAATGTTGATGATTTCTAGACACTGCATTCGTTTTAGAATGCAAATCTAAGTAGATCATAGATAGCCTATCATTTCGGTCAACAAACAACAAAGGCTCTATGATGTGCTTAGATTTGTGTTCTAAAATGAATGCCATGTGTAGAAGTTATTGGCATTGGGTACATTGTTGGAATTGGGTGCTCCTACCTTATGTACTCCCTTTGTCCCAAATTAAGCTTCCACAACCCCTTATGAATTTGTTCCACATTAAGCTTCATGTTTGCCCAAACTACTACTACTAGCTCAGGGTCCACACCATTGGACTGGCTAAGTCATTTATTTTTAAGGTACGTGAAGCTTAAAAAACATGGGACATAGGTGTTGAGGTAATACACATGTGCTACCTAGGTGCTATTTTGACAATACCTAGGCTACACATCTTGACTCCATGTAGGAAATCTGACTATTATTCCCTTTTTTTTCTTTTAAAAATCATTTGTATCAATGAGTTATCCGCAAACTGATGGATGTCTTGAGGGTGAGTTTGTCTCAAGTTTTCAGACACGAAAATTCACCTCATTTAATTAAGGGACAAAGTATAGCGTTGTCCCCTGCATTTGCCATAGAGATGCCCTCAAGACACCCATCGAACACCCAATTACTTAAGACACCAATAGATATGACAGAGGGCAATTAAAAACTACTGATATAAAAACAGTGGCGTGCTAATATAAAAACAGTGGTTCAACATGTTGGGCTGGAACTGAAGCATGTTGAGGACCGTAATTCTCTGACTGGTGCAATTTTTTTTCTCATCCTCAGTTCATTTTATGAGCCCGACACATCCACTGTTTCTGGGTTCTCATTCTCTCATTTTGCAAACTGAGGTTCAGCACTCCTTATTTCAATGACTCTGCAGACAACTCTATTAACCAACCCAAATTTTATGTAGCAATTTGGCTAAAATGAGCAACCAAAAAATCACTGACCTTGTAGGAAACAAGCCTGGAGTTTGCAGCGGCGCCTCTAGCCGTGCCATTGCCCAAGCTGCCCTGGAAGCTGACGTTGCTGGTCCGGGAGCCGCCGAGGGTGGTAGTAGTGTGTGTGCCGTGGCCCTCCGTGTCACGCGGCGACTTACTAATCTCAGGATCAGAGGTGTTGAGCTCCCCCCACATCGCTTCGTAACCTGCTCAGTGTTTTTATTTGTCAGGAGACAGTTTAACACTTTTACTACTTTTTTATGGCTTGAAGAGCAATCCATGCATCTTAGGATGCTCTTAAATTCATATTAATATATAGAAGTAATACAGATGTGCTACCTAGACAATACTTGGGTGATACCTAGGTTTAAAAAGGCTACACATCTTGACTCCATGTAGGAAATCTGGCTATTATCCGCTTCTTTTTCTCAAAAATCTCTTGCATCAATTAGCCAGCCCAAAATTTATGAAGCGAATTGACTGAATTTAGCAAAAATAAATAAAAATCACTGAACCTGCTGAGAAGTAGCGGGCGCCGATGAGCTTCTTGTTGCAGAGGAACTTGGTGCCGCTCTGGCCAGGTTCGCATTCTCCCTTCCATTTGGCCGGGATCGGTCCCATTGCTGCATCATCAAAGCTCTTGTGCTCTGGCCACACACCTGCATGTTTTGGTGCCCAGGATTACTTACAAGATTGATGATTCATTCTCCATTTTGTGGGAACAGTGAACAGTGGCTGAATATTATGCTTATATTTCTATCTTCTTATTACCAAAGCCACTCACCAGCATTGACATAGCTTATGTGTCTAGTACGATTTCATTTCTTTTTCATTTATAGTCAGTGAAAACGACACAATTTCTACTAGTGAGAGGGTATTTCAGTACAAAATGCATGTCCTTATTTTCCTTGTTTTCTTGAAACACTACTAGGATCATACATTGAGTGCTACAATTTGTTAGTGCCAATGTAGGGAAGTAGTTGTAACAACATTAGAGTTCATACATGTTGCATAGGCTATGACCACACTAAACATCTAAGAGGAAGTAGCTAAACGGATGTTACTTTCTTATACTTCTTTTCGATTTTCCTTAAGTCCCCCTAACCGGTTCCTTTTTCTCCATGAATGGACCATGTAATTCAAAAACATGCAAAACCATGGGATATAATTCTAGGTCAAGACCTACCGAGCCACTACAATTGCGAGGGAGATATTGGCCTACAATTGTCTCCTATGATAGGCTCCTTGTGTGCTTTTAAATTACCAAACACAATCTCAATGAAAGCCACTTTGAGCCATTGAATCCCAAGACCAATGTGGTAATTGAACCAAAAAAATAAGAATAAAAGTGAAGTTGAACATGCATGTAGAGTCCAAACAGTGAGTCAAGTGACTCAAATTTGCTTCTTGTAGGCTTAATTTTTCACCTTTGTAAGATTGTAGAAATAAAAAGCTTCTGGAGAGAAAAAGTGGATGTACCGGTGTCAATTGTGGCAACAATGATGTCCTTGCCAAACTCGGCTGATGCCCAAGGCTCATTACCGTAAAGGTTAACGCCCATGTAATCCCATGTCCGTGTTGTCTGCAGGGAGTAGCTCACACTTGGGAACGCCGACACTACGCCTGGCATTCCTGCACAATCAATCAAAGAATGACCGAATTCAGTTATCCCTTCAAGGACCAATCAATTATGGTTCCAAAATGACAATTTCAATGCATCGTATTGATGGGATCAAATTATATATCATCAGAATCAGTGAAGTATATCGTATGCGTTGGTAACAAAAACATATAAATCTTAACAAATGGTACTCCATGGAAGACCTACTTCTAAATGCTAACAATGAACAAGAGGCCCAATTTGGGCTTCTTAGTCTACAGGAGTTATTCATTTCAGAAAATAGGTCTAGGCACCCTACAAGGAGGCGTCGCTTTTCACTCCTGTGAGTCAAGCGGTCCACTTCGCACTCACCAATTTTTAGTTGGATTTGGTGAGTGCAATTTGTCATGTAGGACAAGGATGTATAGTGAAAAGCAACAATGAACAGGATCTTCCCACTACAAGCAAGAGGCGTAGTTTCTCACTCTGGAGGATCGTGTACATTGTTGCTTTTCACTGTACAGTGGGGTCCAACATGGAATGGCGTTTTTGGTTTCGCAGTGAGAAAAATTTCAGTACTGCCAACTTTGAAAGCCTCTCGAGAACTCAAAAATTGGTATTTTATCACGAAATTTTTACCAGAGACTTATCTTTAAGTTAATTATATGTATGCCAAATTTCAAGGCCAAAATATTCACCAAAAAAACGTTATTCAAAATCTACCAACATTGGTAGTTATTCACTGCTGCCAACTTTGACAACCCCCCAAAGATTGAATTTTTTTTTTTTTTCCATGAAATTCTTGGAAAAGAAACTTCTTTATGTTAATAACATATGATAAAAATTTCAATGCCAAAAGATTAATAAAAAAAAAGATATTGACAATCTACCAACATGTGTAGTTGTGGGAAACAATGGGGGAAACTTTGCTACCAACTTTGACACCCTCCCTACGGTTGAGAAATTGTCTATTTACCATGAAATTTTTGGTACAACATGCTCTTTATGACAAAAACATTCATGCCAAATTTCAAGGTCAAAAAATCTATACAAAGAAAAATATTTACAATCTACCAATGTGTGTAGTTTCCCCCATTGTTTCCCACAACTACACATGTTGGTAGATTGTTAATATCGTTTTTTGTATTAATCTTTTGGCCTTGAAATTTTTATCATTTGTCATTAACATAAAGAGTTTTTTTTTCCTAGAATTTCATGGCAAAAAAAAATTAATTCAATCTTTGGGAGGCTGTCAAAGTTGGCAGCAGTGAAAAAATTTCCATAGCTACCAATGTTGGTAGATTTTGAATAACTTTTTTTCGGTGCATCTTCTGGCCTTGAAATTTTGTATGCATATAATTAACTTAGAGATAATGCTTTGGTAAAAATTTCGTGGGAAAATACCAATTTTTGAGCTCTCAGGAGGCTTTCAAAGTTGGAAGTACTGAACTTTTTCTCACTGCGAAACCAAAAACGCCATTCCATGTTGGACCCCACTGTACACGCTTGTCCAACTTGACGAATTGCACTCACCAAGTCCAAGCTAAAATTTGGCTGTTGACACTCAGCTCGATCGGAGAGTACTATACCTGAAATTTTGGCAGCTTCGGCCTCGGTAAGCATGGCTGAGAATCCATTGATTCCATGTTTGTAGCTCTTCACTATAGCGCTTTGTGCAGTTCCGACACTGCAATGCACCACATTCCATTGCACCTGTCAGTTAAATTGTGAGCTATTACACTAGTAGGAAATGTGTCGTTTTTCACTTGCTATAAATGAAAGAGGAATGAAACGGCGCCAGACACATGGGTTATGTTAGTGATGGTGAGGGTTAGAATGTTGTATCGGGAACCTCCCGTGTAGAATGTAGCCAGGGGTAAATTTGCGGAGGTGAGGTTCCCAATACTACATGTGTCCCGTTGGTGAGTGGTTTTGGTCACAAGAAGACAAAAATATAAGCATAATATTCAGCCACTGTTCGCTGTTCCCACAAAACGGAGAATGAAAAACGACAGGTCTTCTACTTGAATGTGTTAGAAGTTGACGTTGTTGTTCATGAGTTTATTTGATCATGAATGAACACAGTCGGTACCTGCCAAGGACACTGGCGAGGAGGTTGTGGTGGCTTGTAGCTGTGATTTCAACCGAAGGCTGGTTACTGCTGCTCCCCATGTACACAATGTACAACTGCACATGAAAAACCGCAACAGAAAATTCGGCTGGAATTGGTCCATAATCCTTTTTTAAATTCTGGAGATCGATCAACTAGTAAATTTTCTGTTCCAAGCGATATATATATAGTACGAAAGCAGATGAGAAAGAAATGTTCTAGTATACCTTCTTTTCTGTGATGGACTGTGCAGTAGACTGATGAAACAGCACTACTATCAACCCTAGACACCACAACATTCTCCATGCCATGGAATTGTGTACTGTATCAGCCATGGCTGTTTTCCTGCACAAGGAACAGGAGTACTTTTCATCAGGCTTTTTAAGCAAGCTCCGATGTAGTACTGTTTATTCGCTAGCAAACTCACTGATTGATACCTGACAATTAAGGCGGTACTAGTATGTACCTTAGCTAGCTTGTGTGAAACAAACACTAAAAAAACAATACCTGCCGAAATTCAAGAACTCTACTTCGTTTGTGACTTTCCGTCACTTGGACAAAGTAACAGAAAATAATGCAAAACATAGTATTCGACTGTATTTGAAAATGGGTGAAAAAAACGGTTAACGCCATATTGGTTATTTTGATCAATCCCTGTCAGTTTCTAATGTAACCTGTAGCCTTTTACACTAGAAAATAACAGGGATTGGCCAATATGGCGTTGGTTGTATTAAACCAAAATACAAATTCGTTCAACATAGTACGGTAAGTCATATCAAAGTAACGTGAATTCGGAGTCTCTACGTAGAAAACGAGGTAGAGAATCAAGAGTTGGTATGGGAAAAATTGCATACTTTTACCAAAGATCATGAAATGCTTTACAGCAGCACCTTGCAAAATTGAACCCTTGCATCAAACATAATTGATGAGCCAGTCTAAATGTATTGATCATTCCTCGACACACTGAGTTAATTATCACCGACCCCACAGAAACAAGAATTCCGGAATTTAAAACTGGCTTGAAATTCATATCCTTGCCAAAAAAGCATGAATTGTCACGGAACCCAAACAACGAAAAGTTCTAAATTCTGAGAATTGAAATTCATATCACGAGCAAGGTAAGGCAAAGCTCACAAGAACTGAAGATCCTCGGAGAATCTTCCGCCGTCGTTTGCAACTGAGAATTGAGTTCGTGCACCATCTGCTTGAATGAATGTTTCTGCAACCTGCCCACCCGGGAGAAAATCAACTGTCACGTAATAGTACTACAGACAATTCTAGAGGGCTTGATTATTACTACCCAGCCTCGGCGTAGACTGATCGAACTACATACAGTCACGTACCAAACCACATCTTCTTTGCAGTAGTCCTCGCCCATTGAATTGAATCTATGCTATAATAATACTACTATTAGCCACAGTACTTGCTACAACAACACTGGAACTCAAGAATTTTCTGTGTGGACTGGTAGTATTTTATTCGATCTCTTGAAGCGGGTCATGACAAAAATATTCAGCCCACACAACCTACAGCTTCAAAACGGAAAGAACGATGTTTGTGACTGAATCAATTGCTGAGAGATTCTACCTGGGAATTGAAGCTACAGTTGGGGCAGCAAATAAGTGTGTGCTTGTTGAATGTCCTTCAATTCTTGGGTTTATAAGTTGAACTGGTCGGTCTGCTTCGTTGAATCGGGACATGGACGACTAAGGAATATGCGGCTTTCATCATCAAGCAGGTGTCTGTCGAGGTAGTTTCCCCGTTCCATGTGTTTACTATTACTAAATACACAAAAGCAAATTGTGAATCTTGTTCCCACTTTGAAGAGGATTCCAACGTACTAAAATACGTACGATTTGAATATCATATGAGTAAGTTATGAAGTTTTGTAGATTTCTTAAAAATTGTTGACTTTGTGACTCTTCAACTGCTGTAGATTTACTCAAGTTCAAGTTTATTTTTAGTCTATCCTTGGGAATGGAGAAATTATCTTCGGTCTAACATAACATGTTGCTTATGTGGGTGAAACATTTGATTGTCACAAGGGAACTATACCTTAAAGCGTTTACCTTATCAATTGAGCCTATTTACACAGATAAAACAGAAAGTATTTTCAGTGGGTCTTCACAGCAAGTTCAAGAGGATTCCAACATATTTTAGCATGCATTATTTGGACACCGTATGAATAAGTTATGAATTTCCAAAGTGCTAACTACATGTTGACCTTAAAGCGACCCTAAACTCTGATGTTCAGATTGTGCACATTCTCATCAACAGTAGGGTGTCAGAATGTACTTATTATGAAAGATTGAGCTATGGACGCTTTAAGGAAATGGTCGTTTTTAGATATAGTTACCTTATTACTAAATACACAAAAGCAAATTGTGAATCTTGTTCCTACTTTGAAGAGGATTCTAACGTACTAAAATACGTACGATTTGGATATCATATGAGTAAGTTATGAAGTTTTGTAGATTTCTTAAAAGTTGTTGACTTTGTGATTCTTCAGCTGCTGTAGATTTACTCAAGTTCAAGTTTTTGTTTTAGCCTACCCTTGGGAATGGAGATTTTATCTTAGGCCCCGCTTGTATCAAGTAGGTAAGAAGATATATATGTTACTTTCATGGATATACTTCTCTTTAACTCTCCTTATTTCTTCATGAATGATGAAGTAGCTACTTGACTCCAAATCTTCACGCACAATTATATTAGTAGCAGAACTGTCGTTTTTCATTCCCTACTTTGTGGAAACAGTGAACAGTGACGGAATATTGTGCCTAGATTTCTGTCTTCTTGTGACCAAAACCACTCACCAGCATCAAGGCAACCCATGTGTCTGGCGCGGTTTCATTCCTTTTTCATTTACAATAAGTGAAAAACAACACATTCCCTACAAGTGCGAGCTAAACATTCTAACTCTTACTACTTGATCAATTAACTAATTGCTCTTATTTAATAAATACGGGCATGAGTTAGTTAAACATTAATACCTATTGTAATTGCTCTAACTCGATAGGTGCAGGCACATTTTAAGCTAAGATTCCACTCTTAACATTTGATAGCTACTTCTTACTTGGTTGGTGCCATCGGGACCATATGTGGACATTATAACATGTTGCTTACCTGGGTGAAACATTTGACTGTCATAATCAAAAGTCACAAAATCATTCACTGACAACTGATTATGTCACTCTGTAATTCTCTCTTTTTTGCCCATTTATACGAGCTCAGTTACGAATTATGAACCCACAATGACACATTTTGACATAGAATTTGTCTAGTTATTTATTGAGCCCTAAAGGACTAAGAAGCCCAAATTGGGCTTCATATGTTTTTAAACTGCTTAGTAGATCCTATTTGGACTTCATCTTGTTCAAATTTATTTGTTTTTTAAACAACACATGCACTGATCTTCACTAGTTCTGGTGATAAAAAACTTGGTTCTATCTAAATTATAATTTTCACAATATGATCAATTGAATTTGTGATTTTAAAACTGTGAATCTTTAGATCCTTTAGGGGTTAAGCAAGTGCAACTAAATTTTAGCTAAGAACTTGTTGACAGTAACTATGACCCCAAAATTATAGCTAAGAGCTTGTTAATCCCTAATAGACCAAAGATTAATGGTTTTAAAATGGAAAATCCAATTGATCATATTGCAAAAAATATAATTCAAATGGGACCAAATTTTATATCTCTAGAATCAGTGAAGAATAATGCATGTGTTGGTAAAAAAACAAATAAAGTTGAACAAAAGGAAGTCCATACAGAACCTACTCAAAACCCCAATAAAAAACATGAGGGCCAATTTGGGCTTCTTGGTACTTTGAGGGTTAACGTAGCTTGTGAAGGCAACTGTGTGACTACCTCATTAGACAGTGAGATTATGATGTGATTTCATTTCCATCAATGGGATGGAGCGTCAAATTTCTCAACATTTTTGAAAATTGTTGGAAATGTGCTTTACAACGACAGTCACAGTTTTAACGTTCCTAGTGTCGTTCTAAGTGGTCATGAAAAACGGGTGACGGGGTCGGAATCTTGGCCATCATGTGTCAGTGCATGTTGCATGTTGCCAAGCGGATCTCTTTGGCAGTTGAACATGATCTTCCCGGGCTCATTGATTTTAAATACTTTATATGTAGTGTTTGTGAATACTAGGGTGATAAGTTGGCATGGACGTATAATATATATCACCTTCACACAGGCGGGTCTTTACACTACGTGTCCATATGAGCAAGGTAATAATAATGCAAAGCGGTCCCCTGCACGGAGACTCCCTCTCCATCCCCTTTGAATGAAAGAGAAAAAAAGCCACAAGGCTTTTCTCGTTGTGGGCTCCCGCTTCTTGTTGGCTCTGGCCTTGTGGACACATTTCAAAAGAAAGAAAAAAAAAGTCTTCGGGTCAAGTCAACTAACTTGTTGCTGGGTTGACTCAACTCTTTAGTCATCAGAATTGTCAAAACATGGTTCACGCCAGCAATTTTATTTATTTTTCTATATATTGGGTGATGATCTGATATAGGTACCCTCCAAAAATAGTCTGATTTTTGAGAAATAAGAAAAAAACATTGTAAAATCACAAAAAATAAATGGTGTTTACAGGTGCCATGGTTACAGTTATAAACATGGTGTTAAAGATGAAATTTCTAGCATACATAAAATGAATTAAACATAAGTCACACATGGTGAGATGCATCTCACTGGTACCATATAAGGCTATTGCTAACTTGCCATTTGAAAAATGGGCTTGCTTTGTTACTGTAAGAAAAATTCGGCAAACAAATAGAGTAAATATATCCCCATAATCTTCCCTTATTGATCATTGGTATGTACTGTATTATAGCCAAGAACTCTATAGAATGCTATAAATTTGTAGTAAAAATGAATAAAATTGTAAATCGCCAAAAAATTGCAATCTATTTTGCAAGTTTCAATTTTCAAATCGCTAATGGGACTTCTTTGAAGAAATCACTAGTTTAGGCACACCAAATTCCTTTTTAACTCCGAAGGACTAACGGACTTGTGGATTTAAAATGTTAAATTCAATTGATCTTATTGTGAAAAATATATTTTAGATGAGACATACAAGTTGTGTATCACCAGAATTAGTGTATAACATTGCATATGTTGGTCAATAGAAAAATAAATTTGTAGAGAAAGAAGTTTACTTAGGACCTACTCAAAATTGCCAATTTTGTTTTAAAAAAAGTATGAAGCTCAATTTGGGCTTCTAGGTCCTTTAGGGGTCAACTCGGTCGAAAAACAATAATTCAAAACTAAGTACTTCTTGTGTTATTTATAAGTACTTTAGTCACATGAAATATTTTTAATAAAGCATGTTTAACTTGATTCCTAAATATACCAACCCTTTGAACAGAAGTAGATGCTAGCCTCAAAAATAAATATTTGTATGGCTCGAACGTACATGAGATGTACAGTGGGGTCCAACATGGAATGGCGTTTTTGGTTTCGCAGTGAGAAATGTTTTAGTACTGCCAACTTTGGAAGCCTCCCGAGAGCTCAAAAATTGGTATCTTACCACGAAATGTTTACCAGAGACTCATCTTTAAGTTAATTATATGTACGACAAATTTCAAGGCCGAAATATTCACCCAAAAAAAGTTATTCAGAATCTACCAACATTGGTAGCTGTGGAATTTTTTTCACTGCTGCCAACTTTGACAGCCTCCCAAGAATGGAAAAAAAAATTCCTTGCTTTGGTTTTTTTTTGGTAGAAACCAATTTGTGTTAGTAATATATGGTAAAAATCTCAAGTCTAAAAGATTAGTAAAAAAAAAGATATTCCCAATCTACCAACATGTGTAGTTGTGGGAAACAATGGGGGAAACCATTTCATTGCTACCAACTTTGACTACTATGTTGGTAGATTAGGAATAACTTCTTTTTGGTGAATCTTTTGGCCTTGAAATTTGGCATACATATAATTCACTTAAAGATATTTCTTTGGTAAAACTTTCGTGGTAAAATACCAATTTCTGAGCTCTCGGGAGGCTTTCAAAGTTGGCAGTATTCAAAGTTGGTAGGAATGAAATGGTTTCCCCATTGTATCCCACAACTACACATGTTGGTAGATTGGGAATATCTTTTTTTTTACTAATATTTTAGACTTGAGATTTTTACCATATATTACTAACACAAATTGGTTTCTACAAAAGAAAAACCAAAGTAAGGAAAAAAAATTTCCATTCTCGAGAGGCTGTCAAAGTTGGCAGCAGTGAAACAATTACCACAGCTACCAATGTTGGTAGATTCTGAATAACTTTTTTTGGGTGAATATTTTGGCCTTGAAATTTGGCATACATATATTTAACTTAAAGATGAGTCTCTGGTAAAAATTTCGTGGTAAGATACCAATTTTTGAGCTCTCGGGAGGCTTCCAAAGTTGGCAGTACTAAAACATTTCTCACTGCGAAACCAAAAACGCCATTCCATGTTGGACCCCACTGTACATGAGAGGACCATTGCAAGCATAAAATCTAGCCAACAAATTTGACATATACTTGTAGTTGGAGTTCTCTCCAATATTATCAACAACCCCCCATCACAAGAGATTTATTGTAATTGGTAAAGAATTTGATAGGCTTACAAAGGTGGCTTGGATGAAAGTCATTCAAGGTTGTATGAAAAAGTTGCAAGGTTATGAATCTGTTCGTGATCCAATTTTTGGACGATGGGATGTTTAGGGGTTAAAGTAAGCACTTTGAAAATTCTTAAGTTGTTCATATACCATATGTGGAGGCCCATGTTTGGCAGAAAATGTTTCCAAAAATAAACTTCAAACCTCGCGGGAATTAATTTCTGAAAAAGTTTGTTTTGTGTGGCAAAAAAGAGTATATATTTTCAAGTTTTTCATTATTTGAACTTTTTGGAATCTTTTTGAACCTTCAACATGGATGTGCCAACCCTGTCCTCCACTTATGATATTGTCCATGCTAACAGAATTCAGATTCCTCATTAAATTGACAACAAGATTCAACAAACATTCAATTAAATTAATTTTGTGAAACAAACTCATATGACTTATTTGGACGATTATAAATCATTTGCCTTAAGGTTTCAATTAATCCTGATAAAGTAGAAACACTTAAATTATATTCATAAGCAATTCAACGTAATTGGGGGTACATTTTTTTGGTAGAATATTTTATATTATTAGTATTTAAAATTGATGATTTTACATGAAAAAACTAAAATTTATGGGTAAGCCATATAATTGCAATGAATTTTTAAAGTAGGTGGTCCATATCATTGCCATGAGTGTTTCAGGAGGAATTCAGTATATTTTAAAAGAGCATTTGACTTGGCATGTTTGACTTTGAATTGCACATCATCAGACAATATCAGGCGGTGTTTTATTTCCTCTGCTAAAGTTTCTTTTTCCTTCTTTTTATTCTTTTTTCTTTTATAAAAAATTAAAGTGAACTTCTATTTTCATTGAAAGGTATCCAAACATACAAGGAAATATCTCGAGGTGATAATTTTCAATAATAAATTTTGGCTAGAGTTATGTAGTCTTCGTACTTATTAGGCAAAACCAACATATGATTTTTTATATTCTTGTATTGATATATTGTCCCTCATAGATAAGAATTTACAAAAAATTCTTGAAAACCAAACAGGTCAATCTAATAAGGTCTACATGCACTAATTACAAATTAACTTCTTAGTCCTTTCAGGATTCATTAACCCCTAAACGTCCACACTGCAATTACCCAGTCAAAACCTCATCAATTTCTCACGTTTAAATTGTTTCATAGTTTTCTCGTATTTTTTCATATAAGTTCTTATTAAACCATTTTATTTTTATTTTTTTCATAATTGTGTGAAATGAAAATGAATTCTATAATATTTTTCAAAGGTCTCTTCTAGTAAAAGTCATAATAATTGCAAAAAATCTTAAAATAGTATGAAATGTTAAGGAAAAATGTAAATAACCAACTCTAGAGTTTTATAACAAACCTAAAAATTTGGTAGTGGTGGATGGCTAAATTAATTTATGATGTGCATGATATGTATCAACGAGACGCTTTTATAATGTCCTTGCTATATATTGGCATTACACTCAATGGGGTATTTAGTGTTCAAGGAGAATTGATCATTACAAAAAAAATCGGGCCTCAAAAGGGTTGTTAATAAAATATTTTAATTCAAGCCCCGATTGCCTTGATGGAGACTATTCCCTTGTAGCCGCGCACTGACCTTGCGCTGAGCCTATCGGGCCAGATATCCCCCGCTCAAAATGAATGACCCAGATTTCTTGCGCACTTCCCGCTCTGATCTCTTCTTCGTCTTGCCTGTCCACGTTCCCAGCCATGTTCCGATGGAATTCATCCATTCAAGGCTTTCGCGCCAAATGCTTGGCGCCAATTCAAGGCTTTCGCGTCAACTGCTTGGCGCCAATTCAAGGCATTCTTGTCAATCATTTTCTCAGAGTTCTACCAGAAGGTACTTATATCATCAGCACCAATGATTTTTTTTGTTGCAAAGTTTTAGCCAAATTGCAATATAAAATTTGAGGGAGGCTAATTGATACAAAAGATTTTTGTAAAAAGAGAAGGAATAATAGCCAGAGTTCCTACATGGAGCCTCAAGATGTGTAGCCTCTTTAAACCTAGGTATCACCTAGGTATCGCCTAAGTAGCACATAGATAGCACATATGTATTACCATGATATACCGTACCAAGAAGGCAGGGACGGCAAAAAATAATTCCCAAAAAAAAACGCCGAAAAAATAAATAAATTTATCAAGTATCAGTTTGTTGAAATCAACAAAAATCGTAGACAAAAAACCAAAAAAAACGTTTAGCCGCTAGTAAAATTCAATGTTAGTTATTAATAGCCGAATTTTTAATAATTGTTTTTGAAAGTGCCGACCTCCACTTTTTGAACTTTTATTAATTATTCGACACAAAAGTGCTGACCTGGTACGGTAACATGAATATTAATATGAAAAGAACATCTAAGGAGCTTGCATTGCTCTTCAATCCATGCAAAAGTAGCAAAATTGCTAAATTTTCTCCTAACAAAAAAGAATCATTGATCCGCACCCTTCTCCCTCAATTCCCCCCTTGACCATTATCATCACATCTAAAATATGGTGAGTCACAAGCTATTTCCTCCACATCCTTTAATAGCTATTGGTCTCCCTTTATATAGTTGGTGAACCAATCACAATCGCTATAAATGGGTGATTATTATTGTCTCTTGATTGAGGATACTGAATCCTTACTTGAATTAGATATATACCTATTTTTTAAAATAGGTATATTTTATATACTTTTATTTTTATACAATTTTATTTTTACATACTTTTATTTTTATATAGTTTGATTTTGATTCACATTTGGGGCCCCAAGTTCTGCACCTAAATTTTTATAGTTGGGTAGAATTTATCTTCCCATGAATAGAAGGATCCTATAGTTTAACTCACATTGTTTTCTACTTTTGGTATGATTATTAACTAAAATAAACACATTTTTATTTTTAGTAATTTGTGAATTTAGCTATATTAAAACCAACATGCTTACAATGAATTTATATGTTTTTTATTTATTTTGCAAGTCATTTTATTTTCTATTCATTTCTATTAAGATTGTTATGATATTAATTACATATTTATGCTTCGTTTTTTTCTATCAATTTGTATGTATATATTTCTGCAAGATGTATATATATTAATAATTATTCTACAGATATTATATTATCTTAATATACATCTTTTTATAATATTTACAATATAATTGATTTATAAAAAACTTAGTAAATATGTTTTAGTATTATAATGACTTTTTAGTTATTAAGAAATTTAAGAAATAACGTATTCAGATATCACTAAAATGCTCTTATTCCACTCTAAAATTTAGCATAAAATACAATCACTTTAGATGAATTTTGGACTTAATGATCTAAGTTGAAAATTGAATGAAAATAGTATTGGAGATATTATAAAATAGTGCATATTAGAATGAGGGATTATTTTATAATGAAAATTAGTGCATATTATATTGATGATATTAGTAATACTTTGAACTTATGTATTGATTGGTACATCTCACAAATTCACACAATTCCAAAATTAGTAAAAAAATAGTGTTATTAGTGTGAAGCACAATAATTGAATTCATATTTGCAATACACTGTTAAAACTATTACACTGATTTAATTCTAGAAAAAATATTGAGTTTTAAGCTTTAAACTTTAATTGAACTCTAAAAATTATTGTGGAATTAATCCTTGAACATCCAAATAACCTCTCCAGCAATCGCTATTTCAATGTATTTTGAAAATCCTTGGATGTTTGAGGATAATAGATGAAGACTACACTAAATGGGCTATTTAGTGTCAAGCTAGAATCGATGTCAGTTTACCACAATTATTTCCCTAGTGCTTTCTTGATTGTTCAAGGTTTATTGTAATGTAATTGTTTTCTACGAGAACTGTCTTCAACAGTTTATGGCAATAGAATAAATAAAATTTTATTTTCTATAGTTATAGAACTCAATAATAAGAATATTATTATTATTCTTATTAGTAGTATCAGTAAAGTTAATTTGGTATAATGTTCTAGCATTCAATTTCAATTGGCTTGAAATTTTTGGAAGCAATTTGAATCATTCGAATTACTTATTTATGAATTAAAAATAATAATAATAATAATTTTTGAAATAAAAATAAAAATAACAATTTTGGAACCAAAGTGATAAATACTAAAGTAGAAGTATTATATATTAAAGTTAGGCATAAAGTAAAATAAAGTTCGATATTTGACTGTAACTTCATGACTTTGGGACAAAAACTTTGAGTTCTAACTTTCAAATTTATTTGTCTTTTGATCAAAACATGCAATGTTCTACAATGATTCCAAAGATATAAAATCTAGTGCTATCAACCAATCAACTTCTTGCACTATTACTTATATTAGTCAATTCCAATGAGCAACTTGAACTTGCTAGTAGAATCATATGTTCATGGATTTGGGATGGTCTAGTTATTAGTTTTGGGTGATGACTGATGACTAACTTTTTACTTTGAAAAGTTAGTCGAAATTTCATTTTTTAGAATAAAATTATAGAAAAAATTGCATTCTTCATCATTTCTATTTCCCTATGAAGGAAAAATAATATTTGTCTTCTACTCCTACAATAAGGCTAGAAAGCTCATCAGTTATTGGTTATGGCCTTATGGGTGTTATTTTTGGGGACATACGAATCGCAATGATGTCGATGATCAATGATTGCAATGATTTGGACTCCACTAGTTACATGGCGGGAACTCATTTAGCGCCTAATTTTAATCACTCCTTCCTGCGTCAGGAGTCGCTTCTTCTTTCTACCTTTTTTCAATCAGAATTCTCTCGTTATTGTGACTGTGACTCATCGTTACTGTGTATTAAGTAGCGCAAAACAAGGGCCCGAGGATTGAGCACTAATTGGCGAAACATGTACGCATGTTGAACCTCGATTCTTGATACACTTGAAGCACCACGTTCAGCCTTGAATCCCAAAATCTTTGCCTTATAAGCACCTGAAATTGACGCTCCTCCATGTTTTTTGGCATCCTTGGCATGTCCGCCTCTCTCTCCTGGCTGTAAAGTAATCCACGAGTTTATTTCAACTCTCAAGGGAATGTTATCACCATCCTCGTTTGTAAGATGATACAAAACTACACTCTGGATATTACTTTCCATCGCTTAGCAAAAGCTCGGCGCCTCCAAACTTGCGCCACTAAGCAACCCGCTAAGTAACCCTCAAAAGAAATTGTCACCTGCGGAAGAGGAAACTGGGGCAGAGTGAGAAATGGAGCGGCGACGATGACTTGAGGCAGAATTGGAAATGCGATGAGAGTGGAGAAATGCTGCGACGATGCAACAGTAGCGATGAGCCTCGCAACAGGGACGCTGTGGTGGCCATGGCCACGCTCTTCTTTAACTACTGAACTAAACTCTTCATTAAACTCAATGACAAGTGCACTTCTGTACTTAGAACATACATTCGTGAGCATTGTGTCACATACTAGAACGATTCTTAACTTTCAGGTTACGTGGTAAAGTAATCTTGATTTTGGCTTCAAAAGCCCACTACCATCTCAATGTGGGCCAAAGAATGCAACAGGACAAACTGATTGCATGCATGAGGCTGTCGAGATCAATTTGATAAAGGTGACAGCATTTGGATTGAGCTTGTTGCTAATGCGGAGATACCGAGGTTTTGACAGAACGGGAACATCTAGGGCTAGGGTTTCGAGAATTGAGTGTGCCTTACCTTTTCATCAGGGTCGAAGCTGGTGAAGCTGGTGGGATATCTGTCGCATTCGGATTCATTCAAGCTCGGTGCAACTCACATTCGATCGCCTGACTTGACCTGCGCACGGACTGCGAACTGATTCCACCGCCGACAACGTCTACAGCGATCGTGTGCGTTAACTTCAGAAGCTGAAAAGGAGCGGAGCAATCAGATAAACGAGGAGCAGAGTGTCAACGCCGCAGGAGTATCAGCATCTGATAACCCAGAGCTCGCATTGATAGAGCCTTTCTTCAGATTGGCAAACCTCAGCCTCCTGTTGTCGTCCTGTTGAGTGACAAGTTCGGTAGCGTCGATCTCATCAACAAGAAAAAAAGACTTCGTGAAATGGTGGGCTGCAAAAAACTGCAAAACTGGCGTAGGCGATATTCTGCCAAGGAATACGACGGAATACGACGCTGCCCCATCAATGCGCCTCATTGCAAAACCCTCCCGTGAGCTCCCGCCAAAAATAGGCCACATAGGCCACGCACCCACACGACCATGCCACGGGGGAATGCGCCTGAGACCAATACCAACACTGCGCGTGGTCTGGGAAGCCCACATGGCACAATTTCGACCAGTTCGGCCCGTTGAGCCCGTCGAGCCCGTCGAGCCCAAAGGTACCCTGCGAACTCGCGGTCGGTCAGTGGGCCCAAATTTTTTGTAATGGTCTTTTACCACAATTCATTCAAAGGTGAAGAGAAATAGTGTCCCTTGACACTACATAGGAGTTAGCCACTTGCATTCCCACTTTCATTTAGAGTGCCATGTTCATTTCAAGTAATGAGAGTGACATGAGGTGGCATGCCATATTTATCATAAAGTTGCCATATGTCATTGAATCACTACATTCGTTTTTTTCTTACAAGGACACTATCTTCATAAAATCAAATAGTGTTTGGATTTAGAAATTATAGTGTCCTCGGACATCAAATACGCCATTCGTTGTGGAAAAAAGGTGGTCATTAGAAAAGTTTTGGGGCCTCTATAAGGCCCTGTGATGTGATCGAATGTATATAGGAATTTTTTTATCAATTTAAAAATCCAAATTGATGTAGATGGTTGCCGTCCATGTCAAATTGGATTTTATTTAAATATTTTTAAATATTTTTAAAAATATTAAAAATATATATATTAGGGTACAACATTCATGCAAATAATCTGGATGTTGGATATACTTTACTTCAGTTACTAGCAAAGAAATTTGTTCCATTTGTAAGTAAGTCTGTTTGTAAGAGCAAGATTGCACAATTGAGGGTAACGTACTGTCCTGGGTCATTCAATCATGTTCTTCTTCTTTTGTTAGTATCATCCAGTGATAGCCTGAGTGTGCGCTTACCTTACATGACACTTGTCTATCACTATCAACTTCCTTGTGCAACAATTTTTTGGATGATTGCCAAGAATGGGGCACCTTCTACAAGCCCCAAAGAAATGAACAGGTTGTAGGTTCCCGACTCCAAATCCCTCTCGACATTAATGCAAGCACTATTCACTCTTGGGCCTCATTGTCTAAGAAATCCATTTTGAAGGCACCCTAAGGTCTTTTTTGGTCCAAATTAGTCTAAGAGGACCCCCTCGGGAGTTTCAAACCCTTGAAAGAGGGGATTGTTTTTAAAGTGAGCCCCACATGCACAAAGTAGGGGTAGTTTTTGTCCTCTTGCATTAAAATTGAAGGGGGGATTTAGAGTTGGAGTTGTAGGTTGGAATAGTGTCGATAGGAAAATATTTTAAAAATAAATGCCAAAATAATTGATTTAAATATAAAAGTAAAATAATTCATATAAAATTTTATGACAATAGAAAAATGAATTTACCAAACTTTATTTTTCCAAAAAAAATTATATGTTCAACACAAAAGTGCCGACCATGTCCTTCACCCAAAGTAGGGGTAAACAACATGAGAGGCACCAACAATATCAAGTATTCAACAAAATCAAACAAATGCAATTCAATTAACCCTTTAGTGCTCAAGAGACCACAATGTGTTGAAAACGCTAATAACAAAAAATCCATAAACAATTGGATTTTGAATTGCGAGGTTCACAGTTGGAGACTTATAAAATACATCTTCTAAAAAAAAATTCAATTTGGAGCTATGCAACTATCGAAATACCTATGAACAAAACGTGAAAATATTTTTATGAAGCACTCTTCCAATCTTTTCTATTGCCACAAGTGCTGTTGCGCAAACATTCAACACTCAACAGGCTCTGCAAATAGATAATGACGCTTGAATTCAATCATATGAAGCATGCAACGATTTCATATTCATTGCCAATGTGAGAGCGATTAGGTCATGCCACAATCATGGTATTGAGAAATTCCAACATCACAAACTTGGCAAGTCATGTTTTAGCAATGTATGTTGTTGAGATGAACAAGAATGATTACGTTTGACATACGTTTTACATATGTTTATCATAAAAAAAAAAATGTACAAAGGACATAATACAAACATGTTACTTTTATCGTGATATATTTTTTCATGTTTGTAATATGTTGTTCATATGTTCTTTATACGATGAACATACGTAAAACGTATGTTGAATGTAATCACCCTTGTTCATCTCAACAACATATGTAAAACATTGCAAAAACATGACTTGTCAAGTTTATGATGAAGTGATGTATAAATCCCAGCAAAATGCAGGAGAAGCAGAAACGAGATCAATCAATTTGGTGAGCGGATCCACATCAATCCCTTTTGCCGACCTTTTACTGTACAGTACCCAGAAACAATGTTACGCAATTCCCTCTTTTGTGTTTCAAAGAACTCTTCATAATATCAAATATAATTGGTTTTTTTCATCTTGCATATTTAATATTCAATTTATACATGATTCCAAGCAAGCATACCAAATTTGGGTTTAAAAAAAGCAAAATCCCATTTTTGGTGGATTTTAAAAGTCCAATTTCTTGATTTTACGTGATAATTTATTGAAAAAAATTGGTGATGAATTGTTATGATTTTATTGCATAGGTGTGTTGGAAATATCCATATGCACCTTTCATATCAAGGAACACCCCATTCATTAACAAAAACATCATTTATGAAGAGTTCATTTTGATGAATCGCATGCCCAAATTTTGTAAAATAGATATCTTTTTATTATAACTAAATTTTGCTACTTGATCTTCACATTGTAACTAACTTGGTATAGTTAAGCATGATAGTACAATTACTTTGCCAAAATTTAATTATAATAAAAAGATATTTATTTTACAAAATTAGAGCATGCGATTCATCACAATGAACTCTTCATAGAGGATGTTTTTGTTAATGAATGGGGTGTTCCTTGATATAAAAGGTGCATATGGATATTTCCAACACACCTATGCAATAAAATCATAAAAATTCATCACCAATTGTTTTCAATAAATTATCACGTAAAATCAAGAAATTGGACTTTTAAAATCCACCAAAAATGGGATTTTGCTTTTTTTAAACCCAAATTTGGTATGCTTGCTTGGAATCATGTATAAATTGAATATTAAATATGCAAGATGAAAAAAACCAATTATATTTGATATTATGAAGAGTTCTTTGAAACACAAAAGAGGGGATTGCGTAACATTGTTTCCGGGTACTGTACAGTGGGGTCCAACATGGAATGGCGTTTTTGGTTTCGTAGTGAGAAACATTTCAATATTGCCAACTTTGAAAGCCTCCTGAGAGCTCAAATATTGGTATTTTACCACGAAATATTTACTAGAGACTTATCTTTAAGTTAATTATATGTATGCCAAATTTCAAGGCCAAAAGATTCACCCAAAAAAAGTTATTCAAAATCTACCAACATTGGTAGCTGTGGAAATTTTTTCACTGCTGCCAACTTTGACAGCCTCCCAAAGATTCATTTTATTTATTTTTTGCCATGAAATTCTTGGAAAAAAAAACTTCTTTATGTTAATGACATATGATAAAATTTCATGGCCAAAAGATTAATACAAGAAACGATATCAACAATCTACCAACATGTGTAGGTGTGGGAAACAATGGGGGAAACTACACACATTGGTAGATTGTAAATATTTTTCTTTGTATAGATTTTTTGACCTTGAAATTTGGCATGAATTTTTTTGTCATAAAGAGCATGTTGTACCAAAAATTTCATGGTAAATAGACAATTTCTCAACCGTAGGGAGGGTGTCAAAGTTGGTAGCAAAGTTTCCCCCATTGTTTCCCACAACTACACATGTTGGTAGATTGTCAATATCTTTTTTTGTATTAATCTTTTGGCCTTGAAATTTTTATCATATGTTATTAACATAAAGAAGTTTTTTTTCCAAGAATTTCCTGGAAAAAATTAATTAATTCAATCTTTGGGAGGTTGTCAAAGTTGGCAGCGGTGAATAACTACCAATGTTGGTAGATTTTGAATAAAGTTTTATTGGTGAATCTTTTGGCCTTGAAATTTGGCATACATATAATTAACTTAAAGATAAGTCTCTGGTAAAACTTTCGTGGTAAAATACCAATATTTGAGCTCTCGGGAGGCTTTCAAAGTGGGCAGTACTGAAAAAAATTTACTGCGAAACCAAAAACGCCATTCCATGTTGGACCCCACTGTACAACATCCCAGCAGGCACTCACATTTCCACTGTGAAGAATGTTTCTGAAATTCATTCCCCTGGAGTCATGTCAATTGCACTCGCTCGCCTCGCTTTTTGCATACCATTTCAATTTCCTGATGGAAAATATTTGTTCTAGCCAGAGTTGAGATTGACGTCATCAAGACCACCAGCGTCTGTGTCACTGAAACCTGCATCAACCAAACTGAAAACCCTAAGAAGCCAAGTTTCATGGGTTTGAAAAGTTGCCCAAGGAAGTAGGCAAGAGGAGGGGAAAAATAAATATTTGAGTTTGTCTTATACCCGGCCACGAAGTTGTGCACATTCCATGAACTTGCTTGCATAAGGTTCTTCAGAGCGCCCCGATACTCGCCTCCGAATCTCATTGAGATTTTGTCAAGTAATAACATCCAATTAAAAAATAAGAGATTCTGTCAGAAAACTTAAGCTTAAGAGTGAATGAGTAATGTTTTGGGTGAGCATAGTTATTCCATTTTTATAATGCCGGCAAGGGTACAGTACCACATGAGAGAAAGGGTGTGATACCGAAAGGGATTAAGAACCTCTTGTGAGGTGAAACATGAAAAGATTTGATTGGTCATGGAGAAGTTGCTATGTAGTCTTGGGCTTTAGAACCCTCCATGTTTCATAACAACTACTCATTAGTAGCAGAATTGTCATTTTTCATTTAATTCCCACTTTGTTAAAACAGTGAACAGTGATTGAATATTGTGCCAAAAAAATTTGTCGTCTTGTGACCAAAACCACTCACCCGACACAACCCATGTGCTCGGCGCGGTTTCATTCCTTTTTCATTTATAGTAAGTGAAAACGGCACATTTCCTACTAGTAACTCCACCACTATTTTTTTCTCAAAAACTTCTTTGAAATCTCAGGGAGTGCACTATTCAATAAAGCCAGGAATCACGTGCGTGCATCCCCCTTATTGAAACACCCATGTATACATTTTCTATTTGGCTAAAATCAAGCTATATATGTACAAATCTCACAACCTCAAAATACATTTCCATATGTACATATGGGCTAAGAATGTGGAATTAAACTCCAAGCCCCATGTATATCTACTTTCCATTCGATTGAAATATGTCTCTCATAAGTACATTTTGTACATGCTTGTTCTAAATAATACCCTTGTTGTGCACTCACGTGTATACAGTGGTCAGCACAAGTGTTCGAACAGCGAGTGATATTCCCAAAATAGAAAGAGCAGTGATCAAAAAGTCAACCTGTAGGGGATTTTTTTGGCTTGCATTAATGACAAAGAACACATGGCATCTAATTAGCAGCATATCTTTCGAAATTAGCTACATGGAAGCTCTCCAAAACGAAATATCTGCAGGTGGTGTGTACAACTTAATATGCACACAAGTTGTGCACACCACCACCATCTCAATGCTAACATTGCTTTCAAGATTTCATGTGCAACAACTTTCAGAGTTTGAGAGAGGTTTCTAGTGACTCATAATGGCTCCTAGGAGATGTGAGAGTGAGAGAAAGGCGGTTTTGGAGATGCACAAGCGAGGCAGTTCCTATGGTCAAATTTCAGCACTGTTGGGTGTTCCTCGAAGTACTTGCACTGATATAGTACGAAGATTTGGTGAGAGAGGGAGTGTGAAAGACAAAATTTCACCTGGTAGACCTCGAATTCTTGATGAACGCGATGATCGTGATATTGTGAGGAAGTTAAACAATCAAAGTACTAGTACTACTGCAGCTATAGGAAGAGAGTTAATGTCTATGGGCAAGCAATTGAGTGATGATACAGTTAGGAGTCTTCAGAGGCAAGGCCTGCAAGCACGTGTGAAGGTCAAGAAGCCACTTTTGACTAAGAAGCATCGAGCACGACGTTTTCAATGGGCAAAGAAGTGTAATCGTTTCACTTGGGAAGATTGGAGTTTTGTCATCTTCTCTGATGAGTCAAAATTCAACCTCTTTGGTTCAGATGGACGGCAATATTATTGGAGAAAGAGTGGAGAAAGTCTTTTAGAGCAGCATGTGCAATGTACAGTTAAACATGGGGGAGGAAGTATAATGATTTGGGGTTGCATGAGTTGGGAAGGAGTTGGTAAGCTTCATTTGATTGAAGGGAAGATGGATAGATACATATATCGAGAGATTTTGGAGACAGAACTTATGGAGACTATATGCATGCAAAGTTTAGAGGAAGAGAGTGTCATTTTTCAACACGATAATGATTCAAAGCATACTACAAATTATGTTGTAGATTGGTTGCTTGCACAGAAGTTCAAGCTTATTTGGCATCCACCACAATCTCCCGACCTCAATCCTATAGAACACCTTTGGAATGAAGTAGATCGTCGCATGAGAAGGTCTGAGAGGAAACCTACTAGCAAGAGTGATTTATGGGAGAAGATACAAGAAATTTGGTATAGTATTGAAGTTGATGTTGTTAGGAAGTTGATGTGCTCTATGCCTCAACGAGCTATTGATGTTTATAAAGCAAAAGGTGGCTATACTCGGTGGTAGTCATTTAGATTGCTTAGACATTGCATTCTTGAGTTGTAAAGTCATTTTGTAGCTTGTACTTTCATTTTATACAAGTAATGCACAATGTTTCTAGTTCTTGCAAAAAGAATTGTACATCTTAGTTGTATATTTGAATTAAATTAAATTTTTTGGTTCACATTTCAACTTCAAAAGTTGTACTATATATTTGTTGCAACTATATGCTCTTATACACTTTTACATTCAATTTTATGATGTAATCTGTAAGAATGGTAGCAAATTCTTTCAATTAGCTTCCTCTGTACGACTATTTATGCTAGCCACTGTAATTACAGTACTTGAAGAGAGCACTCCCTGGGCTTGAAATGTGGAACTTGGTCCTCCACCCAAGTCCCTAAAAACTTGCCTTTTAGTGAGATACTTCACCCATGAAATCTGGCTCTAACTGCGCTCGTGAACATTTAAGAGCAGAGAGAAGTCAACGTCAATTGTCGTAGCCGGATTGGAATAATTATCAGAAATTGGCTGCAGTTAGAATTATGAGTGTGAAATGAAAACATGTAAACCACGCATTTTTTGCGTTTGCTTTTTTTACCGTCGAGAATGTCTTCACCGACCTCACTGGTATGAGAGACACGGATTCCAGCTTCGGCCAGTTGTTGAGTGTCCAAGAATTTCGCTCGGAACAGGCTGGTTTTTGGAGCATCCATGCACTGTATGGAATCTGAGCGCAGATACCATCCACGAAAGACGTCAACGAGGATTTTGTGATATTTTGTGGCGGCGGGTTTCAGGTGTCACTTTTGGGCGCTTTTGCCGGCCGGCCGGCATGCGTTGCCGGTACCGTTTTGTTGTCATGGAACTAAGAAGGCTAATCACTTGTGTGTGTGCAAGAGTTCGTAGTAGAGCTTGAGAATTGCCGAAATGGCATCGTATTCGTTGGCGGAGTTTTTAGGGGAGGGAGTTTTGAAGGAGTTGGGCGGAAGATTGGCGGAAGATGGCTGGGACGATGTGCCCACGCTCAAGGTCATGCGCGCTCAAGACATGGACGCCCTCGCCCTCACCCACCCCCAACGAGTAAATAATGCTCAACATTGTCTCACCGTTTGTTTTCGTCCATTTCCTTGCATTGCATTGTACTTTCTTCGCAAAGACTGAAGCGTAAACATCTCGATTTTCAGCTTCGGCTTCTTGTTTGTGTTCAATCGTGGGTTTCAGACTTCGTGCATTCCATGATGAAGCCTTTCAATGCTGAATGGGGATGCCTGCACACTGAAGTGTTCAATGTTAAGCTCGTTTCCCATCTTGGAATCATAGAATGGATTGTTGCATTGGCAAGATTTCCTCTTGTTAATCACCTCTTGGGTTGTATAAATGTTGTAATTGGCAGCTCAAGGTCTAAATCTCACCAATGTAACTCCTAAAAGCGTCCACTGTGTATATTCTATAGTATAGGAAAAGTGGACCTCGTGCTGCAAATCATTTGTTTGTGTGAAAATGACTTCAGTTTGATACAACACTATTGATCTTGTAGTATATATAGAAGAAGAGCTTTGAAATGGTTTGTATTGCAGTCAGAAAACCGAGGTTAAATGAGAAAATGCCACCGTTGCAAAGTTCAGTGATGCAGATGCCGTTTTAGGGGTTAAGGAAATCTGGTGTTTTAAAACTCATATGGGCATTCTTATTTCCATGAAAAGAGTTTTGGAATGCACCTGGCCCGTGCACATTTTATTAGTATCAGTCGCCTTCTAGTGCCATTCATGAGTACGTTCTAAATCGTTTCCTGGATATTCGTTCAGGATGCTCTGGAATTGCGAATACATAGAATCGATTGTTGCATTAGCAAGTTCTCTTGTTAATCACCTCTTGGGAACTTCAAAGTTGTGTAGATGTTGTGGTTGGTTTGAAACTCACTAATGTCAAGAAAATCTGGTGCTCTAGAACTCAGCATTTCCATGAAAAGAGTTTTGACACATTCGCCTTCTAGTGCCATTCATTAGTATGTTCTAAATTGGGGAAGTAGTCTTGCACCAATGGCTCTGCGTCCAACGGGCACTGATTCATTGTAAAGACGAACATACACTTTATTCACGCCAACTTTGAAAGAGGACCAGAGTTTCTATCTATCTATGCTCTAAATCGTTTCCTGGATATTCGTTCATGATGCTCTGGAATTGCGAATACATAGAATCGATTGTTGCATTAGCAGGTCCTCTTGTTAATCACGTCTTGGGATCCTCAAAGTTGTATAAATGTTGTGAAACTTACTCACTAATGTCAAGAAAATCCGGTGTTCTAGAACTCACATGGGCATTGGCATTTCCATGAAAAAAGTTTTGCCTTCTAGTGCCATTCATTAGTATGTCCTAAATCAATTCTCGAAAGGGGGGAGACAGTAGTCTTGCACCAATGGCTCTGTGTCCAGTGGGAACCGATTCATTGTCAAGACATACACTTTATTCACGCCGACCTCAACAGAGGACCAGAGTTTCTATCTATCTATGTTCTAAATCATTTTTCTTTGAGGACCAGAGTTTCTATCTATCTATGTTCTAAATCGTTTTTCTTTGAGGACCAGAGTTTCTATCTATCTATGTTCTAAATCGTTTTTCTTTTAGGACCAGAGTTTCTATCTATCTATGTTCTAAATCGTTTTTCTTTGAGGACCAGAGTTTCTATCTAAGTTCTAAATCAGTTTTTCTTTGATATTCGTTCAGGATGCTCTGGAATTGCGAATACACCTGCACAATCGGTCGCTGATGAAGTACGCCGACACGCTGGAAGCATCAGGGTTAGGGTTGGTTGCCTTGATGAGCACGAAGCCATCAGAGCTCGCTTCCAAGTTTCGGATGCGCAGGACTCACGTTGCAACGTTCATTGACACATCGACGTCTTGTAGCATTCAAATGCCGCCGGGTCTTCTTCGGTCGTCCAAACCTTCAGAGAATCACGGAAACTCCTCACCAATCAAGAGACCACTTCCCTTTCAGCTTCACAAGTCTATCGTGAGCGACGCCTCGTCTTTCGGGAGTTCCAAGTCCGACTCGTATGCTTCTACTCCCCGGAAATCATACGCTTCTCCTCCTCGGAAATCAAACGCCTCCATGGGATACGGAAAATCATACCCTTCTCCTCCCCGGAAATCGTATGCTTCTCCTCCCCGGAAATCATACGCTTCTCCTCCTCGGAAATCATATGCTTCTCCTCCTCGGAAATCAAATGCCTCCATGGGATACGGAAAATCATACGCTTCTCCTCCCCGGAAATCAAATGCCTCTATAGGATATGGAAAACTAAATGCTGGATCTCCTCGGAAATCAAATGCTTACATGGGATATGGAAAATTAAATGCTGGTTCTCCTCGGAAATCAGATGCGTCCGTGGGATATGAAATGCCGTCTTTGTTGAGGCCTCTTGATGCTACGAAGCCTAATGCGCCGAAAGGAGTGTTCTCAGCGACGAATACGTCGCGGCGTATGTGTGGTTTGGTGAAGAAGGCTGCTGCAGCAAATGTTGTTGCAAAGCTATCAGTGCTGGAGAAAGTGTGTTTGCGGCCCCTGGCGCCTGATCACAGAAACGGCGTGGACGCTACCACGTTGAAGGGCGTGAGGAAGCTCCAGCCGTTCAAAGCGTCCAACCTTTGGTCCAACAAGGCTACTCTCTTCTTCTGCATCCGGCGACCTGGGTAAGTACTGTAATTCTTCAAACTGTAGAGAATCAAAACCTTGCTTGAAATTTGTAAACTGTTTGAGTGCCCATTTGCAAGGGTTGCAATTTGGTTTTAATTTGAGTTTCCTAATTAACTTTAAAAACTGGATGGATGTTGATCTTTGTATCTATTTTTGTATATGCCAAATTGATTCAAGTTTGTAAGTCTAAAATGGTAGAGTATACTCCAAATTATACAATTATTTCTAGGAGGTTGAAATAAACTGCAAGATGAAAACTAGAAAGAATTTCTCAGTTGATTTGGGTGGTTTGGTTTTGTGTTTCCATCATGATTTTCAAATCTTGGAGTAGGAAACTAGTTACATTAGGATTTGCAAGCTTCCAATTAGTTTAGTGGAATGTGTATTTCGTTTTATTTTGTAAACAACTTTAAAAGCAAGACAGATTGATTATCAACTACTAACCTTTATATACTTATTGTATATCTCCAACGATTAAATTAATTCGAGTTTTTAGGTGTTCAATTAATCTTAGGACATGCCCGCACCAAGCAAGTAAGAATAAGTAGCTAACAATTGTTGAATTGTGCTTGCACCTACCGAGTAAGAGCAACTAGGTAACAATGTTTAGCTAACTCATGCCCGCATTTACTAGTTAAGAGCAATTTGCTAATTGATCGAGTATCAAGAGTTAGTTAGAATGTCTTGTGCGTGAAGATTTGAGTCAAGTAGCTACTTCTCCATTTAGGGAGAAGGAGCAACCGGTTAAGGAGAGTTCAAGAGAATCAAGGAGAGGTATAGGAAAGTAGCATTTGTTTAGCTACTTCTTACTTGCTTTGTGCGGGCGGAGTCTAAAAGGGTAGAGTGTACTCCATTGAATTATCAAATACACTTATAGCAAGGAAGTCAGAGTAAAAACACGATATGAAAACTAGGGATAGACTTAAAGGATTTCTCTATTAGTTTAGGTGGTTTAATCTTGTGCTCATTTCCAATCCTTTGCATAACATTCATCAGCCTCTGTGACTCATAAGCCTTCCCCCAACATAATGATGTGAAATTTCCCACATCATTTCATTGGGGAGATGAAATGATGTGGGATATTCCACATCACTTCTGTAGCTATGGGGCAGGTGGCATTAAGCAAGAGCAATTAACCATGGTGAACAGTAATCGAAAGCATTCATTGAGTTGCAATTCAACAATGTCTTGTAATTGTTTATTTGATTCAATAGTCCATTCAATTACAAATCACTAGTCACTCCATATAAAGGTGGATGAAACTAAATTGCAGACTACTGAATGTTATGTGGGTGTAGAAATTGGTTGCATTGCTCATTTTGAGCTGAGGATTAAAAGTTGGATGAATCGACTTTTAACGTCTCTATTTCTTATACTCTTGGAATACATTGACGCGGCGTGGCAGGTGCGTGATGTGTCGAGCAGAAGCACATCAACTCTTTGCCCGGAAGCCCATCTTTGACGCGCTGGGCATTCAGCTGGTCGCAGTGCTGCTGGAGGACATCGACGAGGAGGTGTGGGCGTTTTGGCCGCGCTACTGGGCCGGCATGGTGGTGCTGGACGAGAAGAAGGATTTCTTCCGGGCGCTGGGCGGGGGGAAATTGATGAAGGACAACCTCTTCACGGGGTTCCTCTTGAACCCCACCGCGCATCTCAACTGGAAAAGAGCCACCAAAACGGGTATCCAGTACAACAACATCGGAGATGGCTTGATCAAGGGAGGCCTGTTCATCGTCCGCCGCGGAAAAGGCGGAGTTGCGTACCAGTTTGCTGAAAGAAACTTCGGCGATTGGGCGCCCTTGGACGAAGTTCTTCAAGTCTGTCATATCATCAGGGTAAGTCACCCTAAACCCTAAACCCTAAACCCTAAAGCTTCTTTCCAAGCGTGCAGAAGCTCCTTGTTTTTTTCCTGTGATTGAATCTCTTGTTTCCAAGGGTTTGAATGGGTGCAATATTTGCCGCTACCATCTTGCCTTTGAACTTCAAAACTTAACCAAGGATTCATAGTTTTGAAATGATTGTATTGTGAAAAATATAATTCAGATAGGACTAGGCTTTATATCATTGGAATCAGTGAAGAAAATTGCATATGTAGTATCGGGAACCTCACCTCGGCAAATGTACCCACTGGCTACATTCTACACGAGATAATACACGGGAGGTTCCCGATACAACATATTGTATCGGGAACCTCCCGTGTATTATCTCGTGTAGAATGTAGCCAGTGGGTACATTTGCCGAGGTGAGGTTCCCGATACTACATGTGTCCCGGAAAATTGAAAAATTGGACCCCTTGCTACAAATCATGTGTTTGTGTGAAAATGACTTTAGTTTGACACTGTTGATCTTGTAGTATAGAACAAGAGCTTTAAAATTATTTATTTGCAGTCATTCAAATGATAGATTATCCTGAATCCTAAATCTCCAAGTGAGCATAATGAAAATGTTGCGTTACTCATGAAGGACACAGTTTCTGTGATCCGCGAAAACGAGAAAGCGCGAATCATTCATATGGCAGGATGACTATCGATTCTTCAACAACCTATACTTTCTACATTTAACAATCATTTGATAGATTATCCAACGCCAAGCTTCCATAAACTTGACTTGATTTTTATTTTTATGAACCTGTTTTTAGTTAACTTTGATTTTGACTCAAGGTGACAGGATTTAGGTCATTTGAAGCTTTTTAATATGCAGGAGTATGATTTTTGGGAGATCGTTATAGAGAGATTAGTATGGAGAGATCTTTGGGCATAAGAGTCAGTTGTGTCTCAGTTGGATTAAATTTCTTGTTTGGGTTTAAATGTGTGCAACATTTTCATCTCTACAGAGGATATTCCATATGTCAATTTAAGCATTTCAACCCATATGTAGCAGTGTGCTTTCATTGGGTACTACAAGAGTCAAACTCTCTTGAGATCAAATTTTTATCACTATGTATGAATTTCTGATGTACTTATTCAAAGGGGAGGTTGTAGACCACTATTGAAGGGATAGTAGACAACCCCATTTTAGTATCCTCTTTTTTATTTTTAAATATGTGGAAACTAACTTGGATGGGTTGTGCTTTGTGCAGGAAGAGGGAGACATCTACAGTTAGGGTGGCAGGTTGGCATTCCATTGAGCATTTGCACCTTCTGAAACTGGACGTTCTAATCCTTTCCATTCATGCCACATCCAAGATCGAGAGGTTCGGCTAGGGTTCTGTAGCTCTCCCGATTAGCCAAACCTGAAATGCTGAGCGGAAGGTCATCGGTATGGGCTTACAAATGTGACACGTGGAGAGTTCCATGTCGAAGTGACACATGGTGACTTTGAGATGAATGAACGTTCTCAATGTGGACAAACGTTCCAAAAGAAAGCATAGAAAGCATCGGAAGGTGCCGCCGTGGAAAATTCCCGTGAGTCAGTTAATGTTTCTGATCTGAACCTTCAAGTCCCCAATGAAAATCCGACCTTACTAGGTGCTTCACTAGTGTATAATGGTCGACAGTTACTAGTAGTAACTATCGACCATTACACACGGATTTTCTGTTTTGAATGACCTGTACTTTTAGTATTCTTTGATCAGGGTAGGAATTAGCTTTTGTATTGTAAATGTTTACACAGTAATTGTGTTCTAAACTCAAATGCAGAGAAGGCCGGCACTCTATAGGCAGCTGGATTTACAGTTTATTGTAGATAAAGTTCTTGATTCTATTGACTAGGGGTCCACCTAAGCATTGATTACTGTTTATCAGGACGATAAGAATAGGACAAATACAGAACAAATTACTGTAGTATGCATGCAATGTGAATACACTTGCATCTATGAACCTGTTTGTTCCATAATGCATAGTGATGTTGCAAGGACCAAATTAAACAAACAGTGATGTGGCTTCAGATGTATGCTGCCAAGCAATGTATTTCCTTTGATATCAAGACATTGGATCAGATTGTACTTTGACTGGTATAGTTTTTATTTAAACTTGGAAATCCTAGTAATTGAGTCGATTTGATTAAAAGTTGAAGCTGTGCAAGAAATCATGTACTAGAATGGAAGAATGGTTGATGACCACTAGTAGAAAAGGTGGCACAGCCGAGGGAGATGCGCACGCAAGTACTTCCCAATTCCATGCATGCATAGTGATTTTGCTTGGACATGTCCCTAGGGAGCACCACCTTTTTCACTACACTAAATAGGTAGATTAGTGTTAGATACACTAATTTACATAAACATGTTGTAAGTTTTTACTGTTGACCAATTCTTTTACCCTCTATATTGGTCAAGATGGGGATCTTTCGATAGTATTGGAATCAATGTCTTTGGTAATTTTTTTTGTCGAGAGTAAAAATCTATAATATTTTCAAATCTTATAATTATCTAACACTAATCTACCTATTTAGTGTAGTGAACACATGTAAGGTTGGATAACCTATTACCACCAACTTAAGCAATCTAGCCTATTTTTGGCAGTGCTTAATTCCCAAAAAAATATGACTGCATTCAAAATAGGTTTTTATGAGGATTGCAAAAATTTGCAACATCTAATTCGCATTTGTCAATTTTATACAAAATTCCAAAGTGGAAAGTAACCTTTTACCCATACATCACATACCAATTTCCTAAGTTCATACTTCGTTGTTCCTAGATCCGCTCATGAGCTAACCCAAAACCACCAGCTATTTCTTTGCAATTCTTGGCATGCCATTGGTTTACTTGAATACCGTAACACCATTGCAGGTTCGCCACCTGGCGAACAAATTTTTATTTTTTTTGAAAAAATAAGGTTCGCCCCTCAAAAACTGAATTTCTCAATTTTCGTTTTTTAGCAAAAAATCAGTAAAAATGACCTTAAATAGCTTAGAAATAACAAAATATTTCAAAAACTAATTTGTTCTATTTTCGTTTTTTGTCTTCAGAATTTTCTAATTTTTACGTTTTTTATTTTTAGAATTATTTTAGGACGAACCTGCTATGGTACTACCGTAGTGAAATTGGTGGTTTTGGGTCTCAATTGTGGTGGCTCCAAGAAAGTTGTACATGTCATAATTGGGGGAGGTGGTGGTAATAGGTTATCCAACCCTAGTACAAAGTTGTAAAACCTCAATGCAAAATAAAATTAGCTCCAATACTCTATCTTACCAATAACTACAATTTTAAAATGGTTTCTTATAAGTGTGGTAGTCACAAATAGCGTTTTTTTTTCTGGCTACAAAAAGTTGCTGGCAGCTTCCAAAAAACTCTAGTCTCAAAGGCATGAGTAGGTTGATAAATATGCCAACGTTGAGTATATGTACAACATTTAATGATTATAATAATGTTTAGCAATTGAAGTGTTAAGGCTTATTTTTTATTTTAATCACCCTTTAAGAAAAAATTTAAAAATCCATAACTTATTCATGCAATGTCCATACTATACACCTTTAGTAGAAGTCTTAACGACCACTAATATTTCCATGAAAGTTACTTAAATTAAACGTTCTCTTTACAAAAATGTTACATTTAACAATTATAAAAGGATTCAAATCTACAATACGCCTATAAATGAGGGGTAGGTATGGCAAATTTTATTACGAAATCCAATAGATACCAATTTTTTGGAAAATCATTTCATAAAATGTATGGTGAAGAAGAAAGTCATGAAGAATATTTTCAAACTTTGCATCTATTGCATCTTTTTCAAAATATAATTATAAATATATAAAAAAATAACAAGGATATATTGACCCTACCCTTCACTATAATATATAACATGGGTTCCGCACTACTAGGTAAAACAAAATATCAATTGTGTTGACAATTATTAGAAAAGATTATTCAAAATCATAATTATAAACATGAATTACCACTTTATAAATTTCAAGATTTGCTTCTCTCATCACAAGGTCATGAAATTGAAAAAACGTGAAAGGTTAGGTTATTTCACATAATGGTCTTCAAGAACGGAATAGAACATGATGAAAAAACCATCCAAGGATGTGAAAGGGTAGGTTACATCATACCCTATAAGCATTGGAAATCCACAACTGAAACCTATAGTCATCAATACCATTTTTTAAAAACCAACTTCGACCTAAGATCGTCACTAAAATTAAAGCCTATTTTAAGAGAATGGAAAATGTCAGGGTTAGGGTCAAGTCACATCTCATATGCAAAGAATGCATGAAAACAAACACAATGAAGCATGAGGGCCCAAAACTATGTAAACCATGACAAATTGTTGAGAAGAAAATTTAAATTGCAATATAAAGTTGTTGAGGAGACGAAAGAAATTTGCTTAGATATGAGATCAATTTACTCACAATGAGGAGGCATGCAGCGTACTGGTTAGGAATCATAGATCAAGACGATGATCCCAATGATGATCTATGGGAATTGCACAAGAAATACAACCTTGAATACAACCTTGTGGACTCAATTTCTGAACCAAGCCATCCTCCCGATCCCGGGCTATTTACAAAAGCAACACAAGTTGTGGTTGGAGGTTGTCGAAGTGTTGCCAAGTTCAAACTCTCAAGTAAGTACTCTCTCCATTTCAAAATAAGAGTCTACTTTGTAGAAAAATTTGAAATTTAAGATGAAAATAGAGCCCATGTTGAAAGGGGCCGGTGAAATCAACAATGGCAACTTTTAGAACTATGTGTCTTTGTAAAAAGGATGAAAAACGAAGGAAGTCAATGTAAGAAGGCAATACAATGAATGAGTAGGAGTTAATGTAAGAAGGCAATACAATAAATGAGTAGGAGTCAATGTAGGAAGGCAGCACAATGAATGTGGACTCTTGAATTGACGCAAAAAAAAATGGTATTTTGGACTCTTATTATCAAACGGAGGAAATATCAAAGTCATAGGTTATCACAAATATCGTGTGAGTATTTAATTTTAAAAGTTCCTAGTCATTCACATCAGTGCTTTTCTTTTCAAATTTCCAAGGGAATCCCATTGACGATTTGATAATTGAAATTTGTAAGATAGAAAGCATTTTTTGGCGATTTACAATACTTTTTACTACGAATACATAGCTTTCAATAGAGTTCATAGCTATAATACATACCAATGATAAGGGAAGATTATGGCGATATACTCTATGTTTTTATCTAATTTTTCATATAGCAACATAGTAAGCCCGTTTTTCAAATAGCAAGTTGGCAATATAGCCACAAAATATTTGTTGATGCACACAAATGTCATCGAAGTAAATGTCACAAGTTCTAAAGACTCACATTTCGTTTAATATCCACACAATACTTTTTATAGCATGGTTTTTACTAAAATTAAAATTTTCAATAATTTTTCGACATCAATCATAGAGAATTGCGCAATTATGATTATCAATTAAACGGATCGATCATGAAGATATCCAATCATTTCTTTCATTTAAATTGATTGACGGTTGTAAATTAAACATTTTAGATAGTGACATAAGCATCTTATAAGTAGTTACATAGGCAGACATCCTTACAAATTATTACATCAAGACTTATCACCAATCTCCCCATGATGTTTAACCCCTAAACGTCCTCACCCTTGTCCAAATTGAGCAGTTTTGCAAAAATGCATTATAAAATGAAATTAAAAGAGATTTTTTGAATTTGATGTGTAAATAAAAGTTGTAAATTATGAATTTTAAATTCTATTCATGCAGTTAGATCTACAATTGCTACCACTAATATATTTCTATAAAATTTTAAACTTAAAATTCAAAATTATTTTGTAATTTGATTACAAATAAGATATTGACAATTTGTGGATGAAATTTGTTGTGATGGGTTGAAATGAAATATTCTACGTGTGGTAATAATTGTAGATGTTTTGGTTGCTTAATTTTATGAGTTGGCTTTATCAAAAGCACTTTTAGACTAAAATCTTCGAAATTTTTTATGAAACACTGCAACATGAAAATTTCACAAATCATCAGATTTTTAATCGGATCACACGAGCATGAAGCTAATTTCCTATAGAAAATTTAGTAAAAATTTCATAGTGCAAAAAGTGTGATAGATGAGAAAACAAAGTTCGCTTCTCTATATCACGCAAAATATGCATGGTTTGACAGTTAAGTGTTAAAATGTCTTTGAATGGTTTTACTATTTAAAATTCTACATAAAAATAACCATACCATTGTCATCTATTCATTGCTTTTGCAACTATGATTGCCACTTCGTCGTTTCTCTTACTTGTAAGCTCATTATTTAATTAATTAATTGCAATTGATACTAAATTAGTTGATTGATGTTGAATAATTGTTCATTTGCATTTTTTTGAATTTTGAATTTTTTTTTGAAAATGTAGAATTACAATAGTACTATGGTATATTGGTGCAATTGCTCAATTTGAGATTTGAAGAAGAATATTATTTGTGCAGGCAAAATGACAATCTTGGTGATTTGTTTGATGCTCATCATTCGTTTTTCTATTCCAAAGTTTCCAACTCTTGCAAATTGGAGTGCAAAATTACCAACTTTCTAAGCTCAAGAATTTCTGGCACACAAAGTCAATGGTGCCGAAACACGGGCATATAATTCACATTGAGCTAGGTATTAAAATTGGTCGATTTGTAGAGTTTATGAATTTCATAAGAAAAATTGTACTCCATTATATTGTTAGATTATAAATGAATTTATGGTTGAAGTATCATGACAAGTTAAATGCTTACTAATTATATTTGATATCGAATTAAATTTGAAAAATGATTAATATACATTCTTTTGTTTATTTGATAGAGTTGTACATCTCCATTAATTTAAATGAAAAAAAATGTATATTTTTTTCCTGTACACTCTATCGGGATAATAATTTATTTCCAAAATTTTGGAATATTTATAGAAATTTCAAATCGTAAAATTAATAGTTATTTTGGTTTTTTGTAACAAACAAAAAATGGAACACTTGAATGGATAAGTTTTTTTCTATATATAATATTTAAAATGAAAACATATAAATCTACATGGAAATAAAAATCATTTTCCATGTAGATTTATATGTTTTCAAAAAAAAAAAATTCTTTAGAAATAGTAAAACATGGGTTTTGAAGAGCAGAAATTATCACTAGATATCTCCCCTTTGCTATTTCTTCTCCTTCATAGTTCATGTTGATAGTCCACAATATAATATGTTTTACAAAGGGTGTGAGAATATTAACATGGAACAAACATAAAACTTTGTTAACATGTATTTTTTGTAATTAGTAAGTATGAAAAAATATCAAAATTTTAATTATAAGAATATAAAATGAAAATAACATGATTGGTTAGAATAGTAATTTTCATTCTAGAAGCCAAAAAAGAAAAATATTTGATGAAAATAACAACATTACTTTCTCCAAATAGTAAATTTTGTAAAATTGAACAGTGTCAGAGGTGTTTCATTCTGAAAAATTCCCCGAGGTGAAATTTAACTTGGATTGGCATGATTCAAATTGCGTTGGAAAGTAAACTTGATTTCCTATTAGAAAATAATTTGAATTTATTTCAAAAAGTAATTTTTTAACTTTGGGCACTTAAAAAGAACAACGACCAAAAAATGGTCACTCAAAGCATTAGGGGTTAAATAAAGAGGTTACTTGAAATTGAAATTATAGCTAATGAAATTAACTAAATCAAAAAATATATGTATTCTCATATATAATTTTCATTCAACCTTTTTTTTGGGTCAAGTCTACTTCTTGTAATATAACTTTTTCTAAAATAAAATTCTAGAATATACTTAATGCACACTTGCGACACTATCATTGATTGTAAAGTAGTAGTGCCCAATTCTACGCATGTATAGTGATTTTTTCTGGGCATCTCTTTGGGAGCACCACCTTTTTTACTAATAGTAGTACATTTGTCACACATTCGAACTATGTCATAACAATATATTTAAATGATTATTTATTCGTTTCACTTATGTCTAATTACATAATATTAGAAACTTTTACTTGACATGCCATTTTTTGCCATGTATATTGTAAAAGATATAAAGTTTACTTAGTAAAGAATGTCATGTCAAAGATAAAGAGTTACAACATTCTACATTCATTACAAATGTTGAAGATTCTCTTTTGAGTAGATTTTCCATACTAAATGAAAAATATGCAGTTGTCATGTAGATGAAGGTCAAATTTACCAGGATGGTTTCAAACTTGAATTTCTACGTCAAATTTTAAGAGGTTCATGTCACCCTAAACCAATCACAAAATGAAATGTGGCGCTTATAAACAGAAATTCATTGCTTTATGTCAAAACCGACTATGACATAAGGCATATCTCCCAATTGGTTAACAGTTTTTGCAATTGGTTTTATGGAGAGTAAACCTAACTTTAGTTTCATCATTGAAAAAGAAAAAACAATCCCAAAAATAGTTATTTTTGAAGAAGGCACATTCATTTCAAAGACCCAATCCACAGTAGAGCATTTATTCTAGTGAAACTTCTGAGATGATAAAAAAAATTAAGGAATCACCTTTAACCTCTAAACAACCAAGGATTCATGGTTTAAAAATGACAAATTCAAGTAATTATATTGTGAAAAATATAATTCAAATGAGACCAAATTTTATTCTACTAGAATTAGTGAAGAACATAGCATGTTATGGTCAAAAAGCAAATAAATTTGAACAAACAAAAGTC
Organism: Pohlia nutans; assembly: GCA_022496805.1. Taxonomy (NCBI): domain Eukaryota; kingdom Viridiplantae; phylum Streptophyta; class Bryopsida; order Bryales; family Mniaceae; genus Pohlia; species Pohlia nutans. The sequence goes on along the minus strand of CM040095.1, from coordinate 15,244,134 downwards.
CAAATAGGAAGGTTAAAAAAACATGAGACCTAATTTGGGCTTCTTGGTCCTTAAGGGGTTAAAAGATACAATTACTTTCAGTGCAAAATTCTAAGCATGTGACCCAGTTTTCCTACAGTTCCTAAACTCAACTCTTCATACTAAAATTCTACCGAGAGCCTGAATGTTACACCTTTCCCTTTCCCTCACCTAAAACTGTTAGTAAAGTTTACTATTTGATATTCTACAAACCCCATATAAAGGGCTCAAAAAAACACACAAAGACAAGGGGCATTTGTCACAACATTCAGTAGCTCTTGCAGGGATTGCTTTGGGGTTTCATCCAGCTTCATCCTTGGAGTTCTCCCTGCCCATGTCATTAGCTAATGATAGGGTTGACAAGATGATGAGGTATATTCCACATCATTTCATTGGGGGAGGGCAGTCCTTAGGTTTACTACTGAATGTTATGGTCAAGTGAATTGGTTACTTACCGAGGAGACTGATGAGCAGTGCCACGTAGGCCATCAAAATACTTGGTGTCTCCACTACTGCCATCACTACTACTCTCACTGGACTCTCTTGTTTCACTCTTCCTAGTTTGGGTCCCAAATTTCTGATTCTCGTGTTGCACAGTTCCCTCCTCATAACGAGCTTCCTGTGACCCAAACAGAGCCCTTGCTAATGGCTCCAGGGTATTCAAAACCTCCTGCATGAATTGAATTAGCACAGTTATAAAAACGATAAATAGAAACATGTTTACAGACCTGTGCATATTCATAGAGTTCCAGGCTTTGCAATAACTTACTTTATGACCAGATTTACATACCTTCATCGTTGGTCGCTCAGCCCTTTTAGATGATGAACATCGAATAGCCAATTCGGTCATTTTTGTAAACAGTTCTACATCATAATCTTCTTTCATTTTGGGGTCAATAATCTCTTCAATCACGCCAAGCTTGAATCTCGGTTGCACCTGAACAGAGTCAAAACAGGTGTCAGGTCTATACAATGGAAAACCTGGCATTCTGATTACTTAACCCCTTAAGGACCAAGCATTTATGGTTTTTAAATGACAATTTCAATTGATCATATTGTGAAATATATAACTCAGATGGGACCAAACTTTATATCATCAGAATCAGTGAAGAACGTTGCATGCATTTGTTAAAACTTGAACAAAAGAAAGTCCACATATGACCTACTCAAAACTGCTAAAAAAAGACGTGAGGCCCAATTCTCAAAACAACTAGAAAAGCCAATTGGAGTCTAATGCGTTACGCACCCAATCCTGCAGATTAACTGCTTCCCCTCGCTTGTGGTCAATTACAGGTTGTCCTGTGATAATCTCCAACAGAACTATGCCGAATGAAAATATATCACTCGACACTGTAACTTGATTTGTCCTGAAGTACTCAGGATCAACATACCTACATAAAACGTTCATGGTGTGAATTTGATGATGGAAACAACAATATTGACACACAACACATTGATTGAATGGATTTGAACTGAGAAAGGAATCGATTGAATGGATTTGAACTAAGGAATTTAGTAATAGTACCCCATGGTTCCGATGGGACTTGTGGAAACATGTGAGTAAGCCTCGGGTGATATCTTTGATACACCAAAGTCTGCTAACTTTGCTACCATAGAATTATCGAGAAGAACATTGGATGCCTTGATGTCTCTGTGAATAACTGGTGGATCCTGCAGAACATCAAAAACGGCAGAACATGAGACATCATACACATACAAAATTTCCCTGAGCTATTTTCAACTGGGCAGTAGAGTTATCCGTAAAGGCAGCCCCTCTTTCTTCATTTCTATGCTCTGTTTGCCATCTAAATTTATTGTGTCAATTGTAAGCTTGGCATGAATAATTCACTTGGTTCCCTTTGGTGTGGACTTTGTGATGGGTGAACATGAAGGGGACTCATGAATAGTGCATGCTAGCCTTGGGGAGCTTTATGTTGCATTGGGGCGACCATAAGGTCAATGCGCCCTGACACAGCTGGTCCTGTTTTAGCATGTTTTCAAACACAGCATAGAACTAGTTTTAGCAGCCTTTGAGAGTGATGACCTGGTTCTGTTTTAGCATGTTTTCAAACACAGCATAGAACTAGTTTTAACAGCCTTTGAGAGTGAAGACCTGGTCCTGTTTTAGCATGTTTTCAAATACAACATAAGGTAGTAACACCTTAAACTGCCAAGTACCCATTCCTGCCTCCTATAATTTCACCTCAAAGTGATTGGGAGAGTACCTAAAATGGACCACAACTTCACTAAAACTTCACTAGAACCAATGAGATGGAACCAATGAGATGGAAGCATTGACAAGTTTTGTCCATGTGTTCCTTCTGTTTCTTTTGGGTAAGTCTACAATTTTGATTAGGTGTCTACAACACCTTCACTTCAAAAATTCGTGTAAAATTGCTCGTGTGTCCAAAAATTTTGATTCCAAGACCCAATACTTCATCTCCAATTTGCTAACACATTCATGGTTTCACTTCATGCTTTTTGCACTCCCCGGTTACCAATTCCCTTATTCTGTCGGTTTAAGGTGTTACTACCTTAGAACTAGTTTTAGCAGCCTTTGAGAGTGAAGAGGGAATCTGCAAGAAAGTACGCTGAGTTTTCAATTTCTTTCCTCTTTGGGCTGACTTTAAAGATAACTCTAGTGTTCCAATAACTTTGAAGGAATCTCTCACGCACTAAAATCAGACGAAGGAATCATACCGCAAATGAATGGAGATAATCCAAACCTCGTGCAATACCAAGAACGACTTCAACCCGCTGATATGAGTTTAGTGAACCTCTTCCGTCCATACCTGCACATCAGTCAAAAGCATTTACTGAATGTGTTCACCATTGTATGATAAAAATCAGAGTACAATTGATAGGAAGTGAAAAGGGAATCGATCCTGCTAAGATTTGTACGATTTCTAATATTTCTGGCACACTCACCAAAGAGGTTGTCATGAAGGTCACCGTTTTCCATATATTCATATACCAAAACCTGCACATTTCCATGCAACAATTGATTTAGGTTTGTACGACTCAGAATTATAAGGTGAAAGTACAGTAGGAGCTATGTAACACATCAAGTGAGGTTTAAGGTGGTTACCCCATTCCAAACTGAATAAGAAATACGGATATGAGACATTGATGTTATTTAGTATAATTATAATTTTTTAGAGTTAGGCAAGAAGAAATAGATTCCAACACAAGTTGAAACATAATTCTTGGATGAAGAATGAATTAGTTAAAAAAAATCAAAGTTGAAGCATGACACATCCCATTCACGTCACATAGGTAGAGTTGTTTCTATCCAAAGAAGATTTGTATTGCACACACTAAAGATGCTTAAACCAACAACGACAAATCCATAACCAAATTTTCATATACTAAAACCAACAAAGAGAACCCATTTTCACATGTAACTCATGCTAAAATCAACATCATTGCAGCATTGATTGTGGAAAATGCCCCTAGCTGTTGGTTTAAGGCGCCAGTTGGGAATGGGGTAACCACCTTAGGGAATATGAATAACCTTCAGGTGTGTAACACATCAAGTGGGTTTTTAGGGTATATGAATAACCTTCAGGTTTTTTAGGGTTTAGGGTTTAGGGTGTAGGATTTATATACTGAGTTTGGGGGTTCTGACCTGAAGCCCACCATCGTCGCAGAACCCCTGAAGTCCAACAAGATTGCAGTGATGTAATCGACCGAGCAACAGAAGCTCGTTTTGAAACTCTTTCTGGCCTTGTGCACTCTGCAAGGATGCACACTTTATGGCCACAACTTTTCCATCGCTCAAGAATCCTCGGTACACTTTCCCGAAACCTCCCATCCCCAGGTAATGCTTCGGGCTGAAATTCTTGGTGGCCTTCTCCAGCTCGTGCAAGTGAAATCTGCGCAGCCCCTTGGGAATTATCCAAGGCTCATCAATACCTGTCAACAAAAAGCCAACCAGGCTCAGTCAAACCATAATCGGCTTAATTCGATGAGACACTAGGGTTTAGGGTTTAGGGTTTTAGGGTATGGTACAAAAAAATGAACAAGGTTTTCATTCTAATACAAAACTGATTATTTCACGGTGATGGGAAGAAAACCTAAGTTTCAATGCAGAACACATTTACAACGTACCTTCAATTTTCCTTCCGAATTGAGGGTATTTGGGTGCCCTCGTCTTAGTGTATACAACAGCCAGGACTACCACAATGAATATAACAAACACTCCTCCAACGCCACCAGCTGCGACTGTCGTTACAGAGACAACCGCACGTTCTGAGGGAGCTGCAATTTCAGAAGATGGAAAAGGATCATGTTAATGGTTTAGGGTTTAGGGTTTAGGAATGAAATCTAATCGCCTCACGGCATTGTTGGTTATGGTCTTTTTCTTCAGATTAGTGGCTTATAAATCTACTTTTTCCAGTGTACTTGAGGACTACTTTGCTTACCTTCTAGTCCACACACACATCTACTGGGGTCGATGACAGTTTGAGATGGAGGACAAGGGGCACATTCGCCTGCATGAAAAGGTTTTGTCAAATTTCAAAGCGCTGCCAAAATGGTCATTTATCACGAAAGTGTACTTGTTCGATTAGGAGAATACCTTAAGGGTTAGTATAACTGACGGTCCAATTCAATGAATTAATAACCGTTTTGTAGATATCCACTGGCGACTACAATCTCACCAAGTTTAATTGAAAATTGCTGGTAGAAGCTAGTGCAGTCCCAAAGTCGGCTGCAGTTTTTCGGAGTGTTCTGGGTAGCATTTTGAGATGAAGTTAATGTAGCACTGCCATCAGTCTCGTTATTGAAACAGTTGCTGAAATAAGATCTGCACCAGATCCACCGAAGACTCATAAAAAATGGGATCCAGCCCTAAACCCTAAACTAATACTACCATAAGATAGATACACTTCGTAAATATTTTTAAATTCGTACCAGATCCAAGGCCGTAGAAGCTTCAATGTTCATGAGACTTACATTGTAGTACTAGGAACTGGCGGGGTGTTGTAGTACAGTGTGGGATAATCTCCTTGAAGATAATTGCAACTCAAGTCCCTGTGCAAAGCCAAGAAGTTATCTGGGCTGTAAACCCTAAACCCTAAAACCCTAAACCCTAAACAGAACCAGAATACAGATCCTATTCTCAAAATTGCAGAGCAAGACGGACATGATTGCAGGGGTTAAACAGGATCTTGTTATGCATGGTCGAGCTTACAATTTTGTGAGATTGGCGATTCCGTTGTGCAGTGACTTGGTGAGGTTTGGGAATGGTCCAACGAATTGATTGCGAGAAAGAGTCCTGTTAGCATTAAATGTGTGTCAAAAGCTTAGCTGTGACAGACCGTGTCAAGTCATAATCAAGAAGAAATGAATTGAAAGTGATATGAAAAAGGAACGTACGCAGTCTTTAAATTTGGGAGCTCAAATAACCAATCTGGTACAGCACCGGTGAGGTAACAATGGCCCAAACCACTGCAATTCAGTACCAGAAACAAACATCACTCACTTCCCCCTTCGGATAAATAATGCGTTTATTCCCCAAGTAACTGTACAAAATTAGCATTGATCCGTGTCAAGGGTTCAGTGATTACTAGTTACTCATGTTCTTCATGTTGCTCCATTCGTCAGGTATGAATCCAGACAACTGATTTTGCCATAATTGCCTGTATCAAAAGCCAACACAAAATCAAACGTGTAGCATTCCCATCGTCACATTTAAGTATAATAACTCAATTATGAAAACCATGAAAATAATATGGAAGTGTACATACATGGATTGCATGTTTTTCAGCTCCCCATACTCCGGTGGAAGGCCACCCCAAAGCTCATTAGCGTACATATCCCTGTATTGTTTTCAAAACACCATCATTCATTACCTGAGAATTAAAAGTTTAGGGCCTCTCAAACTTGTCTCTGGCTAACGTAGTGCCCCACAATGTAAAAAGGAGCAATGCACAAATTATAACATTGATAATAACAACACTTACAATTTTTCCAACGAACTCATTTTGCTGATCCAAGTAGGAAGCTGCCCAGATATTCGGTTCATATGCATTGCCCTGCAATAGAGAACTATACCTCTAAGTTTCAGGAAACATTCACAATGCATAACATTCAGTAGTCTTTGTGACTGCTGCCTCCCTCCAACAGAATGATGTGGAATATCCCACATCATTTCATCCTTCCAATGAAATGATGTGGGATATTCCACATCAAAACAGTAGCTATGGGGGCACATGGCATTAAGCAAGAACAATCAACGATGGTGAACAGTCATCAAAAGCACTTATTCAATCACAATTCAACAATGTTTTGTAATTGTTTATTTGATTCATTCACAATTCAACAGTGTTTTGTAATTGTATATTTAATTCAATAGTTCATTCAATTACAAATCACTAGTCACGCCATATAAAGGTGGATGAAACTAAAAGGCACCCTCTTGGAAGGCTACTGAATGTTATGTGAAATCAGCACCTCCGGATCCTTTTAAAAAATGAACAATAATTATTCAGTCTTTCTCTGCCATTCCTTTGAGCAGTGGCAGACAAACAGCGCACATAATTGTAAACTAAGTCAGAGAGCAATAAACACTTACAGGTAAGTTAGGTTGCACGTTAGCAGTGCTTCTGGAGGAAGCGACGTTAGACTGTTGTTGTTGAGACTCAATCTTCTCAAATGAGTAAGCTGCCCAATCTCCACTGGTATACGGTCCTCAATGCGGTTGTCGTTCAGTTCCAATACCTCTAAGTCAACAAGCTGGCCTATCTGGGGAGGTACAGGACCTGTAAGACCTTTTCCAGTCAAGTTTCTGCACCAATTGCAGCGAAAGTTAACCCCTAAAGGACCAAGGATTCATGGTTTTAAAATGACAAGTTTAAACAATCATATTGTGAAAATTATAATTTGAATGGGACCAAATTTTATATCACTAGAATCAGTAAAGAATATTACACATGTTGAATAAAAATTAAATCAAAAATTAACAAAAAAGAATCCACATAAAACGTACTCAAAATTACAAAAAAATACAGGAGCCACCTGGTGGCCTTATGGTTAAGGAACCGACCGAGGTCCTGCAAAAAGTGTCTGATCAATTCCGTATGCAAATTATCATGGGGATTGATCAGTAAGTCCTAACTTACAATATGAGCACATAATTCATGTTGGCGTCGCAAGTAACGCCAGACCATTGACAAGGATCAGCGTTTCCAGTTCGCTCCCAGTCCGTAAGCAAGCCTTGTGCATTCCAATCGCTTGCTAAACTCTTTAAAATTAAACCTGTGCGCGGCTCCAATACAGTCTCGATTTAGCCTTCTCGTGAGTGATCACGGCAAGAAATTTCTTAAGGTGAAAGAATTTTGTGAACTTCTTGATTACAGCACTAGTAGCAGACCTGTCGTTTTTCATTTCCCACTTTGTGGGAACAGTGAATAGTGGCTATTTATTATACGTATATTTTTGTTTTCTTGTGACCAAAACCACTCACCAGCACTAACACAACCCATGTGCTTGGCGCAATTTCATTCCTTCCTTTTTCATTTTAGAGTTACAAGTGAAAAACGGCACATTTCCTACTAGTGCAGACTTAGTTACCTTGATTGACAGCTTGTGCGGTTGCTGGCGGAGCTTCCGAGACCAAAAAAACGGCAACTAGGCACAGCATGACGAGCCAGCAGCGCCATGGCTCCAACTTTATTGCATCTGTTGAACACTCGGAGATCATGCAATTAATGCGTACAAACCCACGAAGATGTTGGACGCAGCTGCAAGTCTCCTCCATCTAACTAAGAAACTCTCCCGTCACTAACCATGCTAAGTTACCGAAAAATTGAATCCACAATCCCCGAGCTGCAATCATACACACCCGAAAAAAAGAACTGACACCCAGCTCAATAACTCCTGTTCAGATTATTCGAAAGTCAATAGTCGAAAGTTTCACTAAACTCCCAGGTGCAAAGTTGACCTTGACGTCACTTGGATCGAAACAAAAACTGGACAAAAACGAGTAGAAATTTCATGTCAGTGCCGCCAGAATAATTCTAGTCAAAATTACTTATCAACGCTCTTCTTCTTCTTCTTCGACTGGGCAAGTCGGGCTCCACTTGGCCATGGAAAGAGTCACTTTTTGCCAACCCTTTGGTGATGAGTCACGGATGCCACGCTCAACTACAGCTAACGATGAGCTATAATTAGTCAAGTAAGATTGGAAAGCAGCGGCAGCATTCAAAATCGTGCGGCCCCACCGTAGAGAGAGGTTGTCCATTTGCCTCGCTCCAAAATAAACAATCCGAAATTCCGAATTCTGGAATGAGTTGACTTGAGATCTCCGACTTTGGTATTGATTGCGCGACTTTCGAATGCGAAAAGTTGGTTCCGTTTGCCCCACCCGCACGATCGAGCAGCATGGTTGATTGCGTTCACATTACATTACAAGTCAACTTACTGTTGCTGCGTCACTGTAGCGTTCACGGCACCCAAACAACGGACGGAGTGAGGTGCTCTCCAGTCAAACTGTTTCATCGCCGACTGTTACAATCCGTGAAATATTTTTTGTCCGAAGACTGTTTAGCATTTTTTTATTTTTTGTATTTTATTTTTTGCTACTTTTCTTTCTTTTTTTTCTTTTTTTTTGACTCAAATGAAAGTAATTCCATTGCAAAAGGACAAAATACACCCCTCAGCCACAAGTGGCTGAGGAAAAGGACCAGACTTTTTTGCTACTTTTCCATGGCTTGAAGAGTAATTCAAGTTCCTTGGACGCTCTTTTCTCCTTAATACCAGGGTAATACACTCATGTGCTACTCAGACAATAGAGTTAACCCTTAAACGTCAAGAGGGCCTGGACAGGGCGGCCTAGAAGGCATCTAATTTTTTGGAGGCGAGAAAAAATTTTAAAAAATAAAAAATAAAAAAATTGCAAAAACGGCGCTGCAGTGCACTGTTGGCTAGCACTGCAGCACCGCGGCACTGCTAAACTTCAGCTACTCCAACCTCAAAACTTGTTCAATTTGATAACTTTGATTGCTTACCAACAATTTCACAATCTCTCAAATGAGGCGAAAATTTGGAATCTAGATCGCTTTTTCAGTAACTTTCCAACGCATCAATCCTTGCTAGATTTGGTTGAGAAAATCAACTTTTTTTCTTCATTGTTCTTTTTTAAATAAGCCTATGGGGCTTACCTTGACGTTTAAGGGTTAACTAAAAAGTCGGCCCAATGAGGAAAGTTTTATCAAATTCCTGTTGAATTCCTCTTGAACTTATATTGAAATAAAGAGAGACCAAAAACTAATTTATGATGAGTTGGGAGACTATTCAAAGCAAGCCACTACCACTATTTTTCACACCTCGCAATGACTTCCACACCTTCCACCAAAGCTCCAAGTCCATGGCCGCACAAAGGGACAGTTTATAACATAACACTATTCAACCCAAGTATAGTTCAAGAAAGAGGTTAAAAGTAGAGCAAAAAGGGAGTTTAGATGGGCTTCTTTTCGATTAACTCAAATACCTGGGTGTGAACAGGCTACACATCATGACTCCATATACGAAATCGACTACTAATCCTTCTTCTTTTTTCAAAAATCATTTGTATCAATTAGCCCGCCCAAATTTTATGTAGCAAATTGACTAAAATTAGAAAAAAATAAGTCACTGCACGGCACCCACACTACAATACTCCCCTTCATCTCGTGCACTCCGATCCCATAAGTCACTCTAAGGTAGAGACACCCATAACCGACAGGTGACGAAAAACCGATATATTCTAATTTCTAGATTGTGAAAGAACAGATGTACCTCATTTGTACATATCGGTTATGGGTTCTGAAGTACTTTTCACTTTGAAAAATTGTACAAATTTCAATATTGGGAAATAATTCATGGAAAAATTTGCATTCTCCGCAAAAACTAACTTCCAACCCGGGAAAAATATAACCCTATTAATAGCTGGTCCAGAAATAGTGTAGGTAGCTTAAGTTATCGGTTTTAGGTGTCTCGACCTTAGACTCCTACATTTTCGTAACTTCATTCGTACACTGCTGGAGTCTCACGCTACAGCACCCGACAACACGTACTTTACTGTATTCTTAAGAAAAATGGGCACAAATTGATACACCTTCAATTGCAGGAGCTGACAAGCCACCACGCGAAAAGAGAAGAAAAGAGGGACTTGTACACTCAGCCTGGAGTGGGATACAAATTGTTCATATTTGAGTGAATTTGACCACATCTAAGTGTACATGCTTAACCCCTAAAGGAGCAAGAACCCAAATCGGGCCTCATGTTTTTTTTAACAGTTTTGAGTAGGTTTATGTGGACAAACATATGCATTGTTCTTCATTGATTCTAGTGATATAAAATTCAGCCTCATCTGAATTGTATTTTTCACAATACAATCAATTGAATTTGTCATTTTTAAACCATGGATCCTTGGTCCTTTAGGGGTTGATGTACAAGTCCTTCTAGTGACGTCAAGAAAACCGGACCAGTACTTCAGATTTGCAGACGCTCGTCGTCCGTCCTCACCAAGTCTTTTCCAGTTCTGTGAATTTTTTTTTTTGGTTTTTTGAAACGCTCCAGTTCTGTGTCGATAATCAAATATGGAAAAGTCATCTCTCTGCCACCGAAAACCGTACACTCAACCCCTCCAATAACACCCTCACAACTTGGAAGTACAGGGAATGTGCAATTGCAGAGTGTGTCATTAGAAAGGGTTGAGAGTACCGCAATTTGCAGGCAGTTTCAAAAGCATTCATGTAAGTTACGCCACAGGTCTTGTAGTGAGGACAGATTAGACTGTTCAGGTTGTAAATTAATCTCCAATTTATGCCTAGCACTAGTAGAAACACCGCCTACAGGTGTATAGACTAGTGAAAAGATCCACGAGACAAACTAAATTCCACATGACAAACTAGACTACTTCTACATTTTTTTGGGTATGCTTCTCTGGTCTAAGCGGACAGGGTTTCTCTAAGTTAGTGCATGAATATACTACATTTGGACCCACAAATCAAATTCCAACCATAATTTTTGGGCTGGTATAGATAATACTTGAATGGTGCCTCTGAAAGTCGGTGGCACGATATTCTTGTGGAATTTTTAAAAAAAGAGCACCGCGATAGAAATGTTGTGGAAAGTCGTCGGCCAGGTATTGAACTTACAGGTCTCACCTACCGTACTGTACAGTACTGTACTACCGCCAGTTCTCACCTACCATCAGTAATCAACTCATCCATCCCAAGGTCAACAACCGGTTTCAATTAAATGGTGAGAGTTCATCACTTCTTCTTTTTAACCCTTTAGTGCCTATCAAGCCAGATTATGGTCACTGCAACGTCGGAAATGCAAATAACAGAGAATCCGTGAAGAATTAGAACTTCAGTTCTGAAGTTTAGATTTGCGCACATACATTACGCACCTTCCAGAAAAAGAAATTTTCAATTTGGAATTGTACAACTATCAAAATAACTATCAACAGAACGCAAAAATACTACAAATACTTGAAAATACAGTAAATACTTACAAATACAACATATGTATTGTGTAGTATTTCTTGTGTTTGGAAGTTTGTTATCTTGTTTTATTTTTTTGGATTGTGTTCTCTTCTTCATCTTCCATTAGTGCGTGTAATCCGATCTTGACTAATGTACCCATTCCTGTCAATTTTCAACGTATAAAATTTTGTCCTAAACCATACATGGACAAGTCACTTTCACTTATAAATCTCACAATAATTATGTGTGAGTCTATTTTTGATATGAAAGATTGCAACGGAGAGGTGTTGACATAGGGCATAGCTGAACGTCTTTGCTTTTATTTTTGAAAATTTACGTCAAATTCTATTTAACTTTGAAGTCACACACCCCCCAAAATCTCGTTTTTGAGCGTGCATTATACAGTTCAAATACATACTATAATCTTCCGATCCCACCATCGGATGATTCTCAAATTTGAATAAAATGTGTGCTCTCGAGTTGAGAATAGAATTGTACGGTTACTTTCTAATTTAACCCATTCTATTTTTGGTAGTCTCAACCACAGTGGAAAAACCCACTGAAATCCAGAGCTGTCTGCTACAGTACCCTAGGCATTAAAGGGTTAACCCCTAGACGTACCAGGGTGTCCCTGGAATTGACAATTTGAGAAAAAACATTATAAACTATCATTTAGAAGAATATTCTGGAATCGATAAACAAATGAAAGTTCTAGATTTTGAATTTTAGATTCCATCTGTACGGTTTGATTCACTAATACCACTGTTCGGGAAGCTTTTTGAGCCAACCAGTCAATGTCCTCTATTTTCCAAAAGCAACCGGTTTTTTAAGATTATATCCAGTATATTTTGTCTATGAATACTAAATATAATTATTTTTTAGTCATTTAGTTCGGTGTTTTGCCTCTATTCTTGAAGTTCAACCAGCTATTTTCAAAAACTAATCGGCTCACTTGTAACTAACTGACGGTTCTTCCCGGACAGTGACTAATACAATCACCAATATTTAATTATAAAATTTGAAAGTTAAAATTAAAAATTCCTTCTAAATTCAATTACAAACTAAATTTCAATATTTTTGAGTAAAATTTGTTGGAATGAGTTTGAAATGAGATACTCTTAAATGTGGTGATACTTTGAAATTTTTGTGTTTCTTAAATTTATGACCTCATTTTTCACGATTCCACTTTGAACTAAAATCAATGCAATTTTGGCTTGGTCAACGACTTGACATACTTCTACATTTGTAATTTTAGAAAAATATATACTCTAGTATGACTAAATCCAGCCATTAGATAGAACAACAACTTGGTGAAGAATCTCCAAAAAAAGTGGATGAGTTTCATCCAAGCATTGATGAGAACGTGAGAAGGATTTGAATCCGTTCGTGATCCAGTTTCTGGACTCTGGGATGTTTAGGGGTTAACCCCTAAACGTACCAACCCTTCGAAGAAAAGTAGATTCTAGCTTCAAAACTAGATATTAGCATGGCTCAGATGTACATAGGGTGTACATGAGAGGACCATTGCAAGCATAAAATCTACCCAACAAATTAGACATACTTGTAGTTGAAGGCCTCTCCAATATTATCAACAGTTCCCCATCACAAGAGATTTATTGTGATTGATAGAGAATTTAATAGGCTTTCAAAGGTGACTTGGATGAAAATCATCCGAGGTTGTATGAGAAAGTTACAAAGCTCCAACTTTGTTTGTGATTCAATTTCTAGACGCTGAGACATTTAGGGGTTAATAGGCAAATGAAAGATAGAAAAATTCATTTGCAAGGATGAGCACAATAACAATCCCATGAACCGTTCTTTTCAACTTCAACAACATCATTTTTGGGCTCAAAAATTGTAACCTCGACTCTTAAATTCAAGTTCCATTAGAGTTATCCGTAAAGGAAGCTCGTGTTTAAGCTTGTGTTCAGTGCACTGTTCACTGAAAATTGGAGAAACGCAAAGTGGAGGCCATGAATAGAAATCACAACCAACTGGACGTGCCAGTCAGTGGTCGGTCTTTTTTTACACGGCCGGGGAACTTGCTTGGAGGGCTCCATGTTTTGGAGAATTATGGGCTGACTCGCTGATTCCTTGCTGCCAACCACTCCTTCACTGGCTAGTGGAGAATTCTCCTCATTTTTTGGATTTGGTGAGACCAGCAGTGTTTGATTATCCATTTGCCATCCATTTAAGGAGGATCAGAATTTCAGCAGTTGTGATCCCGGGGCGCGTTGTGAACACTGGTCCAAAAGTTTTTTATGACCATTTTCGATGGTTCAAAACTTTCCTGCCTGTGTTTTTTTTTAGGCTCCAACACCTCTCCTACTTTTAGGGGCTGATCCTCTCTTTAATCAAATCCAGGCCCTAAACCCTCTCTTCACAAGACTTTACGGATAACTCTATTGAGTAGAAGAATCAATAAGAAATAACATTATGAAAAAAAAAAAGTTAACTAACTATGGACAGACCGAAGAATTTTAAATAGTTTGCAAAAAATTGGAGAAAATGTTCAATTTTGGACAATTGAAACTTTTATTGGTGGGCAATCGAAGGTGTATGGCAGACAACTAGCACTTTAGGGAAAGAAAAAGAAACTTAAAATTTTCAAAAAATTAATATCTTTTTAATAAAAATTTAAAAATTGGTGATCAAAAATCATTATTGTAACCTAACTTCACCCAATGATCATTGTTTTGACCATTTTTGAAGCTAGAAAGTCTACATGTGGACATCATCTCTTTGAAATAATAAAGAGGGACTCCGTTGTAGAGTAAACTTGCACTTTGATACCCTGTAATGAGACGGGTCTCGCAAATCATATCCGGAGGGGTTGACACTGATTGATATCCTTCCATTTTCGGTCTTCCTTCTACTTTGTCCTTGCTATTGTGATCACTCTACTAATTATCCCATCCCATTTAGTGACGGAGGGTTTATAGTTTGTGTGGGAAATTAGTGAAGGTGATACTAAATATCATTATAACGCAAAATCAATATGATACCCTACATCGTGGTTGGTTTTAACATTTATTTATTTATTTTTGTCCCAAAGTGCCACATGTCATCTTGTGATTGGTTAAGGGTGACGTGGACCTCTCAAAATCTAATGTGGAAATTCAATTTCGACACCTAACTGTCTAAAACCGACCACAACGTAGGGTATGAAGATTTAAGCCACTTAGTAAGAGCTTCAGCCCTCACTAATTTTGAGATTTTGCAAAATAATGTGTGCTTTGGAAATTAGTACCACGCGCACTGAATGGGATAATTAGTGTACCACTTTCATTGTGTGCGGAGCTTGACGTCGTGCTCTTCGTTTAGAGCTAGATTGATCTAAAGGGTTTAACCCCTAAGTGACCAAATGACCATTTAATGGTCACTACCTTTTTATTACGGGCTGCCTAGGATGGAAAAAAAAATTATAAAAATTATAAAATATTTTCAAATAGTAAATCAAATTTTCTTTCCAATCCAATTTGAATCATGTCGGTGTGAGTTATATTTTTCATGGACAAAGACTTCAATATGTTCTAGTGTTATAAAATATACTAATTGGGGAAATTAACGGTGTCTTTTCCTTTAAATAAAATATAGAAATAAAATCAAAATAAAATGTCTAATTTAAACGAATCATACCAAATTTCAATTTTTTTAAAAAAAATGTGATTTCTGTGAATATTAAATAGTAGATGCTTCTTAACTCATTAAACGAGTATTTAAAATTTTTATTTTTTGAAAGTTGGACCATACGGATAATTACTAAACATCATGCTTCTCATTTTCTCTTTTGAAACAAACTTCATCAAAGTTGCAAAAGTTACATTTTGTAATACATCTAGGTTTTGCCCTTATTCCCTATGTCCTTTTAGAAGTTAAGGGATTCCCCTGGTTAGGGGTTTAACCTGTAAAGGACTAAGTGCAGGTGCCCCCAACATATGAAATATTTGTGGCATTTTATTTAATTTATATGTGTGTGAGTGTGTGTGTTGTTATTTGTTTATTTTTAGTTTCCCTCACATTAAATTAAAATTCAAAATAAGCTCCACATTTTTAAATGAAGATTTATAGTTGATGAAAATAAATTCACACAATCAACCCTTTAACGTCCCAATTCAACATGGTTTTCAAAGTATGTTATAAAATGTTTGATGAAAAAATAATGGAGTTGATGTACGAAACAAAGTTGTAAATGTCAATGTGAAGATCACATCTATACGGTTGGATTCATCATATTCTTTATTAATGTATTTATATTAATTTTGCAAGGTTTAGGGCTGAAATTCAATTAAAATTTCCAGTTTAACACAAAATTTAAAAATATTGTAATAAAATTGGAATAACACGCACTATGAGATGGTATAATTTCCATTATTTGATTCTACTTTCTTTGGAAAATCATGTTAATGGTCTCAATTTTGAACTAAGAATAAACTTGGCATAAACCGATTGTGTTGTTTTTCAAAAAATCACAATATCTTATTTTGAAGATGTATACCAAAAAAATGATAGTCAACTAGCTCAAGAACCAAGAGAAATTTGGATGGATGAAAAAAATGTTTAGGATGTAGTCAAGAGGAAGGTTGCAAATCGGTATGTCGTCCATTATATGGACGCATGCGTGTCAAAGGGTTAAAAATTACTCTATATATGTTGCCAAAAGCTTAACACTGAGTTTCTAATGCAGCCACCACTTCCTAATTTTTTGTAAATATTTTTTTCACAAATGGGTTACATATAGCTTAACCCTTAACCCCTAATGACGGAGGGGGTAAGGGCAAAACATAAATGTGTTATAAAAATTTACTTCTTCAACTTTGATGAAGTTTGGTCCAAAAGAGAAAATGAGGAGCATGATGTTTAATAATTATTCATACGGTCAAATTTCAAAAAATAGCTTTTTATTCTCTCATAATGAATATAGAAGCCTTTAGCTTCAAATATTTATCAAAATTACAATTTTTATTTTTAGAATTTGAAATTTGATATGATTGGTTAAAACTAGACATTCTATTGTAAAACTAAAAATTGCACATTTTTCAATGGAGAGAACATCATTACTTTCCCGAAATAGTAAATTTTCTAACACTAGCCAATGTAGAGGGTGTTTGTCTTTGAAAATTTCTCCCCGGTGGAGTTTAACTCGGATCGACATGATTCAAATTGGGTTGGAAAGTAGACTTGATTTCCTATTTGAAAATATTTTTTATTTTCTAAAAAAAGGTTTTTTCCATCTCGGGCAGCCCGTAAAAAAAGGGCAGCGACCATAAAATGGTTGATCCGTCACTTAGGGGTTAAACGTCAAGAGGGCTTGAATGGGCAGCTCGGAAGGAATCTAAATTTTTTTGGGGAATTTTTTTTTTTTTTTCTTTTTTTTGGCAAAAACGGCTTTGCAGTGCATTGCTGGCTAGCACTGTAGCACTGCGGCACTGCTGAACTTCAGCTGCCCCAACCTCAAAACTTGTTCAATTTGATAACCTTGATTGCTTACCAACGATTCCACAATCTCTCAAATGAGAAGAAAATTTGGAATCTAGATCGCTTTTTCAGTAGCTTTGCAACGGGACAAGTCTCGCTTGATTTGGTTGAGAAATGAAACTTTTTTCTCCAATTATTCCATTATACCAAGCCCGTGGGGCTTGCTTTGACGTTTAAGGGTTAACTCCTAAAAATTCAATGGGTACTAGACAAAACATATAATTATGTGTTATAATATGTACGTTCTATGTGTTGGATCAATGAAATTTTGATCAATAGACAAAATGTAGGGTATCATCCCTATAAATTATCCATAGTATATTTTATAATTTTCACTTCTAAAGTCTAAAATAAAGCATGATTAGAAAAAATTAGTTCATTGATGGTAAATTTCAAAAACTACAGCTATGGAAAATGCAAAGTGGAAGTGCAACTCAAGACCTTTCCAATGCTAGAGGAGAGTCTTGACGAGTTCCCCAAGCCTAAGAGACTATTTAAAAAGGGACCAAGGCACTAACCGTGAGGAATTCATGAAAAAAATTGATAGTATAAGGTCGAAGACTTTGCTTACACTCAACATCCCTCCCTACTTGTTTCTCGAACATGGACTAAATTGTCTTTTAGCTGCAACAACAAAAAAACATTCTATTAATCAATATGGGCTATATTCTCTCTGATTATATTCAACATTGACTATAGTATATTTTAGTCTTGTGATATACATATAGATGATAACAAAAAAGAAGATTACTCAATTTAACCCCTAAAGGCCGAAGGTTGTCAAAATACACTGAAAACCAAGCCGTTTTGGCTTGGTTGGGCCTTTAGGGGTTAAAAAAAATTAACTAAGGGATAAATTAATATACAAAGATCATACCGTTTATTTTAGAAGCTTGAATCTTATAGTATTACAAGTTCTGGTCTTGTTATAAATATAAAGACAATAAATAAATTAAGATAATCAAATTTTAAAAATTAATTTATTATAAAATAAGATGTGAATTAAAATAGGTTTGGTATCACGAGGAACATTTGAGCCAACGGAATCACTTAGTCCATCGGGGAACACTTTTGTCGTTGGTTAGACTGCACTTTAACACATGTTTAAGGGTTTAGGATCTATGTGCTGCACATGGTGTACTCAAGATAGTAGCTAGAGGAAAATGTGGATTAAAAGACAATGTCTCGTCCTATAATTTTTTATTGCTTTGTATTAACAAAAAACAATGCAATGGTTATTGGTGATTACGATCAAATTATTCATACATAACTCCACGCTAACTACTTCAATTTTAGAAGTTTTGTTAATGTATAATGTCTTCAATAGTTTGTTCAAACGTGGTCACCGTCCACCATTACCAATAGAAGAGTTTTCAAGATTTATGTAAAAGACGTCATCGCAACAAGTGTTTTGTACGAAGCGAATGGTGTAGGAGTGAATCTGCTTAGTATCTCCTTTGATAGAATCAATATCAATGTGTTTTTTTTTATTGATTTAAATGTGTTAGCTCTATAAACACGCAATTTGATATTTATGCATTTGCCAAATGCGCTCATTTCATAAGCATGTTTGACTTTAAAAAAAAATTGGTTTAGGGTTTCTTTAAAAAACATCAATGTCGTCTTTCTACAATCACTTACATTGTAAACAAATTATCATTCTAATTATTTTGTATTCTTATCTTTATCTTTTTCTATCCTTTTTAAAAATCTTTAAAAATCTTTTTTTAATCTTGAATCCTTTCTTGTCTTCCTCCCGTCTTTCTTTTTGTCTTCCATCTTGTTAATGTTTTTTTCTTTACTTGTGGATGTTGAATCCTAAACAAAAGAAGCAAAGAAAAAAAGTTTTTTTAATTCTATTTTTAGCCGCCGGAGTGCGCGGCTGCTCCCAAAAACCCTCTCATCTTTCTTCCCCTTCTTCATCTCCTTCCTCTCTTGTCATATATATAGGGGAGGAAGAGTGAATAGGAGGAACCTTCTACTCTCCTTTATATATATGAGGAGAAGGAAGGGAGATAAAGATGAGGAAGATGGAAGGTCTTTGGGTCGGCCGCGCATCCAAGCGGCTAAAAACAAAATTTTATTTTTATTTAATTTTTTTTTTGCGGCCTTTACGGAGAATTCAGTAGCACGCTACAGAAAAAATAGGTTTTTTTTATTTTTTATTTTTTATTTTTTATTTTTTATTTTTCTTAGCTTCTATTGTTTAGGGTTGAATAGCCACAATTGAAGAAAAAATAAAAGAAAAAAAAACAAGAAAGAAGATAGAAAGGAAGACAAGAATAAAGACAAGAGCAAGACAAAAAAGAAGATAAGAAAATAAATTAACATATAAATAAATAAATAAATAAATGAAAGGATAAAAAAATTAATAACTGTTTGTTTCCATATAAAAGATTGAAGAAAGACAATAATCGTCAGTTTTTTTTAATTAGACAAAATTATGCACTTGAGGACCAAATGCATGATTATATGATGAAATGCGTAAATAGTCAATTTTGTGGTTATACTAGTATGTGTGTTTTTTCAATGTGTGCTCCAAAGCGCATGCTGAGAGATGTTAATTTGCACTGCATAATTTGCTCACTGTATAAATTATTTTTTTACAAATTCTTAGTAAACACCTGGACATAACTGCTTTGCAAGCGGCCGACTCTTTGGTAGTGTGGATAAACTTTAATAAATTAACCAACGTTGAAGAATTAGATTACGCATAAGGAGTTACGACTTTGATAAAGTGGGCGTGATATGAATAGGTTGCACTAAACATGGCTACTAGCTCTCCAAAAATAATATATATATTTTTTCATAACACTAATTGAAAATTCAGCGTCAAACCAACAAATAAGCGTTGATATTTTTTGTTGATTCGACTGCATTATACAGGTCAATAATCAATAGATTTTTTTTGATATTTTCAGTTGATTTGGTAAAACAGAACAACCTTATTTTTAACTGTCTGACACTTCCAAACAACCAAACTTTGCACACATAGTCGTCACTTGGGTTTGAACTTGAGACCTTGCATTTATGACTCAATACTCCAACCAACTCTCCAAACTGAGAATTCAATGAACAAAAAACATTTTTTTCCTACATATACACTTACAATTTGATATTTTAGAACTCTGCATACTTTGGCAGCCATTTTGGCATAATAAAATATATATATTTTAAATATTTGGACTAAAAGAAGCTGGTATATCAAGTTAAGTTTCATCTCCATAAATCCGTTTGTGATTCTAAGCCTCCATTTAAAAGTTATAGACAAAAATCAGAGAGGGTGCTTGAAAATATCAAAAAATATATTTCTTGCTACCTCACTTTGAATTTTGTCTATAACTTTTGAATGAAGCGTCAAAATCACAAACGAATTTTTGGAGGGTCACATTTAAAGGATCTCGTCAAACTTTACAGGGTTCTATTTTAGGCTCACTCAGTTGAGCCATGTTCATGAACAGCGTGGTCAACTGAGTCCCTCGTCCGTCCTCGCCCTCGTCCGTTTTCAGCTATCATCCCTCGTTTTTCGTTCATGACATCTTTTTCATCCCTTGTTTCCTTTCCATTTCTTGTCCGTCAATCTCCAGCCGCGAGCTTGTCAAACACAATGTTTCTGCAGAGTTAGGGTTTAGGGTTTTTGTTGTTTTTATTTTTGCGCTCTTGCGGTGTTCCGGTTTTAGCACTTGTACGTCAATTCCTTGCCGCGAGCTTGTCAAACATTATGTTTTGCAGAGTTAGGATTTAAGGTTCCCTGTTGTTTTTAGTTTTGCGATGTTGTAGTGTTCCGGCTCCACTACTTGTTTTTCAATCTCAACTTCGAACATGTTGAACATCATCTTCTGCAAAGTTAGGGTTAGTTAGGGTTGGATAACCTATTACCACCACCTCCCCCATTTATGACAGGTACAACTTTCTTGGAGCCACCATGATTGAGACCCAAAACCACCAATTTCACTATTCAAGTAGACCAATGGCATGCCAAGAATTGCGAAGAAATAGCTGGTGGTTTTGGGTTAGCTCATGAGCGGATCTAGGAACAACAAAGTGTGAACTTAGGAAATTGGTATGTGATGTATGGGTAAAAGGTTACTTTCCACTTTGGAATTTTGTATAAAATTGACAAATGCGAATTATATGTTGCAAAGTTTTGCAATCCTCATCAAAACCTATTTCGAATGCAGTCATATTTTTTTGGGGAATCTAGCACTGCCAAAAATAGGCCAGATTGCTTAAGTTGGTGGTAATAGGTTATCCAACCTTAAGGGCTCTTGATTTTCTTACATTAGCTTAAAATTTTGTTAATTTCATCATCGAATTATTCAAATCAACAAAAAATAGGTAGCAAACTATTGATTTTTACAAAAAAATATAAAAAATTAGTGAAATCAGTCATTGCAATGCCCCAAAAAACATTAATCAATTGATTTTCTGTTGATTTGGTAATGATTTTCTATTAGTGTAATAAAAAAAGGATTTTGTCTGCAAACATTTTATCGACTTATATCCTAAGAATATTCAAAATCCCATGTAAAGATGTGCGGACTGTAATTGACGAGTTTTAGTTGCAACTTGTTTAATGTTGGTGGTACCTTCTCTTATGTCACCTATATTAGGAAATTTTCAGCCTTCACAAATTCAAAACTGCTACATTCACCATCCAAATTTACAAGGGTTTCATCTCCCATGTTCATAGCATCGTCAAGGTGACAAAAGAATCACTACACAAGCGATATGTGCTTAGAATCCAAAGAAGGAGATTAAGAAAAAGACTAGTTATCAGTCGTCTTGTTAACAATGTTAGCATGTTGCCTAAATAACAACAACGTTTGAAGGTGGAGTAACACAGCGTTCGGAAGAAGTAAGTGACCATATTCATGACTTTATGCAGAGATTGTAATTGCAGCCTCTATTGACAGTATTCAGATTGCTCAGGTTTTGTCCGTCGCGGGGGCGCTTGATGTCAGCCTCGACAACGTCTCTCTCTCAGCGTGTCTCCCTTAACTTCCGATTCATAATTGGTTGAACCCAAAGAATTCGCAGTGCGGGCACCATAGTGGCCCCATAGGTGCCAGCATCAATCATAATCCAAATCATAAAAAATTATTTAGCACATTCTAAAAAATAGTTTAGCACATTCTAGCAAATTGTTTAGCACATTCTAAAAAATGTTGAGGTGTTGTTGTAATTAAGTTACTCACGAAATTGAGATTGAAGAGTGTTTGCCGGAAGCTCTACACATTGAGCTTGCGCATTTGAAGATACATTGGATTGTTAATCCTCTGTTTAAAGCGTTTGAAGAGGAGAAGGTAAGAGGGTTTAGGGTATCTATGTAACCGGTTTTTGAAGTTTTTGTTTTTTACTTAGTGTATGACTTAAGTTGCTTGTTTTTGTGTAGGTAGCGACTTCAAGCTCAGCAATTCAGGAATCATCAGTTTAGGGACCAGAACATTTTGTTCCCAGTACAAAACGTCGTTGTGGTTCTAAATGTCCTTGTGGTTCTAAATCAACATTGGTCAGACCGAACAAGATTTGCTACAGTCCACAAGAAAATGACATTATTAAAATGTTTATGACAAATATCATAAAAGGTTTTCTGAAACGAATAGCTACCACATGTACATATATTCTTGACGATTTGGATTATCAAAGTGAGGAGTAATTTATCATGAAGGGGCTAAATGACCGCGAAATGTCAAATGTTCCGAACGAGGTTTTAGTTAAAGCGTACTACAAATGCATGTTGATTATCGTGTATATGTCAAATGAGACATTTAAGGATTAAAGCGGAAATAACGAAGACTTATGAAACCCAATGATGCAACAATGTCAAAGTGCGACGATTTTTTTTTATCGACATGTTTAATGACGAATTTCATCCGCAGGCGTAGAATGAACTGTAATTATAATTTGGTTGTAGTACCAAAGTTTCTTAAGTAGTACGAACAAAATTTGTGTGGCTTGCATTATGGATGTTTGATTGTATAGATGGGCTTAGTAAAAGTTTTTGGTCTGAAAAATATTACAAAAGTATATTACACAAGATTGAAATTTGAATATGTGATACAAAATGTTGAACTCAATAATGTTATCAATTAGGAAGATTGAGTCTCGGGGGGTTCACGAGCTGGCGAAAATTTTAGAAACAACGTGCGATAAAAAATAGGGTCCAATATATTCATTGTAGATAAATTTTGTAAAAAATGTACATGTAAAATAGGGGATTTATAAAAAAAAAACATGTTTACATGTAAAATACCATCACATATAATATTCTTACGCTTTTTACATGTAAAATACCATCACCTTATAATATTTTTTGCAAGGTAAATAACCCCCCAAATAAATAGGTCATTATCGCACGTGTATGCAAAATATACAAGGGAGTGCTCCCCCCGAGGATTGAGTAGGTTGTGAGTTGTTTGTTAAATATTTCATTAAAATCAAGCTACATTGTTTTCACAGATAGTTAATATTTGTTTCACAATCGGCCACAAAATGCCAAGTAATAAAAAAATTGAACTTAATAATGACAACTTTTACACCCGTTGATTTATCATTATTATAATGTGATATCTTCGTACGGAGAATTTTGCAGAGGATATTAAGATATATTCATTCAATATTCATTCAACCCATAGTTGATTAGGAGTTTTATACAAAATATCACAAGGTACGATATTTGAGGGTTGTAGATGAAGTTATCAAATATTGTTCTCATTTTTAAAAATGAACGATTGTGAGTATTGAATTTACGCATATGGCACATAAATTTTGTGGTCTAACAGAAGAGCTCGTACTATTTAAGCATGATGAGATAATCATAATTTGACTTTGAAAGTGGAAAAAAATATCAATTGTTGGATTGATTGGAGAAATGATGAAGAACCACTACAAGAAAAACCTCCTACGTATATAAGAGGAGATTTGACCAAATCTGATGATATCCCAAATTCTAAGACACCGTTATTGATAGTAGAAAAAATTCAAACAAGTGTTTTAATTATGTATTGGACTAAGCGACTTTAACTTGCTGAATTTTTATTTGAATGGATCACAAATGGAATCTAAAGTATAGCCAAAGACTTAATTTTTTTTAAAAACCAAAGAATATGCGTGTGCAAACTATAGACAAAAATATAAAATGATTGGAATAACGTTGATGCCCATATCATAAAATACGTTATTATAGAACTATGTCAAGGTTTATGCTACTCTAGCTTACTAAATATTTATCCATTTGGATCACAAAAGGATTCTAAACTACGGTCAAGGATCCAAAGATTTCAAAAAGCCAAATAACAAGTGTAAATAAGCTACAAAAAAAAAATTATGATAGTTAGAAGGTTGCATAATAATTATCACACGTCAAAGATATAGAAAATGTGAGCTTGAGTTCAAATCCTCTTTCTTTTAACCCTTTAAGGACCGCGCATCCAAATAGTGGATGTTTGTTGGTCAAAGCCAATTTTGACCTTGAAGATGATTTTTTACTATTGCTTTCAATTGAGAAAATGAAGTTTATTGAGTCTAGCTTTCACTTCACTTTTTGGATCTTATAAATTTCAAGTATTGAATATTTTATTTATGTTGCAAGCTATGTAGCTCAAGGTCTGAATTACACTGCATAAGATGTTCACCTTTTGAATTTTAAATTTTAAATTACAAAAATTTACAAAAAACATATCATGTGATTCTCTATTGTCATTTGCACATGTTCTAAAAAATATATATTTTTTGAAGATTTTTTGTAATTAATATGAATTTCTTGAAGTATCTAACTTAAAAATTTGTAAAAAGTTCATTTTGTATCAAGAAAATCAGAAATTCTTAAGACTAATAGGAAACATACAATTTCATGCATGAAAAATATTAAAAAATATATTTCAATAAATCTTGAAAGCTAAACTGTGTATAAAAGTGTAGTTTGACTATTCTGCAAAGGAATGGGACGTTAAAGGGTTAAATTTCCTAATTAGCACTCAATGGATTAAAATTGTCATAATTTTTCACTCATACAAAATTCTGCATTATTTGTCCTCTTTGAATATTTCTTTGATGAGTAGCCGTCATTCAAAAAGTATAATTATTAGATTACTTTAATTGAGTTAAATTTGACTAATTATTTGCAATTTATGCATTAAATCATATCCATGATATGGTCTTCATTGACAAATCATTTTGAATTGTGCATTATCATGATATTTTGAATACGCCACTCTAAACTAATTATGGGCTATCTGTGCATTATTAATTAATCATAAAATGGTTCAAATTGACCAAATTATTTCCAATTTATGAATTATTTCTGATAAAGGTTTGAATATGCCAAAAAGTATACATGTCCACTATGTCAATTTCTTTACAATCTTTAATGACGTGAAATTAGAAAGGGAGTATATATATTATTGCATGTTCCAATATTATATGAATGACTTTACAATTGATATTTTTTTGTAAATATTTGTGAACCACCCCACATAGATGGGATCTAAAGTCCAAAATCTACATACCTTATTTGTATAGCAATTCCAAAACAATCCTCCAAATAGTATTTTGTAACGGTAATCCTAAAATCGTCCAATCTAAAGATTCCTCGTTACTTTTAGAACTTAATTGTTAAGCGTCTATACTAAAGTGTAGTAATAAAATATAATATTTTGAGAAATGATGCTTGATAAATTGAATGATCTAATTTTGGATTGATTGTCCAAATTTATGTTAAAAAAAAAACATTGAAGCATTTAATTTATTGGGATGAAATATGAAATGAAACTCAAAATGTAAATTTATAAATGAAATTTAAAATTCATTTAAATAACGCCCAAAAGCCCGAATGATATTGGACAAAACAAAAATGTGTTATACCATGTTTCTTCCATATGTCTGATGAAGTCTTGTTCAAAAGACAAAATGTAGAACATCATCTCTACAAATTATCCGTATGGTCAAATTGCCAAAAATAACTTTAGATATATTTTTAATGAATTTAAAAGCATTAAAATTTTAAAATTTGTATAAATTTTAGAGCTTAAAATTTATTATGATTGGTTAAAATTAGGCTATCTATTGTAAACTTCAAAAAAGCAAAAGAAGTGATGGAGATAACATCATTACTTTCTCCAAATAACAAATTTTATAACAATAAGACAATGTTGAGGTGATTCACTTTGAAAATTTGAGAACGTTTTTTGAAAAGTGCTGCAATGCTTTTGTGCCGCAACAGTGCTGGCCGACAGAGCTTTTTTTTTTTATCATTTTTTTCCCCAAAAATTTAGATGTCTTCCGGGCTGCTGTGCCCATGCCCCTCTTGACGTTTATAGATTGATGTAAAAACAAATGCAACACATCAAGAAGAACAACTAAAAAATCTCTAAGCCTGAATGCAAAAACGAATGCAATTCAAAAAAACACAAACAATAGAGTTATCCTTAAAGTCACCTTGTGTTTGAATAAGATACCGTGAAATTTTCTTTAATGTACTCTTATTTGTTCACTCCAAATAGTTAAAAAACTTGAAAAAGCTTGGTGGTCTATCATTATTAGGTGTGTAAGAGCTTGGTGGTCTCTAAACTCAAAGGAAACTAGTTTAGCCGTCAAGAAAGACGGCTCAACTAGTTTTCCATGAGTTTGAAGACCACCAAGCTCTTACACAGCTAATAACGAGAGACCACCAAGCTCTTCCCCACCTTTTAACTATTTGGGGTGAACAAATAAGAGTACATTAATGCAAAATTCACGGTATCTTATTCAAACACAAGGTGACTTTAAGGATAACTCTAATGAACTCTACACACTCATAGTCCTTCAATATAGGCAACAACTTTTTCACAAACAGAACTAATTCCAAAAATATCAACATGCAACGACTTTTTCAAATAATCCATTAAAAAATATGCAGATTTAGAAAAACAAAAAAATTGCACGGAGAGGACAAAGTATTTTACTTGATTGAACCGGAATTGGTTGAAGTTCAAGGATGGCTTCCCGCCTCCATAACTCCCATGTTCATCTGCTCCATAGCTCACAATCCATCTCTATGGTTGGTTGTCCATCACCCTTAATCTTAGTTGAAAACCAGTCGCTTGAATGCACAACAGAATGAGCAGGAGCAAGACCACATCATTTGAATGTACGACATCAATACAAAATGCATGGTAGCAGTTACAGGGTCGGAGTCCACATTGGCTGTGGTGCTAAGCCAACATGGATCAGAATGTACAACAACATGACTAGATTGGATTGCACAAGGGCAATTTATGCACAACGAGCAACAACAAGGGATAAGAATGGAAAGTTGCAATGGTGCGGAATTAGTGCTTCGACAAATCGGCGAGCACCAAATAGAGCAAAAGAAACACCAATGATGACAAGAGATCTTGAAACCTCCATTTTGCAGAGAGCAGCAAGAACAATGAGCAATAAGATTTTAGTCTAGTTGTGCCTTTGAAAAAATTAACTCATAAAATTAAACAATCAAGAAATCTCCAAAAATCACTACACTTAAAGTATTACATTTTAACCCATCACAACAAATTTCATTCAAAGATTGTCAATATCTTATTTGTAATTGAATTTTAAAAGAAATTTGAATTTTAAGTTTCAAAATGATTAGTGATTGCAATTATATATCTAACCGTATGGATAGAATCTAAAATTCATAATGTAAAACTTTTATTCATACATCAAGAGAGTTAACAAAAATATCCCTTTTAATTGCATTTTATAATGCATCTTTGCAAAAGTATCCAATTTAGAGAGGGCTACAAACATTTAGGGCCGCTTCACACTATGGCCGAAGATCGAGAGGTCGTGGGTTTCCTCCAATCAAATTGCAAAAAACCATGGGTTTGGCCTCTCGACCCTTCACACTAGAGGCCAAAGTCCAACAGCCGTCGCTCTCCAAAATGCCTACGTGGCAGTACTTTTTGACCAAGGCAACGGCCTCTCGAAAGGAAGTTTGGGTCGGACGGGAATGGAAACCCAAACTATGGTTGAAAGGCCGTCGATTTCTTTTCATAAAAAATGAAAACTATATTTTATTGTCTATTTTCAGTAGATTTCCTTAGACTCTCAACAAAGTTTGGATTCTCAATCCCACGGCCTCTCGACTTGGACGGCCATAGTGTGAAGCAACCGTTAGGGATTAAATGCAAGCATATCTCATCCAATTTTCAGAGTCAAAGACTCTCATTCAATGATAGGGTGTGGATGCTTTTAGCTCTAGCAGCACCAAGTTAGTCATGCGCATCACACCACTGCTCAAACGGACCCAACGAGAATCGTACCCGGACCACACAAATGTGATACAACGCCATTCACCAACCAACCACCGAACTCATGACTTGGCAACTTTACTAGGTCCAAAAATACACCTTATACCCAAACATAAACCCACTCACTAGTTTATGGTTACTATTTCATTTCCGGTTATTAAAGTGTTCATCCTCGACAAAGAAGTGTAATTTTGTTCCAATGGCCCTGTGTCTGGTGGGCACTAGGTCACTGCATTACGAACGGACACTCTATTCACGCCAGGCCGGAGTTTCTATCTATCTATCTGGATGCTCTTAGAGAATGTCCACCATTGATTTGGTTTAGAGGCAAGTGTAGAGGGTTCCAATGAAGATGCTCTGTTTGGAACCGGCAACACCAAGCCCGTGGCAGGCAGTTCAATTCTCATCATATTCTTCACGACGCCTGTTTCTGCGGCCTTTTTTGTGCCATCACGGATACAATAGATTTTTGCAAAAGTGGCCGAATCAGAGGCCACGATTCATATCTTATAGTGGGCCCTTCAAAGCCTCTGTGATCCACATCTTCGACTTGCTTGCTTGCTCACTTGCTTACTTGCTTACGTCGCCTTTTCAACTTCTTCACGACGTGTCTGAAAATCCAGCAGTCCCAATTTCTGCCATTGCTGCCATTGCTGATAGGTTTCTGTACATTATCAATAATTACTTTTTGTTTTCCTTACAGAAACATCATTTTTTTGGTTATTCTTATCGTTAGAATCTTGGTCCTCTTGTTGAACAACTCACAACTACACGTTTCGTTTCGTCCTTCTTGACGGCCATGGATGGTCGCGACCTGGAGGCATGGAATTTGCGGCATTGGCAGGGGTGAATTCGCAGCATGACAACCATTCCGGGATCATTGCATCTCTTGCGGGGCAGCAGCAGCAGCAGCAAGAGCCGAGTGCAATGTTGTCATGCTTCTTCAGCAAAAGGAGCCGTGTGCTGCATAAGGGCAGGTACTCGGAATGTCGGGATTCGAAGCTCTCGCCCTCACTTTCCGAAATTAGGGCATGGAATTAGGGTTTGGAGACCACCTCGTGCGTTAGGATCCGAGCCGGGGGGTTCGAATTCGTGGTTCCAAAGGTTTCTATTCGAGAGCATAGAGATTTCCGATGATGATGATGATGATGAAGAATTGGAAACCCCGGATGAATTGGAAACCCTAGAGGAGGTGGAGTTTGAAGCCAGGGCGGATGGTGAGACTCCAGAGAGCCCTGACGAGGTTGATGAAATGCTGGCGGACGACAGACGTTTTTTCAGGTGGAAGATGAAGACGGAAGCGCGCAATGAGCTCCGTGATTTCGAACGGAATCCGGTATGTACATGTTCTGTTATGAGCATTGTGTTTGAATACGAAACCAGTATTTGTTCGTTTTTTGTTTTAATCAACAAGTGACAACAGCAGTAGAAAAACTTCGATCAAATCAAGCTATTTGAATTCAACAGTTCTTGCCATTGGATAAGGGCCGCCAGAAGGTGGTTACCCCATTCCCAACTGGCGCCTTAAACCAACAGCGAGGGGCATTTTTCGCAATCAATGCTGCAATGATGTCGGTTGTAGCATGAGTTACAGTTGGTAATGGGTTCTCTCTTGTTGGTTTTAGTATATGGAAGTGTGGTTATGGATTCGTTGTTGTTGGTTCAAGCATCTTCAGTGTGTGTAATACAAATCTTCTTTGGACAGAAACATCTCTACCTATGTGACGGGAATGGGATGTGTCATACTTCAACTTTGAAAATTTATAACTAATTCAGTCTTCATCCAAAAATTATGTTTCAACTTGTGTTGGAATCTATTTCTTCTTGCCTAACTCTAAAAAAAAAAAATTATACTAAGTAACATGAATGTCTCATATCCGTATTTCTTATTCAGTTGGGAATGGGGTAACCACACCTTATAATGGAATCGTTCCAGTCAGTCTAACTGTAACATGGATGTGGGTAAAAGGAGAGCAACGATTGGGAGGACTGGCTGGACGATAGCTGGAATCAGTACGAGGATAACTTGCAAGGTGGCGAGGACGGGTGGTACGAGGCCTCGCCAAATTGGGACAAGGACGGCGTTCCTCGTGAGCCGCCCACGAAGCCCGAGCGCGGGATGAAACGCACCATCAAGGAGCTTCTGTTTCGCATTCTGGAGCCTGAAGATGAAGTGGAAGAGGATCTTCAATTTGAGGAGCGCGTTTTTAGGTTTACTTCTCGGACGACTGTAAGCTCTTCATGCACACAACGCTTGTTTCATGGTCCACTGCTCTTGCCTCCTGGTCCTTTTGTTCTGCTCTTGCCTCCTGGTCCCAAATTTATAGAGCTCAAGCTGCTGAAATTTCAAATTCAACACTGGTATTCTCATTTTTTTGTAGCTATCAGATTGAGCTTTTGCCACATTTAAGATCACTGTTTGTTTCTCTGCACCTTTCCATGATTACACAATGGGTTTAGGGTTTAGGGCTTGGTAAGGAAAGTCTTCTACCGGATCAGGCTACTTTAGATTGCACAGGTCGAACCAGTAACGAGCTTAAAATTCGAATTTTAATCAACGTCATGTGCAACTAGGGGTGAGATAAGAAGCTTACAATGGAGTTGGTTCATTCAAAGTGGGGGTTGCTGACCTTGTAAGTAGGGTTGAATCTAATGAATAATGCCACGAATAGGTGTCGGCAAGCCCTTTTTTGGTGGTTCAATTACGAATCTGAAATAGTGTTGTAACTCTAATAATCTGTTGCATTTTTGAACGCATGAGAGTTAAATCCACCTCAAAGAGGTATAGCTTGAAACCTTAATTTTTTAGCATGGGACATACTAGCTATGCATGCACCACCTTTTCATGCTCATTTTATGTTATCTTTGTGAGAATCAGTATTATTAATGTAGATCCTGATTCTTACGGGTGCTTGGAGGCCATTCTAAAGTACGTTATGTGTTTAAACAAATAAAAAATGGTTTCTGCACCAATCAAGGTGTAGATTGTCTCAAAATTGTTGCTTTGAACTGTATCGATCGAAAGTGGCCCTGCTGTCTATTGTGGATTCACCATATTTAGCTTACGAGACCAATGTCAACCAGTGTAGAAATTGGGTGATGAACAGAAAGCGCTAATCGGTCCTGTCGTCTTGTTTCTTGCAGGCCAAATTTGTGGGAGTCCTTATTATTGTGCCGTGGCTTACAGATTTCGTTATTCACGATTTTGTGCTGGCTCCATTTCTGGAGACGTAAGTGGAAGTTTGTTCACTACTTTTTCCTACAGCAGCTCTGGTCTTGTACAGAAGTGCATACCGCCCTTGCCTGAAAAACTCTCTTGAAGGACTTTTAAGATAGTATAGAATGAGGCTTTTTTACTGGATTTGTAAGCTTACGAACTCTTGGTATGCAGGTATGTGGAAAAAGTACCACTAGCTGCAAAGGTTTTAGACGTTAGGGAATCTCAGAAACTGAAAATAATTGAAGCTCTTAAATTAGAACGTCAGCGTCTGCGATTTGAGGCTGAGATTGGTAAAGCCCCTCCTCTTTCCGATGACGAGCTGTCTGAGCACATCCGGGAGGAAGCGTACGTAACTCTGCTTCTTTGCTTTTTTCCTTCAGATACATGTCTAGAAGATGTTATGAATTCAAACAATGTCTGGAAGTTTTCTTAACGTAGAAACAAGATTGCTATATCTGTAGAATTGTGAGATCTCGTAGTGTCTGGACCGGTAAATTTTGCTGTTGTTCAGTCAGATTCAAGTCTGTATTTGGTGAATCAGGTTAGAACTTCGAGAGGAATACAGACTGGAGAATAGGCAGGCATTTGCCTCTATCTGGTCTGACTTTACTGCAGGATTGACCATCCTACTTCTGTTACTATTCAACCCCAAGCAGGTTCAACTGAAACCCCAATCATTTGAATATTTTGGGTTTCTTTGAAAGTCGATTTCTTTGAATTAGCTTCGCACAGAAAAGCAATATAATGATTGATTGCTTCTTGCAGGTTGGAATTATGAGGTTGACAGGTGAACGCTTGTTCACAAATATTTCAGATACTGGGAAGGCTTTCATTATCATCCTACTTACAGATATATTTCTCGGGTGAGAGAATCATTTTCCTGTTGCAGCTAGGTTATTTTTTACTCGTACCATGTGCAGGCATTTTGTGTCCATTGACTCAAACTTGAAACACTTATCACATTCATGTTTCAATATGTTTGTGGACTTTCTCTCCAAATCTTGTACGAGTTGTTACTCAGGAGTTTGTAAAGCTTATACTGATGATTCTTTGAGATTTCAAGTAAGATGTTATGGACATTCGGTTTAAGTACAAAGGTGGTCAGATTTCTGGAATTCTCGACCTGACGTGGATGTTGGTGCAGATATCACTCAGAGTCAGGCTGGGAGACAGTCTCAGAGATGGTTCTCGAACATTACGGAATTGAAGTCTCCCAAGCGGCCATTTACACATTTGTAGCCATTGTGCCTGTCACAATTGATGCATGTTTCAAGCTCTGGGTATGTAGCTTAACTTCACTGATATTATAGGAGGCAGATGTTGTTCCATCCTTCATACATCGGTTCATCTTTCGGGAGTTTTGAAATTCATCTGCAGCTGAGAAAAAGTGGTTTTTTTTTCAAACTGTGTCATTCTTGTTTGTTGAACTATTCATGCAGATTTCTAAGTATTATTAGAGGCCTAGTGCTTTTTGATTTTTCATGTACTGACTAGAATGTTTGCTACAAACTAACGATGAAGGATGTATTATGCAGGTGTTTCGATTCTTTAGAACTCTGTCTCCATCTGCAAGTGCAACTTTTCGAGAGATGCAGCGACATTGAATCACGTGTACATTTATTATGAAAATGTGGGATATTTTTCTAAATCGAGTGTCTCAGATGAACTTCTTTGAAAAGGATTCCTTTGGAGGGCATCGTTGGGACTTTAAGAGGACACATAGCTAGTTGTCAACGTTGGCGATTGGTTCATTGGTTGATCAGCCTCCTAGATTTTTAGAAACACTGCCTTAGTGTCTACATTGACGCTGAGAGTGAATTGAAGTGTCTTAATTGGTTTTTTATCATTCAGAAGTTTTGTCGTTTGTAGGTATGTTCTGAGTATCCCATTCAAGGATACATTGGCCTGCGATTATTTGTATCATATTGTCTGGTGTGCAAAAATGAAATTGCTGCACATTCTACTCATTGTCTGGTTTGATCGAGAGCCTTCATGGTTTCAGAGAAATAAAGAGATGAAACTCTGCTTTGCAGCATGACATCAGATGACATCTTACCATTTTGCCATTACATGAGGGTCATGGGGGTCACAGGGAGGCAATTTGGAGCACAAAAATTAATGAGGTTCCAAGAAAAGTTCCTTGGAAATTTTGTTCTCTCTTCAAGCTTCTAAATTAGCTCTTTTTTTTGTCATATCATTTGAGTTATCCGTAAAGTCACCTTGAGTTTGATGAATCTACAAAGAATTTTGCTTTACTATACTCTTATTTGTTCACTCAAAATAGTTTAAAGTTGTGGAAGATTTTGGTGGTTTATCATTATTAGGTGTGTAAGAGGTGTGTAAGAGCTTGGTGGACTTCAAAAGTTTTCAAAAGTTTTTTAGCACCAAGAAAGGAACCCAAAATTGTTTTTCATAAAGTGAAGGATCCCAAAATTGCAAGCGATTCCAAAACAAGTCAGTGATCCCAGTCTACATCTCCTTAATTAATATCTACTTCAGTTTTAAAACAATTTTAAAACATCTACCAAATAAGAAATTGACCATTTATAACTTTTGCATACAATATGCAAATGTCATATTCATTGGTGTGTTGAAACCCTCTTTCATTCAGTGACAAGAAAATACAAAAATTAGAGAAATTTAATAGTAGTAACTAATATGTTCAATAGCAAAAAGTAGGGATTTTGAGTGTCCCCACCTTAGAAACACGACACTTGAATGAGGGTCAAGTGATTTTGGAATTTCCACATCATATTTTGAAAGGTCTATGTCACCGTGAACCAATCACTAGATGACATGTGGCACTTTGAAAAAAATATAATTAATTTATGTCAAAATTGACCATGTTGCCTGTGGTATCATTTTCATTTAATCCTTAAACCTAAATACCTACAACTCTCTCTAAATTCGGCAGTTTTGCAAAGATGCAATATAAAATGCAATTAAGAGGGATATTTTGAACTTGATGTATGAATAAAAGTTGCACATTATGAATTTAGATTCTATTCATATGGTTAAATCTACAATTGCTATCATTGATATTTTTGTATGAAATTTGAAATTTGAAATTAAAAACTATTTCGCAATTCAATTATGAAATTTGTTGTGATTAGCTGAAATGTAATACTCTAAATTGTGTAGTGATTTTTGGAGATTTTTTGGTTGCTTTATCTTATGAGTTGACTTTTTAAAGAGCACTTTTGAACACTATTGAACCAACATCTTAGAAATTTTTGGTGAATCATTGCAATATGAAATGAGGTATAAAAAATTCACAAATTATCCCCTTTCTAATTGGTTCTCACATGCATGAAGCTAACTTCCCATAAAATCTATAGTAAAATTCACATTGCAAAAAGTGCATGACGGATGAGCAAACCTGGATGAAATTTATACATTGTCCAAAGAACGGACGCTTAGGCAGTTAATGGTTAAGCTTCTACACTACAATTACTTAGTCAAACCTCTCACATTTAAAGTATATTACATTTTTTGGTATTTTTTCTCATATAAGGTATTGTTAAACTGATTTAGCTTGATTTTTTCGTAATTATTTAAACAAAAATATAATTTATAGTTTTTTTCAAAAAAAATTCTCTTGTAAAAATCATAGTAATTACAGAAATACTTAGAACAATATGAAATTTTTAGGGAAAATGTAAAAAATATGATGAACAACAAGGTGTAGGGGCATGCTCCTCAAGCTTACATAAAATCAAAAACTTTTTCTGTAGTGTAAATTAGAATTTTAGGGTTTTGTGCTTCAAAGTGTTGTAAAAATACAATTTTAACAATTTTAACCCCTTAACGTACCGATCCTTTGAACACAAGTAGATGTTAGCCTGAAAAATAGATTTTAGCATGACTCAAATGTACAATAAGTGTACATGAAAGGACCATTGCATGCATGAAATCTACCCAACAAATTTGACATATTTGCATT
The DNA here is from genome assembly GCA_022496805.1 of Pohlia nutans. Classification (NCBI taxonomy): domain Eukaryota; kingdom Viridiplantae; phylum Streptophyta; class Bryopsida; order Bryales; family Mniaceae; genus Pohlia; species Pohlia nutans. The sequence continues at coordinate 15,208,725 of CM040095.1, read as the reverse complement.
TGGAGGCCTCTCCAATATTATGGACCTCTCCCCATCACAAGAGATTTACTCTCATTGGTAGAGAACTTAATAGGCTTGCAAAGGTGACTTGGATGAAAGTCATCCCACATTGCATGAAAAAGTTACAAGACTTTGAATCCGTTCATGATCCAGTTTCTGGACGCTGTGATGTTTAGGGGTTAAAGTATAGGAAATTGGATTAGAAACTAAAAAAAAAATCCCACTATCTCTTAGTTCAAACGATTTTCATTTGAAATTATCCTTGCATGCTTAGGGGCCAAGCATTGGACTTGCCCTTTTGATTCTTTATAAAATTTATAAAAATAAAAATCTATTCTTTTTATAAATTAAAAGAAGGCTACAACAGTACTAAAGTAAATTCAGGATCAAATGAGAGTTAAGAAATCGCCTGAAGAGCTGGTGGCTGGCAATTAAGTATACCGATCACTGAAAAGCGCCTTTCTGTGCGTTTTCTGCATACATCTGACAGCCACCATTTCTGGGTTGGTAACATTGTTGATTGACAGCTGATGAACTCAGTCTCTACCAATCTGTCCTTCCTCCATTCTAGAACACAGACATAACTTTGCTGTACTGAACAGTCCGTTGCAATGAGTAATAACAAGATCATGAATTCGTAAGGAGCATACATATAAAATACGTCTGGGTCTATTTTACCGTAAATCAATCTGAAGCATAGATGTTAACCGACTTCAGCGGTAATTTTTTTATCAAAAAGCGACAAATTGTTTTTACTGAGCTTCTGTGCCATTAACACTGTCGGAGTATTAGTAGATCCGACAGTGGATTGTGAATCAATGAGAGCGTTCTAGATTCTGAGCTAGCTCTGCCTTGAAGAAATCAACCAGCTGAGTAGAATTTGATCTCTTCCAATCCACTGAAGTCGTTAGTATCAATCAGTGATCCCAGAACTACTTTATGACATTTAGAACATTATGCGACCTCACACATAAACGGTATTACTTTTGCTACCCAGTGCATACAATACTCACGATACCTCTATAATATCCGGCAATAACCTTGATATATTAAGGTGATACCATGATGGTATCCGCGGATATCACCTCATGAAGTTGCTACATATTTATATCATGATGAGCATTCTCGCTACATTTCAAAAAAAATTCACTTTCTTCCTTTGTATGTTTAGCAGCCCCAATTGTTTTGGTAGAAATCCAGCTAATTTTAGCCAGTTTTGAGATTGGAAGTTCCAATCCACAGAAGTAGTTAGTATCAATGGAGGGCTCTCTAGAGCTCATCGTTGCAGTAACTTCCCGTACAGATCGATGCTCAGTCGGCACGTAGTTTTGATACATTGATCACAGACTCGTTCCTTGCCGAATTACACATGTAGAGCTAGATTCCTGAAGTTCAAGTAGCTGTGGTCGTCAAAATCGAGATACATGCAGCCTCAAGAGTAGACTCCGGATGTAGGAAGAATCAGAATGGGTATCTGTCTCAGTCGATGCGGCGACCATCACAAAAGTTATTCAGAGTCTGTGGAGACGAAGGGATCGCATGCATACGACCCCAACCATTCGTTCAAGAGGTTTCTGCATCTGAATAATATTACTACTGCACAATCGGAGCTGCCGAGTCCCAGGAACTCCGTGACTATCCCGCCCAGCAGCGAGCTCTTCTCGCTCCCCGCCTCGGAACTCGGAATTAATCGATCCAGCTTCGCAAGTGACGCAACCAGCCGGGCGTCGATTTCGAACTCGGGATTCAGCAGCAGGAAGAAGAAGAAGAAGAAACGGATTCAACCACTGCCACAATCCAGCAGAGACATGCCAGTGGAGAATTCGGTCACGGACTTTCTCCGAACGGTGGAGACTTTCGTCTGTCTCATTCAAGCGCCGCCGTCGACTGTTGCAGATCCCCAAAGGTTCAAATGGAGCCCAAAAAAATCTTTTCTTTTCTCCCTACCGGCATATTTCATCTTTGTTTATGCTATTAACTATTCATGAGTTAACATTTCGTTTCTTTAAATGGAGGACACTTAGTACCAAATGCTTGGCAATCCTTTGTTGAAATTATTTATGATTTAAATGGAGGACACTTAGTACGAAATGCTTGGCAATCCTTTGTTGAAATTATTTATGATTTAAATGGAGGACACTTAGTACGAAATGCTTGGCAATCCTTTGTTGAATTTTTTTATGATTTTGCCAGCAACCGAGTTCAGGATCCTGCTGACAGTGGAGAGATGCTCTTCAAAGCCTCTCGGCGTCAGAATCAGTCGCCTGTTTCGCTCCAGTATATGCCAACACAAACGGACAGTCAGGAAGCTCAGAATTCAGAATGGACGAGCCCAATTGAGCTACAAAGTGCGCCGGATCCCGACATGAAGGTGCGTTTCCATGGTGTGAACATATATTAAGATTTCTTCACAATTCAACAATGCAACAGTGTTGAGTCTCACCCTCGCTTTCATCTGTTTTAAGTTTGTAGAGCTCCAATTCGTCTATTATATCAAATGTACACGGAGTTTCAAGTGACAACATAGTATAATAGAGCAGTGCAATAGAGCACCCTTTTAACAAAAGAGAATCTTCACTTAAATCCACTTTTTTAAGTAATGAAGGACTGTCAATTGTATTCCATGAATTTTGGACTATCGTGTCATTGTCACATCAACTTAGTTTCTAATTGTAAAAGGGTGTTGGTTCCCATTGCTCTATTATGCTTTGAAAATAAAACAGAAGTGAAGTGGATTAATTCTCGTATTCCGACCTCTTGTTGTGCACAAGTCATGCTTCATTTGATTGAAAATTTGAATTTATAAGGGTGCAATTAGTTTAGTATGTACTCCATTGAATTGTCAATTACACTCAAATGTAAGAGATCAAAGTGCAACAACACATAACATTATTAACTCATGGGGCATCTTTGCTTAACAATGTGGCTCAAGTGCCATGTGTAACTTTGGTTGATAGAGGTAGAATATATTGTCTCTAGCAATTTACTGTAGAATAAATTTATGCACAGTGTGAAAAGTTGAGCCAGGTGATGTACTTATTAATGAACTCGATTCATGATTTGCAAGCAGGCGGAAGAAGGTGATGCCGTTAGTGCTGCCGTGAGGAAGTCCAAGGCAACGAGATTTCCTTTGAAAATGAGAGACTTGAGGCGCTCACGGTCTTTGGATTCTATGGAGAGCTCAGTCATTCAAGAGTTTGACATCAGACATGATGTAAAACCAATTGTAGCTGGCAACGTCGCCTCGCCTGGAAGCAAACATCCCATTGAAGGTGCGTTAACTTACTCCAGAAAAATGCTCACCATCTGCATAATTTTATGATTCCACTCTCAGATAAGTGAGGAAAGCAATTCTGCTATCAATGTCTTTTACTTTGCACATTTACCTGATTGAAATAAACCTCCAAAATTTTGATTCATTGCAACGATGATTCCAATGTCCTCGGGGGTGTAGTGATATATTGGAGTAGCAATATACGTGCAAACAAATGATAGGGTATTTTAAAAACATGGGAACAAAAAATTATAAATGGACTTAGAGGTAATATAGGGTATCAAAAATGGCACTGGACATCTTTAAAGTACTATAGGGTATGGAATAATAGGTAATTTGGAATTATAAGTAATGCAAGCCCCTTTTCTATGAACCCAAAGTAGAAAATTACATAATGATAGCATGTGAAAAAAAAACCAAAAAAAAAAGTAATACCCCCCTATAAAATAGTCGTTGTTCACACCTATATCCTTAACTTTTTAACACACTGATCCCCTTGAGTCAATGTCTTATGACCAACTGCATGTAGAGTCTTGTGCACATAGATGGGTTGTATCCATGTGTATCAAGGTGGCACCTACAGATAGATAGAAACTCCGGTCCTCTTTTGAGGCCGGCGTGAATAAAGTGTCTGTTTGTCTTCACAATGAGCCAATGCCCACCAAACAAAGGTACATTGGTACAAGACTACCCTCCCCTTTCCTTGCGCAGGGGCCATGCTAATTTTCTCTGTATCATTCCAATTTTATCAGATGTCTCCAAAGAGACATGTGGCACCTACACATTAGATATGAAGAGCATGGTTCCCAGGGAATGCACTTAAAGTTAAGATTAGGAATACACGTGAGTGCATTCTAATAACATACCCCTAGGATACTTGACTTTAAAATAGTTTTTAAATTAAAAACAAATTAGGTGCTAAATCATTAGGTATATCTCTATCATTTGGTATGAATTTCAAGACAAAAAGATTTTAAATACTATTTTTAAAAATGATAGAAGTTTGAACTAAATTGTGTTGATTTTTGCTTCAAAAATCAATTTACAAGTGATTTTTTTTTAAATTTATACATCAAGAACTTTAGATTGTGTCACCTAAGCTCTTTTATAACTGAATATTGGACAAACTGATTCATGATCTTGCGTTTTTTAAGTAGCAGAGACTTTAATTGATGCGAAGAGGACGAAGTTGGAGTTGTTGCCGGTCTTAAACAAATGGAGCTGCAAACGGGAACCATCCAGGTGTGAACAGAAGGAAGCAGAAGAAAATTGCTGCAGTGGCTTTTTAGATACTTCAATGACTGTAACCGAGCTTGCTACGTCAGAGATTCTACCTCCACAAGAAGTTGCATCTCTGGTACGATGATTAGAAATACTCCTGCTTCATCATGCTGTTTAGACTACAATAACGTGAAAAATTAGACGACTTCTAGCTTTGAAAAATAACATGCCAAGCCACACGCGACAAAGAATGTTATTTCACTAGAAGGAGATGTGTCGTTTTTCATTTACTATAAATGAAAAAGAAATGAAATGGCGCCAGGCACATGGGTTGTGTTAGTGTTGATGAGTAGTTTTGATCACAAGAAAACAGAAACGCAAGTATAATATTCCGGTACTATCCACTATTCACACTAAATGAGGAATGAAAAACAACAGGTTTGCTAGTAGTGTTTTCATACCAAGGCTAGCTCTACTTTCATGTTACCACAGATAACCTCAACAGTTGGATCATATTCAATCAACAAAAAGACATCATTATGTAACCATGCTCTCTATATTGCTACCTCTACAGAAATGGACTGCATAATTGTGGTTATGATTTGGATAAGAAAACCAAAAAAATTAAATTAAATGTGGATTTCTGATGTCCTGAGCACAACGAGTTGGTTAATTCTGGAGCAGGTTGAGGATGAAGTTCCTGTCACTGGAAATGCAGAACTATGCGGTCCCAGTGGAGAGCCTGCTGACAAGGGTCCTGAAATGAAGAAAATTAGAAGGGGAGCGGCGGAATGCACAGAAACAGCAGCACCGGCCATTATGAGTACCGGTAGTAATTCTAATAGCACACAGGCTGAAGGGGAAGACTGTCAAAGGTTTGGAAGTCTGGTGGAGGCCTTCCATAGCCTGCTCAAGCTCCTCTTACTCTCCAACACGGAGCCACACTCAGATGAGGAAAATGAGTACGGGATAGAACACTAGTAGGAAATGTGTCGCATTTCACTTACTAGAAATGAAAAAGGAATGAAATTGCGCCAAGCATAATTATGGGTTGTGTCAATGTTGGTGGGTAGTTTTAGTCACAAGAAAACAGAAATATAGGCATAATATTCCGGCATTGTTCACTATTCTCACAAAGTGGGGAATGAAAAACGACAAGTATGCTACTAGTGGAATAGGCGTGCGTGGTTGGCGGATACACGTACTGTACTTCCGGTACAAAATTTATTAATACATTTGAGTATAGTATTGTACACTCATAACTTTTTTATGTGACATTTTTAGTAAGGTTGGCTTTCCATGGAGAGATTGAACTTGCATGGTGACGTCATGTGGGTACCTCTAACATGTTTAGAAGGTAGGAAGAACAAGTAGCTCCGCTACGAGGTGTTTTTACCAGAATAGAGCATGAGAAGGATGAGAATGCATTTCACTGGAGTTATGGACGAAATATATTTGCTATAGTGGTATTTAGCTAAAAAAAATGAGTGTCCCTGCAATGCCTCTTTCCTACGGTTAGAGCCAATAAACGAGGTGCGGGTTGGGAATTGACTTCTAGTCTTAGAAAGTGGAGAAAACAAGATCAGCAGCTTGGAAACTTTATTCAGAAGTTCTAACACATACTGTAAACACTTGACAACTCAATATGTTACAACCTCCAAGGCACTCAATTAATTTAAGCTACACCCCCAAAAGCATGTTCTATCATGCAAGTAATTGTGAATGACATCACCATGAAGGTTTAGGCTCTCCATGGAAAGCTGTCCTAACGTGCAAACTTGGCATGTGGAATGTATTTAATATTCTAATTGTATGTAAATATTTTTTGGATGTGACATTGGAGTGTGATTATAACAAGCTCAGTGTACACTCAACCCTGTCTAATTGCACATTCTTGTATACACTCAAAACACTTTTGTATTCATACTTTTGGTATCGAAAGTATTGGAAAGTGATAATAAGTTCAGAATGAAAGTACTCTGGAAAAAAAAAAAAAAAATTACCCCATATTCTATCAAAATCAGAAATTACAGGAGGTTTGTGCATAACGTAAGGTTCTTTAGCTCTTCTCTACAAAATCTAAGAATGTGGCCACTATTTTCAAATCATTGTAGCACATCCCTGAATCATGGCAAATTCATTTCATTTTCACCTAAAGAAGTTGGGTGGTGACACATTATTGTAGAGTCTATAATGTTAATGTTGAAAGAACTAACTCCTATAGTCCAAGGTGTTGTCGGGGTACGCAAGGGGTTGGCGGTTCGATTTTGGTTGTAAAATCACCACTTTACCAAATGGAAACTCCCTGGCGATGGGTTGCCAAAAGCAACTTGTCAACTTTGCCCTAGGTTGCAAAGCAACTTGTGTGGCTCAAAAAAACATAACTAATTAATTAATTAATTTTAAGAACTAATTGCTAAAAAAAACTTATGAAAACCTCAGAAATTTAGGAACTACATTGCCTAAAATCTCATTGAATGTGACAAGGTAAGATGTTAGGTAGAATTCAAGATTTGCCTCAAATCATTGTAAGTTGCACTGAATGAATAATTTGCAACATTTTTTCGTAGCATTGCCTAAAATTTTCAAAATTACTTATACATAATGCCTATGTTTTTCAAAATTTTCCTACAAATTTGCCTAAAATTTTGGACACATTAAAATAATTACTAAATATTTTTTTGCCCAACCTGGAAGTAGACTACAATATATATTGAGAATCTGTTGGCTGTATCATTAGTGTCACTATTGAGACAGTTGAATACATATTTATTTTTTCAATCCAATCTAAGGATGTTCACCTGCATTTGAGATTTCCTTCTTTATGCAACTATATACTTAGCCCTATTTTGAATACATTAATCAAGAATGAATACATATGATTGTAAACAATTGCTGAATACAAGTACCCCGTGTTTGATAACCTTGGTAAAGGGGAGTCAAAAATCTCCAAGAACTTAAAATTTAATGCAATCATAGAGTAGATAGAAATTTGGTTGCAATACAGAAGTAGGGTACATATTCAGAACATACACTCAATCCTCTAAAATCATACTCAGTTTCCTGGTATACCTCCAAGTTGTATACAAGCTACCATTTCGTCCAACTCATCCAACTAGTGGGATAAGTGTCGTTGACCACGTTGATGTGAGTATAATGGATATAAAGAACGTCAATTACCTCTTACTTTTGGTCAAAATTGTCACAAATTCAAAGTCTAACCACCAACCCAACACAACAACCCAAACAATCATCACCAAACACCAAAACCTCATGATTTCAATTCGTAAGTAGGAAACAATTGTTTTGGGGAGAGCCTCACGATTCTCACCGTAGATTACAGGTGGACTATATAAAAACTACGTTGCAAAGTATTGAATCACAAGCTCACATTTTGACACCCCATAAGGTAAACGACCTGTTTCCGATCAGGCCCCCAATCACGCAATATAGGGCGACCTATTTCCATGAAGCAGCCTGCATTATTTTCGAATTCATTCGTATACGGTGACGGAAACATTTTTCTTCTTAATATGGAATGGTTGGCGCCGAGAATGGAAATTTGTTACCGAGTTAGTATGATATCATGTGTTCTCGAAATCTAATTTTACAGTTCTTGGAAATAGGTCAGCTTATATTGCGAGAACGGGTTGGAGAGAATCTTCACTTTAAAATTCCAAAATTCTATATTTGGAATATCTATGTTCTCAAATCAAAGTTTTTCTTTCTTTCTTTGAATAGGATGTTTTATAAAACACTAACCAAATATACAAATTTTCAATTTAAAAAATAATAATTGTAATTTTAGTAAATATTTGAATTGAAATGGTTTTATAACACTCTAAGTTTTTTCCAATATTCCCTTTGTCCCATAATACACTTTATGTTACACCATTGTGCTCAAGGTCCACACGGTTGCACTGGAACATAAAGTTTATTATAGAGACAGAGAGTTGATAGGGATAGTAGATACATTGACATATATTTGACATTTGTTGTAAATAGAAAGCTCCAAATCGAGATCCCAATGGCTCATTAAAATCATGTTGACGTGAATTTTAACTTCACTTTTGACCTCAAACTCATAGGACGTGTAGAACTATGCCCAATACAATGGAATATTATTGTATAATACTGATTGGAAAAGGCTCTCTATACCTTTAAGGGTTAAGCAAAACAGTGTACGTAAAACTATGTAGACAAACATTGTGTAGCAAAACTGTATACCATATACAAAACCATGTAAGCGATAACATCAAAAAAAAAAAACATTGTTAATGGAAAATGTGGATGAAAATGGCAGGTAAAACTTATGGATGAAGAAACTCATGAAAATATATTAATGCATGAAACAACCTCAGCAAGCAGCAACCATGTGTACAGCAACCATTCCAGGCAACCAACAACCAACAATCCTCCATGCCTGTACACATGACACGTAGGCATTGTGGTCAACACTCAACGTTTCAGAGCGAAAAATACTCTAGTTGAGGACAAAAAAGACTACGTTAAAATTGATTTTGGAGAACATGTTCCACACCGGAACGGTCGAGTGAGACAAACCCATGCTCAAATGTACAGAAGAATGTGGCCATACCAGAGAAGGGAATATGCAGTAATTTACATGAGCTATGGTAAAACTTTACAGGTAGAATGCCTATCCATCATTATCTTGAGATATATACGGAGTACATTTTAAATTTTTTCAGTTAAACGTAGATCTGCTGACACAGCAACTAGATATTCTTTCTACTGAACACTTATCCAACCATTCAAAGCGTCATGCAGAGGACAAAATCTCAATGACGAGGCTTCGACAAAAAGAATACCAGCACTGAAGAGCTTAATTTTCTTCAAATTCAGTGTTTAGACAAAGCTCTCAGTTCGTCAGATTCTCACAAACAAGTTAAAATCATATCACAAAAGAACACGCCTCACTGTGAAAGAAGCTAGTTGAATGCTCCAAGAGCAGTAGAAATGGACTAGTATGTTCAGAAATCCAAAGCCTCCTTCTGTAACCAGTGGAGTCAGAGACACGGGCTTATATTCATAAGAGAGGTAGTACATGTTGCACGATTCCAGCACTCTCAACAAATCTTCATGCTATACACAATGGATACAAGCTTCCTGCGTTTCCGGGCAGAATCTGCATGGTCTAGAAGATCCAGTTGAAAATAGCCCACAAGGGAGCCACGAACAGGAGAATGATGCCAATGGTGTGGCTGATACCACGGGATTCGGAGAACGCAGGACGACAGCCTCCAGCGTTGCTGATGTGCTGAACCAAAAGGTAAGCACCGATGATCAAAGAGATGACGTCGGAGTAGATGCTTCTTCGGTAGGTAAGAAGCATCACAGGCGTGGTAACAATGAGCAGGATGAAGGAAGCGGGCAACTCCAGATCACCTGGAAATCATAGAGCAACACATAACATTCTTAAGTTGTCCTATCATCTGAAACAAACACAGGATATGATTTGTATTCCATCAAGATGACTGAAAATGGTGTGCAAGATGTAAGAGGATATGTGTCAAAGAAAGCAGGATCAGAACATCTTGATTCTTCCTTGAATTAGCAGATGAGCTAGGAGCTTCTTTCAAGAAATACTGTTCGTGACTCCACTATCGATAGATTAGGGAGGTTAGGCAGCGTACCGTGGATGGTCTGAGGAAACTGGGAAGCAAAGAAGAGGCGGATCACCACAGCAATGAAAGCAATCCACAGACCGATGTTACCCCTGCGGAATCAGATGCCAAATCGGTAAGTACTATTCACACCTTCGTTAATAAACATACCATACTGAATTAATATCACCAGCTATGTGAAATCCACATACCTCAAGATGCCGAAGACTGGCTCTGGCAGTTGCAGGACCAAGTAGGGAACGAGCAGGGCAGTCAACAAGTTGGTCCTCCAGTTGGTTCTATCCAACACCAACAAATAGCTGCACAGGACAAAGAAACCGAAGGCGATTTCAGCAAGACCATTACACAAGTTTACTTGCCCGCCGCGACATCACCAAGACATCAAGAAAATGAACCTTCCTCCATTGTGAGCCGCCGAGAATTAAATAGACATAATCTTCTAGCAGCCGAATTTCCCAAAGGTTTCAAGATCAGACTCTAAGATCTTAAGAATATCATCCCCTGAGCGTCTAAAACGCCCAATATGGCCATCTGCATCACTGTGGCATTTTCTCATTTTACCTCGGTTTTATGATTGCGATACATCATTACAAAGCTCTTGATCTATACTACATGATCGACAGTGTCAATTGTGTCAAACTGAAGTCATTTTCACACGAACAGATGATTTGCAGCAGGGGGTCCAATTTTCCTATGCTACAGAAAATACATAGTGGATGCTTGGGGGTTAAGAGTGAAAAATAAACGAAGTAATTAAGCTATCCCTCACTTCCCAAACCCCATACAGGCATGGACTGAAACATACCAACACGGGTCTCTACTGACATTACAAGAGCACTGTTAAAATCAAGACCCATAGCGAAAGAAAGGAAACACGAAAGAACAATCGGAAAAAGACCTTGAAACTAAGCGAGAATGTGAAAGAAGTTGGTAGGAGAGATTACATGGCGGCGATGACGGCGAGCCACTGCAAAATGCCGGTCCAGGTGCCGCCCAGGGTGAGAGCAGCTATGGCGTGGGTGCCCAACTGGCTCATCGCGTCGCCCACGGCGTGCCAGTCCTGATCCAGCGAGCTCTGGCTGCTCACCATCTCAATGCCCAAAGTGGGACTCACCATTGTCACAAGCGAAGATCGAGCAGGAGCAAAGATTGCGAGGAGGAAGATCAATGCGGCAGCAGCAAAGGGCAAGTGAGGAATGTAAGTTATGGGAAGACGACGAGCTAGGGGGGAAGATGAAGGCGTCGGGGGAGAGAGATCCATCCAGGTCAGCCTGCCACCGCCAGGCTGGACAGGCTTGCGTGGCAGCCAGCGAGGATGCCTCCTGGCTATTGGTTTGAATTGGCTTTTCGGCCGCCAAATTTCCCAAGGATGGAGTAAGGTAGGATGTCCTAAAACCACCAACTTAAGAAATATGGCCTCGTTTTAACAAGGTCATTTATGAGAAATATTTTTTGGTGATTTGGAAGAAGATTTTCTACGGAATGCACAAATTTTTATAATTCTCAGTATCCAAATTGATACAAATTTTTGAAAAGAAAAGAACTTCGTCACCCAAATCAAACCTCTAGGTTTCCACATGTCCTCATCATGTGGTACTAATTTACATTCATAATGATACCTAAAACCACCAACTACTTCTTTGTAATATTTGACATGCCATTGGTTTACTTGAATAGTAAAATTGGTGGTTTTGGGTTTCAATTGTGGTGGCCTTAAAAAGGGTCTACATGTCATAATTGGGGGAGGTGGTGGTTTTAGGACATCCTACCTTAACTTTTGGGGGCCCTTCAGCATACGAGAGGTGACTAAAAATTCATATATTTAAGTTCTAATGTGTTAAAGCCCTCCATAGTTCTATTAGGTTCTTCAATATAATGTTTCAAATTAAAATATTATAAGAGGTTACTAAAAGTAAAGCTTGAAAATAGATGTCATATAATTTCGGGAGCAAATTTGATGAATTGAATCATGTTCAATATGAATATAAACTATATATTCTATAAGTTCACTGTGCATTCAAGGGCTCCAAAGAAAAAAAACTCTTGACAAATAAATACTTAATGCAATTCCAACATGTTTTATATCTACTTTTCAATTTGGTTAGAACTACTTTTCCAATTTTAACTGCTTTAACTTTACTATGACGCACGTAAATACTTATTGAACATGTTTTTTTCAATTTTTTTGGTTAGACTTTGTTAAACCTTGAATTTCTTTTCTTATCCATATAAAATTTATAAAATAATTAATTAATTAATGGATTTTTGGACCCTACATTGTTGCTTCTTCACAAGAATCACAAGTGGTTTACCATGCTTTCACCCTACATCATGTACAATTTTTCATCCATGTGAATTTTTCTTGGTTATTGTGCTAGTTGACTATCATTTGTACGGTATGGATCTTTGATATAAGATATTTTGATTTTCTTTGAAATAACAAAATTGGTTTATGTAAAATTTCAATCTTAGTGCAAAAAGTTAGACCTTAACCTTTAAATGACAAAGGGGGTTAGGAAAAAACCTAAATGTATTATAAAATGTTATTTTTGCAACTTTGATGAAGTTTGATCCAAAAGAAAAAACGAAAGGCTTATTGTTTAGTAATTATCTCTACAGTCAAACTTCCAAAAAAGAAATTTTTGATACTCACTGGAAGCATTTACCATTTGTGTACAATTGTATAAATCAAACCTCATCATTGTCTTCAACCTCAAAAACATCTTTCTCTATGAGCTTACAAGAATTTTGTTGATTTGTTGATTCAAGATAAAATAAAAAATACTCCTAGATAGGATAGAAGGCTTTCAACTTGTCAACGACATTATAAATAGAAGACATGATCGACATAAAAATTTATGATAGTTGTAAAAATAAATTTTAAAGATAGAACATTTACAAGTATCATTTTACACTTTTTTAAACCATAAAATAAAACCAATTTAGTATTTCATATTAAATAATATTTTGGTTTTATTTAAAATATATATTATTTCCAAATTTGTCCCCTTCCATATATATATATATATATATATATATATATATATATATATATATATATATATATATATATATATATATATATATATATTGTGTGTGTATGTATGTATGTATGTGAAAGCAAAAATATCATAAGATATTTTTAAATCTCATATACATTGTGTATCAAAGTGAATTTTAAAGTTCTAAAGTCCTAATTTGAAATGTTCAAATGCAAATCCCCTATAATTAATTTATGTTGTCATAAATTGATTAAAACCAACCACGTGGTAGGGTAGGTCCAACTCTTTCTATTCTCAAATCATTAGTATGCAAAGCAACAATGGATAGAAGAAAAAATTGAGTTCAAAGGTATGCAATGCTAATGTAGAAGAATATTTGGTTAGTTTGCTACAACGTCAATATAGAAAGATTCAAGAATGATTTGTTGAAAAGTCTTGAAGGGAAAGGATATATTCAGTAAGTTGAAGGTTTGATATGGGTTCAGGGTAATTGAAATTTATACCACTCATTGGTTTAAATATCCTACCCTTGAATAATATTAACTAAAATCTAGGAATGTTTTAGAGTCAAGTTACTCTTGTCATTGCTAGTTTGGATCTACAATAGAGTTAACCGAAAAGAAGGCCATGAAACATGCTTTTTCAACCTTCTTTCAAGCACTCTTTTGAGCTCCCTTGAGCTATGTTTGGGTTGAATAGTGTCATGTCATAACTTGTCCCCTTGTGGGCCATGGGCTTGGAGCTTTGGTAGGAGGTGTGGAAGTCATTGCGAGGTGTGGAGAATAATGACAGTGGCTTGCTTTAGATTGTCTCCCAACTCCTCTTGAACTAGTTTTCGGTCTATTTATATTTCAATATGAGTTCAAGAGGAATTTGCTAAAACTTTCCTCTTTGGGCTGACTTTTCGGTTAACTCTAATGTGATAGATTTTCAATGCAATAAGGGGAGAAAAGAAATTTGAAAAGAAAATTACAAACACATGAAAAGCTTTTGAAAAAATTAGAAAAACATAAAATTTGGGAAGCATTATGTTTTTTCATTGGATAATAGATTTCTATGATTGTTGAATTTACAAGGTATTATTTGTACCATTAAGAAGCTTTTAACCCCTAAATGCCAACAATCCTCTCCAAATCGGGGAGTTTTGCAAAGATGCATTATAAAATGCATTTAAGAGGGATATTTTGAACTTGATGTATGACTAAAAGCTCTACATTGTGAATTTTAGATTCTGACTATGCGGTTAACCTTTAAACGCCCAACCATGCATATTTTGCATGATGTATGGATTTGAACTGCAATTTCTCATCCATCATGTACTTTTTGCATTGTGGATTTCTTACTCAAACTTTTATGAGAAGTTAGCTTTGTGCATGTGTGATCTCATTAGAAAGGGGATGATTTGTGAAATTTTTATGCTTCATTTCATGTTGTAGTGTTCCACCTAAAATTAAGCAACCAAAAAATCTCCAAAAATCACTACACTTAAAGTATTACATTTCAACCCAACATAAGAAATTTCCATTATTCAATTGTCCATATCTAATTTGTAATCATTTTACAAAAGAGCTTTAAATTTTAAGTTTGAAATTTATACACAAATATTGGTGATACCCATTGCAAATCTAATCGTATGGATAGAATCCAAAATCCATAATGTACGACTTTTATTCATTCATCAAGTTGAAAATATCCCTCTTAGTTGCATTTTTGAAAAACTGCTAAATCTGAAAAGGGTGGAAACATTCAGGGGTTAAATCTATGATTGCTATCACCAATATGTTTGTATAAAATTTGAAACTTTGAATTAAATTTTTTTTTGTATTTCAATTTTGAATAAAATGTTGACAATCTATGAATGAAATTTGTTGTGATGGGCTGAAATGTAATCCTCTAAGTGCAGTGATTTTTGAAGATTTTTTGATTGCTTAATTTTACGATTTGACTTTTTTAAGAGCACTTTTGAGCTAAGATCTTGGTAAATCACTGCAACATGAAATGAGGCAAAACAAAATCACAAAGAAGGAAGTTCATGGATTTTTAACGATGTTTTTAGTAAGACATGGGAAAGGAAGTTTAGGACCAGTGAAAACGTTTTGTGCGAATTTTAGCCTAGTGGTTAAAAAAATAAAAACCAATACCGTAGTAGGAAGGCAGGGTCGGCAGAAAATAATTCCCCAAAAAAATGCCGGAAAAATAAATAAATTTATCAAGTGTTTTGTCGAAATCAACAAAAATAAAGTCAACAAAAATTGTAGACAAAAAACAAAGGAAAATGTTTAGCTCCTAGTAAAATTTAATGTTAGTTATTAATAGCCGAATTTTTAATAATTATTTTTGAAAGTGCCGACCCCTACTTTTTGAACTTTTATTAATTATTCGACACCAAAGTGCCGACCCTGCCTTCCTACTACGGTACTAACTTTTACTCATTTTTGAGGAAATTAGCCACTACTTTTTAGTCAATTGGCTTCTCCCAAAATCGTGATATTAGCCAATTTTATACTATATGTAGTAAATTTCTACAAGTATATTAAAGAATCTAGAATATTTTGTCAAGATTGGCTATCAAATCTTCACATCTATCGCAATGTTGCTCTGTGACAATGTTGCTAAAGAGGTCCAATGTTGAAATTCCTCACCTTCACTGAAAAATGTCCAATGCAGGTCTGAATTAGCATGTGTGAATACTTATATTAAATAATTGTTTTCTGGAAAAAGAATCTTTCATAGTTTGAATTTCAGTTTCAAAGATAAGTGATATTCTGGATAAGCATTTCGGTGGGGACACGTGGGAGGATCTATTCTATTATGAAAGAAAAGGACGAAATCCGCGCTGTCAATCTGAGGTGGAGAGCTTGACTGTATGACGTGGTGACCATGCCCAGGTCCCATAATTGGTTGTAGTCTCCGTCCATTTGATTCTATTTTTTTATTTTTTTTGGGAACAAGTTGAGAGAATCAATTGCTGAAAATAGAATACAGAGCCACCACACCAGGACCGGAGGGGGCGAAAGAAAGACCTAAGAGCTGGGGGTCGGTTTACACTATGGACCAAGAGCCATGACCAAGAAAATTAAATCATTTTCATGGTCATGGCTCTTGGCCAAGAGCCGTGACCATGAAAAATCAAAAATGGATTTTTGAGTGGCTTGGTCACTCTTGTAGTGTAAAGTGGATTTGGACCGGGACAACTTAGGGCTGATTTTTTCGGCCAAAAATATTTGATTTTTTTTTTTTTGGCCAATGGCTGATTTTCGGCCAATGGCTAATTTTCAGCCTTACGGCTCCCTTGATTTCCGTTGAGTCGAGCATTTTGCCTCGACTCAACGGAAAACCCGTTAGACCATGACACATTACCCAAATGGTAGATTTTAGTAGTTTTTGGGGACCTCAAAGTTAGTGGTCATTCTTCTTTTTTCAAGGTAGTGTAAAGCCAAATGGGACCAAGAGCTCTTTTTGGGCCAATCACAGATTTTAGAATTCCATGGTCATGGCTCTTGGTCCATAGTGTAAACCGCCCCTAAGTAAGGAGGTCAGAAGGAGGATCCTTCGAGGCAATGTGCCACTCCCGTCTACTGCAAAGCAAACGCTGTTTACCCCAGGTCTGGTCAAACTTCGTAAGTTCAGTATCCGTGAGGTACGGTTGCTTCCTAATCTTGAGTTTGGCAGAAGCCCAAGCACTGCGGCCGTAGTTTGTGATACCTCTCCAAATATTACTCTTGATCCTCTCGTTGTCCCAACAAGTCTGGTTAAAAGTAACATCGCTTGTGGCAATCCAGAGGGTCCACATGACTGAACCACGAGTGAGAAGCCAAATTCTGTGGACGGTCCTGAAGCGACGAGGAATTCTAGCTGCAAAAATGCACTGTTTCATGGACATCGAATTCCATGTGCGTGTGGATGGGGCAAGAGTTTGTAAGATGAGTTTCGCGAATTGCCAAGCAGCTTGTGCCTGGGCACATTCCCAAAATCTGTGCACTATGCTTTCTTCTCTCCATCGTTACACACTTGGCAAGTGGTGTCAATATTCGTAGAGATCTTCCCCCTCCAACGATTCACGGCCACAGCTTTGTGCCAAAGCTGCCATAGTAAGGTGGCTTCCTTGTTCGTGCGGCCGGGGTCCCAAACGTTTCGCCAGCTAAGGCAAAAGCTCGTAGGTAGGACACCTCTCTATTTCATCTCCGTTAACTGCAAAGGCTTGTGGTGGGCATTGAGCATCTCTGTGCCGAGTTTGATAGAGTACTGAAAAAAACTCACTTTCCCTGTCCACTTCAATTTGAGTGGATCGACACACAAGTCACGCACCTGTCCAAAGTAAAGAAGGACCGCTTGATTTTTTGGACCTCTCTTTACTTCAATCATCCTGATTCTGATCGGGATGCCTTGAATCGGAGTTGTATGAACATGATCTCCGTTTTCTTGGATGTGTCGTGGTGAAGCTATACGTGAGGTTGGTTGAATGAACCAGAATTTGGCTCCTTCGTACAGAGCGATCTGTTGCATACTTATGGTGAGGTCACAGTGCCGAATGTTTCCTCCTTCTACTGCTGTGAATGGGATCAAGTCATTGGTTGAGTCGAAGATGCCTATCCACTCTCGAGGTTGGGGTCTTCTGCTCTGTCGGATGAATAGAGTGCTACCCATGCCTTCTAATCTCTCACAGACCCTCAACAAGTTGGGGATTTCGGCGTCTAATAGGCCAAATTGTTGCACTGCTCGTGCACCGTCTATGAACTTGAGTTGTTCCTTAATCCAAACATCGCAAATCCTTCTAATCCCAGCCTTGTGGAGGTTGCAGGCCCGGGTTTTGGAGAATTCTGGGCCGATGGTGTTGAAGTCTGGGCTCTACCAGAAGCTTGCTCCTAACCATTCATCATATGTTGACGGGGGTTCTATGGATAGTTCGTTGACAAAAGTTTTCCATGCCTGGGGAGTTTTCCTCCAGGTGCCGGAACCGAGCTTGGCCTAATGCTTCGAGAACAGGAACCATTGAGGATCATGAACCCATTTGCCACCTCAGTAGGGCTGATATTTGGATAATTTGTGACGGATAAGAATTTTAAGGTTCAAGATTCCTGGTTCGCAACCCTTGATGATCCATTTGATCATCATGGCGTGCATGGCTTCTACTGGATTGACAAGGCCCAAGCCACCCTCAACTTTCCGTTTGCAACAGTGTGTCCATGCGACTCTGGATCTAGAAGGAGAGGTTGACTCGGACCATAGAAAGTTCCGAATCTTACTAACTGCCCTCTTAATACCTGTCACAGAGCCTCCCTAGATGGCCAAGAAATAGAGAAGAGAAGAAACCAGGATAGAATTAGCAATCACTATCCTACTCGCCGCATTAACTTTAACTTTAGTCCAATAATCAAGTTTCTTGTCAAGTCTCTGTAACAAGAATTGATCAACATCTCTAGTAGATAGGGAAAGGCTGAAAAGAGAGCCTAAGAGTTTGGATATGTCCTCTTTGGAGGCCCACGTCCATTGCAAAGAGTTAGTCCAACCGGGGCGGTCTTTGGCTCCTTTTTGCCACCAATAAGCGGCCGATTTGGCCCAATTAATAATGAGGCCAGAGGCAAGGTTGAAAGTTTGGAGGACTAAGACCGGGACTAAGACCGTTTGTCTGACAAAAGGTTCCTCCACCCTAATGGTCATGGAGGTATCGTCTGCATACTGGGCAATTATCTGCTGGTTAGAACTATCTGGAAGATCTATGCCTCTGATTCTACCTCTAAGCATCTCCTTTTTCAAAAAGAGATTAAGGATTTCTCCCACTATGAGGAACAAATATGGAGCAAGACGACATCTTTGTCTCACTCCTTGGAGGATTGGGAACTTGGATGTCGTCTTGCCATTGATGTTCACACTAGCGCTCGCCCCTCTAAATAGGAGTTTGGTCATAAAGATAAAATCATGAGGAAAGTCCATCATTTCCATGGCACGAAAAAGGAACTTTAAATCCACTTTGTCGTATGCCTTAGAAAAATCTAACTTTAAGAAAAGAAGAGGTTGCCCAAAACTTTTGGTGAACTGTAAGGTTTCGTGCGTTAGGAAGAGATTATCTAGAATGTAACGCATAGGAAGAAAGGCTGACCGATCCGTAGAAATGGCCTCTATAAGGATTGGTTGTAATCGGATTTGGAGAGTCTTAGCAAAAATTTTGTAGGCTATGTTCAAAAGGGTTATTGGCCTCCAGTTGTTGAGAGACTGGCGCGTACCACCCTTGTGAAGAAGCACAATGAGGCCCTCCGTTACTCCAGAGGAAAAGGAGCCTGAGGCCATGGCTTTTTTCACCATCTGAAGGAAGTCTAAACTCATACAAGGCCACATGCATTGGTAAAACTCAACAAGTAGGCCATCAGGGCCTGGAGCCTTACCTCGGGCCATTGAGCCAAGTGTATGAGATAAGTCTTCTATGGTGATTTCCTTGCTGAAGGCCTGCTGCATCTCCCTTGATAACTTTTTGTGGATCCCATCAAAGGTGAGATTAGCTGCTGCCTCGGTTTGTGTGCTTCTGGCCTGGCTTGGTACAATCTCGCATAGAAATCGTGGCAAATCCTCTCCACGTCAGCTTGGGTGTTTTTGACCGTCCCTGTCTCATCTTCGAGGCCTAAGATGCTGTTAGGATTGGACCGGGGCTTCATGGCAGTGACAAAGGTCTTGGTGCACCGGTCCCCCTAGTCTCTCCATCTGACACGTGACCTGATCCTTTGGCCTTCCAGTTGCCACTCCTCGATCTATCGAAGGCTCTGCTGGGCTACCTCCAGCTCCTGCTGTCTCGAGATAGAGCCCGGACTTGCCTGGAGGGCGACTTCAGCCTCTGATACCTTTGCCTTCAAGTCGGCAGTTCTTGCTCTTCTGGCTTTAGCTTGTTGGAGGCAATAATTCCTGTACCATCTAGTCATACGACGGATTTTCCCAAAGAACTCGAAGGTTGGTGGGGAGGTTAGCCAGATTTGATGTAGCTTGGCTACCACTGTGGGGTCGTCCAAAAAGTAACTACTCATTTTGTAGTTACTACCGGATTGGCTGTCATGAGAAAGTTGAATGGCCATGCGAACTGGCAGATGGTCTGACAAGTAGTTGTCTCTCCAGATGTCATAGAAAGAGAGATGGGCTCTATTATTCATACCAGAATGGGGAAACGTGTAAATCCTATCTAATCTCGCAAAAACGCGATGCCCATCTTTACGTTTGCTGTCCCAAGTAAAAGGGATCAAACTAGAGTGGTCAAAAAAATCCTCAACTTGTAAGTGGGCCTTAAGGCGATCGAAGGCTACTTTCTCAAACCCCAACAAAATTCTCCCACAAGAAGAAGATTAGTCCACTAATGACTCAACTATGTTCAAATCGCCGCACATGACCCATCTACAATTCGGGTCAAGGGATTGGATTCGGCTCTCCCATAAATGCGACCTAGCATTAGGATTGGAGTGCGGAGCGTAAATGTTAAGGATAGCCACGTCACCACCCGGGATATCCGAGAGACGGACCCATTGTCCTAAGTTTTGTCCTGTGACACCATAGCTATGAATATGAGGGGTTAGTTGGGAAGAGACAAACATACATATCCCTCCCCTCCCCGCCCCGGGATGACCATCACCATGATTATATCCAATGGAGGCTTCACAACCATAAAACGTGGTGGAACGCCAAACTTTGTGACCAAAATCTGTCATTTTATTACCCCTGAGCTTATGCTCCTGAAAGCAAAGCACACTAGTATGACTAAGATGTGGTTGGAAATAATTTCTCACCTTTAAGGGGGCTTCCACATGATTAACCCCTTGAAGGTTCTGGCTCACTATTTGTAGCTTCATGGAAAAGGTAGGGAAGCATTGGATGAAGCTGGTTCGGGGGATTCGCATATCCTCAAAATAGGCACGCCTCCATGTACATCCCTAGTCGCGTGAGGGTCAAGTTCCCGTCTGGTGCGAAAAACGCCGTTGCCGTAAGGTGTGCCGATGTCCCTACCAGGTTTAAGTTTTCGGCGGGCAACTCGGTCGGGGCGTCGTGCGGAAAAGGGACCGGTGATTCCTTCTTCGTCACGCTCCATCAACGGTAGAGGCCCTGGTTTGGCTGAATCAAAAATTAATTTGATCTCCCCTGGACTCAGGTGCATTTGGTTGTATGTCAACCCAACTGTTGTATACCCATCGGGTTCACCATCTGAATCCTCCCTGAAATCTGGTGTGACTGGGGAGGTCGCGGCCCACCTGTTGGGGAGTAGCGGGCCATGGCTGAGTGCATTGGAGTTAGAGAAGCTGTCTTCTGACGAGGTTTGAGTTGGATTGCCAGGAGGGGTGAGCAGCCTGACTCTCACCCTGTTGGTGGCTCTGCCTGACTTGAGCAGTCTCAGGGGATTCGTTGCCCGTCTTGGGAGGAGCATTGAGGTCTTGTTTGATACCGCCGCTCCCCTCCTCTCTGTCCGAGTTGGCGTGTTCTGACCTTCTTGCCACTCTTTTCTTCCCCGACAGCTTCTGTGGGGACCACGACATGTGGTTGTTGGGTTCACTCATCAAAGTTTCTTCGTCTTCTGCATCTTTCCTAGTTGGCGACTCCGGAGGGTGGCTTGATTCCACCTGGCCTTGCGGTAGCTCCACAACGGGATGTGATGGCAGTTCCTGCCGTGTTGGCGATCCGGCGCTTGCTTCCGCCGGGATGGAGGAGTTCGGATCTTCCGAGTTCTGTTGCGTTTTCGAGATGGTTGTTGGAGCGTCGCTCATAGGTGCCGGATCTCTCTCCTCGTTTCCTCCTGAAGATTGGTTGCTTGGGCTGGGTACCTTAGTACCTTCCGGACCCACGTCTCATCTCGAGATCAGGGAAGGGGGACCTCTGCCTCTCCGTTGGTTCTTTGAAATGTTCATAATAAATCCTTCCTCATCGATGATGGATTTGGGGGCTGGATTCGCCTGTCTCCCTTGTGGTCTCGCGAATCTGTTCTGATGGGGCCTGAGCGGGTGCTGGCCTCTACCTTGGCCCTCTCTGGTTGCAGTGGTATCTTCAAGTGCCGACTCAGAACTGGGGTCAGATCTGCGTGATGCAGTTCCTAGGTTCTTGTTAGAAGAATCTTCTCTGTTCTTGCGCGCAAACGCCCGCTCGGGCAATCCCTCACACAGTGAGTAGTTTCAAGGCAAAACCGACAGCGGATTGGAAGAAAGTTATAATCTATAAGAATTTTTTTCATAATTTTTGTAACCTCATTTGTAATAAGAACGGCCGGTTCCCAGCCTTTACTGGAATCGAGTGCTACACAGAAACGTGGATCCTGGGCGTGATCATTGGAGGTATCAAACCCGATGAGATTACCAATCCCGGACACGATCTCACTAGCGACTGATTGAAATTCTTCAGGAATATTCTTAAGAGTAATCCACGTAGGGATTCTCATTGCTGACGGAGTCATGGATCTGAATCCCTCGCTTTTGAAGGAGGGAGGGTCGAAATCAGCAGTCCATCTCTGGAACACGCAAAGGCCTCTTGAGCCACGATACGGGGTGGCAAGAAGCAGATTCGTCACTGTATTAGGGCAATCGGCCTTGAGAATGAAAAAGCCTTTGCCGATGTTGCGACCCATCATGAGTTTTCCCCGTACCTTTATTTGTAAGGCATCGATCCAAGATTGCATCTCATGCTGGGGTGGCCGGCCTTCAACAAAGCAGCCAATTGCCGCAAAAGTAGCCAGATACTCCATCTCCTGCTTAACGACTGCTTGATCTACAGAAATTACCCGATTTTCGTCTCTCAGCAGAAAACCCGCATAGCTGCGACTGTAGCCCTCCGGCAGATCTTCCCCCGGAATCGCCTTGAATGGGTAGAGTTGATTTGTCGTGTCTGCTGGATCCTTGAGCACCGCTTGCATCGTGCGTTCCGTATCTGCTTGCCGCATCTCCACGTCTTCTGCTTGGTAAAAATTGACCTCGTCAAGCATGGGGTCAAACCGTGAGTTAGCCAACGCTGAGCGTACTTTGTCCGCGTAGGAGTGCGTGCCCTCCATCCTGATCCTACGCCTAGGCTACTGCTAGTCACAACAGTAATCACGAAAAAAGGTGGATCCCTACCACTCCTGCTCTAACACTCGAAACCTAACCTGTGTTAGATCGACAAAACTGCAATTGTACGCACCGAGTAGTAGGAAAACAAATCTAAGCTAGATCGAACACAAAATTACAAAGACAAACTCAGATTTGATCGCATGCGATCACATCCTACTGGATCTGCTCGAAAACTGTGGATCTGCGTTCTGGACGCCATCGCGTCAACCCAATCCCCTAAACCACCGATTTTTCATTTGATTTTATTGAAACGCACTACCCAGGCATTCTTATTATTACAATTCAGTTTATTGGAAAAAATAAATTCTTGTCAGCAATTACAACCAGATTCTAAGGTGGTTACCCCATTCCTAACTGAATAAAAAATACAAATATGAGACGTTGATATTATTTAGTACTATTATTTTTTTTAGAGTTAGGGAAGAAGAAATAGAATTCAACACAAGTTGAAACATAATTTTTGGATGAAGAATGAATTAGTTATGAATTTTCAAAGTTGAAGCATGACACATCCTATTCACGTCACATAGGTAGAGTTGTTTCTGTCTAAAGAAGATTTGCACTGCACACACTAAAGATGCTTAAACCAACAACAACGAATTCATAACCACACTTACATATACTAAAACCAACAAGAGAGAACCCTCAACCAACTGCAACTCATACTACAACCAACATCATTGCAAGATTGATTGTGGAAAATGCCCCTAGCTGTTGGTTTAAGGTGCCAGTTGGGAATGGGGTAACCACTTTAATGCAACTTGAACTTGTCGTACCCACAAACTCTTTTATATCACTCATTTGGTACATGTAGAAAGTCTATAAATCACATGCGTACAAAATAACAAATATTTCCTACAAATAAGGTAGGAACAACCAATTCGGATAGTGCACCCAATTCCAATAATTTATAGACATGATAGTCATCCTAGAACATAAATTTAGGTAAGGTATACATTCCAATGAGCGCACATGTAATACTCAAATCCTTCCCCACGACAATGTAGAAACTTACATAGATTCAAATTTTGAAATATTGTGATATGTCAAGTTGAATTCACCTTGAACAAATCACACTCAAAAATGTTTTGTACAATATGTTTTATTGCACATCAAACACATTGGGTATGATTTTTAATGAAAATTTACTTGGAGCCCTTAATCACACGGCGTGTGGTGATTGGGCGGTACCTTACATTTCTATTGGAATTATGTGGTGAAATTGTGCGGTCATTGGCATATCTACTATGATTGGAACTGTGCGGTCATTAGAACTGTGTGGTCATTGGCATGTCTACTATAGACATAGATAGCTTATCATTTTGGTCAACAAACAATAAAAACTATGATGTGCTTAGATTTGAGTTCTAAAATGAATGCATTGTTTAGAAACTATCAAAATTGGGTACCCCTACCTTAGTAGACTTTGATATTGGAGAATGTGATAATAACAAGTTCATAGTGTATTTATATACTAGAGTTATTCGTAAAGTCTAACAAAAAAATTCCACAAGAGGAAAGACAAAGCAAAACTGATATTCTTGCTTGAAAAGCGGCAAGAACAAGTTTTGGTTCCTATATTTTTCGACCAATCACAATGCTCTGCGTGTCAAAGAGATTTGAAACCTTGAACCTCACCGAAGCAAGAGCGGCTCTCCTATACCACACTTGAGTTCTCACAACCAAATCTCTAAGTGCCCTATATGCCCCCATACTAGTACCAAAGCAAACCATTTAGTAAGAAGTGTCAAGGATTTTCTATACAAACCTTGAAAACACAAGGCAGCAAACAGGGTACCCTGTGTTAATTATACGGATAACTCAACTATATACAAAAAATTTAAGTTTTTTTTGGAGATAATGACCTAAAAAGACACAAGTTTTGATGTTAAAGTTGTGTATGTTCTCAAATTCACTATATGTACTCATCATGAGCAATTGTTTTAGTGTAATTAATTGTGAAAAATACTCACAACCAACGATAAAGTTCATGACTTGGTGTCCAATACACTATACAAGACAACCATATACAAACAACTCACCCAACACCAAAAAGCCCTAGCCTACTCTAATGCCTTTCCCAGGCATTCGTTCTAGGCCACTTTGGTTATTAGAGTGTCAACCTTCGAAAGGGTGGAGTAGACCTTGCATTGGCTTCCATGGGCGGGTCGAACAAACACTTTATATGCACCCATATCAAAAGAGGACCAAAGTTTCTATATATCTATCTGAGTGTCAACTCAATGCTTAGATTGTGTGTTCTGAATAAATTTCAAGTTCAGTCAACTTCATCTCATTGTTTACTAAAAGTTCTAAATATAAATTCACAATAATCAACGATAATCACCAATTTGTGTGAACGACCCAAGTTTGAAAGAGCCTAACTTACTATTGACACATGTGTAATAACTTGAATGTGGCACTCAAGTGACAAATCCCTCACAAGCACATTCCTAGTTCCCTCACCAACACACACAACCAAACGTCTTTAATATCACCTTCTCTGAATCTGAAAGCTACATTCTTAATCTCAGATTCATGGTTTTAAAAAGACAAATTATTGATCGTTGTGAACGTGCTGTGAAAATCATAATTCAAATGGCCGCAATTTTCAAATCACCACAACCAATCAAGAACATTGATGAAACAAAACTGCACAAAAGAAAGGTCCTCTGTGACATGCCCAAATTGTTAAAAAAACATGAGGCCCAAACAGCAGAAATCCAAAAAAAAACGCCGGAACATCCAACAGCCTCAAAAATTGCAACTCACGAAACGCTCTACACTTGAAAAGAACTCCGACCTTGATTCACAATTTATAGCCAGATTGTTGTTGTTTGAGCATTTCCGGTTGAGATAGATGGATATGGAGGCTTAACCCCTAAACGTCTGAAAGTGCCTTTGCGGTTAGTAAAATATGGTGTATTTTTCTAGTATTTGGAATGGATCCAGATCTTTTATAGGTTTGAGTTCAACATAAAAGCTAAAATTTACATCAATGGCACAGTTCTAATGAGTTATTGAGATCTCAATTTAGAGCTTCTCGTTGATAGCAAATGCCATTTATACGACCATGTACCTACTATCCCCATGGGACATCTAGGGGTTAAGTCTATGTACACCTTCACTTGCGCTTCATGTACAATACATGTGATCAACATGTTCCAGTTTCTCTCCACTTGAACTGCTTCAGATGAAGTTCTCGCGGAGTGATATTCCATCAAAGCTCACACATGAAAAATCGACCTCCAATGCATAGGCATGGGGTAGGCATATTGTCCCACTCATTTGCAGACACATTGTATCCCACAATGAGCTGCTGATGCTTCTCTCTAACTTCCTTACTATTATCCACAATCAAGGAAACAAAACCCCAGCTTGCAAAAATTCTTTGTATGGACGTGAAAAAACTTCTACTTCGCTTTTAGAGTAATTCAATTCCTTCAAGTTGGATGAAATAGCATACATGGGATTGCAACCCAAGTAATTGAATCAATAAAGCACAAACATGTGCTCCTTGGCCATCAAGTAGGCTATGCTAGTAGAAGGTATAATCTCTCAGATCAAATAGCGTTTTTGTTGTGCAATCAAAAATGTATGGGGCACCGAGCAATTGATGTCCTGTCCATTCTATGAACGACACCAAAGTTCAGAATGCTCCATCTGCAAGTTTTGGAGCTGTAACAATGTGTTGTAAGGGCTTCTCCAATCTCTTCGCACATCACCACGATCACACTGTAATATTGTGTGTCATCTTCCACCACAAATTGAACCATGATGCGCTTCGAGATTTCAAGGTCAACAAGGTCATCAGGAGGTAGAGATTTCAACATATTGGTTAACCCTTAAAGGTTCTTGGGGATAGTAGATACGTTGTCGTATATTTGACATTTGTTGTAAGTAGAAAGTTCCAAATTGAGATCCCAATAGCTTTTAAGACCATGTAGACATGAATTTTAACTTCACTTTTGATATGAAACTTGTAGGAGGTGTAGAACTATTCCAAATACAATGAAATACGGCTTTATAATACTGGTAAGAATGGACAATCTGGACCTTTAAGGGTTAAGAGATTACATACCAAAATAGGAAAGGAGTTCACATTAACGGAGGTGGCCTGGGAGGTGGCGAAAGGAACAAAGCATAGTAGTCCTCCATCGCAAGCGCACATCGAGTCTCGATATAAATCGCTTCTGTAATCATAGGACTCATCCCAATCGTAATCAGGAAGAGTTTCAGGTACACTAGCCAATTCAACAAACGACCCATTTTTGGCAGGATGACACTTTTACAAGAAGCGTAATTTTGCTTTCCTTCGCTATATTTGCTTCGGCACCACAGGGAGATGAATACAAGATTCCCATATGGGGAACAGGGACACGATTGTAACTTTCCCAGATCAAAATATACCACAATCATCCCAAGAAAGTTACAATTCTGGGAATTTTGACCCACTTTCCATATGAAATCCTATGTACAATCATCCCAAGAAAGTTACAATTCTGGGAATTTTGTCCCACTTTCCATATGAAATCCTATGTAGGAATGTCTTTATTTCTCCCTGTGCGGGACCAGTACTGTTGTATGTGTTTTACACACTTAGTGTAATAAAATCTACTTTTGAAAAATCAAATTTATGGACCTGTCTCTAAAACCACCACTCACCGGCTATGCTACGACGAACTTGTTGTGTTGCATCACTTCCCAGCCTTCCTTGAATTCCACGTTTCTGCAAGCCGCGGGTTCCTGTTTCTACGTTTCTACAAAAAGAGTTGTAAGAAAATTCACCAAGAAGCGATTTTTGGAATTTTTAATTCTCACTTAAACTATATTTAGACCTTGAAAATGAGTGCTATTGCATTTGAGGTTATCTAATAAATTAAAACTTACCAAGTCTAGTTTCTACTCCGCTTTGAATTTTTGGAAAACTGTGAAAATTGAGTGCTTGATTGGAGTTACAAGTTTGGTGAGTATTACCATTGTGTAGCAATTTTCTAAATTTAGAGACATGTATGATTTTCATTTATTTTACTTTTCTTCATTATAATTCACACCATTGGTAAAAAAAATGGAGTTTTTGAGTGTGTTTTGTAATTGATATGAATTTTCCTTACAATCACTTCAAAAAATCATAGTAAGTTCAAATTAAGTCTTGGCCTACTATGAAAAAAATGCCCATCTTGTTTGGTATAGTGATTTTCTTGAGCTTAGCTCGAGATTTTTTCACTCTTTGAGATGTCATGTATGGGGCCTTCTCTAAAATGAAAGTTGCTACAAATTAACCCTTTAGTGCGTTGGCGTCCATATTCTGGACGCCGGATGAATTTCAGCACCTCGATTTCTGTAGGTACCGGATGTTTTTCATCCATTTTTATTTTTTTTCATTCTTGTGCTAGTTGAATACCATTTGTACGGTATGGATCTTTCAAATAAGATAATGTGAATTTTTGAATATTTACAAAAGTGATGAATGTCAAGTTTCAATCTTAGTTCAAAAAGAAAGACCTTAAATATGATTTTCTATAGTAAGTAGAATCAAATAATGAAAACCATACCATCTCGTAGTGCATGTCATTCTAATTTCATTACAATATTTAAAAAAAAAATTGTGTTAATTTTGGATTTTTAATTGAATTTCAAGAGAAAACCTTGCAAAATTACTTTAAAAATATTAATAATAAATATGATGAATCCAACCGTACGGATGTTATCTACACATTGACATTTACAACTTTGTTTTGTACATCAACTCCATTTTCGTTTTTCATCAACCATTTTATATCAAATCTTTGAAAACAGTGTTGAATCGGGACGTTAAAGGGTTAATAGGCAAAACAATCCTTGAAAAATCAGCACAATTACTTTTTGTGAAAAGGGATTTTTAGGCACCTAATAACCCAAACTACCAAATCCATTTGCTGAATCTCCAAAAGAAACTCCCACAAAACTATGTATGAACCGAGGTATGAACTCCTGAATGTAGGTTTCTGCCCACTTTATCAAATTTGCAAGGGGTGCAAATATTGATCTTTTTATTACAAAATCATATGTACACTTTGTCATGTGACATGGCATTGAGGATCGAACCACATTGAATGTATGTATTTTTGTAGACTACGTTAGTTGACGTAATCTATGTTGAGTTTAGGAAGTTTTCATCCATTTAGTACTTCATTCAACTAGGATTACGAGATATTAGGTGAATAAACTCCCTTGAAAGAGTGGAAGAGTATGGAGAATGTATGTTATACATTGCTGATTTGTTTTCGATTGTATATTAGATGATTGTTTATGATACTCAATATGTTATGTATGGCAATCTTTATTTACAGGACAACCTTCTCATAGTACAACTTCCTAGCGTAGTAGCCCCGACTATAAGATTTATATTCAAACAAGTGGCTAGTCGCGTAGTCTCTGCCTTAAAAACAAATGTTTTTACTGTCCAACTATGTAACTTGTAGGAATAGGTTAAAACGTTCACGGGAAAATTGAGAAGGCGAAAGTAAAAACATTGTGGTAAAAATCGTTAAAAGGTAAAAAGTAAATGTAAAAACAAGAAGTAAAAAAGATATTGTGGTGATTTCTGACAGTTTGACTCAGAGTGTCACTGTTCACTAACTCACTAACTCCTCACTAACTCCTCACTGTTCACTAACTCCTGAAAACGCAGCGTTTTCGTGGTCTCTCCCCTGTAGGGGCAAGACAATAAAAGGGAGCATCTTGCTATCATAAAAACGCTTGCTGTTACCATAGTAGTTGAGTGAATAAAGGGATTCTCGTTTCAAAATCACCTCTTCTTGCGAGAAAGAAGTTGTGCGCTTTGACACTCCTATTCTTTTTCCACCACACAAAAAAAATATTGCAAAAATAAATTTCTAGAATTTTTGACATCTATTTTTAGGGTTTAGTTTTTTTTTGGCGGAGTCTGTCTTGGGGAACGGTACCGGTATCATAGTATTTTTAACCCACAGCAATTGTATTTAGCCCGTTCAAGTACTTCATGCCACGGTTGGGAACGTGAGAACGGAGGGAGGGAACATCGTCTTCCTCTGTCTCCAAGCTGGGAAGCTCCAAGAGCCCTTGCTTGCCCTAAATTCTTCCAGCTTCAGCTGCCTCTGCATGGACTAGGCTTGCTGATCATTCCGGCTTCGCAATAATTCTTCAGCTATGGCGGTCAAGCTTCAGCCCGTTCAAGTGCTCTACTGCCCTGGTGCCTTCCCGTCCTTCTTTACAGCGTGCAAAATGGTGCCTGTTAGAGCATACGCGACCTGTTTTTGTCCTGTTTTCTCAAGCCCTAGGTCGGGTTTTGCTCTTAGATTGAGTGTTTGTGGCTTTCGGATGCGCAGTTTGCTCGATGCCGGCGGAGTATTGCGAGTTCAGCCCTGATTTCGAGAAGTGCAAGCCATGGCTCATCAAGAACGCGCCAGAGTTGTATCCGCAACTGGTGCAAGGTAAATTCTGTCGTACTTTGGGAATCTTCACATGGAGCTTGACTTTTTTGGCGAAATTATGCGCTAGATCGATACGGTCACATGTTCTGGTCTTCAACCCTAGAAATTCATTCAATGTAAGGAGGGGATTCTCATCTGTAAAAATCCTTTCATTATGATGAAGTCATTGAAAGGATGTAGCTAGAACATTCCAAATTCTGGAATGCGGATTATTCTTACTCAATTTTTGAACGTGAATTGGAGGTAGTTCAGGTTCATCAGATTGCGCGTGAATTGGTTTCAGAAGCGATGCTGGTTGCTAGTTTTCCGAGTAGTTTTGGCTCTCTGTATCGTACTATGTTTCTTGCCGAATACCTTATTACTTTAAGTCTCGTGCAAAATACCTTAAAGATGTGTGTCACCTTGTAGTCTTAAGACGAGTAGCAAACCTATTCTCAGTTCAGTGGTTTCTGTTTGGGGTTTGGAATCCATTAGTACCTGGTTAAAAATGATTGGGGAGCTGAATTTACTCCTGGTTTCGAAATTTCGCTGCAAGTATAAAGAGTTCATTGAATTGTCGATGTAAATTCTCCTTGTAGCAGCTGGGATAGTTTGATTGTTTGGTCGAAACTTCTGAGTGATACATCATATCATTTGGTTCTTACATCCGTGTGTTGTAGCATCTAAACTCTATCAAGTGTATGTCATTATCACGATGAGGAAGGAAATGACACATGGTTTTTTTCGTTCGTTTTCCAGAGGCTGCTGATAAAACCGCGGAGCAGTTGGATGGTCTGACTGTAGGAGGGGAGAAAGACGGTGCTAAGGGAGAAGGTATACGTTCTGCTAGGATAATTAGAACTTGCCAGATTAGGTTAACATTTGATTCCTGTTTTGATCCTGTTTGTGGTAGCCACAGGTCATTCATGCCAAGGGTCTGTGCAGTTGTTAGCTACCTAATTTAGTGCCCTCTTTTCCACTTTTGTTGGAATACTGAGCTGGAATACTTTTAGGTGTTTATTTTTTTAAACCCGTTGCTTATTCTTCACTGTTCTGCAGGAAGTTCGTCAGACCTGAAAAAGGATGACGAAGTTAAGAGATTACCGGGTGGAAAAGTAAAGAAGAAGGTAACCTTTCAGGAGTTTCAGGTTCAGGTGCTTATGTTTCAAATACTTGGGAACATAATACTTTCATTTGTTTCCATTAACAATTAGACTCTTGTCACTTCTATTGACATGATGATGTTGTTTCAGGAAAAGCCTGAGGTTGTTGTGGAGAAGATAGTGAGAAATAAGCGCAAATGTGTAACGATCATCAAGGGTCTGGATATGTTTGGTAAGTGATGTTATCGGTTGACCCACATTCATTCATTTGGGATTTATTGAAGGTAGCAATTTAGTAGCTATTTTTCTCTTCTACACACTTATCTGTTCCATTCGAGAAATTGTTGGATGTGTTGCATAATCACTAAAGCAGTTGTCATTTGAATTTCAGGAATCAAGTTAAGTGAAGCTTCTAAGAAATTGGGGAAGAAATTTGCAAGTGGTGCGTCTGTTGTGAAGGCGAGTACTACTGTCATGCTTTTCCCTTTGCTAAGAATGTTTAAGCGACTACATGTGAATACTGTATGCGATTCAAGTTATAGCTTGGTCTTGTTATCTAATAGCAACGATAGATTTGCCTAATTCGTTATGTCTGTCCTTGATCTGCTAAACTGAAGAATGTAACACGGATCTGGTTACTTGTTTTGTTCTTTTGCAGGGTCCAACTGAGAAAGAACAAATAGATGTTCAAGGAGACATCATGTATGATATTGTGGAGTTCATTACGGACACGTGGAAGAGTGTAAGTGACATTCCGGGCCTCCCTTTTTTTAGCTGGTAGATTGATGTTCTGCATGCCTTTCAGAATATGCTTATTGCAAGTTATTTAGGGTCATTCAGTTGGTGTTTGTGTTTGTGTGTGAGCAGGTGCCAGAGTCAGCAATTTATTTCATTGAAGATGGGAGGAAAGTGTCGGCTACTGCTTAGGATTGCAATGTGGGCCAGTCTAATATTCAAGATCTCAAAGAGGGGTAGTTTCAGTGAAGTGCCAGCTGATTGTTAGGCACAGAGGCACCTTGTTTTATACCTGGTCTGAGGTAAACAGGACTTCCAAGGCATGAGCTATGGATTAGCCAATAGTGTCTTGGGTTCTTTTGTTGAGGAAATCTTGCCTGTTTCTTGGTCTTGTAAAAACCAGTGTAAGAATTGCATTCGTATGCTGTTCTTTCATCCCTGTAGCAGGCGCATGCCCTTCTCCATGTCAATATCTAGGTTCCCAATCTTCCGTAAAGTAAGCACGGAATTATTAATGGACATTAAGTTCCACAATTTTAAGTGTTTTTTTTCCAATTTTCCTCTTTCTCCCTTGCTTTTCTATCAAGATATTTGCTTTGTGATCTGTGTCTTGTCTCTTCATCTCAACTTCTCGTCTACCGTTTACCAAATTCTCTTACTATTCAGTAAGGTCGAGCCACCCATAACCGACCACTTAAGGATTTTAGCATATGATATTAAGGTATATAATTTTTTTAGGATTTTTCATGTGTGCAAACATAAGGTTCTTGTTGAATGCAAAAAGTTCTGTGATTTTATTCCCACTATTCAAATAGTTATAATTATTTGAAGTGAAAAGTACTTCGGGACCCAAAACCGATCATATGCTCAAATGTACAAATGAGGTACATCTGTTCTTTCACAATCTAGAAATTAGGCCTGATCGGTTTTGTGTCCCTGGTTGGTAATGGGTGGCTCGACCTTATATATGTGGTCACTAATCTATTGCATCACAATGGTTCAAATTTCTACAGAGTTCTGGTGCATATGTTGGGGCCATTATTCCAAAGAATGAGTATTATAATGAGGATTGTATTTAGGATTGAATGAAAAATAGACAAGTGAAAATAATGCATTCTTACCTAGCTGCTTGCTAATTTTCTAATTCTATAGCGTGGACAAGTGAGAGGTGGCAGTAAAATTCGTGTGGCTGCTGTAGTGGTTTGTCTTGTGTGACTACGGTATATTGATTATGGGTATTAGTGTGATACTGATTCCCTTGGACAAAAGATGTTGATTAGTTGTTGATGATTATCTAAAAGTTGTTGATTCGTTGAACAATTTAAAACACTAAATTTACTTTCTGTTCATTTAAAACCTCCCATCATCATCTCAAGAAATTTTTTGTGACTTGCCTAAAGGCAGGATAGTAGAGATAATCAACACTATTGTTCCTACCCATCACTACCTTTGCTTTTTCCATAACCTATTTTGTGGTGAGTTTTGTAGAGGTGGCACAACGTGGTTGGCTAATCACTCATGGGTTATTTTTCATAACTTGTGCATTCCTCTTTAAACTACTAGTTTGTTCCATGCAAGTGTTGTAGGACTAGCTTTCTTTCCATATTAGTTCAAAACTGCCAATTCTTAATCGTAGGTTGTCCTATAACCACTTCGGGACTCCCGTCCCTCGCCGGTCATGAACTTGTTAATATCACACTCTCCAATATTATATATCAGTGTTCGCTATTAGCTATTGTATAGACATGTGATTGGGCACTTTCTACTTTAGAACTCATTGGTTATCAAAGGTGCAATATAACCTATTACCAACATGTTTCCAATTCTTGCCTCGTGTTTTGGTGGTGTACATTCCAAACCCAAAATGACTACTTTTGGTAAGGGCGGACAGAATTGGCAACATGGTGGCATCATCAGCCGCAGCAGTCGGAATCGCTGGAGCTCGAACTCTGACCTCCGCAACAGCAGCTTGCAGCCGGCAAGTTCCTGGGAACCCTAGACCCAAACTCTTCGTATGGCAAGTACCCCACAAAATCCAACACCTGCTAATCCATCAACCACATCACATCACATATGGGTGGATAGCACCCAAAAAAATTCTGGAGAATTTTTGCCAAAATCATACTCCCTCCGTCCCAAAGTTATTGTCATGATTGAAAGTCACGTTTGAAAGTGCTTTTTTAAGTAGGTCAAAAAATACTTCCTTGTGGCTAATTTTATTTAGGTTGCAATGAACACATGCAATGTTCTTCAATCATTCTAGTGACATAATTTGGAACCTTTTTTAATCATGTTTCTTATAATATGATTAATGAAATTGGCTCAAAGAAATACCAAGCAAACAAGTTGAACAAAAACTTTGGGACGGCGGGAGTACCTCATTTTGGGAGTGGCTACTTTTATACTAGAAAAAAATGAGAGAAAAGTGGGTGAAATTACCAAAGGCCTCTCAATAACATACCGAAATCTTACCTCGTTTGGGAAGTGGCTACTTTTATACTAGAAAAAATGGGCAAAAAAATGGGTGAAATTGCCAAAGGCCTCTCAATAACATACCAAAATCCTCAATATTTGGATGAAATTGTAATTTTATGGATGCACACAAATACATGGATGATTCTATCCATTTTTACCCTACCTATCCCGTGCTAGCATCATGGTAAAAATGGATTTGGTTATTATTTGGTTTCCTCCTCGATTTCTCCACATCTTTGGAAAGAGAATAACTGGCCTCTTATTATTACGTTACATTAAGCATGCCACCCTCAGCTTACCTCTAGTATGATGAAGAAGGGTCCCAATACAAGCATTTGACCGAAGTTTTCCACAATTCCTGCATGGAATACCTGTACATATCATAACCCATCAAAGTGAAAGAAATTAAGGTGCTTTCCTCAAATGCATGACAATTCCAATAACATGAGTGGGTTAAAAATAGGTCTCACAATTGTAAATGTACCTCATAAGTACACATACAACATTTAATCACTATGACAATGTTCACAAATTGCTAAGTCAAAGCTTACTCATAATTTTACTCACCCTATAAGAAAAACTTACAATTTCATAAGGTATTCATACAATATCCAAATAATTTATGTTTTATTCACCATATGAGAACAGTTCATTACTATGCAAGAACACTTTTTTTTGTGTGCTGAGAATATGAGGACATGATTTATAAAAAAATTATATTCCAATAACAAAAATTACACTCGGCAGTTGACAATGGGGTTTACAGTCTAAAACGACAAACTTTTACTCCAAAACCTACATAACACAACATTTCTAAGAGGTATTTTTTCTCATGTACTACCCGTACCCACATAGCAAGTTCATACAATTTCATTTTAATTTTCAAATTTGATGCAATTTGTTTTGCCGCATGTCACATAGGCATTGGATATAACCCACAAAATAACTTAGGTGGCAACAAGGTAATTATTGAATTATTTGCCACAGCTTGTACGAACCTGCTATATGGGTACGGAAATTGACCAAATTTGTGCTAAACAAGAGCCACGGTGGCAATGGTGCAGCTCATGTACACTAATAAATACACCCACATTATTATTAGGGTTTTAAAAAATGCTGGGAAGCTCATTACCCCAGGAGGCCCTCGTCCGATGGTCTGGGCTGTGAAACACACAAGCTCTCCGGCCATCACCACCTGCAAAATCCACACATAACATTCATTAGCATGCATTGTCCCTGCTTTGGCTCTACGGTAGATGGTGTGGAATATTCTACATCCAGCATTACTTCATCAGTAGCTAAGTGGACAAGTGGAGGTTCAAGGTGATGAGCAGAGTGCATGAAGGAAAGGCAGTGGGCATGAAAGCTACTCAATGTTATGCACTGATCATGACATGCTCAGAATCAATGAACAGTGAGCCAAGAAAATGAATCCGGATTTCTTTTTGCACAATCTTGAGCTTAGTATGTTTGCTAATGTGGGTGTGGCTCAGAGTTATTAATTTCTTTTCGTCCAATTTTTTGTCAAAATCATTGCATACGTCAAAATCATTGCGTACGTCAAAATCATTGTCACCCTTAAAAGGACCAAGGATTCACAGTTTAAAAATGACAAATTCAATTGATCATATTATGAAAAAAATTAATTTAGACGGGACCAAATTTTATATCACGAGAACTAGTGAAGATCATTGCATGTGTTGATCAAAACAAACAAGAGGAAGTCCAAATAGGACTTAAGGACCTACTCAAAACTGTTTAAACAAACATGCTTACCATTCTAGTCACCATGGACGCTTAGGGGTTAACAAAGAATTTAAATAATGCATAAATTCCTTTCAAAAATGCCCTAATGTAACAGTGACTGTATGTTTGGCAATGGAATAAATTGCTTCAAGAGTGCGCTAGTTCTTCAATATTTTAATGCTTCAAATTCTTCAATGGAAAGGGCGCATGCTATAAAGTGCTCTGGAATGCAATAATCCCACCGCAATTAGGTTGCATAATACTGGATGCAAATCAGGTTACATACAATTAGATTTGCCATTGCTATCACCTATATTTTGTATAAAATTTGAAATTCTTTTGAAATTCAATGAAGCCACAGGTTCCCTCTTTACCACTCAGAAGCTTTATATCCTAAAACTCTCTGGCATTGGGCATCATAAAGTAAATTGAGGATACTAAATCTGATCCCACCTCCTATATGGACCTTTGAAATTCCTGTACTTGGTTGGACTTATATGACCACTGACCTTGATTGAAAATGGGATTGTCCACTCACCTAGACTGGTCTACAACCTCCCACTTTGAAATTGCACATAAGACATCTCCACAGCTCTATAGTGCTTAAAAGGGATGCAAATAGTATTCTCCACCTTAGCAGACTGAGATTTGTGCAACAAAAATTCACCTTCCATGCTGGATCCCAAGCAAATTTCTTCGAAACTATGGAAGCACCAACCCAACAGCCCATCACCAAAGTGGCTGCCAAGGCCCCAGCTATAGAATCCAAGTGAACATAGAGCGCTGAATACAGGGCTGCCGCAACAAAAGCGTAGTTACAATTCATGTGCTGAACGATCTGAACGGGCACATAGTGGTCGACCCACGCGGGCCTGGAGAACACGGTGGGACTGTATGAGAGCAACAGCAGGATCCCAAAAAACATGGGCCACACAAACATGGCATGAATCAACACATGGATCTTCGACTTGCGGTACCCGCCATAGCATGAAAACTGATGCTCCATATCAAAAATCTTGTCCATCTTTGTGAGCTCGACATGCACAAGTTTGTTGGCTGTTACACGATCCACATTGGCTCCATTTGCCGTTCAAGAATGTTTCTTTACCCTGAATTGGAAAAGCAGTTTCAGGTTGCAGACAAAACTACTTTTAAAACCATGATTCTCTGCTTATGTGATTATTTCCACTCTTACAAACGCCATGCACTAACCCTAAAATACAGGAAATCCTGTTCCCTTCTGAGCATATATAAAGAGCAGCCAGCTTGCCGATAATTTTAGGGCTTAGTCTGGCTTCACTATTGCATATTCTTGCATTGAAATGAAGCCAGACATCGTTTCTAGGGTTAAAGGAGAGTTGGATGATCTTGACTGCTTTCATCCTTCATCCACTCCATCTCGATGAACACGGTATCATAGCAGTCAAGGCAAAGAGTACAAAAGAACTCACCAAACTTACATGGTTCCGTTATCTCATTTGTTCATTGGCTTGCGTTCCTTAGTTACGCCTCTTGCATTGTTTGGAACATCGGAGAGCTGCAGCAGCCTTCTGTAGTTAGATTTAGAGTCACATGTGATGAGAACACAGGTTTGGGTAATACTCCTGCAATTGAGCTGATGCTAAAGTACTACAACGTAGCATTATTTACTAAAAAGTAGTAGTGATTCAAAACCATTTCCTCTATAGCCATGATTGCCGCTACGTGACAAATCATGTAAAAAATCAGACTTAAGTGCAATTTCACGTGCTGCTCAACACGATTCTCTGGTGGTTGGGTGGAACTATACTAATAACAAGAAAGATCCAACCTCCAGTGGAAAGGTAGAGTAGTTTACACCTATCAGAAAATCCCCTATCATCTATGCGCAAGTCATTGATACTGAAATGAGAGAAATTACACTGTTACTAAGCAAATGGTGACGACGATACTGGGGCTCCTGCAACTGCATCTGATCTTTGAACGGTACCCATGCCACAAATGGTGCAACCGGGGGTGGCCAGTGCTGAGAACTTGGAGCCACAAACATTGCAACTGTCATGGCCAATGGTAGATAAACGACTCAATGTGGCAGCACAGAACTGTGATGGGTCCTCTTCGCCGTCAATGGTGTGGTCAGCCGAACCCCGTTGAACGCATATGTTGATCATCGATCGCAACTCATCTTGCTTATTTACAGGAGCCTTCGACAAGAGCATCTCGAGCATCTTTTTTGAGTATGCATAGTTTTGCACATCCATGTTTCTTTTGATGGCTGTTCGGATGCAGATGAAGCGATGCTTTGCTTGCAACGGGAGTGAGCTAAGGTGTCGTGACAATCTGGCCATTTCTTGAGCACCTGCAGACCCCAGCCCATCCACTTTCTGCAATCGCGATATTTCCTGCACAAAGGATCCTCCCAGGGTGAGGAGCGAACTGTTGTCTCGTTTCCGAACTAGCAATTCTTGAAGAAATCAGCAATGAAGAAAGAGAAACATAAAAATGGGACTGGTAGCAAAAACTTCAAAAAATCAAAAATCGCTGCCCCCCAAAAAATGCGAGTTATTTACCTGCAAAAGCTGTACAGCAACCTTATACTGTGCAATAATACGGGCCTGAGGTTTGACATCCGTGCCAAGGGAACGCTCCTTGGCCAAACCAAGAAAAGCTTCATCCAAACACAAGATAGCCTCCTTCAATTGATTCTGCTCAATGTAGGCCAGTCCAGCTTTGAAACAAACAGCAGCTGGCTCTCCGCGAGGAATCTGAGGATGCATACAAAACAGACTTAGAGTCGTAATCAAAATCTTCCCCCTGACCATACCGGTAAAATGATTTGACTATCTGATTTCCAAGTTTCAAATCACATATAGGCAAGTATGATTTACCTACTTATAAGAGGACTCCAGGAGAGGAAAATTACCTGATTACGCTTAACAAATGCAGTCGATGGTGCAACAGGAGGAGGAGCTTTAGGTTTGGGACCACCAACGAGGTCAAGAAGCTGTTGCTGCTTCTGCTGCTCCAATAGCAGCTTCTTTCTTGCTGCTGCTGCTGGATCTAAACTATTATCCAATTCCTTCAAGTTGGCAGCGGCAATTTCAGCAGCGGTCAAGGGCTGAGGTTGAGGTGGAACACCACCCCCAGGCAGACTGAGAGCGTCAGATTGCTGAGGTGGCACGCCTCCACCAGGGAGCTCATAAGAGGCTTGAGGAGGCGGTCCTCCTTGGCTAACGGGAATGGCTTGAGGAATCAAGGTACCGGTCTGTTCAAAAGCTTTGGCAACAGCGGTTGCTGAAGTAGTTTGCTTCCAAAAATCTTCTGGTATGGGTGCTGAACCTTGTCCAGTTCCCTCAGGTTGCATAAAGACGGGCGGTTGTTGTGCCGCCATAGATGACGCTGGGGCAGGAAGAGCTAACGGAAGGAATGGGTCTTGGGGAGCCCTAGAGACTGAGGGCCTTGCAGGCGTTAATCCGTCACCAATCTTAAACTGCTGAGTAGCTGCTCTTAACAAGTTGGCATCCACTGGAGTAGCACCTGTAGGCTTTGCATTGATCTGGATTCTGAATTTAGGTTTAGCGGTCTTAGTCGCCGCTTCTTCCTCATCGCTACTGTCATCGTTTCCAGTACGCAAACCTTTCGCAAATTCCTCTGCAGCGCGTGCTTGCAAGTCGACTTCCGATGCAGGCTGGCCCCCTGTTGGCATTCCAGGGGTTGCTTTGGTTGGAGTGGCATTGCTGAGTACCATATCCATCTGTGGTGCTGCTGGTGCCGTCTCTTTTTTCCCATTTGCACCTACTCAGTACATGCGGCGGTACCCTCAGCACAAGAAAATTACAAATGCCCATAATTGTGGACAGTGCGAATAGAAAATTCCAAAGAACGGATCTATTCATTGAGAACATATAACACACAGAAAATTCCACAGTAGAAATTACCATCACGTGCAGTTCAAAAACCACAGTAATGGACAGAACTTAACTTGAACTTCAGAACTCAACCTGGACATCGATGACACACCTTGCTAGAAATTTAAAAGATCCATTTATTACAAACTTACCAAATACTGTGAGCGTGTCTTCTCGAATTTCCACTACTGTTCCACGGCCTCGCAAGGTCCCCAAATATACACCAATATGGTCAGGAGTGATGGTTGGGATAGGACCATTGGGAGTCTTCATATATGCCGTCACCTCATTATTCAGCTCCCAATCCATGGCTTTCTTGCCATCAGACTGCGATCTGATCTCCCAATTTCCTCCAGCCCACTCAGGTCCTTTAGGCATCATACTCTCGGCTGCAAAATTCTTGAACATTCCCTGACCCCATCCAGCAGACCTGATGCTTAAAATCTTCTCACACTGACGCTGTAGTTCTGGATTTACTCCTTCCCTTTCTAGTTTGTACACGAGTATCCTCAATGCACTTGGATTCAGATGGCATATGAACAGATCCAGCAAGCTCTCGTTATCTGAGACAACCTCAAAGGTTTCCTTTGCCATATCAAACTGAGCATAACTGCAACCACGCAAATGAACCAAACGTCAGACATTGGCAGCGAAATATGACTGAGAACTCTCTTCAGAGAACTACCCTAAGAGCCATGCATAACTATCTTCACCTTTCTGGCACACATCAATCAGGCATGACTCTACAAACCACCAAAGCACAGCAAAGCCTGAAATGTAAAGAGTTTAAAATAGACGAAATCTTGTGAGAAATTTCAGGTGCAGAATTAGTATGAACAATAAATGCAGTCGGACAAGGG
Organism: Pohlia nutans; assembly: GCA_022496805.1. Classification (NCBI taxonomy): domain Eukaryota; kingdom Viridiplantae; phylum Streptophyta; class Bryopsida; order Bryales; family Mniaceae; genus Pohlia; species Pohlia nutans. Next base: position 15,167,283 of record CM040095.1, on the reverse strand, counting down.
AATTACTTGATACAGGCACGACCCAAGCCCTGGATGCGCAAAAACAAACGGGTTGTTGGTGGACAGCGAGGATAATCCCGAGACCGGATAAATTCGTCCTTTAAAATGGATAAAGCAGTGGGAAACCGGCAAGCTTTAATTGCGTAATTGCAGCGCAATTCCTGAAACAAGAACATAATAGTGTATCACATCTCAGTAACCAGTTGAAAGGCATTCCACATCCTCAGAAACAAATAACAAACCTTGCGCAGACTCTTGTAAGCCTCCCAAGTAGTACTGATATCGTGTTTAACATTGAACCCAGGTCCTGAGCTACTATAGCCCGAACTTGATTGCATTTACAGCTTTGGTTGCAAAAAATGATAGGTGAACGACACATCTACAAAATTCATGGAAATAAATGTGAAACAAAGACAATACAAGATACTAATCAAGAAAATCAATTGGCAATGAGCAGTAAAGTGGTGTTGGCTTGTATGAACTACTGTCGTAGCCTTCCTCACAACTGTGACCATATTAGGCCCGTAATTTCCACTAGCAGTTGTCTAACATAAACAGTCCACATACCTTAAGAAGGCTCTCAGATCTTGAAGGTCAGTATACACACCTGAGTGAATTGTGGCCCCGCCTGGGCTAATTCTACTGCAAGCTCGGCACAAACTGTGGGGCCGCTTGCTAAAGCGTCAAGAGTATGGGACGTTACGCGTAAGCTGTCATAACTGTAACAATCCAGAAAAAAATGGTACAACATCAATACCTGAAACTTCCATAAGTAATACCAGGCGTGGATGCCACCTATTCCAAAAACCCCATTCTTCTCCTTTGAAACAGTTAAGTCACTGCAATTGTAAATCCACATACCTCGAGGTAAGCTGGTACATAATCTCCAAAAGATCAAGCTTAGGTTCAAATGTTTTTTGCATAGTGGTCCAGCCAACAACTAAAGGCTCTAGCAAACCAACAAGTCGAGTTTTGATCTCCACTCCTTGCTTTTGCCTTGGATTGGGGTCATTAGTGCATGCCAGGAGCAGCCGATCATTTAAAGCTCCAACCAAAGCTGCAATTGTCATCCGAGTGGCATTTATAAGGGTTATTCAAACAAATGTGTCAACTGCAGGGTTATAAAACAAACAACTCAAATCTAGATTCAATATGTAAGCCAACCATTATTCCCCAAACAGCGCAAATTGGGAAATGAATTGCAATTGGAGCATTCTGAATACTTCAAAGTGAAACACCCAGAGCCGCAAGCCATGTGACACACTTACCAGCATTTGGAGTCCCAATTCGTGCTAAAGGCCGAGCAACCCCATCCCATCCGAGTAACATTACAGACGTGGCTGTTGAGTATAGCAATGTGGGGCCTATCCACATAAGAGATCTGAAGTGCATAGAAGTCAAGGATGATAATAAAAATTCACAAATTTTCCAAAACGAGAGCATCCTATGAAATCTGGAAGTTCTGCGATTATAACTCGAAGCTGTAGATGGGAAAAGAATGCAAAATTCTTAGCAAAGGAATCACAAAAGAAAATGCACTATAGTCGACAGATTGAGGATATTGGAGGATAGCCTTTGTCGGCTGTAGCAGACGTGCTTGCAAGTATGCTCAGACTTGCTGATGCAATAAGAACACGCTGTGTAGTTAAGATACCAGCAACTTGTCCACTCAAAGTTTCTTGCCATTGCACCTGGAGCATATCAATCATTCTTTAACCAAGACTTTCACAAACGTTTGTCATTTTCAAAAATGCAGACAGAATGCTGAAAAGGAAGGAGGTTGCTAGAGTAGGTGATAAAAAATAGGGTGATTACTATTTCACGGCCTTAGATAAGCTGCTGTGAGATTGCCATACTAAAATTCTCTCCGTAGCAAAGATACCAACTAATGCATCTCAATGATTAGAAGAAAACAATGAGGAAGTTACTTTGGCTATGCTAATTATCGTACACATTCAAAGCATCGTCAGGGAACCAGTATTCCTACCTCAAGAACAACTTCAAAGGGCTGAAGCTGTATGAGTTTTCCAAGTTCCGGGCTTGTGGAGACAAGAAGCTCGCCAGTAGTAGTGTAGGCACCAGGATACACCTTTCCAAGCCCAATATGGCTCTCCGGGCAAGCATAGAGCAAGGTTGCTTCTGCAAACGATACATAACACAACTGTTGAGACATCACCACATGTAGAGTATACGCAGCTAGACCATGTCGTGGCATGGCAAAAACGAATACCCAGAGTAACGATAACTATTCTATAAACAGAATAGAAAGGGATGAATTATTATTTTGTATTTAAATTTGTATTAAGAAAAAGAGATTGAGAGAGAAGTATTAAAGTTATGAAGCAGAACACCACGTCTGGTCCCTCAATAACACAACAGTCAACAAACTATTCGACTTCTATGAATGCAACAACTAAGGACGACAAATTTTCACAGAAAACATTGTATCCAACCAAATAGAAGGGCAACTCACCTAAAGGACAGGAGAATATCCGCTGCACAGGAGTGTCGAATGCAAATTGTATAGGAACATGAGAGCCTTTCTTATCCAGAGGTCTTTTGGTCGAAGATTCAGAAAAATCATTTTCATCCAGAGCACCATCTGGACCTCTAGGTACTGTTTCCGGTACTGGATCTGTTAAAGTGGCGAGATTTGTTTCCTCCTCCATGGAGTACAGAACAAGTCCTACTCCATCATCATCGAGAATCGCGTATTGGTTTTGAGTAGGGCCAATGAATGCACCATCACTGCCTGCAATAACAGTAGACTTTAAATGACATAAATGACAACGGCAGATGCACAACTTGACTAAAATAAGAGTAGTGTCAGTCAGACTATATTGATAATTCCACCTTACATTTGATGATAAATCACTAAAAAGAAGACCCCTGCTTACAAGTAGATAACTTGGCTATGTCTAGACAATCTTAGGAAACAGCACACCAGAAATGAAAACCCAAATACAACAGACAACTTTGTGGTAAAATCTAGCAAGTTCCACTTCACAACTGATAACAGATGCTACATGCTTTCGAGTGGTTCAGGGAAGGTTCAGGGGGGCACGCTAACTCTGTTGAGCATGAACAGGTTTCAGTGATATAACAAACTACTAATTACAGATAGCTTCTTAAGTTTTACTTCTCATGATTAAGGTTGAGAATGATTTCTTCAATAATACTGAGAACTTTGACACCCCAGGAATAGTAACCAACGCCTTGCACAAAGTTGACGAACCAGTAATAGTATTCACTCGATCTTTCGCTGTTTGAACTCCTAGATTGTCCCGATAGACAACCACCTCACTGGTAGCTCCCCGGCACTCAAAGAATATAAGAAACATATGTTGTTTGTTGCTACAGAGCATCCTTTTTGGTGTCCTCTCATTGCCCCCGAGAGCCTGCCAAGAGAAGACTTGGATTATTAATTTACACATAGCACAGCGATATCAATTATACAAAGAACTTCCTTTTGCACTCTATCGACTCGGAAAGAGCCATGAAAAAACGGAATGTGTTGCAAGAGAAAAAACGGTTCAGCAAAAATTGCAAAAAAAACACTTTAAGAACTTCCTTCTAAGCTGAATACGAACCGTAGGAGACAGCTTCTTGTAGATGTTGTAATCCCCCGATGCAAGGTTGTACGCTGTTAAATTGCAGCCATCCATGAAAAAGGCTCTCACAGGGTAATTAAAAATTCTGTTTTCACTGTTGTAAAATTTCATTCCCTGCTGGAAAGCCTGCGTTTTACCAGCAAAAGTATGCAAACACAACTTTGTGAAAAAACAGCGAAAAGCTTAAATTAGAACTAATGGAAGTCAAATATAGCTCTAAAAAGCCATGCATATGGCATACTTCCAGTGACGATGATAGAGACAATTCCACTGACCAAAACTGTTAACTGCCAGAAAGACAAGCATCACATTTAGAATCTCACCAGAACACTGCAATTCTAATTAAGTTTTGTGACAATATGAAACTCCCATGGAACTGTGTATTTTACCTGGCAGACAGGCATATCACGCAAGGGATGTCCAGGATCCGCGATTGTCATCAGCGGAAGAGACAAAATTGGACCGCTTTTGGCTTGCCCTTCTGTGCCATTCTGTTGAAAACACTCAATGTAAGTCTAAAATCATCAATCAAGTGATTGACCGCATAGTTTAAAGTAATGACAGCTTTAGGTTCGAATATAGAAGAGGACCACAACCTTACATGCAGGACTTGACCACATCAAAAAATTCAATAATATTTGCCAATGCCGGAGTGGTACTAACACAAACGCACGTGAACCTGACATACACTATTAAGAACCATACAAAATCTGCACCAGTATAGTAGCAGACTATAAACAGAGGAAATGTAATTCGTAACAGACCAGGATTAACTCCAAAAAAAATCGACTCACAATTTTCCCCTCAATAGCAGTCAACAATAGGGAAGATTTCAAGATCCCTCTTACCCCATAAAGGAAAGCCTTTCGTGCAAGGTCTGATATTGTCAACTGACCCCTGCATCCATAAGACGTAAATTCGTGAGCAGATTGGGATCTATTTTAAAAGGATGATCCCTTAACCTACAATGTTCCCTTGATCAGTCTTAAAAAAACACTGCCCAAAAAAATGAATGCTTACGCTGCTTGTGATTTGGCATATTGCAGCTGCATCTGGTGATCAGGTAAGATGCCAGCAGATCCGAGAACCGCCAGCTTCTCCTTCAGAACAGAACCTTCACAGAGAGATCAAAAGCTCCAGAATAAGACGAGAAAAAAACCAAAATTCATAAGAAGCTCCTTGAGGTAGACCAATAACCTTTCAGTACCCAGCTAAATATCAGTCCTCAATTGAAGAAGATGTGAAGAATTACATACTTGGAGATCCTCGAGCAGCCTGAAGTACTGAGAAAAGCTGTCTTCTTGACTCCCGAGATACACCACCTCCTCTTCTCCTCGTCTCCTCAGCACTGGCCACAACATTCTACCAAAAAAGACCACTCGGTAAGACATCTGGTAATGTCCGACAACAATCATATACATCAACAGCTCTTCAAAGATCCATATTCAAGTGTATAGAAGAAAGAGAAACGTCTTTCTCTAATTGGAATCCCACAATTTATTATGAATTACCGCAAAAAGGAGTGATGCGAGATTCAACTTCGGATGGACAAGAATATCGATAATTCTGGGAAGTGGATACACAACACCCCCTCCACTCTGGCTTAGGATTGTGCTAAGATCCAAAGGGTCCACTCCTGCATCATATTCACCATATCAATAATGCATACATGAATGTATGGATTCAACTTCCATTATTATGCACGGCAACTCTCTATGAAAGATCCTAGTTATACATATTTTCTTTAACATACAGTCCAATTAAATACCGGTACACATTCTTGGTGCAATACTAAAAAACCTGCACACATTTATCAAGTATGATCTAATTGGAGCTTATATTGAATCTCAAAATGTGTAAGATTGACTTAGTGCGTTATGATGATTGATGACCATACTGATTTAGGACACGACTCTTCCTAGTCACGTAGAATACCACAGAGCTAAATGTTCAATTCCTTACCGGCAGGTTCCAGAAAGTTCGCACGCATATGAGGCTTGTTTGGATCTTGGTTAACGCGAGCTCGCCAGACTTGAACGGTTCCTTCCTTCGTAAGTGTAACCAACATGTTAAGCATTGAGAGCCAGGAGACTGAAACGATCGGAGAAGTGCCTGTTGAGATACTGTCCAACGCCCGAATAGTGGTTACAAAAACCTTCGGTCAAATTTCTGAGGACTTTCGACAAAAACTTCTAACATGAACTCCCACTTAGTTGCTGTGGTGCACGAAGCGAAAGCCTATTGAAAAAGTTATGAACCAAATATAAAAATAAGACGACATAATGCCCGGCTAATTAGCCTCTGAATCCTAATAAGCGTTTCTGGAACAACAAACTTCAGCGAGCCCTTACTCACATGCCAATCAAGCTTGGACGACTTGGAACTGAAACGTCCCAAGCCAAAAGAGTTCCACACCGGTCACCGACAAAGACCCATTCTAATGTTGGATGGAAGGCAAACGCTCCTGCACCTGCTAGCTTTACAGTCGGCTCAACTGCACCACAACAACGAAACTCTTTATAACTAAAGAACTGGGTGCATTTAGAATCAAGTAAAAACCAGAATTATCGCTTTAACTGACAACGGAGCATGCCTCGAGTAGAGATATCTCAAACTCACCCACTCACCCACCTAAGCAGGAAATAGGACAAGCCTTGCACAAACTTCAATTTTTTCTACCAGCAGCTGACTTTAGTTCTAATACGACCTCCAGGCTAATGACGTATGATCTTTGACCTTGAATAAAGGTAAATCTTCGATTCAGTAACCTTTCGCTTGACAGTGATTAACACTCCAAGCACTTGTATGTTAGGTAGACTATTTGTTAGGAACATCAACAGACACGAAGGCAATATCTAGAATGTACATCATCCAGACAATCGACTTCCACTTCCTCTGAACCACAAAAAAAATTAAAAAATAGAGATAAAATTTAAAAATTTAAAAATCGTATGATTTGAACTGGAACATCCAAGGTAATCCTTACAAACTTGATCCAGGGGAAATGACTGGAACTTACTTTGCATGGTGTACATGACAGCAAAATTTTGAATGTTGTAGGCTCGAATTACTCCCTCCAAATACGCCACGTACTGGGATCCAACATTGTGCAAAAGAACTAGTTGAGGATTCGTTCGTCAATCCAAAACAAAGGTAGACTGTTGACTTGTCCAGTCAATTATCAAAACTATATCAGCCGCTTGGCAAATGACAATGCCAAATTGAGGCCATCACATGAGTTCAGAACGTGTTGAAATAGACGTAACCAAAGTCAACTTAAGTTATCAAAATCCAAAAAAGAGATACCAGAACTGGATGTCGAGGATGACAAGCAAGCTGAGTTATAGGCTTCTTCAAATCCATCTTTACTTTAGTGGCAGCTTTGACGCCTTCAACTGTGCCAACAACTATTACACGGAAGGCCACAAAACAAATAAGCTTCATAGCAAAACTCTCCAATGACAAAAGAAGATGGTCTCTTCTACGCCCTAATGATGAATTTCCTGTTGATACGTCACAAATACATAGAAAGGACCTAAACAGCATAAACTCGATTGTGATAGTTCTGAAGTTCCAATATCATCTGTAGATTCTACATTCCCACAAAGAAAAAATACTTCTTAACATGAACATTTATGAGCTCAGGTAACGTTACCATTGACACTCAATCGACGATGAGCAGCAAAGAATATCCAAGGCTTGAGAGGTGTAAGTGCTGTATGAACTTCAATGCTGCCTCCGCCAGCATTTTCAGACTTCCTAACTGCTGGAGAATAAAGTACGTATGTGTGTTCCGTATCCAAATCCCATGACCTGATTGTCCAATCCTGCGCCATCAAACAATTTTACCTAAGCGCCATTCAAAATTCAAGTCATCGTGTGTTTTGCTAGGTACAATTAAAACGGGAGTTAAAATACAACTGAAAGAATTCTAAAACAATAATAAAACCAATTGCGTAATACGAATACAACGGTTTTGCTACGCCATCTCACCTCAAGTACAGCAACAATGACATGACCTCCAGCGGGGCTATAAGACATGCGGACCACCGTTGCCCCTATATCTATGCTTGAAAGTTTGCATCCTGTCAGAGCATCAAACTCTGCAAAGCAGACAATATTCATTTCCAATAGATGTTAGCATTTCTAATAGTTAAAGCGTCTTCCATTATTTTAAGAAATAGATATCCCTCTTAGAATAGATTCAAGAGCTGCCATCTAAAATAATCTTACGATAGCAAAACCAAACATTAGAATATGTGACCTAATGAAATTCTATCACTCCAAGTTCCACAGCGCCTTGTAAATACATGTAAAAAATGCCTCTCAAACACATTTTAACACGAACCATCAGTACCGACACCCTAAAGTGGATGTAAACCCCTACGCACAAGGAACTTCAAAACTATGAGATCTTGCGGAAGGACAGATCAAGTTCAGCCTGAACCACATGCTTACTAAACACAGGGTCTTGCTTAACTCTAAAATAGAATAGGTTTTCGCACGATCAAAAGTCGTTGTTTTTCAGAAAACCATCAAAATTGGCTTGAGAATCACTCCCTGCAATCTCCTAATACTAGTTCAAACGATAAGGAAAGTGACATGGGTGCATAAACTTCCGGAAGAAAATTGAGGCTCATTAATTCACTTTGAGAGTAGAATGATCCACTTCCTTAATTTCCTCGAATTTTGCCACTTCTCTATAAGTGCCACATCCAATTAGAATTAGCTGAAATTCACCGATTCCCTCTTTCGAGTGACTTGACCTAACCTATCACTTCGATTGCACAATAGAAATGACGGATTGACAAGACTTCTCAAAGACTTGATTGATACGGAATGGTACTGTTAACGTACTATTATCTAACCTGTGAGCGAAGTTATTTCACTCTTATCACACTCTAGTTACTTCACTCTTATCACTAGTCGTCGGTAAAATCTACTACGCTCTGGATGGCCGTTACGGAAAAATCTCCATTTCACTTCTAACGAAGAGTATTCCAAAACCTCTTACACCTTGTTCGTGAAACTCCATGCCCTAATGCCAATCGCAAGGATCGAGCTCACATAGTAGGCGAAGAGAAATAAGATCCGCTCTTGGCTTCCAATCATAAAACTAACAACTAGCCCCTTGAATTGAACCAGTCCTTCGCCACGAAAAAGAACCAGGTATCCACACACCAGTACAAATATACGAAACTCGATGATCGGACCCTAGACGAACGAAGTCATTCCAATGCGGCTTTTACTTAAAAAGCAATGTCGAGGAGTCAACAAGCTGAAAATTGCGTGCGGCAGAGAGATAGGGTTCCAAAAAACCTCACCTACGATATTTCGCCCCACGGCCACCGCAATCAACGCCTGCGAGTGATGAAACGCCGCGACGTGAGGCTGCACAGCCGGGGCGCCGGACCGCACGGGCTGCAGGTCCAGGTGATGCGTCGCGGTCCACTTCATCATGCCTCCGCCGAGGCCTTCTCGTCCCACCATCTCACAGCAGCTACTGCGTATTCGCAGATCGCATCCACCGCAACCCTAACTAAAGTCTCGCAATCTCACATTATTCGCAAGGCAAGAAAAAAGATACAAGGAGCTCCACGAAGGACGGAGCTCCTCGTGGTGATGAGATCGCTCCTTGCGGAAATGGCAAATCCTAAAGAATCGAGCGAAGATCTCGATTCTACACTAATCCTACGCCCTCGGATAGCTGTCGCTGCAGCTCGGGACGCAGAGATGCAAGAGAAATCGGTGCTGGATCAATGAAATCTGAGGCAAAAATGCAAAACTTCGAAGTATAGCAGCACCACGATGACTGCTCCCCGTCAATGATGAAGGAAGCTCTCACGAGGGTGTGAACGCGCCACTAGTGTAAACCATATTCTATAAAATAACATCGTAAACCCATCATACCACCAGGTCGTCAATGGGTTCCTTCGGTAGTAAACACATGCTGACGTCCATCACCGGGGGTGTAGCTCAAATGGTAGAGCGCTCGATTCGCATTCGAGAGGTAACGGGATCAATGCCCGTCTCCTCCAATTGAAAAATTTCAAATATCTTTTTTCAGACATATATTGAAATATAAATAAACCAAAAACTAGTTCACGATGAGTTGGAAGACAATCTCAACAAGCCATTGTCATTATTTTCTACACCTCGCAATGACTTCCACACCTTATACCAAAGCTCCAAAGCTCATAAGGAGACAATCTATGACACGACACTATTCAACCCAAGTATAGCTCAAGAAAGAGGTTAGAAGTAGAGCAAAAGGGAGATTAGATGGGCTTCTTTTCGATTAACTCAGTTGTTAACCCTAAACAGTCCAGGAAGTCCCTGGAATTGACAGTTTGAGAAATATCATTATAAAGTGTTATTTAGAAGAACATTTTGGAATTGTTAAACACATGAAGTATAGAATTTTAAGTTCAATAAGTATTGTTAGATTCACCAAAGCCATCATTGATATTTTATTATAAAGTTTTCAAAGTTATAATTAAAATTTCCTTCTAAATTTGATTACAAACAAAATATTGATATTTTTGAGTAAAATTTGTTGGAGTGGATTTGAAATGAGATACTTTTGAAATGGTAATTTCTTGAAGAAAAAAAATTGTTACTTCAATTTATGACCTCATTTTAGCAAGCCCACTTTTGGACTAAAATCAATGCAATTTTGGCATGGTCAATTGCTTGACATACTTCCACATTTGGTAATTAAAAAAAAAATGTACCCTAGTAACACCAAATCCAACCATTATATACGACAACTACTTCATAATGTATTTTCAAAAAATTGAACGAGTTTCATCTATGAAGTAGTGTGAGTTGGAATGAGTGGATGCTGGGACGTTTAGAGGTTAAACCGATTCATCCTAGTTTTTTTGAAATTATTTAAATAAAAATAAACTTTATAAGATTTTTCAAAGTTTTTCACAACAATTGCAAAAATACTCATAATAGCATGCTTTTTGAGCTTACATAAAAATGAATTTGATAGAACTTTTTCTGCAATATATATTGAAATTTCAAGATTTTGAGCTTTAAAGTATTGTTGAATACACAATTTTAACAATTTTGAAGTATGATAAAATTAGATTAGAAAGTAGAAGATAATCCTACACTTTCTCAATTGTGACCATTTTCATTTGAAATTAGGAATTAGGTGAAGACCAACATTTGACTGAAAAACAACCAAACATCATCCTATGAGGCTTTTTGCACGCTTAGGGGTTAAAAATCATATTTGGTTGTCCTAAATTTATAGGTTAATTTTTCCAACAATTAACTTTTAAAATTTTCATTCTTTATTTATAAACATGAAAGTTGATTTTTTAAAATTCATTTAAAATTTATTTTTAGATGAATGTTAGTAAAGGGAAATCCAATAAGCCTAAAAACTTCATACAATAGAGTTATGCGTAAATTCCAGTAAAAGAATTTTAGAAGATGAAAGACAAAACAGAACTAGTCTTATAGCTTTGAAGGCCTTTAAAATGAGTTTGGCTCTTTTTCTAACTATCAATCACAATGCTTTGAAATATCAAGGAGATTTGAGCTTTGCACCTTACGAAAACTGGAGAAGCTCCCTAAAGGCACACTTGAGTTTCCATGGGAGAATTTAACTATGCCCCTAGAGTAACTACATGATCGTCCATAGCTTGATGTGAAACTATTCATACTAATGGGTGGTAGTAATGTGTATTTGAAATATAGAACTTTAGAGAGGGTAGAAGACATGCTATCTAGTATTAACTTTACAAATAACTCTAATGACGAATCTAACACTCAAAGTTTGAGTGTCATCTATGTTCTATTTCCTAATGTTACATATTTCTAATAGTTAAGCATTCCACAACAACGACGCTACCGTGCGAGCCTAGAGAGGAGAGCCCAAGTCCGGAGAGCGGGGATTTGGAGAGCCTAGAGCATAGGATCTATCTGAATTTTAAAAATGACACTAATTTTAGAAAATAAAATTCTATTTTTTAGGATTTTTACTAATAATAGTAAATTTTGGTACCCTATGACCGCTGCCCCTATAACCGTGGGTTACTTCTTAGAGTAGTTCAGTGTTAAAGTTTTAGGGTAAAGAGGTGGAAAATTATAGGGTACATGGGTGAAACTGAACTCCATCATGTGAGCTTTTTTAAAAGAGACAAAGAACGGAAAGATAACATGTGGATCTATATGTAGTATTTTGTTTTTTGTTTTTTTTCTAATACATAGTTATAATGGACAAAGTTATAATGCAAGTACTTCAACCAATTCAATATAGGGCATCAGCTATTCTAAGTAGGAAGATATTGCAGCTAGTTCTAGTCTCCACGTCTAAACATAGACTGGTCCTCATTCTTCATTCCTCGGTCTTGATGATCCCTGCTGCCAGCAGAATATTTTTAACCTCGTCCAAACTGAGAGTAGGGGCATGGATGTACGTGTCAACTTTATAGTCCAACTTGCAAAAGAAACGAAAGATATAGTAAATGTGTTTGCAGTTGACGTACTGGCCACGCCTCCCAACAGCTGCAGAGTTCATGCTGGCGTAATGAGGGCACGTACATGACGGAAAATTGCACAATGTGATATTGTACAAATTATCATCGGGCTCCACCCCGGACTGGAGCACGATGATGGCACCAAGCCCGGGATAGGGGAGTAGGTTCACGCGGAGAATATTCGCCTTGACGTTTTGTGCACTCTCCCATTGATTGCGGTGAGCTTCCGTGGGAGCCTTGGTGTTCCGACGCACGTTTTTGCCGTTTCGAGATGACGGGACTCTGTCAGCATGCAATGGCCGTGGGTGAGTCCAGAGCACCGGCTCAAACACTTTCGACGTCGTAAAGAGGCGTCGAGGCGAAAGGGCTGTAGTGGACTGCAGACGAAAGCCGGCCTCCTGGAGCTCTAGGATCTCCGAACGCGTGAGGTTTGTACCAGAGAGGACGGGCCAAACGTCTGGGAGTTCCGGGCGATCTATGACAAAGAAGCGCTTCGGACCCATGACACATCGTGCGATTTGGTCAGGACAGAACCAGAAATCAGCCGTCTGAGGTTTAGTCCCTTTGTACTCCGTCCTAGTCCCTCGGTAGGTTGGGGCAGCTGTAGCCTTTCCGCCCTTCACAATCAACATCTTGCACTTGTTGCCATTCCCCGCTTGCACTGCGTGACACTGCTTTCTGGACTTGTGTGACATCCTTGCAATATGCCATTTTGAAGTGTCACAGTCAGTCTCCAACACCCTAGTTGTGAATGGAACCGGAGAAGTAGATCTTGGTGATTGCTCCGAGTTCATTCTAGCGGAGGCAGATCGTGTTTGTACACGTGGATGCGAGAAGTTCACCTTGTCAAGGCGATGAGAATCTCCCTCGCAACCCACTGGCATGTCGAGCTTTCTCTTGGACGAGCCAAACACCTCTTCCCCTTCCAAGTGTGGAACTCGTGTAGAAACCTCCGCAGCCCCAGGCATGTTGTTAATTGCTTCGGCGATCTTCTTGCCGTCATGGGATGCCATAGCCCTCTTCAGTTTTAGATCGTGCTTGGACGGACCAGTTCCAGAGGGACCTCCACATAGAAATGTTCTGTAGTTGGTCATCTGCATGAACGCACGTGCCCAATCATCGGTGGTGGCGACAAAGAGGTCCGAGCCTTGCTTCCCGGAGGCTTGCATCCACTTGTTGTGAACGGTCTCTGCAAGGTTGCATGTTGGGGTGTCCGCTAGTTCATCTGCGGTAAGATTCTGCAGAAATGGCATCACCCAATTTATCTTATTGCACAATACAATTTTGATCTCACGGTTTAGGAAAGTTTTAATAATAATTACGTTGGGGTGATAGATGTATAAAAAATAGCGTTTGAAAGAATTTTTTTTTTCTCAAGTTCTATTTTTTTACTCTGATTTGCGAAAAAATAAAATATATATATTTAAGAAAAATAGCCGTCGTGGCCGACGGCTATTATCTAAGTGCCCTTTGTTCCTCTAAATTTATTTACAGTGGTAGGTGTCCAAGCAACCGTCGGGCCCGAGGGTCAATACTTGACCCCGTCAACATGCAAGCGATTACGGGGGAAGGGCCATCGACATCGAGGGACTACAACATATTCTCAACATCCACGTGAAATGAAAGGGTGCTTTTGATATTTTACCGTTTCCATGAAACCGCCCCATTGACGGTAGCGAAAATGCCAAAAGGCCAGCCAGTCTTCAAGCTCTCGAATCGCATCCTCTGAAGCAGCACCGGACGAGTACCACCACGCTCTCAACTCAAGGTACATCCTGTCAGCTTCGTCCATTGTTTGGGCATCTTTATATTGTTTGCAAAGCCTGATGTGCTGATTCTGGAAGTTCTTGGCGATCAGCTTCTCAGTGTGCTTGTACATGCTCGTTGCCCAGTGGAATAGACAAGTCCTTTCACGGTCTACCATAGGCACGGCAGGATTGCCCGAGCCATAGACAATGCGAACTGCATTGAAGTTTGCTTGTGCGCTGTCGCACTTGAAACCTTTGAAGTTTGGATTTGGTACGCCATTGTTGTCCATGACTTTGTTCAGGCAACGCCAAAATATAAGTTGTCCCTCAGTGCCTTCCGTTTGCATATCGCAGACAACGATGGTCATCACCTTGCAGTAGGTGGAGTCATAAACATGGCAGGCAATGGTGGTCCATGGCTTCTCTCTTTTCACGTGATCGAACATGACGAAGCAATTTTGGAGGTCACCTCCAGGTTGCATCCTTCTCACGAGGTCGACGCCACTCCCGGGGCCATGCACGAGCATTTTGAAGAGATATACCTTCTCCTGGCCTTGTCCCGGGAATACACTGTCGTGTATAAACTCGATCTTTGCATGCCGCTTCATCTCTAGAATTTGATCAATCTCGCCTTTGCCTTTGCCCTGAGCGCGAAAAGTGGCGATCATGTTTCGAACGTTCGGAGAGCTGAGCATGCGGAACTTGTCCATCACCTTGTCCAGTTCCTGTCCTTGGAGCATCTCTTTTGGGCCTGGCCCACTGTGGACAAGAAACGTCTCGAGGAACTCCTTGCTAGCTGCAAGAGCGATGGCCGAGTTTTTGGCGGTGGGAGTCTTCGCCACCTCCGATGCAATCAAGCCGGTGATGGTCTCCATGGACTCTCTACACGGTCCATCAGCGACGGGATGTCGATGGAAGCCCAAATGGATACATGCACGAGACATGTCGTTCACATTGAGCACGTAATACACGCGCGCCGTGCAAGAGTCACGACAAGAAGGGGCTTTCTTGCAGACTCTACATGCAATGGAAGATTCCGGAGGAGGGCTTTGACGAATATCGAACGGGAAGTTAGTTGTACCAGTCCACTCTGTCTCATTCTTCTTATACGTTCTAGCAAGATAGTCACAGTCTTCGTTGTCGCAACGCAAGTGTCCAACGCACGCCAACCTCCTGAACTTCAAACCGAAGGGGTTGTGGATGTTGGACGTCGTGGTGCGGCACCATGTGTGGCCATCATAACGCTTGTCCATTCCCTCCATGCTCCGGGCTCCGGAAGAGTGTACACGCCCAGAAACCGGTGGTAGCTCAAAGACCACATCCCCGTCAAACTGCGAGGGAAGGAACTGCACCTTATGATATTCGATGCGATCAAAATCTATTTGAGCAAGTTCATTACGAGAGCTAGGAACACTAGACAGCTTCCGTAGACATTGCATAACACTAGGGCAATCTTGTGAACTACTAGGATATAGAGGAGGGAGGGAGAATGAGGAAGAAGATGGACTATTAGCGGGGGTGCGGACAGTAGCTTGACTCGCAACGAAAGGAGCTGGATCATTCAAGTTTGGAAGTTGCGAGGGTAGTGATGGTGTTTCCCCCTCAGATTCACTGGACAACTCAATGATGGGGTCTAGACTCTCGCGTTTCGGATTACGAAGATTGACCATAATATCTGCAACGGAACGAGTTGGATCTGCAAATTGCCTCCTATCACGACGTGCGTGAGGCAACTCTACAGTGGAAGTATCTGAGGCAGGGGCTAAAATTTCAGTAGATGCAGCCAGTTGCTGCGGGGTAAGACCGTATGCTTTGTACTGACCCGGATGGAGGAGCCAGTAGAAACCTTCGTCATCTTCGCATCTAGACTGTAAAATGCCCTCTTTCACTATTCCATACTTCTCAAGGACCTCTTCTTTGACCATCATAGAGCTTTCGGCTAGACCGAACCTAATGTAGAGAAGTTTAGAGGTGACTTTGACAAAGCCAGTCTCACCTACGGGTAGAACTAGTGGGACCTCGTCACCTCTAACAGAAATGCTGGCCATAGAAAAAATTGGGCTAGAAAGATACTACTTGGTTAAGCAAGAGAAATAAATCAACAAATAAGACATGAGAAGATGGATTGTGAGGGGCAATGAATTTGGGTATAGTATATAAAGTGGTGTCGTTTCCTAGGGAGTGACTATATTCAGAGTCACAGTAGAAATTAAAAGTAGACGGTGAGATAGGTCTAAGATTGGAGCCGCCTTGCAACTAACATCAGTTTCACCTTAGGCGATTGACTAATCTAAAGAATGTCAGAGTGATATACGGCGCAAGCTAATTAAAATAGAGAGAAAATGTAGTCTGCCACATGCATCAGCTCGCAGTTCAACGTTCATGAGTGGATGTAATGAGAGTGGGAAGATTCTAATTCAGAGTTGGCTTGGTCATACAGAAAAAAGTGATATAGTATTTACGTGAAGAAGTCGTCGTTGAGCTTTGATTATACTATGAGGACAAAGTCCTTGTGAAAGTTCAGCTTATTGTACGAATGATCCATATGAACTATAGACGAACTTTCTAAGACACATGGTATCATATTGATAATCGAATAAAGAATATGAACTGTATGTTAATTTTAATTAATTTATATTTATAACAGTTCATGCTAAGTACAAAGATATTTTGACTATAATCATATAAAACTAAGCTGAAGCTTCTACTGAAGTAGCTCGAAAACATACTCAATGAGCGGAGAATTAGATGGGCATGGTGTTTGGAACAGAACCCCAGAACGGAGGCTTGGGTTCATCGTCAAAGAACTCTTGGACGGCAATTGCAATCTCCTCTGGCACAATTGGAACACCCTCGCTTTCGAGGTTGCAAGGATCGGGGAGTCTCAACAGTTTACAAACATAATGAGACCACATGAGCCTCCAGACAAGAGGATGTCGAGGGAGGGAGTCCCAAATTCCACACGGGACTCGGTAGAATCGAAGTCGATCTTTGTCTAGCAAGATGATGGCGAGGTCGATGTCATAGTCTTGACAGTTTGGGAATTCGCCCATCCACAATTCCACGGCACCCTCCAAGCTGTTGATGGCATTTCTCATCTGCACCAAACGTCCATTCCTCGACACTATGGGGTAATCTTCTTCGCTTCGCGACGACAACCAGTCAATGTTTTCCAAGTCAATCACTTCGTCGACTTCGCGATCATCCGAAGCATCCATCACTGATGATGAGTTATGGTGGCGAGAGATTTCAGAGCGTGAACAGCAGTGATGATGGCAATCAAAATGAGTGTAGAGAATATGATGTATGAATTGGGACATGCAGATATACCTCCATTGAGGCGGATTTCATTCTCACTGTATGCGTCGAAATCAATGATCATGACTGAGATCTGAGATATATTTGGTGCCATAGTATACTAGCCTTGGGTATAGACTACAGATTATAGCAATACCAAAGTCGGAAAATTCATGAACAGTGAGGCCGACATATTACAGTCTATAGCAAGCGCCCGCAATTGATAAAGGCTCACACCTCATACTTATATCTAAATTTCAACCATTGCACCTTTGCTGAAAGGTGAGTGTAAAGCAAAGATATGGACGGTGGAGTTAAGATCTTGTAGAGAATGAATAGAGTCACACTAATGATAGCGTTAGAAACTGCCCGCAATGACGGGTGAGTGAGAATATAGAAATCCTGGGAATCATTGTGTAACAGGCATCTGCATATGCTAAACGCTACGTCTAGGTCATTGAGATTAGATATCAGGTGAACGAGTGTTGGATTTCTGATAGAAACTCTGTTGTTCGTCCACTATGACTCATGTTTAGTGCTCCTTGGAAATGAGGTATGCTAGCGTTCAGATAGAGTTAGTGAACTGAAACAGAGGACTGCTATGTTGGACGACCGACTAGGCAGATGCTGGAGACGAGCTATTCTAAGGACTTAGAGTACGTGAGAGCGCCGAGGAAGAGAAAGAAACGAGGGCGTCTACTCTATTCAAATAAGCACGTGTTGGATCGTTCTAGGATGAGAGCGTCTAAGCAGATGACACGATTGACAGGAGTGCACAATAGATTGGCCGTGAAAATCGATTTTGGAGAAGAAGAAGTGACGAATTTAGCGAGTCTGCCAGAATTGCTTGCGCCAGAAGTGGCAGTTCACGGTACCTGTGAAGACAACATCGGACTGCAGGGACACAAGTCTACACAACCAATTGTAAGTCAATGTCTCTTGATGCATTTCTTATGATCCAAGCGTTGGTTGTTTAACGAATCTCGAAACGTTTTAATTTGAACATTATTGCACAATAGTAAAATTTACGTGTGAAGATTGCGTTGTAATATAACTGGACTTAGGGGTGGAGGACGATATTGCTAGGGTTCAATACTAGGTATGAAACTAGGGCAATGATTCCACTTCGGGTTAGGTCAGGACGCGGAGTCTACGGGTTAGGGTTGGTCAACCAGCCACCTCGGAAGAGGGCCAGCCAGGTCGTGCGACTGCGCCCCTAACCCACGTGCTGCCTGTGTGCACCATCGACCTGCCTCTGCGCACCCACGACCGGCCCTGCGCACCCACGTTCTGCCTCTGCGCATCCTCGTCCTGCCTCTGCGCACCCTCGTCCGGCCATGCGCACCCACGTACTGCTTTGCGCCCCCTCGTCCTGCCTTGCACACCCTCGTACTGCCTCGAGCGGCCTTGAACACCCTTGTCTTGCCTTGCGCACCCTTGTCTTGCCTTGCGCATCCTCGTACTGCGTTGTCCTGCTTTGTGCACCCTGGCAGTCGAGCTGCCTCTGCGCACTGACATCTTGACTCTGCGCACCCACGTCCTGTCTCTCCTTACTTGCCATTCCAACGTGACCTCCAAGAGTATTTTCGCGTGAGAGAGGGCATGCGGATCCTGAACGAGTGGAAACGAGGAGGAGTTTTGGCAACAAGCGCTTTGACGAATCAGCATTTCTTTGACAGCAAGAAACTCCAGCTCGATCCGGAGCTGTTGGTATAGGTTCACGATACCCTGATTGTAGTACTTTGCAGTATTGGAGATTCGTTTTAATGAAGTCAGATAAATTGTGTATGATGATGGATCCTGTGGATGGCCACTATAGACTATCATGGGGAAGCGGAGAGGAGTAGCCTTGGGAGCGAGGGGTCCAGATCCACCTGACATCAATCTTATGCCCCAGGTAACTTGAGTGCCTAGGTCTAAGATCTCAATCAGTGCTTACAATGCTCTAGTAGTTTAAACGCGTTCGAGTAACCAAAGTTTATTTTGGATGTTCAGGGGTCCAATTCGAGGATCGAGGGGCTATCGCAGATGGAAGCACAAGATGGCGGAGCCACCTAAGGATCGCAACGTGAAGATCCAAATTCGCAGCCTCCAGCAAATGTAAGACCCTCTAGTTGCCCAAAACCTTAGAATTAAGTTAAAGCGTCTTAGTCATGGTCCTTTGACATGTCATGGTCATGACGGTATTTTGATCGGGCTGAGTTGTGGATAATGCATGCTGATTGGTTATTTGGGTTTTCATATGAGTTCGAGTTGAGGAAACATCCTGGTGTTCCATGAAAAGCCAGGGGGGAAAAAAATTGGCTGTCGGTCCCCACGGGCGTTTGACAGAGCGGGTGGATGGCCACGGGCGGCACCCCGTCACGAGTGCCACGCCGTGACGTGGGTGGCCCAGTGGCACCCCGCTCCAAATTTTCTCGTGATATGGGCAACGCTGCGAGCATGATGGTCATTGTGGTCTGCTCATTGTGTCAAGTGAAGTGTTCCTCGCCGTGTTCGTCTAGGGGCAGGGTCTGGATGGCACGCCAGCTCATGGATGCGTGTTCCTCGCCGTGGGTTTTCATATGAGTTCGAGTTGAGGAAACATCCTGGTGTTCCATGAAAAGCCAGGGGGGAAAAAATTGGCTGTCGGTCCCCACAGGCGTTTGACAGAGCGGGTGGATGGCCACCGGTGGCACCCCGTCACGAGCGCCACGCCGTGACGTGGGTGGCCCAGTGACACCCCGCTCCAAATTTCTCGTGATCTGGGCAAAGCTTCGAGCTTGATGGGCATTGTGGTCTGCTGGTGGTGTCACGTGATGTGTTCCTCGCGTTGCACATTGAGTGGTAGGGTGGGGATGACACGCAAGCTCATAGATGCGAGATGCTGGGTCAATGCGAGTGAGTGATGAATGTGGGTGCCTGGATCTACCCCTCGGGGCCGACGGCCATTTCATGGCGTTGGGTTTTGAGTATTGGTGGCTGAGTTGAGTACGCTGGTGTCTGACGTGGGCCGGGTCGAACTCGCGTGATTCGAGTATGGCGTGCGTGGTGTCATTCGTGACAAGCCAGGGTCTGCACTTGGACACACGTCACACTTGGCCATAGAGTCGTGATGTTCGTGATCCCTTGTGCCTTGATATTGCCATCGGGGCCGACGGGCATTTGATGGAGCGCGGAGTTGGCCACGGGTGGCGCCACGTCACGAGCGCCACGCCGTGACGTGAGTGGCCCAGTGGCACCCCCGCTCCCAAATTTCTCGTGATATGGGCAACACTCGGAGCTTGATGGGCATTGTGGTCTGCTGGTGGTGTCACGTGATGTGTTCCGTGTTCGTCTAGGGGCAGGGTGTGGTTGACACGCGAGCTCATGGATGTGAGATGCTGGGTCAATGCGCGTGAGTGATGAATGTGGGTGCCTGGATCTACCCCTCGAGGCCGACGGTCATTTCATGGGGCTGGGTTTTGGGTTTTGGAGGATGTGCTGAGTACTCTCGTGTTTGTCGCGAGCTGGGTGGAACTCGTGTTGTGCGAGTATGGCGTGCGTGTTCTCACTCGTCCGGAGCCAGGGTGTGCACTTGGACACACGTCACACTTGGCCACAGAGTCGTGATGTTCGTGATCCCTGGTGCCTTGATATTGCCATCGGGGCCGACGGGCATTTGGTGGAGCGCGGAGTTGGCCACGGGTGGCGCCACGTCACGAGCGCCACGCCGTGACGTGAGTCGCCCAGTGGCACCCCCGCTCCCAAATTTCTCGTGATATGGGCAACACTCGGAGCTTGATGGGCATTGTGGTCTGCTGGTGGTGTCACGTGATGTGTTCCTCGCCGTGTTCGTCTAGGGGCAGGGTGTGGTTGACACGCGAGCATATGGATGCGAGATGCTGGGTCTTATGATGTCAACTCACGTCACTTGCAACATTCCCAATCATTACTTGTTAATTGCCTATGAACGTATTCTCCTATGCATATGTCATTCTTGACACATCGTTGGACATTGTTTAAATTTGCGTGCAGGATCTTGTGACACCGGTGTATGTTTCAGACGATGGCGAAGAAGGGAGTGATGCACCCCAACCCCCAATTGAAGCTGACGGAGAGGATGACGATGTGGACACCCCCGTCACCTTCTCTGTGGGTGGAGTCAGTGAAGATGATATTCGACTTTTACAGAAGCTCAACACAGTTGCTGCGCTCGCTGCCCTCCGGATGCAACCACTAAACATTTCAAGGCACAATATCCCTCTTTGTAGATTGGTCGTCATGCCCATGGTAAGGCCTACGTTGCAATGTGACCTCGTGAAACTTGAGCAAAAATTCGTGCATGGCTATCGTGAGGGTGCTTGTGTTTTTTATGTATCCCTTACGAATGAACAAGGCCTTAGGGAGCATGTGTCACCTACCCACCGTAGTGAATGGGGACCGATTTGGGAATCTGAAAGCGACAAGTTCGATGAATATCTTGATTCGCATGATTCACTTCGGTTCATGAAGGGCAAGATGTTCTTTATTTGTGATGGGAATCACCGGCGTATTGCCTGGATGAATCACATTACCAGGTTGTACAGTAATGTCCAGTCATGGCATTATTCTGTTGACACAATAATTTTGGAGACCAAGGGCCGAAGTGGTATGCTCATGAACGTGATGAACGATATTAACAAGTGAGTGATCACTTTCATTGACAACTCATTTTTTTGGTGTTTCAATGATTCATTATATGTTAGTGTACATGTTCTAACCATGGATCGGAATTTTCGATGTGATATAGGCAAACCGAGTTTTCTCATGTGAAAACCAATTTAGTTCATCAATTGTACCAAGTTCGGAAGTTTGGTACAATGCCTCTTGATCAGTTTTCTGAGCTCCTTACTTGTGAGGAATTGGAACGGTGTTAGAACGCTGTTAAGAGGGGATGGTTTTCCTTGCAGTGTGATGTTTTTACATCACTTATGTTTCGGGTATTATACTCAACACACTCCACAACTGCCATTTAATATGCATGAATGTTTGAATTGATGTGTTTGTTTCTAAATTGAAGGTATGTCTCTAATAGTGATTTGTTTGTAGCAAGAAATCGCTGCTGCTGGTGATACAGCTGTACTAGTTTTTCGAGAGGAAACAAAACCAGAAGACATTACTCGAGAAGGTATTGCGGCAGCGATGAAGCTAGGGATCAAAGAAAGGACCACCAAATTGATGGTAAAGTTGGGAAAGATGACAGCCGTGGCGAACCCTGCGCACGGACCAGAATTCTTACAGGAGGTATAAGACCAACCTTTCTTTACTTGTTTGTTCCACATTACTGTTCGTGTGGGGATGTTTTGATAAATTCCGTTCATCATGCAGATTGAAAGGCATTGGAGTTTGTATGCATCGCAACTCGAATTGACCTTGGAGAAGCTCCAACTTATCGCAACGACCGTTGTTCCACCTCATCACAAACTGAGGTGGTTGAAGTGGTGGAACTCATCTCTTCAGACCAGGGAGGCTGTTCGATTTCCTTTGAGACCTGTAAACGAAGACCGGCTTAATTCGTTTATTATGCGGGCCGCATGGTGGGCTGGGGTGAGTGATTCTATTAAATTTCATTTGGTTTGTCTGTATTAATGTTTCTCTATGTTGATGTTCAATTCAATTGTTTTGATGTAAATACTCAAATCTTGTAGATCGAAGACTCCGCTGTGGAGTTGTTTGAGAACATCATCCACAAAGACAACGTCTCTTTGAATATGGACGTCCCAGCAGAGCCTAAGACGATGTCTCAATTCATAGAGACTTGGCGAGTGAAACTTTGGGACAAGGCTTTTGTTACGGTCTTCAAGGGGGCTGATCACTTCAAGAAATCTGATTCATTCAAGGACTTCAAGGGTAGTGATCTTGTGGTCAAACGCGTGGTCTATAGGTACGCTGTCACTCTTACTTTATCATGTTTTACACTTTGCTATTCTTTAAAAGTGCTCATATTATTGACATGTATTGAAATTTGATCAATTTAGTTTGTCTACAAGTATTTCAAGCATGAGCTTCTGGCAAAGAAGGCTATCGCAAAGGCTGATCTCCCGGTGTTTCTTGATAGTTGGATGGATCGATCTTCTGAGCTCTGCATGTTTTCTACGCCACAGTTGAAGACTTGGACAAGCACACATCTCAAGGGAGTTGGGTGGTATTTGGACTGTGTTTTGGGTTATGTTCATGCAGATGAAAAGGATCTCAAATCTTCAGCTGATACCGCAGATAAACCTGCCTTTTTGGTTGGTGAGCTAGAGAATCTTAATGAAGAAGCACGAGAGAAGCTCATTGCCAAAGTTGAAGCAGAGGACAAGAAGAAGGCATTGAAGATTACTCAACAACAAGAGAAGGTAGCCGCTCATGAGCAAGCCAAGATTGAAAGACAAGCTGAGAAGATGGCTAAGAAGGAGGAGAAGAAAAAGAACCCAAAGGTACAAGATCCTCCAAAGCCATCTGCTTCAAGTGTTGTTGATGCAGAGTCTCAGCACCAGAGCCAAGAGCAGCGGGGTACTAAGAGGGATTCCGGGTACTTGGAACTATCGCAAGACAAGGCATTCTGTGGCCAAATTCTTGAGTTGGTGGACTTAGGAGAGGACTATGAGATCGATGAATTAGTTCTCAACACTTCACTTGCAGCAGCTCTTCCACAAAATGAAGATGACCCTCTCCCAAAGGTGTTTGTGGAGATTCAACAGTTCTTGGACGAGGTACAATGCTTGACATAGATCTTGGACTCTGTACACTTAATTAATATAGTTTGGTTTTGTTTGATTTTGATTGGTTTTGGACTCTATACAATTAACTTGGTTTGGTTTTTCTGAACTTTATAGAATACTAATTAACTTGAGTACGTTTTTTTGGACCCAGCACAAAGCGGACCGCCCGCGAGTATTCAAAGGACAGTCTTGCAGGGACCCGTGTGTTGATTTGATTATTGTTGACATGCCAGAGAACCTACCGGTTCCTACGATTTCAGAGCCACCAGAACAGGTTCCACTTTGGAATGCAGCTGAAGATGATTGGCTCGACCCAATCTTTGACTTTGCAGACAATCACTTGGTTGATGATGGAGCTATCATTATAGTCCATCCATACAGGCAGTCAACCAAGGCTAACATCCTTGGCTATAGTAAAGCAACAGGCTTTACATTATTCAAAGACTGGACTTGCATGAATAGGCTGCATTTGGCATCACCAGTGAACCATGTGAAGACGGTAATTGCTCACTCTCTATAAATAAATTTAGCATTCATAATTTTGGTTAACTATTACAATTATCTAACTCTTTTGGTTCTATATGGTGCAGACTCAGCGGTTTGGAGTTTATCTCTTAGTTCGTGATTTACCAGAGGTTGCTCGTGCACGTTTTGTATTTCAGTCTATTCCAGCTCTTGAAGCTCTTGGATTAGATGTGGGTTGTGACGATATGTTACAGAATTTTACCACAAAGGCCTCTCAAAAAATGAATAGAAGTAAGCCTTGGCGAGGCCCTCGTGAGAAAGATAGCCAGTTCATGCAGATGTTGATTGAGGCTTCTTCTCGCCCCAACGATGTTGTCTTGGATTGCACCGCCATGACATGTGTAAAATCTTAACATTCTTTGTATCAATCACTTGGACTGTTTTCTTCCATTTGTTCATTCTTTGTATTTGTATTAAATTCTCATTGACAATATCGCGCGGATTGTTCTATGTTTTTTGTTGTGTCCATTCTTTTAGGTGCATCTTTGATGGCTTGCCGCCGCGTGCAACGGCACATTGTGGCATTCGAAGAGGACCAAGAGCTATTTGATGGATTGCTTTTGTCTATGCGACGTGCCCCTAAACCCGTCCCAGCGGCAAGCGTTGCATCATCATCTGTATCAGAGGATCCAGACGCAGTTCCATCAGCGGTCGTTCGAGTGTTGAAGAAATCTCGATTCAGTAAGTAAGTTTGAATTAAATCATTCCAATTGATGCAGTATTGTTTGATGATTTTCTGAACAAGTTGGTCTAATGTTCACTTTTTATTTCGTGCAGAAAAATGAGTACCACGAATTCTACCGTGGAGAGGCCATTTTTTGCAAGGCCAGAGTTTCTAGAGAGCCCACCTAAACCTTTTCAGTTGCCATGCTACATTGAGCCTGTTGCACAGGCACTTGCAGTTCAGGGTATTAGAGATCACATTTCAAAGCCAAAGGTGTTGAATTCTGACGCTTTAGTATACTTCGATGTTGAGGCTGAGGAGTCTGATTGTGATGGTATTAGTTCACGGAGCCGCTCTACATCTAGCTCTTGCTCAGGGTCTACTGCTACCGGTAATTCTAGTGATGATTGAGAGCAACTTCATGTTCTCTCCACATATTTGTACTACTTTCTATTTTATATTCGTAGTGAGACTAAAAGGGCCACTACTTTGGATTTTTACATGTGTTGTACTTCACATTGCTAAACCATTCTATTCTCCTACCTCATTGATTTGTTCACTCCTTTGTTCATGTTGCAATTTAGATTGTTCAATCTCTAATCCCTAAACCCTTAGACCTTTAAATGTTCATTTTTAATTTGCATATTTGTAGTATGTGAATTAACCCGATTTCCCATTTAAGCTCTAACACTCCAATTAAATGCCATCCATTATGTACTTCACTATGGTAAAACCCTAAACTTTACTATCCAACTTCATTGATTTGTATACTCTCTTGTTCATGTATAATTTTTCAATGTTCGAACGATACACCTTGATACCTAAACCCTAAATTTTTCATAAACTATTTGCATACATGTATGTAAATGGAGAATTTGAAGTTCAATAATACTCCAAATTCAACACATACTAAATCCACGGTTATAGGTCCCTTACAGAAAAAAAAGAAAAAAAATTGAAATTTTTCTAGACTCTCAGGCTCTCAGAGGCTCAGGCTCTCCTTTCTAGGCTCACATCCTAGCATTCCCGCATTCCACAAATGCATTTAAAGATTGAAATGGCTACATAATAAAAAAATCAAAGTTCATAGCTTAGATTGAAACATGGTCAATGTCATGATACAAAATTCTATTCACAAAACTATAAGTGCAAACTATAACCAATAATATTATCAAATAATCAATCTCACTAACCACTATTAATTCTTATCAAACCTATTCAAAACCTAAACTTCAAATTTATCAAAAGCATTTATTAGATAACACTTGTTGACTTGAATAATAATACAAATGAATAAAAGTATACAAAATATGGCTAATGTAATTATTCCTTGTCTTATATTACTTAACACTTTTGGATACTGAAACTTTTTATGATTCCACACAGTCACGTGAAATCTTGCAATAGA
Organism: Pohlia nutans; assembly: GCA_022496805.1. Lineage (NCBI taxonomy): Eukaryota > Viridiplantae > Streptophyta > Bryopsida > Bryales > Mniaceae > Pohlia > Pohlia nutans. The sequence goes on along the minus strand of CM040095.1, from coordinate 15,140,825 downwards.
TCCATACTATTCTACTTCAATAGCAAACTGCCAAATATTTTGGAACAATGGGAGTATACAACAAATAATCAAATTTTAAAATAAATGCTTGAAAAATAGGCATCACAAAGTTAATAAAATTTTAATAGACAGTATAAGAAATGGTTTGCAAGACAAACTAAAGTAAATGTAGGGTAGGCATCACACAACTTAATTGTAAAGGTTGAGGTAAAAGCAAAGCAAGCAAAAGTCATAGAATTGCTTTAATTTGCAACATTGCAAAGCAACTACAATTTGGTGCATGCAACACCCCTCTAATCCCGACTACCATGGTACCCATAATATCCATATTAACATTTTTGTATCAATATTCTAAATCCAACTATTCTTTCACAAGCCCCGTTATTTTTTAAGGCCAATCCTTCAATTTCAAAATCAAAATTTTCACAATTTGTAATACTTTTTTTATTTTTTTCCTTTCAATCAAAAAACTCAATTTTCCCTTTATATAGTCATTTGGTAATGTAATAGAGAGTGTAACGTTTAAAATATAGTATTGTCAACCTTGTCATGAAGTTTTTCTTAATATGGAGATGTAAATGAAAATATTTCATTACAAAAAATTGAACCACTCTAATACATAAATTTAGTTGTGGAACAAAATGGAAAACAACATTATTTCAACAATCTTCATCTGTGAATTAATAATGTTACATTTTATTAAAAATCATGTCTTTAACAATTTGAAAAATATTTTACTAAAATAACAATGTTGATTAAATTGCATTAAATTTTTTCCTTGTACTTTATTATTTTATTGTTGATTTTGTATTTATTGTATAATCGTATTTGTCCAAATTTTATTTTTGTTAAATAATATCAATGATTTTTTATCTGTAAATGAAAAAATAAATATTTTAAAAAATAGACTAATTTAAATTACATTATTATTGAAACTGACACAAATAATTATATTTATTTTTAATTATTGATATTCAAACATTTGATTGTGATATATGTTTTAGTTTAAACTTTGTATGATTATTATATAATAGAGTAGTTGCACACTATGGTATTCCTCTTTTTCAATCATGTTTGTAGTTTTTGACCTTTCAAGCTCAATATAGGATATTTGGAAGGAAAAAAACCTCGGGAAGGAACTTAGTTAGAGTAAATTTTGGTATACATGAATGAACACAAAGTATTTAATGAGCAACTATGAAATAATTTTATATTAGTTATAGTATATTTAGAGTATATTTTAGGAATATTCTAAAATTGGTTAAAAAAGCATCCTATGTTACTTTTAAAAAATTATAAACTTTATCTCAAATGAATAAAAGACACCCTGTATTTGTTCTTTCATGGTTATTTAATTTTTTTGATAATGACTTCCTGTAAAAAAATTTCATAGGACTATGAAAAAGTACGTAATGTCCCTACCGTGAAATACAAATATGAAGTTCAATTTTTAAAACAAGTTCTTAAATTAGAGGACCTTGTGCATTTTGATGTTATTACAAATTCTCAATGCACTGTTTTTGGCAAATGCATACTATTTATTATGTTGTTTTTGGAATTTAAACTTCAAACTTCTTGAACATATACCGGTAGTATTCCATTTACTGTACTCCTATCCACAATTTTTGGTTTGAGAATATTTTTACTATTGTTGTTTTACTTATTTTAAACATCTTTTAGCATTTAGGGATAATTTTAGGCTCGCAAAAGAAATTTCAGATAAAATTAAAACATTATAGCAATCTATACAAGATATTATACATTGGCTTTGAGTTGAATCTTTGAAATATTAAAAATCATACACAATATTCATCATTGAACTTTCATTATGTTCATAATGTTATTTGTTTAAAAGGGTACTTTCAAAAAATTATATTTCTTAAGTATAAAGCCTTTAAAAAAAACAAAAATGTATCATTAGATTTCACATACATGAATCTCACCAGTTGTTAAAGAAAATTAATACAAAACATTGCCAATGAGTTTTAATTTGTTTTGAAAAAGAGTGGTTTTAACAAAAATGCAGAATGTGCATTGCATGCACGTTCTTTGGTCACCAAAATGATACGCCCTACCATGCAACTACCCAATATTTAATTTGAATTTTAACTTATTTGATTCTATAATTGATGTTAAACAATTCAAAGAAATTTATATATAAAATCCAATTTAGAAGTCCGACACGATTGTATTTGTGAGTACATAAGATTATGTATTTAATAAGGTATAAACATATTAAAATATTAAGCTATTCTACAACTAAAGTATGGAAATATTTTATACACGATATATTTATTATATTTATTAAATTTATGATTATTAAATCGGAATTAAAGATATAAGTGTATTTAAACTTCCTATCTACTTAAAAGTCCATCCCATTTTTCCACAATGGTTTTTTTCCAAATTGTATATCCTATACTATTGTTCATCAATTATTAAACTTTTGACTATAGAGTTGATATATGTAGTATTGCGTTTCTTGTTTATGAACACTGACAAGAACATTGTTGGTGCCGACGATGTACACAAAAAGGCATATGTATTATTATATCCAAATTGATCAACAGTAGCCGGCAGAGCCGTTTTTTCATTTTTTTAAAATTTTTTTTTGTTTTTTTTTGTTTTTCCCCTCTAAATATTTAAACGCCTTCCAACCTGCCCCGCCCAAGGCCTCTTGACATTTAAGGGTTAACTATGACAATAAACTCTTGACATCCTTTCTCTTGACTCATGTAAACAATGTAACTACTCTACCAAGAAATGAAGAGAAGAAGTACTGTACATCGTCAACCAACTTGTTATTAAGAAGCAAAGATTGAGGTTAGAATGCTTTGGCAGTGGCTTTGAATCATTTTTACTAGTATGTTCCTCTTGACATGTTACATGTTTAATTATGGTGTATATGTGTTTATTTCTTTTCTTCCAGTATGCTCTTAAGTTTGACTACAAATAATTGAAATTGTTTTTTTTTTCTCATCTAGAGTGGATTCCTTCAAAACGAAAAACCTCAACTTGTCTCAAATCTGGAAGATCACCACACTCCCCTCTCTAATGCAAATAAGTAATCATTCATATTTTTTTTCTTTTTGGTTAGTTTTTTGAAATTAGAATATCTTCCAAGATACGTCCATGAATTTAACAATGCTTTAGTGGAATGCATATCTTTCATTAACTCCTAAAGGACCACAACTATGTTTCTTTTCGAACACTCCAAAATATCCCTTCTCATAAAAAGACACATAGTTTTTAATTTAAAACCTTCTTGACCAATCCAACCGTAGGGTATTTCAACCAGCTTGAATCTATTACAACCCAAAAAATTTCAAGCATTCAGGGTTCTTCAATAGTATGATTATAGACTTCAAAGTTGGTAGCACTTTTTTTTGGGCTTGTTGCCGAAGTTTAAAACTTTCTGAAAATGCCCAAAATGCAAAGTTTAGTCTCAAATTTGCTAAAATGGATTTGGCAGTTGTGTATATGGGGGCATTGGCTCATTCTATATAAAATCCAAGATGCATAGCTCATTGTACGAAAAAAATTAGGAGGTGCCCGCAATTAGGTTTTTCACTTTTGAATGATTGTATCTTTTGATCTATACATCATCTACGTAGTACACAAATGACCATCCTATCTTCGTTACAAAGAGCAGAATTACCACAAACAATCTTAATAATTGAGGATCAATACTCATTCGATACTAAGTTGACTGAACTTGGGAAAATCATCCTTAGTCCTTTAGGGGTTAATAGTGTTGTATTAGCTCAAGTTAGTTTTTTCATTTCAAGACCAAGCTGGAAAGGATGTTAAAAATCCCTTCCTGTCCCAAAGTGAAGAGAAAGCTTTACCAACCCAAAAGATTGAACCCCCACGGATATTGTTTAATTTATGAAGAGTTTAGGTATGAAAAAAGAGATGTTAGAAAAAGAAGATGAAGACATGCTCAAAGCAAAGGAAGAACTCAAGATGAAGAAAAAAGAACAAATAAATGAAAAATTGCAAATGTAAGCTCAAAAGAGAAAAGAGAATGAATTGAAAAAGAAAATAAATTCAACAATGGTTCTGCAATCCAAAAAATAAAGCTACATTTACTGCACCCTTGGTGCAATAGCTACATTGAGTGAACAATTATGAATAGCAACAATGATTGAAGACAACATTAGAGCAGAATGTGGTCCTACTCAAGTTTAAATTGTGCATGTCTGAAGGACTCAAAGATGAGAATACATGAGTCTACAATTTGCCTAGGAAAGCCTCCAAAATGATGTAACTTGACACTAAAGAAATCACAAAATCACAAATTGAGCTCAAAGTTCAAGTGCTTGAAAGTTCAGAAAGACTAAGTTCTAGTTGCACAAATCATCTTTTAACTTGGACCTTCTCAACTTCTCAATGTGGCAAGTTGAGTGGCCCAACCCTCAAACTAGTCAATGTAGTTTTTTTATGAGCCCCTAATACTCTCTCATGTAGGTAGGTGACAGAGTGGTGGAAAGTCGTGCTCTAAGACACTTATGCGGAAGCAGTGTTGTCATGTGTTGTGTAGGGCTATGCCTAATAAGTGGCTTTTATTTTGAAGTGTTTACCTGATAAGCATATCCGGTGAGCATGTCCGGCAAATTGTTGGTAAAAGGAAGTAGTTTTTTTTTAAATTGCTCTAAACTTACGTGAATTGAAATTAAGAAAGGTTGCAACTTTTTATATAAAACTTGAATATTCTTTTCAAACCATTGAGCAAACTTCATCAGTGACTTGAATGTTAAATAATAATTAAAAATAAATAAATACCCACACCCTAATTTGTTATGCAAAGTCCTAAATGTCCGGTCATTTGAATGGCTACGATATATTTCTATATTTATTTGATACTGAACGGACACCTCTCGTCATTGGAAACATCAAATAATATACATTTAACCCTGGTTGCAACCACCGACTGTTCAATTCCAATTGCTTGCAAGGATGATTTCCATCCAATTCTTTATGTGAAGGGCCTTGTTTAGTGATGCCACCCCTTCAAGTTAAATTCAAATCATCCAAATTATTTTAAAATTTTACATGGGGTCCCAACTACAAAAAGAGTCGTAAAGAGTTCACCGTGTGTATATTGAATTTTTTTGTTTGTTCTACATAAACTACCCTTAGGCCATAAAAATGAATTTCATTGCATTTGAGCTTAACTAGCAAAATGAAGCTTGCTAAGTTTATTTTTTAATTCATCTTGATTTTTTGGAAAAGTGTGAAAATTGAGTGTTTTATTGTAATTACAAGTTCGGTAGGCATCTCCAAGGTGTAGCAAATTTTCTAAATTTAGATACACAGATGATTTTCATCAACTAAACTTTTCTTCATTGCAATTTACACCTTAGGTAAAAAATCGGAATTTTCTAGTACATTTTGTAATTGATATAGATTTTCTTTACAATCACTTCATAAAACCATAGTAATTTCAAATTTTCATCAAAACTAATGAAAAATTCATGATTTATAGTAGACCTGTAACTTCATTTACTAAAAATATAAATTTGAATTCTTGTATTATTTTTAGTAGCAAAATTGAGTGTGACAGATAAAACATGATTCTATGGTCATAGGCCCAACCTGTAGGGGTTAAAGTACGTGCAAAACATTGTTGCATCGATGATGCTCTAAGAGCAAGCCCAGCAGTTCTAGAGAAAATATGTCCGCCAAGCATTAATTTGAGGGCCATTTTTAACTTAGAGGAATATCATACAAGAAGTATTCCAGCAACATTCCTGAAGCGAACACCAAAGCAACTATTAAAACAAAGATTTTATGAAAGTAACTTGATGACCTTAAAGCACAGACCAGTGAATAATCTTCAAGCTCGTTCTTTAATTGTTGAGTGAGCATCTTTGCTTGCTTGTCGTGATAAATTTTCTTGCGCCAAAGCTTCTGTAGATGGCGGAGAAACCTCAAACTTTGACTCCAAAAACTATATTTTAGCGTTCGTGGGTAGTTGTTGGATCAAACTTCGAAGCAAGTGGAAATGACTACACCAAATCTTCACGTTGTTCCCTCCAAAACACATGTTGCTGGCATGTTCTAAGTTACGGCTACTTGCTTCCAAACTCAACAGGGTTTTACCCCGAACTGGTCGATTCCCTTGCCAATTCTAAGGGCCGCTTCACACTATGGCCGAAGGTCAAGAGGCCATCGATTTCCACCAATCAAATTGCAAGAAACCATGGTTTCGGCCTCTCGACCCTTCACACTAGAGGCCAAAGTCCAAAGGCCGTGGACCTTTAAAATGCTTACATGGCAACACTTTTTGACCAAGGTGACGGCCTCTCGAGAGGAAGTTTGGGTACTACATTTTGCAAGACCCGTCACTATGGTCGAGAGGCCGTCGATTTGTTTTCATAAAAAATGAAAACTATACTTTATGCCTATTTTCAGTAGATTTCTTTGGACTCTCAACAAAGTTTGAACTCTCAATCCCACGGCCTCTCGACTTGGACGGCGATAGTGTGAAGCGGCCTTAACATGTGCCCTTCGTCGCTTGTTCTATACAACAATACTGCTATCCTCTTAGAGCTTCCCAAGTTTGCCTGGCCGGGCTTTGAATTTTTGAGTTATTGAGGACCCTCTTTGCTTGCACTAGCTCGATCGGTGATTCTGTCCAATTCGATGGCCACAGTAGTAGGAGACCTTGGTAGGGAAGCGATGTCTCTAGTGCAAATTGAGTCGAAGCCGCTGCTCAAACTATCTTTTACGAGGTGGGAAGAAAGCTTCAAAGTGCTCCAAACTAGTATTGAAAGCAAGAGAGCAAGGGTCCTGGCTGTCAAGAACGAGATGTATCTGTTGGTTTCTTTTTACTTCGTTTTTCAAGGGGGGTTGCTGAACATTCTGATTTCTAAAGCAGACACTCTCAAGTGCTCCCCAACTGTAGTCATTTTCGTCTCGTCCCTTCTCGCAACCATTGGTATCATCTGCAGTGTACACGACAAGTTCCATGACTACCACAGAATGAAGCTCAGGCTTGAAAATGCAATTTCTGAATCTAGAGTAAATTTTCCTCGCCCTAATTCCATCAAATCCAGTTTGCACGTGGGAAGTTGAGAACTGAGGTTAAATGTTTAGTAGAGTTTCAGCTACTTGCATGTCATTGTGTTTATTGACAGTGTTTAGCTTCCGAATCCATTGCAGGAACTGGACGCAAATATATCCTTGATGCTGAGGCTGGGAGCAAGTTTCACATTCGCAGCAGATGACGATAGGCAACGAATTCCGGAGGCGACAACATCTTCAGCGAATAACCCTGAATGGTACAAGAAGGAAGCACACTACTACGATGTTATCTTGTTCCTATGTGCCGTCTTTGTTTTAGTCCTGGCTTTGTGTGTGTTCACCTGGAAAGAACGGTGTTAGGGTGTTAGGATGTAACACTGTACTTAGGGTGTATTTTAGGATTCTTGTAATCAGACACGCCCATCCTGGGAGTTTAGTCCCTCTCCCTAGTTCTTTGTCTTGGTCTTTCTTTCTTCTTCACTTCACTGTCTCTATGTCCTTGGGGATAGAGGTCGTGCAAGAACTAAAGCTTTTTGGACTATGAATCAGTGTACATATGTTGACCACAAATGAACTCAATATTGTACAAAAATGAAGCGCTGATGGGTTTTGTGCTCTATTTCATTCAATCTTCTTCATTTGGTCACAATATGGATTAGGAAGGACTCCAGTACTTTTGGAGGGGTTCAAAATGGAATGTACGTTTGGGTTTGCAAGATAGCAGGAGGTTAATGGAAAAACACAACTTGAATCTTTATTTAGATATGAGATCCAAAAATATCAGTAGAATGATCATCATAAAATGATCATCATAAAATACAATATTTGCAGAATGTGTCCAAATTTGCAATACCCTAAGCCTCATGGATTGAGAAGACATGAATGACTGACGTCCATGGAACATCAAAATTATCCCCTGTCAAATTTTACACTGAAGCAAACATGTGAGCTATAGCTCAATGGGGGCATTTACATAGATCCATTTAAAAGGTTCACAAGGGTCCTACTAGAAGAAGGCTCAGTCTTCCTTATAAGTTTGACTATTTCTTCAAATGTAGGCCTCTCAGAAGGAGTTTGATGCCAACACTTTTTCAACAATGCTTTGATCCAAGGTTTGATGTCGCTCGGTAGTCTGGGTGTATCGCCACGAAGGACAACTTCATAAGAATCCTGTGCATGTCTTTCATATTCAAAAGGTGTAAGACCTGTTAAAATTTCATAACAAGTCATACCATAACTATATACATCCGATGCCTTTGTGAAATACATGAGATCCAGATCATCGAGATTACGGAGGATCTCCGGCGCCCTCCAAAAACCAGTCCCAATAGTCCCAATTGAACATTCATAATCGGCCACCCAGCAAAATAATGGATATTCACGTGTAACCGGCTCACTCCCAGTCAATGAGTTGGAGATCAACACATTGGCTGCTTTGAGGTCGTTGTGTATTATGCCGTCGTTATGTAAATCCTCCATCGCCATTGCAATCTGTAGCATGCACAGAATAGCTATGTCTTCACTGAAAGGTGGGTTGTTGTTGTCTGCCATTTTGCGTTCACAGATGAACTTTCGTAGATCGCCACCATACAGTGGCATTCTGAATGCAAATCTTCCGTCGTCCAACAGCACAATATGCTTTACATTACAACGATGTCTACAGTTCCGTGCCGAAGGCATCCCGCCAATCCGAACATTCTGTTTGAGCAATCCCCTAGGTATTTCATCTCGCAGCAAGTCTAGGAGTGCTTTGTTCATCTTGAAAACCTTCAACACATGACGTTCCATGTCTGGGTTGGATTCCTCAATTTCCTGGTTTTCTAGAAATATCTCCGCTTGCCCTCCAACTGCAAAGGGTTTATCAGCCAAAGTCTTCGAACCGTCCATTCCCATAAAGGAAGGAGTCCAATCCTCCTTCACAAGGTGAAAATTCAAGTTTGCTTGTACTTCAGCAGGGGTATTCTTTGCCGCATATGAATTCCACTCTCCCTTTGCAAGAGATTGAAATAATTGCTCGTTTGTTTTCGATTCCCACTCCCGGCCTTTCAGATGATTCTCAAATAGTTGCTCGTCTGGAGGGCCGAGCAGTCCGTAAGGCCTCTCTGACGTACTTGAATTCAAGTCCTGCTCGTTTGCTTCTATTGCGGTTGATGTCAATTCAGTCCAGTGCTCTTTCGAAGCTTCAATTTCCGCCTCCACCTTGTCGACCCCCGGTCTATTCATAAGTTCCTTCATTCTTGCAATGCTTGGAGAGAAGTACTCTGAAGCAGAAGTTGAAGCAGAAGTTGAAGCAGAAGTTGCGGGACGAGAAATTGAATTCGTGCCCGAATTCCTGAAAAGTTCGTAGATGATATTAGAAGCATTGAACAACATAGGCTAACGCAATGAGAATACAAAGCAAGGAAGGCAAATGGCTTCAGGAACTCGCTAGATCAATCATCTTCATCATAAGTAACAGCCTCACAAGGAACATATATTGAAAATAAGAAAAATAATACTCTAGAAGATATTGTAAAGAAGCTGAGGATGAAGGTTTACATTAGCTAGGACATCAACAACGAAGATTTGACACCGATTTGTAAAAGCTCCAAATCAACGAGTGGACTACAAAAGAAATCATGACCCGCAAGAAGAGTTGCTAAGAGAAATTCACTGACTCATTAGAAATTAACAGAAGGCTTGCACATCCTTGCAATATAGACACCAGGAAATCTTACTTGACCAACTCAGATCGTGTTGCAAGATTGTGGTCGACATCATTGCGAATTTCCAACCTGCATTTGTTCAGGAAAAATGTCAAACTTCCAAAACTTAGAAGAAAATTATAAAGAGACAATCATTCTAAGCTCATTTGCAGCTAGAGTACTTATTTATAATATTGACTTTAGGAACTAAACAAACTATAAGTAAATCATTGCTTACAAAATATATGCAAAAGCATTACCTTGTGCGAGCGTTATATTGAAACCCATGCACGGAACCATCAGCTAGATTTGCAATCTCCTGTCCTGGCATTGCTCTCTTTAATGCCTCACGATGGTCATGGACTTCTCGTGTTGTAGCCAAACGATATCCTGGAGGCAATTGATCACCTATGGGAAACAATCTGAAGGACATCTCTGACTGAACCTGGATGGCATTGGGATGCTCAATTGGATCTTGCTGTGTAGAATCATATAAGGGATCATGTTGCATGGAACCTAGTATGGGATCGTGTGTAACAAGATTGTAACCCACATCATTGCGCCTCTCCATCCTACATTTGTTTAGAGATATGTCAAACTTTGTGGACTTGGAAGGAAATTCTGAAGAGACAATCATCTAAGCTCATTCACAAGTGCAGTAGTTAATTATACTATTGACAAACAAATTATCTAAATTGTAACCTTCCAACGTATATACAGAAAGCGTGGGTAATTTTTACCTTGTGTGACCTCCATATGCAAGCCCATCTACGGAACCATCAGCCAGATTTGCAATCTCCCATCCTGGCATTGCTCTCCAAAATGCTTCAGGATGGTCATGGACTTCTTGTACTGTAACCAAACGATATCCTGGAGGCAATTGATCACCTATGGGAAACAATTTGAAGGACATCTCTGACTGAACCTGGATGTCATTGGGATGCTCAATTGGATCGTGTGTAACAAGATTGTAACGCACATCATTGGGGTTCTCCATCCTACATCTGTTTAGAAAAATGTCAAACTTTGTGGACTTGAATAAATTCTGAAGAGACAATCATCTAAGCTCATTCACAAGTACAGTAGTTAATTATACTATTGACAATCAAATTATCTAAATTGTAACCTTCAACATAAATACAGAAAGCGTGGGTAATTTTTACCTTGTAGGACCTCCATATGCAAGCTCACCCACGAATCGAGCCACGGATCCATATGCAAACCCTTCCACGAAACCATCAGCCAGATTTGCAATCTCCCATCCTGGCATTGCTTTCTCCCATGCTTCAGGATGGTCATGGACTTCTTGTACTGTAACCAAACGATATCCTGGAGGCCATTGATAAGCTATGGGAAGCAATATGAAGATCATGTTTGGCCGCTTCCTGTTATTGCACAATGGTCAAGCTTGTAAGGTCAGATCTAATTCTAAGTATAAATTCTAGTCATTTGAGGCGCATCTTAGGTTTAAACATACAATCCACCCTCTGTATATGTTCTAGTTCAGAGATGAAGGTTTCTGACATACATGTACTTTAACACCTAAAGGATAACTGTAAAGATCATTTTAGAACACTATAAAAAAATCATTATGTTTTGTTTTGTACTAAGCAACATATATTAGTTGATCAACGCTAATCGTGCAGAGCACTCACCTGAAGGGTCCACAGCACAAGTTCCAGAGGTGAATACCGACAATGACTACAAAAGATTTTATCTTGTCCAACGCTGTGTCACGAGTCCTCAACACCATATCTAAATCCAAGCTTTGCCCCAAGAAACACGTGCTTTCGAAAAAAGTTGCAACTACGTCGATAGAAGCCGATCACACTCGAGCAATCAATCACACAGATCACTAAGTGTAGTATCACTCACTCACTCAATCATCTTTCCCAATAGGAAGCACAAATCTAGTGTTGGGTTTCCCATCCGTGTTCCTGCATAGGAACCAGAAGGACAGAGATGATACAAAACAAGTGAGGAGAGGAAGGAAGGAAGAAGAGTCTGAAGATGAGTACAGTTGCACTATGCCGAGTAAAAAAACACCGACCATACCGAGTACCGCACGCAAATTCAAGGACTTAAAAAAGAAGATACGGAGTGTCAATGGAGTTATTCTTAAAGTCCATCAAATTTTGAAGAAGATACCATGAATTTTTCTTTATTACACTCTTATTTCTTCACTCCAAATAGTTAGAAGGTGTGGAAGATCTTGGTGGTCTATCATTATTAGGTGTGTAAGAGGAGTGTAAGAGCTTGGTGGTTTTCAAAAAAAAATTAGCTTCATTCTTGGTGCTAAAAACTTTTGAAGACCACCAAGCTCTTACACACCTTTTACACACTTAATAATGATAGACCACCAAAATCTTCCACACCTTTTAACTATTTATAGTGAACAAATAAGAGTATAGTAAACCAAAATTCTTTGTAGATTCATCAAACTCAAGGTGACTTTAAGGATAACTCAAATATCTTCAAATGGTTATAGAAGAATTTACCTAACAAGCAACTACACTACCATGAGCTTTGACTGGAATAGAACAAGTGATGGACGAGAATGCATTTCAGTGAAATCATTGACGAAATATATTTGCTAGGGTGGTATTTAGGGCCGCTTCACACTATGGCCAAAGGTCAAGAGGCCGTCGTTTTCCACCAATCAAATTGCAAGAAATCATGGTTTTGGCCTCTCAACCCTTCACACTAGAGGCCAAAGTCCAAAGGCCGTGGACCTTCAAAATGCTTATATGACAACACTTTTTGACCAAGGTGACGGCCTTTCGAGAGGAAGTTTAACCGAAGTTTGGATCCTACATTTTGCAAGACCCGTCACTATGGTCGAGAGGCCGTCGATTTCTTTTCATAAAAAATGAAAACCATATTTTATGCCTATTTTCAGTAGATTTCTTTGAACTCTCAACAAAGTTTGGACTCTCAATCCCTCGGCCTCTCGACTTGGACTCTCAATCCCTCGAACTCTCAACAAAGTTTGGACTCTCAATCCCTCGGCCATAGTGTGAAGCGGCCCTTAGTCCAAAAAATTGAGTGTTCCCCAATGCCTCTGACCAAAACAAAGTTAGTAGGTTTATGACCGGGCTCCTTCATTTTTGTTAAGTTTCTGTTAAATTTTAAAGCACGGATTGCTTCTCAAGCACGCACACACGTGCTGGGCAACACCCGAGAAGAAATTCCGACAATAGCAACGACGACCCGGGCCTCCAAGCTCCGAGACTCGTGAAATAAGTTAAGTTAAGAACTGCCGCCCAGCAGCGTGAAAAATGGAAACAAATTCACTATTCCGTGAAATAGTCACGTCGGAGATCTCACAATAATGATATTTCAACTAAGTTATGGCAGTTTTGTTAAATGAATCAATTATTATAATTCGCTTCTATTAAGGTAGGATGTCCTAAAACCACCACCTCCCCCAATTATGACATTATGACATGTAGACTTTTATTGGGGCCACCACAGTTGAGACCCAAAACCACCAATTTCACTATTGAAAAAGACCAATGGCACGCCAAGCATTTGAAAAAATAGTTGGTGGTTTTGGGTATCATTAGAGTTTTCCGCAAACTCATGGGGGTTCAGAACCTTAGTTTAGCAAATTCCTTGGGATACAAAAATTGGCCCGAACTCTGGTTGGTGGGGCTGTCATTTACTGGTTATTCTATTTCAGTTAAATAGATCCAAGGAAGACCCACTCCATGAAGATACGTGTCAACCCAAGGAAGCCCATGTGTAAGAGCATCCACGAGAATAGAAAATGAGGTTGGGAAGTTTTTGAGCACCGTTTTTGGTGCCTTGAAACTTTAGACCTCTAGTTTATTTACAGCATCTGACATGTCTACTTTTATTGTGCTGTCAACCTCTCTTTTTACAAACTGTGGTCCACTCACCCAACTGTAGAGCACTTTGCGGATAACTCTATTATGAGTGAAAGTTAGTACCACATGGTGTGAACATGGGAAAACCTAGAGGTTTGATTTGGGTCACAGATTACTTTCCACTTTGGAATATTGTATAAAATTGAAAAATGAGAATTAGATGTTACAAATTTTTGCGATCTTCATCAAAACCCATTTTGAATGCGGTCATTTTTTTTTTGAATTTAGCACTGCCAAAAATAGGCCAAATTGCTTAAGTTGGTGGTTTTAGGACAATCAACCATATAGTAGCCATTGGAATGACCGGACATTTAAGACTTTGCATAACAGAATTAGGATGCGAGTATTTACATTTTTTTCAATTATTTCTGAACATTCAAGTCACTAATGAAGTTAGCTCAATGGTTTGAAAATAGTATTCGAGTTTTATGTAAAAAGTTGCAACCTTTCTTAATTTCATTTCACGTAAGTTTAGAGCAATTTCAATAAGAGCTACTTCCTTTTACCAACACTTTACCAAACATGCTCACCGGACATGCTCACCAGGTAAACACTTCAAAATAAAAGCCACTTATTAGGCACAGCCCTACACAACACGTGACAACACTACTTCTGCATAAGTGTCTTAGAACACGACTTTACGACTTTCCACCACTCTCTCAGCCACCTTCGTGAGGGAGTATTAGGGGTTGATAAGAAACCACGTTGATTACTTTGAGAGCTGGGTCACTCAATGTGCCACATTGAGAAGTTGAAAAGGTTCAAGTTAAAGGATGATTCATGCAGCTAGAGTTCAGTTTTTCTCAACTTTCAGCATTTGAACTTTGAGCTCAATTTATGATTTCGTGGACTTGTTGATTCTAATGCTTAATGTCAAAGTTGCATCATTTTGGAGGCTTTTCTACGCAAATTGTAGACTCATATATTCTCATCTTTGTGTCCTTCAAACATGCACAATTTAAATTAGAATACGACCACCATCTGCCCTAATGTCCTCGTCAGTCATTGTAAATAATTATTCATAATTGTTCACTCAATGTAGCTTTTGCACCAAGGGTGCAATAAATGTAGCTTTATTTTTGGATTGAAGAACTATTGTTGAATTTTTAATTTTTTTTCAAGCCATTCCTTTGCTTTGAGCATGTCTTCATCTTCATTTTCTAACATCTCTTTTTCCATGCCTAAACTCTTCATAAATTAAAAAATATCCGTGGGAGTTCAATCTTCTGAGTTGTGGAGGCTTTCTCTTCACTTTGGGATAGGAGAGGATTTTTAATATCCTTTCCAACTTGGTCTTGAAATGAACAAACTAACTCGAGCTAATACAACACTATTAACCCCTAAAGGACTAAGGTTGATTTTCCCAGTTCCGTCAACTTAGTATCGAATGAGTATTGATCTTCAATAATTGAGATTTTTTGTGGTAATTCTACTCTTTGTAACGAAGAGAGGATGGTAGTTTTTGTACGTAGATGATGTGTAGATCAAAAGATACAATCATGCAAAGGTAAAAAACCTAATTGCGGGCAATTCCTAAAAAAATTCATACAATGAACTATGCATCTGGATTTTGTATAGAATGAGCTAATGCCCCAATATATCCAACTGCCAAATTCATTTCAGCAAATTTGAGACTAAACTTTGCATTTTGGGAATTTTTAGAAAGTTTCAAACCTAGGCAATAAGCCCAATAAAAAGTGCAACCAACTTTGAAATTTATGATCATACTATTGAAGAACCCTGAATGGTTGAAATTCTTTAGGTTGTAATAGATTCAAGTTGGTTGAAATATCCTAGGGTTGGCTTGGTCGAAAAGGTTTTAGATCAAAAACTGTGTCTTTTTATGAGAAGGGTTATTTTGGAGTGTTTAGAGAGAAACATAGTTGTTGTCTTTTAGGGGTTAATGAAAGAGATGCATTCCACTAAAACATTGTTAAATTCACGGACTTATCTTGGAAGATATTCTAATTTCAAAAAACTAACCAAAAGAAAGAAATATGAATGCTTACTTATTTGCATTAGAGAGTGGAGTGTGGTGATCTTCCAGATTTGAGAAAAGTTGAGGTTTTTTGTTTTGAGGGAATTCACTCTAGATGAGAAGAAAAAACAATTTTCAAGTATTTGTAGTCAAACTTAAGAGAATATTGGAAGAAAAGAAATAAACACATATACACCATAATTAAACATGTAACATGTCAAGAGGACATTAGGGCACTCAATGTAGCTATTAGCAGTAAATGTAGCTTTATTTTTTGGATTGCAGAACTATTGTTGAGTTTATTTTCTTTTTGAATTCATCCTCTTTTCTCTTTTGAGGTTGCATTTGCAAATTTTCATTTGTTTGTTCTTTTTTCTTTGTCTTGAGTTCTTCCTTTGCTTAGAGCATGTCTTCTTCTTCATTTTCTAACCTCTCTTTTTTCATGTCCAAACTCTTTAGAAGTTAAACACTTTTCTTGGAGGTTCAATCTTCTCGGTTGTTGAGGCTTTCTCTTTACTTTGGGATAAGGGATTTTTAATATCCTTTCCAACTTGGTCTTGAAATGAACAAACTAATTGGAGCTAATACAACACTATTAATGAAAGAGATGCATTCCTCTAAAGCATTGTTGAATTCTCGGGCTTACCTTGGAAGATATCCTATTTTATGAGAACTAAACAAAATGAAAAAAAATATGAATGCTTACTTATTTGCATTAGAGAGTGGAGTGTGATGGTCTTCCATATTTGAAACAAGCTGAGGTTTCTCGTTTTGAGGGAATTTACTCTAATTGAGAAATAAATATCAATTTTAATCATTCATAATCAACCTAAAAGCATCTTGGAAGAAAAGTAATAAACACATATACACCATAATTAAACATGGAACATGTCAAGGGAAACATGCTAGTAAAAATGATTCAAAGCCATTGCCAAAGCATTCTAACCTCAATCTTTGCTTCTTTATAAGTTGATTGGGGATGTACTTCCTCTTTTCGTTTCTTGGTAGTGTCTTCAAGTAGAGTTACAATTGTTTGTACACGTCAATAGAAAGAATGTCAAAAGTTTATTGTTATAGTTAACCCTTAAGGGACTGTAAGGCCCCCACGCGGCTTTTGGAACTAGAAAATGAGGAAATTCGAGTTCTTGGCTCTTTTTGTGAGCTGAATGTGTAAGTATTTACTTGATCAGGTAATATTTTGAGATGCAAGGAGGATATCTCGGCGATATTTCAACCCTCATATCTTCCTCTTCGCACCTCCGAATTACATGAATTGTTTTGCATTTGTTTAGAATGATGATCTCTACACACAACAAGAATTTCATAATTTTGGGAGCACTTTTGATCAATTTGATTTCAACATATGTTCAAAATACCCTGAACAAGTTTCATCAATCTTCTCAATGGTGGCATTTTTTCAAAAATAGTGCGAGTTTGTTGATTCTTTTTTCATACAAAAGCTTCGAAAGTGTTCTTTAATTTCAATAGTGCCTATTGTCAAAATTATTCCACACCAATGAAGAATTGAACTTGTTACAAGAGCTAATCAAGAAAACAAGAGCTAAGTTCAATTCCCCCGGTCTTTTAGGGGTGAATTTATAAACCACACATGAAATATTTTTGCTCAATGAAACTGTGTTGTACAAAAACTCACTTTATTCTCATCATGTAATTCCCATATCAAGTTAAATTAAAATGAAAGCCCCCTTTGTGGATATTGCTCAATCTTTAATCCTTAAACGACACAACAAGCCCCACGGGCTTTATTTCCAAGGAATCTTGTTTCTAGCAGGAACACTACTGAACTTCTTTGAACCATACATAGATCATTGGATGCACAACAAGGTGAGACATCTGATGTGCTCAATTTCTACAACAAATTCTTCCATGCTTGTTTGCAATGTCTAGATCAAAGGTTTTGGAGGATCATTTGATTCTTGCCCAAGTACTCAATTTATTCCTCATGTGCTTGTTCCTTTGTTGTAATTGGTCATGCACCCATGCCCGACCTAAATATATAACCCTTATTCTTTGAGAGATGCTCGGGCTCCCCACCCAAGACCTGAAATGTCGTTTAAGGGTTAAACCAAAATTTGGTGAGATGTAGAATACCCAAAGACAATAGTAATATCAAAAGGAAAATAATAATTTAGTAACTCTCATTTTATCATAATTAACATACTACATCAATAAAAATTAAACACAAAATCAACTTTCTTCTCCAAAATTTTGTAATGGCACAAGTGCTCCAAGAAAAGCTCTCTATAATGCATCACGTACAAGCCACAATCTGTATAATTTGTTTGTTGGGAAGCTCCATTGCAAATATGAAATTCAAATCAACAAATGTAATATATGTTTAAACTTCTTTATTACAACATGTTTTAAAACAATAATGCATACATTTGAAGACTCACCTTCACAAAACAAAATTTGATTTGATCAAAATTCCTCAATTTGAACTTGTTGAAGAAAGTTTTCAAGTATACTTCTACATTCTGGTGAGTAGCATGTCTCATGGAATTGAAATATAGGATTTGTGACTCTTCTCCAATAAGCACAAGATAACAAGGCTCTAATGGTTGCTTGCATTAATCACATTAAGTTAATCACATAAAACACATCAAATTTGAGAATCCAACTGAGTAAACTAGAAAGTGGTATGATGGATTTTGGTATTGTATGTGTACATAGTTGGAATGAAAACATGTTCCAAGTCCACTTCATTCATAGATCCCCATGTTTCCAATCCTTTCTAATCGTTAGAAACATCATGCATATGCATTCATGAATGAGTTTTCTAAAGAAAGCTTAGCTATTGTAAAATTGAAGCTTAGAAGCCTAAACATACTTCTTTTCTAAGTACTTGTAATACGAATCAACAATGGAATCAAGTATCTATTCTCCATCACTTAAACAAGTCAATTCTTCTTTCCAAAACGGAAACACAAACAAGATCATCATTTGGCCATATTAAGAATCCCTCTTGAACAATTGGTGTTTCGTCTTCAACTTCAATAACATGTTCATCCCTCACACAATCCTACATTCAAAAGCAAGTAGCCACATATTACTAATCTTTAGATTTTTTAACCAATAACCGACAACATTTATAGAAATTTAATACAAATCTTTCATATGATGCAAATTGAATAAACACATCAGTAATACACTTGGTTTTAATATTTTGATAGGAATCCATGATTCCAAGAGCTCTTCACTTGTGATGAAGTCCTTTTGATGTTGCTCTTCACTTGAGAAGAAGTTGTCTTGATGGTGGAAAAAAAACGCATGATAGGTCCTCTTCTTCACTGTTTCCATCAAATGGGTTCTCAAATTTTTCTAACACAACCTTTCAAAATATTAATAACAATATATTTAATATTCAAAATGAAAATGAATAATCCATAACTAAATAAAGTTAGTTTATAAGTTGTTGAAGCAACTCGCCAGGTTTTCTTCATGAACCATCTCATTCACATCTTGAAGCACTTCTTGAATAATTTTGTAATAATTGATCAAAGTCATTTAACATCTCATCCACCTTAACCTCATTTTCTCCTTTGAATACATCCAAATCTTGAATCAAACTTTCCAAGTGGGGCACATCAAGTCCATAGTATTTGATCATTGTCTATTGATTGAGGAAAAAGATTCATGTAGTTCTAAAACATGCAATGATGGTAGATGGTTTTTTCAAAGCTTTAGAAGCCATTTTTACCAAACTTTATTTCAACATAAAACCATTTTCCCAACCAAGATTTTTCAATCCTAAGTTTATTTTTTCTTCTTACATGTACTGCTTGAATGGCTTGAAACATGAAGGGTTAAGAGGTTGCATGTGGTGAGAAGTATGAGCAAGAAGGGTCATTACATTTATGCACATCTCCGTGTAATGATCCAATGCTACACCACTAACATGTGATTTGTGCCCGTCCAAAATCAACAAGTGCCTATTCTCCTTGTTAACCTCGCCATGTACATTCTTCTTGAAGTAATGCAATCAATCCCTAAAAATGTTTGTGTCAATGTCAACCATTCTTTTGAACGTTCATCACCACTCTAAGCTCACATAATGACATGTGTTCTTCCAAAAAACGTTGACTCTTGAAGATATAGTAATGTGGTATATAACTACCACTGGCATTATCACAAACCATAATGGGCAAATGTTTTCTTGAATCAACACTTGAAACATTCACGTTCTTAGAGCGTATTCGTGCTATGACTTTTAGAGTATTGTTTCTTCCCAAAGCCATGATACCCCGTCTCATCAACGTTCTAGACATGAGAAGGTTCATACGAATTGGCAAACATAACCGTATGCAACATCTCATACCAATGGGAGCATGACCTATGGTTCAATCCTATGCTTCTCTTTGCAATTGGATAATGCCTCTCTACATCGAAGAAAAATATTTAGATGACGAGATTTAAAACTATCCCACTACTTTTGACCGGACAAGTTATCTCTAAAGGGATGCAGCCTAGGAATTTTTTTGAGTCACAATGCCTTTCATTGTGTTCTTCACGATAGGTAGGTAGGGTCATAGAAATTGCCATTTCTTGCATCTTGAAACACCATTGCTTCAACCTAAGTTCTTCTACCTCATTTAAGTAGGTCCTATGGCCATGACGCTTTGTCTTTGTTTTTCCCGATAATCAATCTTCAAAGGATGATGGTGGAATAGAATAGAACATGCTTCCATGATTTCACATGACCTCTTCAACTTTCCTTGATTAGGTTTCTAATGTTCTTAATTAAGCTTATGACGTTAAAGCGTCTTTGAACCCTTTGATTTTTCCAAACCCTTTAATTTTGATTTCCCGGCTTTTGATTTCTCAACGGGTTTAGGGAAACTCCTATGGTGGTTAGTTGGTGGTTTATTTTCCTTAACTTGTTGAGGCCGTCAAGGGTCTTGTGTCATAGTTCTACACACAATACAACGGTTCAAGTTCAATTAACATTCAATTCAACTTTTCATCAACTCAGAAGTATCAAGAACTCATTTAGAGCACTAATTAAGAATTGTATTCGATCATGATTGTAATATGGTACCTTACACATCTCACGCATGTCAAGTCACATATGAATAAATTTACATGATAAGTTTAGTTTCACTTTTTCTCTCTGACTAGGTAGATTATAATCTCAAACTCATCTTCATGCCACTTAAAGTATTTTCCCGGCTAGAATATTTGTTTGCAAACTATATAATTATTGCCACCGATAGAATAATACATAGTTATGGTTTGTACATCATACAGAACTAGATTCAAATTAGAGCACTTTCACATAGAAAAAATTGACATGGAAGCTTGATCTCTAAGATGGTGCAATTCGCATAAGAAAAAGGATAAATAAAGTCTGTAGTAGCCATTGCCAAATGGCTCACCAGTGCAGCGATGGCACAAGTGGCTAGCAACTTCTTGAAGTTGTTTTGACACAGCCACTACATGCATTCACAACTCAAGAATCATATAGTTTGATCGTTGATCGTCTAAACCTTCGCTTCTCTAAACCTCTAGACTCTAGTTCCTTTTAACCCTTAATCGTCAAGGTAAGCCCCATGGGCTTATTTAAAAAAGAATAATGAAGAAAAAAGTTGATTTTCTCAACCAAATCAAGCCAGACTTGTTGCGTTGGAAAGCTACTGAACAAGCAATTTTGATTCTAAGATTTCGCCTCATTTGAGAGATTGTAGAATTGTTCGTAAGCAATCAAAGTTATCAAATTGAACAAGTTTTGAGGTTGGGGCAGCTGAAGTTCAGCAGTGCTACAGTGCTAGCCAACAGTGCACTGCAGAGCCGTTTTTGCACCAAAATAAAAATAAAAATTCCCCAAAAAAATTTAGATGCCTTCCGGGCTGCCCCGTTCAGGCCCTCTTGACATTTAAGGGTTAACCTCGGCTCCACATGCGTGACAATCATTATATCTTGCATCCCTATGACCCTATTAAGATTGTCAAAAACACATAAATACTTCATTTTGATTGCCAATCTTTGTAATAATTATTTCTCTCCATGAGATGATATTCTTAAGTTGTGAGTACACACATAATGAAATTGGAAAGCGTTTTGAAGAGACACTACTCACTAAAAGAAAATAATAGGGAATCACCATGTTCTTGTTGAAGTAGTAGATAAAGGGTAGTGTTGCTAAAAGCCAAAGGGGTTTGGGTAGGAATAATTGATGTGTGGCAGAGGGGTTGCGGCATGGGCTTCCCTTTGAGGCATGTAGTGTTGAGTTATCCTATATGGGTTGCCAAAGGGCACCTCAATTGTATACTACTTAAGCGGGGGAGCCCTTGAGTAAAGACATCTCTTTCTACGCATTCCTTGTGTTTGTGTATGTGTTTTGTGCATTCCTCTATCTCCTTTAATAGTTCTTTGACAGTGAGCTTGAATGTTTAAAAAAACACCTTTCAACAACCATGTACAAACACATTGATGGGCACCACAGGCCTTGGCTTGGTGGTAAGGGCTCATGGCCCCCAAGGAGGAGGTTGTGGGTTCTATTCTCCATGCCGGCCCAAAATTTAGATTCTAAAAGAAGTAGTAAAAGCGACTTGAATGCATAATTGGCAAGTGGCAGTGAGGCCGAGTTGGCGGCACAATCATGATATATATAGCAATAAGAGAAAGTAAGTGCGCGAGCGCAAGTAGAATATGGTTGGAACCATACCTGAGTGCAGCAATGAAAGATGAGAAAGACAAAACAAAGGGATAAGTTTTGTGCGGGGTTCAATGATAAAATAAATGATAAGCGTACTAAGTTTTAAATTTGATTTGACCGGTTGATGTCTTTGCGGGACTCAATGATAAATAAATGATAAATGTAAGAGCATGGCCACCAGGGCCACCCATGCCTTCAAAGAGTCTCTCACACTCCAGAAGTAAATGAAAAGTGCCAAGGGCCCTTTCTAAATACCTCTTGACTTTAGATCCTAGCGTGTTAAAAATTGGACCTTCAAATCACTATTTAGCTGACTATATCCTCACATTTTATTTGTGATTGGTCCATCGACTATTTGATGCGCACTTTTGATATGTGGAGGGAGTGCAAGGATGGGGGAGTGTGAGTGCAAGGGCCCTTCAAATATAGATGAATAATTTGAGAGAATTAGTCCTAGCGTGCATGGGTGGAAATGCTTTAAGTTTTTAATGAAAGACTCTAAATACCCCGGACGTTAATGCAAGAGGACAAAAGCTGCCACCTATTTGAACGTGTTTTGGGATGCCCTTGGGAATTTTCAACCCTTGGGAGAGGGGGTAACTCTCCAAGTGGGCTCTTTCTCCGCCTTCTTCTTCGTCTGAGAGCTCTCATACCGCCGGTGCATATTGTTACTCAACAGGGCAGAACATTATCATCACGGCAGCAACTGAGGTGCTACATCATTCTCTGGAATTAGTGAACTAGGAACTCTGAAAGGTTTCATTCTGTGAGAGAATACTCGTACTTTGGGTTCGATGATTGTTGCTGGTGCTTCGAGAGGATTCGATTTCCAGTGTGTTTCACGTTTGCGCATAGGATTCGACGTCGTGTTCCATTTTTGAGAGTTCCTTCTCGTAGTCGGAATGTGATACAGCTCACTTGTGCATCTGGTTACCCTTCCTTCCCCTTTCAAGACTTGTGAATATTAATTGTTGGATTTACCCGGTCCAGCACCCGTGATACTTGAATCAGTACCTCGTCATCCGGGTATTAGAGCAGTATTATCCGGATATCCAAGAAGCAGACTAGCTTAGCTGTAGAAGCAGTCTAGCTCAGTACGAGCAAGCAATCATGAGAATGACGAATCTCTCCGGGACTTGTACCCCGCACTGTTCTGTAGTAGCTCTCTTGTTTTCTTGTGAATTAGTGCGCACTGTGGTGTCGAGCAAGTGCGTCGTCCTTGCTGGGGTTAAGTGTGCTTTGGAGTGAGTGTAGCCGTTGTACTAGTGGTATGTACAAGGCGTGTACTGTTTATGTTTATGGTAAAATATATTCAGTTGCTTGCAAAGCTAGTGTCCCTGTGTACTGAATCGTTTTTGACTGTGTACGAAGCGTTATAATATCTGTAACATTGTTGGTGTTATCCAATATTAATTAGGCGGGTGATCGAGGTTCTTGAAGTTGTTGTAGAGCTTGTGATCTGCACGCACACAGTGCCCGGGCACGATGGCCCAACGTGAGATCGTGTTTGTGAATGGTTCTAATGTGAAGCTTAAATTCAGTTACCGCTACGGTTTGACTGCAAGTAAGATACAGTATCTTGAAACCCTAGCCCCTGGCTCTTCGTTCAGATACAAAGTTCGAGACGACGGTACCTACGAAAAGATAGAGGTAGATTACCTAATAATTAGTAGCGAGGGGTCGGAACAATTCAAGCCCACCAACCTTAAAATCAACGCAGACACCATGTCTAAATACAGTCAGATCACAGTGGCCGACTGTGGTGACGTTGGTACGGCGAGGAAGTTTCGATTGGAGACAGTGGATCGGTAAGCACTCAAATTAGGGTTCATTTATCAATTGCGTGCAATGAGTTAGCTGGAGACTTGGAAACCAGCGTGTAAGTACGTAGTGTGCATTGTAGAGCGCTGACGAAGCACGAAATCGTTTGCATGCAGAGCTCCCACACCTGGGGCAGGCGGGATCGCAAGCGGGGTCGTAAGCGGGATCGCAAGCTCGGTTCGCGCGTTCATTGGAAACGGAGCCTCCGCCCAGGACATTCCACGCTAGTGCTTCATGATCGTGGGATTGATACAAACTGCCCTTGTCGGTGACTACTCGAAAGGAGGCTGGTGCCGGCAACTTCTCACTTGGTCGTCTTACTCACGCAACATAGTGGACTCTAGTTGATTCCCATCGTAGGCTGCCACAATCAGCGGCCAGGAGTACAACATACAATTATACGTCGTCCAAAGCTGGTCATCCTTCTCGTTGCGGTACGTCTTGATCGTTATTTCGAGGCCGGGCAAACGGACATCGAAATTTGAATATCTATTTCGATTCGATCAGAGAATTTTTCTAGAAACGTCACTAGCTAATTAAGCCCTGCAATGATGAATCAGAGGCAGGAAATGTGAATGTATAAACTCATACAGGTCACGAATTAATGTGCAAGTAGATGATTTTTCTGTTTGTTTGGATCTCCATGTTGCAAACGTTGCATCTGATTAGATGATGCTACGCTCAAGCAGCTTCTTGGCTACCCGAAAGGTACAAAGCATGTTTGTGGATTTGAATGTTATCAATTTGAATGAGGCAAGAGCATGGAGCATTGTCTTAGCAAATGGAGAAAATTTATGGCCACAATGACAGCGAAAGGGCACATGTCACTTCATTTGGGTGAAAAGGACGCATTTTGGTCTCTACATCAGTATTCTGGTCCCCCCATCTTCTCCTCGGACGCTCAAAGTATACCTTACTTTTTACTGTGAACTGAGCCTACACTACACTCTAGAACGATCTGGAGTGTTTTTGAGCTGAGAACTGAGGTTTTGCTTCACTACAGTATCTAGAGTA
This sequence comes from Pohlia nutans, assembly GCA_022496805.1. Taxonomy (NCBI): domain Eukaryota; kingdom Viridiplantae; phylum Streptophyta; class Bryopsida; order Bryales; family Mniaceae; genus Pohlia; species Pohlia nutans. The sequence goes on along the minus strand of CM040095.1, from coordinate 15,115,733 downwards.
CGTTCCAGACACTAGAGCTGATCATATGTGGCATATAAATGGTGTTGTTTGTGGTTACATAGAAGTGTGTAGTTCAAGCTATTGACATGTTACAATAAGTGGGTGTTACGAGGTTGAGACAATCCGGTACAAATAGTTACCAAAGGTGTAGATTATCTACATGACGAAGATCATTTTTATTGAGTTTTGGATATACAAAGACCGTAAGAGACAATGGATTCTACATTCTACATGAAGATAATGTGCTTATGTGGTTAGTCATTCATATATATATGAATGATTCTTTTCTTTTCAAAAATGATTTGAAATTAAGTATCAGAATTAAGAAGGCATTATCAAAGAAGTATGAAATGACTCATATGGGAGATCTTTACAGTGATTTAAACTTTCAAGTTACTAGAGATAAACAAAGACTCATTCTCTGTTTAAGCTAATCAAACTATACTAAAAAGAAGCTTAATTCCTAAACATCCTCATCCCTCTCCAAATTTGGAAATTTTCAAAAAAATCTTATAAAATGTAACTAAGAGGGATATTTTGAACTTGATGTATATGAATGAAAGTTGTACATTATGAATTTTTTATTCTATCCATACTATAGATCTATGATTGTTGTCACTAATATTTTGTATAAAATTTGAAACTTAAAATCCAAAATTCATTTGTAATTTGATTACAAATAAGTTACTAACAATTTGTACAGTCATAGAAATTTTTATAATAGGTTGAAACGTGATACTCTAAGTGAAGTGATTTTTGGAGAATTTTTGGTTGCTCAATTTTATGAATTGATTTTTGAAGAGCACTTTTTCATTGAAATCTTTGGAATTTTGGGTGAGCCACTAAACATTGAAACAAGGCATAAAATTTTCACAAATCATATCCTTTTTAATAATTGGATCACACATGCATGAGCTAACTTCTCATAAAATATATAGTAAAAAATCCACACTGTAAAAAGTTAATGACAGATGAGAAAACTGTGTTTGATTTAGTACATCGTCCACTTTCTCGAAGTTGGACGTTTAGGGGTTAGAGACTTTAACTTAAGTTATACTAAATCTATGTCTACGCCATTGGAGGCTAATTGTAATCTTCAAAGTGTAAATGAGATTACATAAGAAAAAGAGAAATCAAGGTAAGGCAAACAATTGGAACCATACAAATCATCAGTTGAATGCCAAATGTATTTGGCTATAACTACTCAACTAGAGTTATCTCAAGGAGTAAATATAGTAGCTGGTAAAATTCTAAACCAAGGCTCAATCAGTCACCTCCATAAAATGAATATGGAGATATCTGAATGGAACAAACAATGAGGGTTTAGTATAGGTGATTGGATATTGTAACTCTAATTGGGCTAGAGATCCTATAGAAAAAGAATCAAGAACATGCTATGTCTTTATGTTAGCAATGCGGAAATTTCTTAACCCCTAAATGACGGAGGGGGTAAGGGCAAAACATAAATGTGTTATAAAAAATTACTTCTTCAACTTTGATGAAGTTCGGTCCAAAAAAGAAAATGAGGAGCTTGATGTTTAGTAATTTGCCATACGGTCAAATATCAAAAAATAGCTTTTTATCATCTCATGGTGAATTTCGAAGCATTTAACTTCAAATATTTATAAGAATCACAAATTTTATTTTTAGAATTTGAAATTTTGTATGATCTCTTAAAACTAGACATTCTATTCTAAAATCTAAAATTGAAAATTTTTCAATGGAGAGAACATCATTACTTTCCCCAAATAGTAAGTTTTCTAACACTAGACAATGTAGAAGTGTTTTTCTTTGAAAATTTCTCCCCGGTGGAGTTTAACTCGGATTTACATGATTCAAATTGGGTTGGAAAGTAGACTTGATTACCTATTTAAATGTATTTTTTATTTTCTATAATTTTTTTTCTATTTCGGGCAGCCCATAAAAAAAGGGCAGAGACCATAAAATGGTTGGTCCGTCACTTAGGGGTTAAAGAGTGTAAAACAAAAAGCTATTGCACAATCAAGTGTTGAAGTTGAATATTACGTAGCGATGAAGCAACGAAGGAAGCTTCTTAGATCATACATATTTTGGAGGAAATGAATTTTACTCAAATAGGGCCTACATGGTGTTTTCATGGTAGGGCGTTCAAAATGTGTAGTGTGACATCGCATAATAAACAAAAGGTGGTAGTAAACATTTTCTATTGGTCATTGAAATTAGTTTCTTGGAAGAGAATTAAACACAATGAAAAGGAATTTTAGGATTGTATGTATATTAATAATTTCAAAATAATATAAAATAGTATTTGGACCAAAATGTAATGAATATTCCAAAAAAGGATGAGAATGTTCCAAAAGATTCCAAAGATTATATTCTTACTAAATTAAAATGTTTTTGGTATTTTCCCTATTTATTATATTACGTCATTAATGCAAATGCTTTATTTACATTTTTTACGATATAACATTAAATACTTTTTTATTGAGAACTATGACACCCTAGCGTGAGAAAACACCCTGTTGTACTACATTATTATTTACCAAAGATGGTTGTAAATATTGGGGGTGTTGGAATTAAGTTACTTATGAGAGAATTGATAAAAAAGAAGCCAAATTTATTCTTATTTCACTGTAGGAATGTCAAGTTATATGAGATGTTGGGAAAGAAAAAGGTGACATCGATGGCAACAACCAACGTCTTTACAAATGTCAAAACTTAATTTTATCAACATTGGGCATTATTATCACTGTTATATGTTTTTGTTCCAATATCACATTTAACTTGACATTCTTATAGTATTTGAAAAAACATAACAATTGAAACTCTCTTTAAAATTGCATCGCTATGGTGCTATAGAATAAATATACATTATTTTGTTTTATTTACTCATGTGAATTCTTTATCTTTTCCATAATATGTTATCAGCTTATACTTATTTACTTAGAACTATTACATTGTTTATTATTCATTGTACTCTATCAAAACCTTTGCATAATTAACTAGAGAAGTTGAACAATAGTAAGACACTTTCTTCATTGGAATCACGACTAAAAATATTTATTTTGAAGACTAAGTTGTGTTTGAATTTCAAGATAAAAACATTCATAAAAATCCTTTTAAACGTTAAAAAAGTGTAATTGACGGGTCAATGAACAGGATCCATTGTGTTGCAGAGAAATCGAGTACCCAAACACAACAAAAACAATAAGTTGTAGCTCAAGGGAGCAAAATTGGAAGGCAAAGGGGCAACATGAGAAGGAATATTGGTGGCGCAAAAAAATGATGGTGGCAAAAAAATGAATGAGACAAATTAGGGTTTATTACCAACCTTTGGAACATGCACACCCTTCTCCCTTCAATTCACTCCATTGCAATTCAAAGATTGATGTCACCACGAATGTCAGTGTCACTAGCCATCATTTCCAAACCCTTAAACCGCTGTAATCACCTTCTATATAGTGTGTGGACTATTCACAATCACTATACATGGGTAATCAATATATATTGTCTATCAATCTAGAATAATGAGCCCTTCCTTGAATTAGCTACATAGGGACTACAAAGGCATCATTACATCTTGCTTGTATTATATTTTACTCGCACTAATCGTAAATTTCAATATTAAATGCAAATATATTTCATCTTTTTTTCAAAGTCAAGGGCTCATATAGGCGTAGGATGTAAATGCTTTTATATACCGGTACCTCTAGTTTCAGTTTAAATATGTCTTATATGGTTCCAGGTAATTTTAGAAAATCATTTTGAAGATCTCACTTTGTGAACTAAGAATGAAATTTGACATAAATCAATTTTGTTATTTAAAAAATAAAATCACAATATCTTATTTTGAAGATCTATACTATACAAATGATAGTCAACTACACTAAATAGGTAGATTAGTGTTAGATAATTATAAGATTTGAAAATATTATAGATTTTTATTCTTGACAAATTTTTTTACCAAAGACATTGATTCCAATACTGTTGAAAGATCCCCATCTTGACCAATATAGAGGGTAAAAAAATTGGTCAACAGTAAAAACTTACAACATGTTTATGTAAATTAGTGTATCTAACACTAATCTACCTATTGAGTGTAGCACAAGAGCTAAGAAAAATCTGGATGGATGAAAACGTCAATGTAGATAGTGAGCAGAAGCCTCGAAGTATGTTCAATGTCAATAAAATGAATGCTAGCGCATGAAAGCTTAATTTTTTTTTAAATATTAATTTTTTATTTAGTGAATTAAAAGTATTAATTAAAAAAATCCACCAAATTTACTATTTTTATATTTAGTGTTGAAAATTTAATATTACTTACGAAAATTACAAATCATATGATTAAAAATTCAAAGCATAATTTATGACAAAATATCATTTTTTTCTAAAACAATAAATTTTCTATCACTACAACTATGTTGCCAGGTGTTTGATTGTAAATAAGTAAAATTTTATTCTTATTAATTTGATTCTTATTGTAAATAAATAAAATTATTATCCTTATTAAAAGATAGGAAACTTGGAGAAATAATAATAAAAATAAAATCATGATAAAAAGTTTTCCCCCAACAAATTGGTATTATTTTAATGATTATTTTCCACTCGAGCCGATCCAATGATACAACTTGATAATCATTCCAAATATCTACGCAGGATGTAGATGATGACTAACAAACAGAGCAGCGTCACAGCAACGCACTCTGCCATCTACGAAATACCCATTAAACAATGGAAATAGGTAAATCTACGAATGACGCCTCAATATCTTCACAGTTCGTAGATGGGAAACTCCGTGGGAGAAGCAGCGCGTGACAGTTTTGCACCTTCGGCCTCGCTGTTGCGCCGATTGAGTTCATTGCAACGATCGAGGCGAGAGTTGATTATTGCGGAGTTTTGTTTTTTGTTTTTTCGAAATTTTGAAGGTTTTGGTTTACCACGCTGGTTTCTTTCGCGAGGTTTTTTTTCAATTTTTCGGTGATTTTTGAGCTTTGGAGGTGTTTTGCGAGTCCGCCATGGCTGCTCCCGTGTCGGACGACGTTTCGGCTGCGATTGAGCAGCTGTATCAGTTCGGGGAGCGGTTGAACGAGTCGAAGGAGAAGTCGAAGGTGCGTTTGCAATTTTTTTATTGTCATTTTTCCCGTAATATTTGAAACTATTCGTAGTTTTCTTGGATTGTTTGTTAGTTTTTTTTTTTTTTTTTTTTTTTTTTTTCTTGCGTTGTGGCTTTAGTAAATGGACGTATGGCTCTGTCGTGACCAGAATGAGGCGGACTACTTAGGTATTATCGCTGCAGCGAAGGGAAGCGCGAAGTCGAAGCAGCTGACCGCGCAGCTCATCCCTCGTTTTTTCAAGTATTTTCCGAGTCTGTCCTCCGATGCTATCAATGCGCAGCTGGATTTGTGCGAGGAAGAGGAGCTTGGGGTCAGTTTTCGCTTCCTGTTGATTTTTTAGGGCGGTTCTCCTAAACCCTAGCTGGACGGAGTGTTTGCGCATTGAGCAACATTCACGTTATGAGTGGCAATCGTCGGACACGCAATTGTTCATGGTGCATTACTATTGTTAGCAATGCGCATATCAAGAAGTGCTGTCGTTCCCACCTTATCACATTGTTTCTTTCGCTTAAGTTTGTCAGGTACGGTCAAGTCATCCAAGAAACCTCATCACATTGTTTGTTTCGCTTTAAGTTTAAAATCACAGCGGGAGTTATAGTCAGATTCTCAAGTCATGGTTTCTTAACTAAATTAAATTTCAGGTTAGGGTTAGTACTCGAGCAATTTGATTTTTAGTCTATTTGGATATCTTGTCTTCATGCAATTTACAATATATCAAGGCGTGGTCATGTGCGTCGAGCAATTATTTTACAGACGCTTTCTTTCTTCTTTGGTTTCTTATTTTCTTTTTTGTACACAACATTAAGCTAGTGTTTATTATTGCATTGGCAGATTCGGGTGCAGGCGATTAGAGGATTGCCACAACTATGCAAAGATACACCAGAGCACTTGCCCAAGATTGCAGACGTACTGGGACAACTACTTCTTGCAGGTATGGGGATCAATTTTTGGTGCCGTGTTTGTACATATTTATGCATAGTTTGGCCTAACGTTAGGCTTAGGAAGTATAATAGTGGGATTGTGCACTACTTGAATACTCATTTTCTTGATATGACGTTGCACCAGAAGAAGCATTGGAGCGAGATGCTGCTTCGAAGGCATTGATGTCATTGCTACGTCAGGACGCGAAAGGTAGTTAGAATTTCAAACTCCGTAGCTTCTCAGAACCATTACTTTAAATGTTGAAACGGCAGGACACTATTTTTGTGGAGAAGGAAAGTTTGAATCCGTTCGTCCAGGACATTATCCTCGAGTCGAGGATAATTTCAGAGAATATTTTCGCAGAAATATTTTCTCCTTCGTGTGATCTTTCATATTTTCTAGATTCAGATCTTATCTTGTTTGTGAATTTCGTGAAAGATGATGTAATAGTTTAATTTGATTATATAATTGCAGGTTTTCTAAAACTTTGAATTGATTGTTTGGTATGACTTGCAGGCTCATTGACTGCTCTATTCAAGCACATCGAAAATTCTGATGAAAACCTTCGAGATAAAGTTCTGACCTTCGTAAAAGAGAGAGTATGAATTTGTTTAACCCTTTGACTTGTTAACTGGGTTGTTTTGGCTCCTTGGTGAGGAGTCCTGTTTGTCCCATATCTTCTTATTTTTCTTCACGACTTTTTAATATATTACATTAGATTTAAACTTCATACTGTATTCAACTTTTGCTGCTTTTGTTTTTTCTGGTTAGACCTGCGAAGTTCCCAAGATGTGGGGATTTCTGTTTAGTACAGATGTATAAGCACATATATGTTCACCGTTTTTATAAATCTGATCACGGCAGTGGTGAGTGGCAGCTCATCACTACCATGCATGATGATGATGTTGGTTGGAGCATTTGTGTATTTCAGTTTCAGGGTACTGTAAGACTGGCCTCGAATTTTTATTTGAAATTTCCTCCTATGCTGGCGTTTTTCATCCGACCTATTAGACTTATTTGTTATGCTCTCCTTTCAGGTGTTCCCAATCAAGAAGGAGGTTTTACATCCCCAGGATGAAATGGAAAGGCACATCACGGATCTCATAAAAAAGGTCTTTTAGCTGTCTTCTAACTCCCTGTGCCACTTATTTCCATGATATTCTTGTCATTGAGGACTGTCGTATTGACTGTAAATTTTGCCATATAATTTGGTTAGGGACTAAATTGATGCATCTCTTGATGCTTAAGAATCTACTCTATTATTATCTGTTCTACAATCCAGTGAGCAGCTTTTTACAATTGACCATTTAGTGTATCATGCTCTGTGAAATGCACGGTTGGTGCAGAGTTTGCAACTGAGGCCAGTGGTGATGCAGTGTCTTCAAGATGTGACAGGAGCAGAATTCAAGATGTTCATGGACTTTCTCAAGAGCCTAGCCCTTTTTGGCCCCAATGCCCAAGCGGAACAGGTTCAAGAGCTCTTGGAGATCGTTGAGGGTCAAGCTGATTTGGATGCTGTCTTCAATGTGTGTATTTCTCCTTACCTGCGTATTCTTAATTATCTGTCAGTCGCTAACCTCAGTCATTTAAACACGCTGCTTTATGGGGTATTGACAGTTTTGGTGACATGTTTGATTTCTCAAGGTTCATGAATTGTACTGTAATTAACTAGAGGTAGGTTTAACAAGTCTTGTATGCTGTTATTACTCTGGGTTCCAAGGCAATTTCGCCCAGGGAATGTATGCAATTACAATGTTGAACTGTACCTAATCATACTAGATCTGAGATTTTGTCTTTGAAAAAAATTTAAGTTTACTAGAAACCAGTAGCATGAGATTGTAGGCCATTATCAATGCCCTCAAAAATGGCCCTTTTTGATGTCATGGTGGATGTTAACCAGAGTTGTGTGTGTGTAGATAACTGATACCGACCACATCGATCGCTTGATGTCTTGCCTAAACATGGCTCTTCCTTTCTATGCTGTAAGTTTTTGCTGCTGCGCAGATTGCCCTTGAATCATTTATCATTCAGAATGATGTAGAAAGAATGATTGAGCTGTGGGACTGTGCATATTTCTGGAATTTGCAAGTGAGACCTGCTTTCTTGGATGCTGTAATTTGAACTCTTGTGATCCCTTTTTCTGGACAGACAGTTTACGTTATATTGGGTTGCGTTTTGTTATATTTTCACTACCGTTTTTCCAAATTTGATTGTGCTTTACAAATACTTGGTGAATTTCACTATTCACATTTCTTACACTGTCGATGATTTGTATGTGTGCATATACAGCGTGGGGCCTCTAATAGCAAGTTTCTGAATTACATCAACAAGCATTTGCTTCCGGTATTTGAAAAGGTACATTTGATGATCATCCATAGAACACTACATTGAATTCCTGATTAGGGATGGGTTTTAAAGTTATGTGCAAAGCGAAATGAGATGTTTTACTTTGATGTGCTTTGTAGTGCATGCATTCTAATCTGATTTAGAAATTTACAAAGTGGTAATACAGTGTGTTAAGTGTTCCCCAACAGTAGAGGTACAGTAAAATCCATCTAAATTACCGTCGGCCACACTGACTCAATATTTCAGTGCAGTTGTTACCCTTCGGTGAAGCTAGAATTTTGTGCGAATGGTGAATTTCTTTACGTGTGAGAGTGACTTGAAGACAGCAACTTACCCCTTTACTGATGTGGTTCTGCAACAGCTTCCAGAGGCAAAGAAGTTGGACTTGCTGAAGAATCTAGCCGAGAGCTCACCTTACACTTCTGCTCAAGATGCTCGGCAGCTTCTTCCATCCATTATTCTGCTTCTCAAGGTGATAATGCCTGTACTGTGCAGTGCTCTGCAAATTATGATCCTTTAGATTCTGTGTTGATGTGGAATAAACAAGCTTTCATAAATCATCATGTTTGAAATTTAGTGAATTTCTTCAAGTGAACGTGCAGATATTAGCTGTGGTCTCTGAATGCCAGCTACTGACAAAAATTTGCTATGTGCAGAAGTATATGCCACGAAAGAAAACATCAGAAGAACTGCAATCTACATATGTGGAGTGTCTACTTTATGCATTTCATGAATTGGCTCACAAGGTTCACATTCACACCCCTTCTGTGATTGTGAGCTAGGGATTTGTTTGTGATTACGTGCTAGGAATTTGTCTGTGATTAACAGTGCCACGAGTAGTAAGTTTTCAAAATTTGATGTGCTTTTATGGTACTTAATATCTACTTTTCAGAGAGTAGTTGACAGGATACATTTGTTGTGGAGATACTGTGAAATACTCCAGTCATACATTAACATATCTGCTGTGCGTGGTCAAAAACATTGCAGACACCCAATACAACAAATAGCTTGTGTGGGTACAAGATTGTGACTGGCCAACCATCTGACCGTTTAGGAGAGGATTTCACAGAGCTCTTTACAGATTTCAATGAGAGGTGAGATGATTGCCATGCTATTAGGGTTATCTACGTTTTTGGAAGTTGGTTACCTTGGGTTTGGGCATCCATATTCAGTTTATCTTATTTAATGGACCAGTCCAGGATAATCTACTCTTTTCTGGTAATAGAAGTGAGTGCTGGTGGTGCTTCAAGAACATGCTCTGTTGTTTCATGAAGTGGAGGTGAAACATTCAATTATTGGCTATTTCCTAAGGCCCATGGCCGAACTACGATGGCCCATTTGCTTGCTGTCAGATTCCTTAGATTCCTCTAGCCAGTAAGCACGGGCTTACGCGGCTACTGTCTGCCGCACATTTTATATGCTGAAATTCTTCTTGTGACTCTGCTCAGGTTGACTGTAGTAGAGGAGCTGGCAAAGGCAGCCAACAAGAAGTTGACACAGGGAATGTCAGAACTCAACAAGGCGTTATCAGCAGCAAAAACTGACCCCGAGAAAGCTGTAGTGGTAATGAATCGTAATCCTCCATGGTTTCTATGGAGTAGGATACCGTCAAGTCTAACTATTCAATCGCTCAGTGTTGCAGATCTCGATTCTGACTAGAATATTCTTCTTTGCTTGCTGTGCTAAACTATGGTTGTTCAAATTCAGCACTTCACTTACCCCTTGCTTACGAAACCTACTTTGATTTGATTATGAATTAGTATTCGTGCTCATCAATTTCTAAAGGGTGTCTGATTCCTGAACTCATCTTGTAATCCTCTTTTTTTGTACTCATCCTTTTATGATTCAATGATTTGTTCGCAGAAAGCAAAGAAGCTCAATTCAAGTACGAGACTCCGCTCAAACAACAACATTGTTACTCTGGCGCAGGTAAGTCATCATTATGTTTTTAGAGATATCCCTACTCTCAAGTTTACAATGCCAAGTCTCTTGGGACATCGGTATAGGTGGGGTTCGATAGTTTGGTCACTTGTCCTCTACATACCTCGCTGCTTCTTGATGTAGTTTGTAGTTGTGTAATTGTCAGTAACGGTTGCCATATTGACGGAAAGTATGATTTTTGCAGCCCTTGCACCAGAAATCACCTACCTTTTTTGGAAAAGATAAAGCTATAAATTTATCTTGGAAGGAGACCGTAAAGCCGGCTCCAAATCCTGCTCCAAAAGAAGGTGCTGCTCCTGTTGCAGCTGCAGGCGGAGGGTAAGTTGGATTCTCTGAGGAGGAGCCCATTTAGTGGAGCATTATAGTTTATTCCACGCTTTAGGTCCTGATAATGGAGTTATCATGATTGCTAGGTAATGGATTTCTTTTCTCATATATCATGTTTTTTTCTTTTCTTGTGACGAGTCTTGTAATACTTAAACCCGTTATTTAAATGCCTTTTTTTTCCCCTGCAGAAAGAAGCGACAGATAAATAACACAAATGGCAGTGGCGCTTCTGCTTCAAAGAGGGGTCGTGGAGATGGGCTGGGTTCTAGTCAGCTAGTGAATAGGGCACTTGCTGGGCTTGGTGGCACTTCGAGGGGTGGTTTTGGTGGCAGAGGTGGAGGCGCTGGGAGAGGTGGCCGGGGAGGATGGCGTGGGGGCCGGAACAATCGTAACAGAGATTATTGATACATGTGGCCTTAATTTCTTCGTTAGTTTACCATGTAATATCAGATCATTCCAACTCAGCCACAGTGATCTTTTGTTAGACTACTACCCACATTGTTCAAGTTGGGAAGCTTTTGAGAATTTCACGCGAGACACAAAACATGCAATACCAACTTCGTTATGGTGGGGGGACAGGCCAGTGCGCTTTTACCTGACTGACTTCAGCTGAACAAGAAGTTGTACCCTGTACTCGGATCGGGCACAAAAGATGAATTGGTCATCCCTTATTTATTTTTTCAAGCATTCTGGACTCTCGACTCTTGCTGTCGTTGAGCATACTATTTGGGAGTTCATAGCTCTGCTGTACGTGGGCTCATGGAAAGTTTTGGTTGCATCGATGCGCAGGACGGACTTGATAGTGTTGACACTCAGGTTTTAGTCAAGATTAATTGTGGTATGCCGGCGGTCTTTTCTGTAGTTGCAAACCAAGCGTCTGGAGCAGCCTTGGATGCGCTCACTAGAATTAGGTGCCCGGGGGAAATTTATGAGAAGCGAATTGAGTGCCTGGTACAAAGGCGCTGCACTTTAGGGAGTTGTGGAATGATGGCTGTGTCATCGAGATTTCTTGCCTTTTTCTTGTGCGTGATACTTGGATCTGCTTGTCTGATGAGCTACAGAATGTGCAACGTTGCTAATTAGAATGGATCTTACCTTGTTTGTAGAGTCAGGGAAGGGCAATCGACCCATTCATTGTTAGATTTCCACGAGAAAAATTGGTGATGATGTTAAGTAATGTAAGAGCATTATTAATCCAACAATGTTAAAGGGGCAGTACAAATGAGAAATGTGTCTTGCGAGCATATCATAGTGCAAACGTTTCTTGCATTAACCTGTGCATCCCACTAGCTTTGCCATGAAAGAACCGTTTACTTATTGCATGGACCCCCTGCACTAATGCTTCCCCAGTTGTGAAAGCTTATTGCAATGTCAAGGGTGCTGAATTCTGGATTCATAACATTCAGTAGCCTCTGTGATTGCTACTAGGATGGAATGACATGGGATATTCCACATCACATTAGTAGTTAATCAAAAGCAACTAATAATGGTGAACAGTAATCAAAAGCACTCACTCAGTCACAATTCAATAGTGTCTTTTAATTGTTCATTTGATTCAATAGTCCATTCAATTACAAATATAATAAAACAATAAAATATAATCAAATGTTTAATTGGTATTTGAACACCAGCTAACTCAATAGCTAGCTAGGAACCTTGTTTAATGTGACAAGTCTTTAACCCCTAAATGATCAAACGACCATTTTTTGGTTGCTGCACGTTTTTAATGGGCTGTCTGCAACAAAAAAAATAAGTTTTTGAAAAAAAAAAATTAGAATAAAAATACTACATCAAGTCTACTTTCCAACGCAATTTGAACAATAACGATCCGACTTAAACTTTACCCGGGAGATTTTCTCAAAGTGGATCACCTCAACATTGTCTATGTATTGTAAAATTTGCTATCTGAAGAAAGTAGCGATGTTCCCTCCTTCATTTCTTTTGCCTTTTTTAATTTTACAATAGTTGAACCAATTTTAACTAATCATGCTAAATTTCAAACTCTAAAAGTAAAAATTATAGTTTATACAAATTATCAAAGGTTAATGCTTTCAAATTCATAAAAAAAAGATTTAAAGATTTTTTAGAAGTTTGACAATTTGCAGAGATGATGCCCTACATTTTGTTTATTGAACTAAACCTCATCAAACATATGGAAGGCACATATTATAACACATATGTGTTTTTTCTAACACCCCTCGGGCTTTTAGGGTTAATGACTAAATGTCCATAAAAATAAGTCTATAGTAACACAAAGACCACTTTAATTTGAATAGATATATGAAGATATAGTTCAATGTTGAATTTCTTGAAATTGCACTGAACCCGAGTATCATACACTCTCAAAGAGATTTTAAGGCTCCATCTTCATATTGTGACTTTCAAGTGCATTATTACAACTCTGAAAACTAAGGGCCGCTTCACACTATGGCCGAAGGTCGAGAGGTCGTCAATTTCCACCAATCAAATTGCAAGAAACTATGGGTTCGGCCTCTCGACCCTTCACACTAAAGGCCAAAGTCCAACGGCTATCGCTCTCCAAAATGCCTACGTGGTAGTACTTTTTGACCAAGGCGACGGCCTCTCCAAAGGGAGTTTGGGTCGGACAGGAATGGAAACCCAAACTACCCTATGTCGTGGTCAGTTTCGGCATTAATTAATTACTTTTTGTCCAAAAGTGCCACATGTCATCTTGTGATTGGTATATGGTGACTTGGACCTCTCAAAATATGATGTGGAAATTAGATTTCAACACAATACTGTTCGAATCTGACCCTCACATACGGTATGGTCGAGAGGCCGTAGATTTTTTTTCATAAAAAATGAAAACTGTACTTTATTGCCTATTTTCAGTAGATTTCTTTAGACTCTCAACAAAGTTTGGACTCTCAATCCCACGGCCTCTCGACTTGGACGGCCATAGTGTGAAGCGGCCCTAAAGAGTGACCCTCACCTGGACCCTCAAGTGCTTGGAGCTCTAAAAATGACCAAAATGACCAACAGTAGAACTGGTTTAGAGTTGAGGTTTCAGTGGGCCGATTGAAACTGCACCAATTTCAGTCCGTGTTTCACCATTTTAATGAATCTGAGGTTGTCATAGCTACATGGGGATAAAATTGAACAGTGGCGTGTTTTCAAAGCACCAAAATTGTGACTTTCTAATGCAAATACCTCTGAATTTAAGATTAGCAAGACTACAGGTACTTGTCTATTCAAAAGGTTAGTGACCATTTCTTATAATCTCCAGTTGTAATTTTGAGGCAGCTCGGCAGTGTAGGCCATAAGTTTCATAGTCTTGCTCTTTGAATTTGAGCCTTCGATCAACCAAAAGTAGATTGAGCGGACGGTTTCGATTCAAGAGAAGAACTTAGCATTATGCCCAATAACCTTCTCCAAGCAGTCTGAGGTAATCTAATCCTTAATGTAAGATTCAAGTTTATAGGCAACTGTGTCGTAAAATCTCATCAGTTAATCAGAGAAGTTAAATAATCATGTACCTCTTTTCCTCTTCATCAACAAAAAGTACAGATCTGAATGCTATGAATTTGAACCTGACATCTACCCCGGCTCCCGGGTTATGTGGTCCAGATAAACATAATTGCACAATGAGCAGACAAATTCGAGCAACAATAATACCATCACAGAGTACTCCAAGTGAACCAAAGCTCACTGCAAAGCAGATGAGCTCAACACAAACTTCATTTAGCTCCCATGACTGGATCAGTACAACACGGCCTCAGTCTCTCTTTGTGTCACAAAGAGAGAGACGACTTGCCAGCGTTTATACTCAGACACGTAGTTGCTTCGGAAGATAAATAATAGTTCCAGCTTGAGAGAAATAGTTGCAACGGCGTCTTCACTTGAGATGCATTTCACGAAGATCTTTCCATGTACACCTTCTGTACTGGAATTTGACTTTCTTCATTGATTGAATTCTCAAACTGTGACATACACTTTCAACTGTGAATGAAGGGCTGTGGAGATCCCGAATGTGTCCTGCATGGGAACAGAACCATTGTCATTAAAAAATAGTGTATAATTTTCTTCAGTTTGTTCTGGACGGAATTGTAAGAGCATGCCCAGCAGCTGTAAATTAGTTGACCCAACGTCAAGATAAAGGGCAGTTGCTCTAGTGACGCCAACCCCAAGATGATGCTCAACGCCATTAAATTTGATTTCACCACGCCAAATACTACTGTCTTGGCGGGTGTTTTTTTTCTTGCACTAAACTTAATTTAGAGTTGTGGGGGATTCAACAGCCAGCAGTTGACTGACAACATGATGGGGAGCAATTTATAATGCTTTAACAAAAGGGAATTTAAGGTATTAGCTACAACAAAATATTGGGTGATGCTCGGACAAGAATGCAGACCCCTTCCCCTATGCTCATGTTCCCCCAATTTAAAATGGCGTTGCACCCATGAATTCATTAAAACTGCTGGGCTTGCTCTTACATAACATTATCAGGAACAGTGTCTGTGTGAAAAGAAGAAAAAGGAAAAAAAAATCAAATTAAAAAGAGAGGAAGATCATGCGTTACTTTTTGTTGGTAAAGCCGACAATTGTCTCAGATATTGAGCATAGGACAAAACAGGCCTGTGGGTTAAAAGTCATACAGTTGTACACAGTTACAAATGCCAGGGTGTTATTTTCGACACGCTTTTCAACATTGTTTTTTGATACTTTTGCAACTTCGATGTCCCGCTCTGATAGATTCTGCCTCAGGTCATTGAACTTTTATGATCCTCCTAGTACAGGGTCTAACGTTAGTTTGCCCTCAGGGAGATGCCATTCCATTCAAGAAAGAATATATATGCATGGTATCAACGTCTATGATGTAAGAGCATTCCCACCCATGCACGCTAGGACTAACCCTCTCAAATTATTCATCTACATGTGAAGGGCCCTTGCACTCACACTCCCCCACCCTTGCACGCCCTTCACGTATCAAAAGTGCGCATCAAATAGTCAATGGACCAATCACAAGTAGAATGAGAGGAATAATCATCGAATAGTCAACTCAATAGTGATTTCAAGGCCCAATTTCTAACACGCTAGAATCCAAAGTCAAGAAGCATTTTGAAAGGCCCCTTGAAACTTTTCATCCACTTCTTGAGGTCAGAGACCCTCTGAGGCCATGGGTGGCCATGCTCTAAGGTTCCATTAATTAGTGCTGAGAAAAGTCATAGTGCAGATTATTTGGTGCTACAATTGATCCGACTCCAATGAATCTACAATGAATATGTATTCCATATTTCCATTCCAGAAAGAATATGCATGTATGCATGATATCAATATATATATATATATATATATATATAAAAGATGTAAGATGCCATTAGTGCTGAAAAGTGACAGTGTACACTAAATAGTGCAATTAGAGCATGCAAGTGCTTTTGAGGGACCAACGTTAAGATTTGGTGTAAGAGCAGGCCCAACATCCTTTTTTCACTCACCAACGCTATTTTTGACTAGTAAAGTGTCTCTCATAGTTTGCAGTTTGATATTTCAACTCCAAATATTGTCCATATGACGGAGGTGATTTCCCCATCAAGCACTTTGTCCTACTCTGTGACAAGACCATGCTCCCACTTTATGAAGTTAACTTTAGTAAATTTATTCTCTGTCATTATGATTGTCTCAAGTTGAGACAAAAGTAGTAGTTTAAAATTGATTGATGACCTTTATTCTAAGCATGCTTGATGTTTGTTGCTGGGGAAGTTCCTAATTCTCTCATACCAACTTGCATGTGGACTTGGTGCACATTGACGAGCTGTTGGGCTTGCTCTAACGAGCTCTACTTGCTCCAAAGTCCAGCAACTACCCAACAACTACCCACTAACGCCAAAAAATAGTATTTGGAGATCAAAGTTTCAGTTTTCTCCGCCATCTACAAAAGCTATTATGCAAAAAAAAAAACTCACACTAGGCAAGCATCTTTACTCAGTCAACAATTAGATAACGAGCTTGAAGTTAAACTATTCACCGGCCCATGCTTCAAGGTCATCAAGTTCTTTTCATAAAATCTTCTTTTAATAAGTTGCCTTGGTGTTCGCACAATGAGTGTTACTGGGGTACATCAAGTGTAACATTCCCTTAAATTAAAAATGACCCTCAGATTTAATGCTTGGTGGACATATTTGGTCTCGAGTTACTGGGCTTGCTTTTACCCCAAGAAAGTTACTTCACAAGCCATTAAAGTCAACATAAATTTCCATTTGTACACATGGAGGTTTCAAGGATTCCAATTACAACAATATCTAATTCAAAAGTAGTGCATTCTTGTACAGTAACAATAAGTATTTATATAGTGTCAAACGTTGGGAAATTAGTGAAGGGCAACCTAGCTAATTGCACTATTAAGTGTACATTATTTGGAGCTACAATGCTCCGACTCCAATGAATCTACAATGAATATGCATTCCATTCAAGAGAGAATATGCATGATATCAACGCCTATAGATGATTTAAGATTCCATTAACCCCTAAAGGACCATAAGGCCACCAAGTGGCTCCAATTTTTTCCAGTGATTTTGAGCAGGTTTTATGTAGATTCCTTTTTGTTAATTTAATTTAATTTTTATTCAACATATATGTAATATTCTTCACTGATTCCAATTATATAAAATTTTGTCCCATTCAAATTATAATTTTCACAATATGATCGTTTAAACTTATCATTTTAAAACCATGAATCCATGGTCCTTTTGGGGTTAATTAGCGCTGAGGAAAGTCATAGTGTAGATTATTTCGAGCTACAATGATCTGAGACGTGTTCCAACTCTTGAAGGGTTTCATTCCCTGTTAGATCAATCATTTGATTACACAGCTTTCAGAAAATGAATTCTAGTCCTCTCTAGCACAATACCAGTCGTGTAGCTAATCAGATGGAATTAATCACCTTCAAGTACCGTGAGAAACATTACAGTGTCTTCAGAAGTAACACTAATTGGCACATCTCTAAACGGAACTCTGTATTTGTCCGAGTTTTTAGAGCTTTGTGCACTTGAATGTCAGCGCTCTTATTCAGAATTGACGTTATATCCGGATTTGGTAATGTGTTTCTAGACAAGTTCTAAGCTTACAATTCCTTCTTGGATCTGTGCATTTCTCATTTGTCACTCCAAACATAATCACTATCAAGAATACTATCACTACAAGGTGTCGTTTTTCACTCGGTAGGTGAGTCAAATGGCGCCACTTCGCACTCATTGCTCAAGGCGTTTAAGACTTGGTAAGTGCGATTCGTCACGTAGAACAAGTGTGCACAGTGAACTCTGACACTATTTTGAATGAACCGCAATTAAAACTGGGGATAGGTCCAGTTTTGGATCTCTAGCCTCCCAATGGAAATGAGCTCTTAACATGGATTGTAACGTAACATCCGCAATGTCTTCGACATCATCGCCTAGTACCCACATCAGAAACTCCCATGGCATTCTGGTAACACGATTTCAAATACCGGGACTTCAATAGAGCCATCTTTATTTGAAAGCTCTACATATGGCTAGCAATACAAAATAGTTGGTCTTCACTCATTATGATATAGAACACTCTTATCACCAACAATGGGTAATCTTCGAAACTTGTCCTGGGTTCCAACATCTCATGACTCTCACACTTAGCCTTTACACGCAGGGCAAACAAACTGTGCCCAGTTACAGCTTCAGATTTCACGGTGCTTTTGGCATTTATTATATTCTAGCATCTATATTGAAAAAAATTGACATAAAAGGGCTTCATGATTCTATAAAATAATGTCAAAACTTGTGATAGAAGTTTATTCAAAATTCAAATAAAAGCATTTGGATCCAAATGTGTAATATCATTGATTTGTTACAATTACACGTTTTAAGAGTAACCACTTAATTGATATATTTCATCGAAGATATAGTATTGGCAATTTTTTTCTTCAATTGCTATTACTCAAAGGTATTAAATGTCAAAAGATACAAAAAAGTCCAAGGATATTCCAAGAAATGCTAAAAGATTCCAGATATTTTGAAAAGATTCCATTTAAAATATATTTTAATATTTTCCAGTATTATTAATTAGTATTAATGACGCAGTAATGACAAATATATTACATACTATGTACCTTTTTTTTGCGCAAAAAGGGTGGCCCTACCACAAAAGCACCCTCGACCATCACTAACTACACTTAACTGCCCTTAAATCTATGGTTG
The DNA here is from genome assembly GCA_022496805.1 of Pohlia nutans. Classification (NCBI taxonomy): domain Eukaryota; kingdom Viridiplantae; phylum Streptophyta; class Bryopsida; order Bryales; family Mniaceae; genus Pohlia; species Pohlia nutans. Next base: position 15,096,919 of record CM040095.1, on the reverse strand, counting down.
TTGTCACCAATATTTTTGTATAAAATTTGAAACTTAAAATTAAAGTTCTTTTGTAATTTGATTACGTATAAGATATTGAAAATTTGCACATGAAATTTGCTGTGATTGGTTGAAATTAACACTAAGTGTAGTAGGTTTGGACATTTTTGTTAACCGAATATTCGTTGAATATTCCCTTAGGCTAAGAGTAGGCTAGTCTATACCCGGCAAGAATAGACCCGGCAGGCGATACCCGGTAGTACAGGCTGGTATAGACTGGTCGACCCGACTATTCCGGTCGACCAGTCTGACACACTGTCAGACCAGTCTCCTATATGTACTTTCCCTCTCTTTGAGAGAGGTGTTGCTATACATTTTGTACATCTTCTTTACTGGCAGCCTCAGTTGTACTTCATTCTTGTCGTGAACCTTCGTGTGTGCACTAGTATGTTAGACTACTGCTGTAGTAATATCATTTCCTGCTCTTGTATCGCTCTTTGTGTTTGCATCTTGGTTAGTTGCAGTAGTCTGTGAGTATGCATGAGTCGACTTACAAGCATACTGGTGCTTCTTCCTAGTCGATAGTGCCTTCTCCTTTGTTAGAAACCTCTTACTACTTCTCTCAAATCTCTATTTACTAGTCTAGAGTAGAGTAGTATTGCGAGAAGTAGTCTCATTAGTTTAAGGTCGGTTCCTAGAAAACCCCCTTAACAATTTTTTGGTTGCTTAATTTTACGAGTTGATTTTTTCAAGAGCACTTTTACATTGAAATCTTTGGAATTTGGGGGAATCATTAGAACATAATAATGAGGCATAGAATTTTCACAAATCATCCCCTTTCTAATCAAGTCACACATGCATGAAGCAAACTTCCTATAAAATATATAGTAAAAAATCCACAGTGGCAAAAGTCAATGACGTATGAGAAATATGTGTTTGAGTCTCTAAATTGTTCACTTTCTAGACGGTTTGACATTTAGAGATTAAAATGTTGGTTTATGGTCCACTCACTTTAGTTGATGCTTAAATCTCCACTAGGTCCTTAATAATCTCACTGCAAGACTCATGTTGTGGAATTCACTACATGTGATACTTCAATCTTTGGTAGTATTCTAGTGTGGAGCAAGGTATCTTCTAATCGGTGTCAAGAGGTCCAACCAAGCACCTTACAAATTACAATGCCGAAAAAGCGGGAGTGAAGCTCCAACACTGGTCTCATTCATTGGGAGCCACAGTGGCTTACTTTGGTTCTATGCATGAATGTGGAGGGAGACCATCCCTCTTCATAGTACTCTCTGTAGTTTTCAGTAGGCCTTTTTCATTCTCTAGGTCTAAGACACTTCCTACACACACTTTGTTTTGGAAGTCCACCCACACTTTGCCATAGTTTCGAGTATAGGTTAGAAACTACTCCTTTAAAAACCTTCAAACTTCCAACCAACACAACTTCTAGCTAAGTTGTCTTACTCTCATGTTCAAGCCCATATTTGTGATTTGATCTTTGAATAAATCATGATGTTATATTCATTTTTCTCATTCCAATCCATATTGAGGAAGTTATAGCCTCCTAGAGACTCACGTCTCGAAGAGGTGATATTTATAGTTCTCCCCTCCTTTTTTGGGCTATAACTTCTAAGCCTTTATTTTTGTCTTGATGAGCTTTAGCAATATGGGGAACTCTTCTCCTTAGCTTTCCAAACACATATAACATGCCCCACTTCATTGAAGGTGTCATCATGAGCTTCGAGACCTACTCCAATAACAATTTGTATCATGAGACTTTGCTAATTGGATGAAACACAAAAAACTGTACTAAAAAAGTCAATCTTCAATGCAGAAATCATGCTTTCATCCAATTAGTTATAAATTTATATCAAAATATATCATTCTTTTGGTTTCAATTTTGTGAGGCACTTTAGAGTTCTTAGAGCCTAGCCGCACTTGCTCGGTTAAGGGTGGTTAAAGCACGTTTCCATTTTGCTCACCCCATTCGCTTTTGAACCAACGGCCGCACTTGGCCATTGTTAGGAACAATAAAGCCCTAGTTGTCTCTCTAGTGCTCCCTATGAGTTGTATCTTTTTACTCATCTTGTCCCCTCTCAACCCCTAAAGGACGGTGGGGGAGGGTCAGCTTAGTTCTTTTTTTTTTACTAGCTCTTATAACAAGCTCAATTCGTCATTGGTGTGGGTTAATTTTGACGATCGGCAGTGTTGAAATCAAAGAAGACTTATATAGCTTTTGTATGAAAAAAGGATCAACAAAATCGCACAATTTTTGACGAGATTTTTGAGAAAATGCCACCGTTGAGAAGATTGATGAAACTTGTTCAGGGTATTTTGTACATATGCTAAAATCAAATTAATCAAAAGTGCTCCAAAAAATCTGAAATTTCTATCATGCATAATGATCATCATTTTAAACATGTGCAAAAAAATTTCAATTAATTTGGAGGTGTGAGGATAAAGATATGAGGGTCTCAAGTGGCGCTTTAACCCCTAAGCGTCCTCACCTATGTCCAATTTGGGCAGTTTTGCAAAGATGCATTATAAAATGCAACTAACATGAATATTTGAAACTCGATGTATGAATAAAAGTCATACATTTTGAAATTTAGATTCAATCTATACGGTTAGATCTCTGATTGCTATCACTAATATTTTTCTATAAATTTTGAAACACAAAATAAGAAATTATTTTGTAATTCGATTACGAATAAGATATTGACAGTATAGGGATGAAATTTTTTGTCGTGGTTTATAATGTAGTACTCTAGGTGTAGTGATTTTTGGAGATTTTTTGGATGCTCGATTTTATGAGTTTATTTTTTCAAGAACACTTTTAGACTAAAATCTTCAAAATTTTGGTGAAACACTGCAACACAGAATGAGGCATAATTTTTTCAGAAATTGTTTCCTTTTCGATCAGATTACACATTCATGAAACTAACTTCCTATAAAAAATTCAGTAAAAATCACACTACAAAAAATGCATGACGGATGAGAAACTGTGGATGATATCTGTACATCAAGCAAAATATGCATGGTTGGGCGGTTAGGGGTTAACAACCTCCTTGCAGCTCAAAAAAATCACCAAAAATCACATACTTCATGAAATTTCGATCAAGAAGTACTCACAGATTCAGCTCTCAAAAAGAACTAGGGTCTCTTTGTTGCTCACTTTACAATTCACGGTCCAACAACTTGAAATTCCTCACTTTCTAGTTCCAGAAGCCACGTGGTAGCCTCGTGGTCCTTTAGGGGTTAATTGAGCTTAGATTCCTCTTTTTTCTCTTGCTCTAACCAAGAACAATGAGGTGGCATGTGTTTTTTAAACTCCTCCTCAATATATACTTAGCAAGTTAGAACATGGCATAAGCTTGTCTCCTTGGCTTCCAACCCCTACAATTGACCCAATTGGTTTTCAAACCATCTAAGTCCGACCAAACCCTTATAGATACTTGAATACAAAGTTTTAAAATAAAATCTTCAAAAACATTTACAAAAAATTAAGTCTCATTTGGGTGTATGTACCATGTTATTCAACATGTTTGCAAATAAAATGAATTGAAGAAGTCTAATCAAGCGTACACTTTCAACTTATCTTATCAAACTCTTTAATATCACATTGCACAAGGAGAATACTTTCTATTGTGTATACATTCGATTCCACATGGAAAGTTTTAAACTCATGTTTGTTGATTATGAAAAGGGTGATATATTAAAAAGTTTTGAGTATACCTAGAACATTGTTGTCATGGTCCCTTACGGATAGTCTACATTACAAAAAAATTTAGGCTTCCAAAAGGCTGCTAACTCAGCCAAATTACCATGCAAAATATCAATATAATAACAGTTAAAATATTAAAAATCAAAACTATAATTTTTTACAAAATATTAAAAAAATAGATTTGTCGTGGCACCATTTTGGCCACATCAAATTAGATTTTTTAATTTTTAATTTTTTTTTTGCATGGCAATTTGGCTGAGTTAGCAACCTTTTGGAGATCTGGAAATTTTTGTAATGTTTATCCATCTTCCTATGCGCTTTATGCATGTCTGGATTTGAAACATTTGAGCATATTCAAACATAAAATGTGAATATTTGAAAATATTCACCAAATACTCTTATCAAAACTTTAATTTTTCCAACTATAATAAGACAAAAGCACCATCTTGTCCGCTCACTAGAGCTTGAAGAATACATCTAATGATCCAAACCCGTCCATCATCACAACTTTGACCAAGAATATTAAAATATGCAAGACTCCATTTTTTGAACTTCATTTTTGTTAACAATTTTTACTTTTTTGTCAATTCTTCTTTATAAATTTTAACAACACATTACTCTCTATAACAATAAAGTGTTTCACCGCCTACTAATTAGTTGATTTTTTACTCATTCAGTAACTTTCCTTGGAACTAGAGTCAAAGATGACACTTGCCATTACATGAGGGAATTCAGTAGGAATCAAGCAAATAAGACAAACTTAGGATGTGAAAACGAGGAGCATTGAAAAGACTCTTGAAAACTTTAGTAGGGGTTCAAGGTCTAGGACTTAACAATGTTATGATTCAGGACCCCGTTAGAAGATGTGCAAATTTGTGCTAAGTTAGAAAGTGAGAACAATCAAAATTAATAAGGTTAAATATTTATTGGTATTTACTACACTAAATAGGTAGATTAGTGTTAGATACACTAATTTATATAAACATGTTGTAAGTTTTTACTGTTGACCAATTTTTTTACCCTCTATATTAGTCAAGATGAGGATCTTTCAATAGTATTGGAATCAATGTCTTTGGTAATTTTTTTTGTCGAGAGTAAAAATCTATAATATTTTCAAATATTATAATTATCTAACACTAATCTACCTATTTAGTGTAGTATTTGCTCGTATTTACACTTCATGAAACCCACATAACATTCTTAAGCCCTAGACTTTGTACCCCTACTAAACTTTCCAAGATCTTTTTCGGATGTTGTTGGATGCTCTTTGTTTTCACATCTCAAGTTTGTCTTACTTGCTTGACTCCTACTAAATTCCTCATATAATGGCAAGTGTCATCTTTCACTCCATCTCCCAAGAAAAGCTATTGTATTAGTAAAAAACCAACCAAGTAGTAGGCGGTGCAATACCCTACTCTTTAAGAATGTTATGAGTAAACTAAAGTAAACAATGTTCAATATTGCTCAACTTACTGTGATATTTATTGTGATATTGTCTTTTTATATTTGCATGTATGGTTGTTAAAACTTTTTGGTACCTTCTTTTGAGATATCACTTGAGTTAACTGAAAAGTCAGCCGTAAGAGGAAAGTTTTGACAAACTCGTGTTGAATTCCTCTTGAACTCATATTGAAATACAAATAGACCAAAAACTAGTCTATGATGAGTTGGGAGACGATCTAAAGTAAGGCACTATCATTATTCGTCACCCTTCGCTATGACTCCCACACCTTCCACCAAAGCTCGAAGCCCATGGTTCACAAGGGGACAATTTATGACATGACACTATTCAACCTAAATATAGTTCAATAATGAGGTTAGAAGTAGAGCAAAAAGGGGAATTAGATGCGCTTCTTTTTAGTTTACACAACTTGTTGGAAAGTTTTCAAGGTACTTTTCATTTTTCTCGCATAAAATATTAAACTTTGGTTAAACAATTGAGCATTTACACTACAATTGAAAATGATGTAGTATGTGTGACTTTCACAAAAAAAAATTATTTGAGTTATAAAAAATAGTTGTGGTAAAGAATTAGAATTTGATATTTGTGTACTTGAATTTTCAAAAATCATTTTGGTTTCTTATCATGCATTTCTATAATAAAAACTACAAGTTCTATTTGTATATCTACCACAAAACGTTGAATTATATTTTACAAATTGGTCAATGCAAATAATGTAAACTAGAATTTTGAAACGATGACAACTAAAATTTATCAATTGAATAGTTTTGCGCGATTAAGATTTATTTATGATTGCATAAAATTTAAGACACTTAACCCTATAGTACCCAGGTGACCTCGCAGGTGACCACATTCTGGTCACTAATGTGTCGAAAATGAAAATAACAAAAAATTCTTGGAGAATTGAATTTTGAATGGTGAGGTTCAAAGTTGGAAATTTATAATACACATCTTCTAAAAAATAAATCAATTTGGGGTTGGCAATTGTCAAAATACCTATGCACAAAATAAAAAAATAATACAAAAACAAAGTAAATATTTGTAAAGACAACACCGTGTATTATGTGGTATTTCTTGTAAATGGAAGTTTTTAACTTTGTAGAAGAAGTGTGTACAATTTTACATGATACAAAATCGTTGGAAATTCCTCAAAATTGCATGATATAGACATGACTTTAGATTTTTTAGAAAGTTGGCGAGTTGCGTATTAACTAACCTCAATTTTACTATTTAAAGAATTTATTGTCGATTTCGTTAATTATAGAAGTACCACACCCTTGAATTTGCATAGAGTTTCAACCCAAAAAAATATGATATATGGGTCAAATCTATTATTAGAAACCATATCGTACTGAATAGGTGATTGAATTTAAGAAATCCTTTCAAAAATCTATTATAAATATAATTTAATTTTCAAGATATGGTTAAAAAAAATTAATAGACATATTTTCTAATTATTGTAATTTTAGGTGATGAAAATCAACGATATAATGAAATTTGTTGAAATTCATTTGATGAAAAGTGTTTCAAACAACTATCGATCTTTGTAATACTTGTATATTTTTGATGTTGTAAATCACTTGAAAACCAACATTTTCCTTGATATTTTTTCGAAATATCATGAAACTAAGTTGGTATACATCTCCTTGCCGAAGACTTTTTCACCATACCAAATACTTACCTATAGGCCCCAAGATGCAACATGAGATTTCAACATACAAAATTAAGATTAGAATATTGAACCAATACTGACTATTATAACCACTTCAAAGGAGCCTTATAGTACAGAGTGAATGCATACTCATTCAAACTATTGTTCACAATAGACTACCTAAGAAAAATATACCAAAATGCAATAAAATACTCCATGTTCATAATACTTACAAAGAAAAAATTACAATCAACTATTACTAAAGCTCAACTAAAATGAATGAAAACTAATTCACAAATAATTCACAATTGAAACAATATGAACGGACATTATTTGTATCCATTCAAATTTCATACCTAGGCTTTCAACAACATTCTTCTTACCCCAAGCAGCTTGCAATCATACTTTCAAAGATTGATCACCTAAAAGTGTGTATGTGTATATAAGAATTAGTAATGTTTTCTATTTATTTAATTACTAGCTATTGGTTCAAGTCAACGAAAAAAATAAGGATTGAGGCTGGTAGAGTGACACGCACCTAAATGGGATTGGGAGGTGCTTCCTTGGCGCCTCCACACTAAATTCAACCCTCCAATGAGGCTACAATAACCTCATTCTTTGTATGCAAGTGGCGAGCCTCTAATCCCATTTTTAAAGCAAAAAATCAGAGTTTTGTTTTACGGTTTCAACTCATGTGGCGAGTGTGAAGCCAAGAATCATGAGAATGTAGCATCCCAAAAGTATCAAAGGTAGTATCACAAGCGACAAAAAATTCAGCATAGGTACATTGGTTGCTAATCTCAAAAAAAAAAGTAAGCCACTTTATAAAAATTTCAGTAATTGCCAAGGGGAGTTGAACCCCGGCCCAAAACGCCTTGCCCAACGCAATTAGCAATCCCACCCACCCCCAACCCAATTTGTAATATGCTAAAAAAATTTGCAACTCAAAACTTGCCATCATGATGGAAACAAAAGACTTACGCATCAGCCCCTCTCCTTGCACGATCATCACGCCATAAATTAATCGCGGAGTTAAAAGGGAAAGATTGGAGAGTGAAGAATTGTTGTGAGAACATCTTCATGCATGTGTCCAAATGACCACCAAGCCAGTTACGGAGCTTGGATTTCATAAATGAAAGAGTAGAGTTCGTGTGTTCATCTTCCACACTCCCAAGCACGGTCGTGATGGCAATTTCAGCCACTTTAATGAACTCGGAAAGACGGTTTAGTATTAAGGCATTTTGCCCCACCTTCATCCACAACTTAGTCACCAGATTTCGGTCCCTTGGCTCCTCCATAGCCTCCCTTGCATGAGACTTCATTGTGAACTTAAATAAAGAATTTTGCAAAGAAAGCAATCTAGCATCAATGATGAGGTCAATTTGCCTTATAATGGGCTCATCTTTGGTGCCAAAATTCACCGTGCGACACAGAATAGTGTCTTTTCAAGGTCTTTACATGCAAAGGGAACAATTCCTCACAATTCGGTTACAACCAATATTGAGGAAATACTACGCCCAAAGCGTTCATCAATTCTACCTCCGGGAATCTCACATCAAGCTCAAGCCTTAGCATTTCAGCGGCATCCTTGCATTGCCCTTTCACACTAGAGACCACGGCCTCAAAGTCTTGGTGTGAGACCGGAAGTTTCTTGCCCGTGACCGAGCAAATCATATGAGCCGGGTAAGTGTGTTCCCTAATGCGGAATGCAAGCCTTTGAGAGCCCGTGTTCAAATCCGTCACCCACTTTTGGGTAATTGCATATGAGTGGAAATTGACAATGTCATGGAACATCTCAAAGTGAGACTTTTGCCATGCCGTGTCACGATCACTATACATCATGTATAGTTCCGCAGCGACATAGTCACTCACAAACACGTGATTAGATTGAGCAAACTTCATCAAACAATTCACCGATTCAAGTAAAGGCAAAATGCAAGGAAGTGCAGGCAACGTACTAACATCACATAATAAGTCATAGTTGTGGCGTGCGGTCTCCCTCGCCATAGCTTGCTTTGATGTCATCTTGGGCTTTTTCACCACCGCATCTTTGCAAATCTTTGCGATTAGAATCTTGTACTCACCCATTACCCCCCTCAAAGGCTCTAGAAGAGATATCCACCGGGTCTTGACATTTCGCAACATTTTCAAGCCCTCTATTTCCATGATGTCGGCAAGCTTTTGGAATTCCAAGTGCCTCTTAGGACTATGGCTAAAGTATGAATGCATACCTTGGCATAATGCCTCAAGATTAGACACAACGGGCAAGTTAGAAAGTGGTTCAAGCGCAAGATTGTTGCGGTGAGCCATGCAATGGACTCCAAACATAAACGGGCCATAGTGTCTTTCATTTGCACAATCACGCCATTCCTGCTGCCCTAAAAAACTGACACCCCACTTGACCTAAAAACACACTAATCTTTGTGCCACTCGCACCTCATCAAGCCCTGTGTGATGTGTAACCATACCCTCAATGCATTGTTTTATGGCATGAACACCGTTGCCATCTACCAATCTACTCAATGATAAGAGGATGGAAACCCGCTTGAACCCAATGCAAACATAGATGTGAATAGAAATCCAACTTTGGCTATCAATGGACGTTACCTCATCCACGGATAGGGAGAAGAAGGTTGCTGATTTAATAACATTTTTGGTGTGTTCTCCCAACACCTTCGCGATATGATTAGCTATCTCCCATCCACAAGTGGGACTCTAATGCTTCTTAGAAAAATCAGGGAATTTGAGCACATCAAACAAGTCCTACATGTGCTCAAAATCTGTCATGGGTCTCCGTTGCATTAGCAACCAAAAGATGGCCCGAAATTGGACCACCTTGCGCTTCTTCTCACGCACTGCACCAGCTGCTACCTCCTAGACTACAGTATCCCCATCCTTCCCCAACCTCGTGTAGGCTATTTTCCAAACAGGGTTGAGAAACCCAAGAAAATAGATAGTGGAGGTTCTTCGTGGGGAGAATCTAAATCGGTTGAAGTTATGCAATTATAGTCACAAATAGAAGCAATTTGGATAACAATTTGGAATAAAGAACGTTTATGTTTTCTTTATGTAATTGCAATTCCTTTTAGCACAAAAGGATACTCCAATGATTGTGTCAAATGATGGTCAATTGTCCAATTAATAATTTATAATTACTCTTGTCTATAGTCTTTGAAACTCCAACAACCAAGGCATAATACACTTTTATTCTCCCAATTTGATGAAGGCAATGAGTTCTCAATTAAATAATATGCTTCAAGGATATTCACAAGTGATAATACAACATTTGTTTAGTGTAATGATTGTCTATAGTCTTCAATTGCAAAGCTAAACATTACTTCAATGCACAATTTGTATAAATAATATATATAATTTAATTTATATAGATTGTTGTGGAAACAACAATTGTATTTACAAAGGAATAGACAAGGCAAATTTAACATGGATACACATTCTCTTTTGATGTGTTCAAAGAAGAAATGGCTTCATCTTCCTACTTGTACCTCCAACTTGTCCTTCACACCCTTTCAACTTACTTACATCTTTTCACTTCCTACCTTTTCACGTAATCTTCTATTTAACCTTATTTATGCTCTCATTCACACTTGACAAGGCAAATGAAAGGTAAAATGGACTTTACATACACAAAAGATGGAAAAGTATAGCCACAAAGTAAAAGAAGTGTGTGACACCTCGCAAAATATATTTTTCGTTCTTTACATGAACATTGGTTGTCAAAAAGAAGTATTGCCCCGCCACCACCTTCCCAAAGCTTGTAGTGACCTTCCTACGCCCACAATGCTGCCAAAGACTATCAATCTTAGAAACAAGCAATTTTTCACGGCCTTCAACATCGGTACAAACTCTGCACTTGACTTGCTTAACAGAGCCATCACTACCAACGATTGATTCTGCCCATGGTAATTTTGTTGCCCACGAATCCTGCCAATGGCGATTGCCCTCATACACCATTCTCCTGCGCCTAGCTGCGTCATGTGCGGGAGGGGCTACTAGAGGGTCCAAAATTTCCACCTCCGGCACTCCTCCTGGCTCCTGCTGCAGTCTAAAGTGGATTGGCATCGGAACCACTTCAACTTGCTTCATCTCCCTTCATGGCATCAAGAATCACGGACTTACCTTTCTCTAAAGCAGAAAGGCGCTGCAATGCGGGTGCCGCGACTACTCCCCTCGCTGATGCTAAATCGTCTCTCAACCGCGTTGCTGGCGCCATGGGGGTGCTGATCAACACCGGTGTTTGCTGCATGACCACGGTGGAGTCGGCTGCATCTTCAAGCGACGGACCAGAGCTCCCTGATTCTCTGCTCAAGACCATTTGTGTTGTCCCAAATTCCCTGTCTCTTTCAACATCGGCCCCATTACCCTCAGACTCCTCGTGGTACAAAAACTTCGTGAGCATGGATTGGTGTTTCGCCATGGGCCTCAGAAATAAAACGACGTTCAAGAAAACCCCTGACTGCACTACAGCTCTGTCTACGTGACTCTTACTACATGCAAACACAAAACCCCGGCTACAAAAACCCCTGACTGCACTGAACCCCTGTCTACGTCACCTTGACTGCATGCAAACACAAAACCCTGTAGTGGCAGAAAAAAACCCCTGACTACACTAAGCCCTTGTCTACGTGACCAGACTACATTCAAACACAAAACCCTGTAGTGGCAGAAAAAAACCCGTGGCTGCACTAAACCTCTAACTACAAGATCCTGACTACATGCAAAAACAAAACCCCGGACTGCACAAAAAAAACCCTAACTGCAGTAAACCTCTAACTACATAACCCTGACTGCATGCAAAAACAAAACCCCGAACTGCACAAAACCCTTGACTACTACTATAAACCGAAATTCTACAGAGAATAACACGAATCCCTGATCCTGAATTGAAACAAAAAAAAACATGAACCGTTGATCTATGAAATAATGAGCCGACTTGAAGACAAAAATAAAAAAACCCTTGATCTTGAACTGCTTATGACGGCCTGAAATTGTAGAAAAAAAAGAAAGAACCCCTGATCAAACGTCCTAAACGCAACTAAACTGCATGACCCTCCTGTCAAAAGTTTGATCGCCCTAGAGAAACCCGACTAAAATTGGCGGCCTCACAAAACTCCTAAACCCATTGATCTAAAAGCAATCAGGCGCAAAGCAGACCTTTCTCACAATCTCACGGTCAAGACTCAATCAATGAAAACAACAGCAAAAGCAGAATGCTGCAAGTGTTGTGTTAGAGGACGCACCTTAGCCGTGTTCAAATACCCGGCCGATCGCCATCGCTTTGATTGCTCCGCCGCTCGCCGATCGGCGATCGCCCGGCGCCATCGCTCCTGTCAGTGCCAAACCATATGCGCGAACAATATTTCTAAACTGCAACTCCAAATTAGGACCCTCCAGTCGCAAAATCGTCTCCATTCCCTTGCAACACAATGACCAGCGCATGCAAGACAGAAACGAAGCAGGGGAGAGCGCACCGTAACGACGTAGCGCGCAGGCGAGAATGCACAACAATGGCGCAACGCGCAGGTGATGCGTGCTCAAAGACAAGGAGCACCAAAAACAAACTCTGAAATTTTTTGTTGGCACCCATGTTTAAAATGCAATGAGCTAGGCTCCGTCAGAACGCGCGGATGTGAGTGGATGGCTAACCATGTAGTGGCAGACAAGACTTTGTAGGCAAAGTTACGGCCAGGATGGCGGCTGAGGTGGCTTCTGCCCCGTCATCTCACATCAGGCCTTGGCTCATCGGGCATATCCACATCATCATCTTTCCCTAAATAAATTCGCCAGGGTAAAAACAATGTAAGAACCGGGCAAAAATTTGCCAATAAAAATTTTGCTGGTTCAAGTCATGAATGAAGTCTACCTCCGAGACGAGGCACCAAGGATAGACCTCACTACCTATATAAACTAACCTTCAATAGATCTGTTATTTACGATGGATAGTTGTTGCTTAAGGGATTGTGAGGAGAGAATAATCTTACACCAATGGTTCTTTGTCCAGTGAACACTCACTGGAACAAATACTCAACTAGATTTATAATTTTTTTATTATTACAACATTATTTTGTATAATTTGTCAACCGCATATTATTCATTCATCAAACATTTTATAATACTTTTCAAATGAAATTTCTTGACAATGCTGATTCTAGAGGTGTACCTTGAGTGCCGGAAGTTCCAGTAAAGCATCCCTCACAATAGAGTTATCCGCAAAGTGCTCTATAGGTGGGTGACTGGACCGTAGATTGTGAAAAGAGAGGTTGAGTTGACAATAAAAGTAGACATGTCAGATGCTGTAAATAAACTAGAGGTCTGAAGTTTGAAGGCACCAAAAACGGTGCCCAAAAACTTCCCAACCTCAGTTTCTATTCTTGTGGATGCTCTGTCACATGGGCTTCTTTAGCTTGACACGTATCTACATGGAGTGGGTCTTTGGAGTGGGTCTATTCACTGAAATAGAAAAACCAGTAACTGACAGCCCCTGACAGCCCCACCACGGGCCAATTTTTGTATACTCAAGAAATTGTCAAAGTAAGGCTCTGAAAACCCATGAGTTTGCGGAAAACTCTAATCTCTCTCTTTCATTTTTTAATTTTTTTTACTTTTTTTACTTTTTTTGAAAAACTTTTTTACACAAATGGAGATCCCTCACAATCTGGAAACTGTGATTGTATTCACACTGCACTTGAATTACAGGTAATCTGTTGAACTTGTAACTGAATTCAACTGCATCCTTAAAATAACTGGTTTTTTTTACATTAGTTTAATTTGAATTATTACAAGGATCCTCAGAATCTCATTTGTACAGAGGAAAATAGTGAAACTTTATTTCATTAAAAGAAAGGGTAATTCCCTAATTTCATATTTCAACAGTTGTAAAATCTTTGTTACAACATACTTGCAAGTAGCTTTAGTGAGTTGTCAGTGTGGGCAATTATAATGTTATTTACGCGGGGAAAATGTAAGGGCAAAGTCAATAACATGATAGTAACCCTGAAGCCACTATCATATTAAATTTCCAGAATACTGGCTTCCAGAATACTGCCTGAAATCCTTGATCCGCTTTTTGTCCAAGAGAGCGGTGATCAGACTGAGTGAGTCTAACTTCATTAACGTTGAATGATTCATGGTTTTAAAATGATAAATTCGATCAATCATATTGTAAAAAACATGTTTAAGATGGGACCAAAATTTATATTGTTCAAAAAAGTGAAGAAAACAATTGCATGGGATCAAACAAATTTGAACAAAAAGGATTTAACTAAGAAGTGTTTAAACCCCTAAAAGACCAAGAAGTCCAAATTGGGCCTCGTATTTTTTTAGTACTTTTGAGTAGGTTTTATGTGGACTCCTTTTTATTCAAATTTGTTTGTTTCTTGACCATCAAATGCATTATTCATCATTGATTCTAGTGATACAAAATTTAGTCTCATTTGAATACTATATTTGATAATATAATTAATTGAATTTGTCATTTTAAAACCATGAATTCTTCGTCCTCTAGAGGTTAAACTTAGGGTTCGGTTCTGTTCATCAAAGATGACATCATATAAGAGAGCTTCTCATAGACTTGTGCCAAGGAAGAGAGAAGAGAGAGTGCCGATTGGCTGTGAAAAAAACAAATAACTTCATCTTAGGGTTCCACCATTTTTATATGGAAACCAATTTGGGCTTCTTGGTTCTTTAGTATACATAATTATGTTAAAATTATGTATACTAAACCCAGCTGTTAGAGTTGGTAGGTCATGCCAAATAATTATATTTTAAGAAAATTAATTTTCAACAAATGTCAAATTATGTGGATATTTTCAAAGATTCTCTTTTCATTATACAAGTTAGGGGCGGTTTACACTAAGGACCAAGAGTCATGACCATGGAATTCTAAAATCTGTGATTGGCCCAAAAAGAGCTTTTGGTCCCATTTGGCTTTACACTACCTTGAAAAAAGGAGAATGACCACTAACTTTGAGGTCCCCTAAAACTACTAAAATCTGCCATTTGGATAATGTGCCATGGTCCAACGGGTTTTCCGTTGAGTCAAGGCAAAATGCTCGACTCAACGGAAATCAAGGGAGTCGTAAGGTTGAAAATCAGCCATTGGCCGAAATTTTTTATTTTAATATTTTTTATTTCCGATTTTTTTGACGTTACTGTAGATTGTTGGGATTTATATTAAAAAAAATCAGCCGAAAGTTGTCCCGGTCCAAATCCACTGTACGCTACAAGAGAGACCAAGCCACTCAAAAATCCATTTTTGATTTTTCATGGTCACGCCTCTTGGCCAAGAGCCATGACCATGAAAATGATTTAATTTTCTTGGTCATGGCTCTTGGTCCTTAGTGTAAACCGCCCCTTAGAAGTTTTTGGAAAAGAAAATTTCCTAAAGATGTGGGGAAAGATTTGGGATTTTGTTTTAGTGATTTTTTAATTTTATTTTACCATGACAACCGACTAAGTTATTCTGAGAGTAGTAAAAATTGCTCTGTCGGTATCAAAGACCAAATACAATGAAAGATTATTTTGAGAATAGTCAGTCAAATGCCATGACATCAAATACTGGCTGCCACTGCAATGGAATCGCACCATTTGTCTCAAAAAAAAAAAAAATACTGGCTGCCACTGGTTGTGGCAAGTGATGACTTCTTGAAGACAAAAATTCTAATGGGTTCAGTTTGTTCTTTTTGAAAATTTGAACAAATGGATTTTTATTCGATTCCAGAAATAGTACAAAATATGGCACTGGACCAAGAGAATGAGTACACCCCAGTGTTTATTTCCTTGAAGCCTAACTGGCAACGTGAAATAAATTGGGAAAGAATAATTCGCTAAATTTTAAGCTTATAGTCATATTTTGATAGAATTTTTTCATGTTTAGGTAGTTTTCTTCCCAAAATCTGGCTATCTTCACAAAAAAATTAGAGAAATTTGGCGAAAAAAATCTAAATTTTCTCTTTTTTTTTCTTTCACAAAAGAAAATTGCTATATTTTGTAGAGAAATTTGGCAAAATAGAGTTATCCGCAAAGTCCTTCAAATTTTGAAAGAGATACCTAATTTTTTTTTTTAATATAATCTTATTTGGTCTCTCCAAATAGTTAAAAGGTATGGAAGAGCTTGGTGGTTTACAATTATTATGTGTGTTAGAGCTTGGTGCATTAAAAACTTCAAGGCATGTGAACATAGTGCCATGATGGTGCATTGAAATGCAATTAATCCCTAATGCATGCAACAACCTCATTGTGCTCTACTATTTCTCACTACCACAAATGTACAGGAAATTCTTTCACCATCTTTTGTACAAGAAAAAATTCTAAAATTTTACAGCAATATGTCTTGTAATTCTTACAAGGTCGACAAAAACAATTGGCTCTATAGGACACGTTCAACTATTGTAAACGTCACATGTATGCGAATATTCTTACTTGTATGCGCACTGTATGAAAGGAGCAACCTCCTTTAGGGGTTAAGATAATTTGGTGCCAACCTCTATACCAACCTAGTATGGATAAAATGACACTAAAATAACATGCATGTGGCCTTTGGTGTCAAAATGGTACCAAAATAGTTTGGTCCAACTTTTGTGATGTGATCTTCAAACTCATATAAAACTTTTTTGAGCTCCTCTTTGGGTGCCCAAAAAAGTTCACACCGAGCTCTTCCACACCTAATAATTGTAGACCATCAAGCTCTTTCATTCCTTTTAATTATTTGGAGTAACCAAATAAAATTATATAATAGCAAAATTCTAGGTATCTACTTCAAACTTTAAAAGACTTTGCAAGTGACACAAATATAGCAAGAAAAAAAGACGTTGGTACACACATGCTTCTTTAATATCACCTTCTCTAATATCACATCTTGGGTTCTCTCACCAATTCCGATGGCTAGTTGCGTAGTCTCTTCCTTAATATTTATCTTAGATTTACTTTTATTGCTTGTTTATATTGTTCGACCATGTAACTTGGCCTTGAAAATAAAGCGTCTTTCGTAGTCTCTTCCATGATGGGTAGAGATAACAAACGTAACTATCCACTTCAAAACTCAATATGGACTCTCATTATCACATTCGGTTAGTTTATCCATTCTTCTTCTTGTGATTGAGTACGCTAAGGGCCGGTTCACACTATGGCCGTCCAAGTCAAGAGGCCGTGGGATTGAGTGGCCAAAATTTGTTGAGGGTCCAAAGAAATGGGTTGAAAATAGGCAATAAAACATAGTTTTGATTTTTTATGATAAAAAATCGACGGCGTTTAAACCATAGCTCAAGTTTCTATTCCCGTTCAACCCAAACTTCCTTTGAGAGTCTCTCAAGCTTGGTCAAAAAATGTTGCCATGTAGGCATTTTGAAGGGAACTTCCTTTGAACTTTGGCCTTTAGTGTGAAGAGTTGAGAGGCCGAATTATTGGTTTCTTGCAATCAGATTGGTAAAAATCAACAGCCTCTCGACCTTCAACCATAGTGTAACGTGGTCCTAAAAATAAATAAGAAGTTGAGTACAATTTATATTGGAAAGTTACAATTGGGATATTTAATATTGAAGTTTCCCAACTACTGTAGTTAATTGAAAAGTCACAAAGTTGGTAGTTTTTTATGAATCTACACTAGTAGAAAAGGTGGTAAAGCCGAGAGAGATGTCAAGGCAAGTAGTGCCCAATTTCACGCATGCATAATGATTTTGCCTGAGCATGTCCCTGAGAAGTGCCACCTTTTCTTTTAGTGCTATAAGAAAAAATTCATAAATTCATAAGTTATTTGTAGATATCTAAGTTTGTTTTGGTGCATTTTTTACTCTATATATATAATATATATTGAGAAAAAATATAAATTAATAAATTAATAGAAATAAAAAAATTAACAAAAATTAAAAAACAGCCTAAAAATTCACTGATTGGCAGTGGAGTGTAAATTATTGTGTAGTAGTAGTCTTGGTCACTGGACCAAAAAATAAAAACGAAGATACCGCCAGTCCAGTAGATTTCTGTCTAATGGTCTAAAAAGCGGAAAGTGGAAGTGCCGGAACATACTGGCTGAGTGTGCTCCCAGTAGGTGGGAACCAAACAGGGCAAGCGAATAAATTTTGTTTTTTCTGACCGTTGGTTTAGCAAGCCAGTGGCATCCTAACTTACATGGATAGCCGTATTTGTGTTTTCATTAACCTCTAATAAAGCACCTTCACTACCGTACCCGGAAGCCGGGGTCTGCACCTCATGCCGAAATAGTGCAAATATTCTCTACGGTTCTGTGGGTATTTTCTAATATTGTCTTTCTCAACATAGAAAATAGATGTTTTTTGAAAAAATAGTTTCTTAAAAATTTGGGTTTTTTCTTTATATAACTATTTTTTTGCCGACCTTGACTTTCGTGTACATTATGTATTTAGAAAATTTTCAAAAACCGTGAAATTGAACCCCCTTGAAGTAAAACTTTAGCCTTTTTACTTCACTTCAACTAAATGATCTTCAAACTAATTTTGAATATGATTGATAAACCAAAATCCAACTGTTGAAAGTCCAACATTAGTAAGAGTATACCATGCAAAGTTGGTTGATTTGGTTTATTTTGCTCCTACTTCGAGGAGGTGAATTTCTTTGAGATGATTGAAATCAGTATATTAAACCTTATTTTGAAGAGAAGTAATATTTTACTTTGATTATAGATGAGGTGACCTACATCAATGCAAAAATGTGGAAGAAGGGGTCATTGTGATCATTTTTTTGGCTCTTGCCTCTAATAAAAATTCTGACCTTTCTGATTGCATACATGATTTATTCGTAAATCCGCCCAAGATGAAAATCAAACTCCCATGTTCGTCCCAAAATATCTATTACTACAAAAACTACAAAAAACCCTAATTAAAACTAACTTCGTAATGAGCTACCCAAATCCCCCAAATTTAGAGCTTATCCTTTAGAAATTACGCATTTCGCACACTCATACATTCTATTATCTATAAATAAAAAAGTTATGACCACTCTTATATTTTTTATAAATGGTTTCAGCAATTTCACTAGTAGAAAAGGTGCGTGTGCCAAGGTAGTGTTGTTCAATTCTAAGCAACTGCTTCCCATTTTCCTCTACACTTGCCTCAACACTCTACTAGTGCTTCCTCAAAATTTTCTAGTGTTACATTCGTCAGGAAATTCGCTAGAAAATTGAACACTAGAAATTTTGGCGAAAATTCTCCAGAAGATTTTAGCCGGCCATTGATTTCAAGCTCACTGCTGAAACCCTGCCGATCATTGCAGCCACAGAAATGGATTCAATGTTCCACACTGTTCCAAGCTCCTGGACACATATAAATTATATGTAAAAGGAGCTTGCGAGCCGTTGTATTTTCTCGGGAGGAGCTCACAAGGAGCACTCAGGCAAACACTTTGCCAGGGTTAAAGTGCAAGAAGGAGAAGAATTCTGGCTTCTTTTTGAGGCCGGGCGAGGTACAAGAGTCTATTGGTTTTGCGGACGAAATGGCCAGTTTTTGAAACGAATCATTCCCCTGATTCTTCAATCTTCCAATGGCCTCCATGATTCCCACCGAATATGACAGAATATGAAGAATCAATCAGGACGTGATTCATCAAAAGACCTCAGAATCACTGCGGTAACTTACGTAGGATGTATGTGGAATGGTGCGGAAGGCAGCTTTCAAATTGCTTCATTCATGAGTATAAATGTCCAAGTTGGCGAGGAGTTTCAGAAAGAAAAAGCACTCTGTCTCTGGTTCTGTGGGTACAGTGCAGTGCTTTTTGTTTGTTGCTAATTTTAGCCAATTTGCTACAGTTTACTCTCTATAAATGTGACCTCCTTAAATGTTGTTACGCTATAATTTTTATACTTTTTATACTTCCCCAAAAACTACACTAAACAAATACTAAGAATTGAAGCGAGATGTTATTTCCTTTTTCTTTACGAATGGCTACTCCCCTTAATGTATAAGTACCCTTTTTAATTGTTATATTCCATTTTAGATAGTTGATTCTTTGGTTCAATTAATTGCATTGCTACATTGTTTAATCCCTAAACATCCCAAAAGTCGAGAAACTGAATCATGAACAGATTCAAAGCCTCGCAAATTTCTCATACAACCTTGGATGACTTTCATTCAAATCATCTTTGCAAGCCTATTAAATTCTCTACCAATTACAATAAATCTCTTGTGATGAGGACCTGTTGATGATATTGGAGAGGCCTCCAAATATTGCCTAAGTAGCACCCATGTATTGCCTAACCCTTAAACATCAAAGCAAGCCCCACGGGCTTGGTATAAAGGAATAATTGGGGAAAAAAGTAGATTTTCTCAGCCAAATCAAGCGAGACTTGTTGCGTTGGAAAGCTATTGAAAAAGCGATCTAGATTCCAAATTTTTGCCTCATTTGACAAATTGAGGAATGGTTGGTAAGCAATCAAAGTTATCAAATTGAACAAGTTTTGAGGTTGGGGCAACTGAAGTTCAGCGGTGCCGCAGTGCTATAGTGCTAGCTAGCAGTGCACTGCAAAGCCGTTTTTGCAATTTTTTTATTTTTTTTGTTTTTTTGTTTTTTTGTTTTTGTTTGCAAAAAAATTTAGATTCTTTCCGGCTGCCCCGTCCAGGCCCTCTTGACGTTTAAAGGCTAAGAGCATCTCTACCCATACTCCAAATTTCTGGCTCGCCAAAAGAGGTTTGGAGGGCCCCAAACATGAACAATGACTCGCAAAAATTGACGAGCCTCACCGGGCCACGCGATTTGCAATTGCGGGGACCTGTCAGCTCCAGTATCGGGGGAATCGGCGTGAGCACGGAGTTGACTAGGGCTGTGGATGGCCGGGCGATTTTGTTTTTGGCCGGGGCTCCAGCTCATGCGAGCCACGTTGGCACGACCATAGAGCTGGAGGGTACACTGAATAAGGCCTGGAATAGACACAATCTTCCAAAACAATTCCGCAGAAGGGGCGCGCTCAAGAACTCTCCAGACTCTGAACAATGGCGAGCGGAGTGGAAAGTCCCGGTGGGGGACGTTTAGTAGCCCGAGCCCGCCATCAGGGATCGCCGCCCCATTTGGCGAGTCCCGGTGGAGATGCTCTAAGTAGCATGTGGGTAACACATGTGTATTACTTATACATTGATTGTGAAAAGAGCATCCAAGGAGCCTGGATTGCTTTTTGAAGTCGGCCTTCAAGCGTTGGAAAAGTAGCAAAAAAAATGCTAGACTGTCTTCTGACAAAAAATAAATCACTGGTAAAGTGTCATAAGATTCCTGAACAACTCAGCTCATGACCTCATCATCTGAGATTCTGGGGTGCTGCATCCCCAGGCCTTGGAAGTGCACAACTCCTCCGTGACGCCCCATGATTGCCCATGAGTGATCTAAGCTTACTTAGCCTTTAGCAACCAATCCTTTGCTCACATTAAAAGCTGGCAACTGGTGCACATGTCCATGTGAGTGTCATGTGATGAATCGTGCTTTGTTTGTCAATGAAAAATAAATCAAAATCATGTTTTGCTTGTGTTCATTAGGTGGAATGTCCGGAAATGGATAACTTAAGCTTTCTAGCTTAAGTGCGGTAGGAGTACAAGGCGAATATCGTACTTGGAAGGCGGGGTCGGCAAAAAATAATTACAAAAACAGAAGCCTAACTTCTTCTTTTTTCAAAAAATGTTAATTTTTATAGTGAAAAAAAGGAATTGAGTGAATACCCACATAATCTTAGAGAATGTTTGTATTAATTTGGAAAAATAAAATAAATATCAGACATGAGATGTCGATCCTGCCTTCTAGGTATAGGTAGTGTTTCCAGGTACGGGTAGTATTTTTCTTTGTAGGAAAATAAAAATTATGAAGAATGCAATTATTTTTCACATGATTTTATTTATTTTTTAAATGAAATTTCTACAAATTTTCTAAGAAAATAGTTAGTCATCATCCAAAACTGATAACTATAATGGACTACCGGTATTCCAAATATGTAAACAAACAATTCCACATATTGGCCCAAATTCTATAAATTTGATTGGTTGACACATAAGTGGGCATTGAGTTTGTTTTGAACCATTATGGATTAATATACACATTGGTTTTGAGTGTAAAACCGCTTCAAGACGTTCTACCTTATGCCTTGTTACACTTCATGAAAATCCAAGGTTCTGATTGGTTATTGAAATAATCTTGAACTTTTCCACAACTTCGTGTGCACTAAATGACAAAACCATCATAAACTTGTTTGTTGGTTTATTCCAACTCTAGGATGACATGACCTTTGCACATAGTTGAATCAAGGTCAATGTTGACAATTTTGACTACACTAAATAGGTAGATTAGTGTTAGATACACTAATTTACATAAACATGTTGTTATTTTTTATTGTTGACCAATTTTTTTACCCTCTATATTGGTCAAGATGGGGATCTTTCAATAGTATTGGAATCAATGTCTTTGGTAAATTTTTTTGTCGAGAGTAAAAATCTATAATATTTTCAAATCTTATTATTATCTAACACTAATCTACCTATTTAGTGTAGTGACTGGTTGTTTTTAAAAATCATTAGTCATAAAAGATTATGTACTCAACAAGGTTGGTAATCTTTTTTGAACGATCATTCACTAGAAATTTGCCATTATGATCTATGTTGTCTTCAAAATTGTACTCCATTTGTTTCATAATAAGAGTCCACTTTTTTTGCATTGTTTTTTTCCCTAGTTTTTGTCTTTTGTTTTATACTTAAACGTGAGCACTGTTCACTTCAAATGTGGCAAACAACGAGAGTGGCACAAAAAATTACACACTACTATTGAAGATAGACCATTAAAAAAAAATATATATATTGAGATGACTTTCTTGGGCAATAAAAGCAGTAAACACGCCAAAAAAGTGAATTCTTATTATGAAACAATAAGAGTATTCCATAATGTCATGTCCAAAATTGTAGTCCATACACATGCAAGAAAAATACATGAGGGCATCTCAAGTTCTCAATAGAAGGAATAATGGCAATATTCTGTTTAATTGGGGCTTTCCACCTCTTTGAAATCTACAATTGCAATTGCCCATTGAATCTATGTCACTTGTAGATTTCAAAGAGTCTCAGTATCAATGGCGGAAAGTCCCAATTAAACGAATATTGCCATAATTATTTGTTCTCATGGCATGTTGACTTTGTGATAGTATGTACTCATGCTTTTTTATATATGCAGCGTCAACTAAGAGCATGGCCACCCATGGCCTCAGAAGGTCTTTGACCTCAAGAAGTGGATGAAAAGTTTCAAAGAGCCTTTCAAAATGCTTCTTGACTCTGGATTCTAGCGTGTTAGAAATTGGGCCTTGAAATCACTATTGAGTTGACTATTCGATGATTATTCCTCTCATTCTACTTGTGATTGGTCCATTGACTATTTGATGCGCACTTTTGATATGTGAAGGGCGTGCAAGGGTGGGGGAGTGTGAGTGCAAGGGCCCTTCACATGTAGATGAATAATTTGAGAGGGTTACTCCTAGCGTGCATGGGTGGGAATGCTCTAAGTGACGGCTTTTCAGGCAACCTGGCATTGAGAGTTTTCATGCCATGCTAGCTTCAAAGTGCGTGTGATATCTGTACCCACACTCCAGTACTTTGAACTTTGGACTGAATATCTTCAACTCAATCCCTGCCTTGGACCTACTAAGGCCCTCTTTACACTAGATGCGAGGGGCCGTGAGAAAAGAAATTTCAGCCAATGGGATGCGTAGCAATCGAGAAGACCAACGAAGGTCACTTTACACCCGAAATTTTCAGTCCAAGGGACAAAACGAGGAGAATATGACATGGACAACACTTTTGTCCTTGGTGGCAGCAAAACGGCACAATTTTCAAGTCCCCGGATTTTTCGTCAGGCCCACCTCAAGAGGTGGGCCTGACGCAAAATCCGGGGGGCCGTTTGGCCAAAATTCTCATAGCCAATCATTTTCATTTTTTAAATAATTTTTCAGAACGGCCACTTTTACTGACGGCCAGTTTTTTGACCCGTTTTCTACCCACAGCTATTACTATTCATTCCCGATTTTCGTCCTTTTACATTACAATTCATTAGTGCATTCATATACAAGCATATGATAGTGAAAACATCCTAAAAAATGTCAAAAAAACAACCGGAAGAGCCTCATTTGAGGCCCTAAAGAATGAGGACAGCATAGTAAGTGGCCGGTAAACCCATAATATTTGTCAAGACAGGCGTCTGCTGGGTATAAGCCCAGCCCCCCCCCCCCCCCCCCACCACAAAAAAAAAGAGCGTAGAGTCTAGAGTCTCGGCCTTGGGGTAGAAAGGAGAGGTAGTGGGGTAGAAATGAGAGGGGTATTAAAAAAATTAGCACATTGTTTTGAGGCCCCTTCTCACTTTACACTATATCCAAAGGACGTCAAATTCAAAGTTTGGCTTCTCAAGAATGAGCCATGGCCCTTGGCCAGTTTTCTCCACGACTTCTCGTTTCTAGTGTAAAGAGGGCCTAACAACAGTAAGGGACTTTTGAAAATCAATTGGCAAGCTGCAAACACTCACCGTACACACTGTAGCTCCCTACACAACAAAGAATTCATATTATTCAATGGTCGTACCCACATTTTTTGCTCTCGCCATTGACTTCGTTGGCTATGGTGGGGTTTCCAGGTCAAATTGGTCAGACACGTAGGGCATATGAGATGTTGCACATAGTCATCCTTTTCTAAAGGCATGTAACATGCTTTTAGCTAAAAGCAATTTTTTTTTGGCAAATCCGAATTGAGGCAGACATAACATTCAGTAGCATGCAGTATCTTTGCCTTGGCTCTATAGTAGATGGAGTGGAATATTCCACAACCAACAATACTTTATCAATAGCTAAGTAGATAGGTGAAAGCTCAACTTAATGAGCAGAGTGTGTGAAAGAAAGGCAGCGGGCATGAAGGTTACTGAATGTTATGGATAGGGGCCACAACAATTGTGATGGGGAGTTGGTCCGGGCAATTGATGGACTCCCATTCCCATATCCAAATCTTCAATTCATTCCACAGACCACTTCCAAGAGAAGAATAGATGAGCTTATTCAATATATGTACGTAGAAAACACCTACTTCCGAACAAGGACGTCTCCCTGATGGAGCGTGCTCCCCATTTTGAAATCCAACTTTTAGTACACTAGTAAAAAAAAACAGTTCTAGTTAGCAAATTTCAAAGGGGGGCACTCCCCATCGCAACCTCAAAATACCCATCGCATCTATATACGTAGAAAAATATTTTTGTTTGTTTACAATGACAATAGCATTTAGTAGTAAACTCAGTGACTACTATCCCCCCAATGAAATAATGAAGAATATACCAAATCATCTCGTTAGCTCCATCGTTAGGTAAGGGGACACATGACAGGGGCAAGGAGAACTCTAAGGATGAAGGTTACAAGAGCTCCTGAATATTATGCCACCTCAAAACTCCAGAACTATTGGGTCAATAGAAGTGTGTCTAATATGGTCAAAAAGTTTTCGGAGCACCTGTGTGTGTGAAATGAATTTCACACAATTTAATTTTATGTAACAAAAGATATTGAATTTCAAAGAATTTTTGTTCTTGGAAATTACATAAATTATTATAAAAAAGAAAAAAATGAAGATACGCGAACACTTGGTTCATGGCCCACACCAAACAAGGAGTTTTCGGCAAGAAAACCAGCTAAAATCTAATATTTCACAAAAGCAACCGGTCTTAGACAAGAATCTATCCGGTTATTACCCATATTTCACCTAAGTACCAACCCGGGTATCACAAATTTTATCTAGATTTTAGCCTAAAACTATGAGTTTCAACCAGTAATTTGGCAATTCCATTCGACTGATTTTACACTAACTGCCGGATCTCCCTGTACAGTACTGTACATTGATGTCAGGCACTTGAAAATAAAGCTCTTCTCGGCAAACTATTCAAGCAGTCCCAGGCAATCATCCAGCGTGTCACCAGTTCAACACAGGCCAAAGAATTCAGTATCAGGAAAATTGCATGATCCCAGTGTGCAGGGTATCACTTAATTATTATAATAGTATTAAATTATTATTATTACATGGCTTGATCACACACTTTATTGGTTAAATCTGATTCCAAATATCGTGACAGTAGAGCATCATTCCTCGATCAGCAGGGACTTGTGAAGCTCCGAATCCAAGAACCGGCGTCGGCGAGGACCTCGATCGATACAGCGATTCATGTCGCCTGGTTGATCTTTGAATTGCTTACAGTCGCCGGAAAATTAAATCTGTTTAAAATAATAGCTAGGAAATGCGGTGCTGGTCGAGCTGAATTCCTGCATTCATGAACAGGCCCCACGGATCCGTTCAGGTGCGATAGAAAGTGTGTGAACTGTGACTGCTAACTGCGGCAACAGTGGCAAAAGCGCGAATATTT
This sequence comes from Pohlia nutans, assembly GCA_022496805.1. Taxonomy (NCBI): domain Eukaryota; kingdom Viridiplantae; phylum Streptophyta; class Bryopsida; order Bryales; family Mniaceae; genus Pohlia; species Pohlia nutans. The sequence continues at coordinate 15,070,711 of CM040095.1, read as the reverse complement.
TATGGTTTTCTGGCACCTGATTAGATGGCAAGCTAGCTAGCATGGGTCGCTGCAGGAAGGACCTTTGTAGTCACTGGCAATCGCCGGAATTGACGCGAGCGAAAGGAACGTACTCGGCCGCACAGCCTACTTACTTGAACCACAACAACAACCCCAAGGAACCCCAGCATCGCATTCTCTCATTGACGGAGTTTCCGAGGCCAGGGTGGTGGTCTCTAGAATACTAAGTTAACACACGTCATTGAGCCTGATCAGTCGGGGGATGGAGTGGACTTTCGTACCATTTGGTGCACAGCAAATTGGCTGCTGATCATCGGTCGATCAGGCACTAGCTAAGTGACCGCTTGCTTGCTTGCTTTGCTTGCAGCTTTTTGAACGGTACGACGTACGTACACCTGTTTGAATTTCTTCCTACTCTTTGAAAATCCCTCCGTCTGGGCGGTCTTAGGTAGTTTGAGAGTACGTAGTTCAGGTTTTGTGAGTCCTAAATCGGAGTCGGTAGTTTGAGTTCACTTGTCAGTTGCAATGTCAGGTACCTCGTCCTTTTCTGCTTTGGATAATTTCGTACTGACGTCGTAGCGCCGACAGAGAAAGAGAGCGTAGGTCTTCGTTTGTGCACTTTTAACAGGGGTTGGATATCACAATAAAAAATTGTACTTTTTTCGTGCATAGCACATATTAAGTTTCGAACTTACCGTAGCTCGCCCGCGTGAGTCGGCTCTTCTTCAAAGTTTAAAAGAAAAAAAACGGAACTTATCGTAGATTACATTGTTACTCTGGAACCAAGTTTGAAAGCTGTCCACGTCGACGCGTTACCTAGTTTTCAGACGGACATAGATAGTTCTTTCCGCTGGAAAATAATGTTCAAATTATCTCCTTATTTCAATTTATCCAATCTAGAAAATCATGTGTAGAGTCCTCCATTGCTGATTGATGACACTGAAAGAACACAATTGCATGCTTTAGTACACGGTTTGCGAACACAAGCATTGAGGGATGTTTAAAGTGCAAGAGCATTTGAATACACAAAATGCTCACGGTGACTGATGAATCTTGGTGGTTTTGTGGTGGCAGAATTGAGTGACTGGTCAAGATGTCGTCGGGGGTGCCGTCGGCGTACAATAACACGGGGGGCGTGGTCCCGGACTGGCTGAACAAGGGCGACAATGCGTGGCAGCTGACGGCCGGCACGCTCGTGGGGCTGCAATCCGTGCCGGGGCTGGTGATTCTGTACGGCAGTATCGTGAAGAAGAAATGGGCGGTGAACTCGGCGTTCATGGCGTTCTACGCGTTCGCGGCGGTGCTGCTGTGCTGGGTGATCTGGGGGTACAAGATGTCGTTCGGGGAGAAGCTGCTGCCGTTCTGGGGGAAGGCGGGCACGGTGCTGAGTTACCGGACGCTGCTGACGCAGGCTGATTTGCCGGCCACCATCCACTTCCACAAAGATGGCACGCTGGAGTCGGCGGAGCTCATGCCGCTGTACCCGCTGGCCACCATGGTGTACTTTCAGTTCGTGTTCGCCGCCATCACGCTGGTGCTGCTGGCCGGCTCCTTGCTGGGCCGCATGAACTTCCGCGCCTGGATGCTCTTTGTCCCCCTCTGGCTCACGTTCTCCTACACCGTGGGCGCCTTCAGCCTCTGGGGCGGCGGCTTCCTCTTCCAGTGGGGCGTCATCGACTACTCCGGCGGCTACGTCATCCATCTCTCCTCCGGCATCGGCGGCTTCGTCGCTGCATTTTGGGTCAGTTCCCATCGCCATGCCTTTTCTGTTCAAAATTGAAAACACTCGGAATTCCTTTGCAGTGTCACTTTCGTTGGTTTTGATTTTGCACCATAGTATATGACTTGAGGTAGAATCTGCTACTACCCCGATAGAATCTTCGTTCAGTTTCGTGTATTTACTGTTGTAAAACTTTTCGTGATGACAAATGTACGTTATCTACGTGATAAGAGGAGGAGTTTTTACACATGGATGGTCGACGTACGACTGAATGGAAAGGAGGGACCCAAAAATTGAATGAAGAATTCGTGTAATGGAGCGTGTGTGTGTCGGTGTGCGTGTGCGTGCAGGTGGGGCCTCGGTTGACACGCGACAGGGAGCGGTTCCCGCCGAACAATGTGTTGCTGATGCTGGCGGGCGCAGGGATGCTGTGGTTGGGCTGGGCCGGCTTCAACGGAGGAGATCCGTACGCAGCTAACATCGACGCCTCCATCGCCGTGCTCAACACCAACGTGTGCGCCGCCACCAGTCTGCTCATGTGGACCATCATGGACGTCATGGTGTTCGGCAAGCCCTCCGTCATCGGCGCTGTGCAGGGCATGATCACTGGCCTCGTCGTCATCACCCCCGCCGCAGGTACTCCACCACTCCCTCCATTCCTTCAGCCTACAATTCAAATCTTGCAATTCGAACACATGTGTGTTTAGAGTTAACCCCAAATGCCGTGAGTCTTACAAATTTTGTTAGCTTTGACTACAGCGTAACGTCCCGATTCAAGACCGAAGTCCAGGATTTTTTCAGTGTTCGTCAAGTCCAGGAATCTAGTGTTCGTCAAGTCCAGGAGTCTACACAGTGTTTGAGTTTCAGGGGTCTAGTGTTTGTTTTTGGTTTTTATGATTGAATGGTGGGGTTGGGGTGGTGGGCGGGGGTTGATCAGGTGTGGTGCAGTGCTGGGCGGCGATAGTGATGGGAATTTGCTCGGGATCCATTCCGTGGTTCACGATGATGGTGGTGCACAAACGATGGTCCCTGCTGCAAAGGGTGGACGACACGCTGGGCGTGTTCCACACGCACGCGGTGGCAGGGTTTCTAGGCGGCTCTCTGACGGGGCTATTTGCGGAGCCGCACCTGTGCAACTACTTCCTGTCCGTGACGAACGAGCAGGGCGGGTTCTACGGCGGCGTGGGCGGGACGCAGTTCGGGAAGCAGATCGCGGGCGCGTTGTTCATCATAGGCTGGAACGTGGTGGTCACCAGCATCATCCTCAACGTGATCCGCCTCGTGGTGCCCCTGCGCATGACGGACGAGCTCATGATGATCGGAGACGACGCCGCCCACGGCGAAGAGGCTTACGCTCTGTGGGGCGACGGGGAGAAGTACGACATCACCAAGCACGGCGCGTCGGACTACGACGACACCAACCATGGCCTCAGTGAAGGCAACACCGCGCGCGGCCCCACTGTTAGTCTTTGAATGAACACTAGTATCGATCCAGTACTCTCTCAATACTCGGATCATTCCAGTAGTTAGCTAGCCAGGTCAATGCTTTTTAGTTTGTTGTGTACAATAACCCACTCGCCTTGGGTAGAAGAAGAAGAAAAAATCATCATGGTTTCCTGCAGGGGATTTATGTGGAGTGTCGTTGTAAAATGTCTGTCAAAGAAAAGGAGACTGAAATAAGCGTCAGTTTCGTGGTCTGCTCCGAAGATCGATCAATGATACATGGCTATCCTGTAGGGGAAAAAGAGCACCAAAAAAAAAATGTAGTTGATTCTTGACTGGATTTGTTAGTTAGCTCTCAACCATGGCCACAGATTGTAATGTGTTCAAGTAATAAGAAGGTGTTAGTTGTTCAACAGGACACTTGTGCACAAACATTCTATCAATGATACATGGCTATCCTGTAGGGGAAAAAGTGCACCAAAAAAGAAATATAGTTGATTCTTGAAGTCCTGGTTTTGTTAGTTAGCTCTCAACCATGGCCACAGATTGTAATGTGTTCCAAGTAATAAGAAGTTGTTCGACGTGACACTTTTGCACAAACATTGTTAGCAGTTGTTTTCCAAAGAAAATGAGATATATGATTTGGATTCAATCAATATACCTGAGAGTTGTTCGATCTTGATGTCAAGAGCTTCCTTCTTCAAAATTCTTGAAGAACTCAAGATGTGGCACCCTGGTACTTACGAGATCATGGGGCTCGTTTCAAGATTGATATGATATCAGACATTCATGAACTCAAAAATTGATCATTTGAATCGCGAAAAAAAAGAATCTGTTGTTACATGATCTCTCTACAACTTCACAGCAATGGACATCCTCGTCAATCAAATAGCCCACTGAGACTGATCCTACTTATTGATCCGTTACAAAGTGTACACGGCAGCGTTGGCTACTCATTGTCGAGTTCTGAAATACCAGGAATGTACTCTAAGCTGACGTCGAAGATGACGGGGCTACTGGCAGGAACTCGGGGCCTTCCGGCCGCAGCGCCCAGGCCTTTGGGATACGCCAGCTGGCACAGACAAGAAAGAGAATCTGTTGCATCAGTTCACAATGTCAAAGATACGAGGAATATTCTAGCACAAGAGAAGGGGTCTCGGCTACCGTAGACCGAACGTAACGGTAGTCTGTATGCGGTTCGCCCTGAGTCCCGTAATAATGAATTATATAAGCAGCTCTGCTCATGAAAAAGCAGCTCAGGAAGTTCAGGAAGGTATAATTGATACCTCGCCAGGAATATACAATCGGCGCTTGCCCCCCACTTTCATGGTTAAAATGCCCTCGTCCAATCCCTTGATGATCTGCATCGAAACATCGTAAGTTCACGATTTTCAAAGCTTTCAAGGCAGAGATGCACATTAATTAATTATGGTGAAAAATGATTTTTGACTCCATCAGACAGACCAGCTCTAAAGACATCATCATCATCATCATTATTATTATTATTATTATTATTATTATTATTATTTTAGTGTTGGAGTCATGACTCACCGCACCAGCCCCGACTCGGAAGATATAAGGCACACCTTTTTCCAGAGAACTGTTACATTGTCATCAGAATAATATCAAAACGTCAAGAGTCACAGAATAATGTCAAAATGTCGAGCCACAGAATAGACATCCTATCTCACTACCTCGCAGTTGCAGTGATCTAATGCTAGTTAAGAAATCTAGACAAAGATCAAGGTCAAAACGGATACGGAATATCCAGTGGCTTTATTACTTTCAGCCGAATGAAACGAGCGAGCGAACGTGAGGTTCAAAAAATAGATGTAAAAAATAGAAATGACAATAGTGTCAACTGATTTCCTTTCAAGAAATAGATGTAAAAAAATAGAAATGACAATAGTGAAAACTGATTTCCTTTCAAAAAATAGATGTAAAAAAATAGAAATGACAATAGTGTCAACTAATTTCCTTTCAAAAAATAGATGTAAAAAAATAGAAATGACAATAGTGAAAACTGATTTCCTTTCAAAAAATAGATGTAAAAAAATAGAAATGACAATAGTGTCAACTAATTTCCTTTCAAAAAATAGACGTAAAAAAATTAGAAGTGACAATAGTGTCAACTAATTACCTGTCAAAAATCTTACCACCAGGAATCATAGCCACGTAGTTCGCCGCAACCTGATTCAGTACACAGCATGTTCAAATTAGATACCAAAGTACCCTCAATGCAATACAACAACCATCTACAATCTTGCTTTCATTGTGTTTTGTATCCCTTATTAGGGTGCGTCACAGTGGACTCCTTGAAATGAGAGATTTCTTTCAATTTGGAAATGAAGAATAGACCATTCTACCGTTTCAGGGATATGCAGGAAGGGTCACTACTGTGACAATCTCTAACTGCTCCCGCCATGAATACAACCAATTTCAGAAACACAGGAAAGCAATATGTGGAAAACCTGAAAGCCAACAATCGGCGAGTCGCCACTTCCCACAACAATGTCTTTGTACTGAAGACCCGATTGCGTCGTCTGCATTGGCATCTGCAAAGATGCAACAAGAGCATTTGAATCACCTGTTCATCGCATTGTAAAGTTACTTTTTTCTTTTCCACGTCAGAAACAAACTCTTGCCACGGGTCACACAAGCTTTGGAGACAGACTATAAAACAGACTAACGTACAGTTCTGATAATTGGAGTCACAAAAACTGCTTGCAAGGCTCCAGTTTGTCATTGACATTATTCTCCAATTAGGAACTGTTAAGCTGATTGGCATTCCAAAGATCAGCATGCATAACATTAGCTGCAAACACCTTTGGCCAAACTGTTGATTCAAGGAAGAATCATATGCTACAATCCTTTTTCTTTGACACAGATGGGCAGGCAACAAAAAGGTGGACAGGCAACAATGCTCTCAAAATTTATGTGACTGAAGGCCTGGCCACATAGAGGTGTTGAGCTGGCAGCTGCTACCACCTCCATTTACTAGGAAAAAATTGAAGGAACTAATTTTGATATATAGTGTTGTGAGCCAACAACTGGTTTGAACAAACTGGCGTTCAAGGGAATGGTGGAAACGCCAGCCAAAGTATTGGACTGCGAGTTACTATTCAACACCAAAAGTAGGAGAAAACATGTCTAGAGACTGAGAAAAAATGAGATTAAAGTCTTCATCCACTATCAATTTACTTCTCATTCACATTCCCACCAACTGGGCTGGCAGCTCTACCTACCTCTATGTGGCCAGGGCATGACAATTGAGAAACTGACAGCCAGTTTGAGACAAATTTCAAAATTCAAACTTGACAATCGGCTTGAATTTTTTAAATTTATCTTGATATTTTTCAAATTGGGTGACTTGGTGATGCAGGCTTCAAATTTGACTTCTGAATTGCAATACAATTGCAAGGTAAGCCACCCTAATTGTGCCCACGATAAGCTTGCCAACTATGTATCAATGTCTTACATTTAAAATTTTGATATCAACACTACTAGTATATAGTGGCGCAAATAGGGTGACTTCTGAATTTGTTCAATACAAACGCAAGGTAAGCCACCCTAATTGTGCCACTTCTGAATTTGTTCAATACAAACACAAGGTAAGCCACTGACCCTATTTGTGCCACAAAGTTGCCCTATTTGTGCCACTATGTACTAGTAGTGTTCATATCAAAATTTTAAATGTAAGACATTGATACATAGTGACGGCACAAAGTAAGCCACCCTAATTGTGTCACTTTTGAATTTGTTCAATACAAACACAAGGTAAGCCACTGATCCTATTTGTGCCACAATTTAGACGTCACCCTATTTGTGCCACTATGTACTAGTAGTGTTCATATCAAAATTTTAAATGTAAGACATTGATACATAGTGACGGCACAAACAGTCACATGGCACAAATAGGGTGGTTTACATTATCAGATCTAGACTTTCTACATTCCCACACTTTTACAGGAATAGCCAGTTTTCCAGCCGTAATTCAACAACCCAGGGTACAGAGCAATTTGAAAACAGAAACCCTAGCCATGGATGTTTTACAGGATGTGGCTTACATTCTCAAGCTCCATCTCACAATCACCGTCGCAGAGCTTGGGAGCTGGAGGGCCAGGTGGTAAGCCTGCAGCGTTGGCAAGGCTGGCGGGCAACCACGACAGAGCTACCATGGCAGCCAAAGTCTCTCTCCGAGGCATCTGCATCACCTTCTCCCCTTTCCTGTTGTCGACGGCACATCGTACTTGTCTAGGGTTACATGATACCGTCTTCACCGCTGGACATGCCCAAATGGCTGCCCCTGCATTTGCAATCCACAATATTAGGTCAGGAAATCATGACATTGCCCTAATCACTCAAATTCCAATACCTGACACCCATTGCAATCCAACCTCCTTAAAAAGATGTAATTCAGCCATCGAATGCATCCAACCTGAAGAGCTTCTGCGTTTTTAAAATGCCATATTGAACATATTTGATGGATCTATACTTCTTTAGAAAATTAAAAAGAGAATCATGCTTAAAAGAGATTTCAGGAAAGCCATGTTCATAAAAGCAGCATGTTAAAAAGAAATTAAATTAAAAAAAAGGAAACTCCTACTCAAAAAACATAAGATGTGATTGAAGCTCCATGGTAAAGCCAAAATTATCGCTACCTCATTGACGGATGGAATAGACGAGGTGGCAATGGAATTGAGCAAACAAGGCAAAAGTGCGGCGAATTCTGAGCAATCGACAAACAATGTAGGCTCCGAGAAGGATTGCGAGCCGAATCCCTAACAGAGCTAGTTGCAGAAACGAAGCTGTGAGAAAGCATTATTTGCGTACAGTTAGTGGGGGCGAAATCCAAAGTAGCTGCAAAGGAGCAAGTCAGAAGAGATGTATGCGAAAGTGCGAACCAGAAGTGGTGGAGTGCAGGCAAGAATGCGCCATGGCCGCCACCGATTCAGCTGCAGGAGCTTGCAATTGCGTGGTGCTGTTGCGCCCCCTGCCCGAGTGCCGATTTCCGGATCCTTGTGTGGGAGGAATGGCTGTGTGAGTGTGAGTGATGAGCCTTGCGGGGCTCCGGAAACGCTGGCTGGCTTGGGCCTTATCCCCTTTTGCCCTTTTCACGTTGCCAACAGCTTCATTCAGTGATCTCAAAACTGGCTAAAATTAGCTGGATTTCTACCCAAAAAAATGGGGTTGCTAAACATACAAAGAAAGAAAATGAAAGAAAAATTGAAATGTAGGGAGAACGCTCATCGTGATATAAATATGTAGCAACTTCACAAGGTGATATCCGCGGATATCATCATGGTATCACCTTAATATATCAAGGGTATTGTCGGATACATCAGGAATTTCGGACCCCACTGATTCAGCACGATTTCAGTGCGATTTCCGATATTTCAAGGGTTCGTACAGTTTTCGCACTGATTCCGCATTGTTGCGTCATTCATCGCAACTACACTGATATGACACGATGTTCGTACAAGCGGATATAGTACTGATTCGACACGATTGATACATCTATTGAAAACGTATGAATTCAACACTCTTTATAGTCGTCAAATGTCGTGTTTTTATCGTCTTTAAAACTATACTGATTCAGTGCGTTTTTCGTGCGACATCATCTTTTCTACGGGAATGCTAGGATGTGAGCCTAGAGAGGAGAGCCTGAGGCCCTGAGAGCCTGAGAGCCTAAAAAATTTTAATTTTTTTTTGCGTTTTTTTCTGTAAGGGACCTATAACTGTGGATTCAGTATGTATTGCATTTGGAGTATAATTGAACTACAAATTTTCCATTTACATACATGTATGCAAATAGTTTATGAAAAATGTAGGGTTTAGGGATTTAGGGTGTATGTACCGTACATTGAAACATTATACATGAACAAGAGAGTATACAAATCAATGAGGTTGGATAGTAAAGTTTAGGATTTTAGCAAAGTGAAGTACATCACGGATGGCATTTAATTGGAGTGGTTTAGAGCTTAAATGTGAAATCGGTATAATTCACATACTACATCTATGCAAATTAATAATGAAAACTTGAGGGTTTAGGGTTTAGGGTGTAGAGATTGAACATTCAAAATTGCAACATGAACAATGGAATGAACAAATCAATGAGGTAGGAGAATAGAATGGTTAGCAATGTGAAGTACAACACAGATGTAAAAATCCAAAGTAGTGGCCTTTTTAGTCTCACTACAAATATCAAATAGAAAGTAGTACAAATATGTGGAGAGAACATCAGAGTTCCTCTCAATCATCACTAGAATTACCGGTAGCAGTAGACCCTGAGCAAGAGCTAGATGTAGAGCGGCTCGGTGAACTAATACCATCACAATCAGACTCCTCAGCCTCATGATCAAAGTATACAAGTGCGTCAGAATTCAACACCTTTGGCTTTGGAATGTGATCCCTAATACCATGTAGTGCAAGAGCCTGTGCAACAGGCTCAATGTAGCATGGCAACTGAAAAGGTTTGGGTGGGCTCTCAAGAAACTCTGACCTTGCAAAAAATGGCCTCTGCACAGTAGAATATTTGGTCTCCATTTTTCTGCACAAACAAAAATGAACATGAGACCAAAGTGATGAGGAAATCATCAAACAATACTGCATCAATTGGAATGATTGAATTCAAACTTACTTACTGAATCGAGATTTCTTCAACACTCGAACGACCGCTGATGGAACTGCGTCAGGATCTTCTGGTGTAGATGATGATGCAACGAATGGCGCGGGTTCGGGTTTAGGGTCACGTCGCATAGACAAAAGCAGTCCATCATATAGCTCTTGGTCCTCTTCCAATGCCACAATGTGGCGTTGCACGCGGCGGCATGCCAACAACGACGCACCTAAAACAAGGCATAGATCAAAAACACATATAAAAATTAGCCCGAGTAAGTGAAAGAGAAATTCAAACAAATAGGAAGCAAAAACAAATAATAGAAGAAATAAAACCCAAGTAATACCGAGAAAGAATGTTAGAAATATAAACCTGTCATAGCGGTGCAATCCAAGACAACATCGTTGGGGCGAGAAGAAGCCTCAATCAGCATCTGTATGAACTGGCTATCCTTCTCACGAGGACCTCGCCAAGGCTTGATTCCATTCATTTTTTGTGAACTCTTGGTGGTGAAATTCTGTAACATGTCATCACATCCCACATCTAATCCCATAGCCTCAAGTGCTGGAATAGATCGAAATGCAAACCGTGCAGGAGCACCCTCGGGCAACACACGAACCAAGAGGTAAATGCCAAAACGCTGAGTCTGCAACATATAGAACCAAAAGAGTTAGCTAATAGTAATAGCAAAATAATAATGAATTTTTAAATACTAGGTAGTGCACGAGCGTTTACCGTCTTCAGATGGTTGACTGGTGATGCCAAATGGAGTCGATTCATGCAAGTCCAATCCTTGTACAACGTAAAACCCGTTGCATTACCGTAACCAAGTATGTTAGCTTTGGTTGATTGCCTATATGGATGCACAATGATGATAGCGCCATCATCAACTAAGTAATTGTCTGCAAAATCAAAAATGGGATCAAGCTAATCGTCCTCTGCTGCATTCCATGGTGGAATCTGTCCCGGCGGATCCGAGATGGTGGGAACAGGCAGGTTCTCGGGCATGTCCACAAGAATTAAATCTACACATGGATCCTTGCACGAATGCCCTTTGAATACTCGTGGGCGGTCCGCTTTGTGCTACAAGAAACAAAACATATACATGTAAGTAAATTAAAACTGCCAGACAAGCTTCAACAAAATAAATTGAAGTATAAAGAGTCCAAGAAGTATGTCAAACAGCATACCTCATCCAAAAACCTCTAAATCTCCTCAAACATCTTTGGAACAGGGTCATCTTCATCCTGTGGAAGAGCAGCTGCAAGTGATGTGTTGAGTACCAACTCGTCGATGTCCTGGTCCTCTCCTAAGTCCACCACATCACGAATTTGGCCACAAAAGGCCTTGTCTTGCGATAGCTCCAAGTACCCAGAATCCCTCTTGGTACCCCGCTGCTCCTGGCTCTGGTGCTAAGATTCTGCATCAACAATACTAGAAGAAGAAGGCTTTGGGACTTCTTGTACCTTTGGATTCTTCTTCTTCTCTTCCTTCTTGGCAATCTTCTCTGCTTGTTTCTCAATCTTGGCTTGCTCCCGGGCGGCCACCTTCTCTTCATGTTGAGTAATCTTCAACGCCTTCTTCTTGTCTTCAGCCTCAACCTTAGCAATGAGTTTACGCCGCGCCTCGTCATCAAGCTTCTCCAATTCACCAACCAACAGGGCAGGTGTATCGGCAGTCTCAGCTGAGGATTTGAGATCCTTTTCCTCTGCATGTACATAACCCAACCCACAGTCCAAATACCAGCCAACCCCCTTGAGATGTGTGCTGGTCCACGTCTTCAACTGTTGCGGTGAGAACATGCAATACTCAGAAGAAGGATCCATCTAACTCTCAAAGAACACGGGAAGATCTGTCTTGGCAATTGCCTTCTTCTCGAGTAGCTCATGCTTGAAATACCTGTAGACATACAATACTTACCAATTAGCATTATAAGTTGATGCAATACTATGTGCAACTTTACTAAACAAAAGCAAACAACAAAACCAAGTTAGACTAATAGAAATATACTTGTAGACCACACGTTTGACTACAAGATCTGTACCCTTGAAATCCTTGAAGGCAATTGATTTCTTAAAGTGGTCAGTCCCCTTGAAAACGTTAACAAATGCCTTGTCAAAGAGCTTCACTCTCCAAGACTCTATGAATTGGGAAAGTGTCTTGGACTCTGATGGGACCTCCATGTTCAAGGGAATATTATCTTTGTGGATAATATTTTCAAACAACTCCACAGCGGAATCTTCAATCTACAAAAAATAGAGTTACAAAATTAAAACCATAAAATTGCAAAGTATGAAAGTTGATAAATGATGCAAACAAACTCAATCATGAGTGATAGAAAAACTCACCCATGCCCACCATGCGGCCCTCACAATAAAGGAAGTAAGGCGTTCTTCATTTACTGGCCTAAAAGGAAACCGAACTGCCTCTCGTGTGTGCACAGAGGAGTTCCACCACTTCAGCCAACGGAGCTTGTGGTGAGGAGGCTCAGAAGTTGTAGCAATGAGCTGCAGCTTGTCTAAAGTGAGCTCCAATTTAGAGGCGTTCATACTCCAATGCCTCTCAATCTGAAAACACAGTGAAATTCAAAATGTAAGCAACAGAAAAACAAACAACTTTATGGAATAATGAAAGTATTGAATAGATTTATACCTCTTGCAGAAACTCGGGTCCATGTGCTGGATTAGCCACAGCGGTCATCTTCCCTAACTTCACAATCAATTTAGAAGTCCTCTCCTTGATGCCCATCTTCATTGCAGCCGCGATGCCTTCCCGAGTAACATCTTCTGGTTTGGTCTCCTCACGATAAACTAGCACAACTACATCACCAGCAGCAGCAATATCTTGCTGTAAACAGATCATTATTAGAAAATTATAATGAGTTCAATGTCAAAACTTCAAGCAATCAAAGTAATCAAAGTAATCAAAGTAAAGATTTCAAGCAATTTCAAGCAATTTTTTACCAATCAAAGTAAAGATTAGAAACATACCCGAAACATAAAAGCCGTGAATACATGTGCTTGTTAGGAGGACCATCCTCTTTTAACAGAGTTTTGACATCGATCCATTTCCTCCCGACTCAACAACTCAGTAAAATAATCTAGAGGCATAGTTCCAAATTTGCGAACTTGGTAAAGTTGATGAACCAAGTTTGTTTTCACATGGGAAAATTCCGTTTGCCTGGAAAAAACATTAGTGAACTTTTGAACATAAGCGGTGAACATTAGAACCAGCAAAAATTCAAAAAAGACTAACATATGATTGATGAGTGGGAGATTTTGAGGATAATGTACTCACTTGTTGATATCATTCATCACGTTCATGAGAACGCCAATTCGTCCCTTCGTCTCCAAAATGATCGTGTCCACCGAATAGTGCCATGATTGGACATTATTGTAGAGTCTAGTAATATGGTTCATCCATGCGATTCTACGATGGTTACCGTCACAAATGAAGAACATCTTACCCTTCATGAAGCGCAATGAATCTTGAGAATCTAAATACTCATCGAATTTGTCACTCTCTGATTTCCAAATCGGTCCCCATTCACTTCGATGCGTGGATGTCACATGCTCTCCAACACCTTGCTCGTTCGTAAGAGAAACATAGAAAACACAAGCACCTTCGCGGTAGCCATGCACGAATTCTTGCTCAAGCTTCAAAAGATCACATTGTAAAGTAGGCCTTACCATAGGCATCATGACAAGGCGGCATAGTGGAATGTCGTGTCGAGAAATGTTGACAGGCTGCAAACGAAGTGCAGCAAGCGCTGCAACTATATTGATCTTCTGAGAGCGCCGTATATCGTCTTCGCTAATTCCATCCACTGTCTGGACAATAGGACTGTCCTCATCGTCTTCATCTCCATCTTCACCAATCCCGGGTTGAGGAGTGAGACTGTCGTCTCCATCGTCTGAATTGTACGTTGGTGTCTGCGTATCCTGCATGCGTAAAGGAAACATGACCACCAATATTTGAGATTAGGATACATCAAGTTACTTGCTAAACCATTGCATTCAAACCCGTCAACCAGAATTGATGACGAGCACAATTGAAATGGGCAAGGCTAAATGCCCTGCCAAAGGACCACATGGCCAATATCAGCATGTGATCACAAGCCAGCTCAAGACGAACATTCTAGACCATCTCAGCTTGAACAGCAAGGACAATGCATTTCGACCAAAATGGCCCCCGCATCTCTACCGTCAGCGCTAAGGGCATACCATGACGACGATGCATTCACCCAAAGCACGCATCAAAGTAACATGGAACTAGAACGAAGCAACCCAAGAGGGGACTCCAAAAGGCCATAGGATTTTATACGCGAGCATGAAATCATCTAACAATCCGACCATTTATAGCTTAAGGAACTACGACAAACTCCTATGGCTAAAACTGTGTTGAACCGCCAGCCTTTGCCCAAATGTGGCAAACATGGAATGAACAATCTTTCGACAATTCCACACTGCTCGGAAGTTAGAGCTAGGACTCGCCAATAGCGCGATACGAGACGCCCGTCACGTTGCGCCACTTATGGGCAAACCCAGACCCCCAACCCGACCCTCCCAACTTTGCTCATATATGGCACACGAAGCAGCCTAAGCCCCGGCTCATAATACGTCTAGACAGGGCTCCAGCGTGGCGAGCTCTACTGAATGCCCAAATTCAGAGCACCCACTGCTAACTAGACGCGCACACAATGACCCCCAGCCTTTGCACATACTAGGCAATCCATGCAAAGCACGACTGGCTCAAATTCCACCAAGACACGGCTCACGCGTGGCAAGCTTCACACACTGCCAATTCACGAACGAGAAGCGCACTCTTGTGGTGCAATAATCACGAGTACTCAGCACACCACGAGCACCCACTAACACGAAGAACCAGGAGAGAAATCATAATCCTTGGCGGGGCTCGCATCATGGCGAGCGTTTCTCAACGCTGCCGTCACCTCCAAGGTGATGCAAGCTCCACCAGGGTACCAATTCCCACACCAGGCTCGTACGTATCACGCAGACATGGACTCTCATCCACGGACCCAAAACCAGAGAACACAAGAAAGAAGGAACCGCATTGCCACTCGCGTGACGGCCTCGTGGCCACTCGCGTGACGGCCGTGGCGCTTCACGACGCGCCACCCGAGGCCAAACCCCACCACCACCATTCCACCGTCGGCCCCGAGGGCACTCCATGACCCCAGCCCTTGCACATATTGGGATTCCATACAAGTGAGGCGTGGCTCGATGCAGGGGTCGCGTGGTGAGATTTATGGGAAGGCTGGGCCTCGTGGCCACTCGCGTGACGGCCATGGCGCGTCACGACGCGCCACCCGAGGCCAAACCCCACCACCACCATTCCACCGTCGGCCCCGAGGGCACTCCATGACCCCCAGTCCTTGCACATATTGGGATTCCATACAAGTGAGGCGTGGCTCGATGCAGGGGTCGCGTGGTGAGATTTATGGGAAGGCTGGGCCTCGTGGCCACTTGCGTGACGGCCATGGCGCGTCACGACGCGCCACCCGAGGCCAAACCCCACCACCACCATTCCACCGTCGGTTCCGTGCAAAGCACGGCTGGCTCAAATTCCACCAAGTCACGGCTCAAGCGTTGCAAGCTTCACTCACTGCCAATTCACGAACGAGACTAGGACTCTTGTGGTGCATTGGTCTCGAGCACGCAGCACGCCACGAGCAGCCACTTAGATGAAGAACCCGGAGAAGAATCTTTATCCACGTCACGTGGCGCCACCATTGGCCTATTCCACCCCCCTGTACTGAACCGTCAGCCCCGACGAGACTCCACGACCTCGTAGCCTTTGCCAACAATGTGGCTCACAGCGCTACTAGCTATAGGAGCATGCATTCCAATATCACAATATCCTTTTCAAGAATTTAAGGCCCTTAAAGCACACCATGGTCACATGGTGCCTCATCCTCAGCCCTTTCCATCTAACATCAATGAACCACGCGCAAATGCACACATGGACTGAACAATCTTTTGACAATTCGACATTGATGGGAAGTAAGAGCCAGGATTGGCCCGTAGGGCGATACGAAACGCCCATCACGTGGCGTCACTCGTCGGCAAACCCAGACCCCCAAAAACTTCCGTCGGCCCCGACGGCACTTCCCGACCCCCCCGACTTTGCTCATATGTGGCACACGAAGCAGCCTCAGCTCCCGCTCTTAATATGTCTAGACAAGGCTCGCGTGTGGCGAGTTTTACTCACTGCCCACATTCAGAGCTCACGCGTGGCATGCTTCACGGCTCACGCGTGGCAACCTTCACACACTGCCAATTCACAAACGAGACGTGCACAATTGTGCTCTAACGATCACGAGAACTCAGCACACCACGAGCACCCACTAACACGAAGAACCCAAGATAAGAAACATAATCCTTGGCGGGGCTCGCATCATAGCGAGTGCTTTCCAACACTGCCGTCACCTCCAGGGTGGTGCAAGCCCTACCTCGAACCCAAGTTACGCACCGGCACACGGGAATGAACCACGCTCAAGCATCAAATGCACACATGGCCTGTATCACTGAACCCTGAATGTTGTCCCCAAACATTAGATCTTGATGATCCTAAACCATAAACTTTCGAAGTTGTATCTCACCTCATTTGTGGGTTGTAAGTTGTCTGCTCTAAGCTGGGTCCTCGCCATCCCTTGCCCTTCAGTCTCTGGTGTTGGTCCCTGAACCATACAACATGTGATTTAGGCTTAGATATATATATTCACCAAACAATTGATTGGCATTCAAATTCCTTGTCTACATGAGTGCCATTCACATCAATAATGGAATCACGCCTTACCTGGGGCACGTGAATCTCGTCAGGTGGGTCGGGCTGCCTCGCTGCCCCGGCTGCTGCTCTGGCCTTCCCCATGAGACTCTATATTGAGCCACACAACTCTTCAGTACACTCATCAGGCCACTTGCATCACTTGAAAATGTGTCGTGGATGCAATGCGATAATCACATTTACTTTCAGGCTAAAACAAGCGCAACACAACCACGAGCGCGACAAGCCAGCGGCCGCTTGAAAACGAGGAGCACGAGTGGACAACCAGTGCGTGGACTACGAGCGCCAGAACGCGAGAAGAACCATCGCGAGTACAATCAGCGGTAGATCATCTACTGCAAGGACGTCCAATACTCGCGAGAATTCAGCGAGGACGACAGCCGACGCAAACAAAGTGAGCACGAGACGCACGATAACGGAGCTCGTGTTCGTGGAGGATGTGGCTGCCCGATCATTCCTCCGTACCCTCAGATCCAGAAACGTTACCCCGTCTGCTATGACCTGTGCCCTAACATTAGGTCGAGGTTGGTGACATGCAACTTTGTCAGTGCCCTCATTCATGTGAGGTCTTCAATCGAGGTCCTCAATCGTTGAGCACCAATGTGAATTTTAATTTAAGCTAGTACGTATACAGAATAGTAGACTCTAGATTTGATTTTATAACCTAGCAAATTACATCATAAATCATATCAAAATCAAAGGTCTTACACTTGGTCTTGTAATGGTGTTGTCTGTCACTTTGACGTGGTCTTCACTGATAATTTCAGACTCATCAATCGCCACAAGCACTTCTTGGAAACTCGCCAAATTGATCACTTCTTCTCCAGAAAAATCAATTCTCACTCCTACAAGCTCTTCAATAGCGCTCAATCATGACATATGTTAGGACGCTCTCATCCTTGATCGCTCCAATACACGTTTGCTAGAAAATAATAGCTTCCCACGTTTCTTTCTCTTCTTCTGCCCACTCGCACTCTCTGGGTTAGTCGTACAGAATTCGTCCAGCATCTGCATAGCCTATACTCTAACTTAGTAGAATCATGACAAAAAATGAGTTTCCACTGGAGAACCTATATTCCTAAACCAGCAGTCGATCAGACCTTCTCAGCTATCTCACGGAGAAATCCGCCCTCCACAATAACTGAGGCATGAATGTGCCTAGTTGTTTAGCGTTCAAACTTCTATTCTTCTATCAATAATTCTATAATCAGTATAACTTCTTAGAAGGTCTATTTTCATTCACTGTTCTGTTTCGACGCGTATTTATAAGTCACATCCTCAATGTCCACTGACACTGACATGGACATATAGTGTATACCTTTATTGATTACGGACGCTTGCTATAGAGTGTACTCTCACGTTCTTCATTTACTGACTTCGTCGCCGTTGATGGCACTATAAATCGTAGCCTATGTCCTAACCTAGTATGTTATATCGTTAGAGACTTGTCAGATGTCCAGCATATAAATTGATATTAACGCTTACAATGTAAGAGGCGAGCGACAAACCTACAGTATAACTACACAATTTTAATCCACAAATCATAGCTTCTTCTCTTGCCTACAGTCTTGCAGTTCACTCTCACTTATCTCTAGCCACTAAATTCCTACATCAGTGATGGAGGCCTCGGAGGATCGCTGCGTGGAGGAAGTGGTCAACTTGGAAACCATTGGGAGATCGACGATGCCAAAGGAAGAAGACTATCCCGTCGTCTCGAGGAATGGATGTTTAGAGCAGATGATGAATCCCATCAACAGCTTGGAGGGTGCAGTGGAATTGTGGTTGGGCGAATTCCCAAACTGTCAAGACTTTGACATCAACCTTGCAATCATCTTGCTAGACAAAGATCGACTTCGATTCTACCGAGTCCCGTGTGGAATTTGGGACTCCCTCCCTCGACCTCCTCTTGTCTGGAGGCTCATATGGTCTCATTATGTCTGCAAATTGTTGGGACTCCCCGAAAGCGAGGGTGTTCCAATTGTGCCAGAAGAACTTGCAAGAGCCGTCCAAGATTTCTTTGACGATGAACCCAAGCCTCTGTTCTGGAGTTCCGTTCCAAACACCGTGCCAGTCTAATTTCCCGGTCATCGAGAAGATTTTCGAGCTACCTTACTAGAAGCTGCAGCTTAGATGTTTATGATATCAGTTAAAATATCCTTGTTCTTAGGAGATCGTATTGTTATATTCTTAATTCATTTATCATTATAATACTATGTGTCATAGAATCTTCGCCTACAGTTCATATAGATTAGTCTTACAAAAAGCTGCACGTTCACAAAGACTCTGTCCTCATAGTATAAATAAACCTCAACAACAACTTGTTCACATGTATATTATATCACTTTATGTTGTATGACCAAGCCAACTCTGGATTAGATTCTTCCCACTCTCACCACATCCACTCATGAACTTTGAATTGCGAGCTCATGCATGTGACATCCTCCATTCTCATTTTATTTTAATTACCCTGCGCCGTATAACATTCTGACATTGTTTAGATTAGTCGTCTGGTTAAAGTGAACTTGATGTCAGTTTTTTGGCGTCTCCAATCTTAGACCTATTTCACTGTCCAGTTTTGAAAATTCTACCATAACACAGAATATTGTGACTCCCCACGTAACGACACCATGCTATTTTCTCAACCCAAATTCATTGTGCTCTACAATTCATCGTCTATCGTCTTCTTTACCAATTTGTTTCTCTTCCTTGATCAAGTAGTATCTCTCCAGCCCAATATTTGTCTATGGCTAGCATCTCCGTTACATGTGACGAGGTCCCACTAGTTCTACCAGTAGGTGATTCTGGCTTTGTCAAAGTCACCTCTAATCTTCTTTACATTCGGTTTGGGCTAGCAGAAAGCTCCATCATGGTCGAAGAAGAGGTCCTTGAGAAGTATGGAATAGTGAAAGAGGGCATTTTACAGTCTAGATTTACAGAGGACGAGGGTTATTACTGGCTCCTCCATCCGGGTCAGTACAAATCATACGGTCTTACCCCGCAGCAACTGGCTGCATCTACTGAAATTTTAGCCCTTGCCTCAGATACTTCCACTGTAGAGTTGCCTCACGCACGTCGTGATAGGAGGCAATTTGTAGATCCAACTCGTTCCGTTGCAGATATTATGGTCAATCTTCGTAATGTGAAACGCGAGAGTCTAGACCCCATCATTGAGTTGTCCAGTGAATCTGAGGAGGAAACACCATCACTACCCTCGCAACTTCCAAACTTGAATGAACCAGCTCCTTTTGTTGCGAGTCAAGCTACTGTCCGCACCCCCGCTAATAGTCCATCTTCCTCCTCATTCTCCCTCCCTCCTCTATATCCTAGTAGTTCACAAGATTGTCCTAGTGTTATGCAATGTCTGCGGAAGCTGTCTAGTGTTCCTGGCTCTCGTAATGAACTTGCTCAAATAGATTTTGATCGCATCGAATATCACAAGGTGCAGTTCCTTCCCTCGCAGTTTGACGGGGATGTGGTCTTTGAGCTACCACCGGTTTCTAGGCGTGTACACTCTTCCGGAGCCCGGAGCATGGAGGGAATGGACAAGCGTTATGATGGCCACACTTGGTGCCGCACCACGACGTCCAACATCCACAACCCCTTCGGTTTGAAGTTCAGGAGGTCGGCGTGCGTTGGACACTTGCGTTGCGACAACGAAGACTGTGACTATCTTGCTAGAACGTATAAGAAGAATGAGACAGAGTGGACTGGTACAACTAACTTCCCGTTCGATATTCGTCAAAGCCCTCCTCCGGAATCTTCCATTGCATGTAGAATCTGCAAGAAAGCCCCTTCTTGTCGTGACTCTTGCACAGCGCGGGTGTATTACGTGCTCAATGTGAACGACAGGTCTCGTGCATGTATCCATTTGGGCTTCCATCGACATCCCGTCGCCGATGGACCGTGCAGAGAGTCCATGGAGACCATCACCGGCTTGATTGCATCGGAGGTGGCGAAGACTCCCACCGCCAAAAACTCGGCCATCGCTCTTGTAGCTAGCAAGGAGTTCCTCGAGACGTTTCTTGTCCACAGTGGGCCAGGCCCAAAAGAGATGCTCCAAGGACAGGAACTGGACAAGGTGATGGACAAGTTCTGCATGCTCAGCTCTCCGAACGTTCGAAACATGATCGCCACTTTTCGCGCTCAGGGCAAAGGCAAAGGCGAGATTGATCAAATTCTAGAGATGAAGCGGCATGCGAAGATTGAGTTTATACACGACAGTGTATTCCCGGGACAAGGCCAGGAAAAGGTATATCTCTTCAAAATGCTCGTGCATGGCCCCGGGAGTGGCGTCGACCTCGTGAGAAGGATGCAACCTGGAGGTGACCTCCAAAATTGCTTCATCATGTTCGATCACGTGAAGAGAGTGAAGCCATGGACCACCATTGCCTGCCATGTTTATGACTCCACCTACTACAAGGTGATGACCATCGCTGTCTGCGATATGCAAACGGAAGGCACTGAGGGACAACTTATATTTTGGCGTTGCCTGAACAAAGTCATGGACAACAATGGTGTACCAAATCCAAACTTCAAAGGTTTCATGTGCGACAGCGCACAAGAAAACTTCAATGCAGTTCGCATTGTCTATGGCTCGGGCAATCCTGCCGTGCCTATGGTAGACCGTGAAAGGACTTGTCTATTCCACTGGGCAACGAGCATGCACAAGCACATTGAGAAGCTGATCGCCAAGAACTTCCAGAATCAGCACATCAGGCTTTGCAAACAATATAAAGATGCCCAAACAATGGACGAAGCTGACAGGATGTACCTTGAGTTGAGAGCGTGGTGGTACTCGTCCGGTGCTGCTTCAGAGGATGCGATTCGCGAGCTTGAAGACTGGCTAGCCTTTTGGCATTTTCGCTACCGTTAATGGGGCGGTTTCATGGAAACGGTAAAATATCAAAAGCACCCTTTCACTTCACGTGGATGTATAGAATATGTTGTAGTCCCTCGATGTCGATGGTCCTTCCCCCCTAATTGCCTGCATGTTGATGGGGTCAAGTACTGACCCCTCGGGCCCGACGGTTGCTTGGACACCTACCACTGTAAATAAATTTAGAGGAACAAAGGGCACTTAGAAAATAGCCGTCGGCCTCGACGACTATTTTTCTTAAATTTTTTTTTTTTTTTTTTTCGCAAATCAGAGTTAAAAAACAAAAAAGTAAAAATAAAAAGTCCTTCAAACGTGATTATTTATACATCTATCACCCCAACATAATTATTATTAAAACTTTCCTAAGCCGTGAGATCAAAATTGTTTTGTGCAATAAGATAAATTGGGTGATGCAATTTCTGCAGAATCTTACCGCAGATGAACTAGCAGACATCCCAACATGCAACCTTGCAGAGACCGTTCACAACAAGTGGATGCAAGCCTCCGGGAAGCGAGGCTCGGACCTCTTTATCGCCACCACCGATGATTGGGCACGTACGTTCATGCAGATGACCAACTACAGAACATTTCTATGTGGAGGTCCGTCTGGAACTGGTCCGTCCAAGCACGATCTAAAACTGAAGAGGGCTATGGCATCCCATGACGGCAAAAAGATCGCCGAAGCAATTAACAACATGCCTGGGGCTGCGGAGGTTTCTACACGAGTTCCACACTTGGAAGGGGAAGAGGTGTTTGGCTCGTCCAAGAGAAAGCTCGACATGCCAGTGCGTTGCGAGGGAGATTCTCATCGCCCTGACAAGGTGAACTTCTCGCATCCACGTGTCCAAACACGATCTGCCTCTGCTAGAATGAACTCGGAGCAATCACCAAGATCTACTTCTCTGGTTCCATTCACAACTAGGGTGTTGGAGACTGACTGTGACACTTCAAAATGGCACATTGCAAGGATGTCACACAAGTCCAGAAAGCAGTGTCACGCAGTGCAAGCGGGGAATGGCAACAAGTGCAAGATGTTGATTGTGAAGGGCGGAAAGGCTACAGCTGCCCCAACCTACCGAGGCACTAGGACGGAGTACAAAGGGACTAAACCTCAGACTGCTGATTTCTGGTTCTGTCCTGACCAAATCGCACGATGTGTCATGGGTCCGAAGCGCTTCTTTGTCATAGATCGCCCGGAACTCCCGGACGTTTGGCCCGTCCTCTCTGGTACAAACCTCACGCGTTCGGAGATCCTAGAGCTCCAGGAGGCCGGGTTTCGTCTGCAGTCCACTACAGCCCTTTCGCCTTGACGCCTCTTTACGACCTCGAAAGTGTTTGAGCCGGTGCTCTGGACTCACCCACGGCCATTGCATGCTGACAGAGTCCCGTCATCTCGAAACGGCAAAAATGTGCGTCGGAACACCAAGGCTCCCACGGAAGCTCACCGCAATCAATGGGAGAGTGCACGAAACGTCAAGGAGAATATTCTCCGCGTGAACCTACTCCCCTATCCCAGGCTTGGTGCCATCATCGTGCTCCAGTCTGGGGTGGAACCCGATGATAATTTGTACAATATCACATTGTGCAATTTTCCGTCATGTACGTGCCCTCATTACGCCAGCATGAACTCTGCAGCTGTTGGGAGGCGTGGCCAATACGTCAACTGCAAACACCTTTACTATATTTTTCGTTTCTTTTGCAAGCTGGACTATAAAGTTGACACGTACATCCAGGCCCCTACTCTCAGCTTGGATGAGGTTAAAAATATTCTGCTGGCAGCTGGGATCATCAAGACCGAGGAATGAAGAATGAGGACCAGTCTATGTTTAGACGTGGAGACTAGAACTAGCTGCAATATCTTCCTACTTAGAATAGCTGATGCCCTATATTGAATTGGTTGAAGTACTTGTATGATAACTTTGTCCACTATAACTATGTATTAGAAAAAAAACAAAAAATAAAATACTACATATAGATCCACATCTTATCTTTCCGTTCTTTGTCTCTTTTCAAAAAGCTCACGTGATGGGGTTCAGTTTCACCCATGTACCCTATAATTTTCCACCTCTTTACCCTAAAACTTTAACATTAAACTACTCTAAGTAGTAACCCATGGTTATAGGTGCAGCGGTCATAGGGTACCAAAATTTACTATTATTAGTAAAAATCCTAAAAATAGTATTTTATTTTCTAAATTTAGTGTCATTTTTATAATTCAGATGGATCCTATGCTCTAGGCTCTCCAAATCCCCGCTCTCCGGACTTGGGCTCTCCTCTCTAGGCTCGCACGGTAGCGTGGTTGATCTTTTCTATACCTAGATTTTATTTTCTTTCTATATCTAAATTTGATCAAAATAATATTATTAAAAAATATAAAATAATTATTTTCCTCGCTACCCACTTCAACTACACGGATATTGCATACCGGGGGGGCCCGCCATGGCTTCCCAAGCTCTATCGCCGACGGTGGGATCTGAACTCACGACCTCCCGGTTGCCAACCAAGCTCCAAACCACCAAACCACCTCAAACTCTTCATGCATAGAAAGGAACTCTTTTGGTAATTATAAAAGAATGAAATCATTGGCAATTTTTTTCCATGTGTATATAATTCTTTTTTCAAATTTTTTTTTGCACTACAACATGCAGGGCTTTTCCTACATCTACAAATTTTTTCAGAATATTTTGAGTTTTTTTTTTTGGCCAAAATTGTGATGGCAGATCATATTTGTGAGTTTTTTTTTTTTTTCAGCGGACTTTGAATGTTTTTAACTATGTGAAAAAAAAAAAAATTCCAATTTTTTTTTGCACTAGATTATGCAGGACTTTTTGTATATCTAGGATTTTTTTCATAATATTTTGAATTTTTTTATTTTTTGCCAAAATCGTGGTGGTTGTGAGCTATTCTTTTTTTGCTCCTATGATGAAAAGTACAATGATAACCAATAATACCAAATTTGAATTCTAAAAATATAAAATGTTATTTCTTTGAAATTTTAATGTGTATTGCTTCTAAACTCTATAAATGTAGATCTGAAAATGTTTTGGGAAATTAAACCGTAAGTATAATTTAAAGAAGATTCTTGGAATATTCCAATATATTCCAAAATAATATAAAATATTCCAAAATATTCCAAAATATTCCCAAAAATATTAAAATATTGTACACGGATGTTGTACGAAAATAATACGCATTATGATAGATGTTGAAATCGCACGAATGTAATAAAAGGTGTTGATATGATACGTATACGATACTAGATCCGCATTCAAAGCAATCGCATATTATCCGTGTCTTATTAGCCATGTAATGTAGATACACGATTAACGCACGGATTCCGTCAAGCACGACTTTCGTGCGGAAACAACACTTTTTTGATAATCATTGAAAAGACACAGCATCGACATCTTAGTAATGCATGTCACTTCCGTACGATAACGACACTTCTAAATGCACGTATGACGTGCGGAATCAGTGTTTAACGATAAACGCACTGAAATCGTGCAGAATCAGTGGGGTCTGAAATTCCTGATGTATTATAGAAGTATCCTGAGTATTGTATGCATTGGGTAGCAAAAGTAGATACCATTTATGAGGGAGGTCGCATAATGTTCTAAATGTCATAAAGTGCTTCTGAGATCACTGGCTTTATTAGGCTGGGCTAAGATATTGCAGTTTGACAATCACTTCAGGCCTCTTTACACTAGAGGCAAGAAGTCATGAGGAGAGAAATTTCAGCCAATGAGAAATTGGTCTTCTCGGTTTCTAAGCCTCCCATTGGCTGAAACTTCTCTCTTCATGGCTTCTTGCCTTTAGTGTAAGAGGGCTCTCAGGGCCGCTTCACACTATGGTCGTCTAAGTCAAGAGGCCGTGGGATTGAGAGTTCAAACTTTGTTTAATGTCCAAAGAAATCTACTGAAAATAAACAATAAAATACAGTTTTCATTTTTTATGAAAAGAAATCGACGGCCTCTCGACTATAGTTAGGGTTTCTATTCCCGTCCGACCTAAACTTCCTTTCGAGAGGCCGTCGCCTTGGTCAAAAAGTACTGCCACGTAAGCATTTTGGAAAGCGACAGCCGTTGGGCTTTGGCCTTTAGTGTGAAGGGTCAAGAGGCCGAACCCATGGTTTCTTGTAATTTGATTGGTGGAAATCGACGGCCTCTCGATGTTCGGCCATAGTGTGAAGCGGCCTTTACTCCGTCTCGCCTTCACTCCGTCTCGCCTTCTTGCACTACAGCAGGGTTGTTATGCCTCACACTTTTTTCAACTTCACTCCTAGAGGACTAAACATTCACGGTTTTAAAATGACAAGTTCAATCGATCATATTGTGAGATATATAATTCAGATGGGAACAAATTTTATATCATCAGAATTAATGAAGAACATCACATGTGTTGGGAAAAAACAAATAAACTTGAACAAAAGAAAATCCACATATGACTTCATCAGAAATTTAGGACCCCACTGATTTTCAACAATTTTTGTGCGACGTCTAATATTTCATCGGTTCCTGCATTTTTCGCACTAATTTCGACTAATTCCGTACGGATTCTGCACTTTGTTAAGTAGCAAAAAGAGTGAATGTAGAATTTGTGTGGATTCAGTGCAGAATTAGCACAAAATCCGTGCAAAAAATGCACAAACCCATGAAATATGTGATGTTGTACAGAAATCATTGAAAATCCGCGGGGTCCTAAATTCATGATGCTACTCAAAACTGCTGAAAGACGTGAGGATCAATTCGGGCTTTTTGGTACTTTCGGGATTAATGTTGTACTGGATGTTCAACGTTGATTGTCTAATTAGACAATTGTCAAATATTTTAAACAACTTGGCTGAAATATATCCAAGAATAATTTAGAATATTCTATTTATATTTTAACAATATGAATATATGAGAGACAACGGGTCCACTAGATGTCTTTGTTGTCGTGTTCAACAATTAGTCTAGTATTGTAGTCGAGTAAGACAACCTTGCATTACACTAAATTGTGATTTAGTGTTCATTGAAAATTGATTTCTTTTACCACAATTTGTTCAAAGGTGAGGAGAAATAGTATCCCTGTAGTATATGAGAGTTGCCATTTGTCATTCCCACTTTCATTCTGAGTGCCATATTCTTTTCAGATGATGAGAGTGACATGAGTTGGCATACTATGTTTATTATAAAATTTCTAGTCGTCATTGGAACCTCGATTGGAACACTACATCCAAAAGGTTTACATGAAGTTTTTGTTATTTTCAATTTTATAGTAAGGAAACCCACCCAAAAAAAATGGACACAACATATCCAATAATATTTAGTTATCTTCAATGTTTAGTCCTTCATTACAATCACTAACTTTAACCAAACACAAACTCTGTTAAACTTCAATCATTACATAAAATTTATATCTCTTTTAGTATCATATTAGTCAGTTGTCATAGTTCTCTTCCCAATTGTCAAATAGAAAGCAATCGTCATAGAACTAAAACATGTTGTACATGTTGTAAACGTCGTCAATGGTCTTGGGCATGAGATCCTTGGTGGCAAAAAAACCATGGTCATAGAAATATTTGTGGTTGCTAGGGAAAAGCACTAGCCGTTGGAGGTACTTGGTATGTTCTAGATTGTATTGTTTGAAGGGATGTGGTTCATATGGATGATTATACTCTCCCATGAATTCAACGTCAGAAAGGACATTCCCATCTAATGTCATTGTTATGTGAGATGTACTTCCAAACGGCCCTGAAACCACTCCACTTCTTAGAAGACATTCATTACGTAATTTTTAGAATTGTTTATGCACTAAACATGCCTTTGACAATACTGACGGGCAATTGTATGGTACGGTTCACTAACTCCTCTTAACCCCTAAAGGACCAGGTGGACACATTGTGTCCACAAATAATTTCATTACTTTAATGACTTGTTTGGATTTCATAATTTTGACTCAATGTTAACTAAAGAATTGAACATGTTTGTTTCAAGAACACAAAAATCCTTCAAGATTTGCAATTACGTTGATTGATTCATCGGGAAAAAATTAAAACGTCAACGTAGGTGAACTTGGGACAAAGTAGTTAGGGCGGTTGATGACTTGGAGGGCGTTTTCACACTTTGACGTCACATTCGTAAAAAACAAAGAAGTGTCCAATATATAAAACATTTGTCATTACTGCATCATTAACACTATAAAATAATTACGGGGAATGTTTAAATATATTTTAAATGGAATCTTTTCAAAATAATTGGAATATTTTCTACATATTTTATATTATTTTGGAATATTTTGGAATATTCCAAATATATATTTTAATTCTTTAAAACATTTTTGCAATGTAAAAATTAATAACAATCACAAACACCCAAACATAAATCTTTGATAATCAATCATTGTTGTTGTATTTAGTTTTAGAACACCATTTTTTGTGGACACCTAGATATAGTACATCTTTGTATGCTCCTAAACTTTCAAACGCTAATCATGGTTTTTAAATTTATGAGAAAGTTTGCAATGAATGACCTGTTGGTTTTATTTAAAATTCTCAGAAATCGACTTATGATCAAACCTTATAATCATGTAATATGTACGGTAGATTGTTCTGAAAATTGATGTATAGTCTCATGACTAAGTCCTTTTTGAACTTCAACGGTGAAGTTTTCTACATGAATACTAATCAAGATATACAATTGCCTTCCTGAAAGCATCACAAGAAAGTGATAAAATTTTAGGAATGAGCATGGTCCTTTAGGGGTTAATGAACTAACTACATTTTGGTGTACATTTGTGCACTTTGAGCATTTTGTTTAAAAAGATAAATTTCAAACCAATTTGAAAACTACGTATCAATGATTCAATGAAAAATGAGTAAACCAACTACTACATTTATGTACATATTATTCAAAAAATAAATTTTAGAATGTTAAAACGATTTTATGTTGAAGATTTTGAATATCAAAACTCCCATTTTAATAACAATTTTATCAATTTTTGATCAAACTTTGAATGTAAATATAATTCATATTTGATTTTATATTAAAAATCCTAAAAATAAGCCAACTAGCATAATTTCATTCTCAAGTACATTCAAAAAATAAATCCATGATTACACATTTTTAAATAGAGAAACAATTAATGCATGCCAAAAATAACACATTTTAAAATTTGAAAGTTTAATCAATTCAAAAAAAATTGAAAAAATTGGAAGATATTTTTCTTCACATATTTGAACATTGGAAAAATTCATAGCTCAAAATCCCATCTACAACCCTCTGTTCTCCTTCCCTTTTAACCCTTAACTTCCTGAACCATTTTCAACGCGTTTTGGACCCTGATTTTTTTGATTAGGGATACATGTTGCTCAAACTTATGTTGTTCACTTTTTTACAAAATCAACCGTAAGATCTTGTAGATATGCAAGTCATTTTCATCTTTACAAAGTTTAGGGTCAATCTGAGTTATAGGTTGCTTGGATGGGACACAAAAGTGAAGGGTACTCCAAGAAATTCACTGTTTTCTCATTGCTGAAAATGAGCTTTGACCGACTCTCTTGGACACATACTATTTTAGAAAGTTGGTGCCGTCTGGAATTCTGAAGATAATCAAGTTCCCTACGCATGACAACAAGTTTTGTATTTTTAGGATAAAAAATGAGTGAGAAAGAGGCCTTGACATGACATCCACTTTTTACTAGTTCACTTGTGAGTTTGAGAGAAATGTTACAACTTCCTACAAATCTGATCTTCCATTGCAAAATCAGACACGGTAGGTTGAAAGTACACAAAAGAACACATACAATAGGAAAAAGAATTTTGGAAAAAGAAGAAATCCAAGTGCAAGATTTGCATTTTAGTAGCTACACCCACCTACAAGCCGCCTGCCCAATTGGAATACGTGGCAGCTCGTCATTCGCCCGTCACTCTCTTTTGTTGACTTTTCTTCCTCAGTTTTGTGACCACTTAGCACTTGTGGATTTTTGTAAAATTAACAATGTGCATTTCTCCAAATCAGACTACACCATTGGATAGCTAACTCGTTTCTACACAAAATTGGCCCAAATTTTGAATCATTCGGGCACTCCTTCCTCAAGATATTTTCAGTTCTAAAAATAGAGCGACCCATTTTGGGTCGCCCAGGAAGTTAAGGGTTAAAATTTAGAGTGCATATTATGCACTATCATGACAATGCAGTAGTTTATCCTTTGTTTCACCCTTCATTAAAATATGATGCTAATTTTTTTAATTTTTAATCAAAGATGTTTTTTCTTTTATTAGTACGGTTCATCCTACCACTTCTAATTTTGCAAAAATATTTTTCTCTCTCTGAAATGGATTTTTTGAATTCTCAAAATCCTCAAAAAAATGCACAAGGACAAAAATTCTAGTGGACCGATGTTCCACATCTTGAAACTTCACACACTAGTTTGGGTTTCCTTCTAACTTAGAAGCATCTTCCATGAAAGTATCTCTAAAAGCCATTTGACTTAAAGTGGTGGAACAAATTTCACAACTCACTGATCTGTTTTTGCTAGTCTGTAGCTTTGTTCTACTGGAGAGAGTCCACTGATTTCACTCACTTGAACAATGAAATTAAATTAACCTAAGGTGACATATATACACTCTGAGGGGGCTTAGCACCTCATGGTTTAACCTTTAAGCGTCCACACTACGATTACCTGATCAAACCTCATCAATTCCTTACATTCTAAAATATATTATATTTTTACCGTATTTTCTCATATAAGGAATTGTTAAACTGGTTTACCCTTATTTTTTAATAATAAATCATTTAAATAAAATAAGAATTTATAAGATCTTTCAAGGTTTTTTCTTATGAAAATCATAGTAATTACAAAATGCTTAGAATAGTATGAAATTTTTAGGGGAAATGTAAATAATAGTGATCAACAACAAGGTGTTGGTGGCATGCTTTTTGAGCTTACATAAAAAGAAACTTGATAGGAAAACATTTTCTACAATGTATATTGGAATTTTAGGGTTTTAGCTTTAAAGTGCTATAAAAAAATGCAATTTTAACTATTTTGAAGAATAATGAATTGGACTAGAAAGTAGAAGGTAGCCCCCACACTTTCAGAGTTGAAACTGTTTTCATTTGAATTTAGGAATTAAATGAAAATCAACATTTGACTAAAAAATGATCAAGTATGCAAGTATGGGGCTCCTTGCAGGCTTAACCCCTAAAGACATACTAAGCCTCACATGCTTACTTTTTGTTTGGAGAGAATCTTGCTCATAACTTCTACACTAATGAATTGTATGGGGTTTTTTAAATGCCAAAACAAACATATTTTAGGCATCCATACTTTTGTAGAATAAAATCAAAGTGAATTAAAAAGAAAATCATGCTTAAAATGGAGTTTAAAAGAGATTTTGGGTGTTGGAATCAAGAAAGCCATGTTACCTAAGGGTTAAGGTTAACGTCCACTAACTAATGCAACAGCTTAGTGGTAATTAATACCATGAGTAGCTTAAGCTGGATCTGATAGCAATATGATACGCTCTGGTTAGCCTCCTGTACATTGCTGCTGGCTGA
This sequence comes from Pohlia nutans, assembly GCA_022496805.1. Classification (NCBI taxonomy): domain Eukaryota; kingdom Viridiplantae; phylum Streptophyta; class Bryopsida; order Bryales; family Mniaceae; genus Pohlia; species Pohlia nutans. Next base: position 15,039,706 of record CM040095.1, on the reverse strand, counting down.
GCTTCCAATTGGACCTATAGAACCTAGATGCATGATTTATTTATTTCTGGAATGATCCTACTACAGAATTCACAAACTCCAGAAATCAGCAAAAATAATAGCCAATTTTCAACGGAGGATTCCAGAAGGATTTTGACCAATGGAGGATCATCCGATGGATCACTACATACTATTTTCGCTTACGGAAAATCCTCAAATGTGCTCCATTATGTTCTGCATACACTGTTCAACACATATAATGTTCTTTGCATAGTAAGTAAACTATGTTATTAGTCCAAAAAATAGTACCTCTTTACTTACCCACTTCCAACATGGTAGAAAAATACTAACGACTTCACGTATGTGCTAAGCTCCCGAAACATTCTTTAGTGTCACCATATGTGAGCCTCCGGGGGCTGGCTCAGTGGTTGAGCCTCTGGCATCCCTATGGGTTGACCGGGGTTCAAATCCCAATGCCGCCCGGTGGCTCTACCACCATTGCTCAACCCAATCATGGTGGGGATCTATTGACCTTGTTGTATGGGTACCCTAAAAATGTTCTGGAGGGGAGAACATGTCCGTTCTTCCTAATGATACTTAGTTCTAAACTAGGTAGTTATAGGGTCCACCTTCGAAGGAAGGCATCAAGGTTAGCATGCACTATGTAGATCCTGGTGGCATACTTAGTATCACATTCCCCAACGGACGCTTAATTCATGCGGGCCTTCGGCCCGCGTTACTCTTCTTCTTCACCATATGTGAGATGTTGTTGAAAAAGCCATCACTATCCAGAAGAAAAAAGAGTGATCCTGAAAGACAGTTATACAAATTCGATGAGGGCTACGGGGTCGATGAAATGACACTAAAATTGTGGATTGTGCAGTGTGACTAACTTCCAAATGAGTTTTCAAAGACAAAAACTGTCTGGAGGTGAGCCATGAAACCATATCATTCAGATAGCTCCAGTCGTAGTCACACAGCCAAAAAGAAAGTACTTGCGTATGACAAATTCTGGGGTGCATTTGTTAGCAAACGTACAAAACTTGTCTGATTTATTATCTATATGACAATTCCACATGACGTTTGCAAGTGTCCATAATCTCTGCTTGATTTTGCCTGTACAGTCAGGGACAAACATGCTTACAAATTTTTTCATAAGCATTGAAAGTAAGTACAGTACACCCTCGATAAATGTTACACTTGTAAATGTTAACTCATTATATTTGTTAACAAAATCGTACTCTCCTCATATTGCTAACTAGAATGTTAACTATGTTAAATGTTAACAATAATGTACTCCCCTCTTTGTTAATTTGTCACTTATAAATGTTAACCTACAAAATACATCCAATACTAGGTGATGACATCCATTATTGTGATCAAATTATTCATGTGGACTATATTGTGGAGGGTACCGTATGAATTTATATTTGTTAAGCATTCAAAAAGCTCCCTTTATGACTGTTACAATGTTAACTCACTATAGATGTTAGGAAAATTTTACTCCAGAGCTTAACATTTATAGAGGGTGGACTGTAGATCCTATATCAAGCGGCCACATTGATTCTGAAGATTGCAAATATGGTAAGAAAAAATTCCTACCAATAGAGGATTAGAGTAAGAAATGTCCCTTTCAATTTGTAGGTCCATGGGTGCCATATCGAGCACATTACAATTTACGGGAAGAGTCATATTTTTATGAGGAGTCAAAAATTTGCAAGCAACTTGTACCCGACTGTACTAACACAAACTAAAAGAAAGGGCCAACACTTGAAGTAGCCAAAATTTTTCATTGAGCGCACCCCTAGAATGTAACCAGGTAAGGGGAAAAACAGATAGAACCATTCATATATATGTATGCAAATCCATAAAATTATATATTATAAAGAACTTTCATCCAAATATTGGCGACTACAGTATTTTTTTTTTCTAGGGCAAAATGTTTATTGGCTGACTTGGAGCACTGTTGACAAAACAGACACATTGGAATGCAAGGGAGGATTCTGTCCAAAAAAAGAAACACCCAAGTAAAACAATTACTAGAACCAAATGTACTGTACATGAAGTGAGATGTGAAGACCCAAATGAATGGTCAACATCACAAACTAATGCTACAACAGAAACGCAATAGAATCCAACCCTTGTTTCTTCAAACCACAGACTGTTGCACCTTCAAACAAATTTTGCGCAATCAAGAGTGTCAAATTCTCAATCTACACTACGACCTTCTCCATATCAATCTTATGCTTGCTGGTAGATGAATCTTCAGCCTCAAGCCTGCATTAATTCACAGATACCAAAGAGGGTTGTCAGACAACTAGTAGGAAATGTGTTGTTTTTCACTTACTATAAATGAAAAAGGAATGAAACCGCGCATGGCACATGGTTTGTGCGAGTGCTAGTGAGTGCTTTTGGTCACAAGAAGACAAAAATATAATCGCAATATTCCACCACTATTCACTATTTTCACGAAGTGGAGAATGAAAAACGACAGATCTGCTACTAGTGTTTCACCATTAATTTGGTGTACACCAACAACTTTGAAACAGTAAAAAGACTCTGAAACAAAGTTGTGGAACTTACGTTTGATCCCCATGGGCATCATTCTGATCAAAAGGCAAAATCAGATTGAGAAACAAGGCGATAAATCCTCCAATTGAGAATCCATTCGACATGACAATGATAAGTGAGTCCCTAAACCCTGCACACATAGCAAGTTCAACATCCACATTCAGATATAGGATACTCAAGCCTTGATCCTATTTTAATTGACCCCTGTTACCAACAACAACTCATCTATTGTTTGTACACACAACGGTTGAACTTATTCGCCAGTGGTGTAAGCATGACGTGGCTAAATATCTATGAACATTGATTTTTAAATGAAAATGGAGTCGTCTGTCTACTATCATATATCAACGATGGACAAGTATCAGTTGAAGTCACACTACAAAGAAAAGGCGTCGCTTTTCACTCGATAGGTGAGTCAAATGGCACCACTTTGCACTCACTACCCAGGCGCTCAAGACTTGATGAGTGCCATTTGTCACATAGGACAAGTGTGTAAACTGTACTCTGATACTGTTCTAAGTGAGAATCGATGCCTTTACTAATAGTGTCATATATGATGAACGATGGACAGGTATCAATGAAAGGATCCTTTAATGTGGGTTGCTGTTGGATTTGAGATACCCATAGATAAGGGTCAAATAAGATCTCAAATCCAACAGCAACCTACATTTTGAAACTCTATGTTCAATACCCACCTACCACTAGTCAATAGTATAGAACCTCCCACACAAGAAATTGATTAAAATTTGATCTCAAAAAAAGGTGGCTCTACACAAAAAAATTACAGTTGTCTGCATCAAGTCCAAATGAAAAGAATCCCTCTGCAGAAAATGCAAGGAAAAAAGAAAACGTTTTGCAGGAAGTACGTACCGCGGAAAGCTGGAGACCAGGTGGGATTGACAGGCCAGAAGTTGCCTTGATTAGGATAAATGGCAAACTGGCCAGTAATGTTGACCCAAGCAGGGATGAGAATAACGCCCATACCGACACCGATGGACATGATGGCGATGAACCGGTTGCGTCGGTTGAGGCCTTCTCGCAGATTGAGCACATGAATGCCGGACACCACCACGCCCGTGAACAGGAACGTCGTCATGGCACCGATGACACAGTTGGGAATGGTCAAGATGATGGCGGCGAACTTGCCGATGATGCCGAACAGCATGAGCCAGGCGCAACACGCCACCCCGGCGTACCGGGACGCGCAGCGCGAGAGCGAAATCACTCCGTTGTTCTGTGCGTACGTCGTCACGGGCGTGATGAACGCCAACGCTCCGAAGAAGGAGTTGATGCCGTCCGCTACCACGCCTCCCTGGAGTTAAAGACAATAGTTAATCCTCTGTCAATGTCAAATAGTTAGTTAATCTAGTTACCTGATTACACCTAAAGATTACGATATCATAGATCATAATCTTTGAGATGTTCTTAAGACACTCTCTTCATTTTCCTTCATTCACTACCACTACTAGTAAAGGTGTCGCTTCTCACTCAGAAGAGTGTCAAAGTTCACTTACACACTTGTCCTACTTGACGAATGGCACTCCCCAACACTACAGAAAAAAGAGGCTTTTCTCAGTGGTCACTTCTCATTTGGTGAGTGTAATTGGTCACAGAAGAAAGAGTTGGTTGTTGTCTTATGTGACCAGTTCCATTCACCAAGTGAGTAGTGACCACTAAGAAAAGACTCATTTTGATGTAGTACAAGTCTTGAGCGCATGGGCAGTGAGTGCGAAGTGGCACCGTTTGACTCACCTACCAAGTGAAAAGCGACGCCTTCTCCTTGTAGTGTACAAAGAGAAGGCTTTGCTCTTCACTCCTTTTGTGAGTCAAACGGCAACCCTTTGCACTTACCAATTTTTTGATTGGATTTGGTGAGTGCAATTCATCATGTAGGACAAGCGTGTACAGTAAAAAGCGACAATGAACAGGATCCTAGACTAGAGTGAGAAACGACGCCTCTACTTGTAGTGATTATTAATATTACACCAATGTAATTATATTCTTTATATTATACTTTATGCAAATGTTGTATATGCATTCATGTACCTGGATCCGCCTCTCGAACTTCTCCCCGTACGGCTCCAGGTGACTGGCCTCCGTGGTGGCCGTGATGTCGCCGATGCATTCCATAGTGGTCACCATGAACGACAACAGAACCGGCAGCACTGCAGGCCCGTAGAACCCCAGCGGTATCCGTCTCGTCCATAGAAACGTGATCCACTTCGCGTCTGAGATCTGCTGCCCGGTTACATACCTGCAGTTGACGCCAAGTCCACAAAAATTATATGACTAACCATTTACATATATAGCACTTGTTCCTGTGATATTAACAAGCCAGGGCTTGCTCAAGATTGAGGTATATACAACATGTTCGTACCTGTACGAGGTACACACACCGTCATTGCAATCTGTGAACTTGGTACTTGCAGCAACAATCATTCCCACGAGCAACCCAATGACGATCTGGCCATGAAAAGCATTTCAGGATTGTTAGATCCGCCGTGACTAAAACTGTAGGAACCCCAGAACCTTAACCCCTAAAGGACCATAACGCCACCAGGTGACTCTTGTTTTTTTCAGTGATTTTGAGTTGGTTTTATGTAGATTTTTTTTTGTTAATTTTATTTTAATTTTAAATTCAACATATTTAATATTCTTCATTAATTCCAGTGATATAAAATTTGGTCCCATTCAAATTATAATTTTCACAATATGATCATTTAAACTTGTCATTTTAAAACCATGAATCCTTGGTCCTTTAGGAGTTAACTCATCTATTCATACACTTAGTTACAGGTCGTGTACGCATGACTTGACTGTATGTAGAATGAAAATGGGATTCTCTAAGTTTGTCACTTATAGTGGTCTACAACCTCTTGAGAGAAAACTCATACACAGATAAAAAATTTGATTCTAGTACAAAAAGGCCTTTGTAGATAGATCTCCCAATAATCACTACTACATGCGTTAAAATGCTTAAATCGACACAAATAATATGATCCTGAGCTATGTTGCAGTAGAGTCTTGAAGGATCAGATATTTTCACGAATTATAATAAATTTTTGAAATCCAGCAGTTCGTACCTCTATGTTTCGGATGAACGGGGATCCGAACATTTCAGCGAAGACGATGGCGAAAAACACAACCAGTCCTAGTCCCAGGTATACACGATGTCCAAAAGCCAGCACCACTTCTCCATTTCCAGTGCAAGGGAGCTTGGTTGTCAACACCTGAGCCAATGGAATCATATGACAATGCACATCAAACTTTCATTGAATGCAATAGACTGTAACATAATGAATTGCAAGACAAGGAAAGAACCACCCTGAAAATGTTGGCCTGATATGAGTACCCCTTCCAAAAATAGTGTATTTTTGAGAAATATCTTTTTGGTAAGAAAAAAACATTGAAAAATTACAAAAATTAGAGGGTGTTATACACAACTTGGCAGCAACTATATACATGGTGTTAAAGACAGAATTTCTAGCACACATAAAATGAGTTAAACATATGTGAGATGTGTAAAAGTGATAACCATATTAGGCCATAACAGGAAATGAAAGAATTGCTCCTTGTTTACCTGACTACTGCAAAAGACACCTCCACCCCAGTTGGCGAACCCAGATCCAATGAGTGCAGTTCCTAAAAGAACAAGGCATGTTCCTGTCACAACTGGAGGAAACAAGCGACGCAACACTCGGGACGGGACGAACGAGATCCCGATCTGGTAGAAGCAGCAAACCAAAATCTGCACTCGGCCACAGTTACCCGTCAGTTCCAGTCGAATTTCCAAGTACTAGTTGACCCTCCATGTGTCAAAAATTCATACTATATTTACCAAGATTCAGAGTATGTACCACCAACATAACTTTTCCTCATGTAACTGTACATCTATCACTGTGCAAAACTAAAATTCTTCGACTAAGTGATATAAAGTAGAGCCTCAATGCTGCAAGATACTCACGTCACCAACATAACCTTGACAAATGGTTGAATCAAACAGAATACTACAATGCTAAAAAAGGACAAGATCATAAGTTACATGCTCTCAATATCCAACATTGGATAATTTCCAACTTCCAATGTAATAGTGGACACAGGAAACCAAACGTTTGATTATGGAATTGCTTCAAATGAGTTGATTAGGAAACGCAACGCAACATGAATCCAGATTCAAGGAAACTATTTTTATGGAACATTCACAAGTCACAACACTATAAGAAAACTTGGTAAAAAAATCTGTCATGTGCAGTTTTTTTGGACCACAATGGACTGCAGATGTAAAACATGTGCAGAATCTTTGTTTTCTCATTACGAGTACAATTTTTGGAATTAGGAGGCGTGTAATATACCAATGAAAAGTTCTAGAAAATGCGCTTCCAACGGTATTAAAAAAACCTACACATGAAAACTTGCGCAGTTTTTTTTTTTTTACCAAGTTTTCTTATGATGAAGGAATGATGTGGGAGTACTCACAGTGCCGAGGACTTTGCCGTAAGCAGTCTCGGGGGTGAGGCATTGACCATCCAGAGGCGTGGTGCACGTGTTGCAGGTGCTTCCAGCGATGCAGGGCACACCAGCACAGGCGCATTGGCTCAAGGTTCCGATCACCTGTTGCGCCACCGGCACGAAGGAGAACGACACGCCCATCACCGACAGCAAGCCTGATCCGATCACAAACCGTGTGCCCGGAATCTTGAATTGCAACACCTGGACGAACGACGCCACGGACGCTACAATGAGCGCTGCCGACACCAGATCTGCATGCAGCCACCGCATGATCGAACATTACTAGACATCCTTCAGGAGCCTCCGGACTCACTCTTTTGCACAATATTACAAACTACGGCATCCCAGATCATCTTCACTTTCACAAGTGCCATGTGTGCTTAATAACGTTATGAAGACAAAAGCAGAGTCTAATGATTGATTCAGAGGCATGGGAGAACTCGCTTTCTAGAGTCTAGAATTTTGGGAACAAATCGCGGTAAACAAGTAGCAATGACATTCGACTGGAAAACAAACTCCGTAGTTACAAAGGCCCACAGCTTGAATGCGGAGACTCAACATACACATGAGGATGGTTACATGCAAACAGAGCTGAGATGTGACTGAAAGCTTACAGGCTTGATTCTCGGTTTTGAAACCAGCCAGGGAAATCAAGAGCGGCGCTGTGATGATTCCTGCCACCTGATACACCCAATTCTAGCTCCCGTTAGAAGAGAAATGTCCTCCCCCACATCAAAAACTCCCCTCTTCAACATCAACATTTCAAGAAGAAAAATAACTCTGATACTAAGACAGCCTACGTGACTCGTGAAGATTTTACTAACTAACTATGCCACATGGAAACAGATAACAAGTGTTGTCTCCTTTCAGAAGTAGACCCTATGATACAGACTCAATATTTCACAGAATGATTATAAAAACTGATCCCAAGGCAAAACTTTATTTCCGAGAGGGGATACGGTGAGAAAACGCGGGGTCCGAAAGCTATCAAAATCGTAGGATCAGAAGCTGGATTGCCACCCCTCAAATTGCTAACACTTTTTAGTTCAAAAAGACAAAAAAATTCATTGATCGTGCTTAGTTCGGAGAGCTTGCCATGGCGAGAGCGTGTTGGAGACCCATGACGGTAGCCACGAGTACGGAGAGCCTCTCATTGTGGCCGAAGAAGGGAGGCATAGGGCGGTCATGCTTCCACGGCGGGGTGGGCATGCACAAGAACCGCCAGTTGTAGTCCCCCACAATCCGATCCTTCCATTTCCCTCCCTTCATCATCTTCACACCCTCGGCTCCTCAATCTCACCACTCCGGGATTCTTCTTCACACGAGGTACCTTTCCCTCTGCAAAACCACAAAAACACACACACAAATCATGAAGCCACGAATCAAAACATCGCTACCTCGCAGCATTGACGATGAGTCGGTGTACACACAGAAAGTGCATGTCTCGCTCTAACTCGGTCGATTCACTTGCAACAAACAGACGACAATTCTCCCACTGCAGTACTTCCGAATGCCGAAACTAGTTCTAACTAAGCAACAAACAGAGGATAATTCTCCCACTGCAATACCTTCGGACCAACTTTGAATGCCGAAACTAGTTCTACCTAAGCAACGAACAGAGGATAATTCTCCCACTGCAATCAACTTTGAATGCCGAAGCTTGAGCAACAAACAGAGGATGGTTTTTCCACTGCAATGCCGAAACTAGCTCTATGGAAGTTAGAGAAACGCACCAGATGGTGCGGAGAGGAGTTCGATGTTGGAAGTATCCGACTGCTGGCGCACACGCTCCTCCGGGGCTATCACCGCCAATCGAGGCGGCAGGTCCGGCTTGACCCGAATCCAGCCCAGCTGCACGATGCCCTGAAATAGGAAAGCTGGGGGTTGTCGTGACGCCCGGTTTAGAATGCCATTGATGCAAGTGGAGGTGGGCGACGGAGGATGTGGAGTGCAGAAGAATCATCGATGGATCGATGGATGTCAACCGGTTGGCAGCAGAATGAAGATGATTGATACTCTCCGAGTCACTCTCGTGAAGCAAGCGGCCGGGATTCATCTCAGTGTCCAGGCGGTTAAGTTGCAGGATGGAATCTGAGGATTCTGACTGAGCTCCGACGCTGCGGGAGTGGAGCTGGCAGTGAGGATGGATTGGGAGGGGCCAGATGGATGGCGCTGTCGTCTTGCCAAATTTGTGATGGAAAATTAGTAAGGCCTTCCAGGCAGTAGAGAGCACGGCGCACTGCAGGCAGGCTGCGAGCTCGGCAACTCACATCGTCACTCGAAGCAAAGTCAAAACGCGATGGAGAGATTCTTTTCAGTTTTCTCGCATCTTTGGAGAGATAAAAATACAGGAGAAAAACCGTGGTCTTGAGAGTATCTCCACAAGCAACTCTGAATGGGCACTGGCTCATTATCAAGACGAACAGACACTTTATTCACGCCGGGCTCGAAAGAGGACCGGAGTTTATATCTATCTATCTGCACTCTGAACATCATTCAAAAATTACAGCTTATATCACAGGGAACCCTGACCATATCATTAGGCAGTAATGGGTTCAAGAATGATGGTAAATTCTTGGTAATCACTTGCTAAATTGAACAACCGCTTGCTATGAACAGCAGTTTGACAGTAATGTTTACTTCCTAGTGATTTGAACAAGGTTCCCTCTGTATCACATCTTGTTTCCCACCAACAGATAGATAGAAACTTTTGTCTCTATTGAGGCCGGCGTGAATGAAGTGTCCATTTGTCTAGCTAGAATTCTTTAATGTCATAGTCTAGAAGCTTCCACATCCACTTGCCACACGTAGTATGATATTGCATGAACATACAACTATTTTGAAATAGAAACTTACTGTATTAAGAGATTTGATGAAACCATTCTAGTTTGCTTAATTTTTTGATCATTATGGGAGGAAAGGAGTAGTAACTAAGCCACTCACAAGCCCCGACTCTAAATCCCCCTCCCTCTCGACGTCAATGCAAGCACTATTCACCCATGGGCCCCATTTTCTGAGAGAATTTTATAATACTTCTACTAACTATTCTAAAACTTGCAGTTATATGAATTCAAACATGATATATGCTACCCTCAATGATTCTTTTTACTTGTGAATGTTTTAACACTAATTACGGTAAGAATATTTCAAACACAAGTCATGGTCAACAAGATAAAAGTTGCAATTAAATAAACTTCTATTTCTTTTATTAGACTATCATCAAAGTTCCAAATGCCAATATTCGACTTAAAGAATATATTAAACTGGTGTATTCAACAAAAATAAATAGGTAAATTTTAATACCCTACCTAACTATTAGGGTCGACTTGTCATGCCTAATAATTATTTTGTTTGTCAACCTTTTTGAATATTCTTAAAGATTCTCTTTTTCTGTGTACAAGGTTTTTTTTTAAATTCCTACAGATATGGGTTTCACTTTTTACTTATTATTTTACCAATGCTGATGATAGACTACGTTAACCCCGAGTTGAGAATGTTGCATGGAATGATGCCGGCATTCAGTCATATTATGCAGTTACTGTAGTTGATTTTGCCGCTGCAGGCTCCAATGACATAGGGCCAAAACATTAAAAATAAAATAAATAATATAATATAGTATCAATGTTTGTCAATATAAGTTACACAATCTCAGTACTGCGATACTGTACAGTCAGGTAGGAATTGCTTACGAATTCTTCAATCACTTTTCACTAGAAAGTTCAACAATCTTTAGGAAGCTCTAGCATGCTCAAAAATGAACCGATTTTGAAACCGCAAATTGTATTGGAATCGCAATGTAGCGTGCTTCAACTTCATGATAAGTGAAAAAATAATAATTCAAAGTCATACAAAAATTTAGATTTCTTTTGTACACTATCTATCATTTTATAGTGAACCTTTGGAAGATCATCAAAGATTTTTTGCATTCAAGTACAAAATAAGTAAGAAACCGTACAAGTAGTTCAAGCGGTGTGGGATCAAGTATCTCTAAAGCAATTGTGAAGGTTCATTTCTAATATATACCATTAAATACAAGTTGTAATCTTGACAAATGGTGGCAGCACTAAATGGTAGGTAGCATATAGAAAACATCATAACAATTGTATGATTTTCAATTACACATGTGTATTTTTATTGGTGATAAAGTAGACTTTAGTGTGATTCCAATGCAATTTGAAATTCCAAAATCCATTCATTTTTGAGCAAGTTCTTGCATTCCAAAGTTTGGCAGTTTTTTCAACACACTGCAAAATTCGTAAGCAATTCCTACCTGACTGTATAGCACCGAGGTAGCTAGTGGGGAGCATAAATTTTGCAGTTCCTAGGGAGAAAAAACATTAGAGCATCTCCACCAGCACTCTAAATAGCTCTCCGGCTCTGGAAAAATGAATGTGTAATGTGTATTGGGTGATAAACGGTTTATTTGGAGGGAGACAGTGAATATAACAATTGAGTTCATAGTATGAGGGAAAACTATGGCCCACAGGTAGGATGATGCTAGCAATTGGAGGCACGCTAAGGGCATCCTCAGTCGTCTCCCTCTAAGTTCACGGCAAACCAAACCCTATCTTTTGACTGACCTAAAATTAGAAACTCAAATTACCATCATTAGAAGCCCATCTAAATAAAAGTGAGACGTTTCTCAAGAAAAAAAATTGTAAAAATTTGATGTAGGTGAAATCCCTCATTGAAAACACCACATTTTCAAAATTTAGAGGGACTGCACCAAATCTTGCTTAAAAATGGAAAGATCCTCCCACACTCCCTCTATAAAACACTTTGGTAGCGGTTGTTCTTTGAGTTATGAATGCTATGCACTCTTCCCTTGGCGTATGTGATTTTATGATCCCAAACTGTAATAGGAAGCATTGAACATTGGTCTCGACATTGGTGTGAGTGCATTGGGACACAACACGTGGCACCCAACGTGGTACAATTTTCTTTTTTCTTTCTATTCCTTGTTACTTGGAACTAGGTTCTACTGTCGTGGCGCAGTCACAATGGTCCAAATCTAGAGGGACCACCCTCCACTACATACATGGTGCACTACTACAATGGAAGAAAAAAAAAAAAAAAAAAAAAAACCTTGGATAGTGGTAAAGACCATTATTTATTTATTTTTATCATTTTTCTCTGTTAGCTCGGCATAAACACTTGTCTCAGGAAAGTAGGACGGGGCCGGTTGGTTGGTATAATTTTCCTGCCTATAACAACTTACTAGGAGCACCAAGTCATGATTGTAAGTGACATTATTGCTCAAACAGATCCAACGGGAATCGAACCTACACTACATAATTGCAATACACAACGTTTCACCAACCAACCGTAGAATTCATGACTTAGCAATCTATACCGTAGTACCATAGCAGGTTCGTCCTAAAATAATTCTAAAAATAAAAAACGTAAAAAATAGAAAATTCTGAAGACAGACAAACGAAAATAGAATAAATTAATTTTTGAAATATTTTGTTATTTCTAAGCTATTTAAGGTCATTTTTACTGATTTTTTTCTAAAAAACAAAAATTGAGAAATTCAGTTTTTGAGAAGCGAACCTTATTTTTCCAAAAGAATTAAATATTCGTTCGCCAGGTGGCGAACTTGCTATGGTGTTACGGTACCACGCCAAAATTTAACTAATACGTGACATTTACCTAAACATTAGTTTATGATTAATTTTTACTTGTTACTTGTCACTAGAGTGTTTATTCAAGAGTAATTTTGCACCAACGGCCCATTATTCAGCGGGCATGGATCATTGTCATCACAAACAAACACACCAACCTCAAAAGAGACTCGGAGTTTCTATCTATCATAATAAAGGCCCGTTCGCACCTGGCCTTTGCAAAGAACGTGAATTAAAACTTAACACCTCCATAATTTTGAGAGGAATACCTTCTTTTTAGAAAAGGTGTCATCAATGAAGTTCGGAAAGGTGTCATCAATAATAGCCGGATTACATAATGGCCCCTCAAGAGCCATATTAGTTAAGATCATTCTTAAGTGTTCAAAACTTAGGAATATTTCCAATTTTGGTGCTCCCTTAACAATTGCCTACTATCGCTCTAAGTATTTTTTGTCCTCCTAAATGTTAGCTAATACCCATTCTTTAAAGTGTGCCATGTGGATATCCATGTAGGATTGGTAATTACTAAAGAATGTAGGTGGGAACACACACTTTATTAAGGTGGTAAGACCGCCTTCTAAGACCACCTCTAAGGCCAAGTGCGAACATACCCTAAGCCCTGTAATTTTTGAATGACCTTCAAAATTCAGGTAAGAGCTGGTCTTAGAGATGCTCTTGGAATTCTGCCCTAACCGACGGAACCATGACACTACAACTCAGGACTCGAAACTTGAACTGTGGCTCAAAATAAGGCATGTTGAGGTGCTTCCAATAGGACCTTTCCTGGTCTCCCAGTCTGTGGGTCCAATCCACCCACCTTTACTACTATTATTATTTTAACTTTATTTTTATTTTAATATTATTGATAAACGAAAGTGGATGTCAATCCACTTTATTATAAATTATTTGGCAAGGTCATGGACACCTAGACCTTGCTAATCGAGCTAAAAATAGGACTATAGAGGATTCAACCAAGTTGAATACCATCCCACTTAGGGCCATTTTACATGATAGGTCAAGACCAAAGCCAATTCAAAAAAAATAGTGGCTCACGCCAAGAAGCATTACAAAAAAAATTTAGGCCTCTAAAAGGCCGTTAACCCAGCCAAACTGCCATGCATAAATAATAATATAATAATATTAAAAAATTACATAATAATTATTTTTATTTAATTTAAAAATAATTCAGTCTAATGTGACCAAAATGTTGCGACATCAAGTTTCATTTTTTTAATATTTATTTTGTAAAAAAAATATTCTTTATTTTTTATTTTATTATTTTATTATTTTGCATGGCAAGTTTGGCTAAGTTAAAGGCCTTTTGGAGGTCAATTTTCTTTTGTAATGGAAGGAGAGCTTTGACACGGCCTCAAAAGAAGAGAATTGGAATTCCACTTTTGTCAACCCAATTCTCTTCCGTGGGGCCCTGTCATATTATTTTTTTAGTGCATTAAATTATAATTTTACTCCATTAGAATATGAATTTCAAGGAATGATCTTGACTCCGTAATGCAAAGGCCTTGGGGTTGATTTCCTGCATTAAACCAATCGCATACAAAATATAGCAAGGTTTTAGTCAGGGATGCAATTTTAGACAATGATGGTTACGGATGCAAGAAACTTACTTAGGATGAACAACCATTTTAAGTGTTGGGTTCTTCAATGTTGCATACAACATGGCTACATTCTTGTGTTGTGTTGCTCTACTAATGAAAAAACAAAAAAAAATTTGGCTTCCATGCCCAAATTTATGTTAGTACTACAATGGCATTGTGGTGTATGTGTAAATCTGTAAAGATTCTTTTCCCAGTGACAATGCTTTTGCTTGTAAGGAGAAAGGGCCCTTATTGACAAAATGGATGGCACTTTGTCATGGACACCTATAAAATTGGTGGTGTGCATATTACCCACTGTTCACTATAGATAGATAGAAACACCGGATCCGATTTCGGGCCGGCGTGAATAGAGTATATGTTGGTGAAATTGTTCACTATACTAAATAGTGCAATTAGGTTGCTTGAAAATATAGGTTGCTTTATCCCAAGAAGTTACTGCACAAGTCATTAAAGTCAACAAATATTTCTATTTGTACTTGTGGAGGTTTCCCAATTACAATAGTATGTAATTCAAAAGTAGTGCATTCCTGTACCACAATGATAAATATTTTCTATAGTGTCAAATGTTGAGAAATTAGCGAGGGGCAACCTAATTGCACTATTTAATGTGGTTATGGCAAGTTGAAAAGTAACACATGGCCCATTCACACCAAACTCTTGCCGCACTCGGATTTGCCTCCCCGAAATTGAAGAAGGTAAAACCGAGAAACCAAAAAACATTCAAAGCATTGCCTTCTCTTGCTACGACTACGGATCAAGCACTATGCAACTGCATTAGAGTGCCACAGGTAGAGCCATGCTCATTTTTTGCGTTCATGACATTCAGTAGCCTTTGTGACTGCTGCCTTCTCCCAACACAATGATGTGGGATATTCACATCACATCAATAGCTATGGGGACATGTGATATTAAACAATAGCAATCAACTATGGTGAACGGTAATCCAAAGTACTCACTAAATCACAATCCAACAATGTTTTGTAATTGTTTATTTGATTCAATAGTCCCTTCAATTACAAATCATATATCATTTCGTATATAACCCCTAAACGTCCTCACCTATGTCCAGTTTGGGCAATTTTGCAAAGATGCATTATAAAATGCAACTAACATGAATATTTAGAACTTGATGTATGAATAGAAGTTATATGTTTTTAATTTTAGATTCTATCCATACGGCTAGATCTATGATTGCTATCATTGATATTTTTCTATAAATTTTGGAACATAAAATAAAAAAATATTTTGTAATTCAATTACGAATAAGATATTGATAGTCTATGGATGAAATTTGTTGTGATGGGTTATAATATAATGCTCTAGGTGTAGTGATTTTTTTGGGATTTTTTGGATGCTTCATTTTATGAGTTTTTTTTTCAAGGACACTTTTAGACTAAAATCTTCAAGATTTTGGGTGAAACACTGCAACACAAAATGACGCATAATTTTTTCACAAATTGTTTCCTTTTCACTCGGATCATACATACATGAAGCTAACTTCCCATTAAAAATTTAGTAAAAAAATCACACCAAAAAAAGTGCATGACAGATGAGAAATTACGGATGAAATCTGTACATCATGCAAAATATGCATGGTTGGGCAGTTAGGGGATAAAGGTGGATGAAACTAAAAGACACCCTCTTGGAAGGCTAGTGCATGTTATGTTACGTTCCTTTTATGTCATGTGATAGAATAATTTCTGATTTTTTTTATTTTTTATTTCTTGGTTGACAACATATTCCCTCAAATTTACCTGACGCACGTCTGCATGCATGCGGCAGCGTTGGTGTATGTGAATGGGCCATAGTGCATTGAATAGTGCATTGAAGCCTGAACCCAGCCCATGAGCCCACTATGGCAAAAGATTCACTTTGCCAAAAGATTCATGGGCACCAAATGATACTTATGGCTGTTTTTGGGCCCCGTTTTCATCAAGCCTTCCATTCACTTCACCATCTTCTGGAGAATCCAGTTAGATTCTGCTTACCCTAGAATATTCCCCACTGTGCTTTGGAGTGTGGCACCCATGTGCTCTTAGTTGCATACAGTAAGGTTGATTGTCCTAAAATCACCAACTTAAGCAATCTCCAGGCCTATACCGTACCAGGAAGGCAGGGTCGGCAGAAAATAATTCCCCCAAAAAATGTCGAAAAATAAAATAAATTTATCAAGTATTTTGTCGAAATCAACAAAAATAAATTCAACAAAAATAGTAGACAAAAAACAAAAGAAAAAGTTTAGCCGCTTGTAAAATTCAATGTTAGATATTAATAGCCGAATTTTTAATAATTATTTTTTAAAAGTGTCGACCCCTACTTTTTGAACTTTTATTAATTATTCGACACAAAAGTGTCGACCCCTACTTTTTGAACTTTTATTAATTATTCGACACAAAAGTGCCGACCTTGCCTTCCTGGTACGGTATTTGGCAGTGCTAAATTTGAAAAAAAATCTGACCCCATTCGTAATAGGTCTTAATGAGGATTGTAAAAATTTGCAACACCTAATTTGCATTAGTCAATTTTATACAAAATTCCAAAGTGGAAAGTAACCTGTGATCCAAATAAAACCTCTAGGTTTCCCCATGTCCACATCATGTGGTACTAACTTTCACTCATAATGATACCCAAAACCACCATTTATTTCTTTGCAATGCTTGGCGTGCCATTGGTCTACTTGAATAGTGAAATTAGTGATTTTGGGTTTTGAGTGTGGTGGCCCCAATAAAAGTATACATGTCATAATTGGAGGAGCATAACATTCAGTAGTCTTCAAGAGGGGTGCCTTTTTGTTTCATCCACCTTAATTTATAGAGTGAGCAGTGATTTGTATTTGAATGGACTATTGAATCAAATAAATAATTATAGAACACTATTGAATGTGATTGAGAAGTGCTTTGAGTTCCTGTGCACCATGGTTGATTGCTCTTGCTTAATGCCACATGTCCTCGTAGCTACTGATGTGATGAGGAATATCCCACATCATTTTATTCGGGGGACGAAATGATGTGGGATATTCCACATCAATTTGTCAAAGAAAGGCAGCAGTAACCAAGGCTACTGAATGTTATGAGGTGGTGGTTTTAGGACATCTACCTTACACTGATTATGGTATTAGTGTGTGTGACACTGATTACAAGGATACATACTAATTTCAATTATTTGGGATTTACGGGGCTAAATTTTTACTATGTGACGTTATTTTCTATTAATCCATGTCTATAACCTCTAAATGTACCAACCTTTTGAAAAAAAGTAGATGCGAACCTCAAAAATAGATATTATTGTAAATCAGATGTACATGAGGGGACTATTACAAGCATAAAATCTACCCAACAAATTTGACATACTTGTAGTTGGAGGCCTCTCCAAAATAATCAACATCTCTTCATCACAAAAGGTTTATTGCAATTGTTAAAGAATTTAATATGCTTACAAAGGTGACTTCGATGAAAGGTTGTATGAGAAAGTGGCAAGACTTTGAATCTATTCGTGATCTAGTTTCTAGATGCTGGGATGTTTAGAGGTTAACTCTTCTTTGTATCAGATTTGGAAGGATTTTGTAAAAAAAATATTTTAAAATTTGATTTTTTTAATGTGAAATCATACATAAATAATTTTTTTGTCCAAGTCAATTTTCACCAAACAATATGAAGTCTACAATTGGTATACAAGCATGTATGTAAGAATTCTCCTGATTTCTTCTTCTTATTTTTTCTTTTTTTTCTAAGTGCTAAATTTCAAATTCCTCTCTAAACTCTATTTACTAATTACAAGAAAGAGTAATTAAAAAAAGACTATCAACTATTTCAAAGTAATTTCAAAGTTTACAAATAGGATCACACATAGGAATTTCTTGTGACGCCGGTTGCCCACACACACTAATAGCTATAATCAATGTATTTGCATCCAATTAGAATAGTCTCACTTGTCATAGCGCTACAATTTGTTGTAAACTGAACATACCAATTACCACCCAAACACCCAATTCCACCCTCATGTATTGGAGGTCTACATTTTAGAGTACAAACGTATACCTTTTGTGCATGATGACAAAAATGTTAAATGAATGGTAATGGATATATTTACCTTGAATAAAATAAAACATCTCATCAATTTGTAGGCCTAGACGATTCTAATTGGCGTCATGAAAAAAAATATAAGACGATGAGGTGACTTATTTGTTTGGGACATAACATTCGGTACCCTTCATACTCTATTCCTTTCTTTCATGCATCATCTTGGAATTCCACACGTTCACTTAGCTACTAATTTGGTCTTGTTGGGTATGCACCATCTACTGGGGGCAAGGCAAAGCTACTGTAAGCTATTGAATGTTATGGAAAGTCCTACTCCATTAGGCTAATTTATAGCATGTTTACATGTCGTAGCAAAACCATCAATGATCCGAAACGTTTTTTGGAATTGAAAACATCAATTTTCTATATTAGAAAATTAGTTTCATCAACCACTTTCATGCAAACCTCCATGTGAATACACTAATAAAAAAATGGTCTTTGGACACCAAAAAATAGTGTCAAAGTGTTGTGCTCAAAACCCATATTGACACTAAGTGTCAAAGCGTGGTATCAAGGTGTTATTTACAAGTTTGTCTTAGTGAGAAATATGTTCTCATTACCATACGCGATGAACGTCCGTTTTATTCTTTTAAAGGTTAGAAGGTTCTAAATGTTGCCAACAAAACAGTCAGTTATTTATGAGCAAGGACTACTTTATGAAGTATGTTAAAAAACCAAAATGTAATGCAATGGAAAAATTGGTAGCTAATAAAATGCCTTTTTAAAATTAAAATTAAATAAAATCTATTCCTTGGATGAATTAAACCTTGACTTGAAAGATGGGCTTGTGGTGTGCAATCTTTTAGTGTTCTTTCACAAAGGTGCCTTTGACTCCTAGCTCACTCGTCACTAATTGTGTTTCATTAAAAGGTGTTGTTCAAGATGGAAGTGTTGTTCTTCATTCTCTCATCTCCTTTGTAGTGGCACATCATTTCTTATTCTCATACTTCTAATGCTTCACGAGTTTTTGGTACTTTGTTTTTCAAGGTCCATTTTGTACATATCGTGGCTTTCTATAGCTTGGTCAAAAAAATAAATAATTAAAGGAGTGCCTAATTTACGGGTTATTGATTTAGTTTGCCCAAAAAATATCAAAAATGTTAAAATACTAGCGGTTTTAACTCCTAAGGGTCCTCACATGTTTTGTTAAAGTCTAAGCACTAAAATTTGCATATTTGGAACATCATATTGAATGATTTATAATTTGTCATAGATAGTCATCAACAATATGGAGGTATGACAAATTTCAGTGTAATTGAAAGGTATTTAAATTACTTACAAAATTTATCGTGTAAACAAGATTAAAACTCAAAATATTTATATTTTTGTCAAATCTAATATCAAAATTTATGCTTAATGTAGATAAAGTTTTGTTTATAAGTAGTAAAAAAAGTAAGTGAAGATATTAAAAGAGATGCATGATTGAAGCATTCTTAGAAAGCCCTTTGTATCTTGAACACTCAAATTAAAAAATTCTCAACATTGTAAAATCTTCAAATCAAGTTTATTCTTCAATCCCAATAGTCAAAAGACATACCATAACTTAACTTAAACATCTAATGAAAATACCAACTCCAATAAAACCAAAACACTTGATTTTTTGGGCGTTTAATTAAAATCAAGCATAATTTGGTTGATTAGGCACTTAGGTTATAATAAATAAATAAATATTATATATATAATACAATCCAATTTTAATATAATATTTTTGTTTTTCCTAACTAATTTTTGCACTTTAATTAATTATTAGGTAGAAAGCTACTTAAGCTGCAAAGCAGCTACAATAGAAGATCTTTTTTATTCTTTTTTTCCTAACTTAGCATAGAACTCATTAAATTGAGGGTTTCTTAGATTGGAATTTGATGTTGTTTTACAATTGAAAAAAAGTTTAAAAAATATATCACATAGTCAAAATAAATGTCCAAACGGTTTACAAACCACAATAAATCAATTACAGTGGTATTTAGTGATTTTTCTACATTTTTATATTTTTTCTATGTGTTTTTTTAGATTTGAATTATTAGTGGTATTTTAGTAGATTATGTTGTAGGCGGTTAGATGTTTTGCTTTGAGATTGATTCTTTGCTTGGATTGCGTGAGTTCATGGATTTTAAATAGTTATCTGTGGCTTTTTTTCATATTATCATGTTATTTGAATTTTACAATGTGAGATATTATGTGGTTATTTCCAATCATGTTAGGGTGTCCAATTAATTGGTGATAAAATTTTAGGTGATAGATTATGGTTTGGATAGAAATTAGACCCAGTTTGCAATTTTATTTGATTGATTTGGAAGCTAAAGTTCATCAGGGTTGCAAAATTTAGATTGGGCAGTGTGTGAGACAAATTTAGACCTTTTAGTAATTTTAGAATATATTTAGAATTATCTAGGAGTTGATTTGGGATTAATAGGAGGTTGGATGAAAGGTTTTTTTGTCAAATGAGGTTGTGGATGGATGTAGTTTTGAGAGAGAGGATTCAAATGCTTTGTCTCATTGGTTTTAGGAGCTTCGTAGTTTTCGGAGAGATGGGCGGAGTTCTGATTTTGTGTGTGTGAGATTGTAGATTTAGATTTGGATCTTGACAATCAAAGAAGAAAGAGGATTGCTTCTTGTATCTTAGTATGAGAATCAGTGCACTTCCATCTTCCGTGAATTTTGATATCTAGATGGACTCTTGCTCCTGAAAGTGATATAAATTTGGTCTCGTTTTAATTATATTTTTGAATCATATGAATGAGCGTAAAATTTAGTACACAACAGTGCAGCTTCAAGAATAACATATGTACAAAATTTGGTGTCATGAAAATATGGGATGAAAATGGAAATAAAAATCCAATTTCAATGTTTCATATGTAAAAAGTCAAAATAATCACAAAAAAACCTCTTACAAATCCATTTTTTGGTAGAAGATAGAGAATATGATGAGGAACAATATAGTACATTTCATATGTGCCAATGGAGAACTTGCATTGAACAAACTTTTTTTGTTCAAATTAACTACTAAAATATGCATGTATAGTGTACCTTGTGTATGTCAACATAGACAAATTTGACTCAAAGAATATAATTATATCATAAATATTCATTAATAGAGCAACTTTGGAGTTAAAACTTCAAAATTCCATATCTTAACCAATAAAACTTCAAGTTTTGTGATTTCTTTTGCACTTGATTTTGTAGAGAATTTCCATTCTTTTTAAGAAGAGTTTGATACCCCTTAGCCCTTAACCCCTAAACGTTCTCACCCTTTTCAGATTTGGCAGTTTTCCAAAGATGCATTATAAAATGCAACTAGGAGGGATATTTTCAACTTGATGAATGAGTAAAAGTTGTACATTATGAATTTTGGATTCTATCCATACGGTTAGATTTGCGATTGCCATCATTCACCAATATTTGTGTATAAATTTTCAAACTTAAAATTTAAAGCTCTTTTGTAATATAATTACGAATAAGATATTGACAATCTAATAATGAGATTTGTTGGGGTGGGTTGAAATGTAATACTCTAAGTGCAGTGATTTTTGGAGGTTTTTTGGTTGCTTAATATTAGTAGTTAACTTTTGCAGAAACACTTTTAGACTAAAATCTTTGAAATTTTGGGTGGAACACTACAACATGAAATGAGGCATAAAAACTTTACAAGTCATCCCCTTTCTAATCGGATCACACACGCACGAAGCTAACTTCCCATAAAAGTTTCAATGAAAAATCCACACTGCAAAAGTGCATGATGGATGAGAAATCGAAGTTCAAATCCGTACATCATGCAAAATATGCATGGTTGGGTGGTTAGGGGTTAAACATCAAGAGGGTCCTAGACGGCCAACCCAAAGGAATAAAATAATTAAGAGAGTTGTCCCTAATAGTAGCGCTTTGAATAACGTGAACAACCAATGAGAACTCATCAAATCCTCCATGAATTGTGAATGGAGTGAATAGTGTCACTCCATAAAGAAATAAAACACAACGAGATTCCCGCTCTTCAGTGAACTCGGCAAATTCTCGATTAATTCTTTTCAAATAATAAAAATAAATTAAAAACAATGTTGAGCAGTATTGGCCAAGTTTAGCAGCATTAGTATCCATCAAGATCTCAAATTGCCTAACTCCCTCCCCTCCCTTTTCACCAATTCTCTTTCTAATTTCCTTGGAATGTACAACCGTTACAAAAACATGCGTATTTGCTAAATTTAGCCTCTTTTTTCATCAACCTTCCAAAGCATCAACCAATTTCAATTTTGGTTGAAAAAATCTACTTTTTAAAATTATTCTTTCAAAACAAGTCCATAGGGCTTGTTTGACGTTTAAAGGTTAAATAATTAAATATGTCTATATGTTTGAGCTACCTAAAGGAGGGGTTTAACCCTTTGACGCTCCTGCGTCCAATATATGGACGCCGAACATATTCAAGTTGTTCGATTTTCATCCGAATTGTACAGTTTTCATCCATATAAATTTATCTTGGTTCTTGTGCAAGTTTACTATCTATTGTACGGTTTGGATTTTTTTAAATGGGTTATCATAATTTTTGGAAAAATCACACAATTGGTTTATGTCAAGTTTCATTCTCAATTCAAAAAGTGAGAACTAAAACATGATTTTCCAAAATAAGTAGAATCAAATAATGGAAACCATACCATCTCATAAAGCATGTTATTCCAATTTCATTACAATATTTTGTTTTATTTTGTGTTAATGCGGGATTTTTAATTGAATTTCAAAAGAAAACCTTGCAAAAATAATTAAAAATACTTAATAAAAATATGATAAATCCAACTGTACAGATGTGATCTTCCGTTGACATTTACAACTTTGCTTTGTACATCAACTCTATTTTTGGTATTCATCTAACATTTTATAACGTTTCTTTGAAAACAATGTTGAATTGGGACCTTAAAGGGTTAAATGGAGTGAAGAATATATATATATATATATATATATATATATATATATATATATATATATATATATATATATATATATATATATATATATATGTATATAGTTTTTAAGATCACTATTGAATTGAATGTGTACCATATTGCATCTTGTGTACTACAACATAGCCAAATTTGGTTCCAAGATTATCCATTTAGAAAAAGAAATAGCTATTGTTTGTAATAAATGAAGAGTGGAATTACATACATAACATTTAGTAGTTTACATTGTCACTGCCTTGGCACTGCAGTAGATGGTGTTGAATATTTCACACCCAACAATACTTCATCAGTAGCTAAGTGGACAAGTGGAAGCTCAAGGTGATAAACAGAGTGCATAAAGGAAAGGTTGTGTGCATGAAGGCTACTAAATGTTATGTACACTTTTTGTACTCCATTGTACTATTTTCCTTTTAGGAGAAGACATTTCCATTCTTGATTCTTTAATATCACATTCTTGTAATACTGATAATATTGAATGTTGTGTGCACATATGATTGAAAATTTTCCACATGTCATGACATTGGCGGTCAGGAGTGTAACAAGAATGTTTTACTCAATGAAGGTTAGACTACACTTGAATTTACTAATTGCATCTCTAATTGCACTTGCCTAACCTACAAGGCCCAAAATTGAAACATTAAAACTCTTTAGAACAAGAGTGAAAGTAGTAGATTTCTACAAGGGCGATTAACCTAAGTGCCCAATTGACCAAATTTTGGTGTTCAAAATTTTCGAGTCGTTACACAAACCAGATGGTGAAATTTTTTCATATATTTTTTATTGGATAGATGTGCAAGTTAACCCTTAAACGACAATGCCAGCCCTAGGGGCTTGGTTTTGTTTTGGGAGAATCTTGCTCATAACTTGTACTCCATTGCACCAAATGGGGTTTTTAAAATGCCAAACGGAGCATCTTAGAGAGATCTATACTTCTTTAGAATAGAGCCAAAGTAAATTAAAAACAGAATCATGCTTAAAATGGAATTTGAAAGAGATTTTGAGTGTGGTATCAGGATAGTACATGTCGTTTAAGGGTTAACCTTCTGAAATCCATTTTCAATTATTTGAAAAATTACAAAATCTATTTCAAAACCGAACTTGAGTGTGTTTATATCCTAATATAAATTTGGTTTTATGCTCAAAAAAATTAGCATAAAATGTGCACTAAATCCAATTTTTGAGGTTGACATGTCAATAAAAGTTGTAGATGATGATTATTCCATGACATTCATGCTTAACATCCATAGTGTCACAATATGTTTAAATCTGATTTTAAAAGTAATCATCGTTTTGATGAAATGAAAATCACAAATTTACTCATTGTCTTATAAATTTTGGAATGATTGTCCAAAAGTGCATAATGTACAACATTAAATCATTTTTTGCATGATGTGCAAAATTTCAACATATAAATTCATCTTTTGTTTGCTCACAAAGCGATCTCAAAACTCTTCTACCAAACTATGATAAAAATTACACAACAAATTTCACCACTATTGAAGCATAACAATTTCAACCAATCAAAATGAATTCCAAAATGATAGTGTTATAATTGTAATCATGGTAAATTTTCAAAACTATTTAGGCATCTTGTTTCAAACTTAACCATACAATTGTCTTCTAATAAGAATGTCTTACATAAGTTAAAGCCCAAATAAGTTATAGAAGCCTCATTTAATAATACATTTTGGTTCTTTCTACTTAGTAGGAAACACGTTGGGCACTTACAGGGTAACCCATTAACGTCCTAATTCAACATTGTTTTCAAAGATTCGTTATGAAATGTTTGATGAAGACAAAAAATGGACTTCATGTACAAAACAAAATTGTACATGTCAATGTGAACATCACATCCGTCCAGTTGGATTTTTTTTACTTTTTAAAAGTATTTTTATTTAATTTTGCAAAGATTACTCCTGAAATTCATTTAAAAACCTCAAATTAACACAATTTTTTTTTTTTTAAACTCCACAAAAATTGGAATAAAACACACTACAAGATGGTATGGTTTCCATTATTTGATTCTATTTATTTTGAAAAATCATGTTTAGGGCATCACTTTTTGAACTAAGAATGAAACTTGATATAAACTACTCCTGCTATCATTAAAAAAACCAAAATATATTATTTTGAAGATCCACACCGTACAAATGGTAGTCAACTAGCGCAAGAACCAATAAAATTTTGGATGGATGAAAACTGTTAGTTAAAGTAACCAGCAGAATCCTTCCAATCTGTTCATCGTCCACTACGTGGACGGTAGCGCGTTAAAGGGTTAAGAAAAGTAAAAATTTGACAACATCGTTGTAAATTGCAGAGTTAAACCCTAAAGGACCATAAAGCCCAAATTGGGCCTCATGGTTTTTTTCAACAGAAACATTCTGAAGCTCTGCAACTGCACATGAAGACAGAAATGCATAATCCAAGGGTATAGGGCAGTGCAAAATACTCAAAAAGCTCATTCTTTCTGCATTGATTTCAAGGTTACAGATGTCCTTTTGAAGTACTTTCAAATAAAACATACCATTTGATTCTACCAGGTAAGCAAGCAGCAGTTACCTAAGATACTCTCCTGAAAAAAAGAAATTTCATTTTGTATCAAATACATCTGGCATCCGTGAAAGAAAGGCTTGCCTCCAGGTGGGACTAGTAAAGAAATCTACCAAGAGCCTGCACTATAAAAACAGTGGGCTCTTGACAACCATCCATGCCAGCCTAAGCCAGTTTGCGGTTGAGCAGTCAACTCGACTACCACTACAAAATCGTCTGTGTTTAAATCACCTGCAGCTACTGGAGAAATTTAAGCGGGTGATCAGGTCGAACGGATCATTACAAGACCTGTTAATTTGATTTGAACTTTCTCGATGGTGCCTTCCGAAATGCTCCAAGGAAGTCATCCATACCCTGCACAGAAATTCGAAAAGATCAGTTCAATCCTAAAATGATGGAGGCCACATTAAGGTAGGAGCACCTAAAACCGACATAGTACCTAAAGCCGATAATTTCTACACATGGCTTTCGTTTTAGAACGCACATCTAGATAGACCATAGATGGCTTATCGTTTTGGTCAACAAACAATAAAGGCTCTATGACATATTTAGATTTGCGTTCTAAAATGAAAGCCATGTGTAGAAATTATCGGCTTTGCGTACTATGTCGGTTTTAGGTGCCTCGACCTTATCACAATGTTGGCAAGTCACGTTTTTGCTATGCTTTACGTACGTACACACATACAATAACATATGATAAACATACATTGAATATACGTTAACAGTACATTCAACATACGATAAACACACATACTAAGTTTTAGTCTATAGAACGTATTCACCTTTGTTCAACAACAAGAGCTAGGGATTGTACCTTGGTCAAAATAAATAGTACGATGAAGAGAACTATCAAATATGACCCAACAGCAAGCGCTACGACAAAGTCAAATGTTACACTGGCCACCTGTCACCATCAGCCACACAACTTCAGTGACCTTTGCACAATGAAAATGAGCTGAGCAATTACAAGTGCTGAAATCACATTAAACCAAGCTATAGGCATTGCAAGAATGGATATAAATGTACAAACCTGATACACATTAAGTTGAGCCTTCGTCGTTTCATAAAACACAAATGTGGAATCTAATGCATCATGCTGTAAACTTGCATCTTTTGTGTGTTGCGCTAATTCCTGGAAAGTCAAGGTCCATAACATTTCAGATAATTGCAACTTAAAGCAATTGTAAGCAGTAACAACCTAATATTACATAACCCCTAAATGCCCAGTGGGGGCTTCTCGTGTCACAAAACTCAAATTTAGTGCTACATGATGACAATTTCAAACTATTCATAGAACTGCGATCCTTATTGAAAATTTGTTATTTATCTACTGGATTTGTCCAATCACAAAAATGAATAAAGTCCAGTGAGATATAAGCATTCAGAAAATGCAGCTTAAAAAAATTCAATAAATATTGTGTCCATGTATCCATGAGGTTATGTTCAATTCGAATGGTTTCTGACTCTAAGCATGTCAAATTTATGGTTCTGTGTACGTTATTCAGAGCAATTTAACCTTGTTATTCATCTTGTTATTCAAATCAAGAAAAGTTGAACTTCAATTTTTTATGTGCTTTGAAGCCATGAAAAAATTCATTACTCCAGTAGACAAGAACTTTATGTTTCTGACTTCATTTTAGTATGATCTATAAATTCCAAGAAGGGATTTTGTAAAGATCCCTCAAAAAGAGGTGACAATGACCCTCAACAATGACAAAAATGCATGACGATTAAGAGTTAAAATAAGGCAGGGTAAAATTAATACTTCAAAAATACATGGCAACCAGCTACAATAGCATACCTTTTGCAAAGCAGTGATAATAGGGGCGCTTTTTCCAAGAAAAGGAGCAACTCGGGGTGTACGTCCCAGCAAGTCAAGCCATGAACGCACATAAGCGGGGTTGAGAGCCAGGTTAGATCCTGCTGCAAACACCTCAACCTGCGTCCCTTGCTGACCATAAATACGCCTCTGTTTCGCAAACACAATCACATTTAGAAACTTTCCACTGAAAATATTAAAATAGTTAAGATGTTGAATAAGGCGTTTTCTGACTGCAAGAGAAACATTAATACTGGATTCTGATCGCAAGGCTTTTCAATATTTTATTTCACAGAGAATCACAATCTGACCATGGTCAGAGTTTTACTAAAAGGATAAACATTTAAACAAATAGCTAAATATTCATGTAAAAGTTTTACGCATGAAAAGAAAAATACACACAAGCAGTAAATTAAATCCAAAATCATGCCATTACTGAATGCACCCTAGAAATGCAGGGTACCAATAACAGAAACATCCTGCAACAAACCACTAATTATAGACGCAGAAAATTGATGAGGGATGTTGGAGAAAATGTTACCGCTAAACTCTCTGCAACAAGCTTAATATTTCTCATTACGATGGTCTCATTCACAGCTCTCCTGCACATTTTGGAAACAAGGTGATGAATTCAATTAGCAAATAGCACCTGCCCAAACGAATAAAATAATCACCAATGACCACTTATAGTTAAGTTTAGACCAATGTATATACCTACTGTCTGCGACGCCTCCAGTTCGCTCAAGCAACTCGGGAGCTTCTTCCAATTGTGACAAGGTTGCAGCAGTTATGCGTTGACGGGAAAATTGTTCATGCTCCCATGCTACCTGCGTTAATTCACCCAACATGTTAGACCACACATACTCACTCTAATTTTAGAAAGCTGCAATAAGTACACCTTACCATGATGAAGCTAATTTCTACAAACTAAGGAACAATCTAACCAAAAAAATCATCTCACAACCCAGGCAACTCCAGGCTGAAATACTATAAGCCCAATTCTAAGGCAAAGATCCAGCAACTACAATCCTTAACGTTAACGAACAAGATGTTACATACCCGCGAGTTGGAGATGTTGATCTTCTTATGCTTTAGTTCCACAGTCAAATCCAAACCTTTTGCCACATTTTCAATCTCCTGTAAAATGACATCCGTCAAATACATCAGCTAAGCCTCTTTCAAACAATTGGAGCCACGCTACCATTTTATCTTACCATAATACATTTCCATACTTTGTACTGTATTCAAAACTTTTGAAATTCTCTACAGTGTGAAAACTAGTCTTTGATGCACTCGATTATGATCTTTCAAAGAAAAGAGATGAGTTCTAGAGTACATAAGAGATTAGCAATCGAGTGCTAGAAAACAACAGAATAGTTCAATGCACAAGGAACAATGAAAGAGAGTTCTTACAGAAAGTATCTGTTTGATAAATGGGTTTTCAGGAGGTTTAGACACATGCAACCACATCCGATCACTTGAAGAACCCAGAGAATTCAAACATAGAGCATACTCCATGCTTTCTCTCAACCGCTGATCAAAGTTCCGAAGCCACTGCATAACACTCACATACGAATCATTAGAACATTGCACAAAGGCAAACATAAGGATACAACTGTAATATCATTAAAACTAATGAAGATGTTGAGAAAACTATCCTGTATGATACACAACTTACTCTAAAAATTAAGCACATAACACCAATGTCCAGATGAATACAACAGAAGACTCACATTGTGTGTACCATTGTAGTTATATGGCCCCCCAGATGTCAAACCAAAAAGCAAGTTATAGGGTCCTCTCGTGTTAGGATTGGCATACAACCGCGAAAACAACCGAGCCAACTCCAGCAGCATGACAACTCCGCTTCCATTAC
This sequence comes from Pohlia nutans, assembly GCA_022496805.1. Classification (NCBI taxonomy): domain Eukaryota; kingdom Viridiplantae; phylum Streptophyta; class Bryopsida; order Bryales; family Mniaceae; genus Pohlia; species Pohlia nutans. The sequence goes on along the minus strand of CM040095.1, from coordinate 15,010,137 downwards.
TGTCACTGCCTACTGCAAGTGCCTGCAAACCACCAACCAAAATCACTCGTATCGTTTGTTTGAAGCCCTCCCTAGAACAACCCTAATCGATCAAATGTTGCAAAACTGAGCCTTATCACCTCTTATATGAAACTCTTTCTAAAACCAGCATAGAACTTACAGGAGCTGCTCCAAAGGTGTCGTATGATGCCACAATGGCTATGGTTGGCAGCATTGAATTATCACCCTCAGCTCGCAGTCCTGGTAACCATCCCTGGAAGCCCAAAGCAATCCATCAGCCAAATAGGAAAGTGCACCAGGATGATTCAATTCAGTTTCAGCATGCACCACTCGAATAAACAAATGCAAAGAGAGATTTAAACCTTAAAGACTCAAAAATCTCGCACAAAATTTAAGTTTGTAGTATGGCAATGAAGCTAATTTCTAGATACACTGCTTTTTAAGTAAGCTCAGAGAAATACTTGGATATTGGTGATCGTTGACGTTGCTATCTTCTTAGCATCAGACGCTGATATCACCAACTTGTATCTGCAAGACATTCCGCCACAGTTGAAATATATTACCATATATAGAAGTCACTGTCTTCTGGACTCTGAACACCTCTCTACCACTGCCTAGATTCAAGCATTTCGCATCCAACACATCCATCCATCGTCAATACGAATCCACTAGTGTCTGAGGACCTGGAATCAACATTGGACATCCGTAGTAGTTTCCATAGCACCTCAGAGTTACAGCTAAAATGTCACATACCCTCCAGTGGTCGCTGTGGCAGGCCTGCCCGCTACATCATTGGCAGAAACTTCGTGAAGAATGTCCTTCATGGTGTCATCCTCGTACGCAAAATAAACTGGATACTGCACAAGGAACCAAGTTTTGCACCCATTCACTAGTTAATATAGCCCCTACATGCTCTTTGCGTTTCCATCTCACATAACATTCTTGAACTAACGTTCTTGAGGAGCTGCTATCAACTTGAGTCCGTTCAAGGAAGAATCTGGGTATCCAAAATGCCCTAGTCCTCTAACATCTTTCTTTGGCGCAAATCCTTGATCATCTCAAGTTCAAGAATGAAAACTTTGCTACTCAGTCAACTATTGTAGGAAAGTGTAGTTGCTGCCAATCATAGTGCAGCGATCAAATCTCAAATACCTAATGAATTTAGTCCCTGCTACCGTCCTGCCGTTTAGTAATCAAACGCAACATACTTTGAATCGCAACATACTCTCTAATACCACACTTTCCTTCAAAAGTAATAATGGAACGCAACACTATGCCCATCAGAAAGCTAGCTAGATTCTTTTTATTAATCCAGGATACTAACTCCTAAATTTTTCACTTTTAACCCCTAAATGCCCAAATTTTATAAGAGTTAAATAGATCATTCAGGAGCTCAAAGGAGGCAAGAAAATGTTGCAATAGAAAAAGAAATCATTCCCTACATTTTCAAATGATAGAAATGTGTTTCAAAAGTTACAATATGCCACTATTAGCTTCCAAAATGGACTTTCTATTTAGAGTTAAAGGAACTAGACTTCATAGCCTAGTTTTTTAACCCTAAAAGGAAGTAAGTCATGATGCTGTCACAGGCAAATCACAACCTGAGCTACACACTATATTCTATTTAGTTTCGCTACTTAAACCAAGTTCCAATAGTCTATAGCTTTATGGCTTTTTCCTCCTGCAGCCTTCAGCATAACTAATTCCGGAGCAATGCCAAGAGGTAAAAACAAAAGTTTCCCGTCCAAAGCTATAGCTCATTGAAACTTACTTAAGGTACAGACAAAAAATAGAATTAGCGATGTAGCCATCAAAATGTACTGCAATCATGAACGCCCGATTAGACCTAACGAACATAGAGACCTCAAAGATAAAGCAGTAGATTCAGCTCAGCTCACAAGAACTAGACCAGTACCTCACGATTAGGGTTTGGAGGTAATGGTCTAGTTTTTGTGAGCTAAAGCTGATCTAGTTTTTTTTGTGAGCTGAGCTGAATCTACTGCTTTATCTTTGAGGTCTCTATGTTCATTTGGTCTGATCGTTATGCATGGGCGTTCATGATTGCAGAACATTTTGATGGCTACATCGCTTATTCTATTTAGTGGCTTTACCTCAAGCTAAGGACAGAAGAGATGATGGAGAGAGCACAAACCTGGAAAGTGTTATGAACAAGCCATTGCTCAAGCGCCGCAAGGGCATTCGCGATGTTCTCATCCGAATCGTCACCTTCGCCGGATTCATTGGATCGTTGCGGAAGCAGCAAGAGAAGACCTCCCAACAAACCCTTGTTCTGCACAAACTCTACAAAACCCCAAGCCAGGGGTTTATCAACCTCCAAACCCTACTCGCCAAAACCTACATCAAAATTTCGACCGTGTGGCGGGCGGGCGTACCGTTGAACGAAGTGATATTGACTTTGAGCACGGGCAAGATGACGACGGCCCGCGACAGGTCCGCGCCCGGCACGTCGAGGCCGGAGGTCACGTGATGGTTGAGCGCGGCGCGGCGCGAGCCCATGGGCGTCCCGCGCAGGTCGTACTGGATCATCCGGTACACGTCCATCACGGCCGCCGCGTCGGCAACCACGATGAGCACCGTGACGAGTGCCATCACTGCTTGCCCCATCACCTGTTGCCTTCGCCCGCCCCTCATCTCTTCCCTTTCCAAAAAAATGCTCGTCCTAAAACACAATACACTCAACACGGCTCAATTTCTTCTCGAAAATCGAAGCAGTGGTCGCGGCCGGATCGGAAACGGACTGTGATGAGATTGAGGTGTAAAATGATGGATTCGGGACCATTTTTGGATCGGAAAAGCTTACCTGTTGCGAGCGCTGGTGAGGAGTGCTGGTGAGGAGCTCGGGGAAACGAAAGAAGTGGCAAAGGTGTGAGGATCTGCGGAAGAGGCAGAACGATGCGAGTGCCAGGGGCTCCAGGTTTAGCTGAGTTCTATTTTGCTCCGGTTCCTGTCAGAGAATGGATGAATGTGGCGTGGAACGTTCATCCGATTCTGGATGAATGCGGCATGGATGTACAGGGAATGTACGGATGACAGCCAGATATTCATTCCGTGGACCTGGTCGTGAGGGTCTACTCTGTACTCTACTACGTAGTGTAAGTGGAGGGGCTGTAGCAGGCTTTAGGGTTTAGGCACGCTACATACCAGGTTTTTTTGGTTTTGGTTTGCATTAGGGGAAATGTGGGGTCTCCAAAAGGCCCTTAACCCCTAAGCGCTCAAACGACCATTTTCTGGTCGCTGCCCGGAACCAAAAAAAATTGAAAAAAAAAAATTAAAATTAAAATACTACACCAAGTCTACTTTCCAACCCAATTTGAATTATGGCAATCCGAGTTAAACTCCACCCGGGAAATTTTTTCAAAGTAGATCACCTCAACATTGTCTTAGTGTTACAAAATTTGCTATTTGGGGAAAGTAATGATGATTCCTCCATCGTTTCTCTTGCTTTTTTGAAGTTTACGATAGATAGCCCAACTTTAACCAATCGTACTAAATTTTGAACTCTAAAATTGAAAATTATAATTTATACAAATTTTCGAAGGTTAATGCTTTTAAATTCATTAAAAAATGATCTAAAGATTATTTTGGAAGTTTGACCGTATGGATAATTTGTAAAGATGATACTCTACATTTTGTCTATTGAACCAACCTTCATCAAACATATGGAAGGCACATATTATAACACATCTATGTTTTGTTCAATACCCCTCGGGCTTTTAGGGGTTAAGGTTTCTCACGTACCACAAATTTTGGGGTATGCCCATCACTTTTTGATGCTGACACTAATGGTGCTACGACGCTGCCAGCACTACGGGGAGATTCAGTCGACCCAATCATTGTGAGGAAAGTCGTGTGTGCTTTGAGAGAGATGTTGTCAAGGCTAACAAGAATGCACTTGCCACGCACAAAACCCAAGCACTTTTGAGTGTTGGCTATAGCAGTTGCAATTAAGAGACACGCTTCAGTTCCAGCAAACTTACCGTTGTGCTAGCGAAGTTACTGTTCTGTCAGCGAACTTCCTTCCCAAATTCAATTTTAAGTGGAGTTTCCAGGTCATCGAACTTTAGGCTACAAAGCTCCCATGCAAGTGAATAGAGTGGCTTTTTTATTTTTATTTTTACTTTTAATTTGAAAATCTATTGCTTGATCTTTGTTTTTTCATACATTTCATTCAATATATTGACCTTTCACGAAACCTTTCATACATCTTGTTTTTTTTTTTTCAACATTTTGGCCTTTTCATCCACTGCATGTAGCACACAAAGCCCCAACATGATTTGCAACCAATCCAATCCGTTGCCTTGGTGGCTACATGAGGTGACATTTTTCTCATTATATTCCCACATGGTGATTCTCCTAGTGGATTTTTATAGCAAATTGGCTATAAAAAGTCAAAAAAAAAAACCCTACTACCTACTCGGGAATGCTAGGATGTGAGCCTAGAGAGGAGAGCCTGAGGGCCTGAGAGCCTGAGAGCCTAGAAAATTTTCAATTTTTTTACGTTTTTTTCTGTAAGAGACCTATAACCGTGGATTCAGTATGTATTGAATTTGGAGTATAATTGATCTGAAAATTTTCCATTTACATACATGTATGCAAATAGTTTATGAAAAATTTAGAGTTTAGGGTTTAGGGTGTATCGTTTAGACGTTGAAAAATTATACATGAACAAGAGAGTATACAAATCAATGAGGTTGGATAGTAAAGTTTAGGATTTTAGCAAAGTGAAGTACATCACGGATGGCATTTAATTGGAGTGGTTTAGAGCTTAAATGTGAAATCGGTGTAATTCACATACTACATCTATGCAAATTAAAAATGAAAATTTGAGGAATTAGGGTGTAGAGATTGGACATTCAAAAATGCAACATTACCAAAGGTTTGAACAAATCAATGAGGTAGGAGAATAGAATGGTTAGCAATGTGGAGTACAACACAGATGTAAAAATCCAAAGTAGTGGCCCTTTTAGTCTCACTACAAATATAAAATAGAAAGTAGTACAAATATGTGGAGAGAACATCGAAGTTCCTCTCAATCATCACTAGAATTACCGCTAGCAGTAGACCCTGAGCAAGAGCTAGATGTAGAGCGGCTCGGTGAACTAATACCATTACAATCAGACTCTTCAGCCTCAACATCAAAGTATACAAGTGCGTCAGAATTCAACACCTTTGGCTTTGGAATGTGATCCCTCATACCATGTCCTACAAGAGCCTGTGCAACTGGCTCAATGTAGCATGGCAACTAAAAAGGTTTGGGTGGGCTCTCAAGAAACTCTGGCCGTGCAAAAAATGGCCTCTGCACGGTAGAATACGTGGTCTTCATTTTTCTGCACAAACAAAAATGAAAATGAGATCAAAGTGATCAAGAAATCATCAAACAAAACTGTATCAATTGGAATGATTGAATTCAAACTTACTTACTGAATCGAGATTTCTTCAACACTCGAACGACCGCTGATGGAACTGCGTCTGGATCCTCTGTTGCAGATGATGATGCAACGACTGGCGCGGGTTCGGGTTTAGGGACACGTCGCATAGACAAAAGCAGTCCATCATATAGCTCTTGGTCGTCTTCCAGTGCCACAATGTGGCGTTGCACGCGGCGGCATGCCAACAATGACGCACCTAAAAAAAGGCATAGATAAACAAAACATATAAAAATTAGCCCGAGTAAGTGAAAGAGAAATTGAAACAAATAGAAAGAAATAACAAATAATAGAAGAAATAAAACCCAAGTAATACCGAGAAAGAATGTTAGAAATGAAAACCTGTCATAGCGGTGCAATCCAAGACAACATCGTTGGGGCGAGAAGAAGCCTCAATCAACATCTGTATGAACTGGCTATCCTTCTCACGAGGACCTCGCCAAGGCTTGATTCCATTCATTTTTTGTGAACTCTTGGTGGTGAAATTCTGTAACATGTCATCACATCCCACATCTAATCCCATAGCCTCAAGCGCTGGAATAGATCGAAATGCAAACCGTGCAGGAGCACCCTCGGGCAACACACGAACCAAGAGGTAAACGCTGAGTCTGCAACATATAGAACCAAAAGAGTTAGCTAATAGTAATAGCAAAATAATAATGAATTTTTAAATAGTAGGTAGTGCATGAGAGTTTACCGTCTTCAGATGGTTGACTGGTGATGCTAAATGGAGTCGATTCATGCAAGTCCAATCCTTGTACAACGTAAAACCCGTTGCATTACCGTAACCAAGTATGTTAGCCTTGGTTGATTGCCTATATGGATGCACAATGATCATAGCGCCATCATCAACTAAGTAATTGTCTGCAAAATCAAAAATGGGATCAAGCCAATCGTCCTCTGCTGCATTCCATGGTGGAATCTGTCCCGGCGGATCCGAGATGGTGGGAACAGGCAGGTTCTCGGGCATGTCTACAAGAATTAAATCTACACATGGATCCTTGCACGAATGCCCTTTGAATACTCGTGGGCGGTCCGCTTTGTGCTACAAGAAATAAAACATACACATGTAAGTAAATTAAAACTGCCAGACAAGCTTCAACAAAATAAATTGAAGTATAAAGAGTCCAAGAAGTATGTCAAACCGCATACCTCATCCAAAAACCTCTGAATCTCTTCAAACATCTTTGGAACAGGGTCATCTTCATCCTGTGGAAGAGCAGCTGCAAGTGATGTGTTGAGTACCAACTCGTCGATGTCCTGGTCCTCTCCTAAGTCCACCACATCACGAATTTGGCCACAAAAGGCCTTGTCTTGCGATAGCTCCAAGTACCCAGAATCCCTCTTGGTACCCCGCTGCACCTGGCTCTGGTGCTGAGATTCTGCATCAACAATACTAGAAGAAGAAGGCTTTGGGACTTCTTGTACCTTTGGATTCTTCTTTTTCTCTTCCTTCTTGGCAATCTTCTCTGCTTGTTTCTCAATCTTGGCTTGCTCCCGGGCGGCCACCTTCTCTTCATGTTGAGTAATCTTCAACGCCTTCTTCTTGTCTTCAGCCTCAACCTTAGCAATGAGTTTACGCCGCGCCTCGTCATCAAGCTTCTCCAATTCACCAACCAACAGGGCAGGTGTATCGGCAGTCTCGGCTGAGGATTTGAGATCCTTTTCCTCTGCATGTACATAACCCAACCCACAGTCCAAATACCAGCCAACCCCCTTGAGATGTGTGCTGGTCCACGTCTTCAACTGTTGCGGTGAGAACATGCAATACTCAGAAGAAGGATCCATCCAACTCTCAAAGAACACGGGAAGATTTGTCTTGGCAATTGCCTTCTTCTCCAGTAACTCATGCTTGAAATACCTGTAGCCATACAATACTGAGCAATTAGTATTATCATTTGATGCAATATTATGTGTAACTTTAAAAAAGTAATGGTTTACCTTAAAATCAAGTTAGACAAAAAGAAAAAATACCTGTAGACTACACGTTTGACCACGAGATCAGAACCCTTGAAATCCTTGAAGGCAATTGATTTCTTGAAGGCTTCAGCCCCCTTGAAAACGTTAACAAATGCCCTGTCCCAAATCTTCACTCGCCAATACTCTATGAATTGGGAAAGTGTCATGGGCTCTGCTGGGACATCCATGTTCAAAGGAACATTGTCTTTGTGGACAATAGTTTCAAACAACTCCACGGCGTAGTCCTCAATCTACAGAAAATATAGTTATGAAATTGAAACAATAAAATTATAAAGTATGATAGTAGAGACAGAATGTAAACAAACTAAATCAATATTGATAGAGAAACTCACCCCTCCCCACCAGGCGGCCTTCAGAATAAAGGAATTGAGGTCCAGAGCGTTAACTGGCCTCAAAGGAAAACGAACTGCCTCTCGTGTGTGCACAGAGGAGTTCCACCACTTCAGCCATCGGAGCTTGTGGTGAGGAGGACCAACTGTTGTAGCAATGATCTGAAGCTTGTCCAAAGTGAGCTCCAACTGCGAGGCATTCATAGTCCAATGCCTCTCAATCTGAAAAAACAAGTGAAAATCAAACCGTGAGCAACAGAAATACAAGCAACTTTAAGTAAAAATGAAAGAAATGAATTGATGTATACCTCTTGTAGAAACTCTGGACCGTGTGCTGGATTCGCCACAGCTTTCATCTTCCCTAAATTAACAATCAGTTTTGAAGTCCTTTCCTTGATGCCCATCTTCATAGCAGCCGCAGTGCCTTCCCGAGTCACATCTTTTGGTTTGGTCTCCTCACGATAAACAAGCACAGCTAAGTCACCAGCAGCAGCAATGTCTTGCTGAAAGAAGGTCCCAAAGAAAAGGATATTAGAGGTACAAATTTTAATACTAAAATGCACACATTCACGTGAACAAAAAATGCAGTAGAGGAGTGAAAGCAGAAATATTACCCTAAACATGAGAGAAGTAAAAACGCCCTATTGTAAATTTGTCCATCCTCTCTTCACGGAATTACGACATCTTTCCATCTCCTCGGGGCTCAGTAGCTCTGAGAAATAACTGAGCGGCATTGACCCAAACTTCCGAACCTGATAGAGCTGATGAACAAGATTTGTCTTGACGTGGGAATACTCTGTTTGCCTAAAGGAGTACTCATTGTGAAACCTTGACCCTGGGATATAGGCCTCGGCCACGACGCCTAACCCACGCCCCAGCAAGTTCGAGAATTTCACCCTCCGCAACTCACCCCAGCTCGTAACTTGAGGAGTACTCATTGTGATCTTTGGACCTTGGGATATAGGCCTCGGCCACGACGCCTCACCCACGCCTCAGCAAGTTCGAGAATTTCGCCCTCCCCAACTCACCCCAACTCGTAACGTGACGAATACTCATTGTGATCCTTGGACCCTGGGATATAGGCCTCGGCCACGACGCCTCACCCAAGCCCCAGCAAGTTCGAGAATTTCGCCCTCCCCAACTCACTCCAGCTCGTAACGTGACGAGTACACATTGTGAAACCTAGACCCTGGGAGATAGGCCTCGGCCACGACGCCTAACCCACGCCCCAGCGAGTTCGAGAATTTTACCCTCTCCACTCACACCCCAGCTCGTACGTGACGAGTACTCATTGTGATCCTTGGACCCTGGAATATAGGCCTCGGCCACGACGCCTAACCCACGTGTCAGAGAGTTTGAGAATTTTACTCTCCCCACTCACACCCCAGCTCGTACGTGACGAGTACTCATTGTGATCCTTGGACCCAAGGATATAGGCCTTGGCCACGACGCGTAACCCACGCCCCAGAGAGTTCGTGATTTCTGCCCTCCCCAACTCATCCCAGCACGTACGTGACGAGTACACATTGTGAGCCCTGGCCCTGGGAGATAGGCCTCGGCCACGACACCTCATTCACGCCCCAGCGAGTTCGAGAATTTCGCCCTTCGCAACTCACCCCAGCTCGTAACTTGAGGAGTACTAATTGTGATCCTTGGTCCCTGGGATATAGGCCTGGGCCACGATGCCTCACCCACGCCCCAGCAAGTTCGAGAATTTCGCCCTCGCCAACTCACCCTAGCTCGTACGTGACGAGTGCACATTATGAAACTTGGACCCTGGGAGGTAGGCCTCGGCCACGGCGCCTCACCCACGCCCCAGCGAGTTCGAGAATTTTCCCCTCACCACTAACCCCAGCTCGTAACGTGAGGAGTACTCATTGTGAAACCTTGACCCTGGGATATAGGCCTCGGCTACGACGCCTAACCCACGCCCCAGCAAGTTCGAGAATTTCGCCCTTCGCAACTCACCCCAGCTCGTAACTTGAGCAGTACTCATTGTGATCCTTGGACCCTGGGATATAGGGCTCGGCCACGACGCCTCACCCACGCCCGAGCAAGTTCGAGAATTTCGCCCTCCCCAACTCACTCCAGCTCGTAACGTGACGAGTACTCATTGTGATCCTTGGACCCTGGGATATAGGCCTCGGCCACGACGCCTCACTCACGCCCCAGCAAGTTCGAGAATTTCGCCCTCCCCAACTCACTCCAGCTCGTACGTGACGAGTACACATTGTGAAACCTAGACCCTGGGAGATAGGCCTCGGCCACGACGCCTAACCCACGCCCCAGCGAGTTCGAGAATTTTACCCTCCCCACTCACATCCCAGCTCGTACGTGACGAGTACTCATTGTGATCCTTGGACCCTCGGATATAGGCCTCGGCCACGACGCCTCACCCACGCCTTAGAGAGTTCGTGAATTTTACCCTCCCCAACTCACCCCAGCTCGTACGTGACGAGTACACATTGAAAAACCTTTACCCTGGGAGATTGGCCTCGGCCACGACGCCTCACCCACGCCCAGCGAGTTCGAGAATTTTCCCCTCACCACTCACCCCAGCTCGTAACGTGAGGAGTACTCATTGTGAAACCTTGACCCTGGGATATAGGCCTCGGCCACGACGCCTCAGCCACGCCCCTGGGAGTTCGATAATATCACCCTCCCCACTCACACCCCAACTCGTACGTGACGAGTACTCATTGTGATCCTGGGACCCTGGGATATAGGCCTCGGCCACGACGCCTCACCCACGCCCAAGGGAGGTCGTGAATTTTCCGCTCACCACTTACCCCAGCTCGTAACGTGACGAGTACTCATTGTGAAACCTTGACCCTGGGATATAGTCCTCGGCAACGACACCTCACCCACGCCCCTGCGAGTTCGAGAATTTCACCCTCCCCACTCACACCCCAGCTCGTACGTGATGAGTACTCATTGTGATCCTTGGACCCTGGGATATAGGCCTCGGCCACGACGTCTCACCCACGCCTCAGAGAATTCGTGAATTTTGCCCTCCCCAACTCACCCCAGCTCGTACGTGACGAGTACACATTGAAAAACCTTTACCCTGGGAGATTGGCCTCGGCCACGACGCCTCACCCACGCCCAGCGAGTTCGAGAATTTTCCCCTCACCACTCACCCCAGCTCGTAACGTGAGGAGTACTCAATGTGAAACCTTGACCCTGGGATATAGGCCTCGGCCACGACGCCTCACCCACGCCCCAGCAAGTTCGAGAATTTCGCCCTCCCCAACTCACCTCAGCTGGTACGTGACGAGTACACATTGTGAAACCTGGACCGTGGGAGATAGGCCTCGGCCACGATGCCTCACCCACGCCCCAGCGAGTTCGAGAATTTTACCCTCCCCACCCACACCCCAGCTCGTACGTGACGAGTATTCATTGTGATCCTTGGACCCTCGGATATAGGCCTCGGCCACGACGCCTAACCCACGCCCCAGAGAGTTCGTGAATTCTGCCCTCCCCAACTCACCCCAGCTCGTAACGTGAGGAGTTCTCACTGTGAAACCTTGACCCTGGGATATAGGCCTAAGCCACGACGCCTTATCCACGCCCCAACGAGTTCGAGAATTTTCCCCTCACCACTCATCCCAGCTCGTAACGTGAGGAGTACTCATTGTGAAACCTTGACCCTGGGATATAGGCCTCGGCCACGACGCCTCAGCCACGCCACTGCGAGTTCGAGAATATCACCCTCCCCACTCACACCCCAACTCGTACGTGACGAGTACTCATTGTGATCCTTGGACCCTGGGATATAGGCCTCGGCCACGACGCCTCACCCACGCCCCAGAGAGTTCGTGAATTTTGCCCTCCCCAACTCACCCCAGCTCGTACGTGACGAGTACACATTGTGAAACCTTTACCCTGGGAGATTGGCCTCGGCCACGACGCCTCACCCACGCCCAGCGAGTTCGAGAATTTTCCCCTCACCACTCACCCCAGCTCGTAACGTGAGGAGTACTCATTGTGAAACCTTGACCCTGGGACTTAGGCCTCGGCCACGACGCCACCCACACGGCCCAGCGAGTTCGAGAATTTTTCCCCCCTCAACTCACCCCAGCTTGTACGTGACGAGTACTAGTTGTGAAACCTAAACCCTGGAAAATAGGCCTCGGCCACGACGCCTTACCCACGCCCAACGAGTTCGAGAATTTTGCCCTCCCTAACTCACTCCAGCACGTACGTGACGAGTACTACTTGTGAAACCAGGACCCTGGGAGTTAGGCCTCGGCCACGACGCCTCACCCACGCCCAACGAGTTCGAGAATTTTGACCATGACTAAGAATACCGTCAGGACCATGACTTAGACCATGACATGTCAAAGGACCATGACTAAGACGCTTTAACTTAATTCTAAGGTTTTGGGCTACTGGAGGGTCTTACATTTTCTGGAGGCTGCGAATTTGGTTCTTCACGTTGCGATCCTGAGGTGGCTCCGCCATCTTGTGCTTCCTTCTGCGATAGCTCTTCGATCCTCGAATTCGACCCCTGAACATTCAAAATATAGTTTGGTTACACGATCGCGTTTAAACTACTAGAGCATTGTAAGCACTGATTGAGATCTTAGACCTAGGCACTCAAGTTACCTAGCGCATTCGATTGATGTCAGGTGGATCTGGACCCCTCGCTCCCGAGGCTGCTCTTCTCCTCTTCCCCATGATAGTCTTGAGTGGCCATCCACAAGATCCATTATCAAACACAATTTATCAAACTTCATTGAAACGAATCTCCAATACTGTAAGGTACGACAATCAGGGTATCGTGAACCTATACCAACAGCTCCTGATCGAGCTGGGGTTTCGTGCTGTCAAAGAAATGCGCTGAATCGAGGCAGTACGAGGGCCGCTCAAGGCAGTATGCAAGGCCGCTCAAGGCAGTACGAGGGTGTGCAAGGAAGGACGAGGGGGCGCAAAGCAGTACGTGGGTGCGCAAGGCCGGACGAGGGTGCGCAAAGGCAGCACGTGGGTGCGCAAGGCCGGACGAGGGTGCGCAATGGCAGGACGATGGTGCACACAGGCAGCTCGTGGTTTAGGGGCGCAGTCGCTCGACCTGGCTGGCCCTCTTCCGAGGTGGCTGGTTGACCAACCCTAACCCGTAGACTCCACGTCCAATTATATTACAGTTATATTATAATTCAAGTTATATTGCAACGCAATCTTCACAAATTAATTTTACTATTGTGCAATAATGTTCAAATTAAGACGTTTCGTGATTCGTTAAACAACCAACGCGTGGATCATAAGAAATGCATCAAGAGACATTGACTTACAATTGGTTGTGTAGTCTTGTTTCCTTGTAATCTGGAGTTGTCTTCACAAGTACCCTGAACTGCCACTTCTGGTGTAGGCAATTCTGGCAGACTCGCTAAATTCGTCACTTCTTCTTCTCCAAAATCAATCTTCACGGCCAAGCTATTGTGCACTCCTGTCAATCGTGTCATCTGCTTAGACGCTCTCATCCTAGAACGATCCAAAACGCGCTTATTTGAATAGAGTAGACGCCCTCGTTTCTTTCTCTTCCTCGGCGCACACACGTACTCTAAGTCCTTAGAACAGCTCGTCTCCAGCATCTGCCTAGTCGGTCGTCCACCATAGCAGTCCTCTGTTTCAGTTCACTAACTCTATCTGAACGCTAGCATACCTCATTTCCAAGGAGCACTAAACATGAGTCATAGTGGACGAACAACAGAGTTTCTATCAGAAATCCAACACTCGTTCACCTGATATCTAATCTCAATGACCTAGACATGGCGTTTAGCATATGCAGATGCCTGTTACACAATGATTCCCAGGATTTCTATATTCTCACTCACCCGTCATCGCGGGCAGTTTTTGACGCTATCATTAGTGTGACTCTATTCATTCTCTACAAGATCTTAACTCCACCGTCCATATCTTTGCTTTACACTCACCTTTCAGCAAACGTGCAGTGGTTGAAATTTAGATATAAGTATGAGGTGTGAGCCTTTATCAATTGCGGGCGCTTGCTATAGACTGTAATATGTCGGTCTCACTGTTTATGAAATTTCCGACTTTGGTATTGCTATAATCTGTAGTCTATACCCAAGTCTAGTATACTATGGCACCAAATATATCTTAGATCTCAGTCATGATCATTCATTTCGACGCATACAGTGAGAATGAAGTCCGCCTCAACGGAAGTATATCTGCATGTCCCAATTCATACATCATATCTTCTACACTCATTTTGATTGCCATCATCACTGATGTTCACGCTCTGAAATATCTCGCCACCATAATTCATCATCAGTGATGGATGCTTCGGATGATCGCAAAGTCGACAAAGTGATTGACTTGGAAACCATTGACTGGTTGTGGTCGCGAAGCGAAGAAGATTACCCCATAGTGTCGAGGAATGGACGTTTGGTGCAGATGAGAAATGCCATCAACAGCTTGGAGGGTGCCGTGGAATTGTGGATGGGCGAATTCCCAAACTGTCAAGACTATGACATCGACCTCGCCATCATCTTGCTAGACAAAGATCGACTTCGATTCTACCGAGTCCCGTGTGGAATTTGGGACTCCCTCCCTCGACATCCTCTTGTCTGGAGGCTCATGTGGTCTCATTATGTTTGTAAATTGTTGAGACTCCCCGATCCTTGCAACCTCGAAAGCGAGGGTGTTCCAATTGTGCCAGAGGAGATTGCAACTGCCGTCCAAGAGTTCTTTGACGATGAACCCAAGCCTCCGTTCTGGGGTTCTGTTCCAAACACCATGCCCATCTAATTCTCCGCTCATTGAGTATATTTTCGAGCTACTTCAGTAGAAGCTTCAGCTTAGTTTTTTATGATTGTAGTCAAAATATCTTTGTACTTAGCATGAACTGTTATAAATATAAATTAATTAAAATTAACATACAGTTCATATTCTTTATTCGATTATCAATATGATACCGTGTGTCCTAGAAAGTTCGTCTATAGTTCATATGGATCATTCGTACAATAAGCTGAACTTTCACAAGGACTGTGTCCTCATAGTATAATCAAAGCTCAACGACGACTTCTTCACATAAATACTATATCACTTTTTTCTGTATGACCAAGCCAACTCTAAATTAGAATCTTCCCACTCTCATTGCATCCACTCATGAACTTTGAACTGCGAGCTGATGCATGTGGCAGACTACATTTTCTCTATATTTTAATTAGCTTGCACCGTTTATCACTCTGACATTCTTTAGATTAGTCAATCGCCTAAGGTGAAAGTGATGTCAGTTGCAAGGCGGCTCCAATCTTAGACCTATCTCACCGTCTACTTTTAATTTCTACTGTGACTCTGAATATAGTCACTCCCTAGGAAACGACACCACTTTATATACTATACCCAAATTCATTGCCCCTCACAATCCATCTTCTCGTGTCTTCTTTGTTGATTTATTTCTCTTGCTTAACCAAGTAGTATCTCTCTAGCCCGATTTTTTCTATGGCCAGCATTTCTGTTAGAGGTGACGAGGTCCCACTAGTTCTACCCGTAGGTGAGACTAGCTTTGTCAAAGTCACCTCTAACCTTCTCTACATTAGGTTTGGTCTAGCCGAAAGCTCTATGATGGTCGAAGAAGAGGTCCTTGAGAAGTATGGAATAGTGAAAGAGGGCATTTTACAGTCTAGATGCGAAGATGACGAGGGTTTCTACTGGCTCCTCCATCCGGGTCAGTACAAAGCATACGGTCTTACCCCGCAGCAACTGGCTGCATCTACTGAAATTTTAGCCCCTGCCTCAGATACTTCCACTGTAGAGTTGCCTCACGGGGTGTAAGTATGCTAGACCCCGGGTACTTGTGGCAAAATTCTGGTGTACCATAAGTACTGATAGGTACTCAAGTGTACTCATGATTTCTATTCTCGGCACAATGTTATTGATCGAGGGGAGGAAGTTGATGGATCTGAATCCACCAATGGCGAAGCGGGTGTCTGATAGAAGGTGCCAGAAAAAGTTTCGGCGGCACATAGTGTACGTGGCTTTGGGCTTGGCGGTTGACAAGTTATATGTAGACAGCGTGTGTGGGGACAGGGTGGACAATGCTTTTAAAAGCTTTTCAGTTAATTTTCCTTGTTGGCATCCTAAGCTTAGATATAAACCATGGAAGTTTCATCCCAAATGCTCTACTCATCCCACTCTGTCAATCCAAAATATTGATTAAGGTTAATAAGCTATGGATATAGTACATTATGTAATATTATTGTGGATGATGTTTGGATGCAAGTTCATTTCAAACATGTTTTGGTGCTCTAGAGAATGACCACTGATAAATATAGGTCTAGACATTGATTTTTCATGTTTTTGGGTATATGTAACATTCATTAAACTAAGGAAAGTATTTAATAATACTTGTATACACATTGAATGTGTTAATACTACTATATTGTATTTTGAATTATTTACGCATGTTCATAAAATGGGGGTAAATTCTAGTGGGACCAAAATATATTAAATATAGTATTGGAATTAGTCCAAGGGTGTGTTTAGTGTTATTTAATATTCTATTTTTATGTGTTAATACTCTTCTATTGTATTTTAAATTTATTTTCCATATAACTCAAATGGGGGTATATATTCTAATGGGTCCAAAGAATACTAAATATAGTGGATATTACTCAAATGGTGTATTTAGTATTATTACTCATCTATTTTGATGTTTTGATTTACTCTTATATTGTATTTTAAATTATTTACGCATGTAAATGAAATGGGGGTATATTCTAGTGGGCCCAAAATATATTAAATATAGTATTGGAATTAGTCCAAGGGTGTGTTTAGAGTTATTTAATATTCTATTTTTATGTGTTAATACTCTTCTATTGTATTTTGAATTTATTTTCCATATAACTCAAATGGGGGTATATATTCTAATGGGTCCAAAGAATACTAAATATAGTGGATATTACTCAAATGGTGTATTTAGTATTATTACTCATCTATTTTGATGTGTTGATTTACTCTTATATTGTATTTTAAATTATTTATGCATGTAAATGAAATGGGGGTATATTCTAGTGGGCCCAAAATATATTAAATATAGTATTGGAATTAGTCCAAGGGTGTGTTTAGTGTTATTTAATATTCTATTTTTATGTGTTAATGCTTTTGTATTGTATTTTAAATTTATTTTCCATATAACTCAAATGGGGGTATATATTCTAATGGGTCCAAAGATTACTAAATATAGTGGATATTACTCAAATGGTGTATTTAGTATTATTACTCATCTATTTTGATGTGTTGATTTACTCTTATATTGTATTTTAAATTATTTATGCATGTAAATGAAATGGGGGTATATTCTAGTGGGACCAAAATATATTAAATATAGTATTGGAATTAGTCTAACAATATATTTAGTATTATTTTATTCTATTTTATCTATTTAGTGTTATTACTATTCTATTTTTATGTGATCATTTACTCTTACATTTTATTTTAATTATTTATGCATGTATATATAAAGTGGGGGTATATTCTAGTGGGTTCAAAGAATATTAAATATAGTGTTGGAATTAGTCAAACGGTGTATTTGGTATATTCACGTACATTGTTTTATACGAGCGTGGAAGGACTTGTAGCTTTCCCAGTGTAGACTATTTAACATCAAACTCTTCTAGGTTTGACAAAATTACAGTCTACCTATTTTTATTAGTTAGAGTATCTAATGTTAATATTTTATTGTAATATAAAAATGCATTGATGTATGGTATTGTTAATTAGATTAAACTTGACATGGCCACGATTTTTACCATACTACAAAACTAGCAAGTGTCCAAGTTCCTAAGGTACTCTATTGGGATTTGATGTTTTACTTACAAGACCCACATTTATTATTTGAAACCGGTTTTACCGATCAGCTGATTACTAGGACTCACATCACGAGTTTAGAGTACCGGTGGCTGCCGGTTTCAAGTGCGAGAGGATCGGTGATGGTGGGTAAGCTTGTTCCCCGTTGGTGATTGCCGGTTACCAATATCAAGCACTATGTACCCTATGACCGCTGCCCCTATAACCGTGGGTTACTTCTTAGAGTAGTTCAGTGTTAAAGTTTTGGGGTAAAGAGGTGGAAAATTTAAAGGGTTCATGGGTGAAACTGAACCCCATCACGTGAGCTTTTTTAAAAGAGACAAAGAACGGAAAGATAACATGTGGATCTATATGTAGTATTTTATTTTTTGTTTTTTTTCTAATACATAGTTATAGTGGACAAAGTTATCATGCAAGTACTTCAACCAATTCAATATAGGGCATCAGCTATTCTAAGTAGGAAGATATTGCAGCTAGTTCTAGTCTCCACGTCTAAACATAGACTGGTCCTCATTCTTCATTCCTCGGTCTTGATGATCCCAGCTGCCAGCAGAATATTTTTAACCTCATCCAAGCTGAGAGTAGGGGCATAGATGTACGTGTCAACTTTATAGTCCAGCTTGCAAAAGAAATGAAAGATATAGTAAAGGTGTTTGCAGTTGACGTACTGGCCACGCCTCCCAACAGCTGCAGAGTTCATGCTGGCGTAATGAGGGCACGTACATGACGGAAAATTGCACAATGTGATATTGTACAAATTATCATCGGGCTCCACCCCGGATTGGAGCACGATGATGGCACCAAGCTCGGGATAGGGGAGTAGGTTCACGCGGAGAATATTAGCCTTGACGTTTCGTGCACTCTCCCATTGATTGCGGTAAGCTTCCGTGGGAGCCTTGGTGTTCCGACGCACGTTTTTGCCGTTTCGAGATGACGGGACTCTGTCAGCATGCAATGGCCGTGGGTGAGTCCAGAGCACCGGCTGAAACACTTTCGAGGTCGTAAAGAGGCGTCGAGGCAAAAGGGCTATAGTGGACTGCAGACAAAAGCCGGCCTCCTGGAGCTCTAGGATCTCCGAACGCGTGAGGTTTGTACCAGAGAGGACGGGCCAAACGTCTGGGAGTTCCCGGCGATCTATGACAAAGAAGCGCTTCGGACCCATGACACATCGTGGGATTTGGTCAGGACAGAACCAGAAATCAGCAGTCTGAGGTTTAGTCCCTTTGTACTCCGTCCTAGTCCCTTGGTAGGTTGGGGCAGCTGTAGCCTTTCCGCCCTTCACAATCAACATCTTGCACTTGTTGCCATTCCCCGCTTGCACTGCGTGACACTGCTTTCTGGACTTGTGTGACATCCTTGCAATATGCCATTTTGCAGTGTCACAGTCAGTCTTCAACACCCTAGTTGTGAATGGAACCGGAGAAGTAGATCTTGGTGATTGCTCCGAGTTCATTCTAGCGGAGGCAGATCGTGTTTGGACACGTGGATGCGAGAAGTTCACCTTGTCAGGGCGATGAGAATCTCCCTCGCAACCCACTGGCATGTCGAGCTTTCTCTTGGACGAGCCAAACACCTCTTCACCTTCCAAGTGTGGAACTCGTGTAGAAACCTCCGCAGCCCCAGGCATGTTGTTAATTGCTTCGGCGATCTTCTTGCCGTCATGGGATGCCATAGCCCTCTTCAGTTTTAGATCGTGCTTGGACGGACCAGTTCCAGAGGGACCTCCACATAGAAATGTTCTGTAGTTGGTCATCTGCATGAACGCACGTGCCCAATCATCGGTGGTGGCGACAAAGAGGTCCGAGCCTCGCTTCCCGGAGGCTTGCA
Source organism: Pohlia nutans (assembly GCA_022496805.1). Taxonomy (NCBI): domain Eukaryota; kingdom Viridiplantae; phylum Streptophyta; class Bryopsida; order Bryales; family Mniaceae; genus Pohlia; species Pohlia nutans. Next base: position 14,990,720 of record CM040095.1, on the reverse strand, counting down.
TCCACTTCTTGTGAACGGTCTCTGCAAGGTTACATGTTGGGATGTCCGCTAGTTCATCTGCAGTAAGATTCTGCAGAACTGGCATCACCCGATTTATCTTATTCCTGGCCTTGTCCCGGGAATACACTGTCGTGTATAAACTCAATCTTCGCATGCCGCTTCATCTCTAGAATTTGATCAATCTCGCCTTTGCCTTTGCCCTGAGCGCGAAAAGTGGCGATCATGTTTCGAACGTTCGGAGAGCTGAGCATGCAGAACTTGTCCATCACCTTGTCCAGTTCCTGTCCTTGGAGCATCTCTTTTGGGCCTGGCCCACTGTGGACAAGAAACGTCTCGAGGAACTCCTTGCTAGCTGCAAGAGCGATGGCCGAGTTTTTGGCGGTGGGAGTCTTCGCCACCTCCGATGCAATCAAGCCGGTGATGGTCTCCATGGACTCTCTGCACGGTCCATCAGCGACGGGATGTCGATGGAAGCCCAAATGGATACATGCACGAGACCTGTCGTTCACATTGAGCACGTAATACACGCGCGCCGTGCAAGAGTCACGACAAGAAGGGGCTTTCTTGCAGACTCTACATGCAATGGAAGATTCCGGAGGAGGGCTTTGACGAATATCGAACGGGAAGTTAGTTGTACCAGTCCACTCAGTCTCATTCTTCTTATACGTTCTAGCAAGATAGTCACAGTCTTCATTGTCGCAACGCAAGTGTCCAACGCACGCCGACCTTCTGAACTTCAAACCGAAGGGGTTGTGGATGTTGGACGTCGTGGTGCGGCACCAAGTGTGGCCATCATAACGCTTGTCCATTCCCTCCATGCTCCGGGCTCCGGAAGAGTGTACACGCCCAGAAACCGGTTGTAGCTCAAAGACCACATCCCCGTCAAACTGCGAGGGAAGGAACTGCACCTTATGATATTCGATGTGATCAAAATCTATTTGAGCAAGTTCATTACGACAGCCAGGAATACTAGACAGCTTCCGTAGACATTGCATATCACTAGGGCAATCTTGTGAACTACTAGGATATAGAGGAGGGAGGAAGAATGAGGAAGAAGATGGACTATTAGCGGGGGTGCGGACAGTAGCTTGACTCGCAACAAAAGGAGCTGGTTCATTCAAATTTGGAAGTTGCGAGGGTAGTGATGGTGTTTCCCCATCAGATTCACTGGACAACTCAATGATGGGGTCTAGACTCTCGCGTTTTGGATTACGAAGATTGACTATAATATCTGCAACGGAACGAGTTGGATCTGCAAATTGCCTCCTATCACGACGTGCGTGGGGTGTAAGTATGCTAGACCCTTGTACTTTTCCTGTCACAATACATTTTATACCAGGGTACCTTAGCTTTGTACTTGAAAAGAACACCATGTTGCAATGTTTTTGCTGGCATTGATACGAGAACGGAATAGGCAAAGTGCCAAAGATTTTATTTGCATTGTTGAAAGGGTTTAGGAACTTATTTGTCCTTGTTAATTTTGTACTTTTGACGGCTTCACTTAGCGTGTCACAAGTACGATATAATCAGAAAAGTACACAAAAGTTTGTTAAGGATTGTGTGGATTGTGTTGTATCTCTCAGATAGAATAGGAAATGGAATGGCCTTTTCAATACCATTTGAGGATTGGCTGTGAAGTTTCATATTTAGTGTAGATCTGTGGAGTTAGTATAGGTACAATTGGCAGGGAGAAAGTGTACCAAAAATTCTAATTTTTGTCAATCCAAACACGGATTTTGGGTGCCCAAAGCTAGTTCTACGTTGGAAAATCAAAGAAAACGAGAAGAAATAGTTTTTCCGCCATCTCATTTCATACGTCCCGCTGCATTCATTATGTACAAAGAGTACTTGCAGTACATAATGTACAAAACTCTGGTAGATCGTGACCATCCATGTTGAGCTTTGTTCATCTCCACCGTCGAATTTTGACCCGAGATCCTACATTCTCGGACGCCGAGCACTGACAACGGTTGCCTTCTGCCAGCACTGCATCATTGATGCTTTTTCTCACTTGGACAAACCAAGATCCACTCAACTACGCGACGTTCTTCTGATTGCTTTCGTATGCACAGCTTGGGGTGTAGACCTTTGTTTTCCCACATTCACCCTTCGCCTTCCCTCATTCAGTCTTGACACACCCTTGTCTTCGCACATTTATCTTCTACTGCTTTCATTTTCTTCCGATTTTATTTGCTTGGTTCAAACGCTAGGCCTGAAGATGAGCAATGCGGTTTTAGAGGCTTCGGATAGGAGCCTCTGCTTGATTCCTGGGCTTCCAGATGAAGTTGTTGTGGGGCACATATGGCCTCTCCTTGCAGCCGACTTATACATTCTTCATGAATGCACACCATTGCAACAAATACGAACGATAGTTTATGCTTTCTATGGACTTAGGTCTCAATCAAGGTCGTGGAGGCGGTTGATTGATTCCAGTTTAGAAGGTCTTGTTCTGAAGAGTACGTTCCATTTTGCAAAGATGCACTGCGGTTTCGGTGAGGAGTGGGAGGCCTTTCTTTTAAGAAAATTCTACGGCTTTGCAGATTTGCTTAGTCAGCAGTGGTGGCTGCAATCTCCTCTTGACCCTACTCTCTTTGAAAATATTATTGATTTTAGTCATCAAGAACTAGAGAGAGTAGTTCTCATCTTGAGAAAGGCAAGACGTTCTACACGACACTGCTTGTCTGAATTTCATGATGAAATTCAAGCAATCTGGGTGCCGCCTGTAGCTCAATGCTCTCCTGAGCTTCTTCGTCCTCGTATCGGTGCCTTTAGAGCATATTTAGGGTTCTGCGCATGTGCTCTTCAACTTCAAAGTCCGTACACTTAAGGATGATTCTAGTCAGGGTAGATTAGCCTTCATGGTAATGAAATTTGGGCTTCTTCTTTCTTAAATAAAGATTCTATTTCCTCTTTCATGATATTTTAGTCAAGTTTGTTCATCTAAGTCACCTTATTCATTCTGCGTATTGATTTGCAAATGAACCTTGTTAAAAATCAAATGTCATATTTATGTATGCTATTGCACGTTTTCAAACTCACATCGTAAAACAGTAAAAATAACGTACCGGCATATTCCTCCACCTTAGACATAGACATTAATTTCAAGTTCACTCTTCACAAAGCAAAACGTTTAGAGAATAGTGGATACTGACCACACGATCAATATATATCTACAACATCAATGACCACTGCCCACTTCGATTCTCATAGAAACTAGTCGGTTTTCTTACGTTCCCTCTTATCAATTAGCATGGCATGGAACTTTGAGTACATGTAGTGAGTACATGCAGTGCGTACATACAATGAGTACATTCTGTGGTCAAGGATAGGATTCTGAACTATGTCTATAGCTAATCCAGATCCTATTATCTAGGGACGCTGAGCTAAAAATGTTGCCGCTACCAACCTCCCGTGTCCCCACGTTGGCTCCATCTCCTTTTCAACCTAGCTGCTGGAAAAGGTCTCTTTTTCGTTATTTCCAAAATTAAATGCACAAACCACTTATTTTTGGAAAAGGTCATTTATCCGTTATTCACAAGACGGCCTCTGGCAGCCTCCATATTGTACAAATACTACTTTGTGTACGATATGTACAAAGTACTGACGCATCTAAACCGTCCACATCAACAAGATTTGATCTTGACCGTTCCCTCCCATCTCGTAGATCCTACTTTCCCGGGCGCCGAGCTTTGTCAATAACGGCCATCTGTGGATACCCTTGGTTTGTCAACCATCTATCTGGATGAGTTTTGCCAACAGCGGCCATCCACAGTTGTTGGAGATTCCGTCATCTTGTCTCTCTCCACTGTCGTCTCTCTTCCGGTGCATGTGTTTTTGCTATGGTTTGCACGAGCTGAGGGACTTTGTTGCGTTGTAGTCGTAATCGGGTGTAGACTTTGTTGATTCTTGGTTCTTGTGGACCATGTCGAAATTGAAACAACAACCTCTCTTTGTGCAGAAACTCATTACGTCATATTTTCCTGCAAGTGGAACGTACCCAGAGTTGCTCTCCCTTTCTACGGAGTTGGACTCTCTTTGTTGCACTTTGCCTAGTAGTAGTGACTCAGGATATGTGAGTGAAACTCCGGTGTCTCAGCAAGGAAGACGTGAATGGTATCTAGGCAAGTGCAACATAGTGGATGAGTCCCCAAGACGTGCATTGTTCGTGCGTGTTGATTCAACTAATTTCTGCAGTTCGCCCACCACTAGCTACGACTTTGCACCTTGTTTGTCTGACGGGATGTTCTCTATAGGTTCACCCACCGCTAGTTGCGAATCTGTTGCATTTAGAAAGTGACAAACATTGTCTTCTTGGATTCAGTTTCTTGAGGTTATTTTCTAGGTCGTGTCAAGTCCTTACCTACCTACCCAGTGAACTTTGCGTGCTCTTTGGCTTGAGTTAGTTATGGGTAATACTAGCAAGAGACAACGTGTGAGGAACGGCGTCAGTCGTCCGGGCCCAACTGAGAGGGCTGCTGCAGCTAGATTAGAAGAAGTTCGTCGAGCTTCTGTAGCCGAGGCAGCGAGAGAGCGTAAGACTCGTCAAAGAGCCCGTGATCGAGAGAGAGAGCAAGAGACACTTCTTTTAGCGTCTATGCCACCTAACCATGACATAGAGGACCACTTGACTGTGAGAGATTTGAATCGCATCTCACTACGCATAGCACAGAATATTGTTCATGAACTGAGAAGTTGTCCTGGTCCTGAGACTAGGAAGGATGTCATGGAAAGGGTGATGCGGCACAACACTGTGTGGCCACTGTTGCCTATATATTATCCTCGGCCACAAGAGGCCAAGGCGACTCATTTGTTTATGCAAAATTTTAAGCACGAATTGCAACTAGTGAAGGTGGCTAATTCTAATGAACTATTGGCTAGGAAGAGTGTTCTTCTTGACGCAGCAGTTAGCTTGGGAATCGATGGTGTCAACGCCTTGTCGCGGGTTCTGGACACCACGACGGAGAGCATCAGTGTCGCCCTAAATAGAAGGATTTACGCCAACCCTGACCTCGATGCAGTTCCAAGACTTCGGATATCCCGTGCGAAGAGAGGGGGGCTCACTGACTACGTCAAACAATGTATTGTTGCATGGTGGAATGGGCAGACGAAGGTGTCTCCGAACAAAAAGGACATTGTGCAGCACAGAGTAGGACGGAATGTTTGGGATGAGCCCCATCCCACTCACTACCTCTGTGAATCACAAGTAAGTTATTTCCTCAAAATTGTATATTATGTACATTGCTCTTTATTTTCATGTATTTGAATACTTTAGAGTAATCGGTGATTTTAATAGTACAAAAGAATGACACTAAGTGATGCAGGTGCATATTGCTGAAGTATTGAATACCTGAGTGTACACTGCAAGTACTTGTAGTAGACATTGTAGGCTTGGATAGCATAAGGATCCGGTATACTTGGTATTTTGCATACATGTTTCGTACTTTGTTCAAAATCTTGGTAGTCCGTAATGTATGGCAGCGTACCAAGTCGACTTTTTGGTGTACTCAAAGTACTCCATAAAAGATGGCAGCGTACCAGTCAAATTTTTGGTGTACTCTTTATTCCACATTTGTTTAGGGAATACTAAATATTGACTATAAGTACTTATAATAACATTATTGTCATCGAGGGTTTTGGAATTATGTACACTTAGTACATTTCATGTTAACCAATGGTACATCTCTTGTATTCAGATCATAAACTAATACAACCCAGTGGTAACACTTGTACTTAATGCATAGTTTCATTACATTTTTTATGCTGTTCAATTAAGGTTGTACGACATGACTACAATTTTGTACAATTGTTGTGTGATATGAGTACATTCGTACTATTCAAGTACTATTATACTCCAGTTCATGTTTCTTTGTGGTTGGCAGACAACGTTTTTCTTGCGATTTAAAGAAGCACATCCAGAGTGTAATGTACGACAAAGGGCTTTTGAGAGGTTGAAGCCATGGTGGGTGCGCAAGCTGAAGGAAAGGAATACTTGTTGTTGTATTTACCATGTGGAGATGGATTTGATGAAGGCGGGCTTGAGCAACCTTAGGGATAAGTTGAGGGGCATGCATACGAGTGCCAACTGCCAATGTGACTGTGCGGTGTGTGCTGGAAACGTGGAGGGAGTTTGCCATGCTCATGAACAAGTTTTCAAGCGCATAACCTTGATGTGGGAAGCCTGTGTTTGTTCCAAACAGGAAGTAGATATTTGGCATAAGCTTGATTGCCTCATGGGAAATTGTCTAGATTGTGGTTTTCATTTATTTCCCCTTTGTCCCTTTGAGGAGTCCAATACTGATTCCTTTACTTTGAAATGGAAGTGCTTTGAATACGTACAGGTGGGTGTAGATAATGCTGGGAAGCCAAAGAAACGGCTGCAGGAGGCCTTCAAATTGACCCCTGTGCATGAATTCTTGTCATATATAGAGAAGACGGTCACCACGTTCATCACTCACAATTTCAGGGCTCGATGGCAAGATGAGCAGTGTCAATTGATGATGAATAATGTGCCAGAGGGAGTAATTATATCTCATATTGATTTTGGAGAGAATTATTCTTTTGCTATCCAAAATGAGGTACAGAGCATGTACTACTTCAGCAGCTCTGTTACCATCCTGGTTCACATTACCATGTGGAGGGAAGGAGAGAATATATTTAAGCAAACACACTTCTATATCTCGGGTGACAAGGACCACAATTCAGCCTTTGTCCAACATTGCTTGCTCTTGCATTGGGATTGGTTGCAGGATTTGGGATTCACTCCTAAGAGTCATTGGGTTTATAGTGATGGTTGTAGTGCTCAATTCAAGTGTGCCACTGCGATGTATTTTGTGGCCCGATACCCTATACTTACTAAAGGATGCAAGATGTTGTGGAACTTTTTTGAAATAGCTCATGGTAAAGAGGAGTGGGATGGGGCTGGGGCAGTTGTAAAGAGAGCGTTGACTGCAGAGCAAATCATGAATCCTGCAAGACCGTTGCAAAATGCTGCCCAAGTTGTGTCTTTCCTTGATGAAAAGTACTCACGGCGTGTAGCGAGCTCATACAATAAGTCAAGGCTGACACCCATTTCTCGTGTGTTTTGGCACATTGAAGATGATAAGGTCAATCATGAAGACATGAGCATTCGATGCAAAACTTTGCCGGCATCAAAGGCGCTATACTCTATTATGGGCTTCTCTGAAACCGATCCCACTCTTCTCATGACACGTGCCTTGTCGTGTTTTTGCATACCTTGTGTCGATGGTGACTGGGCTAACTGTGAAAATGCAACCCATGTGCAGGAGTGGGATGTTAAGAGGCTGGTCCCTGAGAGTGCAAGTGCAGTCGCGGAGCATGTGGCCGAAGTGGATGACGAGGATAATTGGGTGCATGATGGCGTTTCCACGGAGTTGGGAGACTTTGTTGAAGTGGGTGACAATTTTATGATCCCTGCAGAGGAGGACAATGAAGATGGGGTAGAATTTAATATTCTACAGTGCACGAGGCGTAAGTTTGAATTACAAGAGCCCCTTAATTGTCCATGGGGAGGGGTCTTCTCTGTTGGAGATGAGATCATTCGGGGAAAATATTTTAAGAAATACGGGCGTGGTGACAAAACCTACATATTTTGTGATAAGGCAGTAGAAGCACATGTAGATACTAATCTGGTCAGGGCTTGCAAATTCCCCATGGTGCTTGCTTCCCACATGGTTAAGGGTAGCCCAGTGTATAAGATGTCGAGTGAAACTATGAGGGTGTGTGAGGATGCTCTACGAGAGTGGTGGGCATTCAATGAAGAATAGCGTTTTAGTTCTAATGTATTCGACGTAGTCTTCTATTGACGTCATACATTTTTTTTAAGTATCTTTGGATATTACAAGTACTTGTAATGTAACATATGTAGTACTTTTGAGTACTATTTGTATACTTAATTAAGTACTAATTAAGTACAGTTTGTACAATTTTAGTATGCTTTGTAGTATTCTTCTAGTACTGTTTTGAGTTTTTTGTATTTCAGAACCAGTGAGACTTTTGTTAAACAAAGTTTTGATTTTGATAGAAGTTTGCAAGTCTTTATTGTAAGTACTATAATGTCCAGTACTGAGTATTTAGAAATACTATAAGTACTTTTAATGTCCAGCACTAAGTGTCTTGAAATATTGTTACTATTTTAATCTAAGGCCTAAGGGGCATGCGGTTAATGTGTATGTATTACATTCCACTTTCATGTGTCGTAAGTACTATCTTAGTTCATACTCATCTAATTTCAACTTGGTGCTACCCCAATAGTCCACTCTATGGACAACCTGATTAATCTAGATTTTTATACAAGAGAAACTTTGTCCCTACACAAGCTACTCCAACACTTGCAAGAAAAAGATGGCAAGTCAGGGTCTACAAAGCTAAAATCACAACCATAGTCCCAGGTTAACTCCTCATGAATTAAGATCTCCCGTTTTGCGAAAAATGCAACGTGGTATATGCTCTTATCCCATTCATCAATCTGCACTGGAATATCGATCAAGTTGGCGTCTTCACACCTACAGCCAACTCCCGACCCTTAGACAAGAATAAACATGCTTGAACAAAGACCTTCATGCAAAGCAACGTTAGATTACAAACCTGTGGTTTACAAATCTTGCCACGTTACCAAACAAAGAGGAATCCAGGGTGGTTGCAAGCTACGGTCACCCAAACTTTTTGTCGCGGCATGCAAATTTGTGCACTTACCCAATCTTTGGAAAATCATCAATAAATATTGGAATGGAATTTTGTGACGAAACAAATTGCATTGTTTCTAGAATTCTAAAGTTAAGATGTCTACCACAATAAAGTTTGCAAATTTTCAATCTTTCTATCCAAATTAAGCATTTCTACTTAGATTTGGTAGCGTGTCGCTTGTCAAAAGTGCACCTATTTTATGGGAAATGCTAGAAGGGGGTCAAAATTGAACTTCAAAAATTTATAGCAACATACCACAAGTGTGTACAAAGCTACCATATTTTTTTTTTTTGGGTGCTACGCTTACTTATTTTTTAATTAATTGTTTGGTGATGTTTTTGTTTTTTAAGATTTTCGTGCAGTTAAAACTTTCTTTTGGATTTTATTTTTTTGGAAATGAAATAATGGTTCAATTTCAGAGGTGGGATATGAAATGCATTTTTCATAAAACCTAGCTAAGGATGTTATGTAAAAAAGGCTCTAATTACCCCTACTCGGTAAAAAACAGAAAAGGCTATTGAGTAATGCCCAAAGACTTGAAATTAACTTAACAATTGCTAAAGTGAAAGTATTAGCATAAACCCTATTTGGGATGGTGAAATTTTTGATCTAATTGAAAGTTGAGAGGTGCGCATTACTACGCTAGTGCACGAGCTGCATGGCCTTTAGCTGCACAAGCTGCACTCTCCACTTGGTAGACCGTAGCTTGCAATCACCCTCCAAGCAAAGCGCTGTGTTGTCATCCAGCTTTGCTTCAGTGGCTGAGTCAGCGTCCAACTGCATTGCATAACATGGTCCGTTTGGGGCAACACAATTTCTAACAATCAACTCTGCATTTGTGAGAATCTCCCCAACCAACTCAAAGACAAACGCACCTTTTGGAATGGGCCTACTTGCCCTGACCCCCCATCCAATATTGCCCGTATGGAAAATCTCTACTGCATACATCATCCCTTGCTGAACAACACGATTACCACATTTATTGTGGCATCTACACCGCACACTACATTCTCTAATGAATGTGCATGATCTACGTTTCCTATACAAGAAATCTTTGGTCCTCTTACTACTGCTGGAGTTGTAGATGTCTTGCCGGACGAAGCGATCCTTGAGAATGCCACCTTGCTCGTAGGCAATCTCTCCACCAGATGCCTTTGCACAATCACAAGCAGTATTAGTTATTAAGCAATCCCGAGTCCCACAATCACAACACTTCCCCAGCTTTGGTGAGAAAAGGCTTAGATTTAGAGAGGCCTTATCATGAACCCTGCTGCTTGACATGTACCGGAATGGCATCATATAAACACTCGGGTCTGAAACTTGAATGGGAATGGGCTCCATCCCCCTCGACAAATCTTCGGGATCAAACCAGAGCATAGCCTGGTACGGTGAAAGACAACATGCACACTGTCAAGGACCAAAAAAACAACCCCACACTGTGCTAGGGCGTTGAATCACCACCGAAACTCAAACTCTATCCAAACTTACATCCACATGCAATAACACACAAAGAAACTCACACCACAAATACTACAATAAACATAGAGGGCATCAATACCCCCTAATTCAGTTACTTGAGGGGATATACATCACTATTTGCTACATTCCGCTATGTTGGCTCAATCTACTCAAGTGCCACGGCGCTTCTTTTTCTTCTTTACCTGTGTAGATTGAAGCTTCTCTTGTGACCTTGTCATCACCCTACTCGGTTGATTTGGCGGTAATGAAGGGGTCTTAATCTCCACACTCTCCTCATCAACCTGGCCTACTGCCATCTGGGAAAGGGCTGTGAGAGTGGTGGCCTTTGCAGTGTACAAGTTCTCTACTGATGTGGGGTACCCCTCTTCCTCCTTCTCAGCTTCCATACTCTTCTTCCTCTTCTTCAATCCACCAGATTGGCCCTTCTTTCCCGTAAACTTCTCGGTCTGGCCCACCTCCACGTCTTTCATCTCCTCCACGTCTGCCCCCTTCTTTCCCACTGCATCCTCTTGTTCATCCACTTTGTCATCTTCTATTTCCTCCTCCATGTTTGGCACCTCCACGTCTTTCACCTTCGCCTTGAACTTCTTCTTCTCATCTCTACTCTTAGCCAGCCTGGTCTTCTTCTTCAATGGGGTGTTCTCCGATTGAACATCCTCCACATCTGTCCCCTTCTCCTCAACCATAACCTCTTCATCTTCTAGTCCGTCACCCTCCCGTTCCTCCTCCACATCAGATACATCCTTGCCTTTCACCTTCAAATTGATCTTCTTCCTCTCAGCGACCTTCTGAGCCAACCTAGTCTTCTTCTTCAAATGGGCGTTCTCTTGTGAATCATTGTCGTCTTGCTCTACTCCCTTCTCTTGCCCAGACCCTCCACCTTCTCGTCCATCACACCCCATTATCTTCTTCCCCTTCTTCCCAGAATTAAGTCGGCCTATCAAGCAATCAGAGCCACTGGGCTCATCTCCTCCCGGGTTGATGCAAATTTCAGCCAACTTCTCCAAACTAGCACTCCGTGGCCCTCCTCCTTCCTTGGCCTCAACAGTTGGCGTCATGTCCTTCTTTTCCGAATGACGTCCCTCCAAACAAGCCAAACCAGGACCCTCGTCCGCCATCTGGTTCAGAACCTCTTCAACATTGCCTTCCCTGTGCTGGACATGGAAAATCAAGGACTCTTGCACCTCCACTACTGCTACATGCCCTTCCTCTCGAGCCGCCTTTTTTCTCAGTGGCTCTTGTGGGTTCAGCAACTTCGGGTCACAAGACATGAGGATAGGTGATCTCACACCGTGCTCCTCTTCAATGTCTTCCTCATACGAATGTTTACGCTCCTTTGAGTCTACAGACTTCTCACCTCCAAAATGTGCTTCCTTGCCACTTGACAGTGAAGTTCCAGAACTTGATGGCAACTTCGGCATTATGGTGTGCTCGTCACCGCTTGATGACTCGTCTCCACTCAATAGGACAGGCTCTTGGCCCTTTCCTCGTACCCCACCCACCTCCAAACATTCATATGAAACCTCCTCCGTCCTAGGTCTCTTTTCTTTCACCTTGCTCCGTATATGAACCTTCACGTTGCTTTGCAAAGGATTTGACACCGCAGCAGCAGAGATTGCCCGACCACCCATGCCGCTAACATTGGTTGAGTCTATTGCTTGACTTGCTTCACCCTCAGTGAAATTTGTTGAAGAATAACCTGATGTAGGATGAGCAAACTTTTGGGATGACAACTCTGAAACCCAAAGATCTCCACAAACATTGCTTAGGGCTCAGTATAGAATCAATCATAGACCAGACAGTACTTCTAGTACATGACATACAACCAAGAATCGGTTTATTACCCTTCATGCATCTATGAACAATGTAATACATGATTAGATTGTACTGAAAATACAATTGGTACACGATTTTATTTTATCATAAGTACATAAGCACTATACATGTCTTACCTCAAAGTATACAATGCGTACAAAAACAGAGTGTTTGAAATCCAAGTATAAGATGCACTTTGAGTACATAAAGAAAAGTACCTAGGCATTAGTCAACTTGTACACCAAGTACTCTAATTTCCTCGAGTATACTTCCAATACATGAAATAAAGTACTTTATAACTAGACTCAATGTACATAACGCGCCCTAATCTCACGTTGTACACAATGACTACTTGTGTGGTAGAAAGATATGTACAATCGATATACTAAGTATACCACCTAGTAAGTATGCCAAGTATTTCTAGAGTACTATAAGTGTATTGCATAGACTTTGCGCTTTCCATCCAACGTACATATTACTACTTTAGACACTATAAACACATAAGACTTACCCATGGTATCAGTGAATTAGGGCCTAAACCACTGACAGTGGTACTTTTTCACTACTCATAGGCACGTAACTTACACTCTGAAACCAACACGATATATAGACTAAGCATACTACTAAAATGTACACTAAACCTAACTATGGTACATTCAAGCTCATTCATGTCGTACTCCAAAGATTTAAGGAAGAATGTAGTTAAACAAAATAAGCACATGTTCTTTCAGTTTCTTTCAAGTCATACTCTAAACTTTCAAATCTAGTCATAATCTAAACTTTCAACTGTAGACATTTAGGTACTAAAAATTTAGCAAGAAAATATAGACTCTTCACTAGAATTCAAAAACTTACCACCTGTTGGACAAGTAGCTTTCGCCTCCTCCATCCTAAGTTGGAGAATTTTCCTTCGCTCCTCGGCACATCCAAGCATCAAGGCCCTTTGTATCATCTCAGCACTTGGTTCTCCCCACCCAAAACTCCTATGCCACTCTGGGTGTGACAACTTCTGGCATCCCTTAGCAAGACATGTACCTCCATGCACAAATACAACTGATGCACAAAACGGATGGTACAAGTGCTTACAAGATGATACAACAATGTCACTATTAGGAAATGGGAATTGACACAAAGAACAAGTGGTAATGTCTAGGATATCACTGCCATCACAATTCGCTATCCTCTTCTCCTCTAAATACACCATGGGCCGTGGCCAAAAGGTCCCCAAACTCTTTCCCCTCCGTAGTTGGAACATCTCCGCCGTCAATGCATCGAATTGTAAGCGATGGGCCTGAATTCCATGTGCCATGTTGGCAACTACTATCTCTGCCAATTCAACCTCTGCCCTTAAGGCCACAAGTCTACACTGCTCATCCTCTAATTGCTCCATAATGCCTTCCATCTTGATTTTCTCCCGGTCCACATCCCCTCCCTCACCTACCATGGCATCAATCTTCAACCCCTTCTCCACCTTCTGGTTCTCATAGCTCTCCACAAGACACTCCGATTGCTCCATCTTCACCTTACATCGATCCCTCTTCTGAAAGGCCTCCATCTCCCGCACTCTATCCGCCTTCATCTCAACTGATAACACTGCCATCAACTCGTGTACCTCTTGGCCCCTCTCCTTCACCGAATCTGAGCAAAATTTCAATTCGTGAGATGCTGCAAAGGGAGCATTGGAACAAGAAGCATGTGCTGATGGCCTTGATGCTTCTCAACGCTTTGGAGCATATTCCATGAAAGGGAGCATTGGAACAACCAGATTGGGAGCCATGGATCCGACCAAAATGGGAGCAAAGAAACAATCAAAATGGGAGCATAAGAACAACTAGAATGGAAGCATTGTCAGAAAGGGAGCATTGGAAAAACCAAAACAATGGAAATGGAAAAATGTACCTTGACTCCAACATCCACCTCTGCGCGCATTTTCTGTGTTACCTTCAATACAAACCCCCGAACCCATCCCAGAGTCGAATGTACCACCACAGTCCCCAGTTTCACCAAGCCTAGACTTTGTCCTCCTCTCTTCCCCACCCACGCCTGGCTCCACCTTAATCGACCGCCACTCCTTCCCATGAACCTCTAGAGGTTTATCTCCTTCAAGGGTCTTCCTCACTGCCATCAACTTCTGGACATCTCGCTCGTACCTCTCCCTTTGCGTCTTATTAGTGTCAGCCCCAAAGGAGCACCAATCCACATGCCCTTTCCCCTTTTCATACTCCAACGCAACTCCCTCAGCAAAATGAATCTTCAAGTAAGGAGGAGTCTCACCTAGTGGATGTTGATAGAGGATTGGGTGTAGATATTGAATCCTCGTTACCACTCCCGAATCCTTACATCCTGCCCACCCATAGCCTTGGCGCCCACCATCTTCGTAGGGTTCTCCAAACAGCTCTTTCAACAAGGCAGGAGCAACATGGCCTTTCCGAAACTTGTGTGGATTGATTCCATCACTCGACAACTTTGGATACTCCTGGGAGAAATCTTCTTTTAACAAAGTTCGTGGCGGTTGCTTCAATCTTGCGATCTCCGCGTCGACTTGCTCGATCCTCTCGAATTTGGCCCCTCCCCTTCCCTCAGCCTTCGGCGTCTTTCTTGGTGTTGCACGTTTACCCCTTCCTCCTAAACTCTCGACCTTCTGGATCTCCTCATGTACATCATCCCGATCTCTCTGATCCCTCTTTTTATCCTTCCGCCCACTGTGCGTACTCGCCGAACACGCTATGGACTGCTCCATCCTCGAGAAATTCAGTCTTAAACCTCACCCTAAACCCTACATCGCCTACAACCTTGCTCACTACAACTCTATCACACGAACGCTCATAAAACACCTCCAGTTGTATATCCTACCGAGCCGAAAATCCTAAAACTCTAAATTTGAAAAGACCAGTGTCGGACCTCCAATGCCCCAATGCTCACAAGATCACCAGACTGCCAAGCTCACAAGATCACCAAACCCAATACGCTTACTTCTAAACCCTACCTCAATAGACATGTTTACAAGATCAGTGCCAGACCGCGAAACTCACATGATCCTCCAACCTCCAATGACCCAATGCTCACAAGATCACCCTCCAATCGAAGCTCACAAGATCACCCCTCAATGGCCAACACTTACTCTAAATCCTACCTTGTCTACAACACCAGACCTCCAATGCTCACAACATCAGTGCGCCTAGACCACGAATGCTCAAAAGATCACCAGATGAAAACAAAACACTCCAAAGTAGGCTCGTTCAGCTCTGTAAGCTAAAATTTCTAAGCTCACAAGATCAGTGCCAGACCTCCAATGTAGGCTTGTTAAGCTCTCGAACGTAAATTGCACCTGAACCCTTCACTCTCCACAAAACCATTGTTCCACCATGGAAGAACAAACCGCTGCAAAAGGAACACACTGCAAAGTTTGAAACACAAGGTTGGCGCCCTGGAAAAAAGGAAGAAGATGGAACCGGCGGTCACCAGTCATCCGCGATGAGCGACCTACGGTCACCAGTCTGCCTCATAGTGCTTGATATTGGTAACCGGCAATCACCAACGGGGAACAAGCTTACCCACCATCACCGATCCTCTCGCACTTGAAACCGGCAGCCACCGGTACTCTAAACTCGTGATGTGAGTCCTAGTAATCAGCTGATCGGTAAAACCGGTTTCAAATAATAAATGTGGGTCTTGTAAGTAAAACATCAAATCCCAATAGAGTACCTTAGGAACTTGGACACTTGCTAGTTTTGTAGTATGGTAAAAATCGTGGCCATGTCAAGTTTAATCTAATTAACAATACCATACATCAATGCATTTTTATATTACAATAAAATATTAACATTAGATACTCTAACTAATAAAAATAGGTAGACTGTAATTTTGTCAAACCTAGAAGAGTTTGATGTTAAATAGTCTACACTGGGAAAGCTACAAGTCCTTCCACGCTCGTATAAAACAATGTACGTGAATATACCAAATACACCGTTTGACTAATTCCAACACTATATTTAATATTCTTTGAACCCACTAGAATATACCCCCACTTTATATATACATGCATAAATAATTAAAATAAAATGTAAGAGTAAATGATCACATAAAAATAGAATAGTAATAACACTAAATAGATAAAATAGAATAAAATAATACTAAATATATTGTTAGACTAATTCCAATACTATATTTAATATATTTTGGTCCCACTAGAATATACCCCCATTTCATTTACATGCATAAATAATTTAAAATACAATATAAGAGTAAATCAACACATCAAAATAGATGAGTAATAATACTAAATACACCATTTGAGTAATATCCACTATATTTAGTAATCTTTGGACCCATTAGAATATATACCCCCATTTGAGTTATATGGAAAATAAATTTAAAATACAATACAAAAGCATTAACACATAAAAATAGAATATTAAATAACACTAAACACACCCTTGGACTAATTCCAATACTATATTTAATATATTTTGGGCCCACTAGAATATACCCCCATTTCATTTACATGCATAAATAATTTAAAATACAATATAAGAGTAAATCAACACATCAAAATAGATGAGTAATAATACTAAATACACCATTTGAGTAATATCCACTATATTTAGTATTCTTTGGACCCATTAGAATATATACCCCCATTTGAGTTATATGGAAAATAAATTCAAAATACAATAGAAGAGTATTAACACATAAAAATAGAATATTAAATAACTCTAAACACACCCTTGGACTAATTCCAATACTATATTTAATATATTTTGGGCCCACTAGAATATACCCCCATTTCATTTACATGCGTAAATAATTTAAAATACAATATAAGAGTAAATCAAAACATCAAAATAGATGAGTAATAATACTAAATACACCATTTGAGTAATATCCACTATATTTAGTATTCTTTGGACCCATTAGAATATATACCCCCATTTGAGTTATATGGAAAATAAATTTAAAATACAATAGAAGAGTATTAACACATAAAAATAGAATATTAAATAACACTAAACACACCCTTGGACTAATTCCAATACTATATTTAATATATTTTGGTCCCACTAGAATTTACCCCCATTTTATGAACATGCGTAAATAATTCAAAATACAATATAGTAGTATTAACACATTCAATGTGTATACAAGTATTATTAAATACTTTCCTTAGTTTAATGAATGTTACATATACCCAAAAACATGAAAAATCAATGTCTAGACCTATATTTATCAGTGGTCATTCTCTAGAGCACCAAAACATGTTTGAAATGAACTTGCATCCAAACATCATCCACAATAATATTACATAATGTACTATATCCATAGCTTATTAACCTTAATCAATATTTTGGATTGACAGAGTGGGATGAGTAGAGCATTTGGGATGAAACTTCCATGGTTTATATCTAAGCTTAGGATGCCAACAAGGAAAATTAACTGAAAAGCTTTTAAAAGCATTGTCCACCCTGTCCCCACACACGCTGTCTACATATAACTTGTCAACCGCCAAGCCCAAAGCCACGTACACTATGTGCCGCCGAAACTTTTTCTGGCACCTTCTATCAGACACCCGCTTCGCCATTGGTGGATTCAGATCCATCAACTTCCTCCCCTCGATCAATAACATTGTGCCGAGAATAGAAATCATGAGTACACTTGAGTACCTATCAGTACTTATGGTACACCAGAATTTTGCCACAAGTACCCGGGGTCTAGCATACTTACACCCCGTGAGGCAACTCTACAGTGGAAGTATCTGAGGCAGGGGCTAAAATTTCAGTAGATGCAGCCAGTTGCTGCGGGGTAAGACCGTATGCTTTGTACTGACCCGGATGGAGGAGCCAGTAGAAACCCTCGTCATCTTCGCATCTAGACTGTAAAATGCCCTCTTTCACTATTCCATACTTCTCAAGGACCTCTTCTTCGACCATCATAGAGCTTTCGGCTAGACCAAACCTAATGTAGAGAAGGTTAGAGGTGACTTTGACAAAGCTAGTCTCACCTACGGGTAGAACTAGTGGGACCTCGTCACCTCTAACAGAAATGCTGGCCATAGAAAAAATCGGGCTAGAGAGATACTACTTGGTTAAGCAAGAGAAATAAATCAACAAAGAAGACACGAGAAGATGGATTGTGAGGGGCAATGAATTTGGGTATAGTATATAAAGTGGTGTCGTTTCCTAGGGAGTGACTATATTCAGAGTCACAGTAGAAATTAAAAGTAGACGGTGAGATAGGTCTAAGATTGGAGCCGCCTTGCAACTGACATCACTTTCACCTTAGGCGATTGACTAATCTAAAGAATGTCAGAGTGATAAACGGTGCAAGCTAATTAAAATATAGAGAAAATGTAGTCTGCCACATGCATCAGCTCGCAGTTCAAAGTTCATGAGTGGATGCAATGAGAGTGGGAAGATTCTAATTTAGAGTTGGCTTGGTCATACAGAAAAAAGTGATATAGTATTTATGTGAAGAAGTCGTCGTTGAGCTTTGATTATACTATGAGGACACAGTCCTTGTGAAAGTTCAGCTTATTGTACGAATGATCCATATGAACTATAGACGAACTTTCTAGGACACACGGTATCATATTGATAATCGAATAAAGAATATGAACTGTATGTTAATTTTAATTAATTTATATTTATAACAGTTCATGCTAAGTACAAAGATATTTTGACTACAATCATAAAAAACTAAGCTGAAGCTTCTACTGAAGTAGCTCGAAAATATACTCAATGAGCGGAGAATTAGATGGGCATGGTGTTTGGAACAGAACCCCAGAACGGAGGCTTGGGTTCATCGTCAAAGAACTCTTGGACGGCAGTTGCAATCTCCTCTGGCACAATTGGAACACCCTCGCTTTCGAGGTTGCAAGGATCGGGGAGTCTCAACAATTTACAAACATAATGAGACCACATGAGCCTCCAGACAAGAGGATGTCGAGGGAGGGAGTCCCAAATTCCACACGGGACTCGGTAGAATCGAAGTCGATCTTTGTCTAGCAAGATGATGGCGAGGTCGATGTCATAGTCTTGACAGTTTGGGAATTCGCCCATCCACAATTCCACGGCACCCTCCAAGCTGTTGATGGCATTTCTCATCTGCACCAAACGTCCATTCCTCGACACTATGGGGTAATCTTCTTCGCTTCGCGACCACAACCAGTCAATGGTTTCCAAGTCAATCACTTTGTCGACTTTGCGATCATCCGAAGCATCCATCACTGATGATGAATTATGGTGGCGAGATATTTCAGAGCGTGAACATCAGTGATGATGGCAATCAAAATGAGTGTAGAAGATATGATGTATGAATTGGGACATGCAGATATACTTCCGTTGAGGCGGACTTCATTCTCACTGTATGCGTCGAAATGAATGATCATGACTGAGATCTAAGATATATTTGGTGCCATAGTATACTAGACTTGGGTATAGACTACAGATTATAGCAATACCAAAGTCGGAAATTTCATAAACAGTGAGGCCGACATATTACAGTCTATAGCAAGCGCCCGCAATTGATAAAGGCTCACACCTCATACTTATATCTAAATTTCAACCACTGCACGTTTGCTGAAAGGTGAGTGTAAAGCAAAGATATGGACGGTGGAGTTAAGATCTTGTAGAGAATGAATAGAGTCACACTAATGATAGCGTCAAAAACTGCCCGCGATGACGGGTGAGTGAGAATATAGAAATCCTGGGAATCATTGTGTAACAGGCATCTGCATATGCTAAACGCCATGTCTAGGTCATTGAGATTAGATATCAGGTGAACGAGTGTTGGATTTCTGATAGAAACTCTGTTGTTCGTCCACTATGACTCATGTTTAGTGCTCCTTGGAAATGAGGTATGCTAGCGTTCAGATAGAGTTAGTGAACTGAAACAGAGGACTGCTATGGTGGACGACCGACTAGGCAGATGCTGGAGACGAGCTGTTCTAAGGACTTAGAGTACGTGTGTGCGCCGAGGAAGAGAAAGAAACGAGGGCGTCTACTCTATTCAAATAAGCGCGTTTTGGATCGTTCTAGGATGAGAGCGTCTAAGCAGATGACACGATTGACAGGAGTGCACAATAGCTTGGCCGTGAAGATTGATTTTGGAGAAGAAGAAGTGACGAATTTAGCGAGTCTGCCAGAATTGCCTACACCAGAAGTGGCAGTTCAGGGTACTTGTGAAGACAACTCCAGATTACAAGGAAACAAGACTACACAACCAATTGTAAGTCAATGTCTCTTGATGCATTTCTTATGATCCACGCGTTGGTTGTTTAACGAATCACGAAACGTCTTAATTTGAACATTATTGCACAATAGTAAAATTAATTTGTGAAGATTGCGTTGCAATATAACTTGAATTATAATATAACTGTAATATAATTGGACGTGGAGTCTACGGGTTAGGGTTGGTCAACCAGCCACCTCGGAAGAGGGCCAGCCAGGTCGAGCGACTGCGCCCCTAAACCACGAGCTGCCTGTGTGCACCATCGTCCTGCCATTGCGCACCCTCGTCCGGCCTTGCGCACCCACGTGCTGCCTTTGCGCACCCTCGTCCGGCCTTGCGCACCCACGTACTGCTTTGCGCCCCCTCGTCCTTCCTTGCACACCCTCGTACTGCCTTGAGCGGCCTTGCATACTGCCTTGAGCGGCCCTCGTACTGCCTCGATTCAGCGCATTTCTTTGACAGCACGAAACCCCAGCTCGATCAGGAGCTGTTGGTATAGGTTCACGATACCCTGATTGTCGTACCTTACAGTATTGGAGATTCGTTTCAATGAAGTTTGATAAATTGTGTTTGATAATGGATCTTGTGGATGGCCACTCAAGACTATCATGGGGAAGAGGAGAAGAGCAGCCTCGGGAGCGAGGGGTCCAGATCCACCTGACATCAATCGAATGCGCTAGGTAACTTGAGTGCCTAGGTCTAAGATCTCAATCAGTGCTTACAATGCTCTAGTAGTTTAAACGCGATCGTGTAACCAAACTATATTTTGAATGTTCAGGGGTCGAATTCGAGGATCGAGGAGCTATCGCAGAAGGAAGCACAAGATGGCGGAGCCACCTCAGGATCGCAACGTGAAGAACCAAATTCGCAGCCTCCAGAAAATGTAAGACCCTCCAGTAGCCCAAAACCTTAGAATTAAGTTAAAGCGTCTTAGTCATGGTCCTTTGACATGTCATGGTCTAAGTCATGGTCCTGACGGTATTCTTAGTCATGGTCAAAATTCTCGAACTCGTTGGGCGTGGGTGAGGCGTCGTGGCCGAGGCCTAACTCCCAGGGTCCTGGTTTCACAAGTAGTACTCGTCACGTACGTGCTGGAGTGAGTTAGGGAGGGCAAAATTCTCGAACTCGTTGGGCGTGGGTGAGGCATCGTGGCCGAGGCCTATTTTCCAGGGTTTAGGTTTCACAACTAGTACTCGTCACGTACAAGCTGGGGTGAGTTGAGGGGGGCAAAATTCTCGAACTCGCTGGGCCGTGTGGGTGGCGTCGTGGCCGAGGCCTAAGTCCCAGGACCTTGGTTCACAATGTGTTCTCGTCACGTGACGTGCTGGGGTGTGAGTGGGTAGGGCAAAATTCTCGAACTTGTTGGGCGTGGGTGAGGCGTCGTGGCCGAAGCCTATTTCCCAGGGTCCAAGTTTCACAATAAGCACTCGTCACGTACGTGCTGGGGTGAGTTGGGGAGGGCAAAGTTCTCGAACTCGCAGGGGCGTGTGGGTGGCGTCGTGGCCGAGGCCTAACTCCCGGGGCCAGGTTTCACAATTAGTAATCGTCACGTACGAGCTGAGGTGTGAGTGGGGAGAACAAAATTCTCGAACTCGTTGGGCGTGGGTGAGGCGTCGTGGCCGAGGCCTATTTCCCAGGGTCCAGGTTTCACAACTAGTACTCGTCACGTACGTGCTGGGGTGAGATGGGGAGGGCAAAATTCTCGAACTCGGTGGGGCGAGTGGGTGGCGTCGTGGCCGAGGCCTATCTCCCAGGGCCAGGTTTCACAATTAGTACTTGTCACGTACGTGCTGGGGTGAGTTGGGGAGGGCAACATTCTCGAACTCGTTGAGCGTGGGTGAGACGTCGTGGCCGAGGCCTATTTGCCAGGGTCCAAGTTTCATAATTAGTACTCGTCACGTACGCACTGGGGTGTGAGTGGGGAGGGCAAAATTCTCGAACTCGTTGGGCGTGGGTGAGGCGTCGTGGCCGAGGCCTATTTCCCAGGGTCCAGGTTTCACAATGTGTACTCGTCACGTACGCGCTGGGGTGTGAGTGGAGAGGGCAAAATTCTCGAACTCGTTGGGCGTGGGTGAGGCGTCGTGGCCGAGGCCTATTTCCCAGGGTCTAGGTTTCACAACTAGTACTCGTCACGTACGTGCTGGGGTGAGTTGGGGACGGCAACGTTCTCGAACTCGCTGGGGCGTGTGGGTTGCGTCGTGGCCGAGGCCTAACTCCCAAGGCCAGGTTTGACAATTAGTACTCGTCACGTACGTGCTGGGGTGAGTAGGGGAGGGCAAAATTCTCGAACTCGCTGGGGCGTGGGTGAGGCGTCGTGGCCGAGGCCTAACTCCCAAGGCCTAGGTTCACATTGTGTACTCGTCACGTCACGTGCGGAGGTGTGAGTGGGAGGGCAATATTCTCGAACTTGCTGGGGCGTGGGTGAGGCGTCGTGGTCGAGGCCTATTTCCCAGGGTCTAGGCTTCACAACTAGTACTCGTCACGTACGTGCTGGGGTGAGTTGGGGAGGGCAAAATTCCTGAACTCGGTGGGGCGTGAGGGTGGCGTCGTGGCCGAGGCCTAACTCTCAGGGCCAGGTTTCACAATTAGTACTCGTCACGTACGAGCTGGGGTGTGAGTGAGGAGGGCGAAATTCTCGAACTTGTTGGGCGTGGGTGAGGCGCCGTGGCCGAGGCCTAACTCCCAGGGTCCAGGTTTCACAATTAGTACTCGTCAGGCACGCGCTGGGGTGTGAGTGGGAGGGCAAAATTCTCGAACTCGTTGGGCGTGGGTGAGGCGTCGTGGCCGAGGCCTGTTTCCCAGGGTCCAAGTTTTAGAATGTGTACTCGTCACGCACGCGATGGAGTGTGAGTGGGGAGGGCAAAATTCTCGAACTCGTTGCGCGTGGGTGAGGCGTCCTGGCCGAGGCCTATTTCCTAGGGTCTAGGTTTCACAACTAGTACTCGTCACATACGTGCTGGGGTGAGTTGGGGAGGGCAAAATTTTCGAACTAGGTGGGGCGTGTAGGTGGCGTCGTGGCCGAGGCCTAATTCCCACGGCCATGTTTCACAATTAGTACTCGTCACGTACATGCTGGGGTATGAGTGGGGAGGGCAAATTTCTCGAACTCGTTGGGCGTGGGCGAGGCGTCCTGGCCGAGGCCTATTTGCCAGGGTCCAAGTTTCACAATTGGTACTCGTCACAAACGAGCTGGGGTGTGAGTGGGGAGGGCAAAATTCTCGAACTCGTTGGGCGTGGGTGAGGCGTCGTAGCCGAGGCCCATTTCCCAGGGTTTAGGTTTCAGAACTAGTACTCGTTACCTACGTGCTGGGGTGAGTTGGGGAGGGCATCATTCTCGAACTCGCTGGGGCGTGTGGGTTGCGTCGAGGCCGAGGCCTAACTCCCAGGGCCAGGGTTCACAATTAGTACTCGTCACGGACGCGCTGGGGTGTGAGTGGGGAGGGCAAAATTAACGAACTCGCTGGGGCATGTGGGTGGCGTCGTGGCCGAGGCCTAACTCCCCGGGTCCAAGTTTCACAATTAGTACTCGTCACGTACGAGCGGGGTGTGAGTGGGGAGGGCAAAATTCTCGAACTCGATGGGGCGTGGGTGAGGCGTCGTGGCCGAGGCCTAACTCCCAGGGCCAGGTTTCACAACTAGTACTCGTCACACACGCTCTGGGGTGTGAGTGGGAGGGCAAAATTCTCGAACTCGTTGGGCGTGGGTGAGGCGTCGTGGACGAGGCCTAACTCCTAGGATCCAGGTTTCACAACAAGTACTCGTGACGTACGCGCTGGGGTGAGAGTGGGGAGGGCAAACTTCTCGAACTCGTTGGGCGTGGGTGAGGCGTCGTGGCCGAGGCCTATTTCCCAGGGTCCAGGTTTCACAATGTGTACTCGTCACGTACGAGCAGGGGTGTGAGTGGGAAGGGCAAACTTCTCGAACTCGTTGGGCGTGGGTGAGGCGTCGTAGCCGAGGCCTAACTCCCAGGGTCCAGGTTCCACAACAAGTACTCCTCACGCACGCGCTGGGGTGTGAGTGGGAGGGCAAAATTCTCGAACTCGTTGGGCGTGGGTGAGGCGTCGTTGCCGAGGCCTATTTCCCAGGGTCCAGGTTTCACAATGTGTACTCGTCACGTACGAGCAGGGGTGTAAGTGGGAAGGGCAAACTTCTCGAACTCGTTGGGCGTGGGTGAGGCGTCGTGGCTGAGGCCTAACTCCAAGGGTCCAGGTTCCACAACTAGTACTCCTCACGCACGCGCTGGGGTGTGAGTGGGAGGGCAAAATTCTCGAACTCGTTGGGCGTGGGTGAGGCGTCGTAGCCGAGGCCTATTTCCCAGGTTCCAGGTTTCAGAATGTGTACTCGTCACGTACGCGCTGCGGTGTGAGTGGGGAGGGCAAACTTCTCGAACTCGTTGGGCGTGGGTGAGGCGTCGTAGCCGAGGCCTATTTCCCAGGGTCCAGGTTTCACAACTAGTACTCGTCACGTACGTGCTGGGGTGAGTTGGGGAGGGCAAAATTCTCGAACTGGCTGGGGCGTATAGGTGGCGTCGTGGCCGAGGCCTAACTCCCAGGGCGAGGTTTTACAATTAGTACTCGTCACGTACGTGCAGGGGTGAGTTGGGCAGGGCAACATTCTCGAACTCGCTGGGGCGTGTGGGTGGCGTCGTGGCCGAGGCCTAAGTCCCAGGGTCCAGGTTTCACAACTAGTACTCCTCACGCACGCGCTGGGGTGTGAGTGGGAGGGCAAACTTCTCGAACTCGTTGGGCGTGGGTGAGGCGTCGTAGCCGAGGCCTAACTCCCAGGGTCCAGGTTTCACAACTAGTACTCCTCACGAACGTGCTGGGGTGAGTTCGGAAGGGCAGAATTCTCGAACTCACTGGGGCGTGTCGGTGGCGTCGTGGCCGAGGCCTAACTCCCAGGGTCCAGGTTTCACAACTAGTACTCCTCACGCACGCGCTGGGGTGTGAGTGGGACGGCAAAATTCTCGAACTCGCTGGGGCGTATGGGTGGGGTCGTGGCCGAGGCCTAAGTCCCAGGGTCCAGGTTTCACAACTAGTACTCCTCACGCACGCGCTGGGGTGTGAGTGGGAGGGCAAAATTCTCGAACTCGTTGGGCGTGGGTGAGGCGTCGTTGCTGAGGCCTATTTCCCAGGTTCCAGGTTTCACAATGTGTACTCGTCACGCACGCGCCGGGTGTGAGTGGGGATTGCAAAATTCTCGAACTCGTTGGGCGTGGGTGAGGCGTCGTTGCCGAGGCCTATTTCCCAGGTTCCAGGTTTCACAATGTGTACTCGTCACGTACGCGCTGGGGTGTGAGTGGGGAGGGCAAACTTCTCGAACTCGTTGGGCGTGGGTGAGGCGTCGTAGCGAAGGCCTATTTCCCAGGGTTTAGGTTTCAGAACTAGTACTCGTTACCTATGTGCTAGGCTGAGTTGGGGAGGGCAACATTCTCCAACTTGCTGGGGCGTGTGGGTTGCGTCATGGCCGAGGCCTAACTCCCAGGGCCAGGGTTCACAATTAGTACTCGTCACGCACGCGCTGTGGTGTGAGTGGGGAGTGCAAAATTCTCGAACTCGTTGGGGCGTGGGTGAGGCGTCGTGGCCGAGGCCTATTTCCCAGGGTCCTGGTTTCACAATGTGTACTCGTCACGTACGCGATGGGGTGTGAGTAGGGAGGGCAACATTCTCGAACTCGCTGGGGCGTATCGGTGGCGTCGTGGCTGAGGCCTAAGTCCCAGGTTCCAGGTTTCACAACTAGTACTCCTCACGCACGCGCTGGGGTGTGAGTGGGAGGGCAAAATTCTCGAACTCGTTGGGCGTGGGTGAAGCGTCGTTGCCGAGGCCTATTTCCCAGGTTCCAGGTTTCACAATGTGTACTCGTCAAGTACGCGCTGGGGTGTGAGTGGGGAGGGCAAACTTCTCGAACTCGTTGGGCGTGGGTGAGGCGTTGTGGCCGAGGCCTAACTCCCAGGGTCCAGGTTTCAGAACTAGTACTCGTCACATACATGCTGGGGTGAGTTGGGGAGGGCACCATTCTCGAACTCGCTTGGGCGTGTGGGTGGCGTCGTGGACGAGGCCGAACTCCCAGGGCCAGGTTTCACAATTAGTACTAGTCACGTACGTGCAGGGGTGAGTTGGGGTGGGCAACATTCTCGAACTCGCTGGGGCGTGTGGGTGGCGTCGTGGCCGAGGCCTCAGTCCCAGGGTCCTGGTTTCACAACTAGTACTCGTCACGCACGCGCTAGGGTGTGAGTGGGGAGGGCGAAATTCTGGAACTCGTTGGGCGTGGGTGAGGCGTCGTAGCCGAGGCCCATTTCCCATGGTTTACGTTTCCGAACTAGTACTCGTCACCTACGTGCTGGGGTGAGTTGCGGAGGGCAACATTCTCCAACTCGCTGGGGCGTGTGGGTTGCGTCGTGGCCGAGGCCTAACTCCCAGGGCCAGGGTTCACAATTAGTACTCGTCACGCACGCGCCGGGGTGTGAGTGGGGAGGGCAAAATTCTCGAACTCGTTGGGCGTGGGTGAGGCGTTGTGGCCGAGGCCTAACTCCCAGGGTCCAGGTTTCACAACTAGTACTCGTCACGTACATGCTGGGGTGAGTTGGGGAGGGCAACATTCTCCAACTCGCTGGGGCGTGTGTCTGGCGTAGTGGACGAGGCCTAACTCCCAGGGCCAGGGTTCACAATTAGTACTCGTCACGCACGCGCCGGGGTGTGAGTGGGGAGGGCAAAATTCTCGAACTCGTTGGGCGTGGGTGAGGCGTCGTGGCCGAGGCCTAAGTCCCAGGGTCCAGGTTTCACAACTAGTACTCCTCACGCACGCGCTGGGGTGTGAGTGGGAGGGCAAAATTCTCGAACTCGTTGGGCGTGGGTGAGGCGTCGTGGACGAGGCCTATTTCCTAGGGTCCAGGTTTCACAATGTGTACTCGTCACGTACGCGCTGGGGTGAGAGTGGGGAGGGCAAACTTCTCGAACTCGTTCGGCGTGGGTGAGGCGTCGTGGCTGAGGTCTATTTCCAGGGTCCAGGTTTCACAACTAGTACTCGTCACGTACGTGCTGGGCTGAGTTGGGGAGGGCAACATTCTCGTACTCGCTGGGGTGTATCTGTGGCGTCGTGGCTGAGGCCTAAGTCCCAGGGTCCAGGTTTCACAACTAGTACTCCTCACGCACGCGCTGGGGTGTGAGTGGGAGGGCAAAATTCTCGAACTCGTTGGGGCGTGGGTGAGGCGTCGTGGCCGAGGCCTATTTCCCAGGGTCCAGGTTTCACAATTAGTACTCGTCACGTACGAGCTGGGGTGTGAGTGTGGAGGGCGAAATTCTCGAACTCTTTGGGCGTGGGTGAGGCGTCGTAGCCGAGGCCCATTTCCCATGGTTTACGTTTCCGAACTAGTACTCGTCACCTACGTGCTGGGGTGAGTTGGGGAGGGCAACATTCTCCAACTCGCTGGGGCGTGTGGGTTGCGTCGTGGCCGAGGCCTAACTCCCAGGGCCAGGGTTCACAATTAGTACTTGTCACGCACGCGCCGGAGTGTGAGTGGGGAGGGCAAAATTCTCGAACTCGTTGGGCGTGGGTGAGGCGTTGTGGCCGAGGCCTAACTCCAAGGGTCCAGGTTTCACAACTAGTACTCGTCACGTACATGCTGGGGTGAATTGGGGAGGGCACCATTCTTGAACTTGCTTGGGCGTGTGGGTGGCGTCGTGGACGAGGCCTAACTCCCAGGGCCAGGTTTCACAACTAGTACTCCTCACGCACGCGCTGGGGTGTGAGTGGGAGGGCAAAATTCTCGAACTCGTTGGGCGTGGGTGAGGCGTCGTTGCCAAGGCTTATTTCCCAGGTTCCAGGTTTCACAATGTGTACTCGTCACGTACGCGCTGCGGTGTGAGTGGGGAGGGCAAACTTCTCGAACTCGTTGGGCGTGGGTGAGGCGTCGTAGCCGAGGCTTAACTCCCAGGGTCCAGGTTTTACAACTAGTACTCCTCACGTACGTGCAGGGGTGAGTTCGGGAGGGCAGAATTCTCGAACTCACTGGGGCGTGTCGGTGGCGTCGTGGCCGAGGCCTAACTCCCAGGTCCAGGTTTCATAACTAGTACTCGTCACGTACGTGCTGGGGTGAGTTGGTTAGGGCAACATTCTCGAACTCGCTGGGGCGTATGGGTGGGGTCGTGGCCGAGGCCTAAGTCCCAGGGTCCAGGTTTCACAACTAGTACTCCTCACGCACGCGCTCGGGTGTGAGTGGGAGGGCAAAATTCTCGAACTCATTGGGCGTGGGTGAGGCGTCGTGGACGAGGGCTATTTCCTAGGGTCCAGGTTTCACAATGTGTACTCGTCACGTACGCGCTGGGGTGAGAGTGGGGAGGGCAAACTTCTCGAACTCGTTGGGCGTGGGTGAGGCGTCGTGGCTGAGGTCTATTTCCCAGGGTCCAGGTTTCACAACTAGTACTCGTCACGTACGTGCTGGGCTGAGTTGGGGAGGGCAACATTCTCGAACTCGCTGGGGCGTATCGGTGGCGTCGTGGCTGAGGCCTAAGTCCCAGGGTCCAGGTTTCACAACTAGTACTCCTCACGCACGCGCTGGGGTGTGAGTGGGACGGCAAAATTCTCGAACTCGTAGGGCGTGGGTGAGGCGTCGTTGCCGAGGCCTATTTCCGAGGTTCCAGGTTTCACAATGTGTACTCGTCACGCACGCGCCGGGTGTGAGTGGGGAGTGCAAAATTCTCGAACTCGTTGGGCGTGGGTGAGGCGTCGTTGCCGAGGCCTATTTCCCAGGTTCCAGGTTTCACAATGTGTACTCGTCACGCACGCGCCGGGTGTGAGTGGGGAGTGCAAAATTCTCGAACTCGTTGGGCGTGGGTGAGGCGTCGTTGCCGAGGCCTATTTCCCAGGTTCCAGGTTTCACAATGTGTACTCGTCACGTACGCGCTGGGGTGTGAGTGGGGAGGGCAAACTTCTCGAACTCGTTGGGCGTGGGTGAGGCGTCGTAGCGAAGGCCTATTTCCCAGGGTTTAGGTTTCAGAACTAGTACTCGTTACCTATGTGCTAGGCTGAGTTGGGGAGGGCAACATTCTCCAACTTGCTGGGGCGTGTGGGTTGCGTCATGGCCGAGGCCTAACTCCCAGGGCCAGGGTTCACAATTAGTACTCGTCACGCACGCGCTGTGGTGTGAGTGGGGAGTGCAAAATTCTCGAACTCGTTGGGGCGTGGGTGAGGCGTCGTGGCCGAGGCCTATTTCCCAGGGTCCTGGTTTCACAATGTGTACTCGTCACGTACGCGATGGGGTGTGAGTAGGGAGGGCAACATTCTCGAACTCGCTGGGGCGTATCGGTGGCGTCGTGGCTGAGGCCTAAGTCCCAGGGTCCAGGTTTCACAACTAGTACTCCTCACGCACGCGCTTGGGTGTGAGTGGGAGGGCAAAATTCTCGAACTCGTTGGGCGTGGGTGAAGCGTCGTTGCCGAGGCCTATTTCCCAGGTTCCAGGTTACACAATGTGTACTCGTCAAGTACGCGCTGGGGTGTGAGTGGGGAGGGCAAACTTCTCGAACTCGTTGGGCGTGGGTGAGGCGTTGTGGCCGAGGCCTAACTCCCAGGGTCTAGGTTTCACAACTAGTACTCGTCACGTACATGCTGGGGTGAGTTGGGGAGGGCACCATTCTCGAACTTGCTTGGGCGTGTGGGTGGCGTCGTGGACGAGGCCTAACTCCCAGGGCCAGGTTTCACAATTAGTACTAGTCACGTACGTGCAGGGGTGAGTTGGGGTGGGCAACATTCTCGAACTCGCTGGGGCGTGTGGGTGGCGTCGTGGCCGAGGCCTCAGTCCCAGGGTCCTGGTTTCACAACTAGTACTCGTCACGCACGCGCTAGGGTATGAGTGGGGAGGGCGAAATTCTCGAACTCGTTGGGCGTGGGTGAGGCGTCGTAGCCGAGGCCCATTTCCCATGGTTTACGTTTCCGAACTAGTACTCGTCACCTACGTGCTGGGGTGAGTTGCGGAGGGCAACATTCTCCAACTCGCTGGGGCGTGTGGGTTGCGTCGTGGCCGAGGCCTAACTCCCAGGGCCAGGGTTCACAATTAGTACTCGTCACGCACGCGCCGGGGTGTGAGTGGGGAGGGCAAAATTCTCGAACTCGTTGGGCGTGGGTGAGGCGTTGTGGCCGAGGCCTAACTCCCAGGGTCCAGGTTTCACAACTAGTACTCGTCACTTACATGCTGGGGTGAGTTGGGGAGGGCACCATTCTTGAACTTGCTTGGGCGTGTGTCTGGCGTAGTGGACGAGGCCTAACTCCCAGGGCCAGGTTTCACAACTAGTACTCCTCACGCACGCGCTTGGGTGTGAGTGGGAGGGCAAAATTCTCGAACTCGTTGGGCGTGGGTGAAGCGTCGTTGCCGAGGCCTATTTCCCAGGTTCCAGGTTTCACAATGTGTACTCGTCAAGTACGCGCTGCGGTGTGAGTGGGGAGGGCAAACTTCTCGAACTCGTTGGGCGTGGAGGAGGCGTCGTAGCCGAGGCCTAACTCCCAGGGTCCAGGTTTCACAACTAGTACTCCTCACGTACGTGCTGGGGTAAGTTCGGGAGGGCAGAATTCTCGAACTCGCTGGGGCGTATCGGTGGCGTCGTGGCCGAGGCCTAACTCCCAGGGCCAGGTTTTACAATTAGTACTCGTCACGTACGTGCAGGGGTGAGTTGGGCAGGGCAACATTCTCGAACTCGCTGGGGCGTGTGGGTGGCGTCGTGGCCGAGGCCTAAGTCCCAGGGTCCAGGTTTCACAACTAGTACTCGTCACGCACGCGCTGGGGTGTGAGTGGGAGGGCAAAATTCTCAAATTCGTTGGGCGTGGGTGAGGCATCCTTGCCGAGGCCTAACTCCCAGGGTCGAGGTTTCACGACTAGTACTCCTCACGTACGTGCTGGGGTGAGTTCGGGAGGGCAGAATTCTGGAACTCGCTGGGGCGTGTCGGTGGCGTCGTGGCCGAGGCCTAACTCCCAGGTCCAGGTTTCACAATTAGTACTCGTCACGTACGTGCTGGGGTGAGTTGGTTAGGGCAACATTCTCGAACTCGCTGGGGCGTATGGGTGGGGTCGTGGCCGAGGCCTCAGTCCCAGGGTCCAGGTTTCACAACTAGTACTCCTCACGCACGCGCTGGGGTGTGAGTGGGAGGGCAAAATTCTCGAACTCGTTGGGCGTGGGTGAGGCGTCGTGGCCGAGGCCTATTTCCCAGGGTCCAGGTTTCACAATGTGTACTCGTCACGTACGCGATGGGGTGTGAGTAGGGAGGGCAAAATTCTCGAACTCGTTGGGTGTGGGTGAGGCGTCGTGGCCGAGGCCTATTTCCCAGGGTCCAGGTTTGAGAACTAGTACTCGTCACCTACGTGCTGGGGTGAGTTGGGGAGGGCAACATTCTCCAACTCGCTGGGGCGTGCGGGTTGCGTCGTGGTCGAGGCCTAACTCCCATGGCCAGGGTTCACAATTAGTACTCGTCACGCACGCGCTGGGGTGTGAGTGGGGAAGGCAAAATTCTCGAACTCGTTGGGCGTGGGTGAGGCGTCGTGGCCGAGGCCTATTTCCCAGGGTCCAGGTTTCACAACTAGTACTCGTCACGTTCGTGCTGGGGTGAGTTGGGGGGGGCAACATTCTCGAACTCGTTGGGCGTGGGTGAGGCATCGTGGCCGAGGCCTAAGTCCCAGGGTCTAGGTTTCACAACTAGTACTCCTCACGCACGCGCTGGGGTGTGAGTGGGAGGGCAAAATTCTCGAACTCGTTGGACGTGGGTGAGGCGTCGTGGCCGAGGACTATTTACCAGGTTCCAGGTTTCACAATTAGTACTCGTCACGTACGAGCTGGGGCGTGAGTGGAGAGGGCAAAATTCTCGAACTCGTTGGGCGTGGGTGAGGCGTTGTGGCCGAGGCCTAACTCCCAGGGTTTAGGTTTCAGAACTAGTACTCGTCACCTTTGTGCTGGGGTGAGTTGGGGAGGGCAACATTCTCCAACTCGCTGGGGCGTGTGGGTTGCGTTGTGGCCGAGGCCTAAGTCCCACGGCCAGGGTTCACAATTAGTACTCGTCACGTACGTGCTGGGGTGAGTTGGGGAGGGCAACATTCTCGAACTCGTTGGACGTGGGTGAGGCGTCGTGGCCGAGGCCTAAGTCCCAGGGTCCAGGTTTCACAACTAGTACTCGTCACGCACTCGCTGGGGTATAAGTGGGAGGGCAAAATTCTCGAACTCGTTGGGCGTGGGTGAGGCGTCGTGGCCGAGGCCTATTTCCCAGGGTCCAGGTTTCACAATGTGTACTCGTCACGTACGAGCAGGGGTGTGAGTGGGGAGGGCAAAATTCTCGAACTCGTTGGGGCGTGGGTGAGGCGTCGTGGCCGAGGCCTATTTCCCAGGGTCTAGGTTTCACAACTAGTACTCGTCACGTACGTGCTGGGGTGAGTTGGGGACGGCAACATTCTCGAACTCGCTGGGGCGTGTGGGTGGCGTTGTGGCCGAGGCCTAACTCCCAAGGCCAGGTTTCACAATTAGTACTCGTCACGTACATGCTGGGGTGAGTTGGAGATGTCAACATTCTCGAACTCGCTGGGGCGTATGGGTGGCGTCGTGGCCGAGGCCTAAGTCCCAGGGTCCAGGTTTCACAACTAGTACTCGTCACGCACGCGCTGGGGTGTGAGTGGGAGGGCAAAATTCTCGAACTCGTTGGGCGTGGGTGAGGCGTCGTGGCCGAGGCCTATTTTCCAGGTTCCAGGTTTCACAATGTGTACTCGTCACGTACGCGCTGGGGTGTGAGTGGGGAGGGCAAACTTCTCGAACTCGTTGGGCATGGGTGAGGCGTCGTGGCCGTGACCTATTTCCCAGGGTCCAGGTTTCACAACTAGTACTCGTCACGTACGTGCTGGGGTGAGTTGGGGAGGGCAACATTGTTGAACTCGCTGGGGCGTTTGGGTGGCGTCGTGGCCGAGGCCTAAGTCCCAGGGTCCAGGTTTCACAACTAGTACTCCTCACGCACGCGCTGGGGTGTGAGTGGGGAGGGCAAAATTCTCGAACTCGTTGGGGCGTGGGTGAGGCGTCGTGGCCGAGGCCTAATTCCCAGGGTCCAGGTTTCACAATGTGTACTCGTGACGTACGCGCTGGGGTGTGAGTGGGGAGGGCAAAATTCTCGAACTCGTTGGGGCGTGGGTGAGGCTTCGTTGCCGAGGCCTAACTCCCAGGGTCCAGGTTTCACAATTAGTACTCGTCACGTACGAGCTGGGGTGTGAGTGGGGAGGGAAAAGTTCTCGAACTCGTTGGGCGTGGGTGAGGCGTCGTGGCCGACGCGTATTTCCCAGGGTCCAGGTTTCACAATTAGTACTCGTCACGCACGCGCTGGGGTGTGAGTTGGATGCAAAATTCTCGAACTCGTGGGGCGTGGGTGAGGCGTCGTGGCCGAGGCCTATTTCCCAGGGTCCACGTTTCACAATGTGTACTCGTCACGTACGCGCTGGGGTGTGAGTGGGGAGGGCAAAATTCTCGAACTCGTTGGGGCGTGGATGAGGCGTCGTGGCCGAGGCCTATTTCCCAGGGTCTAGGTTTGACAATTAGTACTCGTCACGCACGCGCTGGGGTGTGAGTGGGAGGGCAAAATTCTCGAACTCGTTGGGCGTGGGTGAGGCGTCGTGGCCGAGGCCTATTTCCCAGGGTCCAGGTTTCACAATTAGTACTCGTCACGTGACGAGCTGGGGTGTGAGTTGGGAGGGCAATTTCTCGAACTATTCTCAAAACTATTCTCAATATTCTCCACATCTATGGGGCCCGGGTTTTGCGATGGGGCCGAAGTCTTGTCTCGAGGGTCTCTGATGGCTCGTCACGTCACAAGTTTGTGTCTGTGGGGAGTGTAAATTTCCCACACCTTGTCAATAGGATCATGTGTCTCATGTAAGGAACACACAGGTTCAGTTGTCCATCTAGATTTTTGGCTCTTTATTCATGTTCTTCTCAATTCCTCTTTTACAGGTTCCTCAGCTGGAGTATGATACTGCAAACGAGATTGTTGAGACCCCTCAACCCCCGATTGGAGATGAGGATGATGATGAGGAGGAAGAATCTCCAATCATCGCCACTGTAGATGGTTTGAATGAGGATGATATTCGGCGATCACAGAAGATCAACACCGTTGCAGCACTTGCAGCCCTACGTTTGCAACCGCTTAATATTTCTCGCCACAACATTCCTTTGTGCAGGCTTGTTGTCATGCCGATGGTAAGGCCCACTCTGCAAAGTGATCTTGTCAAGCTTGAGCAGGAATTTGTCCATGGCTATCGTGAAGGTGCCTGTGTTTTTTATGTGTCCCTAACAAACGAGCAAGGTGAAGGGGAGCACGTGTCATCCAAAGACCGTAGTGATTGGGGACCAATATGGCACTCTGAGAGCGAGAAATTTGATCAATATCTTGATTCCCAGGATTCATTACATTTCTTGAAAGGGAATATGTTCTTCATATGCGATGGAAATCACCGTCGTATAGCTTGGATGAACCATATTACTAGACTCTACAATGACGTTCCATCTTGGCATTACTCCGTGGACACAATCATCTTGGAGACCAAGGGTCAACTTGGTGTTCTCATGACCGTCATGAATGTCATAAACAAGTGAGTAAACGATTTCCTACAATAATCCTTTCTTTCAAATTTCAAAGTTTACTAGATTTTTATTATATACGTCTTCTAATTATGATTGATGTGGTCCATGACCTTTAGGCAAACAGAGTATTCCCACGTCAAGACAAATCTTGTTCATCAGCTCTATCAGGTTCGGAAGTTTGGGTCAATGCCGCTCAGTTATTTCTCAGAGCTACTGAGCCCCGAGGAGATGGAAAGATGTCGTAATTCCGTGAAGAGAGGATGGACAAATTTACAACAGGACGTTTTTACTTCTCTCATGTTTAGGGTAATATTTCTGCTTTCACTCCTCTACTGCATTTTTTGTTCACGTGAATGTGTGCATTTTAGTATTAAAATTTGTACCTCTAATATCCTTTTCTTTGGGACCTTCTTTCAGCAAGACATTGCTGCTGCTGGTGACTTAGCTGTGCTTGTTTATCGTGAGGAGACCAAACCAAAAGATGTGACTCGGGAAGGCATTGCGGCTGCTATGAAGATGGGCATCAAGGAAAGGACTTCAAAACTGATTGTTAAGTTAGGGAAGATGACAGCTGTGGCGAATCCAGTGCACGGTCCAGAGTTTCTACAAGAGGTATACATCAATTCATTTCTTTCATTTTTACTTAAAGTTGCTTGTATTTCTGTTGCTCACGGTTTGATTTTCACTTGTTTTTTCAGATTGAGAGGCATTGGACTATGAATGCCTCGCAGTTGGAGCTCACTTTGGACAAGCTTCAGATCATTGCTACAACAGTTGGTCCTCCTCACCACAAGCTCCGATGGCTGAAGTGGTGGAACTCCTCTGTGCACACACGAGAGGCAGTTCGTTTTCCTTTGAGGCCAGTTAACGCTCTGGACCTCAATTCCTTTATTCTGAAGGCCGCCTGGTGGGGAGGGGTGAGTTTCTCTATCAATATTGATTTAGTTTGTTTACATTCTGTCTCTACTATCATACTTTATAATTTTATTGTTTCAATTTCATAACTATATTTTCTGTAGATTGAGGACTACGCCGTGGAGTTGTTTGAAACTATTGTCCACAAAGACAATGTTCCTTTGAACATGGATGTCCCAGCAGAGCCCATGACACTTTCCCAATTCATAGAGTATTGGCGAGTGAAGATTTGGGACAGGGCATTTGTTAACGTTTTCAAGGGGGCTGAAGCCTTCAAGAAATCAATTGCCTTCAAGGATTTCAAGGGTTCTGATCTCGTGGTCAAACGTGTAGTCTACAGGTATTTTTTCTTTTTGTCTAACTTGATTTTAAGGTAAACCATTACTTTTTTAAAGTTACACATAATATTGCATCAAATGATAATACTAATTGCTCAGTATTGTATGGCTACAGGTATTTCAAGCATGAGTTACTGGAGAAGAAGGCAATTGCCAAGACAAATCTTCCCGTGTTCTTTGAGAGTTGGATGGATCCTTCTTCTGAGTATTGCATGTTCTCACCGCAACAGTTGAAGACGTGGACCAGCACACATCTCAAGGGGGTTGGCTGGTATTTGGACTGTGGGTTGGGTTATGTACATGCAGAGGAAAAGGATCTCAAATCCTCAGCCGAGACTGCCGATACACCTGCCCTGTTGGTTGGTGAATTGGAGAAGCTTGATGACGAGGCGCGGCGTAAACTCATTGCTAAGGTTGAGGCTGAAGACAAGAAGAAGGCGTTGAAGATTACTCAACATGAAGAGAAGGTGGCCGCCCGGGAGCAAGCCAAGATTGAGAAACAAGCAGAGAAGATTGCCAAGAAGGAAGAGAAAAAGAAGAATCCAAAGGTACAAGAAGTCCCAAAGCCTTCTTCTTCTAGTATTGTTGATGCAGAATCTCAGCACCAGAGCCAGGTGCAGCGGGGTACCAAGAGGGATTCTGGGTACTTGGAGCTATCGCAAGACAAGGCCTTTTGTGGCCAAATTCGTGATGTGGTGGACTTAGGAGAGGACCAGGACATCGACGAGTTGGTACTCAACACATCACTTGCAGCTGCTCTTCCACAGGATGAAGATGACCCTGTTCCAAAGATGTTTGAAGAGATTCAGAGGTTTTTGGATGAGGTATGCGGTTTGACATACTTCTTGGACTCTTTATACTTCAATTTATTTTGTTGAAGCTTGTCTGGCAGTTTTAATTTACTTACATGTGTATGTTTTATTTCTTGTAGCACAAAGCGGACCGCCCACGAGTATTCAAAGGGCATTCGTGCAAGGATCCATGTGTAGATTTAATTCTTGTAGACATGCCCGAGAACCTGCCTGTTCCCACCATCTCGGATCCGCCGGGACAGATTCCACCATGGAATGCAGCAGAGGACGATTGGCTTGATCCCATTTTTGATTTTGCAGACAATTACTTAGTTGATGATGGCGCTATGATCATTGTGCATCCATATAGGCAATCAACCAAGGCTAACATACTTGGTTACGGTAATGCAACGGGTTTTACGTTGTACAAGGATTGGACTTGCATGAATCGACTCCATTTAGCATCACCAGTCAACCATCTGAAGACGGTAAACTCTCATGCACTACCTACTATTTAAAAATTCATTATTATTTTGCTATTACTATTAGCTAACTCTTTTGGTTCTATATGTTGCAGACTCAGCGTTTACCTCTTGGTTCGTGTGTTGCCCGAGGGTGCTCCTGCACGGTTTGCATTTCGATCTATTCCAGCGCTTGAGGCTATGGGATTAGATGTGGGATGTGATGACATGTTACAGAATTTCACCACCAAGAGTTCACAAAAAATGAATGGAATCAAGCCTTGGCGAGGTCCTCGTGAGAAGGATAGCCAGTTCATACAGATGCTGATTGAGGCTTCTTCTCGCCCCAACGATGTTGTCTTGGATTGCACCGCTATGACAGGTTTTCATTTCTAACATTCTTTCTCGGTATTACTTGGGTTTTATTTCTTCTATTATTTGTTATTTCTTTCTATTTGTTTCAATTTCTCTTTCACTTACTCGGGCTAATTTTTATATGTTTTGTTTATCTATGCCTTTTTTTAGGTGCGTCATTGTTGGCATGCCGCCGCGTGCAACGCCACATTGTGGCACTGGAAGACGACCAAGAGCTATATGATGGACTGCTTTTGTCTATGCGACGTGTCCCTAAACCCGAACCCGCGCCAGTCGTTGCATCATCATCTGCAACAGAGGATCCAGACGCAGTTCCATCAGCGGTCGTTCGAGTGTTGAAGAAATCTCGATTCAGTAAGTAAGTTTGAATTCAATCATTCCAATTGATACAGTTTTGTTTGATGATTTCTTGATCACTTTGATCTCATTTTCATTTTTGTTTGTGCAGAAAAATGAAGACCACGTATTCTACCGTGCAGAGGCCATTTTTTGCACGGCCAGAGTTTCTTGAGAGCCCACCCAAACCTTTTTAGTTGCCATGCTACATTGAGCCAGTTGCACAGGCTCTTGTAGGACATGGTATGAGGGATCACATTCCAAAGCCAAAGGTGTTGAATTCTGACGCACTTGTATACTTTGATGTTGAGGCTGAAGAGTCTGATTGTAATGGTATTAGTTCACCGAGCCGCTCTACATCTAGCTCTTGCTCAGGGTCTACTGCTAGCGGTAATTCTAGTGATGATTGAGAGGAACTTCGATGTTCTCTCCACATATTTGTACTACTTTCTATTTTATATTTGTAGTGAGACTAAAAGGGCCACTACTTTGGATTTTTACATCTGTGTTGTACTCCACATTGCTAACCATTCTATTCTCCTACCTCATTGATTTGTTCAAACCTTTGGTAATGTTGCATTTTTGAATGTCCAATCTCTACACCCTAATTCCTCAAATTTTCATTTTTAATTTGCATAGATGTAGTATGTGAATTACACCGATTTCACATTTAAGCTCTAAACCACTCCAATTAAATGCCATCCGTGATGTACTTCACTTTGCTAAAATCCTAAACTTTACTATCCAACCTCATTGATTTGTATACTCTCTTGTTCATGTATAATTTTTCAACGTCTAAACGATACACCCTAAACCCTAAACTCTAAATTTTTCATAAACTATTTGCATACATGTATGTAAATGGAAAATTTTCAGATCAATTATACTCCAAATTCAATACATACTGAATCCACGGTTATAGGTCTCTTACAGAAAAAAACGTAAAAAAATTGAAAATTTTCTAGGCTCTCAGGCTCTCAGGCCCTCAGGCTCTCCTCTCTAGGCTCACATCCTAGCATTCCCGGAAGTAGGGAGGCCCTGTCCCGGCCCTAGACTACATGGAGAGTCCACCAATCACGAATCAGCAACTCTTCACTGCCACTTCAAAAGCTGTTCACTGCCACTTCAAAGCTAACACACACGAGAAGTGCAATCCAAAACAAAAAAAGGCCGTAATTCAAAGTTGGCGAGTATCTTCAATTGCATGGCGGAGGTCTTCTGAGCCACCTTGTTGTGGTACTGTAGCGCGCAGAAAGCTAGCAGGTGCCGTGAATTCAGGAGTCAAGAACCGCACATGTCTTTCCCCCGTACCGTGCAGCTGGCCACTGCTTCCCACATTTTGCTACGAAATCCAAGGAGGGTTACCGTTACCCTCAAGATTGGTGAAATTCGGAGAGACAACAGGGAAGAATTGCAGCATTCTCATAAGAGGATTGAAGTAGTAAGGTGAAGGCCAGCATTCTTGCACTTGCAGATTCATTGCGGAGGTGTCGCACGGCAGGGAAGGTGTCGACGTTGGCAAGGGCGGTGTCGTCGATGACTGCCATTGCGAAATGGTCGATGACTGCCAGAGCGAACTGGTCGATGACTGCCAGAGCGGACTGAGCGGTATTGACGTGCTAGGAGGGGCAGAGACGGTGTTGGCATCGGCAGAGGTGGTGTCGACGCTTGCAAGCGCGTTTCCGTCGCGGCGCCCACGCCGTCTCCCGCCTTGCGCTCGCTTCTCAGCGAGTAGATGCTCCCGCTCCGCCCGTTTAGCTTCCCTTTCTGCTTTCCTCTGCTGCACTTGCAAGGTCCGATTTTCCTTCTCTATTCTCCTGATCTCCTTTGTGGCCTCCCGTTCTTGAGCTTTCCTTTTTGCCTCGTTTGCATTAGCCTCCCTCTGAGCTAGCAACCGCTTACATCCTTCTGTGTATGCTGGAGAGGTCAAAATTTTGGATCTTGTGAAATATAGCAATGGTTGTTGTTGTTTCCGTTTTCTTGCTCGTATGATCTCAGGGAGGGCAAGAAATCTGCCGATGTCTTCTTCGTTCTCTTCATGTAACCGCTCGCGCAATCCAGGATCGATTTGCACATTCCTCTCCATCTCGTCATAATCGCCGTCGGGACCATCGGGCAGATCCACGTAGTAATGCACCCTACTTGCAAATTCACTTGCTGGGGCATCATCGTCGAGGCGCTCGTCCTGGAGTTCGCTTGGATCGCTGGAGGAGTCGTCGCCGGCGTCATCGTCGATGTAGCTGGGTCCGAGGTAGCCGGGTCCTAGACCTTTCTGTGCATCTGCAGAGCCACGGCTGCTGCGGGCCTCGTCATTGCCCGTCCCGATCAGGCTACTGTCTCTGCCGGTTGCCCCGCCCTGCTGTACAATGTCCACGTTTTGAGACAGGCCCTCTTCAAAACCCACGGCAGTACTCATTGCGGAGAGTGCTATGGTTCGATCAAAGGGCCAGATACCCGTTTTCTTAAACCCTGATTTTATGTTTTTTTCTGTTAAAGCACATTTCAATGCCTTTGATGTCCATTCGCAAAGCTCTGATTTTGTCACGCGCTTGTTCTTGTTCATGACAGTCCATGCATCTCTGATTCTCCTGAACGTTGTCTTGAAGGGCTTGAAGCATGAGACGTCCAAGGGTTGCAATGCATGACTTGTGTGAGATGGTAGGGCAACTATATCTAAACCAGACTCCATAGAAATCCTAACCACCTCTAGTGTCATGTGGGAATTATGCCCGTCGAGAATTAGAAGATGTCGGTTTTGTAGATCTAGACCCGGTCCTTTTTTGAGGCATTGTATGAAGTGTGAGATCCAACTTTCAAAAAGCCATTTCGTCATCCAAGCGTTAGGCTGCATTCCCATCACAGCCCCTTCCTCACACTTTGCAATGTAATCCTCTAGAAAATAATGGCCTTTTAGAATGTAGAAATTAGGAATGCATCCTCCATTTGCGTTTATACATGATAGTACAGATAGGTGCTCCCATTCATTAGGCTCTATGGAGTGGACAGATCTACTGCCTCTTTTGGCCAAAACCGTTGCTCCACCACTTCTCCCCGCTTGAACCCTAGATTCATCGCAGTTCCAAATATGGCTTGGAGGATAGTGGTAGGTGGAGTAGAGATACTCTAAATTGCAATAGAGTGTTAACTTTCTGTGGTTGCCAGGCATAAGGCACGAGCTCTAGCAATCTCTAATCCTTGTGATCTTCTTGTTGCAATCTCAGGGTGTCTACCCCTAAATCTTTTTAGCCACCCTTTGCCTGGCACTCCTATTGCACTCCATGGTGTCTTTCTTGTCTGTGTTGCTAACGCTACTTTTAAACGCAGTTCTCCTGGAGTCAATGGATGCCCTAGATCTTGCATCTTAAATATGTAGTCCACAATCTTTTTTTCTTCATCAGGTTTTAAGATTGGTTGTTTACCTCTTTGTCTTGTCTTTGTTCTGCCATAGAGGTGGTCCCGAAGTGACGACATTGGAATGCCGTATATTCTTGCCGCTTCTCTGAACTTCACGTAGTCGTCCGTGATGGCGTTCATAGCTTTCTCCAGGTTCTCAGAACTCCAGCTTCCTTGCTTGCCTTTCTTCACGTTGTTGCCGCTCCCGCAGCGTACACCTTGCTGGACGTCGCTGCAGTACTGGTCGCCTTGGTCGTCACTGTTGTCATTGCACTCCTGTGCACACGCCACCAGGAACTCATCTGCATCATGTTGTTCATCAGTCTCACCGCCACCATGAAGTCCACGACAGCCTGAGTCGTCATTGCTCCAAGCAGCAGAGGGTCCTCTTGAGCTTCGCAACCTCCGCTGCAAATTTCGATGTCGGTTGCTAGATCGCTGTTGGGGAGCAGAGAGGAGAAGATCATCGAAGTCAAAGTCTGGATCCACAATCGGAGCTCCCGTACTCGCACCAGCATCTGCTCCCGACGGAGCCCATGCAC
The DNA here is from genome assembly GCA_022496805.1 of Pohlia nutans. Lineage (NCBI taxonomy): Eukaryota > Viridiplantae > Streptophyta > Bryopsida > Bryales > Mniaceae > Pohlia > Pohlia nutans. The sequence goes on along the minus strand of CM040095.1, from coordinate 14,948,755 downwards.
AGATCACTCTCAGGCTGTCGTTGTAGACTCTAGATCACTCGTTGTATCACTCTCGTTGTAGACAGATCAGTCTCCATCGTCGTACACAGATCACTCTCAGGCTCAACCACTTTGAGCATGCATTCCCAACCCTGTTCTTAAGTGTGGCCATATTGGGCGTCGTAATAAACATGCTGCTGAACCAAAATCAGCTTGCAAGATTTTGATATTCAGTTTTCGCCGCCATTGTTCACCATGCAATCAAGGATGCTGATCTAACTCAATTAAGTTCCATACTTATACTAACTGCCACCACTAATCGCCCACCTCACCATTAATTTTGGCTTAATTAACCACCTTCATCTGCACACCTAAAACCATGAATCGCACACCCTACAACCATGCACCGCACGTTGCACATTCAATAACCACACAAAAAAAAATTATTTCCATTCTGCCGGCAGAATTCCAGCTTTCCTGCGAGATTACAGCTTTTCACAGACGGTTTCTGGCACCCGAGGCTCATTCGTAGGGTGCGATTTTCGGTCCTGTGTGGGTTTCGCACCCCCTACCTTACATTTTGATAGTTATATTATTTTCGGTGTTCATGTTGATAATCTAATATAAATTCGTTTTTTAGGTTGTGGCTGAAACTTCTTTTTCAATGAAGAAGCTACTTGCTAAAGGCAATTGGGTTTTTAAGGTTGATTGTCCTAGTACAAACCACTTAAGCAGTCTGACCTATTTTTGGCAGTGGTAAATCTGAAAAAAAATCATAACCGAGTTCGAAATGGGAGTTCATGAGGATCGCAAAAAATTGCAACATATAGTTTGCATTTCTCAATTTTACACAAAATTCCAAAGTGCAAAGTAACCATTGACCCATATTTGATATACTATTGTTCTATGATCAAACTTTGGTGGTCCTACTTTCTGCTTATGATCAAACCCAAAACCGCCCACTACATGATGCATGAACTAAAAACTACTTTGGGCAAAAACCAAGCATGCTGCGAATGAAAACCAAAATTGCGGGCTTTAAAAACTGTTAATGCTGCAAATGAAAACCAGTGGCGCAATGCACAGGAAGGTGCCCCTTGTAACACTCAATTCCCTAATTTTGCACTTGGCCAAGTGCACTCATTTCATGAGCAAACTTGGCTATAAAAAAAATTGTTTGAAAAAATCTGTAAAAACAAGGATTTTTGTCTTTCTACAATCTCTTCATTGTAAAGAAACAATTATTTATTTTATTTTTTATCCTTATCTTTATCTTTTCTTTTTCTTTTATCTTGTTTTTTTTCCTTGTCTTCTTTCTTGTCTTCCTCTTGTCTTCCTTCTTCTTTTTCTTCTAGTCTTCCACTTGTCTTTTTTTTTTCTTCACCTTGCCATTTTTGGAGTTTAAACGATAATTTTTTTTTTTAAAATAAAAAGCAGGGAGCAGGCTGAATCCAATACATGCCCCAAAAAAATTATTTATTTATTTATTTTTCCGGTTTTTCCGGGCAGGGAGGGTCCGCGCGCGCGAACTCTACTCTTATTTTGACCCTCCCTCCCTCACTCCCCCCTCTCCCCTATATAAATCCTCCCTCACTCTTCCTTCCTCCCCTTTTCCTCTCTTGTTCTTCTCCCTCTCTTCCTTCTCCCTTCTCTTCAATATAAAGGAAGAAGAGAGAAGAGGAAAGAGTAGTGAGGGAGGGAGAATGAGAGAGGGTTTATAATGGGGAGAGGGGAAAAAAAAGAAAGGAGAGGAGGGAAGGAGAGTGGATCAAAAAAAGAGTAGGGTCCGCGCGCGCGGACCCTCCCTGCCCGAATTCAGCCTGCTCCCTGCTTTTTAGTAATTTTAGTTTTTATCGTTTAAACTCCCAAAATGGCAAGTTGAAGGAAGAAAAATGAAGACAAGTGGAAGACTAGAAGAAAAAGAAGAAGGAAGACAAGAGAAGACAAGTATGAAGACAAGTGGAAGACTAGAAGAAAAAGAAGAAGGAAGACAAGAGAAGACAAGTAAGAAGACAAGAAATAAAAACAAGATATAAGAAAAGATAAAGATAAGGATGAGAAATAAATTAAACAATTGTTTTTTTACAGCGTGAGGGATTGAAGAAAGACAAAAATCCCTGTTTTTAAGAGATTTTTTCAAACAATTTTTTAAATGCGCTTGGGGGCCAAGTGCATGATTATATGGTCAAGTGCAAAATTAGCGAATTAGGTGTTTTGTGTGACTCAAAACCGCCATCGGATTCTCTCAAACCCAGTCAAAAAAATAGTATGGAACCGCGTGGGCCCTTGGCCAATGCCACAGGTGGAGGTCGCTTGCTCCACCGTTGCTGGTCCTCGGGTATGGATCACCGACGGCTCTTTCCGGCCCTGCCCTTGCACTCACTGCTCTGGCCTCCTCCGCTCATCGCCGCGACTCTGCTAGGAAGGGCGTACTTGTGTCGAAATTGGAAGAACTTGTAATGATTGTTGGAATTGCGCCATGGGTCTCATAGATTGTAGAAGGATGTTAAATTGCAAAAGAGGAGGGAGGGTGGAAAATGAAGGGAAGAAGAAGTCTGGTGGGTGTTGCTATGGGAACGATGCGCCATGCATGTGTTGCATGTACGCTCCGAATTGTGGCATGGACGGTTGGTATTGATGTGGCCCGGAGCTGCCTTGCTGCTCCGCGCTTAAAGACGCTGCTCCGGCTCTAACTTCTCCCTCGCCTAAATGTTCGTCTGTAGTCTGTGTGACCCCTCTGGCGCGACGCCCGACTTCGCGACGCCCTTTCTCTGCGGCCTTCCTCGTCCGGGCAGCTGCAGCTTCGTAGAGGCGCGTGGCCATGGTTGCCGCCGCGGCTTCCTTCGCAACAGCTTTCTCCGCGGCCACCGCAGCCCTCTCTTCCGCTCGTTGCGTTTAAAGGCAGAGGCTGTCCTCTCTGTCTGCAGTCTTTCTCGCATTTCCCTCTCAGCAGCTTTTTTTTTTCGTCTTCTCTTTGTTGCTTTTGTCTCTCCTTTTTTCCGAGTTACGCTTTCCCTTGCATTTATGACTCCCACTGCTACATTCTCACACTCAGGGCTTGTAAGAATCACAAACTTGGCAAAATCGACGATAGGATCTCTACGCTTAGAGGTCGCCCTCGGTGCAAAACTCGGGAGTTGGAGAAATTGTGTGATGGAGTCTCGTTGTGGGACGTCGGGATCGAGACCTGCTACCTCCTCGTTAGCTGCAGCAAGGTTAGAGGGGTCCACGTGCACAAAAAAATGCTACATTTGAGCGGAGGGTTACCGACCGAAGTCGACCTTGATGTCAAGGCTCTCCACCTCACCAGGTTTTTCATCCCCCTATTGTGCCGTTACTTCGACTGGCTTGCATGTGATCTGGTGCTTCGGCTAGTGGCCCCGTTAGTCTTGACTCTTCTGTATTTGCAGCACTGCTAGAATCTCGCTGGTCGTTGCCGGTTTCCCTCTCCCGAGCGTATATTTCTGAGGACACCAAGTAGCTGTCAATAGCATGAGGATTGAGCGGAAATATTCCAGCCCTATGAACCCACTTTGTTGAATTCTAAGAGGGTTTTTTAGATAGAGAGAAATACCTATTCAGCTAGGATTTCTTTGTCAGTTGTCTAGTTAATGTTGCGTGACATTCAAAGTCCCGGTATTCACAAAAATGCCCCTTGAATGGATTGAAAACTAACACATCAAGCAGTTGTAATGTGTGTGATGTGTGCGAAGGTAGGCTTATTAAATCAAGACCAATTGTTTTCATTGCCCGTGCAACTTCTAATGTAACGTGAATGTTATGTCCATCCAGCATTCTAGCACAAGCATATGGCGTCGCGTAGGTGATATGCCAATCGTACGTTGGATAGATGCAACAAAATAGGATATCCAGGCTGAAAGGATGTAAGAGGTCATTCACACTCTCGGTTGCATTGACATAGTTGCGCCTGCCTCATAGTGTTGAATGTAATTTTTTCTAAATCTTCTGCCCCAAAATATGTAAAATGAAAGAATTACATATCGAGCTGCGTTAACGCAAACGAGGACAGAAAACCACTCCTACTGGTTGGGTATGATTGATTGTTCGCGCATGGCGCCAATTTAGGCAATCACCATTCTTCCACTGCTTTTGCCTGCAATTTGCCTTTATGATTCCTTTCACCCTTAAACTCATCATTACATGCATGTTCATGTGCATTTAAACTACGTACTGCTTGCATTCATGTATGACTTAGTTGATGACATTTTAATTAAAAAAAACAACATTCATGTACTTTTTAATTTTTCAATGAAATGATTTCTTCAAGACTTAAGTTCATTACTTGTATTTTTACATGTTTTGGACTCTGAAGCTTAATATCGTGTGTTGGGTGGGGTTGCTTGAAGTAGACTAAGAAGAATTCATACCAAAGAACGCTCACTGTTTTGGCACAGATTGACACGGTGGTCAATTTTAATAGTTATGCCATTTATAGTAAGCATATTTTGTTTTGTAACTCTATCTATGCAAAATTCCTTAACCCCTAAAGGACCAAAAAGCCTGAATTCAGCCTCACATTTCTTTAAGCAATTTTGAGTAGGTCCAAGGTTGACTTCATTATGTTCAAATTTCTTTTTTGTTTTGACTAACGCACCCAATGCTCTTCACTGATTACGGTGATATAAAATTCGGTCTCATCTGAATTATATTATTTATGATATAATTGATTGAATTTATCATTTTAAAACCGTGAATCCTTTGTAGTTATTGAGGTTTGCCAGATGTACACTTTGTGCCTTGTGAGAAACTTTTGCTAGATCCTGCTTTTTTAATGTCATAGAGATGGTATTCCAGAAAAAGTAAGAGTCTGAAATTTTTTGAGATATGAAATTTTTTGTTGTGAAAAGTTATAGGCAAAGAACACATTACTTGTTTGGGCGCCGTACTCCTTGCAGTTCCAGATGCGCTTGGGCGGGTACTTGTGCTCTCCGTAAAGCCGCTCCAAGTTCTCATACAGGAGTTGGACATTCTCCGGGCACAACGCCTTCACCCGTGCACTCTCAAGTCCTTGCGCAACTCTGATAGTTAGCTCCGGGTGGCGGCGTTTGAACCAATGCATCCACTCGCCACCGCAAATGCCATCTTTGAAAGGTATCCATATGGTTTTTGTTATCTTATACACTTTCATTCTTAATGCGCTTGGTGATAAGTCGTGTCCACAATCGCACATCATAATCAAGAATTATGATGTACTGGATTGAAGACCCCTTTGGCGCCCCATTTGCGAGTCCTAGTCTTGCCATAAGCTCAATCACAGAACGATGAGTACAGTATGTGATTATCACACGTTGTTTGCCTCAAACTTTTGCCATCGTCAACATCGGCTATTGCTTTGCATAGCTCATCATGAGTCGTGTTCCTATTCTTGCAAATTCTTTGTCTTCTCCCTCGTGGTTGGCGGACAGGGGGGCAGTTTGGACTGTGGAGGGCTATGGTGGGCTAAAGAACGGGCAACAAGCGAGAACCCCCAGAAGCTCGGTTCGTGAAGAGAGGCACCCTGGAGACCGTGGCCAAGGAACCTCGGCCTTGCCAACTGCCGTGAGCCCTTGCCCGTTGAGCGGAAGAGGACCTTCGGCCCTTGCTGCGATGATGAGACGTCGTTGTCGTGGCTCCTATGCGCTCCAACACCGGCTTGTTGCGCCTGCACGGGCCCTCTATGAATTACGTGTGAGTTCTCAATGCCCCACGCCTCCACTTTCTGAGCATCCGGCAAGTTTGTGGCACCTCTAGGACGTGCGCTCCGTTAGTTCTTCCTCCCGCGGGCTCGTTCTCGTTTTACAAGTTTAAACTCACTGTAGTCACACATTTGTGGCTCCTGGCAATCATCCTCCTCACCGCCTCTGCTAAAGAACTCTTCCTCCTCTGAAATTTGCGCCCCTTCACCAGATTTGCACGCCAAATCTTTGTTCTCCAGTTCATCCTCCAAATTTGAAAACTCCTCCGCAACTGCAAGGTCTACAGCCGCCATCATGTCGCCTTACTCTTCTACCTGCAGTTTACATGTACACAAGACATTGTATTAATGTTGTAGCATTTTGGTACACTTTGAGTCTACAAACTTGAAGCATGAGAATCTGAACTAAAGTATGGCATCATGGAGAACTTGGTTGTCTAACGTATTCCACACCCTTTTCTCGATGCACTCTCAGAATCACAATTCTGAACGCTCCCTCTTCCTATAAGCAATCATACTCGCATTCATGTTTATAGACCCCCTTATGTTGATTCATAAAGTTTATTTTTCTATACTAGATTATGTCCATTTTTGTCACAACATGGGCACGATGTAAATCACTAATGGCACTGAAATCTACTTGGCAAGTGTGATCTCGATGTCAGCTTCTGAACCACAGGCCCTCATGCTTTAGTTAGAAAACTGTTTGCAATATTAACCATTTACGATTTTCCAGTTGTATCATTCATAATATCATAGAAAAGCAAACCCGTTTTAGTTGTCGTCCCATACTGCATTCCACAGCAACCCAAAACCAACCTTGAATGAACCTTGAATTGCCGCAAGTCCCACAAAGCACGGCATTCAGTTCTTACTATGGCGGAATTCAGACAAGTCAACGTAATGGTTTTGGGGGACTGATTGGTAATATATAGGACAACCAACCGTAAATTGTGATTGAAGAGGCGTCAGTTTCACTACAATCTAAAACAATGTAGAATCATAACTAAAGTTCTAAAAAAACACATGAATTTTTTTGACTATGTGCCTTTTGTAAAAATGAACTTTAGATTTAGTACTGATTATTGAATTCATAAATTTCTCTTACTATAAGAAAGTGTCGCTTGATGAATTGTATGAAGTCCTCTTATTAATAAATTTGCGATCGATTTTAATATAATGTATTTACACCGTTTCTGCGACTTCTATTGAACGTCTTTTATCATTTGTCTTTTTAGTCTCGCACTTTTCTATTTCTTTATTTATTTATTTTCTAAAGTGTTCTAAATTGTATGCCCGCAGAGGCCGGCCCTATTGAGATTTCCGTTTTGATCCAGGTCTTCTTCAATCCTTTGTAATTGAAGAAGACTATTCAGTATGCTAGGGGATAGTTTAACGCAATCGATTGCATATATTGTACATAATTCAAGAATGTAGTAGTCTTGGGCAGACAATTATAGTCTAGGGTCAACAAAACTTAGTGATTTATTTTAGGGTATGACAATTTGTGAGAGATTAGTTGAATGTAACGTTTTGTAGGACAATTTGAGTTGTAACCAAGAATTATTATCCAAAAAAATGAATTATCATAGAAGCTAAAAAACTGATTTAGAAATTTGATTCATTATTAATATTTTGAAAATATTGTGATCTCTAAATAAATAGATTTTTTTTATGATCTTGATTTTTTAACAGAAAGAACTTATGACTAGTAGTCCATATCGAATTGCTTCAGGAATGATTAATATCTAACTCATACTCATGCATAACATAATTAATTTAACATAGCTTACTAGATTTTTTTGAATATACCTAATTTGCAATCAAAACAGTGATAAGTTTATTGTTAAGACTGAAGAAAAGTTTTCCATAAATAAAAAAAAAAAATAATTGCAATTTTTATTATATACAAATATATTTGGATCATTTTGATTAAGTCGATAGACGCAGAGACTATTGCTTGATAAATAGTCCTATCCTAAAAGTTTAACAAAGTTAACTTTTATCTCCAAAATATCAAATTGGAGTCATTTTGTACCTTAAAATCGATCTTAGTCACTAGACAATAATTGATTTAGCCTTCTCCATTTAAAAATATTGACTTCAAGGAATTTCTTAGCTTTTGTTTCTCAAAATTTTATGCATTATAATTATTGATATAAATGCTTCAATGAATCAATCTTATTTAAAAAACATTAGGTACAGGGTTATGGTATAAGGCATTTAATACTTGAATTTCATCAAACTTTCATTTAAAACTAAATAGAGGTTTCCTTTGAAATTATGTCAAGCCTTTAATTTTTGAATTATAAGTCCTTTGAAAATAATAGTAAGTTGACTTTCTATTAAAAATTTATGATGATTTTTCTTTAAATAAAAAGATCAACCTAACTACAAACGATGTTTTCGTAGTCAACCCAAGGAACAATCAAGTCCCATAGGATTAGTTTTAAAAGAATAATAGGGAAAAATCTAGAATTTGACAAATGAAAAAGACAAAAATGGATTGGGGTTTTGGAAAGCTCATGTAAAAGCCAGGCTAGATCCCCAAGTTGCGCCAAATTTGAAAATTTATGGAAACTTCCACAATCAAATAAAAGAATCAAAAAAATGAGAGTAGCTGCAGACAACGACAGATCAAGGCATGGTACATCACATTTGGCTTGCCTCCTTTTATTGTTTCTATTTTAATTGTAAGCAAGGCATGCCACATTTTTTTTATCGCCATGTGGTGCGATGAGAGAGGGGTTATGGCACTAGATTTTGAAGTATGTGGGATACATGCGTTGTGAGCCTCCTCGTTCAAACATTGTCCATTATCAATAGGGGTTGGTAGAATAAATTAATTTTTTAAAGTTATTGTTGTGTCTGCCACTTTGCCAAAGTTTTGGACTGCAAAATAAATAAATAAACATTGTCGTTGCGGTGTTGGCCCTCTAGCAACGCCGCGAGGTCAAGCTACCATGTTGTCTAGCTAGGCGCTGCAGGACCATGTAGGCCGGACCTTTTTTTTTGCACTGCCAGACACTTTAAAAAAGGATGTTGCGACTATAAGTCAACCAGCTCCTGCCCAACTCTAGCTCATATTTTTCCCCGGTTCTTTCATTTGATTGCGGATTGTTTCACAATTTTCATAATCCAACGCAACTTAAGAATCTAACTTTGTATTTTCAGCAATATTCTAAAGCATCAATCCTTTTTATTTTGGATTCACAAAAATTTAAGTTTTCCCCATTATTTTCTCATAACTAAGCATATGGCTTACTTTGATCTTTAATGGTTAATGAATGGTTTGTTTCAATTAATTGGAAATGGCCTTTTTGTGTTAAATAGGTAGTACTTTGTGAAGATATTGTGAACCAGGTAGTAAATCATCAAGTGTATGTGAACCGAGTAGTACTCTAGATGTTGTAATCTTATTGTTGAGAGCCAATGAGATTGTGCAAAATTAAGACCAAATTTTATAGGGTAAGATATGGTATTGTTAATACATGGTTTATGTGCTAGTACAACAATTCTATTGTTTAACAAAGCTGGATCTTTACACCACCAAAAGAAGGTGTTGTTTTTAAAACTCTTTTCAACTATAAATTTTGAAAACAATGTTATTTAATAGTGTTGAAAACAACACTCTTTGTAAGTAGTACACTAAATAGTGTATTTAGTGTGAGGCACTGTAATTGCAAACATCACTCTAAATATCAAAAAACCTACTTTTGTAAAAACACTAAATGTGAATTCTCACACTATTTATGAAGAATAGTAACGTTTTGACATTGTGATCTTTTGAGATATGGATATTCAGTGTGAGTAACGAATGAAACTTGAGATGAAATTTTAGATGGAAAAACTGAAATTTTAGAAATGGAATGAATCAAATTGGATGATAACCACGTACCAACACTAATTACTCACAAATTGACAATTAGTGTTAGACAAGTAGTAGGGGTAAGCACATTATTCATCACCTCACACTAAATACACTATTTAGTGTAGTAGTATGGAATGATTTGATTTTGTATTCTAGGTTTTAACATATCGTACTTTGGCAATTATGTATTTATGTACTAGAAGCACCCTGAACACAACCATATTGAATGAGATATGTCGAGTGCCTTTCCAATTAGCTTGAATCCCATAGTGTCAAACAATGGCTCTTTAAATCTAAGTTTAGTTCAATATATCCTATAATTTAGTTAATAGGTCTATTGACTATTTGGTGAACACATTTGGTATGTGAGTAAGGAGAACTTTAATTTAAAAACCCTTCAAAGCACATATAATAAGAAATTTTCTATTTTTGCAATTGACCAAGTCCAATCATTTCAAGACCTAATTTTGCTAGAAAGGAAAATTTATCTAAAAAATTGACGAAAAAACATCAATTTCTTTCTTTGTTCAAACTTGTAGTATATTGCAATAAAATACTAATATTTCAGTATTTTCACAACAAAAATTTGAATTTCATTTATTTTTAAAATTTTGAGATTGATTATTTAAAAACTATTACAAACTATGAATAGATTAACCCCTAAAGGACCATGCTCATTCCTAAAATTTTATCACTTTCTTGTGATGCTTTCAAAAAGGCAATTGTATCTCTTGATTGGTATTCATGTAGAAAACTTCACCGTTGAAACTCAAAGAGGACTTAGTCATGAGACTGTACACCAATTTTCAGAACAATCTACCGTATATATTACATGATTATAAGGTTTGATCATAAGTTGATTTCTGAAAATTTTGAACAAAACCAACAGGTCATTCATTGCAAGCTTTCTTATAAATTAAAAAACCATGATTAGCGTTTGAAAGTTTAGGAGCATACAAAGATGTACTATATTTAGGTGCTCATAAAAAATGGTGTTTTAACCCCTAAACTTCCTTGTGTTTTTGGGAGCTTGAAACCTCAAAACTGCGATTTTCTACCTCTATGTACTCCCGGGGATGTGAACCAAGTTTTTTTACTTCTTTTAGAATTCCAACCGTAAGATCTTGTACCTAAACCTATTCATAGCTACTGTTTTTTCAAAAATTGACCATTGGATGTTTATCATTTGCAAGATCATAACATCCAAAGTTTGTGCAAAAGTTTTTCGGGGCATTGCTTGGGAGGCATTGTCTCCATAGTGCAAAGGGGGACTTGAAGATTGTTACTCCAAACATTTTGCTCATATTTTTTTCCATGTAGATAACTAAGTTGGGTACGCTCATGCAAAATTTTAGAGACTCATTACGCGTTTCAAACCTTCATCCAAATTAATTTCCGGAAGTAGGTATAAAAATGGCAATTTGGTGAAACATGCATCACATTAATTGTGTTTGATTTTTGGAAAAAATGAATGGTGATTAGGTACCTCTATGATTTTATAAATTTTAGGCGAAATTATTTTTTTTAAATTTCAAAATCTCAAATTTTGACAGGATCGAAAGAAATGGATGTGAAATTACAAAAAACCTTGGAGGTTGCTGTTCTTTATTTTGGAGGGCTTGAAACCAAAAATTTCAATCAAAAATTTATAAAATCCGAATTTGACTTTGTAATTTGTACCCCACACACCTTGCATGTATGACCACGCCCACGCCAAATTATAGTCTAAAATTCTTAATTTAGACCTTCCATCTAAGCTGCCCGAAACAGCAAAAAGCCATTTTGGCTTTTAAGGGCCTTTAGGGGTTAAAACTAAATACAACAACAATGATTGATTCTCAAAGAATTATGTTTGGATGAAGTGACTTGTTGGTGACTCGTTGAGCCGATGTTTGTGATTGTTATTAACTTTTACATTACAAAAATGTTTTAGAGAATTCAAATATATATTTGGAATATTCAAAAATATTCCAGAATAATATAAAATATGTAGAAAAGATTCCAATTATTTTGAAAAGATTTTGTTTTAAATATATTTAAACATTTTTTGTAATTATTATATAGTGTTAATGATGCAGTAATGGAAAATATTTTACATATTGTACACTTTTTTTTTACGAATGTGACATCCAAGTGTGAAAACGCCCTTCAAGTCATCAACCGCCCTAACTAAAATGTCCCAAGTTTACCAACCTTGACGTTTTAGGGTTTTCCCAATGAATCAATCAACGTAATTGAAAATCTTAAAGGATTTTTGTGTTCTTGTAACGTACATTTTCAATTCTCTAGTTAACATCAAGTCAAAATTATGAAATCCAAACAAGTTATTAAAGTAATGAAATTATTCGAAGACACATTGTGTCCACCTGGTCCTTTAGGGGTTAAGACACTATAGCACCATTGCTAGAGTATATGGAAGAAGACATGAATTTTTTTCCTTATTTTCCTTATTTTATTTCTTTCTTTGTGTAGTACATAGAGGCACATGGCATTAGAAAGATTTTGAGGCCTCGAAAGGGCCACGAGTCGAACTAGCACCCGCATGCACATGAATGAATATAAAAAGAAGAAAAAATCATGGAAATAAAATAAAATAAAATAAAAATAAAGAGTATTAAAAATGTTTAAAGTTATAATCATACCATTATTAAATTATTATTCTTTAAAAATATTATTGAAAAACATTAAAAACAATAAATCCAAATTGGACGTGGCTAAATTTTAACCATATAGGATTCGATTTTAAAAATATTTTATAATATTTTTTATTCAATTTTTGGGTGAAAGCATGGTAAACTGAATCACTAGTGATTCTTGTAAAGAAGCAACAATGCAGGGTTCAAAAATCCATTGAATTTTTATTTTCTGTGAATTTTTTTGTGGATAAAATAAAAGCTACAATGTTTAACAAATTCTAACCAAAAAGACTGAAAAAACATGTTTAGTAACTATTTATGTGTGTTATAGTAAGGTTAAAATGGTCAAAATTGAAAAAGTAGTCCTAATCGAATTGAAAAGTAGATATAAAACATGTTGAAATTATATTAAATATTTATATTTTCAAGATTTTTTTCTTTGGAGCCCTCCAATGCACAATGAGCATATAGAATACATAATTTATATTCATATTGAACATGATTCAATTCATCAAATTTGCTTCCGAAATTTGTTTTAGACATCTATTTTCAAGCTTCACTTTTAGTAACCTTTTTTAAATATTTTATTTTGAAACTTTGGATTGAAGTACCTAATAGAACTATGGAGGGCTTTGCCAAATTAGAACTTAAATATATGAATTTTTAATTGTAATAAATGGCCTTTGATCAAGAAAATTGTAATTTAAGCACTGAGGATGACTTTGATGGTTCACTTTACTGTGCTTTTACCCCTTTAATTTTTATTATTTTTATTTTTATTTTTAGTTTTAGCATGGCATTCTTGGCCAAACTCGCAGTCTTTTGGAGGCCTCAAAACTTTTGTGATGGCTCCTTCTACCATTCTTCAAAACAACATCTAAATGGTACGTAGCCTTAGCCCCTCCACTATGCCATATTTTGTTGTTGTTGTTGTACATCTATATGTTCCCACATTCTCCCATGGCCGCCTTATATACTTTTAATCCTTAAATGACATATGCTTTCCTGATACCACACCCAAAATGTCTTTTAAATTCCATCCTAAGCATGATTCTATTTTTAGTTTACTTTAGTTCTATTCTAAAAAAGTATAGATCTTTCTAAGGTGCTCGGTTTGGCATTTAAAAAACCCCAATTGATGCAATGGAGTAGAAGTTATAAGCAAGATTCTTCCAAAATATAACCAAGCCCGTAGGGCTTCCATTGTCGTTTAAGGGTTAAGGCGACTAAGAGAGGGTATGAAAGAACATATGCATGTTTTTTTTACGAAAGGAAGAAAGCAAAGGAGCGGCTATATATCATTAGTGACCCACAAAAAGCATATATATATATACTTTTATACTTATATATATGTATATGTATATAAGTAGACAAATAGATAGATAGATGTTTAATGATTTTTTTGTTTTATTTTTTGTGCAGGTGGTTGAATGTGTTTGGTCACGCATTCTTTTTCCTCTTTTTCTTAGTGCATTTGGAAGCCCCGTTGAAGTTGACAACAATATTGTTCATGTAAAAATTCATGGATTCTGTATAAAGGAGTGAATTGCTTGACTCATTGTTCCAAGAGTTTGAACAATCTATTTTGACAACACAGTAAAGAAATGTCATGGTGGAGTTGCTTTTTGAAGGGAGGAAGCAACAATGGCCTACTCTAAATGCATTTGCCTCTCCCTTTTGTAGCTTTGCCATGTGCAACCTCATCTTGGTTGGCGACATAGTTGGCGGCAAGTGGAGGCTTCAAGAAAGCTCTCTCAATTCTCATGTGTAGTCCTAGGTTTAGCTCGATTAGCGAGGTCTAAGGTTCCACTGGCCTCGCCAGTCCTGGCGGGGTTGGTTTATATGGTATTTTGTTTGTTTGCTCTCTGTGCAGTAAAGGGTTCCCTTTATTTGTGTCAAAAAATAAAAAATAAAAAATTCTCATGTGTAGCTTTCCTGAATGCTTCGGAATTATTTTCGGAGGGAGGCCAGTTTGGCGACAAGTGGAGGATAGGCTCCCCATATCCTGCTACCCACAATCCTCTTCCGCGCCTTGCCATTGGCTACTGCTTACTCACCTTCCGCTACAGCCCAGAACAATAATAATGTAATCACCACCCACTGGGTCCAAACCGCCTTCAGAGCTAGCCTGCATTACAGGATTGTATTCCAAATCTTTACAAGAGGACAGTGTCTCCAATTCTGAAGTAAAAACATGCAACAATCCCTTCAATACATTAGGTCACTCAAACACAAAATCCGATTGTGGAAAATTATATACATGCGAGTCAGCCAGCATAATTTCAACCAGGACACTACGAGGGCTGTAGTGGATTGGAAATCGGAAAGAGTTTGTGATTTACACACAGATTATTAATCCTCATCGGTAGGATGATTATTCATGGAAAGAGCTGAGAAATTGGTAACCCATCTTATTTAAAATGTATGTCGTTTAGAGTGTGTAAGTATGAAGAAATTTTCTATCGCAAAAATGGACAAAGCGTTTGTGGTGATGAATTACGGAAGCACATTTATCAAGCTTCAAAGAAAGCAGCAAGTTCCGCCTCGTAAACTCCAGTTGCACCTCTAGGAGCCTCTTCTTAACCACCATAAGAAAGCTTTCAGAGTGCACGCAGTAGCAATCGAGAAACTCACAGGGCCATATCCCTGTAATCTTCACCTAAACTCATCCCATGTAGAAACATCTGCATTACGGCCAAAAATCGCATTCAAACCCTGGCACACCTAAGCAGAACGAGGAGACGTTGAAGTCCCCTGCAGCCCCAGAAAGACAATAGAACGCTGATGAAATTGACACCAAAGCTCCCGTTGAAACCCTTAAGCACCGACACCGGCACGAAGAGAAATGTCTTGATTGAAGATTTGATTATTTCACCTCTACTTTACAAGCAAGCGACTTGCTACCGAGGTCGAACAACAGAACAGGGGCTTTGGTAAGCATTGCAAAGTACCATGAAGAATCATCTGCAAGTAAAACACTCTGCATTACATCAACATTGAGGCAAAAACCACAGCATTCCCATTCAAACCCTGGCAGAGCGAAGAGACGTCGCAAGCTCCAGTAACGTAACGTACAGCCCCCAAAAGACGAAAGAACGCTAATGAGAGTGCACCCATCGAAACCCCGAGAAAGAGAAAGGTCTTGGAATTTGAAGAATTGATTATTTCACCTCTACTTTACAAGCGACTTGCAACGGAAGTCGAACAACAGAACAAGGGCTTTCTGTGTGCATTGCAAAAATGGTCCAGCAAGAGTGCTACTGTGGGGAGCTGCTCTAAGCCAGATCCTCCTCCTTGTGGGTGTAGATGGTGCAGTCGCTGGTGGGCTTGGCCACGCAGGTCAGCACGAAGCCAGCGGCAAGCTGGTCGTCGTCCAAGAAGTTGCCCTCAGTTTGGTCGACGGTGCCGGACTCAATCTGGCCGGCGCACGACGAGCACGCGCCCGCACGGCACGAGTAGGGCAAGTCTATTCCTGCTCCTTCAAACACGTCCAAGATGAACTCGCTGTCCGGCACTTCCAGGGTGGACTTCTCGCCCTCCTCGTCGATCAGGGTGACCTGGTACGCAGCCATGGTCACGCGCCCCATGTTCCTGCTCTTCAAGCCGAACGCCTTGGCCACGGACACAGACGCGGGCGCCACGCGCACGCTCTTGGAGGTGCCGGCCACGGCGGCCACCATGCTGCTGGTGCTCAAAGTTGCGGCGGCCATTGCGACTACTGACGGAGAAAACAAGCGCAAGCACAAGCGAGGAGGAGGTGTGGAGAGCGTGTGGAGGAATGCGGAGATGGTGAGGGCAGGGTGTGTTCATAAGCTTTATGTACGAAACGATGAAGCGTTCATCAATGGCCGTGGTTCATTGACACCGCCCAGCCACCTGTTTTGCGTCTCTGGATGACCCCACCCTATGGAACCTCATCTGCTTTTGAATGGCATGGATTCAAGGGGTTGGGCAGTCCAAATTTGGTCTGCCAGCATTTTCCGGATCCCATTGGTCTCTCTCTCAGCTTTTGGATTTGTCAATCCACCACGGCTCACTGACATCATTTCCTGCATTTTGCAAAATAATAAAATTCTCTGTAATTGCATCTGGGACCGGATTAAGCTTACTTACGGCATGGGATTATCCGAAACTTGCCAAGTGACGAAAAGGCTTTCAAATTACAATGTAGCAAAGCCTGTTATTGGAAAAGTGCCGCACGAGAGGAAGAAAAACTCCGGCCTCTTTTGGAAGGCCGGCGTGAGTTCGGCACACTTCTGTGCTTGAAGGAGCTCAGCCATCGCTGTGAAGGTACGATTTGTGAATGCGGCGTGAGTTCGGCACACTCTGCATTTAAGTGGCTGTCCTGTGTCGAGGGTTTGGTGCATCAGGAGCTCAACCAAGCATGTTACAGTGCACTTTCAAGTGGATGACGGCCACAATTCGGAAGGATCAAGAGCTTTAGATGATCGATCGAGAAAAGCAACTACACGCACTTCGTGCTCTTCAGGGAAACGGCAAACCAAACGTCGATCTCCCAAGCCACGCAACAAACCTCAAAGTGTGAGAAATGCAAGACTAAGAAGGAAATGAACACTCGAAGAGTTCACCTTTGTAGCGCTTTGATGAAATTCTGGCAATGCTCGCGGCAATTGTGTCAACGGGCTACAAACTTCGAGCTTGATGAGAAGGTGAAGAGATCGCTTGGCAAAGAAAGCCGATTGGCCTTCGCCTCTCAAACCCTACAGCCAGTCTCCAAACCCGATTAACCCTTTAGTGCCCAGGGTACTGTAGCTCAGAGCCCTGGATTTCAGTAGACTTTTTCACTGTGGTTGAGACTACCAAAAATAGACTGGGTTAAATTAGAAAGTAACCGTACAATTCTATTCTCAACTCGAGAGCACACCACTGTTCAGGAAGATTTTTGAGGCAACTAGTCAATGTCCTTTATTTTCCAAAAGCAACCGGTTTTTAAAGATTATATCCGGTATATTTCGTCTATGGATACTAAATATAATTAATTTTTAGTCATTTAGTTCGGTGGTTTGCCTCCACTCTTGAAAATCAACCAGCCATTTCCAAAAATTAATCGGCTGACTTGACACTGACTGTCAGTTCTTCCCGGGCCCTGGAGCACACGTTTTATTAAAATTTGAGAATCATCCGATGGTGGGATCGGAAGATTATAGTATGTATTTGAACTGTATAATGCACGCTCAAAAACGAGATTTTGGGGGGTGTGTGACTTCAAAGTTAAATATAATTTGAGGTAAATTTTCAAAAATAAAAGCAAAGAAGTTCAGCTACGCCCTATGTCAACACCTCTCCGTTGCAATCTTTCATATCAAAAATAGACTCACACATAATTATTGTGAGATTTATAAGTGAAAGTGACTTCTCCATGTATGGTTTAGGACAAAATTTTATACGTTGAAAATTGACAGGAGTGGGTACATTAGTCAAGATCGGAGTACACAAACTAATGGAAGATGAAGAAGAGAACACAATCCAAAAAAATAAAACAAGATAACAAACTTCCAAACACAAGAAATACTACACAATACATATGTTGTATTTGTAAGTATTTACTGTATTTTCAAGTATTTGCAGTATTTTTGCGTTCTGTTGATAGGTATTTTGATAGTTGTACAATTCCAAATTGAAATTTTCTTTTTCTGGAAGGTGCGTAATGTATGTGGGCAAATCTAAACTTCAAAACTGAAGTTCCAATTCTTCACGGATTCTCTGCTATTTGCATTTCGGACGTTGTAGTGACGATAATGTGGTTTGCTGGGCACTAAAGGGTTAAGGTTGATTGTCCTAAAACCACCAACTTAAGCAATCTGGCCTATTTTGGAAGTGCTAAATTTGAAAAAAATATGACCGCATTTGAAATAGGTTTTGATGAGGATTGCAAAAATTTGCAACATCTAATTTGCATTTGTCAATTTTATATAAAATTCCACAGTGGAAAATAACTTGTGACCCAAATCAAACCTCTAGGTTTCCCCATGTTCACACTATATGGTACTAATTTTCACTCATAATGATACTCAAAACCACCAACTATTTCTTCGCAATGCTTGGCGTGCCATTGGTTTACTTGAATAGTGAAATTGGTGGTTTTGGGTCTCAAATGTCGTGGCCCCAAGAAAAGTCTACATGTCGTAATTGGGGGAAGTAGAATATCCTACTTTAGAGGGAGTCATGAGCAAACTCGTTCTCTTCTCGCAACCAAGGGGGACATATGTCTAGTCAATGTTCTCCACTTAGAGGTTTTAACTTCTAAACGTCAAATGGGATAGTAGATACGGTGCTGTACAATTGGCATTTCCTACAATCAAGAAGCTCTAAAATGGGATCTCAATAACTCATTAGAACCGCATTGATCTAAATTTCAACTTCTACTTGCTGTAAAGTACTTTCAGTCCAAAGAGCCAACGTGAATGAAGAGATTGTTGGGGGAAATGCTACTAACTTGGCCACCAAGACCATGTTCGTGTGTGCTACCTTGATGCCCTCTTTCGAGAATAAACGCTGTGACCACAAGAAAAAAAGATAAGAATAACAAGTAGCAAGTACAACGCTTTTAACAATTCATTGTAACCGAATTCATCAAGCATTGAAACAATGTGACATACTGAATTTTACATAGAGAATGACTTACAGTAACTGGAGGATAGGGCTAGCTCATTTCTATCAAATTTTTTTATAGCTTGCTAAGTTCTAACTCTGCAAACAATACTTAAAGACTTATGTTTTTTTTTTCTATTAAATTTTTGAAAATTTGAAAATATGTGGGTGAATGATAGCATTGTATGGATTGTGATTGTTGAGAACCTACGCGAGAGTTATCAACCGGGCTAGTTCTAGGTTCAGTTCTAATCCCGGGTAGTAGAGTCGGGTATCATTAGTAACGGCCACCGAAGCAAATGACTAGTTTCCTCATCATTAGTTACCGACCATTAATTAGTTAGTTGTAGATTAGTTACTGCCCACCGAGGTAAACCGCCCATCGAGGAAGAGAGCCCTCCGAGGCGCCTCAGTGGGAGGGATTGATTAGGATACATAAACAAATAAAATACCCTTCTAAGAGCATGATAAACTACTTCCCAATCATCATTGTGTCTTGGGTACTCTTGTGTACTAGTTTTGGGATTGTTTGTGTATGCTTTTGCTTTTAGTTGCATTTGCTTTGTGTTTACCTCAACAATGATCATTGTAAGTAGCCAACAATTTCATATGAGTCTCAAAAATGGTATGAACTTCTTGCTCCTTCTCAAGCTGATTTTGACACTGATTTTGACACTGATTATTTAATATTCTTTAACCCACTGCGAATGTGAGGATGACAAACTATAAGAGAGATTTGAGGATACGGGCGGAGAATAGGAGGTGTTGCCGTTTGCAATGCTTTTTTTAGAAGTGATACTTTGAGATTTTGACTATTTTAATGATGTGCATAGATTTAACATACCAAAGTCTCATTACTGCACTAGCTACACATGTGATAATGAGTGTGATTTGCTAGTAGTTATTACACGTTAAAGTTCTATCTTCACTACACGAAATACGGCTTTTTATACCTTTGGTTCTGCGGTCTATAATTTGCACGGTCATACCAACATATGGTCACACATTCACGTGACTACACACAATCACATAATCACATAGCTACATGGTCACAAGGCTATATGGTAATTGAATCTTGACATTAAATTTAGACTATTTTTCAATCATTCGTTCCATTTCTCGGCTAGTGACTGTATTGCATATCTTTAATAATTAAATGTCATTTTTCCGCTCTCCGCTCTCTGTTCACATGTGAGTTTTCTTGAACCTACTCTTCTTAAGTTTTTAAAAATCTGTATAAGCTTCTAGTTCCTTGTGAAAAATCATAAAATAATTTTGAAATTTTCATAAAGCCATGTAGGTATTAGGAAAAGGCTCTAAGAATGATTTTAAAATTTGAAGCTCCAATTCTTGTTTCAAATTAGGAATACTTTGCAAAATTCAATTTTTGATTCGTCACTCAACACAAAGATAAATCACGAATTTGAATTAAGAATACCAAACCTCAAATTCTTTATTATCAATAACATTCATAATTTTGAAAACTTTCAAAGTTTTAAATCAATGTAATTTCTAATTGAGAGATTTCAGAGTTGAGAATCTGATTCAACACCAAGGTGCCGAATGAGACTTTCATAGATAGATAAGATTCATGAATAACACCAATTTTTTTCCTCCATCAAAATGTAATTTTTATGAATTTTGAAATTGAAAAGTTAGTCATATCCCATTTGTGCCATATAGGTGGTGATTTTTTCAACACAAAAGTATTTTGAATTGCATCCTAAACGTCTCAATTTTGCTCATTCGTAGATTTTTTTTTGATTGAATAACAAGTGGTCAATTTTAGGTTTGTCGTCTCTGCCCACCGAGGGAGAGACTTCGAAAACGCATTGTTTTTGAGGAGTTACAGTTAGGAATTACGCGCATGGAGAGTTAAAAAACTGTAAAAGTAAATTTGGGTTAGATACTAAGGCAGAGACTCCGCGACTAGCCGCTTGTTGGAGATTACAAGTGGTCGGATTTTTGATTCCTTGGGTGGCAGTAACGCAACACCTCTAGGATCATAATGAAGAGTGAGCGATGTGAGGTGCCTCCACAACACCGTAACGGAGCATCTCTACAAATACTTTGAATAGCTCTTGGTTCTAAAAAACTGGATGTGCATGGGTTGGTCAACAATTTATTTGGTGGAAGACACCAAATACAAATACTCAGTTCAAGGCCTCAAAAAGACTCAAAGCTACACTAAAATCACCATATACTATGGGTGGGTGAACAAAGTGGATACATTCATCCATCCAAACAAAATTCCATCCAATCTGAACAACATTCTATCCAATTTGGATGAATTTCACCGCAATATTTTGAAAAAAATTAATATTAGTAAAACCTCTTTTAAATACTGTAGGTCACAATAGAGTTAACCGAAAAGTCAACTCAAGGAGGAAAGTTTTAGCAAACTCCTCTTAACCCCTACACGTCCTCACTAATGTCCAATTTGGGCGGTTTTGCAAAGATGCATTATAAAATGCAACTAACATGAATATTTGAAACTTAATGAATGAATAAAAGTTATACATTTTGAAATTTAGATTCAATCTATACGGTTAGATCTTTGATTGCTATCACTAATATTTTTCTATAAATTTTGAAACATAAAATAAAAAATTATTTTGTAATTCGATTACGAATAAGATATTGACAGTATGGGGATGAAATTTGTTGTGATGGCTTATAATGTAGTACTCTAGGTGTAGTGATTTTTGAAGATTTTTTGGATGCTTGATTTTATGAGTTTATATTTTCAAGAACACTTTTAGACTAAAATCTTCAAAATTTTGGGTGAAACACTGCAACACGAAATGAGGCATAATTTTTTCAAGAATTGTTTCCTTTTCGATCGGATCACACATACATGAAGCTAACTTCCCATAAAAAATTCAGTAAAAAAATCACACTACAAAAAGTGCATGACGGATGAGAAACTGCGGATGAAATCTGTACATCAAGCAAAATATGCATGGTTGGGCAGTTAGGGGTTAAACTCCTCTTGAACTCATATTGAAATATAAGTAGACCAAAAACTAGTTCATGATGAGTTGGGAGACAATCTAAAGCAAACCACTGTCATTTTTCTCCACATCTCGCAATGACTCTCACACCTTCTACCAAAGCTCCAAGCCCATGACCCACAGGGGGACAAGCTATGACACGACACTATTCAACCCAAGTATAGCTCAAAAAAGAGGTTAGAAGTAGAGCAAAAAGGGAGGTTAGATGGGCTTCTTTTCGATTAGCTCAAATATATATTAATTTCGGTGTAGTGTATCTTCTTTTCTAAATTGCACATCATGATTGCACCATTCACAAGTAGTGACTTGTGAATGACTTACCATTTTCAAAGTTTGATTGGTGGGGACCTACTTGGCATGCCCTGTAGCTTTTACATTTTACATGACTTTCAGAGTTCAATTTCAAAGTTGCTGGTGCAGATGCTCTAACCCAATCTCCCAAATGCAAAGCCAAAACACAGAGGCCTGACACCCACTAATTTGAAGCACACGCTAGCTGCGGGAGCCCAGGCTCATGACACAAGTCCAACAGGGCAGCACCTCATTGGCCAGACGCCAACAGCCTCTTCCTTATCAGTCAGAGGCCTGCATCCCATATCAGCATTCCTGCATCTCATGTTACTAGAATTCTCTCATCGCCATCACTAAGCTTCGCATTCACTAGATCTGCAGCAGCAGCTATGGCCGCCGCCGCCGCTGTGATACCCTCCACTCTCGCACCCTTCACTATGGCAGGCACTTGCAGGATTAATACTGCGCGTCCCGGGGTCGCCAAGGCGTTCGGCTTGAAGACGACCACCCGCACCATGGGCCGCGTCACCTGCATGGCCACAGTCTACAACGTCACGCTCATCACCGAGGGCGAGGAGACCACCATCCAGGTCAGCGAATTTTCTTCAGTTGTGGTTACACTAGTAGCAAACCTGTCGTTTTTCATTCCTCATTTCATGGAAACAGTGAATAGTACCGGAATATTATACTTACATTTACATTTCTGTCTACTTGTAACCAAAACTACTCATCAGCACTAACACAGCCCTTGTGCTTGGCGTCGTTTCATTTCTTTTTCATTTATAGTGAGTGAAAAACGACACATTTCCTTCTAGTGTTATATATCGCCAACTTGATAATTGAAAACTGGGCTCACTATGTTGCAATTGTGTATTAAAGGAATAGAGTATGTGGCCGTAATCTTCCCTTATCGATCATTGGTATATATTACAGCCAAGAGCTCTACAGAAAGCTATGTATTGTAGTAAAAGAAATTGTAACTATATCGCCAAAAACTGCTTTCTATTGTTTCAAGTTTCGATTTGCAAACCGCCAGTGGGACTCCCTTGGAAAAACAAATGTCACTGATTCAGGTTCCGGACGATACGTATATCATCGACGCCGCGGAAGAAGCCGGGATCGAGTTGCCATACTCGTGCCGAGCGGGGGCCTGCTCCAGTTGCGCCGGAAAGGTTGAGTCTGGCTCCGTCGACAACTCGGAGCAGAGCTACTTGGACGACGCGCAGCTTGCCAAGGGATTCGTGTTGACGTGCGTGGCTTACCCCAAGAGCGACTGTACCATCACCACTCACATGGAGGAAGACCTGGAGATCTAGCTGTCGCATCGATCACGCATTAATTGAGGTGGGCAATTGCGCATGAAACGAAGAAGAGCAGATCTATTATTGCCTCGAACATTCTCCTGGCATATATCCTCGCTTGTATATTGTGAAATTCAGTCCAAAGTTTATGAATTGCTCTCGGTTACTGATGAGTTTCTTGAAGTTATGGCCTGGCCACTTACCTGCATGATGACTCGCAGTAGTTTCAGAGTTTTCTCTGTCGACTTTCACAATCTCTGTTACATATACAGTCCACCCTCGATAAATGTTACACTTATAAACGTTAACTCATTATATTTGTTAACAAAATTGTACTCCCCTCATATTGCTAACTAGAATGTTAATTATGTTAAATGTTAACAATAATTTACTCCCTCTTTGTTAATTTGTCACTTTAAATGTTAACCTACGAAATACATCCAATACTGTGTGATGACATCCATTATTGTGATCAAATTATTCATCTGGATTATATTGTGGAGGGTACCGTATGTGAATTTATATTTGTTAAGCATTCAAAAAGCTCCCTTTATAACTGTTACAATGTTAACTCACCATAAATGTTACGAAAATTTTACTCCAGAGCCTAACATTTATAGAGGGTGGACTGTACGAAGTTTGAAGTGGCAATGATAGAATGTCTACATATCCAGAGAACTTCCCATTCCTTCTGGAATGCCATGGAATTATATTACAGGATTTCAGTTCGATGTGAGCAGACTGGAAACCTCTGCTGGGAAATGTCCTATTCACAGTCATCGATCCTCCATGGAGTTGACTGTGTGTCGTTCCCATGATTGACCACATTATTACCCAGCCCTATTGTTCCTCAGCAGATCAGGTTATCGATCATTCAAACTGCAAATAAAATTAATTTAGTTTGATGACATCTAATTATAAGGCCAGCCTCTGTTAGGAATTTGAATTACATGAATCGAGTCGTCGGTAGCTTGTCTTGGAATTCGTGGATTATTGGCGGAGATCCAGGGAGGACGGAGTTTGCAATCCAGTAGGTGTACGTGCAGGAATACCAGGTTGCATTGTCCATCACAGGGAGATAATAACAAGATTACCATATGCGAAACTCAGACAAATTTCCCACAATTGTAACTTTCCTAGATCAAAAATACACTACAATCATCATATGAAATCCCATGTGGGAATTATGTCTTTATCTCTCCCTGTGCATTTTCTTTTCCGAAAAGTTATGTACAATCGACTGCAGTCATGGAGCTCACTAATCATACATCTACACATTTCGATCAGGACACACTGAAGTATTGGGGATCTCAAGGATTCACGAGGCACTAGCTCGTCCAGATCCTCACACGCAGTAACGCTGCGAAACTCGTAACCTCATGTTACATATGACACTTGCGCGTATTGGATCCCGTAAGCTAGCTCTGTTATGATAAGTGATGTTGGTTAAATTGGCCAATCCCTGTTATTTTCTAGTGTAACCTGCAACTTGTTGTATGGATTACTTATCCTAACACCTGTCTATATGGATTACTTGCTCGAGGTGAATGTGTACACGCAATTTCTACTTTCATTGGATCTGAATCGCAAGACCTATTGATAAACAGAGTGTCGTGTATGCGTTTCATTACTTGTTTACTGGGATCGATTGTAATTTTGCTAAGTATATATTTTCCAGCAAATTAAAGTCGAATGCTACAAAAGTAACAAAACATGACATTCGGTGATGGCACGATGTGTGATACGATAACATCCTATAATTCCAGTACCAACCTGAGCAGTCTGTAACACAGTGCACCTTTAGCCAAAATGCACAAGAGAAAATAAATACCTGTCCTGCAGTGGTACCAGTTACTTCCAAAAAAAATTCAAAAACGGGACATTAACCACACTTATGCAACACTTGTGTCCGAGGTCAACGTTTCTAGCCTCCTTGTTTTCTTCTGGGATGTATGAGAGGTGAAGGTACTTCAAGAACTCACTAGAACAACCACCTCAGATGTGTGTCTTACATTGTGACACTGGCAACTGGCGGTCCCAGTAGTTCTTGTGATCACATACTTGCCATTCACCCTGTCCAGATGCATCTCGTTTACGTAAAGTACTGGTAGTTTAGAACATGTCGTCGTGTCTCAATCTGTACCGCAAGAAAGAGATCCCGTGACTTCACATTCCAGCCTTCACGCGCCTCTCCGCACTACCTGCCATACACAGAATGTGAGGTTTTTCATTAGACAAGTGGCAGAAGTCATAAAACAGTACTATTCTAAGCTTAGATCTTGCCCACGTAACTCTGTCCAAATAAATATACGTGTACGTCGACGACGGCTAAGCGGTGTAAGGAACAGTATCGCTCAACTGGCAAGTACCCATTCGGTTTGAAGAGACGCACAGCCACAATGTAGCCTGTCTGTTCAATTCCTGGCAGGTTTATGAGCTGCAGAAGAGATCGAGGCTCGATCGATACATGTGGCTCATGATCCGGCAGCTTCGATCTCTGGACAATTAATTCGTTCACGGCGGAACGTTATAAATGGATAATTAACCAGAAGATGATCGACGTTCGAAGCACCGATCGATCATCGCTCTTCAGGAAATTAACCTCGAACCTGGTACACAACTGGTACACCTTCATCAACTAGTAG
The DNA here is from genome assembly GCA_022496805.1 of Pohlia nutans. Lineage (NCBI taxonomy): Eukaryota > Viridiplantae > Streptophyta > Bryopsida > Bryales > Mniaceae > Pohlia > Pohlia nutans. The sequence continues at coordinate 14,922,711 of CM040095.1, read as the reverse complement.
TGGAAAACCTCAAGCTTTAGGTTTTAGGGTTTGCCTCCCATGCGATGATCGAGCCAGATTATCAGATTAAAGCTCAAACTGGGTCTCAAGTGTCTCATGCACGGACTTTCTTTTTTTCCAATCATTTTCTTTTTTGATGCTCTAGCTTCAGTCGTATAATTACTGATTCACAGGTAACCTTGACCGATTCACTGCCAAGTAAATTATGGTACAAAAAAGATGGTGAATTTGTGGTGAACACTTGCTAAATTGGGCAACCGCTCAACCGCTACAGTGTTCACCACGAATTCACCATCATTCTTGTACCATTTACTACCTGCTGAATGTGTCAAGGTGCCCTGTGATTTCTCGCAACATGATCGTTTTTCATTTAAATGCAGAAATCGCTTTTCATAACATTCAGTAGTCTTCATGCCTTTCCTTTACGAATGCACTCTACTCATCAACATCTTGGGACTCCACCTGTTCAATTAGCTACTGATGATGGTCAAGTTGGGTGCGGATTATGCTGTACATTCTTGTGTGGGGGCAGGCAGAGTCATTGCAGGCTACTGAATGAATATTTGTTGTGTACGACTGTTGCTGCAGGGGGCGTGAAATAATGTAATTGATGAGCTAGCGCCCGGTGGGTCGGTGGATAGATAGATCAGACAGAAAATCATGTGCAAGATAATATGCAAGTACTGCAAGGGCATATGCACGTGCCACTGGTGCACACCAGCCAAGGTGGTGCGAATCCACTGCAAGGCCAACGGGAACTACAACGTGGCGGTCCGGGCGCAGGTGGGCTACGGCACCTGCATCGTGAGCGCCGATCCCACCGACACCAGCCAACTGTGGCTTAAGGACAACAAGATGGCGTGGGCGTTTGACCGCGAGGGCGGCTTCTCGTTGATCCACAAGGACACCGGGAAGGCCATCCGAGTAGCGCCGGAGGAAGGCAAGCAGGTGCGTGCAGTCATTTTATTTCGACTCTTGCTAATTTTAGCCTTGACATTGCTACATGATAAGTGATAACCCTTCATGCCCTCTGCTCTTTCCTTCATGCACTCTGCTCATCACCGGGGAGGGCCAACCAACCCCCACACTGGGACCTGTCATTTTTCTGGTTTTCTCATTTTGGGGGTCTAGGTGATTTTTTTTGGAAATTTTAATTCTATATTTGGGGTTTGCGACCCCAAGTTAGTCTATGATGACCACCGATGTTCAAAAATAGGGGCACGCTTTTACTTTTGTTTTTTTATCTTTGGTCCCAGTGTGGGGTTGGTAATGACAAACCCTCATCACCAGGGACGGGTCCAAAAAGTTAAAGGAACTTATCTCGTGGTAAAAAAGAAAAGACCGTTAGGTGAAAATAAAATAAAATTTGAGATTGTCAAAAAATAAAATTGAAAATCTTGTGTTTTTGTAATGTAATGGTAAATATTTAAATAACGTGAAATGTCGAGAAATTAGTATGGGTTCCTTTAAGACCCCTATGAATTTAGTGTAGTGATGAAGTCCAGTTGGGTGTGGAATATGTTTCACCATCTATTGTAGGACCCGGGAGAGCCATTGCATACTATTGAATGTAATGTACATAAAATTTAGGCTCACTAATTATCAATACAAAAGAATTTTTGAAAAATAAAAATAAAAATAATATATAGTCAGATTTCCTATACGGAGTCACTCTTGATGTGTAGTCTCTTTAAACCTAGATATTACCTAAGTAGTAGCATCTAGGTAGCACATATGTCAGAGGGAACTCTCACAGTTTGACCCTGGAGCCAAACTTGGGGTTGGGGGGTAAAAATGAGGGATTTTTACCTCAGGGCGGATTTTATTTTTTTGGCCCCCATGCCGGTCAAAAGCATCATTGTTTTACCCCGATAAATCATGTTTTACCCCGCTAAAGGTTTTAGAAAGGGAGTCTAAAATTGACCCCCGACTCCCAATCTTCACTTTTAGACACAGTGCTAAATGAGGTAAAAATATGGGGCCAAACCATCCACTTTTTACCCCAGCAAAAACGTTTGGGACCCCTATGTGTATTACTAGATCATATTACCTATCATATGACTCCCTCCGTTCCAAAATTATTGTCATGTTTGAAAGTCATGTTTTGAAAGTGCTTTTTTAAGTAGGTCAAAAAAATACTTCTTGGTGGCTAATTTTATTTAGGTTGCAATGAACACATGCAATGTTCCTCAATCATTCTAGTGACATACTTTGGAACCTTTTTTGATCATGTTTCTTACAATATGATCAATGAAATTGGCTCAAAGAAAAACCAAACAAATTTGTATGACAATAATTTTGGGATGGAGGGAGGAATATGAAAAGAGCATGATCCAAGGAGACTGGATTGCTCTTTTTAAAAGCCATGCATGGAAAATTAAGTAGCAAAAATATATGATGCTAAATTGTGTATGAGTGAGTGCAGGTGTTGTTGGCCGACTACGATCCGGGCAAACTGGACGACAGTGTGATCTGGTACGAGTCAGCCAACAAGGGCAGAAACTACCACACCATCTACAACGGCACTCCAGAAACGGTGCTGCATGCTCTTCGGTGCATGAAGTGCGACTCCATGGAGCCATGCCCGGAGGGCGAGGCCCGGGTGAAGGAGAACACACTGGTGGTGCTCATGAAAGATCGCACCAAGAAAGAAGACCCCGCTGCCATTGCCGTCAACCAACTGTGGCAACTCACTCCTGCACGCTGCTGCTGCTAACTCATCCATACATAACATTCAGTAGCCTTTGTGATTCCTGCCTTCCCCCACCAGAATGATGTAGAATATCCCACATCATTTCATCCCACATCATTTTATCCCCCCAATGAAATGATATGGGAAATTCCACATCACATCAGTAGCTACAGGAATAGGTGCCATTAAGCAAGAGCAATCAACATGGTGAATAGTAAGCAAAAGCACTCACTCAATCACAATTCAACAGTGCTTTGTAATTGTTTATTTGATTGAATAGTCCATTCAATTGCAAATCCCTGGTCACGCCACATATAAAGGCGAATGAAACTAAAAGGCACCCTCTTGGAAGGCCACTAAATATTATGTAGTGTGCAGACCTTGATCTGTTTCGTTCACAATCCATTAGTAGAAGACCTGTCGTTTTTCATTCCCCATTTCATGGGAATAGAGAACAGTGGCCGAATATTATGCTTATGTTTTTGTCTTCTTGTGACCAAAATCGCTCACCAGCACTGACACAACCCATGTGCCTGGTGTGGTTACATTCCTTTTTCATTTATAGTAAGTGAAAAACGGCACATTTCCTACTACTGTTTGTTACTAGGCTTGGAATTAATCATGTCCGTTGCTTGCAACTTTTCCTGCAAAGGAAGGCATGTTGTTGGAAAAGGAATGAAATGCCATGGATTATTTTTCACATTTGTTGCCATTGTATGTTTGACTTTAGTTGAAGTAAAGAATGCTATGTCAAGGCTTTAGGCTTGTGACATTTTAACTGTCAAGAGTTAACCCCGACAGGACCTAGAAGCTTGTCGTATTTTTTAGTAGGTGTTGTGTGGACTTCAAGACTTTTGTTTAAATTTTTTTGTTTTTTAACAACACATGCAATGTTCTTCACTGATTCTGGTGATAATAACTTTGAATAATAATTTTCACAACATGATAAAATGAATTTGTCATTTTAAAACCATGAATGCTTGGTCCTAAAAAAAAGTAGGCCAGCCTTGAAATCAAGTGCCCAAAGTTCTAATCACTAGGTTTGATAAAATTTGAGTTAGGTTTTAGTTAAGTGATTGAGTGTTGAGATCCACCATTTTAACAAAATATTACCGGTATGAGGTTCCAATGACGGAATGCGGAAAGTCGCTGTAGCTCCTATTGACAAAATGATATATATGAGCGTTGATTGATCGCTTTTTCTTTTTCTTTTCTTTTTTAATGCCCAAATCCATTCTGACTATTGTTGAACTTCAATTGTAGGACAACAATAGAGTTAACCAAAAAGAAGCTCATCTAACCTCCTTTTTGAGCTCCTTCTAACCTCTCTTTTAAGCAATAGAGTTGGGTTGAATAGTGTCGTGTCAAAGATTGTCCCCTTGTGGGCCATGAGTTTGGAGGTTTGGTAGAAGGTGTGGGAGTCATTGCGAGGTGTGGAGAATAATGAGAGTGGCTTGCTTTAGATTGTCTCCCAACTCATCATGAACTAGTTTTCGGTCTATTAATATTTCAATGAGTTCAAGAGGAGTTTGCTAAAACTTTCTTCTTTGAGCTGACTTTTCGGTTAACTCTAATGCTTAGATTATTGAGGAACTATTTTTTAAATATTAACATTGATCATGTGTTCATGTTCACATAAGGTTCTTTAGTTCTTTTTTGTAATACTTTTGGATGTGGCTACTATTCTTGAATCACTATAACAGATCCCCAAATCATGACAAGTTCACATCACTTTTAGTTTAAAAAGTTAGGTGGTGAGACATTGTTGAAGCCTCTACAATGCTATTGTTGAAGAAGGTGGACTTTACAAATTGCTAAAGAACTATATGCAAGATTTATATGTAGTTGAGATTTCTGCACACACGCCTTCACGAAATGTTATAGTGTACAACCAGTGTCTTTCTCCAAGATGACATGACTGAGATTTTGTATGCTCAGACTTCTTTAATGTCATAGCCTGTGCACCATATGTGCACATGATATATGAAGTTTTGTAACATTGTGTTGCATGGAACATTAAAAAAGTACTTGAAGTAGCAAAAATCAAGATGGTGGTTTAAAACTCTTTTTGAACTTGACAATTTCTTTATTATCATTTATTTGTACAACTTAATATGGCATAACAAAATGTGATAGTGAGAGTACAAAGTGAGTCTTGATTTGAGTACATTTGTTCCTTAGGATTTACTATAAAAAAATGAATAAGATAGTTTTGAAGAGGATGAAATCAAAAAGGTCTAAGCATGTTGGCAAACTACTTGTATACAAAACTTCACACCTAGAACACGCAATTCGCTATTTATGCACTTGGTCAAGTGCGTTCATTTCATGAGCAAATCTTGCTTAAAATTTTGTGTAAAAATTTCTCTAAAAAACAACCATTTTTGTCGTTCTACAATTACTTTCATTGTAAACAAACAATTATTTAATTTAATTTTTATTCTTATCTTTATCTTTTATCTTTATCTTTTATTTTATTTTTTCTTTTATCTTTTCTTTATCTTGTTTCATTTATCTTATTTCTTTCTTGTCTTCAATTTATTTTCCTTCTTGTCTTCCTTCTTGTCTTCTTCTTTTTCTTCTATTTTTTTCATTCCTCTTGTGGCAGCCGCAAATCCTTCGCCCGCACCAAAGACAAAAAAAGTAAAAAAAAAAAAGAATTTTTTTTTTTTTTTTTTTTTTTTTTTTTTTTTTTTTTTTGGAGTTCGTCTTCTTTTTTGTTTGGGGCTCATGAACCCTGAAAATAGAAATTTAAAAAAATAAAAATTTAGGGTTCAGCCGCCGGCGGCTGAACCCTAAACGGCACAAAAAATAAAAATAAAAATAAAATAAAAATAATAAAAATAAAAAAATAAAATCTATTTTTAGTCTGCTGTGCGCTAGAAGGTGCGCGGTCGCGCACCCTTTGCCTCATTTTCTCCTCTCCTCCTCTCCTCTCTCCCTCTCTCCCTCTCTCCCTCTTCTTCTCTCTCCCTCTTCTTCTCTCTCCCCTATATATATTAGGAGAGGGGAGAGGGAAGAGAGAAGAAGAGGGAGAGAGGGAGAGAAGGAGAGAGGAGAGGAGAGGAAAAAATGAGGCAAAGGGTGCGCAGCCGCGCACCCTCTAGCGCACAGCAGACTAAAAATAGAAAAAAATAAAAATAAAAATAAAAAAATAAAAAAATAAATTTTTTGTCGTTTAGGGTTCAGCCGCCGGCGGCTGAACCCTAAATTTTAATTTTTTTTTAATTTCTATTTTCAGGGTTCATGAGCCCCAAACAAAAAAGAAGACGAACTCCAAAAACAAAAAACAAAAAAAGTTTTTTTTTTCTTTTGTTTTTTACTTTTTTTGTCTTTGGTGCGGGCAAAGGATTTGCGGCTGCCACAAGAGGAATGAAAAAAAATAGAAGAAAAAGAAGAAGACAAGAAGGAAAATAAATTGAAGACAAGAAAGAAATAAGATAAATGAAACAAGATAAAGAAAAGATAAAAGATAAAAGAAAATAAAAGATAAAGATAAAAGATAAATATAAGAATAAAAATTAAATTAAATAATTGTTTGTTTACAATGAAAGTAATTGTAGAACGACAAAAATGGTTGTTTTTTAGAGAAATTTTTACGACAATATTTTTAATGCTTCCGGGGACCAAGTGCATGATTATATGGCCAAGTGCGTAAATAGCGAATTGCGTGTTCTAGTACCTTGATTTTGAATAATGGCATTATCAATAATCGCCTCAAAACCTTTAGAAAAAAAAATCCAATTTCTTTATATGCACCATTTTTAGTTGGTATGAAGTACCAATATCTACATGAGTAAAATAAGCATTGCAATAGTTATTTTAAAGATCAATGAGAATGTGAATGTGACTCTAAAGAGTAACAATTAGGTGTGAAAAATTTGCCATGCATAGTGATTAAAAATGCTGTGGGTACATAGTGTCAAAAATGCTCTAAAGAGTAACAATTAGGTGTGAAAAAATTTCCATGCATAGTGATTAAAAATGTTGTGGGTACATAGTGTCAAAAATGCTCTGAGGTGGGAAAATGAGTGAAAAAATCATATTTGTGTTTATTTTATTTTTAATGTGCCACATGGACCCCCTCGTGGGGGTGCCACATGGCACCTGCGCCTTTGCCTAAGTTTCCCTGCTCACGAGGAGCAGGGCTGTAGAGATTGTTGAAGTCGTCGAAGTCGATCGCTCGCTCCCCGACCCGAGCGCTCGCCGACAGCCACTCACGCACAGAAATCTTGCTCTCGCGCCTCCGAAGACAGAACTCTTGCAAACAGACCCGCATTCCGAACATAGAGCCCTCACAAACCCGATCTCACGCACTCCGCCACTCACGCTCTAGATCACAGAACACAGATCGAGAACACTCACGCACTCACGAACTCTAGATCCCCAGAAACTCACGGGCGCCTCAGAACTCTCGCCTTTGCCAAACTCTCACAGCCCTCACAACGCACTCACAACCAAACTCTTGATCCCCAGAAACAGCCACACAAAAAGCCAAACTCTCGATCCCCACAAACACCACAGCCCTCACAGTGCACTCGCCATCGCTAAACTCTCGATCCCCAGAAACTCGATCGCCATCGCCACAAAGACAGATAACCCAATCACGCCTCCGAAGACACACTCATCCCGCTCCCCGATCGCTCACGAACCTTCACGCCCTCTCGCTCACGAACCCTCACCCCCGATCGCTTCGCCGATCTACAGATCGCTCATCTCGCAGACACGATCAGCAATTGGAGCTCACAACAACAAAACTCTAAGCGAAATCATTCATCCATCGTCCGCCATTGAAGAATCATCCATCCATCCCCAACTAAGCACAACACTCCACGTACCCCTTTTGATTAATTACTTAATTACGTGGACCCCCTCTTCGCAGTTTACGGGACCGTATTATCCGGCCACCTGCGAAAAAAAATTTAGGGTCATAGTGATTTTTTCTGATTTCAGAAACACAAATTATTTCCATCGACTACAATGTTCCTTGTTATGATTTACATTTATAGTAAAAAAGAAAATTCACCCTTCAGGCCAAATATATATCTGATAACCAGACACTCACCCCCCGCCACTCCCGTACCAACATCCAACCCCCCACCCTGCCCACACCTCCACTTATAAGGCCACGTCCACCAATCACAAACAACCCGCTCCAATTCCCCATACACACCATAATCTCCTACAAAATCATCCACATACTTGATAAATATAAAATTCCCAAAAAATACAGCACATATCTGTGCCAATGGCAGACCCAAGAGGGCCAAGACCATGTTACTTATACCAAATGGATGCCCCAAAGAAACCTCTTTCCCCACAACCACCCTACAGTAACCAGCCATAACATCAAACTCCTCACCGACTACTACACTACCACCCATCATAACCATTTCAAAAAAATTATAGATACATACTTCACCCTTGCACAATCAAGAGATCCCAGATTTATCCCCCCGGTCACCACACTCCCCCATACCCAAATCTCAATACACGAATGCAACCCAGACAAGATATCTCCACATCTAGCAATACTATACAAATGCAAAACACTACAGCCAACGTCTATGACAACAATGGATGCCATGTTACCACCATCCCTAAAAACCGCTTGCTATGGCTCTGGCACCAATACAATAAAATACTATTCAATAACCAAGACCTCGTCCCACCCACACAATCCTTTGAAACAGAAATTGTCTGGCTTTACCAGCGCTACAAATACACACACTCTAACAAAAACCCAAAGAAATCCTCCCAATACACCCTTCCAACTACTCTTCTAGACATACTCACAACTACCTTCCAGATCACCCACTCTAACTTCTCCTCCCCCATAAACTGCCCCACTACACTAACAAACTTCTACTCCCTCTTTGAAAGAGACAAAATCTTCGGGTCCCTAGGAAAAGCTTTCCAATACAAATGGAAAGGCATAGGCTACGCACACCCACATACTGAACAAATAGCCCAACAAACCATACACTGGGCCAGATTAGCAGCCAAAAACGATCCCAACACTGTAACACTACTCACTATCCCGGACATCAACTGGTATAATAACTCCACCCCACACTTAGGACCCTTCCTTGACACCCATGTTATTACACACTTTGCTGCAGACACCATTACCTACGCAGGACCCACCGTATCCGTCACTACCACCCCACGCAAAGAACCCAATGCCATACACATCTTGTGCATCCACCACAAAGACCACCCCATCGCCACCACCCATCACATCGATCCCCTTAAACTTGCTATTGACAACCTAGCTATCCCACATTCTCACGCCCAACTAGACGCCAGTACCCCTCCTAATACCCCGGTAAACAAAAGCAACCTCTGGAATAAACTTAACTACCATACCTCCTATATTCCCACTATCCCCTCTACACCACCTTTGCCTAACTACTCCCTACCCACTAACCCAAGATATCCCCCTCCCTATAACTATTACATTGATGGGTTGTTCATACCCCCCAAACGCCACGAAGCTGGCTACTGGATACGCAAAAAGGCAAGTTATGGGATTTACCATGCCAAAAAACCTCATCTACAAATATCCAAACGCCTTCCCGGCCTCCAAACATCATTCTGAGCAGAACTTATGGCAATACACAAATCCCTTAAAATCATCACCACAAAATACCAACACGAACCTGCCAACATTTTCACTGACTGTCTCAACTGTCTACACCTACTCAATACCCAAATAAAATACCCAATCCTCCCCAAAAACCACCCAGACTAAACAATCTTAATGTCCATAGTGGACATGCTCCGCACCCGCACACTCCCCACAACCCTCAACAAAATCAAAGCCCATACCAACATCGAAGGTAACGAAAGAGCTGATACACTAGCTAAAAGCAGCACCCGTAAAGAATATAAATTTGCCTCTAAACCCCACAAATTTGCACACACCACACCATTGTATTACCAAAAAGACTCATGGCCCCGCCCAGCTCACCGACCGGACAAAGGCCCGGTACGATGTCTTGAAACATACATCAAAAAACAAGATCGAGTAAACAATCTAGAAATTATGGCACAATGATTCTCCAACATCAATAAATGGACAATGAACCCCGACATTGATAATGACCTCTCTAACGACTTTTGGTCCAATCCATCCATCACAGACACACAACGGACCACTATACTAAAATTCCGCACTGGCCAATACATGGGCAACGCTAGAAAACAACTCTTCTTTGGCATTGATCGATTCCCTTCAAAAACTTGCCCCATCTGCCCCTCCCCTTATATGGATACATGGCACCATATGGTTTAATGGCCATTCCAGCAAGTATTATACGACTATATTTTATGTATTTGGAATAGTTCTACACCTCCTATGAATTTAATATGAAAAGTACTCTTTAAAATAATGTTTGCATGGACTTACCAGCTATATTGCTCGGGGGGTGCACTGTAATAAACATGTACGTGTATACGTGAGTGCACAGAAGGGGTATTAATTTTAACACTGTCGTATTACGTATACATACAATAGACACATTTAGAATTGAAAATATTCACGTATACTTACACTAAACATATATTTAAAACGGAATACATTTGTATACAAAGGTACTTAAGACATATAACCTCTTGTATACAAGGGTGTTTTTAGAAGGGGTCATGAACGCAAGTGATTCTCAAACATAATGTAGATTGCACCCCCCGAGCTATATTGATTTAACTTTGGAACTTTTAAGGTACAACAAATGTTAGATATACGGCAACAGCCCCACTATGCCCTAAATCCATTACCATACCAGGAAGACAGGATCAGCAGAAAATAATTCCCCCAAAAAATGCCGAAAAAATAAATAAATTTATCAAGTATTTTGTCGAAATCAACAAAAATGCAGTCAACAAAAATTGTAGACAAAAAACAAAAGAAAACGTGTAACCGCTAGTAAAATTCAATGTTAGTTATTAATAGCTGAATATTTAATAATTATTTTTGAAAGTGCCGACCCCTACTTTTCAAACTTTAATTAATTATTCGATATGAAAGTGCCGACCGTGCCTTCCTACTACGGTATTGGTTGACGGTTGTAGAAGTTGTAATGAAATTGTTATGAACTGTGCATATGATATTAAAATAAAACTTCTTCAAAATAATAGTCAAAGACACCATACACACTCACATATATAAAGTAATTTCTTCCAGTTAATAAGATAAGAATTATGAAGGTTATATATGATTGTCGACTGTAGGGAAGCCTAACATGATCACTGATTAGAAGCTAACATTTTTGAATTCTTTGATAATGCTTTATACAGACTGTAGATGGACGGAATGTCCGGGTCCAGTTGCACCTCGACGCAGACGAGGGAAACGGTACCAACAACGAACACCTGACAATGCTCACGATGAATTCACATGGCCAAGAACAAACGCAGTGGACATTGACAACATGGCGAGGGATGCCTTCACCCGCATCGATGAGATCTACAATGATGTTATGAACAAAGGTGAACATGCACCAATGGATGCGAACAACATGGAAGGAGATGAACAGTGGAATGAGGTGAACTTCGAGAATCTAGTGCGGGAATCCACCGAGAATGTGTACGAGGGCAGCACACAAAACCGTCTTCAATACAACATTGTTTTGTTTACTTTGTGCAGTCTGTACTTTATCCCACACACATTTTTGGATGCATTGTTGATATAGATAGTAGGAGATTTGTTGCCAACGTCAAATTGCTTTCCCCGGACGTCATACGAGGTAAAAAGCATGCTAATGAAACTAGGTTTGAAGCACAAACAGATCCATTGTTGCCCAGAGGGACACGTGCTGTACGACGGAGAGAATGTGGACCTGGAGGAGTGTCCATCCTGCAACCAGCCGCGGTACGTAGTTGGATCTAATAAAGTTCCTCAGAGGGTTGTACGATATTTTGATGTCATAAAGCATTTGCTCAGAATGTTTAAGTGCCCAGAGATTGCAAAACACATGACATGGTATGATTCGCATAGATCCAGAGGTCAATTGATGAGGTCAGTATCCGATAGTCAGCAATGGAAGACAATTGATCGGTTGTATCCCGAATTTGCTGCAGTTCTGACAAACCTCCGTCTAGGACTAGTTGGAGATGGTATTATTCCATTCAACAATAATGCCATCAAACACTCTACCTGGGTTCTACTAATTACGATCTACAATCTACCTCCATGGCTTCTCACAAAGAAGTTCTTTATATCTCTAGCGGTTTTAATACCCGGTCCAAAGTCACCTACTGCTGAGAATATAGACATTTTTTTGCGACCTTTAGTCCAAGACTTGCTAAAACTATGGGAAGGAATACCAGCAGTGGATTTATCAAAGCCCGATGGTGAAAGGGGATTTTGTCTGCGAGCCATGCTGATCTGGACCGTCAACGATTTTCGTGCATTTGGACTCCTATCTGGACAAAAAACTCATGGGTACAAAGGCTGCCCATTGTGTGGTCCAGAGACATGCGCAGAACATGCATTGCTATTGAATAAAATGATATACTTGGGAGAAAGACGCTACTTAGAGGAAGATCATAGATTTCGAAGGGCGTGTGCGGCCTTTAATAACCACGAAGAGTGGCTGCTGGCTCCGAAGGCACCGACAGGGCATGAAGTTTTAAGGTGGGGTACTGAGCATTCCAACTTCCTAAGCAACGGCGGCGTTGAGAATTCAAATTTGGATCCAGTGAAGTTCCATGGGGTAAAAAGAAGAAGCATACTATTCGATCTCCCGAATTGGAAGGTACGTCAGGCCCTTTTTTTTGCCGACGGAATGAACAACATGAATTGACAAAAAAGAGGGGATATTGTTTTATTTTGCTATTCAATCTGTAGGTGTCAATATCTGATGCTGTTGAAGTGTGATATGTAAAACCAGGTTTGACCCATATGCATAAGTGTATAATGTGGTCACTGTATCCAGCTTGGGGAATAACCTATTTAAATATGTAATAGTTAATTATATGTTATGTAATACAATTCAGAACGTGTGGTGTGTTTTAATGTACCATCCATTTCAGTGCTTGGGAGTTTGTAGTAAAACAACAAAATCCGGTCATGTGAGTCATTTTATTATTCTACCCTTAACCCTTTATCATCGCAGATCAGCACTGTTTTCATGAAGTTATGAATTAAATTGATTTTCCGAGGTGCTCTCTTGAAAATCAATGGTAAATCATGAATATATGGAATTTTGTGAATAAAAATTGTGATGAAATTGGAAAAATATGCACTGCGACGTAGTATGGTATCTATTAATTGATTCTAAGTATTTTGGAAAATCATATCTAAGCCTCACAGTTGAGCACTGTTATTATGAAGTTGTTCTGAATTAAATGTTTGATGAAAGCCTAAAATGAAGTTGATGTACAAAGAAAAGTTGTAAATGTCAATGTCAAGATGACATCAGCACGTTAAAAGTCATCATATATTTTTGTAATCTTTTTTAATTGATTTTGTGAGGTGTTCTCTTGAAATTCAATGGTAAATTTTGAATCTAGGGAACTTTGTCAATTAAAATTGGGATGAGATTGGAATAATATGCACAATGATGTCGTATGGTATCTATTATTTGATTCTAAGTATTTTGGAAAATCATATGCTAACGTCTCTATTTTTGAAGTAAGAATGAAATTGAACATAAACCACTTTTGTTGTTATACCAAAAAACATAATAAATGATTTGCAAATCAAAACCGTACCAAGGATAGTGAACTTCCACAACAAATATGAGAAATAGTGGTGGATGAAAACTGTCCAGTTCAGATAGAGATCGAACTGTCAAATTATGTTCAGATGTTTAGGGTATTGACGACAGGCACCCAAAGGGGATAACTGAACTGATTCTGAAATATTTGATGATGATGAATATATATGAAGTTTGTAATGACAAGGATAAGGATAATGGTACCGAACGAGTAAGTGAAAAAATACATAAAATTCTTGAGAAAACAATAAAACACTACAAAGTGAGCATGTTTTGTATGTGGTAATTAATGGGATTGGAGGTTTTGGATTTGGTTTTAATTTTTTTGTTAATACTGTTCTCTTACAGCACTATCCATTCATGTCTGTGCTCCGATCCTGAACAATGTAACAATTCCTTTCATTTTTTTACGTATAATTTGTTGACAAGTAATACATGAATATGACACTATGACTTGAAATATTCTCAATAAATATCACGTGAATAAGTAGTTGACACGAAATATTGCCATGGAAAGAGGTTGATATATGTCAGTCCTGAACCACTTCAATTGAAAGTCCAATACTATAACCATTTTTTTTTTAACCCCTAGAGGACCAATCAACCGAATTATGCTTGATTTTTGGTCAAAGGCCCCAAAAATCAAGTGTCTTAGTTTTATTGTAGTTGGTGTTGTCATTAGATGTTTAAGTTAAGTTATGATACATCTTTTGACCGTTGGGATTGGAGAATAAACTTCATTTGAAGCTTTTCCACCCTTGAGAATTTTGAATTTTGAGTGTGCAAAATACAAAGGGCTTTCTAAAGATGCCTCAATCATAAATCTCTTTTGATTTCTTCACCTTCAATTTTTTAATCCATGTAAATATAACTTTTATCTACCTTAATATTAAAATTTGATATTAAATTTGACAAAGACATATTTATTTTGAATTTTTACCTTGTTTACATCATAAAATTTGTATATATTCAAAATATATTCCAATCCTGTTGAAAATTTTGTCATACCTTCATAATGTCGATGATTATCTATGAAAAATCATAAATCATTGAATGTGATATTTAAAGTATGCAAATTATAGTACTTTGACTTTTGCAAAAGAGGTGAGGAACTTTAGGGGTTAACTTAGAAGACACAAATTTGTTGTTTTGAGTGTGCATTATAGGGTTCAAAGACAGTGAAAATTCTTCCAATCCATCGGTGGGATCCTAACAAGGGTTAAATGCACTTTTTATATTAAACTAGGCTTATATATATAGAGTTAACTATTTATAATAGTTTCCATATTTTAATAGAGGGCGTTTGTTAGAAAATTTCACCAATACCTATGGGTTATCTAGCACTACCAAGGACACTAGATATTTAAGTAATTATGTTTTTTGGTATTAGAGACAATGGTCAAGTATTGTGAAGTGGAAATTGCAGTAGAAACAGTGAAATCTATAGATAATGATTTTTTGTTTGTTTCCCCCAACGTCATAGGTCATGTTCATAATCATGAATAATCACAGTGGATAATGTATGCACGTAAATTCATACACTCTGTCCATGGGAGAATAAAGTGAAATGGTCGAAACTGGACAATTATAATCCGTAATTTACACATGAACTGTTTTATGGTTTATGCCTGCCTTTTGGTGATAGAAAAAGCCTTTTTACACTGAAAAAAATATATAATGTCAAGTGGGGAATGAATTGTACAACTACAAACCCAATTTGATTCATGACAATCCCATATAAACTCCATTCGGAGTTAACTTTCAAAGACCTCAACTGCTACATTGTCTAGTGTTAGAGAACTTTCTATTTGGGGAAATTAATGATGTTCAATCTGTTGATAAATTTACTTGTTTTAATTTTAGAGAATATAGTCTAGTTCAACCGAGACACAAAAATAACATAAAAATGCCAACACTAAAAATTACAATTCGGATAAATATTTGAATGTAAGTGCGTCTACAATCATAATGAAAAGTTAAGAAATTATTGTACGTTTGTAATTTGACCGTAAGGATAAATAACGAACATCGAGCGTCTCAATTATTATCAGGAGCAATTTATATCAAATTGAAGGAAATAATTTTTTAAAGACATTTCTGTATTGCCCTTGCTCCCTATCTCCGTCGTTTAAGGGTTAGAAGAGTAAGTACTGTGACGTTCAATGATTTTGAACACACGCTCATCGTACACAGTGAAAGCATTTTATGGAACAACCAGTAATCACCGAATGTCTACTATTCTACTCATTCTACATGGTGCACAGTAAATAAAAAATGGAAACCTGCCACTCGTGTTCAGCGTTAAGTTGTGGACCCTGAAACCTCGTTCTCAATGTCTGAACATCTAAAGAATTGAAAGAGAAATGACAGTTGTGATGTACATGTGAAATCCAAATGACAATACTACATTTCCATGAAAAGAGGTTGGCTTAATTTTTGGTGTGGTTGTTGGGACAGGATCTTCCGGTTCGACACGTACTCGATGTGATGCACTGCGAGAAGAATCTATCGGAGAATATATTGAGGACAACATTCGGCGAAAAAGACACACCAGCTGTGAGAGCAGACATGCGAGCACGAGGAATCCGACCACACCTCCATCTACAACCTATTGGGCCAAACCAGGATCGACTGTACATGCCAGATGCAACATACGTGCTTTCAGACGAAGACAAGGCAAAGGTATTGCGTGTTTTGAAGAATTTGAGGACTCCTACTCATTACGTGTCAGCCTTGCACAGCAAAATTAGCAAAGGTAAATTAAGCGGTCTCAAGTCCCACGATTTTCACGTCCTTTTACAACAGATTCTACCTCTATGTTTTCGTAAGGTGTCAAATAAGTCCCTTGCTGGGGCTATTATACGCTTGAGTAGAGTGTTTAGGAAGTTGTGTGCTAAAACCATAAACGGTGAGGAGAAGGAACAATTGTTAGCAGATTCAGCCGAGACTATGTGCATGCTTGAAAAAGAGTTTCCTCCGGCCTTTTTTGACATTATGTCACAGTTACCGAACCACTTGGTAGAGCAATTGTTTCAATGTGGACCCGTTCTTACAAGATGGATGTATCCATTTGAACGTTATTTCAAAACATTAAAAGGATATGTGCGTAATTTAGCCAAACCCGAGGGTAGCATAGCACAAGGATATCAGGTAGAAGAAGCTTTGGGGTTTATAACAGAGTACATGTCCGAATATAACATTACATCACGACGAGTATGGGACGACAAAGAGGAACCCACAATGGTGGATGAGATTTTGGAGGGAAAGGGAAGCCGAAGACACTATCAGAAGGTTTAAGGGATGCGATGCACGAGTTCGTGTTGGATAATGCGGCCCACATTGAGCCATACCGTGAGTAAGTTTTTCAAACTATACTTTATATATAGTAACCTAAACCCTTTATTTAAGTATAATAGAACGAAAATACAGAATGTGTACTAGAAGTGAGGCTTTGTTTTTGAAGTTGTCCTAGTTTGTGTACATAGAGCTTATGGAATGAGCCGAATCTGGAGCTTGGAGTGAAGCCATGACCGACGTGTGGAAAATAATTCAGATGAGTATCTACAAGAAATCTTACAGAATTGAATTTTTTCACCTCTCCGGGTATATCATATGCGCTGAGATTGTTGTTCATCCGAGGAAACCGGGTGTCAATTGTTAGCAGAGGACATCAAGTTATTCAGCTTATGATCGATTAGTCAATAGGTTGGATTACCTAGTACCAGCACCACACCAAAAGCCACCAACTTGTCAGAGGTCGCTTTCATTTTGGGAAGGAAATGTAGACTATCATTACATGATTTATGCAGGAATTGATAAAAAGCTAAGTCATGTACCGACAACTTACATTTCTTCCCTAATTTGAAGGAATGGTGAATTAGTTGGTGGCTTTACGTTTCCTGTGGTTATAGGTACCTGTACCTTAGTGGGACATTGGAAATGAAGAACAGAGTGTCTAAAATTTAATATCCATCTGAAAAACCGATCTATCACGTAAAAAAAACTTGCGTGTGATTTGATATTTACCCATTTTAACTCAGAGTATTAACCCATGAAGGACCCCCCCCCCCCCCCCCCCCCCCCCCCCCCCCCCCGGTAGAATGTGATGTTTGAACAAGTAATTTTCAGTTCAATATTTTATGAAGAATATGCTGCAGATGGAATAGAATTGTAATAATAATGTGATGAATTGGATGTGTTAGAAAAGTAACAAATGAATTTCAACAAGAGGGGGTGTGGAGGAGAAACCTTAAACCACATTATGTATTTCGACCATTTTATAGTTTCAACAGTGACTGCCCGAGGTATATAAATGACAATTTCGGCAATTATGATAAATGGAACACCTCAGATATGTACTAGTATTGTGGAATTTTCTATTACACTTATCCTTGCATTGGGTGTTCTACCCTTTGAAACGTTTCATCTTTTTCTGTTTAGAATATAATGATTAGTATTAACTAACCAATTGTACACTGAATAGGTAGATTAGTGTTAGAGAATTAGAAGATTTGAAAATATTATAGATTGTTGATGTAGACCCAGAGAATTACCAAAGACAATGATTGCAAGACGGTGGAAAGATCTCCATCTTGACCACTGTAGAGTGTAGGAAATTGGTCAACAATAGAAACTTACAACATGTTTATTTAAATTAGTGTATATAACACTAAGCTACCTATTTAGTGTCCAATTGAAATGTAAAAAATTAAAATTGTAATTTTGGTGACTATGAAATGAAAAATGCTCCTAAATTCATGGAACGAGTGTTCCGTTGGTTTTTTTGATGTGGGAGGTACAAAAAACATACTAAATAACATGCTTCTCATTATCTATCTTCGACCAAACGTTAATGATTTTGTAGAAGTAACATTTTATAACACATCTTGAAAAGTTGCTAGTACACAGTCTGTCATGCAGTGAGTGATACAGCTTTTAAGTACATAATGAACTCAAAGCACGTTGCATGGGTTATATGGGGTATAGGCAGATAGGTATGCAAAAAATGAATACCTGTTAGTTTTTGTAGAGAGCGATATCTAGAGGATCAGATGTTGACTCCTTCATTGGATCACTATATGATGTGATTGTGCATGTCGTACACGAGATGGAGGGACAGTTCCATTTTCATCACTGCCATTTGGTAAAAGAAGTGGACGAGTACACAATGAAGAATGATTGGAATCTGTTCTTTAGAAGCGGAGTGTTCTGATGTTTTTTCTCTGGGTGAATCTTAAGGACACAGTGATGTATTGCAGAGTGAATTCAAGATAATGAGAAAATATATAGAACATGCCAGCTTAATTTCTGTGCGAGGTGGTGAATTGTTCTAGAAATAGTGGCGGGGTGTTACCAGATGTAATGTATGGCATCCTTTATGGATTATTACTAAATCAATGAGACTTCACCGTTTTGAACATGATGCAGGAGGTACCAGGAGATTTGGCAGGAGAAGAGAACTGCACGGGCAGAGTTCCGTAGAAGACACCCAAGAAGAAACGGAAGACCTGGTGCACCGTATCCTGCAGGGATGGAGGAGGTTCAGTCGTTTGTAGAATGGCTTCAAGCGCACATTGAATACGAAAAGGAGTAGGGAGTGGTGGTACCAGAGGATGTAGAAGACTCTAGTAAACCCCCCTCCCTACAAGCACAAAGATTCTGGAGCATGTACTCGTACGGATACCACTTCCGAGTGAAGAGCGCAGAGGAAAGCATAAACAACACATGTGACTCTGGGGTAGTAGTTGTTTTTAGAAGGCCATGTCGGTCAGGAAGAAGAGATCCAAACCCTGTTGAGGCGAACCTTGAATACATTGGGCAGATTATGGAGATTGTGGAATTGAACTATGGACGTCATTGCACTCATTAGGAGAAAAATGGGGTCCCAAAGGGGCCCTGTAAGCTTGCCCGGGTTAGGTGAACCAGCTGCCCAAGCACCATTTTCTATGTAAACCCATTCGTGCAGTCGCTGCCCACTGACAACGTCGGAAGCCGCAATGCTGGCAGTGTTGGCAGTGTTGGCAATGTCGGCAGTGTTGGCAGCGTCGATTGGCGCGACCCACGGAACTGCACTGCTGGTAGCCACGGTAGCATCATTGGTGCCCTCATGTAAAGTGCACGGTTTGGCCTAAATTTTTCAGCACATGCCAAAGGCCAAGGCCCCTTTGTGACTACAGATTTCTCCTAATGGTGTTGCTTGTCTGCGATTGGGTGAAGGCCAATTATAGAAGCAGGAGTGCCACAGTTAAGAAAGATGAATGGGGATTCACTATGGCTAATTTTGGTGCATTGGTACCTTTTGGTTATGAATCTTTTGCTTTCCCAGTTCACTGTGATCAAGTGTTTTTTTTCAGATAATGAGGACGAACCAGGTTGGAGAGTGGTGTTACGGACAGAAGTTAGAGGCCGTAGAATAGATAGTCAAATGGAAGAAGAGGAAGAGACAGAAATGTTTGCAATGGGAAATGACCAGGATTTTGAAGGACTACGAGCAGCCGGCCACATTCCGGAGACATATCCAGACCCTCTACCCACAAGACGAAACCTTCAAATTCCAGATTTAATGCACCGATTAGCAGGGGAGAATGCACGCGTTTTTGACAGAGATGTGGGAGAGTCTTCTGAGGAGGATGATTAGATGTTTTCAATTACGGTAAGAAAATTAAAACATTTTCGTTTGTAGTTTTGTTTGAGGGTTTGATTGATAAATCAGAAATTCAAGTACTTTTATAAGCAGAAGAGACTTATGTAGACAGTGCAGTATTTGGAAATGACATGTTTAACCATGAAGTATAGAGTTACGGAACCTCTGAGTATAATGGAATGTAGAACTGCTGGACTGAATTAAATGTGGGCCTAGTAAATCATATGCAATTGACTATATCATATTTGTATATGTTGAAAGGGGCTTTCAAGAGGAGAAGCTTCTGTGCTTGATACAGACCCTGAAGTTCAGAATGAACTATGCACATGAATGTAATTTGTGACATATGATATGATGGATGCATTGTTCCACCAAGTCAGTGATGTCACTATTCACAATTTTAAGCTTTGCTATTTTGCAGATCCGGGGTAGAACTTGGCTGGGCACATTTTGTTTCAACCATGAGTGCGCAGAACGACGTATCAGCAATCTACAACCACTGACAGCGACCATCATATATCACACAAAGACCCTAAACTTTCATATTGTGTGTATGCAAACTTCAGGAATTTCACATCAACTACATAAATGACCAGAGACAAAGATAGATTTCAGACATTCAACAGAGGTAGCCACTGCAGAAACGTAGAAAGAGGTCAGCATTACCGATACTCGGATGTAGCAAGTAGCCACTTAGTAGGGGTAAGTGCGCAGTTACAGTTGAAGATGTTGTATGGATTAATTATTAATTTTTATGGTAAGTGAGGACCTGAAGACCTGTAGTAAATAGATCGGGTGAATACAGACACATTCACCCAAAACTTTACGCATTGAAGTGTGGACTGAAGTTATTTATAAATCAGGGTTTTATTGTGGTTTTCACTTTTTGAAATTTCAATTTTAAGTTACTCAGGTGGGATGGTAAAGTTTTCACATGGAAAAAGTTGCTTGTTCCTGACTAGTCATGGTAAATGTAAAGAACACTGAAGTGAAGTAAAAAAAATGAAATATTTACTGCACTGAAAGATAACGACATCCACATGGAGTAAATGCCACATCAGCAAAGCCATGTTGAATAGCTCATTTTCTTGTTCTTTAAAAAGTACAGTACCAAAATCAACAGAAATAAGGTGGGTGTTTTTGCTTAAATAACCAAAAAAATAGAATTCAGTTGAAACGGTCGTTGCAGTGCAAAAATCAACAGAAATGAGTTGTTTTTCTGTTAATTTGGACACCATTTTCTAGTAGTGCATGTTTTACTCAAATGCAACCAACACCACATTCATGCACTCCAAACCAAACGTCACAATAAAGCAGTATGGACACTACGTAAACTCCTCATCTCCTCCCACCAATCCCGATGTTACATCCTCATGAATGCTGGAACATTTAACGTCAATCCCCTTGACAACACAGTCCCTCCATGGCTCCTCCCATGTATATGTCTTACCCAAAGGTGCCATTGCAATGCCAAATTTAAACCTGATTTACTATGCATCAAAGGACTCCCATATAAAAATCAACCACCCATACTACCAACACGTGACCTCACCATTCAGTTCATTGAGTTTACATACACAAATGATAGATTTTCACATAACACCATAGACACCAAGACTGCTAAATACCAACCACTCCTAGATGCCATTGTCGCCCAAAGCTGGAAAGTGGACCCACTCATAGTCATTACAGCTGGCGCCCGGGGCATGTGCAACCCATACCCCCACACTGGAAATCCTTCACAAAAAACTCAAAATACCATATTCTTCAATTCACCAAACCTTTAAAGACATAAATGTCATTGCCATACATCATGCTGCATCCATCCTCCTACACAAACGCAAAATTGAAAATAACCAACCTCTCCCTACTAAATAAAAACACCTTCTCACTACCCATCTTACATACACTCTAATAAACTCCCCTCCCACACCAAATTTTACCCCCAAAATATCCCAGTGCCACATCGACGCAACACCCCTTCCTTCCCCAAAAAATGCACACCCACCTAAGGTTGGATAACCTATTACCACCAACTTAAGCAATCTGGCCTATTTTTGGCAGTGCTAAATTCGAAAAAAAAATATGACCGCATCCGAAATAGGTTTTGATGAGGATTGCAAAAATTTGCAACATCTAATTCACATTTGTCAATTTACTACAAAATTCCAAAGTGGGAAGTAACCTTTTACTCAAATCAAACCTCTAGATTTCCCCATGTCCACACCATGTGGTACTAACTTTCACTCATCATGATACCCAAAACCACCAACTATTTCTTCGCAATGCTTGGCATGCCATTGGTCTACCTCAATAGTGAAATTGGTGGTTTTGAGTCTCAACTTTGGTGGCCCCAAGAAAAATCTACAGGTTGTAATTGGGGGAGGTGGTGGTAATAGGTTATCCAACCCTACCCCACCACCTTGTTCTATTCCCTAGTGTAGGTCAATTAGTTACTTGTTACTAGAGTGCCTATTCCCGAGAGGGGTGAGTAGTTTTGCATCAATGGCCCTTTGTCTAATAGGCAATGGCTTATTGGCAATACAAACAGACACTTTATTCATGCCGGCCCAGCTTGTTGGTCTGGAGTTTTTATCTATCTAAAAAAGAAAAAGAAAATTGAATATATTTTGAAATATATATGATTTTTTTTTCAACAATGAGTTCTTGTAATCATAATAATTTCAAATTTTCACAAAAAAAAATGAATGTTTTTATCACTTGTAAGTGGTATTTGCTTTCATTTAATAAAAATGAAAAGTTAAAACTTAATAAAACCATGAATGCTTATCTTATTTTTAAGGTATAAATTGAGTGTGAATTGAGTGTGAAAGTAAAGTTTTCATACCACGGTCACAAGCACCTCGTGATTGGGTTGATAGTTAGTTAGCCCCTAAATGTTTGAACGACCATTTTTTGGTCGCTGCCCAAATTTAACACGTTGCCAAAATATAAAGAATTTAAATATATAATTAAAATTAAAATAATACATCAAGTTTACTTTTCAACACAATTTGAATTATGTCAATCCAAGTTAAACTCCACCCAGGAGAATTTCTCAAAGTGGACCACCTTAACATTGTCTTAGTGTTATAAAATTTGCTATTTGTGGAAAGAACAATGTTTCCTCAATCATTTCTTTTTCTTTTTTGAACTATACAATAGATAAACCAACTTTAACTAATCATGCTAAATTTTAAATTCTAAAAATTAAAGTTATAATTTATGCAATTTTTCAAAGGATGATGCTTTAAAATCCATTAAAAAAAGATCTAAAGTTAGTTTGTGTAATTTTGACTGTTTGGATCATTTGTAGAGATTATGCCTCACATTTGTCTATTGAACCAAACTTCATCAAACATATATAGAAGGCACATATTATAACACATCTATGTTTTGTCCCTCAAAGGAGAAAAGTAAAGTGCATACAAAGGACAAAAGTGTTGTCCATGTCATTTTTTCCTCCTTCCATCCCTTGGACTGAAAATTTCGGGTGTAAAGTGACTTTCTTTTATCTTCTTGGTTTCTAAGCCTCCCATTGGCTCAAATTTCTCTCCTCACGGCTTCTCATCTCTAGTATAAAGAGGCCCTAATTCAATCCAGTTGAAATTATGGATCAACCATGAACAATTGACAATTTTTTATTTTTTATTTTCTACACCCATCTTAGGACACCTTCACACTATGCCCGAAGGTTGAGAGGTTGTTGATTTTCTCCAATCGGATTGCAAAAAACCAAGAATTTGGTCTCTCGACCCTTCATACTAGAGGCCAAAGTCCAAAGGCCGTCGTTCTCCAAAATGCCTACATGGCAACACTTTTTGATCAAGGCGACGGCCTCTCGAAAGGAAGTTTGGGTTGAACGGGAATGGAAACTCAAACTATGGTCAAGAGGCTGTTGATTTCTTTTCATAAAAAATGAAAACTATATTTTATTGCCTATTTTCAGCCCATTTCTTTGGACTCTCGACAAAGTTTGGTCACTCAATTCTACGGCCTCTCGACTTGGACGACCATAGTGTGAAATGGCCCTTAATTGACTTTGGAAGAATAAAGATTGTTGACTCCGCATAGACTATGTACAGTGCCCTCCATGTTTTCTCAAGTGAAAAAAAATCATCCCAAAACATGGCACGCCCTTCCCAAATTCCAGAGATCCTTCAAAGGCATAATTGGCAAAACACTGAGCCATACTGGCAATCTATCTGTCTCAGGCAGGCGGGGGCCAAAATCTGTCAAGAAACAGACTGATTTGTAGTTTTTATGGTCCTTCTCCCAAAGGAAAGAGACTAACTTACATGAAAACGCTTGCTACCGTCGTATTCAGGATTTATGCTACCGTACGTGGAAGGCAGTTTCGGGAATTATTTTAGTAAATAATTCCCCAAAAACATGTTGAAAAATAAAATAAATCTATTAGGTATTCTGTCGAAATCAACAAAAAGTTGAAAAAAAATAAAACAAACTCAAAACATAACACTCAACAGAATTGAATGAAAACATAATGCTCAACGCAAAAAATAAAATAAAACATTTAGCAGGCGAAAAAAATTAATTTTAACTATTAATAGATTTTTAAATAATTACTTTTGAAAATGCCGACCTTCATTGTTTCAACTTTTATTAATTATTTGACATGAAAGTGCCGACGCTGCCTTCCACGTATAGTACTGGACATTAATCCTTAAACGTCAAAAAAGCCCCACAGGCTTATTATAAAGGAGTAATTGAGAAAAAAGTAGATTTTCTCAACCAAATCAAGTGAGTATTGGTGCGTTAGAAAGCTACTCAAAAAGAAATTTAGATTGTAAATTTGCGCCTAATTTGAGAGATTGTCGAGTCATTGGCAAGCAATCAAAGTTATCAAAATGAACAGGAGTTGAGGTTGAGGCAGCAAAGGTCGTTTCTTAAAAAGTGCCGCAGTACTACAGTGCCGCAACAATGGTGGCCAACAGAGCTGTTTTTTCATTCTTCTCGTATTTTTTAAGGGTTGAGAATAAGTTGTAAAAATAAATATAGGATAAATATTGAGGCAGTGATTATGCGACTAGTTCTTTATTTTAACCCTTTAACCTTTATACGTTGGGCCTGTGACCATGGAATCAAGTTGTACTTGTCACAATTAATTTTGCCATTATCAATAAGATAAAAAAATCAAATTTATATTTTGAGTAAATGAAGCAATGTGTTTACCAAAAACCATGATTTTTTCACAAGTTTTGGTGAAAATTTGAAATTACCATAATTTTTTGAAGTGATTGTAAAGAAAATTTATATCAATTACAAAATGTACTAAAATATTTCAATTTTTTTAACTACTGGTGTGAATTACAATGAAGAACATTATAGGAAATGAAAATCATCTATGTAAAACATAAAAATCCAAAATACACTAAGGTAACTATATCTAAAAAGAGCATTTACCTTAAAGTGTGTGTATCTATTGCACTGTGACATTTCAATTGTGAAATATCACACGATAGTAGATATGCATGCTTTTAGGTAAATGCTCCCTTTTAGGTATAGTTACTTTACACGGTGAATCGTTTTTACAACTCTTTTTGTAGTTGAGACCCCATATAAAATCCAAAAATAACTAGAATGATCTAAATTTAACTTGAAGAGGTGGCATAACCAACAAAAATCCCTCACAAAAAATTGGATGAAATTGTCAATGTAGCAATTGGAATTGAATAGTGAGTTACATTCATAAGCTATTTTTTGGTGTCTCAAGAGTTTAGGGGCTAACCTCCAAACGTCCTACTGTCCAAAAAGTGGACAATGTACAAAATCAAACACAGTTTTCTTATCCGTCATTGACATATTGCATTGTGGATTTTTTACTATATATTTTATGGGAAGTTAGCTTCATGCAATGTTTTGTGTGAATTTTTATCCTAATTTTTTGGGGGAAAATGAGTAGTTCTAGGATGGCTTAAAATAAACCTTAGAAATGACTTTTTGCATTCTTAACTCCTAAAAGCCCGAGGGGTATTGGACAAAACATAGATGTGTTGTAATTTGTTCAATCCATATGTTTCATGAAGTTTGGTTCATAGACACAATATAAGACATCACCTCTACAAATTATTTGTACGGTCAAACTCCCCAAAATAACTTTAGATCTTTTTTTAATGAATTTAGAAGCATCAACCTTTGGAAACTTGTATAAATTATACTTTTCACTTTTAGAGTTTATAATTTAACATGATTGGTTAAAGTTGATTTATCTATTGTAAATCTCAAAAAGGAAAAAAGAAATAATGGAGGGAACATAATTACTTTCCCCAAATAGAAAATTTCCCCTACCCAGGTGGAGTTTAACTCAAATTGACATAATTTAAATTGTGTGGGAAAGTAGATTTGATGTAATATTTTTATTCATTTTTCATTTTTTCAAAAACATTATTTTTGTTTCAAACAACCCGTTGGATTCGAGCAGAGAACAAAAAATGATCGTTTGAGCGTTTAGGGGTTAACAATAGGATCTTGCTTTAGACTACCACAAGAATGCATGGTAAAAATTTCATATAATTTGACCATGCAGATTGCAAGTTTATAGCATTTGAAGTGAAAAGATGACATGAAAATCTTTTTGGACCTTTTTTTTTTAATTGTTTTTGAAGACATGAGAAAATTTGTTAAATTGGTCAAAAAAATCTTTGGTTTTTTTGTTGTGATGTATCAAGAATCCAAAAAAAAAAAAGAATGGAAAGAGGAGAAAATGATGCCCAAAAACAAGAAAACCCACGGTTCTTAAGGAGTTAATGGATGTATAGAGCCTCATGGGTTTTTTGGTATTCTGGGAGAATCTTGCTTATAACTTCTACTTTGTTAAACCAAATGGGGGGTTTTGAAATGTCAAACCAAACATATGTGAGGGATCTATACTTTTTAAGAATAGAACTAAAGTAAATTAAAAAGAGAATCATGTTTTAAATGAAGTTTAAAAGAGAATTTGGGTGTGAGAGTCAAGAAAGCCATGTTCATTAACGACTAACCCTTAAAGAACCACAACTATGTTTCTCTCTAAATACTTCAAAGTTGCTTAAAAGTATTGCTTCTCAAATAAAGACAAATAGTTTTTGGTTTAAAACATTATCGACTCATTCAAATTTCAACCAACTTGAAAATATAAACACTTACAAATTTTCAAATTTTCAACCGTTTAGGGTTCCTCAATAGTAAAATTATAACCTACAAAGTTGGTTGCACCTTTTTTATGGGCCCTGCATGAGTTTGAAACGTTTTGAAATGGCCCAAAATGCAGAGTTCAGTCTCAAATTCGGAAAAATGGATCTGGTAATCGTGTGTATGAGAGTGTTAGTTGTGTGTATCGTGTGCAAAAGTTCAAACGCATAACTGATTGTATGCAAAAATTTAGGAATTGCCCGCATTTAGGTTTTTCACCTTTTGCATGATTGTATCCTTTAGGTATCTTTATCTTTTAGAGTTAAAGGTAAACAAACCACCCTATTTGTGCCATATAGTCCTACTTGTGCTACTTTGTGATCATTATGTACCACTATAGTACATTCAAAAATTTGATATGTACGCTATTGGTACATGGCACAACTACCTTAAAGCCAAAATGCAAAGCTCCAAGTTTCTAGAGCCAAGACCGCCGAGCTCCCGTAGCAATTCTGGAATGCAGGAACCACTAACAAATCCAATCCATCATATTTCCAGCACACAAACGAGGACACCTAAACCCCGAATCATTCCACACAAAATTCACAACATCAAAAAAAACGGCCGAGCAAGAGGAAGCCAAATCACCAAATGATGCAACTTTTACAGGGCCCTTTTTCATTTTTTTTCTCTTGTATCACTGACTGACAACTGTTGATTGTCTGACTTTCATGGAATAGATTCTAGTAATGCCATGACATAAGCATGATTCCGCCGGTTCGGTTTGAACAAACATCGGTCTCATTTGGTTGCGCTCTGTGTTTTTAAAGCCTCTTCTGACTTGCAAAATGCGTTGATCTTTCTGGGAAGAGAAAGAGAGAGCGAGTTTCAGTTTTTTTGGTGCGTTTTGTGCGTTTTGTGTTGCGCGATGGCGGACGAAGTGAAGGCGCTATGGGGCAAGTATTTGTCCAACTTGCAACACCACCCGTTGCGGACCAAAGTAAGCCAGATTGATTCCAAGTAGGGTTTTGTTTGGGGTGTCTTCACTAGTCTCTGTTTCTTGACGAGGGTTTTTATCAATTCTTGAGCTCTGTCGATCTTTATTCTTCACATCTTTGGTGTTAACATTGAGAAAATTGGTCATTGCTGTAAAGTTGGACCACTATTCAATTCGACAACTAATGTTTCGTTTGGCTCTTTTTTCTTTGATTTTTTCTTTTTATCAAAAGTGTTGGAAGATGGAGATTGTGGTGGGATAAGCACAAACATATTCTCTATTCTCACCGTGGTGTAGATGGATGGATGGTGATGCAGTTGCCTCCTGAGGGTGATGAAATGAATCAGAGGCTGTAAAACTGATGAAATGAATCAGAGGTTTTGTGACGTAAGAGTTTACCACTGACGAGGAGGGGAAGATGCATTAGGACCCTAATCAGGGTTTTTTTTTCTTCTTTCACTGGTTGTTGTGGTCAGTATTTGAGGGAGATGATTTGTGTGGTTTTTTGACATTTTGAATGAGTTGAAGTTGGGGTTTTACTTAGTGTAACCCTTCGGTTGCTGGTGCAGGCCATTACAGCAGGAGTGCTAGCGGGAAGCGCTGATATGGTTGCTCAGAAGCTGGCTGGAGTTAAGAACTTGCAATTGCGGCGTTCGTTACTTCTCATGGTGAGTACTGAGAAGCCTTGCCGTGAGAATGCTCACAACCTTGGGTGTCCTGTTTTTTTTTTTTATTGACGGATCTGCTGGGTTGACGACTATGTATTTTAAATCAACTTTGAGAGGTGCACTCTACATTATGTTTGAGAATCACATGCGTTCGTGACCCCCATGTATACAAGGGATTATATGTCTAAAAACCTTTGTATACAAATCTATTCCGTCGTAAACATATGTTTAATGTAAGTATATGTCAATATTTTCAGCTCTAAATATGTTTATTGTATGTATATGTAATATGGCAATGTTCAAATTAATACCCCTTCCGTGCACTCACGTATACTTGTACGTGTTTAGTACAGTGGGGACGAAACTGAGGAGCTTGATATAATCTATAAAGAGCAACAAAAAAATTCTAAAAAAAGTGAAAATATGGGGACGAAAATGATGCTCAAAAATGAAGAGAAAACCTTGGGTTAATCAGAAATTCTGGTGACTGTGCAGCTATACGGATTCTGTTACTCAGGGCCGTTTGGGCATTATTTCCACAAGTTCATGGAAAAGCTCTTTCCTGCAGCTCGGGATACCAAGACAATAGCCAGCAAGGTTAGTACCTTACTGTAATCACCAAGCCTTTCTCTGTGGCCGGTTTTATTTTTTTTCCTGGGAAATCCTCCCTCGTTTACTGCACTACATGAAATTTATGATTCTTACCAATTTTCATAAACTGTGGGAGTTCAGGTGATTGTTGAGCAGTTGACATCTGGTCCATGGAACAATTTCCTTTTTATCACTTACCTCGGTATGGTGGTCGAAGGTAAACGTTCTGCCGAGTGCCATATCTTTTGATTCTAATCACATACTCCATTGTATTTTCTGGTCGATTAAGTTCTTAAAGGTGTGGGGTTGCTTGTTGCTAACTTTCTCAGGGCGACCATGGAGCTCAGTTAAGAGTCAGCTTAAATCAAATTTTCCATCAGTGCAGCTCAATGCGTGGAGGGTACTAATTCTCATGCAATAAATAACCTTTCCTGTAATTGCCCATAGTATGTATCAGAATCTGAAATAATTTCTCCGCTCATCCAGATCTATTATGGCTCGGATTTTCTGTAAATTGGGGACTCGTTCTAGAATGTGATTTTGGTTATTACGGTTTTTGCCTTAATCTGAGTCTCAACTGAAAGTTACTTACTACTGATTTTGGGGGTGATGCAGTTCTGGCCTGTGGTTGGGTTGATAAACTACAAGTACCTTCCTATTCAACTCCGAGTGCTTTTCCACAATTTGGCAGCTGTGTGCTGGTAACTTCCAACTTGTAACTAGTGCCAAATTCTAACTTGTTACTGATTAAATTCTCACTATAGGTACATTTGACAAGGTGGCACCCCACCGTTGTGAAGAGCCAGTTTGATTAGCTTTGTTGATTTGGCAATATTTTTGTAATCATTGGCCTAATCATGTGTTTGGAATTATGACAGGGGAGTGTTCTTGTTACTCCGTAACAAGGCGGCGGTTCCCAAACTTGCTACTGCTTAAACATACACAGAAAATGTCAATTCAGCTGTACTGTCTAAGAGAGTGATAGGACGGTGCCAAGGCTGTGGGATTTGGAGGATTGTGGAGCTCATAACTCTGCTCTAAAATGTTAGCTTGCAGTAGCGCAGTATAAATCACAGGTTCGTTGTGGAAGTTTCAAAATTGAAAGCAGTTTGTACTCAAAAGGTGGTTTGAGTTCCTGCACGAAGTTAGATCCACAGATTTGGGTAGAGGTTCCAGAGGTGGTAAGTCAGTAATACTGAACTATAGGTATGTGAAATTGCCTGTTTGTTTTGATAGTTTCTTTGTTAATATTCCAATGCATAACTTTCATATTGCTTGTGAACATGGCCATCTCATAACATTCAGTAGCCTCTGTGACTACAGCCTTCCCCCAACAGAATGATGTGGAATATCCCACATCATTTCATCCCCCAATGAAATGATGTGAGATATTCCACATCACATTAGTAGCTATGGGGACATGTGGCACTAAGCAAGAGTAATCAACCATGGTTAACAGTAATAGAAAGCACTCACTCAAGCACAATTCAACAATGTTTTGTAATTCTTTATTTGATTCAACAATCTATTCAATTATTGGTCACTCCATATATAAACGTAGATGAAACTAAAAGGCAGCCTCTTGGAAAGCTATTGAATGTTATGCTTTGGGTAACCTTTTTTCACAAAGTTTCTTTAGGTTGCAGTTGTTTTTTTTTTTTCTTCTTCTTCTTATGGAGGTTATGTGTGTTGTAAGATTTCTTAACAAGGTTTTTCTTCATGGTATTAGATTGTAAAGAACATCCATTATGACTATGGTTAACCTGTTAACGTCTCGATTCAATACTTCTTTCAAAGATTTGTTATAAAATCTTTGATGAAAAACAAAAATGGAGTTGATGTACAAAGCTAGTTGTAAAGATCACATTTGGATGGTTGGATTCATCATATTTTTATTAATATTTCATTAACATATTTTTCAAGATTTTCTCTTGAAATTCAATTAAAAATCCTAAATTAATACCAAAAAAATTTAAAAATATTGTAAAGAAATCGGAATAACAAGCACTACGAGATGGTATGGTTTCCATTATTTGATTCCACTTCTTTTGAAAAATCATGTTTAAGGTCTCACTTTTTGAACTAAGAATGAATTGACATAAACTAATTGTGTTTTAAAAAAAAAATCACAATATCTTATTTTGAAGATCTATATTGTACAAATGATAGTCAACCAACACAAGAACCAAGAGAAATTTGGATGAATGAAAAATTGTACGAGATGTAGTTAAGAGAAAGGTTGCAATTTGTTCATTGTTCACTCTATGCAAGTGTGTCAAAGGGTTAAGGTATAGCAAAAAATTAATTAATTAGTTAATTTTAAAAAATAACAAAGAAACACATGCTTTAATGTATAAGGTAGATGTACCTAATTCTGCTACAATTTTGCTAAATTTTTATTTTGCATTGATTTGCCAAAAAAGGTGTAAGGGTTGCTTTACATATGATGTTGAGGTCGTTTTGATGTGTAAGAGGGTTATGTTCAAATCCTCACCTCATTGGTCCAAATCCCAAAATCATTCCAAATCCCTTTAGACCAAGACTTATAGCCAAAGATTTGAAACCAATTTTTAAAATTAAAATAGACTAGGTCCAATACGGCCTCAATTTAAAGAATTGAATGCACCAAAAATGGAAGGCTAATTTGTGACCTTGGGCCGTTTCTAAGTTTCAACAAAAGAAATATATATAATTTTTTTTTGGTTAAAAAATACTTTTTCTAGCAAACAATATCCTTGGATTGTTTGCAAATTTGAACGACTCTTTTTAGTCTCTTCTTTCTTTCATTACCTTTTATCTCTTTGGCCCCAACACCATTAGATATGAGATAAATTACCTTTGCTATAACCTTATTATATTGAGTACTTGAAGCCGCCCTTAAGTCAAATATGAAATAAAATTTGGTTGAATCAATCCAAGAAAAAACAACCTTGACTTCATATGTAAAGTAGCTCTAAAATTTGATCATAAAAACATCATTATATCTTCCTAATAATGTGACATGCTTTATTTTCAAAAAAAGTCTTTTTCCATCGAAAAATAATGCCCCCAAACAAGAAGCGACTACAAAATGGTTAATTGGGTCATTAAGGATTAATTCATAAAGAACAAAGAGGTCCTCATAGGGCTTTTGGGTTAAAAGAATGGTATTTTGAGCTCCAAAATGTTTTTTTTAGCAATTAAAAAAATAAAAAAATCACCATCTTTCAAAATTTTCCAACTCATTTTTTAGATTTATATGCTACCTCATTAGAGTTTAAATAAGACAGTATAAATTTTGCTCTAATATACTCTTATTTGTTCACTCCAAATACTTATAAGTTATGGAAGAATTTGATGGTCTCTCATTGATTAGGTGTGTAAGAGTTTGGTGGTCTTTAAACAAAAAGAAAGCTCTTTTTACCATCAAAATAGAAGCTTTTTGAGTTTTCTTTGAGTTTAAAGACCACCAAACTCTTACATATTCAACCCTTTGAAGTCTTGATCCACCACTGATTTCAAAAATGTGTTATAAAATGTTTGATGAATCACAAAAATGGAGTTGATATATAAATGAAAAGTTGTAAATTTCAATGTGGAAATCACGTTTGCAAGGTTGGATTTATCATATTTTTTATTATATTTTTAAAATTAATTTTACAAGGATTTCATTTGAAGTTTGCTTTAAAAAATAATAACGAATTTGGAATAATATGCACTATAAGATCGTATAATTTCCATTATTAGATTTTACTTCTTTGGAAAATCATTGTCAACGTCTCACGTTTTGAATTAAGAATGAAACTTAATATAAACTAATTTTGTCATTTAAAAAAAACCACAATATCTTGTTTTGAAGATCCATACTGTACAAATAGTAGTCAACTGGCACAAGAACCAAAGAAAAATTGAATAGATGAAAAATTGTACGGGATGACATAGTCAAGAGAAGGCTTACAATTTGTTCATTGTCCATTACATTGATGCAAGCGCATTAAAGGGCTAATAATGAAAGTCCACCAAATTCTTCTATACCTTATAACTGTTTGGAGTGAACAAATAGAGGTTTATTAAAGCAAAATTCATAGTAGCTTATCCAAGCTCAAGGTGAGTAAGCGAGTAACTATGTTGGAGTTATTTATTTCTTTAAGTAGTCAATATTAAGTGAGATATACACATAAAAAAATTGCATAGCCTGAAATCAACTAAACTTTGACCATGCATAATTCCATGAGATTAGACATGAAATTTAACATGATTTTGTTATATATTTTTAGTTAAAAGTGTGTCAAGTGAATAAGTATTTCTTTGTTTTTGTCTTTTAACCCTTAACTGCCTAAGCGTCCCTTTTTTGAACGATGTACAGATTTCATCTACATTTTTTCATCCATCATGCATTTTTTGTAGTGTGAAATTTCTATCGGAAGTTAGCTTCATGCATATAACAACCGATTAGAAAAGGGATGATTTGTGAAATTTTTATGCCTCATTTCATGGAGCAGTAGTTCACCAAAAATCTCTAAGATTTTAATTCAAAAGTGTTCAAAAGTATTCTTAAAAAAGTCAACTCATGAAATTAAACAACCGAAAAATCCCCAAAAATCATTACACTTAGAGTATTACATTTCAACCTATCACAACAAATTCATTCACAAATTATCAATATTTTATTCATAATTGAATTACAGAAGAATATATGAATTTCAAGATTCAAATTTTATACAAAATATTGATGACTGCAATCATAAGTTTAACTGCATGGATAGAATGTAAAATTCAGCTTTTATTCATCCATCAAGTTCAAAATATCCTTCTTAATTGCATTTTATTATGCATCTTTTACAAAACTGCCAAACTTAACATATCTTCTTATTAGTTTCATCCACCTTTATATATGGAGTGACTAGTGATCTGTAATTGAATGGGCTATTGAATCAAATAAAAATTTATAGGACACTATTGAATTGTGATTGAGTGAGTGCTTTCGATTACTACCGTAGTAGGAAGGCAGAAAATAATTCCCCAAAAAAATGCCGGAAAAATAAATAAATTTATCAAGTGTTTTGTCAAAATCAACAAAAATAGAGTCAACAAAAATTGTAGACAAAAAACAAAGGAAAATGTTTAGCTGCTAGTAAAATTTAATGTTAGTTATTAATAGCCGAATTTTTAATAATTATTTTTGAAAGTGCCGACCCCTACTTTTTGAACTTTTATTAATTATTCAACACCAAAGTGCCGACCCTGCCTTCCTACTATGGTATTCACTATGATTAGTTGCTCTTGCTTAATGCCACCTGTTCATATAGCTACTAATATGATGTGGAATATCCCACATTGTTTCATTGGGGAATAAAATGATGTGGGATATTCCACATCATTTTGTTAACCCCTAAACGTCCCAGCGTTCAGAAACTAGATCACAAACGGATTCAAAGCCTTCTCACGTTCTCATCAATGCTTGAATGAAACTCATACAATTTTTTGGAGATTCTTCACCAAGTTGTTGTCCTATCTAATGGCTGGATTTAGTCATACTGGAGTACATATTTTTCTAAAATTACAAATGTAGAAGTATGTCAAGTCGTTGACCAAGCCAAAATTGCATTGACTCTAGTTCAAAGTGGAATCGTGAAAAATGAGGTCATAAATTTAAAAAACACAAAAATTTCCAAGTATCACCACATTTAAGAGTATCTCATTTCAAACTCATTCCAAAAAGTTTTACTCAAAAAATATTGAAATTTAGTTTGTAATCGAATTTAGAAGGAATTTTTAATTTTAACTTTCAAAATTTATAATTAAATATTGGTGATTGTATTAGTAAATCGAACCGTACTGATGGAATCTAACATTCAAAATCTAGAACTTTCATTTGTATATCAATTCCAGAATATTCTTCTAAATAGTAGTTTATGATGTTTTTTCTCAAATTGTCAATTCCAGGGACACCCTGGTACGTCACAGAGACTACTGAATGTTATGAATTTGGAGATGGCTGTAGCCATATTTAGGGGTTCAACTTCAAGCTCTGAACGTCACGTAACATGATCACTCGATCGTCCTTTCGTAGCATGTAGACATGTACCGACAATGGAATGCTTGGGTCGATTGCAGCCGATCGATCCAGTAGGCGATTCTTCACATGTGATCCTTTCTCTACAACCAATTCAAATTTTTGCAGCGTTTTTGCATCCATTGCGAGTTATGGGTTCTCTCGCTGCTCGCAGGTTTGCTCAATTAGGGTTTCGCAATTCGGAAGGAAGCACACACAGAGTTGGAAGAGACCCATTCGTATGTACTTCTACTTGTGTGAGTCTAGATTGAATTGAAGTGAAGTTCTGGAGCTTGCATAGGCAGTTGCATTGACAATAAAATTGTTCCTATGGAGCCTCGAGGGTGCTTGGCTTCTGCCTTTCGTGTTGCAGCGTTCTTGCTGGCTATGGTAGGAACGTAAGGAAGCTGAGCAAGCTTACTTTTACATTCGAAACTCTCTCTAGACTAAAATCAAGTTTAGGGTTTAGGGTTTAGCAATTTGGAGAAGAGAACATACGCAATTTAAAAAGATTGTTTCTTATGCTATATGATACTTTTTCTTGACTGAAGTTTAGTATTGAGGCTGCATTCCTTGGTGGTTGTTCATATTGAGAATCGTTGAGGGTGTTTTTGCCTCTCCAAACTGAGGGTTTAGCAATGTATTCAAAAAACAGATTAAAGTCGAGTTTAGGGTTTAAGATTTAGCAATTTGGAGAACAGAACAGATACAGTTTAACGTCCTGGAGGGATTGTTTCACTTTCTTTTGACTGAAGTTTAGTATTGAGGCTGCATTCCTTGGTGGTTGTTGATGTAGAGAATTTCTGGGGATGTTTTTTGCTCTCCAGACTGTGGGTTTAGCAGAGAGAGCAACAGACACAATTGAAGGGGAGACGGAGATTAACTTATACATGAAACTTTGCGTCTAGACTGAAGTGAAGTTCTAGATAATTTTTTGTGAGCTGCATACATTGGAAGTTATGACAGAGAAGAAGGAGCTTAACGACACTGTCGAACAGAGTTGGAGGTTTAGCAATTTGGAGAAGAGAAAAAACTCAATTGAAAGGGAGCAGATTGATATGTTCACTTTTTCTCAAGGTTTCAGACACTGCATACATTTGGAGCTTCACGTAACAGACAGAGGATACACTATTGAAAGGGAGCTGAAGACTTGAAGTGATTCATTTATATACTTTGTCTTTTGAATTCTATTTGCGGTGTATTTACTTTGCTGTTACAGAGGAGCCTTCTAGACACCATGTCTACGCTCATGCACCTTTTATTGTCTCATGGGCAACAAAGGAGAATTTTTTTGGTGAGTGTATGGCTATACACCTAAGAAGTTGGATAACTTGTGAATTGTGTCAATTGAAGCATTGTGGTCAACAGATGTTTCCCATATATTGAGGCCTCCTCCATAGCCATGGTTAATAAATAGGGTGTCACATGTTAAGACATGACCTTTGTTGACTGAATTCTAAACATTAAATATTAGTATCTTATCCTCAAACTGTTTTTTGACGCAGTGTTGAGGTTTGTGTGAACAGGATGCTTGTGTGATCAGGCTCTTCAAGTCTCCGTGGCTGATCCACCCTTATTCTTTATTGGTGGTCTCATTCGGAAGAAGCAATGGAGAAATTCGGTGTTTTTCATCACCAGTTTGGAGAAGACCATCTCTGAGTACTAATGCTTCAGGTATGTATCAGATGCTTGTGAAAGCATTGGATTGATGCGGTTTGGGAAGAATGTGACTGACATATGTTTCAGCTGAATCAGGCAAGACACAGTCAATTGAGCAAGTTTGGGAGGACTATTTTGCGGATCCTTCGCAGTGGTGGGACAACAGAGTTGACAAGGTATCGCTAGGACTACCAGTTGGTTGATGTTAGAAAGCGCTCTGGAAACAACGAAATTATTTCATTCTTTGCATGTTTTGGAGTGGAGTGAAGGCTAATTATATCACTCCAGTGTTTATTCCTTGATTGGTTTTTTCATATCTGATTGTGGTGCCAACAGATGAACTCCAAGCTGCCTGACTTTAAACACAAGGCGACAAAGAAAGCACTTTGGGTAGATGGCTGGTCTACTCCGCCATGGGTGAAGGCGAGGCTTATTCAAGGCGAATTACAATCTCGTGTTGATTTTCACACCAATGATTCTCAAGAGACTGCACATCCAAATAGGTATTGGCATGAGCATGGAACAATCAGAGTTGTCTGTGACAAGAAGTAGGTGCAAATAATGTCTCTGTTAGAGATGAAGCTTAC
Organism: Pohlia nutans; assembly: GCA_022496805.1. Classification (NCBI taxonomy): domain Eukaryota; kingdom Viridiplantae; phylum Streptophyta; class Bryopsida; order Bryales; family Mniaceae; genus Pohlia; species Pohlia nutans. The sequence goes on along the minus strand of CM040095.1, from coordinate 14,884,988 downwards.
AATTGAAGGTGGACGTCAGACTCTCACTTTGTGATATGTTTTATGAGGTGCAACTTGAAGCTTTTGATTTGAGGATTTGGTTTGTATAATACATGCTTCTCTTTGTTTGCTTTACGATTTTCACCCCCTAAGGTGTACTTTACTTTTTGGTAATGATTGTGCATGTAAGAGATACAATGATGCATTTAAGTATGTGTATGTTAAAATATTTGAGGAAAAAGTTTTCACTTAATGAAGGTTATTTTTTTGATGAAGAACATATTGATGAGTTAGGTTACCGAAGGGCAACGTTGGAAGAAGGAACACTTTGCCTACTAGTGCAAGAGGGGGTGATATCAGGTTGCACATGCGAAGCACAAAACAAGCGATTGTTGTTTTGAAGAACCGAATACAACAGGGCATTGCTATAGACTCGTACATGTACGTTGAAGTTTTGAAGCGGTGCTTGAGGCATAAAGACCTTGTAGCGGCCAAGGAAGTTCATGATTGCATCATAGCGAGTGGAATGGACCAAAATATACACGTGGTGAACAACCTACTGATTGTGTATATCAGATGTGGGAGATTGCACGAGGCACGCCGAGTGTTTGATGAGCTTGAGAAGAAGGAAGTTATTAGTTGGAACATCATGATTGGAGGGTATGCTCGTTGGAAAGATGCAATGAAGATTTTCAACCAAATGCGACACGAAGGTGCGCAGCCAAATGAGGTTACTTATTTGAGTATCCTGAAGGCATGTGCCAGCCCATCGGCTTTGAAATGGGGCCGAGAAGTTCATGGATATATCACGCATGCTGGCTTTGAATCAGATGTGCGAGTTGGGACTGCGCTCCTTAAAATGTATGCAAAGTGTGGGAGCATAAAGGAGGCAAGGAAAACCTTTGAGAATTTGGCCAGTCGCAATGTCATTTCCTGGAATGTGATGATCGGAGCATATGCAGAAAGTGGGTGTGGTAAGGAAGCATATAAGCTCCTTGTGCAAATGAAACAGGAAGGCTTTAAACCAGATGCAATCACGTATACGAGCATCCTGAATGGATCTGCAAGTGCAGGGGCTTTGGAGTGGGTGAAGGAGGTTCACAACCACGTCCTTGACGCGGGGCTCGAGTCGGATTTGCAGTTGGGCAATGCGCTTATTCACATGTATGCAAAGAGTGGCAGTATCAATTTTGCCAGACTGGTTTTTGACAGAATGGAGAAGCGGGATGTCATCACATGGAACGTGATGATAGGAGCATACGGTCATGCCGCGGATGCATATGGACTATTCCACCAAATGATACAGGAAGGCTTCGAACCAAATGCAATCACTTATATGAGCATCCTGAGTGCATGTACAAGCACAGGGGCTTTGAAGGACATTCACAGCCATATCCAGAACGCAGGTCTTGAGTCAGATTTTCGTATCGGCAATGTACTTGTTCACATGTATGCAAAGAGTGGCATGATGGATGATGCCAGGCTGGTTTTTGACAGAATGCAGAAACGCAATGTCATCACATGGAATGTGATGATTGGAGCATACGCAGAGCGTGGTTTTGATGTGGAAGCACATGGACTCTTTCTCCAAATGATACAACAAGGCTTCAAACCGAATGCCATCACTTATGTGAGCATTTTAAAGGCATGTACAAGCGCAGGTGCTGTGAAGGACGTTCACAGGCACGCTCATGAAGCAGGATTTGAGTCAGAGATGCGCGTGGCCAGCGCGCTTGTTCACATGTATGCAAAGAGTGACAGTATAGAAGATGCCAGACTGGTTTTTGACAGAATGGTGGAACGCGATGTCGTCACATGGACGACGATGATTGGAGCTTATGCAGGGCGCGGTTGCGGTCTGGAAGCATATGCGCTCTTCCTCCAAATGATACAGGAAGGCTTCAAACCGAATGCCATCACTTATACAAGCATACTGAATGCCGCTGCAAGTGCAGGGGCTTTGGAGTGGGTGAGGGACGTTCACAGGCACGCCCGCGACGCAGGACTCGAGTCAGATGTGCGCGTGGGCAGCGCGCTTGTGCACATGTATGCAAAGAGTGGCAGTATTGACGACGCGCGTTTCGTTTTCAATAACATGCAGCAACGGGATTTGATTACATGGAATGTGATGATCGGTGGACTTGCACAACACGGGCGGGGGTGTGAAGCTCTAAAAGTCTTCAGGGAAATGAATGTGAAGTCGGATGGGACCACGTTTGTGGCAGTGTTGTCAGCCTGTAGTCATGCAGGCCTTGTTGACGAAGGCCGCGGGCTTTTTTCGGCTATGTCGCGAGATTACGGCATTGAGCCTTCTGTTGTGCATTGTACCTGCATGGTGGACGTTCTCGCGCGCGCCGGACACTTGGAGGAAGCAAAGCTCTTCATTGATAGCCTGCCGGTTGCGCCCAATGGAGCAACTTGGGGAGCCTTGCTGGGTGCTTGCAGAGCGTATGGTAACGTGGAGCTCGGCGAACTCGCAGCGAAAGAGCGAATCAAGTTGGAGCCCGAGGACGCCTCGACGTATGTGCTCCTGTCCCACATCTATGCTGCTGCTGACAAGGTGCAGGAGGTGTCATTGGTGCGCAAAATGATGCAGGAGAGGGGTATTCGCAAGGAACCGGGGCACAGTTGGATCCAAGTTGGTAACGAGCTCCACGAGTTTGTTGCAGGGGATACGTCTCACCCGGAAGCGAAGGAAATTTACGCGGAGCTGAGCAGATTGACTGAGAAAATCAAGGCTGAAGGCTACCGTGCCGATACCCGGCTTGTGTTGCATGATATTGACGAGGAGGATAAAGAATTGTCTCTCTGCTCGCATAGCGAGAAGTTGGCTATTGCATATGGAATTCTCCGCGGCTCCGGTAGTAATCAACCCATTCATGTTTTCAAGAACCTTCGGGTGTGTCTGGATTGTCATACAGCCACCAAATTCATCTCCAAGGTGACTGGAAAGGTGATTGTGGTCAGGGACATGAATCGCTTTCATCACTTCAAAGACGGTGCGTGTTCATGTCAAGATTACTGGTGACCAGTTTGGCAATCTCAACCAACATGACCTCCAAATTGGGGGAAGGCAATAGCAAGCACTTGTTTTATTGGCTTGTGGAAGCAGACCACCAGAGCCCCTCTTCAATTCCTTTCTGATTTATGAAGGTGAGCTTCACTTTTACTCCTTGCAAGTTATGGCTTTTGTTGACCTTTTCTTCACACCATTTTCTATGAATACAATTTTATGTGATATTTAGAAAGCAAACATGTCATAAGAATTCATTTACTGGTGTCTGTCAATGCTTGGAGGGTACGAATCTCCATCCAATAATTTTTTATTTTATTTTATAAATGGCCACATTACTTACATTCTGATGTATCACTGGTTACAGAGACTGAAATGATCTATTATATCTTACATCTAATCAGACCAGTGGTAAGTACAACATGCTTACAAATTCTTTCGTAAGCATTGAAAGTAGGTAGATCCTATATCATTGATTCTGAAGATTGCAAGTATGGCAAGGAAAAATTCCTACCAGTAGAGGATTAGGGTAGGAATGTCCCTTTCAATTGTAGGTCCATGGGCGCCATATCGAGCACATTACAATTTACAATTTAGGGAAGGGACTCTGTTTTTATGAGGGAGGAGTCAAAAAATTTGTAAGCAACTTGTACCTGACTGTACTATGTGCACAAGTATTGACTAGGATTTGTATTTTCAATTTATACACATTTTGGCTTTTAGGGACGTCTGTGATGACTCAATTGGAGTAAGAAATAAAGAGACAAAACTGGGGCCCCATGGCAAAGTTACTTATGACGGATTTTGGGGGGCTGATGCAGTTGTGGACTTTGGCTGGGTTGATAAACTATAAAAAGCTACGAGTGCTTTTCCACAATTTGGTAGCGGTATAATGGTAAGAGCCTCTGCCTTACAACAATATGAATCCTGCAAGTAGTGCCAAATTCTAACTTGATGTTCATTGAATTCTTACTGAAGAATTCAATGGTAGCTTAACGTTGTTCTTTAGTACTTTGTGTAAAATGAGAGCGGAATTAGCTCAAATTTACACAAAATTTGTGACAATTTGTGTCAATTGTGGATGCTTAGAACTTGATTTTGAATGTTATTGGTTGGATTGCAGAGCAGAAGGATAAGCAACGCAAACTACTGGAATGGGTTTTACCGAAATTTGAAGCAGATGTGCAAGTATCGATAAGATTTAGGATTCTAGTTTTTATTTCATCGCTAATTAAGAAATTTGCTATTCAGAATCGTACCTATTTTTGGAAATAAGTTTGAAATAGATCTAAGGGCATACTATGTAGTATAGTAGAGTTTTCAAAGACTTTTGTTTCTTTGGTCTTAGTATGAATGTTATGATCTCCGTAAGATCATAACATTCATACCGCTTTGAAAGTAAAAGATGTCATACTGACATTGGCGAAGTTAATTTTTTTTTTTCATATTTCAATTTTTCACAATCTGTGATGAAATCTTAACCCTTTAACCCCTAAAAGCCCGAGGGGTATTGGACAAAACATAGATGTGTTATAATATGTGCCTTCCATATGTTTGATGAAGGTTGGTTCAATAGACAAAATGTAGAGTATCATCTTTACAAATTATCCGTACGGTCAAACTTCCTAAATAATCTTTAGATCATTTTTTAATGAATTTAAAAGCATTAACCTTCAAAAATTTGTATAAATTATAATTTTCAATTTTAGAGTTCAAAATTTAGTACGATTGGTTAAAGTTGGGCTATCTATCGTAAACTTCAAAAAAGCAAGAGAAACGATGGAGGAATCATCATTACTTTCCCCAAATAGCAAATTTTGTAACACTAAGACAATGTTGAGGTGATCTACTTTGAAAAATTCTCCCGGGTGGAGTTTAACTCGGATTGCCATAATTCAAATTGGGTTGGAAAGTAGACTTGATGTAGTATTTTAAAATATTTTTTATTTTTTCAAAAAAAGATTTTTTTGTTCCGGGCAGCCCGTTTTTTCCGGGCAGCGACCAGAAAATGGTCGCTCGGGAGCTTAGGGGTTAACGTCCCAGTTCAAACACTGTTTTCAAAGATTCATTATAAAATGTTTGGTGAAAACCAACAAAGATTCATTATAAAATGTTTGGTGAAAACCAAAAATGAAGTTAAGTTACTGTACAAAGTTAAGTTGTAAATGTCTATGTGAAGATCACATCTGTACGGTTGGATTTATCATATATTTATTTAATAATATTTTATTAATTTTGTAAGATTTTCTTTTGAAAATCAATTAAAAATCATGAATTAATGGATTTAAAATATATAAAAATTATAATGAAATTGGAGTAACATGCACTATAAGATGGTATGGTTTCCATTATTTGATTCTACTTATTTTGGAAAATCATATTTAAGGTCTTACTTTTTGAACTAAGAATGAAACTTGACATAAACCACTTGTGTTGTTTTTCCAAAAATCATAATAACTATTTTGAAGATCCAAACCGTACAAAGGATAGTCAACTTGCACAAGAACCATGAGAAATTTTGGCGGATGAAAACTGTTCAATTTGGATGGAATTTGAACAGTTTGAACCTATTTAGTGGACGCAGGTGCCTCAAAAGGTTAAGATTCTTAAAAAAATTATGATTTAAAAAAAACCACCCGGGGCACTAAAGATTAACCCCTAAAATCCCGAGGGGTATTGGACATTACAAAGATGTGTTATAATATATGCCTTCCTTATGTTTGATGTAGTTTGGTTCAATAGACAAAATATAGAACACCATCAAGCTGCAAATTATTCGTACAATCAAATTTCCAAAAATAACTTTAATTTTTTTTATAGTGAATTTAAAAGCATTAACCTTTGAAAATTTGTAAAAATTTTAATTTTCAATTTTAGAGTTTAAATTTTAGCATGATTGGTTAAAGTTTGTTTATCCATTGTAAAATTCAAAAAAGCAAAAGAAATGTTGGAGGGAACATCATTAGTTTCCCCAAATGGCAAATTTTATAACACTAGGACAATGTTGAGGTGATCAACTTTGAAAAATTCTCCCGGGTGAAGTTTAACTCGGATTGACATAATTCAAATTGGGTTGGGAAGTAGACTTGGTGTAGTATTTTAAAATATTTTTTATTTTTTCAAAAATATATTCTTTTGTTCCGGGCAGCCCGTAAAATTCGGGCAGCGACCAAAAAATGGTCATTTGAGCGTTTAGGGGTTAATAGCTAGGCATGTCACAAAGATAATTTTTTCAAATTTTCACAAATTCTCAACAAACATGCTATGGGAAGTGGCTTCCCTGCATTTGAACAACTTTTTCCAACCTCTGCTTGATACACTAAAGCAACCACATCAGCAAAATTACAAATCAAGCTTAGGACTAACGTACAAGATAGAGTATGCATCACCTGAAAACAATCAGAAGTAAGAGGTAACTTATTAGACAGCTTGATTCACATTAGAATTGATGTCTTCCGGGTTTCCGCGCCTCTCAGCAGCTCCAACAGTTGTCGGGAGTAAGCGCTTGGAACTCATCAAGCTTCGGAAGTTGTAGCTTCGGATCTTCCTCATGCTCTTGTTTTTGTCTGGCAAGGTTGTTGGATTGCTTAAACTCCCGCTAATATCGTCCATGTTTTCCACGTATGCTTGGAAATTTTTCATGACATCCTCCAGTCGCCGCCGGTGCGTAGGAACTCGTGAAACGGAGGTGGCAATACCCAAAATCCTGTGATGAAAGCTTCGGATATATCACAACTGAATCTAAGAATATTCCAATTACTGCTGAAGTGGACATTAATTTAGGTCACAACCTGACTTCATTTAATTTAATATAAGTACAGTAAGGAAATTTGATGTGTAGGAACATTTGTGTAGGCCGAGCTTACCGACGGGCCAATGCTTGCAATTCTCCTTTCCTCATGTCATCCTCAGGTTCTACACCACCATTTTGCCAGCTATTCATTCGCTCAATGTCACTCCCCATCAGAATAAGCTTTTCAAGATAATGCTCCTCACTTTCCTGAAGGTGAGCTGCCCGCAATTGATCTTTAAGTGTCAGAATTGGCTCAAAGAACCAGTATGATATTCGATCGCTGGGCTTATTAGACATGGTGACTTCCGTTCCATCATCTGTCCAGGCAAGTGCAGCGTTAGTCAATGATGTCGTTAAAAGACTAGAACCACTTTGCCAAACAACCAGATGAAGACGACCAAGAGAACAACTGTCCCTCTAATCAACTCCAAAGTGAACAACAACTGCGAGCAGGCACCTAGATATGATGAAGTCCCATCATCAATGGAAGACTCTGAACATTCAGGAGGAACATACTCAACCTGCAGCAAGAAAATTGACCAGAAATGTGCTGTTGGCGGAGCTTGAGTTTTTCGATTCTTAATCTTATCACGAGGTGATATGATGGCCTCTAGAACGTAACATTGACGATCATTTCATTATCAGAACCAAGGTGAACGGGCTAGTTCCTCCGGAGAATAGATACTTGTGAAAGTGAACTTACTTAAGATAATGCCATGAGTGCTCGATTTGGCGGAGCGCATGAGATTTCGTAGAAAAGAATAAGCTGGTAAAAAATCTAACATGATTTTACCCTTGATCTTATCTCCCTTGATTGCAGCTTCAACATCTGAATGATTCAATACGCCGGCAGTAATCAATGATTTTCCGTCCATGTCTATGCTTGCAATCTTGTTCTCCAGAATCTGCATCAAATTCTTTTTAGAAACTGGATGCAATAAAATAGGAGAAATAGTAAGCAAGAGTTTTTTTCTTCAAATCCTTGGCTTATTCACCATCCATTCAGCACATAGTAAAGACGTGGACAGTCTGTTTCAACACCAGTTGATTGATGGAACGTAAAAATCCCATCAAGAAGTTCTAATGATATCCCTACCGTCACTTCTATGTTCACTAAATGTTCTTCGCGCGTGTGAAGTCGGATGTTTGTCACTGTGAAGACGACAGTTCACTACAGAGACAATATACTTAACAACCGCTGTTTAGAACACCCAGATGCACAAAAGAAGTTTCCTTACATGCATAAGCTTCACTTCCTTTATAGCCTGTCGGAGGGACTTTTGAGTGTTGAGCTGTGGTATCTCCAGTGCATGGTTATGTTCGGCTTTCCCTTTCACATTTTCAATATCCGATATTCCAGCTGCAACATCAATTTTTGAAGTCCCCTTGCTCTTTCGGTAATTGGGCCTGGCTGTCCACAAAGTAGAAAAGTTGTGCTGTAACTTTTTAACAATGGTAACAAGTTCTTTGAACGTGTTCCAGGAACAACCAAATGAACTATTAATGTAGAGTTAAATTACATATAAGAGACAAACATATTGCAGCAATAAACCACCTAAGTACTCATACATTTCTTCACAACAATTGCATGCAAGATAATACCTTGGTAAACATGACCCTTCATACGTGTGAAGGATATCGCTGGAGTATTCATCAAACTCAGACACTACAGCGACTATGTATTTTAGCCCGCATTTGTAAGACATTTCCTGCAAACAGGATGAAAACTCTCAAGATTCAGCACCTGCCAAGACAAGCCGTACTTGATAACAATTCTAAATATTTGAGTTTGAAACTGATGAACAAGAAATGATTCCGAAATAGATTTCACTTTCTTGGAAAATTTCAGCAAAGGCGGCACAAATATATACACCAATCCATGGAATTTCGGACTATCACAAAACAGAAAGAGTGAGGAAACGAAATTACAGACCTGATACACCACGACGGCACTGTACAGTCCAAAGAACGGACTGCAGAGGAAAGCAGTAAGTGCAGACACCACAACAACTAAGGGCCAAAAGACTATCGCAAGCCCGGCCAAAGGTACACAGGCCGCCTCCAAGCACGAACCATTTCTGGTGAACAAGTCTCCCAGAAATCTACGCCATCCTTTATAAAGCATTATTGGCATCTTGCAAAGCGCCACAATACCTATCGCCGGAGTGTCAACAAGTACCCCTAATAATCCAACAAACGCACATAATGGAAGCTCGTGCAACCTGCAAGAAGATGCCACTTCCCCTTAGTGCGTGCCCTGATTCAAATATCCAACTCAAAAGAACTTCTCACAGCAGCAACACATTTCATGAATTCGCACCATTTAATGCATGTGACACAGGTAAGAGGATACGACACTCAATGCATATGATAAAGGTAAGAGGTTATGACTTTACGTGATTTCGACAGGCTTGCCATTTTTTGGTTCACCAAGATAGAACTCTTGAACCGATTCAGGAATGGAGTGATAGACGAAATCAAAGAAGTCCCGCACAAATTTTGTGGACCCTATCACAGTGCACATAGTGCCGTCCTGAGATGTCCCAGAAACATCAGTACAGTATTAATCACATTAGAAACATTAGGTGTGTCACCTAATATTGACACTTAACTTTATAAAAAAATCTACTTATAGGTGACACTATTCATGAACTTCAAAATCAAATGTCTAGTTGACAATTAGCGTCATACACATTTTAGGGCAAATATTTAATGTTTATGGTTTGTAATTAGTGTCACAATTACCTAATATCATCTATAAAAATTGCACCCAGATTAATCACCCCACCCTTGTCTCCAAAGATGGAGAAAACGTATGGGCGGAAATCAGATATCTAAGATACTCATTCAAACAAATTCCTCGTGGAGGTTCCAGGCAGCTCAATATTCCAAATCAAAAGCTATAGTACTTACCACAAAGGTGTGGTAGAACTTATTTTCCCTGCTCTCTCCCACAGCTTCAAAAGTTGCTACCAAAGGTTGACCAGCTCCATAACCTAACCCCGTCAGTACGCTACCAACTGCTGCTACAATAGGCCAGACCAGCAGCGGAATCGGCAGCAATAAAATCAGAAGAATCTTCAGTACAACGCCCAGCTTCTTGGTCCTATCAAACAGTTCACATTATGAAGCTCAAGCTCGGAGCTCAAGATCATTCACTACCCAAGCTAGAATAAAACTCTCCATTATCCACCTAACCGAAAAAATTGCCTACCTCAGTTGGAAGCTGCTTACATTATGAGAGTTTGGGACTGGGGACTTTGTAACAGTACTTCTGCAATATAATTTAACTCAATTTGCTTCAAACACAGGTAGAATAGGAAAAAGGACGAACACAGAGAGCGAGACATGATAAGTGCGCAAAAGCAATAAAATAGAGCGTACATTGCAACGGCGCGAAACATCATGACCACGTGCGCTGGCCAGAGTCCAATCACCGAAGCCATATCTCCGAAAAAGAATACCAAAGTTGTCAGTGGTCCAAAAATGGCGGCTGTACAAGAAAGGAATACTGATTAGTGTGATTTAATGCACCTCAGCTGAGTACGAAAACACCAAGATGCAGAGAAATTTACAAGAGTCTTTCGATTACCGAGAAAGACTTATTATGAAAATGTAAAATCCAAATGTCGACTTCACAATAGAATGCTCCATGGGGACGGATGACAGATAGAAAATTTCTACATTTTTATCAATTCTCTACTGCTAAACCACTGTAGACATTAACCGCAAAACCATCACAAACTTTAAACCACACCATTATAAAGAGATTCTGTCCAATTCACTCGCACTGTCATTTGAGCTAAATTTAAGTTTCCACTTCAAAGCTTGCGTTGTCGTACTGCTGTAACATGCTAGCAGCTCATCTATGTTACAAATGAGCGAAGAATCTTGTTAGTCTGTGCGCAATCTTCGGTAGAAACAAGGATGATGCATTGTTCAGCTCAAGGTGGAGGACGAAGACATCATACGTAGGTCCACAACCACCTCAAAAGCTGTCGCAAAAACGGGAAGATGAGAACAAAAATGATGTAATCACATTGGAATCAAATTCAGGAAAAATCAACGATAAAAATCACCTTTCACAAGTCCGATGACGAACAGTACCAAACACAATACAAGAAACGACAATATCCTGGCAAGCGTGCCTAAAGGTCCTGCAGATACTGCTCCTGCGACCCCCTTCTTGGCAACCTCGTCCGCCATAGCTTTAATTTTGCCTCCCGCTTCTCCCACTCTGCTTCTCCGCTCCCAAGGATGCTTCTGAACATACCACAGGGTGCGTCACTATGCGCTCCGTTACGGCCTCCTGTCATCAAGATTCTGCACTCTATGCCTCTTCACCCTTCGATTCATTGCGCTGCTACAATAACAGAGCCCTCGGCCCGCTGAACCTGGACCTTTTGCTGTTCTGCGTTACAAGAATTCCCGTTTGTAGAGAATTGATCAGCGTATCATTACACAACCAAACTCTTCGAAATAAATATTCTAAAGACACACCTTCAAAAAACTAACATAACGTCATGATATCGTCATCCTCGAAGAAAGAAACACTTGCCTACCTCTTGCTCAAGCTTCACCTCCCTAAGCAGTACTAAGCTGTCACAGCAATTTCTATTCTCGTCTGCATTGCATATCAGTTCTTGATTGAAATCACGCTAACACTCGAGCTAGAAATATTACTCTTCGTCAGGTGAATCAAAGATTTCCAAACTGTGTCAGTCCGAATGAAGCGCTCACACCTCTCAATCACGTACGGACGAGTACTCCAGAAAAACCGCTGGCCAAGATAAACTCACACCCTTGCCCTTCCGGCTTTGGCTCCCGCCCGCTTTGGCTATCCAAAGCTCCGAGTATTAAGATTCTTCACCTACAATATTACGTCTCCAAAAGGCCTTTTCCCAACGGTACTGTAGACTCTCCGTCTGACGCCCTCAACTTCACCTTTTCTTGTTTGTGTTCGACACGACGTTGACTCCTTCACTAAAACAGCTGCATCAAACTAGTTGAATGTCAGCCGAATATTCCCGTTCTCGCATTTTTTTTCCATGGCGTTTTTCATTGTCTTAAACTCTGTTTTTCTCGATTCTGTTTATGAAAACTCTGTTCTAAAAGCTGTAAGTACACGTACAAAGATCGAAAACTGTTCGAATTGTTGCTGAACAAGTAACCAGGGAACGAGAATGTTCCGTTTTCTCCTCAACTAATCCTCGCTAACTCCTCACGCGTTTCTCTCCTCTCCTCTCCTCTCGCGTTTTTCTGGATTCTGTTTTCAAAGACTCTGTTCTTAAGCTGAAAGAAACGTTAAAAGACGTTCCAACTTGTTGATGAATTAGAAACTGAGAACGAGAATATTCCGTTTTCCATCCTCGCTATATAATTCCTGGCATCAAAATAAAATATACGAAATCTCTACTGACTCTCCGGTTCCGTCCGTCCACAAACTTTCGATAACACTCCCGCAAAGTGAACTAAAATTATTTGAAAGAATTCCAGTGCGTACAAATTCAGATTGCTGTAAAATTAAGCTGAAAGTAACAAATACAAAGATTGACAAACGTTAAAAGACATTCAAATTGTTGATGAAATAGAAACCGACTGCCTTGAGAACGAGAATATACCGGTATTCCGTTTTGTAATTCCTGGCACATAAATTAAATACATGAAACCTTTCCGGTTCCGCCGTCTATTGATCCTCAAAATTTCGATAACACTCCCGCAATTATTTAAATTAAAATTATCAGAAAGAATTGAACTAAAATTACAAGAAAGAATTCCAGTTTCGCCGTAAAAATTCAGATTTCTGTAAAATAATATTTCCCGAAACTGACATTGCAATATTCATGATAGGTAGTATTGATGCATATATCGGTGCACCTGGAGCAGGCATCGAATCTGGCTCGCCTAAGTTAACGCAGCTTGCAAGTTGTGTGTGGCGCGATTCGAAGTCTTCCATGCCAGCAAATGAGGAGGAATGGCGAGGTAAAAGAAAAAAGAATTCAAGGCGAGCCTGACTTAAATTTCCTCGGCAGCTTCGGTCGAGGACTTGATATCGGGCTCTTTCCCTCTCTCTTTCCCCCTCTCCCTCTTCATCCTCGTTTGCTCCCAATGCAAAAAAAAACTCAAATACATAACATTCTTCGGCCCTTGCTGGACTACTACAGTGTAAAGTACTAATAACATAGTCCAGCTCTCCAATCCTTGTTGCTTGGACCAACTGATGTTAGAGAAAATTCTCTATGATTCCTTTGATCCCATGATAGATGCTTAAGATTCAGAGGGGCAACATTGGGCCTCTAAAGAACGTTATGTAGGAGATTTACACCATGATCTATGAAATCATTTCCATTGGAAATTGGAATTGGAGGTGTGCTCCAGCTTGAACTTGGGCAAAAAGCAAAAAGGAAAACCACATCTAGTTGCTATAAACATTTATGTGATTTTTGATTTAGTTCATGTCCAGGAACTCTAGATTTGAACTTAGAGTTTCACAAGCATGGAGGATTGGACGTCCGACATCGAGGGGTCCAGTTGCATAATGAAAACGAGCGCTAATAGAGTAAGTTGTGTCTAACTTTAGAACTACAATTTCAAAGGAGAAGAATTCGCCTACCGGTGTGTGCACAATATGTATTATACTAGGTTGGCCTTGTGTGAAACAATCACGGTATATTTTCCACGTGGAATCGTCCTTGCGAGCATGTGAGGTGTTTGTATTTTTTTCCCTCCTACTTTAGATGTATGCACCTAATGAAATTGAACCTCTTTGACACGAAATGCAACCAATAACAAACAACAAGGGACCAAATACAATTTGACAAGAGGAAAAAAATCAATTTAGCTCAAAGTTGCATGCCTAGGATGAAAACCCCGTAATCAAATCAATGTTAACCCAAAAGCATCATAATGATATAGGGCTTGTTTTTATTTATATGCATATTTTGGTTTGTAGAGGAGCGAATACTCTTTGGTTATGTTGTTTTGTAAAAACAAATTCAAAAAAATTGTGCAACCCTAGAGAGGACACTTGGGTTGAGTTAGAAAACCAAATGAGCAAAAATATAGGGTATTATTTATTTTTTGGAAGTTATAATTATAAGACACATATTTATACCAAACCCCCATGTTTTAGTCCAAAGACAATGTGTAAATACTATAGGATGCATAATAAGATCCCCTATTAGAAAATTTGTAGATATAATATACGGGTATAGGGTTTGTGTTTGGAATTCTATGGATAAAAATTGGTAGATGAAAGTAGTTTTATTGTGACAAGGTAACCTTCTGGATGAAAAATCGGGTTGAGCAAGGCTAGAATTTACTGCCCTTTTGTTTTCGTCCACCCTAACTTCTACCATCACGCTCTTTGTAATTTTGTCTTCTCACGTTTGACTTCTTCCATTGATGCACACAATTTTGCTCAAGCGCGTTACATTATGGTTTCTATATTTGTTCCATTGCAATTGTTGTGCTTTCATCAAAGCACAAAGTTTGTTGAAATCAAGTAAGGTTATGTGATTGACTTTTAGAAATGTTTTTCCATTTGGGCATGTTGAAAGTATGAAATGTATTTGTAAACAGAGAATATTGCAAGTTTTGATGTCTTTGGTTTATTGTTGTGTTAGTTGCAGTTCTCTTGTATTATGTGTTCTACGAATTATACTTCCTCCATTCTATAATAAGAGGTTATTTTTTGGCATGTTTCAACTTGACGTTTTTTTTTTGCCATGAGAAGTCGTCTCAATATTCAAAAAATGGGCTATCTTTAATGGTGGTATTTAGTTTTTCTATCATTCTCATTGTTCACCCTGTAAAAAGTGGACAGTTCTTTGCAATGGAATTCTGCTACCTTTGTGTCAAAAAAACAAAAAAAAAAAAAAAAAAAAAAAAAAGTGGACAATGCTCACATTTTGAAGTATAAAACATAGGACAAAAAATAGGGAAAAAAATGGACTTCCACTATGAAACGGAAGGAATAACTAATATAGGGTGCTACCAAAGATCCTTTAAAAAATAAAATAGAAATTTTTAATTTTTAAAAAAACCTTTACCTCTACTTAATAAACAATGTATTAGATAATTGCATAATACAACTGTGTCAAAAAATACTAAACCTTTATAAAATACCATTTTAAACATCCTTCAGATGCATGTGGTTCATTTCTTTATAGGGAAGTGTCCTCCCGTGTGTGCAACAATGACTAATGTATTCGCAATTTTTTGATTGCAAGAGTATTGTTTGGAACATACTACGCATCCGCACTACTCTTAAAACTTGGAGAACACATATTATCACCACCTTCTATATAAATGATTTAAACCATGATTTCATGTAGTGCAAAAACTTTCACCAATAATAGTCAAAGAGTGCAGTTTTAAAGCAGGGTGCCCCAAAAAAATTCTCCACTTAAAAGCTCATATATCTTGTAATCCAAGTAGTCAAATATCATGGCATATTTTCCACACACTCATCTAGTTGCTTAAAACAATATCCCAAGGTCAAAACTAATATTGAAGAATTATTGTAAAAATTATTTTTATTTCATTTTATTGCATTAAACAATTTTGAGTGGATTTTAGATAGAACACAATCATGGTCCTTTCCCGATTAATTTGTCTTTAAATTTTCTACGTGCATCTTGTATTTGATAATAACCATTAGATGAACCTAGCTATAGATGGCTACAAATTCGATGTAAGTGATGATCATTATCAAATGTAACTTTCATTACAAAGAGATTATGCACATTAGTCAAGAACTTTATATACAATCTATTAAATCATATGACATTTTCTTTGTGAAATGAATGTGTTTGAACGTGTAATTCACCGTAAAAAAAAAGCATCCAATGGAGGACACAATCTCCCTAATAAAAATCACAAGTTATATGTATTCTCCTAACTTAGTAATGTCCCAACTTAGCAATGTGAGACAAAGTTGTGCAATTTGCACTTAATTTGACATCATCAAACCTGCTAACATTGATACAAAAGTTGTACATTCCAAAACTCATGCCTTCGACAAAATCATGTCATATATTTAGCACATATAATAAAGAAAATACCTTGAGCCATAAATTTTTCTTAAAACTTGATAATTTTAAAGTGCACTTATTGTCACTATGGCACCAACATTTATTAAACAAGAAATTTTGTTTGAGGCTAGTACAAAGCTTGCTAATCACATCCCATAAAAAAGGAAAGGAACCAAACACCTTATTATAATACCGCCCAAATTGCAACAATTATGTTTGAAGAGCAATGAACAAAGAAACCACCATTTGAAATGAAAGCTTTCATTTAGATATCACGAATAAACTATCATGAACCATCACGAACTTGCGTATACGAAGTGAAATATTGTATTTATCCCTAACCAGCCGATTTTTAACTGTTGTAAAAAATTGAATTTTGTTTTCTCACCCGTCATGTACTTTTTGCAAGTAAAAAAAAAATATTACAAAATTTATGGCAAGATAGCTTCATGCGTGCGATCCAATTAGAAAGGGGATGGTTTGTGAATATTTTATGCTTCATTTCATGCCACAGTTTTCCACCAAAAAATTTTAAGATCTTAGTTCAAACGAAATCAAAAGTGCTCTTGGAAAAATCCACACAAAATTAAGCAACCAAAAAATCTCCAAAAATCACTACCCTTTGAGTATTACATTTAAACCCATCACAACAAATTTTATCCACAAATTCTCAGTATCTTATTCATAATTGAATTACAAAAGAATTTTGAATTTTACGTTTCTACAAAAATATTGGTGGTTACAATCATAGATCTGACCGTATGGATAGAATCTAAAATTCATAATGTACAACTTTTATCCATGGATCAAGCTCAAAATATCCCTCTTACATATTATAATGCATCATTACAGTTCTCCTGATATAATGCATTTAGGGGTTAACTTTGGATATTTTCAACATTACTCAACAAGACATTTTATAACCTTATTCAAATAGTGCACATTTTGTAATCTTTTATTGCTAAATTTTTGTCCGTTAACAATGGACTTATGTGGTCAAAATAGGTATCTATAACTCACTCAAATTTAGTCAAAATTGCCTGGTTTCAATTCCAAGCCTCTTCAGTTTCATATTCAAGTACTTCCAACCCAAATTGCTCCCAAACTGTCACATTGATATCATTGATGTTACTCCAATAGAGTACATATTTTAGCATCTGACTATCAGTAAATTGTGTACTGCCATGGTGCTCCAATTGTTCCAACTTTTTAGGAAAGATTGGTTGGTGCATGCAAAGGCCTCCTGGAGATTTGGGAGTTGTACAGTAAGGACTGGAAGAAATTCAGAAGCGATCTTGGGCAGTGGAAGAGCATACTTACGATTCTGTACAGTACTGGAAATTCAGCTTGCCAGGTGCTGATAATCTTCTGAGAGTAAATTGTATATCCATAAAACAGGTTTCTGCCAGACTACACTCGCCCTGCCTACTAGCAATAAAGTAAAAGCCGGTTTTGCAAAAAAATCAGCTACTTCAGGTTTAACCCCTACACGTACCAACCCTTTGAACGGAAATAGATTCTAGAATGGAAATAGATTCTAGCCTCAAAAGTAGATATTAGCATGGCTTAGATGTACATGAGGTGTACATCAAAAGATTATTGCAAGCATAAAATCTACCCAACAAATTAAACATATTTGTAGTCGGAGGCCTCTCCAATATTATCAACAACTCCCCATCACAAGAGATTCATTGTAATTGGTAGAGAATTTAATAGGCTTTCAAAGGTGATTTGGAGGAAAATCATCCAAGGTTGTTCGAGAAAGTTACAAGGCTTCAAATTTGTTCGTGATCCAATTTCTGGATGCTGGGACGTTTAGGGGTTTATAAAGAAACGTACATGTTACCTTGAAATCTCAATGACATCATGACAAGCAGGAAAATGAATCGCATGAGAGTTGTATGAAGCTAACCAGTAAACAACCATACACTTTTGATACTCATAACATTCTTTACCAATACAGCTGGGTCCCTATTGAAATATGATGCATATGGGCAATAGAGTTAACCCAAAAGTCAGCCCAAAGAGGAAAGTTTTTGCAAACTCCTCTTGAACTCATATTGAAATATAAATAGACCAAAAACTAGTCTATGATGAGTTGGGAGACAATCTAAAGCAAGCCAGTGTCATTATTCTCCACACCTCGCAATGACTCCCACACCTTCCATCAAAGCTCCAAGCCCATAGTCCACAAGGGGACAATCTATGACACAACACTCTTCAACCCAAGTATAGTTCAATAAAGAGGTTAGAAGTAGAGCAAAAAGGGAGGTTAGATGGGCTTCTTTCAGTTAACTCAAATATCAAGCTACCTTTCAAGGTAAAGTTAAAAATAAAGTTCCAAATCTAGGCATATTTGTCACTCCATTATTTTAAACAAGGAACATTGTGAAGAATTTTACAGTATGTCCAGACTAGAGAACAGCTACCTTTGCTTCATTTGGCTCTGATTTCCACAGGGATATCGACGACAACTTTGGCTTTGTTTTTCCCCAGCCATGGCTTGGTCTCAGCAGCACTTGACTTCGAGGACTGACCCTGTGAGCAGGGAAATGATGAGTCTGAATGGTGCAGTGGAGTTGAATGCTACTTTACCCTCATCAACAACAACTGAACATCCACTGAAAGTACGAAAACGATTATCATTCTGGTCTTACAGGGTCTTTTGCAACAGGTGGCGTATGGTCCCTACCCCCTGGCGACTTCACACCAGCTGCTCCTCGTTTCTTCAGCAATTGCTTCAATTGTTTGCCGTTCATTCCGTAGATTGGAGGAAATTGTTCAGCTGTTTCACCCCAATTTCAAACTCCATGAGATCGTTCGTTCTTCTGACAACATCCTCAGGAGCTACTCGCAAGTGTCTCTACCCCAAATGTATAATTCTCATTTCTCTGTCCTCAATACAATCCTTAGTATAATCCTCCCTATTTGACATGCCACTATTCTTATAACCACGTCACAATTTGAATTCATTCGTTGATATGAGGGTCGCAACATACTACTATTGCTTTTAGCATACGTCTCGTTTTCATTGGAAACCAGAACTTTCAACATTTTCTAATCCTTGCTTACTCTCACCTTGAGTAGAGACAACAAACTAAAGACTAAAAAATGGTACTCCCTCTGTCCTAGTTTTTGGCATTTTTTTTTCCTTAGTTTTTGTCCTATATTTTGTACTTCAAATGTGAACCCTGTCCACTTCAAACGGAGCAGAAAATGAGAGTGACACAAAAACAACATACTAATATTAAAGATAGACCATTTTTCGAGTACTGAAACGGAGTTTTTGAAGAATGCCAAAAACTAGGACAGTTATTTCCAGACAGGGAGTACATGACTAATATACAGTCCACTAAGGTAAATGCAATTTGAAGGCAAAATCAAAGTTATACATTGTAAAGAAACGATACCCACTTGCTTTGCCATGCTGGGATCCAGCAATTGCACCGGGAACCAGTCTATTGGTTAATGACATGGGAGTGAGGCCAGTGCCGGCTGGCTTGGCAGGATTGGCAGCAGTGCAGGCTTTCGAGTGATGCTTCCAGGCCTTGGGAACAAAACGTCGCCGGCAATGAGGGCATTGTTCCATACTAGCCTCAAATGCTGCTCGGGCCCTGCATCAAGTGGTGCATTATATCCAAGTCAGATTCTTCAGAATGCACATGTTCAATAGAATTGAAACACATTCTTCTTGGCGTTAATTGGTCCGTCATGTGAGGAAGTAAACAAGGTCATAATCACGGCATATTAGAGATTTAAGCAATGAAGTGCCTTAACTAAAAATAGAAAGCTCACTTTGGAAGCTTATAGCCAATTAACCCCTAAAGGAACAAGAAGTCCAAATTTGGGATCCATCTTTTTTTTAACGGTTTTGAGTATATATCCTGTTTGCACTTTATCTTGTTCAAATTTATTTGTTTTTCGACCCACACATGCGTTGGTCTTCACTAATTCTAAATTTGGTCCCATCTGAATTGTATTTTCACAATATGATCAATTGAATTTGTCATTTTATAACTATGAATCCTTGGTCCTTTAGGGGTTAAAGTAACTTCCAAAACATATTTTTATTGTTCCAAAATGTCAAACATAATTCCTTATTTCTATTGGTATATTTTTCTGCCTTCCTTGGAACTATAACATTTTTGAGAAGCTACCTCAATACCCTTGCAAAAAGAATCTAGATTCTTTTTGCAGTGTGTCTTCAGCTCAAGATTGAAACTTTGCCAATATCTGTAATTTTTTACTCAATTCAGCCACGCACCCTACATGCACTGCATAGTGTCTTATCAGGCTATGAAGCTTCCTAGATGACTCATTTCCATTCGGAAGCAGCCACTTTTTGCCATTTAGGTGATTCCAGGTTAACCCCTAAAGGACCATAAGGCAACCAGGTGGCTCCTATTTTTTTCAGTAATTTTGAATAAGTTTTACGTAGATTCATTTTTGTTTAATTTTTTAATTTTTTTTGTTCAACATATGTAATATTCTTCACTAATTCCAGTGATATAAAATTTGATCCCATTTAAATTATTATTTTCACAATATGATCGTCTAAACTTGTCATTTTAAAACCATGAATCCTTGGTCCTTTAGGGGTTAAGTGCTATTGCCTAAAGAATTGATGATGAGAAAAAATGCGGCACAAGAATATCAAGCTTACTCGTCATTGAAGTCGTCAATCTCTTGAGCGCTCGGAGCTCCACCACCAGCCTTGATGGGTGGCTCTTTTTCAGGAGGTAGTGGCAAAGGACGGCGTTCCTTTTTAGGTTTCTGCTCTTCTTCCTGCAGCCACTTCTTCTGGCATTGTGGGATATGGATAGGTAAACTGCGCTGCACACCATGACTATTAGAGCCTCGCATGTAATGTAAACTTCGCCACTTTGCCTGTTAGTGACGATAAGCTCAAGTGAATACCTACAGGACCGAGATTTCGTAATTTTGAAATGACCAATTTGATTGATCATATTGTAAAAAATATAATCCCGATAGGGCCAAATTTTATATCACCAGAATCAGTGAAGAACATTGCATGCATTGGTCCAAGAATTTAATAAAACTGAACAGAAAAACAGTCCCCATACGACCAACCAAAACTGCTAATAAAAACAAAAGGCCCTTGGGTTTAACCCCTAAGCGTCCACTGTGTATTTTCTGTAGTGTAGGAAAATTGGACCCTCTGCTGCATATCACCTGTTTGTGTGAAAATGACTTCAGTTTGACACAATCGACACGTTGATCTTGTAGTATAGAACAAGAGCTTTAGAATGATGTATTGCAATCAGAAAACCGAGGTAAACTGAGAAAATGCCACCGTTGCAAAGTTCAGTGATGCAGATAGCCATATTGGGCGTTTTTGACGCTTAGGGGTTAAATGATGGTTTGCATTGGGAAGGAGAATACTAACCTCTTGCTGCCATATTCCTTGCTACAGAGGTAGCAGACCAGCATGCGAGGTCGCTGCCCAGGTGCTCTCCGGGGCGGAGTATCACCCATTTCTTCAGAGTGCCAATTCCTGCGTTATGTCAAGATAGAGGATCAAGCACAGGCTCCTCAAGAGTGCATGTACCCTTTTACCAATCCCAGTTGTAACTCTCCTAAGAGAATGAGCTCTTCCATGCCTTTCTGCAGAACAGACAGAGTTATGGCACAACAGACCCGGGTTATTTTCAAATCTCCACCACATTCTGGGCCCTGCTTCGTCAAACACACATATCGCATGATGCTTTCAGCATGAGCTTCATGTAAGTTCCAGACGCCAAGAAATCTGAGAACCACTAAACTCAGAATTGAACTTCCAAAAACAGTCATCAGTGACTTGTAAGCACTCTGCCAGTTCCCGCAAGGCACATTCAACAAACACATTTAGTTCAAAGAGATCGTCACGTTAGAAGAATGAAGTGAGCAATTTCAACATCACTACTACAGGGAAGAATAACCAAAGCACTTGCAGCATAACGCTAAATGCAGGATTCAGAATCACTCCCACCAGCATGTTGTAGAATCTTTGACAAATGAACCAGTACCCCCAGATACAATTTTAGAAACACCCTGCGAGATCCCACCTCAAGAGGTCCCCAACAGGAACTGGAAGTTGTACACTTTCACATGGCACTTGCGCATAACGGAGATGTTGATGGAAACTCATCTCAGTTTTAACGCACGAGAAACGAAGTGAAACGTGAATCCGCCCAATGCCTCATTATACTTCGGCATTCTAAGGCAACGCCCTTGGCACTCAATGGATACGATAAGTTCACATCCTTCACAACGAAGAGAAGTGCACCGCTTCACCACCAACAGTTAAGGCGTTACCACACTGGAGAGGCAGGCAAAATCACTTCCATCCGGGCATGAGTAACAAAAAAAAGTTCTTCCAAGTAATAGTGCCTGGAAGAAGAACACTTGCTTCTTCATTGCCATGTGCCCCAACGGATGCCCAAAGCATGCCTGAATGAAAAAAGGTCCCAAACTTTCTTGTAGTTTTTCTCCAGTATAGTAAAGGTTCTGGTCAGTTCTGGGAGCATAGTTCCAGAAACGAGAGCCCCTGCAAGAAAAAAAAAGCTTGCAATTCGTACTGCAATGTCTGACAAGGTTAGGCAGCTGAGAACATCAAGCCTTTCATTGATCATAGTTGTTCACTGAACATGAAGCTTTCCATAAAACGTTCATCAACTTTCCCTATTGCTACCAATCAACACAAATGGCCCTAAAACTTCCTAAACCTAGAGAAAGAATTGCATTCTATATAATGTAACGAGGACAGCAGCTAGTAAGACTAGCTTTCACTTGATCTCTACGACTTACCCTTTCAGAATGGCTCGGCGAGGTTCTTCAACCTCCTGCCCCTATTGTACAGACAATTGACATGTCCATTATTACGGGAAATTTCAAACTCTGGCACAACTCAATCCAAAGAAGTCCCGAGCCTCCTAACAACTCACTAAGCTATGTCAACATCGACACAAATTGGTCACCACACGCTAAGTACATTCAGAGTATCACATCTACATGATATCTTCCGGTTGCCATAGCTGCTTTCGAGCTATTAAGATTTTCTCTTCTCCGTCAGAAATCGCATCTTTTGCAGCATCAAAGACGTCCGACCATAGATTCCAGTGCAATGCATTCAATTGCTTCCTGACTTCTTCAATAATAGGAACCGTATCCCGTATGATAACAACTCCTTTGGGGCGTAAGAGTCTGTCCATCTCAAGGAGCAGATCTGTTGGGCTGCAATCATGGTTGTAGACATCCGAGAATACGTTCCAGGCATGCAGTAAGTCGTATGTACGTGGGTAAGTTGAATATGCCTCACACCTGAAAAGTCCAGAAAAATCACTCGATCCTCAGCAAGAGAAAACTTGACTTGATGAAAGGCAGAAAAATCTCTAGGTCAAACCTGCATTTTGTATATAACAAAAGATCTAAACGTGGAAGACAAAAAAAAGCAGGAAAAAGGATCAACACTGTTTCGTGAATTAAGACCGAATAATCATACCAATCATGGTAGGATCCAATGAACCCACGGTCGTAGACAATTTTCAAAGTACTTGGTCCTGAAATAGGAACCACGTTCATGACCCAAACTGGCAGTTTCGCCTCGTGAAGCGCAGCAGCGAACCCGCCAAAGTTGGCTTTCATGTCCATCACGTTCCGAAAACTATCATCTTCCATTTGTTTGGCTTCCCTTAGCTTCTGTATGTATACTTCGACTCTCTTCTTCCACGCATTCTTTTGATGCACATCAACAGCACAGTGTTAGCTTTTTGATTCGAGAAACTGTACTCAGAAATTCTTTAGTGCTTCACGGCTTAAAACAACAAATAAGAAGCAGGAACAACGGCAATTAGAAACATACAGTATTCTAAGAGATAACATGAGCATGACGATAACAGGGTAACAAAGGTCATAGGGATGATTGGCAATACCGTGTCATCAATGAAAGTCTTGTTGCTAAATCCTAGCTCCTTCAGCCTGGAGGGAGGACTATTCATACGCATCGGCCACGGTAACAAACCATTTCCTCCAAGCGTACTTGCTGTAACAGGCAGAATATTAGTCAGATGCCCTACCAGCCTCTTACAAGACACTTTAGAGACCTAATCCCATAAATCACTAGGATGGACACGCCATTGACCGCACACTTCCCCTTCTCCACGCACTAACTGCACACCAACTACGTGGAGTAGTTGAAAAAGAATTCGTCCATATTGTAAGGAAGTTGGTTCCCTTCTTGTGCACTTTATCCACATAGTCAACAATTGTAGGATTGCAAGAAACTTTGTTGTATAACCTAATTTTACTATTTAGGCACGTGAAAATATCTATGTGCAGTGGGCGTACAGTGAAAGGGGAGCACTTGTTTTTAATCAAATTTTAGACGTTCATCACTAAACGCATCACCATTTTTCTTGTGGAAGGTTTAGGACTGAATCATCAATATATGTAACAAGTTTCAAATTATTTGATACAATTTTGAATTTGCTAAGCCATTAAAACTCGGGGTGTGCAGTCAAATGGGCATGTTTATTATACTCAAAAAATTCAAGGAAGGTGCATCAAAAACTTACGGGATGTCACGGGAATAATACAAAGCTTCATAGGGTCCTGCCAGCCTGAGTCCGCGTCACTACCGGCACTGCACAACGGAGGCCAAATTCCAGTTGGTCGTTTCTCGTAGCATTCGTTTGTAAGAGGCTTAGCCCAAATGACCGTTTGGTCACTTTTAGCCGCAATAGTCCAACACATCCTGCTGACAAGGTCTTCCATGTCTACCCATTCCTGCTGCTCAGCAGGATCATCTCGGTAAACAGGAGGAGAGGACCAAGCAAAGTATCCTCCCGGCCTCAGAATTCGATCTATTTCCAGCAAGAGAATGCCGTCCCGTTCTCTCCAGTCAATTCGACACCGGGAGCAATGAGCCAAGTCAAATGATTTGCTTGGATACGGAAGCCGCATTGTGCCCAAGACACCCAGCGTAGCAGGAATGCCTCTCTCCAATGCAAACTGGATCTGGTTCTGGTGAACGTCGTTGGGAGCCAAAGACATGGCCAGGATGTCCTGAGGAAGTAAGTAGGCCCCAAAACTTGCCACCCCACATCCCACATCAAAGACGGTCCTGATCTTGCCACCACTGCTCAAATTCCCATCGTTGTTCTTGAGCATCTGAGCCGAGACCACCAACCCACCACCTCCATTATTCTCTTACAAAATGACGTGCTTTCTTTATTAAAGACACACCCTGCATCTTTGAAGTGAAATTAGTTACGTTAATTTCCTAACCGATTTCGAAGACACATGTTGAACTCAAGGAGCACTGACTTAGAGCCAAGGTTCCATGGGTTTGAGAAGTTGCCCATCGAAGTAGGCAAGAAGAGGGGAAAAGTGGAACTCGTGTTTGTCTCATACCCGGCCATGAAGTTGTGTATGTTCCATGAACTTGGTTGAGGTGAAACATGGGCAAATTTTATTGGTTAGGGAGAAGTTGCCATGAAGTCTTGGGCTTGAGAACCCTCCATATTTCACAACAACTTCTCAACCATTTTTTTCTAACAAGCTCACTTTCAAATATGGAACTTGGTCACCCGAAGTCCCTAAAAACCCTAAAACTTGTCTTTTAGTAAGATACTTCACCCATGGATCTTGGCTCTTACTGCTTATTGAGCTTCTAAGTGTCCAGCTAAAAATAGAAAGTCCGCTTAGGGAGCTAATACTTTTTGGAAGCTAATACTTATTGGAAGCTTTTGTAACTTTCAAAACATCTCTCTATCGTTCGAAAATGTAGGGTGTGATTTCTTCTTTCTATTGATATGTTTTGTTCCCTTCCTTGAAGCTTCCTACATGATTATTTCAACTCCTACAGATATAGAAGCAGCCACTTTTGGCCATTTGAGCACTTGGATGTTGCAAAAGAATGCTCACCTTGGCAAGATGGGCGATGTATTTGTCTGCACCATTTGGAAAATGAGTGCCACCCCCTGGAAAGTTCACTTTATCCCCATGGACAACCATCCAGTGCTGATCTGACTTCTCAGTTGCAAGGAACGTGTGTGGCACATTGGCTTGCCAAATTTCATCCCTGCTCTTCGGCCATCTGATAGGTACCTGTTCTTCGTGGTCAATCCAAGAGAAATATGTGAGCAGCTCTTTCACGAGAGAAAATCTGTCCATGATAAGATCTTAGGCCCAGCAACCAAATCCCAAAGAAGCCTATGATATAAAAATTAAAATCAGGCATATCCCAGACGCTTAGCACTAGTCGCCTAAATCCCATTCTCCTCATAAAACCATGTCATCACTAACCTTCAACTCAAAAGTACTGGTGACATGGAAGGAGATTGTTCAAAATACCTTGTAATTTGGTGGAGGTGGAATAAGGCAATTGAGGCGGTGATCGGAGGGCGGACAATGTCGCTCATAGTGTTCCATCACCGACAAATTCAGCTTCAGTTTCATTTGCTTGTTCAAATTCCTGTCCAGGCAGGGAACCAACTCTGTGTATCGAGAATCGCAGACCTGCAGAATTTCGCATCAGTTCCAATATCGGAACACAATCTTCTACCAGTCCTAAAACAAAACCATTGATTTCACAGCAAAACATTGACAAGAACCCCCTTACAAGACAGTGAATTTCACCAAACAAGGAGAAAAATCCAATTGCAGAATGCCTCTTTGTGAACAAAGGGAAGTGAGCATAGGAACTCGTCACAGGAGTTGAAACTTGATTTGAACAAGACATAATTTTATTGTTGTGGAATACGTGAATTTTCGGAATAGTGAACTGAAACGTTCTGGTGATGTAACCAGGAGGTCTACATAGGACATGATTCTATTGTTTTGGAACACTTTTCCTTTACCAAGTCAAGATCACACGTACAGCTTGTAAAAAATGAAGGCCAAACACACTTGCGTCCAAAGAACATGTCACAGGAAGCGAGCAATGGAGAATTTCTTTCCTTTACTAAATCAAGAACACATGTATAGCTTGTACAAAATGAAGATCAATCACACTTGCGTTCAAAGAATTGTGAGTAGCAAGACATAATTGTGTCGTTCTAGAATAGGTGAATTTCTTTTCTTCAGCAAGTCAAGAACACATGTACAAAATGAAGGATCGATCAAAGTAAACTTACAGGCACAGATTTCAGTGTGACTTGAAGAAAGCCATAGTCATCTGCGTCCTCTTCAGGCGCCTCATCTTCCATGCTAGTAGCTTCATCTCCCAATCTCAACCCCTCCAAATTCGCCTCCTCGGGCTCATCCTCCTGCGGCTCATCCCTTGCATCTTCAATCTCCTCTTTAGCCACCTCTTTCTCCTCTTCTTTAGCCACCTCTTCTTTCACTTCTACCTCCTTCTCTTTAAGCTCAACAGCTAGCTCATCCTCAACCAAAGGATCATTGGCCACACTCACGGCCTTGGACACAGCCCAATCTACAGTCGTAGTGTCGGTAAGGGTTTTGCTCTTGAAAACCCTGAACAAGGAGCTCTGCTGAAGTGAGAGGAGGAACAGAATGGCGGCCATTGTACACGCCAGGATCACCAGGCGCCTGCTTTGCGCGTTTCCATCGCTGCGACCTCGCAACCGCAACGACGCTTGCCGACCATACATTGTGCTGGTTGCGAGGGTTATAATAATATGAAATCTCCACTCATGGAAAACTCAAACAAAACACAGACCTCTTCTACTAAATTCCAAAGGTTTATTCAACAATCTTAACTAGCCGACCATACATTGTGCTGCGAGGGTTATAATAATATGAAAATCTCCACTCATGGAAAACTCAAACAAAACAAAGGCCTCTTCCAGTACTCCAAATGTTTATTCAACAATATGATCCCTGACTTCTAAAGCAAGCATGAAGCCTGGTTTCAACCGCAGGATCTCTCTGTCAATCACCGACACGAAAAGTCGTCGCGCTTACTGACAACACCAATGACATCGTTATGATGTCGTTATGAGAAAGCTCTCGCACAAAATTCAAAGGAAAATAAATTAGGTCTTCGTCCGTCTCTACTGAAATGCCATAACTTATGTGAAAGCGCAACTGCGATCAACAAAATGTCGTGGAAGCGAAAATGGAGGCGAGAAAAGCTGAGAAATTATTTCAAATTTAGAATGACCTCGCCATTACTCCACATGATGAGCTCTGATCTCTACAGTACGGGCGCTTGTTTCGGTTTGGCCCGGTTCAGGGTCTATAGGATTGAATGTTCGCCATCGCCATTGAAATCACGAGATGTATATAAAATGAAGAATTTGGTGTGATTAGCTGTGGAAGAAGAATTAGGTCACAGCAGGAGTGGAGGCAGAGGAGGTCTCAGGTACAATGCCCTAAATCCGCCCATTTATACTGCTGTGCAGGGATTTTTCGGCAATTTCCCATTTTTCAATCAATTCAGTTCAGGGAACCTTGTCCAATTGACTGGGAAGCAGTGATCTTAAGTTAGAACCACTTTATGACATTTAGAACATTATGCGACCTCCCACATAAATGGTATCTACTTTTGTCCAAAATGCATATAATACTCACGATGCCTCTATAATATCCGGCAATACCCTTGATATATTAAAGTGATACCATGATGATATCCGTGGATATCACCTCATGAAGTTGCTGAATATTTATATCATGATGAGCATTCTCGCTACATTTCAATTTTTTTTCATTTTCTTTCTTTATATGTTTAGTAGCCCCATTTTTTTGGTTGAAATCCAGCTAATTTTAGCTAGTTTTGAGATCACTGCTAGGAAGTAAACATTACTATCAAACTGTTGTTTATAGAAACCGTACAGATGTCATTTTCACATTGGTATTTACAAATTTTCTTTGTTGGGTACATCAACTTCATTTTTGGTTTCCATCAAACATTTTATAACACTTTTTGAAAGCAGTGTTGAATTGGGACGTTAAAGGGTTAAGTACTTCGATGACATTTGTTGAAGGAATCTCATGTTATAGCAGCCCGTTACACTGCACTGTTACCAAAGGAAACTCCAATGATGCACGCTCCCAAACCGTGAGAACTCATGCTCAATGTCGTGTTACATACGGGAACACGTGCATTCCTCCACGTTATTGCATCAGCACTTGGGCTATGACCCTCAAGCATAGGTGTAGTAACATGGGATTACGCACTCGTTCTATTGCATAACCCCTTGCATAGCACAATCGAGCAGTGCAATGGAGCACCCTTTTGAAAATTGAATCGAAAGAGAACCTTCACTTGGATTCACTCTTTTAAGTAATGAAGGAATGTCATTTGTATTCTATGAACTTTGGGACCACCGTGATATTGTCTTGTAAACTTAGTTTGTATTTGTAACTAGACTAGTGGCACATGTATCATTGAGCTTGTTGCCTCAAAAGGGTTGTCATGGCTGCAAAAGAAGGCGTATAGTAGTTGCGACTTCCATATGCATTGGTTGTCTCCTCAACCGGTTCCGGACCGGAACGGTTGAGTGAGACAACCAATGCTCAAATGTATAATAGATTGTGGTCCCATTGCAAAAGGGTGTTGTTTTCATTGCTATATTGGAGTTATCCTAAAAGTCAAGTGGTGTTTGAATAAGATACCATGTGTTTTGATTCAATGTACTCTTATTTTTTCATTATAAATAGTTATGAAGTTTGAAAGAGCTTGGTGGTCTCTCACTATCAAGAGTGTAAGAGCTTGTTGATCTTCAAACTCATGGCAAACTAGTTTAGCGGACTTTTTTGATAGCTAAACTAGTTGTGCATGAATTTGAAGACCACCAAGCTCTTACACACTTAATAATGAGAGGCCACTAAACTCTTCTACATCTTTGAACTATTTAGGGTGAACAAATAAGAGTAAATTGAAGCAAAACACATGGTATCTTATTCGAACACAATTTCACTTTTAGGATAACTCTATTATGCTGTGAAGTTTTGTCAGTGATTGTTCAATTTTGCAAGTGATTACCAAAAAATTATCATCATTATTGTACCCATTACTGCCTAGTAATATGGTCAAGGTTCTTTGTGGCTGCAAGTGGCACCAAAGAAACAAACAATGTAGCACGTTCATCTAAATTTTAGATGAAGTCGTGATAATCGAATGAAAATTTGCTCAAATGAATGAAAATATGCCAACATGGATGAATAATTTGGCAATAAAAGAATGAGTTTTGGTCCAAATTTAGCTTGTACTAAAAATAATTTTTCTTTTTGTCCATATATTTTTAGCTAAAAAAAGGTTTTTGCTGCTTTGTTTGGAAAAAAAATTAAACCAACGTGGAATTTTTTTGGTGATAGACAAATGAGATTCCTACATCAATGTGAAAAACCTAGGAGTGCATTGTTCAAGTACTGTAAGTATACACCTTCATGCACAAAAAACACGCAATTCGCTATTTACGCACTTGGCCATATAATCATGCACTTGGTCCCCGGAAGCATTAAAAATATTGTCGTAAAAATTTCTCTAAAAAACAACCATTTTTGTCGTTCTACAATTACTTTCATTGTAAACAAACAATTATTTAATTTAATTTTTATTCTTATCTTTATCTTTTATCTTTATCTTTTATTTTCTTTTTTCTTTTATCTTTTCTTTATCTTGTTTCATTTATCTTATTTCTTTCTTGTCTTCAATTTATTTTCCTTCTTGTCTTCCTTCTTGTCTTCTTCTTTTTCTTCTATTTTTTTTCATTCCTCTTGTGGCAGCCGCAAATCCTTCGCCCGCACCAAAGACAAAAGAAGAAAAAAAAAAAAAAAAAAAAAAAAAAACTTTTTTTTTTTTTTTTTTTTTTTTTTTTTTTGGAGTTCGTCTTCTTTTTTGTTTGGGGCTCATGAACCCTGAAAATAGAAATTTAAAAAAATAAAAATTTAGGGTTCAGCCGCCGGCGGCTGAACCCTAAACGGCGAAGGATGCACACACAAAAAATAAATAAATAAATAAATAAAAATCCTATTTTTAGTCTGCTGTGTGCGGCCGCGCACCCTTTGCCTCATTTATCTCCTCTCCTCCTCTCCTCTCCCTCTCTCCCTCTCTCCCTCTCTCCCTCTTCTTCTCTCTCCCTCTTCTTCTCTCTCCCCTATATATATGAGGAGAGGGGAGAGGGGAGAAAGAAGAAGAGGGAGAGAGGGAGAGAGGGAGAGAGGAGAGGAGGAGAGGAGAAAATGAGGCAAAGGGTGCGCGGCCGCGCACCCTCTAGCGCACAGCGGACTAAAAATAGATTTTTTATTTTTATTTATTTTTATTTTTTATTTTTATTTTTTGGTGCATCCTCCGCCGTTTAGGGTTCAGCCGCCGGCGGCTGAACCCTAAATTTTTATTTTCAGGGTTCATGAGCCCCAAACAAAAAAGAAGACGAACTCCAAAAAAAAAAAAAAAAAAAAAAAAAAAAAAGTTTTTTTTTTTCTTTTCTTTTTTTTCATTTTTTGTCTTTGGTGCGGGCGAAGGATTTGCGGCTGCCACAAGAGGAATGAAAAAAAATAGAAGAAAAAGAAGAAGACAAGAAGGAAGACAAGAAGGAAAATAAATTGAAGACAAGAAAGAAATAAGATAAATGAAACAAGATAAAGAAAAAATAAAATAAAAAATAAAATAAAAGATAAAGATAAAAGATAAAGATAAAAATAAAAATTAAATTAAATAATTGTTTGTTTACAATGAAAGTAATTGTAGAACGACAAAAATGGTTGTTTTTTAGAGAAATTTTTACACAAAAAATTTTAAGCAAGATTTGCTCATGAAATGAACGCACTTGACCAAGTGCATAAATAGCGAATTGTGTGTTAAAAGGGGTATTATTTAGAACAAGCATGTAGAAAATGTATGCATGGGAGACATATTGCAATCGAGCTGGAAGTTGATATATATGGGGCCAGGAGATAAATGCCTCATTTTTAACCCCTGTGTATATATGAAAATGTATTTTGAGGTTGTGAGACTTGTAAGTATATTGCTTGATTTTAGCAAAAACAAAATGTAAACAAGGGTGTTTTAGTAAGAGGGATGCACGCACGTGATTCATAGCTTTAATGAATAGTGTACTCTCTAAGTGTGAAAAAATCAAATAAAATATAATTTATATAAATTTTGAATGTGAAATGCTAGTCATATCCTAATTGTCACGTATTTTTTCTAATGCAAAAGATATGATCACGAATATTAGGGTGAATTTAGACTACACACCAAAAAGTCGTCCCATGCCCTTCTATAATTTATGATTTGGCATGTGAACTCATTCCCATAGGACTTGGGTATACACTACTAGGAAAAAGGAAAATGATCACATGCATCGAGGTCCTCAAAAGGCCTATAAAGTGGCTTAGCAGATAATGTCTCATGGTCTATGTTTATTCGCATCCAACTAAGCATAAAAAGGCCTAAAATCTTTAATAAAAAAATTCAAAACGCTCTCTTGCCATGAAACTAGAAGATCACAGAAGAAAAGTGTTGTTTTGATATTTTAATCAAGCTTTTTTAATTCAACAATACTCTAGTTAGGCATGCATTAAAAAACCGTTTAGCTCTCTTTTTGGTGTATAATCATTTCTTTTGGTCTAAGCTCAATTTACATTTAGTTTAAGTTCTTGGATGGTGGCTGTTAATAATGGGGACGGGATGCACAATTATGAGGCATCTTACTTTTAACTCTTAAACTCTCAAAAGACCATGTTTTGGTCGTTGCCCATTTTCCAAGGCTATTCAAGCCCAAAAAAGAACTTTCTGTCAAAATAAAAAAATATGCGATGTCATAAATAAACAAATCTTTTTTTGCAATGCAATTGGAATTATGCTAATCCAATCAAAACTTCACTTGGGGAATTTTTCCAAACGAAACACCAAGATAGATAGAAACACCAACCCTATGCGAAGGGCCGGCGTGAATAAAGTGTCCGTTCGTAATGTCAATGACCCAATGTCCACGGGACAAAGGGACATTGGAATAATACTACTCTCCTCTTTCGAGGATGGACACTATAGTAACCAAAACAAGTAACAGTAACAGTAACAAAGGAAAAGAAAAGAAAAAAATGAATTAATGATGGTTGAGTGTTTATTTGCATAAAGGTATGTTTGGTGTTGATTTTTATCACCAAGTCATGAATTCTTGGTTGGTTGGTAAAGGGCGTTGTATCACAATTATGTGGTCCGGGTTCGAAACCAGTTGGGCTCGTTGAGCAGTGGTGTGAGCCTTTATAGGTTATTTCCGAAGATATGGAAAGAGATGTTTTTATGTCAGCTAAAGAAGCAAAAATTTATAGCATTGTTGATCTTGTAGCTATAGAAAACACTTAAATTTTAAATAACTTTTTTAAAAAAATTTAAAACTAAACTTATATTCTATTTAATATATGTATATTTACATAAATTAAAAAAAATTACATTATATTTTTATGGTTAAAACTAATTTAAACCAAGAAATTATGCATATAGTTTAAAAATGCCTACTATTCAACAATTAATTAGAAATCGAAGACAACCGATAGAAAATAGAACAAAATCTCCAGCCCTTCGCGGATGTCCTCAACGAAGAGGAGTTTGTACTAGACTGTATGTGCGACTTGTTATGATTAGAAATTTCTAAATGATAAAAAAGTTCACTATAGCAGAAGAACATTTTTTTCTTTTCATAAATTACTAATCTATCATTTATTTATTAAATAAATGAAATTTATGGCTTTTATTGGTGTAAATCCAATTATTTTAATGTAAAATAAAAAAGCAGATTTTCAATACTATTGAGTTAATTACAAATGTATTAAGCGAAAAAAAAAAACAATAAAAAATTATTATAAAATAATTGTATGATTGCAAAAACGGATTAATAAGGTCAGCTATATTGGTGTGATACACATGACTTGGTGATGCTAGTGAATTATCATGGCAGGAAAGTTGTACCAACCAACCGGCCCGTTCTATCTGCTGAGACAAGCTGAGCTAGTTGTTTGAAAAGAGTGGCTAGCAGTGGTTTTCACCACTGTCCCCCCCCTCTTTTAATGTACTACATCTGTTGGTATTGTTTGATTATTCTCTATACATCTTTTATATAAAAGGATAGATCTGGCATACTGTATGGCAATGGTATTTATTGTTTTGAATGTGTGTTTTATGGAGGTTTCACAAATGTTGAATTTTGTTTCAACTTGTTTCATTGAGGGGACGTGTGTGGTTCCTCTAGCTCCAGCTGTAATGACTATGATGGGATCTACTTTCCAGCCTTGTTGTATGATATTGTTAATTAGAGGTTGGTATTTTTAAAAAAATTTGCCAATTGTTTCTGGTGAAAATCTGTCGTTTGTGTATGTGAATTCTGTAAATTGTATGGTTAGGTTATCATCGGGGTTTAGAGGCGGTGGGCTTTGGTATGGGAGGCCTTTAATGCATAATATATCTGGTTTGAATCTGGCATTACATTGACATCTTTGTTGATTACAAGTACATCGTAATAACCATGGAAGAACTGTGTTTTCTTGTGGGTTATTGTTGAATGTGCTCGCATTCATGAGTGTGTAGCATCTTGATTTATTTGAGGATAGTATTAATTTTCTTAATTCCCATACCGCTTTATTGTGTCTTTTGGTTCTTAGTGCGTGTATATGGTGTTGTTTGCATAGTAAAAGTACATGTAACGATGTATCTGCATCTTGTGAATTACAGATGGGACATGTTTTTGAGGGGAATCTTTGTATGCCGAAAATTAATTGTTTTCTGGCATTACCCATGTATTGACTAGTTCTAAATTTTAGTATGCTTGTTTTTTGTGCATCTATTATTTCTGGATTATTCCAAAAGTCATTGGACATTTCGTTGTCTTGATGGAGTTTGTTGTCCATTTGCTGACGTTGGGAAAATCTTCTGCTAGAATTTCTAGGTTAGTTTCTCGGTCATGTTTCTTTTTGTATTCTTCCAAACATCTAATTGGTCCTTTGTCTGGTCGTTTGATATGACCGGGCCATGTGTCTTTTTGGAAGTAGTACGGTGTGGTATGTGCAAAGTCGTATGAATTTGCTGCTTTTTGATAGCCTCTTTTTATGGTTCCTTCTTTTGCAAGTTGATCTGCGTGTTCATTCCCGGTAATTTTAGCGTGTGCTTTAACTTTGTATATTGTGGTTGGTTGTGTTCGTTTTTTTAGCATATTTACCATATCTTCTAATATGGTTTTATCGGCGTGGTTGTTTTGTTGGGTAGGGTGTTTTAGTTGTGTGTTTAGAACATGTATACAATTGAGACAATCGGTAAAAATGTGTGCAGGTTCATTTATGTATTTAGTGGTGATTATTGAGAGTGAACGAAACACCAACCAATATTGAAATCAACTTCAACGCTTTGGGTAGGCTTGCCAATAAATATAAGCCAATGAGATTCATTGGGCACCTCAAAGGAACTTTTTTTAACTCACATGGGTAGCATGCCATGAGTTGTGAATTCATCCAATTGGACAAGAGTTTAAAAGACATGTAGTATATTTTTAAAGAATTTTGGGGGTTAGGGGAAATGAAGAGTGGAGGAAGGGAATTAAAGTGCCATCTCATCCAATCCATTCCAATGTTCATGACCCCACTAACTCTCAAAGTGAACTGCCACGTGGCAGTTCTTCACTCAACAATTTGCTTATTTTTATTTATTATTCAAAATTGTTTTAAGTTTTAGATTTTTCAAAATATTATATATTTATAAAATGTGCTCACCGGATGATGGTGGAGAATTGGAAGTCCATAGTAGCCCCCGCTTCAAAAATCACATGTTTTGAATTTTTATCTTTCAAAAGGGTGAACCCTTGCAAGGGCTAAAGAACATTATCTTGGAACCCTTCTATTATAAAATGTTATGTGTTCTCTGTATCAGAGAATGTGGAATGGTTAAAAAATAAAAATTCAAATATAAAAGATTTTTCAGGAATATTCTTTGGACTCCAATAACCTTGATCACACCGACCTTTCAGGAACACAAAAATCTCCGTCCTTGGGAATGATTTCCAAGCCATTTTTTTCTTTTTTCTTTACTGTAGCCATACAGGATCTTGCTTGCACAAATGTCGTGCCGGATATCGGAGGGGTACGGGTCGGGTATTTGGCAGGTATTTCCCCGAGTGTCAGAGGGTACTATCTGGGTGTCAGGCGGGTATCCATGCCGTACCGGATATCAGAGGGGTACGGGTCGGGTATTTGACACGTATTGTCCCGGGTGTCAGAGGGTACTCTGTGGGTATCAAGCGGGTATCGCAGTGCCTTCTCCTTCTTGCTGTATCCCAAGCCTCTCGCACTGCTCTTCTTCGCCGTTCTGGGTTGAGTGGATTCCTTGAACGCCATGTCGCCGTGAACGCCTCCCCTCGTTGTAACTTCAATTGCATTTGTTTTTTTTTTTGTTTTGTGTTGGTAGCGGCGCCCTTTCAGAGCATCGTCTCTGTGTCTCTTGATCTTTCACAGGTGCGTTTCTTCCCTTCCTCTTGGGGTTTCCTCTCCCATTTTCTGTCAATTTCAAGGCAGAGCTGAAGTCCGAGGTAGGTTGTATATGAATACGAAGCAAACTGGTCGAATTTGTACGAGATTAGGCTCTGCTCATTTTCTTAACTAAACGCACAAACTGGCTGAGATTGTTAAAAAAAGCAACGTGACGATAATCGAGGCTTTTTAGTTTGTACATTGAAAAAAAAATCGGTTGATATTTAGTCCTTTGTGAGGGAGAGCTCATCCAGCTGGAGTCTTTGTGTTTATTCTACCACAATGGAGTTCCTGGATTTTAGTTTCAGTGGAAATGATAGTGAACTTGGTTGTGCGCAGGCGCCAAGTTTAGGGTTAGCGGCAGGGCCTTATTCACCGTAAGGGAAAAGGGCAGCTTATGGCCTTGGGCTCTCAAGTCGGTTGGAAAACGGAAGATGGAGCAGCCGATGATGCCTGGAATGACACTACCACCACCTCTGTTCTCCCTGCATCGACCACACTCAAGCTGAGTTATTCCAAAGTTGTGAAGTCACAAACCCTAGTGAACAACAACAACAACAACAACAACAACAGCAACAACGCCAAAAATCCTTCTCAACCTGACCCGGATCGCTGCCACTTTCTGGAGCTTCCACCTGCACTGATACTCGAGGTTTTCTCGCACTTGGACGCACGCGCATTGTGCCTCCTCTCGTGCGCGTGCGGCCCGTTCCGGCGCCTGGCATCAGACAGCCATGGATGGAAGCACTTCTACAGCGAGCGCTGGGGCCTCCCGGTCACCTCGCCCTCAAAGTCCTGGAGGGAGCTTTACATGGCGCGCGAGGAGCGGTGCAAGGTCCTGATGGGGCGCTTCCAAGTGGACATGCTGCATGGGCACACGGCTGCGGTGCGGTGCATCCGCCTCCTTCCTGCTGCCAATCTCATCATCACTGCAGGCTATGACCAGGTGGTGCGCGTCTGGAACTTGGAGGAGGGGCTCCCCTTGGTTTGCTCGCGGCCTCTGGGCGAAACCTTGCGCGCCATTGCCGTGGACATGGAGCTTTTAGCAGTTGCAGGCAGCGATGCTGTGATTCGTCTCTGGCGTGCGATGGTTCCGGAATGCCCCCAGCTCTTTGATGTTGCAGGGATCTGGGGTGGCGCTGAAACTTGCCTCTATGGACACAACGGCCCCATCACATGCCTTGGTCTCGACGCTGCCAACCTTTACAGCGGCTCGTGGGACATGTCTATCCGGGTTTGGGACCGGGTCACACTCCGGAGTGTGAACCAGTTTCTGCACAATGACTGGGTGTGGGCCTTGGTTCCGCGAGGACGGCGCATTCTCAGCACTGCAGGCAGCCATGTATATAGCTGGGATGTTGAAACAGGACAGCACCGGATGCGTGCAGGCGTGCATGTGGGACAAGCCTATGCAGTTCAGGGCAGTCATTCTGGTCAGTTTGTGTTTACAGGAGGCGAGGATGGTGCTGTGCGCATGTTTGACGATCGAATCTTGAGGCGGCGGAATAAGCAGATTGGGAGTGTAGATTCACCTCTTGCAGTGTGGATGCCGCAGCGCGGGGCAATTCATTCCTTGGCCTTTGAGGATCCCTGGCTGGTGGCTGCGTCTGCAGATGGGAGTGTGGCCATGATGGACGTGCGGCAGATCATGGAGAAAGCCAGCGGAACTGGGAAGAGGCTTCCATCTGCAAGGGCGCGGACGGCGGCGTCGGCGGGGCAAGTGGTGGGGAAGGTGGGGGAAGAAACCGTGCAGCGTTTTTTGCCGGGCATGCATCATTGTTCATTTAGTGTAGACTTGGGTGCAGATCGGGTGGTGAGTGGGGGGGATGAGAAGACGGTCCGGATTTGGGACTTCTCGCAGGCCATAGAGATAGAGCGTAGTATTCAGGCATCTAGAAGAAGCAGCCAGCGCCGGAGGAGGAAACAGGGAGCTCCAGTGGTAGAACAGAAAAATGTTGCAAGTCCTGAAGTTGTTGCGGTCGTGCAAAGGCCTGAGGTTGCAAGCACTTCAACAAAAGCAGCCGTGGTACGTAATTCAGGGTGGGTCACTCTTGGAAGGATCAGGAAAAGCCAGACTGTCGGTGGCCCTTGATGAAGCAAGAATCCTCTTTTTGTTGTACACTTCGAGCGCTATGGCTTCAGTGCGTGATCTTGCAAGTCATTGCTACTGATTTTTTGTAAGATAAATTGCTTTTCTCTTTATAAGATTCAGTTACCCTCTGTGGTCTGACGACCGCTTTGAAACTTCTCAGCTCTGACTTTGAAACAGGCGTTGGTGGTTGTTCTGAGTGAACCTTATGTTCTAATTCTCAGTATTTAGATTGCAGCATATGATCGAAGTTTTGTGGTTCGGGTTCAAAATTCAAATGATGTTTGCAAGGCTTTTATACATGCCTTTAATCTTATGAAAAGGAGCATGGAAGTGACTGTTGAAGTAGATTTCAGGCTGCATAAAGGTGTATTGGACACAACTCTGGTCGGCATGTTTTGCCGTTGAAAGATTATTAAAAATGGCATACAAGGTATCACATTTGTACTCATGAACACTTGATGAAGATTTTTCAAGTCATGATTGAATTTTATATGGGGTCCCAACTACAAAAAGAGTTGTAAAAGTAGTTCAACATGCAGTGTATTTTAGATTTTTCTATTTCTTCTACTTAAAAAACATTTAGGCTATAAAAATGAGTTCTATTGCATTTGAGCTTAACTAATGAAATGAAGCTTACCAAGTCTAGTTTCTACTCCACTTTGAATTTTTGGAAAACTCTGAAATTTGAGTATTTCATTAGAGTTACAAGTTTAACCCTTTAAGGTCCCAATTCATCAATGTTTTCAAAGATTCATTATAAAATAGTTGATGAAAAATGAAAATGATCAGGTTGTGGGATGTGTATCTGGACCTTGCCCGCACTGCGTGGCTCAAAGTCCAGTAGCAGGTTTGCAGCGTGCCCTGGCCTCTTTTGATCGTAGCTGGGCCTCCAGCCACGTATTCCTTACTCGCGCAGATAACAATATTAGATGGCAGTTTGCTAGACCAGATAGGGGTAACTTCTTGTAGGCTGTGCCACTTTCTCTTCATTCGCCAGCAGGTTCCTCCTGCTCGGTTTCTATGTGTATTTTTTGACTCCGTTGTTTATTTGCAATGGTAATAAAGGTGCCATTTGTTAAAAAAAAAAAAACAAACAAACAAAACGAAAATGGAGTTGATGTACAGTGGGGTGACACCAAAATTGTCCCCTTGTGCAATTCTAGGGAAAGTGCCCACACTCCTGCCAACTTTGACACCCTTCCGAGCGCTAGAAATTTGTTATTTATACATGAAATTTTAGACAAAAAATCATTGTTATGTTGACAACATGTGTACCAAATTTCAAAGCTAGAAGATTGATACAAAAAAAGATATTCAAGATTACTAACAAGGGGTAGCTGTAAGAAATGTTTCATAGCTGCCAACTTTGACACCCTCCCAAGGATTGAAGAAATTTTTTTTTCGCATGGGATTTTGGGAGTAGGAACATCTTTATGTTGTTTACACATGTGAAAAAATTCAAGTCCAAAAGACCCACCAAAAAAATGATATTCCAAATCTACCAACATGTGTAGTTGTGAGAAACAAAGTTGCTTCACAACTACGTTGGTAGATATAGAATACTTATTTTTGTGTGTATCTTTTGGCCTTGAAATTTTTTATACATGTGATCAACATCATAAAGATCATGTGACAAAAATTTCATATTGAAATAACAAATTCTCAGCCCTAGGGAGGCTGTCAAAGTTGGAAGTTGTGAAGCAACTTTGTTTCTCACAACTACACTTGTTGGCAGATTTGAAATATCATATTTTTGGTGGGTCTTTTGGACTTGAATTTTTTCACATGTGTAAACAACATAAAGATGTTCCTACTCCAAAAATTCCATGCGAAAAAAAAATTTCTTCAATCCTTGGGAGGGTGTCAAAGTTGGCAGCTGTGAAACATTTCTTACAGCTACCCCTTGTTAGTAAATCTTGAATATCTTTTTTTGTATCAATCTTCTAGCTTTGAAATTTGGTACACATGTTTTCAACATAACAATGATTTTGTGTCTAAATTGTCATGTATAAATAACAATTTTCCAGCGCTCGGGAGGGTGTTAAAGTTGGCATCAGTGTGGGCACTTTCCCTGGAATTGCACAAGGGGACAGTTTCGGTGTCACCCCACTGTACAAAGCAAAGTTGTAAATGTCAATGTGAAGATAACATTTGTACGGTTCGATTCATCGTATTATTTATTAATATTTTTTAATTAATTTTGCAAGGTTTTCTCGTGAAATTCAATTAAAAATCCAAAATCAACACAAAAAAATAAAAAAAATTGTAATGAAATTGGAATAACATGCACTACAAGATGGTATGGTTTCCATTATTTAATTCTACATATTACGGAAAATCATGTTTATAGTCTCACTTTTTGAACTTAGATTGAAACTCAACATAAACCACTTTTGTAATTTTTCAAAAATTCACATTATCTTATTTTGAGGATCCATACCGTACAAATGGTAGTCAACTAGCACGAGAATTAAAAAAAAATTGGATGGATGAAAAATATCACCGTATGTGGTGAAAGGACAGGTTGCAGATCATCCATCGTCCAGGATCTAGACGCCGGCGCGTCTAAGGGTTAATGTGTATTACCATGGTGTAGCAAAAAAATTAAATTTAGATGCATGGATGATTTTCATATAGTGTGATGTTATTCATTGTACTTTACACCTTTGGTAAAAAAATTGAGTACATTTTGTGATCGATATGAATTTTCTTTCAAATCACTTCAAAACATCAAATTTTCACCAATATTTACGAAAAAATCACAATTTGTAGTAGACATATGGCTCCATCTAGTTAAAATATAAAATTGAATACTTATCTTACTTACAGTGGCTAAATTGGGTGTGATATGTAAAGTATGATTCCATAGCCCTAGGCCTAGGCGTTGAGGGGTTAAAAGTTATAGTTAAGAATCCTTTGACCAATACCTGCATCACTACACTAAATAGTGTATTTAGTGTGAGGTGATGAATAATGTGCTTACCCCTACTACTTGTCTAACACTAATCGTCAGCTTGTGGGTAATTAGTGTTGGCGGTTATCATCCAATTTGATTCATTGTCAGTTATCATCCAATTTGATTCATTCCATTTCTAAAATTTCAGTTTTTCCATCTAAACTTTCATCTCAAGTTTCATTCCTTACTCACACTAAATATCCATATCTCAAAAGATCACAATGTCAAAACGTTACTATTCTTCATAAATAGTGTGAGAATTCACATTTAGTGTTTTTACAAAAGTAGGTTTTTTGATATTAAGAGTGATGTTCGCAATTACAATGCCTCACACTAAATACACTATTTAGTGTAGTTTACGCTTAGTCACGAGAATGGGCTCAACAAATTCCATCTCTAAATAGTAAATATTAGGTCGTTTTGTAGTAAACTCTAGAACCAATTCATTTATTGGAAGTAGCTTGAAGAAACATGAACCAAAATTTAGGGACAAACATCCCTCCATGCGTTGGCCCCCTTTGATATTAAGCAAAGGTTGCAAAAAGACCTACTTGTGGTCCGTACAAAATTTAGGACTAGTTTGCAGCAAAAAAACAAAGATAGAATGAATTATTTTAACCCTTAAAGGTCTAAAGAGCCCTTTCTGACCAGTATTATATAACAATATTCCATTGTATTTGCCATGGTTCCACACTTCCTATGGGTTTAAGATCAAAAGTGAAATTAAAATTCACGTCGACATGATTTTAATGAGCTATTGGGGTCCCAATTTGGAACTTTCTATTTACAACAAATGTCAAATATACGTCAACATATCTACTATCTCCATTAGCATTTTAAAGGTTAAGCTATATTTTGATATTTAAAAGCTATTCTGGGCCTTTTAAAATCATTTTTTTTTCTCAAAAACGAAAATCAATAAATCCAATTTTTGATGAACAAACCTAATTTTACAAAATATCAAATATTTGTTTGTGGGGTGGCAACCCACAAACGATACTACATTCTATAAGGAATCATCATGGTCATTTACCCCATTGATGGATCATGGAGTTGATGTACTGTACAACATAGAAATCATTTTTGACAACACTCCAGATAAATCTAGAGAATTTACAGTGACTGTCAAAACTGAGTACGAAATAGCTTAGTCTACCTTTAGCCATTCATATTTTATAATTTACTGCATTTAATGCCAAATCAGTTGACGGCACAAGTATACATTCAAGTAAATGATGTGGCTACCAAATTACAAGTCCAGCAATGCAAAATGATTTGAGAAAGATATAGATCAAAGTAAATTAGCTCTAAAACTCAGTTATGCTCACACTTGGATTACGCGGTGAATGCTACAAATTTGACATGCACAAGTGGTTTTCTGGGTCTATTTTTTTGGATGGGCATGTTCTTGGCCTTCACATTTATAATTGTGTCCCTATTCAGTGCACATCATGTATGCAAATTGAGCAAAATGGTTTCATTAAGGTCTCTCTCTGTTGTTGATAGAAAGCAGATAGAAGAAGCTACTTTAGAAAAGTTGAGGAGGGGTGAAAGTACTAGAAATGTTGCTAGAGACTTACAAGTATCCCAAAGTTGGGTTGCACAATTTCATAAGCAACATTTGAGTGAGTTGAGTGATGTGAATCGCAGTTTTGGTGGCAGGCCATAGGTGTACAGTGCAGCTGATCGCAGGGCTTGTGTGAGAGAAATCACTATAGGTGGCTTAGAAACTGCACACAAAGTTGGAAATTACTTGAGAGGAGCTTCATGTTGGTATGAGTGATAGTACTGTGAGGAGAATGTTACGAAAAGCAGGTTTGAAATGTGAAGTGAAGCAAAAGAAACCAAAGCTCACACTTCTTCAAATTAAAGGACAATTAGAATTTGCTAGACGTCATTGCCATTGGACTGATGATGATTGGGATTGTGTAGTATTTTCTGATGAAACAAAAATCAACCGATTTTACTCTGATGGTCGCAGTTGGTGTTGGTTTCGTGATGGACAGAGTAGAAGTGCTGGAATGGTGCAACAAACTGTCAACTTTGGAGGTGGGGGAGTGATGATGTGGGGTTGCATGACTCCGAGTGGCCTTGGTATGATGTGTAGGATTGAGGGAAGAATGGATCAGTACATGTATAGAGAAATTTTAGAGCGAGAACTGGTTCATACACTGCATACATACAATCTAGATCCTGCCAATTTGATTTTTCAACAGGATAATGACCCAAAGCATACATCCAAGAGTGTGCGCCGTTGGCTGAATTCGCAAGAATTCACTCTTTTGAAGTGGCCGGCGCAATCTCCAGACTTGAATCCGATCGAACATTTGTGGGCAACTTTAAAACGTCGACTCAACCAATATGAGAGACCTCCCAAAGGAATGTTAGAATTGTGGGAGCGTGTTGAGGATTGTTGGGCTTCAATTACTCCCAGTGAGTGTAAGAACTTGTATAAAAGCATGCTTAAGCGCATTGCAGCTGTTATAGTTGCTAAGGGTAGGTGGACAAATTTTTAACTTTGTTCCAGCTAATGTGAGCAAAACTGAGTTTTGGACTGAACTTCACTTTACTTTTTTTTTAACATGCATACATGTGTGTAATAGACCTCAATCCCCATGGAAGTATGACTGATTGCAATGGTAATCCTGTGCAATTTATGGTTTCATTTTTGACGCATCCAATTTCCCTACATTGTTTGTTAAATTTCAGTAAGCTGTGTTCGTACTCAGTTTTGGCAGTCACTGTATATCACTTTGAATCATTGTCTTACAATTAAAATTTTGATATCTACACTACTACTACATAGTAGCACAAATAAGATGACTTCCAAATCGTGACACAAGAACGGTGGTGTACGTTAGGTAGGAGATTGAAAAATATGCCATTGAAAAATTATTAAAAAATCTACAATGGACGCCCTCAGACTGCCTCCATCATCCGTGCAACTTTTCCTCCATCAAGTACCCTACAACAACTACACCCATTTGGTCACCTACTACAAAAATATATCATCCATCAGCTCATGGTTTACGTCGTGTCACCTACATTGTCCCCTACATTGTCCCCTACCGGGAACT
Organism: Pohlia nutans; assembly: GCA_022496805.1. Lineage (NCBI taxonomy): Eukaryota > Viridiplantae > Streptophyta > Bryopsida > Bryales > Mniaceae > Pohlia > Pohlia nutans. The sequence goes on along the minus strand of CM040095.1, from coordinate 14,840,622 downwards.
CAGCGGTTACCATACTCGTATTGGTTACAAAATGACCAAGAGGGGGAGCAAACCCCAAATATTTTTTATAAAAAAGAATTTAAGAAAACAAAAGTAATTGAACTGGCATAGCATTTTTGCTTGTACAAAAGAAAAGAAAAATTGAAAGCAATTGAAGCAAGACAACAATGAAGTGGATGATGATGCATAAGTTGGTCTTTTAAATGTTGGAGCCAGTCTTGGTGGCATGGGTCTCCCGGAGAGCAGCCCAGAAGGCAGGAAGAGCTTCATCGTCCGAGACATCCTTGAACGAAGGAAAGTAATTCACATCCACCATCACATGATCCTTTGTTCCCACTTGCACCTACAAACAATAAAAAAAATTAAAAAACTAAAAATTTGCACCTCAATTAGAGTTAAGGTAGAGGATACTAAGGTAGGAAAACTAAAAATTTGCACCTCAATTAGAGTTAAGGTAGAGGATACTAAGGTAGGAAAACCAAAAACGGTGAAAATAAGGTGATTTGACCAGAAGGAATGGAGTTAGAAATTATGTGAAATTTTTTTGAGATGAAGAAGAAATGATGAAGAATGCAAGTTGTTTCGTATTTTTATTCCCCGTAAATAATTATCTACAATTTCTCAAAGTGGGAAGTTTGTCAAACCCCCTTCTTGTATACTAGACTCTTCCTTTTCTACACATGAAAGCACCTAAAACGGTTAACTAATATCACAAAAAACTGCACACAAGATTCCAAAAAAATTAGTAATTTTTAGTAATCCTCGTCATGCAAAAATTCTCCATTTTCGGTCTACCACCTCCCTGCTTTTAAAAAACTCTAGTGCACGCCTTGAGGGCATTAACCGTTTTTGGTTTTCCTACCTTAAAAAAAATCATTAGAGATTCTGAACTTTTGTTACTAACAACCTTCCAATACACTTGGTTGGCCTTCAATTAGCAAGTGATGTCACTAAATGTCTATGGTCACTCATCTTTGAATGGAAATGGGGTTGTCTATTGTCCCTTCAATAGTGAGTCTACAACATCCCACTTTGACTAATATTCACAGAAAAATTGATCTCAAATTCAATCCAAATTGATCTCTCCATACCTATATAGTGATATTCCAAAATCACTCTTTCATATTGGTTAAAATGCTTAACCCTTAATGAATAGAGTGGTTAACCCCTAATGCCCTCTAATGATTTGTGATGAGATTTTGTGGATAAAGAATAGAGTGATTGAAGATGAGATTTGGTCCAAATAACTTCTCATTCATCTAAAATAGAGTGATTAACCCGTAATGCCCTCTAATTATTTGTGATGAGATTTTGTGGATAAAGAATAGAGTGATTTGGCATGAGATTTGGTCCAAATAACTTCTCATTCATCTAAAGTAATGATTGAATCTTCAAAAAGAAACCTTATTTTTGATTAAATTGAGGTAAGCAACACACTTGTAAAAAGAAAATAAGCGTTGATATGCAAAATTTTCAAGGAGATTAAAAGGTGATGCAATTAGTATCCTGGGCCTTCCCAAAGCAGCCAAATGTTTCTCAACGCGCTCCCCTTTTATGCAAGGTGACTACGGTAAAAGGGAGGCATGGGCCATCAAAAACGCTGCCATTTTTTTAAAGTCAAGTGAGACTGATGCCAAAGTTTCACTTACCACAATGTCAAAGCCTATGATGGTAAGGCCGAGTTTCTTGCGCAACCAAATGGCTGCTTTTCCCACAGCTTCCACGTCCATGCTTCCATCCCCTTCCACCACAACATTTGGCAGTGGTTTACTGTCGCCCTCGAAACTTGAAGGCATGGATTTCAAGCTGACAATGCCGAAATTCGCAACCGTCAGAAGAATACATAAACATTCTATGCTAGTATAGGGGAATGGCTTGATATGGGTACCACTTTTACGCGTCTTACATAGTGTGACTTATGTCTACCTCATTTTATGTGTGCTCAACATTCCGTCTTTTACACCCTCTAATTCTTGTAAGTTTTCAATGTTTTTCTTACCAAATAGATAATTCTCGAAAATCACACTATTTTTGAAGGGGATACATATATCAGGCAACTTTTGGGTTGCAGTAGAAAAGGGTGCAAGTTGTACAACCCTATAGTTATACAACTTGCACCCTTTTCTATTGCAACCCAAAAAGAAATATCCAAGTTCTAACCAGCCCACTTTTGAAGCCGTTTATTCCATTGTCAGATGAGCCAATTTTGTTGCATAAAAGTAGAAGTTAAGTTGATTTTTGGGAATAGGGACCTGTCGAAGACGAGTGCTGGCAAACCTCCGGACGAACCACCTGATACGGCGAGAGAGGCGGCATTTGGCATCGATCGTCGGCAAGAATGATACACCTTCTCACCAATGATATAGAATTTGTAAACACATGAGCCGTGATCAACATACTCCTGCATGATCATCACCAAAATTAATTAGGAGCAGTAACAATGAAATTGCATGTTCCTGTAATTCCTGACCAAAACCAATCTTGAGCAATCAATAGGAACAATGAAATTAAACGCCTGTTTTGGCTCGTGTGAAAGGAGGCGATTTCAGATACATCCACTTATAAAAGTCACACTTTGTTGAATAAAAAGTAGACTTTAGCCTGAATTTTGAATTTTTTTGAATTTTCTTTTCTTTTCCTTTAAATGTGAAAAATAGGGGCAATGTAATACAGAGTGGTTGTGAGCAATGAAAGGGACAGCTACCTTATAAGTGAATATTCCCACAGAAACTAAAATTTCTTTAGATTATTACCAGTATGTAGTCTTTTTAAGTCTTGTATACTAGGCAGTAATTGACAATGCAAGTTGGTTTTCAATGCAAACCTGAACCACAGCTGGAAGAGGCACTTGGAGATTTACGTAACCCTCCTTCTTGAACACCACAGCCTGCATTCACACACTTCCAACCATAAGAAACCTCTTATTGCACGACTACGCACCAAAATCATTTAGGAGCAGTAATAGTCGTCAAAAATGAAACTCATCAACATCAATTATGAGCCATATTAAAAACAATGAAAGTAAACACCCTTTTTGACTCATGTGCAAGAAGATGCACTTTTAAACTACGTGCATTTGTAAACATAACACCTTTATTGAATAAAAGTAGAAGTAAACTTGAGGTGAAAAACGTTATATGAAATAGGGGCACTAGAATAGTTGTGAGCAACAACAATAGGGACAGGTACCCTATATATATACACCCCCCGATGATTCAACTTTGACGGCAAATAGATGATATTTTTTAAATATTGTATTTACAATACTAAGAGGAGAAAATACCATTGTGTGTGCGTCGGAGGTTCCACAAGCCATCATGGTCTTTACAATTGTGGGGAAACCCACACTGACGGCCTCTGTTAAATGAGGCTCCTCTAGGTCTTTCACCTGCAACAATCAGCAGAGAAAAACCGGCGTTACAATTGGCAGAGTTCTGTGGAAAAACTAGCATTACAATTGGCAGATTTTTGTTGAAAAACTGGCATTACAATTGGCAGAGTTCTGTGGAAAAACTGGCATTGCAATTGGCAGAGTTTTGTTGAAAAACTGACATTACAATTGGCAGGAATTAACACAGTTAGGTGTTCTACAATAGCTTTAGGAAATGTTGTGTGACAAGCATTCATACAAACAGAGAAAGTAATAGAAATCTATTATATTAACCCTTACAGGTCTAAAGAGCCCTTTCCGACCAATATTATACACCTTGCTTCGTATCCATCATGATACTATGTCACAAAATCATCCATACAATTCATCCAATTTTTCATCATGTTCTCAAATCGTTGTCCACAGTTGGCATAATGTTCCCAAAAGCTTCGTATCATATCCCCTAGCATTCCTGTCATGTTCCCTAGCGTTCCCTAATGTTCCCATCATGCTCCCCTAATGTTCCCATCATATTCTCTAATGTTCCCAAGTTCTTTAATGTTCCCGGAGTTCCCATGTTCCTTTTTCTGTTCCCAACTGAATCCCACGTTCCCAATGCAACAGGGTGTTTGCTAGTGTTTTGTACCTGCACAGAACGCGGTGCTCGAACAACTGTGGTGTCACTGACTTTGGCATCTTCCAAATCTTCCAAGAGCTCACGGGTAAGAGCTCGGTCTAGCAGCGGATTCAGCCGGCTGATGGGGTCAACCACACACATCTCTGGATGCTCTGTCAGATATCTACACAACATAACATACAGCTCGTTAAATTTTACTCTTTACTCATCCTCACCTTTTCAAGTCCATTCCTAACATCAGGAACAGTGAAAACATAAACTCCATGGTCACAAGCCATGAGCAGGTTTACCTTCTGTTATTCTGTCAATTTTAACCCCTCCAGGACCAAGAAGCCCAAATCAAGTTTTGTTTTTGTATTTGTTTTTTTGATTTTTGATTTACTGATTTTGAGTAATCTTGTGTGGACTTGTTTTAGTTCAAATTTATGTGCTTTTTATCAACTAATGCAATCTTCTTCACTGGTTTTGGAGATATACAATTTGGTCCTATCTGAATTCTACTTTTCACAATATGATTGATTGAAGTTGTCAATTTTAAAACCAAGAATTCTTGGTGAACCAAAGTGGTTACCTCCACATCCAAAATGAATTATTTAAGAAGCTTCAAGGAAGATAACAAAACATAACACATAGAAATAAGTAACCATATTGTATAGTACCTAGCAGTTAACTCGTAAAGGACATGGCTTTCTTGATTCCCACACCCAAAATCTCTTTCAAACTCCATTTTTAAGTATGATTCTCTTTTTAATTTACTTTGGTTCTATCTTAAAGAAGTATAGATGCGATAAATATGTTCATTTTAGCATTCAAAAAACCCCATTTGGTTCAATGGGGTAGAAATTATGAGCAAGATTCTCCCCCAAAAAAAAGTAAGACCATCAGGCTGAGTAAAGTCTTAAAATATGGAACTTTTCCCCACCTCAGTTGGAGAATCTGACTTCAACAATTATTGCTTCAAAACTGAAAATTAGAATCTGTGAGCTTGCAATTGCACTTTAGTTGATAAATCTTTGAGTCTGAAGCACCAATTTGAAGTTGTTACTATTACTTGACTACACGCTATGTCATAAATATTATCGATTCCTGACTTTTTAAGCCCTATAGGACAAGGATTTATAGTTTTAATATGACGAATTCAATTGATCATATTGGGAAAAATATAATTCAAATGAGACAAAATTTTATATCACTGGAACCAATGAAGAATATTGCATGTGTTGGTGAAGCAACAAACAACTTTGAACACAAAGAAGTCCACATAGGACCTACTCAAAGAAACATGAGGCCCAATTTGGGTTTCTTGGTCCTTTAGGGGATAGTTTATATATGTACATTTAGTGCAGGAGTGGAAAATAGTCATACCTCTGAAGCTTCTGAATGCCATCTGAGTATTGGATGCGGTCTCCGGGAGTGGAAGCCTGGATCATGGCCACGCTGACAATATTGTCGGTGGCTTTGTGCAGCACAATGTCCATCACAGCCATCTGTGGCTCCATGGCTTTCTCTGTCTCTATGGGCACGAAAGTCAACGCGTTGCTTGTCGGTACAGCTGGCAGTGCACGCCTCTGTCATCACAGCACACAATGGGTTCATTACACAACAAACATGTTTTTTTTTCCATGTTTTTAACCCCTCTAAGGACGAAGGATTCATAATTTTAAAAAATTGACAACTTCAATCGATCATATTTTGAAAAATGTGGTCAAAATCTATATCAGTGAAGAACGTTGCACGTGTCAGTCAAACAAGTAAGAAATTTAAATTCCACATTGAACCTACTCTCAAAAAACATGAGGCACAATTTAGACTTCTTGATTCTCTAGGGGTTAATATATTGTGAAAAAGATATTGTACCAAAGTTTATATCACTAGAATTAGTGAAGTACGTTGCATGTGTTGGTCAAAAAAAAGAAAGAAATTTAATTCTATGTAGAACTTACTCATGAAAAACATGAGGCTCAATTGAGGCTTCTTGGTCCTCTAGGGGTTAATATGAATACACCACTTTGATTAAAAGTGCACAAGGAATGTAAACAGTGCACATAGCACTATGAACATGGATTTTGAACTTAATAAGGTTGGTGATTGCTAATCCTCTTATCATGAAGTTTATCATGTGCATTGAAAGGGATTAGAAATTTGCAAATTTGTTTTTTAAATGAAAAACTAGTGTAAACATAATAAAATTGTCACATCATAAAGTGGCGCGAGAATTAGACAACTGATTACCTTTAAGAAGTCCTTCTCCCGACTCCACTTCATTACATGGCCGACCACAAGTAGCTCCTCTCCAAGAGCCTGCTCATGATTCACATTACATTAAAATACAAAATATTCAAAAAAAATTAAACACTAAAACAAGTCAACTGTGGTCGTATCCTGAAACCATCAACTTAACCCCTAAGTGCCTAATCTAATAATAAAAATAACCCACTGCAACCACCCTTCTATTACATTTTGTTAACTTCCTAAATGATTTATTGACTCAGACTATCCAACTTTTTTAGAGTTCACTTACTATTGAGCGCCCTTTTCACATTTCCCACTTAACAATAATTCAAAATATACCGTTTCAATTTTGCAAGCGATGTACTATCTTGATAAAAACATATATTATCTTATACTCCTAGTAGTATGTGTTATCTACACATTTATTTTACTCCAATGATTTTAAAACTTGTTTCAAATGTTTATGAAGATTGGGACAGAGACTCGTGGTTGTAGTCTCTGTCAACTCCTACAACGGCCACTTTTGGCCATTTGGGGTTAAGAATTTTACCTTTTTATTCAATGTTGCTACGGCGACGAATACGTCATCTATTTGTTCAATGACGGGTGCAGCTTTGATGGTTCCACCTTTCCCTGCAGCACAAGACATGGGACGACATCAAGACTCGGTAGATCAAAAAAAAACATCCAACTTCATCTTTGGAGTTTTACATGCTCTTGCCACATACCCTCTTAGCTAATGATGGGGCTGATGAGGAATATTCCACATCATTTGATTGGAGAGTGGGCAATCCCTACGTTCACTACACTACTTTTTGCTAATAGTGCATGTGGTATTAATTCCAAAAACACACTCTATTTTGCAAAACCATGAAATTGGTGAAGGCTGAAATTTTTACTGAATTGCTGAAATCTTCAATTTGCATTGATTTTACATTTTAGTGTCACCTTCCCTACGTTTACTACACTACTTTTTGCTAATAGTGCGTGTGATATTAATTCTAAAGACACGCTCTATTTTACAAAACCATGAAAATTGAATTATTACTAAGTGGCTGAAATCTTCATTTCGTACTGATTTTACATTTTAGTGTCACCTTTACTAATTACCCTCCCTCACTAAAAAAAACCTCCCTAACTATTAGCAAAAAGTAATGTAATGTAATGTAAAACATTAGTGGGAGTTTGCAATGCACAACTTACCAACGTAAATCGTGTTCCAGCCTGACTCAACCAGCGTGGTCACATCACTGGGAGTCACAAACACTGAGAGGGAGGCTTGCACTGGCCAAGTCTTGTTAATCTCCTCATTTGTGTTTGCAGATACTACATTCACTAATTTTGATAAACCCCATTTCTTCAGTAGCTCTTCCTGCATCCCATTCCCAAGCTTCACCTTCAGTGCTTTCTTTGTGCTAATTTTACAAGTTGCAATAGATATATCTCTATTTGAACATTCATAAAAAAAATCACAAGACTCTTGCACATTGGATCATCCAAAAGTTCCAAATCATTAACAACTTAGGTTCCAATGCCATGTTCGTGTCTAGACCATTGAATTAGGGTTCCCGTTTCATAACGCACTATTTGGTGTTGAAGTAAAAGTACATGTACTGATTGATAAACAATTAGGAAGTTGGGTGCAAAAAGACACATATGGTCTAGACTTTGTATTGAAAAAGAATCAACTAGAATACCATATGTGAGGGTCAGATTCGGACAGTATTGTGTCGAAATCTAATTTCCACATCATATTTTGAGAGGTCCACGTCACCATAAACCAATCACAAGATAACATGTGGCACTCTTCTGTCAAAATTAATTTATTTATGTCGAAACTGACCACGACGTAGGTTATTGATTTTTGGGCTGAAGCCATAGAAGAGAGCAAATTTGCGATACCTAAAGAAGACAAGAGATCACTGTCCAATTCCTTCAATGAATATATTCCCTGTTAAGAATTGCATATGCTATGAGCTAATACCGAGAGATCATCATCAACCTAAAAAACAAGCATAATTGTAGCTCAGAATAACAAACCTTTTCAGAGGAGCTTTGTCCAGAGGTAAAGAGCAAACCCTACACAGCACACAACATGTTTCCAGTCAGATTAATGTACCTTCAAAAAATTCGTGATGAACGAGGTTTCTGCATTGTGCCTTTAAAATCCTCACCTTAGTTAGTGGCTTAAGAGGAGGCATATAAGACTATATTCAAAAGGAATCCGAGTTCAGTCACTCCTTGAATGATCTCCGGTGGAAGAAAAAGAAGAAGATTTCGTCACGAACTTCGTAGCGTGAAATAGAAGCGATCAAGATCACCATGAAAAAACATTCTTCTTCTTCGATCGTGAATGAGATCCAGAGGATTACCGACATTTCAGCGAAATTTGAAAACCGACACTAAAGAACGAGAGTAGGTATGATACTCACAACATGAAGGTTGGAAAAGGCCAAGCGAAACAACAGCCTCTCCACCGACGAGGAGCCGTCCAGTAACGAGCTCTCCAGCAGTACACCTCGCATCGCCATTGATGCAAAAGTACTGCAACCCACGAAACCCAAAACACTACTGCAAAAGTGGCAGTTTTGGCTTGAAAAAGTAGCAGTTTTGGCCTGGAAAAGGGGCAGTTTTGGCTGGGAAAAGTGGCAGTTTGGAAGATGGGGAGGGAGAGGAGAAGAGTGAAGTGATGAGTGAGTGAGTGAGGGAGGGAGAAGGGAAGAGAAAGAGGGATGGGCAGGGATGAGAGGAGGTTGAAGGTGCTTCCCACTTGAAGTGAGGAGAGAAGAGGTGAGGAGATTCCGGGGGGGAGTGCAAGAATCTGGGAGCCGGAATGTCTTGTGAGTGAATGGAAATGTGCACGTGCTTCTTTCGGAGAAGGTCAATGCGAGGCGGCTGCTGCTGGTGTGGGTTGGCTTGGGAAGAGCAGTAAATTGTTCACGAGACTTCCTGCAGGAGCGCCGGAGTTTCAGGGCTGCATTTTTCAATCGTAACCGCGAGTGAGTTTCACATACTTAGGTGGCATGGCTAACCTATCGTCCTGTGTTTTAGGGTAATTTTCATAGCTTTACCTCTGCATTCGTCGCATGTTTTGAACAAAGTTATGAAAATTAAGACATGCGACGAATGCAGAGGTAAAAGTGACGAGTTGGACTAGTTGTGGTCCTTTAATATGACAAATTCCTTCAGTACTCAGGATGTGGTGGAGACAATAAACCGAAACTTGAAACCTGTAGAGTCCAACTTCTCAAACTTTCGCTTGCGACTGTGGCCAGGATTAAAATCCATAATCCTGGTAACAGTAGGAAGCGAAAGTTTGAGAAATTGAACAGTCATGGTGTAACAAACCTCCCACGGTTTGCCACCAACTCTCACAAAATATAAAAATACTATATAAAAATGATCTAAGGCTCACCACCCATCCATAGAGAGGAGATCACACAAGAAATGATTCTACCTTCTCACCCCCGAGCCTTTATATAATAGTTCCTTTCCCAAAGGAACTAGAGTCTACTTATAGTCTTTTTACTTTCTATTCCAATCTTAAATCTAAGTCATAGATCTTTCTATCCTTTACTCCTAGATCTAGAGTAATCTTATCTCTTTACCATCTAAATACGTTAATTCCAATGCACCTCATATAGAATAGTCTAGCTCCAGTGCACCTCATCTTGAGTTGTCTAATTCTTGTGCACATATTCTCAATCTGGAGTGTTTTGACTCGAGTGCACTAAATATGGAGCTCTTTAACTCCAGTGCACATGTTGTCGACTTGGAGTTGTCTAACTCCAAGCCATCCATCTTCATCTCCTCTCATCCTCTGGTTAGACACTGCCACATGCGATAAGAAGATTCATTCATCCATCAAATATCTATAGTTACCTTACACATGTGGGTGCCGCATCAAAAGGTGATCAAAGTGCAAAGGGAATTCAACTGCAAATGGGATATGGACCATTCAAAGGCTACACTTTCAATATTTCAAACCATGGTTAGTACATTATCAAGTTCAAATGTGTAGGTAAAATTCCAGATCTTCGGCATTTCTTGAATATTATTTCAAATAAGAAAAATCTGGATTGATGGTATGTAAGCTTTAATTATTAAGTATGAAATAATTTGTAAGTTTTTCATGCCTTACTTGATCTTGAGCCCCAACCCTCTTACAATAATGTCTTGAGTAATGATGATGAATAGGAATCAAAAGAGATGAAAGGTGTTTTTTTTCGTTCAGTGGGATATGGGTTGAATCATCGGCTTGGACTAGAGACCCTTGATACAGTACAGACTCTCAGCTTAATTTCGTTGAACCCAATGTTGAGTAATTTCTTCAAGTGCTCGAGTCTCCACCCAACTAGGTTTAGGGTACTATGCACCAAGTCCATGATTTTTTAAAGTTAAGACATACAAGTATGAGACCCCAACCGAAGTTTCATATATGAATAAAGCCTGCAACTAACCACATCAAGAAAAGATCTGGGACATCCAACATAAGCAAATTGGAAAACTCAAATCATAAATTCTACAAGACATCGTAGAAGTAAACAATGCATGAATAAACTGATGTGGATTGGCAATACTTGTCAAACCAACTTCAACCTCTCGCTGTAATTAAAGACTCAGTTTTGGCATGGATTGTAACTGCAAATGAAGCCCAAGAGTTACTACTTAAAAGTCTAAGACACAACATTAATCTATATGCACACAAATGTATAAGAGTTGAAAAACTCCAATGCTATAGAAGCCATCAAGTCCTCACCTTCGGTCTTGTCATGCCCCCCTAAACCCCAAACGCAAAGATGCGCTTCCCATTAATTTTGGGGTCACTCACAATATGTCTCAGCATCAAGTCTCGAAGGACACATGGATCAAACAGCAAAGCCTTAAAACAAATTCCTCGAAAAACACAAACCCATGATTCAAACGCCTTGCTCTAGGACGCCCAAGTACTACCTCCACCTTTGCCAACCATGCATCAGGATTCTAAAGGTTTCAAGTTTCGGTTTATTGCCTCCACCACATCCTGAGTATCGAGTAAAGGAATTTTCCATATTAAAGGACTACAACTAGCCCAGCTCTTCAGTTTACCTCTGCATTCGTCGCATGTTTAGGATAATTTTCATAACTTGTATCTTCCTCTTTGGATTATTACACAACATTCAGTAGTCTTCATATCCATTGCCTTTCCTTTTAACCTCAGCTCACCATCATCAGTCTCCACGTGTCCTCTTAGCTACTAATGAATACCTGTTGGGTGTGAAATATTCCACACCATCTACTATAGAGCCAAGACAGTGACAATGCATGCTACTAAATGTTGTATACTGTAATTCACTCCATGCACAGAGAGAGAATAATTCTAGTCCGAAGGACAAACATGAATGAAGAGTCTATTGGGAAAAGTCCTACTAACATAGCCACCAGGACCAAGTTTGTGTGTACTACCCTTGATGTCCTCTTTCAAGGTTAGACAATACACCTCCAAGCACGTGTTCTAGAATTAGCTTTCTTTGTATATTAGTTCAAAAAGTGTCAATTTGTAATCGTAGTTTATGTCTTTATAAGCGGCTTAGTACTCCTGTTCCTCGTTGGTTATGCAGTCCATAACCTTTTATAGTTGCTCTCTCGCTGATGTGGTGAAATGTGGTTGATTGGACTTTATAAACACTTTGTACATATATTCAATAAATAAAAACATACTACTATGAATACGTGCAAGTAATTAAATTTACTCACAAATTAATTTGAATTCTCAACTAGACTTTAGACTTCTATTTACATAGATACAAATTTAGAAAGATTGAAAATGCATGCAATTAACTAAAATTTACTTAGAAATTGATTTGAATTTCCAACAAGGCTTTAGAATTCTACTTATATAGATACAACAGTCTTGCATAATCCGCTATTGGCTAAGAACCGCAAACCAAGCTACAGTTTGGATCATAAATTCCAGATGGAGTAGGTCCTTAGCTACTAAAGGAAGCCTATAGTAAGATGTCATAGCCTCAAAGCTATTGTGTTTTGGTGTGGATGGCACAAAGGCATTCCAAGGAATTTGAATTAAGATGGCTGTCCAAATTTAAGATAGCTATGCCCTTTTATAATCGGCCAACACTCTATGGCACACAAAATTAACTTTTTAGACTTAAAGACAATGGATTTGTTGGAATTCGCGGCGGCCATTGAGTTGCTCTTGAAGATGATACACAACTTCTTTGCCAATTTCCAAGAAATATGTTGAATTCCAAAATCTTGTAATGTTATTACACAACAGAGGCTTTAAGTTGTTGAATAACATCATAAAGAAATGAGTGAACATGATTGATTTGTTGGAACACCTTGTGAGTGAATATAGAGTGGTGATTGCAAAGTTGTAGATAAAAAACACTAACAACAAGGAAACGGTTGAGCGTTTTTTTTATCATTTGTGATTCTTTTTATCTTTCATGATTTTGTTATCTTGGTTTCTTTTCTTTTGAGTTTTTTTTGGTTATTTATAATATCTTTGCCATGAATGTCTGCAGACCAAAGTGAAGTGAGGACCGCAACTGTATTGACCTCGATGCATAATACATATGCTATTATTGGTATACTTGTCACCACTTTTAGAAACAGTAGAGGTGATGGTGCAATGGATGCAAGAATGAAATATGCACGTATGTGTACAACTTTGTGGCAACTTTGATTAGGTGTCATACTCCCTACCATAATCTCTTTTACAATTTGTATTTTAGTTTTGAAAGGTGTTATTGATCCAAAGTTCTACTCTTTCCAATAGCTTTTGAAGTGTTCACACGAGCAAGTACGTATGCATTGGCTCATTCATATGAATGAGTCAAAACAACAATTTGCATTTACACATGCAATGGGGTTTTAAGATTACATGAAGGCCCTTTTGGATGGCTAGCCCATCAAGCATTAAATACACACTAGGATGATATCCATTGTTAAACTATCTTCAGTGTGTTGGTTAATGCCACAAAGCTTAGTTATTGCTGAAATTTCGTTTGTATTTGTTTTCCTTGTAGATTTGGGTGATGGCTCATTTTCGGCTTATATACTGGTTGTAGTCTGTAAACTCTACGCAACAACTCTTGGACAAGTTAATGCGTTGATTCCCTGCTCATGGAATGATGGACTCTTGGATGGACTCTTTACAGATTGTATGCACTCTATTTTGGCTCCTAAGTGGAAGAGAGGCTCTATAAGCACTTTGACCACACAAGCAGTTAATGTGTCATGAAAAATGGTCGGAGGGGGGTTTGTGAAACCTAAGCACTTCCAAGCTATCAGACTCCTAATCTATCGTGGAATAATACAATGACACAGGAAATGCCGAAGTCTAAAAGAACACTGGAATGGGTCAATAGAGTACACAAGGGGGTCAAAATAGGCCCTCATAAAAAATGACAACACACTAGATAAACCTTGAATAAAACCAACGTGAAATACTTGATTAATTCACCCGCATTTGTTTTTGGTAACTATGGTATTTAAAACAAGGTCAAAATGGGTAAAATAATTGCAAGAAGGGATAAATGGCACCCTTGAATAAAATGGCAGCAGAAAACAACCTAAAATATTAGAAATATCCTGAAATATTGCACTTATCCACCACAATTAGTTTAGGTCACTTTGGTGCCTAAACCAATGTCAAATTAGGTGAATTAAGTGCACAAGTGAGTCAATTGAACCCTTAAATCAAAAGGGCACTTCAAAAACAACCTAAAATTCTAGAATTATCATAAAATTCTCCATCAATCCACCACAATTAGTCAAGGTCACTTTGATATCTAGGTGAATTAAGTGCACAAATGAATCAATTAGACCCTTGAATAAAAATGGCAGCACAAATGTGAGTACAAAATTAGTGCTCATAGATTCAAAATATGCCCAACCATTACACCAAAACACCACACTATAATAAAAAATGATCACACAAAATAATACAAATAGGAAGAACGAGACGTAATGAATGTTGTGTTTTTTGTAAGGGTTTGGGTAGTGCTTCTACGTAGTGCTCAAAAGTCTAAATTTTTGTATACAATTTTACCCACCAATCACAAACAAACCTAATACACTAAATTGCACAAACCCCGGTGCAATATCGACAGTACTTCCGCGCTATACTGGGCACTGGGATTTTTTAACCACAATTTATACCACAATCAACTTTTAAATGAAACACTCACTAGAAAGATCATTCAAATTGATGCAAAACAATATAATATAAAAAAATTAAAAATCTCAATTAGAGCAATTAAAATCACATTTAAATATTGAAAACCTCCACAGATCACACAAAATATTGAGAACTCACTTTCACCTCAAAGAAATGCCTAAAAATCAAGAAGATGGAGGCAGTTGAGTCCTTCCTCTCTTATATCACCATTTCTGCCCTTCATAATATCACACAAAAGGAGACATGGATTTTTTTTTCCTTTGTCTTACTTCTGCATTTGAATGCCATCAATTTTTGATTCAGATCAACTTGCACGGTTTGCCGATGCCAACATCATGCGACTGTTGCCTTGATCTTTGCAGTTGTTGAATACTTTGTCGACACCTTGAAAATCGAACTGCTCCAACCAACACCCTAACCGCTCTAAAGCTCACACCGAAAATTCCCAATCACATTTGAAACTTCCACAAGTGTCCAATCTCACCAAAAATCTCCAATGATGCCTAAAAACTTCCACATTAAAATTCAAAAATCCATCTAGATCTCAAAAATTCACGAAAAATGAAGTTGTACCACTACCTACACAAAGAAACTAGAAATGATTCTCTCCTCTCCATGATTTTCAAGGCCTAAGACTAATTGGAAAAAAAATCTAATTCTAACTTCTAACACAAAAAGATCAGGGCTCACTTCTTTCAAAACTATAAAGTAATCGAGACAAAAAATTTATATTTAGTCTCAAAACTACATCCGTTTAAAAGCTTTATCCGCCAAAACATCCGTTCATCCAAAATCCTACTACTAGTCTAACTCCCACTTAACTCTATCATTTCTCTAGATAACTTTAAATTTAACCATAGGTCTAAATTTCTACTCACACACACCACTTGTTCTATATTCTACAACCCAAACACCTACTTGCTTTAAATTCTACACATCTAGTAAACTATTGCTTCTAATTTTGACCAAATCAAAACGCACGCTTGATTCAAATTCTACCCACAAAATAGACTATTATTTAATTTCTACCACCAAACAAATGCCCATTCTAAACATCATAAAAAATAACCATATAATATCACACATCGTAAAAACCCAAATCACATAATATAAACCCAAATTGCATAATAATGCCTCCCAACATGCGGACAAACAATGATTTTGTTGATGATGTCTATGAAAATCGCTTTAGCGGTTTTTACTTTTTGGCACGATAATCTTTAGGCCCTTATGCTAATGGAAGACAACCCCAGTACATCATATTTCTCAAGCAAAGGCCTGGAAAGAAGTGCATGATATGAAGAAGTTTGAGTGGCCAAAAAACTCTCTGGACTTTAACCCTATAGAGAACTTGTGGAAGATTGTAAAAGACTATGTTCAAAATCAGTCCGTTCCAAAGAACATAGAGGAATTGGTCCCGTGGAGACTATGGAAGTCCTCATTGCTAGCATGCCTTTCCATATAAAGGGTGTGATTATCACTAGCGTTGGTAGCACTAGATAATAGGTAGTGTGTCCTAAAAAGCTCTAATGTTGTATGAATTCACAAGTTCCTTGTAAAAATTTGTTATAGCATTGAAATAGACTCAATTGCCTTTCCAATGCACTTTACCATTTGCGATTTGGACTATAATTGAGTTTGTAATGCCAAGTCGAAATTGCTCATTGTTTCACTGTTTTTACAATTTTGATACTAAAATTTGACATTCTTGCCTTGTACCATAGTGTAAAATGATCACTGGAAAGAAATTTCTATGCTTGAATGGGTTTTCTTTTTAGGGCAGTGCAAGCCACGACCAACAAAAAGCACATGTAGATCCATTGACTTCGACTTATGATCATTCTATGTCAATATGTGCCTTCTTTACAAGAGAAAATTCATCTGGTTTGTTTCCGAACTATCTAAATTTTGTCACAATTGTAAAAATAATAGAGATTCATTAATAGATGTTGTCTATCATAAAAGAGAATTGCATTTGTACAAGACTTTGGTGGTCCCATCTCAAATAGCTTACATTCTATGCCAGGTTGATTAGTATTCAAAAAATTTGTTACAAAATATCGTAGTACCGTAGTACCGTAGTACCATAGCAGGTTCGTCCTAAAATAATTCTAAAAATACAAAACGTAAAAATTAGAAAATTCTAAAGACATAAAAACGAAAATAGAATAAATTAGTTTTTGCAATATTTTGTTATTTCTAAGCTAATTTTACTGATTTTTTTGCTAAAAAACGAAAATTGAGAAATTCAGTTTTTGAGAGGCGAACCTTATTTTTTCAAAAAAAATAAATATTCGTTTGCCAGGTGGCGAACCTGCTATGGTATTACGGTACGATAGCTAGGTTGCCAAAATATTTCAAAAAACTAAAAACATAAAAAATTGGAGATTATAAACACCCAAAAACACATATATATATATATATATATATATATATATATATATATATATATATATTCTATATTTTGCTATTTCTAAGCTATTTTTTGCCATTTTGGGTCATTTCTTAATCATCTTTTGCTCAAAAACAAAAATCAAGAAATTTATTTCTTGAAGAACAAGCCTTGTTCTTCAAAAAATATTAAATATTTGTTCATGGGGTGATGACCCAAATATGGTACTATGGCACTCTCGGTTCATAATAGGGAGTGCAAGCTTTTGAGGCGAGATTTCAATTTTACTTTCTAAATCAGACCCAACGAAATTTTGAAACCAACAACCACATGCAAAAGTAGTTGCCCTAATAGCAAGGTTTGAAACTCATTTCCAAATCACCTCATCTTTTAGGACAAAAGAGTTAACCGAAAAGTCAGTTCAAAGAGGAAAGTTTTAGCAAACTCATCTTGAACTCATATTGAAATATAAATAGACCAAAAACTAGTTCATCATGAGTTGGAAGACAATCTAAAGCAAGCCACTGTCATTATTCTCCACACCTCGCAATGACTTCCACACCTTCTCTCAAAGCTCTAAGTCCATGGCCCACAAGGGGACAAGCTATCACACAATACTATTCAACCCAGGTATAGCTTAAAAGAGAGGTTAGAAGTAGAGCAAAAAGGGAGGTTAAATGGGCTTCTTTTCGATTAACTCAAAAAGTCTCAAACTGGACACCTTGTAATGTTGAGCCAAGGAAGCTAACAAAATGGATGAACTTTGATTGTTAAGAGGCTCAAAAAAGTGAAATGATACAGTGCTAATTTAGATTTGATCTCTAGATATTCTCTAGTACGAGAGAATATCTAGAGATCAAATCTAAATAGATACCGTATAACTTTGGCTTGGTTGTACTCTTGAACATAGTGACATAATGCTGAGTGTGTTAACCCCTAAACGTACCAGGCTGTCCCTGGAATTGATAATTTGAGAAAAAGCATTATAAACTACTATTTAGAAGAATATTTTGGGATTGATATACAAATGAAAGTTCTAGATTTTGAATTTTAGATTTCATCCGTACGGTTTGATTCACTAATACAATCACCAATATTTAATTATAAAATTTGAAAGTTAAAATTAAAAATTCCTTCTAAATTTGATTACAAACTAAATTTCAATATATTTTAGTAAAATTTGTTGGAATGAGTTTGAAATGAGATACTCTTAAATGTGGTGATACTTTGAAATTTTTGTGTTTCTTAAATTTATGACCTCATTTTTCACGATGCCACTTTGAACTAAGGTAGACGGCCTGTTTCCGATCAGGCCCCCAATCACGCAGTATAGGGCGACCTATTTCCGTGAATAGGCCTGCATTATTTTCAAATTCATTCGTAAACGGTGGCGGAAACATGTTTCTTCTTAATATGGAATGGTTGGCGCCTATAATGGAAACTTGTTACCGAGTTAGTATGATATCATGTGTTCTCGAAATCTAGTTTTACAGTTCTTGGAAATAGGTCAGCCTATATTGCGAGAACGGATTGGAGAGAATCTTCACTTTGAAAATTCGTAGTAAATTCGATATTGCCCCAAAATTTGTTCAAAAATATGTGACCTTCTTCAAATCTATTTCCCTACACTGCAAAATTATTTGCCTGTTTGTTACTCCGCCGGAAGTATGCTGAATTGCTTAAGGTGATCGGAAATAGGTCGTCTACTTTAGAGTCAATGCAATTTTGGCTTGGTCAACGACTTGACATACTTCTACATTTGTAATTTTAGAAAACATGTACTCTAGTATGACTAAATCCAGCCATTAGATAGGACAACAATTTGATGAAGAATCTCCAAAAAATTGGATGAGTTTCATCCAAGCATTGATGAGAATGCGAGAAGGCTTTGAATCCGTTTGTGATCCAGTTTCTGGACGTTGGGACGTTTAGGGGTTAAGGTAGGAGCACCTAAAACCAACACTGTACCTAATCGCGATTAAATTTAGAGCATGTAATCATTTTAGATTGCAAATCCAGGCACATCATAGAGCCTTTATTGTATATTGACCAAAATGATAAGTTATCTATGGTGTTCTAAAATGACTATCAAACCTAGATTCTGTCACGATTAGGTACAATGTTGGTTTTAGGTGCTCCTACTTTAATTCTGATCACAATTGGGAGCATTTGGCAATCTTCAGATTCACTGGAGTTATCCTTAAACTCGAAAAGTTTCGAACATAAATCAATGAGAAACTAACTTGGCAATTTTACTAAACCTTTACAGTAAAGGGTCCAAAACTTTGAGAGTTAAAGTATAACACTGCTGCCTTGCCTTCTATAATTGGTATTGACTCAAAATTCCACGAGGGTTTGGCTACGTATCAAACAAGTTATTAGCTGAATGGCAAAACTTCACTGAAAAACGAAAAAAAATGCTCAATAAACTGAGCTCGGACATGAAACACTGAGCAATTGGAGGAGCAAGTTCAAACGTTCAAACAAACCTGCTATGATTCACCATGGATGGTACAAACAGATGCAGCAGTCAATTTCCAATTCTTGTGAACAAGTCGATTGAAAAACCCAAAGAGAATACAACAGAACTGACATTATCACAAGTCTAAAATCCCTCCTTCAATCATTTTATTCTACTCCAAGAATGTGAAAAGGATTTGTACAAGTGGATAGAATGAAATTGATGACCGTTTTGAGAACTTATCGTGTCCAAACCCTCGCACCTTTTCTTTTACAAAAGACTTGAAATGTGGGTAGGATGCTGCAGCAGCCTCTTTCTTGGAACTCTCAGGCAAAACTTAATCACTCAAAGCCTATCCAAGGTTATTGTAGATGCACTGTGCCGACCTAGTGTGAGAAAGGCTTTGTTCTATATACATCTAATTATACAGTTGTACTGCTGTGGATCCTTAGAACCCTCCATCAGACCCAGTGCCAAATAGCTTCTGGCCTCTTCAAGAGATGAGCAACCTTCAAATTCTTTTCAGACCGCAGGAATGTTCGAAAAAGAGAACCCTTTGTAACCCTTGTACGCATAGTACGCAATCCTAGTGTAGTAAAACCCAGGCATAAACAAAACTATTCCAAGGATAGTGAAAGCAATACCTGTCATAGAGCACACAAAGAAACACACAATCAGAATTGTGCCGTGTAAACCATGATTTTGTATCCAACAAGAGGCTGCTAACATATTTAGACTATGAACGACAAGAAAGGAAACGGATAGTGTGCAGAGTACACAAGAAAGGACCAAATCCTGAAAACCTAAACTCACCCCACACATAACCATGAAACCTAATTGCGTTACAATTGGCAGAGATTAACGTGACTAGGATTTCTAGGAGCGAAGGCTTTCCACAATTACAGTTCACTAGTTCAGGACGTACTGAAGGCAAACAAATCCCACCGGCAGATAATCTAGAGAGCCACGGGCAGGCAGATCATAAAACAAAGTAAGGCTTGAGCATGCAACTGGATTTCCAGATGTATCCTACTAAGCTCATGTAAACTTATCATTCAAGCAATACTTATAGACAGATAAAAGGGGAAATATCTATCTCACAAATGCATACAATGCACATTCATCTCATAGTTAAGGAATTATCAACACGGAGTAGGATGACAATCAATGGATTGAGAATGACGCGGACTTCATGAACACACTAAGGGGCACAAGCAATCCATCCCTTGTGAAAGGGATGGAAATACAGTGATTGTCCAAACCGGCAACAAAACCCCGAGATCAGATCATGCATGTCCTCGAATTTAAGAAACAGATAACATTGCAAGCCCCGATCATCAAATGCAAGGCCTCCACTTCAATTAAAGAAAGATGATTTTTGAAAGCTACAATGTAACCAATACCTTCAAGCTCCGTTAACCCTCTGTCTAACATCATAACCTCCCCTGATTACTGCACCTACCTAATTGCGACACCCCAAAATCTTGCACTACATATTGATTTTGAGAATCAGCACCACTTCCAAGGTTTTGAAACCTTATAACTTCTGCATATGGTATCTCAATAAAACTGTGAATTCTTATAACTTTTGTATACGATAACTAAATAATCCATTCTTTGGTGCGTTGGAATCCTCTTTCATTTCCCAAGAAGAATATTTAAAAGTCTGATTATTCCAATTATAGAAACTATGCTCAGCGCTTATAGTATGGTCACCCCTTAAAATGCAATGCTGCCCTTTAAGACCTCGTAGAACATTGCTAATACCCCGAGCTTTATAACATTGCACATTATTAAACATATCTAATTCGGCAAATTCGGCAAGATCTGCACAAATACCTCTGCTACACACCAAGAGTTTTCCTTCGATCGCAACCTACTCCAATCCTCACCGAAAATGAAACGCAATGTTGTCCTCTAAGACCTCGTAGAACATTGCTAATACCCCGAGCTTTATCACATTGTTAAACATATTTAACCTAATTCAAATTCGGCAAGATCCACACAAATCAAATCACAGCAAGGGTTTCCCTTCGATCGCAACCTACTCCGAACAAGAAACGCAAACCACAACCAAAATGAACAAAAAAAATACACAAAATAAAGCGAATTGAAGTGCAGTGACTGACCGTGGCCCGAATCGCCACCAACTTTGTACATGGACATGACGATGCCAAAGACGATGCCGAGCGTGCCGAGCGCGAGGAGAGTGACGGCGAGCGCAATTTCCTTCACGGGAGGACCGTTGTGCACGATGAAGGTGCCGCCACTCACGTCGTCCCGAATCGAAAACGTATGATCCACGTAAGCCATAGCTCCCAATCAACTCCCAATGCTGGCTGCTCTTGAGCACAGGCTTGATCCGTGCATTGAAGATCGGACAGAAAAGGAAGGGTTGCGGGAAGCTTGGGAGCATGCAGCTATGGCGGACGTGGAAGGCAAAACGACGAACCAGGAGAGGAAACAGGGGCGGGGAAGAAGATGAAGTGGGCCGGGCCGGGCCTGGGCCGGGTCGGGTCGGGAGACCCGTGATGTAAGTTAACTTAACTTTGGGGGATGGGCTTGGGATTCCTTTGGATAGAAAGCGGGATATACTGCGCTGTTTTACCGGGGAATCTGGCTTCATTAAGGTAATTTGGCACATTCTTTTTGCCGGTCACAGGTAAAAAAAAACAAAAATAAATAAATAAGGTAATTCAAACGAAAAGAGTGTCTCAAACAGTGATCTCAAAACTGGCTAAAATTAGCTGGATTTCTACCCAAAAACCCCAAAAAATGGGCTGCTAAACATACAAAGAAAGAAAATAAAAAAATAAATTGAAATGTAGTGAGAATGCTCATCATGATATAAATATGTAGCAACTTCATGAGGTGATATTCGCGGATATCATCATGGTATCACTTTAATATACCAAGGGTATTGTCGGATATTATAGAGGTATCGTGAGTATTATATGCACTGGGTAGCAAAAGTAGATACCATTTATGTGGGAGGTCGCATAGTGTTCTAAATGTTATAAAGTGGTTCTGAGATCATTGGTCTCGAAGTGGAAACTCTTATTGAACTCACCTTAAACTCATTTTGAGTTTGAAAAGATTACAAAACTAGTCTATGGTGAGTTGGAGCATAATCTAAAACAAAGCTTTACACCACCGTGGAGTTCGGAACTGATGACCTCCCAAATGTTAAGAAAGAGTTTCCACAAGTTCCCCCAAACCTAAGGGACTATTCATGAAAGGGACCAAGGGACTATTCATGAACAATACTTGTCAAAATCTATTATTATTGACACGGAGATTCACCTTACAAATTGAAAATCATAAATTTTATTTTGCGATAACTCTAATATAGAAGAATAGTACATAGCATGATAGTGAAGTGCAGTGGAGCATCCTTTTGAAAACTAAATCAAAAGAGAATCTTCACTTAGAACCACTTTTTTAAGCAATGAAGGAATGTCATTTGAATTCCATGAATTTTGGCACTATTATGTTATTGTCACGTAAATTTAGTTTTTAATTGTAATTAGAGTGTGGTCCCATTGCAAAATGGTGTTAGCTCCTATTGCTCTATTGTGCTACCCGTTATGCTATGCACTATATTTGATTGGAAGGTCTCATTCAACATATTTTTGTTAACCTTAAAGTATGTGAAGAGCCCTGCGTGGCTATGCTGGGTTGCTTTTCAAGCAACCCTTGATTCTCATTTAGTTCTTAATTTCAAATGAAAATGGTCCCAACTATGAAAGTGTCAAGGCCATATTCTACTTACTAGTCCAATTTACCATTCTTCAAAATTGTTATAATTGCGTTTTTTACAACACTGTAAAGTTCAAAACACTAAAATTCCAATACCGTATTCAGCTATTAGAATCGGCAATTCCTACCAAAAATTTAATCAAATTGCATAATTGATACAAATATTCTCCAAGATTATGTGAATATTCTCGGAGATTTTTTATTTCATCCTAAACATCTCTTTTATAATTATTTTTTGTCCTCATTTTTGTCGACCCTAACGACCAAGGACGTCATACAGTGCTAAACACGTTTTCTATTGAATTTCTTTTTATGTAGGTTCAACGCATAAACCTTGTTGTTCATCACTATTATTTACAATTTCTCTAAAAATTTCATACTATTCTAAGCTTTTTTGTAATTATTATGATTTTAACAAGGGAAAATTTTGAAAAAAATTATATGATTTATCTTTTTTCAAATAATTGTGAAAAAATCACAAAAATCGGTTCAAAAATTATTTTTTATGAGAATTTGAAATGAGATACTCTTAAACATGATGATTCTTTGAGATTTTTGTGTTTCTCAAATCTATGACCTCATATTTGCAAGGCTACTTTTGAACTACAATCAATGCAATTTTGGCTTGGTCAACGACTTGACATACTTCTACATTTGTAATTTAAAAAAAAATCGTATTCGATTATGACAAAATCCAACCGTTAGATAGGACGACAACTTGGTGAAGTATCTCCAAAATAATTAGATGATTTTCATTCAAACATTGATGAGAACGTAGGGAAGGTTTGAATCCGTTAGTCGTTCAGTTTCTAAACGTTGTGGCATTTGGGAGTTAAGCACTTTCTGATGCAAGTGACTAGCATGGGTCCAACTAGTATGAGTTATGTGAGGAAATAGCCTTGTGCTTTATACAAATGCAATGCACTAAGGTAGCTATATCTAAAAGCATCCATTTCTTTAAATCGTCCATAGTTCGATCTTCTATAATATGTAGATTCTGACACCCTATTGTTGATGAGAATGTACACAATCTAAACATCAGAGTTTAGGGTTACTTTAAAGTCAACTTATAGTCAGCACTTTGGAAATTCATAACTTATTCATACGGTGTCCAAATAATGCATGCTAAAGTGTGTTGGAATCCTCTTGCACTTGCTATTAAGACTCGCTGAAAATATTTTTTATTTTATGTGTGTAAATAGGCTCAGTTGGTAAGGTGGAGGCTTTAACACCTAAAGGTCCAGAGAGTCCTTTCCGACCAGTATTATACAATAATATCCCATTGTATTTGGCATAATTCCACACCTCCTATAGGTGTAAGATCAAAAGTGAAGTTAAAATTGACATTGACATGGTTTTAATGAGCTATTGGGGTCTCAATTTGGAACTGTCTATGTGCAACGAATGTCAAATATACGCCAACGTATCTACTATCCCATCAGCCCTTTAAGGGTTAACCCTTTAGTGCCTAGCTGACCACATTATGGTCACTACAACGTCCGAAATGCAAATAGCAGAGAATCCGTGAAGAATTGGAACTTCAGTTTTGAAGTTCAGATTTGCGCACATACATTACGCACCTTCTAGAAAAAGAAATTTTCAATTTGGAATTGTACAACTATCAAAATACCTATCAACAGAACGCGAAAATACTGCAAATACTTGAAAATACAGTAAATACTTACAAATACAACATTTGTATTGTGTAGTATTTCTTGTGTTTGGAAGTTTGTTATCTTGTTTTATTTTTTTGGATTGTGTTCTCTTCTTCATCTTCCATTAGTGTGTGTAATCCGATCTTGACTAATGTACCCACTCCTGTCTATTTTCAACGTATAAAATTTTGTCCTAAACCGTACATGGACAAGTCACTTTCACTTATAAAATTTACAATAATTATGTGTGAGTCTATTTTTGATATGAAAGATTGCAACGGAGAGGTGTTGACATAGGGCATAGCTGAACTTCTTTGCTTTTATTTTTGAAAATTTACCTCAAATTATATCTAACTTTGAAGTCACACACCCCCCAAAATCTTGTTTTTGAGCGTGCATTATACAGTTCAAATACATACTATAATCTTCCGATCCCACCATCGGATGATTCTCAAATTTTGATAAAATGTGTGCTCTCGAGTTGAGAATAGAATTGTACGGTTACTTTCTAATTTAACCCATTCTATTTTTGGTAGTCTCAACCACAGTGAAAAAATCTACTGAAATCCAGGGCTCTGAGCTACAGTACCCTAGGCACTAAAGGGTTAAGGTAGTGCCAACAAAGAACACCATATATGTACAACTCCCAACTTCTTGTCATCTCGCTCGCGGTCAATGGTTGATAGTTATGGATGAGGAAAGAATGGAATCAACCAGATATTTGTTGTTCGGCTGTTTAGGGATTAAAAGATAAACAAGTCCAGGATGACGAAAGCAGGAGGTTAGGTGCAGCGGGGATGATGGCAAGACTGAGCAGCATATCAGGAGCATCATGCACACGAAACTTCCAGTCTTCACAGGAGAAGAACTGTAGTACATACATAGCCCCATTGTACCCGTGCAAACCTGATGCCTGCAGTTGCCCTCTAATAATGGGCTCTTGCCCTCCACACCTGCCCCACTCCACTCCTGCATGCACTCATGCCCATAACGCAAGCTGCCACACTTCATGTTCGCATCATTCACTTCTGCAGTACCATTTCAGTTTGTCAATTTCTCAGTGGCTCGTTTCTTGTGAGTGCCAGATAAGGTGGAGGTACCATAGCCATTGATAACTAATTTGTAGACCTCCTAGAGCTCAACGTTCCATTCCGTCCGGTAGCTTGACGATCTCTCGGGTTTCATTCAACTTCATCCATGGAGTTTTCGTTATCTGGTTTTTCAGTTAATGATGGGGCTCACGAGATGATGAGGTAATCATCGGGGAGAGGGCAATTCCTCAATGTTATGGAAGTTGCGTTTCGTGTACCCAAAAGCCAACATTGTGCTAGCTAGTACGGAGTAGCCAACGGAAAGCAACTTTATGTTAGGGAATTGATCTCATTGTTGTTTGTTATAGGTGGAATTATATACTTAATCCCTCTTGGAAAAAATTAAAAAATTGAAAAAATTAAAAAATGTTGACTTAAATTTTGTTCCAAAAGGAAACCATGATTTTCAACTATACCCATTCACTGCCTGCAATTAAGCTACGTGTGTGTGTTTGAAAACTGCTTCAAGGCATTACACATAATATGACAACTTAATTTGTGGATATCGATCATGCTAATCATGGGTTTTGTTTATGTTGATTATGGAATTTGATTATAATGATCATGGATTGTTGTCATGGATTTTGGTCATGGATACACTTTCTAGCAGTCAAAATACTCCCTTCGTACTCACTTGATACACGGATTTGCATCATAGTCATCATGTTCTCTATAAGATCATGGTATTAACTTGATCTATGAATTTAAGTGCAAACAACACTTGATTTATGAATTTCAATGAAAACAAGGTCTTTTTGCGAGAGAGAGGGAGTATTACAATAGTCATGGATTTCAAAGATTTTTTTTTTTACTATTCTATAGTATCCATGTTTTTCTATGAAAGGAAAGTATCTTTTCAATGAAACTTCAACATTTATTCACGCTAAATTCTTTATTTTATCAAGGGTTTTGGATACTTCTTCCTTAATCCAAAAAATCTCACTTTATAGGGCATTCACGTAAGCATAGTTAGTTTAGGATTTGGTTCCCCAATGTGTCAAATTTGTTGGGTAGATTTTATGCTTGCAATATATGGTCTTTTCAAATACACCTCATGTACAGTACCCGGAAGCATTGTTACGTAATTCCCTCTTTTGCGTTTCAAAGAACTCTTCATAATATCAAGTATATTTGGTTTTTTTCATCTTGCGTATTTAATATTCAATTTATACATGATTCCAAGAAAGCATACCAAATTTGGGTTTTAAAAAAGCAAAATCCCATTTTTGGTGGATTTTAAAAGTCCAATTTCTTGATTTTATATGATAATTTATTGAAAACAATTAGTGATGAATTTTTATAATTTTATTGCATAGGTGTGTTGGAAATATCCATATGCACCTTTCATATCAAGGAACATCTCATTCATTAACAAAAACATCCTCTATGAAGAGTTCATTGTGATGAATTGCATGCTCTAATTTTGTAAAATAAATATCTTTTTATTATAACTAAATTTTGGCAAAGTAATTGTACTATCATGGTTAACTATACCAAGTTAGTTACAATGTGAAGATCAAGTAGCAAAATTTAGTTATAATAAAAAGACATCTATTTTACAAAATTTGGGCATGCAATTCTTCACAATGAATTCTTCATTGAGGATGTTTTTGTTAATGAATGGGATGTTTCTTGATATGAAAGGTGCATATGGATATTTCCAACACACCTATGCAATAAATTATAAAAATTCATCACCAATTGTTTTCAATAAATTATCATATAAAATCAAGAAATTTGACTTTTAAAATCCACCAAAAATAAAAATCTACTTCTATTAAACCCAAATATAGTATGCTTGCTTAGAATCATGCAAGAATTTAATACAAAACATGCAAGATGAAAAAATCCAATTACATTTTATAATATAAAAGAGTTCTTTGATACGCAGAAGAAGGAATTACGTAACATTGCTTCCGGGTACTGTACATATGAGCCATGCTAATATCTACTTTTGAGGCTAGAATCTACTTCTGTTCAAAGGGTTGATACGTTTAGGGGGTAAGGAAGCGATGTATAGTTGTGAACAAACATGTGATTGTTGTTGTATTTCCACATATCTGAGAATATCATCGTACTTGAATATACATGATATTTGAATAAATCATTGTATTTTTGTACATGAGATGAATTATATGACCAAATATCCAAGGGTCATACATATAGAACCCAAGGACAGTTAAATGTACTTTTAGAGCACTCTAAGAGCATCTCCACAACAATTATGAATTGCACTTCGAGATCATTCAAAAATTTAGACCTAACCATGTGGTCCCCATCAACATCACTCGATTAAACTCTGAAAATAGTAAGAAATCCCCTCACAAGTCATCACGCATGGATTGCGCAAACACAATGTACAAGAGATATTGAATTGTTTTGAGGGCCTTCAAGTGGTTTGTTGTATTTGGTGTCCTCCAAGTCTAAACCCCCCGGTCATAAATGCATGCATTATTCCCTCCCCTTTCCCTGGAATTTCCATTTTGGGCACCCTAAGAATTTGTTTTTGCAAATTTGGGGACCTACTTGGGAATTAAAAAATCATAGAAAGAGGGAGTTAGTTTTATAGGTGGGCCCCTAATCGGTTCAAGATAGGGGACAAATTTGTCCTCGTGCATTTTTGACTTGGGGATTTAGGGTTCGATGTCTCCCTCTAAATGAATTGTTGACCAAATCCCATGCACATCCATTTTTCCACAGTCAGAGAACCATCCAGGGTCCTATACTCGAATTGAATTTTGGCTTTTCCCTCACATAAAATAAATTAAAAAATATAAAACAAATCACTACAGTACTGTATGTTGCTGTTTGGAACGAAGAAAAATCCGCTGCAGACGGAGTTGAATCTTTCCAACCCGGAGGAAAAAAAACCAAAAAAAAAAAAACAAAACCAACAGGGGAGCATCCCAAGTTGCAGATTATATTTGATCACGGGCAGACTGATCTCGGGCAGATAGTCGTCGCCTCGGTCGACGGACCCCAATTTCTCAGCAACATCCTGGACGAAGAACCCTTCAATTGGAAGGACGGCCCAACTGAAGAACCCGACCCCGAACGAAGAATTCCTCCGTCAAATCAAATCGTCCGCCCCGGACCACCCCGAACGGAGAATCCGCATGCGTGGAATCGGTCGTCATCGTCATACGTACGATGACGTCATGTTTCACTTCAAGTCAGACCAATCTACGGGGAGATCCGGCAGGTAGTGTAAAAATCAGGCGAATGGAATTGTCAAATTATTGGTTGAAATTCATAGTTTTAGGCTAAAACCCGAATAAATTTTTGTGATACTCGGGTGATACTTAGATGAAACGTGGGTAACAATTAGATGGGTTTTTGTGAAATAGCTTATTGCTTTCGTAAAATATTGAATTTTAGCTGGTTTCTTCGGAAAAATCCATGTTTAGTGATTCAGACACTTTTATAGTTCCTATTCATTTAATTTAATTTTCAAATTACTATCAAGAATTACAAGGACGCAAGGATCATGTTCTATTTAGACAAGAGAGTTATTCTTTAACTTAAAACGTTTTTAATCCTATGTACGAAACTTTATTACTGTACTTGGTGGTGCTAGGGTTGGTAGCTCATGCCTAATATTCAATTTTTTTTTGAAATGATGCAAATATTCTTGTGGGTGTTTCCTAAGAGTTTGCTTTTTACCAGAGAAAAATAAAATAAAGTTTTGAACAAATAATCTCCTAAAAATTTGGGCTCCTCTTTTCATAATATTTTCTTGTGGATAATCACGTACTTTACGATTGATTTTAATGTTCAAAACTATTGAAAGCTAAACAGGGTTTAAATCTTGTTGGGTTGAAATATGTATTATAT
The DNA here is from genome assembly GCA_022496805.1 of Pohlia nutans. Classification (NCBI taxonomy): domain Eukaryota; kingdom Viridiplantae; phylum Streptophyta; class Bryopsida; order Bryales; family Mniaceae; genus Pohlia; species Pohlia nutans. The sequence continues at coordinate 14,811,006 of CM040095.1, read as the reverse complement.
GTACTATTTTTTGAGCTTGAACCTCATATATAAAAATAATTTACAATCTAAAAATGTAGGTACATGCTATTATTGTCATGAATGATACTTGATTTTATTGTCTCTGCCCCTACAGGGAAGAGACCACGAAATCGCTGCGTTTTCAGGAGTTAGTGCACAGTGAGGAGTTAGTGAGGAGTTAGTGAGTTAGTGCACAGTGACACTCTAAGTCAAACTGTCAGAAATCACCACAATATCTTTTTTACTTCTTGTTTTTACATTTACTTTTTACCTTTTAACGATTTTTACCACAATGTTTTTACTTTCGCCTTCTCAATTTTCCCCTGAACGTTTTAACCTATTCCTACAAGTTACATAGTTGGACAGTAAAACATTTGTTTTTAAGGCAGAGACTACGCGACTAACCGCTTGTTTCTTCATATAAACACTTTTTCACTATTAATAGTTCATGGTCAATGTAGTTTGAAAACTTCATCTTGTCTCAGGGGATAGGACGGGCCGGTTGATTGGTACAACTTTCCTGCCATGACAACTCACTAGCAGTACCAAGCCATGTGTATCACACCACATAATTGTGATAAAACGCCCTTCACCAACCAACCAAGAACTCATGCCTTGGTGATAAAACTTAACACTAAACATACCTTTATCCAAACCAACACTCAACCATCATTACTCCACTTTTCTCCTTTGCTACTGATACTGTTACTTTGTTTTGGTTACTATAGTGTCCATCCTCGAAAGGGGAGAGTAGTATTGTTCCAATGTCCCTTTGTCCCGTGGGCATCGGGTCATTGACATTACGAACGGACACTTTATTCACGCCGGCCCAATCCTTTGGGTTGGTGTTTCTACTCTAGTTTGAAAACTACCAACTCGGTCTGTTACGTAGGTAACGACGAACGCTTCCGTCCGTCCGTCGACGCCAAACCGACGAACGAACGTCCGGTAGGGAAGCTTCAGCGAAGGAGCCTGAACCAGCACTCCCGAAGGGACTGCTGGACTGCCTCGGCAGGCCAGGTGCATGGAGCGCACACAACAGCACATGCGGCGGACGGTGGACAGAAGCTCTGTCACTCCTGATCACCACTTCTATTTTCCATAATCACAAGTCCTGGCCTCGGAAGGATTGCAGGCAATAATCCTACCAATTCACTACAACACAAACCCACAAACCCATTTACCCTCCTCTTGCACACACCACCTTCCCCAAACAGAGCATCCTCACAAGACTCACTGCACTCCTGCCGTTCAATTCCTCGTTCCCGCAATTCGCCGTCTGTTTTGTGTAGTTTTCTTCGCGATGAAATTGATGCATTCGGGAGCACACAACACGCGATGAGAGAGTGTGGAGCCCGTGCGGTGGTGCCCGTGCGGGAGGACGTGTTGATGGAGACGCGAAGGGTTCCAGATTGGGAGGAGGAGGTTCGGATCGGCGGCTCCTTGCAGAATGTGCCGCTGGAGAACGAAGGCGTACACGGCTGGGCGTCACCCCCGGCGCCGCTCTTCTTGGCGCGCGGTTTGAATTACTTCCAGAAGAAAGTGAAGAGCCCGTGCTCGGAGTCTCTCTTGCGCCCGCTCGGCGTCGACTGGGTTCGCTCCAACGGGCGTCTCGACCACTTCCTCGCCCACCCGGAGAATCGCGTGATGCAGGCGCTTTCCAAAGCGTCCCCGGAGGCTCGCAAAGCCTCGTTCGTGCTCGCGGTCAATTTACAGGTGCCCGGAAAGGAGCCCCACAGCGCGGTGTTCTACTTCGTTACTGACGATCCGATTGTCGAAGGGAGCCTGCTCTACCGTTTCATTCACGAGGACGACGCGTTTCGAAACGCCAGGTTCAAGATGATCAACCGGATTGTGAAGGGGCCGTGGATCGTCAAGGCGGCGGCCGGCAACCACCCGGCGTGCCTGCTGGGGAAGGCGCTGACGTGCCGGTACGTCAGAGGGCGGAACTACTTTGAAATCGACGTGGACATGGCGAGCTCCACGGTGGCGAATGCGATTCTGCACTTGGCGCTGGGGTATGTGACGACCGTGTCTGTGGATATGGCGTTTCTGATCGAGAGCCAGACTGATGAGGAGCTCCCTGAGAAGCTTCTCGGAGCCGTGCGAATTGCGCAGATCGAGATGGAGGCCGCGAGTTACTTGGAGGCGCATCCCGTTGAGAACGAGGGCTCCGTGGTGAGCCAACAGGGGCAGTACTGGCGGAAGCTTGGCAAGAGCTTGTCCAAGCTCGGGAGCCATGGCAGCAAGAACGGCAGAACAACAGCTGAGGAGCAGCCTGAGCAGTAAATTAAGGTAACCAAATCCTCTCGTCAAGTTTTTCGTGTTGTCGTTGTCATTGTTGGCACATCAAATGGGATTCCAATGTACCAAAGAATGCGTCATTTGGTTATGTTATGAAGTTTTCTGCTAGATTTGTTGTTGTTGTTACACAGAATAGGATTCCAATGTACCAAAGAATGCGTTATTTGGTTGTCTCATGCAAAAGTTATGATGTTTTCTGCTAGTTGGTCAGAAGTTTTTGCCACTTGATCATATTTTGAGCATATTTCCTATCTATTAGAATATAATGGTCCTATGTTGTTGGTGAATGAAAGAGGATTCTAATGTACTAAAGAATGTGTTTTTTTGGATACTGTATGTGAAAGTTATGAAGTTTTTTGGGTAGATGATCTAAAATTGCTGCTTGATCATCAAATGTTCCCTCTGTCCATAGATAATTGTCCTAGTTTCTGGCATTTTTTTTGCAATATATGTGCTATGTTTTATACTTTGAATGTGAGCCCTGTCCACTTCAAATGGGGTGGTTTTCGAGTACTGAGTCAAAAAAGAAGTGTTAAGTTTAATTTAATTAAAACGCGCCAAAAACTAGAACAATTATTTTTGACAGAGGGAGTATTAGATTAGTCAATATTTTGTTATTGATGTTGGCAAATGAAAGAGGATTTCAATGCAGCAAAGAATGTATCATTTTACTACTAGAATGGGGGTTCAAGGGATTGCAGGAGTGTGGAAGTGATTGCGATAAATGCAAGTACTTGGACTTCCACCTATTTCATTAATGTTTGGATACCGTAGTCAAAAGTTATGAAGTTTTTTGGGTAGATGATCTAAAACTGCGAATTGATCATGTGTTGCGCAGGAAGGGTTGAGAATCACTATGGTAGAAGGATGATATGTTGAGCAGGACAGAGAGAGGAAATATGGTAGAAGGCCCTATTCTGGCCACTCAGAATGTACCAGGGGTGTACATTTGCAGTTTAAAAGTGTAGGGGTGGCAATGATGTACAGGAGGTGGTGGCGTGGCGAAGGATGCAGAAGGTGTCCTGAGGGCAAAATGACTGAGTTGGGCATTCCTTAAGGACATTCCTATTTTTGTAGAACTATGCAACCAACAAGCAGACTTTAGTGTTTTCACATACGAGGAAACCAATTAATTTTCTCACGCTCCGGCATGTAAAGACAACGACTGACAACCAATCCCAAATCTCATTACTTTTGGTACGATGATGCCAAATCTCATCTCACTTGGGCATGTATCTCTTTGTATGGATTTATGCACGTGGCTGGTTCACGCCTTGTGTTATCATGTGGTTTTATTGTTTTCTGGTTGCCTAGTTCGTACTATAGAGGACCTGCAGGAGGAAATTTAATACTCCTCTGTCCCACTGAAACACCATGCTTTTCTTTGTAATGTACAAAGAAAAAAAACATGGTGTTTTAGTGGGACAGAGGGAGTAAGTTATACTTTAAAGGTTTCTTCCTTCATGCAAGATGCTTTTGAGACCATAACATTCAGTGAGGTAGAGGTACCTAATACCATCACGAACCTAAAACCACCAACTTCTACACCATTCTTTCATTTTCGGGAAGAAATGTAAGTTGTCATTACATGACTTAACTTTTGATCAATTCATGCATAAGTCATGTAATGAAAGACTACATTTCCTTCGTGAAATGGAAGAGGGGTGTAGAAGTTGGTGGTTTTAGGTGTCATGGTGGTAATAGGTTATCCAACCTTAATGACAATGGGGTCTGACGAGATGCTGAGTTATATTCTTCATCATTTCATAAGGGGAGGGTAGTCAGTACGCTTAGTACTAAATGTTATGACCTTGACGACCATAAATTATAAAACTTGAATTGTGGAGCTTCTAATAACTTTTCTTGAAAATGGATATTACGTGGTGATCTTATTGACCTTTGGTTTTTATGAAGACACTGGATCCAATGTCTTTTTTTAGGGTATTTGTCTTCCCAACTTTTCCTACATGGTACATTTTAAAATAGTCGTGATGTCAAATCTACGTACATGGTACATTTTAGGGTAGTTACGATCCCAACTCGTCATATGTGATATTACAGAGGATCCTAGTATTGCTACGGTTTGCCATAAAAAAGAGCAATGCTTGGATCCTCGAGAGTACTTTGTCGGTTATCATAACATGGAGGGCATGGCAGGTTCTCTAAACCACTCCTGTCCTCTGTCATGTTCTGTATCTTGTATGATTTTTTTTGTGCAGTTTGATTGAAGTTCTGGACATATGAATGTGGAAGACTAGATGTAGGTCTTTGTTTTTTTCATGTGCAGTGGGAGGTGCAGCTTTCTTTTTAGCAGATTTCTGCACAACGCAGCAGGCAGCTGGTCTGGTTGCAGGACACTGACTGAGTCTTGTCTTGTAACTTAGACTTGTGCTGAGGGAATTTTATGTCTTGTTGTTGTTGTTGTTGTTATTACTTGTAAATCGCTAGATCTGGCATTCTTCTTTCTTTTTGGTTATAATGTGGAGGTACGATTAAAGTTTTGGAACTTGTCATTGTTGTTGTGAGCCCTTTTAACCCCTAAACGTCCAACCGTCCAGAAAGTGGACAATTTATAGAGTCAAACATAATTTTCTCATCCGTCATTGACTTTTTGTAGCATGGGGTTTTTTACTATATATTTTATGGGAAGTTAGCTTTATGCATCTGTGACCCAATCCGGAAGGGGATGATTTGTGAAATTTTTATGCCTCATTTCATGTTGTAGTAATTCACCAAGATTTCAATGTAAAAGTGCTCTTGAAATAGTCAACTCATGAAATTAACCCTTGGACGCGCCTGCGTCCAGAATCTGGACGATGGATGTTTTCTGGACGTGTCCCTTCACCACGCATGGGGATGTTTTTCATCCATTCAATTTAAAAAAAAATCTTGTGCTAGTTGATTACCATTTGTAAGGTACGGATCTTCAAGATAAGATATTGAGAGTTTTTGAAAAATAGCAAAAGTGGTTTATGTCAAGTTTCATTCTTAGTTCAAAAAGTGAGACTTTAAACATGATTTTTCATAATAAAAAGAATCAAATAGTGAAAACCATACCATCTTGTAGTGCATGTTATTCAAATTTCATAACAATATTTTTTAAAAATTTAATGTTAATTCTGGAATTTTAATTGAATTACAAGAGGAAACCTTGCAAAATTAATTTAAAAATATTAATAATAAGTATGATGAATCCAACCGTATAGATGTTATCTTCACATTGACATTTATAACTTTGTTTTGTACATCAAATCCATTTTAGTTTTTTATCAAACATTTTATAACGAATCTTTGAAAACAATGTTGAATCGGGACCTTAAAGGGTTAAGCAACCAAAAAATCTCCAAAAAACACTCCACTTAGAGGGTTACATTTCAACCAATCACAACAAATTTCATGCACAAGTTGTCAATATTTTATTGATAATCAAATTATTAAAAAGTCTTAAATTCTAGGTTTTAAATTTTATACAATTTTTTTGGTGATAGCAATCTTAGACCTAACATATGGATAGAATTTGAAGTTAATAATGTACAACTTTTATTCATACATCAAGTGCAAAATATCCCTTTGGATTGCATTTTATAATGCATCTTTGTAAAACTACTAAATTTTGAGAGGAGTAAGGATGTTTAGGGGTTAACCCTTAATTGCATGAGCGTCCACTTTTTGGTTGATGTACATATTTCATTCATGATTTCTCATCCATCGTGCCCTTTTTTTAGTTTTTTAATTTTTTTTATTACAAATTTTATAAGAAGTTAGCTTTTTGAATGTATGATCTGGTTAGAAAGGGGATGATTTGTGAAAAAATTATGCCTCTTTTTATGTTGCAGTGACATAACATTCAATAGCCTTTGTGACTGTTGCCTTCCTCCAACAAAATGATGTGAAATGATGTGCGATATTCCACATCACATCACTAGCTATGGAGGCATGTGGCATTAAGCAAGAGCAATCAACTATGGTGAATAGTAATCAAAAGCACTCACTCAATTACAATTCAACAATATTTTGTATTTGTTTAATTGATTCCATAGTCCATTCAATTACAAATCATTGTCACTCCATATGTAAAGGCGGATGAAACTAAAAGGCACCCTCTTGGAAGGCTACTGAATGTTATGGATTCACCAAAAATTTCAAAGATTTCAGTCTAAATGTGCTCTTGAAAATATAAACTCATAAAATTAAGAAATCAAAAAATCTATAGAAATCACTACACTTACAGTATTATATGTCAACCCATCACAACAAATTTCATCCATAGATTGTCAATATCTTATTTGTAATCGAATTACAAAAAAAAACTGAATTTTGAATTTCAAATTTTATACAATTTTTTTGGTGACAGCAATCATAAAATCTGAAATTCATAATGTACAACTTTAATTCATACATCAAGTTAAAATTTTCCCTTTTAGTTGCATTTTATAATGCATCTTTGCAAAAGTGCCGAATTTGGAGAGGGCTTTAGGCATTGAGGGGTTAACCCCAAAACGCCCCAATTTTCAGCAATTGAATCACAAAAAAATTCAAAGCCTTCTAACTTTCTCATACAATCTCGGATGACTTTCCTCAAAGTTACTTTTGCAAACCTATTGAGTTTTCTACCAATTACAACGAATCTCTTGTAATATGAGTTGTTGATAATTTTGGAGAGGCCTCCAACGGCAAGTATGTCAAATTTGTTCTATAGATTTTGTGCTTACAACGGTTCTTTTATGTACCCCTCAAGTACATTTGAGCCATGCTAATATCTATTTTGAGGCATCTATTTGTGCTCAAAGGATCGATATGTTTAGCGGTTAAGGGCCGCTTCACACCATGGCCGAAGTTCAAGAGTTTGTCAAATTATTCCAATCATATTCTAAAGGCCTTTGGAATTTGCCTTTTGAAATGCTTACAAGGCAACACTTTTTGACCATTTTGGTTCCAAAGTGATGGACTCTCAACGGAGAGTTGAGTCGGACAAAAATAGAAATCCAAACTATGGTCAAGAGACCGTCAAATTCTTTTTATAAAATAATGGGATTTATTTTATCAAAAGCTTGGCATTAGATTTGGCCTTGAAGGTTTCACATTAAGGCTCGACCAAAAGGCTTGGACTTCCAAAATGGGGCTTCACACTATTTTGGCCAAAGACTTGGACTTTGGACTAGGCCTTTTGGAGGCTTCACACTATAGCTGTCGAAGTTGAGAAGCCGTGGGAGTTCATGACTAGGCTTGGATTTTGGACTTGGGCTTTGGAGGCTTCACACTATGGTTAGCTAAAGGCCCCAATTTCTATATTTAGTATATGTTTCAAGCCCAAGCCTTTGAACTCTCAACATCCTTTGGCCATGAACTCCCATGGCCTCTTCACTTGAACAATTGTAATGTGAAGCAACCCGAATTCATTTTTCATGATGTTCTAATCCTCTAAGAAGTTTGAGAGCTACTCCTTGGTATGGATGTGTTCCACCTTCCCCTTATTTTTAATTTTTACATTGATGACTCTAGAGCATCATCCTAATTAATCCTTAAAAAAATGAGAATCATGGTTTTAAAATTACATATTCAATTGATCATATTGCGGAAAACATAATTTTGATGTGACCAAATTCTTTATCATCCAAATCATTGAAGAATATTCTATGTGTCGATCAATAAATAAATTTGAACAAAGAGGAAAGGAAGTCCACTTGAAATTGCTAATAAAAAGCATGATATCTAATTTGGGTTTCTTAGTCCTTTAGGGTTAAAGTAGGTGATTTAGGCATGGACAAGCCGTGAGTTGTTAAAGTTGCTTTAGCCCTTGGTTTTGTTCTAAGTTATACCAACCTATTACCATTATGTTTCCAATTCTGCCTTCATGCATTGGTGGTGTACATTCTAAACCAAAAATTTCTATCGTTGGTACATGAGGGCGGAATTAGAAACATGGTGGTAATAGGTTGATGCACCTTAAAGCCCCTCTCCATGTGGCACTTGGCCTCGTCTTCACTTAATCCCTAAAGGATGATGCTGGTTTGAGTATAGATTGAAGCTGAAGCGTATTTTCAGAGTGTGGGGTATACCGGACCCGTTTGCTACTGCTGTAGAAGTGTTGGAGGAACGCTCATTTTTTAGTGTAACCTCGATGCAGTCTTGAAGAGGGTTTCTAAGTTGCGATGAAACTTTGAGATCTGATGCGTGTAAGAGAAAATGGGGAGTGTGAGAAGTAGAGTCAGTAGACATAACCTGTATTGCAAACCGTAGGCCATTTTGGCTTGCGCAATCCTGAAAGGGTTAAAGTGGATGTTAGGTTCAGTGTTCAATCTTGTAGTCTTGTACCAATGGGTTTTTTTTTCTTCTGATGGGCACTAGTTCAAGATGAATAGATACTTCATTCATGCTGGCCTTGAAAGAGGACCGGAGTTTCTATTTATCTATCTATACATATACATATGTTTGAATGTGTCTTCTACCCATTTTGTTTGTCAAAATAATTGTTTAACCCTTAAAAGGCCCTTGGGGTCCCTCTCTACAACCTACATTTAGCCTTATAATTGTTCAATTGTGGTTTAATATATGAATTGTGATATATTTTTATATAAATATTATCATGTTGTTTATTTCACTCTGTACTAAAAAGTGCTTGATCACTGTTATTTTGATGAAATACCACTTAATACAAAATATACTATACGGCCTTAGAGGGCTTTTGAGCAGTTCAAGGGTTAAGTGGAGTGAAAGTTCTAGAGTTCCAAAAAGTCCAAGTGCGGCTTAGTTAAACTAAAGAGTTTCAAAAGGACCGATTTAGATCCGTTCATGGTGTTGATTTCTTGCAATCTAAGACCAACTCGAAGATTGCAAGGTTCACTTTTTTCAACTCACCTCGGAGAGCTCACTTCTAAATATTACATAACAACATGATAGGGTCCAAATAAATTTTGAAGGTAAATTTTATAAATAAATTTCATTAATATAAGATGCTCAAAATCGATTACAAGAATAAATTTTACAATATTCTCAAATTTTTATTAATTATAATAAAAATTACTTTTAATTTTTAGGCTACTTTTAAATACTCTTTGTTCACACTTGACACTCAAAAGACGTCGTTCAAAAGATACAAAGAGTGACTTCCCCAAGCAACTCACTTACCTGGTGGAAACATTGCTGGGAATACGGGAGTCCTTTTGTGGCAGCTTTATTTTTTTTCACAGGTAGAAAACTGCTGCTGAGTTTGCTCAATAGGTTGAATTGTTTGTTATTTCAGTACGGTATGTGCATCGGTTTTCAACTCTGGCTGAATATAATTCTAGTTTACAATTGACTTATTGAATTTCATACTCTCTTTCAAACCGCTCCCAAGATATTGGAGTCTTTCCTAATCTATCTTGTGACAAAAAAGATTGAATGAACTCAGTGAAATGTACTCATTTGGATTTGCAAGGTTGCATGTACTCAGTGGAATGTACTCATTGCAAGGGTCTATGTACTCTAATGGAATATATCTTTATGTAACTTTTATAGTTGGATAAACTCACTATCAACTTCCAACCTCGATATCTATTATTCTATACATCCAATGGTTAAATTGATTAAAAAAATGAATCTGTAGGGGTCCAATTAGTCAGGAATGACCAGTTCAATGTACTCCATTGATGATTGAATACATTAATTTATTGAAAAAACACAACATGAAAACTAAAGTTTGAGTTTAAGAATAGCTCCACATTATATTAAGGTATTGATAGTACCATTCATTTAACAAAGGTATGCATTTGTATTCTAGAACGTACTATGCTACCAACGCATGAGGATGGAATTGGGTGTTGGGTGGTAATGGGTTAGTCTAGAATGTTTGCTTCATTTTTGTTGCCCTCAACATCTCAAAACTTTAAGATTTTTTGAAGTTGGATGGTGGTTTTTGAGATGTTACTAGTAGGAAATGTGTCGTTTTCCACTTTACTATGAATGAAAAAGGAAAGAAACCGCGCCAGACGCATGAGCTGTGTCAGTGTTGGTGACTCGTTTTGGTCATAAGAAAAAATAAATATTAACATAATATTCAGTCATTGTTCACTACTCTCACGAAATGAGGAATGAAAAACGACAGCCCTTCTACAAGTGTGTGTTTATGAAGATTGCATTCCAAGCAGCTCAAAGGAGCAATAGACGAGCTTCCACAGGCCATAGCTACAGTCATGTATATGCTATAAAATCTCCTCTCTCGTTTATGGAGTTTGCGTAAGGAATTCAGCTTAACATTGTTTTGATTTGCCCTGTGGTGCTGACTTTCACCTCGATGAGATGAGGTTCTCATTTTTTGGAGATTACGCACTTCCTTATGAATGCCCTTTACATACTGCCCACTTAACCCTTTGACGCTCCTGCGTCCACATAGTGCGTCCATATCCGACAATAAAAATTCAAATTTAAAACTTCAAATTTTACAACAAATACTAAGAAGATTGTTGTTGTTGATGCATTACATCATACTACAGGTAATTTGATTGATCAGCAGCTGGTTTGTGGAATCATGTACTAGCAAACATCTTCCATTCTTTGTACTCCACCTAATGTAAATAGCTCTGGAAATTTCACCAGTGAATTTTCAAATGACGCATAACTTCACCCTTTTGTGGCAAAACATAAGTAGCCCAAAATGCCCACTTTTTGCAACTAAGCATAATTGCTATTATTAAATTGGTCAAATTTTATCATGTTCTTGTTGGCAAACAACGTTTTTTTTTCTGGTGAAAAAAAATTGCTGGCAGATGCTTGGAAGCAGCTGCGAGCAACTTCTTGTCGCCAAAAAAAAAAAACTCTGTTGGCAAATGAAAGAGGGATACATCGCATCATTGAATACTTAATAATAGAGTTATCCGGAAAGTCAAGAAGGGGTAGCCTATATCCTAGCTTCTCTTTTTCTTGTTTATATTACACTTTTTGACAATTAATGTCACGACCTGCTAAGGTGCTCACCTTGGGAGATCATGAAGCAGGCATCGGGCACTTTGAGATTCCACCATGGGAATGTTAGTTTGGTGTGGGGGAGTTTCTCTAGAATTGATAAGGTTCAAGGTTCGAATCTCATAAACAACATAGAGCGTTGTCAATGGTGAAAAAATTGGGAGCCAAGACTCATTTTCGTCGCCTTTCAAACTTAAAAAAAATCAGTTCGACCTTGTTTTTCCTTTCCTAGAAAATTTTTGCTCAACTTTACGGATAACTCTAATGCAAAAATTATGAAAAGTCAAAATGTTATTGAATCGCGTCTTCAATGAGAGGTGCATATTAATTAAAAGAACATATACCATCGAACACCTGCGAAAGTGTCACTTTTGGGTCCCTGTGTGATTTTGGGTGTCCCTACCTTATTAACCCTTTAGCGCGCCGGCGTCCAGATTCTGGACGCCGGATGAATTTCAGCAGCTCGATTTCTGTAGGTACCGGATGTTTTTCATCCATTTTTTTTTTTTTTTTCATTCTTCTGCTAGTTGAATACCATTTGTACGGTATGGATCTTCCAAATAAGATAATGTGAATTTTTGAATATTTACAAAAGTGATTAATGTCAAGTTTCAATCTTAGTTCAAAAAGAAAGACCTTAAATATGATTTTCCATAGTAAGTAGAATCAAATAATGGAAACCATACCATCTCGTAGTGCATGTCATTCTAATTTCATTACAATATTTTTAAATTTTTTTGTGTTAATTTTGGATTTTTAATTGAATTTCAAGAGAAAACCTTGCAAAATTACCTTAAAAATATTAATAATAAATATGATGAATCCAACCGTACGGATGTCATCTACACATTGACATTTACAACTTTGCTTTGTACATCAACTCCATTTTCATTTTTCATCAACCATTTAATAACAAATATTTGAAAACAGTGTTGAATCGGGACGTTAAAGGGTTAAGGAGCCAGATTGAATGTGTTCATTCAGAGTTTTTTCACCCTGCAATTGAATTACGTCCCATTATTCCATAATTTAAAAATAAAATGTGACATTCACATTACTTTAATATGGTTAGGCTACATGCTAATCAAGGCTTTTGCAACTAAATATTTGATGCAGTATGCTGCTTTGAATTTTAACAAATTTGTAATCCCTGTGCTTCCCCTAGTAAAACTCTCGACAAGGATCATTTAACCCTCAAGTGTGCAAGGACCCCGTAGGGCCATGCTTGATTGTTTTTCAGACAAATGTTGATCTTCACCTAGTTCTTTACCCCTAAACGTTCTCACCTATGTCCAGTTTGGGCAGTTTTGCAAAGATGCATTATAGAATGCAACTAACATGAATATTTGGAACTTGATGTAACAATAAAAGTCATACATTTTGAATTTTAGATTCTATCTATACGTTAGATCTATGATTGCTATCACTAATATTTTTCCATAAATTTTGAAACACAAAATAAAAATTATTTTGTAATTCAATTATGAATAAGATATTGACAGTTTGTGGGATGAAATTTGTTGTGATGATGTAGTGCTCTAGGTGTAGTGGTTTTTGGTGATTTTTTGGATGCGTGATTTAATGAGTTTAATTTTTCAAGAACACTTTTAGACTAAAACCATCAAAATTTTGGGTGAAACACTGCAACACAAAATGAGGCATAATTATTTCACAAATTGTTTCCTTTTTTATTGGATCACACATATGTGAAGCCAACTTCCCATAGATTTTTTAGTAAATTAACCACACTACAAAAACTGGAGGAAGGATGAGAAACTACAGATGAAATCTATATATCATACAAAATATGCATAGTTGGGCAGTTAGGGATTAATTTCAAATGAAAATGGTCCCAGTTGAGAAAGTGTGAGGGATACCTTCTACTTTCTAGTCCAGTTTACTATTCTTTAACCCTTTAACGTCCCAGTTCAACGCTATTTTCATAGACTCGTTATAAAATGTTTGATGAAAACCCAAAATGGAGTTGATGTACAAAGCAAAGTTGTAAATGCCAATGTGAAAATAACATCTGTACAGTTGGATTTGTCATATATTTCTTTAATATTTTTTAAATTAATCTTGCAAAGTTTTCTCTTGAAAATCAATTTAAAATCATGATATACGGGGTTTTTTAAAAAAATATTGTAATGAAATTGGAAGAACATGCACTACAAGATGGTATGGTTTCTATTATTTGATTCTACTTATTTTGGAAAATCATCTTTAAGGTCCCACTTTTTGAACTAAGAATGAAACTTGACATAAACCACCCGTGTTGTTTTTTCAAAAATCATAATAACCTATTTTGAAGATCCAAATTGTACAAAGGATAGTCAACTTGCACAAGAACCATGAGAAATTTTGGTGGATAAAAATTGTTCAATTTGGATGGAATTCTAATAGTTCAAATTCGTTCAGCGTTCACTATGTAAACACAGGCGCCTAAAAGGGTTAAAATTGTTAAAATTGTGTTTTTTTTAATAGCGCTTTAAAGCTCAAAACTCTCAAATTTCAATATACACTATAGAAAATGTTTTTCTTTAAAAAAAATTATACAATTCTAGGCTTTTTGTAATTACTATAATGTTTTCAAGAAACAAACTTTGAAAAATCTCATAATTTTTTAAAATTTAAATAATTATGAAAAAATTGAGGGTAAATTGGTTTAACAATACCTTACATGAGAAAAATACCATAAAATATGTTATATTTCAAAATGTGAGGAATTGATGAGGTTTGACCAGGTAATTGTAGTAATGGAAGATGAGATACCTACACTCATGGTCAGTTTTGTAATAAATCAATTCATTCATGTTTTAAGAAACTCACGTGTCATCTTGTGATTCGTTTATAGTGACGTGGATCTCTCAAAATCTCACATAGAAATTCAATTTTGACACCACACAGTCATCAAATCTAACCCGTGTAAAGTAGGCTCTGAGCGCATTATTAACAAGGACGGTACAACTCGAGGCTCTGTCCTAATCTCCTTTATTTTATTGTGAATTTTTAAAACAAGTTTTAAAATTGTATTTTTATATATTGTTAAAGTAATCTCGTAAAGTAATATAAATGTGTGTATAATATACACTACTAAGAGTATAAGATAATATATGTTCTATTAGGATTACACACTCCTTTGCATAATTAAAATTTCCTTAGTTCGGTTAGTGTTGTGTGTATGCGTGGAAAGGTATGTTTTGAACCATTCTTAAATAGACACTATGAAAATGACATTCAATGGGAAGGGGATTATCATCACGTAGTCTCTTAGGCTAGGCTTTCATGTATGGGTGGCCGATTTTCAAAAGGAGGAAGCTCTACCGAAATAGGTGAAACCAAGAGAACTCAAGAGTGTACTGAATGGGTAGAATATGAGTGGTTCTTGAGACCTCATTTCTAATTTTCTAGTGCCTTTCACCCAACTGATCCCTACATGAAAGCCTGCCCTTAGGTTAGTCTCTGTCCGTGGGACTTTAAAATAATAATAATAAAACAATAATAAATATAAATATAAATATAAATATAAGTGAATAAATAGTAGAAAATAAAAGAAAGAAAAAGAAGTAAAAGTAAGTTATTCGTTGAAAATTGATACAAGTTGTGCTCTTTCAAGTTCGTATTGTAGCCAGTGCAGATTCAATCATCCATGCAGGCCCAGATTAAAAATCACACAAGTGTACACATTTATCAAACCCTGTTCCAAAGCTTCACATCAGAAAACTTGGGCCAGGTGAATTTGATGCCATTTTGACACCAATCTCATGTAGCTGCCATTTCAACATCATTGTTCCAATTACTTTGATGTTAGTTTGACACCAAAATATCTTGAAAACATTTAAGTGTAAAGTTAATTTTGTCGTCTTGACTTCATGGTGGCACTATTATAATGTGACATTGTCGGACCATTAATAGCACCAACATTATGTGGTGTCATTTTAGAGCCATTTCAGCATCAAAATGTTAATTCATTGTAGTGTCATAACAACATCATAAAAGTTGGGCCAGACTATTTTGGAGCCATTTTGAGACCAAAGGTCGCATACAGGTTATTTTAGTGTCATTTAATCCATACTAGATTGATATGGAGGTTGGCACCAAATTATCTTAATTGCATTTCAATGCACCATCGTGGCACCATGTTCACATGCCTTCAAGTTCTTTACATTAATTCAAAATTTGTGAACTTGACATCAATTTCACATTAACCCCCACATTAACTTAACAATTTGTTACTTTGATGTCAAAATAGCACCACATTATTATGCCCTGAAGTTCATGATGTTGTTGAACTTGCAATTTGGATTCATTTTGTTTCCACAGACCATCCGCATCACTGGTCAACATCATGGTAGAGTCTGTGGCTTTCCATCATCTTGTCTTCTACCAAAACCTGAAAGCCACCAAAAAGCCACCGAAAAGCCACCGAAAAGCCATGATGAAAAAACACTCGCAGCACAATTGATGTGAATTATTAATATTTGATTTGAATCACTAACTTAATAGAAAAGGTGGCACTCTTCAGGAACATGTCTAGGCAAAATCACTATGCATGCATGGAATTAGGTACTACTTGTCTGGGCATCTCCCTCGACAGTGCCACCTTTTCTACTAGTGAATATGCTTTCACGATCAAAAACTGAACATGCAAACATCAGAGTCCACAACTTTCTTGCATACACTCTAGCCACTCAACTTGCTTCATCCACAATGGACATCAATAACCCAAAACATTTAGCATTGTTAACCTAACAATTCTAACCTTAATCCCTAAGTGTTCACTGTATATATTCTGTAGTGTGGGAACACTAGTAGAAATGGTGGCATTGTCAAGGGAGATGCTCAGTCAAGTGATGCCCAGTTTTACACATGCAGTGTGATTTTGCATGGGGAGTGCCACCTTTTTTTGATAGCAGAAAATCGAACCCCCCTACCTGCAAATCATGTGTTTGTGTAAAAATGACTTCAGTTTGACACGATCGACATTGATGTAATCCAAAAACCGAGGTAAAATGAGAAAATGACACCGTTGCAAAGTTCACCAATGCAGATGGTCATATTGGACATTTTAGACGCTTAGAGTTTAAGGTTTGTATCAATACTTTTGTTTTCTCCTTTTCTTTCATTTTGGCAAACCTCAACCAAAGATTCTCTGTATGTATGAAGAGTTGGGAGCTCAATTACGCTCAAAACAATTCACTCGTTTGTATACCCAAAATCAGTTTCTCTATGATCAACACCCTAAAACTACGAGAATAAGTATATAAGCTCAAGATTGCATATGGTGTTTGGTTAACCCCTAAACGTCACAGCGTCCAGAAACTGGACGACGAATGATTTCAAAGCCTTCTCACGTTCTCATCAACGCTTGGATGATACTCATCCAATTTTTTGGAGATTCTTCACCAAGTTGTTGTCCTATCTAATGGCTGGATTTAGTCATACTAGAGTACATATTTTTCTAAAATTGCAAATGTAGAAGTATGTCAAGTCGTTGACCAAGCCAAAATTGCATTGACTCTAGTTCAAAGTGGAATCGTGAAAAATGAGGTCATAAATTTAAGAAACACAAAAATTTCAAAGTATCACCACACTTAAGAGTATCTCATTTCAAACTCATTCCAAAAAAATTTACTCAAAAAATATTGAAATTTAGTTTGTAATCGAATTTAGAAGGAATTTTTAATTTTAACTTTCAAATTTTATAATTAAATATTGGTGATTGTATTAGTGAATCGAACCGTACGGATGGAATCTAAAATTCAAGATCTAGAACTTTCATATGTATATCAATTCCAGAATATTCTTCTAAATGGTAGTTTATAATGTTTTTTCTCAAATTGTCAATTCCAGGGACACCCTGGTACGTTAAGGGGTTAAACATGACCTCTTCACCACTGAAGGAACAAATTGAAGTTTGTACATGCTGATTTATTAACACGAAGAGCTTTTATGATTCTATCAGTAGTTTGTAATGGATCAGAAGTTAGAATATTACATTTTTTGAAAACACCTATATTATAATGGGCTACTTTAATTTTTTATTTAACCCCTAACTGTCCTGACGTCTATATTTTGGACTCACATTATAAGTTGCTTTAACCCCTTAACGTACCAGGGTGTCCCTGGAATTGACAATTTGAGAAAAAACATTATAAACTACCATTTAGAAGAATATTCTGGAATTGATATACATATGAAAGTTCTAGATCTTGAATTTTAGATTCCATCCGTACGGTTCGATTCACTAATACAATCACCAATATTTAATTATAAAATTTGAAAGTTAAAATTAAAAATTCCTTCTAAATTCGATTACAAACTAAATTTCAATATTTTTTGAGTAAATTTTTTTGGAATGAGTTTGAAATGAGATACTCTTAAGTGTGGTGATACTTTGAAATTTTTGTGTTTCTTAAATTTATGACCTCATTTTTCACGATTCCACTTTGAACTAGAGTCAATGCAATTTTGGCTTGGTCAATGACTTGACATACTTCTACATTTGCAATTTTAGAAAAATATGTACTCTAGTATGACTAAATCCAACCATTAGATAGGACAACAACTTGGTGAAGAATCTCCAAAAAATTGGATGAGTATCATCCAAGCGTTGATGAGAACGTGAGAAGGCTTTGAAATCATTCGTCGTCCAGTTTCTGGACGCTGTGACGTTTAGGGATTAAACACCCAATACTTAAAAAAGAAACATGAACCCACATTCATTGAAAAACTCATACATTTTTAGGAAACTTAATTTTAGCACTATGAATATTCTTCACGATTTTTTTCACTGTCGTATGATAAAATTTTGAAAAAGAAAATTCCCTAAAATTTTCATTTTTCAGTTTCTATTGGACTAAGTATGAACTTCTAAAAGCACAAGGAAGTCCAAATTGAGTCTCGTGTTTTTTTAGTGTTTTTGAGTAGCTCTTATCTGGGCTTTCTTTTGTTGAACTTTATTAGTTTCTTGATCAATACATAGAATGTTATTTGTTGATCCTGGTGATACAAAATTTAGTCCCATTGAAATAATAATTTTTCACAATACAATTGTTTGAATTTTTCATTTTAAAACCATGAACATTTGGTCTTTGGGGGGTTGAAGGTATGTTTGCATGCTTCACGCATCCCCACGTTTTACACTATAGCTCCTGCGTGCTACCCACCACGACCTTTGTGGGGGCCTATTGGTTGGGTGTTTGTATGTAGAACCCACAATCTTAATTGATTTCAAAATAGACATACATCATCTCGCATGATTAGGAAAAATGTCATATCCGTGTGTTTCATCTAAATGAACTAAATCGTGGCCAAATGTTGTCGTTGGCTAAAAGTGATAAAGTAGGAGAAAACACAAATTTTAAAGACCTAACTCTCGAAGGTCTAAAGAGCCCTCGGGGGTGCACTGTACTATACATGTACGAGTATACGTGAGTGCACAAAAGGGGTATTAATTTGAACATTGCCATATTACGTATACATACAATAAACACATTTAGAACTGAAAATATTCACGTATACTTACACTGAACATATATTTGAAACGAAACACATCTGTATACAAAGGTATTTGACCATATAACCTCTCGTATATAGGGGGTTTTTAGAAGGCATCATGAACGCACGTGATTCTCAAAAATTATGTAGAGTGCACCCCCCGAGAGAGAGCCCATTCCAACCAATTGTATACATCATTATTTTGTTGTATTTAGAATGGTGATGACTTTCAATCAAATGTGAAGTTGAAATTCATGCCGTCATGATTCCTATGAACTATTGAGGTCCCAATTTAGAGATTCTTACTCACAACAAATGCCAAACATACGCCAACGTATTTACTATCCCCAAGAGACGTTTAAGGGTAATAAAATGAACATTATCGGAACTTGCTCACTTTTGTAGGCTTGTCAACTTCTTGCTCTAAACCCTTCAAAGATTGAAGATACCTTCAATCTACCACAGTTGGGTCGCCACCTCACAAAAAAAACATTAATATTTTTTTTTAAATAATTTTTGTTCTTCAAAAAATGGATTTCTTGATTTTCATTTTTGAGAAAAAAAATGATTAAAAATGACCCAAAATAGCTCAAAGAAAGCAAAAAAATAGCTAAAAATCATATATTCTATTTTCGTTTTTTGGTCCTCATAATATCTAATTTTTTACATTTTCTATATTTTGAGTTACTTTTTGGCAACCCAGCTATGATACTATATTTTGAGTTACTTTTTTGGCAACCCAGCATAATATTATGAGAGGTTGGGAAGTTGCTTCATTGCATGGAAGTGGGCTAGTCCCCACTCAATCTGATGGGATGGTTGGAGCAAGGAAACAAGCTCTGAGCAACAATACCATAGCCGGCCATGGGAAATGTATCATAATTCACGCTTTGACACAAAACGCACAAGTTTCAAAACGGCAGCATTGATGAGTTTAGATTCACCTTGAGTTTAGTTTTGGTCCCACAAATCATTTGCTATCTGCTTTCCACCACCTTTTTAATATTCCTTCCCATCCCCGCTGCTCAATATTCCAAGACATTGTGTCGCAACACAGGGACCTGTCTGTGCACCCACTTAACTTATTCACGTGGAATCTCCATTTCAGTTACCTAAATTTGGATCCTCTCCACCTCACAAATATCTCTCCCGTGATCGTCATATGGTGACTAGCCAGTATGGAACTACATGGCATCCAATCGATTCTGTTTTTTTAATTCGTAGAACGAGCGGTCACGGTTGCTCTTTCACAAAGTCTAACCTACTAAAACGTCTGTTCAACTTATTTCTTGATATTTCAAATCTTCACGTTGAATACATCTTTAGTCAGTTGGTAGACAATTAGTCACTTGAACATGCATTTTAGTAGACTGAACTCTCTAAAAGATCTTCACTACGAGTGGCATTCTACACCACTAGAAACACTGCCAGCGTAGAGTTGAGAAGCATGTTCAAAAGGACTTTCAATTAGTCTAGTTCATCATGTGGGGTCTTCTCGTGAGTCGTTTTGCTAGTTTATGCGAGCGGTGTTTCTACTACACTACTTTTTGCTAATAATGAGGGAGGGTAATTATTGAAAGTGACACTAAAATGTAAAATCGGTGCAAAATGAAGATTTCAGCCATTCTCACAGCCACCCAGTTCAAAATTTCAGCCCTCGTCAATTTTCATGATTTTGCAAAATACAGTGTGTTTTTAGAAAGAGTACCACACTCCCTCTTAGCAAAAAGTAGTGTAGTGCTAGAAGATAGACGGGTTAGAAGAAAATGAAAATTGTGTTTTCATTAACTATTTTGCACATTCATCTATCATATTATCTATACATTATAAAATCATCCAAATTTGGCAACTTTTATATTTTTCAGAGACAGTTTTTTGCAATTTCATTTGTTTTATTCCTCAAACTCTAAGAGAGATATGGGGCCTCAAGAAGGCTCCTAGTTTGGATCAGCTGAATTCAGCTAGTCGGGATTAAAATAACAATTATTATTTTTACAAATAAATAATTAATTAATTAATAAAAAAAATCGCAGTTTGACGTGAACAACCGTCTGCTACACCAGACTATGATTTTTTTTAAATTTAATTTTACTTTTTTACTTTTTTATTTTTTTATTTTTTATTTTTTGATTGATTGTTTTCGGTTTAGTGCCGATAGCAGAGGGAAGGGGCCTTCTTGAGGCCCCATATCTCTCCTAATGAATTCGAGTGTCAAATTTTCCTGGACAAAAAGCAGGTAAGATTTTGCCAAAAATTTGCCACTAAATTTTTTTAGCTGCTGAGCTTTCATTGTGTGCATGCTCAGTCTTTGGCATCGTCATGTGGCCATGATGGCAGTTATCCGGAGTACTTTACAGTCGTGGCATGGCCAACTAGACAGTTCTGGAATGGGCGTGACTCTCTATGCGTATTCCCTGCACTCCATTGAATGAACTCAATTATGTACTCCAAAATCTAGCATTGAGAAAGGCTCGTAACCGATTCCTGAACAACATTCTTGACCCTAAAGAACAGTTCCATTCTTGTCGAAAATTACTCAATGCGCTATAAAGATATCTTCTTGTAGAAAATTACTTGATTTACTTAACTTGAAAATTACCTAATGTGCTAAAAAGATGCCTTTTTAGAAAATTACCTATTGTGTTGTAAAGATACCTCTTTGCAACTTGGTTCTAAATTTTTATCTTATCTTAGATTAGAAGATATATATGTTTGAAGTCAGAATGTATGAGAGAAGTAATTTTTTCAGCTATGTATTTATCTTCGTATTTTGAAAATGCTTAACTATGGAAACTTGTCATTCTTTACTATCACAATTTACACAATGTCGGTTACTTGTATACCAAATTTGAAAAATAGGAGAATGATTTAACATATTGAAAACAATACTGCAAGTGGAAGAGGTGCAAACCATTGCCAAACACATTTAGTTTTATTGTGAAATTGGTTTTGTATAACATCTCAATCCAAATAGTATAGACAAATATTCTTGTCTCTTTTTGAAGTAGAAAAGCAATCACAAAACAATAATGGAATCTCTAATTTTTATCCCTAAAATAAGTTATTTTTTTCGCACCCTACTAGATCAAGTTAGAAAATTTTGACTAATCTTAGAATGAGATTTTTGGACTATAGAGAGTTTTTTTTTCACCATCTCCAATAACATCACTTGCTTTTGTATCAGATTTAGAGCTATTGAAGTATTGTAGCATTTTTCTCAAGTTGCCCGGCCTCATGAAAACCCTGAATGAAATAAAAACTTTGAGTAACATAACTTTTTCTATAGATGTCCGGTGGGAAAAAATATTCCCATGACGCTTCTAAAATTCCTTGTATTCACAATAAACATCTGAATATTAGACTCAAAATTAACATTGTGGAAACCTACGTTAATATTGAAATTGTCTCATTTCAACTAGTTGGTCCTTTAGGGGTTAAGTATAATATTATATTTGAGTATGCCTACTTTAAATACATTAAAAATGTCATACAATTGATAAAAATCGATGAAAATACACATTTAATGAAGAATTGATGAGTTCATCATCACATAATACAAATATTCACAAAGTCCTCTCGAGGAAGAAATAATTTGAAAACTTCCCCAAACTCAATTACCACCAAGAATAGACAAAAAAAAGTTTCACTTCAACTTTCTACACCAATGAGAAGTAGAAGCGAGGTTGGTGGGATTTGAACTTGGGACCTACCAAATACAAGGTCACCTTACCTTAATCCAAGCCCATGCTCCCATTTGTTGACCACGTGCTCCATGCACACATAGGGAGCTGATCCAAGCCATATGCTCCTTCTGGTCTCAAATAGAATTAAACAATTAGTATAATGCAAAAGAAGCAGGGTGAAGAAAGGGGTCACCCTCTATATTTTGTAGATATCTATGATTACTTTTTTGTTTTAAACAAATGGTCTTGAGATGTTTGTTCATTCCGAATATAATAAACATGATATCGCTAAAATTCTAATGGGATTTCTGTGTTGCAGTAAAGTTTGACAATTTTCAAATGTAAATATATTGAAAACATGAAGAACCCCTATCTCTCTCTTTTATTTTTATGAAGTTATATAATTCATTGACACAATATTATGTGTTTGGTGTAATTAGCTTTTCAACCATTACATATTGAAAACAACTCATTAAAAAATTCATCCACCGTGTCATGAACATATATCCTACATCAATTCTCTTATAATGTTTAGTGTATTCTTCTAGTATCTTGAGGTGACCTCTAAAACATTGATGTGGCTAATTGAAACATTCAAGTATCTTTTTAAAACCATGTATGCATCTTCTTAAAGTAATCTCGTGACCCCAAATATCCTATTGTCCTTTAGGACAATCATAGAGTCTCTTGAGAGAACGTCAAGACACGTTTATTAGTATATATTAAAAGTAAGATGAAGGAAACGTCAATCAAGATAACACAAGTCTTTGATCACTCTAATTAAGCTTTATACTATGCTTATATGTTATAAAGTTCTTGATATGAATTTGTAGAATCACCTCACATTATCATTGATGATGTGCAATACTTAACAACACATATTACATAGTTCAGGTAACATTTTTGCAACTTTGTGACACATATTGCAACTATGGCACTATACACTAACCTTGGAGCTATATGCTCGCCTCAAAATTAAAGAAACTTGGAATTCATGCGAAAATGGAATTCTAGTCTCTCTGTGTCTATTCTTAAATAGAATTGCAGG
Source organism: Pohlia nutans (assembly GCA_022496805.1). Taxonomy (NCBI): domain Eukaryota; kingdom Viridiplantae; phylum Streptophyta; class Bryopsida; order Bryales; family Mniaceae; genus Pohlia; species Pohlia nutans. The sequence goes on along the minus strand of CM040095.1, from coordinate 14,787,528 downwards.
TAATTCTTTCTCTACTTAAACATTGCATCGAGCGATAGTTTCTACTATTTTAAAAATGAAAAAATGAAAAAATGAAAAAATGAAAAATATTTCAAAAATAATAATTATTTATTTTTTAATTTATTTTTAAACATACATTGCATCGAACTAAAAATTAAAAGGTCTTGAGATGGGTCTCATGTTTGGCACCACTCCAAGATATGAGATCATGGGATCATGTACACTTTTACGCTAGGATGAAAGTCTCAAGTGCATAAAGCCAAGAATGGGTCTGTCCAATCTACGTTGGACAGATGTGCATGTCTCCACCACAGGATTCATCAGTTGATTATTCCTCATGGCCGCCATGGATGATGAACTAGCCATCACAGAATCATCTCGTTGGCTTTAGCATATGTCAGTTATCTACAAATAAGTTAGCGTCGCTTCACACCATGGCCGTCCAAGTTGAGAGGCTGTGGGAACGCGTAGCCAAACTTTGTTGAGAGTTTAAAGAAATGGGCTGAGAACAAGCAATAAAATATACCGTAGTTTATTAGCAGGTTCGGCAAAAAATAATTCTAAAAAATAAATTCCTAAAATTTCGGGAAATTATTTTTCAAAAATTATGATTTATATATGGGAAATAAACGGATTTTGAAGAATATTCAATATTTCCTAAATTTATTTTAAGAAATAATTAAATATTAGGTAGAAAGGTGCTTAACTTGCTAGTAAACTACGGTAGTTTTGATTTTTTAAGAAAAATAATCAACGGCCTCTCGACCATAGTTTGCGCTTCTATTCCCATTCGACCCAAACTTCCTTCGAGAGTTCGTCGACCTTAGTCAAAAAGTGCTGCCATGAAGGCATTTTGGAGGGCGACGGCCTTTGGACTTTGGCCTCTAGTGTGAAGGGTCGAGAGGCCAAATTCTTGGTTTCTTGCAATCCGATTGGTAGAAATCGACGGCCTCTCTCAAAAAAACGCATATCTTCATTTTCGTTTTTGAGTCAAACATGTTTAGAGATGACCCAAAATAGCTTAGAAATAACAAAATATAGCTTGAAATAGTACATTCTGTTTCCGATTTTTTGGTTCTCATATTCTCTGATCTTTTACATTCTTTATTTATTTTTTGGCAACCGAGCTACGGTTCTACGGTATTCACAAAAATAGGGTTTGGTAAGCGGAATATTTGAAAAAACGATTTCCCCAAATTTTGGTATGTTTTTTCGAAATATGCCCCTTCACCTGTTGTATACATCAGCTCTTCCATGGGATTGCAGGTACAGTACAACCATTGCAGAGAATCTGAACTAACCAAAGCATACTTACCTGGCAGGGATTTTGACTTTGACAACTTGTCACAAATTGTAGCCACAAATTCGAATCTCGACAATGGAATATGAAAGTATAATTAACCCTTAAACGTACCACTCCTTTGTAGGAAAGTCAAACTACACAATTTAGCCTTCAAGATTTATCAAAATATATTTTGTAATATTTTTCATGCATGGAATTGAATGTTTCCTATGAGTCTTGAAATTTTCAGATTTTTTGATTTAATACGGCCTTTTTAACAAATTTTTAAGTCAAATACTTCAAAAAGTATTTTTTATTACAAAAAAGCTTTAAAAAATTAATATTTTTTTGGGAGCGGGTACAAATTACAATGGAGAATCACATGATATGTTTTCCATAGAAATTTTTTATTTAAATTTTGAAATTGGAAAGGTGAACATCCTATGTAGTGTAATTCAAACCTTGAGCTACAAAGCTTGCACAAGCAATAAAATACTCAATAATTGGAATTTTTAAGATTTGAAAAGTGGAGTATAAACTAGACTTAATAAACTTCATTTTCTTAGTTGGGTGTATTAGCAACAAAAGTCATCTTCAAGATCAAAATTGGGTTTGACCAACAAACGTCCAGAAACTGGACGCTGGGACGTTTAGGGGTTAACGCTATGGTGCATGTGCTTGAAAGATTCTAGCCGCATGCTAGCACAATACCATAGGTGAGCGACAAGGTTGGATAAAATAAATGTCTAATTTGTTTGGGATCCTTTTTTTTCTTTTAACAAAAACAAAATCAATGTGTCATTTGAGAAGGCAATGCTATATCCAATCCATCAATCCACGTCACTATAGAATTGCTTAGTCACAAGTGTAATGAAAGCTACTTCATTTGTATTGAGTTTTTATTTATCTATAAATAAAAATTGATCAATATCTTAGCTTCCTAGCAACTTGACAACTTTTTGCTTAATAATTAATTAAAGTGCAAAAAACACAAAAACATATATTAAAATTAGACAATAACATATTAAAAATAATATTTTAAAAAATTGGCCTCGCAAAATTTTAAATATTCTTTGGACAATCTAACTCAATAATTTCCCATAAATTTAGGCACCCTTTCAGTTTTTTATTTTCTGACAAGAAGCTACAATACAATAGTTTGCCTTGGTGAGAAAGCTTGGTATTATTATTATTGTTATTATTATTATTGTTATTATTATTAATATTATTAATATTATTAAATTATATTCATTTTTAAATCCAAAATTTTTATTTTATTTTTTAGAATGGGATGCCAAATGAACACATCAGACTTGGCTTTTGGATTCTTTTGCAGTTGCTGTAACATCCCTGAACTTTAAGCATAGAATCGGTCGAGTGGCACAAAAGAGGTTGGAGTTCATATTAGCGTGTGGAATTGGTCGTAAACAACTTGACTGATCTTGAACCAGAAATTAGTTGAACGTACACTTAGTTGACCCGGAATCAGTTGAGCTTGGGATTCGCTGAACCTGAAATTGATTGAATGGGCAAAGAAAAAAAATTCCAAGTGAACCTTGTCTGGTCCCACATGTGGGGAGGGGTTAGTACAAATCAAGGAAAAATAATATCAAACTTGAGCCTACTTATTAGGCTTCAAGTACATGATAGATGATAACAATAAGATGACAATTGATTCTAGTCACGCTAGTATAGATTTTGAGTTCTACGAGGGAAAATATTATCAACCTAGGGTCATGGGTGTCGAGTACCGTACGCACATAGCGGGTTCAATGCATGCTCGTCGAATAATTTACCTTTTTGAAACATTTAACTTTAGTAAACGTCATATTCTCAAAAAAAAATTAAAATCTAAAAATCAAATATTCCTTTTTTGTCACTACAAATAAAGATTTTGGATTTATTTTTATTTTTTGACCTTTCTCTTGGAAAACGTTTCTAAAAAATTTCACTAAGTATTAACTCTTGAACGTACCAGGGTGTCCCTAGAATTGACAATTTGAGAAAATCATCATAAAGTTCTATTCATAAGAATATTTTGGAATTGATATACAAATGAGAGTTCTAGATTTGAATTTTAGATTCCATATGTACAGTCCAATTCACCAATACTACCACCAATATTTTATTATGAAATTTGCACTTTAAAATAAAAAAGTCCTTCTTTATTTGATTGCAAAAAATAAATAATAATAATAATAATAATAATAATAATAATAATTTATGAGTAAAATTTGTTGGAATGAATTTTGACCTCTAAAGGACCAAGACCCCAAATTGAACCTCATGTTTATTGTTTAGTAGTTTTGAGTAGGTTCCATGTGGACATTCTTTTGTTCAAATTTATTTGTTTTTTGACCAACATATGCACTGTCCTTCACTAATTCTAGTGATATAAAATTCAATCTCATGTAAATTGGATTGTTTGCAATATGATCAATTGAATTTGTCATTTTAAAACCATGAATCCTTGGTCCTTTAGGGGTTAAATCTGTTAGTCATGCAAAAACTGGACGACGTTTAGGGTTATGTATCGAATTTGAGTTCAACAAATGAAAGCACACCTTGTGCAACAAGGTATATATGCCCGATCTTCTGTCAGGTGGGCCTTTGTGAAATCCGTACACATGACAAAGTCTTCTTGCAGAAGTTGTGAATAATGGCATTAGCTTAATTATTTTATTTTTTTGCCAAGCTTGCTAAGCAACATTGAGTAACATTTGTGTGGAGAAGACTGGTCCCGATCAACACATCAATCTCCCTCATGCATACATGGTCTACAACTCCAAGGAAATTTCTTGTCACTTAAAGTGTCGACACCCAATAGAGTTATCCATAAAGTCCTTCAAAAGTGGGTGAGTGGACCATAGTTTGAGTGAATAGTGACATTAATCTTTAAAAAAAATGTGACAGACACTAAAAAAAATGTAGATGCAAACTTTGAAAGCACCAAAATCGGTGCTAAAAAACTTCTCACTCAAGTTTCTATTATTCACCTTCACACATGAAGAAGGTGATTGCTAACCCCTTTTCTGACAATAGATTCTCGCTATATATACTTAAACCGTCCACGCTCACCTATTTTTTCGATTTCCTAGAACTTCTTTCAATAGTTTTCGTTTCTCCAAATTTTAGTCAAAATAAGGCCCACTCAACCCTTTAGTTTATAGATAACTCTAATATCACCATCTTTTTTGTTTTTAGAATGGTCAATTTGTTGAACTTTTGTATTTTCTTGTTGGAAATTGCAAAAAGATCTCAATGCACCGAAAATGTGTCATTTAATTATTGTATACAAAATCTTATGAAAGTTCAATTTTTTTGGTAAATGTTCTATAATCAATTTTAAAAAGTCGACATTGATAAATAGGGTGAAAATGGCACTTTTGAGACACTAGCACTTTGGGATGTTCCGACTTTAGAAGAGATTTTGAATGACATCATATTCTAAGCAACCATATATCATTGACCGACCTAGTATGGACATTGTCAAACATCATTTCTATGTATGTTTTGGTCTCTTTAATACATTTTTTAGCTATAACCAATGAGAAGATAGATATAGGTATAATCAATGATATGAATTGAAGATTATTTTATGTTTAGGGTTTAGAGCACTTATTCCTTATTGCTACTTTTATCCAAAATCAACTTCTAGATGTTTCTAAAATAACTTCTAGACAACTTTTAGATTGTAAGGTACAGTACCCACCAACAAGTTTACGTTCATTCAACTTTTCATAGAATTGCCTATAAAAATTACAAAAATGATAAGCTATGAGCCTAATATTGGACAAGTTGTAGTGGACAAGAAGAACCCCACATACAATTGAGTTTTCATAATAAAAGATTTTGTTTGAATCTATTTTTATTTGAAATTCAAACCTTCACGTTTTACCCTTCAATCAAACAACTACGAATACAAGTTTTGTTACTTATGATTTGTAAAACTTTCAATGAAAAGAATGCAAATCCTTTGTAGAATCATGTGGAAAAAAAATCATGTTCACTTGAATATAAATTTTGTATTTTTTAGTGTCTGATCCAAAAATCGTCCAAAGAAGTAAATTTTCACACTTCAAATGGTTTAATATATTTTAATATCAATATTGATAATTTTAAAAACTTAATTATTTGATTCAATTCTTTGAAAAGTTGAATGAATGTAAACTTATTGATGGGTATTGTATCTAGTCTAAACATGAGAGTCTATTATTACTTTTGGACATATTTCACAGAGAGAATTTTGAAATCTTGTAGATTATTCATTTGATGTTTACAAAAATATGCAAAGACTTGTCAGAGACTTCTCTCAGTTACCAAACAAATTAACCCCTAAAGGACCACGAGGCCACCACGCTGCTTCTAGAACCATAAAGTGAGGAGATTCGAGTTGTTGGGCCGTGAATTGTAAGGTGAGCAACAAAGAGACCCTAGTTCTTTTTAAGAGCTGAATCCGTGTGTACTTCTTGATTGAAATTTCATGAAGTGTGCGATTTTTGGTGATTTTTTTGAGCTACAAGGAGGCCATTCGGGTGTCGCTTGAGACCCTCATATCTTCCTCCTCACAACTTCAAATTATGTGATATTTTTTTTTCACATGTTCAAAATGATGATCATTATGCATGTTAGAAATTTCAGAATTTTTGGAGCACTTTAATCAAAATGCCACCGTTAAGAGGATTAAATAATTTAAAACTATAATATGAGCCATATTTAGATGCTTGTTTGGATGTTTTTGTTTGATTACAAAATAATTTTGATCTTGATGTAGGCCCAATGTAAAGCACTTGATCTAAATATTTATTCAGTAGGTCAAATTATAAAGGTCATAGAAAAGTAGACAATGTATTTAATTATAGAACTTGTAACTTAAAAGTTTTCATTTGAACCGAATGACTTATTGTGTAGAATAAGCCACTAGAAGCACTGGTTTTCATACGAATAAAGAGGGTGGTAGCATATAGTGGCTTACCCAAACTAAACAACCAAAAGCTTTTAGACATGCAACCTATTTGAAGTGGAATTACAATACATTGGCCCTCCCTACACAAAGAGTTGAGTTAGAAATCTTGAATTGAATTTAAATACTCAACCACATTTGTATGTATGCAAATACAATTGAGTTGAGTTTTCAGAAGTTGTGCTTGAGTTTTGAAACTCAATTGGATAATAGAATAAACTATAATTTGGCTTGAAAGACCATTCTTAGCTTAATTTAGTGTATGTAACTTCAAATGTGACATTCAAAAGCGACATTTAAACTTAACTTGAGGTAGGGCCTAAGATAAAGATGTGGGACTTAGAGCCTTTCCACCAGTGATTGGTATCATGATAAAAAACAAGTTTCCAATTTGATTTAGGCAAAGCATCAAAGGCTACTATATTGTTTTGTAGATACCAGCCAGATTCCTCATCTCTAACCAAATTTAGGTCTGGAGTAGTAAATTAAGTTCAAAAATTAGAGACATCAATGTTAGTGGTAGACATGCTCTTACACACAATAATACAACTCAATGCAACTAGCTTAAAATATGGTTGAGTTTTGTTTTCAATTCAACCGTTAGGAAGTGTTAGAGCTTTTCTAAGAAGCTTGACTTTTTTAAAATTGAGAACATGGGGAGAGAATCATAGAGCAAATTTTGACCATTCTTTATAAAGAAGCCGTGACTCCCCTTGAGGTTGTGTGAAAAATCGGAATGGTCACAACTTCTCAATCTAGGTCCATTCTTCACCCCCGGGTGAAGAAGAATGAAGCTTTCTCAATCTTCAAAGAATGAGTCCTCTCCAGTTCTCAGAAGGAGAAAGTGCCGCGCACGACGTCCCCTATTAGTGCAAAGCTTGGTTAGGAAATTTTCAAGCTACGAGATGGGTCCAAGCGGGCCCATTTTTGAACTCAAATGCATGTGCAAGGCGGGGCCATTGAGTGATACGCTAGTTACACCAACCAAACATTGAAGTTCCATGTTGTTGAAGTTGGATGTTGTAAAGCTCACTCCATATAGAGTGGTGAAGAAGTCGAGGTTGCATACGGAGAGGTGGAGGCACAACTAATTGGTGAGATGTTAGCAACGGTGGTTACCAATGACCCACCACTCACTACTCACCACTCACTACTTACCACTCACTACTCACCACCCTTCGGACTCACTCACTGCCTAAGTTAATCAATCAAGTGGCACTTTTTGTGCTTTCACAACTGTGGTTAGTAGACCCACCATCTCATCCTCTAATCAAGTGGCACTCTTTGTGCTTTCACACTTGACCACACCAATTGACGCAGTCAACTGGATGACCACCGGTTAGCTCCTAAAGGACCAAGGATTCTTGGTTTTAAAATGACAAATTTAAATGATCATATTGTGAAAAATATAATTCAGATGCGACCAAATTTTTATATTTCTAGAATCAGTGAAGAACAATGCATGTGTTGGTCAAAAAACAAACACATTTGAACAAAAGAAAATCTACATAAATTCTACTCAACACTGCTAAAAAAACATGAAGCCTCTAGGGGCCTTATGGTTCTTTAGGGGTTAATTTATCAATGACCCACCATCTCATCGTCTAAGGGCCTCCCTCCATGCAGTGTTGATTTTTCACAAAGACCTTGATTGGTCTCAAGACATTCCCTCTAAAAGGAGATGTTTGGATGGGTTCTCTAAAACAATTTCAGTTTTTGAATATGTTAGGATGATTTTGGACATATTGCCAAATTATATTCGAAACCTATTTTATTTAAGAAAAAAAACAGTACAAATTCCACTTGAACATGTCACATGTGACATACTATTAATTAACAAGCAAAATAAATTCAAATGAAAAATCTCCATTCCAAATCGTACTTGTCAAATACTTGAGTCTCCTTAATACAATATTCACATATCAAACAAACTAAATTTCTTTTAATATGATATCAAAGACACTAATGAACAATCATGATATCACAAATTCTTCAAATTTGGTACAAACATATCGAAAAAAGACACCAAAGTTTTGTATTACCATTTAGTATTTTAATCAATAGGATGGATTCTTTTGTTTTTCATGTTTCTTCAAACAACCATCTCAACATTCCAATTAATGTTTTCCACTAGAATGTTTGCACACAAATTGTGCATTGACACATTCAAAGTCACCAACATCTATCTCATTCTTATGTGGTTCTTGATCGAGTTTTGTTATGAGAATCCCCTCACATATAGTTGTACTAATTGGAATCATCATAATCTTCTTCCACAACTTATTTAAGCCATGTCAATTGGTTGACCATTTTGGAATTGTACATGCAAATTTCTATGATTCAAACCGAATGATTTGGCAAGAATGATTTCCCTCACGATCTCTACCATCTCCAAACAGTCACCTCAACATTAGTCTTGGTCTTTCTTAGTACCTTGGAACTTCACAAAAAGTTTGGTTTAAATTTTTTTTTTGTTTCTTTTTGTTTTTTGACATAAACTCATTTTTATTTTTTACATTGGGAAAGTCATTTTTTAAAAACCGGTTTTAGGACTTGGATTTTTTCTTCACCAATTGGTTTGTGGATGTGTTGATTTTTCAAATTTTCTCAATTTCAGACAACCTTTTTTCCCATGTCAATAGATGCATTTGGGACGGGTTAAAACTTTGTGAAAAAGCAAGCCTGCTTCCATGTATGATCAATTCCGATGGAATCAGAAAAACGACAATGACCAAGGCTCCAAACTTCACTTAGAAGGGGTCAACAAAGAAGCAAGACATTAAGTTCACCGGTCATTGGTGGCTCCTTTCTTTGTTGCATTTAAATGCATGGGTCAGTTTAGTTGTATAGATAGGTGGGGTTTCTCTTTACCAGTGCACATAGAAGTGCTTTGCAGATTTTGGTGGTGGTGAAGTCACTTTTTATTGCCAGACGAATCCAAACATGGAAAGAGGCTTTAAGACTAAGCAAGCTTGCATGTGAAAATTGAACAATTGAAAGTCACTAGAAAATAAGAATTGAGGTCTCAAGAACCACATATAATGGTCCACCCAATTTGGTGAGCATGGAAATCATACTCCCGGGTTCACCCATTTTTGTGGTGCATTGGTAACTTCCTGCTTTTTAGGACTTCTACGGATACATAGAACGAGGCCCTAAGAGCAAACATGCTTGCATGTGAAAATCAGGTAGGTGAAAACCACTTAAAGAAAAGAATTGAGGTCTCAAGAACCACATATGACCCACCCATTTCGGTAAAAATTGGAAACCATACTCATTTCTCACCCATTTCATATAACTTCCAGCTTTACAGGACTCCCACCGATACATGGAAGGAGTGCCCCAATCATACCAACGTCCTTACCTGACTGACGGCAGTCAACTGGATGACCACTGTGTCTCCGTCCACCGCAATATGATGAAAGTAGAAGGGCGGCAGCGATGGATGAAAACGATGACAAACGACTGTGGCTCCGACGGCGCGAGGGCGAGAAGCGCAAGCAGCGTGAATTTGAAAGCCTGGCGGGGATATCGTCTGAAATGGCGGGGCAATTTGATAGGGAGTTTGGAGCCGACCACCCGCCTTTTAGATCGTGCGAGGAGTCTCGCCTCGAGGGCTGCATGCGACGCGTAAGAGGCAACTTACTTACTGGCCGGCAGGAAACATAGTGTAGGAATTGACTCATCGCGCAAGAAGAAAGGACAAACGCGGGCAGTTGCGTGTGGAGCTGAACGATCAACGTACTACAGCCGTGAACAGGGACGACTATGACAAGCTACATCATGCATGGCAGGGACGAGCTGGAATTGAAAAAATTCAATAACGCTTGGTGATGGTTGCCAGGGACGTGGAGCTCGGAGATAAGACCAGGTGCGCCACCGACCGACCGGCTCAAGCTGTTGCAATTGGTACAGTTTCGGATGATTTGCACCAAAGTCAAAAAAATTAAAAATCCGACACTCTGCTGCTCGCGACGGTCGGAGAATCAGAATGTAGGTGTCTGGTAGAAAAACAGAGCATGAACGAAGGTTCTGTAGCGAGTTCCACTTTCAAGAATTCAATTCTTCAATTATTAGGCGTGGCTGTGGTTTTTGAATCCCTCTTTGGCTTCGCTTCGTACTTTTCTCTCTTGCAATGGAAGTCTGTTTTCATTCGAGCCCAAAAAATAAAAAAGAATACAATTCTTGATGGCGACGTTGCTAATTTCGCTACTGGCCGATGATCCCGAGCAAACGGAAGTGATTGGAAAGAGGTGGCGCTTACCTGGCTCCGGGTAGGCAAGGCAAGCCACGACCGTTTTGGCGTACATGCGGCACTGATTCCTGGAAGGCGCTGAGATTCGTCAGGGATTCGTCCAATCCGTCAGTGGTTTTGAATCTTATTTATCCAGAGAACATTCTTTCTTTTCTTTCTGTTGTGGTATTTTTAGTCCTTTCATCGTCTTTATATGCACGCAGTTGGATGTACGCGTATATTTTAGTTGCAGCCTTATAACCGTCTTGTTGCTGAGAGTTTATTTTCTTGAAGCTCTCGCCTCATCATCTTTGACCTCCCAACCGCACGGAAGGAAGCTGATTGCTTCTGTACACTTAGTGGAGAGTGTGGTTAGTATTCTATACTTATTCGAGTAGAAGCATTCCGTTGCGTGAATTAGTCTCAAGCTGCTTTCGGTTGAGCTTCTCGGGGATTGCTACTTTTATTTATTCCTTCTACACGTTATCGGTTTTAATCTTACTTGCGTTTTTCTGCCCCTGCTTCTGTTGCCTGGCAATCATTTCAATCCTTCTTAAGAAATACCGGTAGTTACTAGTACCTTGCAGCATCTGTCCTGCGTATCCTTTTCTTTCTCATTCTACCGACCTCTACAGGTTTCAGATTTAAACGGCCGTGAAACGACTGCTCATGAGCGATAATCAGTAATTCACGTAACTAGTTGACGTTTTTCTTATCAAGAGAGGTACGATTCCTGCTTCGGCTGGAAACTCTTTAGTACGTTCAATCTGGTTTGTAGTCCGGTTTGTAGGTGAGTGGTGAGTGCATTACTTTGGGATTTGGACACCTGAGAAAGAGTTTGAATGTTAGAATGGACTGTGTCAAGGTTGAACTCCGCCTGACTTTTGCTAAACTTCATACTTACATTCTAAACTGCTGAACTTAAGCGGTGCGCATTACCAACGCCAGGAAATAGTCCAGCACGAATCCGCTGGATACATGTGTACATCACGGTCACTATTATAGTGCTGCATACAACATGTGCTATGAAGTGCTGGGAAGAATCCGATGATCATTTACGGGTGAAAGCGTGGGCAACAGCTAACCATCTCTTGTTGCTGACGCTTCTCGTAGGATATAGATTCCAAGGTGGAAATTATGCGGTCTACACTGCTCGTGGGATGAACGGTAGGATTTATGCGTCATCTACTTGAATCCATGTCAAGACTCTAGAGCCTGTCATTGATAAGGCATCACGGTGCTGCTTGTAGCGTGAAGGCCTTTGAGGAACTTCACTAGTCTGTACTAGCTCCATGCTTCACTACACGAAAAACTCTTTAATGCAGGCATCGGAGACTTAGCAGAATGTCTTGAATCGCGCATGTCTGTCCGTTCTCTCGTTTGCAGTAAGAAAGTAGCAAGATCAAGTCTCTTTCGTACTCAAACGATGTACGTGGTGATTACATCTACGATTGCTGACATACTACTATGAGATTTCTCGTGTCACTACTGGAGTTAGAATACGCAGACATGAATACCTGATATACCTTGGCTGCTTACTCTTTTTTTTTTTGGTTCGCTGGTGGTCTTGACGTCTTGTAGACATCTTGGCGTACGGTAGATCAGAGAGTTGATCTGTTTATTGAGCAGGCCAGGTACGCTGAAGACTTAGTCTCTTTACAATGCTTCAGTACGTGATTTGTTGCGAAAATATCATGCTGAAGTAATAAACCTCACGGATTACACCGTCTTACAGGGTGGCTGAGCCAATTTCTGCATGCTACAACGTTTAATAATCTTGACAATCAAATCTACTTAGAGCGCACATGAAATGCTTCTGTGAACAGTCGTTCTTCGAAACTCAGTGACAAGCGTTAGAAACTTGCCTGAAGTCTCGCTTGCCTTCCGGCGCCTTATGCATCAATTTTATTTTTTTTCGCTTTTGAAAAATCATAGTGAGCTACAGATATCAGATAGTATCGTGATGCTGTGAGAAGCAGCAGTATTTAGAAACTTAAAAGTCATGATCTAGCAGTTTCAATTGCTTGTTTAGGTGTCGTTTAACTCTGAAGTTCTTCGAGCTCTGACTATTACTTGCTGGAGGTACAAAAAAATGACAAAAGCAACACTGAATTTCAGGCATATACTGAGGATAGTGTTCTTGTCCAGCAGGCAACATCATTGACGAGTGAACAGCGCGTTCTGTATTATTCGAGATCTTGGAGGCTTGAGAAGATTTCGTCGTTGCAAATAATTTGGTTCACAGGTTCGGTGGATTGACAAAGGAGCGGTCTGCATTACCTGCTGCAATCAAACCTGAATGTCTGATGTATTCGATTCAAGTACCGCGCATTTCAAGATTTCCGAGAAAGAGGAAACATTATTTGACTTGAATGTATCAATGGATCCTGCATCGGAAGCAGTTAAGAGCCGGCCTCTTGATGCAAGTGACAAGTCGGGCTCGACTGAAGTCAATGAATCTACATTGTTGGAAGCTTTTCTTTCGATTCCAAGTATTGAAAAGGCGTGGACCAGTTCTTCATGGAGAGGTACGAAGCTCGAAAACGTTCGGTGGAGCGTGTTCCCCGATTCTGTTACCTGGTTACATGTATGTAGACCTTTAACAGGAATTTACAGGATGTTGAGAATCTTCCGGAGTAATATAATTCTACCTCTGATTTTCAATGTCCAATATTCTATATTTCTCAGCCGTGAAAGCACTCCATGTTGCGCAGACTCAACAGTCGCAACATTATGCATTAATTTACTGCTTCACTGTTTTATCCTTGGGTTTTCATTAAATATGGTGTGCTCACTGTGTTATTCAGATGGTCATGTGAGATTTTAGTCAGGCGACTGAAATTGCTCTAATTTCTCTGAAATCTGCCATTCTAACGAGTACAGTATGAGGTTTAAGACTACTAATCTTGCTGGAACGCTAATCTGTGTTGTCGATTTATGCACAGGAGATGGTGGTTTTGACGTGATGGTGGAGATGAGCCAGATCAATCTGTCTGCCAATTCGAGACGCACATTCATGTCAACTGTTTTTATTCCTGACGTGAAGTTTGTGAATACCACAAACTGCCGCTGGGCACCATTCCCATTTGAGCTCAGCGGGGCTTCTCTAGTTGTTCCTTCGCCTACGGGGACGAAATTACTGATAGTTCGTAATAACGATGCCAAGAATAGAACAAGCAAGGCCAAGCTTGAGATTTGGGGTCAAGGACAACTTCTCAAGGAAATGCATGTGCCCGCATCGGTGCATGGCTCCGTGTATACCGATGAGTGGTACATTTGCTTACTTCTTCTCTTTCAAGTGACAACTAATTATTTAATGCTTTGTTCACATTTAGAACTATCATCCGTCTCAACTCGTAGTTTTAATCGTATCACATCCAAACGAATTGTGGTTCAATGTCAAAAGAGGTCTGCTTCTGAACTCAACTTTCAGAGAACGTATCATCAGGTTTCAAGGTGCGTCATGGAGCCAAGATGAGGAATGCATTGCGTATGTAGCAGAGGAACCTGAGAAGCCAAGACCGATGTTCGGCCAAAGCGATACACAGTCGAATCAAAGCAACAATGATATTCTTGGAGCAGGAGCATGGGAAGGGCAAGGGGAATGGATGGAAGATTGGGGAGAGACATATACGGGAAAGAGAAGGCCTGTACTTTTCGTAGTCAATGTTGAAAGGTACACGGAATGGCATGCTCTTTAGAATCTATATCAGAAAACTTGAGGGGGTAATTGTACTTTAGGGACCCACAAGTGATTGTACTTTACTTGAGATAAACCCCTAGGGACATTTTTTGTAAATTTTTATTCGACCCTATGCGAGATTCGTTCTTAAGTATAATGGAATATTCTCGAAAGAACTTCTAGGAACACGAAGAAAGACAGGAAGTGGAATCGAATGCCAACTGAGAACCTCAGATATTCACTACATTGATCATGTGATCCTTACTTTCACCAAGATCAACTTCACGTCTATTATTGAGGAAGTGACCTTATTGTTCTGATATATCTTAATTCTCAGTGGAGCTGTGCAGATTGTTGAAGGCATTCCTGAAGGCGTGAGTGTTGGTCAAGTTGTGTGGGCTCCGCAAGTGACAGCTCCCTCCCCTTATCATGCAGAAACAAGAGGAGAGAGAAAACTCGTTTTCGTCGGTTGGTCCTCCTTCTCTTCTAATTTTAACACCCCAAGAAAGCTTGGAATGGTATACTGTCACAACAAGCCCTGCTATCTTTACGCAGTTGAGGCTCCGGTTCCCGACAGGTATGCACTATCTTGAGAAGAGTATTATTTATCAGGTTTATGGAACTATCGCACCGCATTTTATCGAATTCAATATTTTTCGTAATTTGTCTTTCGTGGCCTGAACTGGTCTTTCTTACGCATTTTATGGGCTCTTATTCAGCTGCTAACCATGAATGTTGGGGTCCAGAGAATTTTCGGTTCCTGCTGCGTCAGCTGTGAAGCTAACTGAAGACATCACCAGCGCACTGTTTCCTCGTTTTAGGTCATTTCGAACTTCAAATTTCTCATTTAGACATTTTCCTGTTATACATTGAAAGGTTGCAAGGCTACCTTTAGGCATCCTATATTGTAGAGTATTCAAACTTTAAGATGATCGTAATTCAGGGCTTTCAGAAGCATTGATCCTTTAAATTTTGAAAAAAAAATCCCAAGTCGATATCTTAGTACTTACATTGAACTAGAAGACAAACGTTATAGGGAGAGAAATGGACTTTTGAAGCATGCAGAGAAATTCATACTTATCTGACGTTTTTATAATGTTTTCAGTCCAAGTGGAAAGCTACTAGTGTTCTTGTCTTCCCAAGCAGCTGTCAACAGTGGGGTACATACTGCTACGAACTCACTGCATTCGATAAGCTGGCCAGTTGACGGGGTTTTCAGTACGCCCATCCAGATCAAAGATGTGGTACAGTTTTCGACCTCATACAGTTCAGACTGAATGTTCGTACTATTTGTGTGAATATCTGTATCGGGAGGTTACTTGATTGTCGGTGAGAGTCATAGACAAGGTTCACGGAACTTCCGGGGAGCTCTATTAAATTTCTTGTTTTGTGCCAAGTTGTCTTGTTTAATTTCTCCGACTCTCGCCATGAGCAGTGTTTTCAGATCGTTCGAGTATTTGGTCGATTTTAAAAGTTATCTAAGACCATTATACTATTTTTTATGCTTGCAGCTAATTTACAATTACTTCAATAACCGAGAAAATAAAATTGGCACGAGTGCTCAGTACAATCGCCTCGTACTGGTGAAAATTTTACAGATCGGATTATTGGAAATAATGGCCAAATATCCTTAATTAATAATTGCTCGTAATAAACTTAGTCAAGATGCCCTTAAAGAACTTTCAAATGAATAAACCTCGAACGAACTTGTTTCTATAACTCACACCTGCGAGGAATGCTGGGACATCAGGTTTACTTGGTATTTATAGCAATCGTCTCGATGGGAAATTTCCAGAATCTGGTCTTTCTAGATTGTACTGTATGTATTGAAATTTTTAATGTCTCCGTCATTCAGCAAGCATATTGTGCCGAATTATTTCAGGTTAAAGTTGTACAATGTCCAAACAACGATGATTTCCCTGGTCTGTACTGTGCGGATCTTATTGGCAACCCATGGTTGGCCGACAGCTCTATATTGTTCCTCTCTTCAGTGTGGCGTAGCCAGGAGGTCATTCTTGCTGTTGACATTGAAAGGTCAGTGCAATCTTCAGATTCATCAAGGGTTGATTCTTAATAAAATTTCTGTATAGACTCTGATTGCTTCATCAATTTCCCTGTGGTGCATATTGATGTATGTTATTGGAAATTTCGATTATTTATCCGTACAGAAGTTCTAGCTTGACAGTTTTCCCAGTTTTATGTCAAACTGTCAATTGAAGTTTTCTGATTTTGAGTATGTGAATCCTTCTAATTTTTCAGTTTTGGTGCAGTGGGGAAGTTAGAAAGGTCAGCCCTGCCAATTCATTATCTTCGTGGAGACTTCTTGGATTGCAATCCAGCTCCTTGCTAGCCGGTAACTTTCCCTCGTAGCCGTCGATGTTGTTCGAATTTGCATTATGTGATGGCCCCATAGTTTAGCTACTAGCAATTGTAACTGCTATGCATAGATACTGTAATTCATTGTTTATACGTGGGTACACTGATGAGACTGTTGAATTGTGTGGTTCCTTGAATTTGGTGTTCTGATTTTTTTCTGATATCTTCAAATGTTCTGCAGAAGAACTCTTCAAAAGTCGGATTTATAAGTAAGATGCAGAAGGTTTGCTGAGTACCCTAACTATTACCTATGAAGGTCATAAATCCTTGTGTTTTATGGGTTTGATGATTTTGCAGTTGCAAGCTCCCCGAATGAACCTGACAACTTGATGCTTGGTAGCCAAGTCGAGGCAGGAAAAAATTGGAGCTGGGTCAATATCAGTGTTCCGTCCCTAAAAGTCACTGAGAAGGTTCGCACTATTGAAGTTTCCTCTCTGATGAATTCCTCTTAATGTGACATCCAGGAATTGGAACCAATATTGGCCATATTTTTTATAATGGCGTGTTTCAGAGCGCCAAAATGTGACATTCAAGAGCCCAGAGCTTGAATGTCACTAGACTTTCAAGAACCTAGAGTCCTGAAAAATAGGACTGGTATAGATATGAGGTTTCAGTCGGACTGAAACTGCGCCAATTTCAATGAAATCCGCTATTTTAACAAATATGACGTTAATTTTAGTTAAAATCATGGCTAGTATCTTGCACTTTTTAACAATCATTATTTGATAGACTACTTTGTGTTGATTCTAGAACTAATTCAATATTTTAACAAGTGCACGTGTTTGCTAGAATCGGGCTTGACTCACTTCTTTGAACATTTGGTCACTAATGTATCACAGTCAAATACTGGTTCATAATTGGATCATTATAATTAGATCATTTACTTCAAAATTGCGTCATTCATACAAACTGAAGCAGTGTGGCGGGCTGTGAACTTCAAAATCGAGATGGCTTATGAAAATTCTCTATAAATAATACAACAAGGGATTATGTTTGATTGATGTTTCACTTGAAGCAATAGAGTTAACCGAAAAGAAGAGAATACATGTTAGGTGAGGTGAGTGTGACCCATATCTACGGTAGCCAAGCAAACTGGCATGGTTTTCAAAAAATCCAAGATAGAAAGGAGTGTGAACTAGTTTTGTTGTCACAAAGGAGGCAAAATTGAGATTAAAGAGAGTTCACAAAGAGCCAAGACTTGGAGGCGATGGCCCACACCCAATTTGAGATAATGGCAAGGCATGTGGCAAACTTGAGATACAATGAGGTGACTGGTTTGATTAATTGACTTTGACAACTTGGAGCTCATGTCTAAAATTGAAGTTGGAGGGTGTTGAATTCACCATTTGATTTCGGATACACTCAAAGAGGACATAGCCTTTGGTTTCCTGATATTTTGGGGTCAGATCACCTCTTCTGATTTGGGTTAAGTCAAATAGCCGATCTTTTCAATATACTAAAGATATTCCTAAATTTGCGCGCCTCTACGTCTGCTCACTGCACTAAGTAGAAAATGACTTGTTTTAATCATATTGCAGGTGCAGACATCATTAAAGGAAATGTTCTACAAAATTATCCAGATTCCCGTTCCACTTACAGAATCCAATAGTAATCTATCAGAAGGTATGTCGGAAGCTTAGTCAGTCTCGCCTCCAAGTTTTGGAGTCTGCTTCAGTTTTTTGATTTTGAGTTCTGTGCACCCCGGTAAACTCAAACTGTGCTTGATAATGTGATATTTATGAATTTCGTTTCGAGTCTACAGGAGCAAGGCAGCCATTCGAGGTCATTTTTGTTTCTCGGAGGAAGAACTCCATTAAAAAGGCCCATAGCAGACGTGAAAACGGGGTACAAAACAGTCTTCCTCCACTTTTGGTGATTTTACATGGAGGGCCACATTCTATAGCACAACCAAGCTTCTCGAAGACGGCAGCATTCCTCTCAGCATTAGGATTCAGCCTTCTCCATGTGAATTATAGGTGCTCTGGTGCCGTGGCCGTATTCAGTACCGGTTTTATTGTTTCTCCGAGCAGACGTACAAATTTGGGAGCTTTGTGGATCGTGTTTCTGGCAGACAGGAGAAAGTTCATGATGGGACAAACAAATACGTAATACTGAGATCATCATTTGAATGACGCAGGGGATCAACTGGGTTTGGAGAGGAAGCTCTACAATCCCTTCCTGGAAATATTGGTCGGCAGGTGCGATATTTTAGTAACCTTTAAATGAGTTAAGTAGAGGTTTCAGAATGCAATTTTATTTAATTGGCCTCTTTCTGATTTCATAGTGATTTTTTATAGTAATTAATTTTGTTTCAGGAGTCTGGTCTTTAATCATTAGTGGGTTTGTACTTTTGTTCGTATCTTGATTTAACTCTGGTTGCATTTCTCACTTATAGATACTATCACCGAGACTATCACCTATTGAGGGTGTGTTTTTCTGACTGTCAAATATGTAAATATCAGGATGTGGGCGATGTGCTTGCTGCACTGAATCAAATCATCAAGATTGGTTTGGCAGATCCTAATAAGATTTCTTTAATGGGTGGTTCCCATGGAGGCTTTTTGGTATCACATCTTTTAGGACAGGTCAGTGAACTCAGACAAGTTACTAGTGGTCAGTGGTGTTCTGAATGTATAGATTTCTTATGATGTTACTGTCTGTTTCCTCGTCTGTTTCATCAATAGGGAGGCGAATTTATACAACCCAGGGTCGAAGAATGCGATGGTTTCTGTGAGATATAATAGCTGAACATGGAAAAATCAACACAAGATCTCTTTTGCATTATGTAAACTTAGTCATGGAGTTTGTGTGTGCAGGCACCTGATAAATTCAGAACAGGCATCTTAAGAAGTCCTGTCTGCAATCTTGCCTCAAATGTGGGCACCACTGATATACCTGATTGGTGTTATGTGGAAGCCTTTGGAAGAGAAGGTCTTATTAGCTACTCAGAAGCACCTTCTGCAAATGACCTGAGTGTTCTCTATCAATGCTCACCCATAGCCCACGTTTCCAAGGTCCAATTCTATCCTCTGAAATTTCCAGTGAAACTTGAAACCAATGGATAAACAGGAAAGTATGAATGGAAGTAAGCTTTGGGATGGTTGCGTGGAATTGCTATGCTGCAAATTTGTGAGTTCAGCTTTTGTAGCTGCCTCCTCAAACATGTGGCAAATCTCCTGAAACCCTGCAGGTGAGAGTGCCAACTTTGTATATTCTAGGAGCCCACGATCGAAGGGTACCTGCAATTCCTAATGGACTACAGGTAGGCTCAAACAATTCTCAGTAATGATTGCCTTCAATTGGTCTGGCTTAGGACGAAAGTCTACTTATCACTTTTCAAATCTTAGTCTCAACCACATACAGCAGTACAGCACATGTTGATAGAATAGGCAACTATTGTATTCTTCGTCATCAAATTAGATTGTTCAATGTTGCAGTATGCACAAGCGTTGCGAGCAAGAGGACTGGAGGTTAAGATTATCGTCGTTTCAGATCAGCATTCTTTAGAAAGGTATCCTTTTCCACATTTTTCCATGTCAATCGCTCTTCATTTGGCGCATTGAAATAAAATGAATGCTCTATTAACTCGTTTGGCTGATTGATGAATTAGTAGATTTATTTGGTGTTACTGGCATCTTTACGGTTTGGCTTCATGCAAATGCAGACCTCAATCGCAGTTCGAAGGGTTCCTAAATATTGGACTCTGGCTGAAGAGGTTCAAGTAACAATAAATGACAAGAAAAAATCTCTTGTGCCTGAAAACGATACACGAAATTGCAATGGAGCCCTGGAGGCGTCTCGAACTTGACATGTAGAACAATCTCGCAGCAGAGTTTCAAAAAACTTGTCGAAGGTTTTTTACTTGTACACATGATGTATATATTTGATATTAAAGTCGGCTGTGACTTGTACCTGTACAACTATGACCTGTCGAGTATTCATGCTGCAGTTTATTCAAAAGGTTGGAGTGTTGCTCCACATAGACAGGAATTGTGCTTCACCTCGAACAAACTTTGATAAGCTTAGATGCCCTGGGCATTGGTGGGGGAGTACTAAAGACCTATTCAATAGTCTACAGGAATGCTTGTTTAGAGATTTGCAACAGAAATGCATTTTCAAGTCAATGGGAGGGCTACTTTGTGGCATAGATGGATTGTTGTGGGAATCAAGTTTCGGGAAAGTCATGCATGTTGTCCTCTTGTCTTGCAATCTTCATGCTTTCGAGCTATTAATAATTATATTATTAAAAAATTGTTGTACATTTTGAAAAATTAATATGAGAATGTTTGATATTAAAACCTAACATGCCCATGAAGAGTTACAATTTTAGACCCTTAAAGAATAGTCAGAGCTTCAAGTTGTACGAAAGTCTAGGATGACGTGCATGAACTTTTTGAAAATTTTCACTAATTTTGAAGGTTTTAAAAACCATGACTTCCATGCATTTTTTTTGAATTTCCAAATTTTCTCAAAGTAGAGGATCCCAATAGCATTGAATCAGTTGAACATACCCTAAGCTTCCGTAAACTAAAGTTACCCATACGGTTTGGAAATTCATAACTTATTCATAGTGTTCAAATAATGCATGCTAAAGTGAGTTGGAATCCTCTTGAACTTGCTATTAAGACCCACTAAAAATTATTTTTTGTTTTATGTGTGTAAATAGGCTCAGTTGGTAAGGTGAACACTTTTAAGGTTTAGGGACGCTTCAAGGAAAGGGTCACTTTTAGATATAGTTACCTTATACACATACGTTAAAAAAATTCCTAGTACTGACAATTGTGCAAAGAAAACATGTTCCTAATAATAAATTAGTTGCTCGCACCATATTTGCAACAACAACCACATGTGAATGAGTAATACAATAGTGTTAACCGAAAGAGTGTCTCAAAGTGAAAAGAAACCTTAAACTCCCCTTAGACTCAAAAAGACTGCAAAACTAATCTATGGTGAGAAAAAAAACCTTAAACTCCCCTTAGACTCAAAAAGACTGCAAAACTAGTCTATAGTGAGTTGGGGAATAATTTAAAGCAAGGCCATGCATCACTATGGGGTGTAGAACTTATGACCTCCCCAATTCTAGAAGAGAGTCTCCACACAGCCGACCAAACCAAGAGCCCTGACCATAGAAACTATTCATGAACAATGCTTCTTAGAAATTATAATTATATGAAGAGAACTCTACTTAAACTCATCTTGAAATCTAATCATATTTTCATATAACTCTAATGTTTGGACAAAGGAGAATCCTAGAAATTAGAGACACGTCGATTGTGTTTGTCTAGCAAACGTTACTCATGTTTAACCCCCCAGGGGGCTTTTGGAACTAAAAAGTGAGGAAAATTGGGTTCTTAGGCTTTGAATTGTAGGATGAGCAACAAAGAGACCCTATCTCTTTTTAAGAGCTGAATTTGTAGACACTCCTTGATCGGAAATTTAACAAGTGAGCGATTTTTGGTGATTTTTTTGAGTTGCACGGAGGATATTTAAGCGTCACTTTAGACCCTCATATCTTCCTACTCACACCTCCGAATTACTTGAAATTTTTTGCACATGTTTAAAATGATGATTTCTACTCATTGTAAAAATTTCAAAATTTTTGGAGCACTTTTGAACAATCCGATTTCAGCATGTGTACAAAATACCCTCGAAAATACCCCAAACACCCAACCATTCATTTTTTGAATGATGTACAGTATCAAACTCTAGTTTCTCATCTGTCATGTACTTTTTGCAAGGAAAAAAAGTACTACAAAATTCTATGGCAAAATAGCTTTATGCATGTGTGATCCGATTAGAGAAGGGATGATTTGTGAAAAAATTATACCTCATTTCATATTGCAATGATTCACCAAAAAAATTTAAGATCTTAGTTCAAAAATGCCCTTGGAAAAACAAACTCATAAAATCAAGCAACCAAAAAATCTCCAAAAATCACTACACTTAGAGTATTACATTTCCACCCATCACAAACAATTTCATCCAGAAATTGTCAATATCTTATTTGTTTTACAAAATAATTTTGAATCTCAAGTTTCACATTTCATAGAAAATTATTGGTGATAGCAATCGCAAATCTAACCGTATGAATAGAGTATATATATTTATAATGTACAACTTTTATTCATACACTAAGTTCAAAACATCCCTCTTAGTTGCATTTTATAATGCATCTTTGCAAAACTGTTGAATTTGAGAGGAATTTGAAGAGGGGTAAGGGGTCAAAAACCTTAGTTATTTAATAGAGTTATCCGTAAAGTTGAGCAAAAAATTTCCATAAGAGGAAAGACAAGGTAAACTGGTATTTTAGTTTGAAAGGTGGCAAAAATGAGTTTGGCACCAACCTCATGCTCTCCCAATTCAAACAACTTAGCTCCTTGTGATAGTCTGTAACAAAGATTTCTATTTGAAAATGAAAATCACAATCCCTCTGCCTGAGGTTTGTACTCTGTTCCTTTGCAATGAAATTCGCTTTCATTTGATCCAAAAAAAAATAAAAAATAAAAAATAAAAAATAAAAAACACATGATAGCAAGCTAGTCACCCCGTGTTACCTTTACGTATAATTCAAATAATCATAATTAGTGTAACTTAATCTCTAGGACAGAGTAGTGATCTCAGAACCACTTTATGACATTTAGAACATTATGCGACCTCCCACACAAATGGTATCTACTTTTGCTACCCAGTGCATACAATACTCACGATACCTCTATAATATCTGACATTATCGTGATACCATGATGATATCCACGGATATCACCTCATGAAGTTGCTACATATTTATATCATGATGAGCATTCTCGCTACATTTCAAAAAAAAATCATTTTCTTTCTTTATATGTTTAGCAGCCCCATTTTTTTGGGTAGAAATCTAGCTAATTTTAGCCAGTTTTGAGATCATTGGGACAGAGCAAATAAAATGAAGAGCCTTAGAACGGAGATATTCGGGCTCATGTACCCAGTGCGTAGATCTCAGCTTCATGGATTGGTAGATACCAGTAAACCCTGAACCCTAATACGATACTCCTCTTGTTTTCTCTTCGAGTACCGCGCGTCGTGTCTCGTGCGTTGATTGCTGTAATTCCAGAGCGGTGTTTCGATTGCTGTAGTTTTGTTCGATTCCTGCGTTTGTGGCAATGGGAGGCGATGGCGAACCTCAAAATGGCGAGACAACAATCAATGTGGAGGAGGAAGGGCCCATGGTCGGACCAGGTCCGGCCAAGCAGCGTCAAAAACGACCTCTGGAGTTCGAGAGGGCCTTCCTGGACGCACTCCCGTCTGCACAAATGTAAGTGCAAAAAAACAAAATCTCAAATGCATCGGGATCGAATTCACGTATCTTTCGGTTTGGTACAAAAACTTGAATTAGGGTTTTCAGCGTCGAAATTCCAAGGGTTTAGTACCAGTTTGAGTTTTACCTCATTCTTCTTTTGGCTCGTTAATGAATTATCGAACCTTCGTACACCGAAGTTGAATCGAAAATGCGTTTTTAACCGTAAGCGTCCACTGTGTATTTTCTGTAGTGTAGGAAAATTGGACCCTCTGCTGCATATCATCTGTTTCTGTGAAAATGACTTCAGTTTGACACGATCGAACGCTCTTGATCTTGTAGTATAGAACAAGAGCTTTAAAATGATGTTGATTGCAATCAGGAAACCGAGATAAAATGAGAAAATGCCACCGTGTGACGCTGATGGTCATATTGGGCGTTTTAGACGCTTAGGGTTAATAAATGCACTAGTCTACTCGTCTCTCCTTCTTTTTTATCTTTCGGTTTTGATCTCCATAAAGCTTATTCAAGAAAGAGCTCACGATTTGAAACCTTGGCAAATGTTTGAATTAGGGTTTCGATTTTAAAATCCAAACTCTCGTATCTTTAGTTGAGACTTTGGCAAAAAAATCAATTGAATTCGGGTTTGCAGTGTCGAAATGCTGCTGGAACCAAGTGGCATCGGTTTGCGTTGTACCACATTCTTCCCTTTTTTCTTCTTTCTTTTCCAATTTTGTAAAGCGTATTCAAGAGACAGCTCATGCATTTGAGACTTTGGCAAAATTTTGCGTTAGGGTTTGAAACTAAGGGTTTAGTGTAGGTTTGAGTTTTGATGAACCTACCAAAGTCTTCTTCTGTATTACAAATCTTACCTTCAATAAACATCTTGCTGATTTCTTAGGATGATTTCATTTTGCTGATATGTAAAAAGTCATAACAATTACACAAATACCTTTAATTTACAATCCAATTTTTTGGTAGGAGGTGAATGATATGATGAGGAACAATATGGTACATTTCGAATATGTCAATGGAGAACTTGCCAATAGAATGGACTTTTTTTTTTTGAATTAAGTAGCTTAAATAAGAGTTTGAAATTCAAGTAGAAATAGATGAAAATACTTCTTTCCTTTTAATCAACACTCATATGTATGTATATTGTTTCTTATGTACTACAACAGAGCCAAATTTGACTTTAAGAATATAAACATATCATAAATAAATTATATTCATAGAGGACAACTTTGGAGCTAAAACTTCTACCCTACTGTTTAGATTCTGAGAGTCTTGGATGTCGGTGACGGTCGATTCCGGTGACAGAATTCGAATGTAAACACAGTAGTACATGAGAGTGGTTCTGCTGCTAATTGGAAATTTATTTGACAATATGATGAGCTAATCAACTGTGGGAACGGCTGGGTAACAGGTATGAGAAGAGTTACATGCACCGAGACGTTGTGACTCACCTGGCTGTGTCCAGTGCGGATTTTTTCATCACTGGAAGTTGTGATGGTATTATGGTTCTCCTGTCTCTGAATTTTGCACTTGAGAATTGGCATATATCAGTGATACTGTTGATAGGATCCTAGGATTCATGGTTTTGAAATGAAAAATTCAATCGATCATATCATGAAAAACATAATTCAGATGGGACTAGATTTTATATCACCGGAATCAATGAAGAACATTACATGTGTTCATAAAAAACCAAAGGAAGTCCACATGGGACCTGCTCAAAACTGTTAAGAAAAACTTGAGGCCTGATTCCGTCTTCTTGGTCCTTTAGGGGTTAAAGTAAATGAAACTTTATGTTGTTGCTTGTTGGCTGATAATTTTTGTTTTTTCATTCTCCAGGACATATTAAGTTCTGGAAGAAAAAGGGCATGGGGATCGAGTTTGTGAAGCATTTTCGGGCACACCTGGGTCCCGTCTGTGGGCTTGCTGTAAGTTTCTTGTGTGCACATAGCCTGGGTCTGTATTAGTCTAGAAAATGTCCTTACTAGGAACGAGGATTTGTCAATTTTGCACGCTGATGAACTTTGAAAACATTCCATTCACGTTTTCTACCGACATGAGTTTTTTCTTATCGATGTATAGGGTTTTTTTTCATTCAGTTTTGGACTTCATTCTGATGTTATGGCCACTAGTCTTTTTGCGTGAGCTTGTTTGTGATTCATGCAGCTTATTTTTCATGTTCAGGTGAGTGCAGATGGGCTGCTTTGTTGCACAATATCCGACGACGAGGCTGCCAAAATATATGATGTGATCAATTATGACATGATGGCTATGCTTAAATTAACATTCAAGCCACTTGCAGTTGAGTGGGTATTCAAGCAAGGTGATGCAAGGGCCAAGCTTGCAATAAGCGACGAAGCATCTCCATATGTTCACATATTTGATGCAAGATCTGGTAGCAACGAGCCACTCTTATCAAAACATATTCACATGGGTCCAATGAAGGTCATGAAGTATAGTTCAGCATTGGATATAGTAGTTTCTGCAGATGCCAAGGCTTTGCTTGATTATTGGAGCCCTGACACCTTGGAGTTTCCTAAGCACGGGTATTTACCTTCTTACTTTTCTTTCTGGCCTATAAAATTTGTAGTTCTGAATTATTAGGTTACGGCAGGCTCCACTTTTTGTTCTTTGAAGAAAATGTGATGGTGGCTGTATGTATCTCGGGAGTACGGGTTGGTATTTATTTGATTGACGGGCCACTATCTTCTTAAACTCCAGCAAAGTTTATGCATGTGAAATATAGGGTTTAAGTGGATACATACAATGGGAACTGGAATTAGTAAGGGTAATGGTGTAGTTTGCAGTTTAAGTTCAAGACGGAGACTGATCTGTACTCAATTGCGAAAGCGAAGACAACTGTGTCCTCCCTTGAGGTCTGTATTCATTTCCCTGTTGTTGTGCACACTTGCTGTTTTTGTTTTTGTTCTCATAAACGTTTTATATCCTAGATTTATCAACAGGGCCTTAACCCGTAAAGAGAGGAGTATTTATGAGTTTTAACCTCAAAATATAGAAGTATTTTACATTCTAAAAATGTGGGTGCATACTGTTCTTGTCACGGATGATGCCTGAATTTATTCTTTCATAAAATCATTTCTCTGTTGTTAGCAATTCATGGTCAAAGTGGTTTGAAAACTGAGAAAACTAAAGCCCGAGGGGCTTGGAATGTCCTTTAAGGGTTTACTTAATGTATATCCTGATAGTTGCTGCAATTGTATTTAGGACATTATGTTCTTAACACCTAAAGGACTAAGAAGCCTGAATTGGACGTCATGTTTTTTAGTAGTTTTGAGTAGGTCCTATGTGGACTTCCTTTTGTTAATTTTCTATCAACACATGCAATGTTCTTCACTGATTCCGGTGATTTCAAATTTAGGTCCCATCTGAATTATGTTTTTCACAATATTTGTCATCGTAGAATCATGAATCCTTGGTCCTTTAGGGGTTAATATGCAAATGATGCTTACAGTAGTTTGTAATTTTTCATTGATATACTTGTGGGCTTGTTCTTGATGGTTGAGTGAGTGGATGTTATTGTGGGCAGGTGAGTCCTGATGGAAAGCAATTCGTAACAACATCGCCTGATAGAAGGATTCGTGTCTTCTGGTTTGCCACTGGAAAATTACGGCGCACATATGACGAGTCTCTTGAGGTAACGTGCACCATGATAGCGCCTATCTATACATTAAGGAAAGTAGTTTGTTTGTTTTGTTTTATTTTGTATGTAACATTGAGATCTCCCCAACCATGTGCCTGCCAACCGCGTTCTTGGTACATTCAAAAAGCTTTCCACGAGGAGGGGTGCACCGAAGTCGTTCGTCGCATTTGGACGTACGGTGTGAGAGTTATGGATTTTTGAGTGATTTTTGTCACCATAAATTGAATTAACCCCTAAACGTACCAACCCTTTGAACACAAGTAGATGCTGGCCTCAAAAATAGATATTAGCATGACTCAAATGTACAAGAGGTGTACATGAAAGGACCATTGCAAGCATAAAATCTATCCAACAAATTTGACATACTTGCAATTAGAGGCCTCTCCAATGTTATCAACAACTTCCCATGAAAAGAGATTTGTTGTAATTGGTAGAGAATTTAGTAGGCTTATAAATGTGACTTGGATGAAAGTCATCCAAAGTTGTATGAGAAAGTTGCAAGGCATTGAATCTGTTTGTGATCCAGTTCTTGGACACTGACGTTTAGGGGTTAAATTATGGATAAATTATTCTAAAACTAAAATAAAGAGCAAAAGAATGGCTAAATTATGGGAAACACTGGGCCAACGGCACATGGCCATTATAGTTATGCTTTACGCATTCAGGATCCGGTTTCAGATCTTTACATCCTTCAAGAGATTCAATAGTAGGAAAGTAAGCTTACATGGGAAAAATGTGGTACAGGTTGCTCAAGATCTTCAAAGAAGTGATACACCGTTGTACAAACTGGATGCAGCCGATTTTGCAACGCGTATGGCAGTCGAGAAGGAGATTGAGAAGACTGAAGGGGTCCCTCCTCCAAACGCAATTTTTGATGAGAGTTCGAATTTTTTGTTGTACCCGACCCTGCTTGGCATCAAGGTTACATAAGTTTACCCTCTTAGGAGTCCACGGTGACCATTCTGGCCACCATGTTTTTTCTTAACAGTTTTTAGTAGGTCCTATTTGGGCTTCCTCTTGTTTGATTTTGTTTGTTTGTTTTTACTAACACGTGCAATGATCTTCACTAGTTCTATTGATATAAAATTTGGTCCCATCTGAATTATATTTTACACAATATGATCAATTGAATTTTTAGTTTAAAACTGTGAATCCTTGGTCCTTTAAGGGCTAATTCTTACATGCTCTTTTCCTAGAGAACATGTAGAGCCTCTACAAGGGTTAACCCCTAAACGACCAAGAAGCCCAAATTGGGTCTCATGTTTTTTAGCATTTTTGAGCAAATCCTGTTAGGACTTCCTTTATTTGTGTTTTGATCAACATGTACAATGTTCTTCATTGATTCCGATGATATAAAACTTGACCCCATTTGAATTGCATTTTTCACAATACAATCAATTAAAATTTGTCATTTTGAAACAATGAATTCTTGGACCTTTAGGGGTTAATATTTCAAGAAGTGATTGTAGAGGCTTGTTATTGAATAGTGCTAACCAGGTTGCTCTTGTGGTTCGTATTCTTTTAAACCTGAGTTGAAAATCCCTTGTGTTATGCAGGTTGTGAATATGCATACAAACAAAGTGGCGAGGGTTATAGGCAAAGTAGAAAATTCAGAGCGTTTTCTTAGGGTTGCCTTATATCAAGGTGGGTTCAGTTCTAAGAAAGTGAAGAAGCTACCTTCTGCCGCTGCGAATGTGAACGAGCAACGGGAACCACTCACAGATCCAACATTGCTGTGCTGTGCTTTTAAGAAGCACCGGATTTATATTTTCAGGTACATAAATAATAATCACTCCTGCTGGTATTAGACCAAATCTTGAACATCTTCATTTCTGTGCTATTATACCAGACTTGTCATTTACAGTATGGAAAGTATACAGCTTTTAGAGCTGATGGTTGCCCCAGCAGTTTTTCTGTAGTAAGGTGGTTAACCCATTCCCAACTGAATAAGAAATACGGATATAAGACATTGGTGTTATTTAGTATTTTTTTTTTTAGAGTTAGGCAAGAAGAAATAGACTCCAACACAAGTTGAAACATAATTTTTGGATGAAGAATGAATTAGTTATAAATTTTCAAAGTTGAAATATGACACATCCCATTCACGTCACATAGGTAGATTTGTTTCTGTCCAAAGAAGATTTGTATTGCACACGCTAAAGATGCTTAAACCAACAACGACGAATCCATAACCACACTTACATATACTAAAACCAACAAGAGAGAACCCATTACCAACTGTAACTCATGCTACAACCAACATCATTGCAGCATTGATTGCGAAAAATGCCCCTAGCTGTTGGTTTAAGGCGCCAGTTGGGAATGGGGTAACCACCTTAATGCCAAATGTTGTAGTAATTTGTTGTCATCGATCTTGCAGTCGTAGAGAACCTGAGGACGCCGATGATGCCAGCAAAGGACGTGATGTCTTCAATGAGAAACCGCCTCCAGAAGAGCTTCTTGCAATTTCTGACATTGGAAGATCTACTACAACTTCGCTACCTGAGAATGTGGTATGAACAGGACGTTCTCATTTCATAGTTTTCACAATTTTTGCTTTGTTTTTTTTGGTTTTATGTCATTTTAAAATATTTTTCATTTTGTCGCTTTCTTTCAGTGCTTGAAGTGCTATTCAACTGAGAATGCATTTAGGATTAATAAGTATTTTTTTATGACGGCGTGGGTTTCTTTGGTTTATTCAGATCATGCACACCACATTGGGCGATCTGCACATACGGTTATATCCAGAAGAATGTCCACGTACCGTTGAAAACTTCACTACTCATTGCCGAAATGGTTACTACGACAATTTGATTTTCCACCGAGTCATCAAGGGCTTCATGATCCAAACGGGTGACCCTCTTGGCGATGGCACTGGAGGGCAGTCCATTTGGGGTGGTGAATTTGAGGACGAATTTCACAAAAGGTAACACCTCTGTTTGAAACTATAATATCTCGTTTTAAACATTATTATTCACTAAGATAAAAACTAAAACTATTAACTATACTTCAATTAACTATTAATACTATTAACTATCAACTATAATTGAATTATACTATAACCACTATAGTTAATAGTGATTATAGTTAGTATACTTAGTTGATCTTATAATACATTATTCACTTTAAACATTAAATATTCACTAACATGAAACAACTATAATATCTATAATATTTTCAACTATAATATCTTGATGCTTCATTTGTTGCATCAAGATAATTGAATTATACCATAATCACTATAGTTAGTAGTGATTATAGTTAATATACTTAGGTGATATTATAATATAATATTCACTTTGAACATTAAACATTCACTAATATGAAACAACCATAATATCTATAATACTTTCAACTATATTATCTTGATGCTTCATTTGTTGCACTGCCTGCTTTTGGAATGTTGCACTACCTTTCTGTGTTTTCATTTCAAATATCTCATTTTTAAGCGACTTGTTTCGTCCTTGTTGTGGGCAGTTTGCGGCACGACCGACCTTTTACAGTATCCATGGCCAACGCCGGACCAAATACAAATGGTTCACAGTTTTTTATTACAACAGTTGCCACCCCGTGGTTGGACAATAAGCACACTGTTTTTGGACGTGTTGTGAAAGGCATGGATGTTATCCAGGTGAGATCTTGTCATATGTTTTTCACATTTTATTTATGAATAGGTTCTTTTTCTTTTCTTTCCTTTAGAGTTTCTTCTATCATCTGTGTGGTAGGGGAACAATATCAGAGCTATTATCACCATTTGCTGACTACTGGATTTTCGCGGCGTGCTCCAGGCTATTGAGAAGGTGAAGACAGACAGAAATGACAAACCATACACAGACGTAAAATTCTTGAACGTTACTGTACCAAAATCATAGCCTGTATTTTAATGTTGAGGTGTAGTTGGGCTAATGACAAGGTAACAAGTAGACCAGACTCTCACTGTATTTAGTGTTGCATGTGAGTTAGTTTTCTAGACAGGGCAGTACCTACTTTGTATATCAGTTATTCATTTTTTTTTCCTTGAAAGATACATCCGGATTTTGCTTGACGAACACATTTGGCTTCAATGACGTAGATTCTTGGAGAGGATGTAGGACAAACTTGTGGTGCCCATCTTATTTATCTTCAGGGAACAAAAGACTCTGCTATTGTTGATGGTTATAAAAGGTTTGACCCTTGGTTTACTGGTTTTATTTTATTTTATTGTTTGTTTGGTTTGGTTTTATTTTGACTCGAATCAAAACAATGTCAACACTCTACCGACAGCAATGGAGCTTCTCAATCACTTTGCTTGAGTTGTTCTGTAGACCAGAGAAGAGAATCACACTTTGATTCGCAGCGTTTGGTCTTCACATAAGGTAGGATGTCCTAAAACCACCACCTCCCCCAATTATGACATGTAGACTTTTCTTGGGGCCACCACAGTTGAGACCTAAAACCACCATTTCACTATTGAAGGAGACCAATGGCACACCAAGCATTGCGAAGAAATAGTTGGTGGTTTTGGGTTAGCTCATGAGCGGAATTACAACAAAGTGTGAACATGGAGAAACCTAGAGGTTTGATTTGGGTCACAGGTTACTTTCCACTTTGGAACTTTGTATAAAATTAACAAATGCGAATTAGATGTTGCAAATTTTTGCAATCCTCATCAAAACCTATTTCAAATGCGGTCATATTTCTTTTTCAAATTTAGGACTGCCAAAAATAGTCCAAATTGCTTAAGTTGGTGGTTTTAGGACAACCAACCTTAGCACTGCAAGCTCTCAACTCTTACTGCGTTGTCATGTGTTGCAATGCGAAAAATAATTAATTATTTGCCAACAACTTGTGAAAATATTTGAAAAAAAGATGAAAATAATGTCCCAAACGGCACCTTTTTTGACCTTGTAATTTGCCTTGAACAACAAGAAAACACAAGGAAACACAGTTTGACCTCTACTGATGAAGATAATATTAATCCAATAGAGTTATTTGTAAAGTCCCTCAAAACTTGAGTTTTTGACCTGTAATTTGGAAATGATAGGATCGGCATGATCTCACTGTAGACCCAGAATAGAACATTGGATAGATTGAAAATTTTATTCATAAAAATTTGGAGGGAGGGAGAAGAATTGGGTAGTGGGGTGGGACCATGAGGGGGAGTGGTGTTAGATTGATGACGACCAGCTCTGGTCCATGAAAAATGGAGGACAAAAGACCGGATGCCTTTACAAATAACTCTAATGAAGAACAACGCTAGTCTTGTAAGACTACCTAGCATGAATGCATAAGACCCGGTATTGGGTAAAACCCAGTATTGGGTAAGACCCGGTATTGGGGTACTCTAATTCTACTAAGAGCATTCCCACCCATGCACGCTAGGACTAACCCTCTCAAATTATTCATCTACATGTGAAGGGCCCTTGCACTCACACTCCCCCACCCTTGCACACCCTTCACGTATCAAAAGTGCGCATCAAATAGTCAATGGACCAATTACAAGTAGAATGAGAGGAATAATCATCAAATAGTCAACTCAATAGTGATTTCAAGGCCCAATTTCTAACACGCTGGAATCCAGAGTCAAGAAGCATTTTGAAAGGCCCCTTGAAACTTTTCATCCACTTCTTGAGGTCAGAGACCCTCTGAGGCCATGGGTGGCCATGCTCTAACTATGCCACATGAATGGAGATAGGGAGTGCTATCTTTGATGCCTCCAAAGAAAGACACTAGTATTCAATAACCAATATCTAGTAGCATTCAACAACACAAATTGTAGAAAGCAACATTAATTAGGATCAAAGTTGCACTAGTCAGAACATATGAGTGTGGAAATTGAGCAAATGAAGTTACTATGGAAAAATAAGTTTGTTTATTTTGGGCAATATATTGCACTCTTTGACCTATACAACCACATCCCTCCAAATATTCTCCATTGAAATGAGGACATATAAGGGGTCATTAAGGAGATGAAAACAAGCACGAGATCTAAGAGACAAAGTGAGACTTTTTTTCTAGTAAGCCAATATTTGTATCCTCTCTAAATTTAAAATTCAATGATTCTATTGGAGCATTTTAATTCTCTAGAGTCAACTTTCAACATTTTGGAACAATTGTTAGTGATGTATGAGCTTATGTTGAGAGGAATGTGAGAAGATGCTACACTAAATAGGTAGATTAGTGTTAGATAATTATAAGATTTGAAAATATTATAGATTTTTACTCTCAACAAAAAAAAATTACCAAAGACATTGATTCCAATATTATTGAAAGATCCCCATCTTAACCAATACAAAGGGTAGATAAATTGGTCAACAGTAAAAACTTACAACATGTTTATGTAAATTAGTGTATCTAACACTAATCTACCTATTTAGTGTAATGATGTGTGGAATGCATGGACCTGGAGTAAAACCTTGTTATGAGAAATAACATTTTGAGCAATGGGAGTCGCAAGGGATGTTGTTTTCATGATAAGAATGTATTTTCACCTTATTATCGGACATGACTTCAATGATCGAATTCTATTCAATCATGCCTACTTAGAGGCTCAAAAAGAAATACACCATTAATAATGTTAAAGGACAAAATTATGAGACATAACCATTCTCTACATATCCGACACTTGGTTGCCACGTACATACATGGCCTCTATTGAGGTTACGTAGATGTCAATGATGTGGAGGCATATGTAACAAAGAATATTGAGTGAGCTGCTTGGAACATTCAAACTTGTATTACAAGAAATGTTTGTAGAATTTTTTAGATGTTTGCAACGACATGCAAGTTTATAATGAGAAGATGCACCCATCATTGTCACTTTGCAATGGCATGCACCAAACTTGCAAGAGTCTCAAACTCGCAAAGAGCTCCAAATACACGATACATACGCTTGTATATTCTCATATGTAAATAAATACTACCATAGGCAGCCGTCAGGGTCGGCATCTCGGTCGGCATCTGATCCCAAATAATTAGTTTTTTTGGAAAATTCCTATTCAACAAATGCCAAATTTTGTGAATATTTTCAAGATTCTTTTTTCACCATACAAAATAGAATCTTTTTGAAAAAATAAAGATTTGGGCTTCTCTTAATAGAATAATTATTTATCGCCAATCATAACGACCAACTATGGTATATCTAAAGTGATTTATAATGGGCATCTTTATTAGCTATGCAAAGTCCTTAGAGCATGCACACCCTATGCCTATCTAACCCTTTTACACAATGAAAAGTTTCTAACAAAGCCTGTACATGCCCCTCCATGATAGCAAATCTGCAAGATATATTAATGTCGCACTAAACCCCTCTAAACAAAGTTGCCACTATGATTAGCAAATCTGACATTCAATAAGTAATAGTTTGAGGACTTGTGTTGGAACACCATTAATAGCAATGTGACATTCATTTGTTTAGGACTGTGCAACAAGGTAAGATACAATTTTGTGGGTGAGGGTGGGATAAATTAGTAGGATGAAAATTTCATGAAGAGAAGGGTACATCACGAACTTGAAGGCATGTGAACATGGTGCCATGATGGTACATTGAAATGCAATTAAGATAATTTGGTGCCAACCTCCATACCAACCTAGTATGAATAAAATGACACTAAAATGACCTGCATGCAACCTTTGGTGTCAAAATGGCACCAAAATAGTGTGGCCCAACTTTTATGATGTATCAGCATGCTCTTAAATACGCCAAATTTGATCCTTTTTCAACCACGCAGACTCTGCATTGATATATTAAAATGCAACTTATTCTCTTTACAACACTCAGCCACCGAAAAAGAACATGACTGATATGTAAAAGAATCCTCTCTACCTTGATCCATTTATAACACTAGCAGAAAATCCCCCCTCGCAAAAACATAAGAAAAGAAAACCTAGTTGTCAATAGCTAGATTTTCTCGTGGGGGGCAGATTCTCTACTCATGCTAGAATTTCATGTATGTAGAGTACACATTGAAGTTAGATGCACCAACATCACCATCGCTTAAAATATTCTGCTGCCCGACGAGTGTAGTCTGGTTATTAAACGTTGCGCTTTGCTGACCCGGTTGAAAAGCCATGCTGTACGTATTAATGCCGGCATCCCCATTGAACGATTGCGTTGCGGAACCCGAGTTAAGCACCAAAGTCCCGGGCTGCATCAGCATGGTCGTCACATACAACTGATCTTCCAGAACGTCCTTCATTTGACAATCACCACCTGCGTTCTTACTTTGTATGGTGTAGAACATGAACATGCCATTCGATGAAATGGCCGGTTGGTTTCTGGATTTGTACCATTGGATGTAATACGCGCCAAGCTCAAGGTATGCTTGATGTGGAAAATCCGTGACATCCACGGCAGCTCCTTGGGCCGTGAATTGCGGCCCAATGTACGAGCTCTCCGCCCAATCGTTCCACGTGACGATCTCCACGAGCGGAACTTGGAGGTCAATCATCTCCGCCCATTTGGTCAACCATAGCCCCGGCCCTTGGTAGTCGGTCTTCACTTGGCAAACGTCAAACGGCTCGGTTTTAAAAAACCACGGGCTGACGCTGGCCATGAACGTTTTCCCGGCGGCGGTGCACGCGCTCAAGTAGTTATTGTCGAGGTCGGGACTCGGGTTCCACGCGCTCGTGTCCCACGCAAACAAGCCGTCGATCGTCGATCCCCATTGGTTCAACATGGCTTGGACGCCGCCCAACGAGCCGTCGGTGGGGAAGAACGGAACCATGTAAAACTTGTCCTTGCCGCCAGCTCGGTTAAAAATGTCGTTCCAATCCGTGTCGCCGCCCAGCCACGTCGTGATGAGGCTCTTGCCGTTGTAAAACATTTGGTTGGGGTGCGAGCTGTAGCCCAGCATGGTGACGAGGTCGTCGGGGCTCAGGTTGCCGTTGGCGTCGTTGTGCATGTCCGCCGAGAAGAAGAGCTTGAAATTCGTGCCCAATTCTTGTGCCGCTTGGAACATTTGGTCCACCAGGTTTTGCCGCCACACGTTCGAGTTCAGCGCGAACGCATCGATGCCCTTGCTCTGTGCCAGCTGGATCTCGTTCTTGTACACTCCGATGTCCACGTCAGCGTACAGCATGTAGTGTGCAAACACCATCGGTTGCGCCATGACGACATGATGGCCCAGGCTCGCTACCACGCTCACAAGCAAAAGCAAGCCAATCTGTGCCATGATATAGCTGTGCCTTGTTTGTGCCAGAAGGAAAAAAATATTACAGTGGACGTACTTTGATGTGGATTTTTGTGACCCTTATATAGCTCAATTTGGTCAACGACGGTGGCCGAGAATCACCCAATTTATAGTTTCAAGAAATCGTATTAATTTCAAAACGTGTTTCTACAGGAGTTTGTGACGGTTTCGTGCCCAGGGCCACGGGCTTTGGAGACTGCCGCCGCCGCACAGTTGGTCTGTATGGTAATTGGAAACATTTGTTTCAATATTGTCGTAAGAGCATCTCCACTAGTAGCATTCTTGGTTGCACTTTGAAGGTCATCCAAAAAGTCAAACCTCACCATATAATTACATTACACTCTTGAAAATAGTAAGTGAACCACTCACAAATCACCACACATGGATTGTGCATTTATTATGTGCAATTAAGAAGAGTAGATACACTAGTAAGAGTGATTTTGAGGGCCTGGTTTTTAGTGAATTATCTAGTGTCATGGGTCAAACAAATTGTTCACCGACCCACTATCTCATCCATTTTTCCATAGCCAAAGCGGTATCCAGAGTGCTAGTGGAGATGCTCTAATTGTTTTCGGAATGACTCTTTGTTTAGGAACTGTTAAACTGAACGGT
Organism: Pohlia nutans; assembly: GCA_022496805.1. Taxonomy (NCBI): domain Eukaryota; kingdom Viridiplantae; phylum Streptophyta; class Bryopsida; order Bryales; family Mniaceae; genus Pohlia; species Pohlia nutans. Next base: position 14,750,260 of record CM040095.1, on the reverse strand, counting down.
AGATCATTTTTGTAAAAATGCTGGAACGCTAACTCTCTGATCATTAGAGGGTGTCGCGATGCTTGCTTCCCATTCTCAATCTTCAAAGAATGGGTGCGTGTCACTTTCTCCTTGAATTATGAAGGATCCATTCTGTGAAGATTGAGAAGCTTCATTCTTCTCCTCATGAAGTGAAGAATGGGCGTGATTTTGATTCTCTGTGGAGAAATTTTCATCCCGGTCGCTGGTCGAGAGTTCGCGTTGAGGTGAGGTTTTCACTTGTTTTCATGCCTTCAGGTGCATCTACAAGTGCCACTTATATGCAGTGAGCTATTGGTACCTTACACGGTGAATATTATTCAAACACAGTATTGTCTCTGCCCTTACAGAGGGAGAGATTAAGGGCTGCTTCACACTATGGCCGTCCAAGTCGAGAGGCCGTGGGATTGAGAGTCCAAAGAAATCTACTGAAAATAGGTATAAAATATAGTTTTCATTTTTTATGAAAAGAAATCGACGGCCTCTCGACCATAGTGACGGGTCTTGCAAAATGTAGGACCCAAACTTCCTCTCGAGAGGCTGTCACCTTGGTCAAAAAGTGTTGCCATGTAAGCATTTTGAAGGTCCACGGCCTTTGGACTTTGGCCTCTAGTGTGAAGGGTCGAGAGGCCGAAACCATGGTTTCTTGCAATTTGATTGGTGGAAACCGACGGCCTCTCGACCTTCGGCCATAGTGTGAAGCGGCCCTAAATAAACACTTCATTTTCAAGAGTTATCCAGAGTTACAGCTAAGTAGTATAAACAAGTTGTAAAAGTAAATATGGGGTAAATATTAAGGTAGAGATTCCATGACTAACCCCTTGTTAAATTAGTATTTCCGGCTTTCGCTAAGTCAAGATTTTGAGCTTTCCCTAAGTCAAAATTATGAGCTTTCATTAGAGAATTATTAATGTGTGATGCAAGCATGGTGTAAGATATAGTTGGTCAAACTATTGGGCTACTGGAATTGTGAGGCTGAAATTGTCTGACCTAGTTCCTTGCTTGCTTGTTTGCCCTCCTCCAGGCCACTTGTCGCTGGGCGGGGTTTAGTTGTTGTTTCTCGGTTTCTTCCGTCTGCACTGAAATTGTGTTTCATTTGTTTCAAAAATATTTAAATTAAGATTGTCTGACCTTTATGTGACTCAGACATAACATTCAGTAGCCTTCATGCCCACTGCCTTACCTTCGTATACTCTCCTCGTCACTTTGAGCCTCCACCTGTCCACCTAGCTACTGATGAAATATTGTTGGATGTGGAATATTCCACACCATGGCTACTCTAGAGCCAAGGAGTGACAGTGCATGCTACTAAATGTTATGAAAGTGGCCACAATTTGGGGGTTGGGTTTTGGATTCTTAGTGTAAAGACTTGATGAGCTAAAGAGTACACTACACTAATTATCCCATTTAGTGAGGGAGGGTTTATAATAGGCGTGGAAAATTAGTGAAGGTGATAATAAATATCAATATGATGTAAAATTAACTTGATATGAAGATTTCATTCACTTAGTAAAAATTTCAGCCCTCACTAATTTTGAGATTTGGCAAAATAGTGTGTGCCTTGGGAATTTGTATCACACGCACTAAATGAGATAATTAGTGTACTACACTTCTCAATCTATTGTAGTTTCTTTCATATGTTACCTGGTGACTGCCCTCACGGCAATGATCATGCAAAAAGTAAAAAACCATGGTCCTTTTAATTCATGGGAGGAAATTTTTCTACCTAACTATGAATTTTTGTATGTAATATAGGATGCTTTAAATTCAGTTCAAGAATCTAATTGAAATATACATAAAATATTCTAAAATGTACCTCGAATATTTCAATTATGTGAGAGCCCCATTCAAATAACTTCTTAACTCACGTGGTTACACTAAATATATGTTAGTGAACCTTGAGTGACTCTCTAACCACAAGTAATGAAAAACAATTTGCCATAAGATGTATCCAATTGAGAAATGAAATCATGACAAAACGCCAGCTGGCAAGATCATGTGCCATAATACTTCTATAGGGAATACTCCATTAATCCCACAGACCCATGATCTTAGGTGGCACCTTATTATTACATTTGGCCTCAGGAAGGGTGCACCAACTAATTTTTTTAATGTCACTTCCTCACTCCTGCTACTCCCAACTACCTCTTTAATGTCACTTCCTCACTTCTACAACCTCAACTACTTCTTTAATGTCACCCTTTCACTCCTACAACTACTACTTTAACATTTCTCACTTTCTCACTCTTGCAACCCAACGACTTCTTTAACTCCTAAACGTACCAACCCTTTGAACACAAGTAGATGCTAGTCTCAAAAATAGATATTAACATGGATGAGGTGTACATGAAAGGACCATTGCAAGCATAAAATCTATCCAAAGTTTTTGACATACTTGCAATTAGAGGCCTCTCTAATATTATTAACAACTCCTCATCACAAGAGATTTATTGTGAGTGATAGAGAATTTAATAGGCTTACAAAGATAACTTGGATGAAAGTCATCTGAGGTTGTATGAGGAAGTTGGAAGGCTTTGAATATGTTCGTGATCCAGTTTCTGAATGCTGGGACGTTCAGAGGTTAATGTCCCGTTTTCTCATTCTTCAAACCTAAACTGCTTCTGTAATATTACTTACTCCCTCCTTTGACTTCGTCTACTTTTTTAATGTTGTTTTTACATGCAACATTATGTGTAGGGTAAGCTGCTCCATGACGACTTAAATTACAAGATGAAGTGGCTTATAAAAGACAAATTTTTCATAATGAACTTAGGAAAATGTATTACTTGATACTCAAAGCGTGGCTTACATAGGTTTCAATGCTTCAACTACATGAAGTCGATTGTATCCTAGTTTATGTTTCCTCACTCTTGCAACAGAGGTTATGGCTAGGAAGATGAAACACCCCAATGAAAATTTGGGCATTCTAAATTGACGCTAATCCGGGAGCTAATCAATGACAAATATCACAAACTACACTGTAACAAAAGGAATCCATGAAGTTGTGGAATTTACCCAATGACCTCTATGGGTAAACAAACCTCTTCTTGCTAAAGGAAGGGAATTTTCAACAAAAAACCCCAAAAAATTCTCTAGCATTGTTACGAACTATTGGTTATTGAGTATTGAATATTAGTTTGAGTCACAGTCTACTTCCATTTGAAAAGACTTCCAAAAAGAGGAACCAAAAAAAAACCTCACTGACCATGTCCTTAACCGCTAGAGGACCAAGGATTTATGATTTTAAAATAAAAAATTCAATTGATCATATTGTGAAAGATACAATTCAAATGAGACCAAATTTTATATCATTGGAATCAATGAAGATATTGCATGTGTTGATTGAAAAAAACATTAAATTTGAACAAAAGGAACTTCACATAAAACCTACCCAAAAAACTATCAAGAAAAACACGAGGCCCAATTTGAGCTTCTTGATCTTTTACTGGTGAAGCATAGATCGACGAACTACCCTCATGAGACTCTTTATTGGTGTTGGCCTTCAGGTGGAGTGAACTACTGTATGGTGCAAAATTGAGGTACGGGGTGTGGGACCCAAAATATTTCGAGAATATTCACTATCGTATTCCAAGTTATTCCCTAGATTCCAAATTTTAAACCCTAAATCTCATATTCAAAACCCCAAAATCCCCAAAATCCTAAACCCTAACCCTAAATCCCAAACCCTAACCGTATATTGTCACGTGGTAGTTCTGACTGAATAAATAGTCCAAGAATATTTCAAGAATATTCCGCACCCGCAACCTGGAACTTACCCGGTTACTCCAATTCTGCACCATGCCAGAGCCGGCCCCCTTTAGGCCGGCCTTATGACTATTATTACCATACTATTAAGGTACAGACACCTATAACCGACAACTTAAGCATTTCAGCATATCAAAACTTGGGTTATCGATAAGGAGATAATTTTCGTTCGTAGGAAAATAAGGTTCATGAAGAATGAGCATTTTTCCATGAATTATCTCCCAATATTGAAATTTGTATAATTTTTCAAAGTGAAAAGTACTTCAGAACCCATAACCGACATATACAAATGAGGTACATTTGTTCTTTCACAATCTAGGAATTAGGATATATCGGTTATTGGTCACCTGTCGGTTATGGGTGTCTCTACCTTATCCTCTACATTAATTAAAGTGCACCTAGCCATTCTGTACATGGGCAGAGTGTCACTTGAATCTCTTGCATGTGATGTACAGATGCCAGCTTTGCACAGTTGGTTTCATGTCATCCTGCAATAACTGAAGTCACAGTAATTGAAAGAGGCATTAATTTTTATATCTGAACGAAAAAATAATAATTCCCCTCAATATTCAGTGAGACAGAGCCCGGCCATTGACTTCAAGTAAAAACCTAAACTTACGCATGAAACACTGTCATAGTGTACACGGTAGTGACCGTACCTACCCAACAGACAAATTTAAAATGGATTGTCTGATGGTATTAAAATGAGTCCATGTCTCGTACAGTCGTACGGCATTTGAAGATTGCCAGATAAATTACTTGTGGCTCTGAGTTACATTTGTACTCATGGGCCATTCACATACACCAATGCTGCCGCATGCATGCGGCAGGTAACTTTGAGGGAATCTGTTGTCAACCAAGAAATATAAAATACGCAATTAAAATTTACTCTAATTCATGATAGAAAGGAACGCAAAGCAAAAAAAGAGTATACCTCTACTTATAGCACAACGATGTTGTTGCACAGTGCTTGAACAGTAGCTGCAATAAGAAAAGACAAGGCTTTGAACATTTGTTTGTTTCTCGGTTTTACCTTCCTCCATTTCGGGAATGCAAATGTTGGTGTGAATGGACCATGACTTAGCTCAATGATGAGAAGCTACATTGATTATGGATATTAGTGTGTGTGACACTAATTTCAATAATTTGGGGTTTTCGAGCTAAATTTTTATTATGTGACGCTCATTCATGTCTTTAACCCATGTTTCTATCAAAATTAGTGTGTGTTTGTTAAATATGAAAATGAAAGGATTTCAAATAGTTTTATTTAAAGAAATTGATTTTGTATTTGAAATCATACATAAAAGGAAATTTTCTTCCAAGTCAATTCTCACCACATGATTGTATACAACCCTCTACACATTGAGATTTACAACTTTTTTTGTATATCAACTCCATTTTTGTGATTCATCAAACATTTTATAACACATTTGAAATCTGGGAAGGATCTAGATGTTAAAGGGTTAATAAAAACTTGAAAATTTTGTCAAGAAATCTGATTTTCAAAAGAAGAGTTTATAAAGATTACCAAAGAATTCGATTTTTGAATTTATGCATTGTTGACATGTCAATCGCCGTGTGTACCTTGGGCACAAGTACCGTGCACCTTGTTGATCGGTTTATTTGCATCGAAGTGCACAGTGACTCGTTGTGTACAATTATTAGCATGTCGACAATATTTCATGTGAGTCACTGTCCAAGAAGACATTAGATATTAGTTACAGGTCAGCCCATTGATTTTTCTAAATAGCTGGTTGAATCTCAACAATAGAGGCAAAACATCGGACTAAATGATTAAAAATTAGTTATATTAAATATTCACAGACGAAACATATGGGATAATTATATTCTTTAAAAACCAATTGCTTTTAGAAAATATAGGAAATTGACTTGTTGGCTGAAAAAATATCCCGAACAGTGATGTGAGTCATGTTTATTCAACATACCTTGTTTCACCAAAGATACTTCCTTCTGCATGGGGATGGTATAAATTAATTGGCAAGAAAGATCACAAGCAACCAACAGGAATTTGCATCAGAAATGGGAGTAGAAAAGAAGAGCTGCATGATAAGTTGCCATGGTCTCGTGAGTCTCAAGTTCACCATAACATTCAGTAGCCTTTGAGGAAGGCTGTCTTTTAGTTTCATTCACTTTTATAGATGGAGTGTCCAATGATCTGTAATTGAATGGGTTATTGAATCAAATAAAAAATTACAAGATATTATTGAATTGTGACTAAGTAAGTGCTTTCGATTATTGTTCACCATGGTTAATTGCCCTTGCTTAATGCCACATGTCCCCATAGCTTACTAATGTGATGTAGAATATTCCACATCATTATGTTGGAAGGAAAGCAACAGTGAAAGAGGTTACTAAATCTTATGACTGATATGGGTCATGTTGTCAAGGGATTCTAACGCAATTTATATTCTACTTGCATAAGGTTCTTTAGCCCTTGCCTCGGTTCACCTTTTTGCTCTCACTACATGAAAGATAAAAAATTCAGAACATGTGATTATTGGAGCGGGGCTATTGTGGACTTCCAACTCTCTATCCTCATTTTTGAACTAAAGAATTATGTGGCATGTCCAATATTCTAAAAATCTGCTATAGCGATTCTCTTGCAACAATTCGTATTCCTGGGTACAACTTACAAAGGTTGAAGAACCTCATGCCTTTTGTTCCATATTAACCCTTTACTGCTCATGTAACTAGTAAGTGGTCACTTATAAAATTCACAATAATTATGTGTGATTCCGTTCTTGACATGAAAGATTGCAATGGTGAGACCGTATTGACACATGTCATTATTGAATAGCTTGACTTTCAATTTTTTTTAATCTAACCCTAAATCTATTTAACTTTATAGTCACGCCCTCCAAAATCTCATTTTTGAGTGTGCATGATACTATTCAAAGACACACTATAATGTTCCAATCCAGCATTCCAATCTTACTAAGATTTAATTAACATTTGTTTGATTAAACTATGCTTACATTTATATGGTTGAATACTATTAATTGTATACCTAATTTCAAGAGAGAACCCTAGTTTTAATTAATTTCACACTATTGGATTAGTTAAGTCGTCTATTTTTTAATTACATAAAGCTTAATATATGACAAAGGAGTATAGTATAAGTATCTAAAGTAAGTGATAAAATAAGAATTCTAGCTTAGAAAATGTTGAAGTATTCACTAATGAGATGTTTTTCTTTCGTAAAGAAATAGAAATATTGTAGAATGGTAAATTATTTGAATTTTTTTCTTAAACTTAAATTTATTTAAAAAGTAAATAATTGAAATCTATGACTAATATACAAGTTCACCTATGATTTTTGGATAGCACTCTGTTGGTTTTTGGATTCATGAAATGGGGTTTCTAAGATATCTACAAATCAGTCAAAAGGTATGTGGAGTACTTATTGGCTATGGGTACTTCTACCTTAGTTACTACATTTTTTTGAATCTGATACAACATGGAAGCTTAGAGCGTCTTTGCAATTTCAGCAAATTGTCTCTTACCGCTATTTTCTATAGCAAGAGTTGGGAGGGTTCATTTTCAATGGTCAACATCAAGAAAATGGTATAGTAGAGTTGTTTACAAAATGGCTAAGGCCTCTAGCAGTTTAGAGCTCCCATTTAAGATTTTCAACTTATTGCATGTGGAAGGGGCGCAGATGGAATGAGAGGAGCAACATAGAAGAACAAAATGCAAAGGCTAATGGGCTCTACCTCTTGCCAACTAAGCCTTTTCACATGTGGAGTGATTGCCCTCATACAACCTACATGTATAGGGGCCATATTTAGCCAAACCACAACAGATGCTCTTACTCTTAGATAGATAATACTATTACAACTAGGGGGCTATAATTTTTTTAATCAAATTTTGTAAATTAAAGGTACGGAACGATGTTCTACAACTTTTGGAAATTTATAAGATATTAGAGTTAATCTATAAATTATGAGTCATAGTGTCTTTTTTGCTTGGATTCCTTTTGATAAGTTTTTATTTTTTTCCTAAATTACATTTATTTAAGTGTGTATCTAACTTTGTGTTTTTCTTGAAATGACAAGAAGTCATAATTGCAAGAATAACCACATGCAATCTATTAGCATTTTCTTTTTGTTTATTTATTTATTTTGATTGAAGGCAGTCTCATTATAGGAAATCTGAGCAAAAATAAGAGACCAAATTATTTTTTGAACTTCAATAGTTGCTAAAATATATTTGGTCTCTTGTTATTTTCTAATAATTATTATTTTTATCAAAAGTAAAATGTTTAAAAAATGCCTTTAATTCCATTGAATGCATGAATCTAAAGTGAATACTAAAAGAAAAAAAACACGCAGTGTGACTTATAAATTAACTCTATTTTAGATTATTCTTTTAAATATCTATTTTTAATTATGGATTGCAAACCTTATTTTCTACCACCCTTTGATATTACTGTAAGTGTATTACATTTGTATATGAGCAATTGCTTGAACAAAAAGTACTAATATTTACAACACCTCTTTAGACATTCTCAAGACTATTTATAAAAAACTTCAACCTTTGGAAAATGCAAAAGGATCAAATTTGACCTTCAATGTTATTTTGAAAACTTAACACCTAAATGACTGATCGACTATTTTCAAATGGTCGGAGCCCAAATAGCAATGACTGCCCCATAGTCAAAAAATGACATTTTTCAAGTTTTGATTTTGTGGAAATTGGAGGTAGAAATCATGTTCTAGTGTTGTTTGATACGTTTCATTTGCAATATTGAGGTTAATTAAGGAAATTTTCAAAGACAAAGACCTCAACATTGTCTTAGTGTTATAAAGATTACTATTTAACCCCTAAATGACGGAGGGGGTAAGGGCAAAACATAAATGTGTTATAAAAAATTACTTCTTCAACTTTGATGAAGTTTGGTCCAAAAGAGAAAATGAGGAGCTTGATGTTTAGTAATTTTCCATACGGTCAAATATCAAAAAATAGCTTTTTATCATCTCATAATGAATTTAGAAGCATTTAACTTCAAATATTTATAAGAATCACAAATTTTATTTTTAGAATTTGAAATTTTGTATGATTTGTTAAAACTAAACATTCTATTCTAAAATCTAAAATTGCAATTTTTTCAACGGAGAGAACATCATTACTTTCCCCAAATAGTAAGTTTTCTAACATTAGACAATGTAGAAGTGTTTTTCTTTGAAAATTTCTCCCGGGTGGAGTTTAATTCGGATTGACATGATTCAAATTGGGTTGGAAAGTAGACTTGATTACCTATTTTAAAATATTTTTTATTTTCTATAAAAATGTTTTTTTCTATTTCGGGCAGCCCATAAAAAAGGGCAGAGACCATAAAATGGTTGATCCGTCACTTAGGGGTTAAAGAAACTAATGAAGTTTTCTTATTTGAAAATTTTCCCTTTTAAAATTTTAGAATACAATGTCTAATTTTAACCAACCTTACCAAATTCAAATTCTAAAAACAAAATTTTGTAATTTTAATGAATTTTAAATGATAAATGCTTTGAGATTCATTAAATAAATATTTAAAACTATATTTGGAAGTTTGACTGTATGGATAATTACTAAACAACATGCTTCTCATTTTCTCTTTTGGACCAAACTTCATCAAATTTGTAGAAGTAACACTTTATAACACATCTAGATTTTGTGCTTATCTTGTTGTCATTAATGGGCTAATCAAATCAAGTTTATAATCACATAATGAGCCTGCAAAAAACCATCTTATTTTTTTGAAAAACCAAATTTTGCCTTCTAACTCTTCATCATTAATTTCATTATGAAAATTTGAAGAGTTATTGTACTCTATCTAAAACCAAATTAGGTCTATCAAATCAAAGCCTTTTTGAATATAAATTCGATTCAACTTCAAATTTTCAAAATCTTGCAATTGAGAATGATTGAAGGCTTCTCTCATGTTGATGATAAGAAACTTTGAACGTCACAAGATACTAAAAATTTCTATTTAATCCTAATACAGCTATGAGTGGTACTCAGTGCTATAACTATATAAAACATTATAAATTAGGTGATGTAAAAATATAACTTCATAATGATAAATGACATGTTGAGCCATAAAATTAAAAAATTATGTTATTTCAATGATAAGGCTATATTTTCTAAACATAACTTGAAGGTTGGATCTTATTCAATTGAGTGTCTTATATAAAGCTCGGGGAGTGCACTCCATTGTCAAGTTGAACACCACGTGCGATAAAACAAAATCTACTTTTTACATAAAGAACCACCAAAATGAATCAAAATTTTATCAAAATTTTATCAATTTTTTTTCATGAGTAGATAAAATCACAATCTATTACATAGTAAAAAATGGTAACCAAATTTGATGATTTGCATTTTTCATAAAACATACCGTTTTTAACTAGATTGACGCCAAATTGAACTAAAACAATTACTACAAAAAATGAAAATGATGAAAAATTTCAAAAGAATGTACAAAAGATATTATCAATGATTATGTATATGTAGAAAAAATATCATAATTATTAAAACTATCTAAGGCATATAATATAGGGTAGCAAATTTTGATCGCACGTGGTTATGAAACGTAAAGGGGTGTGATCTCCCCGAGATATAAAGATGCCATAACATTAAAGAAAAATAAAACTTTGATTTAAAATAACATTGATTTTTATATCCTATTTTCGTTTACCATTTTCCCAAAAAGATGCTCTTTTGAGGTTACATTATAATTTTATGTTTGTTTAATCTTTGATTTTGAGTACCAAAAATTGAGAATTAGAAATTGAATATGGTATGATGCAATTGAGGAAGGCTTAAATAATCTAGTCTAATTTTGACATGCTGTCATTGAGAAGAACGACATTATAGAATTTTGTATATTCACAATCAATTAGGACTATATTGAAGATAGCAATCAAGATTGTATTGAAAGGTACAGTCATTAGAAATAGGTTTGTTCAAATTGAACCTGGTGTTTTTTTTTTTTTGTTTCTTTCTTTTACAACTTTTAATAGATCCCATATTGACTTCTTTTTGTTCAAATTTATTTGATTCACTATTCCACATTAAATCTAATGATATAAAATTTGGTACCATTTTCTAAGATTTTTTTTTGCAAAAAATGTTTCTTAAAAACTTGGGCTTTTCTTTTTATAATTATTTTTTCCGATCATGACGGCCGGGTACGATATATTGTTCACAACTTCACAATACGATGGATTGAATTTGTCATTTTAAAACTATGAAGCCTTGGTCCTTCAAGAGTTAAAAGTAGAAAGTACTCACGTTGAAATGTCCATTCTGAAATCTATGAATCGGAATTGTTACATCTACGAAAATACATTCCGAAATCTACGAATCGAAATTGTTACATCTACGAAAACAAATGTCAGAGGGCTTCGTCTCTCGCACATGTCCAGAGGTTCCTCAATGTTATGGTGCTGCCGCGCGTTTTATCTTGTGCGCAAATTGTCGGTCCCTTCTCAGCCCGCATCGTCAGCCGCGCATGCGCATCGCCACTTCATACTCTGGCTCTCGCTTTTTCCAATGAAAGTTGACTGGTCCGATTTGGCCTAGAATCAAGGTAGTATCAAGGGCTAACTTCTGGGAGGAAGAATTGGTCCAAATGATCGTATCTATTGTTAGTATCGACTCCTTTCCTTGATTGGTTGATTGATTGATGAATCGTCATCGAGAATGGAGAGGAGCCTGTGAACGATACATGTGTTGTGGTATTCTTGATGGAGTTTTTTTCGTCGCTCTGATTCTGATGCAGAGGATAATTAGGTGAATTGTGTGTTCTAACGGTGCTCGAGTTTTGGAAGTGCTAAGGTCGTGGAAATGCGATACTATAGAAGCTTTCTTGATTTTTAAAAGGTTCTAGTGGACGTTTTTCTCGTCTTCTTGTTTGAGCTATGGTAGTGTATGTCCGATGGTTATTAGTTTGCGAAAGAAACGAAGCAAAGAGAGTCTGATTTCAGGTTTGGAGTACGGGAGAAGGCTCGTTTTTCGACTTGAAGATGGGAGAAGGCTAGTGTATATGTTTGTCTAATTTTCTTGGATGTTTGCAATAAACTATTTCACCATTTGATTTCTTACGAAGCACCTCCTATCGGAGCTTTGTTGATTTTGATAGGTTCTAGTGGACGTCTGTCTCCTCTTCTTCATTGAACTGCGGTAGTTTTGTTTTGTTTTGTTTTGTTTTGTCGGGGAGCAAATGAACTACGGTAGTGTACGTTTGAAGGTTTGGTTGTATGCGTGATTTAGGAGTACATGATTGGTTTTATTTTTCGACTTGAGGAAGGGAGGAGTCTAGTAGCATAAGTTTGTCTGATTGTTATTCATCAATAAGCTATTTCTTTATTTGATTTCTTGCAAGTATCTCCTTGGAATGATATCTCGATTGTTTCTTATAGACGAGGGTGAGAAAGTACTGCACGAGTATTAAATTATGAAACGCGGGGGGTCGATTGAACTGCTTTAAACGATCTGACATCATCAATTTTTGCAGGGAGTATTGCAAACGGAACTAGAGGAACAGAGAAGTTGCGGGCTGTCTTTGAAGCCGATTTGAGGAACTGAAAACTAGTGCAGGATGACGAAAGTGGAGAGATACATCGTGAAGGTGGAGGAAGGTGTGCCTGCCACCGAGGATGCTCCATCTAAAGGGCCAGTCTACAGAAGCCTCTTCGCTAAAGATGGATTTCCTCCTCTTCCTGAAGGACTCGCGACTTGTTGGGACCTTTTCGCGTACGTGTCTCCCTTCCTCTTTTCCTCGCGAAACTCCCTGCCATTTCCACGATCTTCTTGCTTGTGCACAGATTTTCACCGCCAACCAGTCTTTTTCCACCTCGTTGTCCACTCTATTCTTTAAATTTAGTTCGCCTTTTCACGAACAAGCCTCACTTGTTCGTTCCACCCTGCATTAGATGTTAAGGTTAGGCATCTTTGGAGCCTGCAACTATTTCTTCGTCATGTATATTCTCAGAGCGATAACTCCTATTCTTGCTGTTCAAAATTTTTCAACGAGTGAGCTTGTTTACTATTGTATATCATTAGCATTATGGCACTCTTTAATCAGGATAACTTTATGACCAGGTGCACTCGATGATCCTCGATTGTGGAATGATTTTAGTAGAAGCTGTTCAATGCGCATGATATGGTCACTTGACATAGCATATTGAACAAGTTTGAATGTAGCTAGGCACAGGAATTAAAGTTTAGAATTGAAGTGAAACCGTTGTGTCGGTCTCAACTTCATATGATTCGCGGAAGTTGAGACCGACTTTAGTGGATGAATTACTCCACGCTAGGCGATATCATCATCACTGAATTGTTTAGTATACTACAATGTTTTTGGCTCATCCAATTGCACCGTAAGGTGCTGTTATGCGGGAACCAGTGGGGATTTACGAAAATTGATAAATGACATTTTCTGAACATGCGATTTATGCAGTCGATCTGTTAAACGTGCTCCGAACAACAACATGCTTGGAGTTCGCGAGATGAAGGATGGAAAAGTAAGTGTTTAATTTAATATGCTGAAGAATATGACCGTTCTCTATATTAGGTAATCGATCATCTTGTTTTGCCCTTTGTCGACCCCTTCTAACTTTGGAAAATCTCCAAGTTGAAGAAAACTGTTTCTGCTGCCAGAAGTAATGGTGCTTACCTCATTGATGATGCATAAATTATATATGTAATAATGGGATTTTCTGATTGCAGGCAGGGAAATACTTGTGGCAAACCTACCAGCAAGTCTATGATAATGTTATCTGCATAGGTGCGGCAATGCGTCATGTGGGAGTTAATCCTGTAAGTTCAACCTCTATTTAATTATGGTCAAGTAGGGGAGTGCAGCTTATTATTCCAATGAAGTCATGGAATCGATTTCCATTTTTTTTTCCTTCCTGTAACAATTTGTGATTCACCTAGTTGATGGATAGCTTTGAATATGCCTCAGGAATAAGTATAAGAAATCTTTCACACGTCTCTGAATGGACGTTTGTTTTTGGTCAACTTGCCTGTGTGCAGAAGGGGCGATGCGGGATATATGGAATGAATTGTCCAGAATGGTTCACTACTATGGAGGTACATTTGTTCCAATATCTGTTGCATGCTGGTTTTCAGAATGTAGGCTTATTCATGTTTCCATCGACGTTTTCCACAATATATATTGCATTTTGATCGACAGTGATTGTTAAACGCTTTGTACTGGTGAAGACGCTTGGAAGACATCAGGGTTCTTGAGATTCTCTAGCTAATTGTTGCTGGTGTTCTGGATTTGTTGCAGGCTTGTAATGCGCATAGTGTAGTTTGTGTTCCTCTTTACGACACCCTTGGTATGCTTTTATCATGATATCATCCAACTTATGTACATGAGCAGAGACGATTTTACTGGTCGTATGCTATGTGAACTACCGGTATTAGTTATCCAAGACATATTAGTTATTCAAATTATGATTTTAGATTCTGGCTTTTGTGAAACCTCAGTGCATACAATTGCACCTCATTGGAGGCTAATTGCCGTGTTTCTTACAAGGATGTTTTCTTGGGTATTACAGGATTGACAGCAGTGGAATATATCTCAAATCATGCAGAAATTACAATTGCCTTCGTGCAAGAGGCCAAACTTCCTTTGGTAGGAACCAATTTCTGTGGAATATTTATCGTCGAAGTCTTTAATGTAGGCTGCCCTTCAACAGGATTCAGATTTTACGTAATGTTGCACAATCTGAACCAGCCTCTCAAACGGTTTTATTATGACCATGCAGATGATTAAATCGCTCCCCAACTGCACGGAGTTTTTGAAAAGTACGTTTCTGCACCCTCTCCTTCCTAGAAAATGAGTACATTGCGACAATCCTTGTTCGTGTAGATGTTCTGGTAGTCATTCTTAAGAACGTTGGTCTTCTCTTGTATTGCGTCTCGTTACGTATACTGCCATAATTTGTGACATTTGTAAGTAATCTGCAATGTTTTGATGTAACATTTGTACTCGTGCGAACTTGGAGGGTTGAGAATAACAAGTTTTACGACAGTAAGTTCGGATACCACCAAATTGGAAATAAGGTGTATCCGTCTGAATGTCGACTGGCCGTCTCCTGCTTACAAATCTGAATGATGCAGCCGTGGTTAGTTTTGGCAACATCACCGATGATCTGAAGTCTCAAGCTCAGGATGCGGGAGCCTCGATCTACTCGTGGGAGGAATTTTTGAATCTGGTGAGCTTATTCTTATTCTGGACTCCTGAATTCAATACAGTTTTGCTCTTAAATATGTAGAAGTGCTCCAGCCATGTGGGACCCTGCAATAAACTCCACTTTCTGTGTTACCTGTGTAAGCCGTTATGACTGTCTGGATGTCTGAATCATGCAATGATCTTCTTTTGATCTTATTGCAGAATGTGAAGCCGAGCAAAAAAAATTAATGTGCTGGTTTAATCCACTTATATGTTAGATTCTTCAAGCTATTTCTGTCCTATCCTTGCCCAGCATGTGATAATACTCCCTTGACAATCTCAACTTCAAGATTGGGTTGAAATTGAAAAATGATCAGGGAAATTAGGATTCAGTAGATCAGAGAAAGCTGAATAAGAAAATTTTGGATAGAGATTTCGGTCTTGGTTTTGACCATATTTCGCTGCTTTCTTAGGGACGCGCGCATCCTGTTGACTTGGCACCACCAATGAAAGAGGATCTATCTACGATCATGTACACTAGTGGGACGACAGGGGAGCCGAAAGGCGTGATGTTGACTCATGAAAATGTTTTGGTCACTATTGCGGGTCTTGATCACTATCTGAAATCTCTTAACGAAGTGGTGAGCGTCTAGTTCTTGACAATTTTCTTTCATGGATTTTTTGTGTGTACTAAAAATTTATTAACCGTTGTGTTCAGATGCATCTTTTTAATTATTCTTTCTTCTACTCCATCGGAACTTGCTTCATGAGTTAGTAAACCTACGCTTGTGGATAACGAAGATCTTACCTTTGTTGACCTTTTTAGCTCAAGTATGTTCAAAACTACATAACGCCTGAACTTTGCATTCCATCAAGACTTTAGGGTATTGACATTGGCCTCGTGCATGCAGATGGATTACAACGATGTTTACTTCTCATTCCTGCCTTTGGCCCACATCTTTGACAGAGTAGCTGAGGAGATGTTTGTTTTTGTTGGTGGCTCAATCGGATTCTGGCAAGGGGTATGTTTACAAAAGATTGAGAACATAAACAGACACTCTTGACAGGTTTGCTAATGTTCGAGTTCGTTTAGAGATATTCCGTCCCACAGGACTAAACTTCAAATGAATGGGTAGAGCAGTTCTTACTTGGATATTATTTTTGGTTGATGCAGGACATCAAGAAGGTACCTGAAGACATTGCAGAGTTGAAACCAACATTGTTTGTTGGTGTTCCCCGTGTCTTTGATAGACTCACTGCTGGTCAGCTCGCGCTTCTAGATTGTATTTCTATTTCTCATATGCGTAGAAGAGAAAGTCGATTACAGTACGGATCTACTTCCTTGTTTCAGCTTGACAATTTTGTGAATTAAGTGAATATTACGTTTTGACTTAATACAAGTCAGCAGACATAGGCGACTAGTGTTTTTTTAATCAATGATTGCAAGAACTTTGAGTAGACTAGAAGCTAAGTTTTTGGCCTAGAAACTAGTTGACTAATTTCAATGAAGTGTAATCAACTGAGAGTTGTTCAACATGGATAGTGGGTGATATAACTAAGCTGGCTATTGTCTGACATGGATATTCTGCTCCTGGTTATTTTTTTCAGGTATCCAAGGCAAGATTTCTGCCGCAGGTAAAATCAAGAGTCTGCTGTTCAATCTGGGTACCATCTGGTGAGTGTACCTATTTCGTTCAAAAGCATTTAATTATGAAAATTGTCGCATTGCATTTGCTTGTTGGAATTCGTTCTCCTGGTTACACTACCGTATCCGGAGATTCAATGCCTTGCTATTCGCTTTAAGTTGTCTTCTGCAATTTGGAGTAGTTGTCAGAATGAAATTGATGCATAGTTTTGAATTTACAGGAAGTTGATGTGGTTAAAGATGGGCTACAAACAAGACGTGGCATCCAAGCTTTTTGATAAGCTGTTATTCAATAAGGTTTGGTCGCTCTGTCTTTGGATAAGGTTTTTTATATTGCTGTGTTCTCCAGCTTTAGTATATAACTTATGTTGGTGTTTGGGCGATTAATAGGAGTAGTCACCGTTGAGTTCCCCTAGTATATTTGAACTTTATCGATGGCTCTTGGAACTTGTAGGTGAGAATGGGCCTTGGTGGACGTGTAAGGCTTGTTATTTCTGGAGCTGCACCGCTGTCTGGTCATGTAGAGGAGTTCTTACGGGTCATCATGTGTGCCCCTGTCTTGCAAGGTTATGGTATGCTCACGTTACACCTACTTCTTGGATCACATCTTCAGTCGGTTCACTGAGCTCTTCTTTATAGATTTGTTATGGTATTGATCACCTCTGTGTTTTCCCAGGCTTGACGGAGACATGTGCTGCCAGTTTCATCCAAGTTCCCGACGTCATCTCCATGAATGGAACTGTAGGTCCTCCGCTATGTAATATTGATGCAAGGCTAGAATCTGTTCCAGAATTGGGTTATGAGGCCTCCGAGGAGAATAATGCAAAACCACGAGGAGAAATATGCATTCGTGGGAATACAATATTTTCTGGATATTACAAACGCCCAGAGCTCACGGAGGAGGTTCTTGATGATGGTTGGTTTCATACAGGTACCTCTTCTATGTTCTCAAATCAATCATAGCAGCTTACTGCTTTATCTTCTGATGTTCGCTTTTTCCGTAGCTTTTGCTTAGGGGTTAATCTTTCCTGCAGCATCACAATTATTTCGCTGTTCTTTCTCAGATAGTGATTTGATACAATTTTGAATTCTCGTCAATTTAAGCAGTCCCGGTTATATGTAATTAACTCAATCAAGAATGCTATTAGGACTATTAATCCAAGCTAACACCGTCTTAGTGAAAGACAGTTTTCTATTTTGCCTAACAGGTTATTTGTGATATATGTATCAGGTGATATTGGAGAGTGGCAATCAGATGGTGCAATGAAGATTATTGATCGTAAAAAGAACATTTTTAAGCTTTCTCAAGGAGAATATGTTGCAGTTGAAAATCTCGAAAATTTGTACAATGAGTCTTCTTCTGTTGATGCGGTATGTGCACCACCTTTTATTCTTTTAAACGTAATCTAGGCTTCTCAGATTATGCTCATTTCGCCTGTAAAGTGATTTTCTCTGACACTATTGAACATATTAAACTAAACGTAATAAGTAGCGTAACTCTTACATGCATATTTACGTCACTTTGAGTTTTTCATAAGATTTTTGGTCCAGTTTTGGTTTTTTAGCGATGTTGTGGTAGTGCTTCCATGCAGTTCTCTCCCCTGTTCATTGAGTTCTAATGGATTTCTGTCTTTTGATGCGGGTAACTCGAGTACACAGATATGGGTTTATGGGAATAGCTTCGAATCATCTCTGGTGGCTGTAGTAGTCCCTAATCAACAAGCAATGGAAGATTGGGCTAGCTCCAATGGAGAGAAGGGAGACTTTGCCTCCTTATGCAAGAGCCCTAGGGCAAAGGAATTCATACTGTCAGAGCTGGCTGCCATGGGCAAGAAAAAAGGGGTGAGTGTCCTGATATACGGTAGCCTGGTCTAATGATGTTTGTTTCGTTAGGTTGCTCGTACATGGCAGTATGGGGTCAGAAGAGTCCTTCCAAATCACACTGCTCAAGGCATTCTGATTTGATTTGCATATAGCATGAAATTTAGATGTTTATTTGTAACCAACTGTAGATAAAAATCTGATAGAAACGAAGAGAATTCACTTGGATGATCTTGACATACAAACTTCCTGAAGCATGAGGTGAGGTTATCCGCAGCAGTGGCTATTCCTGTTGAGGGATCTTCCTTACCTGAATTCTGTGAAGTTAAAACCACTCCATTTAGTTCTTTTGAAATGATAAGATTTGCAAGCCTTGATTATGCGCAAGTAAGATGGTATTGGGAAATTTGTGTAAGGTCGTCTATTTGGCATGAGTACCTAGTCTTTCTGGATTATAGTGCTGAGCTCCTTCATGCACTGATGACAGGTGAAGGGATTTGAAGTCATTAGAGGGGTGCACTTGGATCCTCTCCCATTTGATTTGGAGCGTGATTTGGCTACTCCAACCTACAAGCTTAAACGACCGCAGCTTTTAAAATACTACCAGGTATTTGACTTGGGCTGAACACTGACACGGTAACATGCATGTGGATAAGAATCGCCGTGCATTTAATATCACTTAAAAAATACCACGTATGAACACACCATCATTTTGTGCACTACCTGTATGACAGAATTGTGTGGGTGATTCTTGAGAAGGATGAAAGCTTTCATCTGAGAGGAAGTTATATTTTAGGTGCTCTACGATTTTAGATTTATGGGCCAAGCCGTAAGTGGTAATAGCTGCTAACTGATATGTACAGTTGCATCCTTAAGGCTCAATGTTCACAAATTGACCGAGTAGGAAGCTTCCGATTCGACCCTCTGATTGGTGTTGGTATCATCTCTCTGATTGTGCAGAAGGAGATTGACGACCTATATGCAAAGATGAAGTCAAAGCAATGAAGGCCTAAATGACAGGATCTGAGACAGGTCCTCAAGTGATAGATGTATCTCCATCCCCTTTCCACTTACAGGTTAGCTCACGTATACTTTTATAACATGGTGGAAGTGTACAGACATAAATAGTGGCGACACCACACTGTTTCTATGATGTGTATCCACGAGTAGATAACCATGAGTAGAGCCGTTGCTTTGCAAGGCTGTTCTGTTTGTTTACCCTTTGTTACTCTGTCATGACGATTTTTGCACACCTGTTTAAACCTTGAATTTTCCCTTCCTGCAACATAATATTTTAGAGCAGTGTTAACTGCCCACCCTTTTTAGTTGCAGTGTGTTTGGCAGTAACTAATCCTGTCTATGATAGTTGGCTGAGTACCAACGCTTTCTTTCTTGAACTGAAGATCGTCTCATCTTTACCAAAGTGAGAAGATGTCAGAGGATTGGACCATCTTGGATAACCCTGTTTACTTGGTGAACCCAAGATGTTTGCATCTCTTGCAAGAATGTTATGAAGGTTGACGGATACATGTACTTTGGTTAGAAAATACATGTATGCATGTAAAATTTGTATTCAACATCAATACATTTGAGTACAGTTGTGTACAAACGATTGTGCTTGCGTTTTCAGGTGGATGGCATTGAGACATATTTTCACTATTCATTGTCAGACTTGGCCCCAGCAATGCAAGAATGTTCTTCATTCTACAATGTCCTTCCGTGTGCGAGTATGTAAAGTGTAAGGTAGAATGAGCTTAACCCCTAAGTGTCCTCGCCCCTCTCCAAATTCGTCATCATAAAATGCAACGTAGAGGGATATTTTGAACTTGATGTATGAATTAAAGTTGTACATTATTAATTTAAGATTCTATTCATACCATTGGATGTGCTAACGCTATCACCAATAGTTTTGTATAAATTTTGAAACTTGAAATTGAAAATTCTTTTGTAATTTGATTATGAATATGATATTGACAATTTGTACATGGAATTTGATGTGATTGGTTGAAATGTAATACTCCTATATAGTATATGCTACCCTTGATGCTTTCTTTCGAAGGTGAACACTATAAGGGCCTCCTTCCATGTAAGGGGGTAGTGGTAATAGGAGGATTCAAGAGTATAAATTTCATCGTACCCAAATGGGTGGAGCATGGGTGGTTCTTGAGACCTCAATTCTTATCTTCTAGTGCCTTCCACCCACTGCCCCCCTTACACGGAAGTCCGCCCTAACTACCTAATCTACAACCAAATATTGTTAATTTTTTTTTAACATGCTCTTCCCTCTTAGGACATTTTTAAGATACCCATACAATGAGGTCACGAGACCCCACCATGATTGGGTGAATCATGGTGGTAGCCACCGAACAATACTAGAATTCAAACCTTGGTCACCCCATTGGAATGCCACAGTCTGAACCACTATACCAATCTTCATAGGCTTTTTGTTAAGTATTTCTTCTGGATACTGTTTAAATGCACCATCATGGCACCATGTTTACATGCCTTGTAGTTCCTGATGAGTAGATCGTTGAAGATCATTAGCCCAAATCAATGCAAACGATTTATCTTTGCAGCCAGAAACACAATGTATTTCGAAGTAGCATTTGCTGGCTCCTAAAAATAAAATCACTGCTTTACACATTCTGGAACTACGGTAAAGACGAAACAAGGATAACGAAAATACTATTAAAAAACTGGTTTCCCCAATCACAGCGTGGCTCTCCATGCTGGCATCAGCCATATACCAAAAAAGCTGCGCTTTCGGACCCAATCCAGAGCACCCAATTGGCAATCCTGAGCAACCAATCAGCAATCAGTGATAGATATGGTCACTACATCTACGAGTTTCTAGAATCTGGTAGATCCACGAACCGACCCTAAAGCCACGGAATAGAGAGCCTTTGCCCGTGCAAAGCAGATAAGGTATCGAGATCGTTCTGCTCAATCCTGCTTGTTAATTTTTCTCCTACTTGCTGTTGTTGTTCCCCGAAGCGTTGCTCGATCGACGCAAGCTCCTGCTCGTCGCCATGGCTACCTGCGCTGCTGCCGCCGCCGCTGTGTCCTCCTCCCTCAGCGCCATCTCCTGCGAGGTACTGAAACAAACGCGACGGAATTTGGTGCAGTATTGCTCTGTTTCTCTTTGTTTCTTCAAATTCGTCGTCGGGAGGTTTTTGATGCTTAGCCTCTGTGTGTTCTTTGCCGCCTCTATTGCTTCTGAATAACTGGCATTTGAATTTGTGCTTTGGTGTCAGGCAATGTCAGAACGAACCTCTGTACGTGACATTTTGTTTATATAATTGTTTCGCATTTTGCGGTCTGCATTTCGAGTGTCAGATGCTCGTTCCTAAAGTCTTTGTGAGAAAAATGCGACTTAATTGGGCGGAGGATTTCTTTCTTTTACTCTTGTTTCTTTCAATTCGTCGTCGGGAGGTTTTTGATGCTTGGAGTGAGTGTTCCCTTTGCGCTTCTCTGTGTGTTCTTTGTCGCCTCTATTTCTTCTGAAGAACTGGCATTTGAATTTGTGCTTTGGTGTCAGGCAATGTCCGAAGGAAGCTCTGTACGTGACGTTTTGTTTATATAATTGTTTCGCATTTTGCGGTCCGCATTTCAATTTTCAGATGCTCGTTCCTATTGTCGTTGTGAGAAAAATGCGACTTTATTAGGCGGAGGATTTCTTTCTTTTACTCTTGTTTCGTTCAATTCGTCGTCGGGAGGTTTTTGATGCTTGGAGTGAGCGCTTCTCTGTGTGTTCTTTGTCGTCTCTATTGCTTGTGAAGAACTGGCATTTGAATGTGTGCTTTGGTGTCGAGCAACGTCCGAACGTAGCTCTGTACGTGACGTTTTTTTTTAATTGTTTCGCATTTCGAGTGTCAGATGTGAGAAAATTGCGACGGTACTAGGCGGAGGATTTCCTTCTTTTACTCTTTTTTCTTTCAATTTTTCCTCGGGAAGATTGATGCTTTCTTATACGTTTGAAGGAAGCTCAATCTTTGTATTTCTTGTCTTTGGCTTCTCTCCTGGGAGTATTTCCCGAGGGTTTGAATGTCTGAAGAAGTGGGATTGGAATTTGGACTGTGATGTTCGACGTGAATTTGTAACTGACACTTCGTTGAGTTTTAGGTAATGTTTGAATGTAGCCACTTAGGTGAGAGTTTTTTCAACATGAGGATTGTTTCGAATTTTCCGGTCCGGAGTATTCGATGCACGTTCTTGAAGCATTAGTGGAACAGATGAGACGTCATTTGGTGGATGTTTTCTTTCTCTTTCCTTGTTTCTTTCATTTACTCGTTGAGAAGAAAGAACAAAGTCATTGAAGTTCGAAGGGTGCATGCATGCTTCGTACAGAGGGTTTGAATGCATCTGGAGAATTGTGATTTGAGTTTGTGCTTTGGTGATTAGTGACTGACTCTTTGATGAGATTTAGACAAAATCATAATGTATCCTGTTGCGCCATGTTCTGAAATAAACGCGAAGTCAGTTGGTGGAGGATCTCCTATCTTCCCCCTTGTTTCTCTCAATTGCTCCACGGGAAAAGAAATGCGTTGCTAGAAGCGGGCTTGTGAATTTATGAGTTTTGAAGTCTGACTTGCCGTTCTCTGTTTGTGCCATGTTTCTTGTGCAGAGGTCTGCCTCTGGGAGCATTGCCAATGCGTCTGCATTCGTGGGGACTAAAGTTTCCATCTGCAAGGATTCCTCTGCTCTGTTAAGAGCCGTGAATGTGGTACGTGATATTCTGAACCAGTCATGCCTTCAGCAATAGCACTTAATCCGTCATCAGATGCTTAAACTAAGAATCTTGCATTCAACAGTTATTAATCGTCTATTTTGACCCACCAGTCAGTTCTGCTTGTTATAAAGTCTCTTTGATGCTTCGTCATTCCAGCTGTTTCTCCGTTAGAACCTGATGTGTCGTAGGGGTTAAGAAATGCTAGTTCTGATTCAGATGCAGGTTTTTTCTTCCAAGTCCAGGTCTCAGGGGTTTAGTGTTTATGAAATAATTTAAAAATATCTCATCCACTTGAATGCTTACACAAGAAGAGGACTCGGCATAAATGTAGTTGGAATCGCTGTTTTGTTTATGAGTTGTCTGTAAAATTGAAACATGATGCACTTCTGAGACTTAACTCGATTGCATCTACAGGCCGCTCCAAGACAGCCTTTGGTAGCGCCTGTTCGGGCTCAGAGTGTTGCAGCTCCGGCTGATACCAAGAACTCCACGGCATCCAAGAAAACTGACACCAAGCAGACTGTCATCATTACCGGGGCTTCTTCAGGTCTCGGTCTCGCCACCGCTAGAGTGCTTGCTGAATCTGGTAATTGGCACGTTATAATGGCGTGCCGGGACTTTCTTAAGGCCGAACGTGCCGCCAAGAAGGTGGGGATGCCCAAGGACAGCTACACCGTAATGCATTGTGACTTGTCTTCAACGAACAGTGTCAGGCAATTCGTGGATAACTTCCGGCGTTCAGGTCGTCCTCTGGATGTCCTTGTATGCAATGCTGCTGTCTATCTGCCCACTGCGAAGGAGCCCAGATACACTGCTGATGGATATGAGTTGAGTGTGGGCACAAACCATCTTGGCCACTTTCTGTTGGCGAATCTGCTGCTGGAGGATATCCAGCATAAAGAAAACAACAACCAGAGGCGGGTGATTATCGTGGGTTCAATTACAGGTATTTTTGCAACAAATTCTCTTAGTAACCGAATTATCACCTCAATCTTTTGCACAAATGTGCTCTTCCGAATGGTTGATTGTGCAGAAATATGATTCATTTGTCATATGTGTTGCAACCGACTCGTGACAAGGGCATAAAATGGAGTCAATTCAAATACCTCTTTCACGCTTACGTTGGGAAAAAATATTTTATCCACATGCCTATCTTTCAGTTCAGAAGAAACGGACATCATCAAGCTGTGTTTTTCCAAGATCACACGATGCTGGTTGATATGCAGGCTGTTTCGTCTTGAACAATAGATTGTGTCTAAGACTGACTTCGAAGTTGTGTCGACACATTTCAGGAAATACGAACACAATAGCAGGGAACGTTCCCCCTAAGGCCAACCTGGGTGACCTCCGAGGGCTTGCAGGTGGCCTTGATGGAGTACGGTCCTCCGTTATGATTGACGGAGGTGAGTTTGATGGTGCTAAAGCTTACAAAGACAGCAAGGTGTGCAACATGTTGATCATGCAGGAGATGCACCGCAGATTCCATGAGAAGACAGGTGTCGTTTTCTCATCACTGTACCCTGGGTGTATCGCAACAACAGGGCTCTTCCGTGAGCATTATCAACTCTTCCGAACTCTCTTCCCACCATTCCAGAAGTATATCACCAAAGGTTTCGTCTCAGAGGAAGACTCTGGCAAGAGATTAGCCCAGGTATTTTTGTAACCAGTATTGTCTTCTATCATTTCTGATTGTTTGTAGTCGAAATGGTCTAGCTCTCTGTTAAGTCCAGATTTGGTGGCATGAACCATACTTCCAGGCACTCAAAAAATGTTCCACTAGTTTCTTTATTTGTTAGAAGTATTGACTCTCAATATTCTTTCAGGTTGTGAGCGATCCCAACATGAACAAGTCTGGTGTGTACTGGAGCTGGAACAGCAACTCAAACTCATTTGAGAACGAGCTCTCAGAGGAAGCTAGTGATGCAGAGAAAGCCAAGAAGTTGTGGGATGTCAGTGAGAAGCTCCTTGGCTTAGCCTAGATTTCTAACCGTCGAAGTGTCTAATCAATCTGAGTGATAAATTATGGCTGTAGAAATAGGGTTCTAAGAATCTAATACGGTCCGCATCTAACGTATTTGACACCCACGGAGAATAGGCTGGAGAAAGTACAACTTCTAGTCCAAAATGGGTAGGCGTCTAGTGCATTATTGATGTCGAGACTTTCCAGTGAAGAAAAGGCAAATGTCCAGGTCTGTTCCGGTGGAAGTGCTTGAGACCCTATTACAGGAAACTGCACGAGGTGTGAGAATTTTGCGTCACGGCGTAGGCTAGTTTAGGATACTCTGTTTCTGATGGTGTTATGCACATGGATATAAGTGTTACACTAATATATTTTGCACTTTTTTGTGACTTTTTTAAAGATCCTTCATCTGCTCTCATCAGTTAAGAGTATCAATTTACGTGATTGCATATATCACTTCCATTTTAGAATGGCCTGTGTTGTTGAGCATACCTAAGCAGGCACATTCCATGGAGGGCTCTCTATTTTATGTACTCTAATGGTGAAACATAATGTTAATGTGGGATTTTAGCTTATTTCAACCAATGTTGGAATGATACATGAATCAAACATAGCATAATAGAGCAATGGGAGCTAACACCGTTTTGCAACAGGATCACATTCTAGTTACAATTAGAGACTTAGTTAACATGGCAATGATATGGTAGTCTCAAAATTAATGGAATACAAATAGCATTCTTCATTACTTACAAAACCCTCAATTGAGTGAAAGAAAATATTTGCTTCAATTCTTTTACCGTAGTAGGAAGGCAGGGTCGGCACTTTCATGTCGAATAATTAATTAAAGTTTGAAAAGTGGGGGTCGGCACTTTCAAAAATAATTATTAAAAATTCGGCTATTAATAACTAACATTGAATTTTACTAGCGGCTACACGTTTTCCTTCGTTTTTTGTCTACAATTTTTGTTGACTTCATTTTTGTTGACTTCATTTTTGTTGATTTCGAAAAAATACTTGATAAATTTATTTATTTTTTCGGCATTTTTTTAGGGAATTATTTTCTGCCGACACTGCCTTCCTACTACGGTATTCAAAGTGCAGAGAAAATTCACTGTTTAGAACACTGTAAAGTCAACTGAACAACAAAAACCTCAATTGAGTGAAAGATCTTTACTTCAATTCTTTAATTCACATAGCAGAAGAAATTCACCGACTGTAAAACACTGTAAGGTCAACTCAAGAACAAAAACCTCAATGGAGTGAAAGAAAATCTTTAATTACTTCAATTCTTTTATTCACAGTGCAGAGAAAATTCATTGTTAAGAACACTGTAAGGTCAAGTCAACAACAAAAGCTCAATGATCCATGGACGACATGAATCAAAGCTCAAAAGTCAACCAAGGTGCGTGGATGTCTAGGAGTGTCGTTGCCAGGGATAGAAGACGGCGGATGGTCCACCGGAGATCAAGTGCATGCCATCGTCGGTGGCTTTCCACAAGCAACTGGGGTAACAAGTGCGGCCGTCGTACAAGGTGAAGCTGCCCCAGACGCGGGGCACGGCGGCGTACACGCTGCACACCCAGAAGGCGGTTTCGTCCGGGTAGAAGAGGAATTTGTACGTTTGCTTGGGCGGCACGATGCTGACAGGGCGTTGCCCTTGCTCGGTGCTGCACTGGAAGAAGAGCTTGTTGTAGAAGTCGTTCTGGATGCCCATGGTGCCCCGCGGCCCCTGCGATGCTGCTGATGTCGCCAGCATCGTCATGGCCATCACCACCATCACAGCTTGTCGCACAGCCCCCATGATAGTGAAGGATGATGATGATACCATGTCTTTACTGCACATTGCATGATCAACCAAGATTTCATTGCTTAGTTTCAATTCATCCATAACCTCATAACATTCAGTAGAATGTTACAAGGTAGTGTTATTCTTGTATGTGGGTATGCTAAGCATAACATTCCGTAGCATGCATTGTCACTGCCTTAGCTTTACAGTAGATGGTGTGGAATATTCCACGTCCAACAACACTTCATCAGTAGCTAAATAGAGAGGTAGAGGCTCAAAGTGATGAGCAAGAACAAAAGGCAGTGGGCTCATCACCTTGAGCCTCCACCTCTCTATTTAGCTACTGATGAAGTGTTGTTGGATGGACGTGGAATATTCCACACCATCTACTGTAAAGCCAAGGCAGTGACAACGCATGCTACTGAATGTTATGCTTAGCATACCCACATACAAGAATGACACTACCTCATAACATTGAGTAGCCTTCATGTCCACTGCCTTTTGTTCATGCGCTCTGCTCATCACCTTGAGCCTCCACCTCTCCACTTAGCTACTGATGAAGTACTGTTGGATGTAGAATATTCCACACCATCCAATGTAGAACCAAGGTAGTGCTTCTGAATGTTATGCTTAGTATATCCACATACCGGTTTGTACAAAAATAAACACGAAATTTATTTTGCCATGTTTCACATAGATATTGGTTATAAC
The DNA here is from genome assembly GCA_022496805.1 of Pohlia nutans. Taxonomy (NCBI): domain Eukaryota; kingdom Viridiplantae; phylum Streptophyta; class Bryopsida; order Bryales; family Mniaceae; genus Pohlia; species Pohlia nutans. The sequence goes on along the minus strand of CM040095.1, from coordinate 14,722,637 downwards.
TCACAAAAGAGTTTAGGTGTGCAAGATAATTAAATAATTTTCCAAGGAATGCATAACATTCTATACAATCAGCCTTCTTTATCAAGGTTGTCATATTGAAGCATTAGATGTGTCCTTTTGGTGTAAACATGCTAATCCTTTTTGTTCTATTACGATAGGGCAAACACAGGGTTTCGTTAGAAATATCATGTTAACATGCTCTAATAAGATGTAGAAAGAGATGTAGAAAGCAGTTGGTAAGTACGAAAAGACAATTGTGATAACAAATGAATATGCTAATGAAATTTTGGAACGCATGGAGATGATAGAAGTATTTAGTACTAGTTTGAAAAGACAAGTAAGATGCTATACTAATAAGATTTTGAAATTTTGTGATAAACAAAGATGATAAGACATACAGCAATATAGGTGAATGAGAAGTAATTATAGCCAAAGGTTAATTATGTAAATAGTTGGAAGAGATGTAGCAAGCAATTGGTAAGTATGATAGCTACGGTTCACTCATTGCTTGAAAGACTAATTATAAACCTTCAAGATGAGTGATTTTTTTGGCATTTAAATGCCAAAAACCACCAAAAACAATTGGCGAGCATCATGCCTTAAGGAAAAATTTGAAGAAAAAATGGATGACGATGTCAGGTTGTTTCAATTTTTGAAAATAAAATAGACCAAATTGCAAGTTTTTAATGAAAGCCATCCAAATATTTGGATGAAAATATAGTTCTATCCAAAATATAGATGAATATGAAAACATTTAGCTACACTGTTATATTTTATATTGCCACTTTAGCACTTCTCCAAAAACCAAAAATAAAACCTACTCAAGATAGTTGATGGTTTTTAAAATTCAGATTTTAAAAGGAGATGAAACTAGTGACTATGAAAAAAAACAACCGCAATTCTCTAAAAGGAGGTGAATCTAACCGTGTGTGAACTAGTAAAAGTGTGAAAAGAGCAACCAATTCCCCTATTGTTCTTTTGGGTAGATTCTAACATCAATTCGACATAGCCCAACATAAAAGCATCTACCAATTTGGGGTATGAAAAGTGAAACACATGGTCTAACTTCACAAGTCTTTACGTCCAAAAAACTCTCTTAACACATGTAAATGGACTACTAGAAAAATCCTTTGAGATTCGAACAAAAAGTGATTAGCAAGACATTCAAGCAAGAAAAATATCTAAGTGTACAAGAGAAAGCTCCAAAGATCAATTCAGATCTGGGGAATCGAGAGGTTCAGTCTAGGGCTTAACATCTTGTGTTGAAGAGGTTCTAATGTGAATTTTTCACCCGCTCTTATGCTAATTTTAGCGTGTACTAACTTTTCTGATCCTCCTAGTCGTAGAATCTTTTCTTCAAGCTACTAATTCCATATACACATACATGGATCTCACAAACAAGACCTCTAACAAAAAAAAAGGAAGAATTGAAAATCAAGGATATTGCATCAGTGAAGTGAAAAGGAAGAACTGGAAACTAGAGAAATGACTCACAGAGAGGATGATGAGCACAAAGAGAGAGTTGAGAAGGAGAGAGTTAAGAAGAAGAGAATTGAGAATGAGAGAGTTTGTGGTCTGCATATTATACTCAACACTTGCGTTTTTGGTACGCTATCCCAAAATGGCGTCCCCCACCCTTTGCAGGGTCCTTCACAAATCCCCAACAATACCTCTTGCCAGTTCAATTTTGTATCCAACCCAACACTTTAAGATTCATGCACTACAAAGTTAGGAGCATTGGCGTCCTTTCAAACTCTCCCACGGTACCTCTAACATCGGCAAGAGATTACTACCATTGGACTTCAAGTGGGTGGTTGATATTAGCGAGTAGCTTGGAAGGTAGATGGGAGTGATGTCACCCCATTGTCTCATGCAAGATATTTTCCGTGACAACCATTCAAGATTCCAGGCATTTTCGCACATTTTGTGCCAATGTACCAATCCTTCAGTCACCATTTGTGCCAATGCACGATATAGTTGACGTAGATGGCACGAACTGAGCTAATAGCCATACTATGACCATACTATGACAGACTTACACATAAGAGTGGTAGAGTGACAGGTGTGTCAAGTCAACATCTCGGTTTCTTTTGGATGATATCTATATCCTCCAAATATACTCTAGTGAAGAGAAAATTCTTCCATAAACCACAGTTGGTAAATTTTCTCTTCAATTGTAGATTTGTAGGAATAGTTATTTACTATAATTAGAGTTTCAAAAATGATTCCGTGGGAATTCTTGCAAAATTTGGCTTCTATATCTTTTTGATCACAAGTGAAGAATAAAATAATACTTCATTTAATTTTCAAATTGTGATTTATCCCGGGTAATGCATGTGTTATTGAGCAAGGTCGAGAGTGATAACGGGAACAAGTGCTTGGACCGATATTACTACAATATAGAACATGTTAGAACTTTTCAATGTAGTTCTAAAGTGTTGGAATATGCTCGAATGAACCTAAATTGCCTAATATGACATTCTTGGTTAAAATGAAAGGTCCTACATCTATGTCTGTGTAACGTACCAACCAATAGTCATTCTCCCAGTTAATGCAATGATTCGTTTTCAATATTTTGAGGTAGTACAAGTTGGAGTTTTCACTAAAATGATGAAGCTACTTACATCCATGATTTGGATGACATATGTAAAATATGGATGAAATATATATATATATATACACATACATACATGTATATAATTATTTATATATCCAAAAACATGTACATTTATCCAAACAGTAGTGATATTACCCTTGCATTTTTATCCTTTTAAAGAGTATTTAGCATTTTTTTATGGTTACATTTTAATTAATAGTCCATTTTTGAACAATATATATTGTTTAGCAATTTAGCGATACATTTCTTGAAAAAATACACTGTGTTGGTGGTTTGATAAATTGAATATTTCAAGTTTTATTGATTATTCTCGTGATTATTACAAACATAGAGAAGAGTATATCTTTTTAATCTTATGTTCTAAAAAATCAAGATTATCTTAATTCTCTTGTTGTTTAACACAATTGGTCTTTGAAATGACTCTTATAAATACAAATAAGAGCTTAGAAAGAAGGAAATAGAGTCACATCTTCTAAACTAGCAATCAATTTCTTGCCCCAAAACTTCAAAGAGTGGATATAAGCTTTAAGTGAAGTGTTAGGATAGTAAAGTGTTCATTAATTGTTTGAATGTTGAAAGGATGTTATTGTGTTAACTTGTTAAGCTCTATTCAATGAGAAAGTATGTGAAAACTCTTTGATAAGTAAAAGCATATTGTATCAACTAAAGGAAGCAAGTCAAACAACAATCAAAAAAATACTTTAAAAGACAAAGATGAATATAATTTGTTGATTGTTGAAAGGTTGTTGGTTAAACACTTTCTAATGGGAAAATGAATAAAAGAGGATTTTATTTAGAAGTTCAAAAGTTGGGGAATTCCTCACTTTTTGTGCGAGTTTTGGAAAGTTGAAGAGCTTCTTCTTTTGGTGATATAAACAACCTTAGTTCATTGAAACATTTTCCACACTTTCTTGAAAAGAGAATGGAAACTTAAAAGGCAAATTAGGATTGTAGATGAGGGGGTGGAAAGCTTGACAACAAATTAGGGTTAAACAGTTGAAGGACCATTGTGGAAGGGTGTGTGTGCATGAACCATTGTGCTTTATATAATAGATTGTTGAATAGATTACAATTGAAGATTCCATTATGTATGATTTTGGAGATATACCGCACATAAAATAGTAGCCATTTACAAACTAAAATTACTTTTATTAATCATACAATTTTTTTTCATTGGAAATTTTTAGACTAAGCATTATCTAATCTATAGCCTTGAACTCATATACAAACCACTTGAGCCACATTTTTAGACTAAGCATTATGTAGTCCATCACCTTGAACCAACACAATAAACTACTTGAACCAACAACATGAAGTGAAAGCTACATAAGGGGGGACCGTGATTTATAATGCCAATGATTGTGGCCATTCCAAAGTTGCAAAACATTATCTAATCCATTACCTTGAGCCAAAAACACAAACCACTTGAACCGGCAATATGAATGTGTGCAAGCTACAGAAGGGGCCATCACTCACAATGCCAAAAAAAGTTGCCATTTCAAAGTTGCAAAGCATTATTTAGTCCATTACCTTAACCCCTAAAGGAGGTTGCATGCTAAAAAGAGTTGCAAGTGTTCTTCCAGATAGTATCGATAGAATGCAAACAAGAAAAATTGAGCCAAGTATACAACTTTTTTATTTAATAATATGTGACATGAAAAAAAAGATATGGCTACTCAAAGGACATTTTCTACATATTTTGAGTCGTGCACTTGAAATTGTTTAGCAAAATATGAGGTATACATAATTGTTTTATGATCGCACAACGGATGGAAATGCTCTTGAAAATCAACATATGTACAATGCATGAATATGCACAGTGCATGGATGTGCACCTCCTCAAAAAATCTCCCCTCCAAGTTCACACTTTTACAGCCCTTGGCATCAAGTCTATACTGATTCTACAAGCATATAAAATACCCCAACATCCTTTAGGGGTTAACATAACATTCAATGGCCTTCCAAGAGGTTGATTTTTAGTTCATCCACCTTTATATATGGAGTGACTAGTGTTTTGTAATTGAATGGACTATTGAATCAAATAAAAAATTACAAAACACTATTGAATTGTGATTGAGTGAGTGCTTGTAATTACTGCTCACCATGGTTGATTGCTCTTGCTTAATGCCATGCGCCCCTATAGCTACTCATTCGATGTGGGATATTCCACATCATTCTGTTGGGAGAAGGCAACACTCACAAAGGCTATTGAATGTTATGAAGCCAACTACACACAAAGCACTTGAGCCAACCACATGAATGTACGAAAGCTACGGAAGGGGCCATCACATACAATGCCAAAAAATGTTTCCACTTCAATAGAGTTAACCGAAAAGTCAGCTCAAAGAGAAAAGTTTTAGCAAACTCCTCTTGAACTCCTCTTGAACTCGTATTGAACAAAAACTAGTTCATGATGAGTTGGGAGACAATCTAAAGCAAGGCACTGTCATTATTCTCCACACCTTCTACCAAAGCTCCAAACCCATGACCCACAAGGGGACAAGCTATGACACGACACTCTTCAACCCAAGTATAGCTCAAAAAAGAGGTTAGAAGTAGAGCAAAAAGGAGGTTAGATGGGCTTCTTTTTGGTTAACTCAGATGTTGTCCATGACTCCAACCTCTGAATTGAGTTCTAAATTTAGGTGTTATACTGAAATAAAAGCATGTCAAGCACGACACAGAAATCCAATTGCCCTCCCATTTGGGAGAGGTCTTACAAGAGCGGAGATTTGAGGCCCAAAGAGCGGGCAACTTGACGAACTCCTTGCACAGCAGATTTGCCAGCTGCAATATGAGCTTCGTTCTCCTCCACTGGAACCACCTCTACCTGCGCGGTGAGCCCTACACTGGAGGCAGCCGCATTGGCAGCCAGCAAGCCGGTGACCAAGGCTTTCTCCTGTGAATAAATCAGCCCTTTTTTCAGTTGGCGAAATATAGCCAGAAATTAAAGTGAAATTAGTTTTAGAAAAAAGCCAAATTTGGACCCAAAACTCATTCCTTTATCGTCAAAATATTCATCCATTTGAGCAAATTTTCATTCAATTATGACAACTTCATCTGAAATCTAGTTGAAAGTGCTACTACAATGTTTGTTTCATTGCCATGAGGAATTTAGGACCCCACAGATTTTAAACGATTTCTGTGCAAGATCCGATATTTCATGGGTTCGTACATTTTTTGCACGGATTTTGCACGGATATTTGCGTTGATTCTGCATGGATTTTGCGCTAATTCTGCACAGATTTTGCACTTTGTTAGATATTGAAAAGAGTGAATGTAGAAGCCGTGCGGATTCAGTGCAAAATTAGCACAAAATTCGTGTGAAAGATGCACGAACCCATGAAATATCGAGCTTCGCACGGAAATCTTTAAAAATCAGTGAGGTCCTAGATTCCTGATGAGTTGTTTGAAAAATGAAAAATTGCAGAAATATCCTTGCCTGTGATAAACCCCGGGCTCCATGCGCAGCTCCGGGTCCTTGTTGTAACCAGTCACCCGCCATGAACACATTGTGGAAGCTGGTGGTAGTGGAGGGCATGTGTTGGTGGGAGCCTGGTCCAAATAGGGTTACTGCCCCTTTGAAACGCAGCACACTGCTGTCTATCACTTGAGCACCTTCAAATCCTGCCTCACACCTCGCCAAATACTCCTTCATCACCTGGTTCACACCCCCACCAGATTCTACAATCACATGAGAGAATGCCCACAACAAAATAATGAATAATTAATTTTCCAGATTTTGTATGGTGATACTTCAACAAGGACCAAAGATTCATTGTTTTAAAATGACAACTTTGATTGATCATATTGTGAAAAATATAATTCAGATAGGACCAGATTTTATATTGCTAGAACATTGCCCGTGTTGATAAAAACAAACAAGTTTGAATAAAAGGAAGTCTACATAGGATCTATTCAAAAGTGCTGTAATAAACATGAGGCCCAATTTGGACTTTAAGGATTAATTACGACTATGCAAGAATAGATTGTAAAAAATCTGTGTATGTAAGAACATGCCGCAACTCAAATGCCAACATGTTATAATTTCATGCAACACTTCACTGATATGCGGTAATTGGACAGCTCTTATGAACACTTCGGATACCTCTACATATACTTGACTCGACTGGGATGTCTAGAAGTGTCTACCCCAAATAGAATGAATAATTTTCATATGTCTCTTTTCATATAATCCTCAGTAAGGTGGGGAACCCAATGCGTTGATGTATATACTAGCTGAGTCAACCAAAAACAGGAGGAGTTGACGAGGAGTTTCCTCTCTATAATTATATTTTTTGACAATCATTGTTCATGAATAGTTTCAGGGTCGGGACTCTTGGCTTGGGGGAGCGTGTGGGAAGTCTCCTCTAGCATTGGAGAGGTTGCGAGTCCCACACCCTGTGGTGGCCCAGGGCCTTGCTTTAGATTATTCTCCAACTCACCATAGACTAGTTTTGCAATCTTTTTGAACTCAAAACGAGTCTAAGGTGAGTTTAAGGTTTCTTTCCACTTTGAGACACTCTTTTTGGTTAACTCTAGTATTGCGGTGAATGTTATCTAGTAATACATTGGTATATGGGCCAATGGTATTGGGTTCCCCAACTCCCTACTTGAAAATTTCAAAAACCATGTTTGACATTTATCCCCTAAGCCTCCCAGCGTCCAAAAACTAAATCACGAACAAATTCAAAGCCTTGCAACTTTCTCATACAACCTCAAATGACTTTCATCCAAGTTTCCTTTCAAAACCTATTAAATTCTTTACCAATTACAATAAATCTCTTGTAATGGGGAGCTGTTGATAATATTGGAGAGGCCTTCAACTACAAGTATGTCAAATTTTTGGGTAGATCTTATACTTAATATGGTCCTCTCATGTACACCTCATGTACATCTGGGCCATGCAAATATCTATTTTTGAGGCTAGCATCTACTTCTGTGCAAAGGGTTGGTACGTTTAGGGGTTATAGAATGCAACAAGAATAACCACATGTCACAATTCTACTAAACAGAATAAATTTATTCTTTGAAATGATGGACCCCAACGAGCTACTATTACTTATTACACATGTCTCATTCTCATTGGGTACCAGAACTTTCGAACCATTTCTTGGTCTCTCCTCTTAGTCCACTTTTCGGTAGCATTTATGAAATGAGTCAAGTCAATAAGCAAATTGGAAATCAGAGATGGAGAGCTTTACTTTCTTGATGACTGCGTCATCTGTCAGTGGAAGAAGCTGGTTAGCGTGATAGAAGTCGACCTCAAAAACACTTCCAGGCTCCTCGGCGAATTCATCCTGCAAGATGATGCAACCCATGGTATCTAAGAAAAATTCCCACCCAGACAATCCTCAGCAGGAGCACCCCTCTTATTCCTCAATGAATACATGGCTGTCAATCACTTGCTATGAGGCAAACTTAATCCTTGGAGGACAATCAAAACTCGCATAATGATACCTGCCAGCTCAGTTCAGTTTAACCCCTGAAGGACCAAGGATTCATGGTTTTAAAATGACAGATTAATCAAAAAATGAAATTTAGATGGGACCAGATTTTATATCACTGGAATCAATGAAGAACATTGCATATATTGATCAATAAACAAGCGGCTAGTCGCGAAGTCTCTGCCTTAATATTTATCCCAGATTACTTTTACAGCTTCATGCACGTAACTCCTGGTAACTCCTCAAAAACGGAGCATTTCCGTAGTCTCTCCCCTGTTGGGGCAGAGACAATAAATAAATTCTAACAAATGAAAGTCCACACGAGACCTAATCAAAACTGTCAAATAAAAATATGAGGCCCAATTTGGGCTTATGGGGTTAAAGAAAATAGATGTCGTACTTGTAGAGCATTCAAGTCGAAGAGTGTGGCCCCTGTGGTTGGCTCAAATCCAGCAAGCACGTTAGACGGGTTCTTCAATGGGACACGTCGATCAAGCCATAGCCGAGTTGCAAGTACATCAACAGTGCCCAGATTTGATACCGTTGCAAACTCAGCACGCCCTGCCAGGGCCGGAGATGAGGCTACAATCCTCTGTTTCAGGAACAGTTGGAAATGAGAATGAAAGAAATACTACAACTATGCAGTTCCTTTTACTAAATACCCTGGTAGTAAAGGAAAGGGATATTCAATTGGCATGGAACCTTACCTGCATTGCTTGAACTCCTACTGCAAACACCACTACATCAGCATCGTAGACTGTCCGTTCTCCACTACTGTCCACTGCACATCTTAAAAGCGGGTAAAAACATTTTATCTCCATAACTTGCGCACAATGATACTGGTCACTACATACCAAAAATGTGCACATCGAAGTTATTGAGCCTCGTGTTTTTTTTAGCAGTTTTGAGTAGGTCCTATGTGGACTTCCTTTTGTTCAAATTTATTTGTTCTTTTGACCAACACATACAATGTTCTTCACTGATTCTGGTGATGGAAAATTTGGTCCCATCTGAATTATATTTTTCACAATATGATCCATCAAATTTGTCATTTTAAAACCATGAAAGGAAGGAAAGGTAGAACAATCTGGAAATAAATGAGTAGCGTAAGACTTACCGGCAACGATTCCTGTGATCTTGTTGCTTTCAACTTCATGGATGACATCCACCACACGATTATTACCCAGCACGCAACACCCCTGAGACTTGATGAGCTCAAGCCAGGGCTTGAAAATGACCTCTGCTACCGAGCCTTTGCACCAACAAACGTCGAAGTCTGCTTGGTGAGCCAACACGTAGTAATACAATGCTCCAAGAGCTGCAGCCGCTGTTTAATATTTGCACAGAAAACAACCACAAGCAGTGAGTTGGTAAGCCACCAATGATGCCTTAGAGCATCCCCAATGCATTCACGGTAAAGCTCACTGCCTATCTTTTGACTGACCTAAAATTAGAGAGTAAAATTACCATCATTAGAAGCGCATCTAAGTAAACGTGAGATATTTCTCAAGAAAAGAAATTTGTAAAAATTTGACGTAGGTGAAATCCCTCAATGAACACACCACATTTTCAAAAATTTAGAGGGAGTACACCAAATCTTGCTTAAAAATGGAAAGATCCTCCCTTACTCCCTCTATATTTCTGAAATTTAGAGGGAGTGTGGGGGGATCTTTCCATTTTTAAGCAAGATTTGGTGTACTCCCTCTAAATTTTGAAAATGTGGTGTTTTCAATGGGACATTTCACCTACGTCCCAATTTCACAATTTTTTTTTCTTGAAGTGTAATTTCTGTAATATTAACTGCGCTTCTAATGTTGGTAATTTCAGTTTCTAATTTTAGGTTAGTCAAAAGATAGGTTTTGATTTGCAGTGAGTTTTACCGTGTTGCATTGGGGATGCTCTTACAGCACAAAACTTGTGTATCCAATACCCAAGAGATGCAGACTTAATCTAAATGTAGAGAATTAATTAATTACTAGGCAGCCAAGTGCTTAATCAACCAAGGGTATTATGAAATTTTACGTAAACTTTATACCTGAGAGCTGTTCTCCAGGAGCGAAGAGAGTCACGAGGAGTATCGGTTGCAAAAAATCACGGTAAAGCTTTGCCGAGACACCTGCTTTACGAAACAGCTCCCTTGCCGTCATTGCATCGTACGTAGCATATGTCTCTTCGTCCTGAAATCCAGATCACTTAATCTGATTTAATACACAATTCAACCTCATATTATTGCACTATTCTAATGCACTGCATTAGCTTGGTACATCTGCTTCATGCAAACCTCAATTGCCAATTCTAATGATACAGCACCATGAGAAGAGAATGGGATTAATTGTGGGTGCCTGATTAGTTGCAATCATAACATCCGTTGAGTGAAGGAGAAAGCAGAGACGTGTAAATCATACTGCGTCGAATTCAAGAAGGGCTTGAATAAGTGGAAGTGCAGTGAGCCGGTCCACCACCGATAAATTCCTTCATCACAAGAGAACAACAACATCCACTCAGACTCCTCACCCTGTTACCATTGCCAAATTCTCAATTGGGAAAAGTAGAAGAAATTCTACACAGGCTTTGGAGATGATCTGCCAGACAGTCTAAGGTAAAATTGAAAAGACAAAAACAAGAACGGTATAACCCCAAGGCTCTGTCCCAATTTTTATTATTGGAGTAGTATAAATGTGTAAATATAATATACTATAAGGTAATGTATGTTGTATTAAGATAGTATCTTGCTTGCAAAATTAGGTGTTCCTTAGTTTAATTAGCGTTGTGTGAAAAGATATGTTTCGAACTTCATCTCCAAAGTGGAAAGTGAGAAAAAGGTCCTCAACAGTGAAGGTGAGGAATTTCAGCCTCTTTAGCAAAATTGCCATAGATGTGAAGATTTGATAGCCAATTTTGGTGAAATATTCTAGATTTCTTGATACACGTGTAGAAAATTACTATATATAGTATATAATTGGCTAATTTCATCATATTGGGAGAAGCCATTTGGCTAAAAAGTAGTCGCTAATACCTTCAAAAATGAGGAAAAATTATAATCAATTTTTTTTTTCTTAGCCAGTTGGCTAAAATTCGTACAACACATTTTCAATGGTCTTCAATGGACTCTTTATATGAGTGTAAATCGTCAAGGTAGTCTCTGTCCAAAGGGACAAAATTAACAATGCTTCAACACTTTTTGCAAGGTTCTAGTTTGTCTTTGACATTATCCTCTGTTGGGCTGACTAGTGTTCCAACGATCACTTTGTTCGGTGCAAACAGATTAGATCTAGACTATTTACATTTTACCCACTTTTGCAGAAATGGTCTGCCGATCAGTTTGAAGGCCCTTATGTGGCCCAACCTTTGAACAGTTGTTGGTAGAGTTAGGGTTTAAGAACCTGAAATACGGCGAAGTGTACAAGAAGGAACCCAGGGGAGTGGGAAGCCGAGGAAGGGCGTTGAAGACCGGAGCCTCCACTTGAATCCCCTCCGGCGAGTAAAACGAACTCATGGTCCAATCCGTGAATGGCCATATCTGCCGACACAATGGTGGGTTTCAGACAATGCATTCAGCGCATATCAAGAGGTAATTTATGAGTGCACATTTAATCTTCAATATTAAACGTATTTCCCACCTCCGTAATGGTACTGTATTGAAATTGAACACAAAGTTGTGCATCATCTCTCATGCTATTCTCATGGTGTTTATCTTCTCTGAAGGAATTAATTCTCTTCTTGATCACTGTTCGGGTCCTCATGTTGTAAATGGTCAAGTTCAAGTTCAACAAGGTCTGAAACACATGCTCAAAAACCTAAAGTAGCACAGCCTAATCCTATAGTCGAAAGAGCAAAGTACTGCTAGAAATGTCTCTGAAAATTCATGCAGAACATGAACGCTACCAATCAAGGAGGTATACGCTACCAGTCAAACCCTCACTGGCATGCTGAGATAATCAAAAGTACAATAGTGTAGCTCCAGATACCAACTCTACTCTTCATTAGTGTACCTCTCATTCAATGTAATGTCATGGACAGCAAACCCTACTCCCTCCGTCCCAAAGTTATTGTCATTTTTGAAAGTCATGTTTGAAAGTGCTTTTTTAAGTAGGTCAAAAAAATACTTCCTTGTGGCTAATTTTATTTAGGTTGCAATGAACACATGCAATGTTCGTCAATCATTCTAGTGACATAATTTGGAACCTTTTTTAATCATGTTTCTTACAATATGATCAATGAAATTGGCTCAAAGAAATACCAAGCAAATCAAGTTGGACAATAACTTTGGGACGGAGGGAGTAACAACAAACGAGAAGGCGAAGCAGAAGCAAAAGAATGAAGACAGCCACTTACAATGTTGAGCTCTTTCAAGAGGCTGAAGATGTTGTGGTACTGCCACCTGCACCATCGCAAATCAACACTGTAAGAAAGGGAGCAGAAAGAAAGAAAGACCCCGCCATAGCCACGAGTGACAGGAATTCATTGCACTGACTGACCAGAAGCCCTTGAGGCCTGCTTCGACGGGTCTCCCTTGCGCAGTGCGGAAACCAGTACTCAGACCCCCCGGCGATGGCGACGCGTCCAACACGGTCACGCTGAGGCCCAGCTTGGTGAGCGCATGCGCAGCTCCAAACCCCGCCCATCCTCCGCCCACCACCACCGCCGTTCTCGCACTACTCTCTTTCAAACCAGCTCTAAACAAAACAAAAAAAAAAAAAACAACCACATGCACTGTATTGTAAAATCATGAAGAGGCGATCCGATTCCATATCTTTATTCGCAGTAGATAGTTTTATACTCCCTCCGTCTCAAAATTATTGTCCTAGTTTTTGGCAATTTTTTTTTTTTCAATATTTGTCCTATGTTTTATACTTCAAACGTGAGCTTTGTTCATTTCAAACAGGGCGGACAACAAGAGTGACAAAAAAACTACATACTACTATTGAAGATAGACCATTTTTCGAGTACTGAGACGGTTTTTTTTGGCAAAAAAATGTGTAAAATTAAAACACGCCAAAAACTAAGACAATAATTTTAGGACAGAGGGAGTACAAATTTTCGAAGTGGAAAGTTTGTCAAACCCTGAAACTGCTTCCTACACTCTGCAATAATCAAGTATTAAGGAATCACTCAAAATCGATAGACCATTCTGCTCATGAATCATGCCTATTCAATTCCCTACCACACCTTGCATCTAGAATCATCACAGTTGTTATCAGACATTCTCGGAAATGAGTGAAGATTTCAATGTAGAATACGGGAACTTATCGTGAGAGCCTTGAAACCCTAAAGAAAATCCAGAATGCACAATTTCGCTGTGACAAAGGTTTGAATCACGGCCTGTTTCAATGGCAATGTGGCCGGAAAATTATTGAGAGGTTTGAGTGTACTACCGTGTGGCGAGCACGCTCTGTCTCGACCGGAGCTGCCATTCTCGTGTGGTGAAGACGAACTGTTTGATCTGCAACCCCGCCATGACAGCAGCTACGCGTCCGAAAAGGCTCGCTAATCAAGTGAAAGTTGAACGTCTATGAATTATAAAACTGTGCGCATTTGTGGATCACCGAGAGTTTGTTTCCGGCCTCGATTAGTTGATGCTCAAGGTGGTGGAATTGTGTACGTGGATCATCGAGCGTTGAGCGATTCGATCTGGACGAATGCAATGATGTGCACAGTCGAAGTTGATGATTGTGAAAAGTTGGATTGGAGGCCATGTGAGCCTCAAAATTGTAATCTCGGAAGGCAGCTGGTTTGAATGGGTGGAGAGAAGATAGACCATTCGGCTTACCGACCATCCATGCACACCGTCGGTATCTTTTTTTTTTACGTATTTGAACTATTTCGGAAGACATGGAGTTATCCGTAAAGTAAGCTTGTGTTTGGGTTGGAAATCAGTGCACTGTTCATCCAAAATCAAAATCTGAGAAACGCAAAGTATTCGTCTTGAATTCCGGGGCACTAAACTCACGCCTAACTGGACGCTGCAGACACGATGATCAGTGGAGCTCGAGCCTCCAAAAAAAGATAAGGTAGGTGGCTCAAAACCCACACAGCACCTTAAACCGCTCACTAGACCTATCCAAGCAAGAGGTACATTATAGCTTCCAACCTCAAATTTCTATGTAATCATGGTGTACATCTTAGGGTGAGTGGTTTTGGGTACCCCTATGAGTTCCCCTTCTAAAATTCATAACTAATTCAATATTAATCCAAAATTAATTATTCCAATTGGTCCAATTTCCTAAATACTTTGCACATCTTCCAAGATTGACTCCCTTAATAACTCTCCAATGAACCTGCCAAATCTAAAATTTGAGTGGTTTCTGAGCCACCTACCTTATGTCATCCAAATCTGAGAGTTCGAGTGCTCTTTGATTTGAATGTTGTTGAACAGATGAGATTTTGCTAAAGCACAAAAAGATTGGACAACTAGTGATTGATAGAGGGTTCTTTTTAGTGATGAAATAGAGATCAATCATTTCAACTTTGATAGGAGGACTTGGTATTGGGTTCGTGGTAAAAAAACCTTTTAGCTTGTGTTGTTAAACAAACAATAAAACATGGTCTGTAGTGGATACATTCTAGTGGTGCGTAGGAGTATGCTTGGACTTGCCTACATATGTTGACTTGTACTTTTTGTTATATAATAAAGTGGAGCAAGTAACACATTAATTAACTAATACATCACACATCACACTCTCCCTCCAACTTCATTAGGAATCTATTTTCAGGAGCTTCTACAATTATCACTTCAAAAATGTGGAATTCTTTTTTAATTATTCAACAAAAATTATGACAATTAATAATAGGAACTATAATCTTTCAGGCACTTTAAGGTGGGTTCCATTAAGGTGAGTTGTTGGCAAGTGAACCTATTTGTGCCACTATTTGGAAGTCATCCTAAGTATTTGTATTACAATTTGGAAGTCACCCTTTTTATACTACTCTGTACCAAAAGTGTCCATATCAAAAGTTTAAATGTAAGAGCATACCCACAATTACCATTGGTATTTCTAATTTTGAACGTCATATATACCAATCCAAACTTAGATTTTGCTAGATAAGAGGAGTATTACTAATACTTACAAACAAAATCAAAGCCTCAAAAGCTCTAGTCAATATCCACAAACAAAATACCAACTTCAAGTCCTTCAAATGTTTTTGCTTGCAAAAATTCTTTCCAAGCACATCAGGACCTCAATTATTATCAAGAAACTTGAGGATAGGCAATCACTTGTGGGAATGCTCAAAGACATCGATACATGGTGATCACAAAAAAGTATCACAAATAATGACTTGGCACAAATAGGGTAGGTTCAAAGTAATGATTTTTATATTTATTTTCATTTTTTCAAGGGAATTCTATTGACAATTTGAAAAATTGAAACTTGAAAAAAAAAAGCATTTTTAAAAAATCTACAAAAAAAATTACTAGAAATACATAACTTTCTATAAAATTGTTGACTACACATACCTATGATGAGAGAAGCTCATACTCTATTTTTTACCCAATTTTTCTTATATCAACACAACAACAAGCCCATTTTTCAGATAGCAAGTTGGCAATAATATATGGTCACAAATTTTTTTGTTGATTCAAACACTACTAGCAAAGGCATGTCTTTTTTACTTAGAACAATGTCAGAGTTCACTGTACACACTTGTCTTACGTGACAAACCCCACTCATCAAGTTTTTTTTTTTTTTTTTTGGGCACAAATCAAACAAATTTAATTGCAAAGAGGAAGCACTCATCAACTCTTGAGCGCTTGATAGTGATGCCGTTTGACTCACCTACCAAGTGAAAAGCGACGTCTTCTCCTTCACTAGTAGCAAATTTGTCCTTTTTCATTCCTCACTTTGAAGAAGTAGTGAACAGTGGTGGAACATTGTGCCTACATTTCTGTCTTCTTGTGATCAAAAGCACTCACTAGCAGTGACACAACCCATGTGCTTGGCGCGGTTTCATTCCTTTTTCATTTATAGTAAGTGAAAAACGACACATTTCCTGCTAGTGCTTGTAAGGTCGTTACCCCATTCCCAACTAGCGCCTTAAACCAACAACTAGGGGCATTTTCCGCAATCAATGTTGCAATGATGTTGATTGCAGGATGAGTTAAAGTTGGTAATGGGTTCTCTCTTATTGGTTTTAGTATATGTAAGTGTGGTTATGGGTTCATTGTTGTCGATTTAAACATCTTTACTATGTGCAATACAAATCTTCTTTGGACAGAAACAACTCTACCTATATGACGTGAATGGAATGTGTTGTGCTTCAACTTTGAAAATTTATAACTAATTCATTCTTCATCCAAAAATTATGTTTCAACTTGTGTTGAAATCTATTTCTTCTTGCCAAACTCTAAAAAATAATAATACTAAATAATATCAATGTCTCATATCCGTATTTCTTATTCAGTTGGGAATGGGATAACCACCTTACTAGCAAAGATATGCCCTTTTTACTTAGAACAATGTCAGAGTTCACTGTACACACTTGTCTTACGTGACGAATCGCACTCATCAAATTTTTTTTTTTTTTTTGCACAAATTGAACGAATTCAATTGCAAAGAGGAAGCACTCATTAAGTCTTGAGCGCGTGGGCAGTGAGTGCGAAGTGGCGCCGTTTGACTCACCTACCGCGTGAAAAGCTACGCTTGGCTTAACCCTTAAACGTCAAGAGGGCCTAGACAGGGCAGCCCGGAAAGAATCTAAATTTTTTTGCAACCAAATTTTTTTAATTTTTTAATTTTAATTTTAATTTTTTTGCAAAAACGGCTCTGCAGTGCACTGCTCGCTAGCACTGTAGCACTGCGGCTCTGCTGAACTTCAGCTGCCCCAACCTCAAAACTTGTTCAATTTGATAACTTTGCTTGCTTACCAACGATTCCACAATCTCTCAAATGAGGCGAAAATTTGGAATCTAGATCGCTTTTTCAGTAGCTTTCCAACGCAACAAGTCTCGCTTGATTTAGTTGAGAAAATCTACTTTTTTCTCCAATTATTCCTTTATACCAAGCCCGTGGGGCTTGCTTTGACGTTTAAGGGTTAATAAGGTAGAGGACCCAGTTCTCGACCGGGTCCAAATGGCGACCCCTAGGGGCTGAGTCTGGGTTTGTTAAACTGTCCACAGTATTTCATGAAAGCACCCCCATTATTGCATTATTTTGTTCTTTGTCAGACCCCGATCTAGTCGGATTTAGAATACTACGCCCCCTTTTTCGGAAATCCAGGTAGTCAAGGAGCCATGTAGTCTATGCTCAACTCCTGGTCACTCTACAATGTTTCTTGTAAAAAATTGTAGGAAATTCTAGGCATGCACAAAAAATATGTTCTTTTCGGGGATGCCTTTGCACCAGCTTTGCAGACCACTCCAAATTTATAAAAAAAAATCTTTTATACCCCGAACTACCCAAATCTGAAATTCAGTCGGGAACTGGGTCCTCTACCTTATGTGATTACCAGGAGTAATCGTGGACATGGAAGCCTTGGGCGACGTCGACGTAGACGCGGTGGTGTTTGGAGCGCACGGTGGAGCGGAGCTCGTTGATGAGGCGATTCCAGTTGGACGCGATGGCGCCCACGAACCCGTCGCACTCCAGCGCCAACTGCAAGCTCAGCAAGCTGTTCAGAAACTCCTCGTCCCACCCGATCACCGCCGCGAACGCCTCCGGCCCCACGTTGGGATCCCCGCCGCGGCTCACGTTCGTATACGAAACGCTTCAGTTGCCCAAGCGGGAGAAGAACCGCACCGTCTGGGGATCCTCCGTGCTCAGAAAGATACGCCGCTGCAACCCGCTGTCCGCGTGCCGCTCCAGCAGCGCCTCCGCTGTTCGCATGAACGTCTCGTCACTCTCCAGCTTCGCTTCCTTCCACTTATCGCCGTGCCGAACGTGCACGGAGATCGTACCTAATTAACCTCACAATATAATTTTATTTTTCTTGTTACATTGTTACAATAGAGTTAACCGAAAAGTCAGCTTAAAGAGGAAAATTTTAGCAAAGTCCTCTTGAACTCATATTGAAATATAAATAGACCAAAAACTAGTTCATGATGAGTTGGGAGACAATCTACAGCAAGCCACCGTCATTTTTCTCCACACCTCGCAATGACTCCCACACCTTCTACCAAAGCTTCAAGCCCATGGCCCACAAGGGGACAATTTATGACACGACACTATTCAACCCAAGTATAGCTCAAAAGAGAGGTTAGAAGTAGAGCAAAAAGGGAGGTTAGATGGGCTTCTTTTCGGTTAACTCAAATGGCATACATATTTCAGAACCTTGAATGTGACCAGTGGCACATCAACCTTGGCATTGTAATGGCATACTTGCATGGCATACCGTGAAATTTTACAATAGCATACCAATCATGGCCTCTCAATTTTTAATTTGTTTGTTACCATGGCATACAATCATGTGTCACAACACCATCCGTGTGACCAGTGATTTTCCTTTTTCTATGATTTTAGGCAGTGCAATTCGCGTTCTTCAGTGAAGCTATATATTTACATGTTTCAGAACACCAACCTTGTGACCAGTGATTTTGTTCAATATTTTTACTTTAGGCAGTGCAAGTTGCGATCTTGATTGAAGCTATTCACATTTGTTATCCGGATGAAACATGCAAAATATAGATGAGAACGATTACATTGATTAAAAATGTAGTGATATTACCCGAGTCACATTACACCCTCGCATTACGACTCCTATAGATATGAGGTTCTAGTCTTGTGTGATTCACAAGGTATGTGGGAAAATCATAACCAGGCTAGTGTATGATGGTAAAGTGGTAGTGTAATCAGGTTACCCTAACAGACCCAAGGAGTGTTTTGGAGACAAGGTCACAATAGAGGGAGTCATTACAAATTACAAGGGCTGCTTTCAATCATCGAACTTGTTGAAAGTTGTGAGGCACCTGGCAATTTGGCATGTGAAGATCGAGTGAAAGTAGTAACATTGAGTTTCATTCTTCATATGCCACCTCACAACTTTCAACGAGTTTGCCAAAAGCAACCCTTGCTATGACTCGGACTTGGCTATGGCTCCTCCAGGCTCTTTGAAACTGCACCAATTTCACTAAAATTTGCCATTTGAACGTTAACCCTTGAACGTCCCACGGGGATAGTAGATACGTTTTCGTATAATTGGCATTTGCTATCAACAAGAAGTTCTAAATTGAGATCTTAATAGCTCACTAGAACCGCATTGATCTAAACTTCAACTTCTTTGTTGAACTCAAAACCATTAAAAATGTGTATCCATTCCAAATACAAGAAATATACCCTCTATTCTACTTGCCGCAAAGGCATTTTCAGATGTTTAAGGGTTAAGGAATATGAGGATAAATTATACCTGGTTCAATGGGACGGCCTTGGAAGAGGGCCACCCGGCGTCGGTCGAGCTCACGCAAGGTGCGAAGCGTGGGGCGGACGATGAACGCGGAGCTTTGCGCGCGCCACCAGTAGTAGAAGTTGTTGGGAATATTGCCTCGTTTCAACATGCTGTGGAACATGAGCGGCGTGGCGTGTGTCAGGAATGGCACGATACTCGATCCCAATGCACCCACCGAGGTTCGCAGCACTCTCCCACAGTTGCTGTTGTATGTGCTCACATTGAGCTCTGCAGCATTCATGAGAATCAATTATCTCAGCATGGGAACTTGATCAACTACCCCTTTAATTTATTATCATCAATCGACCTTTTTTCATCTTCAGAAATCATTATTCTCTTTATACTCATTAGGAAAAATTTAAACCCTCCAGAAGCCCCTAGAGCTCTTCAAAAGGGACCTCAGTCAACTTTTTAAAATGTATTTCTCATGAAAAATGCCAATCTTGACTATTCCCCTATATCCGCCCACGCGAGAAGCAAGCTAGATGCAATGATGATAAGATGGTCGTGGGCAATTCCCATTGGCCATTCAAGTTGGGTACAAGATAGTCATACAAGGTAGAGACACTTCACACACACATTTGTTGTACCCAGCCCTAAACTCAATACATTTTAACAATGTCAAAAACTAAAGGGCTCTTAGCACAAGAAGTTTAAAGTGGATTCCCTAATATGACGTTTTCCCTATATACATAGGTAATTATGTAACAAATCGCAAATCGCACAATTGCAGATGGGAAAACTGGGACACACAGAGAAAACTGAGACACAGGGAACACTCAGTTTTTCCCTGTGTGTCTCAATATTCCCTCTGTGTCTTTGTTCTTTCTTGTGAACTCTTTACAAATTCCCTGTGTGTTTCATTTCACAAGGAATACACACGGAAACACACAGGAAATCCACTTTAAGCTCATTGTGACACACGTTTGTTGTACCTAACCCTAAGCTCAATACATTTTAATAGTGTCAAAAACTAAAGGGCTCTTTAAGTAGAGGACTCATTATTTTGCTAAAGTTTGACAGTGTACCGTGTGTTATAACCATTTTTTAGTTTCTTGCCCACCTGGGAACCTCCTCAAGTTGTCATCAGAGACCTGCAAATCGCTTCCGAACGCGTCCATGATGGTACAAGACGACAGGGGCTCGAAGTAGCACTCGTCCAGGGTGTCCAGGCCCTCGCAGAACTTCCCCTGCACCCATTCGTAATTCGGTTGCGGGAACAGAACCAGGATCCGGTTGAGGTTCAGCGCCGCTTGCAGCGCCACGCTCGTGACGTGGATCACCGACCCGATGCCGTGGCCCGGATGCAGGGCCCGGAACGCCAGGAACTTCTTGTCGTGGCAGGAACTCGGGTTCTGGTGGATCCAGATCGCCTGCTGCGTTGCCAGGGTTCCATAGAACTCCAGTCCATGGTGGTGCGCCTCGGCAATAGGCGAGTACTTCGACTGCTGAGTCCAGTAGCGAGCTGGCCACCACTCCGGTGACGAGGTTTGCACATTCATACTCTTGTTTTCCTTGCATGATGTAACGATTTCTAGATCCAGAGGTGGTGGGAATGCCCCTGAATTTCCCTGCATATGAAATACATGCATATGTTACGTTTACTAGATCATAATTATGACAATACCAAAATGCCTTGTGGAAGCACCACATTTCCATAGCCAAACTTGTCCATGTTGTTCTAGACAAACACCAGAATGCCCTTACAAAAGCATTGAATTGCCCAAGCCAAGAACCGTATTGTCAAAGCTAGAGACCATGTAGTTGAAGCCAAAGTCCATGATTGTTGCCTAAGCTGAAGACCATGCTGCCAAAGGTTATAATCATTGATTAAATGGCACTGCCGTCTTTGGTTATGAAAATATACTGTATAGTCTTTCAGGGCTAGAATGTAGTATCAGGAACCTCCTGTGGAGCACCCCTTGGAGAATGTCGCCGGGGGACATTTGCCGAGGTGAGGTTCCCGATGCTACATGTGTCCCTTCTTTAGTTTCCACAACGTATATTTGGGTTTGGGAACGTGGTCTCTGACTTAGGCAATACAGTTCTTGGCATTATGATCTAATAAATGGAACAAATTGTATTCCATAATACCTGCACAGTGTCGTTGTTGAAAGCGAATCGTTGCACCTTTGGCATGCGATCGAATTGCACCGTGAGGATGAACAAGGTCCCGATTAGGAGAAACAGCGATGCAACTGCGATTGCCAGCTTTATCTTCGAGCCACTCTACAGGTAACATTTTCGGGTTAGATGAACATTGCAGATGTACGTACGTACTTTGCAGCTTAATATGATGTATCCCAACATCTTGTACTAAGTTCAATACTTGATGTCGCTCGATATAATTGGTAAGCTGTAGCTCGTTTATTTCATAGCTCCTGGTTATGTATGCACTTAAGGTAAAGAATTCAAGGACTGTCTTCTTTCTAAACGCAGCTACTTCGAGCACACATATCACCAAATGGAATCTTGGTATTTTCTACCTGGGATACGATGAAACGCAACTAGACTCACACTCAAATAATCTAGAGGTCATAGCCAACTTTCATATTTCCACAGCCAACTTCAGGTCTGACTGGATCTGGTGTTCAGTTTCGTACCATGGTTACGAATTGCACTCTCATTGTAGAGCCGGTACATAAGCAAAACTTTGTGGGTGTTGGCCTTGATTTACTGTTGCAGCTTCCAAACCGGCCTGACGAAATCAAGTCAGAAATCAAGGTTAGCTTCGATTCTAAAGGCCGGGTTTGGACAAAATTTCATACCAGTCGATCAACAAGAAGGGCTCAGTCTCCGAAGTCTACCTGAGAATTAAGCCGAAGAATCAATCGTAGCACCATGGAGCAGGAACAGTCTTAAGCATCAAATTCATCAACCTGGCTTCATTTAAAGTGCGCTCTCAAAGCTCCAACCACCTAGATATATTAATAGCTAGCTGCTTAGAGAGTTGGGTTCAGCACCACCGAAATTTGAATGTATATATTCTGTAGAAGCTGAAGAGCTAGAAGAGAAGAGATGGATCAGAAGTGCCGAACTAACTTGCTGTTAGGAGTACAAACTGTAGTACTACGTTCTTCACTGAATTGATCTGGCCGGCGCTCATGATCGATGATGGATCTAACTTAGTTAGCTTCTGAAAAATCTCACTGGGTCCATCTATCTTCTTCAACCCTGCGGTAGCTTCAGTATTCTTCAACAACTGCTCGAAATATAATGAATGCTTGGCTTGGGTCTCGGTGTTCCCATTTCACGTCATGCCATGTTACCGACATGAACTCAACGTGGTCTCGATCTACTTTCATCTCAGCCTGCTTGCCGCTGACTAAATCACTCCAGTATTAATTTGAGCAATGAAACGGAAAAAAGCAGCTCAGTACACTCTTTTGGCTCTTCAGGGTCAGTTCACTGAAGGCCCATTCACATTCACCAACTCTGCCGCAAGCATTCATGCGTCAATAACTTTGAAGGAATATGAGGTCAAATGAAAAATATAAAATATGTGAAGAGGAATTACTCCACCGCATGTTAGGAATCAATGCAACGCAAAAAATGAACATGACTATAGTTGCCCCGTCTCTATATCCCCGGTGGTCTTAAATGCGCTGGCCGTGAATAGGCGTGGCAGCGCGAGACGCGCGAGACTGGTCCCACGGGGTCCCACGGCCCGCTCGCCTCTTCTTTTCCTTCCGAGCCTTATTTTCTTCCGCCCGATTCCGGCTTTTTTTCTTGCTTCCTGCCCCGGTCTCGCGTGGGCCCGCTGCCACGTCGGATGTCTCGACCCTCTTGCCACGTCCGATGGCTCGCTACCCTGCCTCTTCCGCCTGCCACGTCATCAGTCCCGAGACAGCTCGTGCCACGTCGTCAGTCTCGCGCCCCCTGCCACGTATGCAGTCCATGCCATGGGGTATCATGCATACCATGGCATGTGAGAGGGTTTCATCCGAGTGACAGGTGTCATCCATCCGATGTCAGATGTCATCCATCATACCCAAGCTGTCTCTCATCATGTCATTCAAGTGGTGGCCCACCCAGTCTCGTACGTTTGGCGGCCTAGGGTTAGGATGGCTAATCATTCTGGTAATTCATTTCAAATCATGGCATGATGATGGCGAGACGGCTGATGATGATGGTGGCCTCCATCTTCTTCTTCCTCAGATTTCCTTGGTTCCTCATTTTGTTTTTGGTTGTTTGCGCCTTGCTCTTGTTGCAATTGGATTTGAATTGCTGTTTGCGGTTTAATTTTTGCGCCCTGGAGATTTTGGAGGATAAAGTTCCGTCTCGCCATTCCTGCAACAGCACTCGGTTTAGGGTTCAAGGTTTTAGCGCGGTTTAGGCATACGTCAGGATCCTCATCGACTGGAGCGCAGCGCATCTCATTCACGAAAAAATTGTGAGTATATGCAATCAGAGATTAGACGAATTACTGTTTTGCGTCTATGCATAAATGATCGTCTGTAAAGGCAACTGTTTGTATAATCTAGGGTGCGGTTTGAACGCTTAAGTTGGCGAAGGTTGACGGATTATCATTTCATTGCTTCACATTGCATGTGTCTGGACTAGATTGTTTAGGGTTTAAGCAGCAGGTTTGGTTTACGGTTTTAGAGATTCGGTCATTTCCGGTTTAGGGTTATGTTTTCGTTGCATTCCCGTGATTGGTTAGCAAATTCATGCGTGGATGTCATTGAAGGGTTTAGGGTCTGCTTAGTTTGCAGTGCTACATGCTCAGTCTTGCGGGTCTCGATCAGGCTGGCTTCATATGTTTACTGCAGTGTGCATTCTAAGTGGCAAATGTATAATATCCCGAAAACATCGATTAGCTATTCTGAAATGGTCCACTGGCCTGGCGTGATGGATTGACATTAGATTTGGAATACTGATCATGTAAATCTCAGTCTCGGTTTAGGGAGACTCACCTGCTTTGTTTGCAGTGCTACATGCTCAGTCTCGCAGGTCTTAGTCAGGGTGGCTTCATTTGTTTACTGCAGAGTGCATTCGTAGTGGCAAATGTATGTGGGATGTTGACTTTCTTTATGTCTCGTTACAGGATCCAGTGGCATGGCGTGATGATTTCATATATGTTCTTCATTGCTGATTAGGTGGTTCAGAGTCTGGGATAGGGTCTCGCCTACTTCTCGGGCTCGTGTAGTTTATTGCCTTGTTTGTAGATGGGTTCATATACTAATTACATGAATGTCTCGGTATAGGGAGTACCAACTAGGTGGGCACAATGGTGCGAGAGATTTTCAGCGCCGCGGATTTGAAGGCCCCAAGAATTCGCTTGGAGGGCGGGATTGTTCAGGAGCGAATAACTATAGACAAGCATCACTATTTGGAGACATGGACAGAAGAGGAATGGGGACGAATGCTCGTAGAATGCCACAACCCCCCGGTTTTCTATACACACAAGAAATTTTATTGCGTGCTCTGTCCGATAGAGTAGACGTTTAATGCAGAAGCACCGTTTAAACAACTACCGTCGGATAGACCACGACGGGTTGAAGTTCTATCCGAATGCATTGGAGCAAAATTGGCCTGCCCTTTTGGTTGGAGACCACAAGAACCGCCCTAAAACTCCGAAGGAGCTTATTGACGATTGGTGGACAAAGCATCTGGATGGTCAGTCACTGGTGAAGCAGGAGGTGAAGGAGGAGCGAGATGTGGACTCCGTTTTGGCCGCTCCCGCTCGGATCGAGTATGATGATGACGACGACTTCGAGGACGTGGGTTCAAAGAAGTCCAAAAAGGCCCGAAGAAAAGCGAAGCGAAAGCCCCAGCGAATCAAGCCCGAGGTTAAGAAAGAAGAGCCAGAAACAGAGCCTGTCTCGGTTGGCCCTGCGTGCACGGTTAGAGCCCCCAAACCGCCAAAGTTTCGTGAACCACATGGTGGCTCCCCTTCAAATTTCCACGTCTCCATGTGAGACTCTACCCGAGGCTCTGATCGGAGTGGGAGAGTAGAGGAGGACGTTGCCCGAAACTCCGGTAAGGGCAAAGAGCAGGAGATAGAGTCGGGCCAAGACGGTCAACCAAGCGGGCCATCAGAGGGGGTAGTGATTGGAGAGGGAGGTGCCCACGGTAAGGGGAAGGAGAGGGAGATGGAGTCGGGTCGAGATGGCAAGGGGAAGGAGCGGAAGATGGAGTCGGGCCGAGACGTTCAAGCAAGCGGTTCAGGTGCGGGGGGCGCGGTTGGAGACCACGACAAGGAGAAGAAGAGGGAGGCGCCCTCAGATAGTGATCGGGGCAAGGAGAAGAAGAGAAAGGTGGAGGGTTTAGTCTACGAAAGGAAGGGCTCTCGGCCTTCCAACTCCGGTGGTGCTGGGGGGGCACGTCCTTTGAGTCCAACACTTCTTCCCTCCACTTCCGGGGACGAGTCGCATTCTAGCCCCATCCAAATGGAAGTGGATAGCGAAGGACAGGCAGCAGCACCTTCTGTCACGGATAGTGAACGTCTCCGCAGGCAGCGCGAGGAGGAGCTTCTGAAAATCACTCGGGACGCCGAGACCGCCATACCCGAAGAAGCACTCCCAGCACCAACTCCTCTTCCCAAAACTGGTCTCGCTATACTGCTCATGGACTGCGGCCTCATGAGAGACGACATCAATACCTGCTCGTGGTGGACAGCAGACAAAATGGTGGGGAAGGTCTCGGCCTTTCGGAGAGGGGACACTTTTGAGAATGCAATATGCCAGGCAGATGGCAAATTCTCCTAGCTCAAACGAAAGGTAAAAAATACTCTCCTTTAGTAGGGTTGATGTTCCTATCGTTTGGCGTGGTTCATACTCTTCCGTGGGGTTCACGTTTGTGTGCTTACAATTGCCCCTCTACTGCAGCATCCGGACATGTATACAGCCGAGGAGGTGGCCAAAGTCAACGACACCATATCATGGCTGGAGGGCGGGGATGAGAAGGCCAGCGAGACCCAAAATGGATGTCTGGAGACGCACAAGTATTTCGCGAGCTTGTCCTTGATCAAGGTATTCCGGGCGAGACAAGATGATATGCAAAAGCGAGTACGTCAAGAGAGGGAGGAGTGGGTGCGCGAGCAGCTACGCCAATGGGATGAGACAAAAGCTCTGGAGGTGGAGAGATGCGTGTGGGGCTGACATCCCTTATACCATATGTGTACGGGTAACAGTCTGCTGTCTCGGAGGATGCCACCCCTGCCATGGAAGCATACCATGGAAGAGGCGAAGACTGTTGTGAGTGCCCTACGTTCAAGGACACTTCACCTTTTAGCCCCCACCAGTGCATGTCTCCTTCGCCTGTATTCTATCTTGGCCAAAGTGGAGTACGGCTTAGTGGATCCCATGACAGGAGCCACTAACAGCGAGACCCTTCAGAAGTGGGCTGATGACACTGTCCGTCTCGAGGGAGCGTCCGCAATGCTCGTTGCAGTGGGGGCTGCGCTATTTGGTGTACCTGATGACGCAATGCTGGATACGGGCTTCACACCGGAGGTATCCGCTGCTGCATTGAAAGCGGTGTAAGACGGGAAGTGGACCCCTTTCAGGAAGTGGGTCATGCATACGCAAAGTCGAGGTGTAGAGGACTACGTTGTCTCGGAGCCAGACATCTTTGCAGCGCTGTGGTGTAATTTGTCCAAGGAGTCCGTGTGTAGACCGGCCGGTCCAGTAGCGCAGTTACGGGACTGCCTTGCACGACGGGAGGATTTGGATATCCACTTCTTCCCGGTTCGAAACCTAGGTAAGTTCTATTCCAACGTGTATTCGTTTTCATTCATGCGAGACCAAATCATGTGTGCTGTCTCGGGTTATTCATTGTCGTGGATGCTCTACCTTACTCACTTCCATCCCTGGTTTCCAGATGCAGCTAATGTGAACCTGTATAAAGCAGGTGTTTTGTGTTCCGAGAAAGTGTCGAGTCTGGTGTTGAGTGTGGCACGCAAGAGGTGGGACATGTGCGAATGGCCCAAGCCCAGACAAGCACCGCCTGCACAAGAAGCCGCACCAGTCCAACCAGAAGGTGAGACGAGACTGGACCCAGGAGAAGCCGCACCGGTTGAAGCGGAAGCCGAGGCGAGACTGAATCCGGGAGAAGCCGCACCAGTCCAAGCGGAAGTTGAGGCGAGACTGGACCCAGAAGAAACCGCACCAGTCGACGCGGAAGCGGAGGCGAGACTGAATCCGGGAGAAGCCGCACCAGTCGACGTGGAAGCTGAGGCGAGACTGGACCCAGAAGAAACCGCACCAGTCGAAGCAAATGATGAGGCAAGACAGGAGCCTCGACCCGAAGCAACGGAGACAGAGGTGGTTGCGGAGGGTGTTGTGGGACCGGAACCCCCACCGGCGGAGGTAGCGGTCATTCTGGATCGCCCAAGCGAAGGTGACTCCGACACTGCTCTCGAGGTGATCGAGACAAGGACAGGTCACGCGGGAGACCTTGTTCTGAGGATTTTCCAGTTGGACCCGGGAAACTTTATTCATCCCAACAAACCGTTGGTGGGGGGGCGTCAATGGCATTTTGAGTTCATGGATCCCGAGACTCCGCTCCGAGACAGCACCGTGAGACCTACGAAGTTGAAGAACGAGTTCGCCGTGCAAGTTGAAGGGTGGACATGGAGCACGTTAATGAAACTCTTGAACTTCCTCCACCACTACAACAGTATGAGGTGACGATACCCTATTTAACCACTCTTGAAATTCCTGAATTGATATTTCGTTATAATGTTGTTATAAGACCGGATTGTTCCAATTTCTGACTCGTTTCTAACAAATGCTGATGGAAATACCAGGGAAATGCAAGGAAATGAACTTCAATCTGAACACGAGGTTGGAGACACTGCAGTGTATTTCTCTGATGACATCCGCAGGCTAGTCCTGGTTCCCACGAAAATTCAAGACTGGGATTGCATCCTCGAGCCCCGTAAAATGCTCCGAGACCCCTTTCTGGATCTCGGACTCCGCTCCCTGGTGCTCCGAGCACCGAATTGGCTCCGAGACAGGATTCACGTCGTCAGCTCAAATCTGACCGGGATCTTGCCTTACTACTTGGTAGAGAACAAGGATAGTTGGGAGTGGCTCGGTGACATGGGTCTCAAATTCTTCCAAGACTGCAGTGGTCAAGAAGACACCCTCGTGGTCCCCTACATGGATAAACAGCATTGGAGTCTCGCAATAGTGGAGGACAAGAGGACGATGTTGGTGGGGACCAGGAACGTAGTCCACGACACGAAGGCCTTTGACGACTTCGTCATGCTTGTCAGCTCTGCTTGGGGTATAGTGCAAGGGTTTCGGCCAGGTTCCTCGGAATGGGTCCGTCTCGTGGCGCGGAAATAGAAGAACGTGGAATGGCCAAACCAACGATCGGACTGGGAATGCGGGTACATGCTCATCGTCATGTTGTGGCAGTACTTGCAGTACCGGGGTCTTGAAACTCGAGACCCCGTCGCGTTCGAGAAAGCAGACGTAATGCGGGTGAAGTGGCTGGATTGGAATGGAGAGTTATGTGCTCGGTTTCTGCTGGAGTTGATATACTGCGAGACAGCCAGACCAGATCACAGGTACCCGAAGCCTCGCTTCGTACTTGATCTCGCTGAACATCAACTTGTTTACCGCGAGATCGAGGCTCCTACTTGGGCGAGACACGAGGGCGGGCGCACCATATACGGCCTTGATGATGTATTGGGACCCATCCGAGACGTTCAAGATGTCAACGTCAAAGCCCCTCCATTTCCAGAGAAGGAGGAAGCTTACAAGACCAGAGCAAGGGTGGAGGCGGACAAGAAGGCGAGACGAGACAATCTCAAAAAGCTGAGGTCCCTGCGGACAAATGTCGAGCCGGGTCCGAGCAATGTGACAATATTGTAGGGTATAATGTCTTAGGGAATGTAGTACATAGAATTTTGTTAGAGCTTGGTTTTTTTTTGCAGATGTACAGATTTTTCTCTGTGAAATTGTACATAATACGTCCTGCACCGAGACTGCGCCAATTTCAAATTCAGGCCTCGGTGATATTGTCTCATCGGTAGAACGGAGACATTGGAATACTCATCCTTGTAAATTAAAAGACTTGAATTTCAGTAACATCCTTTCCCGTACATCATGTGCGTTGTCCGATCAGTATGTACAATTTCGAAGTCTTTGGCAAATGCGTGAACTGAACATTCAGAGTTTTAGCATAACCATTCCGAGACAGATTGGACTAATTTCCAAATTTGGTACCGTCAATCCATTACAATATTCTTAAGTCAATAATCCAAGCACGGTAGGCTCTGACACCGTCTCGCCAGATAGTTACAGCCTCGGAAAAAATTAAACACACTACAATCGCTGTCTCGTGTTCCTGGACTACCTGAAACAGCTACTGAGGAAGTCTCGGTGCCGACGAAGAGTATTACTACCGTTTACATCGTTACCAACGAATGGCGCCGCCTCTCTCTGCGCGGGATGTAGAACTCCATGTGAGATTTGTAGTTCCATAGCAGCGTGTCTCGCATCCATAGCGCGCAGCTCTGCTTCCAAGTGCCTCTTCACGAGACGGTGCTTCAATGCCCTGTCGCAAATGGAAGATGCGAGACGGTCAATGCTCTCAGTGAGACGCTTGTCTTCGTCCACGGCCCTAGGTGATGGTGGAGCGACATCCTCAGTCTCGATGTCGGGGCCGAGAGTACCCGGGGCTCTATCTGGGTCGGTCTCGCCTGCTAGTTCGGGCTCTATCTCGGGGAGCTCCGGGAACTGGACAAGCTGCTAGATACCGCCGCGAGATGTACCATACAGAGTTCCGCACACCTTGACGATGCCACCTTCAGCAAGGTCCGGGCGCAACATCCTCAGCACTTTCAAGTGGTGTTTGCACAGATTGCCCTTCATTGAGTGAGGGCATTCACAACACCCCCACTCTGACTCGGGGTTGTGCACAGCGTAACGGAGATGGGGCCGCTTGTTGGATGTCACATAGGCTGGTTCTCCAGTCTCGGATGGAAGTGTGACGCAATGGTCAGGAATCTTGCGAGCCTGTAGAAGGGAGTTAATAACTACCCGTTCCCTCTTCCGGTTGCCCTCGAAGCCATTCTCTTTCATGTACGCGTTAAACTCGTATCGATTTATAACATCATTGGTTAGCTCGTCAATGAGCCAGTCCACGCGTCTCCCCACAAGCCTTTCCCGAGACGCTCTGAGGACGGCCTTCAGGTTACTGTGGGACGACTCGATTGCGGCGTTGGTGTCCTGGCTTGCATGTGGGATGTTCCGATTGCCCGTGACCCACATATCGAGTTTCTTCATCCATGTACTGTCCACATAGCTCCAGAATGCATTGGCACCAGAAACCTTGGTTCTGATCGTGGCGAATCTCTGTCTCGCATATTCGAGCAATGTCATTCCTGCTATGGGTGATTCCGAGAGGTACATGAAGTTCCCCAGCTCTCGAAATGCCCATGCACGCGTGGCAATCCCTTTGATGTTCGAGCATGCGTTCTTCTGCCACGCCCTCCGTACGTGCCATAGGCAGAGGAACACCAAGCAATTGGGCCATATCTCCCTGCGTCTCGGGAAGCATGCAAATGAGTCCATGCATACGTGAATGATGTAAGTGCTAAAGCGAGACAGCACAGGAAAGGGAAACCGAATACTTACCGGAGCGAGTTGATCTCGGCCTGGGCATCATCAACAATGAAGGCATTTGGACGCCATTCAAGAAGAGTGGCAATCATTTTAGTCTTGAGCGCCAACATCCACGGAGCTAGGTCTAATTGCTTACTGCGAGACGTCACCACGTAAGCTCCGGGACATCCATTCTGCCATTTGTCGAAGATCATCATAGTGTAGAGGGGAAACTGCATGCAAGTAATTGAAGCACATTAGTACTTCTGTCTCGTCTAAACAATAGATGTCCGGATGGCCCTAAACTCCGAACTCTAAACCATCTGTATAGGTTTCAAAATAAAAAACGAGACATGCAATGCACCCAATACCTTTTTTTCGTTTGTTCCGAATGTCGCATCAATCGAGACGGCACTCTTGTGGCCGTGTTCGAGCATCATCCTAAACATGAAGTCCGTTTGAATACCTATAACAAAGGGCATGTTATCTCCGTTTAAAGCTCCCAAGACTAAACCGGAGTTCAGTTCCTGGTAATAGAATACTATGTTCCGATTAGCTTGAACCCACATGCGGACTGATTCAGCATCGTTCTCGTGTTTTTGGTATACAGCTTGGTTGACCTTCACCGCTACATTGTGGATGTCCGAGTCCTTCATGAAATGATCTCGAGACGCGGGTGCGCCTTGAGCCCTAAGCCTCAACACGAGTTCTATGTGCATGGTCTTAATCTTGGAGATTGGAACGCCGAGACGAAGGTTTTCCTCAACGAATGCCCTAGTTTCAGGAGACAATTGGGATGTGAAGCGAGACCTCTCGCCCTCCTTCACGATGCCGTGAACAATTAATCCGTCGGCATTCGTATGGCGCGGATGTTGAAGGACGATTTGTGCAACGTCTCGGAGGTAATACAACTGCCTTACATAAATTGCACACTTGCAGCCACGTTTCCGAGACCCCCCCTTCATAGCCGCTATGAGTCTTGGTTTCCTCTTGCCGCACCCATTTGGGAGGTTTTTCTCTTTCTTCGTGTACTTCTGTGGTTGCGTCATCATGTCTTCAGTGACTTCCAGAACATCTCGAGACTTGTCTTGAGGCCCGAACTCGCACTCCATTCTACTTGGCAACAAGGTGGTCAAAAAACATGACCGAGACACATCACGAACGTAACTGTGTGGGCATATACGATTCGAGAAATATTTGCACACCTGATGGAAACTAGTGGAGTGTCAAGTCGCGGGTGGGACCCTTTGTACCGTTCTGTCTCACGCGTGTTGAACTTTGTCTGCACATCCGACCGCTTCGTCGACTCGCCCAACACGAAATCCTCGTACCTTAGCCACGGGATGTAGGCTACGCCAGCGCCACCCTTCACACCCCTATAATCCCACTTCAGATCTTTGTGCGTGAAAGGACCATCAGGACATTGTTGCACCTGGTCTCGAATGAGTTGAAGTGGGATACGATTCCGCAAGATGAACTGTCGCTCGAATGAACCAATCCAAGACGCGTCAAGGTCGTCAAGGTCGTCTCTGCCCAAGGGTACAAGCGTAGAATCCATGTCAATACTGTGCATGCAGTCTTGGAGATCTTGAAACCCTAAACCAGACCGAAATTGTTCCAAGCGAATCTACTAGCGTCTCCGCTTTAAACCTAAACCCTAGACCGCCGGCTACAGACGTTTTCCACCCGAGATATGTCACTCGGATGAGACCCTCTCACATGCCATGGAATGCATGATACCCCATGTCATGGACTGCATACGTGGCAGGGGGCGCGAGACTGACGACGTGGCACGAGCTGTCTCAGGACTGATGACGTGGCAGGCGGAAGAGGCGGGGTAGCAAGCCATCCGACGTGGCAAGAGGGTCGAGACATCTGACGTGGCAGCGGACCCACGCGAGACCGGGGCAGGA
Source organism: Pohlia nutans (assembly GCA_022496805.1). Taxonomy (NCBI): domain Eukaryota; kingdom Viridiplantae; phylum Streptophyta; class Bryopsida; order Bryales; family Mniaceae; genus Pohlia; species Pohlia nutans. Next base: position 14,689,723 of record CM040095.1, on the reverse strand, counting down.
AGCAAGAAAAAAAGCCGGAATCGGGCGGAAGAAAATAAGGCTCGGAAGGAAAAGAAGAGGCGGGCGGGCCGTGGGACCCCGTGGGACCAGTCTCGCTCGTCTCGCGCTGCCACGCCTATTCACGGCTAGCTCATTTAAGACCACCGGGGGATATAGAGACGGGGCTATAGTTGTAGCATGGTAATGTAGTTGCAAAGTGGTTCAACAATAGTTCCAGCAGGAAATGACAAAGCTGTGAATATTTTTTTGTTTCTTCATTTTACCTCCCATTCTTTCAGGAACGTAAACGCAACAGTGGGAGGGGGCTGGTGTGAATGGGCCATGAGAGCGTCTCTTGCGGTCCCCCTACACCGGTGCTATTCAAGGGCCTGTTTGCAGCTTACCCCTCCCATTCCATCTACACCCCCATTGCACGAGTCTCTCTCAAAGTCTTCTTCCATAACTTTCTTCATATCTTGCTCGACCACACCCTTTACAACCTACCAGCATTGTAGAGAAACTACTAATAAAATAACTCAACTTTCCAATCCTCTTTGCTTGGCCCAGTTGAAGTTCGAGAAAAGTCTTTGCCATTCCTCCAATCCCTTGACAAATGCTTGAGATTTGGAGGTGAATAGTAGGACCGAGGGTTGAACAATGTTATGTCATTTTTCCTTTTGCAATGAGCTACAAAACTTAACCCTTAAGCATTCAGACACCCTTAAGTTACTTGATCAAATCTCATCAATTTATCACATTTTGAGATATATTATATTTTCTAATATTTTTCTCAAGTTATTGTTATACCGGATTTTTCATATTTATAAAAATAAATATGAATTTCATTAGATTTATTAAAGGCTTTTTCTTGTATAAATCATAATGTCATAGTAATTACAAAAATGCTTAAAATAGTATGATTTTCCAAGAGAAAATGTGAATAATAGTGATGATTGAACAACAAAGTGTAGGTGGCATGCTTCTATAAAAAAAATTGATAGAAAAACTTTTTCTGCACTGCTCGATCTTGAGTACTCCCTCCGTCTCATAATAGATGATGTTTTTGGAAAAAAAAAAAAAAAAAAACAATGAAACTAGAATGATTTCATCAAATCTCTAAATACAATAAATTTCTATTTTGAAGTAGTTGTCTATTGAAACACTATCATATTGTTTTGATAGTATTTGTAGCATGTAACAACATGGTGATGTTTGTTGAAGTCTACAGATGAGCAAAGACAAGCTTCACATACACAAAACACTCTATATGCACTTGTCTTGTGATTTTAATTCTCTTATTAGAATTTGTAAAACAACAACTTCAAGTTGAATAAATGATTTGCATCAAGTAATTTGGGATAATTTATTTTCTTCTCAAAAGCATCATCTTTAATGGGACGGAGGGAGTATATTAGAATTTTAGGGTTTTGACCTTTAAAGTGCTATAAAAAAATGCAATTTTAACAATTTTGAAGAATGGTAAATTGCACTAGAAAGTAGAAGATAGTCCCCACACCTTCTTAGTTGAGATCATTTTCATTTGAAATTAGGAACTAGTCAACTAGGTGAAAATTAGCATTTGAATATTTGACTGAGAAACGACCAAATATGGCTCATTGGACGCTCAGGGGTTGTTCCAAATTTGGATTGTGTTGGCCATTTTGTGACACCCCTGATTGAATCGTTTCTCTTATGAGATTTGGAGTGTGTTGGACATTTTGTGACACCCCTGGTTGAACCATTTCCCTCATATTATAGTGACCGTTGGACTGCATGAATGCCCCCCCCTCAACTCCATTGTGTCACCAACCGCCTTTACATAAGAGTTGTAGGAAATGCTATGATAGCGTCCTCAGTCGAGACCTTTAACCCCTAAACGTCTGAAAATGCCTTTGCGGCAAGTAGAATACAATGTATATTTCTTGTATTTGAAAAGAATCCACACCTTTAAATAATGGGTTTGAGTTCAACAAAAAAGTTGAAATTTAGATCAATGCGGTTCTAGTGAGCTATTGAGATCCCAATTTAGAACTTCTTGTTGGTAGCAAATGCCAATTATACGAAAACGTATCTACTATCCCCATGGGACGTTTAGGGGTTAAATTCGCACTTCAAAGCATACTTTCATCCATATATACTTCATTTCAAGTGCGGTGCAAGTGTCCCATTGTGGTTGCTTAATTTCTTAGATACTGGCACAAAAAAGTGAACTCGTTAATTGGTACATAGGGATTGTGGAAGTGTGGGACAAGTAGTTCTTTTTCTTGTGCATACATGTATGGAATATTGGATGTTGTGTACACAAGTGATTGGAGAATCTCTGCATGGCAACTAATGTACTGATTAGTTCATTTGGTTCCAAAGACATGCATGAAAGAGTTCCGAGTGTAACCAAATTTTAGATATTGAATTAATGAGGAGCTATATTTTTCCTGCTCTGCAATGGATTTTCATTCATTTGTGGTAAAAATATAGAAAATAAAATAGATATTGAAATTGAAATTTTAGTCATATACCCAGAGGCAGGTGGCCAGGTGGCGGGGGAGTCCAGACTCCAGAGCAATCACTGTCTGCAATTAGAGCACGTATCCAAGTTTATTACTTAGTAAGGAAGGAAATTTGGTAAGAGCATTCCCACCCATGCAGGGGAGGACTAACTCGCTGAAATTATTCATCTACATTTGAAGGGCCCTTGCACTCACACTCTCCCACCCTTGCATGCCCCTCACATATCAAAAGTGCGCATCAAATAGTCAATGGACCAATCACAAGCAAAATGTGAGGATGTAGTTAATTAAATAGTGATTTGAAGGCCCAGTTTTTAACACACTAGGATTGAGAGTCAAGAGGTATTTTTGAAGGGCCCTTGGCACTTTTCATCTACTTTTTGAGTGTGAGAGACTCTAGGAGGGCATGGGTGGCCATGCTCTAAGCCGACTATGCACACATTCACACTTAAAGGGTACTACTTGTAAATGATAGATTATACGAAGTGGCATCAACTCTACTTCCATGGGTATGCAAAACATCTATTCGCATGTGTTATTTGTTAGGTCCCTTGTAAAGTACAGTAGATTATTCCTAAACCCTAAACCCTAAATCCTACATTAAACCATCATATTTTGACACAAGAATGATGGAACCACTTAATACTTGAATTCTGACAAAGTTACGACACTGGTCCCGTGCTTGCAATTTTCAAGCTCATAGAAGTACCAAGCAAGACTAGATTCAAACCCATTCTAAATAGCTCGCCAATGGTGGTCTTCAAAAATTTGACCTTAAAATGTCTACACATAGATTCATACCCAATCTCTCATAATCTCTAACCTGCAACAAGCGATATCATCTCCTGACCACTAATAAACATCCAAATTACACTATACATAAATGTGTCACTTGAATACAGACCTCCATGGCTTGCGAAGGATCCACTTGCACATCTTGTACTATGAACTTGGCTTTCGGTTTCCATGCCACAACAGCTAATTCACAACTATCACAACTTCTGAATCATTTCAAACCCTATATCGACACTACCAATGAAAATTAGTCAACAATCACAGACCTTCTAATTGCATGTGTAACTCTAATCTGAGTACTACATCACTCAAATAATGGTCACAGAATCTCACATATCACTAGGAAAGGAATTAGGTCAAACATACATGCATAATTATGAAATCTCAGTGTAGAGAAGTCTGTTGCGTTTATGAAAACCGTAGGTCAATGAAATCAAGCCCATCTCATTAAACGATAAGCAGAGTGATTTTTCTTTTGTATAACTAACCGTGTGAATGAAAATTCAACAATCACGGATCTAATTGAATGTGAAAATCTAAGCATACATAACTCTAATAATGGTCACAAATCACGGTAAGGAATTAGGTCAAACCTACATGCATATGAAAACTCAGTGTAGAGAACTCTGGTGCATTTATGAAAATCAATGACATCGAGCCCTTTTCATTAGACCATGAGTAGAATGACCTTGATACCTGCTCTTCAAAGACGCTCATAAATCACAAACCTTTGGGAAGAAGAAACCTAATGGAATAATCATGATTATTAATTTTACTTTGTACTAAAAAGTGTTTGGTCATTGTTATTTTGATGAAATACCACCAAATACAGAATATACTATTTGGCCACAAAACAACCGCAAAGGGCTTTCGGGCCGTTCAAGGGTTAAGTTAGAATACATAAAAAAAACTGGAGAGATTAGACTAGCAATTCTACAGATAGTCTGTTTGGATGACACAATGTTTTGCAAGAAACTGGAATATTCTTTATATCAGTTCTAAACTCCAATGCAGAGTTAGCATAGAACGGAATTTGATAGAGTTGAACTACGGCTAGGATGTAAACCAGACTTAGGTGTTATCTAACAAGTAATCAAAGCCTGTAGAAAGCATAAACCAAACTTAGGTGTTATCTAACAAGTAATCAAAGCCTGTAGAAAGCAGAAATCATACTGAGCATCTAATATTCCCTCAATAGTGCGCCAGAATTTGATTCTTACCTGCAAAGTCACATGGATTATGGTCTCTTACACTGCAAAAGTACGGCTCCTGCAAAGGTTAACAACAGCGAGTGTAATTCCAAATAATTGAAAAGTTCAAAAAAAAATTGCTTGTATAAAATCACCAACATCAGTATCGCAAGTTGATTAATCAAAGCCAATAAAGTCAAATTCCTTACATTCAAAGAGCTTGTACAACATGTTTCAACTGAGTGTAATACCTCATTCTTCTCGAGCTCTGCCTCCCTTGTTGCCAATTTCCAGGAATCGATATTCATCTCTCCATTATAGGTCCCGACTCTTAAGTCAGTATTCTTGCTTGCTTACAAGAATTAGGGTTTCAATATTCTCCTTCTTTGCTTCCTCTAGCAAAGCAGATTGATAACTGCAGCTCAACATATCCACCGAAATTCAACATTTCTCAGCAGCACTTCATAAACAATATATCCAATCTCAACATTCACACACCTTGAAAAGAACGGAGATTTCATCAATTCCAATAAAAAAAAATCTGACGGCTCTAATGTGATGGAAAATTGCAACAATTCAAACACAAATTTCCGGTCATATCACTCGCAACAATTAATGAGAAGCTTATAAATTACATGGATTACGGTCTCCTACGCTCCAAAAGTACAACTCCTGTGAAGGTCTACAATAGCGAGTGTAATTATTCAAAATAATTGAATGGTTAAAACAATTTCTTGGCTTAAATCAGCAACAGTTTTCTCTCCAATGCCTCATATCCTTTGAAACCCTAACCTAAAAGGAAGTTCTAACCGCTTTTCTTTTGCAAACATACTTCCACTTAATTCCAACTTCACAAAACACGATTCTTACGAGAAACACGAAAAATCACAGAGACGGAAACACAAAAATCGCAGAGACGGAAACAACAAAAATCACACAGAGGGAAGCAATCATGAAAGTCGATCACAATAATCCACGTCAATCCAAGAGCAATCGGAAGTGCAGAAGAAATTCTGCTCCGTTTATTTCATTCCCGAGTTCATTACTCGAGAGTGATGAATACGGCGATGGAACGATCCTCAAGGCAGCCTGGAACAGTCTTGGAGGCTGAGACGAAATAGAATCAGTCATTATGACAAAATGGAATTGTCGTGGCAACGAACCTACCATCCCATGTATGCTAAACCAGTTCCGACTTTCATCGTCACTGGACACTCTAAGTAAGTAGTAGTATATGTTGTCTACACATAATTTATATTACTCCAACAAGTAAGAATTCAATTTTAAAACTTGTTTAAAATTCACAACTGAGTGGGACAGAGCCTTGCAGAACCTTGTACTGTCCTCGTTTTACAAAAATGGCGATTTTTTTTAAACCCATGCTCTATCAAAACTGGATGAAGGCTGAGGCTAGAATTGATCAAGGCTCTTGAATATTTTGATTCAACTAGGATCAAAAGACACTCAGGCTGAGGTTAGAATTGATCACTAAAATTGATCACTTTGAGGCTCTTGAATCTTTTGAAACTGAGTAGGATCAGGATCAGGATAAGGCTGGAGCGACCATTGATCACCAACTCACTAACTTGAGGCTCTTGAATATCTTGAAACTGGGATCGAAAGACACTTTGATCAAGGCTCGTGAATCTTCACAAGGAGATTTTGTGGGTGTCCCGTATGGGAAACAACTTGGTTTTCCCCAGGTGTTATTTCCCTCTTCCAACTTCCAATTACACTTATGAGGGAATGTGGCAATATGGGAAAAAATAGACAGTTCTCTCATAGTGTATGAGGGACTTTTGATGCACAATGGATTTGCTAAGGGAATTTGAGAACAATGAATTGCAAATCGGTGTTTAGCAGGAAAACTAAAATTCTCATTCACACATCTAACAGGGAAAATTTGAATCCCGTTTACATGTCCATTCCTACAAGGGAATTTGCTTAAATCTCCCATATGTGTATTAGGGAATTTCAGAAGACATGTCCATTCCTACAAGGGAATTTGCTTAAATCTCCCATATGTGTATTAGGGAATTTCAGAAGATCTCCTTGTGCTTTTGAAACTGAGTGGGATCAAAAGAAAGATCGACAGGATGAGGCTAGAAGAATTGATCACAGTTTGAGGCTCTTGAACCTTTCGAAACTAGGATGATCGAAGGACAGGCTAATTTGATTGATCAAGGCTCTTGAATCTTTTGAAACTGGGATCAAATGATTCGACTGGGATCAAAAGACAGTCAGGCTACACAGGGAGAAGTAAAGACATTCCCACATGGAATTTCATATGGAAAGCGGGACAAAATTCCCACGATTGTAACTTTCTTATGACTAATGATTGTAATGTATTTCTTCCAGGGAAACTTACAATAGGGGTTGTCACACATCCTCCACCCCATTCTCAATCTTCAGAGAATGGGGACGTGGCACGCTCTTCTTGAATGGCGGAGGGCCCATTCTCTGAAGATTGGGGAATTCCATTCTTCTCCTCCACGGGTGAAGAATGGAGAATGGAGAATGGCCCATGCTTGAAGGATGAGTACCTAACGAACAACCTCTATTCTCCATTCTCAATCTCCACAAACCACAAAAGGGGTGTCACACTTTCTTCATGGAGTAGCTATTCTACCGACTCCTCTTTTTCCTCATTCTTCACAAAAGATTTATTCTCCGAAGATGTGTGACAACCCCTAATTGTGGAAAATTTGTCGGCGTTTCCCATATGGGAATCTTGTATTGATCTCCCTATGCTAGAATTAATGGCATTCTCAATCTCCACAAACCACAAAAGGGGTGTCACACTTTCTCCATGGAGAAGCTATCATACTGACTCCTCTTTTTCCTCATTCTTCACAGAAGATTCATTCTCCGAGGATGTGTGACAACCACTAGTTGTGGGGAATTTGTCCGCATTTCCCATATGGGAATCTTGTATGATCTCCCTGTGCTAGAATCAATCAAGGTTCCGGAATTTATTTTTGTTGACAGCCTGCAACAACGAGGAGCCTTTGCCCAATTCCTTCTCCAAGGTTCGCATCACGTTTTTACCGAGCGCGTGCGGCGTCAGGGCGTACGAGGCGAGGCGGGTGGTGACGTGCGGCTGGTCGCCCGTCTTGGACACGGCCACGAGGACGCCCTTGATGTGCGAGCGCAGCTGCAGGAACGCGTCGCTGATCTCGCCTTGCTCCATGCTCTCGCACTCGATGAGCTTCATCTCCTTCTGGGCCAGCAGGCGCTGCGAGAGCGCGCACTCGTCGGGCAAGTTGGCGGTGATGAACACCGTGTGCATCCGCCCCTCCACGGCGTGGATGGCGTCCACCATGGCGCTTACTGTAGTCGTCCTCCTGGAGCTGCTCGTCGTGTCCACACCGTCTGTGAACAACACCAGGAAGTAGTCCGCGCCCGAGTCGTCCTGCTCCCACGCCTTCCGTATGTGACCCGCCACCGTCTCCACCGCCTCGTACAGCCGCGTGCTGCTGCGCTGCGTCAGCTCCTTCTGATAGCTCGCTCTGATGTCGGCCACCTTCAGGAGCCACCACAACATCAATTTCCGTTCAAATCAGGATTATCAGTTTATCCTGGCACAATTGCGACAAGAACGTTGTAGATCGAGATTGTACAAACAGAGCATAATAGAGCAATGGGAGCCAACACCCTTTTGCAATGGGACCACAGTTTAGTTACAATTAGAAACTAAGTTTAAGTGGTAATAACACGGTGGTCTCAAAATTCATGAACAGATGGCATTCCTACATTACTTGGAAAAGTGACTTTCAGTGAAAATTCTTTTTCAATTTAGTTTTCAAAAGGGTGCTCCATTGCACTGCTCTATGCCTCTATTAAAGTTAACAGAAAAGAAGAAAGAATACATGATTGTTAGGTAAGGTGAGTATGACCGTTATTCAAGGGCCGCTGTACACTACAATAGAGTAGTCCACCGGTCATGAATTCTAGGGGAATTCTAAAATATGATTGGCCGATAGTGACACGGTGGTGGTTTACACTAAGGCCAAGAGTTCATTGGTGGAGAACTTTGTATGTCATGGATGAAAAAATGACATAGTTGACAACGTGGCGACACTTTTTTGAATGGAGTTCTGCGGAGAGTCAAGTTCTTGGGCAGCAACTTCAAAGCCTTGGACAATAAACTTGGCCTAGGAGAACTCCAACTTGAAGGCATTTTTTTTTTATTGTCTTTCATCTTCTTTGGCATACCATCCCTAGCCTCAAATAACCATGTCTTGGGCTGAAATTTTTGAGTGATGAATGCACTTTCTCCACCATAATGTAAATTGGCCCTAAACAAACTAGCATGGTTTTTAAAGAATCCAAAATAAAAAAAGAGGGTAATTAGTTTTGCCATCACAAAGATGGCCAAACTCAGTCTAAGGTGACTAGGTGAATTTTCAAAGAGCCAAGGTTTGGAGGCACTAGCCCACATCCAATTTGAGATAATGGCAAGGCGTGTGGTAGGATTGAGATATAATTAGGTAGCTCTCCAAAAAATGAAAGAAAGGTTGTCAGCCCAGACCAAAATCTTGCCAAACTGACGGCACACTCAAGCAAAATACTTAAATACCAACAAAAAAAATCTGGCAATCTAACTTGGGACTTGATTTTTTTCAAAAAAAATTGAGGATAGCAATCACTACTAATCTGTAATCGGGACACATGTATGTAGTATCGAGAACCTCACCTCCGCAAATGTCTGCCCTGGCGACATTCTCGAGGGGGTGCCCCACGGGAGGTTCCGGATACAACATTCTAGCCCTAATCAATTGATGAAACCGGAGGTTGATCCCCAATTTCTAAAAAAATAAAAATTATTCAACTAACTTAGCCATGAATTCATTCACTTGGGAAAGTATTAAGTAAAGGTACGGTGTTGAATGAAGTCAGATGATAGTGTACATACCTGGGAGCCGAAGCTCTTGGCGTCCACGACGCACAGCAGCTTGGTGACGTTGTTGAAGCACCACACGGAGATGGTGTCGTCGGGGCGCAGGGTCTTGCCATCCATCACCAGATCCTGGAAGTTGGCGAAGAGGTGCTCGTGCACGCGGCCGCCGAGCTGCGCCCTCTTCTGCATGGACCCGGACGTGTCGAGCAGGAAGTGGAAGTGCGCCTTGCCATTGCGCCGCGGCTCCATCACGTCGTACTGCGCAAGCACCTCCGTCCCATCGCCCAGCACCGCCTTCGCTTTGAAACTGCGCTCGAAGTTGTAGCCCGACACTACTACTCCTTGCAATTGCAGCGCCTGACCGGTCTCCTCGCCGCCCCTGCTCCTCACAATCTGCCCTCGCTGATAATATAATTGACTCATAGTGACCGCCAAACCAAACCTGATCGAAATCAATCCAAGTAAGGATTGATGAAGCAACTAATTAATTTAATCCAGACTGGATCAACTATTCCAAGATGCAGTTGTCGTGGGGTCTTGATGGAAGATGCAAGATCTATGCAATCTGAGCTCTTGAATCGACAATGCTTTGTAGATGTCTGAATATCGGATGCAAGAAGACTGAGTCGGCAATCTGACTGAGCGTGGAAACGCGTTTCGATCGCTTGAGTTTAGTGCCGACTAAGAGTCACAGAAGTCGGTACAGACACTGGTACCGTTTCTTTCGGAGATCCTTTATTGCGAGAAAGCAGGCAAATTCACCATCCCGCCTCAACCGGCTACGAGTACACTAAGGGGCGGTTTACACTATGGACCAAGAGCCATGACCAAGAAAATTAAATCATTTTCATGGTCATGGCTCTTGGTCAAGAGCCGTGACCATGAAAAATCAAAAATGCAATTTTAAATGACTTGGTCACTCTTTCTAGTGTAAAGTGGATTTAGACCGGGACAAGTTTAAGCTCATCATTCTCTCTTTTATCCTCCCCTTTTTCCTCCTTTCTCTTTAAATAATTGAACACTAGCCAATCAATGATTTTTGAGCCCCATGGTCTCCTAGATTATAGTTGAGTCGAGGCATTTGCTTCGACTCAACTATAATCAAGGAGACCATGAAAACATTATCCATTTGAGAAATTTTAGCATTTTTGGGGACCTCAAAGTTAGTGGTCATTCTCCTTTTTTCAAGGTAGTGTAAAGCCAAATGGGACCAAGAGCTCTTTTTGGGCCAATCACAGATTTTAGAATTCCATGGTCATGGCTCTTGGTCCATAGTGTAAACCGCCCCTAAATAGGTAGATTAGTGTTAGATACACTAATTTACATAAACATGTTGTAAGTTTTTACTGTTGACCAATTTTTTTACCCTCTATATTGATCAAGATGGGGATCTTTCAATAGTATTGGAATCAATGTCTTTGGTAAATTCTTTTTGTCGAGACTGAGTAAAAATCTATAATATTTTCAAATCTTATAATTATTTAACACTGATCTACCTATTTAGTGTAGTTAGGGCCTCTTCACACTATGGCCGAAGGTCTAGAGGCCATCAATTTCGACCAATCAAATTGCAAGAAACCATGGATTTGGCCTCTCAACCCTTCACAGTAGAGGCCAAAGTTCAACGGCCGTCGCTCTTCAAAATGCCTACGTGGTAGTACTTTTTGACCAAGGCGACGGCCTCTCAAAAAGAAGTTTGGGTTGGACGGGAATGAAAACCCAAACTATGGTCGAGAGGCCATCAATTTCTTTTCATAAAAAACGAAAACTATGTTTTATTGCCTATTTTCAGTAGATTTCTTTGGACTTTCAACAAAGTTTGGACTCTCAATCCCACGGCCTCTCGACTTGGACGGCCATAGTGTAAAGCAGCCCTTAATGACCTCAATAAGAGCATCTCCAACGGCGCTAGCTAAGAACCTGACATACTTCAAAAGCTAATAAAAAATGTCTAGGGTCCTTCCAAAAAGCTTCTTGATTCTCTTTCATAGGGTGTGTAAAAGATCAATGACACTTCAAAGTTAAGTTTAGAGGACTATATCCCACATTCTACTTATGATTGGTTCATTGATTATTTAATGTACACTTTTGATGTTTGACAAGCGTTCGAGGGTGAGGAGCCTTAACCCTTAACTTCCTGAACCATTTTCAGCGCGTTTTGGACCCTGATTTATTTGGTTAGGGATACATGTTGCTCAAACTTATGTAGTTCAATTTTTTACAAAATCAACCGTAAGATCTTGTAGATATGCAAGTCACCTTCATCTTTACAAAGTTTGGTGTCAATCCGAGTTATAGGTTGCTTGGATGGGACACAAAAGTGAAGGGTACCCCAAGAAATTCACTGTTTTCTCATTACTGAAAATGAGCTTTGACCGACTCTCTTGGGCACATACTATTTTAGAAAGTTAGTGCCGTCTGGAATTCTGAAGATAATCAAGTTCTCTACGCATGACAAATTTTGTATTTTTAGGATAAAAAATGAGTGAGAAAGAGGCCTTGACATGACATCCACTTTTTACTAGTTCACTTGTGACTTTGAGAGGAATCTTACAAATTCCTACAAATCTGATCTTCCGTTGCAAAATTAGACACGGTAAGTTGAAAGTACACAAAAGAACACATACAGTAGGAAAAAGAATTTTGGAAAAAAGGTGAAATCCAAGTGCAAGATTTGCATTTCAGTACCTACACCCATCTACAAGCCGCCTTGCCCAACTGGAACACGTGGCAGCTCGTCATTTGCCCATCACTCTCTTCAGCTGACTTTTCTTCCTTGATTTCGTGACCACCTAGCACTTGTGGATTTTTGTAAAATTGACAATGTGCAATTATTGAAATCAGAGCACACCATTGGATAGCTAACTTGTTTCTACACAAAATTGGGGAAAAATTTTTCCTCATTCGGGCACTCCTTCCTGAAGATATTTTCATTTCTAAAAATAGTGAGACCCATTTTGGGTCGCCTAGGAAGTTAAGGGTTAAGTTAAAATATAAATGTCTCAGTAATTTCAGCGTAATGTCTTCAGTTCTTGAAAGCATCACAAAAAAGTGATGAAATCTTAAGGATGAGCATGGTTCTTTGGAGGTTGAAGTAGTATAGATGCCTCGAAAATTTTGTTCTAGCATAGTGTATCAAAAGATGTTATAGAATGTTACGAAGTACAAATCTTGTTGCTCCGTTTTTCAAAAGAGACCATCACTGAAAATTCAAGTGTTTTTTTTTTTTTTTTTCCCTCATTTCAGAGTCAAATAAAATGATAATGCTTGCACAAACCCATAATCAATGTGGAGAAGACAATACTAGCAAATGATCCCCATCCCACTAGGCTCCAGAAATCTTTAGGCTTGCCCTCCTTGAAAAGAGGAATCTCAATGTTCATGCCAAATACTCCAGTTATACCTATGAAACAGCTTATCACTAGACATGATACTGTCATCATAATATTCAATTTCAACAAGTTGTTTTGATGATCATCAAGCATAATCTTCACATAATCTTCAGTGTCATCAACATACTCCTTCAACTACACATGCGAAAAGTCAGTCTCCCATAATCAGTCATCAGGATTGGGAAAAAATTAATTATAAAAAGAGAAGTCCAAATATTTAGGAAAATATCTTCTCAAAAAAATTATGATAAAAAGGAGAATTTTGGAGAATATTCACAAAATTTGACATTTGTTGAAAAGTAATTTTTGTACAAGTAGCAAATATTCCGGAATATGAAGCCCTTATCACACGACACGCACATGAAGTTTCAAAACTTCTTTCAATATGGTACTTTGTTTCTCAAAAGTTTTCTTTTCCTTATTTCTCTCCCAATTTTCTGGAGTTTTAAGCAATAGTGCATGGTAATATTGAATTACATTTATTGTGCCATGTCACTCTACTTTATTGCTATGTAGATCCTAGAGCAAAATTCAAAGAAAGACTTAAAGTTAAAAGTTGTTCCATATCGTTGTTGACACTCTTTTGACTTCCTTCCACATGGTAACATTTTGCTTGTGTGGACCAATGGGAAATGTTTATTTTCAAGGATTTCCTCTCTTGTAATAAGAGCCCAATATTGGAGAGTGTGATACTTTGGGGGAGTGGTAGGTGACCATGTGAAAAGTAGAAACCATCGAGGAAACCACGTGAGTTAAACTATAGGGTGCTTTTATTCATGGGAGGAATGTAATATAGGATGTTTTCAAGTAAAAAATAATTCAGGAATATACTTGAAATATACATGTAATATTCTAAATTATACTTCAAATATTCCAATTATGTGATAGCCTTTAGTCAAATATACTCTTAACGCACGTGATTACACTAGATATATATTTGTAATAATAACAAATTTAAAGTGCATATTGTAACAATACCGATGCCACATGATGTATGATTCCCTCAATAAGCACAAAGTAGGCCTCTAAGAGGCATTCAAGCTCTTCCACATCCCGTTTGCCACCTGGCCCCGTCATGCGGGACATATTGCTGGTCCTACTCTGAAGTGGGCTCTCCAAAGAGTCCTGGTTCGTATTATCCACATGAAATGTAACCAGTTTTAGATGCTCCCTGCATCCATTAATAAGCGAAATCCATAATCTTTCAGTTCAAAACGAAACCCATCACTCCCTAAATTCCCACTCATAGTAAGTGGTTGCAACAGTATGTAGTTTAATAGCTAGTTTGGCACAAATCAATTCAAAAATGAAAGTTGGGATTTTTATCTTGAGGGATATTTGTAATGCCAAATTGAAAAAAACCAAAAATAATAATTGTTCGGCACATTAATGTCGAACTAGCTATTAACCTTCAACATTGTTAAGACTCAAAAAAATTGGACTTCATGTTTCTTGTCTAACTCTTGTTTACAATCTACTCTATGAATTGTGGAGCACATGTGTCAATACATGAGTGGCTATACACTCACAAATCAGAACTCATAACTTGGAATGCCCTCGGGGGGTGCACTGTACTAAACATGTATGAGTATACGTGAGTGCACAAAAGGGGTATTAATTTGAACACTGCCGTATTACGTATACATACAATAAACACATTTAGAACCAAAATATTCATGTATATTTACACTAAACATATATTTAAAAAAAAATACATATGTATACAAAGGTATTTAGACATATAACCTCTCGTATACAGGGGGTTTTTAGAAGGGGTCATGAACGCACGTGATTCTCAAACATAATGTAGAGTGCACCCCCCGAGGGAATGCCTTTCTTTTTGAATTACTAATTCTCTCCATGCAAGTGTTGGAGGGCTAAATTTCTTTCTACATATCTCACCTTCCATGGAAAAACTAAATTGATTTAAAATAGAATTCGGGGTGATTTTTCTAAATCACTCAGAAATTGAGTTTTATTGTTTTACTGCATTGGATAATATAGGGTCTAAATGACTGTTTTTAGCCAATTTAGTTTTTCCACGGAGGGTGAGATATGTTAATTCAAAAAGTTCCAATTCTTAATCGTAAGTTATGGCTCATAACCGGCTCAAGACTCCCATCCCTCACCAGTTATGTAGTCCATAACTGGCTCAGGACTCCCGTCCCTTGCCGGTTGTGTAGTCCATAACTTACTGATTACCCATGGACGACACAACAATTCCCTGCATGGCATTTACAGATTTCAAAATGGCTGGTTGGACGAAGAAAATGTAATATGC
This sequence comes from Pohlia nutans, assembly GCA_022496805.1. Classification (NCBI taxonomy): domain Eukaryota; kingdom Viridiplantae; phylum Streptophyta; class Bryopsida; order Bryales; family Mniaceae; genus Pohlia; species Pohlia nutans. The sequence goes on along the minus strand of CM040095.1, from coordinate 14,674,679 downwards.
TCTCTCACCACTGAAGAGATTGAAGGATAAAAAAGGATCAACCGTGTTTGTTTTGAAGGATGCGATGGAGATCCACGGTCCTTTTGCTTCTGATGCTCCTCGTTTCTGCAGTAGCGAAAACCATTTCTTGCTGAGAACAGAAGAAAAGAGGGACTTGTACACTGAGCATATTCACTCAAATGTGGCCAAATTCACTCAGAATCCCAGTCCAGGCTGAGTGAACAAGTGACAAGTCCCTATTTTCTTCTACTGTAATTTGGAAATGATTGCCATATTCCATCCCTAAAAAATTTAGGACCCTTATTCAAGTGGTAAACCAGGGTAGGCATCCTAATATTTTAGGGTTTCTTTAGGTCACTCTGAAGTGTTTTCAAGGTGTTTGAAAGTATTTTTGGTTCAATTCAAAACCTTTTTTGGGTCATTTTGAGTCATCTCTTGCTCATTTTGACTTGTTTTGGCTCCTCAAATCAAAGCATGCACCTTGATTTCTCCACAAAACACAAAATGACAATTTTTACTAAATATGACAAAAGTATGAATGCACTCTTGCATCTATGCCAATGCTCAGGAAGAACTGATAGTTACACCGATTATCCTCTTTAGCATGAGAGCCACAATTAGTCCAAGTTCCTTTACAAGTTCTTGGACTAATTCCGGTATGTACTATCCAAATCAGTCCGAGGATGTAATATTTTTATTTTTTATTTTTTTGTTTAAATTATAATATTATTATTTTTAATAGTTATAAAGAGTAATGTCAAAATATTTTATTCATATTTGGCATGGTAAACTCATAGTACTTTGCATTTTAAAAAATTAGTACATGCAACACTATACCTATATTACCACAATTACTACAAGCTATCTCACTTACTCTAACTCGGACTTCCTTCTAATTCCACAATTAGTCTAAGTTTTTTTTATTAGTCCAAATTTTCATTATTAATCCGAGTTGGACTAAAGAAGATAATGGGTGAAGTCTAGCCGGTTGGAGTGCTCACTAATCAGAAACCGCAGGCAAAAAACTGATCTAAAATTGATTAAAGTTTCTATTTGCAATAAAAAGAAAACAGAACAATAGGAAAATATCATTGGGTTGCCAAGTGATTGAAGTAAATATAGAAATCTATTAGATTTTTCTTAAACCGTAAAGGGTCAAAAAGCCCAAATTGGGCTTTCGGGTTTTTTTTTAACAGTTTTGAATATGTCCTATTTGGGCTTCTTCTTGTTCAAATTTGTTTGTTTTTTACCAATACATGCATTGATCTTCACTAGTTCTCGTGATATAAAATTTGGTCCTATCTTAATAATATTTTCACAATATGACTAAACAATTGAATTTGTCATTTTAATACTGTGAATCCTTGGTCCTTTAGGGGTTAATTATTTTCCGATCGCTGGGCAAAAGCCAAGATGAGGGGGTTGTCGGGTTCCCGGCAAGGTGGGCCCCAGTGCACACTTCAAAGAAGTTTTGGAATTATGGTGGAAGAGAGGACCTTGGTGGGTTCCGTGTTGGTGAATACCGCCTCGGTGCCCTGGCAATGGGCCCCGGGACGAAGGGTTGGTCCTGTGGATGGGTGTCCCCGAGAGTGACTTCTGGGTACCCGTGATCCCCGGATTCCCCGCAGACGACGCTGCTATGTGCCGAGATGTTGGAGGCTGGCGATCCATCTTGCTGTTCCCTCAGCAACTTGTCGGTCAAGTACATTTCTGCCATGTCGCCATCATCGTCCAGAAGCTGTTCAAGCTCATCTCTCACCTTCAGTTCCATTCCACCATATATTTTTTTCCTTACCATTAAATTGTCAGAGTACCACTTCAAAACATCCATAACTTCAAAACATCCATAACATTAAGTAGAATGCACTGTCTTTGCCTTGGCTCTAAAGTAGATGGTGTGGAATATTCTACACCCAACAATACTTCATAAGTAGTTAAGTGGACAAGCAGAGGCTCAAGGCGGTGAGCTAAGTGCATGAAGAAAAGGCAATGGACATGAAGGCTACTTAATGTTATGTCAGTTCAATAGAGATAAATGAATCTAAATTGGAGGAATTCTTGCCAAGGTGGCTTACTTATCATTATAATTATAGGCATATAGGAGTTATCTAGAGCCATGCACCATTTGTAGAAAATAGGTGAACAATAAATTGCGACTTCAAAACTGTGTACATGCTACTATCTCTAAAGAGAATTAGAGCTCTAAATTTTGCAGGCAAACAACGACAAGAAGAAAAGAGAATTTGGCAATAGAAGAGTTGATGTCTCACGTTCAAAAATCCGCTATTGTGGCCTTAAATCTCATTTATTCAAAAGTAACAACTTCACACTAAATATATGGTCAAATATGGAACTAGAAGTCCGTTATAGAAACATGGCCACAATAGAACATTCCACCTTACTATAGATTGTTATGTATACGTACTTACCCGGTGAACACGGCCAGAAATGATCACCAATTTGTTCTTGATTTGGCGAACAGTTTCCAAGTTGCTTGCACTCACATGTGAAGTCAATGCATCCAAAGCTTCGTGAGCATGTTCTCCCAACGCAGATGCCTACTTGCACCCATTCAACCAGTAACTAGAAGCCTAAAAAGTCAGCCACCAAATCGACTCAATAGATAGGCATTAAATTGAATTATAGCATTGATTTGCAAGGCATGTATCAAATTCATTGTATATTTTAAAATACGAATACAAATATGGATGTAGGAATGTCGTCATCCACTTACTCAAGAAGAAGAAAAAAAAAAAAAAAAAAAAAAAAACCTTCAACCACTTTGAACAACCATCAAGATTGAATGTTTTTTTTGGTTCAAAACCCCCAACACCAAAGTCTGCAAGGCAATGGGCAAGTTGCTCACATTCATGCAAAGGCCACAAAGGTTTTGGAGACCAATTGCTAGGCACTCCAAGACAAAAGAAAAATCTGATTTTGGGAATCGAAGAGATAAAAACGTTGTTTTGCAAATTTTTAGTTTGCTTCTGGCATGATTCTCCGATTAGGAATTACTCCCTCGGTCCGGAAATAATTGCTCTAGTTTTCTGGCATTTTTTTTTTTTTTTTTTGAAATATTTGTCCTATGTTTTATACTGCATATGTGAGCTCTGTCTACTTCAAACACGGCAGACAATGAGAGCGACACAAAAACTACGTGCTACATGAGATAGACCATTTTTCGAGTACTGAGACGACTTTTGTTGCAAAAAAAAAGTGTTAAGTTAAAAACACGCCAAAAACTAGGTTAGTTATTTCCAGGCACAGAGTATTGGATTAACTCCAATTATTGGTATAAATGATGTTTGAGAAAACAAGTATCAATTTTAAAAACTTAATAAATTTCAATATCAATTTCAAACCAATTTTTGGTGCAAATTTTGCCTTACGCTCACAAGGCAATGAAGACACCACTAGGAGAAAAGGTGGCACTGCCGAGGGAGATGCCCAGGCAAGTAATGTCCAATTCCACACATGCATAGTGATTTTGCATGGGCATCTCCTTGGGAAGCGCCACCTTTTCCACCTTTTCTAGTAGGGCACACACATGATAGGAAGATGGAGAAAAGAAATAACCTCCAAATCAAGGTGGTGACAGGCAGCTTCCAAGCACGCTTCTAAAGCCTGAAACTCAAATGGCAGGCTCGAGCCCCGCTCGGTTGTCACGTCACTGCCTTCCTGGTCTTCAGGACGATGCGTGCATTCCGGGTTATCGTGGTTGCATCCGGATCCATCAGGCGAGGGCTTTGCATCAGGAAAGCAGACCGGAAGAATTAGGGTTTGCCGAAATATCCTCTGTCAAACCCTAATTAGGCCACTACAAGGAGAAGGCGTCGCTTTTCACTCGGTAGGTGAGTCAAATGGCGCCACTTCGCACTCACTGCCACTATAACAAAACACGGTAAATAAAAACCGCACTTGAAATTGATTGCGGTTCTTTTTGCCACGTTTTTGTGCAGGCCCATTACGTGCACAACCACTGTTATTTGCAATTTTCGACTACAATTTTTGGAACTTTGGAGCATGTAATATACCATTGAAACAATATTTTCAATACCTTTCCAACGGTATATTACATGCCTCAAATTTCTAAAAATTGCAGTCAAAAATTGCAAAAATAGCTAACAACTCACTACGTGCGCTTGCACAAAAATGTGGCAAAAAGAACTGCAATCAATTTTGAGTGAGGTTTTTTTTTCCCATGTTTTGTCATAGTGTGCCCAGGTGCTCAAGACTTGGTGAGTGTGATTCATCACTTAGGACAATTGTGTACAATGAACCTCTGACACTGTTTTGAGTGAGAAGCTACGCCTTTGTTAGTAGTGGGCTCCCATACAATTATTCATTTATTTATTGCAATAAAAAGGAAATGAAAATCCATTCAACCTGGTTGCTATGGTTGGAAGGGAGGCGCAACCGAAGCTCTTGCACGAACGGGGCAACACGCGGATTCTGGGCATCCAGGAGGAACACTTCTTGCGCAGTGATAATCGTCTTGATGTGCTCGAGGTTCACAACAATGGCATGCTCGCGACCAAGAATTGAGGAAGGGTACGAAAGCAGCGGGTCCAGCAGCCGCAGGTCGCGGGCTGGCAGATGCGCTTGCCGCATAATGACCGTTTTTGAAACCTCTAAATCCTGAATGATGCAACAACAACCCATTCCATGCATCATTCATTGTTTAACCAGGAACACCACTCTTATCAATAGTGCACACTCAATGTGAAAAGTGTACGTGACACAAAATTATGATTATGAATTTAAGCTTTGAATTTCATGGGGTTAGCGATCACCAATCATCTTATCATGCAATTTTTAAAAGTGTGTTGTGAATGAAGGAGATAATTGCCGATTGTCAACCCCTTTGATGTGCAACTCTGCAATTTTGTTTATTTAACCCCTAAAGCACCAAGAAACCTGAAATGGGCCTCATGTTATATTAGCAGTTCTAAGTGAATTGTAAGTGGAGTTCCTTTTGATGATATGAAATTTGGTCTCATTTCAATTATATTTTTCTCAATATGATCAATTGAAAATCTCATTTTAAAATCATGAATTCTTGGTCCTGTAGGGAGTTAAGTGCAAACAAAAGTGCACATAAAAGTGCACATTGCATGTGTACTTTTAACAGAAGTGGTGTTCATGATGTAATTATCTTAATCATACACATCCTTTCAGAACAAAGCAACTTAAAAAATATCCATACATTGCACAAATCTCAAGTCACAGGATCGTTCTGGTTTGCATAATTATTCAATTTTAAATATAAATCGTAAGATCAAACGTTAGTTGAGCTGCCTGAATTTAATGCAGAGAGAGCAACCTGAGAGATACCGTGCATGTCAATGTGGAGCCAGGAACGTTTCTCGGATTTGCCTCTCCCATAGGATTTGTGCACTTGCTTTGCCTCCTCCTTTACAGCCATTTTGTTGTTTTTCATTGTGAATGGGGGTAACTCTGTGCTTTTCATAGAGTGAGAGGCTGGAGATCAATTGCTTAGTCTATTGTTTTTGAAGGTCTCCAGCCACAATTGCCACAACTGGCCTCCTACTTGGACTTTCACAATGTCAAGTATAGCGCACTCAACCCTCTCTAATGACACACTAGTAGGAAATGTGTCGTTTTTCACTTACTATAAATGAAAAGGGAATGAAATCACGACTGGCACATGAGTATGTGCCTGCTGGTGAGTGTTTTTGGTCACAAGAAGATAGAAATATAATCACAATATTCCGCCATTGTTCGTTGTTCCCGGCCACAAAGTGAGGAATGAAAAACGACACATCTGCTATTAGTGATACAATGTGGAATTGCACATTCCTTATGAGCATCGAGACGGTGGATACAACTACAGGACAAAAAATGAGGTCCCAACTTCTACCTATGCTCGGTGAGCGTTGAAAGCGGACTTTGCATTTCACTTACTCTCACTCCCATCCGTGAACCGCTACGTGATTGGTTACTTTCACTCCCATCGGTGGACTACGTGATAGGTTGCTTGGTGAAATGTTATTAATTATATCTACTGAATTGCTCTATCATGGTGTGTATGGAAGTGCTCTACGTTATTTGTTATTTTTATCAGTGGAGAGCAAGATTCAAGGATCAACCCGACTTTGCATGGAAGGAGGCCAGGCCCTTAAAATCCGTCATGTTAAGGGTTTAAAAAGAAACTACCATAATTGTTTATCATGGGAAAAAATCAAATTCTCATCATATCACCCAGCTTGACTTGGACTTCTATGTTATATCGTGCATTTACCATCTAGGTGGAATGAAGCTCTTGAGCTCTACTTTCCAGGTGAAGGATTTGATTTCGTTCAGCTAACCACTTATAGACCAATAGTTGTACATGAGCTCACTCTTAGCATTTAAAAAATATAAACCAAGGCCACTCGATTCTCATGTGTTAGAAAATGCCTCTTGACTCTCATGTGTTAGGAAATAGCTCTTCAAATCACTTTAATTAGTTGACTATATCTCCACATTCTATTTGTAATTGGTTCATTGATTAGTTATTTGATGTGCACTTTTGATGTGTGAGGGGCGTGCAAGGGTGGGGGAGTGTAAGTGCAAGGGCTCTTCAAATGTAAAGGAATAATTTCAGCTAGTCATCTCTAGTGTGTTGGAGTGTGAATGCTCCAAGGTCTTTTGGGTACATAAATTGAGTGCCTAGTGCACGAAGACACATAAATTGGTTGCCCCTAATGTGCATTCCCTCAACAATATCATTACTTTTTTCAAAAATCACCCATCGTGTAAGCAATACACTAGTGTATTTTTAGAATGCAATTTACATATCTTTTTAGAAAATGGACTTTTTCTTTTAGTTATTAAAGCATGGTCACCGTGACTCTAACTGACTCACAAGCAAGATGGATGAAAATTGTTGCAGACCCTTTCAAATAGCTCCTAAGATCACAACCCTGACAACGTATGTTAACTAATATTTATTCTACATTTCATTTGTGAATGATCAATTAGTTATTTGTCAAATACATTTGGTGTGTCACGGTGGCCCACTTTTCTTTTGGAAGGGTCTTCACGAGTAAAATCAAAATTTGAGCATGCTAAATTTGTTGAACCTCAATTGAGATGCTATTAGATTAGACCTTGGTAAGTTTCAGTGCAGAAGCCCGACTTCTAGTGCTTTCTAAGAGTTGCTCTTACTTAAGGTTGAGGGCTCCAAAACCAATAGTGTAGTCTAATTCCAAGAGAATATAGACCATGCATTTCTTTTAGAACACAAATCTAGGCACATCATAGAGCTCTTATTGGATGTTGACCAAAATGATAAGCTATCTATGGTCTACTTAAATTTATGGTCTACTTAGATTTAGGGTCTAGGATGATTATTGTACCTAGATTCTCTTGGAATTAAAACCCTCTGGGTTTTGGAGCCCTCTACCTTACTGCATGAACCTGGCAGCAACTCCAACCTAAATTATTTCAATTCCTTTTAACATACCAAGTGTTACTTTCTTATTGATTATGACCCGTAAAAAAAATGCAAATGGTAGGAAAGTTGATGTAAAACTCCATGGGTGCCAGACATGGTACCATACACATATGGTGTACGATGGTGGATCCAGAAGTAAAAGAAGTGGTTTATTAACCCCTAAACGTCACAGCGTCCAGAAACTGGATCATGAACGGATTCAAAGTCCTGTAACTTTTTCATGCAATGTGGGATGACTTTCATCTAAGTCACCTTCGCAAGCCTATTAAGTTCTCTACCAATGAGAGTAAATCTCTTGTGATGGGGAGAGGTCCATAATATTGGAGAGGCCTCCAAATGAAAATATGTCAAATTTGTTGGGTAGATTTCATGCATGCAATGGTCCTTTCATGTACACTTATTGTACATTTGAGTCATGCTAAAATCTATTTTTCAAGCTAACATCTACTTGCGTTCAAAGGATCGGTACGTTAAGGGGTTAAGACATCAATGTCAAATGTGCCATTGCGGCTACTTTTAGAGCATGATTCCATGTAAGACCCATTCCTACGGGAAACTTAGTAGTGTGAGCGCAGAGCGGAGAGCAGAGAGCGGAGAGCAGAGTTTGGAGAGCGCAGATTTTCATTTTTTAAAATCATTTTTAGTAGGAAAAATGCCTATAACCGTGGACATTGGGTTATTTTTAGGGTTATTTTTAAAGAAAAGGACCCCAAATCCGTGGAAATGGGTAGAATTTTTGAAATCCTAGTTCAAAACAAATTAATGGATTTTCAATGATTTTCCACGGTATTACTTACAAAAATCAATAGATTTTTTTTTTGTATGGTTTACATCCAAATTAGGGCTGACGTCATCATTAAAAATCATGAAAAGTTCGAATAAAATAAGGACTCTTGTGAACACCGATGTAAATAAATTAACACAAAAAACTTCATATAAAATCCAAATCAAACCAAAACATAAGAAGCTCAAGTCTCCACAATGAAGAGGCCTAATCAAGGGCTAGGACTCCTGTCAACATCACTATCCTCGCCTTGTTTAGCCTCTATATCCATAAATCGGTATACCCCCTGTTAGTCTGGGTAATTGTATGGAGATGACTGAGACCAGTCTTAGGCCAGCAGGGCTGCCTAATCAAGGAAGAGAAGGGGAAAAGGCAGAAGTTAAGAAGTCAAGTTGAGTTAGTCAGTGATTAGTTTAAGATGTGTGTGCCCCAAGTTCCAAGACGTACCTAGGTTCCCCAAGAGAGTATACAATAATGTATACAACTTATACGCTGGATTTCCGTTGGTATACAGTCTTGGACTTCCTTGGCGTACTTGGACTCCTTGTGAGTTAGACAATGTCAGAGAAAGTCGTGTGATACCTGAGATAGTCTGTGAGTAACTAAACTCAGTAAGGCTCAGTTCCTAGACGTCCTTGGAGTCCTTGGATAACGAGTGTTTTGAAGACAGAAAGACAGAGTATAAGTGAGGTTATGCCTGAAGACGGAGCTCAGAGCAACGACAACTTGGTACGAGGAATAGTCAGAGTATAACCGGTCTATCTAAGTACTTGTGTTAGTGTTAGTTAAGCAGGGAAGAACATGTTTTCCCAGCCTCCCAAGTTAGATAGCATTGAGGTGACAATGAGTAGTGAAGACAGAACCGTAGAGACAGAGAATGTAAGAGCGTATGTTTATTCCAAGGATGTAATAACACACGTATACAGTATAGAGACTAAGTCCACAAAACTATGTTAAACAGAGGAATTGAACCCATGTATTACATAAACTTTCAACCATGGAATCCAGGTTTAACATGGAATAAGCAAGGAATGACTTCTTGGTACATCAAAACCAGAGCATAACTAAATGCTCATAAGTCTCAAAAACCAAGAGTGTCTCGTCACTATCGTACACTACTTTTATACTTAAACCTGGTCCGTAATCTAAGGCAAACACTGCCAGTTCCACCGTCTTCTATCTCCTTGTCCTTCGTGGCGGCCGTGTGTCTTGGTCCGGTAACACCCCCCTATCAAACTTCTGCATGCGACGAGAGGGTGGTGAAGCTGCAACCGCTTGATGATGGGCAACCTCAGCAGCATACAATGGCAATTTGAATTCCCTTGGAAGGCTTCCAAAGAAGCTCGGACGGAGAACACGGATCGGGCTCGCCTGTGGAACTCTGGAAACAAGAATATAAGAGGATACATAAGCATTAGTAAAGAAAGAGAAGAAGATGAACAATGGTGTGCCAAGTGAAAAAACCGACTTACTTACAGTTCTTCTGGCGTCGTACGAGCTTCTAGGCAGGATCATCAGAATGAGAGTCTTCGAGGTGAACAGTAGGCTTTGGTAAAGGCACGGGATCCCGCATGGGGCGAAGGATGACCTCAAAGATTTTTGTGTCAGCCTCCAACGCCACAATGTGGCGCTCACCTTTACAACACGCACTAATGGAAGCACCTAGAAGAAACAAAATGAATGAGCGAAACAAAACCACTAGAACTGCAAAAAATGAAGAACAAAGACAATTATGCAAGGGAGGTAATGGAGAAACCTGTGGCTGCGTGCCAATCCAAGACAATGTCGTGCCTTTGGGTGAGAGTGTGGATGATGATGCTCAAAAATTCCTTGTGCTTCTCCCGAGCCCCTCTCCATGTCACAGTGCCATCCTTGAAGAGTTGGGTGTCCTCATCTGTGAAGTTGTGAAGAAGGGAATCCTTCTCAAATGAGAAGCCCAACTTTGAAAACTTCGTGGCCTCATACACGGTGAGAGAGGCGCCAAGGGGCACAAGCACCTTGATAAAAAAGCGCTTAGTCTGCACAAAAAAAAAACCACATACTTACTGACAAAGGGAGGAGATTGAAACTTGAAGAGAAATTGGGTGAGAAGAGAAAAACTTACAAACATATTTGGATCTTGAGCGGAGATAAGGTGAAGGTCATTTACACCCCATCAATCCCTTGCCACACTCCATTTAGCCTCCTTGCACCAACTGCGAAGTTTTTTGTGCACCTTGGGATCATCGCCATATATGATCATAAGAATATCATTGTCATAGAGATGATCTTCAGCAAATGTGAAGAGATCATCCATGTAGAACTCACCACGGCGGTTCCACACAAGGATATCGGAGGTGGAGCTAGAAATAGCGCGCATATGGAGGTTCTCTAGAACATCTGCAAGGATGAGGTCGATGCCAGAGTGGGACTTGGGCTTCCTTGTGTTGGAGCGAGAGCGGCCGCCTCCAACCTGGAAAGAAAAAAAATAATTATCAAACAAGGAAGAGGAACGCTCGTAGAAAACAAATTGGAACAATGTAAAAGGAGATAACTCTTATCTTGACAAGGAACTCTTCAATTCAGAGGAAGGCTTCGTGGGGGGTCTTGGTCTTATTGAAATGCTCCATGAGGTCCCCATGTAAACATTCTCAATCAGAGTGTACGTCGAAGTACCCTCTGCGGAAGTAACACTCGTAGCCGCAGCAAGAGCCTTTCTCTTGCGAGTAAAGGCGCGGGCAATGGCTGCGCTATGAGAAGGTGCAGAAAGAACTAAGGGACTACCAACAACGGTGGGAGTAGGGGCAGCCGAAGCCAGTACTGCAGCCTTTGTAGCAGAACGGGTAGTGACAGTACCTTGCGAAGCCATGATTCAAATTGGATTGGAAAGTAGACTTGATTCCCTATTTGAAAATATTTTTTAATTTCTATAGAAATGTTTTCTCAATTTCGGGCAACTTGTAAAAAAAGGGCAGAGACCATAAAATAGTTGATCCATCACTTAACGGTTAATAGGCTTTACAAGGCGACTTGGATGAAAATCATCATAGATTGTATGAGAAAGTTAGAGGGCTCCAAATATGTCCATGATCCAGTTTCTAAACGCAAAAACGTGTAATGGTCATTAAAACAAGAATTAAAAATGGTAAACGAGAGTAAGACAAAACATGAAAGAATGTAAAACTAGAAATAGTTAAAAATATGAAAGTAGAGAAATGGTGAAGGAATGAAAGAACTAAAATGATCAAGGAATGAATAAAACTCCATGGTGCTTAATCCCATGGATTTTGTGGGAATGACCACCATAGACTTAGATCTTTAGAAACTCTCCATAAAGGCTAATCCCACGGATCCGTGGGATTGGCCAGCACCGAGTTCCTCTCTACACAAAACTCCAAGTTCGCTAATCCCATGGATTCCGTGGGATCGGCCAGCACTGAGTTCCTCTCTACACAAAACTCCATGGTGGCTAATCCCATGGATTCCGTGGGATTGGCCACCATAGAGTTTGGTCTTGAGAAACTCTCTATAATGGCTAATCCCACGGATCCGTGGGATTGCCCAGCATTGAGTTCCTCTCTACACTAAACTCCATGGTAGCTAATCCCGTGGATTCCGTGGGATTGACCACCATAGAGTTTGGTCTTTAGAAACTCTCTATAATGGCTAATCCCACGGATCCGTGGGATTGGCCAGCACTGAGTTCCTCTCTACACAAAACTCCATGGTGGCTAATCCCGTGGATTCCGTGGGATTGGCCACCATAGAGTTTGGTCTTTAGAAACTCTCGATAAAAGCTAATCCCACGGATCCGTGGGATTGGCCAGCACTAAGTTCCTCTCTACCCAAAACTCCATGGTAGCTAATCCTGTGGATTCCGTGGGATTGGCCACCATAGAGTTTGGTCTTGAGAAACTCTCTATAATGGCTAATCCCACGGATCCCTGCAATTAGCCAGCACTGAGTTCCTCTCTACAATAAACTCCATGGTAGCTAATGCCGTGGATTCCGTGGGATTGGCCACCATAGAGTTTGGTCTTGAGAAACTCTCTATAATGGCTAATCCCACGGATCCGTGGGATTGGCCAGCACGGAGTTCCTCTCTACACTAAACTCCATAGTAGCTAATCCCGTGGATTCCGTGGGATTGGCCACCATAGAGTTTGGTCTTGAGAAACTCTCTATAATGGCTAATCCCACGGATCCGTGGGATTGGCCAGCACGGAGTTCCTCTCTACACTAAACTCCATGGTAGCTAATCCCGTGGATTCCGTGGGATTGGCCACCATAGAGTTTGGTCTTTAGAAACTCTCTATAATGGCTAATCCCACGGATCCCTGGGATTAGCCAGCACGGAGTTCCTCTCTACACTAAACTCCATGGTAGCTAATCCCGTGGATTCCGTGGGATTGGCCACCATAGAGTTTGGTCTTGAGAAACTCTCTATAATGGCTAATCCCACGGATCCCTGGGATTAGCCAGCACTGAGTTCCTCTCTACACTAAACTCTATGGTAGTTAATCCCGTGGATTGCGTGGGATTGGCCACCATAGAGTTTGGTCTTTAGAAACTCTCTATAATGGCTAATCCCACGGATCCGTGGGATTGGCCAGCACTAAGTTCCTCTCTACACTAAACTCCATGGTAGCTAATCCCGTGGATTCCGTGGGATTGGCCACCAAAGAGTTTGGTCTTGAGAAACTCTCTATAATGGCTAATCCCACGGATCCCTGGGATTAGCCAGCACTGAGGTCCTCTCTACAATAAACTCCATGGTAGCTAATGCCGTGGATTCCGTGGGATTGGCCACCATAGAGTTTGGTCTTGAGAAACTCTCTATAATGGCTAATCCCACGGATCACTGGGATTAGCCAGCACTGAGTTCCTCTCTACAATAAACTCCATGGTAGCTAATCCCGTGGATTCCGTGGGATTGGCCACCATAGAGTTTGGTCTTGAGAAACTCTCTATAATGGCTAATTCGATGGATCCCTGGGATTGGCCAGCACTGAGTTCCTCTCTACAATAAACTCCATGGTAGCTAATCCCGTGGATTCCGTGGGATTGGCCACCATAGAGTTTGGTCTTTAGAAACTCTCCATAAAGGCTAATCCCACGGATCCGTGGGATTGGCCAGCACTGAGTTCTTCTCTACACAAAACTCTATGGTAGCTAATTTGATGGAATCCGTGGGATTGGCCACCATTGAGTTTTGTGTTGAAAAAAAATCTATAGTGGCTAACCCCACGGATCCGTGGAGTTAGCCTGCATGAAATTTTGAGTTGAAGGGAACACGATGGTGGCTAATCCCATGGATCCGTGGGGATCGCCAGCGTGGAGTTTGCAGTAGAAGTAGACTCCATGGTGGCTAATTCCACGGATCGATGGAGTTGGCCAGTGTGGAATTCTCTGTAGAATATAAAGTCTATGGTGTATAATTCTAGGGATTTTTGGGGTTGGCCACCATGGAGTTTTGTGTTGCGACAAGATGCATGGTCGCTCTATACATGGGTTTTAACAATGTTAATCCAAATGGTGTTAGACTTACAATTTCCACAATTTCATGTGTTCGGTTTGGTGTCTCCATTTCCTGGCGCTCAATCGTTGTTGGAGAACTCTCCGACGCCTTGTTTGCGTCTTCCACTACGACAATTGAATCAAGATACTGCGATCGAACCTTACGCCTCCCTCTCCAACTTCCTCCCTCTTCGTCGTCTTCACTCTCGCTCAAATTTGCTGGAGTCCCTTGTCCCTCAATGCTCGGCGCTCCTTCGTGAGCTTCTTATTCTTCTACTTTGAGTTCGTGAAGTTTGTTCTCTCTCGCTTCTTCCTTTTTTTCACTAGTTCAGTCTCCTTTGCGACGACCGTCTTCTTAGACAGCTCTTTATTCTTCGTTGGTTTAGTCACACTTACTATCTCCTTCCTCCCCGGTTCAGTTGCACTCACTGTCCTCTTCCTTGTTTCCTTCATGTGTGCTTCTCAATGCCTCTCTTTAGACCTAATTTCTGCACTCTAACACCACAACTCCCTCCACACTCTAGTAGACGGTCGTCTCTTAACTTGCCAAGTCCATAAGACTCGTGTCTTAGGGTTTCACCTTCTAACTACCCAATGCGAAAGTGCGCAAGCGAACTACCCATGGCCGATAGTGCGCAAGCCAACTGGAACGCCGTGCGTATCGTCTACGGGTCCGGGGATCCCAAGATTATAATGGAGGGCCGCAAGAGGACGTGCTTCTTCCATTGGAAGCACATCAGGAATTTCGGACCCCACTGATTCTGCACTGATTCAGTGCGATTTCCGATATTTCAAGGGTTCGTACGATTTTCGCACTGATTCCGCATCGTTGCGTCATTCATCGCAACTACACTGATATGACACGATGTTCGTACAAGCGGATATAGTACTGATTCGACACGATTGATACATCCATTGAAAACGTATGAATTCAGCACTGTTTATAGTCGTCAAATGTCGTGTTTTAATCGTCTTTAAAACTACACTGATTCAGTGCGTTTTTCGTGCGACATCATCTTTTCCATATCTAGATTTTCTTTTCTTTTTATATCTAAATTTGATCAAAATAATATTATTAAAAAATATAAAATAAAATAAAATAATAGAAAATATAAAAAAATTACTTTCCTCGCTACCCACTTCAATTACACGGAAATTGCCCGCACATGCGGTGGGGCCCACCATAGCTTGGGCTTCCCAAGCTCTATCCGCCAACGGTGGGATTTGAACTCTTAACCTTCCGGTTGCCAATCAAGTTCCCAACCACCAAACCACCTCAAACTCTTCATGCATAGAATGGAACTCTTTTGGTAATTATCGAACTTCTTTTTTCAGCGGACTTTGAATGTTTTTAACTATGTGAAAAAAACTTTTTTTCCAAATTTTTTTTGCACTAGATTATGCAGGACATTTTCTATATCTAGGATTTTTTTCATAATTTTTTGAATTTTTTAAATTTTTGCCAAAATCGTGATGGCACATCAGGGATTCAGGGCTGTGAGCTGTTTTTTTTTTTTCAGCGGACTTTGAATGTTTTTAACTATGTGAAAAAAACTTTTTTTCCAAAACTTTTTTTGCACTAGATTATGGAGGACGTTTTCTATATCTAGGATTTTTTTCATAATTTTTTGAATTTTTTAAATTTTTGCCAAAATCGTGATGGCAGATTAGGGATTCAGGGCTGTGAGCTGTTTTTTTTTTTCCAGCGGACTTTGAATGTTTTTAACTATGTGAAAAAAAAAAAATTTCCAATATTTTTTTTGCACTAGATTATGCAGGACGTTTTCTATATCTAGGATTTTTTTCATAATATTTTGAATTTATTTATTTTTTGCCAAAATCGTGGTGGTTGTGAGCTATTTTTTTTTGCTCCTATGATGAAAAGTACAATGATAACCAATAATACCAAATTTGAATTCTAAAAATATAAAATGTTATTTCTTTGAAATTTTAATGTGTATTGCTTCTAAACTCTATAAATGTAGATCTAAAAATGTTTTGGGAAATTAAACCGGAAGTATAATTTAAAGAAGATTCTTGGAAGATTCCAACATATTCCAAAATATTCCAAAATAATATAAAATATTTTGAAATATTCCAAAAGATTCCAAAAGATTCCAAAATATATATTAAAATATTGTACACGGATGTCGTACGACAATGATTTGCATTATAATAGATACTGAAATCGCACGAATATAACAAAAGGCATTAATATGATACGTATACGATACTGAATTCGCATTAACTAAAACTGCACGTTATCCGTGTCTTATCAGTCATGTGAAGTAGATACACGATTAACGCACGGATTCCGTCAAGCACGACTTCCGTGCGGAAACAATACTCTTTTGATAATCACGGAAAAGACACTGCATCGACATCTTAGTAATGCATGTCACTTCCGTACTGTAACGACACTTCTAAATGCACGTATGACGTGCGGAATCAGTGTTTTACGATAAACGCACTGAATCAGTGCAGAATCAGTGGGGTCGGAAATTCCTGATGCAATCATTGGAGAAACACACCAAACAATATATCAAGCACGATTTGCAGGAACAACACAAGCATCTCTGCCTCCAGTATCGCAATGCCTCGTCAATGCTAGAGGTAGAGACACGATATTGTGCCATCAAAGCTTGGTGGAGCTCATCAAATTGTACCTCCGACGATGGATTGCTACATCTTGATCTCTGGCTTGCGTTTTGGCATTTCCGATATCTTCAGTGGGGTGGCTTCATGGAACTGCTTAGTCTTTTGCTTCTCTGGTCTTGTAAGTTCTTCACTTCTTTGATATATTCAGATTTTCACACTTCTCTATTTTCTTTGAACAAGAGGATCGCATGTCGGAGTCGGACTTTGCTCAAATGCCCTCGTGCAATCTTGCCGAGTCCGTCCACAACAAGTAGCTTCAAGCGTCAGGCAACAAGGGTGGCAATTTGTATGTTGCCACCGTGGATGACTACATCCGAGCATTCTTGCAAGTGGTGGCCTACTATCAATTCCTCAAGGGGGGCAATGGTGGCGACGGTCCTAGCAAGGAGGAACTGAAACCTGTAGCGCCCAATGACGTGCCAAGCGCACCAATGATCCTACTGTGCTGCAGAAGGTCTTCTTGGACATGCCCGGAGGCGAGGAATTCTCCACTCGCAATCCACACCTCGAGGGCGCCGAGGTATTTAGATCGCAGAAGCGTAGGCCCGATACTCCCATTGGTGCAGATGATGAGACACACCACCCCGACACCATCAACGTTTCTCGCACCCGTCCCGGTAAGAGACTCACTAGATCTAATCCCGTAATTCTACCTACAATTGTCGAAGAGTCTTTCCCAAACGTGCAAGAAGTTCAAGCGCTTCCACCGTCCGGGCTCGATTTCCGCTGAGTCACCACTGTTCAAGAGACCAAGGTTGACGAGTTGCTTTGGCATATAGCCCGTCTCCCTTACAATTCCGGCAAGTCTTGTTGGGCCATGCATGCGGGTACTAGGAAGAAATGCACGGCAAAGCTCGTCACCAACAATCGGAGTGTCCCTTGCCCGGCATACTTTGGAGTCTGGGATTTTTACACAATGCAAAATCGAAAACCTATGAAGTTCTTTTTTTATCCACACGACATCGAGCGTTGTATGAAGGGATTCCGTCGCAAGTGGGTTGTTCCATTTTCAGACACCCAAGGCAAGCCCCCAATTCCTCCCGTGTGGCCTGTTATGGTTGGTACTAGACTCACTCGCTCGGAGATCATGGCCCTTTAGAATGCAGGATTCCAACTTCCTTCTAAGGAGGGCGTCACTCTCACTCGACTATTCAACAACTCTGCTCACCCACTCGACTTGTCAAGAGTTTGAATTCCCGACAACCCTGACTACATTCCTCCCATGAGGAAATCCAAGGCTACTCGACGCTCTGGCACTGGACCCTCGATAAAACACAAGCAGAATGTTGGATCTGCTCGAGCCATGCACGGAACCGTTTTGAAGTTGACCATGATCCCCCACCCAGGATTCGGTTGTGTTATCCTGTTGCAGTCCAAACCTCCTCCTACAGATGCCATTTACCAAGTGACGGTGAGCTCTCACCCAGAGTGTACTTGCGCGGCCTTCAAAGATACAATTATCAAGTTCGGGAGCAGGCGCAATTCCTATCTGAATTGTAAGCATTTGTACTACATATTTGTTAAGGTTTCTAACTTAGATCCTGAAGTTAACCTGTTCATACAAGCCCAAACCTTTAGTTTCAACGAGGTCAAGTTCATCCTTGAAGGTGGCCTTTTGACACATTCTACCACCTAGACTTGTTCCCGGCTTAGGAATACTTTGTCCCTAATGGACGTAGTTGTTTGTTGACCACGTGTGTACTTGCTCTATCACTCCATCAGGAATTTCCGACCCCACTGATTCTGCACTGATTCAGTGCGTTTATCGTAAAACACTGATTCCGCACGTCATACGTGCATTTAGAAGTGTCGTTACAGTACGGAAGTGACATGCATTACTAAGATGTCGATGCAGTGTCTTTTCCGTGATTATCAAAAGAGTATTGCTTCCGCACGGAAGTCGTGCTTGACGGAATCCGTGCGTTAATCGTGTATCTACTTCACATGACTGATAAGACACGGATAACGTGCAGTTTTAGTTAATGCGAATTCAGTATCGTATACGTATCATATTAATGCCTTTTGTTATATTCGTGCGATTTCAGTATCTATTATAATGCAAATCATTGTCGTACGACATCCGTGTACAATATTTTAATATATATTTTGGAATCTTTTGGAATCTTTTGGAATATTTCAAAATATTTTATATTATTTTGGAATATTTTGGAATATGTTGGAATCTTCCAAGAATCTTCTTTAAATTATACTTCCGGTTTAATTTCCCAAAACATTTTTAGATCTACATTTATAGAGTTTAGAAGCAATACACATTAAAATTTCAAAGAAATAACATTTTATATTTTTAGAATTCAAATTTGGTATTATTGGTTATCATTGTACTTTTCATCATAGGAGCAAAAAAAAATAGCTCACAACCACCACGATTTTGGCAAAAAATAAATAAATTCAAAATATTATGAAAAAAATCCTAGATATAGAAAACGTCCTGCATAATCTAGTGCAAAAAAAATATTGGAAATTTTTTTTTTTTCACATAGTTAAAAACATTCAAAGTCCGCTGGAAAAAAAAAAACAGCTCACAGCCCTGAATCCCTAATCTGCCATCACGATTTTGGCAAAAATTTAAAAAATTCAAAAAATTATGAAAAAAATCCTAGATATAGAAAACGTCCTCCATAATCTAGTGCAAAAAAAGTTTTGGAAAAAAAGTTTTTTTCACATAGTTAAAAACATTCAAAGTCCGCTGAAAAAAAAAAAACAGCTCACAGCCCTGAATCCCTGATGTGCCATCACGATTTTGGCAAAAATTTAAAAAATTCAAAAAATTATGAAAAAAATCCTAGATATAGAAAATGTCCTGCATAATCTAGTGCAAAAAAAATTTGGAAAAAAAGTTTTTTTCACATAGTTAAAAACATTCAAAGTCCGCTGAAAAAAGAAGTTCGATAATTACCAAAAGAGTTCCATTCTATGCATGAAGAGTTTGAGGTGGTTTGGTGGTTGGGAACTTGATTGGCAACCGGAAGGTTAAGAGTTCAAATCCCACCGTTGGCGGATAGAGCTTGGGAAGCCCAAGCTATGGTGGGCCCCACCGCATGTGCGGGCAATTTCCGTGTAATTGAAGTGGGTAGCGAGGAAAGTAATTTTTTTATATTTTCTATTATTTTATTTTATTTTATATTTTTTAATAATATTATTTTGATCAAATTTAGATATAAAAAGAAAAGAAAATCTAGATATGGAAAAGATGATGTCGCACGAAAAACGCACTGAATCAGTGTAGTTTTAAAGACGATTAAAACACGACATTTGACGACTATAAACAGTGCTGAATTCATACGTTTTCAATGGATGTATCAATCGTGTCGAATCAGTACTATATCCGCTTGTACGAACATCGTGTCATATCAGTGTAGTTGCGATGAATGACGCAACGATGCGGAATCAGTGCGAAAATCGTACGAACCCTTGAAATATCGGAAATCGCACTGAATCAGTGCAGAATCAGTGGGGTCCGAAATTCCTGATGTCATAAAAATACAAATATGTACTTCTACACTCTACAAATAATACAAACCATATTCAATGATCAATCTTTATTCTTGTCCAATCATTGCAGTACAATAATTCTTGCATGTCTCTCACACCGTCCAACTCTAGACTTCCCGCTTTTTAACTACGCCTCCGACGTCCCCAGCTCCTTGAAGCACTTGCTGCATGTTCCTTGTTTGATTTAGGCGTGCTTACTAGATTGGGCCGAAGTAAATCTACATAGCTAATGGTTCGGTCCTTCATCCGTTCTCCCAATGGCAAGGGATGTGGTGATAACCCTCGCATGCTCTCACAGAATGACAATGGCTGTGAAGAATCCATTGTCTCCGTGACCTCTTCTTGCTTGTCAACCGTGTTGTCCTCATCCTCCACCTCTTCTCTTTCCTCCACTGCGTCTACTTCTCTTGCCACCACATCTTCCTTCCTCAATTTGTCCGCAGATCGTTGCGGCTCGTCTTGCTCCACCCTCCACTTCCAAGCTTGCGTGGATTGTGAGAAGAGTGTCATCACATATTCAGGACAATATCGTTCTGCAGCACTTTTCTCATTCCTCTCACATTCCGGCAATGGATTAAATGGAATATGGGGATCTTCTAAACTTACTATCTCCTCATCCCATCCTAGGCCGTCAAACATGTATCTCTCATCTCCCATCGCAGACTACTTGTCTACATTCTTGTTGTGTTTGAGTGTAAGGACGTCCTTATATATTGAGTCGTGACAACTTTGTCTACCTCAATGAATTATTGCTACAGTCCAAGTTGTAGGAATCAAATCAACAAGTAGCTAGAACAAAGACAAAATTGATGAGATAAGAATGCCACAACTACGTGCTTTGTCTCTTGTGCCTTGTCCTTTTATTCACTTAGTCTTCAATAGCATCAATCTTGTTCACTCATTGAAACCTTTCTTGACTTCTTCATTTGCTTTGATTTTATACTTAGCCTTTATTTCTCAATTATCTATTTATGTATCTATTTTAAGTAATTAAATTCAATCAAAAGTGTACCAAAAAAAAAGTGGTTGTTTTTTGTGGACCTCATTTCCACGGTAATGGGTCAAAAAAATATACTATTATTAACATGAATCTCGAATATTCTTCGAAATATTCGAATCTTTCAAAAAATTAGCTTAAAATTACTAAAAATATTTCTATTTATAATTGTTGCCCGCTCTACGCTCTCCAAATTTGCGCTCTCTGCTCTCCGCTCTCCGCTCTGCGCTCACATAGAAGTGTCGTCCCCATTCCTACCTATATTTCCTTTTAAATGCCAAAATCAGCTACATTTTTCTTTATCATAAAGAACTTTGAAAATTTTCTATGAGGCAAATCATCACACTTACAACCCATATGTTTTGTCCAAATCGTAAGCCCTACATGCACTAATTGTATATTCGCTAGCACCTTTCGGTACCAACTTCCTTTTTTTTTGCATGCTTTCTTTCTTTCCCAAAGCTAGCAACGAGGGACTACATGTGATTTACCATATCAAAGAGCAAGTAGCCATGGTAGTTAGGGAGGTTGATGACTTGAAAGGCGTTTTTACAGTAGAGCGTCACATTTTTCAAAACAAAAGTGTACAATATGTTAAACATTTGCCATTATTGCATCATTAATATTATATAATAATTACAAAAATGTTTAAATATATTTTAAATGGAATATTTTCAAAACCATTGGAATTTTTGGATCTTGTTGTTTTTACATGTTTTTACATGTTCAATTTATTTTGGAATTTTTGGAATATTCCAAAAACAAATTTGAAATCTTTGTACATTTTATGCAATGTAACGATTAGTAACAATCACAAACACCGGCTCAACAAGTCACCAACTAGTCACTTCACCTAAACATAAATTTTTAAGAATCAATCATTGTTGTTGTATTTAGTTTTAGAACACTAGTTTTTGTGAAGCACCTAGATAGAGTGCATCTTTGTATGCTCCTGAAATTTCAAACGCTAATCGTGGTTCTAGAATTTATGATAATATTTGTAGTGAATGACCTTTTGGTTTTGCTCAAAAATTTCAAAAAAATAATCATGATCAAACTTTATAATCATGTAAAATATATGGTAGATTGTCATAAAAATTGATATCTAATCTCACGACTAAATTCTCTTTGAGCTTCAACGGTGAATTGTTTTACATGAATACCAATTAAAAGATACGACTACCTTTTTGAAAGCATCACGAGAAAGTGATAAAATTAATTTATGGGAAAAGTATGGTCTTTTAGAGGTTAAACCATTATATAATCATTTTCCTTTGAATTTTTCCATTTCTCTTCTAAATTGCTTTTGTATGAAAATCCTTCATTTTTAAGTCTAGACAAATCATTCATTTGCATTGACCTATCTTTGGAACCAAATAAATGGTCTTTTTCTTTTTGACTTCGTTTTTAGAAGGATTGGCTCATTTTATGTCCTTCCCCTTGTGAATATGTATAGTAAGTGTTATAATGCCTTTAATTGTTTCCGTTAAAATTTCACTTTTTAATTTCGCCATTTTGGTCACTCTCTCTTTTTCGACTTCTTTAACGCTATCCTCTTCTACACTTTCTACTTCTTTAACGCTACCCTCTCCTACATTTTCTACTTCTTTAACGCTACCCTCTCCTACACTTTCTACTTCTTTAACGCTACCCTCTCCTACAATTCCTTCTTTAAGAATAGATGTGTCACTTAAAGTTAGGAGGACCACTGCCTTTTTAGAGTGATTTTTTGGCATGTAAACTTGTGCTTTTGATTTGTTCAAAAAAATGCTTCTAAGGTTGTAAGGTCTTTTTATCCAAAAAAAATTTCATTGCTAGTCCCCATTTTGAACTCTTTAAAAGAATATCTTAATTTGTCCTAGAAAGACTCTTCAAAAAAAAGCTTTGTGGAAACTTTGTTTAGTAGTCTATGTACACAAGTTTCCAAACCTTGTTTAGAACTAGCTGAGTTCATGCTTTTGAGAGCTCGTTTGAATACTCATTGAAATCTTTATGATAAAATTCTAGATACTAACACACTTAAGTGAAAACTATTTATTTGCTAGCCTTTGGACCCTTTACCATTACATTTTCTCACTACTTCTTTTTGTGAAAGCACTTTTTGAAAAGAGCCTTGAGAAACTTAAAAAAGATGACCACCTTCCAATTCTTGGGGTGGTTATAATAGCACTTATAAAGCTTGAAATAAAGCTTCCAAGGTAGGGTAGAAATTGGGTGAAGATTGTTAAAAAGAAAATGATTGGCTTAGTCAAATGTATTCATCTTTCTCTTCATTTCACACCAATGTATGATGTATGGGTGAAGCTAAACCTCTACAAACCATAAAAAAATAATTTCAAAAAAAAAGCTTGCAAATAAAAAAACGAACAATTCAATTCAAAACAAAACAAAGAATCAAAATATGACAAAATGAAATAAAAACAAATGACAAGCATGCAAGATCAAAAATTGCACTATTGCAGGATAATTTCAATCCATGGCTACCACCAGCACTACCCAAGACTGCCCCTAAGACTACTCCCCAAGACTGCCTCTAAGACTAGCCCCCAGGATTTTACGCCCAAAAATTCCTCCCAAAGAGTGCCCCCAAGTCTATTCCCAAAACTTCCTTCCGAAGACTGCTCCCAACACTATCCCTAAGAGCGTTTTGAAGAAAGTAGATGACAAACTCACTCTTAGATAGGACAAATTAGGACAATTGTTTTGTCTTAGAGTATTCACTAGTTGTACTCCCATACAGAAATGTATATAACTCAAACATAAAAACCTCAAATCACATAATTCTTGTGAAGTTGAAATATTGCTTGATTGTACCAAAAAAAAATGAACAATATTCAAAATAAACTAGTCTACTGTGCACAATTGAGGCTCAAAAGTCTTATCACAACACATTTTTTTATTACTCAACTCATCCACATTTTTGACTACCTAACCAAATTATGTCCATATTTCATGCATAAAAAACTTCATATCACAAAATTTCTTTTTGAAGTAGAGGATGAACTGGCCTTTTATTTTTTCTTAGTTGAAAACACTTTAAAATAAGATCGTTTTTTATGCTCAATTGTGCACCAAAACCTACTAAAATACATGGTGTCTATTATGAGAATTCACATGGGCTTGCAAGTTCTTCTCTCATATCGTCTCGGAATGACCTAGAATGAATTTGGTCAAAAACCCGATTCTTTCTTCCTCTTAAACTCACACTTGATTACTCAAATAATATTAAAAACTATGAAAATGGTGATTTTTCAACACTTTGGCAATTTTTAAGAATAATTTACTTGAAATTCAACAAAAAACAGTTTCCAAAACAATTATGAAAACAATTGGCATGTTCTATTCAATATGTATGTTTCATTTGATATATAGATTTTACCACATATGTAAAACTATGATGATATGGAGATTTTAATCGTCATATTAATGATTTTTACAAAGCATTGGTTTTCATTTTTATATGTAGCTCTAAATTCAACACATGTTTTTTTTAGAAACGAAATGACAACGCTTAAACCATTTTGTATATTCTTCACTTTACTACATAAAATTCATTCACTTTTACTTCACTTAAGATAATTTCATTTATAACATAGGATTTACAATCAATTAGTCATTATTGAATTTATTTTTTCTAATATTGTCATATGATTTAACATTGTATTCTTTTTTTAGAATAATCTAAATCCTAAAGTGAGTCCTAAAGATATCCTCAAAGTTTAAGTGATAAAAAAAATAGAAATAAATAATAAATAAATAAATAAAAACATTTACCATTAAATTAAAATATATACAATGCATTAAAATATATAAATTAAAATATATACAATGCATTGAATATTGTTCTAGAAAGTTAAATTTTAACATTTTTATATCCTATTCAAGATCAATTTAATTACTCAAATAATGTTTATTTGATTTATAAATTCAATTAAAATTCTTTTCTTTTTGAATACATAGTTGTTTTTCGTTATTTGCTTTTTGAATTCAAGATCATTGTAATTTTTATGTTCATCTTATAGATAACAACTAGTGTAACCTTGTGATGTTGACCCACTGTTCCCTCTGATTTAGTCATGCTTTTATCTTTTTATTTATTTTTAAATTCATTTATTTATAATTTAATTCAATTTATGGTGACTAAATTGGATTAAGACTCCATAACTTTTACAACATGAGTCCAAATTTTACAAAATGACTTTGGTGCTCCCCTACTCGTTGAGAGTTTTGTGGCGATGCTAAGAATGGCATCAAAAAGTCCCATATTCAATTTTTTATTATTTAATTCAAATTATGATGTCAAAAATTTCTCAAAACTCCATATATTCCGTACTATAAGTCCAAAACCAACAAAACAATTTTGATGCACCCTTCCTCGTTGAGAGCTTTCTAATGGTACCAAAAATATAATTAGCAAGCACACAGTCAAAGAGATCTCAATGCCCAATTCTATTTATTCTCTTCTTTCCTCCTCCCCTTCCTTTTTTCCTTTATTTCCTCCCCCTCCCCCTGTTTTTGACTTTTTATCTTAGAGTAGGCCTTGGCGCATTTCTAGGAATGAGATGGTCCATTGTCTAATCTACAATGATTCAAAATCTATAAGGTTCTTTAGTAGTTGGCGAAGTTCCCTTTTGAAGAGTAGCATTGTAGATAGTTTGATCCCCAACGTAGCATTGTAGCATTGTCTCACTACCCAATCTTTTACTAAAGATGACGTGGACTTGCCAGGATTTGAGTATCTACTACAGTGATTTAGAAATAATAGTCATGTGTTCCAGAGAGGGGCTAAAGAACCTTATGCCAACTTTCGTTGACTTTGAATACTCCCATATCATCAAGCATTGAATATCATCAGACATATGTTCTTCAACAACGTTTTTATCAATTAACCCTTAAACGACAATTCCTTTCTTGATACCACACCCAAAATCTCTTTTAAATTCCATTTTAAGCATGATTTTGTGCTTAATTTACTTTAGTTTTATTCTAATGAAGTATAGATCTCTCTAAGGTACTCGGTTAGGAATTTTTAAACCCCCATTTGGTGCAATGAGCAAGATTCTCCCAAACTAAAACCAAGCCCGTGGGGCTGGCATTGTTGTTTAAGGGTTAAGGTAAATAAGTGACCTAATTGTGATTGTTATCCAAAACCGACCCTTACAAATTCTTGCCTCTAATGAGCCACCTTATAAGCACGAGAGCCTAGAATCAATTTTGAGTACATAGTACTTTGAAAATTCTTCATTTATTCATACTATGTCCAAAACTTACATGCTAAGGTAAACATACCTATTACCATCCATTTAAAAAAATTGTCCTCATGTACCATGTGTATACATTTGTATTCTAGAATGAAGGCCTCTAGTATATGAAGGCAAAATCGAGTGTTGGGTGGTAATGGATATGCCTACCCTTCACCCCTAAAGGACCAAGGATTTGCGATTTTAAAATGACAAATTTAATCAATCATATTATAAAAAATATAATTTAAATGTGATCAAATTTTATATCACCAAATCTAGTGAAGATCATTGAATGTGTTCATCAAGAAACAAATAAATTCAAACAAGAGGAAGTCCAAATAGGACCACTCAAAATTGTTCAAAATTTTAAATAAAATATAGCAAGCAACTAGTCGCGTAGTCTATGTCGTAGTATTTACCCTAGATTTACTGTTACAACTTGTTTACAATGTTCACCCATGTAACTCCTTGAAAATGAAGCATTTTTGTAGTCTCTCCCTCGATAGGACAGAGACAATGGAGTTATCTGTAAAGTCACCTTGGATTTGAAGAATCAACAAAGAATTTTGCTTTATTGTGCTCTTATTTCTTCACTCCAAATAGTTAGAAGGTGTGGAAGATCTTGGTGGTTTATCATTATTAGGTGTGTAAGAGGTGTGTAAAAGCTTGGTGGTCTTCAAAAGTTTTCAAAAGTTTTTTAGCACCAAGAAAGGAGCTAAAAAAATTTTGAAGACCACCAAGCTCTTACACACCTCTTAGGGGGTCTTTACACTAGTGACCAAGGGCCGTGGCCAAGGGAAATTCTGCACTATGATTGGAGGATAAGAGCCGGCCAGTCCAAGTACACTTTACACTAGCCAAAAAAGGAGGAAGTGACCAAGACAAAAAATGGATGAGAAAATGACATGGAATCCTACATGTCCGGATTTAGATAAGGTTTCGTGGTCACCCGGATAATGCGGCGAGACCACCAAAAGAGGTTCTCTCGCCGCAAAATCCGGGTGACCAAGAGCTGAATTTTTTTTTTGGACTCCAAAAAAAAAAAAAAAAAAAAAAAAAAACAAGGAAGAAATTGGGAGATTTGGAAAAATCTGAAATTGCAATTACGGATTCATTTTTTGGAATTATCGGCCAATTTTTTTTTTTCCTATTAGACTTTACCATCACCAACAACTCCAATTTTTTTCACAATTTTCTGGACAACCGCTAGTTTTTAAAAAATCTTTGAAAATTGCTGAAAAAATATAGTGAAGATTTCCCGGAAAAATCTTCCAATTCTGAACATTTCAGGCCAGATTTTGAAATGCTGAAACAGTTTCTAGGCCGTAACTTTTGCAATATGACTCCTAAATTTACATGCTATATACCGTTGGGTTCATAATTTCATTACGCATCTAATTCTGAATTTTCAAAATCGTATTTTACAAAAAAATTAACCTCACAAATTAATTCAATTCCAATATCTTGCAAAGGAATACCACGTCGATGACTTAGGAAGAGGGTGAATATAAACTTACCTGGGCTCCCCAGGCATACCATGCTCGGACCCCTCATTGGCAAAAATTAGCATAGCCATAATAAAATCGTTGCCTCCACTAAATTGATACGATATAAAGTCTCTTTCAATACAATCTATAACCCCTTTCCAATCGGGATGGGAAGAAGACCAAGAAGAGGAGTGCAAAAGAAAAATAAGTTATCAAATCTACTCTTTTCAAAAATACATTAAAAATTTCAGCCCACCTTCCCTTTGGTCCAAGTTCACTTTACACTATTGTTGGTGACCAATAGATGGGAAAGTTGGCTCTTGGTCATGGCTCTTGACCAAGGGCCGTGACCAAGAGAATTATCCATCCCGGCTCTTGGTCACTAGTGTAAAGACCCCCTTATACACCTAATAATGATAAACCACCAAAATCTTCCACACCATTTAACTATTTGGAATGAAGAAATAAGAGCATAATAAAGCAAAATTCTTTGTTGATTCTTCAAATCCAAGGTGACTTTACGAATAACTCAAATAAATTTAAAACTGTTAAAAAAAACATGGAGCTCACCTTGAACTTCTTGGTCCATTATGGGTCAAACAAGCGGCTAGTCCCGAAGTCTTGCCTTGGTATTTATCCCATATTTTGCTGTTTAGGCACGTAACTCTTGATAACTCCTCAAAAACGAAGCATTTGCATAGTCTCTCCCCTGTGGGGCAGAGACAACAAATATAAAGTTTTCTTATCATTCTCAACATTCAAGATTCAACAAACAATAAGACAATGTAATAATGCCTGGGTGCTTATTTGGATAATTATAGGTCACTAACCTTACAGGCATTGTCAGCATTGGAGGAGCAATCGGGATAATCAAATCTTACCATTTGAAGTCAACCATTCCTGAAATAAATGTGCCACCAGATTTCAAACTACAATATTTGGCATAAATGCATCTACTCGGAATGCCACATAATCCAAGCTCTCTAACTTACAACGGTATATAAATTGCACAGCAGATAGTGTAACATGGAAAAATGACAGTTATGGCCATAGAAGTGCAATCAATCCTGTTTGAACCAAATTCATGACTGCATCTGAAATAACCAACTAGATACCTGTTTTAAGTATCTCATGGCAGTCCATAAGTGTTTGCTGCATAAAACCCAGGCACCTAAAAATTAAGGTGCGCATCTGGTCTCGTCCTGAACCCGGAAATTGAACTCTTCTAGCCTAAGTAACATATGGAACATGGTCAATTTCTACCAGGGTTCGATCTGTATGCTTCAAAAAAAATGATGATCTGAACGCATAATTCATGTACTGTATACCTACCCGCATTCATGTACGCACCTCTGTTTGCTAAATCTATGATCAAGGCTGTGAAGTTCTACACTTTAATCAGGGATTCAAATTACATGATATAACTTGTTAGAAGCTCTTAAACCTGTCTGGACCGGAGAGAGACAGGTTCGCCAACCTGCGATGAGCGTGACTGAGGGACCGTTCTACCATCGGTGCACAAGAGAAACCAACTTCCACTGGAAGCTCTAACCTCTCAGGTCCTTGAGCCAAAAAGTTGACAGCTTCAGCTTTGATTTCTAATGAGGATCGACCGAAGAAAAGGGAGAGCTTCACTTCTCGTCTCTTCTCCAAGTTCATGTCCCCCGATATGTCGATCACAATTTCACCTTCTTTCTTGACGGTATCTCCTATTGCGTATCTTGGCTCGCGTTGATCACTGCTGAAAAGCTCGAATCTCATACTTCTCTGCCCGCGTTGCACTGGGCGTTGAA
The DNA here is from genome assembly GCA_022496805.1 of Pohlia nutans. Classification (NCBI taxonomy): domain Eukaryota; kingdom Viridiplantae; phylum Streptophyta; class Bryopsida; order Bryales; family Mniaceae; genus Pohlia; species Pohlia nutans. Next base: position 14,645,249 of record CM040095.1, on the reverse strand, counting down.
TCCTGCTAATGCATTCATCCACCTGCACCTTGTCACCCTTCCTCACAAAGATCATGAAACGCTTCCTGCACTTTTCGGCTCCATCGACCACCTTCAGGAGTTCAACTGGATCCACCCCTCTTTCAAACTTGTAGGTACAGCTAAATCCATATGTTTTCTTGCACATTCTAGACTCTATCACATGTGGGTTGAGAGTCAGTGCAACGGCACCCTGGCAGACTGCACTCCCAGGGTTAGGGGGACTAATGATCTGGGGCACAATCCCTGAAAACCTCCGCTTGATATTTTCCATCAAATATGGCGACCCTGCGAACCCTCCGACCACAACAAGAACCTTGACCGATCTCACTTGAGCCAATTGATCCGAAATCAATTGCAAATTCTTTTCTACTACTGGATCGAATATTGATTGCATCTCACTGTACGAGATCTCTAACTCCTCATATGAATCCCTTTCAGGACTACCCATTTTTTGGTCATACTTCCTCCACTCCGTCACCACCTTGATTGGGAGGCTTATCTCGGTGCTATCTCCTACCATTGCTTGGTCACCGAAGCTAGTTTTGACGTGTTCCCATGTTTTGATCAACACGACAGGTACGTTTGGGTTCAAATTAATGCACTCCTGCAAGCATGGTCCAATTGTTTTGTGCAGAAATTCCATGAAACGGACGTCCACATAAGTCCCGCCACACAATCCCCCCGAACTCGTCGTCACTTCTTTCACTCTGTAGCTTGGAGCAAGCGAAACAACCTCCTGCACAACAATGTCGGAAGTTCCACCACCAATATCCGCTACCAAAAGCTTGTCGCCGACCTCAAGAGTGTACTGACTCGTGACTTTGTGACAATGGAAGGATGCAGCCTCCGGTTCCAGAACCATGTTTAAAGGGTGGGGACTCCCGTCAACGCCATTTACTAAACCCGCACCTGTCATGCAATTTTTCATCATATCCTTGGCATAATTGTCCCAAATAGACGGAACTGTTATACACCATTGAATCAAATCCTTGGTTAATTGAGCTCCGTAATGATCCCGTAGAGTCTTGAGGATTAGAGCTCCCATCTCACGCAAGTAATCTGTAATTAATGCCTCCACCGTAAGCCATGGCGGGAGTTTGGTTACAGAGGATGATGCTAGGTGTAGCTTCAGTTTCGCTATGTATATGCCGACGTTCGGTAACAGAGAACTGGCGCTTGGTCCACTGGCACGCCTACGAGCTGTCATCATATCTCGTTCGTAGTCTGCTCGAGCAGGGTAACCCCAAGACTTGAAATGCCACTTGCCATTTGAGTCGGCTTGTATTTTGTAATAGCTTGCTGTCAGGGTTTTGCAGTATGGCTTCTCTCCTCCTGCCTTGGGATAATCGAAGAAGGTGTATATTTTATCTGGCTCTGTTATGTTGGCAAAGGCAAACCCTGAGAATGTGGTGCCGAAGTCAAGCCCCACTACCACCATAGGTTCTGAAACACTGCTCTGACCATTTTCCATCTCGCGACGCCTTCCGGAATAGAACACTCTGAAATAATCCTGGAACAAGCAGACTCAGCATGTGAAAAAACCATTCAATGAGCCTTATTGACTAATGATAAGAAAATAAGAAAATAAAAACAGCAATATACCAAAGTTATAAATACCTCAACCGTTGGTTAGACCAGGTGTACCACCTTCTATGATACCCCGAACAATAATGCACTACAGAACATACTGCATTAAAAATACCAGCTTACCCAAAACCATCAAAGAAAAACAAAACGTTCTGTGGTCACAATATATCATAGTCATGATACACGAGCCCTACAGAATCACGATTCCCAGGGTTTAGATACTGACAGGCCAGATCATTTGTATAATCATAATCTTTACTTCCAATTTCATACAATTGTAGTTTGACGCACTGTCCTAAGCGTTGTCTACTTTGACTGAGTCACTTACAATAGTATATGCGAGGAATCTCTTGAAGATATCAGGCTTAATAATACCTGGGACTATTTTACCGGAATTAGGCTCAATAATACCTTGGACTGTGTTAACTCAGAGTTTGACTTTCTTCACTCTGAGCGATAAAGGAAGTATGGACTAAATAATAACAAATACGATTTCTAAGATGATGAGCTAAGGTGGCTAGTGCTACTCACATGCCGTGTTCGAATCTATGGGCCAAGAAAGCCAAGCACCACATGAGTTGCTTCACTTTTAAGAGAAAGCACAACAACGAAAATTCTTGTAAGAATCCATCCAAAGCACCTCACTGGACATATATGAAACGGAACAAAGATGGCCTCGTTGAATAAACAGTCCCCTACTTCATGCTCTAAGTAATTAAAAAGAAATTGGCAAGTACACTTGGACTTCCTCGAAACAACGACTAAGGCGCTACCGGTATACATGGAAGTTATGGCATAAAGAGTCAAAAAAATTGCTGTGAACAGCCTCAATGATAATCCCAACCAAGAATGTAATCCCAACCAAGAATGTAATCCAGCCATATCCTAAAGCACTGAAACGAGGTAGAAAGAGCTGCTACTGTCACTCAGAATGTCACTCGGATGATTTTAGCTAAACTCTAAGTCCAAGCACACTCTAAAAATTAGGACTGTTCAAATTTTTGCCAAGAGACACTTCGGGGCAAGAGAGGTTAGTGAGCACATTAGGTAGCTTGAAACTTACGAGAAGAGAGACTTCGATGCTCCCGGCAACTCCCAAACCTCAGTTCCGTGTCGAAATTAAGCCTTGGCTGATGTCAAGAGTCCAGTACAAACTGGACTGCAAAGGCAAAAGAACTGTCACCTCCGTCTCCATAACTTCTCAAATCTCTGTATGGAGCACATCACGAGAAGTAACACAAACGAAACCAAACGCTATGGCGGGCATGCACTCCTTGCAATGGCGCTACAAGATCTTTCTCCTAGCAGCTAAAAAACATCCATGTCGCCTCCTTCACGCTATCAAATTTTCCATTGTTTGGAACAAAAAGCCTGATCACACAAACGAGGGGGGAGAAAAATCAAGACGCAACACTTCACATACATGCTACTATTGCTTACAGAAAAATCCCCCTCTCTGTCACGCAAGAACGCTAGGGTATTTCCAACAGCCAAAAATAATATTAAAAATGATACCACTCGGCAATGGCTAAAACTCAGAACATCAATAATCACTAAAAACCACTCCTGATAAAAATCGACGAGCAATAATGAGATACCGATTTCTACTCCAATCAAAGTTACCGACAACAGTACCTTAGGTTTTCACGAAGCGGATGAAGTGGATGTTCACGGAGCCGACTTCGTCGACGCCGCAAACACGAAGGAGTGTGTGTATCTGCGTAAACAACAATTTTTCTTCGATGAATGCGCGTGGACTACGAATTCGGGAAAGGCGACCATTTCCTGGAAACTAAAGGGCGACTTCACGGGGAGCCGGGAAACATTCTTTACATAGATGTGATAACCTAACAATACCACTGGCAAATTTTGACTTCACTGTTGTGCTCGATCTAGTACAACAAGCTCGCCGATCACGCGGTCTTTGATGATGTGATGATCGACCATTCGACCACTTGGACACTCGGGAAGACGGCGGGGACCCATGCCCGTGTCCCGAGCATGGGTCCCCGCCTTCTTGGCGGGGTTCCTGTGACCACTTGCACATTTTGTTTCTGGCGGTACGGGTTTCAGGGCCTACTTCCGTGGATTGTGCATAACGTTCTTGAAGACTTGGGTCTTGAAGACTTGAAGACTTGAAGATTATGGCTTGAAGGCTTGGTACTTGAAGTCTTGAAGACTTGAACAGGTATGGGACCATACTATGTGGGACCACATGGATGTGGCACCATACGGTACAGAACCATTCTTTCTATACAGATGTGGGACCAAACGGTATGGGACCATTCCATACATACGTAGGACCAACCGGATGTGGGGGCATATGGTAGAAAGACCAGGGATTCCCATAACATTCTTAACCCCTAAAGGTTGGACCTATGACCGTGGAATCATGCTTTATCTATCAAACTCAATTTTCCACTATAAATAACACAAGAATTCAAGCATTGACTGTAGCTTCATTTTTTTAGTTAAGCTCAAATGCAATAGAACTCATTTTCATGGCCTAAATATAGTTTAAGCAGAAAAAGCACATAAATCCAAAATACACTACACGGAGAACCGTTTTTACAACTCATTTTGTAGTTGGGACTGCACGTAAAACCTAAATATATTTGGAATGATCTTAATTTAACTTGAAGAGGTAGCAAAACCAAGCAAAACCCTTCACATAAAGAATTGAATCGAAATCATCCACGTAGCAAGTTGGAATTGAATAGTGAATTCCATTCGTAAGATTTTGGTTTGGGCGGCGTTTAGGGGTTAACCCTTTTGTGCCCAGGGTGGTTATGAAGAAACCACAGTTTGTTGGGTGATGTTTTTTTAAAACTTTCTTTGTTGAAATTAGGGATACCATTAATAGTATTCAACCGTATAAATGTAAACACAACTAAATGATACAAATATCAATTAAATCTTAGTAAGATTGGGCCATTGGGTTGGAAGATTATAATATGTCTTTGAACCATATAATGCACACACAAGAATGAGATTTTGTGGGGTGTGTGACTTCAAGGTTAAATAGAAGTTGGGTTAAATTAAATAAAATAAAAGTGAAGATGTTCAGCAATGACTTGTGCCAACACCTCTTCATTACAATCTTTCATGTCAAGAACAGACTCATGCATAATTATTGCAAATTTTATAAGTGAGAATGACTTATCCATGTACAATTTAGGACAAAATTTATACGTTGAAATATAAAAAGGAGTTGGTACATTGATCAAAGATCGGACTACATACACTAATGGAATGAGAACACGAGAACACGATCCAAAAAAACACAAAAAATACCACATAGTACATGTATTGTATTTGTAAGTATATGCTATAATTTGAGGTATTTGTGGTATTTTGGTGTTTTGTACATAGGTATTTGAATAGCTAAGAAAGTCAAATTCCAAATTTTCTTTTTGCATCATCTCATAATCAAAAGTTACACATCTCATTAAAAGACATAATCAAAAGACACTAGACTAAGATGGTTCACAGATTTTACAACATTTCATTTTTTAATGATTTAGTGACCACTTAGTGGTTACCTTGGACACTAAAGGGTTAAGCCTTATACTTTGTAACCCTACTAATGTTTCCAAGATTTTCTCCAATGCTTTTGGATGCTATTGGTTTTCCCATCCTAAGTTTGTCTTACTTGCTTGACTCCTACTAAATTCCCTCATATAATGGCAAGTGTCATCTTTCACTCCATGTTCAGAGGAAAGTTATTGTATTGGTAAGAAGCCAACCAAGCAGTAGGCAAAGCAATACTCTACTTAAATTTTTTATCATGGTTTTAAAATGACAAATCCAATTAATTGTATTGTAAAAAAAATTAAAAAAATTAATATGACTAAATCTTATATTACTAGAATGAGTGAGGAACATTGCATGTGTTGGTCAAAAATAAATAAATCTAAACAAAAGAAAGTCTATATAGGAGCTACTAAAAATAAAAAATAAAAAATATTCTTTTCTTCTTCTTGAAAATTCAAAGCATATTCCAAGCATTCTCAAAAATCAAACTCCCACCTTACCCTAATAAGAACAAATTTAGTAAATAGACTTGTGTCCACTACTAAATTAGGGTTTCAAACCTTAAACAAAATCACGTAACATCACAAAATTGTTCACGTTCTAAGCTTACAAGGTAAGCAAAGAATTAAAACAAAATCCAATGTCACAAAACTATTCACATTCTAAGCTTATAGGGTAAGCGAAGAACCCAAGGGCTACAATGTACTAAACATGTACGAGTATACGCGAGTGCATAGAAGGGTTATTAATTTGAACATTGTCGTATTATGTATACATACAATAAACACATTTAGAATTGAAAATATTCACGTATACTTACATCAAACATATGTTTAAACAAAATATATTTGTATACAAAGGTATGAAGACATATAACCTCTCGTATTCAAGGGGTTTTTTAGAAGGGGTCATGAACACACATGATTCTCAAACACAATGTAAAGTGCACCCCCCGAGGCAAAGAAATGAAATAAAATCTAATCACATAACATCACAATCAAAACACAATTCAATATCACATAACATCACAAAAAAATTCACCTTCTAAACCTACATGGGAAGCAGAGGAATAAAAAAAATTCAATATTGTAAACTAATTGACATAGGCATCTCTTTAATATTGCAACCCCTAAGTGCAAGTTGCTACTTGGGATCCACTAAATCAAAAAATATAATTTCCTTAGCAAATTTTGAAACAACTACTTAAACGCCAAATCACTTGAAGAAAATCAACAATTCCAAAAAAAGCTATAATAGCAAACCAAAGTGAGTTGCAAAAAAAGAATATAAGCAACAAAGAAAGTTAAAATCTAAGTGCGTGAATTGGAAATTTGAGAATTTCTTAAGAGGTGATATTCTTCACTTCTTTCCATAACAAAAAAAACAAACATGTAGTCAGTTTTAAGTTACACAAATAGGTTTATGCAGCTGATATGGTTCGTTTAATGCACACAAACCATTGCGCCACCAATTTTCCACTATCTGCAAGAATATTATAAGAGTGAATCTCGTAACTAAGTCCTTCAAAGCAAATTTTGAAATGTGGAAGGAGGACAAGGTTTCAGCAACCCAATCTCCTATATCGCGAGTTGGTATGTACGTACTAAAAAATCATCTAAAAATTGTAAAAAAATTATGAAATTGTTAAACTAAATCTAATTTTTTTTCTTTTGCTTCAAAATCTATTTAAAAGTATTTGCAAGTGATTATTTTTTGAAATATATATATATATATATATATATATATATAAATTTAGTTCAAACTTCTATTGTTCTTTTGATAAGATTTAAAAATCTTTTGGTCCTAAAATTTATACCAAATGATATAAATATATAAATATATAAATATAAATATATAAATATATAAATATATAAATATATAAATATATAAATATATAAATATATAAATATATAAATATATAAATAAAAATATAAATATATAAAAATATAAATATATATAATGATTTAGCACCTAAAAAATCATAATTTAAAAACTATTTCAAGGCCAAATATTGTACGGGTTATGCTTTTAAAACACATTCACGTGTATTCCTAATCTTAAATTTAAGTCTCAGGGAGTGCACTATTCAATAAAGCCAAGAATCACGTGCGTGCATCCCCCTAATTAAAACCCTCCTATATACATTTTTCTTTTGGCTAAAATTAAGCAATATATGTACAAAGCTCACAGCCTCAAAATACATTTCTTTATGTACACATGGGATAAATGTGGGGAATTAAATTCCAAGCCCCATGTATATCTACTTTCAGCTTGATTGAAATATGTCTCCGATACATACATTTTGTACATGCTTGTTCTAAATAATACCCTTGTTGTGCACGCACGTGTATAATTACAGTACTTGAAGAGTGCACTGCCCAGGATTTAAGTGCACTCCCCCGGTGCAATATACGTAGTCAAAGTTGTTGAAATTTTTTACAAAATTTCTTATACTAGTTTGTAGAAGATCCTATGGTTCAATCTAGAATTTTAATGAAATTTTTGGCTCAACGCACTATAAATGACCCTTTATATATTAATATGTATTTTTTTCCAATTCATTTAGTAAAATGTATTGTTTTAGCTTGTTATCACAATTCCTAATAGCATTTTGGATATATACAAAGAATTTTCAATCTTTTATACACATGTACTTAGATACTTTGTACATGCCAAGTTTCGAACACATATGATAGAAGCGGCAAAGGTCTGATATAAAAAATCAGAAGAGTAAGCTTGTTTTTATTTAATCATTATTTATTTCATAGATTTTGGATCAACAAACCTAATTTTTTATCCCTGAAAATTCCAAAAGGAAAAGAAACAAGTTGATTTGATCTTTTAAGTATTTTTCTTTTTTTAATCATTCTTTCATTTCAAACTTTTGCACATTTTGTTGGGGCAAAAACTATGGAAGGGCATCTTCACTCAAACAAACCGTAACCAAATTTTGTCCATGGCTTTGTTTTAGTTATATTAACCCTTAAACGTACCACTCCTTTGTAGGAAAGTCAAACTACACAATTTACTGAATTTAGCCTTCAAGATTTATTAAAATATATTTTGTAATATTTTTCATGCATGGAATTGAATGTTTCCTATCAGTCTTGAAATTTTCAGATTTTTTTGATTTAATACGGCATTTTTAACAAATTTTTAAGTCAAATACTTCAAAAAATAAATTTTATTACAAAAGAGCTTTAAAAATTTAATATTTTTTTGGGAGCAAGAACAATTTACAATGGAGAATCACATGATATGTTTTTCATAGAAACTTTATATTCCAATTTTGAATTTCGAAAGCTGAAAATCCTATCATTCCTATGTAGTGTAATTCAAACCTTGACCTACAGAGCTTGCACAAGCAATAAAATACTCAATAATTAGAATTTTTAAGATTTGAAAAGTGGAGTACAAACTAGACTTAACCCTTAAAGGTCCAGATTGGCCATTCCAGCCAATGTACACGACCGTATTTCATTGTATTTGGAATGGTTCTACACCTCCTATGAGTATTGTATCAAAAGTAAAATTAAAATTCATGTCTACATGGTCTTGAAAGCTATTGGGATCTCAATTTGGAACTTTCTACTCATAACAAATGTTAAATATACGGCAACGTATCTACTATTCCCTAAATCCTTCAAGGGTTAATAAACTTCATTTTCTTAGTTGGGTGTATTAGCAACAAAAATCATCTTCAAGATCAAAATTGGGTTTGACCAACAAACATCCAGAAACTGGATGCGTGGACGTTTAGGGGTTAATGCTATGGTAAGATGGCAAAGCATGCTTGTATTTTTATAAAATTAGAACCCAACTTTAGTTTCAAAAGCACATTTCAAGATTTATTTATCAACTAGCACAGATTAGGGAAGAAGAATTTGACATGTGGCGTCAATATGGCCTTGACAAAGACCTGAGCTCAAATTTTGGTGATAACATTGAAAAAATTAGCCCTAACACCAACTAAAAATTGCTATACTTTAACCCCTAAAGGACTGGAGCATTTTTTCCTTCAAAATATTTTAATGTTGTCAGTTTTACTTTCCCATGCAAATATTTCAAAACAGTGTCATTTTTACCTTCTAACCAGAAGATCTTGTCCTAAACTATTTGAAAAACATACACACCAAGTCTTGTTGATTTTGATTGCACGGATTGCAAGATAATTGCGTTTGATGAAAAAAATCACCCCAAAAAAACTTATACCTAAAAATTTCAGATGCGTTTGACCGTGGCTACATCAAAAAAACCTCACTACCAAAACTTGTCACACTTCTCTTTCACATTCTATATGATGTTACTTAGTTGTGTATCAATTTTCTTTACGATTAGAGATGTTTAGGATGTTGAAGAACTCCCCGCAAGTTTAAAAGTTTAAAAACGACTCTTTGTTTTTGGAATTGCGATATTTTTTACTTTCTTGATTTAAAATACAAATTCAAGCAATGAAACATAAGTACATTCCACCCTCTATAGAATGGCAAAAAAAACTTGAAAAATAAAATCTCCAAGTTTTAGAAGACATATAACATATCTTTTAAGAATTTTGGGGGTTAGGAGGGAAATAAAGGGTAAAGGAAGGGAATTGAAGTGCCACCTCACCCAACCCATTCCAATGTTCATGACATCACTAACCTTCAAAGTGAATTACTGCGTGGCAGTCTTTTTATTGGACGATTTCTTTATTTATTTAAATAAATAAATAAAATTTGAAATTTGAAATTTTTTAAAATTTAAAAATAAAAATCTTTAATTACAAAAATGAATTATTAACAAATATTAATATTTTAATTTAAAATAATAATTTCAATTTAAAAGAATAATTTTCAGTTTGAAATATTAAATTTTTAACTTTTAATTATAGAAAATGAAAATTTTTAAATTTTTAATGAGAGCAGAAATGGGGTGGTCTTCTGCCCCCTACAGGCCACCCAATTTTCCACACTTTGCTCAAATTGTTCCCCCCCCTCCCAAAAAATAAATAAAAATTCAACTATTTTTCTAGTGTCGTGCTACCCTTTCTCCCAAAAACAACACATTTCCCCTCATAACTTCCACATACGGTGTCCGAATTCAAAAAAAAATCCTCATTTTTGTGGCACATTATGGAATCAACTATTAAATTTCCTTCAAAATTTATTTAAAAATGTGTTCATGGGAACCTATCCAATTCTCTAAATGTCCTAGTTAGGATACTTGGTGCTTTAGGGATTAAAGATATACCACTAAGATCAATGCACCCATAATCACTTGATGGTCTTAAGATTGTGTCCCTAGTTGAAAACCTAACCACACCTTGCATAGGATAAAGATGTTCATTACGAGTATTTGTACCATCTAAACATCAAGCCTAGTGTTGATGTACCTATTTTTGACACTTTGAAAATTCATAACTTATCCACATGGTGTCCAAATAATGCACAATACAATGTGTTGGAATCCTCTTTTATTAGTAAAATAATAATAATAAAATAAATTTGAACTAACAATAATTATAAATTTTCTCTAGTATAGTAAATGGTGATATTGGATTCATCAAAAAAAAATTCATCGGTAAAAATTTCAACTTAACCCCTAAACATACTAAGGTGCATTAGGAATTTCGGACCCCACTGATTTCGCACGATTCAGTGCGATTTCCGATATTTCAAGGGTTCGTACAGTTTTCGCACTGATTCCGCATCGTTGCGTCATTCATCGCAACTACACTGATATGACACGATGTTCGTACAAGCGGATATAGTACTGATTCGACACGATTGATACATCTATTGAAAACGTATGAATTCAACACTCTTTATAGTCGTCAAATGTCGTGTTCTAATCGTCTTTAAAACTACACTGATTCAGTGCGTTTTTCGTGCAACATCATCTTTTCCATATCTAGATTTTATTTTCTTTCTATATCTAAATTTATCAAAATAATATTATTAAAAATATTAAATAAAATATTAAAATAATTATTTTCCTCGCTACATACTTGAACTACACGGAAATTGCCCGACCCCACGGTGGAGCCCACCATGGCTTCCCAAGCTCTATCGCCGACGGTGGGATTCGAACTCACGACCTCCCCATTATCATCCAAGCTCCAAACCTCCAAACCACCAAATCACCACAAACCCTCGATGCATAGAATGGAACTTTTTTGGTATTTATAAAAGATTGAAACCATTGGCAATTTTTTGCCATGTGTATATAATTCTTTTTTCAAATTTTTTTTTGCACTAGATTATGCAGGACTTTTTCTATATAAAGGATTTTTTTCATAATTTTTTGAAATTTTTTATTTTTTGCCAAAATCGTGATGGCAGATCATGGCTGTGAGCTACTTTCTTTTTTTCAGCGGACTTTGAATGTTTTTAACTATGTGAAAAAAACTTTTTTTCCAATTTTTTTTTTGCACTAGATTATGGAGGACTTTTTCTATATCTAGAATTTTTTTCATAATATTTTTAATTTTTTAATTTTTTGCCAAAACCGTGGTGGTTGTGAGCTATATTTTTTTGCTCCTATGATGAAAAGTACAATGATAACCAATAATACCAAATTTGAATTCTAAAAATAGAAAATGTTATTTCTTTGAAATTTTAATGTGTATTGCTTCTAAACTCTATAAATGTAGATCTAAAAATGTTTTGGGAAATTAAACCGTATGTATAATTTAAAGAAGATTCTTGGAATATTCCAACATATTCCAAAATAATATAAAATATTTTGAAATATTCCAAAAGATTCCAAAAAAATCCAAAAAAATCCAAAAAATATATTAAAATATTGTACACGGATGTCGTACGAAAGTAATTTGCATTATAATAGATACTGAAATCGCACGAATATAGTAAAAGGCATTAATATGATACGTATACGATACTGAATCCGCATTAACTAAAACCGCATGTTATCCGTGTCTTATTAGCCATGTAATGTAGATACACGATTAACGCACGGATTCCGTCAAGCACGACTTTCGTGCGGAAACAACACTTTTGTCATAATCATTGAAAAGACACTGCATTGACATTTTAGTAATGCATGTCACTTTCGTACAATAACGACACTTCTAAATGCACGTATGACGTGCGGAATCAGTGTTTAACGATAAACGCACTGAAATCGTGCAGAATCAGTGGGGTCGGAAATTCCTGATGTGTATTAACATTCTAAACGTCCCGCTTCTAAAAGCCTCTAATTATATGACAAGTGATTGGTTTTAGGTTCTTTGGGTGGTGGTTACTAAAGGTACTTGTAGGACCAAAATGGAAGGTAGACAATTTAAGGTGCTTGCACCTTAGAATATTCTATGTGTGTTCTAAAAACATAAGAATATATACATGGTCGCATATAAGAGCATTTCCACTAGTTAGTGCAATAGATACCAAAATAGACTTGATCGGAATTGTAGCATTGGTTGCTTCTACACCAATGACTTTCTAAACTCTAAAATACGAGAGGGTTCTTTATAAACCTTCTCCCACATTGCACCCGAGGGAAATTTGGAAGGCCTCTCCAAAGCACTGTAGTAGTACTAAACAATAAAAATCTTGAATTTCTTTTGGACTTTATTAACCCCTAAATTTCTTTGTGTTTTTGGGAGCTTGAAACCTCAAAACTGCGATTTTCTACCTCTATGTACTCCCGGGGATGTGAACCAAGTTTTTTTACTTCTTTTAGAATTCCAACCGTAAGATCTTGTACCTAAGCCTATTCATAGCTACTGTTTCAAAAATTGACCGTTGGATGTTTATCATTTGCAAGATCATAACATCCAAAGTTTGTGCAAAAGTTTTTCGGGGCATTGCTTGGGAGGCATTGTCTCCATAGTGCAAAGGGGGACTTGAAGATTGTTACTCCAAACATTTTGCTCATATTTTTTTCCATGTAGATAACTAAGTTGGGTACGCTCATGCAAAATTTTAGAGACTCATCACGCGTTTCAAACCTTCATGCAAATTAATTTCCGGAAAAAGGTATAAAAATGGCAATTTGGTGAAACATGCATCACATTAATTGTATTTGATTTTTGGAAAAAATGAACGGTGGTTAGGTACCTCTATGATTTTATAAATTTTAGGCGAAATTATTTTTAAAAAACTTCAAAATCTCAAATTTTGACAAATTTCGAAAGAAAAGAATGTGAAATTACAAAAAACCTTGGAGGTTGCTGTTCTTTATTTTGGAGGCTGCCCTTGTCAAGCCAAGAATATAATCAACATGGGTCACTTCAAATTCTGAGCCTAAATGTGGTGTTCTTTATTTTGGAGGCTGCCCTTGTCAAGCCAAGAATATAATCAACATGGGTCACTTCAAATTCTGAGCCTAAATGTGGTGAAGAGCATGTTTCCAAAAAAAAAAAATTGAAAAAATGATTATAATAAAAAGTTTTTTTCTGCCCCAGTTGGGCTTGAAACCAAAAAATTCAATAAAAAAATTATAAAATCCGAATTTGACTTTGTAATTTTTACCACACACACCTTGTATGTATGACCACACCTACGCCAAATTATAGTCTAAAATTCTTAATTTAGACCTTCCGTCTAAGCTGCCCGAAACAGCAAAAAGCCATTTTGGCTTTTAAGGGCCTTTAGGGGTTAACCATGTTTGTTTAGTAATGAAGCCAACCTCAAATTGATTTTGAATTTTTTTTTGTAATTATATAGAAGATAGTTGTTGAGGGGTAATTTGTTGGCATACTTTGTTTTAGTGAGTAGGGGCACTCTAAGGCCCACTTTACATTAAAGCCCAATTGTTATTCCAATTCAAAATTCACAAATTTCAATCAATAATATCGCTTGGAATTATCAAATCGAATCAAAAGGCTTTACACTAGGGCCCTACTAAAATCCTCTTCATCCTATGTGGCAGTATACAATGTGGCGCCAATACTATCAAAGAGGTCTTTCTTGAACGCAAGTTCACAACTTGGGCCCAAATACTTCAATGCACCTTCACACATCTCTACCATTGATCATTGATCTAATTACTTGTTGATTAGATTTATGCCAACAATCAGGCCAGACTCTAATGTAAAGTGGGCATGAATGCCACTCCCTATAGAAGCTTAGAGTGCAATGTTTCCACAGACAGAGGCACAATCATGAAGGTCAATACACACATCAGTAATAAACATCCAATTCCCTATTTTTGCCTCTCACTCTCTTTCTCAATCTAACTATCATTCTCGCTCTTCATCTTCCTCTCCCTCTCGTTCCCCCTATATATATATGAGTGGGAGTGGGAGAAGGAGAGGGAGAAGGAGAGGGAGAGGAGAAATAAATGAAGGGGAGAGTTACATACGGTTCGCAAGCGGATCCTTTAGCTACAAAAGCCGAAAAATCTAGAAAAAAAATAAAAGTTTTTTTTTTTTTTTCCTTTTCCTTCCACCGCCGTTAGGATTTCAGCGACCCTAAACTCTAAATAGAAGAAGAAGAAGAAAAAAAAAAGGTTTTTTTTTTTTCCCTTCGCCCCCAAAGACAAGAAAGAAAAGATAAAAGAAAAGATAAAGATAAGGATAAAAATAAATAAAAGAATTGTTTGTTAATAATGAAATTGATTGTAGAAAGACAAAAATCGTTATTTTTTAGAGAATTTTTAAGACAAATTTTTTATTACGCCCTGGGGGCTAAGTGCATGATTATATGGCAAAGTGAAAAAATAGGGAATTGGGTGTTGATAGTAATAATAATAAATAATTATAATATACATATGTAGTAGGAGCTGGTATTTTTTTGGTGTGTGTATGTACGTGATAACCAAGATAGTTGCATGTGGAATAGTTTTCCTTGGTTTTAACTTGACCGTTTTACTTTTATCATTAGACCACCAAGATGATTTTGCTTGAAAATTCATGTTTTGATTAATTAATTGTAATGCGTTAATTAGAGTAGCAAATTCAATGATTTAATTGAATCCTTTAACCCCTAAAGGACCACGCTCATTCCTAAAATTATATCACTTTCTCGTGATGCTTTCAGAAAGGCAATTGTATCTCTTCATTGGTATTCATGTAGAAAACTTCATCGCTGAAGTTCATAAAGGACTTAGTCATGAGACTGTACATTAATTTTCAGAACAATCTACCGTATATATTACATGATTATAAGGTTTGATCATAAGTTGATTTTTGAAAATTTTGAATAAAACCAACAGGTCATTCATTGCAAACTTTCTCATAAATTTAGAAACCATGATTAGCGTTTGAAAGTTTAAGAGCATACAAAGATGTACTATATCTAGGTGCCCACAAAAAATGGTGTTCTAAAACTAAATACAACAACAATGATTGATTCTCAAAGATCTATGTTTGGGTGAGGTGACTTGTTGGTGACTCGTTGAGCCGGTGTTTGTGATCGTTATTAATTTTTACATTGCAATTTTTTTTAAAGAATTCAAATATATATTTGGAATATTCCAAAATAATATAAAATATGTAGAAAAGATTCCAATTATTTTGAAAAGATTCCATTTAAAATATATTTAAACATTTTCTGTAATATTTTATAGTGTTAATGATGCAGTATTGGAAAATATTTTACATACTGGACGCTTCTTTTTTTTTACAAATGTGATGTCCAAGTGTGAAAACGCCCTGCAAGTCATCAACCACCCTAACTACTATGTCCCAAGTTCACCTACGTTGACGTTTTAGTTTTTTCCCAATGAATCAATCAACTTAATTGCAAATCTTGAAGTTTTTTTGTGTTCTTGAAATGAACATTTTCAATTCTCTAATTAACATTGAGTCAAAATTATGAAATCCAAACAAATTATTCAAGTAATGAAATTATTCGAGGACACAATATATCCTCCTGGTCCTTTAGGGGTTAAGGACTAAAGATTCATGGGTTTAGAATGACAAATTCAATCGATTATATTGTAAAAAATATATAACTAAAATGAAACCAATTTTTATATCAGCAGAATCAATAGAGAACATTACATGTGTTGGTCAAAAGCAAGTAAATTTAAACAAAAAATCCAAATAAGACCTACTTAAAAATGCTAAAAGAAACATAAGGTCCAATTCAAACTTCTTCGTTCTTTAAAAGAATAAACAATTTGGATAACTTTCTATAGGAGAAGAGTTTACATCAAATATGATTTTACTTTGAGTTTGTTACTTTTGCCTCAATCAACTATGCAAACACTCAACATACAAGACCCACTATAGTGTGTGTATATATAGGAGCAAGTCTTAAAAGGAGAACAATACAACTCACAACCTGAGATCAACTCACAACCTGAGATCAAAGCAAAGTAAAGTTACAACGTTTTTTGGAAATTGTATGAATGAATTATAAAATGCATGATAGATTATAACTTTCGTTTTGTCAACAATTTTGCGTAGCATTGTGTAATCCTAGTTTTTGGATGGAACAAAGCAAAACAATACAAAACAAAGAAAAAAAAAAAAAAAAACCACCATTTTAAGAGATGTGACCATTTCTATGTCCCTAATATCTTTTAAATTTTTTAAATTTTTTTCTACCATCTATACAATCATTGATCCAATTACTTTTCAATTGGATTCATGTCAATAATTAAGTTGGTCCCTAATGTAAAGTGGGAATTAGTGCCACTCTCCATACAACCTTAGAATGCCATGCTATGAAAGATAGACGCTCAACTATGAAGGTCAATATGTACATTAATAATAACAACAACACTATAATCCTGTGGTTGGGAAAATAGTTCATAGTTCATCAAAAGAAATGTCTAAGAGAGTTTTATTTTATTTTATAATTTATAAATCATAAAGTTTGTGATATTGAAACTCCCTATAGTTTCTTTTTGTAGAATTTTGTAGTCGATGTTTTAAATTCTCAATACTTTTTCATTTCTTATTTACCTTTGTATTTTTTTAATTTTTAATTTTATTCAACTTTTACTTCACATATTAGAATCTTGTCATTGGGGAAAAGAAGTAAAGAGAAACGTCTAAAAGAATTATATTTATTTTTGAATAAAACAAATCATCAAGTTTGTAATATTGAAACTCTCAAGTGCTCATATTTGTTTAGTTTTATAATCAATATTTTACATTCTCAATACTTTTAATTCTATTATTTTAAATGAGAACAATACAATACACAACTTGAGATTCAAGCATCAATAACAATCTTTATGAATAAATAATATGAACAAGCAGCTCCGCTACGAGGTGCTTTGACCCGGATAGAACAAGAAAAGAACGAGAATGCATTTTAGTAGAATCACGGACGGAATACATTTGCTACAGTGGTATTTAGCCAAAAAAAAAAAAGTGTCCCCGCAATGCCTCTTTTCTATGGCTAGAGCCAATAAAGAGCCAGGTGTGACATGATTCAGAAGCCTCTAACATGATGAAATTATAAAATAAAAATTCTGTTTCAAAAGGCATGAAAAATTACGACTTTCATTTCAACGACGGCCCGGGGAAGTCATTGTTAAGAATTTTGATAACTATGAGAGAACAAATATAGGATATCTTTTATTCATTTGAGATAAAAATTGTAAATTTATAGAAGTAGTATAGGGTGTTTTGAAATCAATTTATGCGGAATATACCACAAATATTACTATAAATAGTAGAAGATTCCAATTATTTCATTAAATACCCTCTGTACGCTCGTACCGTAGTACCATAGCAGGTTCGTCCTAAAATAGTTCTAAAAATAAAAAACGTAAAAATTAGAAAATTCTGAAGACAGAAAAACGAAAATAGAATAAATTAGTTTTTGAAATATTTTGTTATTTAAGGTCATTTTTACTGATTTTTTGCTAAAAAACGAAAATTGAGAAATTCAGTTTTTGAGAGGCGAACCTTATTTTTTCAAAAAAATTAAATATTCGTTCGCCAGGTGGCGAACCTGCTATGGTGTTACGGTATTTACCCAAAATTTACACCAAGTGACTTCCCTGATAACGACGGTTGTGCGTAGCATCGCATAGCCCTAATTTTTGAATGGGGAAAAGGCAAGGAAAGCAAACTTAGCAAGAGCAAAGCTACCGCTACGGCACAAGCAGAGGGAAGAGCCGCCGGCCGGCCAGCGGGCTCGCCGGGCTGCCGTGCCAGTCAAGGCATTGATGACTCTGCTCTGCCATCATCGTCTTCCCCTGCAGGAAAAGGAATGGATTGATTCTGATGATGCAGCAATAGAAGATTAGCCACTGTCACAGTAGTTTATCTCGCTTTTTTTTTATGTGTATTTCCGGTCTGGACCCACATCCGTTCTTTGCTTAAAAAACACCCGCCCCCCGAGACACACACAAGGAAGAACTAAGAATCCGGGCGTTCCGTTCAAGCGCATCACGACGAGAAGAAAGAGACTTGGTATTCGCCTCCAACAATTTGACTTAACTTATTGCCACTCTCACTCCCTTATTAGCATTCGCAAGTAGCGTTCGAAGTAAGCAGAATTTGATCACTCGCCAATTGTCCGAAACGCCAACGTCAAGAACAACAACTTCACTGTTTGTGTACATATTGTTCTCCTTGTTGCGGTTATTATAGTGACCAGTGCGTTTTGTTCTTGGCGAGGTGCAACGCCGTTATATATATACATATATACTTTTGGCTTATGGCGATGAGAGGGTAGGATGAGGCCAGCCTTACTAAGGCTGCACATTTCTCCTCTTATTATTATGTGTGGTTAATTGAGGGTTTCGTGTTTTCATCAACACGCGTTAGCGGAAGACAACAAACAAACAAATTGCATAGGTGTTTTTTTCTTGTTGAGATGCTTCTCTTGGATATGGCGCAGTGCAAGTCCTACAAGGAATCTCTCAAGGTTCTGGAGGCCGACATCCAGCATGCGAACACTCTGTAAGTTCGTTTGATTCTTAGGTGACGATGTTCAATTTTCAACAATTTTTTTTTGCCGTTATTGAAGAAACGGATTGCAGAGAGGTCGATAACCTAAAGTATCATTTTGTGGAATTTTTTTGACTTTAATCACTTTGTGTGTGTGAGCAGGGCATCGGAGGTGCCAAGGGATTATGATGGGGCGTGCCTGCAAATGCGGTTATCTTATAGTCCGGTAGCACACTTGTTTTTATTCCTGGTACAATGGACGGATTGCAGCTTGGCTGGTGCATTGGGGCTGCTTCGCATTCTTATCTACAAGGTAGAGAGTTTCATTCCTTGTGTTTGGGATTGGAGTCCTATAATGACGACTTTTTGTTTTGTACACGAAGATACAATTAGGTCAAATTGTTGTTGTTGTTCCGGGAAGGCTCATTGTATTCTACTCCAGTTTGATTGCCGCAAATGAACAAATGGTTTACGGCAATCAAACTGGAACAGAGGGAGTATTAATCCAAGCCCTAATTCTATAACCATGTCGATTAAAATCACTAACTGTTGCTGCTGCGTTGGAGCGGTACATTCGTGTATTTGTAGCAATTCTCTCTTTCTTGCTGCTACTTGGTTATGGTCTAATTGACACGGGTCAATTTTGCAGGTGTATTTGGATGGAACAACAACCATGTCGACACAAGAAAGGAAGGCCAGCCTCGGCGAATTTTACGGTAGGGTTTGTTTCCTCCTTGTTAAAATACAAGATACTCTTTCCGTCACTTTAACCAATATGTAGGGTTGTGCTTTCATTGGGAGATCACTGTAAAGATCACTTTTAGTACACTCTCAATTATTTATCACTGTATGAAAGTTCAAAGTGGGAGGTTGTAGACAGTATACTACCTCATTTTCATTTTCCTTCATGCTTACACCACTTGCTAATTGAAGGCTACGAATAGACGAGTTTCTGTTGGTAACAAGGTCATAGGAGACGAGACAGTTTTAGTATCCTCTACACATTAGTGTATTTTTACTGCTAAAGCAATCTCTTGAGAATTTTCGACCAAAGTTGATGTTCCATGTGAACGTGGTGTTGTGGGCAGGGCACATATACCCGTCATTACAACAGCTGCAGGCTGGGATGACGGGGGTGGAGGATCTGAAGCAGAAGGCCAAATGTCAAGAGCGGTACAAGAAACGTGACGAGGAATGCAGTCACATGTCAGAGGTGGACCTGGAACGTGAGATTGAGTGTGGAATTTGCATGGAGAGGAACCCCAAGATTGCTCTTCCTGATTGCAATCACGTCATGTGCATCACTTGTTACCGTGATTGGTGAGCCTCCTCATCCTCTACTCCATTCCTCGCTTTTCATGTTATCTATTACTCCCTCCGTCCCAAAGTTATTGTCCTAGTTTTTGGCGTGTTTTAATTTAACACATTTTTTTGCCAAAAAAACCGTCTCGGTACTCGAAAAATGGTCTATCTTCAATAGTAGTATGTAGTTTTTGTGTCACTCTTGTTGTCCGCCCTGTTTGAAGTGGACAAAGCTCACGTTTGAAGTATTAAACATAGGACAAATATTGCAAAAAAAAATTTGCCAAAAACTAAGACAATAATTTTGGGATGGAGGGAGTATTATACATTTGAGGATGAGTTTGTCTCACTCGACTGTTCCAGTCTGGAATTTGTTCCCACTAGTACTTTTCCATACTAGCCCCACTCCAGGCATTTCCTGCAGAGCTCTCTCCACACTGAGAAACTTCTTCTTGTCTTTATGAACGTGTCCCAATAGGGTTTATCGAACCTCGATTTTGTCTTCACTAGGGTGAGGAGTAGGTCTTCCTATTCTTTGGAGTTTAAGAATTGTGAGGATTATGTCTTCCTCTACTTTCGGAGTAGGAAAAAGCAATGGTTGTGATTAGTGTTTGCAATAGAACTTGTGTACAGAAGAAGTCTATTTCAAAATCTCCATGAGGAGGCTAGTACTTTGAGGAAAAAGGAATGGCGTTTCCAATTTGGCAAACTGTGAGGTCTAATCTTGATTATCTGCTTGTGGATGAGTCACAAAACCATTGTGGCTGTAACTGGCTGCTGCGCTCCAATTCTAGAATAGTCCATGACATTCGCAAAGAAGGTTAAATCCTGAGCAGGAATTGATTGTTTCTAGAAAAATGATTATCTTTATAGATTATGTGCCCAAGAAGGTTTGAGCATCTCTAAGAGCATGCCCACCCTACGCCTGTATCCACCTTGGCTCCAGAAATTGGATGTAATATCCTTGTATTTAATGTTGTTTTTGCAGGGCCACGCCTTTTGGGCCAAATATATTGATGCTTCTGTAGTCCCTCTATAGCTAATTCAAGGAAGGGCTGGGTATCCTAGATTGATGGACAATAATGATTACCCATGTATAGTGATTGTGATTGATTTATGCACTATACAAAGGGTGATTATATCAGTTCAAGGGTATAGAGAGGATAGCTTCTGACACCAAATCTTGGATGTGATTATTCTGCACTGGGGTGAATTGAAGGGAGAAGGGTGTGCATGCTCTAATTGTTTGAATGTATGGAAAACGTAATGTGTGTGCAGGCGTGGGCGATCACAGTCGTGCCCGTTCTGTCGAGACAGTCTACGGCGAGTGAACTCAGGCGACTTATGGATCTTCACGGACTCGGCGGACGTGGAGGATGTAGATAAAATTACACGGGACAACCTGCAACGACTATTTCTGTACATAGAGAAACTCCCCCTGTTAATCTCCGAGAGTGTGTTTGCTCTTTACGATGCCTACGAGACGCATCTCAAGTGAGCATCTATCTCAACACACATTCCATGCCGTGGCCGGGTTGCCATCATCTGTATAGGTCTGAAACCCCCCTCCCTCCCTCTCCCCCTTCAACCTTTTAGCCACACCGCTGCTATTTGTGCAAAGGAATCTAAGAATTAGCACGTGTAGGCTTCACATTGCATAAGCGCTCAGGAATCAAATTCGTTCCATCTTCACAAGCTGTATATGACATGTGTTGGAGCCTATCAATATCAAGGATGATCAACTTCGTCTTATATTGTGTATGTGTTTTCTACTGTCAGGCCGTTTTTTTTAAAACCCGAATTGCGTTCTACCTTTTGTTCACTATTTGTCTTTTTGTGTAACACATGCAATGTTCTTCATTGATTCCGGTGATACAAAATTTGGTCCCATCTGAATTATAATTTTCTTAATCCCTAAAAGACCAAGAAGTCCAAATTGGGCCTCATATTTTTAGCAGTATTGAGTAGGTTCCATGTGGACTTCCTTTAATAGTTTTTCTTTTTGTTTCTTGACCATCATATGCACTATTCTTCACTGATACAAAATTTAGTCTCATCTGAATTATATATTTCACAATATGATTAATTGAATTTGTCATTTTGGGGTTAATATGATCAAATGAATTTGTCATTGAAAACCATGCATTTTTGGTTATTGAGGGGTCAATTTTCTCTGTGGATTGGAGCGTAATTGTGTGACTTTCTTTTTGTAAGCAACTCTTGTGTGGGCTTTTCTGACTTTCTGATTGGACTGCTTTGGATTCAGTTGCAGACTGGGTGGGGAAATTTCTGAGGGTTGGTTTTTCTGACAGTGAACTTTCCAATGCTGACTGTTGACTGATTGTGAGTGCTGTCTATTCCATCTTTTGTTATGGCGTGGGCTAGATCTCTTCTTCAGACCCAAAAGGGGGAAGGCTTCATTTTCTGGGTTCTAATTTTGGAGGTTCTGTAGTCCTTTTTGGGGCATGGTTGACTCCCCTTTTTGGCTTCAGGAAATGTGATTGTGGTGGTAGCTGTACAGTGCCCTCTAGTAAGTAAGGTAACCCCACTTTCAAACCTCACATTAAAATATTTATCACACTTACTACAAAAGTTCCCCGACCACCAAATTTTGCATACACCACCGTTTGGACGTGAAACATTTTTGGGCCAAAACTGTTACTTTGAAAATGCACGGTTTACGAAATAATGCCAGTGTGCCAACTTTTAGGCCTTTGTTTAAAAAAAATCATATCTTCTACATAATAGCTGCCAAGGATCCAAATTTTTGGTAGAAGGTAGAAGTTGCAGTAAGGAAAAATATGGTGTTATAAAAGATAATGGTATTCCTAGGTATTTTTGTGTTCATATACAATTCAATTTTTTTTAAATAATACCAAATTTTAGTTTAATTATACAATAATGTAATTTTCCTACTTTTGTCACTTTTTTTGTAACACCATGTTGTCACAATAAGGAACAATATGGTGTCAAAAGAAAATGAGAAAAATGGTCAATTACTTTATTTTGTAATTAACCAAAAAAATTGGTGTTATTTTTAAAATCTTGAATTGCAAGTGGACACAAAAATACCTAGGAATACCACTATCTTTTATAACACCATATTATTCCTTCCTGCGACTTCTACCTTCTACCAAAAATTTAGATCCTTGCCAGCTATTGTATAGCAAATATGATTTTTTTTAAATAGAGGCTTCAAAGTTGGCAAACATGCATTATTTCACAAATTGTGCATTTTCAAGGTATCAAATTTGGCTTGAAAATGCTTCATGTTCAAGTGGTGATATATGCAAATTTTTGTGGTTGGCGAACCGTGGCAATGAGTGTGATAAATGTTTTAGTGTGAGGTTTGAAAGTGGGGTTACCTTACTTACTAGAAGGCACTGTACATGCTTTATTTGTTGTTCAAACTTGCCTCTTTACGAATGACGAAGGAAGTACGTTAAGTTAGACATACCCATTACCACCCACCACTCAATTCCATCCTCATGTATTGGAGACCTACATTCTAGGATACAAATGTATACTCTTGGTACATGAGAACGAAATTTTTAAATGGATGTTTAGGAGAACATTGGGATATAAAGTGGGTTTATTGGTGAGAAAAAATCACGTTGTGATCTTCTAAAGAACCCTATTTTAGAACCATTTCCAAAGAGGATCAAATTGGACAAGAGTGGATCACTAGGAGAAATCTTGTTAAATGTGACTTGTCTTTAACAACTAAATGACTTTTGTGACTGTGCTTACGGTATTGTCATTATGAACAAGTCCCAACAGAATTTAGTCATTAAAGACATGTTACACTTGAAGAATTATTTACTGAGTTGTTTCTGAGTCTTATAGATCATTTGGATTGTCTGCTAATGTTGTTTCGAGTGTTGATCGAATTTAGAAACTTAGCATACCTCCTACGCCTAAGAAAGATTGGGAGAAGTTACATATTACATATCAATTTGATCAATTTGGAGAATATCATCCAAACTTGAGTGCAAAAGGAAATTAAAGAGGGTTTGTGAGTGTTGTATCGTGTACCTTGTGATAAGGAATTTTCACCCCAAATTTGTAACAATCTTCAATATTTCTCTATTCATGTGAAACCTAAGGGAGGATCTTAGAAAAATGTGCATGGAATTGCCCTTCTTTCAAAATCCAAGACCCAAAAAGTTGTAGAACAAGCTTTTAAGGAGGTGTCAACAATTCAAAAGAAGAAGGATTGGATTCAAAAGTACAACAATGAAAGTATGTTTAAATTAAAAATTGACATTTATTATTTAATTCACTATTGAAGTTACTTGTTGTCAATATGTTAGTTATAGGTCTGCACATGTTTGTTTGATTGACAAGTATCCGAAGTTAGTACAATAGATTTGCACATTCACTAGTAAAAATCTTGTTCAATGTGGCTTGTTTTCAACAACTCAATGTTGGTTGTGATTTGTCTCTAACGACTCACAATTGAAAATAATGAATTTATTCATATAAAAGGAGCCTTTGCACATGTAAATTGTGCATTTTTTCCCGTGATCATTGTTCTTTACTTCGAACTATTTGGAAATGAGTCATGAGATTGAAATCATCACCTACACGCATTGAGGGGAGAGAATCAACTTGCACACAAGTGAATTTTGACTATTTACAAAGGAATGGACTTATGAACTTGTTCATCAACTCTTGTACAAAATTGACATTTAGATATAACAGGAGATATAAATTACATTGTGACAAAATCTTCTTATTTAAGGTTTATCTTCTGAGATTAGTAAGTGGTATAAATCATTTGTTTACTAAATTTACCTCTATTATCAAGGAAGGGAGTTACTTGAGATTGCCGAGTTGTTCCTTTGAACATCTAAATCAAACTTATTTAAAAATAAAAGACCTTGTATCATAATCTTATTGATATATCTAAGAGTTTTTTGAGTGTTCGCACAAATAATGGGAGGAGAAATGGAAAGTCATACCACCCTAGTACTCCAAAATTGTATGAAAGTAGTCCTATCAAGTATTTGGGGTTCTTCAATTCACTTTGATTATGAGTATAAATCTATGTGGGTCAATTTTAAATACTACAACTGTTGATTTTAGACAAGATGGTTTTAATTATATCATAGTCATTGAAGAGGAAACTTTTAAATACATAGCTTCTATTCTTTACACTTCTAAAAAAAAATAAATGTCATTCCATATCCAATATGAATAGAATGCAATGAAGATGAAACTAAGACAATCCAATTATCAACATGGAATCCTAGTTTAGATCATATAGATGGATTTTGTAGTTTGAAAGTCACTTCTATAAATTTGGAACATGTTTGTGAATTTGATCTTAAACCACCAGTTGCTACATTTGATTCCATAAAGACAACTTTTGAGAATTATGAAATTTGAACTATGTACTGTACTCATTTGCAACCTAGTATTGAAAGGCATGCCTAGATTAGTTTACAGTGTCTTAACAACATGTAATAAATCTGATTATGAGGTTGTAGAAAAACAAATGAACATGATTAGAAGTCTAACTTCACAAATTTTTTATTGAACTTGTGATTGGTCCAGTGGTTGAACATATGTCCAATAGATAGTAGACAACAAAAATTGATGTTAGAGAGTGTGTGAAGGGGAGTTTATGGAATTGAATCTCTTTCTTTTCTCATGAAAGCTGAAATGGTTGACAATCGTTCCATGATTACAACTCAAGATCCACCTCATGTGGAGAAAAATTTGAGAAATCTTCTCTTAGTTGTCCGATACATGGAATTTCTTTTAGGATATGTATCTGAATAGCTTACAAAAATTATTTAATGCTAATGTTTGAAGTTTTGTTCAATAAAGAACATGGCATGTTAGAGGATGACGTCAATGTAAAATACAAACAAAATTGCTCGGTTATACAACGCTTGGCCTATTAAAGAGATCTTGTATTGTGGTAAGTATTTGCAAGAACATGTTAACCCCTAAAAGCCAGAGGGAGTAAGGGCAAAACATAAATGTGTTATAAAAAATTACTTCTTCAACTTTGATGAAGTTCGGTCCATAAAAGAAAACGAGGAGCATGATGTTGAGTAAGTTTTCTAACACTAGACAATGTAGAAGTGTTTTTCTTTGAAAATTTCTCCCGGGTGGAGTTTAACTCGGATTGACATGATTCAAATTGGGTTGGAAAGTAGAGTTGATTACCTATTTAAAAATATTTTTTTATTTTCTATAAAAATGTTTTTTCTATTTCTGGCAGTCCATAAAAAAAGGGCAGAGACCATAAAATGGTTGATCCGTCACTTAGGGGTTAACCCCTGAATGCCCTCACCTATGTCTAGTTTGGGCAGTTTTGCAAAGATGTATTATAAAATACAACTAACATGAATATTTGGAACTTGATGTATGAATAAAAGTTATACATTTTGAATTTTAGATTCTATCCGTACGGTTAGATCTATGATTGCTAACACTAATATTTCTCTATAAATTTTGAAACATAAAATAAAAAACTATTTTGAAATTCGATTACAAATAAGATATTGATAATATGGGGATGAAATATGTTGTGATGGATTATAATGTAGTACTCTAGGTGTTGTGATTTTTGGAGATTTTTTAGATGCTTGATTTTATGAGTTAATTTTTTCAGGAACAATTTTAGACTAAAATCTTCAAAATTTTGGGTGAAACACCGCAACACGAAATGAGGCATAATTTTTTCACAAATTCTTTCCTTTTTGATTGAATCACACATACATGAAGCTAACTTCCCATAAAAATTTCAGTAAAAAAATCACACTACAAAAAGTGCACAACGGATGAGAAACTACGAATGAAATCTGTACATCAAGCAAAATATGCATGGTTGGGCGGTTAGGGGTTAACGACTCACAATTGAAAATAATGAATTTATTCATATAAAAGGAGCCTTTGCACATGTAAATTGTGCATTTTTTCCTGTGATCATTGTTCTTTACTTCGAACTATTTGGAAACTAGCCATGAGATTGAAATCATCCACATTCATTTGAGGAGAGAGAACTTGCATACAAGTGAATTTTGACTATTTAGAGAAAATTAAACTCATTAACTCTTGCATGGAATGGGTATTTAGATATATAAATTCCAGTGACAAAATTTTCTTGTTTAAGGTTTCTCTTGTGAGAGCAATAACTAGTATAAGTTATTTGTTTACTAAATTTACCTCTATTATTAAGGAAGGTATCTACTTGAGATTGTAGAGTTGTTCCTTAGAACATCTAAATCAAACTTATTTGAAAATAAAAGACTTTGTATTATTTTCTCATTGATATGTTTAAGAAATTTTTGAGTGTATACCTCGGGGAGGACACTTCACTATGCTTTGGTAGAACACGTGCGTTAAAGGGGTAAGTAAATGAGGCTATCACATAATTGGAATATTCGAGCTATATTCTCGAATATTCTCGAATATTCTCGAATATTCTAGGTATATTCTTTAATTATTCCTTACTTGAATTTTAAGCATCCTATATTACATCTAAATATTTCAAAATTTTATTGCTCATGAATAAAACACACCCTATATTTTAACGCACCATGTTTAATAAATTTCCTAAGTGTCTTCCCCGGGGTTTATACAAATAATGGAATGAGAAATGAAAAGCCATACCATCCTAGTACACTTTAATTGTAACCATGAAGTAGTCCTAGCAAATATTGGGGGTTCATTAGTTGACTCTATTATGATTTTAACTCTATGTGGACCCATTTTAAATACTACAATTTCTAATTTTAGAATGGATAGTTTTATTTAGATAGATAGATAGATAGAAACTCCGGTCCCTTTAGGGGCCGGCATGAATGAAGTGTCCGTTCGTAATGCCAATGATCCGATGCCCACCGGACAAGGGGAAATTGGGACAATACTACTCTCCCCTCTCGAGGATGGACACTATAGTGACACACTATGCTACTACCTAGTTAGCCACTAGTGCCTTGAAGATACCGGACATGGTATCCCCCCAAAGGGCTTTGAGGTACCCAAACAACAAGGTCCAAGGATCCCCCACCATAGTTGGGTGGACTATGGTGGTGAGCACCACGCCGGCATGGAGAATAGAACCTACAACCTCTTCATTGGGGGCCATGAGCCCCAACCACCAAGCCAAGGCCCGTAGTTTTATTTATATTATAGGCATTCAAGAAGAAACTTTTAAATACATAGCTTCTATTCTTTACACTTCTAAAAATAATTAAATGTGATTCACATCCAATACCCTCGCCAATACCAATAGAATGCACTCGAGAATACAATGAAGATGAACCTAAGACAACCCAATTAGCAACATGTAATCCTAGATTAGATCATATAGATGGATTTTGTGGTCTGAAAGTTATCTCTACAAATTTGGAACATGTTTGTGGATTTGATCTTATAACACTAGTTGCTATATTTGATTCCATAATGACAACTTTTGAAAATGATGAAATTGGAACTATGTGTTGTACACTCATTTGCAACTTGGTTTTGATAGGCATGCACAGATTAGTTTATAGTATCTTAACAACATGCAATAAATTTGATTATGAGGTTGTAAAAAAACAAATGAACATGATTAGAAGTCTAACTTCACCAAAAATACATTAAACTTGTGATTGGTCTATTGGTTGAACATGGGTCTAATGGGTATAGTAGACAATATAATTGATGTTAGAGAGTGTGTGAAGGGGAGCTTATCAAACTGAATCTCTCTTTTTTCTTTTGAAAGCTGAAATGGTTGACAACCGCTCCATGATCATGATTCAAGATCCACTTTATGTGGGGAAAGAAATTGAAAAATCTTCTTTTGTCCGACACATAGAATATCTTTTAGGGTATGTATCTAGCTCACCAAAATCATCTAATGCTAGTATTAGAAGTTTTTTCAATGAAGAACATGGCACATGTGTTGAAAGATGACATCAATGTAAAATATAAAAAAAGGGGAGTAGTGCATACATTAGTTACAATGACTTTAGGCACTACTTGAAAGATAAGTTAATGAGTAAAGAAAGTATAATAGATTTTATCATAGCATGCCATACCACTATGTGTTACATCATGATGACAAGGGATTTTTTTTTTCACATCTTCCAATTGAATTTAGTAGGGTAGGATCTCACTGTTGTGAAGATTATTTCTTACTCTTAGGTCAACAAGTTTGTAACAAATACAATTCCTCTGTTGGTAAAGCTACTTAACCCCTAACCGCCCAACCATGCATATTTTGCATGATGTACGGATTTGAAGTCTGTTTTCTCATCCATCATGCACTTTTTCCAGTGTGGATTTTTTTATTGAAACTTTTATAGGAAGTTAGCTCCGTGCATGTGTGATCCGATTAGAAAGGGGATGATTTGTGAAAATTTTATGCCTCATTTCATGTTGTAGTGTTCCACTCACAATTTAGAAGATTTTAGTCTAAAATGGCTCTTGAAAAAGTCAACTGCTAAAATTAAGCAACCAAAAGATCTCTAAAAATCACTACACTTAGAGTATTACATTTCAACCCATCACAAAAATTTCATTCTTAGATTGTCAATATCTTATTTGTAATCATATTACAAAGGAGTGTTAAATTTTAAGTTTGAAATTAAAAACACAAATATTGGTGATAGCAATCATAAATCTAACCGTATGGATAGAATCTAAAATGCACAATGTACAACTTTTATTCATTCATCAAGTTGAAAATATCCCTCTTAGTTGCATTTTATAATGCATCTTTGAAAAACTATCAAATCTGAAAAGGGTGAGAACGTTTAGGGGATTTCACACATTGCTAGGGCAAAGAGGATTAAATATAAGAAGAATGGTCCTTTGTTTGCTAATTCAGTAGATGTCGAAACCTTCTTAAAAAAAATCTGTGGTTGAAAAGAAATTTGTGTACCGTAGATTAAGATGCTGATCTTTTGGATTATATTTCTGTGACAAATGCTTACTTTCAAGAGGCATAGAAAATTGGTTTTTTTTTTTATTGAAATGGAAGAGGTATTTGGACAATCAAGGGGTAAGTGGGATGATTCATGGGCTTCTTCTTCTAATGCTTTTTTTTTGGATATGCGACATTGGTCAATAAGGAAGTAGAAACTAAGGAAAGTGACAAGTCGTTAGAAAATGCTGTGTCACATAATGTGTTTTTGATAAATGAAGTTGCAAATAATGTAAGGTGCGCAACGCTTGATGTAAAACAAGAGTTCATAACTGATGTATATGATGTTGAAATGAAATTTTTTAATTCATTTGTAAATACTTCAAATAAAGGATTAATCGAGGGATTAATATATAAAATGAAAGGTATTTCATAAATGAATGTTCATGAACCCAATTGATAAATTTCCTCTTGATAGTGGGACTAAGACATATCCAACATGTCGATGTTAATGATAACTTTTCTTTAGAATCTAAAAATGATAATTCTTATGTTGGATTGTTTAATGATGTTGCAATCAAAATGGTAGATGATATGAGCAATACTACATGGTGTTTAATTAGAGTTCAAAAATACTCAAAGCAATTGAAAAGGAAAAAATAGATTATTGTTATGAATATAGTAGTTTTGGTGGTCAAAAGGTTGATTTGGTGAGATTAGAATATGTCATATATTTGGTTTGATTTGGTGAAATTAGAACATGTTATATGTTTGTTATTTAATAAAGGTATTGGATTCTATATCTTGTCAAAAGAAGAAAAAAGAATATTGGATAGTTTCATCAGAGAACGAAGTGGTGGTTTGATAAAAATTAAAGAATGTAGGTTCTAGTTCATTAAAGAAAAAGAATGAAGGTGCTTGTGCTGGTGCAATAAAGAAAAATGGAGCTGATAGGGTGACGACAAAGACTCAAATCTAGGCAGCTTGCAACCAAATTTCAATATGTACAATTATGTGATAATTTTTCTTAGATAGATAGTGGTTTGTTAATTTTTTACAAACTTTGGGAGCTAAATTATACTAATCATATAATGTAGGTGCTTCAAAATGGTCACAGTATTAACTACCAACTAAAGGTGTATTTTCTCAGGGGTCATTCCTTGTGTAATTTGGGATATATATTTGTGCAAAGGGTATTTAAATGGGGGCTATCACATAATTAAGGTATATTATGAAATATTCTTGGTATATTCCAAGTAGATTCTTAAATTGTTCCTTATTTGAATTTAAAGCATCCTGTATTATATCGAGTATTATATCTAAAATTTTATAATTTGGTAGAAATTCTACCTCCCGATGAATAAAATGGATTCATATTTAACTCACGTAGTTTTCTAATTGTTATATTATGTGAGCCTAGCATTTCAAAAAAAAGAAACTTATTAATAAAAAATGTGATATTTCAGCAATATAAAAACAAATTTATGATCCTAGCACTCGTACAAATTATAGTAGAGTTACTTACCCAGGGTTTGTTGTATACTAAAGAATCGTAAAGGTAAAAGGTTTGCGCTCATGTTTTGAATTGATGCACATTGGTTGCCAAAGCTGTGACATAAAAGAGCTTTGAGTGCATCACAAGTTTCATTTGGATTCCACCACAAGTTGTGGACTTTATCGGGCTAAGTAGGAACTATCCATTGTGTTATTAAGGATGAAGCTCAAATTGGACTTCATGTTTTCTTAAACAAGTTTGAGTAGGTCCTATACAAAGTTTTTTAGTTCAAATTTATTTATGTTTTTATCATCACATGTAATGTTCTTCATTGATTCCAGTGACATTAAATTTGGTCCCATTTGAATTATATTTTTCATAATATGACTGATTGAACTTGTCATTTTTAAAACCATGCATTCTTGGTCCTTTAAGGGTTAAAACTACAATTTCGCTGAAATAACCCTTTTTACACTAATAGGTTCCAGTTTGGGACTTAGGATTTCACCCGTCTCAGTCTCAAGATTAATTTACAAACTCTGAAATTTTTGGGAATCTTTTGTTTTTGAGTTTGTACCAGGGCCCTTTGTATCTACATAGCATCATAGAGCAATGGGAGCCAACACCCTTTTGCAATGAGTTACAATTAGAAACCAAGTTTATGTGGCAATAACACGATAGTCCCAAAATTCATGAAATACAAATGACATTCCTTCATAACTTAAAAAAGTGAATCTAAGTGAACATTCTCTTTCAATCCAGTTTTCAAAAGGGTGCTCCATTGCACCCATCTATTATGCTATGTACCAATACCTTGTTACATGATATAGTCTGCACATTTAATTTACAGTTACATTTTGAGTGTAAACTCTGCATCTTGTTGAACAGAAAAGTACACTTGCGCACACACAGTCAGAGAGCATGGGAGCAACTTCACGTCTTGCCCATCGACCGTCTCCACCTGAGTGCTCCACTATTTCTACATGCACAAGGAAAACCATGTTTCATAAAAGAATTGGATACTTAGGCTCAACTCAGTGAGGGCTAGAAAGCGGTCCCTGGAAGGGGCTGGCCAGCAATGAAGGCCTTGAGTAATTGTAAGAAGCGGCCCGGGTACAATTGAGGCACTTGATGGCCAGCACCGCGGACCGTCACAAAAGTCAGTCCCTGGTAGTCCACCACACGTCCCCCCACCTGCATAAATGATCCAAATTAATACCCCCAACTCAATTCAATAAACCATTCTCAATTCATAGAAATAATAATTAATGCTCATTTAGAAATAATAAACATATTGTGTCAATATGACCATTTTTTTGCCTCTTTTTTTAGAAATCATGACTTGTAGTCATAACAAGCTGAAACAAGCCGGGCAATGTTCCAAAACGACCCAGAAGTTCTAAAACACCCAAACATACTTCAGAACGACCCAAAAAAAGGTTAAAAGATCAAGGTGTGTATCCTAATGTATTGTGTCTACAAATGAATTTTAGGGTATTTAAAGCAAGGAAGAATCGACGTACTTGTTGATGATCATACCAAGGGTGCCATGGTTTCACAATAGACAAATTCATGGCTTCAATTCCTAATCTGGTTGAAGTCACGGGAACAACGCTGTCTGCATCTCCACTACAATCACATCACAGTTCCTCAAATTGTCAGTACCATTAGTTAGATTCCAATACTAATTTCCTCTTCCAATTTACAATTCTCTTTGCAAAGGTCAATGTAGTCTAAGTCAAATGGGGCCTCCAGGAAACCATGGCCATGGTGCAACAATGGGATAATTAATGGAAGTGATGTTCATTGACTTAAAAATAATTGTAAACTTCAGAGAAAAGCAAATGGACCTGTAAATCCAAATCTTGAGGCCAGCAGCCATTAGTTCATGGTAAGTGGGGATCATGCTTCGAGGAGCGTCCGTCCAGTTCTGGAAAACTGAGTTACTGCAAAAGCATTTTTAATCCAAAGTAACCGTGTTATAGACAGCCATTTTCAAGTAGGCCAAATAAATTGAAATGACACAACAACAATAACATTCTTGGGGTTCCTTTGCTTTGTCTATAAAATATAACCTCATCAATATAATAAACTCTCTAATATCTCCTGACATGCTCTTTCATGGCAGCATCAGATAGGATGTATTGTTTTGTTTTATACATTTGTTTTGTTTTCACTTGCTTGAGGGTGCAAGAAAATCTTGAATTCTATCTTTTCTAGCCTTAAGGGATATCAGAGAGAAATATTCTGGAGGGGCTCCAACTGCTGCATTCAAGAGTGTTATGGGAAAATTACAAAAGCCTTGGGATAAAATTGTAGCAACTTAGATCTAATCTCAAGAAGTATGAAAAGTGTGATTCACCTGCACATGGTCCATTTGTAGGGGATGATACCACTGATGTTGGCGTGCAATGCAAGCTGCACATCTGGTCTATTGAAGTAGATCTCGGCATTATCCTCCGCACATGGATCGTAACCCCCTCGAAATAGTTGCATCATCTGGAAACCACAATAGCAGAACCGAAATTTTCCCCAAGAAGATCAACTACACAGGCATGAAACTCTTTGAAATAATGCATGCATAGACTGATCAAAACAAGCAGCTACGCTACGAGAGGCTTTGTCCATTATGTAGTGCACCTACAAAGAGGCTCTGTAGCTTATTATTTTCATATTATAGTTAGAATGTAGATATAACTTATTCCATGTTAGGGATTACAACTCATTTAGTTTATAATTCAAAGCGTATAAGATAATCAACAAGGAATGATGTCTCTTATTTTTCAACAATTGGGCTTGGTGCCAATGATGACCTTGGGCACCATGGCATTACTGATAAGTGCAAAAAATCACCTTTTCTACTAATGAATGTAGCAAAGATAGGGAAGTACTACTCACCCGGTTAGGCTTCATGGATTTTGTGGTGTTTCCTGTGTGAATGCACTTATCAGTGTAGATGCTGTAGTAATCGATGTCTCCAATCTCCGCGTACATGGTCACGAACAATTCATTGCATTTTGGTGTGCAGCAGTCCGCGAAGTTGCAATTCTGCTTCATGCCATTGTAGGTCTCCGTAGAGATCATGGCATGGGAGTGATAATAGTCCAGGTCACCAACGTAGTCCATAACGTAGTCCATATCAGGATTTCCCACCTGACAACATCACAGCTCGATTAGTAGTGCCCATGTTCATTGATATAATAATTTATAAAGATCAAACAAGTGATTCATACACATTCACTTCTAAATTATATCAGTTCTGCCGTATTGGCACCCAAATTGTGACACCAAACTGCACAAAACTACAAAATACATACTTCCAGCTAGAAAGAGCATCTCGGTCGGACTTAAATGTTAATGCAAAGAGTTTTGGTCCCCCATTTGTTCCCAAAAATAACTGAAAAAAACTTGATGTGAAATGTACTGGACAAGTTTGGAGTGGTTGTGGTACTGACCATGAAACCCTTGAGGTTGATTTTAAAGGAGGAGAGTTTGTTGTGGTCCAGAATCACCTTGGCCAGTTGAGGAATATAATGCCCTATCATTTTATACATAGGAGAACATGCATGATCATTAATTTGAACAATGATTTTAATTAATATCATGGAATCCTTGAACTCTGTTCAGAATGATCCGGGGACAAACAAATTGTGACAAGTGATTGACTGAATGAGCAGAATGGTTGGAGTGAGTGGTAGTACCTGCATAGCTTTCGCCGGTGAGGTAGAAATCTCGGCTTTGGTACTGTGGGAATCGGCCCAACCAACCCACCAGAAACTGGTATGCATCCTCAGCTGCGCCACAATAAGTGCCATCATTCATACATACATCAATTTTAAGTAGACGGTCTCGATGATCTAATCTCACTGTCTGTTGGATGCATTCTCGAGTAAGGGTATGGAAGGTGACAAAGTCCTATCCAAAGTATAATGTGAAAACATCCAATTTTTTTTAATAATCCATTCTTGTAGAGTTGCTTTCGAATCGTCCCCATCAAAGTGCATTGAAATCATCTCCATACTTTATATGTTTGGAGAAAGGTCTATGGGATGAATTCAGAGATTTAAGCAACTTCAACTTTGGAAGTTCTTCGTACAATTTACCATCCAATATGACTGTATAGTTGTTTAACCCTTGAACGGCCCGAAAGCCCTTTGCGGCCGTATAGTATATTCCGTCTTTGATGGTATTTGATCAAAGTAACAATGACCAAACACTTCTCACTACAAAGCAAAATTAATAATCGTGATAATATGTATTTAACAGTATACCCCAATTTGTATCGTAAACCATATTTGAGCAATTATAAGGCTAAATACAGGCTGTAGAGAGGGACCCCCATGGCCTTTTAAGGGTTAAAGCAATAGTGTACACGCGATAAGTCATTTATAAGACTAATCCAAGCCTCCTACCTTGAAATTAGGGCTTCCCAAACTTGTTATAATCGAGGGGACAACTTTACTCATTTATGTAGGGTTGTTTTCAAATCGTCCCCATCAAGTGCATTGAAACCATTACCATACTTTATATTTACGTTTGGATTTGAAAACTATTGGGTTTCCGACAAGTTTATGGGACGGTTTTAGTGATCTAAGCAACTTCCACCTTGGAACTTCATTGCAACTATGTGACTTATTCCAAAATTCTAATTGTTCTCAATTGCCAATGGCACAAAATTATTCTACATTAAAAAAGAATGTTGGGGAATGGCCTGATATGGGTAACACTTCTACATGTCTCACATAGCGTGACTTATGACTAACTCATTTTATGTGTGCTAGAAATTTTTTCTTTAACACCATGTATATAGTTGCAACCATGGTGCCTATAATACCCTCTAATTTATGTAACTTTTCAATATTTTTTCTTACCAAAAAGATATTTCTCAAAAATCACACTATTTGTGAAGGGGTTATCCATTACAAGCCATCACCCTGTTGAATTGCTTAAAAGTACAAATTTTGATGACGGGACCTTACAAAACCCTAGAAATCCATCAATCTTCTTTTCAATAATTAGAATCTAAACAAGATTTTTCTGACCTTATCACAAACCTTGAAACGTCCCATAGTAAAGAAGGGTTGTGAAGGTGAGCTGCTCAGTGTACCTGTGCGAGCGTCACCGCCGCCAAAGTTCTCCGTTACGTTCAGCCTCGAGAAAGAAAACCCCACCCCAGTCGGCGATTCCAACCATAACATGTTCACCTCTACCCATGCAAAAAATGCATTAACTCAGTAGAACTCATTACAATTCAAAACCATGTCCGAAATTAATTAAAAACCAACAAAGAAATCATACCTTCTATCCTTGCATGCCAATTCATTCACACGGTGAATAAATTACATATATCCCGCCAAGAAGTGATGGAGCGACGATTCCTAATCACGTACTGGGGGCGCTGACGAAGAATTAATAATAACAAAAGGATATATGAGTTCGTTCTTTTTGCGTACCTGTGTTCCATGCGAATTCATTGGCGACTAGAGCGGTACCGTTGTTGACGATGTAGAAGGGTCCATTCTCGCGCGCAAATCCAGAAGCGAGTGAAGAACATCCAGGACCTGAACGTAATTGTTACCCGAAAAGCAAGCTCGGCATTCAGTACTGATCAAGAAAAAAAAAACAGCACGTCACTCTAATGTCGATTATTTAAAAGAAAATTCAGTACTGATCGAGAGAAATGAGCACGTTACAACTTGCTTATAATGTGGATTATACAGATATCAATCAGGTACCTCCGTTGAACCAGATGACCAAGGGTTTGGTGCCGGCGGTGTCGTTGGAGCATTGCGCAAACACGTAAAAGAGCTCGCGCCCTGCACCCACAGCCACGTTCCCCGCGTATAGGTTGAATCCCACGGCCGGCTGCCCGGGTAACGCCGTGACTTTGTCTGCGTCACCGCCAGGCTGCGCACTCCCAGCAGCAACTAGGCACAAAATGTATACCACCAGAACCTGGAAAGTATTAAGCTTCGACATTGTGGAATTAATCCCAAGCAAGCAAAAGGCTGGCTCGATCTAGCTAGCTAGCTAGCGCATGCGAATGATCTCTCACCGCATGCAGTAATCAACTTATACCTGCAAACTGGAAACACCACCGAGAACGCCTTCCATGAATGACAAGGAAACGATCTCGGTAGTCGAGCGTGTGAAGTCTCGCTAGTTTGTGCAATGAAACTGCACAGAAAATCAAAGAAAGAAGCTGCCCAGGTGGATCGATTGAGATGCAAGAGTCACCGGTAGAAATCTTGTGACTTGCTTTAACGACTACATTTTGTTAGTGACTAAAAATCGTAATATCAGTCATATCAGTGACTGTAGATAAGTTACAATGAAATTTAGTGATTAAAGACCAACCAGATTTGACAGGATTTTTACTAGTGAGTGTGGGATCAAATCGTAGCCTCGAGAGGAATCAAAGGTTTATCATGTGTTGGATGTCATCAGGTGAAGGCATTTCAAAGGATCTGGCTTGAATTCAGAATAGAATATTCGAGTAGGTTTGTTTTCGATCCCTGAAACCCTGGCTGGTGGATTCCAGGAGCAACTATCATCATCCTAGCCTGGACGACGTGAGGGAGGTGGACAGTTGCAAATAGATCCATCGCAAGAAATGCCATTGAAAATCTTAGTAAGTCAAGTACACGCATTATATTAGGCTCGACTGACGTGGCCAGTGTTTTGAAATTTCTCTGGGTGGCCATATCCCTATATCACTGAATCTCCAAGTCAGCTCACTAGCATCACTTTATAATTATTAGTTTCCGAAGCGTTTCAAATATCTATAGACGAAATGCAGATTAGGCTTGTCCAGCATACTTATTATTGGCAATTTTGAATTAATCCAATATCTTATTGTTGTTAGAATATTAGACTATTGAAAATTTCATGCTTTCAGTACATGAATTTGTCAAATGTCTATACAAAAGCCGATGAATTTTTCAAATTTTAAATGATATAACGGATGAAAGTAATGTACTCACGTAGCTTGTTAGAGGCCGTAAAATTGACGTGCATTTGGCCATTTCCAAGCACTTTATCCAACCACAAATATTTGAAAATTTCTAAATACACGTTTTATGATAAATACACGTTTTAAGAAGGGAGAAACCCAAAATGATAAATCCTAGATTGATATGTCATGGATATTTTCTACCATTTTAGAAAAAAATGAAACATGATTATTACTTTTAGACTTGGTGTCATAAAAAAAGGATGAAACTAGGGTTGTCATAATGGGTGCATTAACATCATTGGACGCCTCTCTAGGGCGCGGATAAGATGGTCCAATTGTCCTGTTAGGATTGAACAAATCAAGGTTTTGGGTACAAAAATACGCCTAAAATCTATAAATATGTATGAATATTCAAATATTTATTCGAATATTCTTAAATATTTGAGCACAATAGAACAGGTGGGTACCTAGCTTGCCCACCCTTTCAGGCACTAAGACAACCGAATGAAACACAATTGTAACTTCTAGACTCATGATGCAAAAACAAAGAATGAAACAATTGGATCTTATAAAGAGGTTTAGTCATCTTCTACTATGGATAAAGGTGAGAACTTTTGGATTGTGTCTAGCTTGTAAAAATCGAAGGGATGGACCAAAATGCCCTAAGATAATTATAATTTTATTAAAATTTAGAGTGCTAAATAAAATGGTTGAAGGAAAATAAAAATAGGATGAATCAAACTTTGAAAGAAAAAATAAAATGGATGATTTTTTTTCAAAATTTTGTCGTAGTGCATGGGGTGGGGGTGTTGAACTTAGCTCTTGTTTTCTTGACTAGCTCTTGTAGCAATCTCAATTCCTTATTGGTGTGGGGTAAATTTGAAAATTGGCACCATTGAAACTAAAGAAGATTTACGTAGCTTTTTTATGAAAAAAAGATCAACAGAACCGCATAATTTTTGAGAAAATGCCACCGTTGAGAAGATTGGTGGAGCTTATTTGGGGTATTTTGTACACATGCTGAAATCGGATTGTTCAAAAGTGCTCCAAAAATTCTGAAATTTTTATTGTGAGTAGAAATCATCATTTTCAACATGTGAAAAAAATTTCAAGTAGTTTGGAGGTGTGAGGAGGAAGATATAAGGGTCTGAAGTGACACCAAAATACCCCCTGTGTAACTCAAAAAAATTACCAAAAATCGCTCACTTGATGAATTTCTGATCAAGAAGTACCTGCAGATTCGGCTTTGAAGAAGAACCAGGGTCTCTTTGTTTCTCATCCTACAATTCAAAGCCCAAGAACCCAAATTTTCCCACTTTCTAGTTCCAGAAGTTAACTATCACAATGTATGATTTTGTTCTAAATTCAAACTTAATCTGCATAGACTACTATTGATGTTATTAAGGAAACCAATACTCGTGTTTCATTTCTAATTCAATCAATTTGCTAATTTGGCATTCATAATTGATAACCGCAAACTACTACAACTAAATAATGGTTGTAATAACTTTAATACACATTTTGTTAAAATTGAATCACATTTCTTTAAAACTGAACTACCAAATTGAAAAAGTGATACGGAGTGCTACCCTTTGCAATAGAAATAGGTCTCCAATTTTTCTACAACACTCATACTCCACGAATTAGAGCAGTGTAGAAAAATTGAGGACCTATCTCTATTGCTAAGGATAGCACTCCCCATCACTTTTTCAATCTGGTAGTTCAGTTTTAACAAAATATGGTTCAATTTTAACGAAATGTGTGTTACTTGATCGGAAACTCACAAAGTTAAAATATGTGATTGCATAAGTGACTGGAATTGGTCCCAAATATGTTTTGATTCTTCTACCTTATACCATTAGAGAAAATAGGAGCCCTGTAGAAGGCCCCTTTGGAAGTCACTAATGGGACCTTCAATTACATTTAAATGTGCTAGGGGAATGAAGAGTCCCCTTAACTTGCTCAGGTAAGTGAAGACAGACAATTATGAGGGTAAGACAGGGAATGCGGTTCCCATTGGTAGAATTTTTTTCTTGTACTTGATATAAATGCTTTTTAAGCCCAGAAAGAACATAGTTAATGCTGATTGGTAATACTTTGATTAACTGTAGTTAACCATATGCTGATTAACTATAATTAATGTTGATTGACTATGATTAATGCTGATTGGTGATGTTGATTAACTATATGATTGGTAATGCTGATTAAGAGCAGCTCCACCGCAGAGGATTTCCAGGGCTCGCAAAGCCGCAAGCAATTGTGAAGGGCCTTGGCCAGGGTGGCCGACCCAGCGGCAACCTTTCCTGGAGCCCGTAGGTCGCGGCCACTGGCTTGTGGCTTTAGGGCTCTTCACAACAGCGGCTCCCTTTCATTTTTGAACGTGCCCTCTTGCCATCAATTTTGCAGTAAATGTTTCAGGAGTTTTGCATTGATTAGCACTGGTAGGAAGAATTCGCGGGTTGTCAGTAGGACGTAGTGGTCGAGGCTCCGTTTCTGTAGGTGATGGACGTGGTGGTCAAGGCTCCGTTTCTTTAGAACGGCACGGAGCATCTTCCACCGTGAGTATGGAACCATTCCCTTCTTTCTTTTTCATTGCTTTCAGTTTCCGGCGTAATAAAAACAACATGATTCAATTGTTGAATTTCCTCTCACTGTGAGCACTCTATTGTTCGTTTGTTGCAATTTATGGAGTCCGAGATCTTGTTTAGGATTTATAGAATATGTTGCCATACATTGATACATTGATAGTGTCTGTATAAATTAAATCGTGACTGTGAACTTCCAACCCTCTAGAGATGAAAATAGGAAACTAGTGCTGATTAACCTGATTTATTATTCTTCAAATGAATAAGGAATTGGTTCTCAAACAGAGAGTTTATCTGCCGCTAGCACGAGGTATGAGAATGGATTAAATTGTTGAATTTCAAGAATACGAATGTCAGACCTGTTCTTTGACGCTAGCTAGCTCTTTGTAAACGGAAGTTGGATCTGGAGCAGTTCTTTGTTCCATGATGATGGCTTTGTGTACGAAATTGCACTCTCTCTTTAACATAATGACCTCATCTTGGCGTTTCATGAGTTCCACTTCTGAATTATTTAGAAGCTCGACCTACAATTAAGCGCACCAGGAGTAAGTAGCGTACACAAGAGCTTACACAAACTTGGCAACGGTTGCTAAAAAGAAGAAGTCCAAGTGGTTCTTCTGGTTGTAGAAATTTGAATTGCTCATGTAACGTTCGCCCATAACCTATTGCATTATTGAAACAAATTTTATATGAGCAGTGAGCATATAAAACAACTCAGGAGCACATTGCAGTGTTGAAACGATCTTTCATGAGCTTTAAGCGCATAAAACAACTCAGGAGCACATTGCAGTGTTGAAACGATTTAAGCATGAACTTTAAGCATATGCAATAACTGATGGTGCTTGCAATTAGGCTGTGAGGTCGCTAGTAGGGAATGTGTCGTTTCTCACTTACTATAAATAAAAAAGGAATGAAACCACGCCAAGCACATGGGCTGAGCCATTGTTCCTTATTCCCACTAAATGAGGAATGAAAAATGACAGGTCTTTTACTAGTGGGTGGAGTTTAGTGATTTTTTTGTTGCTAATTTAGCCAAATTGATACACAAAATTTGAATTGGCTAATTGATACAAAGAATTTTTGAAAAAAGAAGAATTTTTTTTAGAGGTTGACATTCATGTGTTTTTAACGGGAATTAAAGGTTATTCTTTTTAAAGCAACCTATTTCTATGTTTTTACATTTTTCTCTCATCATATTTGCTGA
The DNA here is from genome assembly GCA_022496805.1 of Pohlia nutans. Taxonomy (NCBI): domain Eukaryota; kingdom Viridiplantae; phylum Streptophyta; class Bryopsida; order Bryales; family Mniaceae; genus Pohlia; species Pohlia nutans. The sequence goes on along the minus strand of CM040095.1, from coordinate 14,602,897 downwards.
AATGCAATCTTTTTCAGCTATGGCACAGTTGTCAATCTAAGGAATCGGTGTAGGAAGTATCGGCTTGCATGCTCGAGTTTAAATATTAGGGTTTAATCCACAGGGGTTTTACTCTTGTTCTTTTAGGGTTTTGTTCTGGCCTCGCTTTGCAGCTGGTGCTTTGAACGAGAGTTCTTTGCTATAGCATATTGAATAAGATTAATCAGGAAAGAAAAGGAGAAAATACGTGTCACGGATTCACAGTTTCGTGCTTTACGGCCCTGCAATTGTACTGTGAACGAATAGAAATTCCCTGATTACGATTATTGCCACTCTAGCGTTTCAACAGGAGATGAAATTGAATTTCCATCTGCCCCTTATGTCGGGTTAGAATTAAATGCCGAATCAATGTTGGAATCAGTACTTTTCAAAAAAATTCCCCTGAGCTTTTTTTTTTCCCCTTAACTTCGTTGTGTTATTTAGTGGAGCCTTGGACTTCAAATCACTGTTTCTGAGCTTTTTGTGTGCTCATGGGGACACTGAATTTTGATCTTGAATGTTCTTATGAAGTCGCTAAGTCTTGGTGTAGAATGATATGCTTGGTTGGCACTAAGTGAGATAGACTTCTCTTCTGGGGTTGCAGTGTCATTTGAGGGAGTCAATCACAGAAGGGCGTGGACGTGGGCGTGGGCGTGTTTTGCAAAATCGAGGACGTGCGGTCTCTGGAGAAGGACCAAGAACTCGTGGACGTGATGGTTGGGGTTGTGGAGATCAAATTGAAGAGGAAGGAGAAATTGGGAGTCAACGTTGTGGTTGGGAAGCACTAGAATTAGGTCAAGAGTAAACGCCTTCAAATTTTGAAGACAACATTGGGGTGAGTACACCGATCCTCGATAATGACATTGAATTTCATGCATTTGGAGAACCGGGAGGCAGGGGTCAGGGTCGTGGCAATCGTAAGGGTCATGGTGTGCTTTCTTCAAACCTATCGAAGGGAAGAAATTTTGTACCCGAAGAGGAATGACAGTTGACTAGGTCTGTCTTGGCTATTTCGCAAGATCCCATCTGTGGAAATCAACAGAAAGGCAATGCGTATTGGGATAGAATTTTTTCTCATTACGATGCAGAAAAGCCATGTGGGTATTGAGGAACTCGGTCATTGGAGTCTAAATGGGGCACAATCAAACACGATGTGTCTAAATTCATAGGTTGTTACAATCAAATAAAAAGAATGAACAAAAGTGGAATTAGCGAGCCCGACCTAATCCGCCTTGCCAAAGACTTGTATCGCACCAAGACTCCCAAATGTACCGAATTTGCATTCGAGCATTGTTGGTTGCTAGTCCGCAAATTTTCGCGGTGGGCGGATGGGGTGAGCACCACTCCCGCCAAACGCAAATCTATGTTGGCCGATCTTGAGTCCCAACCGGGCACGTCCCAAACACACACGTCGCAAGCGGCCACACCGAATTCTAGGAGTTATTAGGAGGCGGTAGAGGTCAACACTATGTACATGAATCGACCCAGTGGAACCAAGGCAGCCGAAGAGGATCATCGCTCAATGAAGATCCAAGATCAATGCGCATTGGCAACCGTTAAAGCGACGGAGATGATGGCAGAAACGTCGGCACGAAAGGCAGAATATTTTGAGGAGCAAAATATGATGCTGTTGATGAGTGCCCCAGGGAGTGGAGCGGCTGCCAAAGAGTACCTCCTACTCCGCCAAGAAGAGGAATTGGAGAAATTAAAAAAAAGGCAAGCGGAAAGAAAACAACGGGAGAGTCAAGAGTTGGCGGCCCACGAAGAGCGTGAGAGGATAATTTTGGCAAGAGAAAGAGAAGCGGCGAATGTTTTAGCTCAAAAGGATGAGGAAACTCGACGGCAAATTTGTTTGGTAAGAGGTGCATTCGATGATGATGCCGAAAATGAAGACTATGAGCCGGACAAGGAAGATTACGGAATTGATGGAGAAGAGGTTAGGGTTTCTTAATTTTTTTTTGTGTTTACTTTGTGTTTCATTTATAATTGCTTTGTGTTGCATGTGTGTAGGTTTGCTTTGTGTTTGATTATGTTTTGCTTTGTGTTTATGATTGCTTTGTGTTGCATTTGTGTGTAGGTTTGCTTTGTGTTTGATTATGTTTTGCTTTGTGTTGCTTTTGTGTGTAAGTTTGCTTTGTGTTTATGATTGCGTTGTATTGCATTTGTGTGTAGGTTTGCTTTGTGTATCATTTTTAAGTTTTGGGAATTTTTTACAAGGGAAAAAAAATTTATTTGAATTTAATTTTTTTTGCAATGATGAATGCAGGCTTTTATCTATGTGTGGTAAAATTTTGAATTTTTTTGAATTTTTTTTTTTTGGAGGCTGGGAGCTATTTTAGAGAATAAAATCCGGTTGTAGTTTTGGGAACCCAATTCTAGGTCAAAAACCAAAAAAATCAATTTTTTTCCATTGATGCATGCAGGCTTTTTTCTAGGCATAGTAAAAAAAAAATTAATTTTAAAAATAAAAAAATTTCCTGGGATTTTTGAGAGGCTAGGAGATGTTTTAGAGGGCAATTTAGCTTTGGGAACCCAATTCTAGGTCAAAAAATATTTTTTTTTCAAGATATTTTTTTTTGTTGATGCATGCAGGCTTTTTTTTCTAGGCTTAGTAAAATTTTCAAAAAATTTAAAAATAAAAAAAATTCCTGAGATTTTTTATCCTCTTTTGTTATTGTTTTGGTGAATGAAGTGTACATTGATTCAATTGTATGTTTGTGTAGACACAAGAAGGGCACAATGCCGGTGTTTATACGGATGCGGAAGATGAAATGAACTCCCAACTGCCATGGGGAGAAGAGCTGAACGTTGGGTTGGGAGTAGGAACGAGCCATGTTCATGCATTGCAATCAAGAACGCCCCCAGTTTCACTAGGTCTAACATCGGATAGGCGAAGGAGTTGGAGATATGTAGCAAACACCCCTCCAACCGGTCTTAGTGATGTAGGGCCCTCTATATTGTTTGATGACACAAGAAATCCTTTACATAGCAATAGCGGTACGTAGGACTGATGGGAGGAAGGAGAAGATGTTAATATTGATTTGGCCTTGTCTCGTCAAACATATTATCTTTGATTGTAATTCTGATTACATATTATATATCAAGCCATATGGGCACCTTTTAAAACCCACAAATGCTCAATTAGGTCACCTCTAAGTCCATAGTGTGTGTCCTTGTTCTCTATTTCTTTTGTACTTGCCATCAACTCACTAAAACACAAGCCCCTCTCCTACGGCACCGCATTTGCATGTAAATCTGTGATAATATCTTCTAATCCCTCCACATTTTCCTCATCTTCAATAATCATGTTATGCATGATACAACATGCAAAGATGATGTTGGAGATGACTTCCATAGTCCATTGGCGACATGGGTTTCGTAAAATGGCAAAACGGGCTTGTAAGACACCAAAACAACATTCCACGTCCTTGCGCACGGCCTCCTGCCTTTCCGCAAAATGAATCCGCTTTTCATCTTGCGGTAAGTGTATGCTTTGTACAAAGCAAGACCATTCGGGGTAGATGCCGTCCGTAAGAAGGTAGTATCGATCATAGTCACACCCATTGACCACACAATGCATGTCGCGAGCCTCTGACGTTAGCATGTTGTGGATGAGTGGCGACCGGTCTAACACATTCAAATCATTGTTGGATCCTGAAAGACCAAAAAAAGCATGCCATATGTGCAAGCTCTCATCCGCAACCGCCTCCAAGATAATAGATTTTTCTCCGTCACGGTCGCCAAAATTGCCTTGCCACGCAATTGGACAATTTTTCCACTCGTAGTGCATGCAGTCTAGGCTCGCAAACATACCGGAAAATCCACGTGCAGAATTAATAGCGAGTTGTTTGTCAAAATCAACACGAGTAGGTTGTCTCAAGTAGTGTTCTTCAAACTTTGCCCTAATTGCCAAACAAAACCGCTTCATGCAGTCCATGGCTGTAGTTTCGCTAGTCCTACAGTACTCGTCGGTGGCATCTGCGCATAATCCATAACATAGCATACGTAGTGCAGAAGTAATCTTTTGATGCGGTGACAAGCCTAAACGTCCAACTGCATCCGGCTTTTGAACAAAGTAGGTGTCAACCGCACATACCCTATCCAAGATTGTCATATACAATGAACAACGCATACGGTACCGTCTGCGGAATAAATCGGGCCCATATACAGGAGCTTCGGAAAAATAATCCGACATCATACGCAAGTGCATTTCATGCCTGTACCTCTCAATGTTTGGCGATCTCCCAGGTCGAGATCTGCCCACGATGCTCCGTACTTGCCAACATCTTGCGTTGGCCATCCCTAAATGCACTACATGTAGGAACTTGAGTTCTTCTTCTTCGTCATCCTCGAGAAGAGATGTTTGAGCAGCGGTGAGTCGCGCACGCCACGCCTCCATACCTGAAATCCCACGTGAAAGTCACAGAGAATTAAGGTAACTACACTAAATAGGTAGATTAGTGTTAGATACACTAATTTACATAAACATGTTGTAAGTTTTTACTGTTGACCAATTTTTTTACCCTCTATATTGGTGAAGATGGGGATCTTACAATAGTATTGGAATCAATGTCTTTGGTAAAAATTTTTGTCGAGAGTAAAAATCTATAATATTTTCAAATCTTATAATTATCTAACACTAATATACCTATTTAGTGTAGACATAAAAGCGTTCACCTTACCAATTGAGCTTATTTACACACATAGAACATAAAATATTTTCAGTGGGTCTTTTTAGCAAGTTCAAGAGGATTCCAATGCACTTTAACATGCATTATTTGAACACCATATGAATAAGTTATGAATTTCCAAAGTGTTGACTACAGGTTGACCTTAAAGCTACCCTAATCTCTCATGTTCAGATTCTACACATTCTCATCAACAATAGGGTGTCAAAATCTATTTATTATGAAAGATTGAGCTATGGACGCTTTAAGTCACTCAAGTCACTTGCGCAGAGTTCATTTAGATATAGTTAGATATAAACGGTTGCATTTAGATATAGTTACCTTAGAACGCACTTTTGTAATACTCTTGGTAGCAAGAGAACCCGACTAATTTGTGCAAAACTACCAAATTAGTCACTAAACATTAGCTGCCTTGTTTAGGAGGTTGCTCACACCCTGGAACCCTAAATTGGTCAAGTAGGGTCTCCTACAGTCAAAGTGCCACGCAGGCAAATCAAGCAAATCAATATTGCAGTTTGACCAATGTCAGTTCTGAGAGGGCCGGCTATTCTGCAGGCGGTGGGGCAAAGCTTTTTGCTAGGGTCCTTGTTCTTATTTTGGGCCCGTCAGAACAGGGCTTCCAAGGCCTGCGGCCCCTCCAGCAGAAGAGCTGCTCTAACTATGATTGGTAATGTTGATTGACCGTAATACTGTCATTAATTGGTAATACTGATTAACTGATTGGTAATGCTGATTAACTATGATTGATAACAATTATATGGTTTATTTAAAAACAAAAATAAAATTCCTTGTAAAATCATCATTTTCAACTAAGTTGTACTTTCTGGGCTTAAACTATGTTAATGCTAGTATTGCCAATCAACATTAACTATGATTAACCATGATTGGTAATACTTTCATTAACCCTTTGACGCTCTTACGTCCAATATTTGGACGACGAACAAATTCAAGTTGTTTGATTCTCATTCGAATTCACTAGTAGAAATCTTGTCTTGTGTGACAAGTCTTTAGTGACTAAATGTCTGGAAAGACATGTCCATAATGACGCAAAGACCACTTCAATATGGACTTGTCTTTCCGGACATTGAGTCATTAAAGACTTGTCACATAAGACAAGATTTCTACTAGTGATTGGACAGTTTTCATCCACATAAATTTCTTTTGGTTCTTGTGCAAGTTTACTATCTATTGTACGGTTTGGATTTTTAAAATGGGTTATTATGATTTTTGGAAAAAATCACACAATTGGTTTATGTCAAGTTTTATTCTTAGTTCAAAAAGTGAGACCTAAAACATGATTTTCCAAAATAAGTAGAATCAAATAATGGAAACCATACCATCTCATAGAGCATGTTATTCCAATTTCATTACAATATTTTCAATTTTTTTTGTGTTAATGCCAGATTTTTAATCAAATTTCAAGAAAAAAACCTTGCAAAAATGATTAATAATACTTAATAAAAAATATGATGAATCCAACCGTACAGATGTGATCTTCACGTTGACATTTACAACTTTTCTTTGAACATCAACTCCATTTTAGGCATTCATCTAACATTTAATAACGTTTCTTTAAAAACAGTGTTGAATTGGGACCTTAAAGGGTTAACCATAGTTAATCAAAGTATTACCATATGAGTAACCAACATATGGTTAACCATAGTTAGCATTAATCATAGTTAATCAGCATTACCCATCAGCATTCTTAATCGTTAACTGATTAATGCTGATTGGTAATACTTTCATTAACCCCTAAAGGACCACATGTCAACTATGTTTCTCTCCAAACACTTTAAAGTATCCATTCTCATTAAAAGACAAATAGCTTTTGATCTAAAACCTTTTTGACCGATTCAACCGTAGGATATTTCAACCAACTTGAATTTATTACAACCTAAAAAATTTCAACCGTTCAAGGTTCTTCAATAGTAAGATTATAAGCTTCAAAGTTGGTAGCATTTTTTTTGGGCTTGTTGTCCAAGTTTGAAACTTTCTGAAAATGCCCAAAATGCAAAGTTTAGTCTCAAATTTGGTAAAATGAATTTGGCAGTTGTGTATATGGGGGCGTTAGCTCATTGTGTACAAAAATTCAGATGCATAGCTCATTGTATGAAAATTTTCAGGAGGTGCCCGCAATTAGGTTTTTCACCTTTATATGATTGTATCTTTTAATCTATACATCATCTACGTACGCAATTTACCATCCCATCTTCGTTACAATGAGTAGAATCACCACAAAAAATCTCAATAATTGAAGATCAATACTCATTCCATACTAAGCTGACCAAACTTGGAAAATTAGCCTTGGTCCTTTAGGGGTTAACTAGGATTAACCAAGATCATAGTTAACGCTGATTGGTAATACTTCTTTAAGCCAGCAAGAACTAAGTTAATGCTACATCCCGTCAGAAGTGTGTCTCAAAGCCATTGATATAAACAGGAAAAGGTACATTCACCATGAGCTAGAACTCAATTACCATGGGAAAATCACATGAGATGGTCACATTTTCCTGTCAGAAAATGTGTACATCCTTAGCTCTCCTACACTACATTATATAGTCTCACTGTCAAATTGTGAAGGCCCTCTTCATGGCTCTTTTTTTCTTTAATGGATCTAAACTTTAAAGCAAACAGAAAGTGGTCAATAATTTTGGCTTTCCTATGTTTGAAAATAATTAACCCCTATCTCCTAAAATGCCTAGAGCCTTCTCTAAATATGGAGAATTGTAAAGATGCACTAAAAAATGCAACTAAAACAAATATTTTGAACTTGATGTACGAATAAAAGTTGTAATTATGAATGTTAGATCTCGTGTTAGATTCTATACATACGGGTAGTTCTATGATTGTTATCACCAATATTTTTGTATAAAATTTGAAATTCAAAATTCAAACTTCTTTTGTAATTTGATTAGGAATAAAATATTGACAATTTGTGGATGTAATGATGTGTTGTGATGGGTTGAAATGTAAAACTCTATGCACAGTGATTTTTGGAGATTTTTTGGTTGCTCAATTTTATGAGTTGACTTTTTCAAGAGCACTATTTTGAACCATTTTGAACTTAAATTTTAATTTTTTTTGGTAAATCATTGCAACATGAAATGAGACATAAATGAGACATAAATGAGAATTATCTTTAAGTTAATTATATGTATGCCAAATTTCAAGGCCAAAAGATTCACCAAAAAAAAGTTATTCAAAATCTACCAACATAGTTAGTAGTCAAAGTTGGTAGCAATGAAATGGTTTCCCTCACAACTACACATGTTGGTAGATTGTTAATATCTTTTTTCAGTTCATTAATCTTTTGGCCTTGAAATTTTTATCATATGTTATTAGCATAAAGAGGTTTTTGTTCCAAGAATTTCATGGCAAAAAAAAAATTCAATCTTTGGGAGGCTATCAAAGTTGGCAGCAGTGAAAAAATACCAATGTTGGTAGATTTTGAATAACGTTTTTTTGGTGAATCTTTTGGCCTTGAAATTTGGCATACATATAATTAACTTGAAGATAATTCTTTGGTAAAAGTTTCGTGGTAAAACACCAATTTCTGAGTTCTTGGGAGACTTTCAAAGTTGGCAAAACTGAAATTTTCTCACTGCGAATTCGAAAACGACATTTTGATTGGTACCCCACTGTACATCAATAAAAAATACATCAAATAGATATTTGTGATATAATAGGAGAACCTTGCATCATGCTCACTAAAAAATTTCCAACCTTCTGGTTGTAAAAGGTTGTCTGTACTTTTACTTGCAATAACTGTGAGTCATGGAACTAAGATTTCTTTTTACCTTTGCTATAAGTTTGAATAAATGTATGATTTCCAATTTATCCAAAATTCAATAGGTTAGTATAAAGTCATACATGATGTAGCCCCTTGTGCACTTAAAAATTGTTACAAGTAAAAGATTACAACATGTACATGAACTAGTGGGACCCGTGCCGTTGAGCACATTGAGCTTGGGTTGTCTCCTCGACGAATTCCAGCGCGGAACGGTCGAGTGAGACAAACCATGTTGTATTGTATAATAGATAAATTCCAGTGCAATCCACACTCGGGGGGGGGGGCACTCCCTTGTATATTTTGTATGCACGTGCGATAATGACCTATTTATTTGGGGGGTTATTTTAGCAAAAAAAATTAGCAAAAAATATTATAAGGTGATGGTATTTTACATGTAAAAAGCCTGAGAATATTATATGTGATGGTATTTTACATGTAAACATGTTTCACTTTTTTAAAATCCCCTATTTTACATGTACATTTTTTACAAAATTTATCTACAATGAATATATTGGACCCTATTTTTTATCGCACGTTGTTTCTAAAAATTTCGCCAGTGAACCCCCCGAGAATCCACACTAATTGCACTAAAAGGTTATACTACTTGGCCGGCACTGTAGGCTACATTGCAAAAGTATTGTTACAGGAATACAGGTAAAAATTACACTAAGATGAGTTAAAAATATGTAAAGTTCCTGCGCAACCCACAATAATTGCATTAAGGTAGTGTGCCCAATAACCGTTCAAATTTCAGATTTGGCTAGCTTATTGGAGGGCGGCTCAGGGAATCAATTTTGGTACATGTGCAAAGTATGCTGGAATTTAAAGCAATTGGAATCATTAATTTTAGATACATCTTGAATTAGTTATGAATTTTGGAAGTAGAAGCCGTAGTGGTACCAAAAACCGTTCAGTCTAAAATGAGCACGTTGAGTACATTCAAAATTCGAGGTGGGGGCTATAATGTACCTCCTGCTGAAATCAAGCTACTGCACGGTTTTTGGTGCTTGACGGAAATTGGTACCCGTACCTTAGAAGGTTCAGTACCGTAAATGAGGGTCAGTCAGATTTGACCCCCTGCTGGTGTCAAAATTGAATTTCCCCATTAGGTTTTTAGAAGTCCACTTCGCTTTTAACCCCAAAACGTCCCAGTGTCCAAAAACTGGATTACCAACAGATTCAAAGCCTTGTAACTTTCTCATACAATCTCGAATGTCTTTCGTTCAAGTCTTATTTGCAAGCCTATTAGGTTTTCTACCAATTAACCCCTAAAGGACCGGAGTGTTTTTCCTCCAAAAACACTCCAATGCTGCCATTTTTACTCCCCCATGCAAAAAATCCAAAAAAATGTTATTTTTTACCTTCTAACCGTAAGATCTTGTCCTAAACTATTTGAAAAACATACACAACAAATTTCATTGATTTTGACCGCACGGATTGCTAGATAATTGCGTTTGATGGAAAAAAACACCCCAAAAAAACACATGCCCGGAAATTTCAGATGCGTTTGACCATGGCTACATCAAAAAATCCTCACTACCAAAACCTGTCGCACTTCACTTTCACATTCTAAATGATGTTACTTAGTTGTGTACCAATTTTCGTTGCGTTTGGAGATGTTTAGGATGTTGAAGAACACCTTGCACTTGTTGGGGGTTTAAAAGTTCAGAAAAGACTATATGTTTTTGGAACTGCAATATTTTCGACTTTCTTTATTTAAAATACAAATCCGAGCGGTGAAACACAAGTAAATTCCACCCTCTATAGAATGGCGAAAAAAAATTTGAATTTTTTTTTTTTTTTGAAGTTTTAGAAGACATGTAGCACATTTTTAAAGAATTTTGGGGGTTAGGGGAGAAATAAAGGGTGGAGGAAGGGAATTGAAGTGCCAACCCATTCCAATGTTCATGACCCCACTAACTCTCAATGTGTACTGCCACGTGGCAGTCCCTCATTGGATGATTTTAATTTTTTAATTTTTAATTTTTTAAATGATTTTAAATTTCAATTTTTTTAATAATATATTATAATTATAAAATTTAACTTTTAGTTAAAAATATATTTTTTTAATTTAAAATAATAAATTGCAGTTCAAATAATATTTTTTATTTATAAGAAAAATTTTAAATTTTATAAAAATAATGTTTTTATTCAACTTCAGATTCTGACTGACTGACTGGGAGCTAATTTGTGCAGAAGTGAGGGGAAAAATTTGTTTTTAAATTTTTTGAATGAGTTTGGAAAATGGGGTGGTCTTCTGCCCCCCACAGGCCACCCCATTTTCCACACACCGCCCATCTTGTTGCCCCCCCCTAAAATTCAACTATTTCTCTACTGCCCCATTGCCCTTTCTCCCGAAAAAACACATTTCCTCTCATAACTTTCACATTCGGTGTCGGAATTCAAAAAAAAAAGAACCCCCATTTTTGTGGCACATTGGGGAATCTACTATTAAATTTTCTTCAAAGTTTGATTAAAAACGTGTTCACCGGAACCTACCCGATTTTCTAAATGTCCTAGTTAGGACACTTGGTCTTTTAGGTGTTAAAGTAAATTTCTTGTGATGTTGAAATGTTGATAATATTGGAGAGGCCTCCAAATGCAAGTAACCTACGTCGTGGTTAGTTTCGACATTAATTAATTATATTTTGTCCAAAAGTGCCACATGTCATCTTGTGGTTGGTTTATGGTGACGCGGACCTCTCAAAATATGATGTGGAAATTAGATTTTGACACAACACCATCTGAATCTGATCCTCACATACCGTATGTCAAATTTGCTGGGTAGATTTCATGTTTACTTGCTATGGATTCAATCGAATTCAACACTAGAAATTTTGAGAAATAAAATAAACAAAATAGCCAAAATCATCCCTAGAAAACACAAGTTTGAGTTATCAATTATGAAATTTTCTTTTACATAAGGTTCAAGTTTTGCTCTTATTGCATGAAAGATAAAATATTTAAAACATGTGATTCTTCTATAAATTTCTACCTATAAATTTCCAACCCTCCTCCCTCATCCTCCAACTAAAGAAATACGTAGCTTTTCAATATTCCAGAATCTGCTACAACAATTTTCGTGCAACGATTCTTATCCTAGGTATAGCTTACAAGGGCTAAAGAACCTTATGTTAATAGATAATATGATGGATGAATGTGCAAAATGGTGAATGAAAAAAAAACTCTATCCATATTCTTCTAATCCCTCCCTAGCAACAGAAAAGGGGTTTTATTAATTTTTCACTGGGCACCGAAGTAACTTAGAAGTAACTTTTAGAAAGTCCATAAGGTAACTAAATCTAAAAGCAACCATTTCCTTAAAGCGTCCATAGCTCAATCTTTCATAATAAGTAGATTCTGACACCCTACTATTGAAGAGAATGTGCACAATCTGAACATCAAAGTTTAGGGTTGCTTTAACCCTTTCAGGCGCCTGCGTCCAAATATTGAACGCTGAACAGATTTTGATTGTTCGAATTCAATCCAAATTGGACAGTTTTCATCCACCAATTTTTTTCATGATTCAAGATTGTGCAAGTTGACTATCCTTTGTACGGTTTTGATTTTCAAAATAGGTTATTATGATTTTTGGAAAAACAACACAAGTGGTTTATGTCAAGTTTCATTCTTAGTTTAAGAAGTGAGACCTTAACCCCTAAAGGACCATGCCCATTTCTAAAATTATATCACTTTCTTGTGATGCTTCTAAAAAGGCAATTGTATCTCTTGATTGGTATTCATGTAGAAAACTTCACCAATGAAGCTCAAAGAGAACTTAGTCATGAGATTATACATCAATTTTCAGAACAATCTACCATATATATTACATGATTATAAGGTTTGATCATAAGTTGATTTCTGAAATTTTTGAATAAAACCAACAGGTCATTGATTGCAAAATTTCTCATAAATTTAAAAACCATGATTAGCGTTTGAAAATTTAAGAGCATACAAAGATGTACTATATCTAGGTGCTCACAAAAAATGGTGTTTTAAAACTAAATACAACTACAATGATTGATTCTCAAAGATTTATGTTTGGATGAAGTGACTTGTTGGTGACTCGTTGAGCCGGTGTTTGTGATTGATATTAATTTTTACATTGCAAAAATGTTTTAAAGAATTCAAATATGTATTTGGAATATTCCAAAATATTCCAAAATAATATAAAATATGTAGAAAATATTCCATTTATTTTGAAAAGATTCCATTTTAAATATATTTAAACATTGTTCGTAATTATTATATAGTGTCAAAGATGCAATAATGGCAAATGTTTTACATATTGTGCACTTTTATTTTATTTTATTTTACGAATGTGATGTCCAAGTGTGAAAACGCTCTCCAAGTCATCAACCGCCCTAACTACCATGTCCAAAGTTCCCCTACGTTGACGTTTTAGTTTTTTCCCGATGAATTAATTAACATAATTGCAAATCTTGAAGGATTTTTGTGTTCTTGTAAGGAACATTTTCAATTCTCTTGTTAACATTGAGTCAAAATTATGAAATCCAAACAAGTTATTAAAGTAATGAAATTACATTTGGACACAATGTGTCCACCTGGTCCTTTAGGGGTTAAAGATGATTTTTCAAAAGAAGTAGAATCAAATAATAGAAACCATACCATCTTGTAGTGCATGTAATTCCAATATCATCATAATGTTTTTACAAACTCGTTAATTCATGATTTTTAATTGATTTTCAAGAGAAAACCTTGCAAAATCAATAGAAAAATATTAAAGAAATATATGATAAATCCAACCGTATAGATGTGATCTTCACATTGACATTTACAAATTTTCTTTATACATCAACTTCATTTTTGATTTTCATGAAACATTTTATAACGAATCTTTGAAAACAGTGTTGAACTGGAACCTTAACCCCTAAAGGACCAGGTGGACACATTGTGTCCACGAATAATTTCATTACTTTAATAACTTGTTTGGATTTCATAATTTTGACTCAATGTTAACTAAAGAATTGAACATGTTTGTTTCAAGAACACAAAAATCCTTCAAGATTTGCAATTACGTTGATTGATTCATCGGGAAAAAATTAAAACGTCAACGTAGGTGAACTTGGGACAAAGTAGTTAGGGCGGTTGATGACTTGGAGAGCGTTTTCACACTTGGACATCACATTCGTAAAAAAAAAGAAGTGTCCAATATGTAAAACATTTGTCATTACTGCATCATTAACACTATAAAATAATTACGGGAAATGTTTAAATATATTTTAAATGGAATCTTTTCAAAATAATTGGAATATTTTCTACATGTTTTATATTATTTTGGAATATTTTGGAATATTCCAAATACATATTTGAATTCTTTAAAACATTTTTGCAATGTAAAAATTAATAACAATCACAAACACCGGCTCAACGAGTCACCAACAAGTCACTTCACCCAAACATAAATCTTTGATAATCAATCATTGTTGTTGTATTTAGTTTTAGAACACCATTTTTTGTGGACACCTAGATATAGTACATCTTTGTATGCTCCTAAACTTTCAAACGGTAATCATGGTTTTTAAATTTATGAGAAAGTTTGCAATGAATGACCCGTTGGTTTTATTTAAAATTCTCAGAAATCGACTTATGATCAAACCTTATAATCATGTAATATATACGGTAGATTTTTCTGAAAATTGATGTATAGTCTCATGACTAAGTCCTTTTTGAACTTCAACGGTGAAGTTTTCTACATGAATACTAATCAAGAGATACAATTGCCTTTCTGAAAGCATCACAAGAAAGTGATAAAATTTTAGGAATGAGCATGGTCCTTTAGGGGTTAAAGGGTTAAGGTCAACCTATAGTCAGCACTTTGGAAATTCATTACTTATTCATACGGTATCCAAATAATGCATGCTGAAGTGCGTTGGAATCCTCTTGAACTTGCTAACGAGACCCACTCAAAATAATTTATGTTTTATATGTGTAAATAGGCTCAGTTGGTAAGATGAACGCTTTAAGGTATACCGGTAGTTACCTTAGATGTAACTTTTAGAAACAAACTAATTGGACTTCAGATACCTTTTCCGTGTTCAGCAGGACCGTGTTTTGCCTGGAAATGGAAAGTCCAGTACTCCTGTGCTTGAGGCCGGAATCATTTCTAGAGCTTCCTGGAAGCGGGTCGGATTCTCGTTCGGCCCGACTGAAACTCGCCGACGTCGTCGTCGGTAACGACAGCGTGTTGAATGTCTGCAGTTGCGTGTCTAGAAGCTTACCGCTAGAAACGTCTGCAAGATCGATGGAGAGCAGAACAAGCTATTTGGATCTATCTAGACGCTTCTGGATATCGATTCATTTCAGTGCAGCGGTACATCGCAGGCCTCCTAGCTAGCTATCTTCGGTAATCGATTGGAAGGTCTACACGCACAGACTGCTCTAACTTGCTTGTGTGATCGATCTGGACCGGCGTTTGCGAGTTCATGTCGATGCATGTTCTGACTGGTGAGTACATTATCATATCCGAAAGTTGGGATCAGGTCATTGTATTGTGAGTTCTTTAGCGGCTTGAGTTTTGTGTTCTACCGACATTTAAGTTTATTTCAGTGTGGTCAATGCGTTCGTACATTTAGTTTGTTGTGATGCGTATATTAATGTGCGTGTCTTGTAATTTCCAATTGAGAATCATTGATTACACAGACATGGCTTACAGTTGATTGGTTGGCTCTAATTCTCGGTAACTCCTTTGCTGGCATGGCCTATAGATTTCAAATGATGTTGAATTGGGACAGGAGTAGTATAGAGGACCTTTCTAGTATGTATACAGAGGATCGTAGCGTATTTATAAAAACTAAAGGTCAACTAACCCCTAAAGTACCCCTTCTTCGAAAAATCAGCAGGACGGTCTACAGCCCATTCCAAACTCATCACAAATCCCACTTCACTCTGTTCCGTAGGATTTGATTTGTGAGGATCGTACCAGAGTATTTACCCTTTTTTTCTTTTGATCGGTGACATGCTTGAAACGGCTTACTCGAACCCTAAAAACACAAACTGTAACAGCCTTTTACTGGTGTTCTTAAACAGTGGTTTTCTAGTTGCCACAAGAGTCAAGAGTTCTTAACCTAATTTTGATTTTTGGATCAGTTCAAAGGCTCCAGCTGTGGTATTCGGAATTTTGAAGGTTTGGGAAGAGGACAATCAAGCAGGGGAGCTTGCAACGATCGGATATTACACATCCCAAGCATTGGAAGGAATTGAAGGATGTCGACGCATTCAAAGCCTGGGGTGATAGTAGGCCTGGACTTCGGCACCACATTCTCCGGGTTCGCATTCGCGCACATCTCAGACTTCAATCGTGTCTACTGCTACTACGATTACCCAAGGCTCCGAAGCGAGAAGTCGTACTGCAAAACCCTAACGGCCAGCTACTACAAGCAAAATGCTGCGAGCGGCGCCTGGGAGTTCCAGAGCTGGGGGTTCCCGGCGCGAGCAGAGTACGAGAAAGACGTCACCGCTCGCCGAAAGCAACTGGCCGGCGCGACGGTCGGCGCCTTCTTCACGAAATTCAAGCTCCACCTCGCAGGAAGCGAGATGGGGCCGTCGTCGTCGATTGCCCAGCCGCTGCCTCCAGGCTTGACTGTGGATGTGCTCATCACAGATTACCTCCGGGCCATGGGAGAACTCATCCTCCGGACATTCCAGAAAAGCTACGGACCCGAACTGTCGGTGAAGGACATCCAATGGTGCGTGACGGTGCCGTCCATTTGGGACAATGCCGCCAAGGCCACCATGAAGACGTGCATGACGGCTGCCGGGCTCGTGAATGGAGACCATGGCAGCGCTCATCCGCTCATCGTGGTTCTCGAACCCGAAGCCGCGTCGTTCCATTGTCACACGGTAATTTACTTATTTTAAATCATGCACCACGCTTTAAAGCTCTTCATTTATCAATTCACGTGAATTACAAACCCTCCTCTACATAACCACAAGGAGATTCTGTGGGTGTCCCATATGGGAAATAGCTTGGTTTTCCCAGTTATTTCCTTCTTCCAATTACACTTATGAGGGAATGTGTAATTATATGGGAAAAAATAGACAGCTCCCTCATAGTGTACGAGGGACTTTTGATGCATAAGGGATTTGTTAAGGGAATTTTCCCAGGAATTTGAGAACTAATGAATTGCTAATTCGGTGTTTAGCAGGGAAATTAAATTTCCATATACACGTCTTACAGGGAAAATTTGAATCCCGTTTACATGTTCATTCCTACAAGGGAATTACTTTAATCTCCCATATGTGTATTAGGGAATTTCAGAGGGTCTCCTTGTGAACACATCCATGAGTTCAGATCCTCACACATTATGTCCATTTGCTATCCGGTCCAAGGAGAATCAGGGTACGTCGCACATTCGTTTCCATAGAAAAGTCTAGTTCAAAATCATCATGCTTTGAACTAGACTTTCAATCATCCTTAGTGCTAGAAAGGATTGTACAAGCATCATGCTTTGAGCCCCGAAAGCCATCATGCTTGTATAATTGCCAATATTGATGGTATTGCTTATATATGTAGTGTTCGAAGCATCCTTAGTGCTAGAAATGCTAGAAAGGGAACCGTCACTGCTCAAGAATGTTTTGGAACTAGAAGATGTGAGCTTTCAGGTTCAATGCATTGTTTCCATTACAGTGAAATGAAACAATGCATTACAGTCATTATGGTTCAATGTATTGTTTCAGATATTGATCCTTTACGATCATTATGATTCAGATATTGATTGACTCGGTGTTCGATATAGATGTTGAGTACAGATTTAAATGATCTAACCGAAGTATGAAAATATTGTTTTTACAACAGGTGATGAATGAGCAGATTCTGGAGGTTGGGGATAAGCTCCTGGTGGCCGACATCGGTGGCGGCACGACCGACATTGTGGTGCAGGAGGTAGTGTCGGTGGTGAACAGACAGTCCAGCAGCTACCGAGTGAAAGAATTGACTATCAGCTCCGGGGGTTTATGTGGCGGGACATACGTGGACTTTCGATTCATGGTGTTTCTGCATCACAAGATTGGACCGTGCTTGCAGGAATGCATCATCAAGGACCCCAAAATCTATGGCATTCTCATCAAAGAGTGGGAAGAGCACAAGGTGAATGATTTTTTCACAATTTATTACACTGGTTTCTTTTGACATACCTCTCCAAGATTTACATGATGTAGTACCCTTTCAAAATGGTGGATTTCAGGAAAATTGGCGCAATTGAAACATTCATTACACTCTTGTTCTGTAACACCCATGTTCTACTATGATAAGAGCCCTTTCTAGACTTCAGAGCCCTTTTATATAAATCTTGCTTCGTAGAACTGTCCAACCTAAGAACTCTCCAAAAACATAAATTCAAAGGTGAGACAGTGTTCATGGGTGATACAAAATAATTTCCTACTTTGATCATGCAATGGAGCTTTCGTCATTAACATAGCAAAAAATGGAACAGTTTGTGCTATAAGATATTACATTAAATCCATTCCACTCTAGGTTTTAATCCTTAAAGGTCCAGATTGCCCATTCCGGCCAGAATTATATGGTCGTATTTCATTGTATTTGGAATGGTTCTACACCTCCTATGAGTTACATATCAAAAGTGAAGTGAAAATTCATGTCTACATGGTCATAAAAGCTATTGGGATCTCAATTTGGAACTTTCTATTTACAACAAATATACGGCAACGTATCTACTATCCCCAAGGACCTTTTAAGGTTAAGGTTAAGACACTTGAAAGTCTTGGTTGTCAGTTCGATGTACACCTTGAAATATGACAATATATTTAACAAATATATATGAAGATGATATCGGTTTTTCTGAATGACTAGTTAAATTCAAATTATGATTTCCAATTCTCTTTTTGGCTTAAATGATTTGAGACTAAGTTGTGACACGGTGTGTAATATTTAATCAGGTGAGTTTCGGTCACCTGGGAGCCGCTGGCATCGACTTCAACCTGCCGAGCAGACTGGTGTCAGAGTGGGAGAGTTACGACGTTCGGATGCGATATCCCGCAAGAAGCTCATACGATGAAATCGAGGTGACGGTCGAGGAGATGCAGTCCATCTTCGACCCGGTGATCGACCAGAATCTGGAGCTCATCCACAACCAGTTGGTGCAGGTCAGTGATTTTGTTATTTTGTCAGGAAACAGTTTAGCATTTTTGCTACTTTTCCATGGCTTCAAGAAGAGTAATCCAGGCTCCTTGGATGCTCTTTCACTCCAAGGAGAAGGTGTTGCTTTTTTCACTACTGTGAGTCAAACGGCGCCACTTCGCACTCACCGATTTTTTGGTTGGACTTGGTGAGTGCGATTCGTCACAACCATGTAGAGTAAAAAGCGACAATGAACAGAAACCTTCAGAGTGAGAAACTAGGCCTTTGCTTGTAGTGTTTCATATTAATATATATAGATAATATCAGGATAATACACATGTGCTACTTAGGACAAGGATCCTAATTCCACCAGGAGTTCACATCATCAAATAGTTCACGTCAAATATTGATGTGTCGATATATGCAAGGTAAAAGTAAAAGAAAGTTACTTGGTAAAAACAAAGCCGGCATGATCCCGACATGATTTAGCATAATGCCAGCATGACACGACATTGTGCTAGGATTGACATGACACCACACGATGAACAACCCTAACCTAGGTGCTACTTGGAAAATACTTGGGAAATGTCTAGGTTGAAGAAGCTACACATATTAACTCCATGTCGGAAATCTAGTTATTATTCCTTCTTTTGTTTTTTCAAAAATCCTTTGTATCAATTACTCAGTCCAAATTTTATGTAGCAATTTGGCTAAAATTAGCAATCACTGGCGCAGGTTGGTGGAGTGAAAGTGTTGGTGGTGGTAGGTGGATTTGCAGCGTCCCCGTACCTGATGGAGCGCATCAAGCACAGATTTTCGCGCCTGGTGCCGCAGATCATCAGTCCTCCGAACCCCGGGAGCGCCGTGTGCCAGGGCGCTGTGGCCCTGGCGCTTCACCCCAATGCCGTTGACTCCCGAATCTGTAAGAAAACGTATGGCTTTCACGCCGTGGAGCCCTTCGTGCACGGCGTTGACCCCCCGCAGTTCGGCCAGTATTATGATGGCGTCTTGAAGTGCAACAACAGGTCAGTGCCGATTTACCTCAACTCACCAGTTTTTGTAAAATTCTTTCGGGTCCATTCTCCGAAAAACATACCACCTAAGTTGTCATCAGTGTTTTTTCAATGCTCTTTTCAAGGCATTTTCAATGTGATGTTTGATTTAAATTGTAATTAGAGAGGAAAGTGATATGTCAATGTTTCCAACATGTATATAAAACACATAGTACAAGATGAAAGCAATATTGTAAACAATTAACTATCAAAAGCACTAGAATAGCTCTGTCATCAGTGGTTTTAATGACTCACCAAGGACTTTTTTAAATGATAAAAAACACTTTTTTGGTATAAATTTTGGGATAATTGAATGAGAATGATGATCATGTGAATGAAAATTGAAAAAAATACACTACAAAATTGTTCTTTGAATGAAAATCATGACTTAGTTTCTTGTCTCTAGCTACTTTCCGAAAAACTCTCCAAAGCAACCAAAAGCAGGCGGGTTTAGTACTTTTTTTGGAGAATGGACCCCACCAGTTTTTAAAAAATTCTTTCAGGTCATCAAAGATGACGGCCATCGGTGAAAACTTGGGACTGTAAATGTATGTGACACGGTGGGACTGTAATTTTGATTATGCAACTTAAATTGCAATGTTGTCAGGTTTGAGGTTTATGTGCGGAAGGGAGACCAGGTGAAGCAGGAGTCTTCGATCAGCCGGCTGTTCATGCCCATTTTCGATGGACAGACGATGATAGAGTTGACGCTGTACAGCTCGGAAGAGCGGGACCCTCGGTACGTGGTGGGAGATTCCGTGAGGCGCGAAGGCACGTTTATGATCGACATCTCCGGGGACATGAGCTTGGAGAAGGACCGCCGCTTGAACGTTTCCTTGTTCTTTGGCCGGAGCTCCATCGAACTGTTGGCTGAGGGCTTGAATTTCAAGTGTGCCGGCTCTCGCCTTCTCAATTCTACTTCGGCTTTTGAGTAATCGATCAATCCATGTACATATGTATTCTACAGTTTTCTGTCGCCGGTGCCAATTTTTGCATTACAAGTTCGTCGGACTGGAACCCGCTTAGTATTCCAGATTGAGTTTGTACATTAATTTTTCCTCCTTGTTGTATCTAGACTGATTGTTCGAAGGATTAATATATAGACATCATTGTTGATCGAGGCCATTTGTTTTTATCATCAATGCAGTGTTGTTTTGGGATATCACTACAGAGGTGTGGAGGGATAACTTTGGGTACAAGTGCTAACTCTGTTGAGATTAAGTTGAACCCTTAACGTCAAAACAAGCCCATGATCAAGAACAATGAAGAAAAGGTGGATTTGGAAAGGTGATGGAAATGTGAGGCTAAATTTAGCAAATAGTAGCTAGTTGTATGGTTGATTGCATTAGTTGTAGGAGCAATTATTGGCGATTTTTGTAATTAATGATTAAGAAAAATCAATTTAATCAATTTAAATAAATTTCCTCACTAGTTGTAGTCGATTAGTTGTATAACAACCAGTTATAGAATTCCACTATTCTTCAAGTGCAAGAAAAGGGATTGATACCAAACTCAGACTTCGTCTTGTACGAGTGTTCTCACATGCAAGTTAGAATTTAGTCCTTGATCAATAATGCATGGCCAATGTAGACTCCCATATCCTTAAGAGCATTGGTTGATTCAACCTTCCATAAGAATCTTTAGTAGTTAGTGGAGTCACCCTCTTCAATAGTACTAGCAAATGTTGTAGAAGCTTTTAATATTAAATACAATGTATCATCACCCAAATGAATCTTTAGCTAAAAATGATGTGGATTTGCCCATGATTCCGAATCTACTACAGTGGTTTAACCCCTAAAGGACCGGAGTGTTTTTCCTCCAAAAACACTCCAATGCTGCCATTTTTACTCCCTCACGCAAAAAATTCAAAAGAATGTTATTTTTTACCTTCTAACCGTAAGATCTTGTCCTACAACAAATTTCGTTCATTTTGACCACACAAATTGCAAGATAATTGCGTTTGATGGAAAAAAACACCCCAAGAAAACACATGCCTGAAAATTTCAGATGCGTTCGACCACAGCTACATCAAAAAAACCTCGCTACCGAAACTTGTCGCACTTCACTTTCACATTCTATATGTGAACACTTTGACCGTGAGGATGATCAACGCGTCACACAAGATGGGCCGAGGTATGGTTGTGACCCCTAAGTGCTTCCAAGCAACGGACCCCTAAGTGCTTCCAAGCAACAGACTCCTAACGTACGTGTATCATAGACATAGATAAAGGTGGCATAGACCACAAGCACAAAGATCATAGGCATAAGTGAATGCAAAGAACACCTTGACCACACTTACAAATTAGAAATCAACATTGAAAGAAGGGGCAGCAGACCCCCTGGCACTAAAACAAGCGCCATTCCCTACTGATTACTTCAAATCTTACACAATAAGCTTCTAATAGAAGCTAGCTTAATTATCTATTAGCTCGCGAAATAATTAATGAAAAATCGTTTACCAGTTGGAAGCTATGTGCTTCCAAAGTCGGTGTTCTAAATCTTGCGCGACAGTAGACCCTCCGCCACTAAAACGACCGCCTCTCCTTCGTCCTTGCTCCAAATCAAACGCGCTTTAGCTTTTTGAAAAACTCACTTTTAGACGCATCCGCCCACCAAATTTGAGTTTCAACGTTTGCATGACGCTCTCGATCTCGGCTTCCAAAGTCGCTGCTCTAAATCTTGCGCGGCAGTAGACCTTCCGCCACTAAAACGACCGCCTCTCCTTCGTTCTTGCTCCAAATCTAATGAATCTAGGATTTTTGGAAAGCCAACTACACGATCTACCACACCTCCAATTTTCAAGACCTAACTATCTTCGCACTAGCATTTATCTTGAAAAGAAAACAGCCTATGACTATGTGGTTCGGGGGAAGAGAGAGGAAGAGGAAGAAAGAGAGAGGAAGAGGGAGAAAAAGAGAGGAAGAGGGAGACACACTCTACTCATCAAGTAACATATAATAAACCCCATCTAATAGACTAAAGAATAAACTCAACACTAAGTTAATAAAATAAGACTAAAACAATAGGAAATTAAAAGGCTAAAATAACAAATCACGAAGAATAACTCAAGCAACTAATAAAATAAACTAATCAATTAGACTAAACTAATGAATTAGAATGACAAGCAATAGAAATAGATAAAAAATCATCGAGTAAAATAAAAGGGCAAACGGCCCAATTACACATAATCAATCAATCAAATTGTTAGAAGCTAATAAACACACAAAATTATCTAGATAAAAAGGAATCTAATATTGCCAATAAAAACCGAACACTAAATGCAACAAAATCCGGGAATTTGTCTAACCGGCTAAAATGTCCCGGTTAGACAAATATAAATTGCTAAACAAATCAAAACTCTAGAATTAAGAGTTTATCTCTAACGTGAACCGTTTCGACGGTTCACACTATATGATGTTACTTAGTTGTGTACCAATTTTTGTTGCGTTTGGAGATGTTTAGGATGTTGAATAACACCTTGCACTTGTTGGGGGTTTAAAAGTTCAGAAAAGACTACATGTTTTTTGAATTGCAATATTTTCGACTTTCTTTATTTAAAATACAAATCCGAGCGGTGAAACACAAGTACATTCCACCCTCTACAAAATGGCGAAAAGAAATTTGAAAAAAAATAAATCTCCAAGTTTTAGAAGACATGTAGCACATTTTCTAAGAATTTTGGGGGTTAGGGGGGAAATAAAGGGTGGAGGAAGGGAATTGAAGTACTAATCCATTCCAATGTTCATGACCCCACTAACTCTCAAGGTACACTGCCACGTGGCAGTCCCTCATTGGACGATTTTTATTTTTTATTTTTTATTTTTAAAAATGATTTTATTTTTCAAATTTTTAAATAATATTTTTAATTATGAAATTGAACTTTTAGTTTAAAATAATATATTTAATTTAAAATAATAATTTATATTTTTAAAAAATATTTTTTAATTTTTAAAAAATATTAATTTTAAAAAAAATTATGATTTTGGGAAACGGGGTGGTCTTCTGCCCCCCACAGTCCACCCCATTTTCCACACACCGCCCATCTTGTTGCCCCCCCCCTAAAATTCAACTATTTCTCTACTGCCCCGCTGCCCTTTCTCCTGAAAAAAACACATTTCCCTCATAACTTTCACATACAGTGTCGGAATTCAAAAAAAAGTGAATCCCCATTTTTGTGGCACATTGGGGAATCTACTATTAAATTTCCTTCAAAATTCGATTAAAAATGTGTTCACCGGAACCTACCCGATTCTCTAAATGTCCTAGTTAGGACACTTGGTCCTTTAGGGGTTAAAAATAGTGCTCAAGATTTTGAGGTTGACCAACACTAGAAGGGCTAAAGAATCTTATGTCAACATTCACGAGTACAGTAAATATTGGAGATCCACCTCAACAATTAGCATAGTGCCAAATCAACACCTACAGGTGAGACTTTACACATTGACTATGATGCTGAGCAAGCATCGTGTCTCACTTAGGAGGATCTTGTTCATTGTAGATTTTGGCTAGAATGTAGGATCGGGAACCTCTCGTGTAGAATGTAGCCATTGGGTACATTTGTCGAGGTGAGGTTCCCAATACTAAATGTGTTCCTAGTTTTTTATTGTACACGCTTGTCCTACGTTACGAATCGCACTCACCAAATCCAACCAAAAAATTGGTAAGTGTGAAGTGGCGCCATAGAGGAAGTGAAAAAAAGCTAAGCCCACTTTAAACGCCCATAACTTTTGCAAAAATAACAATTTTTGAGCGTAATTTTTTTTCACTTGTAGATATTGAAACTGAGCATCATTTTCAAAAAGAAATTTTGAAAAAACTTTTACCAATTTTCCTCTAAAGCCCTCGAAGTGATAGCATCTCAAATTGTCACAATTTGAAAATCTGCCCGGAATGGAATCTTTAAGTTTTATACCAAATAAGATTAGTTCTAACATGAACAAGGTAACCACCATATAAAACCAATGTTTTTGACCTATCATACTTGATTCCAAGTCAAAATGACCAAACATGTAGTTTTTATGAATTTTCAAATAAAATTCTTATAAATTGATTATTAAATAATTCATAGCATTTTTTCAAAATTTAACCGTATGGATGTTGTCTTACTGTTGTGTTCTACACATGTTAAAAAATTGAAGCTCATAAAAGTTGAGTAAGATGGACATTATGACACATCTAGCATTTCAAGAAAACCCTTGGGCACTTAGGGGTTAAGAAAGCAAGCCATCTTACATGACTTCAGTTGATTAAAGCAAGTAGGACGTTAAACCCGTCACTAGAACTTTGCGGCCAATGACGTGGCCGTGGCCGCGCCCAAGCCCGCACCCACCCCCGCGCCCGTGCGCCCGCGACCACGCACCCCACCGGCCTCGTCCTATAGGACCCCGCGCCCCCGCACGGCTAGGGCAGGACCCACACCCGCCCGTCCTGGCGCCATCCGACGGCGACAATTTCGTCCAACGCTGATTTCGTCCAACTATGCTGCCGTCGTACGCAAATGCCGCCGTCAAATGCAAATCTAAATCATCATTCATACAATTTCATCATCATCATTCGTACGTGGTGCCAGGCGCGGGCTCGGGCGGCCACGGCCTCGTCATCGGCTGCGAAGTTCGAGTGACGGGTTTAACGTCCTGCTTAAAGCAATATCTCTCCTGAGATTCCGATTCTTGTGGTTTTGATTAGGATTCTGTGACAATTCCCAAGGGCGTCCAGAAGGTGGGCTAAAGAATGTTATGCTTGGAAAGGCCTAAGTTACCAGCCACCCAGTCGGCCACAGACAAAATTTTCACTGAACCCCGAACAAGTCAGAAATTGCTGTATATAGAAGTTTTAATGTACATGCCGGCATAAAGCATACAGTAGGGTACCCACACAAGTCGCAAATAAACACAAGTTCCAAACTACTGTACGCGTCTGCAGTCTGCACGGGTTGGTCAACGCCAGCTGCAACTTGACTGTGTGAGTGTTTTGACAACTGAACACGGGTACCTACTGGCGTAAGAGCATCTCCACCCCTACTCCAAATTTTTGACTCGGGATTGGAGCAATCACGGCCCCCAAACATGAACAGTAACACGAAAAAAAAACGTCCCTCACCGGGGCACGCAGTTGAACCTTCCGGCCACCGCAGAGCACGCGCATCGAGGGAATCTCTCCCTGGTTTCCGTTGCTTTTGAGCTAAATTGAGATGCGGGAGCGACGGTCGCGGCCTATTTTGGTGACGTGGACGACCAATGACGAGGCGAAGGGTTGAGGTGGCTGATCGGTGTCGGACCGTAGCTCAAAAATAGACGAAATCAGCCCGCAATTCGGGCTCCAAATCACGTCCTTGCATACAACAGGATAGCGAGTCCTCGTCGTTTTTTGGAGAGCCCGCGACGTCAAGGGCTCCAAATCGAATCCCAGTGGGGAGACAAATAGGGTGCGGGCTCGCCACATTGAATCGCGGCACTCCAGATGGAGTAGGGCTGGAGATGCTCTAAGAGCATGGCCACCCATGGCCTCAGAGCGTCTCTCACCTCAAGAAGTGGATGAAAAGTTTCAAGGGGCCTTTCAAAATGCTTCTTGACTCTGGATTCTAGCGTGTTAGAAATTGGGCCTTGAAATCACTATTGAGTTGACTATTCGATAATTATTCCTCTCATTCTACTTGTGATTGGTCCATTGACTATTTGATGCGCACTTTTGATACGTGAAGGGCGTGCAAGGGTGGGGGAGTGTGAGTGCAAGGGCCCTTCACATGTAGATGAATAATTTGAGAGGGTTAGTCCTACCGTGCATGGGTGGGAATGCTCTAAGAGCATCTCCACCCTTACTCCAAATCGAGGGCCATGATTGCTTGTGGCGGGCCCGGGCGGATTTTTGTGCCCCACCGCAACTCGGAGGAGTGGCCTGGACGTCGCGGCCTCGCCAAATTTTTTTGTTGCCTCGCCATCCTCCAGAGTCCGTCGATTGTTTCTGGAGCCCAAAGTGCGGTACTTGTGACAAAGATTTGCGCCTATTTGTGATTTCACGACCTGGAAAAGTGCCCGCTCGCCGCGACTGGCGCAGGCGTAACTGATTTTAGCCCTCATCGACCTGGGAGCTCGGGAAACGTTGAAAGATACCCTCGATGCGCGCGCTGGATTCCTCAATTGCGTGGCCGGATTTCTCAACCGGTGAGGGAGGGTTTTAATTGAGGTGCACTGTTCACGTTTGGGGCCCTCCATATCTCCAATCCCGAGTCGGAAATTTGGAGTAGGGGTGGAGATGCTCTAAGCATATTTCATTGTTTGCTTGGCGGAAGCATCCTGGATACCACAGGTCTCCAGTGGTTGCAGCTTACCGACGGTTTAAATCTAGAATCTTCCTAGTAGATTGTTCTCGTAACAAGTGCATGTACGTGCGTCGTGAAGGTTGGTTTGTCTGGTTACTCTATCTGCTAGAGCCGGGCGGGCAGAAGATGAATCTCACTGATCGAATCCTGGGGACTGGGGATTCGCATTTCCCCGACTAAACTATGTCTTTGATGCCGACTACTCTGTCTGCCATTCTAGCGGTAGAGACGTCTGATTGCAAAATACTACGCAACTTGCGTACCAGTAGCCGACTTGTACACTAGCTAGTTGTTGTTCTTAGCCGGTGCTGAACTTGGTGGCTGGAAGAAGCGACGGGTCGAAGCTCCACCGAATGCAACATTCAGGTACGCGGCACTAGTTCTTGGTGTACAGTATGTTCAAATCGAACTTGAAAGTAGTGGTTACTTTGTACTCCGGATGCGGTGATGAAGGCATCGTGATTGAGTTCCTTGAGGCCGATTGTAACAAGATCACTTCTGTGGCTGCTTGAATTAGTACGTAGTTTTTTGTTCTAGATACCGATTAAATAGAAATCGGCTAAAAACGGCGGATTTCAGTGTCCAACTGGAACCTCGATCAGATCTGTACCGGTAAAGCTCTGGGCACTTGAACCGTCACAATTTGAGCGCTATTTTAGGGTACGTGACCATAGTGCGCTTCAGTCGGGGCAATTTCACCATGATTCAATTTAACGAATCTGAGATTTATTTTGAACCGGAGATGATTGAACTGGGCATGAAATCCTGGTTGACTTTGAATGTTCAGTGGTGTGGAGTGTTGGCTCAAAGTTGACTTTCTCTGCAAATTGTGTCGTCTCTATGTTTCTAGGGGATCAGAGGGGTTTCGAATCTCCATAGCGAGTCGGTGAGCGGGCTTGAAAGAACGTTTGAGCGGTCATGTCGCTCTCTGAACCGAGGGTGGTAGTAGGGCTAGACTTCGGCACCACATACTCGGGATTCGCGTTTGCGCACATCACAGATCCGGAGAAAGTGTACATGTTCTTCGACTACCCGAAAGGCGGAGGAGGCGAGAAGCCCTACTGCAAAACCCCGACGGGAAGCTACTACAAGCGAACAGAGCCCGGAGCTGCTGCATCATGGCAATTCAAGTCGTGGGGTTACCCTGCGCGCGCGGAATGGGCACGCGACGTGCAAGCGCTGCGGAGGGTCCGCACCACGTCGGGCCCAATCAACGACCCGTTCCAGCCCACGGTGGGGAGCTACCTCACACGATTCAAGCTCCACCTCGCAACGAAAGACATGGGCGCGTCGTCCGCCAAACCCCTCCCGCATGGACTGACCGTGAATGTGCTCATTACGGAGTACTTGCGTGAGATGGGAGCGCTCATCCTGCGAACGCTGCAGGTCAGTGATTTTTTTTTTTTTTTGTTTCAAATTGCTACATAGAATTTGGGCTGGTTAATCGATACAAAAGATTTTTGAGAAAAAAAGAAAGGAATACTAGTCAGATTTCCTCAAAATGTGTTGGCAGGTATTGCCTAAGTAGCACATGTGTCTAATTACCGTGATATTACTTATACAGTCCACCCTCGATAAATGTTACACTTATAAACGTTAACTCATTATATTTGTTAACAAAATCGTACTCCCCTCATATTGCTAACTAGAATGTTAGCTATGTTAGATGTTAACAATAATTTACTCCCCTCTTTGTTAATTTGCCACTTATAAATGTTAACCTACGAAATATATTCAATACTGTGTGATGACATTCATTACATTGACACTACAAAGTCAGATAGCATGTTGTTGAAAATTGAAAAGCATTTGAAGATTGTAAATGCTTCAGAATCAGTCCAAAGGACTACTGGTTCTTATTTTGTTTCATAAAAATAAAAAATTGATTTGATACACATATTTTGTATATGATAATTTTGCAAAACTCTCCCTCCATAATTGTAATGAATTTATATTGTTAAGCATTCAAAAAACTCCCTTTATAACTGTTACAATGAGTTAACTCACTATAAATGTTAGGAAAATTTTACTCCAGAGCCTAACATTTATAGAGGGTGGACTGTATATCAATTGAAAAGAGCATGCAAGGAGCATGGATTGCTGTTGAAGTCATCGAAAAGCAGCAAAAATTATGCTAAACTGTCTTCTGATCAAGAAAAACAAAAATCACTGTTGCAGGCGCATTACGGGCCGCAGCTTACGATGCGGGAGATTCAGTGGTGTGTGACGGTGCCGTCCATCTGGGACAATGCGGCGAAAGCCGTGATGCGCAAGTGCGTGACGGATGCCGGGCTTGTGGACGCCAGCAGCTCGCACCCGCTAATCATGATCCTGGAACCCGAAGCAGCGTCGCTCTCCTGTCACAAGAGCATGTATGAGCACCGGCTCGAGGTCGGACACAAGCTGCTCGTTGCGGACATCGGTGGCGGTACCGCCGACATCGTTGTCCAGGAGGTCAGGCCATCGATTCATTATTTCACCCCTAAAGGACTAAGGATTCATGGTTTTAAGATGTCAAATTCAATTGATCATATTGTGAAAACTATAATATTAGATGAGATTAATATTTTGTATCACTAGAATCAGTGAAAAACATTGTATGTGTTGGTTTTAAAACTTTTTTTGTTTGGCAAAATTTGGAAAATTGATAAACTTGAATGATGGGAATGATGGGAATTGAAGTTGAAACCCAAAATAGAAATAGATAGGGAGTTT
Source organism: Pohlia nutans (assembly GCA_022496805.1). NCBI lineage: Eukaryota > Viridiplantae > Streptophyta > Bryopsida > Bryales > Mniaceae > Pohlia > Pohlia nutans. Next base: position 14,573,217 of record CM040095.1, on the reverse strand, counting down.
TGTATATTCAAAGACTCTTGCCAATGGTTAACCCCTAAACGTCTGAACGCGCCGTTGTGACCAGTAGAATACGTTGTATTTTGGTTGTATTTGGAATGAATCCACACCTTTAATGGGTTTGAGTTTAGAAGAGAAGTTGGAATTTAGATCAATGCGGTTCTAGTGAGTTACTGAGATCCCAATTTAGAGTTTCTTGATGCTAACAAATCCCAATTACACAACAGTGTATATACTATCCCCATGGGGCAGGTAAGGGTTAAATGGTGAAAAATGAACTGAGAGTTGCGATCAGTGTGTTCCAGCATCTTCTTTGAATGACACCCCTGGAAGCTAAAGCTGTCAGTAATTCCTTAAGGAAACGAGGATCATAGGGTTATCTAGATTTCATCTTGTACAAATCCTTGCCATTGTTTTAACAGAAAAGTGCTTGCAAAATTAATTCGCTGTAGGTCGTTTCGATCGAAAGCTCGACGGGGCAATACAGAGTGCGAGAAGTGACGACGAGCTCGGGGGGATTGTGCGGCGGGACGTACGTGGACACGCGGTTCATGGAGTTTCTGCTGGCGAAGATCGGGCCGTGCCTGGAGGAATGCATCAGCCAGCACGTGAACGTGTACGCGCTGCTGATGCAAGAGTGGGAGCATCGGAAGTCCACGTTCGGGGACAAGTCCACACGGAACGAGGCGACCGAAATCAATCTTCCCAGCAAGCTGGTGGCGGCGTGGGAGAATTGGGACACGGTGCGAATGGGGAGAGCTCCGCGAGGGTCCTACGACGAGCTGGAAATCTCGTACCGGGAGATGCAGGCCATCTTCGACCCCGTGGTCGACCACAACTTGCAGCTCATTGCGCGCCAGCTTGCGCAGGCGGGATCCGTAGAGGTCAGCGGTTTTTTCTTTTGTTGCTGATTTTCGCCAACTTGCTACTCCCTCTGTCCCATAATAAGCTTCCTGATTGCTCAAACTATTTGTCCCATATACTAAAATTATTCGCAAAGTCTGTAAAAGAGGGGTGATTGGACCAACGTTTGTGAAAACTATGGTTGAGAACCCAATAAAAGTAAATGTGTCAGTTGCTTTTACTGTCGCTGCCCTTCCAGGGAAGAGACTACGGAAACGCTTCGTTTTTGAGGAGTTTCTAGGAGTTACATGCCTGGACAATAAAAAGAAGCCATAGAAGTAAATCTGAGGTACATACAAAGGTAGAGACTCCGCAACTAGTTGCTTGTTGAAAAACTGGAGGTGTGAAGTTTCAAGGCTCCAAAAACGGTGTCCAAAAACTATAAACCCTTAGTTTTCTTGATCCAACCAATTTTAGTTAATTTAGGGAGCCCCAAGCTTTGACTCCGCCTATGATGTCCCCAAATTAACTTTTCGCTTTCGCCAAATCCAAATCAATGCTTCGGTCTCCACCATCGACTCATTCAGCATATGCTCTATTTTTTTGCTAATTAATGAACCTCACTCAATTTACGTTTCCCAAAATTTCAATAAAACTAAGGCTGTAAGTGCCATCGAGTTTACTCCTATTGGCTCAGGGTCTACACCATTCCAGAATAATTAATTCTTTTATTTTGAGGGTTAAGGAAGCTTATTTTGGGACAAAGTACATAAAATTTGGGTCAACTAGTGAATTAATATAAAGGATATTTGATGATAAAAGAGAGTTATAGCCAGATTTCCTATATGGAGTCGAGATTTGTAACCTCTTTAAACCTAGGTAGCACCTAGGTATCACCTAGGTAGCACATGTGTATTACCTTGATATCACTTATATATTAACTTGTCCTTTGGAGACAGTAGATGTACATTGACGTATATTTGGCATTTGTTGGTTCCAACTGTAGAAAGTTCCAAATTGAGACCCCAGTAGCTCATCAAAACCATGTCGACATGAATTTTAACTTCACTTTTGATCTTAAACCCATAGGAGATGTAGAATCATTCCAAATACGACGAAATATTGTTGTATAAAACTAGTTCTTTAAGAACAAACTCTCTGGACCTTTAACCCCTAAACGTCTGAATGTGCCGTGCCGGCCAGTAAAACACAGTGTGTTTTGGTTGTATTTGGAACGGATCCACACCTTTAGTGGGTTTGAGTTCAAAAGAGGAGTTGGAAATGCGGTTCTAGTGAGCTATTAAAATCCCAATTTAGAATTTCTTGTTGATAAAAAATCTCAATTATACGAAAATGTATATACTATCCCCATGGGAGTTGATATGATATTAAGATAATCCAAGGAGCGTGGATAGCGTGGATTTTGCTCTTGAAAAGTACTGGTCATTATAAATGTTGACCACAAAAAAAAAATGGATCACTGGTGCAGGTGCTGGTTGTGGTTGGGGGCTTTGCGGGCTCGCCGTATCTGATGGAGCGGATGAGGAACCGGTTCCAAAGCGTGGTGCCGCACATCATCAGCCCGCCCAACCCAGGCAGCGCCGTGTGCCAGGGCGCCGTGATGCTGGCCCTGAACCCCAACTACCTGGTGTCGCGCGTGTGCAAGAAGACGTATGGGATCGAATTCAACCCCGAGTTTGACAGGAAGCTGGATCTCCGCAAATACAAAACCAAGGTACTACCTAACGCCCGCCCGGATCCATTCATTAGCAACAGTCACTATTAGGAAATGTGTTTCTTTTCACACTGGGAGATAAATACAAGATTCCCATATGGGAAACGCAGACAAATTTTCCACAATTGTAACTTTCCCAGATCAAGGATACACTACAATTGTCCCAAGAAAGTTACAATTGTGGGAATTTTGTCCCACTTCCCATATGAAATCCCATGTGGGAATGTCTTTATCTCTCCTTGTGTCACTATAAATGAAAAAGGAATGAAACCGGGTCAGGCACGTGGGTTGTGTCAATGTTGGTGAGTAGTTTTGGTCACAAGAAGACTGAAATATAGGCATAATATTCCGGCATTGTTCATTGTTCCCACAAAGTGTGGAATGAAAAACTAAAGGAATGAAAAACTAAAGGAATGAAAAACTACAGGTATGAGTCACAGGGAGATAAATATAAGATTCTTTAATGGGAAACGCGGAAAAATTTCTCACAATTGTAACTTTCCCAGATCAAAAATACACTAAAATCATCCCGAGAAAGTTACAATTATGGGAATTTTGTCCCGCTTCCCATATGAAATCCCATGTGGGAATGTCTTTATCTCTCCCTGTGAGTTACTCAGTTTAAGTCATGCAAACTGGGGCTACTAATCTTAATCTGAGTAGGTGTTGACAAGTTTACTTTTTCTTTTTCTTTTTCTTTTTCTTTTTCCTTTTCTTTCAATCATGATTCTGAAGTAGTGTTAAATTAGCTCCGGTTTCTTTTCTCGGGGAGGGATAAAGACAATCCCACATGGGATTTCATATGGGAAGTGGGACAAAATTCCTACGATTGTAACTTTCTTGGGATGATTGTAGTGTATATTTGATTTGGGAAAGTTACAATTGTGGGAAATTTGTCCGCGTTTCCTATACGAGAATCTTGTATTTATCTCCTTGTGTTTCTTGAAATTGGAGTACTATAAGAGTTTGTTTACCAGTATTCAAGATCTCATATCAAAACTCACACGACAGTGAAAGTGACATGAGAACTAAGTAACACTAATCGGAATTCGATGCTTTGTTGCTTGTCTTTTGTGACTCAAATGGTCTCTTAGGACTCAATTTAAAAAAAAATTAAGTCACAAAGGACCATTGTAGTCACAGAATATCAGTCATAAACACAATTACAAATGACACAAAGGACCAAATCTTTACTATTGGAAGTAATATCAAACTCTAAGAATAACTTGACGATTTTGCACATTTTGCAAAAAAGATAATTTTGGAAGTAGTTCTTCTTTTCATAGGAATTGTCAAGAGTCTAAGTCTAGATTTTATTTTTGTACGACTGCTCAAATCCTTGTCATTTTAGGTCAATTAGCTTTTATTTGGCACCTGATTCAATCACGAATCCAAAGTAATGTTGAGGAGACAAAATTAAGTCCAGTTTCTTTGTCAAAACTCTAGTAAAGAATTAAAGAATCTAGTCATACAAGATCCCATACTAGGTAAAGGGCTCCAAAACCAACAGGGTCCTAATTCCAACAAAATTTAGACCATGCATTTATTTTAGAACATAAATCTAGGCACTTCATAGAGCTCTTATTGAATGTTGATTAAAATGATAAGCTATCTATGGTCTACCTAGATTTAGTTTTTAGGATGATTATAGTGCCTAGATTTTATTGGAATTAGAACCCTGTTGATTTTGGAACCCTCTACCTTATCATAAACCACAAGACAGTGAAAGTGATCGAATCAAAAACTCCATAAATTCTATTAAAATCATTGATTGCCAGGTTCTTAGGGTTTAAGAGTCTGGTTACAGTCCGTTTTATCAAAGCCTACATGTCTAAGTAATGTCAAAGTTTAAGGATAACTCTATTAAATTGCCAAGAAAGTGATTCTTCCCATAGAAACTAGGACATGTTCAATGAGGTTTTAGGTCAATGGTACAACTGCAAAACTTTGATCCTTGCCATTTTAATCAACAAGAACATTTCAAATTTAGAATAGCAACAACAGTCATAGTTTTGTTGACGATGTTAAAATTTGGATAGAACATAGGGGTCTCAGACATTTTTTCCGCGGTAAAAAGTGCGTAGTTTGGTCTCATTTTTTACCCCATGTAGCACTGTAACAGAAAGTGCAGATTGGGAGTCGGGGTTCAAACTTTGACTCCCTTTTTGGGACCTTTACCGGGGTAAAACCATGATGCTTTTGACGGTGTGGGGGCAAAAAAAAAAACTTATCCGGGGTAAAATCCCTCCTTTTTACTCCCCGCCTGAGTTAGGCCCTGGAATCAAACTGTGTCGGGGTTCCTTGTGGAATGTGCCAATGTAATGAAATGGAAATGGTGGCATTGAAGGTGGATGGGAAGGTGAGGTGCAGCAAGAGGTTTGAGATCTATGTGCGGAAGGGGGAGAAGGTCGACGTGAACTCGTGCATCAGCCGAAAATTCTCGCCGCTGTACCGGGGCCAGAAGGCCATCAAGTTCCAGTTGTTTAGTTGCACAGAAACGGAGCCTCGGTACACAGACGAGCTCGGGGTGCGGAAGGAGGGGGAAGTGGAGATCGATATTTCCATGGATATGTGGCTCGACAAAGGCCGGCAAGTGAGGGTGTCGCTTTTCTTCGGAGGATCCACCATGGAAATCAAAGCTGAAGCCGTCAACTTCGCCCCAGGGGCCCGGAGCGCCAGTAGTTTACAGCTTCCAGTGGCTGTTGGTTTCCTTTAATTGATTCTTACATGTTTTATCAATTGTACCATACAATTCATTTAGATGGTTTAAGGTTCTTTAGCAGTTAGTGGAGTCCACCCTTTTCACAATAGCACTGTATATGCTTCAACAATGTCTCACCACTCAATCCTTTAATAGCTAAAGATGATGTGAACTTGTTATGATTTGGGGATGTGCTACAATGATTCGGGAATAGTGATCAAATTTTGAGGTGTTGCAGAGAAGAGCTAAAGAACCTTATGTTGCACTCATATTTAGATATGCCATCTAGATGATTTTGCGTTGACCAGCATAATGGGCATCAATTGTCCTCATAGTTTATAGCTTCTAGTTGTCATTGGTTTTCTTTTATTGATCTTTATAAGGCCACATATATATGATTCAGCTAAAAATAATCTGATTGTTACATTTTGAAGTGGCTAATTTCAACAAAGGAAAATAAAAAATAAGATGGAAATCATTAGGAGAAATTTGGGGTCTTCAAAAGGCCATGAGGTTTCTCACGTGCCACAAATTTTGGGGTATGCCCATCACTTTTTTATATTGGCACCAATGGTGCCATGACACTGCCAGCACTGCGTGGAGAGTGGATCAACCCAATTATTGTTAGGAAGGGCGTGTGTGCCTCACGAGACGCTGTTGGGGCTAACAAGAATGCACTTGCGGCGCACAAACCCCAAGCACTTTTGAGTGCTGGTAGAAGCATTTGCAATTAAGAGTCATGCTTCAATTCCAGTGAACTTATCGTTGTGTCAGCAAACTTCTTTCCCAAGTTCAATTCTAAGTGGACTAACAGGAATCTAATCTTCCGCTTAGTAACTCACTCTGCCAAGATTTTTGATTGCTGGTGCAGAGCAATAAATACAATGAAAGGGTCGTTCGCCAAACACCATCGACACGTCGATGCCAACAAGGCCCTCCGTTGTTCACGCAATACGCTGTCAACAGTGTCAATTCACACAATCAACTCTGCGGGCAACGACATGAACTCGCATTTCTACCATTGGAGGGGCGTTTGGGCAGACAAGTCACCTAACCTGAGTTGTCTTACAAAGCCTTTTGGAGACCCCGTATTTCCCCTAATGTTTAGCCAGAATTCATGCAATGAGAAGTTGTGGTAGTCGAGTTTAGAGCATTGAACAATGTCTCATAGCCCGAGCTTGGATGAATTTCTATTGGTGATCAATTGGTTTATAGCTAAACTATCATGTTCATGCATTGGAAGTAGCCCATGTCATGTAACCACATGGTTTTTGGGCATTACAAGGAGATCAAGTTAGGATGTGGGCCGGTGTTGTATTGACTCTAATGCCTTGAAACTTACAGATAGATAGAAACTCCGGTCCTCTTTCGAAGGCCGGCGTGAATAAAGTGTCCGTTTGTAATGTCAATGACACAGTGCCCACCAGACAAAGGGTCATTGGAACAATTGAAACTTACACAATTTATTTTGAAGTAGCTTTTGATGAAAAAATTAGCCAATAATTTATAAGGTAATTTTCATGACTTAGCCAAAACAATGTACTTGGATTCCAGGATGTAGCCACCTCTACCTTACAACATCATAAAATTAGCAAATAATGCAACTTCATCCTTGTGATTGTGGCACCGGGACGCCCTTATTGGAATTTAAAAAATCCACTTAATTACACTATATTTAATACTCCCTCTATTCAATAAAAAGACCATGAAAACTACTCTGTTGCAAAGTAGTTGTCATGGTCTTTTTATAAGGCAGAGGGAATACAATTTATTTAGATGGTTTATTTTTGCACTGATGATCAAAAGTTAAGTTGATTCTGCACTGACGAGTATAATGGGCACCAATTGTTCTTGTGAGATTGGTGAGATCTCAATAACTTATTCAAACACCGTCCATCAGTGTAGGTGTTAGTAGGGTTGTCATTTCAGTGTCAGGCATTATTTCTCAACACAGACACTATTTAATTTTTTGGAGATATATTGTCCCAATAATAAAAAAATTATTGTAAATTTTCAAATAATAACAACTTCAAATAAACTCATATAATGTTCCAATGATAAATGGTAACTTTACAATAAACATGGCATACACGTACAGAGCTTTTGACCATTCATCACTTTTTGAGAATATTGGGAATGTTTTAAGGATATTCTAGAATATAATGGGACATTAAGAATATTTTCAACATATTTTTAAGGTTTGATCATTTAGGACATAACCAAATGTTTTGTCATTGAGTGACAAAGTGACAAAAATTTGCCTATGTTCATCATTTTTTATAACCTTACTTTTAATCCAAGGAGAGTGACAAATGCAAAAAGAAAAACAAGAAGTTAACCCTGGAAAATGTACTATGGACATAGAACCATCAATAAAATGAATTAAACAGAGAATATTCTAAAACCTCCTCCATTCCCTAATTTACCATTTAAATATTTTTCAAGCTTTCATCTCATCATTTACAAATCTTATCTTGTTTTTCAAGTTTCTATTCATGAATTCATACCTTTTTAACAAACACTGGAAGAAATATGGGCTTTTGTGACTAAACCATTATGACTAAAAAATGTCCGTTATTACTAAAGGCTTTTTTATAAAAGACATCTTTTAGTCATATTGATGGAATGGCAAAAGTCCATATTTCTTCTAGTGAAAGTTTTGTAAATGTTTCAAAGAATTGAAACTCTATCATGAATATAGAATATTAAAAAAATTAAAAATAAATGTAAATGTAAAATTAAAATACACAACCTCCAACCCCACTCTCTAACTTGTCTTTTAAACTTTTGTCATGACATCTCCAAGTCTAACTTGAGTCTCTCAAGCTTCCATTCCCTCATTTACAACCCTAATTTGTTTTACAACCCTAATTTGTTATACAAACTTCTCTCCTCTCATCAGTTTTTGAATAATTTGTGATTAATTTGTGAAAAAATTGTTGAATTTTTTTCCAAAATCTTCACGTGTTTAATACTTTACTATCTTTATAAGTTGATTCCTTAACATATCACAAAATGACTCGTTAACATGACACGACAAGATCCCAGGAGTGCATTCTTTATTACACCTTGGAATCATGTATGTTTATGACTTCATTTAAAATACACAGGGAATCTTGTCCAACTCACTAAGAAGTAAACATTACAGCCAAACCGATGTTTATAGCAAGTTTGGATAGAGTTTTTTTAATATTTTAATTTGAAACTTTTCATTGAAGTTCCTAATAGAAATATGGAGGAGTCTACCAAATTAGAACTTATATATATGAATTTTTAGTCGTAATTTATAGTCTTTGACCAAGAAAATTGTACTTTCAGCATGCCTAAACTTAGAATTTATGAAAGTCAAATAGATACAATGAAATAGCAAAATTCAAGGAATGCATTACACTTTTGGTGGGTCCTTTTGGCATGACCTCATCCAACCCCTATGTTTTAAATAAATACATACAAATTAACAAGTTTTGTAGCAATGTGGCTATTTCGCGAGCGGTGAGCAGAAAACCATGAGCGGTGAGCGGAAAATTTTGTTGCCCATGAGCAGATTTTTTCATAAAATTTCAAATTTGAAGAACCCTATGACCGCGTTTTATTCTAACTTTAGTGAAAAAGATTTTTTTTTTTTACTTTTTTGAAGATCCTAAAACCGTGGGTTTAAAAAAACAATGTTTAAGGTACTCGAATTTGGGCCTAAGACCGTGGAACCAACGTCACGTCTGAACCCTAATGCCGTGCAATCATGAAGGAATTGACAAACATAATGGCCTTGGAGTTGACCCCATTGAGCTCATCATGGCATGCTTTTGTGACGTCATCAATCAAATCAGTCACAGAACATCACATTCACCTTCACAAATTCAGGGTTTTGGGAAGAGGGAGCTCATTGCATTTTCCGCTTCAGGAAGCTCATTGCATTTTCATTTATCATATTTGGGCGGAGTACTGGAGTGCTGGAGTTTTGGACTGGAGTTTTGGACTGTGTGCTAAAGTTGTAGACTGCGTGCCCGAGTGCTGGAGTTGTAGAGTGATCGACATTTACCTCCACCCAGTCACGGGATTTGTCATTTGCAAGCCCTATCTTAATTACAAGAGGAGGATGCTCTGGAGAAATGTAAACTTCTACAGTTGAACTTCTACACTTAAGCAATTAGGAGTGTAATGACATTGAATGCATTGATTTTCTAATCACCTGCACTCTTGTAGGATGGGGAAGTGCGATGTCTCGAGTGTAGTGCGCATAGCTATATGGTTCCTTGTTCCATTTGTGACACCAGATTCTGTAGGAATTGCATCACCCGGCTTTGTGGCAAAAACGCGTACGAGAACATCATTTGGAATCCTAGGTGGGCCTGTTTCATATGTGGTACTAGACTGGAAGCTCCCATTCGCATGGATATGGAGGACTTCTTGGAATTGGCATAAACGGCCACCATCCGGAATGCTGCCACGGGATCCGGTGCAGGTGTACCCGAACAGACTACAGGAATCCTAATGCACCACCTCAAATTCCTTAGTTCTGAAGTGTGCAAGGAGTGTGACACTTAATAGTTCTGAGGTTTGCATAGTTTAGAGTGCAAGGTTTTGTTGTCGTAAATATCTAACAGTACTTCAATATCGGAACATTTTTTGATATGTAAATATGTAGGAGTACTTAAATACCAGAACTCCCTTCCCTCATAAGACATTGTAAATATTCTGTTAATATACTGAATAAAAGGCTTTAAGTACACTTCAGCACAAGTTCAGTATTACGCGTGGTGCGTCCAACAAGAGTTTAGCGTCCAGCACGAGTTCAATGTGCAGCGCGAGTTCAGATATCAGTGTGGTGCGTCACGAGGGCTACCGGTGCCGGCAGCCCTAGAGAGGGAGACCAGCCACTCGTGGTTCGTCACAAGTCTAGCACGATCACGGTCAAGAATCAATACAGAGGAACCAATATATGGTGTTTGAAACAAAACTAACAATATAGAAGAGCATTGTTTGGGATGACTTCAAAGCAGCAAATGGAGGTGGAGAGCATCAGTTAGAGGAGCAAAAATGACTAGATGGAGACAAAGTGTACTAAGGATGAAGGTAAGCCTAGAGGTCATGTTTCACCTTCGTCAATAGCAGAGGTTTTGGGTACTTGGGGCATTCAGATTCAAGGGTTTCAAACTCTGGAGTTTCAAGTTTTGAGTGCTAGTTTTGACCTCATGGGTCATGTTCGTGAGCTTCTGAGGATTTCAAGTTCTAAATGGTGACCATATTTTGCTCGCCTATTTAGTCTGCTAGTACGGGCACTGCGCTTTTGGTTTCCTTCGAACTTCAAGTTTTGCTCGTGCTTCTTGTCTGCCGGTACCGGCACTGCGATTTTGGTTTCTACCGATGTTCAAGTTTTGCTCGCACTTTTGGTCAGTCGGTACGGGCACTATGATTTTGGTTTCCTCAAGTGTTCCAGTTTTGCTCGCACATTTGGTCTGCCGGTACCGGCATTGCAATTTTAGTTTCTTCAAGTGTTCAAGTTTTCCTCGCGCATTTTGTCTGCCGGTACCGGGACTGAAATTATAGTTTCCTTAAATGTTCAAGTTTTGCTCGCGCATTTGGTCTGCCGGAAGTGGCACTACGATTGTAGTATCCTCAGGTGTTCAAGTTTTACTCAGGCTTTTGATGTGCCGGTACCGGCACTGCGATTCTAGTTTGCTCATAAGTTCAAGTTTTCCTCATGCTTTTGGTCTGCCAGTACCGGCACTGCAATTTTGATTTCCTCAAGTGTTCAAATTTTGCTCGTGCTATTCCAGTGCCGATATTAGCACAGAGATTTTGGTTTCTTCATTTTGGCAATCTCTTTAGAATTAGCGTGCCCAGCATTAATTGAACTGAAAAGTATAAATACACATACATGTGCCACCTCCAAATAAATCAAACTTAAAAATTCTCAATCTTGTCATGGCTGCTTGGAGACCCTAACTGAACTACCGGTACCGGCAGTCCTATTTCACAATTTCAAGTGCGCATAATATACTAATGGAAAGGTATTCTCAAGACCTTTCCAACGGTATATTACACGCTCCAAGATTCAAAAAATTGGAGTCGCTACACCGGAAAGAAACTCTGCCAGAATCAAACTTGAAAATTCTCAATTTTGTCATAGCTCCTTTGGGACCCCAATTGCACTGCCGGTACCGACAGCCCATTTTCCACAATTTCAAGGGCTCATAATATACCATTGGAAAGGTATTCTCAAGACCTTTCCAACGGTATATTACACGCTCCAAGATTCAAAAAATTGGAGTCGCTTCACCGGAAAGAAACTCTGCCAGAATCAAACTTGAAAATTCTCAATTTTGTCATAGCTCCTTTGGGACCCCAATTGCACTGCCGGTACTGGCAGCTCATTTTCCACAATTTCAAGGGCTTATAATATACCATTGGAAAGGTATTCTTAAGACCTTTCCAACGGTATATTACACGCTCCAAGATTCAAAAAATTGGAGTTGCTACACCGGAAAGAAACTCTAACACAACCAAACTTGAAAATTCTCAATTTTGTCACGGCTCCTTTGGGACCCCAATTGCACTGCCGGTACCGGCAGCCCATTTTCCACAATTTCAAGGGCTCATAATATACCATTGGAAAGGTATTCACAAGACCTTTCCAACGGTATATTACACGCTCCAAGATTCAAAAAATTGGAGTCGCTACACCGGAAAGAAACTCTGCCAGAACCAAACTTGAAAATTCTCAATTTTATCACGGCTCCTTTGAGACCCCAATTGCACATTTGCACTGCCGGTACCGGCAGCCCATTTTCTACAATTTCAAGGGCTCATAATATACCATTGGAAAGGTATTCTCAAGACCTTTCCAACGGTATATTACACGCTCCAAGATTCAAAAAATTGGAGTCGCTACACCGGAAAGAAACTCTAACAGAACCAAACTTGAAAATTCTCAATTTTGTCACGGCTCCTTTGGGACCCCAATTGCACTGCCAGTACCGGCAGTCCATTTTCCACAATTTTAAGGGCTCCTAATATACCATTGGAAAGGTATTCTCAAGACCTTTCCAACGATATATAACACGCTCCAAGATTCAAATAATTGAAGTCGCTACACCGGAAAGAAATGCGAGCAGTATTCTGGCTCGTGGCGCCAGTCACAAAGGGGGTGCCGGCACCGGCACCCCCTCAGCGGCACGCGCCACGAGCCGTTTCTGGCTAGTGACCCGCACCACTAACGGGGTGCCGACACCGGCACCGCCTTCGTGATTGGCGTCACTAGCCATAATTGTGGCTCGTGATGCTAGTCACAAATGGGGTGCCGGTGCCGGCACCCCCTTTGAAGCTCACGTGCCAAGGCAAATGAATGGCAAGAATTCTCAAAATTGAACAATTTAATCGAAAAGCAAGGAAAAATCACACAAATTTTGTACGCATTCGAATGGTTTAGGTGAAAATAGTGTGACAATAGGCTAAATTCCAAAATTCAACACAAAACAATAGCTGTAACGCTAAAACATTAGGTATTTGAACGAGAAATAAAGAGGGGTGCCGGCACCTGCACCCCTCTTGGCGTGAACTAGCAAGGGGGTGCCGGCACCGGCACCCCTTCTGGCACGAACCTCGAAGGGGGTGCCGATGCCGGCACCCCTCCTTCGCGCGAATGAAAAGGGGGGTGCCGGCACTGGCACCCCTTCTGGCCCGAACCTCGAAGGAAGTGCCGGTGCCGGCACCCCCTCTTCGCGCGAACGAAAAGGGGGCTGTCGGCACCGGCACCCCCTCCTGGCGCAAACCTGCAGGGGGGTGCTGGTGCCGGCATCCCCTCTTCGCGCGAATCAAAAGGGGGGTGCCGGCACCGGCATCCCCTCCTCGCGCGAACCTGTAGGGAGGTGCCGGCACCGGCACCCCCTCCTGGCGCAAACCAGCTGGGGGATGCCGATGCCGGCACCCCCTCCTCGCACTAACTATAAGGGGGGTGCCGGCACCGGCACCCCCTCTTGGCGCAAACCAGCAGGGGGTGCCGGTGCTGGCACCTCTTCCTCGTGCGAACCATATGGGGGGTGCCGACACCGGCACCCCCTCCTAGCGCGAACGAGAAGGGAGGTGCCGGCACGGGCACCCCCTCTTGGCGCAATCCTGTAGAGGGGTGCCGGCACCGACACCCTTCCCGGCGCAAACTAGCAGGGGGGTTCTGGTGCCGGCACCCACTCCTCGCGCGAATCAGAGGGGGGGTACCGGCACTGGCACCCCCTGTTGGCGCGAATCAGCATGAGGGTGCCGGCACGGGCACTCCCTCGTAGCGCGAACTAGTAGGAGTTACCGGCACCGACACCGCGTCTTGGCAAGAACGAGCAAGGGGGTGCGGGCACTGGCACCTCCTCTTGGCACGAACGAACAAGGTGGTTTCGGCACTAGCATCTCCGTGGTGGCACGCGCTACGAGCTTGCGTTAAGCTCATGGCGCCAATCACGGAGGGGGTGCCGGCTCCGGCACCCCCGTTGGAACATGTGCCACAAGCTCGGGCTGGCTCTTGGTGCTTCTTAGTTAGGGGGCGCTGGTGCCCGCACCCTCGTGGTTGCACGCGCCTTGAGCTCAGAGCGAGCTCGAGGACCTTGCCACCTCCATGATACGGGCACCGGTACCCTCTCCTTGAGTGGCGCCACGAGCTGGCGCTGAGCTTGTGGCGCGAGCTGTGGAGGGTGTCGGGAGTCCCTTGATTGATCCTATAGTGATTTATATTGCTCGATTTAATTGACATGTTCTAAATTAGAATTACATATCTGTCAATATGATACGTTGACATCAAGCATACGCAGTACTAGTGCATATAGTTATTTATACAAACAGATGATTTGCAGCAAAAAATAGTACTCTAAGAAGACAATGAATCATTATTTGCACATCTGAATAGGGTCCAAACCGTGTGAACTTCTTACGAAGCCTTTTTCTAAATGATCGAGTGGCTTCTCGTATCACTATGCCAAAGAGGAATAATAATGTGAAACTAATTCTACAACTGCCCAACCTAACGCTAGTCACGGAGGGGGTGCCGGCACCGGCTCCGGCACTCCCGTTGTGGCACGCGCCACAGGCTCGGCGCGAGCTCATGGAGCGTGCAACCACGGGGGTGCCGGTGCCGACATACCCTCGCTGATTGGCGTTACGAGCTGGCACCGAACTCGTGGAGAAAACCATGGAGGGGTGCCGGCAGTCAACTTTGAGCAGAGTATCACACTTCTGTTTGGGACCTCGCCATGACCTTGATGTTGCAAGATCACACATGTGGTTGGTCTCGTCCACCGCGCTTAATAGAACATCGTCACTCCCCAAGTCGATCGAATGAGTGGTTGGATACCGTGCTATCACCAACCGTTTCAACACTGCTGATACGTGGGATGAGGGGGGTGCCGGTGCCGACACCCCCTCGTTGTGTCAGCAGCTGGCACCCCTGATGTTCGCGTTGGACAACACGAGAGGGTGCTAGCACTGGCACCCCTTCCTCCTTCCACCAGTAGTTTCAACACTGTTAGTGCGAGGGTGAGGGGGTTGCCGGTGCCGGCACCCCCCGTGGTGCAAGCAGCGGACAACTGGTGTGCCCGCGTTGAACACCACGAGGTGGTTCCGGCAGCAGTCCCCCAACTGACCTTCTACTAGCAGCAGTATCCAAAACCGTGACCGCGCCTACTTCGTTAGTGTTTGACAACTTAAATTTCAAATACTTTCAAGTAGAGTGGACGAGCTAGTCATATTATTGAATCCACCTTGGGTGTTGGCTCCTCCTCACCAGATGAATTCAATAATATGACTAGCTCGGGAGTCTTCTTCTTCCTTCCCTTATGTCCTTTGGAGCTAGGGGTACCCACTAGATCAACAACAGCTGTGGCCTTCGTTTTGGTTTGCTTGATGTTTTTGAGTGCTGGCTCGATTTGATCACGAATCTCGAGGACACTTAGTCTTTGGACAGTCCAGATGCCAACCACAGTAGTTGAAATGGATTGCCTTCCACTTATCTAAAATTCCATGTATGAACATGAAATGCTCATGAGAAGGAGAAAGAGAGTTTTAGAAATAAATAGGAGTCGTGGTCATAACCCTCGGCGTGAATGAAGGAAAATGTACAAAAAAAACTTACTTGTGACCACCAAACTGCGCCTTAAACGCGTCATCGTTGAAGCCAGGTGGTGGAAACTTCAGCAACTCACGCATTTCAGGCGATGAGTTCCAGCGGTTCAAGCACTTCACCTTTGCCACTGGCTCCATAGCGCATGTAGCCAACATAGCGAGCCTCTCGAGCTTCATTTCTGGACTGAGTTCAAACATTTCGTAATGTTTTTTGATTGCACCGAGGAAATCATCACTGAGCCTGTAATCAGCTACGGGCAGCTCCCTCTTTAACTCCAAAATCGTGCCCGCTTTGCACACCTGCACTGCCTCATTGATGTACTGCCTCACACTGTTTGCTGTCTAGTGTGATTTATCGGGAAAAGTTTGGTAGAAACACATCGATGCCTATGTCGACGCTTCGGCAATATCAGACTGCAAAACCAGATGTTTAGGTAAAAATGATTAGTATGAAGAATAAAAATTGAAAGAAAAGGCTACATTGAAAGGATCAATTGAGTTTATTATCATTACCGTGTAATGTGTGGCCTGACACGCAATGAGGATTTCTTCGTACATGCCCCGACGTTGAGCTTTAACGAGATCAAGTAGATTTTGCTTAGTGGTATTGTAGACATGGTCACACCTACTTAAAGATTCAAGAAGTGGTTTAACCAACATCCAACTTAAAAAGAAAATGTTGTGACTCAACGGTAGTATTATACTTGATTGCAATCTTCTTGAAATATCCAAAATGTGTACTCCATTCTATAGATGACCGGTGTGTTCCAGCAATAAAATTCCCTCTATCTTATGGTTTTGCAACTTATATGATCATTTGAGAAATACATGAATCTATTTATGTATCTGTTTATGGAAAGATTCTTAAATTCCAATTCAAAGCGTAACTGAAATCCATGGTTATAGGCCCAATTTCCACGGTTTTAGGATAACTTTACTGAAATGATTTTTATCTTTTCTAAAATTAGCAAGTGTAATTACTTTTTTCCCCCTCTTTAATGCTTATAAATAGTATATTCCACGGCCATAGGCCTCATCTTTTTTTAAAATTCAAGTACTTTTTATCTTTTCTTTTTAGATTTTCCGCTCACTGCTCGTAATTTTCCGCTCACCGCTCGTGATTTTCTGCTCACCGCTCGCAAAATAGCATTCCTGAGTTTTGTAGTGTGCATTCTAGGAGGTGAGAAATGAGGACAATATTAGTTCCACTTCTTTAACCTATAACAAAGTCCTAGGTGTCTTGAGACAATGCATACTAAAATATAATACTTTAGCAAGACAATGAACAAGTAAATTAAAAAAAACAACTCCCATGTAAGAATTCACCAAAATTGGAAGACATAAAGACAACAACCAAATCAAAATTACACATGCCACATACGCTCATATGGACTAACATACTCATAAAAATAATGGAAATGGTTGCACAACTTACAAAATAATCATATCATTTATGATTGAATTTCTTTATTGAATTCAACCCCTAATTGCCCAACCATGAATATTTTGCATAATGTATAGAAGCAAATTATGTTTTCTCATCCGTCATCCACTTTATGCAGCATGAATTTTTTACTAAATTTTCTATGGGAAGTTAGCTTCATGTGCATGTGATCTAATTAGAAAGTTGATGATTTGTGAAACTTTTATGACTCATTTTAAATTGCAGTTTTCCACCAAAAATTTCAAATATTTTAGTATAAAAGTGCTCTTGAAAAAGTCAACATAAAAATCAAGCAACCAAATAGTCTCCAAAAATCACTACACTTGAAGTATTATATTTCAACCCATCACAACAATTTTCATCCACAAATTGTCAATAATTTATTCGTAATCAAATTACAAAATATATTTGAATTTTAGGTTTCAAATTTTATAGAAAAATATTGGTGATATAAATTGCAAATCTAATTGTATAGATAGAATCCAAAATTCATAATCTACAAATTTTATTTTTACATCAAGTTCAAAACATCCCTCTTAGTTGCATTTTATATTGTATCTTTGCAAAACTACCCAATTTGGGCAAGGGTGAGGACGTTCAGAGGTTAATGTATTTCAGTTTCCAAAATTTTGGCAGATTTTGGACACTGACTTCTAAGTATTCACAAACACAGACCCAACTTTACAATTAAATTCATACTGCATTTACAAAATGGTAACTATGTAAAAGTCCCGAGTCCATAAGCAAAAACTACTTATACTGTAAATTTCAAGTGCTCAACCAAATCACCCCAATAAGTAGGGATTTTAGCACATCCACACATAGAGATTTCAAGAGCAAGGCAAACTAATCAGAAGAACATAATGAAAAAAACGCAATGTTTAGTCTGCCAAATATTCTTTAGATGAGTAGTAAACACCCCAGGTACGCAACTCTTGTATTATATGGCCCTGATTATAATCACTTATAGTGCATTTTATTCCAATCTCGAGTGATATAATTTGTTATAATGTAGAAAACTCTTGTAGCCCTTCTAACAAAGAATCCAAAAATGTTATTATGTATAGGAAATGAATATTCCTTGAGGCATAAATTTGCATTAAAAAAATAATTATATATGTTTTTTTAATACATGCAGTATAGGCCAAACTATCCAACTTTCTGGGCTTTATAATAAAATTATAATATTTTTTTATTATAAATAAAACATTTCCAATGACTTTTAATTTTAATTGGAGGAAACTACTCGTGTGAATCTTTTAAAATTACACATACTTAGGCAACTTCCTAGTCTAACTATTGGGATAGAAGACTATTGATTTGTGTTAGGATACGGTTGAAGTATGTGCTTTTTAAACCATACGTATATGTGTTTAAAAATAGGTGCTTCAATTCATTATATATGTTGTGGAGTTTTGTTTATTAATAAAAAACTTTTTCTACATCTCATTTTATTTAATTTAGTCTTCACCCAACTTTTGGTCCTTTTGATTTTGTATAATTTGATATAATTTTTTATAATTTGATATAA
Organism: Pohlia nutans; assembly: GCA_022496805.1. Lineage (NCBI taxonomy): Eukaryota > Viridiplantae > Streptophyta > Bryopsida > Bryales > Mniaceae > Pohlia > Pohlia nutans. Next base: position 14,554,865 of record CM040095.1, on the reverse strand, counting down.
TCCTCCCTAAGTATATAATGCTGCGCATCATTTTTAGAATTCACTAAGTACCCCATCTGGAATATATGGTGACAAAATCTAATTAAAAATCTAGAACTTACACACTATATGTCTAAAAGCCACGAAACAACTTCGGTTCACCCCTTCTTATCGAGAGCTTTTGGACAATATTAAAAACAGAGCACGGGGGTTTGACTCCTTGGGGGGGGGTTGTATATGATATGTGATCAAGGGGTATTATTTTTGGGGGTATTTTGATGGCCTGGACTAATTAAATGGACCGTTCCATTACCTAATTTTCTAATTCTTCATGTTTCTGGGTCCATATAATTACTTACAATTTCTAAAGGGGAGTAATATTTCAAACCCTTAATTTATTTTAACAAAATAAAGTAAATTAGGAAAGTGAATTTTGAAGATTAAAGACAAAAATCTTTCACACATCATACAAACAAAATACAAACGCCCCATGAACATACAATTAAAATACCAACGCCTCATGAACATACAAACAAAACACAAACAACTAGTTATTGAACATCGTCATACAAACAAAACACTAACAACACTAACAGTCAATCATTGAACATGACCCATAAGCATTGTGGCGCAGTCTGCAAGAACAGTAGCCAACAAAACAAAAACCCAGCTCTACATTGTTGAATAATATTTGAAAATGGGGCCAACTGAACTGTACATAATGAAGACCCATAAACAAACACATGCATGCAAAACTAAGAGAATCATTCGAAAGAAAAATAATTGCATTACGTTGTGTATTTATAAATATAATGTAATTACAGTTTTCACACAACACCCGATTCTTACATCAAGATAGCCCTATCTAAGAGTTGATACATCCTCAAAACCTACACAAACCGTTAAGTTACCTTAGGAATCGTATGCACCAAAACTAAAAACTACTAGAAATAAGATATCAAAACTAAATTAACCCTTAAACGTCTGAACGTGCCACTATGGCCAATACAGAGTGTTTTTCCCGTATTTGAGGCACCCGGCGTCTCTGGTCGTCTCAGTGGTCGAAATGAACTTTGTATTTTTCAATTTCTTTGTCCAACGAGCTATGGCACTGGTTGAATGGAAACACCAGCTGGCCGTTGTGTCAACAAATACGAGGAATGAGATACGGCGTAGGTTTCTACGGTGCTCGTGCGAACCCGAAGGATGTCCGGGTCACGGAATGTACACGTCGACAAAGCCGTTGGTAAGGTTTAAGCGGGATTGGTGTGATTTTGGCGGGATCAGGAGGCCTGAGCCTCAGAGAGAGTGGTGACTGGTGAGTGCAGCCTCGCTATTGCAACGATGCTTTCGTACGGGCAGGTGACAGTTTTCTCACAACAATCATACACAAGAGTTTTGTCGATATAGTCTCCTCTTCTGACTCAAAGCCTCGGTACACAAGTTACGTATTCATGATCGAGAGAGCTAGAACGTGAACAGTATGAAATTCATGTATAGTGCTAGCTTTGGCATGCAATCCCTTGAATCGATAGATCTCTTTGAGCCCATTTGCAAGTTCAGGAATCGAACGCAGCTCAATTCTAGCTTCCTGATCCGATCCTTTCTTTCTAGCAAGCCCAAGTTGTGGTTACGACAGATCAATGTACTTCGCTGGGTTCTACTCTATCATGCGGCAGATGGTCTGCAAGCGCGGGAACGGACCCGGATTCCCTGCCACCGCATCTCGTACGCTAGCTCCTTGCCTATTGAGGTAATTGATGCAACGTAGTATTGCTAGAAGCCAAAGACGTACGGGTGCTAAATAATGGTGTGTGGGAGGAGGGGTTAGGCATGGGCTGATCTCTAGAGTGTCCTTGTGATGAGTTATCCCATATGGTTTGTCCATGGTGACCTCCTAGTGTACACTACTTAAGGTGGAAGGCCTTTGAGTAAAGATTATCTCTTTCTACGCATTCCTTGTGTTTGTGTGTGTGCCTTGTGCAATCTTCTCTACCTTCAATAGGTTATGGGCCCACTCATGTGTGTTTCATGAGTATTAGATTGCATTTGTGCAAGTATTTTGAGGTCGGTGCGCAACGGGCGGTTTTGGAGCATTGTTGGAGGTTTTGGAGCTTGTTGAAGCGTTGGTGTTTCTTGGAGGTGTGCATGGGCTGAAGTTACATGTTGGAGCACTCTCTTTGGTCAATTTCTTCCCTTGATCTCCTTCTTTTCTTTCTTCTATCTCTTCGTTGCGAGTGGAACTTCGTTTGGTTCAATTGTGAGCATTTGAGTAAATGCAAGTGATTTGTGAGGTGTGAAGGCTCTCGTGGAGGGTCTACCATCTGATCCTAGTGATTAGGCACTTGCTTTGAGGTGTTGCATGTGTTTCATGCTCTTGGGGTGCTCAAATTTTCATTTGGAGCTAGTTTGTGCACAAAGGTGCGGTTTTGAGCAATTTCAATGCGATTGGGGTTTTGAGGGACTTGTGTGAGTTCATGTGCATTGAGTGAGTGCTCTTGAAGGACACAAAGGTGTCATTGACGTGCATTGAGTGTTTGGGGACACTAAGGCGTCGTATTGAAGCATTTGGAGTTGTTTTGAGCTCCATTGAGTGATTTGAGGGGTTTTGGTGAGCCTCTTTGCATTTTTGGGTGAGGGTTCTCACATTTGAGTGTTGGGAGGCGTGTGTGGAGCACAAAAGTGCTGATCTAGTGTTTGGGGTTGTTTTAAACCCATTGGGTGCACAAAGGTGCAATATCAAAGCAAAAAATCACAAAAACAAAGTTGTGTGTTTGAGTTTGAGGTTTCATTTGTGTGGGGAGGCATACGTAAGTGAGGATCATGGCATCTTTTGAGGGTGAGGGTCCCAAGGTCGTGGACAAGTTCGATGGGGTGAATTTCCACTTGTGGAAGTTCAAAATGGAGATGGTGATGGCCGAGAAGGAGTTGTGGGAGATTGTCGAGGGTAGTGAGGAACCTCCTTTCTCTTCTACGGATCCTAGGATCATGCAAGCGTACACGAGGAGGGAGAAGAAGGCATTTGCCATTTTGGCACTCAACCTCGCGGATTCGCAACTTGCGCACATTCGTTCGTGCAAGACACCCGCGGAAGCATGGTCCAAGCTTTGCAACATTCACGAAGCGAAAACATTGGCCAACATTTTGTTTTTGAGGCGCAAGTTCTTCACCATCAAGATGGGCGAAGAAGATGACATGTTGGCGCACATCAACAAGGTCAAAGCTCTCGCGGATCAACTCAACGGTTGCGACGTGTCGGTTACGGATGGTGACATCGTGATGACACTTTTGGAGAGCCTTCCATCATCATACGAGTACCTCATCGTGGCGATGGAGTCAAGACCCATTACGGAGCTCACATTGGACTATGTGACCTCACGGTTGTTGCACGAGCTTTCGCGGCGAAAGGAGAACGAGTCTCGAGAAGATGGAGCGGCACTCGTGGCGAAGCAATCCAAGAATGGAGGCGGTGGGAGCTCAAGCGACAAGGTGTGCTTCTATTGTGGTAAGAAGGGCCACATTGCCAAATTTTGCTTCAAACGCAAGAGGGATGAGAAAGGGGAGAGTGCAAACAACACTAAAACTCGTGACGATGATGAGTACGCATTTACGGCTAGATATGAGGCAAACATGAGCGATGGCATCGAGGGTGATGCAAGCATGAGTGATGGTATCGAGGGTGATGCAAGCATGAGTGATTGGATTGAGGTTGGTGATGAGTATGCAAACATGGCAAGCAATGTATCGTGCAATGGTAGTACGAGTGATTGGATTGTTGATTCGGGGGCTACAAGCCACATGTCACCACATAAAACTTGTTTTCATTCGTATGCTCTCATTAATCCAAGGAGAGTGATTTTGGGAGATGATACGGTGCTTGAGGCCGTTGGCAAGGGCCAAATTGTTGTAGACACCGAGGTGAGGGGTCGTGTGAAGACAATCACTATCCAAGATGTCCTCCACGTTCCCAAATTAACGGCAAATTTACTATCGGTGAGGCAATTAGTGGCAAAGCACTTGAGGGTTGAGTTTAGTGATAAGGGGTGTTATGTGTTGTCACCGAGTCGAGATGAGGTGGCCATCATTGAAGAACACGAGGGCTTGTACCACATCAAGTTCTCCAAGGTGCATTCGAAGGAATCGGCGGCGTTGGCGCATTCAAACTTGAAGGACGACAAGTTGGCGTTGTGGCATCGTCGACTTGGCCATTTGAACATCAAGAGTGTGAAGACACTACGCGGCATGGTAAGCGGTATGGACCTTCATCAATTGAAAGTGGATGCTTCTACATTCACGTGTGAAGGTTGCATTGAAGGCAAGCAACAACGGTTGCCATTTGCGGGTGAAGGGGCGACACGGGCCACAAAAGTTTTGGAGATCGTGCATTCGGATGTGTGTGGCCCCATGAAGACCACATCGATGGGAGGTTGCAAGTACTTTGTGACCTTCATCGATGATTTTTCAAGGAAGATATGGCTCTACCCTATCAAAGCCAAGAGTGAGTGCTTTGAGAAGTTCAAGGAGTTCAAGACATTGGTGGAGAACCAATCCGAGTTGAAGATCAAGGTGTTTCGGTCGGACAATGGCGGCGAGTACATGTCCAAGAAATTTGACGAGCTTTTGAAGAATGAAGGCATCGCACACCAAACTTCGGCCCCGTACACGCCTCAACAAAATGGAGTTGCGGAGCGCGCAAATCGCACCATTGTAGAGATGGCGAGGAGCATGTTGCACGCTCAAAACTTGAAGTTGGACCTTTGGGCGGAAGCGGTGGTGAATGCGGTATACACACGCAATCGGTGTCCAACAAGCGCGGTTGAAGGCATGACGCCAGAGCAAGCGTGGAGTGGGAGGCAACCATGTGTTGCACACATGCGCATCTTCGGATGCATTGCATATGCGAAGGTTTCTGACGAACAGAGGACGAAACTCGAGGCTAAGGCCTTGAAATGTGTGTTTCTTGGGTATTGTGAAGGTACCAAGGCGTATAGACTCATGTCGGTGGACACGAGGAAGATCATTCGGTCACGTGATGTGACATTTTGTGAGGAGTCTACGATGGAGGCTCCTTTGGAGGTTGGTCCAAGTGGGAGTAGTGGAGACGTTTTGGTGGACACACCCTCCAAGTCTCCTAGTGTTGTTGATGTAGGTGATGATGACGGTGATGACGAAGCTGGCGACACGGAGGTTGTTGAAGCGCCATCGAGCTCAAAGGCCAAGAATGGCGCAAAGGGCACGCAAGAGGAGCAAGTTTCTTCAAGCGAGCGGCGGTACCCCGAGAGATCGCGCAAGCCACCTGGAGAATGGTGGAAGAATCACATCTTCCCTCAAGTGAAGGACGAGCATGCGAATGTGGCATTATCGGATGGTCCATTGACCATTCGAGAAGCCATGCAAGGTGAGGATGCGGTCAAGTGGGAGCGCGCCATGCAAGAGGAGTACGACTCTCTAATTGCTAACGGTACGTGGCAATTAACTCCCATTCCAAAGGATCGCAACCCCATTGGTTGCAAATGGGTGTTTCGGACAAAGAGGGATGTTTCGGGTATTGTTGTGCGTCACAAGGCAAGATTAGTAGCCAAGGGGTTCGCGCAAGTGCATGGGGTGGACTTTCACGAGACATTTGCTCCCGTGGCCAAGTTCACCACCATTCGATGCATTCTTGCCATTGGAGCGGCCTTGGACTTGGAGATGCATCAAATGGATGTGAAGACCGCATTTTTGAATGGCGATTTGGAGGAGGATATCTACATGGTGCAACCTGAGGGGTTTGTGCAACAAGGTAATGAGCACCTTGTTTGTAAGTTGCAAAAATCATTGTATGGGTTGAAACAATCTCCAAGAGCGTGGTACCAAAAGATTGACACGTTCTTGGTTGCACACGGGTTTACTAGGAGCATTGCGGATCATAGTCTCTACTTCATGCAAGAGGGGCAACATGTGGTGATTGTGATCATATATGTTGATGATTTGATCATTCTTGCAAGCCTCATGAGTTTAATGAATGCATTAAAAGGCATGCTTGAGAGAGAGTACGAGATGAGTGATCTTGGAGAATTGCACTTTTGTCTTGGTGTTGAGTTTGTGCGAGACAGGGCTACACGCACTATCACCATGAGTCAAGGCAAGTATGTGATGGACGTGCTCAAGAGATTCGGGATGGAGGATTGTAAGCCCGTGGCAACACCATTGGATGCAAACTCCAAGCTCGTCAAGCTTTCGGAGGAGGAGTATGCGATGGAGGCTAAATCGATGGCGGAGGTGCCATACAAGCAAGCGGTGGGGTCATTGATGTATGCGATGATTGCGACACGGCCCGACCTTGCGTATCCAATTAGCGTGGTGAGTCAACACATGGCGAGACCGGGCTCGATGCATTGGATGACGGTCAAGAGGATCATGCGTTATTTGAGGGGAACAAGCGATGTGAAGTTGTGTCTTGGAGGCAAAGACATTGTGTTGAGCGGCTATTGTGACGCGGACTACGCGGGAGACACGAGCGATCGAAGATCGACAACGGGCTACATGTTCAAGGTCGGATCGGGAGCGGTGTCGTGGAATAGCAAGCGGCAACAAACCACGGCGACATCAACGGTGGAGGCCGAGTACATGGCTACGAGCCATGCCACGAAGGAGGCCATTTGGTTGAGGCAACTAATGGTGGATGTGGGTTGCACACAAGGTGAGGCTACAACGATTATGTGTGACAACCAAGGGTGCATTTCACTTGCAAAGAACCCTACACATCATTCACGCACGAAGCACATTGATGTGCAATACCACTTCATTCGGGAGAAGTTGGAATTGGGAGTTATACATTTGGAGTATTGCCCAACGGAGCACATGGTGGCGGATGTGCTCACAAAGGGTCTTTGTAGAGACCGACACCAACGATTAGTAATAGCATTTGGACTTAGAGGCTTTGGCTCTACGCAAAGTGGGAGTATTGAGGTAATTGATGCAACGTAGTATTGCTAGAAGCCAAAGACGTACGGGTGCTAAATAATGGTGTGTGGGAGGAGGGGTTAGGCATGGGCTGATCTCTAGAGTGTCCTTGTGATGAGTTATCCCATATGGTTTGTCCATGGTGACCTCCTAGTGTACACTACTTAAGGTGGAAGGCCTTTGAGTAAAGATTATCTCTTTCTACGCATTCCTTGTGTTTGTGTGTGTGCCTTGTGCAATCTTCTCTACCTTCAATATTGCCATCACACCGCCATTGAGTCACGCCACGTGGCGCCAATCCACCGCAAGTACTTTTGACTCAGGTGGTGTCAGCAATCCTGGCCCGTGTTCGTGCAGCGTATACTCGCCTCACCCACTAGACTTCCGGGTCACCCACCGCTATGGTATACGATCATAAAAAGCACAAGATTCAGCATTGTCCACACTGATTTGTGTGACTTGCATTTTTCCCCGGACGAGCTCAGCAATCCACGCAATTGCACCGCTCCGATCAACATTTACACACCCGTGCAAATATTGAGAAAATAATAACTGCTTGCGCAAGAGTATACACCGCTGCAAATTTGATTCAAATATAATCGCTATCAAATTGCTCCAGTAGATTGTGGCACTAATTTTTCTGTCGATATTTCTGGTGGCGCGGCGTCCATTTCTGTGGTTGGATTCCCGAAGAGTAGCCTTAATCATCGGCAAGTTTTTACACAGCAATTCGTATGCTACTCATACGGTGGTGTAGCTACGGTGCCCGTGGGACGTTCAGGGGTTAAAGCAAAGAGAAGAAGAGGGCAAATATCCCCATGGAATCTTGACATAAACGACTCAATCACGCATTGAGGGGGAGACCCACACAAGTTCCATGTTCAGCCAATCTACTCCCTTGGATATGGATGCCTCAGTACTCCAACCAGATTGAAGTTTTCCTCGCAGCGCATCCAGCTCAACATCTGACAAGTCCGACAGGGGTGCCGTGCGGAGACGATTGGGCATAGGGGTTGAAAGCTCCCACGATTTGGACAGCAACATGACGTTGCGGTCAAATCTGTCAACAACAAAATCATCAGCAGACATTTGATGGGGCTGATTCTCCCGAAGAAGGTCAAATTCCGCCAAACGCAACGCCGCATATTCCGTTCGGGGTGTCACCAGATCTCTCCATTCTTTGTTGGTTGCTGCTGCAGAGGGGATGGATCGCAGTTTTGTGGCGCGATTCACACCAACATTCTCCCACGGATCTTCAAATGCCCCAAAATGCTGCGCCAACACCGGAACAAGATGGCCGAAAAGGATCACCTCAACGGAATTTGAGATGAGCTCCTCGAATGCAGTCAAGTCCTTGAATTCCTCCCCACCTCCGTGCTTGGATTCCTCCCCACCTGCATGCTGCTTGGCCGCCATTGTTGCGCACCCAACAAAAATCCTAAACAGTCTAAAGTGAGAAAAGAGGCATAGGTGAGAAGAGAGGCAGAGGAATGCAGACATGTAGTGTCACAAAACAAAACTAAGGGCTAATGCAGCATCAATCACTAGAAAACAACGGGTAGGATTCAAGCACAACAGAAGATGGTAGAGGAAGAAAACAGTCCATAGATCTCATGTAACATACAAAGAAATACACCATGGATCACAAAAATTCATAACTAACATAGTATCGTAGAACGATGTTGGCGGACAAGATGATTTGAGAATCTCAATGTAGCATAAAAAAACACACACAAACATACCGTAAGTCACAAAAATCTAGAACTTACATACCGTAAATCTAAAAGTCATGAAACAGCTTTGGTGCACCCCTTCTCGTCAAGAGCTTTTTAACAATACCAAGAGCAATGTTGGCGGAGAGACAATTAAAAGATCTCAACATAGCATACAAAAAAACACACAAGCAAACATACGGTAGGTTTAAAAGTCACGAAACAACATTAGTGCACCCCTTCTCGTCGAGAGCTTTTCAACAACCCAAAAGTGATGTTGGTAGAGAGACGATTGTCGTAGCATGTGATACCGGATACTCCCCTAGAGCGCACTTTTTTGTATTAAGAACGCTCGTAGAGGTGATTTCCGGGTTATCGTTTCGCGGAGACTTTGTGAAGTAGGAGGCTACCGGAGATTAGTCCGGACTGGTGGTTTTCTCTCCTTATATCACCAGCTAACTTCCTCTTTCCGTACTAAACCGGACCTTCTCCTACTGACTGATCCGGTTGTGGCTAGATCCGGTTCCCTTCTGGATTGGAAGTTTATCCAACCCTACTCTGCCCGGTCTATCCTAACACTTAGCCCGGTTTGTTTTAGCCTCTGTTTTCTGTCATAGGATTCTCCATTTGCATTTAGTGGTGTTGGATTTAAAGACACACCCTTCCCTACTGATTTTAGTGATGGGAACTTCACTACTTTCCGGTTACACTATCTTAACTCCCTGATCCAGGTACTTTCCGTACTGCACTTCAACTGCAGATTTCTCCCAAACCCACAGCCGGTCACACAAGCGCAACCCGGTTTCCTCTTTCTCTCAAAATACTACAACGACTTGCTAACCGGGGTGGACACTATCTGGGGTGTCCGGAATCGGTTGGATTTCTAACGGTCTATTTTACTTTGGCGATTCCGTATCCCTCTACTACACGGTCTATCCAGGTGCTGGATCCTCTACTGGACTACCCGTCTAGGAGTCCTAAGAGGACCGGAGTAACCCCTCCTATCCACTCAGCCACTAACCCGGATTATCCCCTGCAACCGGGCATGGAAAACCCCACATTCAAACGACCTCTAAATCATCCAAAGCCTATATCCGATCTCTTAACTGAATCTACTCCAGAACCCGGTTAGTCCTTCCGGCTACCAAGGGACTAATTGGACCACTGTATCATGCAACAACCCACACACACCCACACACATACACACCTTGTGGAAAAAGTATGTCTATGATCATTTACAAGAAACAGTGGTACACAAAAAGACACAAGGAATGAAGAACATTCCTTGATAAGTAGCAAGCCCCAAACGCCCGGATCCGGGAAACCCTCAGATCCTACAAACCTGGGATTTGGAAATCAAGGGAGCTCTCCCCATGGTACAGTTCCTATCCTAAAACAGACTCTAGCATTTGAATCCTAAAAAGTCTTTTCACAAAAAGATCTAACCTACCTACTCAAAAGCTTTCCTACTTAACCGGATCCACCTGATCCGGATCCTAACTACCCAGCGAATCTTCCGAGCCGCTATTCCCCTGTCTCTTCCTCTCCGTCCTCTTTTTGCTGCTCTTCTTACTGCTGCGCCTGATCTCCTGCCTCTGGCGCCTGTTCCGGAACACCTAGTTCGCTCACTTGCTCACCGCGTTCCCCGTGCTTTTCGCCTTCCGATTCGCATCCTTGCGCACTGTTCAATTGACCGTCCGGGTTACCTCCTGGTCCACCCTCAGGTCCTTCCTCCTCACCCGGTTGGATACTTGCCTCCACTATCTCCTCCTTCTGGTTCAGGAACCCGGCTAAGCTCGCCTCACCTTGGTTCACTGCTTGAACCGGCTCCACATTCTCCACTGACCGGGAGGTCTGTTCCAAAGTAGAGCTTTCGGCTCCCATCATCAGATCCAACTCTCATGCCTGGGGCGCATCTACGGATAACCGGAAGGTCTCCAGTAGCTTGCTGCCGGACAGAGGAACTCTCCCTCCTCGGTGGCTAGTTTCTCCCACTTCCGGTTGGGGTACGGGTGGGCACCTTGCGAGTACCTCCGCCACCAGTGCCCAAAACCCCACCAAAGTCTCCTCCACCTTGGCAGCGTACTCCTTCACAATATTCTTCACCCGCGCTGCCCCTTCTACCCCTGGTTGGGTCACCTTCTCATCGTACAGCCTCACCTTGGACTGTACTTCTCCATCCGGTTGGAACAACCGGGTCAGCAGCTTCAGGCTGGTCTGATCGTGCTGCTCCATCTTCCGGATGGTCTCCCTCAGCCGGTCGAGCTTCGTCTTCTGGTCCAGCATGAGTAAGGTCGCCTTGGCCGTCTCCTTGCGAGTCCGGTCCACCTCACGTCTGAGCTTCTGGACCCTTTCAGGATACTCTTCCACCTTCTTGCTCTTGAGGACGTTCCCGACTCCCCTCATTGCTGTGTATAGTGGTGTGTACCTTTCTTCCACCATTTCCATGGCTGTCCGGATTGGGAAGAGAAGAACATTCGCCGGTTCTGCAAGGACCGACGTGCTCGCCTGTACCGCATATGCTGGCTCTGCTCCATGGACTGGCTCTTCCTCCTAGGTTTCCTCCTCTTCGGATTCGTCCTCCTCAGATTCCTCCTCGTCCTCATCCGGTTCCGACTTCCTCTGCCGCTTTGCTTTCTTTTTCACATTCTTCTTGCGGCTGCTTGGACCGGCATCCTCGGTAGGACGGACACCTTGGCCGTTCACGGGGGCGGTCTTTATCCGGTTCTTGGCCTTCTTCCGGGGTGGAGTGAGGACTTCTTGAATGTCATCGTCGTCTCCCTCTTCCTCACTCCGGACGACCTGCTTCCTCTTCTGCTGGTGCTGTCCCCGGGTGCGCGCTCAGGAGGAACCACCCCTATCCGGTTCACCTCCTGCCAGATCCTCCCTTCTCTTCCGTCTCTCTTCCGGCCGAGTGCTTGCACCACCCGGTTGGCCTCCTTCCGGGTCTTCTCGTCTTTTCCGGCGCTCCTCCGGCTGAGTGCTCGCACCACCCGGTTCTCCTCGTCTCGGGTCCTCCCGTTTTTTCCGGCGTTCCTCCAGTTGAGTGCCTCTTGCACCACCCGGTTGGGACGCCTCCGGCTTGTCCGGTTCGCTCCGGTCGCCCTGCTCGCCCTCGTCATCTTCTTCGTCCTCGTTCACGCCTTTGTCCAGTTTCCTCCTCTGTTCCGGGCGAGCCGCGCGCACGCTGGCAGGGCTCCGGTCTACTAAAACCGGCTGCTTTTCCAACCCTCACCTTCTCCCTATCCGTGAGGCATCCGTGTTTGGCATACAAATGGTAAAGAAAAGGAGCAATGGGACAACCCTTCGTACCTCCAATTTTTGAAGCATCCCGGTTGACCAACTCCTGGACCACGATGCCCCATCCAACCGTCTTCTTATAGTGCAGCGCGGAATAGATGCCCTTCGCCAATTTGATCGTGATGGTTGTGGGTTTATCCGGTCTAAAAATGGGCACCAAAAACTGGAGAAGTCACTTCTCCCGGGGAGTCTTGCAATGCTCTACCTTGAACCTGTCCTTCTCCGAGAGCCGGGTGAACCGGTCTTTCACCCAATCCGAGTCTCTTTTTCCGCCTGCCTCGAGCCCTGAGGTACTGTCCGGAAACTGGTAGGTCGCGCGCTAATGCTCCCGGTCCAGTTCTTGTACTTCCCCTGGATGTAGCTCGTCCGGAAAGCTGGCTCCACGGGCCCTCCCACTATCTCCTCCAGTATTTCGGTGTCCTGGATGTCCCAGGTCTGGTAGAGGAGTTCCTTGCACCCCATGGTCGCGAGATCCGTGCGCAGCATTTCAAAATCGCCCGGGTGCTGTGGGACAACCAGAACCACTTTCTTCTCCGCGATTTTGAACCCTGTAGAACTCTCTCCTCTCCGTGCCATATCTACAAACTCCGGACGCACTCTTCTTCTCCTCTGCAAACAACGCCTAAGTTTCTGGCGCCCTCTCTCCTCTATCTCCGGTCACGCACTATCAATCCTAATGCTATCCGGAAAGACAAAACTCTGCTGGCGAGGAGGGCTGGAAGAGCTAGGAGAAAATGAATAGTGAGTCGCCCAGTTTAGGGCGGCCCATTTTAAGGCGCGGCTCATAGCCGGGTCCGTCAGAGACCCGTCCCCCTCTATCCGGTCGCCCATCCGGTTGCCTACCGGAATACGCTGCCAATCCGGTCCTGCAGTAATCCCTCTAGGGTGCGCGCGAGCGCCACTCTCTCTCCAAATAAATAAATAGGCCATTATGGCCACTACTTCTCCTATTTATGGCGGCTGGGCTATTCCTAGTTGCCCTAAAAAACCCTAACTGCCCGCTTTTGAGAAAACGAGGTTTGACAACGATTAAAAGATCTCAATGTAGTATACAAAAAAACACACAAGCAAACATACCGTAGGTCTAAAAGTCACAAATTAAACAGCTTTCAATTGGTGCACCCCTTCTTATCAAGAGCTTTTCAACAATACCAAGAGCAATGTTGGCGGAGAGACGATTAAGAGATCTCAACGTAGTATACAAAAAAACACACAAGCAAACATACCGTAGGTCTAAAAGTCACGAAACAACTTTCAATTGGTGCACCCCTTCTGCTCAAGAGCTTTTCAACAATACCAAGAGCAATGTTGGTGGAGAGAGGATTAAGAGATCTCAACGTAGTATACAAAAAAACACATAAGCAAACATACTTATATACCGTACTAGGTCTAAAAGTCACGAAACAGCTTTCAATTGGTGCACCCCTTCTCGTCGAGAGCTTTTCAACAAATCCAAAAGCGATGTTGGCGGAGAGACAATTAAGAGATGTCAATGTAGTATACAAAAACGCACAAGCAAACATATCGTAGGTCTAAAAGTCACGAAACAACTTTCAATTGGTGCACTCCTTCTCGTCGAGAGCTTTTCAACAAATTTGAAAGCAATGTTGGCCTAGAAACGATTGAGAGATTTCAACGTCGTATACAAAAAAACACACAAGCAAACATATCGTAAGTTTAAAAGGCACGAAACAACTTTGCTGCACTCCTTCTCGTCCAGAGTTTTTCAACAAACCCAAAAGCGATGTTGGCGACTTGGCGCCCGGGACTCGCGGACAATCGAAGAGATCTGGAGATAACACGCAAAATAGAACAAACAAACAAACTACCTTCTTTAACGTATAGATGGGATATCATTAACTAATGCCTATTCTTATGGAATATCATCATTGCCAAGGTTTTTTTTCCCTTCACCTTTTTTGTCTTGATTAAGTCCAAAGGTACAAAGTTTAGGCTATTAAGCTTCTTATCCCTTCAATTTTTAGGCACAATAATGATTTGTTATGGTTCCAAGAGTCACTATGTCTTTCATCCCTTTCTATCATACACCTACTAGTTTCTTCCAAGAATCACTATGTCTTTCATCCCTATCTATCAGACACCTACTAGTTTCCTCAGCGTGTTTTTAACAAGGCTTGATTTTGCTCACCACGGACTTTCACCATATCTTTTGCGGAATCCCTCTTATTCAACATGGACTTTCACTATGTCTCTTGCAAGGTCCGGGCATCCGTTTCAAAAGGATATGACACCTAGTGCAATGACATCCTACTCTACAATAAAATTTTGACATTTCTTTATTCATTATTCCTTCATCTTTTAGATTTAAACTCATCCTATTTTAAGTTCTTTTCGTCAACCATTTTACCCAGGGAGTGCACTCTTCAAGCTCTGTAATTATACACGTGCGTGCACAACAAGGGTATTATTTAGAACAAGCATGTACAAAATGTATGTATCGGAGACATAATTATTTTAATCGAGCGGAAAGTAGATATACATCGGGCTTGGAGTTTAATTCCTCAGTTTTAGCCCATGTGTACATAAGGAAATGTATTTTGAGGCTATGAGATTTGTACATATATTGCTTAATTTTAGCCAAACGAAAAATGTATACAGGGGGTTTTTAATTAGGGGGATGCACGCACGTGATTCCTGGCTTTATTGAATAGTGCTTTATTGAATAGTGCACTCCCTGAGCCATTTTATTTGGTACCCTAAATTTTTAATAAATTTTTAAGTATTATTAGAGGAATATATTATATATAAGTGGATTTTTTTAATTTTTGTAATTTTTGGGTACATTCAAAAAACTTGGGGGGTAAACTTAGTGTGTGTGCTCCACATGTGCGTTCATGATGACCCCTCAAAATACCTATGTTTACAATTTTTAAAGTGTAAATGAAAACATATACATAAATATTACAATTATTAAAATTAGATAAAGATATGTATACATAGAAAAAAAATCAACATAATAAATCTATAGCATAAGTATACAACAATTTTTTCAAGTTAAATAAAGCCCGTTATTATTGTATAATACTTTCATTTTTTAATTTATAGCAAGTAGAACCCCTTCTCCGATTACCTATGACAAAGAACAACTAAGTTAGGTTGTAAGTTAAAATGAGATTTGGTCCAAGTAACAACGGTTTCAAACCTAAACACTTCTAACACACATGAATGAAGGTTCTTGACGTTTAGAATGAACTTTAGAATGTATTTCCTAATCTCATCCATTTCGATTCATCATTCATACTTAAAACATTAATGTTTCCAAGTAAACCCTTATCCTACAAGTACATATTCCCTACATTCATAAATACCTATATGTATATTTATTTCTCAATGAAAAATAATATGTCTAATGTATGTATAATTTGTACATTGATGTCCTAATCATTACCCGTTTTGTGCACTCACATGTTCAAGGGTGTACAGACTGTATTAAACACGTACGAGTATCATGAATGTACAAAAGGAGTATTAATTTGAACATTGCCGTTCTACATATACATACAATAGACATATTTACTAGAGTTGAAAATATTTATGTATGTTTGCATTAAACATATATTTAAGATGGAATAAATCTGTATACAAAGGTTTTTAGACATATAACCCCCGTATACATAGGGTTTTAGAGGGGTCACAAACGCACGTGATTCTCAAACATAATGTAGAGTGCACCGTTCGGGCTCATATAACGTAATGTAAAAATATTGAAATGGCACCCCCGAGTCACAAAAACAAAGAAAAAACAAAGAAAAAAGAAAAACACAATGTTTTTCTCCTAAATAAATCTTAAAAAATATCCTATGTTTTGTCTCAGGTTGTTTCTACATTGCCTTTCGAATAGGATTAACTTTTCATCAGCATTTTTGCCAAAGGTGACTTTTCACAAACCCCTCATAGTTATAGTTTAACAACCAATAGGACTACTACCCGAGGGCATTTTGGTCCATCCCTTCATTTTTAGAAATTGGACACAACCCAAAAGTTTTCATTTCTAAATTAATAATAGAAGATGACTAAACTTCTTTATAAGATCCAATTGTTTCATCCCTTGTTTTTGCAACACAAGATCAAAAGTTACAACCGTGTTTCATTTATGGTTGTCATGGTGTCCGACGGACTAGGTATCCACCTATCCTATTGTGTCCATCCAATGTCAAAATATTCAAGAATATTTGAATAGATTCTTCAATATTCATGCATATTCATATGTCTTATCCTCGGGTATACAACTCTCATATTATATAGCGCTGATTATAATCATTTATAATGTATTTTAGTCCAATCTCAAATGATTATATAATTTGTTTTAATGTAGAAAACTCTTGTAGCCCTTCTATCTAGGAATCCAAAAATGTTATTATGTATAGAAAATGAATATTCCTTGAAGAAAATATTTGCATTAAAAAACTAATTATATGAGTTTCTTTCATATATGCAGCATAAGCCTAACTACCTAACTTTTTGAGCTTTTTAATAAAAATTTATGATTTTTTTATTATAAATAAAACATTGCCAATGACTTTAATTTTAATTGGAGGCAAGTGAACTACTTGTGTAGATCTTTTAAAATTATGCATAGTCAAGTTATTGGTGTAACTATTGGGATAGAAGACTGCCGATTTGTGTTTGGAAACGGTTGAGGTATGTGTTTTCTAAACCATAGGTGTTTAAAAGTAGGTGTTTCAATTCATTATATATATTGTGGAGTTTTGTTTTGTTTTAATAAATATGCAACCCAACTTTTTCTACATCTCATTCTATTTAATTTGGTCTTCACCCAACCTTTTGGTCCTTTTATTTTTGTATAAATTGGTATAATTTTTTACAAAGGTTGTCCTCTAAGCCGTTTTAATGCCAATGCCCCTCGTATAATAAGGGACTTGCGTACCCGGAGTAGAAGTATCCATGACATACTAGGATATGTCATTCTTGATTTCTCAGTCCCTTTGTTAATGCTTTAGTTTATTATAAAAAAATCACCCTTCTTAACCCCTAAAGGAGGTTGTTCCTTTCATACAATACGCATACAAGTAAGAACATTCGCATACATGTGATGTTTACAGTAGCTCAACGTGTCTTATAGAACCAATTGTTTTTGTCAACCTTGTAAGAACTACAAGACATATTTCTGTAAAATTTTAATTTTTTTTCTTGTACAGAAGATGGTGAAAGAATTTCCTATACATTTGTGGTAGTGAGAAATAGTAGAGCACAATGAGGTTGTTGCATGCATTAGGGTTTAAATGTGTCTTTAGAAATTTCCAAACGCTTGAAGTTGGATGAAGTGCTTGGGAATGGCCAAGTGCACATCACTTTTAAGTCCTCTAACCCCTAACTGCCTAAGCGACCATATATGGTCGCTGAAAAATTTCAGAGTTTAAAAAAAGTTCAGTCCACTTTAAACGCCCATAACTTTTGCAAAAATAACAATTTTTGAGCGTAATTTCTTTCACTTGTAGATATTGAAACTGAGCATCTTTTCCAAAAAGAAATTTTGAAATTTTTTTTACCAATTTTCCTCTAAAGCCCTCGAAGTGACAGCATCTCAAATTGTCACAATTTTGAAAATATGCCCGGAATGGAATCTTTAAGTTTTCTACCAAATTAGATTAGTTCTAACATGAATAAGGTAACCACCATATAAAACCAATGTTTTTGATCTATCATACTTGATTCCAAGTCAAAATGACCAAACATGTAGTTTTTATGAATTTTCAAAGACAATTCTTATAAATTTATTATTAAATAATCCATAGCATTTTTCCAAAATTTAACCGTATGGATGTTGTTTTACTGTTGTGTTCTACACATGTTAAAAAATTGAAGCTCATAAAAGTTGAGTAAGATGTACATTATGACACATCTAGCATTTCAAGAAAACCCTTGGGCACTTAGGGGTTAACGAGCTCTGTGAGTAACTGAGTACATTACTTTCATTCATAATATCATCTTGAACTTGAAAATTCATTGGTATACAAATGTTTTCGACAAATTCAGGCACTGAAAGCATAACAATTTAACCCTTTAACGTCCCAGTTCAATACTGTTTTCAAAAATTCGTTATAAAATGTTTGATGAAAGCCAAAAATGGAGTTGATGTACAAAGAAAAGTTGTAAATGTCAATGTGAAGATCACATCTGTACTGTTGGATTTATCATATATTTCTTTATTTTTTTTTATTGATTTTGCAAGGTTTTTTCTTGAAAATCATTGAATTTACAGAATTTAAAAAAAAAATTGTGATGAAATTGGAATAACATGCACTACAATATGGTATGGTTTCTATTATTTGATTCTACTTATTTTGAAAAATCATCTTTAAGGTCTCACTTTTTTGAACTAAGAATGAAACTTGACATAAACCACTTGTGTCGTTTTTCCAAAAATCATAATAACCTATTTTGAAAATCAAAACTGTACAAAGGATAGTAAACTTGCACAAGAATCATGAGAAATTTTGGTGGATGAAAACTGTCCAATTTGGATTGAATTCGAACAGTCAAAATCTGTTGAGCGTCCAAATATTGGACGCAGACGCCTGAAAGGGTTAATATTCTAACAACAATAAGAATTTGGAGATTCAAAATTTTCAAAAACAAATTATTTTGCTGGACAAGTCTACTCAGCATTTTAGACGAAATACTTATGAAAGAAATATATAAATATATATATATAGACACACACAAAAGTATGTATCATGCTAGTGAGCTGACTTGAAGCATCATCACATGATCCAGTGCTTTAGGGGGTACGGCCATCCTCGTAACCCATTTGTGATGGACGCCCTCAGAGCATGCCCAGCAGCATGTGTTTTGGAGGGACCAACGCCAAGATTTGGTGTAGTTCTCTCCATTTGCTTCGAAGTTTGGCCCAGCAACTACTCACCAATGCTAAATAATAGTTTGTGGAGCCAAAGTTTGAGGTTTCCCCGCCATCCAGAGAAGCTTTGGCGCAAGCAAATTCTCACACCAAGCAAACAAAGATGCTCAATCAACAATTAAATAACGAGCTTGAAGACTATTCCCCGGCCCGTGCTTCAAGATCATCAAGTAACTTTATATAAAATCTTCATTTTATAAGTTGCCTTGGTGTTCGCTCCATGAATGCTGCTGGGGTACTTCATGTATTCCATTCCTCCATATTAAAAATGGCCTTCAAATTGATGCTTGGCGGAATTTTTTTCTCTGGAACTGCTGGGCATGCTCTTAGACTCCATTCATCGTCCATGCAACTTCTCCTCTATCAAGTACACTATTCATCCATCAAGTACACTGCTACAACGACTTCTCATTCATTTGGTCACCTGCTACAAATATATTTCGTCCATGAGCTCATTGTGGGTTATGTCGTGTAACTTGCCTCGTCTCCTATGGGGAACTCGGCGGTTACTATACTCAAAGACATTTTAAAATCAATGGTTACATTAGTCGACTCGTCTTAAGGTTCGATTATTAAGACGATAATAGTTGAAACCCGCCACTTTAAGGGCTGTAAACATAAAGTGTTTAGAGCTCTAAACCTGCCACTTTAAGGGCTGTGAATTTATAAGGACACAAAGAGAACTGAGCGTGATTTTTCGCTAGAAGACAAATCCAAGCAAATATCAACATACTTTCAAGCAAAAAATTTGTATGTTTTTAAAATTAGTTATGAATTTCTGAAGTTAAAATGACATGGGTTCTAAAGTGGTGTTCTTCACGATGAGTACATCCAAAAATTCTAAATGTTTATTAGATTCAATAATTCATTCAATTACAAATCACTCGTAACTCCATATATAAAGGTGGATGAAACTAAAAGGCACCCTCTTGGAAGGCTATTGAATGTTATGAAGTGCAAGAATCCAGTTGAATCATATAAAACGCAAAAATTTAATTTTTGTCACACAAGTGAAAAATTGAATCGTATCATTGCAAGAGTAAATTGTACTAGTGCAAGTGGCAATGAAAAAAATAAAAAATAAAACCAGTTTTGAGTAAAGCAAAATGAGGTTTGAAATTTGCTCTAAAATCATGAGTACTGCAAATCCCATAACAAATGCAACATACATCAAAATTGAGGGCTTAACCCTTAAACGTCAAGAGGGCCTGAATGGGGCAGCCCGGAAGGAATCTAAATTTTTTTGGGGAATTTTTTTTTTAATTTTTTAATTTTTTTGGCAAAAACGGCTCTGCAATGCACTGCTGGCTAGCAGTGTAGCAGTGTAGCACTGCGGCATTGCTGAACTTCAGCTGCCCCAACCTCAAAACTTGTTCAATTTGATAACTTTGATTGCTTACCAACGATTCCACAATCTCTCAAATGAGGCAAAAATTTGGAATCTAGATTGCTTTTTCAGTAGCTTTCCAACGCAACAAGTCTTGCTTGATTTGGTTGAGAAATGAAACTTTTTTCTCCAATTATTCCTTTATACCAAGCCCGTGGGGCTTGCTTTGATGTTTAAGGGTTAAGGTGGAAAGTGTTAACCCCTAAAGGACCATAAGGCCACCACATGGCTCTTGTTTTTTTAGTAATTCTAAGTAGGTTTTATGTAGATTATTTTTTGTTATTTAAAAAAAAGAAATTATTCAACATGTATAATGTTCTTCACTAATTCCAGTGATTTAATATTTGGTCTCATTCAAATTATAATTCTCACAATATGATTGTTTAAACGTGTCATTTTAAAACTGTGAATCCTTGGTCCTTTAGGGGTTAAGATCTCAAAGACAAATCTACAGTCCCCCACATATCTATATGGCTTAGGAAAAGACACAAAATCAAGATGTTGAAGAAAAAAAACAAAAGGGTGATGGCCTGATACGGGTACACCCTCCAAAAGACTGTGATTTGTAAGAAATATATTTTTTTGTAAGGAAAAAAAAACTTTGAAAAAATAAAGAAACAAGATGGTGTTATAGACACCATGGCTGCAACTATATACATGGTGTTAAAGAAGGAATTTTTAGCACACATAAAATGAGTTAAACATAAGTCACAGTACTATGTGAGACATGCAAAAGTGGTACCCATATTAGGCCATTCCCCGACCTCACAATCTAAGAATAGGAGATACCCAAATCCCCAAAAACAAGAGGGTGTTATAGACACCACGGCAACTATATACATGGTGTTAACCACTAAATGTACCAACCCTTTGAATAGAATTAGATGCTAGCTTTAAAAGTAAATATTAGCATGGCTCAAATGTACATGAGGTGTACATGAAAGGTCCATTGCAAGCATGACATCTACCCAATAAGTTTGACATACTTGCATTTGGAGGCCTCTCCAACATTATCAACACCTCAACATCACAAGAGATTTACTTTAATTAGTGGAGAACCTAATAGGCTTGCAAAGATGACTTGGATGAAAGTCATACGAGATTGTATGAGAAAGTTACAAGGCTTTGAATCTATTTGTGATCCAGTTTCTGGACGCTAGGACGTTTAGGGGTTAAAGACGGAATTTATAGCACACATAAAATGAGTTAAACATAAGTCACACTATGTGAGACATGTAAAAGTGGTGCCCAGGATATCAGGCCATTCCCTAGCATCAAGATCTGCGAATAGGGGATACCCAAATTCTCACATTCTGCATGGAATTATCACCAGGACGCACGACATATTCCTGCTGCCAGCCGGACTTGAGGATGTGGCGGAGTTCAACCAGGTCAGAGATGGTGAGGCGACTGAGAGGGCTCGTTTGAAGGTGGTCTGTCATGGGAATCTGGAAAAACCACGACTTTCGAAGCAACTCCATGTTTGAATAGTGGCGCTCCATGATGGCCACCCCGGGAGATATCTGCCGACGGTCGAGATGATTATCAGCAGCGACATCGACTTGTGCGAGTTTGAATGCTGCAGAATCCACGGTGTTGCCTACAAACTCCGCCAAATTATTGTTGATGAGGGCGCAACGTAGAAGAAGCTCCAACGATGAAGCGCGCTCCTCATCAGGTAGCGCCGTACAATCCCACCCATTATCAACGTACCTGGTGCGGTTTAGGTTCCATGAACAAAACACTTGCAGGGCCATGTCACGCTTGGATTCTTCGCCTCCAACGTCCACCTCCTCCGCCATATTCTAGCTGCAACTATCATGATGAAGAACCCTTAGTTATCTTCAGCCCCTCTATTAATTTTACAAAAAGCCGGTAATGGGCAGGCCACATTCTCTAACTATCTATCTTATTTGTAATGAAATTGATTACTTCTAATGGACCCAAATTTATTTTGAAATCCTTTACAAATTTTAGTTCAAACAAATTTAATCCTCGATCCCTAAGTATATAATGTCACACATCATTTTAAAAAATTCACTAAGTGCCCCATTTGGGATATATGGTGACAAAATCTGATTAAGAATCTAGTACTTACACACTATATGTCTAAAAGCCACGAAACAACTTTGGTTCACTCCTTATTATCAAGAACTTTTTGAGAGTACCAAAAAAATGATGGCAGGTGGATGGTTTAGGAGATCTCAACGTTACATACAAACAAATACACTATAATAGATCACAAAAATTCATAACTAACATATCGTACTAGGTCAAAAAATCACGAAACAACTTTGGTGCGTACAAAACTGAACAAAACTTTAGTGCCTAAAACAATTTTTGTCAAGAGCTTTTTGACAATACCAAGAACGATGTTGGCGGGCATAAAATTGAGAGATTTCAACGTAGCATACAAAAAAGCACACACAAACAAAATACTATACGTCACAAAAATCCATAACTTACATACCCTTGGTAAAAAAGTCAGGGACAACTTTGGTGCATCCCTTCAAGCATGTTGAGAGTTTTTCAACCATACTAAGAATGATGTTGGTAGAAAGACGATTGAGAGATCTCAACCTCGGGGGGTGCACTCTACATTATGTTTGAGAATCACGTGCGTTCATAACCCCTTCTAAAAACCCCCTGTATACGAGAGTCTATATGTCTAAAATACCTTTGTATACAAATGTATTCCGTTTTAAATATATGTTTAGTGTAAGTATACGTGAATATTTTCAGTTCTAAATATGTTTATTGTATGTATACGTAATACGGTAGTGTTCAAATTTATACCCCTTCTGTGCACTCACGTATACTCGTACATGTTTACTACAATGCACCCCCCGAGATCTCAACCTAGCATACAGAAAAAAAACACACAAACAAACATACCTTAGGTCGCAAAAATCCAAACCTCACATACCCGATGCTAACTGCAAAAGTCACAAACAACTTTGTTGCACCCCTTCTCATCGTGTGCTTTTCAACAATACTAAGAACGATGTTGGCGGATACACAATTGAGAGATCTCAACAAAGCATACAAAAACAAACACACAAACAAACATACTGTAGGTCGCAAGAATCCAAAAGTTACATACTCAGCACTAGTTGCAAAAGTTACGAAATTAAACAACTTTGTTGCACCCCATTTTGTCTAGAGTTTTTCAACCATACTAAAAACGATGTTGGCAGACAAACGATTCACACGATTCACAGATCTCAACGTAGCATACAGAAGGAAACACACAAACAAACATACCGTAGATCGCAAAAATCCAAACCTTACATACCCGGTACCATCTGCAAATGTCACGAAACAACTTTGTTGCACCCCTTCTCGTCTTGAGCTTTTCAACAATACTAAGAAAGATGTTGGCGGATAGAGGATTAAGAGATCTCAACATAGCACAAGAAAAAGAACACAAAAAAAAGAACACAAGAACAAACATACCGTAGGTTGCAAAAATCCAAACCTTACATACCGAGTACTGAGTTGCAAAAGTTACAAAATTAAACAACTTTGTGTCACCCTTCTCGTTGTGAGCTTTTCAACCATACTTAGAACGATGTTGGCGGAAGGACAATTAAGAGATTTCAACAAAGCATACAAAAACAAACACACAAACAAACATACCGTAGGTCGCAAAAATCTAAAAGTTACATACCCGGTACTAGTTGCAAAAGTCACGAAACAACTTTGTTGCATCCCTTCTCATCGAGTGCTTTTTAACATTACCGAGAAAGATGTTGTTGCACAAGAAAAATCCAGAGATCTCAACGTAGCACACCAAAAAAAAAACACACACAAACAAACATACCGTAGGTTGCAAAAATCCAAAAGTTACATACCCGGCTAATTGCAAAAGTCACGAAACGACTTTGTTGCACCCTTTCTCGTCTATGAGATTTGAAGATAACACACAAAATAGAACAAACAAACAAACAACCTTCTTTAATGTATAGATGAGATATCATTAACTAATGCTTATCCTTATGGGATATCATCTATTCATTGTTAAGGGTTTCTTCCCTTCACCTTTTTTTGTCTTGATTAACCCCTAAATGACAGATCAACCCTTTTATGGTCTATGTCCTTTTTTTATGGGCTTCCCGAAATAGAAAAAACATTTTTATAGAAGATAAAAAATATTTTTAAATAGGTAATCAAGTCTACTTTCCAACCCAATTTGAATCATGTTAATCCGAGTTAAACTCCACCCGGGAGAAATTTTCAAAGAAAAACACTTCTACTTTGTCTAGTGTTAGAAAACTTACTATTTGGGGAAAGTAATGATGTTCTCTCCGTTGAAAAATTTGCAATTTTTGATTTTAGAATAGAATGTCTGGTTTTAAAAAATCATACAAAATTTCAAATTCTAAAAATAAAATTTGTGATTCTTATAAATATTTGAAGTTAAATGCTTCTAAATTCATTATGAGATGATAAAAAGCTATTTTTTGATATTTGACCGTATGGAAAATTACTAAACATCAACCTCCTCATTTTCTCTTTTGGACCAAACTTCATCAAAGTTGAAGAAGTAATTTTTTATAACACATTTATGTTTTGCCCTTACCCCCTCCGTCATTTAGGGGTTAAGTCCAAAGGTACATAGTTTAGGCTTCTAAACCTCTTATCTCTTCAATTCTAAGGCACAATTATGATCCGTAATAGTTCCAAGAGTCACTATGTTTTTCATCCCTTTCTATTAACCCCTAAAGGACCAAGTGTCCTAACTAGGACATTTAGAGAATCGGGTAGGTTCCGGTGAACACATTTTTAATCGAATTTTGAAGGAAATTTAATAGTAGATTCCCCAATGTGCCACGAAAATGGGGATTCTTTTTTTTTTGAATTCTGACACCGTATGTGAAAGTTATGAGGGGAAATGTGTTTTTTTCGGGAGAAAGGGCAGCGGGGCAGTAGAGAAATAGTTGAATTTTAGGGGGGGGGCAACAAGATGGGCGGTGTGTGGAAAATGGGGTGGACTGTGGGGGGCAGAAGACCACCCCGTTTCCCAAACTCATAATTCTTTTTTAAAATAATATTTTTAAAAATAAAAATTAATTTTTTAAAAATAAAAAAATATTATTTTAAACTGAAAAGTATTCTTTTTAATTAAAAATATTATTTTAAACTGAAAGTTCAATTTCATAATTAAAAATATTATTTAAAAACTTGAAAAATAAAATCATTTTTTAAAATATAAAATAAAATATAAAAATCGTCCAATGGGGGACTGCCACGTGGCAGTGTACCTTGAGAGTTAGTGGGGTCATGAACATTGGAATGGGTTGGCACTTCAATTCCCTTCCTCCACCCTTTATTTCCCCCCTAACCCCCAAAATTCTTAGAAAATGTGCTACATGTCTTCTAAAACTTGGAGATTTATTTTTTTTTCAAATTTTTTTTCGCCATTTTGTAGAGGGTGGAATGTACTTGTGTTTCACCGCTCGGATTTGTATTTTAAATAAAGAAAGTCGAAAATATTGCAATTCCAAAAACATATAGTCTTTTCTGAACTTTTAAACCCCCAACAAGTGCAAGGTGTTATTCAACATCCTAAACATCTCCAAACGCAACGAAAATTGGTACACAACTAAGTAACATCATATAGAATGTGAAAGTGAAGTGCAACAAGTTTTGGTAGTGAGGTTTTTTTGATGTAGATGTGGTCAAACGCATCTGAAATTTTCGGGCATGTGTTTTTTTGGGGTGTTTTTTTCCATCAAACGCAATTATCTTGCAATCCGTGCGGTCAAAATGAACGAAATTTGTTGTGTATGTTTTTCAAATAGTTTAGGACAAGATCTTACGGTTAGAAGGTAAAAAATAACATTCTTTTGGATTTTTTGCATGGGGGAGTAAAAATGGCAGCATTGGAGTGTTTTTGGAGGAAAAACACTCCGGTCCTTTAGGGGTTAAAGTACCTACTAGTTTCCTTAAAGAGTCAATATGTCTTTCATCCCTTTCTATCAGGCACCTACTTGTTTCCTCACTAGTTTCCTCAGCATGCTTTTAACGAGGCTTGATTTTGCTCACCACAAACTTTCTCTGTATCTTTTGCGGAATCCCTCTTATTCAACATGGACTTTCACTTTGTCTCTTACAAAGTCCGGGCATCTATTTCAAAAGGATGTGACACCTAGTGCAATGACATCCTACTCTACAACAAAATTTTGACATTTCTTCATTCATTTTGCCTTTTTCTTTTGGATTTAAACTCATGCTATTTTAAGATCTTTTCTTCAACCACTTTATTTGGCACCCTAAATTTTAATAAAATTTTAAGTATCTTTAGAGAGATATATTATATATAAGTGGAGTTTTTTTTATATTTTATAATTGTATCTTTCATTCAAAAAACTTGGGGGGTACACTTAGTGTGTTCTACATCGTGAGCGTTCATGACTCCCTCAAAATACCTATGTATAAAATTTTTGAAATGTAAATAAAAAATATACATACATATTACAAACATAAAAAGTAGATAAAGATATGTATACGTAGAAAACAAATCAACATAATAAATCCATAGCATAAGTATACAAAAATTTGTTAAAGTTAAATAAAACCCCTTACCATTGTATAATACTATCATTTTAATTTATAGCAAGTAGAACCCCTTCTTTGATTACCTATGACAAAGTGCTTCAACTAAGTTAGGTTGTAAGTTAGAATGAGATTTGGAAGTAACAATGGTTTCAAAACTAAACACTTCTAAGACACACGAATAAAGGTTCTTGACGTTTAGAACAAACTTTATAATGTATCATCCTAATCTCAAATATTTTGATCCATGTTTGAAAAATTAATTTTCTAAGTAAACCCTTATCCTACAAATACGTATTCCCTACATTTTTAAATTCCTATAATTATGTATATTTATTTCTCAATGAATAATAATATGTGTAATGTATGTATAATTTGTACATTGATGTCCATACATTGATGTACAAATTATACATACATTAATGTATGTATAATTTGTACATTGATTAATATTGAATGGATGAAAAACATCCCCATGCGTGGTGAAGGGACGCGTCCAGAATCATCCATCGTTCAGATTCTGGACGCAGGCGCGTCTAAGGGTTAACGAGCTCTGCGAGTACATTACTTCATCCATAATATCATCTGAAACCTCAAAATTCATTGGTATACAAATATTTTTGACAAATTCACACACTGAAAACATGGACGTTTCAATAGTTCAACCCTTAAACGTACCACTCCTTTGTAGGAAAGTCAAACTACACAATTTACTGAATTTTTGCCTTCAAGATTTATCAAAATATATTTTGTAATATTTTTCATGCATGGAATTGAATGTTTCCTATCAGTCTTGAAATTTTCAGATTTTTTTGATTTATACAGCATTTTTAACAAATTTTTAAGTCAAATACTTCCAAAAAAAAAATTATTACAAAAAAGCTATAAAAAATTAATATTTTTTTGGGAGCAGGTACAGATTACAATAGAGAATCACATGATCTGTTTTCCATAGAAACTTTTTATTTCAATTTTGAAATTCGAAAGTTGAAAATCCCATCATTCCTATGTAGTGTAATTCAAACCTTGACCTACAAAGCTTGAACAAGCAATAAAATACTCAATAATTGGAATTTTTAAGATTTGAAAAGTGGAGTACAAACGAGACTTAATAAACATCATTTTCTTACTTGGGTGTATTAGCAACAAAAGTCATCTTCAAGATCAAAATTGGGTTTGACCAACAAACATCCAGTAACTGGATGCGTGGACGTTTAGGGGTTAATATTCTAACAACAATAAGAATTTGGAGATTCAAAATTTTCAATTTTTTTTTATTTTGCTGGACAAGTCTAGTCAGCATTTTGCAGATATTTAAAACGCTTCAGAAAGAAAATTTTAAAATAAATAAATAAATTATATATATAGACACACAAAAGTATGTATTATGCTAGTGAGCTGACCTGGAGCAACATCACATGATCCAATGCTTGAGGGGTATGGCCATCCCCGTAACCCATTCGTGATGGACGCCCTCAGACTCCCACAATCTCCCACAACTACTTCACGGCCATCACCATATCTATTTTGATCTCTTACTACACTAAATAGGTAGATTAGTGTTAGATATACTAATTTACATAAACATATTCATTTGTAAGTTTTTACTGTTGACCAATTTTTTTACCCTATATTTTGGTCAAGATGGGGATCTTTCAATAGTATTGGAATCAATGTCTTTGGGAAATTTTTTTTCAAGAGTAAAAATCTATAATATTTTCAAATCTTATAATTATCTAACACTAATCTACCTATTTAGTGTAGTGAAATTTCAAGCCATTGAACTTGTCTACCATTTTGGGGCACTCACCCTCATAAGATGCCATGATGTATGTCGCCCCACTAAAATCAACTCTCATTCATCATCCATGCAACTTCTCCTCCATCAAGTATACTATTCATCCATCAAGTACACTGCTACAACGACTTCTCATTCATTTGGTCACCTGCTACAAATATATTTCGTCCATCAGCTCATGGGTTACGTCGTGTAACTTGCCTCGTCTCCTACGGGGAACTCGGCGGTTACCATACTCAAAGACATTTTAAAATCAATGGTTACATCAGTCGACTCGTCTTAAGGTTCAATTATTAAGACGATAATAGTCGAAACCCGCCACTTTAAGGGCTGTAAACATAAAATGTTTAGAGCACTAAACCCGCCACTTTAAGGTCTGTGAATTTATGAGGACACAAGGAGAACTGAGCATGATTTTTCACTGGAAGACAAATCCAAGCAATACTTTGAATCATAAAATTTGGATGTTCTTAAAATTAGTTATGAATTTCTGAAGTTAAAATGACATAGGTTCTAAAGTGGTGCTCTTCACTATGGGTACATCCAAAATTTCTAAATGTTCATCCTTCGTAGAGTGCAGGTTTAGAACTGTGGCGGGTTTAGAGCCCTCTACCTTATACAATGCGGTTACTGAGCATTTCAATATTCCGATTGAACAATTTCTTGCAACTGTCAACCTCCCTCACGTCGTGCGGGATGATGACAGTTGCTCCTGAAATCTACCAGCCAGGGTTTTAGGGATCGACAACAAACCTACCCGAATATTCTGTCGTGAATTCATTCACGCCCTGGAGCTAGATCCCTTGAACTTAATTTCCTTTCGAGACTAGGATTTGAACCCACATCTCAATTGATCCACCTGGGCAGCTTCTTTCTTTAATTTTCTGTGCAGTTTCATTGCACAAACTAGCGAGACTTCACACGCGCGACTACCGAGATCGTTTTCTTGCCATTCATGGAAGGCGTTCTCGGTGGTGTTTCCAGTTTGCAGGTATAAGTTGATTACTGCATGCGGGGAGAGATCATTCACATGCGCTAGCTAGTTCGATCGAGCCAGCCTTTTGCTTGCTTGGGATTAATTCCACAATGTCGAAGCGTAATACTTTCCAGGTTCTGGTGGTATACATTTTGTGCCTAGTTGCTGCTGGGAGTGCGCAGCCTGGCGGTGACGCAGACAAAGTCACGGCGTTACCCGGGCAGCCGGCCGTGGGATTCAACCTGTACGCGGGGAACGTGGCTGTGGGTGCAGGGCGCGAGCTCTTTTACGTGTTTGCGCAATGCTCCAACGACACCGCCGGCACCAAACCCTTGGTCATCTGGTTCAACGGAGGTACCTGATTGATATCTGTATAATCCACATTATAAGCAAGTTGTAACGTGCTCATTTCTCTCGATCAGTACTGAATTTTCTTTTAAATAATCGACATTAGAGTGACGTGCTGTTTTTTTTTCTTGATCAGTACTGAATGCCGAACTTGCTTTTTGGGTAACTACGTTCAGGTCCTGGATGTTCTTCACTCGCGTCTGGATTTGCACGCGAGAATGGACCCTTCTACATCGTCGACAACGGTACCGCTCTCGTCGCCAATGCATTCGCATGGAACACAGGTACGCGAAAAAGAACGAACTCATATTTCCTTTTGTTTTTATTAATTCTTCGTCAGAACCCTGAGTACGTGATTAGGAATCGTCGCTCCATCGCTTCTTGGCGTGATAATTATATAGTTTATTCACCGTGTGAATGAATTGGCATGCAAGGATAGAAGGTATGATTTCTTTGTTGGTTTTTAATTAATTTCGGACATGGTTTTGAATTGTAAATAATGAGTTCTACTGAGTTGATGCAATATATTTTGCATGGGCAGATGTGAACATGTGGTTGGAATCGCCGACTGGGGTGGGGTTTTCTTTCTTGAGGCTGAACATAACGCAGAACTTTGGCGGCGGTGACGCTCGCACAGGTACTGAGCAGCTTACCTTCACAATCAACTCTAGATACTACCACGGTCCTTCTTTTCCAATGTATATGGGACGGTCCTTCTTTTTATGGTTTAGGAAACTTTCACTTTGAAAACACTACTAGAATTTGGGGGGTCAGCAACGTTTATTTGGCAAATGTTGCTCAAATGAAGCAACGTCCTGGAACATGCAATAGCAACGATTTAACCTCAAATGTATGAAAATTTATTAAGAACGTTGCTTAATTTACTGAAAACATTCATTTGCTATTCCATGTTCCAAGACGTTGCTTCATTTGACCAACGTTTGCCAAACAAACGTTGCTGGACCCCTCTCCCCAATTTCTAATAGTGAAATTAGTTTATGTTTTACAAACACTTGTCTATTTTTGTTAAGCAAGTGTTAAGTGTGGATAAAATGTGGATAGTTTCTAATATTAATAGAAGAGGAAATCCTACATATTGCCTATAGGATTTCTCTGAAGGTGCTTTTCAAAAATCTTTACAAATCACTAATTCTAAGGAGTCTATAGGGTTTCTTTGAAGGTGTTTTTCAAAGATCTTTACAAATCACTGATCCTAAGGAGTCTATAGGGTTTCTTTGAAGGTGCTTTTCAATCAAAGATCTTTACAAATCACTGATTCTAAGGAGTTTGTAAGGCAAGGAAGCTCTAAAGTGAAAGTTGCTTTGTTAAATCACTCAAACTGTTCGATATAGACTTGTTAGAAAACTAATAGCTGGAAGATCCAAAAGTATAAAGTATCGTGATGATTTCAATGCACTTGATGGGGACCATTTGAAAGCAACCCTACACGAATGACTAAATGAGTGCAGTTTTCCCTCTTTATTATGACAGGTTTAGGTAGCCCTCACTTCAAGCTAGGTGACAAACATCATGGATCAGTCATAAAAATGATTGGTCACATGTGTATTGCTTAAAGCAATAATACCGTCATGTGCATGTAGTGTCATATTATAGAGGATAAACTATACAACGTTTCAAAGTGAAAATTACTTAGATCACTGAAACCATGCCATAGCCTTGACATAAAACCAATAGTATAAAAATCCAAACGTATAAAGTATGGTGAATGATCATTTGCTATAAGAATGGGTACATGAATTATTATTTTTGGGATGTTTTCACATTATACTTTGGATAGGACTTTGTCACAGGCTTCCATACCCTCTAAGAGAATGCATCCTACAGACAGTGAGATTAGGTCATCTCAGAGGTCTACATTAAATCGTGCATTAAATTAATGTATGTATGAATCATGGCGCTGAATCTGGTGCAGCTGAGGATGCATACCAGTTTCTGGTGGGTTGGTTGGGCCGATTCCCACAGTACCAAGCCCGAGATTTCTACCTCACCGGCGAAAGCTATGCAGGTAGTACCACTCACTCCCTTCCGAATCTGCTCATTCAGTCGATCTATTGTCACAATTAGTAACTTGTCCTATTAATCTGAGGAGAGTTCAAGGATTCCATGATATTAATTAAAATCATTGTTCAAATTAATGAGCATGTTCTTCGTATGTATGTATATATACGATGATGACAGGGCATTATGTTCCTCAACTGGCCAAGGTGATTCTGGACCACAACAAAATGTCTCCCTTGAAAATCAACCTCAAGGGTTTCATGGTCAGTACCACAACCACTCCAAACTTGTCCAGTACATTTCACATCAAGTTTTTTTTTAAGTAAGTTTTGCGAACAAATGGGGGAAACTCTTTGCATTGACATTTAAGGTGCCAATATACCTGATGTTAATTTAAAAGTGAATGTGTATGAATCACTTGTTTGATCTTCATAAATTATATCAATGAACAGGGGCTGCACTAATAATCGAGTTGTGATGTTGTCAGGTGGGAAATCCCGATATAGACTACGTGATGGACTACGAGGGTGACCTTGACTATTATCACTCGGATGCCATGATCTCTACGGAAACCTACAATGGCATGAAGCAGAACTGCAACTTCGCGGACTGCTGCACACCAAAATGCAACGAATTGTTCGTGACCATGTACGCGGAGATTGGAGACATCGATTACTACAGCATCTACACTGATAAATGCATTCACACAGGAAACACCACAAAATCCATGAAGCCTAACCGGGTGAGTAGTACTTTCCTATCTTTGATATTCATTAGTAGAAAAAGGTGATTTTTTTGCACACATCAGTAATGCCATGGTGCCCAAGGTCATTATTGGCACCAAGCCCAATTGTTGAAAAATAAGAGACATCATTCCTTGTTGATTATCTTATACGCATTGAATAATAAACCAAATGAGATGTAACCCCTAACATGAAATAAGTTATATCTACATTCTAGCTGTGATATGAAATAAGCTACAGAGCCTCTTTGTAGCTGCACTACATAATGGACAGAGCCTTTCGTAGCGTAGCTGCTTGTTTTGATTACAGTCTATGCGCACATTCAAAGAGTTTCATGCCTGTGTAGCTAATCTTTTTGGGGAAATTTTTGGTACTACTATTGTGGTTTCCAGATGATGCAACTATTTCGAGGGGGTTACGATCCATGTGCCGAGGACGATGCTGAGATTTACTTCAACAGACCAGATGTGCAGCTTGCATTGCACGCCAACATCAGTGGAATCATCCCCTACAAATGGACCATGTGCAGGTGAATCACACTTTTCATATTTCCTGAGATTAGATCTATGTTACTTTGATTTTATCCCAATGCTCTTGTAATTTCCCAATAACACTCTTGAATAGAGCAGTTGGTGCCCCTCTCTAGAGAACATTTCTCTACGATATCCCTTAAAGGCTAGAAAAGATTCAATTCAAGATTTTCTTGCAACCTCAAGCAAGTGAAAACAAAACAATGTATCCTATTGAATGCTACCACAAAAGAGCATGTCAGGAGATAGAGATATTATTATAGTGATGAGCATCAGTTTTGTAGACGAAGCAAAGGAACCCCAAGAATGTTATTGTTGTTATGTCATTTTATTTTATTTGGCCTACTTGAAAATTGCTGTTTATAACACAGTTACTTAGGATTGAAAATGTTTTTGCAGTAACACAGTTTTTCAAAACTGGACGGACGCTCCTCGAAGCATGATCCCCACCTACCATGAACTGATGGCTGCTGGCCTCAAGATTTGGATTTACAGGTGCTTTTTATTTTTCTCTAAAGTTTACAATTATTTTTGAGTCAATGAACATCACTTCTATTAATTATCCCATTGTTGCATCATGGCCATGGTTTCCTAGAGGCCTCATTTGACTTAAGACTACAATGACCTTCGCGAAGAGAATTGTAAATTGGAAGAGGACATGAGTACTGTTGGAATCAAACTAATGGTACTGACAATTTGAGGAACTATGATGTGATTGTAGTGGAGATGCAGATAGCGTTGTTCCCGTGACTTCTACCAGATTAGGAATTGAAGCCATGAATTTGTCTATTGTGAAACCATGGCACCCTTGGTATGATCATCAACAGGTACGTTGATTATTCCTTGCTTTGAATACTGTATTAAAAATTCATTTGTAGACACAATACATTAGGATACACGCCTTAATCTTTTAACCCTTTTTTTTGGTTGTTCTAAAGTATGTTTGGGTGTAGAACTTCTGGATCATTTTGGAACATTGCTCAGCTCGTTTCAGCTTGTTTTGACTACAAGTCATGATTTCTACACAAAACACACAATGATCATTTTGACACAATATGGTTATTATTTCCAAATGAGCATTAATTATTGTTTCTATGAATTGAGAATTTTTTATTGAATTGAGTTGGGGGTATTAATTTGGATCATGAATTATGCAGGTGGGGGGACGTGTGGTGGATTACCAGGGACTGACTTTTGTGACGGTCCGCGGTGCTGGCCATCAAGTGCCTCAATTGTACCCGGGCCGCTTCTTACAATTGCTCAAGGCCTTCATTGCTGGCCAGCCTCTTCCAGCGACCGCTTTTTAGCCCTCACTGGGTTGAGCCTAAGTATCCAATTCTTTTATGAAACATGGTTTTCCTTGTGTAGAAATAGTGGAGCAACTCAGGTGGAGACGGTCAATCAGCAAGACATGAAGTTGCTCACATGCTCTCTGACTGTGTGTGCAAGTGTACTCTTCTGTTCAACAAGTTGCACTGTAAATTAAACGTGCAGACTGTATCATGTAATAAAGTCCACAATTTCAGATGAAACTTGTGATGCACTCAGAACTCTTTTATGTCACATCTTTGGCAACCAATATGCATTAGTTCAAAACATGACATCTGGATGTTCTCCAATCATGTGTGCATAACATCCAATGTTTCATGCACATACCAAAACGTGACACAAGAGTAACTATGAGAGGACTGAGTTCAAAGTATGTCTGGATCCAAGTGATCATAGCACTCTTTAGCAGACTAACCCTTAAAGGGCTGATGGGGATAGTAGATACGTTGGCGTATATTTGACATTTGATGTAAATAGAATATTCAAAATTGAGACCCCAATATCTTATTAAAATTATGTTAACGCAAATTTCAACTGCACTTTTGATCTTAAACCCATACGAGGTGTGGAGCCATGCTAAATACAATAGAATATTGTTGTATAATAATATTACGAAAGGGCTCTCTGTACCTTTAAGGGCTAACCTAACCAAGGTCCCTTTCCATTTTCAGCCATATTTTTCTGATTTGTAAGTGGCCATACAAATGAATGAGGAAGCATGACATTGACTCAAGCGTTGACTGAGATCTTGTGTTCAACCTCCCTTTTACAATGAGTTGCTTGAATGGACCTTCTGTAGGCTTTAACCCTTAAACGCCTGAATGACCAATTTTGGTTCAACATTTTGTGCTGCAGCTGAAATGCGATTTTGGCCATCAAGATGATACTTTTTGAATTTGAGCTTAACTAATAAAATGTAGCTTACGAAGTCTAGTTTTCACTCCATTTTGAAATTTTGAAAAATTCCTAAAATTGAATGATTTATAGCAATTACAAGTTGAGGGTCTATTACCGTGGCACCTCCACAATGTTCCACGGTTATAGGTTTTTCCACTGTATTTTTAAATTTAGAAATATTTTTTGAGCACGGTAAACAAACTACTGTTTTTCTTTGTAATTTACACATTTGAGAAGTTTTTTGTATTTTTAAAATATAGTTTATAATTGATGTGAATTTTCTTTGCTTTTATCACTTTCAAAAATCATGATAATTTAAATTTTGCATTAATAATTTTGAAAAAATCATATATTGAAGTTGACATTCGGTTTCATGCAGGAAAAATATGAAATTTAATATTTATTCAATAATAATGGGGAAAAATAGCATAGAGTCTAAAGTTTATCCACCACGGTAATAGGGTCAGGCATTTAAGGGTTAAGAATGTTATCGTGGATTTAATTTGTCTACAGTACAAATTATCAACATCTCACAATACAAACTGCAATGGAGCACAAATATCTCAAATGCACTGCAACCGTGGCATGCCTGAAACATGTTAACCCAAAGGGCCACTTTACATATGAAGACGAGGTCGTTTTGATGTGTAAGAGGGCTCAAATTCTTACCTCTTATTGGTCCAAATCTCAAAATCAGCTCCAACCCTTTCACGAAGACTTTCAGAGGCCAAAATTTTGAAACCGTATTTTTAATTAAAAATGGTAAGGTTTGATATGGCCCCAACCAAGGCCCCAACTTGAAATATTGGGTCAACTTGAAATACTGAGTGCACTCAAAATGGAAGGTCAATTTGTGACTTAAGACCATTTTCAGATTTCAATAAAATAAATAAACTTTTTTTTTCATTTAAAAATACTTTTTTCCACCAACCAAGGCCCTTGAATTGTTTGCAATTCTGAACAGATCTTTTTAATCTCTTCCCTTCGTCATCCTCCCTCTCTTTAACCCCCAACGCCATTAAGGGCAGGCTTCCATGTAGGGATCGGTGTGGGTGGCCGGTCCTGAAAAGTGAAAAGGAGGAAGCTCTACCGAAATGGGTGAAAACAAGAGAAGACAAGAGTATATATTTCATTTGTACCAAAATGGGTGGAGCATGGGTGGTTCTTGAGACCTCAATTCTTGTCTTCTAGTGCCTTCCACCCAACCGATCAGGAGGCCCTAAATATGGGAGAAATGGCCTCCATTATAATCTTATTATATTGTGTACTTGAGATCAACCTTAAGACTAAGTAATACGAACTGAAATTTGGTTGAATCGACCCCAAGAAAAAACGACCAAAAACTTCACATGTAAAAGCAGCCCTAAAGCACACTCCCCATCTTTTCGACTTTCTGAAAAAAGTAGACACAAGACAATATTACAGAAAGTATTCAGGGCAGCCAATTTTTGTTTATGGGAATGGTTACTTTTACACTAAAAAGGTGAGAAAAAGTGAGAACAACCCCTCTTACAAGATGCTACTCGTGCCTCCAAGATATAGTTTAAATTACACCCTCAAGGTGCCATTGATTTTTGGCTTTTGCACAGTCATACTCTTCATTCTCCTCCCACCAATTGATTGCTCCACTATCCTCTCCACCATTTCACAAAGCCTACACATGTTTTCTTTCCAAAAAGGTGGTCCTCCTACCGCTAAAAATCGTTATCTCCATCTATCTATCCAGCCAATGTGGCCTCAGTCCGGTGCTGCTAAAAGCACACAAAATCATCTTCTGTCTGTTCAAAACTGTTCAAAACTGCTCTCATAATTGCAATTGCACCGCCCACAATCAACAATCAGTGCGCTCCAACACTCACAGCTGCTGGAGACGGAAGAACGCCGTCTGAGTCCCGGAAAGCTCCAGCGGCGAAAAAGTCTGACAAGCTTGGGGCAGACTGCAGAGTGGGCAGGAGGAGCGACGACGCCAATTGCAAGCCCGCGCGTCGTCGAGCGGGCGAGCGCCGACTAATGTCAGACGACGACGACGACCCTGCGGAGGATCCTTGGCCTTCAATATTGCTCTGATCACAAACTTGCGGCGGGTGGTAAAACGATCGTCCTGTCTCCGGGTAGCGCCCGTAGAACCGGAACGCGATCACGAACCCCAAATCCGCCACTTCTTTCCACACCTGCGCCATCGCTCCGAAATCACTACTGCGCTCGATCCCTCCTTCCGGCCAGCCTCCCAGCAGTCGATGGAATGGCTTCGAGCTTCAGGAATGGAGCAAGCACTAACGTAAGTATGGATTCTATGGCAAGATTGTGCAAGGGTGCAGTGATCAGTGCACTGCCTGCACCGCCTGTTTATATGAGGAAGGGAAAACATGGAGCAAGTATGATAGAGCCCAGGCTGCCATTGATGAGTGGACGCGGGGAAGGACGGACGCGGTCAAAGGGCGTGTGAGACAGCCTGAAATCAAGGCGAGTGCGGGGCGGGGCCGGTGGTGGCCGCGGGTTTGAACGTCCCTTGCACGAGACCACGAGGTGACGGAGCCCACCACGTTCTTTCACAGTCAACCGCGTCGGTATTTGAAAAGGTAACATGCCTTTCTCATTTTCTTAGGAGTAGTAGTAAGAATTCTAGCCCTCTTTTTAGAATGGTGTGAATAAAGTGTCTATTCAATCTACTCATGGTTCATTGCAGTAATTTCTTTTGTCTATCATAACATTTAGTAGCCTTTGTGACTGTTGCCTCCCTCCCACAGAATGATGTGGAATATCCCACATCATTTCATCTTCCCAACGAAATGATGTGGGATATTCCACATCAAATCAGTTGCTATGGGGGCACGTGACATTAAGCAAGAGCAATCACCATGGTAAACAGTCATCGAAAGCACTCATTCAATCACAATTCAACAGTGTTTTGTAATTGTATATTTTGATTCCATCACAATTTAATAGTGATTTTGATTCCAACACAATTCAATAGTGTTTTGTAATTGTATATTTGATTCATTCACAACTCAACAATGTTTTGTAATTGTTTATTTTGATTCCATCACAATTCAACAATGTTTTATAATTGTTTATTTGATTCAATAGTTCATTCAATTCCAAATCACTGGTCACTCCATATGTAAAGGTGGATGAAACTAAAAGGTAGTAAGGCACCCTCTTGGAAGGCTACTGAATGTTATGTAGCCCTCTTTTGAAAATGGTGTGAATAAAGTGTCTATTCAACCCACTCATGGTTCATTGTAGCAATTTATTTTGCCTATGAACGGTGTGAATAACATTAGGGGAAATTTTGGATCTCCAAAAGGCCCTGTAAAACAACCTGGATTAGGTGACTTGTTTGCCCAAATGCCCCTCCGATGGTAGAAATGTGAGTTCCCGTCAGTGCCCCGCAGAGTTGATTGTGTAAACTGACACTGTTGGGAGCAAATTGCGTGGACAGCCGGGGGCCTTGTTGGCACCGACGTGCTGACAGTGTTTGGCAAACAACCTTCTCAATGTATTTACTGCTTTGCACCTGTGCACCAACAATGAAGGATCTTGGCAAAGTAAGTTACTAAGTGGAAGATTAGATTCTTGTGAGTCCACTTAGAATTGAAATTAGGAAGAAAACTTACTAGCACAACGGTAAGTTCCCTGAAACTGAAGCATGACTATTAAATGCAAATGCTCATGCCAGCATTCGAAAGTGTTTCGGCTTTGTGCGCCACAAGTGAATTCTTGTCAGTCTCAACAACGTCTTTCTCTCTCAGCACACACGCGCTGCCTCACAATGATTGGGTCAATCTACTCTCTCCACAGTATTAGCAACGTCGTAGCACCATTGGTGCCAGCTTCAAAAAGAGACAAGCATATCCCACAATTTTTTGCACGTGAGAAACCTCATGGCCTTTTGGAGACTCCAGATTTCTTCTAATAAGTGTCTATTCTACCCACTCATGGTTCAATAGAGTAATTTCTTTTGTTCATGGACGGTGTGAATAAAGTGTCTATTCTACCACTCATAGTTCAATGCATTAAATTTTTTTGTTCATGAGACAGTTTAGCATTTTTGCTACTTTTTTCATGGCTTTTTGAGCAATCCACGCTTTTCAGATGCCCTTTCTATATTAATATATAGGTAATATTATGGTATAACACATGTGCTACCCAGGTGGTAGTGTGGTACTTAGGCAATACTTGAGTGATATCTAGGTTTAATCCTTCAACGTCCAAATCCACTACAAATTTCAAAAATGTGCTATAAAATGTTTGATGAATCACAAAAATGGAGTTGATATACAAAGAAAAGTTGTAAATCTCAATGTGTGAATCACACGTATACGGTTGGATTTATCATTTCTTTTATTGATAATTTTTAATTAATTTTGCAAGGTTCTTCTTTTGAAATTTTCTTTTAAATCCCAAATTAACAATATTTCATTTTTAAAATTGTAACAAATTTGGAATAATATGCACTATGAGATGGTATAATTTCCATTATTTCATTCTACTTATTTTGGAAAACCATTATTAAGGTCTCAAAATTTGAACTAAGAATGAGACTTGACATAAACCAATTTTTTCATTTAAAAAAATCACAATCATGTCTTATTTTCAAGATCCATACCATTCAAATGGTAGTCAACTAGCACAAGAACTAAAGAAAATTTGGATGGATGAAAAATTGTACGGGATGTAGTCAAGATAAAGCTTACAATCTGTTCATTGTTCAATATACGGACATAAGCACGTCAAAAGGATGAAGAGGCTATACCCGGGTACGCAACTCCCATATTATACGCAGGGGGCATCGGTATTAAAACAGCTTAGAGGATGGCCTTTGTAAAACTTATACCAAATTATACAAAAATAAAAGGACTAAAAGGTTGGGTGAAGACCAAATTAAATAAAATGAGATGT
Organism: Pohlia nutans; assembly: GCA_022496805.1. Lineage (NCBI taxonomy): Eukaryota > Viridiplantae > Streptophyta > Bryopsida > Bryales > Mniaceae > Pohlia > Pohlia nutans. Next base: position 14,514,541 of record CM040095.1, on the reverse strand, counting down.
AGAAAAAGTTGGGTTGCATATTTATTAAAAAAAAACAAAATTCCACAATATATATATATATATATATATATATATATATATATATATATATATATATATATATATATATATATATATATATATATATATATATATATAATGAATCGAAATGCCTATTTTTAAACATCTATGGTTTGAAAAACACGTACCTCAACCGTATCCTAACACAAATCGACAGTCTTCTATCCCAATAGTTAAACCAAAAAGTTGCCTATGCATAATTTTAAAAGATCCACACAAGTAGTTCACTTGCCTCCCATTAAAATTAAAAGTCATTGGCAATGTTTTATTTATAATATAAAAACCATAAAATTTTATTAAAAAGCCCAAACAATTGGGTAGTTTGGCCTATGGCCCTATGCTACATGTATTAAAAAAAACTCATATAATTAGTTTCTTAATGCAAAATATATGCTTCAAGGAATGCTCATTACTGGTATTAATGATAACATTTTTGAATTCCTCGTTAACCCCTAAACGTCCTCACCTATGTTCAGTTTAGGCAGTTTTGCAAAGATGCATTATAAAATGCAATTAATATGAATATTTAGAACTTGATGTATGAATAAAAGTTATACATTTTTAATTTTAGATTCTATCTATACAGTTAGATCTATGACTGCTATCACTAATCTTTTTTTATAAATTTTGAAACATAAAATAAAAAATTATTTTGTAATTCAATTACGAATAAGATATTGACAATATGTGGATGAAATTTGTTGTGATGGGTTATAATGTAGTACTTTAGGTGTAGTGATTTTTGGAGATTTTTTGGATGCTTGATTTTAATAGTTTTCTTTTCAAGAACACTTTTAGACCAAAATCTTCAAGATTTTCGGTGAAACACTACAACACAAAATGAGGCATAATTTTTTCAAAAATTATTTCCTTTCCGATCGAATCACACATACATGAAGCTAACTTCCCATAAAAAATTCAGTAAAAAAATCACACCACAAAAAATGCATGATGGATGAGAAAATACGGATGAAATCTGTACATCAGGCCAAAAACGCCTGCTTGGGCAGTTAGGGGTTAAAATAGCTACGAGAGTTTTCTACATTAAAACAAATTATATCATTTGAAATTGGACTAAAATACATTACAAGTGATTATAATCAAGGCCATGTAATATGAGAGTTGTATACCCGGGGGTAAGACCTATGAATATGCATGAATATCCAAGAATTTATTCAAATATTCTTGAATATTTTGACATTGGATGGATGCAATAGGATAGGTGGGTACCTAGCCCGTCGGACACCATGACATTCAACCATAAATGAAACGCGATTGTAACTTTTGATCTTGTGTTGCAAAAACAAAGGATTAAACAATTAAATCTTATAAAGAAGTTTAGTCATCTTTTATAATAGATAAAAAATGAAAACTTTTGGGTTTTGTCCAATTTCTAAAAATGAAGGGATGGACCAAAATGCCCTTGCGTAGTAGTCCTATTGGTTGTTAAACTATAACTATGAAGTTGGTGAAAAGTCACCTTTGGCAAAAATGCCGATGAAAAGTTAATCCTATTCTCAAAGGCAATGTTCGCGATGTTAGAAACAACTTGGGAAAAAACATAGGATATTTTTTAAGAAAATTATTATGTTCATCTTTCTTTTTTTCCTTTCTTTTTGTGACTCGGGGGTGCCATTTCAATGTTTTTACATTACATCATATGAGCCCGAAGGGTGCACTCTACATTATGTTTGAGAATCACGTGCGTTTGTGACCCCTCTAAAACCCTATGTATACGGGGGTTATATGTCTAAAAACCTTTGTATACAGATTAGTTCCGTCTTAAATATATGTTTAATGCAAACATACATAAATATTTTCAACTCTAGTAAGTATGTCTATTGTATGTATATGTAGTACGGTAATATCCCAGGTAGGGCACTTGCGAAAATTAATTAAACCATGTGAGAAAGAATGTAGGGTGTTTTTTATTCATTTGTGAGAAAATTTATACAATTCTTTGATATAATGAAGGGCCTCTTCAATTACAAAAATGCGTGTATAAGAAAATAAGGGTACTGTATAATGCATCAATTTATCAAATTACTTTAATTTAAAATAGGGTTGGGAATAGTAGGTAGAGAAAAACATATTGAGGCAGAGGTATACACTACATTTTATGGTGGTCAATGGATGAAAAACGATCCATTTTCATTAGCTTGCTTCAAGTTTGTTTGATTTGGACAATGTTTGATGTATGTTTTGGAACAACGGGAGGTCCTATTAATGCTTCAAGTTTTTATGTTTTGGAACAACAAGTGGTCCTAATATTGCTTCAAGTTTTTATGTTTTGGTACATTTTTTTATGTCTTTAGTCTAAACATGGTTTATTGAATTTTCACTACAAACATTCAAGAGTCCTATAGTTCGACACTCATGGGATCAAATTTAAAAATTATATGGAACATAGGGTACTAGAAACTAATTCACTTGCAACTTTATAAATACAAATAGGGTCATCTAAAATGACAAAATTTAGATTTATCTGTACTGATAGGGTGTAAAGAATTCCAATTTATTAAATAAATAGCCCTATGATAAATACCCTTCCGTCGTAGATATATGGATTATTAAATACATGTATGAGTGCCCTACCCGGGGTAATATTCAGAGTAGTACTCCTTTTGTGCACTCATGATACTCGTACATGTTTAATACACTCTGTGCACCCTTGAACATGTGAGTGCACAAAACGGGTAATGATTAGGACATCAATGTACAAAATATACATACATTAGACATATTATAATTCATTGAGAAATAAATATACATATAGGTATTCATGAATGTAGGGAATATGTACTTGTAGGATAAGGGTTTACTTAGAAACATTAATGTTTTAAGCATGAATGATGAATCGGAATGGATGAGATTAGGATGATACATTATAAAGTTCATTGTAAACATCAAGAACCTTCATTCATGATTGTGTGTTAGAAGTGTTTATGTTTGAAACCATTGATACTTCCAACTCGAGGGAGGCACTCCCTTGTATATTTTGCATACACCTGCGATAATGACCTATTTATTTCGGGGGTTATTTACCTTGCAAAAGATATTATAAGGTGATGGTATTTTACATGTAAAAAGCCTGAGAATATTATATGTGATGGTATTTTACATGTAAACATGTTTCATTTTTTTTTAAATCCCCTATTTTACATGTACATCTTTTACAAAATTTATCTACAATGAATATATTAGATCCTATTTTTTATCGCACATTGTTTCTAAAAATTTTGCCAGTGAACCCCCCGAGACTTCCAAATCTCATTTTAACTTACAACCTAACTTAGTTGCTCTGTCATAGGTAATCGGAGAAGGGGTTCTACTTGCTATAAATTAAACATGAAAGTATTATACAATCGTAAGGGGCTTTATTTAACTTGAAAGAATTGTTGTATACTTATGGTATGGGTTTATTATGTTGATTTTTTTTCTATGTATACATATCTTTATCTACTTTTTATGTTTGTAATATTTATGTATATTTTTTCATTTACACTTTTAAAATTGTAAACATAGGTATTTTGAGGGGTCATCATGAACGCACACGATGTGGAGTACACACACTAAGTTCCACCCCTAAGTTTTTTGAATGTACCTAAAAATTAAAAAAATTAAAAAACTCCACATATATATAATATATTGCTCTAATGATACTTAAAATTTTATTAAAAGTTAGGGTGCCAAATAAAATGGTTGAAAAAAAGAACTTTAAATAGGTTGAGTTTAAATCCAAAAGAAGAAGGAAAAATGAATGAAGAAATGTCAAAATTTTGTTGTAGAGTAGGATGTCATTGCACTAGGTGTTACATCCTTTTGAAACGGATGCCCGGACCTTGCAAGAGACATAGTGAAAGTCCATGTTGAATCTCGTGTTGAATAAGAGTGATTCCGCAAAAGATATGGTGAAGGTCCGTGGTGAGCAAAATCAAGCCTGGTTAAAAACGCGTTAAGAAAACTAGTAGGTGTCTGATAGAAAGGGATGAAAAACATAGTGACTCTTGGAACCATTACGGATCATAATTGTCCCTGAGAATTGAACGGATAAGAAGCTTAGTAGCCTAAACTATGTACCTTTGGACTTAATCAAGAAAAAAAAGGTGAAAGGAAGAAATCCTTGGCAATGATGATATTCCATAAGGATAGGCCATAATATCATTAGTTAATGATATCTTATCTATACATTAAGGAAGGTAGTTCGTTTGTTTGTTCTATTTTGTGTGTTATCTTTAGATCTCCAGGACTACCCGCCAGTCCCGCCAAGTCATCAGCATCGTTTTTGGTATTGTAGGAAAACTCTAAACGAGAAGGGGTGCACCAAAGTTGTTTCGTGACTTTTAGACCTATGGTATGTTTGCTTGTGTGTTTTTTTGTATCCTACGTTGAGATCTCTCAATCGTCTCTCCGCCAACATTGCTTTTGGGTTTGTTGAAAAGCTCTCGACGAGAAGGGGTGCACCAAAGTTGTTTCGTGACTTGTAGACCTTAGGTATGTTTGCTTGTGTGTTTTTTCCATCGCAGGGATGCACCAAAGTTGTTTTGTGACTTTTAGACCTACGGTATGTTTGCTTGTGTGCTTTTTTATGCTACGTTGAGATCTCTCAATCGTCTCCCCGCCAACATCGCTTTTGGTATTGTCGAAAAGCTCTTGACGAGAAGGGCTGCACCAAAGATGTTTCGTGACTTTTAGATTTATTGTATGTAAGTTATGGCGCCAACATCGTTCTTGGTATTGTTGAAAAGTTTTCGACAAAAAGAGATGTACCAAAGTTGTTTCGTGGTTTTTTGACCTACGGTACTATGTTAGTTATGAATTTTTGTGATCTATGGTGTGTTTGTTTTCATATTACATTCAGATCTTTTAGACCGTTCACCAGCCAACTTTGTTTTCTGGTATTGTCAAAAAGCTCTCGATAAGAAGGGGTGAACCGAAGTTGTTTCGTGGCTTTTAGACATACAGTATGTAAGTTCTAGATTTTTAATTAGATTTTGTCACTATATCCCAGATGGGGTACTTGGTGAATTTAAAAAATGATGTGCAACATTATCTACTTAGGGAGGATTAAATTTTTTTTGAACTAGATTTATAAAGGATTTCAAAATAAATTAGGGTCCATTAAAAGTAGACAATTTCACTACAAATAAAGTACACAGGGAGAAATTAAGACATCCGCACAGGAGATTTCATATGGGAAGTGGGATAAAATTCCCACAATTGTAACTTTCTCTTGATGATTCTAGTGCATTTTTCATCTAGGAAAGTTACAATTGTCTGTGTTTCCCATACGGGAATCTTGAATCTATCTCCCTGTGGTACATAGCTAGAAAATGTGGGCCATTAATTTTTTGTAAAATTAATAGAGGGGCTGAAGATAACTAAGGGTTCTTCATCATTCATTGTTGCAGCTAGAATATGGCGGGTGAGGAGGACGTTGGAGGCGCAGAATCTGAGCGTGACATGGCCCTGCAGGTGTTTTGTTCATGGAACCTAAACCGCACCTACGTTAATAATGGGTGGGATCGTGTGGAGCTACCTGATGAGGAGCGCGCTTCATCGTTGGAGCTTCTTCTACGTTGCGCCCTCGTCAACAAAGATTTGGCGGAGTTCTTAGGCAACACCGTGGATTCTGCAGCATTCAAACTCGCACAAGTCGATGTCGCTGCTGATAATCATCTCGACCGTCAGCAGATATCTCCCGGGGTGGCCATCATGGAGCGCCACTATTCAAACATGGAGTTGCTTCGAAAGTCGTGGTTTTTGCAGACTTCCATGACAGACCACCTTCGAACGAGCCCTCTCAGTCGCCTCACCATCTCCGACCTGGTTGAACTCCGCCACATCCTCAAGTCCGGCTGGCAGCAGGAATATGTAGTGCGTCCTGGTGATAATTCCATGCAGAATGTGAGAATTTGGGTATCCCCTATTCACAGATCTTGATGCTGGGGAATGGCCTGATATCATGGGCACCAGGTGTACCTGTATCAGGCCATCACCCTTTTGCTTTTTTTCTTCAACAGCTTGATTTTGTGTCTTTTCCTAAGCCATATAGATATGTGGGGGACTGTAGATTTGTCTCTGAGATCTTCATGTGCTCATGGTGCATGATCGAACATTAACCCCTAAAGGACCGAATTGGACCTCGTGTTGTTTTGAGGAAATTTTATGTGAGCTTTATTTTGTTAAAATTTATTTGTTTTTTGACCAACATATGCAATGTTCTTCGCTAATTCTAGTGGTATAAAATTTGGTTCCATCTAAATTATATTTTTCACAATATGATCAATTGAATTTTTCATTTTCAAACAATGAATCCTGGCTTGGTCCTTCAGGGGTTTTAAGGTCTGGGATTTTTTTTTCCATCAAGTATACCATTAATAGTTATGTTCAGAACAAACTTCTGGTGGAGCCTATGAAGTTGTACATGGTTGCAATGGTACAGGGTTTATGCAGTAATTTTGGGGCTCAGGTTTTCAGAGCAGGCATTGGATTTGTGAACACACGTTGTCTCTTAACCCCTAAAGGCAAGGATTCACAGTTTTAAAATGACACGTTTAAACAATCATATTGTGAGAAGTATTTGAATGAGACCAAATATAAAATCACTGGAATTAGTGAAGAACATTATATATGTTGAATAATTTCTTTTTTTTAAATAACAAAAAATAATCTACATAAAACCTACTTAGAGTTACTAAAAAAACAAGAGCCACGTGGTGGCCTTATGGTCCGTTAGGGGTTAACACTTTCTACCTTAGGCCCTCAATTTTGATGCATGATGCATTTGTTATGGGATTTGCAGTACTCATGATTTTAAAGCAAATTTCAAACCGCGTTTTGCTTTACTCAAAACTGGTTTTTATTATTTTTATTTTTATTTTTATTTTTTTTCATTGCCACTTGCACTAGTACAATTTAGTCTTGCAATGATACGAGTCAGTTTTGCACTTGTGTGACAAAAATTGACTTTTTGCGTTTTACATGATTCAACTGGATTCTTTCACTTATATGATTTTGCACTTGCATGACAAAACTTAATTCTCAAGGAGTCACTAAGATATATTTAGTGTAATCATGTGCGTTAAGAGGGTCTTTGAATAGGAGTTATCACATAATTGGAATATTTGAGGTACATTCGATAATATTCAAAGTGTATTCTAAATAAATTATTAAATTATTCCTTAGTTGAATTTAAAGCATTCAATAATTATAGAGAACTGTTAATTTGTAATTTTGTATATTGGAAGTAAATAGCCGCCTTAAATATATACCCTTGTGTTGCACATGGTACATTAAAACCCTACAGAGTCCTCCACTTGTGCTATATATTGAATAAAGTAATGGATAAATTATTTTAAAAATAGAGTAGAATAAAAGTATTTCTATTTCCGACTAGGGAACCTTGAGGGATGCACTATATGTTATAGTGGTGAATCACGTGCGTTCAAAGGGTATTTTAGGTAGGCTATGGAGTACCGGTAATGAGAATGTTCTATGATATAAAAGAACATATATATGGTATATTCTATGAATATTCTTTATAAATTCTTTTTAGGCACCCTACATTATTTATAATGGAAAGTTTCACATTTAAGTTATGTTTTTTTACATTAAAAGAATTCAAAACTTTCTCTAAAATGAAATAAAATACCCCTATTTTTTATTGCACATTTGCAACAAAAATGTGGGTAGTGCATTCCAGGGCTGGGAATACTTGGACCAATGGCTCATTGCCACATTAGTATGTATAAAAGGAGAGCTTGCAAGTGAGGAGGGATACATTGTGTTTGTGTGAATGTACTCTCTATAATGGTCAGGTGGAAAAGCTCTTAACTTACATCTTTTGAACGTTTGTTCCAAACTTAAGGTTTTTCTCTTGTGTTATTACATTTTTTGGGGGTTCTTCCCAAAAGTTTGTTTTCTTGTGTTATCATAATTCTTGATGGATTTTCCAAAGGCTTGTCTCTTGTATTATCACATGTATATCCGGTCGTCATAAGGAATTTAGAACCACGAATTTTAAACGAGTTCCGTGCGACATGTAATATTTCATGGGTTTGTACACTTTTTGCACAGAGTCTACATGGAGTTCACGCTAATTCCGCACGGATTTTGCACTTTGTTAAATAACGACGTTAGTGAATGTAGAAGTTGTGTGAGTTCATAGATGTTTAATTGAAAATACTATATATATGCCTTCCAACTCCCAAGTAGATGCACGTGAAAGTGTCTAGCCGGGTACACAACTCTCATTTTATACGCAGAGGGTATCGACATTAAAACGGCTTAAAGGGCGGCTTTTGTAAAAATTATATCAAATTATACAAAATCAAAAGGACCAAAAAGTTGGGTGAAGACTAAATTAAATAAAATGAGATGTAAAGAAAATTAGGTTGCATATTTAATAAAAAAACAAAACTCCACAACATATATAATGAATTGAAGCACCTATTTTTAAACACCTATGGTTTGAAAAACACATACCTCAACCATATCATAACACAAATCGATAGTCTTCTATCCCTGCCAATAGTTAGACCAAAAAGTTGCCTATGTATAATTTTAAAAGATTCACACGAGACAATAGTTTCCTCCAATTAAAATTTAAAAGTCATTGGCAATGTTTTATTTATAATAAAAGAATCCTAAAATCTTATTAAATAGCCCTGAAAGTTGTATAGTTTGGCCTATGCTGCATGTATTAAAAAAACTGATATAATTAGGTTTTTAATGCAAATTTATGCTTCAAAGAATATTCATTTCCTATACATAATAACATTTTTAGAAAAAAGTAAACACATCATTAAATTTACAATGCCCTAAAATGGGGGAAGAGTGGGGGGAGACAAGTCATCTCTAGAAGTCCAAATTCCTCAAAATAAAAAAAATGAACTCCAAAACCTTAAAGTCAAATTGTCTATGTCTTCAAAAATGGCGAGTAATTAGGGAAATGTTTTTACATATTTGGAATCACAAGGGTTTTTAAAATTGGAGGGGTAGGTCACCTTAAAACTCCAAAAGAAGTATGTACTTTTGGTAGGGACACATATGTAATCCTAAAGCCTAAAGCCTAAAACCCTAAACTCTAAACACATTGAGATTTACAACTTTTCTTTATACACTCAACTCCATCTTTGTGATTCATCAAACATTTTATAACACATTTTTGAAATCGGTGGAGGATCTGAACATTAAAGGATTAACCCCTAAAGGAACAAGGATTAATGGTTTGAAATGATAAATTAAATTGATCATATTGTGAAAAAAATTCAATTCATATGAGACTGAATTTCATATCACTAGAATCAGTGAAGAACAGTGCATATGTTGGTCAAAAAACAAACAAATTTGAACAAAAGAAAGTCCGCATAGAACCTACTCAAAATCGCTTAAAAAAACATGAGGCCCAATTGAGGCCTCTTAGTCGTTAAAGGGTTAAGGTTCCATCTCTCCACATTTGGAATACGCTACAAATTTTGAGTGATCAAATGCTAGATTTGGACCGAGTTTTCTCGGTCCCATGAGGCTTGGATCAACGGGTTTACGAATCATATGTTTCCCTGAAAAAATGTGATACCCAGTTTGCATGCAATAACACGATCCTTTGACAGGGGGAGGAATATTAATTGGGTAACAACGGCAACAACCTCTTAATTGCTTTGGAGGAGGCGGCTCAACTTCATCTTCAGGGGGTTCTAATGGATTGATGTAGCCGGGAAATGGCACCCGAAATTCAACTCCACATGGAAGTTCTCCACATTCGGAAATAATGACATTCATTTTGGGTTTGCCATCAAAGGTGCCGCACGCTTCAATCGCTTTTAGAACAATGAAGCCTTCGAGCACTTGGCCGAAGACGACATGTAATCCATCGAGCCATGGACATGGGACCATTGTGATGAAGAACTGGGAGTTATTGGTGTGGGGTTCGTGAAAATTTGCCATCGATAGTACACCTGCCCCACTATGCAGTCGCAAAAAGTTTTCGTCAAAGAGCCTCGCTCCAAATATGGACTCTCCCCCTAATCCGTTCCCTTGTGTGAAGTCCCCACCTTGGCACATGAATTGTGGGATGATGCGATGGAACATTGAATGTCGGAACCATAGATTTCTTCCGAGCTTGCCTACTCCTCTCACCTGTGCACAAACACCTGCAATCTAAACATAACATTCAATAGCTTGTAGTGGCTTTGCCTTGCCTTGCCCATAGTAGATGGTGTAGCATATTCCACACCCAACAGGACCAAATCAGTAGCTAATTCAAGGGGAAATTATAAATAAATAAATAAAATCTATCCATATGATCAAAGGGGATAATCATTCTTATATCTGAAGTTTTATTGTCACTACCCACTAGGGGAGAGACTACGGAAACGCTTCGTTTTCAAGGAGTTACATGGTTGAACAGTAAAAACAAGGTGTAAAAATAAATCTAGGGTAAATATTAAGGCAAAAACTACGCAACTAGCCGCTTGTACTTATACCTGAAGTTCTCTGCAATGACCGGAACAGTATCTGCAAAAAGTTCCATCACAATGCGACCTTTGTATTTTTTCTCAATCTCAATATCAAAGTACACTCTAGGGTTTAATGGATTCACCATCAGGACCTGCAACAACAGAGTTGATTGGCAAAAGGCTTACTAACAGTTCCATCAATGCAAACAAGGCTTACCTTCTCTCCAAATTACATCATTTTTATACTTTTAGTATAATCGAATTCTAATGCAAGCAATGCGGAGCAACAAACTCTGCACATGTCCCATTTCACCCAATTTGATTGGTTGTAGCCATTGAGGATTTTAAAAAACAAGCCAAGTTGAATGGACTTCCTAGGTGGAATAAAACTTATTTTTTAATAGTGAGAATTGAAATCTACATTACCACAAAATAAGAGATTTAGTTGAAATGGTGTGCAAGAGATCATGAGAAGCATTCAACCCCTAAAGGACCAAAGATTTGTGGTTTTAAAATGATGAATTCAATTGATCATATTGTGAAAATTCTATTTTAGATTTCACCATGTGTTATTTTACTTGAATCACTGAAGAACATTGCATAAGTTTGTCAAAATATGAATAAATTGAAACACAAGAAGTTCACATGGATCTGCTCAAAAGTGCTAGTACAAATATTAATCTAAGACCCAATATGTGCTTCTTGGTCCTTTAGGGGTTAAGTCACTAGCATAAGACTTGTCGTTTTTCATTCCCCATTTTGAAGAAAAAGTGAACAGTGGCTGAATATTATGCTTACATTTCTATCTTCTTGTGACCAAAACCACTCACCAACATTGACATCCCATGTACCTGGCACGGTTTCATTCCTTTTTTCATTTGTAGTAAGTGAAAAACAACACATTTCATGATCATTCACAAGAATTTTGACCTCCTCCAATCCCTCCTTGCACACTCATTCTACTAATGTGTGAAAATGATTGTTGTCGAGGGTACCTTAAAGTTGCAGCTCCAATGGGTTAGGTTTCAGCCTTGTATAATTCCTTTACACTTGGGAGCTATAAACTCAAATATCTTTACTTGGAATAATAGATTCGTTTTTCAAATCATGTCCACACCTGGCTCTTTATTGGCTCTAGCCATAGGGAAGAGGCATTGCAGGGACACCCATTTTCTTGGGCTAAATATCACTAACAAATATATTCCGTCCACGATTCCACTAAAATGCATTCTCATCCTTCACCCATTCTATTCCGGTCAGAGCTCCTCGTAGCGTAGCTGCTTGTTATTATTCATTCACATTAAGTCTTTTTTCCTTCTGTTTGGGGTTTAGGGTGAAGTCTTTTTTCCTTCCGAGAAGATCATCATCAAAAGTCACATTCAGTGGCACAAGAAGATTACCTTGCTGCTTTCAAGTTTGTAGGGGTAAATTAAAGATGAAATTCTGAGTGTATGGGGTTTCGGGATTGTCATAAAATCCTCATTTGATGATCACTCAGCTATTGGTGACACCACTAATTAGAAGATTCAAGACACTGCAACATCTGCCCAGAGCTTTAACTAGTGATTGCAATTAACCCTAGATTTGGGCATTGTAATAATATCATGAATGCTGTCATTAGTGAGATCCAGAAGTGGAAGTTAGACAGTCAGAATGTGATGTTTGATTCAATGTTTGTATCTGAAAATTTTAAGTTCGTGAATTTCCAGACTTTGTATCACAAATGCCACGAAGTTGATGAATCAATATGGAGTCCTTGCATTGAACCAAGGCATGGAATCAGAGCTCCCAGTAATTCCATGCAGTACTTGACCGAGTTAGCAAGGGAGTCAAGGGACATAAATCTCAGCTTCTCCTGTCGCACACGAATTCAAATCTGAAATTGTGCACGTTCCAATTCTCTGTTACAAAAGCATTGACCAACTCTTCATCACCAAAGGTTTTAATTACCTATTCTTGGGTACTAGTAGTAAGTTGGATCAATTGCCCGTTGGATCTATTGCCATTCGGATCTATGCCAGTGGTAGATTTTAAAGAGTCCCAACATGGTGGAAAGTCCCAATTAAAAGAATATTTGGGAGTAGTTGTCTATCCAAGCATTCTGGATTAATTGATGAACTTGTTCCCACATCAATTGATGAATTCATTTATAATATCACCTCTATCAATTAAATTATATCACCTCTATGGTAAGCAACATACTACAAATTTTCCAGATCAATTGATGAACTTGTTCGTACTAGGGAGGAGGTGTTTGATAGCATGTCAACCTAAGTTTTTAATAAGGTTGTGAAAGTAGGTGGTTGCAATAGTTATAGGGTTCTACACATGAACATAGACAAGTTTTACAAACAAAAAATACTTCATGTGCACTCATCTTGTGATTTTGTTTTGTTAAAATTTATAAAACAACAACTTCAAATCGAATAAATGATTTGCATCAACTAATCTAGGACAATTTTTTTTCTAGCATCATACACAGGAATTCCAGATTTGCACGTCATGCACATGAATTGATACTAAACTCATGTCTAGGGTGAAAAAAAACTAGTTACTAGCAACCAACACCTACGCACACGATTCAACAGAACTCAGAAATTGGTTGGTAAGATTAATGTTGCATCTCTCCGCTGCTTGCAGCTACAGAAAGTTGAATCTGAGACATATGTAGGTGAACTAAAACCATTACCAGATGAAGAAATGTTTTTTAGCGAATACAGAATATACAATGTCCAAATCTCCAGAACATTTTTTTGGAGTAATCAGTGCCAAACACAAACAACCCAATGGCCCAGCTCTAAATAGTGGTACCCCTATTATACAGAGAGACGGTAAGTATTGACAGTGGTGAAGTTTTCTTTGTGCCCTAGCTAACATAGAGCACACTTATCCGAGAAAACAATTTGAAAAACTTGCTGAAGACCTGGTTTTAAGTCTCCATGGAAGAAGTCGGAGAAGAATAGTATGTAAAATAGCTTCACATTTTGCGCAAGTTGTCAAGACGAGCTTGTAAATCGCTGTCGATCCCTCCATCATCCCCTGGTGAGCCAGCTGCTCCCTGAGGTTGCGCAAGTTTCGACGGTGTAGCTTGAGCAGGAACTCCTGTTGCATGAGCTGGAGCACTCATCAACTGAAAGCCCACACACAATGCAAGCAAACGTAAGGCACTTGAAACATTGTCTGTGCTCAAGAGACAAACTATATAGATGTCATTGTACCAGTTACAAATTAATGCACAACTTGAAAAGAAAAGAAAAAAGCCTATGAAGGTGTTAATCATACATGCTGCACAGCTTTTATAAGCAAAAGCATACCCAACACTGTAACTCAACACGAGAAGCTCACAAACGGATCACCTATGTTAATTTTACACGAGATTGGTATTTTTGTTGAAACCAGGTTTGTATTCAAGTGGCCAAAAGTGGCCGCTTCCATATCTATAGGAGTTGAAATTAACCATTTAGGAGCTTCAAGGGAGGTAACAAATCGTATCATCATATTAATAGAAAGAAGAACTCATTTTATACGTTATTAACACACCCAAAAAAAATGGACACAACTGGAAATTCCAGATGTTCAAACTTGACAACATTACACATAACATTTAGTAGCTAGTGCTACCTCGGCCTTTGTCCCCAAGGAGAATGTTCAACATATTCCTCATCATCATCCATGGCCCATCAATAGCTACCCATTTTTCCAGATAGGTGGAAACTTAGGTGACTGGCATGTGTGGATGGTAGCAACAAGGAGGTGGAGAGCCCATGTGTTGTAAATTCATCCCTTAACCCCTAAACGTACCAATCCTTTTAACACAAGTAGATGCTAGCCTCAAAAATAGATATTAGCATGACTCAGATGTACATTAGGTGTACATGAGAGGACCATTGCAAGCATGAAATCTACCCAACAAATTTGACATAGTTGCATTTGGAGGCCTCTCCAATATTATCAACATCTCCCCATCACAAGAGATTTACTCTAATTTAATAGGCTTGCAAAGGTGACTTGGATGAAAGTCATCCGAGATTGTATGAGAAAGTTAGAAGGCTTTTAATCCATTCGTGATCCAGTTTCTGGATGCTGGGACGTTTAGGGGTTAAGACCCCAGTTCGTGGATAGATGGAAATGCAAGACTTCACACTGGGTACTGAATGTTATACTAATGAAAATGTGTCATCCTGAGCTGCCAATACAGAAACAAATAGATGACACAGTTGTAGAGAGAGCTGGATTGTTTACCTGAGAATCAAGGTCAATACCAATTTCATCAAGCACTTGGCTGACAAGCTCATCAGTTTCCTCTTCCTCTTCATCTCCCTCCAACGCGTCATCAATGGCATCACCCATCACTTCAGTGGTCATTTCCATCTTCTCATTCTGTCTTTCGAATTCCTGCATAATCTTTTGCAGTGCTGGTAAATTGAGCTGCCTGTTCATTTGCCCCATCGCCTTGGTGACGCCCTTCATTGCTTCCGCCATAGCCTGGGTTGACTTCAATGTCTGCAAGAAAAATTGATTCACCATAAGTATGAGATTAATACACCAAACCCTAATAACACACCCCTCCTTTTCCTGCATCACCACTAACCTGAATGCGCAAGGAGATGCCTTGAAGCTGTGATTTCAGACCATAAAACTTGGTGATTTGATGTCTAGTTCGAATCAAATCCTTCGCCATCACCTTCACTGCGCCCTGCAAAGATCATACAAGTGTTAACATGCATTCAGTCGACTAGAGCTAGTTATAGAGAAAAGCATCAAGACTAGAGAAGTAGAATTCCAAAAAACATCAGCCGTTTATGACCATAACTGGCATACATCAACACGTAACAATGCAAGCTGATGGCAAGAACACATCAGCACATCCAAAGAGCTTGTGCTCCACATCACATAAATATATGTACATACATTTATCTATACATGTTCTCTGTGTGTGTGTGTATACCTAAATATGCATATATACACCTAAATCAACAGGGGTCGGCAAAAACCCACCATCTGGCCTTGCTTCGCCGTCTTCTTTATCTCCAGAATCAACTTCTTCTCTTGATTCTGTAGATTTTGTCTCTCACGCTCTATCTCCCGAATAGACTTATCAAGTGCACGTTTGTTTTCCCGCAGAAGCTCTGTCATGCAAACAACCCAAGATAAGGTAGAAGCAGTAACTTCTTTTGTTGTTAATTTTAGCCAAATTGCTACATCAATTTAGGGCTGGCACATTGATACAAAGGCTTTTTGAAAAAGAAAAAAAAAAGAGAAGGAATAATAACCAGATTTCCTACATGGAGTCAAGACATGTAGCCTCTTTAAACCTAGGTATCACCCAGGTGCAGCACCTAGGTAGCACATGTGTATCACCTTGACATTACCTATATATTAATATGAAAACAAGGACCCTGGATTGCTCTTCAAGCCATGGAAAAGTAGCAAAATGCTAAACTGTCTCCTAACCAAAAAAAACCACTGGGTAGAAGACACTAAAACCGATAGGGACATTCTGTTACCAACAGGAACTTCTTTACTTATACAATACTAGTTGGCCTTCAAATAGTAAGCATGACTTGGCTAAATCTCTGTAACCACTAATCTTCGAATAAAAACACTGTTCTTTCAACAACCTCCCACTTTGAATAATTGCATAAGAAATCATCATACACTGAGTGAGAAAAAAATTGATTTCAAGAGATTTTAGCTCTTGTGTGACCGCTCTACTGAGTGATGGCTCTAAATTGCTTAAAGACTATCTTCTATTTTACAAATTCAAATACAGTCGAAATTTAGGGTTCACGAAGTATAACAAATGGCCGTATCAATCACATACCTGCGGGAGTTTTCTTCTTCCCAAACAAATTGAAACTCATCGTGAATAAACAACCAAATACGCTTCAGTTGCAGCGGAATCCGAGTATGTTTCTGCAAAAGCAGAGGATGTCATTAGAACAGCAAACCCTATAGAGAAGGGAAAGGGTCGGTGTTGCTGAATGCCAGCTGCAGACTACACCAGGACTAAGCCTGTATGAACCGCAAACCCTGCCTGCTCAAAGCCTTAAACGTGAAGATCATGTGATGCTGAGTTAGGAAAATTGGAATCCCATGAGACTGAGCTCCACGGAACCGGATCGCATGAACGCAAAAACGTACAGAAAGAAAATGAGGAGCGAAAAAGTGGACGAACCGAGAAATTCTTGCGCAGAAGAAGATGGAATCGGCGTGAAGTTGAGGAAATGATGAAAAGAAACGGGGGGGTCTTGTGCGTGATGATCAGGGGGTCTTGTGCGTAATGCTCTGCAACGCGCTGCGAGCACAACCCACACACTCTGCTTCACGCTGAACCCCGGTTGCTCACGTGGACCGCCGGCCCACCGCGTCAATTGTACGTCTGACGTGGACATTCCACGTAGGTTCCAAGTGCCACGTCGAACCTGGGATGACCAACCGGGCCAGCTTTTGCATCGAGCTTTCAAGCAACGATGTGGTTCTTTCGTTTAATACCTACCTAAGGGCCACTGTTACACATTAGAAACTCATTCAAGTCTCAAAATGATATTGCGCTTAACCCCTAAAGGACCAAGTGTCCTAACTAGGACATTTAGAGAATCGGGTAAGTTCCGGTGAACACATTTTTAATCGAATCTTGAAGGAAATTTAATAGTAGATTCCCCAATGTGCCACAAAAATGGGGATTCTTTTTTTTTTGAATTCCGACACCGTATGTGAAAGTTATGAGGGGAAATGTGTTTTTTTTTGGGAAAAAGGGCAGCGGGGCAGTAGAGAAATAGTTGAATTTTAAGGGGGGGCAACAAGATGGGCGGTGTGTGGAAAATGGGGTGAACTGTGGGGGGCAGAAGACCACCCTGTTTTCCAAACTCATAATTTTTTTTTTAAATAATATTTTTTTAAATTTAAAATTAATTTTTTATAAATAAAAAATATTATTTTAAACTGAAAAGTATTGTTTTAAATTAAAAATATTATTTTAAACTAAAAGTTCAATTTCATAATTAAAAATATTATTTAAAAAATTGAAAAATAAAAAATAAAAAATAAAAATCGTCCAATGAGGGACTGCCACGTGGCAGTGTACCTTGAGAGTTAGTGGGGTCATGAACATTGGAATGGGTTGGCACTTCAATTCCCTTCCTCCACCCTTTATTTCCCCCCTAACCCCCAAAATTCTTAGAAAATGTGCTACATGTCTTCTAAAACTTGGAGATTTTTTTATTTTTTTTCAAATTTTTTTTCGCCATTTTGTAGAGGGTGGAATGTACTTGTGTTTCACCGCTCGGATTTGTATTTTAAATAAAGAAAGTCGAAAATATTGCAATTCCAAAAACATATAGTCTTTTATGAGCTTTTAAACCCTCAACAAGTGCAAGGTGTTATTCAACATCCTAAACATCTCCAAACGCAACGAAAATTGGTACACAACTAAGTAACATCATATAGAATGTGAAAGTGAAGTGCGACAAGTTTCGGTAGTGAGGTTTTTTTGATGTAGTTGTGGTCAAACGCATCTGAAATTTTCGGGCATGTGTTTTTTTAGGGTGTTTTTTTCCATCAATCGCAATTATATTGCAATCCGTGCGGTCAAAATCAACGAAATTTGTTGTGTATGTTTTTCAAATAGTTTAGGACAAGATCTTACGGTTAGAAGGTAAAAAATAACATTCTTTTGGATTTTTTGCATGGGGGAGTAAAAATGGCAGCATTGGAGTGTTTTTGGAGGAAAAACACTCCGGTCCTTTAGGGGTTAAGTGACCAGCATGGTTTTGTAGGAAAATTTTGAACCTAAACAATGAACCCAAAGCTTCAAAACAGTGCACTAATTTTGGGAAACCAATTCCTAAATTTAGATCCAATTAATATTGGACCCACTATTGGATCTAAAGGGGCTTTACAATTGGGTCTGGGTTCAATTTTAACTACTTTCAAATTAAACACATTGACTTTACACTTAGGTTCAAGTCCAATTCACATATGGTTATTTTATTCAACTTTTTAAGTTCAAAGAAGAGGGTTCTTGAGCTCAATAAATAGGTTTATTGTACCTCATAAGAATTGGAACCAGGCCCTAGTGTAAAGAGCCCCTAAACAGTCATTTAAAGAACTTAATTATCCACACAATCTCAATGAAAAATTAGGAAGCCCCAACTTGCTTGTTAATCACATTCACACCACGTGCATGTTTGGTGAGCCCTGCCGATTTGGCCTCCTATTCGGTCGCTGGCAGAATCTCTTGCAGCACCGATCTCCACAACAATCATGAATCTGCTTCGGTTGATCAGTATGTATATCCCTCTCAGTCACAGCTTTCTCATGTACAACACAACTGCACAACACATATACATACATACATGTCGGTATAATCTGGTAATGGAAATAGCTATTTAATTAAATTGTCCAGATCTATACACTCAGCTGAGCTAGTACAGTTTTGCAATGGCAGGAGTGTGGAGCTCAATGCTCGTCTTGATATCTCTCAGTAGTATTCTTCTCATCCATTCAGAAAAGGTGATCGTAGTGGATCAGAGTGGCGCCGGAGATTTCACAACGATCAACGAAGCGTTGGATGCGGTTCCTCTTCATAACAAAGACTCCATCACAATCAAAGTGAACCCCGGCACATACATGTACGTACGCAGCTGTCCGGCCTCATGATAATTTCGAGCATGAATGTTGTTTCAGTTTGCAGTGTCAGTAATCATGCACCAGAAATGAATTCATCTCAGATCGAATATATACGTTTGTTTGTTTGTTTGTTGTTGTTATTGTTGTTGCAGTGAAAGGGTGGTGAACTTACGTGTACGCAGCTGTCCTAAGAATTTCGAGCATGTTGTTTCAATTGCAGTGTGTCAATAGTAGAAAATGTGTCGTTTTTCACTTACTATAAATGAAAGAGGAATGAAATTACTCCAGGCACATGGGTTGCGTCGATGCTGGTGAATGGTTTTGGTCACAAGAAGACAGAAATCTAGGTACAATATTCCGTCATTGTTCATTGTTTCCTCACAGTGGGGAATGAAAACCGACAGTTTTGCTACTAGTGATGCACCAGAAATGAATTCATGTCGATCAATTTAACGGAATGATCGAATGTTGATGTAATTAACCATGGCGATTGTTTGATTGTGTTGCAGTGAAAGGGTGGTGGTACCGAAGAGCAAGATGCAGATCACCTTGCAAGGAGCTGGGCGAGATGTCACGAAAATCACCTCCAGCGTCGCCGCGGTGGACACGGGCACCACGTACACCACCTCCACTTTCGGCGTCAGCGCGCCGTACTTCACAGCCAGAAACATTTCCTTTGAGGTACTCACAATTCAAGATGAATCGTGATTGCAATATTTAATGTGATCATCTGTACTATGCAGCTACTCTGAAACCCAGTGAATTTTTTGCTAATTTTAGAAAAATTGCAACTTAAATTTGGGCTGGTTACATAACGTTTAGTAGCCTTTGTGACTGCTGCCTTCTTCCGACAGAGTTATGAGAAATATCCCACATCATTTCATCCCCCAAATGCAATGATGTGGGATATTCCACATCACATTAGTAGCTATGGTGGCACGTGGCATTAAGCAAGATCAATCAACCATGGTGAGCAATAATCAAAAGCACTCACTCAATCACAATTCGATAATTTTTGTAATTGTTTATTTGATTCAATAGATAGTTCATTCAATTACAATGGTCACTTCATATATAAAGGTGGAAAAAACTAAAAGGCAACCTCCTGGAAGGCTACTGAATGTTTAGAAATTGATACAAAGAATTCTCTATAAAAATGAAAATAAAAAGGAATAATAACCAAATTTCCTACATGGAGTCAATTTGTGTAGCTTTTTTAAACCTAGGTATCATCCAAGTATTGCTGAAGAAGCACCTAGGTAGCACATGTGTATTACCCTGATATTACCTATATATTAACATGAAAAGAGAGCATTCAAGGAGCCTGGATGCCCTTCAAGCCATGGAAAAGTAGCCAAAAAAAATGCTAAACTGTCTCCAGATAAAAAAAAAATTTAAAAATCACTACTGAAACCTACGATTGAAAATGCCTCTGATCCATTCTGCAGGCACTTCTGATTCAGTGTTGGATGGTTGCAGAACTCGTCGCCGCGACCCGGTGGAGTGCCGCAACAGCAAGCCGTGGCGTTGCGAACCACGGGAGACTTCAATGCATTTTACGGGTGCGCCTTTTACGGGCAGCAAGACACGCTCTACGACGACCGAGGTCGCCACTACTTCCAGGATTGTCTCATCGCAGGTTCAGTGGATTTCATTTTCGGCAATGGAAAATCGTTGTACAAGGTAAACTTAAAACATATCCTTACCCCAGGAAATCAGGACCAGCTGAGGTAGCCTTCACACTATGGCTGTCAACCAATCAAATTATTGCAAGAAGCCATGAATTTGGCCTCTCGACCCTTCACACTAGAGGCAAAAGTCCAAAGGCCATCGCCCTCCAAAATGCCTATATGGCAACACTTTTTTGACCAAGGCGACGGACTCTCGAAAAAAGTTTGGGTAGGACGGGAATGGAAACCCAAAATATGATCAAGAGGCCGTCGATTTTTTTGCATAAAAACAAAATTATATTTTATTGCCTATTTTCAGTCCATTTCTTTGGACTCTCAAAAAATGTTTGTCCACTCAATCCCACGGCATCTCAACTTGAACGGCCATTGTGTGAAGCAGCCCTAAGTGCCAGTACATACTTTACAACCCGTAATGTATTTCCAATGCACACAATTTTATTTTATTGATAGGCAGAAATAAAGAGAATCTTTACTATAAAACGAATACAAATACAACCAGACCTCAGCCAGGTCCAGCTAGAAGCCAAGTAAGAAAGTGAAAAAAGATAAAATACAGAAAACAGGCATAAGAGAGAAGGCCAAGGCCAAAGCTAATCAGAATCAAAACTAGGACACACAAGGCACCACATGGGTTGGAACTTTCTATCACTCGCATGCATCAATCACGGAGTTCTTCGGAGTTGAGACTGATCGATGGCTAGACTGTACGTGCACTAGTAGGAAATGTGTCATTTTTCACTTACCGCGCCAGGCACATGGGTTGCGTCGATGCTAGTGAGTGGTTTTGGTCACAAGAAGACAGAAATCTAGGCACAGTATTCCGTCACTGTTCCCACAAAGTGGGGAATGAAAAACGACAGTTCTGCTACTAGTGATGTGATGGATGGTGACTGCAGAATTGTGAGCTGCGAGTGCTGTCCACGTCGGGGGGCTCGTTGACAGCGCAGAAGAGGTCGGATCCCAGCCAGGACACGGGATTCTCGTTCGTGGACTGCAAGGTCACGGGGTCCGGAGCGCGCACAGTGTTCCTGGGGCGTGCTTGGGGCGCGTACTCCCGTGTGGTGTTTGCATTCACCGAGTTCGCGGACATCATCAATCCTTTGGGGTGGTACTCCTGGGGTGATACCGCTGTGGAAGGGTGAGCCATTGAACCCTCCACTCATTTGTCATTGCATTGTTCAAGTCATGCCAATTCTTTCTTCTTACCGGTACCTCACATAATTCCAATCTACCTACTACTTTATCTTCCACATGTCATCTCATTAGTAGAGAAGGTGGCACTGCCGAGGAAGATGCCCAGGCAATTAGTGCCCAATTCCACGCATGCACAGTGATTTTGCATGGGCATGTCCCTGGGAAGCACCACCTTTACTACTAATGTTCAGTGATCTTATTTCCACATCATTACTCTATGTACTAGATAGAGTACTCCATGGGCATTGCTACATCATGTAGCGGATGCATCTTATTTTTGAGTTGCAAAGCAACGAGGTTTCAACATGCACTCACTACACAACGTGTCAAACCCATGGAGTACTCTATCTAGCATAGACTACGACACATGTCACACATTAGTAGATTGAGTCCCATTTTGAAGAATACACTATGTAGAGTTGAGAATAGAAAGAGATTCATGAGTTCCCTAAAAAACAATTGTGTATAGGAAAATACATTACGGATTGTAATTGTACTGCTTAGAATTAGTCTAACGTTGCCACAGTTGGTCCTCATTTCCAAGAATAGGCTATGAGATGACAACCTAATTTTACAAAAAAAAAAAATGAGTCTAAAATGAGATTGCGAGTGTAGAGGGTAGATTGTGAGTCTAGGGCACAAAGAGCAATATGCATTATGGCCCACCTTATCTAGATCAAATCATTGAAAGCCACGTTTAGAAATCTTGTCTGAGTCTATTTCACCGAGTCTCTCTCGGATTGGAATTATGGCATAAGGGGCGTTAGTGCAACTTGTATTAGTCCTACTCTTCGCACACACTTCTGCAACGAAGTTGGAGCAAAGACGTGACTCCTATCTCCTTGAAGTATCTCCTTGAAGGGTAATGACAGACCCCGCAACCTCAATGCGTGAGTAGAAGGGAATTGACGGGGTCTCATATGGTTTCCCTATGTTAATTCCCTTGTCAGTGTCACTTTCCCCTCTCAGCTTCAGAACTTGACACATGTTAAAACTTTTCTTCTACAAGTAGGTGACTAAGCTTAAGCAGGTGATTTTGTACACATGTCAAAACTCGAAATCACAAGAAAAATTGACACTCATGGGGGAATCAACACAGGGAAATCATATGAGCTCCTTGTGATTTGTTTGGTCAAAGCTTTGCAATTGTGAGCGTGAATTACAAGTTGCCAAAATGCAGGAACCACGTCGTAGAGTCTCCACTCACTAGCTCGCACTCTGACACCTATTGCATCCATTTGGTTGTTGTCGACCCTTTTTGGGGTCCATTTCTCAATGTCTGAAACCCACTGATCTTGGGGTTGGTTGTGGTTGTGCTTTTGGCCAAGTAGGACTGTGTTTTATGGGCAATACAAGTGCTTTGGTGCCGGTGCAAACGAAACAGGCCGGGCAGCGTGGTCTCATGAACTTACCGACGCTGAAGCTGCGCCTTTCGTGAGCCTTGATTATATTGATGGTGCCTTGTGGGTTGATGATACAGGGGATTTCAACTCCTCGCTGTGGTGAATCATGATGGTATTCATTACAGAGTGTGATAAGAGCATGCACACCCTTCTCCCTTCAATTCACCCTTTAACCACTATAATCATATCCAGGGTTTGGTGTCAGAAGCTATTGTCTCCACACCCTTGAACAGCTATAATCGCCCTCTATTAAGTGCGTGAACCAATCACAATCATTATGCATGAGTAATCATTATTGTTCATCAATCTAAGATATCAATCGAGGTCTTTCTTGAATTAGCTATAGAGAGATTATAGAGGCATCCCTATATGTAGCTCATTGCGTAGCCCTGGCCATGAGGGCTCTTTCTAGACACTTGCGTCATTGTATTGTGCTCTCTTTTTAATTCCCTAGATTTTGGGTTTTCAGCTCATTTTCCGTAACCAGCTTTGATTGAGCACAAGTGTCTACTTGGACTTGTTCCATCCACAAGCATCACAATTTGTTCATAATCATGCAAGATTCATTCATGAAGGCAACAATTACGGGATCTTTCATTCACGGGATCTTTCATTCAGGAATAGAGCTGGTTACGTCCAGTAACCCTCTTGCCGCCTCACGGCGGCTCAAAGGTTACCTAGTTTGTAGCTCTCTCACATGTCCTGCAAAAACAACATTAAATACAAGCATATTTCATCTAGTTTCCAAAGTCAAGGGTGTAAGGTGCCCATGCTCTAATAAGCAGATCTGTGGTGTGTACTATATCAACTCATCATTGAAATTTTGTGCAGACGCT
This sequence comes from Pohlia nutans, assembly GCA_022496805.1. NCBI lineage: Eukaryota > Viridiplantae > Streptophyta > Bryopsida > Bryales > Mniaceae > Pohlia > Pohlia nutans. Next base: position 14,490,266 of record CM040095.1, on the reverse strand, counting down.
CACTTGTGAGATTTCTAGACACCAAGTATTGCCATTCGAAAATTGTTGAGTACCAATTTCAAAGTCCACAAGTTACATTACATTACTTCTGTTGCTCCACTACACATCAAAGCACAGGTGTAGGGAGAGTGCCACAAAAAAGACATGCTACTTTGAAAACCCTCACATTTGAAAACTAAGATCCCGTCTTACAGACCCTCACTCGGAGAAACGTCAAATCACTTTGCGGAAATTGTTTGTTCCAATGTCAAATTTAGGTCATCTAGCAATAAAACTTTGAACATTCGTAACTTTTGCATATGGCATCCACATAACGCATTGTTTGGTACATTGAAACCCTCTGAAGGTGGAACAAAGCATAGTTGAGATGACATATCCGTATGTATATGCCATTGCTCCGACAGTTGGAAGATGAGACGGAAACCCCAGAAGAAAACCCTAAACCATTCTCTTCTAAGCTTGTTCGAAACTGATGCAAATCAAGCAGGGCAATTAGGGCAATCACTCACTCCGCAACTTGAGCATCACCGGTACAACTTTTGACAACACCTGTAGAAACTTCAATCACTTTGCCTATCCAATGTCAAATTTAGGTCATCTAGCGATAAAACTTTGAACATTCGTAACTTTTGAATATGGCATGCAAGTAACGCATTTTTTGGGACATTGAAACCCTCTTTCATTTGCTAACAAGAGCTAAAAAGTGGCACAAAGCATAGTTGATATGTACAATCTAGACCAATTCAGACCCTCACATTTGGAGGATGAGATGGAAACCCCAGAAGCTAGAAAACCCTAAACCATTCTCTTCTTAAGCTTGCTCAGACCTAATTACGCAAATCAAGCAGGGCAATCACTCACTCACTGCGCAACTTGAGCATCACCAGTACAACCCCAGGGGTTGAACTTGTGCGTGGCGATCCACCAGGTGTTGCCCGCGGCGTCCTTGACAGCGCCCATGCGATCGCCATACACCTCATCTTTCGGCGCCACGACGGATTCCGCCCCGTTCTGGAGCGCCAGCGCGTACGTTTTGTCCACGTCGGGCACGTAGACGTGCAGCCACGCGGGCGCGGGCGCGAACTCGGGGCTGCCGTCCATGAGCATCACCACCGTGTCGCCGATCCGGAGCGAGGCGTGCTTGACGAGCGTGGAATCCTCCTGGCGCGTCTGCTTGTACATCTGGTGCGCGCCCAGCACGCCCACCATGAAGTCGATCACCTTCTGCGCGCCCTCGCACACCAGGTACGAGGATACCGTGGAGTGCCCCTTCATCTGCCACGATTCCACTGCCCCCGCCATTGCACGATCGATCGAGCTAGTTCCGCCCACGAGAATTAATCGATCCGGTAGCAAAAGGTTCTGTCACGGCGCAGCTGCCATGGATCGATCTGATCGATTATGAAGGTACTGTTTGGATTTCGGAATGGTTGACGCAGAAATTGTGGGTCGTTTTGGATGGTGGAACTAAAGCTACACGCAGTGGCGCAGGATATTGATAGATTGCGAGAATGATGCATTGGACGTGATGATCATGATGCGGTGCAACTTGCGGCGGGAGCCACTCGAAGTTTCGATGCCGAGTCACTCGAAGCTTCGTCATCCTCCTGCAGTGTGAGGAGTGTGCATCCATAGTCGTCACTAACTAATTTCAACCAATTTCAACCAATAGGATCGCTCGATTCTTTCGAATCGAGCCCAAGGGTTTTAGGGCCTCCTTCCATGTAAGGTTGATTGTCCTAAAACCACCAACTTAAGCAATCTAGCTTATTTTTGGCAGTTCTAAATTCAAAAAAAAAATATGACCGCATTCGAAATAGGCTTTGATGAGGATTGCAAAAATTTGCAACATCTAATTCACATTTGTCAATTTTATACAAAAATTCAAAGTGGAAAGTAACCTGTGACTCAAAATCGATCACATGCTCTAATGTACAAATGAGGTACATCTTCTCTTTGAAAATCTAGAAATTAGGGTGATTGGTTTTGGGGCAGTGGTTAGTAATAGGACAACCAACCGTATAGAGGGCAGTAGGTGGCCGGTTCTTGAAAGGAGGAAGCTCCACCGAAATGGGTGAAAACAGGAGAAGTTAAGAGTATATATTTCATTTGTACCAAAATGGGTGGAGCATGGGTGATTCTTGAGACCGCAATTCTTCTCTTCTAGTGCCTTCCACCCAACCGATCCCTACATGGAAGCCCGCCCTTATACTAGAGCCGGGTCGGAAGGAGCAATTTTTTGTGTGCGGCATGTTTTTGGCACCAAATCTTTGGGCCGATTTGATGAAATCAGGACAAGGTTTGCCATAACCCGAACTCCAAACTTGAGCCGGATTGAATTGGACCGGCCTTCCATTTAGCCCCAACTTGTGTATAATGTGGGCTTTAAGAGCATTCGCACTAAAGTTGATGACTCGCTAAAATTATTCATCTACATTTGAAGAGCCCTTGAACTTAGGGCCGCTTCACACTATGGCCGTTCAAGTCGAGAGGCCATGTGACTGAGTGACCAAACTTTATTGACAGTTCAAAGAAATTTACTCAAAATAGGCAATATAATATAGTTTTTTTTTATCAAAAGAAATTGACGGCCTCTCGACCATAGTTTTTAGGTTTTCATTCCCGCTCAACCCAGACTTCCTTTCAAGAGGGCGTGGCTTTGGTCAAAAAGTGTTGTCAGGTAAGCATTTGGGAGGGCGACGCCCTTTGGACTTTGGCTTCTAGTGTGAAGGGTCAAGAAGCCGAATTCTTGGTTTCTTGCAATCGGAATTGGTGAAAATTGACGGCCTCTCGACCTTCGGCTGTAGTATAAGCGGCCCTTACACTCCCCCACTCTTGAACGCCCCTCAAGTACCAAAAGTGCATATCAAAAGTGCATCAAATAGTCAATGGACCAATCACAAGTAGAGCCTGTCGGGTATAGTCACCTAAACTTAAATTTGAAAGGCCATTTCTTAACATGCTAAGATTGAAGGTCAAGAGCCATTTTTAAAGGGCCTCTAGCATTTAAGTTATTGCGTGTATCAGACTCTAGGAGAGCATGGGTACGGATGCTCCAAATATCCATTTACAATTAGGTAGTATGTCCCCTTGCATAGAGTCAACTACTGCGTGGTGCGGAATTGGGGGTGGATGGTGTGCAAATTCTGGGGTGTGGGTGCAATATATTCACAAAACATTTACAAAATATTCTCTATCGTCAACAAAAATATTTCCTAAAATCCAAATGCTACACTCTAAACCCCAAAATCTTAAAGATCCTAACCCTAAAATCTCAAACCTTAACCCTTAAGTGCTACGTGGAAAAACATTCCAAGAACATTCCGCACCCCACAACGCACACCCGGTGCACGACGCATGGTAACTCCTCCTGGTAAGAGCCTACTCGGTAATCAGTACCGGGAGGATTGATAGCTACCGAGGATAAGGAAATTAAAAGAATAGGCCACAAAATACTCAAAGCTAAGTCGGTTATCACAAAACCAAGGGAAGACAAACTGATCAGAATATGCAATGGCGCACAGAAAGCTACTCGGTAGATAATAAATCAGAGAAGAGTACTTCTAGCAAAAGTCAGTCATCTGGGAAAATCGAGCGTGCCAATGAGGTTGGCTCTATTGCTTTTATACCACAGTACAACCAGATCTGACAGTTAGGTCAGATCGGTAAAAAAGTGTTTCCTAGATCTACCTACTGGGGTAACCTGGAAAATTACCTAAGTAAAACTCAAATCGGTAGACCTACCAATACCTCCTAATTTACGGTTAACACTATCCCCCCTCTAAACCAGGTTTACACAGGCTGGAACTTGTTTTTCGACTTCGATATACCGGAGGGATTTATACTCCGTGGGACCGGTTTGCCTACTGATGGTGCGAGAAGCCCTAAATCCTTCGTCTTCAGATCCGGAGGGCTCCTCGGTATTCGGTGTGTTGTGCCGAGGATAGTGGGGTGTCCCGGTTTCCGGTGCGCTGATATTACTTTTGCTACGATCTCATTCAATAAGTACCTCGTAAAGCGCGTGGGGGGGCTGAGTAATTCTCGGCCATCAAATGAACCCCCAAAGATGGAGTCAAAGCCCTCCGTCGGTAATGGAGGAGCTCGGATGGGGCCGTGTTCCGTCGTGGCCGGGTTCACAATTTGGGTGTCTGTAGAGTCCGGTGACGGAGGGTCCGGAACGAAATTCGGATGTGCTCTTCGGTACTGGTTGAGCATCCGGTAGGTGTTGTTAAATGCCGTCTCGATCTCCTCGGTGCGGATGTGCAGCGCGTCGTACTCGGTAAGTAGGTGCTCCATTTCGGTAGTGATGGTTGCGCGGAGGTCTGTCTCGGTCCGAAAAGCGTGCTTGAGAGTGTAGATGGTGATCTGGTCTTCCGCTCGATCGGCTCTGAGCTGCTCCCGTTCTGTTTCGACAGCGGTCAAGAGAATAGCATGGGCTTGTAACTGTTGGGTCAGGTCGGCGACTTCGGTGCGGGCACGTTCACGTTCTTTTTGAACTCGAGCGAGGTTTGTAGCATGCTGTTGGGTTTTGGTTTGGGAGGTGTCGAGTTGACCCTCTAGCTTGGTAACACGCTTTTGGGCGTTCTCCAGTTGGCGTTGATGTGCTTCCGGGTTGGAGATGGTAAGTTGTTGAACTTGCGTCTGGACCTCTGTAAGTACCTGAGACAGTGTGGCTGTTGTGCTTTGAAGGAAGCATACATCCTGCAATAAGTTCCGAGGTGCGTAGAGCTGAATATTCGGAGGTTCAACGCGCTCCGTTGGGGGAATAACCGAGGTCAGGGGCGGTGCCATCTGCACAGATATTTGGATACCGGTAGTACGAGTGACCTCGGTAGTGAGCATACCTGAAAGCCTAGAGTGGCTGCGGTGGTGGATTCGCGCCAGTGATCTCGGGTGGTGTCGAGGATTCGCCGCTATGTGGTGACGGAACCGGTGGTGGAGACGGAGTGCGTTGAGATGATCGGTGCGTAGAGGAGGAACCGCCGCCATGCTCGGTTCGGGGTCGAGGATTCCTGCCAAATTCGTTTAAGGCGTCGGTAAGGTCGAATCGGTTCTTGCGTTTGGAAGTCATGGGTGTCGGTAAGATGCGGCTGCGAAGTCGAGACGAGATCCCTGAGTCGGGCAACGTAGAGAAGAGGGGCAGTGATGACCGCCACTTTGGTAGTTCGTACCGATGCACGCATCATGTTACCGGAGAAGGCGGAGTATGGGTGCCGGTGCTCGGTACTGGTCCCGGTGTTGCCGTTGTAGTTGTATCCGGTACGGGTATCGGTGCTGCTGGTTCAGTCGTCGTGGCGGTTGGTTCTTGTCCTCAAATAAGCATGTCCCAAATTTCCACTGAATAACACAGCAGAGAATGGCCTCCCTTGATGACGCCGAGTTCCTTCTGAAGCTGTCCGAGCATGAATGAAGCCCAGTTCCAAGAGGCTCCGGTATCGGTAAGGGGGAGTTCATCGACCGTGAGTATCTTGCGGAGGCACTGCTTGGACGTGTAGGACTGCTTCCTCTTGAACTAGATTGCTTGCAGTAAGCCATACTTCTGAGGTCTTAACTCCTCGGCTCCCAGCGAAACACTGTAGCCGTCGATATCGGGTCGGTGAAGGGCTTCATGGCCGTTGGGACCGATGCTCCAGTATTTGAACTTCTCCGGATCTGGGTTGTTGTTGACTTCGGTAGTCCTGCCAGTCGGTAGTCGGAGAATGTTGGTGATGTCTACCGGGGTGATAACGTAGGTCCGCCCCATGACTGCTACGATGATCGACTGCTGTTTGGTACTTTCCGCGGTGTTGACAAAATTCTCCATGACATCCTTGCCGATCGGTTGTCTCCACGGTAGGTTGACGAAACCCTCGAGGCCGACTCGTTGAATCCACGTGCGTTCGTCCGGATTGGCGGCGGCGTAACCTTTCCAGGCAACCATGTGTTTGAGCGGTAGGCAGGTGAATTCCCGCCAGTCCGGTCCTACCGGGTTGCCGCGGGAAGAGCTTCCACGGCGACTGTCGACCGCGATTTTCTTCTGGCTTGTCATCCTGCAAAAACGTACACGGAGAGTTCCTCGCTTTTTTTCTCTGGAAGTGGAAGAAGGAGTGGCTATCAAGCTAGAAGGAGGAAGAACTCTAATCCGCGCTATTCGCCTCGGTCGATTGTGTCGGTGGCGGTGAACGGTAGCTACCGGCCGTGGCGGCCGGGGAAGAATAGAGGGAGTCGGAGAGGAGGACGGAGGCAGAGAGCTAACCGGGAGGGGGAGAGAACCGTGTCGGCGGAAGAAGGCATGGTGAGGAAAGAATAAATAGAAGAAGAGGCGGACAATGAAGTGAATGAAGAAGGCGGTGGAATGAAGAGAGATGGAGTGGGTGGGTGCAAACTAGGTTGGGAGAATGGCGGCGCTGTCGGGTAGAGAGGAGCGCGCTCTGAGAATTCGCGGGGAATCTGGCTGCGACACGATGACCAGATAGCTTGGGAGATCGGTCTTGTCTTCAATTCTTGTACTCTTCAAATCTTCAAATCTCTTCCCAGTCCTATCCTGCAATGGCTCTAAAAGGTTTAAGGGTAAGGGTGGGGTAATAAGAAACCACGGGCCTCGGACGGGTAAAACGGGACGGCCAGACCACAAGCTGAAACCGTCCGAAAGATGGCTCCTAAATTTCAAACCCACGGTGACCAGCAAACGTGCCTCACCGGTGGGAACAACATAAACACGACCGTGTGGGTGATCAATCCCACTTCGCCGCAACAAAGTTTACAAAACAAAATTGAAAACAACTAGCCTCCAAAACCGGCTGGGAATAACAATAAAAAACAACGAGCCTCCAAAACCGGCTAGGAACAACAATAAAAGACAACGAGCCACAAGCCACAACACACAAATGTTCTCGTCTTCTTGTCTTGAAGTCTTCAAATCTTCTTCCTTTAAAGTCTCAAAGTGTTTAAAAACACAAAGAAACCTTCAAGGCAATCTTCTATTGTGGCTGCGAGCTTCTAATTGATGCTACAGATGGCTCAAGTCTCCAAAAGCTAAGTATAATAGCTTTTTGAAAAGCTAAAACAACAAACTAACACTCCTCAAAATTTCAATTGAATCTAAGTTACTGTCCAAAAGTTATAAGAGAGCAAAGTGGAAGCTTTATTTTTCTTTTGACAACCAACCTCCGCCTCTTTATATCTTCATAACTTTTGATCTAAAGCTCTTATATACAAGTGCAATAGCATTTTGAAAAGCTAATGCAAACTACTACAATATGTATAATTTTTATAGAAACCCTAAACTCTGTCCATAAGTTATGGCTAATCAAAGTTTCGGTCTCTTTATTTTTAGAGAGTTTCAATCTCCCAACTTCAACACACAACAACTCCTTCAATAAAACTCCAAATAGATTGAGTGATAGCAATCTGGAGAGCTAATCTCATAGGCTATCAGTCCTGTAGATTTCAAAAGAAATTATCACAGTGACCAAAAGTTATGGTCCTCGAAGTCTTAGCTTCCTTCTTTCCAAAGGCAGTCAACCTCCAAGCCTTCACACCTTCATAACTTCCTCCTCGGAACTCCAAATCATAAAAGTAATAACTTTTTGGAAAGCTATTACAATGATACATACACTCTCAAAATTGCAAAGCAAGTTGATACACACAACAAAAGTTGTGGCTCGTCGAAACCTCTGCCCTCTCAATAGACGGCCAAGGGTTTCCACAAACTTCCAACCTTCACAACTTTTGCAATACAATTCCAAATTCAACTTATACGATCAATTCGGAAAGGTCTCATTACAAGGAACAATCTCTCAAAATTTCAATTTAAACAAAGTCTTGCTCAATGAGCTACATCAAGTCGAAATTCTGCCTCCAAAGCTCTCACTATTCACACACACAAAAAAAACTCCCGACAATCTTCAAAACCCCAAGACCTCACTAAATCTCATCCAATCAAAGGTGGCGGTGGGGCACATATGCCCATGCTCCCCTTTGAAGCTTCAAAGAAGGTACTTTTTCCCCCCCCCTTCCTATTCACACCTTTCAAACCACCTAATCCTTTGATGATTTAATTAAAACGAAAGACAAACTATATGTACTATTTTCATCCCGCTACTCCATTCATTGAAAATACAAAGCTTAGAGCATATATGTACACGATGGAAGCATTTCCATCACGACAGCGCGTTAGGTTTAGGTACTGCCAAACCTGTCACTCGGTACGGTTTATGCCTCGGTGTTACCGAGGTGGTCGGTTCGGTATGCCGTAGCGGCAGCGTTGGTGGCGGCTGTGATGCTGCGGTGGCGGCTGTGATGTTGTGGTCGATTACCGAGGTCGGTGGTCGTACTGAGACGGTAGGTCGAGTCGACAACACTATCGGTTTGGTATCCAGGTAGGACTCGGTATTTCGAGTTGACCGAGGAAAAATTTCCACGATGATGCAGTTGGTGGAGATGGATTTCTTGGTAACTTTTGCTTCGTCTTCCTCATCGTCTTCGGCTGTGTCTTGGTCGTCTGGTTGGTGAACGATGGTACTTTTATCAGGGGCAGTTCGGGCGGCATTGTGTAGCTGATCGTCATTGAGAAATCGGTACGGTTTTAGTTTGTTGATGTTGACTATAATCAGGTCAGGGTCGAATTTGTCAACGGCCACGAGTAACACCGTATTGTTAGGTAGTGGGTATTGAACTCGGTAAGGCCAAAACCATTTGTTCTTCAGCTTACCGGGGTGGATGTTAGCACCTTTGGGGTACCAGAGGTTGCCCAGTCGGAACTGATGGGTCAGCCCTGTGATGTTGGCCCATTGAGCGCGGTTCCATTGCGATATCCCTTGCGTCTCGAGACTCTATGGCGAGATTCGTCCAAACGCTCCAGATCTGCCGTGCGTGCTGCTAGGACCCGACTAGGTGAAGGATCGGTAGTGGTGGACTTGGTCGGTACCAAGTATTCGGTAGGCATTAGGGGGATGATGCCATATAGAAGTTGAAATGGTGTATGACCGGTACCAATCTTAAAAGCCGTGCGGTAAGCGAATAAGACGGTCGGTAACTGCCGATCCCAGTCTGTTCGGTTGTGATTGACCAATTTCTGAAGGAATTGGACAATCACCTTGTTGGTAGACTCTGCTTGACCATTTCCTTCACGGTAGTAGGTGGTGGATGTATTGTGGCGTAGTAAGAAGTGCTCCATAAGGGCGTAAATAACCTTGTTGTTGAAATGTACACCTTGGTCGCTCACGAAATGAAGTGGACAGCCAAAGCGGGTGAGGATGTTGTCATACAGGAATTTAGCCGTGTCCTTGGCGGTGTTGTCACAGAGTACAACTGCTTCCACCCATATGGTGGCGTAGTCTGTGGCCACTAAGATGTATCGATTGCCGGTGACGGTGCGTTTGAGGGGACCTACAAAATCCAGTCCCCATTTCATAAAAGGTTCCGTGGGTAGGGTGGTAAGTAATTTACCAGTTACAGCTTTCTTGAGTCCTCCTACGCGATGACATTCGTCGCAGCTCCGACAGTATTCAAAAAAGTCTTTATGTAAAGACGGCCTCCAATACCCGGCGTCGAGAATTTTCCGAGTGGTGATCTCGGTAGAAAAATGTCCTCCCGAGTTACCGTGGTGAAGCTCCCTAATAATCAATGTGGTCTGGTCGTCGGTAATGACCTTCTGTAAAGAGAAATTTTTGCTTTGTCGATATAAAGTGCCATCGACTAATTGAAATGGGAGGGCTCGGTAGGCTAACCTTTTCTTGCGCTCGGTACTCCAGTCGGCAAGGAAGGTGCCAGTTCTGAGGTAGTCGTGGACTGTCGTGAGCCACTCTAGTTGTATGCTGAATAGCTGGGCATCGGACGTGGTATCGGTAATCCCGGTGGCCGGTTCGGCTACCATGTTCCGAGAAAGTGCGTCTGCAATACCGTGTGTTTTGCCTAGTTTGTAAACGACTGTGAAGTCAAATTTCAGAAACAAGAATAACCATCGAGCAATACGGCCAGAAACTTGAGTCTTGTTGACCAAATAGATAAATGCCATGTGATCGACGTAAAACACGAACCGGTTACCGAGGAGGTAGTGTCGAAATTTGTTGATGGCGTAAACCATGGCTAAAGCTTCACGCTCGGTAGTCGTATAATTCTTCTTTGCGCGGCTCAGTAGTCGGAAGGCGTAGACGATGGGTTGGTCGATTTTCCCGGTAGGATTCTGCTCCAGCATAGCTCCTACTGCAATATCCAAAGCATCCGTATGAATGTGAAATTCCAGCTTCCAGTTGACTGTGATAAGGATAGAAGCGTTAACATAACGCTTTTTTATCTCGGTAAATGCTTGGTTGCACTCGGTAGTCCAAGTAAATGGTTCGTCTTTTCTTGTAAGTAAAGTGATGGGCGCCATAATCTGGGCATAATCGCGGATGAAACATCTATTGAATTGGACAAGGCCGTTGAAAACCTGGATGTCCTTGATGTTCCGAGGGCGCGGCATTGTGACAAGAGCTTCGATTTTCTTTGGATCGGGGAATTTGCCTTCTGCGGAGACGACATACCCAAGAATCATACCTGAGCAAACTAGAAAACAGCATTTTTCGGGGTTTAGACTGATACCGAACTCACGGCATTTTGTGAAGCACTTTCGAAGTTTGTCGAGGTGTGTCTCGGTAGTACTATACACACTGAAGTCGTCGAGGAAGAGCTTCATAAAATCACCGAGGTATTCCTTGAAGGCTTGGTTGACTGCTCGTTGGTACGTTGGTGGAGCGTTCTTCAAACCGAACGGCATGACTACCCAGACGAAGGCTCCCCAGTCGGTAATGAACGCCGTCTTGTGGCGGTCCTCGGGTGCAATCTTGATTTGGTGATAACCGGAGAAGCCATCGAGAAATAAGTACATCTCGTTGCCTGCTACCGAGTCGAGAACCTCATTGGCAAACAGTTGGGGATACGGATTCTTCTTTGTTGCCTTGTTGAGACGCCTGAAATCAACGCAAATGCGAAGTTTGCCGTTCTTCTTTGGTACCACGACGATTGGTGATAACCAGGTAGCATGGTCCACAGGTTCAATGAATCCTGCCTGCAAAAGTTTATCAAGATCGGTTTTCACCGCTGCCACATAATTAGGATTCATTCGGTAGCGTACCTGATGAGTTGGGGGAATGCTGGTGTCCAGTTCAATCTTGTGTTGAGCCATGTGTTCCGGGATGCCACGTAGGTCATAGTATGACCATGCAAACACATCCTTGAAAGTGCGGAAGAGATCTTCAGCCTCCGGTAGTATGGAGTCCGGAACGGAAGTACCGATATGGATAATGTTGAGGTCGGTATCGGTTCTGAGGTTGAGGTCTCGTAATTGCTCTTCCTCTGTCTGCGACCATTTTGCTACCGAGATTGTTTTTACCTTTTTCCTAATCGGTATTTCATCAACTGGCATTCTACCTTCCGTATGGGTTATGGCTAGTAAGGTGAGCTTGGTAGTGCTTACCTGGCACAAGTCGTCAATAGCTAATGTTCCAATAGGGAGGAGAAACTCTTCTGCCTCGAGTAGAATGAGTTCTTCTTCGTTGGTAAGGCCGTCCACGTAGTTGTAGCAGACGAGAGCATCGGGAGTTGTGGCTTCAAAACCTAACTCCCGGTTAATCCGTACCGTTCGGATGGTACCATTACCCATGATTTGGATGTGGTCGTTAGCCCAATCGTGAATGACTCGGGCGTCCCTGAGCCATGGTCTACCGAGCAACAACGTATAAGCTGAATTGACATCCTTACAAGAAATAACGGTGAGAATAATGTTATAGGGAATACTGTGAATGAAGATCTTGATGTCCCTGAGCAAACCCAAAGGTTGGACGAGGGAACTATCTGCCATTCTTAATTTAAAAGGTGCCGGTGTTGGGGTCGGTAGTCCAAGCCTATGTCGCTCGGTTTCGGTGATGACATTTACTCTCGATCCTCCATCCAACAGGACATCATGTAATTGATGACTCCCAATTTTAGCTGAGATGATTGGCATGTGACGGTCGACCGCTACTACCAAATGGACGGCCACTGTAGGTGTCTCGGTAACCGGGATAGTTGACGAGGTTATCTGACCGAGACGGCGGTGGATATGTTCGGTAATACTAGGTGCAATAGCCATAAGGTTTTTTAGACTGACCTGGATTGTTTGTGATTCGATTTGTTGAAGAATGGTCTCGCAGATATCCATGGTGCTGTCCGGAGCGGTTGGAGTGACGCGGGGTGATGGTGGCTCCAATGGCGAGAGGTCTTGTAGTTCACGGACCGTCTTTATCATTTCTTCGCGCAGCTGCTCTTCGACTTGCCAATCAAACGCCTCGGTTGGGCGAGCTGCTTCGGTAGTTGGTATGGGACTGTTCGGAACTACCGAGTCTGGATGCTGTGTTTGACTCCGAGTGCGAGGACCGATGTGAGAGACATCTACGGTATGTACATCGGTAATGACTACCGAGGATCCTGAGTGGGCAGGTAGTTTGTTTTGGATGGCTTTTTTAAAATCCTCATCCAATAGAAGTGGACAACGATGTCCCGGATGTTCAAGTGATCCACATACATTGTATGGGTATCATTGTACCGGGGTCATACTACGAGAAGTACGGCGGTTTTCGGTACTTACCGGAGTTGGTGCTGGCTGAGTTTGAATTTGATGGACGGAAGCCGCATCGGTTTTCTTCCCGTAGTCACTGGCCGGGTTGCGGTAACATGTCCCCCATTCATGACCCATACGACCGCAACCGGTACACTTTAGGTTACGTCGGGGGTTGTCTCCGGTACTAGTCGAGGGAAGGGTCGGTTGCCATGATTTCGGTAGACCTTCCTCTGCGGTGCGTGCCGAGTCCACTGCTTCGGAAAATGTTTGTCGTTGAAGGCCTACCGTGGCTACCTGCAGATACTCCAATAAGCCTGCGCAAAAATTGCTCAACATGAACATATCATCCGGAGGTACGGTTAGATTTTCCGCGAGTTGTTGGAGACGTTCGGCGTAATCATTGACAGATTCCTTCAGTTGCTGATTGATTGTACGAAATTGGATGTACGTTTGGTCGTCTGTTTTGATGGTGCGGTAGCGTCTTTTGAATGCGGTAAATACCTCCTGCAATGTATTAGTAGGATGTATTCGTCTATGGTATGCAAACCAATTCGACTCTTTCTCGGTGAGGGAATTACCGAATAATTCCAGCTGGACTATGGTTTCCGTTTTTCCATTTAATCTAATAGCAGATTCAAACTTGTGACAATGTGTCTCGAGGCACTTACCAGTTTTGTACTCAGGATACGGTACGGCTTTCCGAGCGGTCGAGGTAGGCCGTCGACCCGTGGGTTGAACGCTTGGGTCGCCGGCAGGTCGGTAGGTTGGGGTTGGTACTCCGGTAGCCATAATGCGGCGCGGTTGGGGAAAATTGTATGGACAGGAAATAGAAGGGTGGTCGGTATGGCCACAGAACGTGCAAAACCGAATAGGAGGTCTAGGACGAACCTGGTGGTGGTGATGTGGAGAAGGATATCCAAAAAATTGTTGTTGTACCGAGTATTGGTGTCCTGGAATCGGTTGTGGGCGTACCGTGTGATGCATTGATCGAGCACGTCCTTGATCTTGTCGAAACTGTCGTAAACGTAAATTGGGCAGTTGTAACCGAGACGCAGCTAGATCGAGGTCCAATTGAGGAGTCGGTTCTGGGGCTGCGAGAAGTTCTTGATCCGTTGCGTCTTTTGGCGGTAGTTGTTGGAGTCGGTTTTGGATGGCCGAGGACTGCAGAAATGCTTGGGTACGAAACCTTTCGCGTTCTTCGTCGGTGAGCTGTAAGTCCTCTCCGGTAGCTGCCGGGTTGTGTAGTACCGAATCAGAGGATGACCTCTGCCAAGTGGATGAGTGTGGATGTCGTGCAGTTTGGAGTTCTCGCGGGGTCGGTAATTCGTCCTGCATGAGTAAAGGTTGAGGCCGTCGTGTCGGATGAGTAGCTGTTGAGGGAGCTCGGAACATTGGTGACGGTAGCAAATCCTGTACGCTCCGGTGCATGCGAGTGTTGGAAATCGTGAGAGCCTCAAGGTCGAACTCGGGCGGTGGTCCTGTAGATCTAGTGTGGCGCCGGGCCATGGGAAAGTCTAGTCTATTGGAGTTTTGTGACAACCGGACTGAATGATTCCGGTAGGACAGAAAAAAGGCGCGGTGTCACACAATGCTAAGCGATAATAGAGTACCGGAATCGGTAACTCTGTGTTTTTAAGCAATGGAGGTCTAGAATTCGAACACTAGATGGTCGCCAAATGGTAACTCCTCCTGGTAAGAGCCTACTCGGTAATCAGTACCGGGAGGATTGATAGCTACCGAGGATAAGGAAATTAAAAGAATAGGCCACAAAATACTCAAAGCTAAGTCGGTTATCACAAAACCGAGGGAAGACAAACTGATCAAAATATGCAATGGCGCACAGAAAGCTACTCGGTAGATAATAAATCAGAGAAGAGTACTTCTAGCAAAAGTCAGTCATCTGGGAAAATCGAGCGTGCCAATGAGGTTGGCTCTATTGCTTTTATACCACAGTACAACCAGATCTGACAGTTAGGTCAGATCGGTAAAAAAGTGTTTTCTAGATCTACCTACTGGGGTAACTTGGAAAATTACCCAGGTTTAACTCAGATTGGTAGACCTACCGATACTTCCTAATTTACGGTTAACAACGCAGTTAGCACCTAGCCCTTCCTTGCATGTTGGCCCCGATAGACAAGTAATACTGAAGAATCTCCTTCACAAAGTCATTTTGTTCTTGTCTTATATTCAATTTCCATCCACCCGGTCTACATGTAAAGGGGCCCTAAGACCATGCCCAATAGCTCCAGACTAAACAAACTTGTCCACTAAGCAATAATTTTAGGGCCATTTTTTATTTTTAACTTGGAGGAATGTTAAATTTACGATAGCCTAGCAGCATTTTTGTGCGGACGCAAAGGCGGCTTATTAAAAAATGATTTTATGAAGAGAACTTGATGACTTTGACACATGCGCAAATGAATAGTATTCCAATCCATTATCTAACCTTTGATTAGGCAAAGTTTTTTGCTTAGTGTGATTTATTTGTTAGTACAAAAGCTTCTGTAGATGGTAGGATAGAATGCAAAACATGATGTTGTCACCTGATCTTGGTGTAACAGATAGTGTTGCTGATGGAGACCCATTTGAACTCCATTAGTCAAAACTACCTCCAAACTACCATTAGGCCTATGATATTGTTTGTTGTTGGTCATGCTCTAAGAATATCTCTACCACATGGCATTTGGCCATACCAACGATGTGTAACCCACTCTTTGGCGTTCTTTACCGCATTGGCGCCAACAACCAATTTATTCCTAAATTTTGGCCCTCATCCATGAAGATGTAACTTAGTCTGCAGAGCGTTCTTCTGAACGCCGGTTGACAAAATCTCAGCATTTGACTTCAGTTGGCATTCGGCATCTAATTTTTTTATCACAGTAGAATGGGATGGCGTTGTGTTGTGGGTCCAATGTGGGGCATTAAAGTAGAGGTACCCAATTCCGACATAGTACCCAAAGCCGATAATTTCTACACATGGCTTTTATTTTAGAACGCAATCTAAGTATGTCATAGAGCCTTTATTGTTTGTTGACCAAAACGATAAACCATCTATGGTCTACCTAGATGTACGTCCTAAAATGAAAGCCATGTATAGAAATTATCGGCTTTGGGTACTATGACGGAATTGGGTGCATCTACCTTACAATTTGTAAAGCGGTATTGGTGAAAGCTTCAAGGATCCACAAAAGTTTGGAGATTCCTAGTGTTATGCCTTTAAAGTAAGACAGTAGTAGTCTTCAAACTTTTATGACCATTTGAAGTTTTTTAACCTTTAATCTCTAAACGCTCAAACAATCATTTTTTGGTCGTTGTCCAAATTTAACAAGCTACCCGGAACAAAAATAAAAAATTGAAAAAATAAAAAATATTTGAATATACTACATCAAGTACGCAATTTGAATTATGTCAATACAAGTTAAATTCCACCTGGAAGAGTTTTTCAAAGTGGTTCACATCAATATTGTCTTAGTATTATAAAATTTGCTATTTGGAAAAAGTAATGATGTTCGCTCCATCATATCTTTTGTTTTCTTGAAGTTTACGATATATACACCAATTTTAACCAATTGTGCTAAATTTAAAACTCTAAAATTTAAAATGATAATTTAAAAAAATTCAAATGTTGACGTTTTAAATTCATTAAAAAAATCCAAAGTTATTTTTGGAAGTTTAACCCCTAAGTGACGGATCAACCATTTTATAGTTGCTGCCCTTTTTTTACGGGTTGCCCGAGATGGAAAAATCAGTTTTATAGAAAATAAAAAATATATTTTCAAATAGGGAATCAAGTCTACTTTCCAACCCAATTTGTTTCATGTCGATCCGAGTTAAACTCCACCGGGGAGAAATTTTCAAAGACAAACACTTCTACATTGTCTAGTGTTAGAAACTTCACTATTTGGGGAAAGTAATGATGTTCTCACCTTTTAAAAAATTTCTTTTTTGAATTTTAGAATAGAATGTCTAGTTTTAACAAATCATAACAAATTTAAAATTCTAAAAATAAAATTTGTAATTTTGATAAATATTTGAAGTTAAATGCTTCTAAACTCATTATGAGAAGATAAAAAGTTATTTTTTGAAATTTGACCGTATGGATAATTACTAAACATCATGCTCCTCATTTTCTCTTTTGGACCAACACATTTATGTTTTTTCCGATACCCCTCGAGCTTTTAGAAGTTAACTACCTACATTAAGGCCCTCTTTACACTAGAAGCAAGAAGCCATGGAGAAAATTTTACAAGGGCCATGGCTCATCATTGAAAAGCCAACCTTTGAACTTGACAGCCTTTGGATATATTATAAAGTGAGAAGGGGCCACAAAATTAAGTGTTGATTTTTTTTTTTAAATCTTACATATTTCTTAAAAAATAAAAAATGATTGATTGTAAGAATTTTGGCCAAGTGGCCCTCTAAGGACAAAAGTGTTGTTCATGTCATTTTCTCCTCGTTCTGTCTCTTGAACTAAAACTTTCAGGTGTAACGTGACATTTTTTGGTCTTCTCGGTTTTTAGGCCTTCCATTAGCTGAAATTTCTCTCCTCAAGGCTTCTCGTCTCTAGTGTATAGAGGCCCTAAGTATCCATTTTTTTTATGATGTACAAATTTCATCCATTTTTCTCATTTGTCATGCACTTTTTGCAATGTGGGTTTTTTTATTATAGATTCGATTGGAAGTTCGCTTCATGCATGTGTGACCCGATTAGAAAAGGGATGATTTGTGAAATTTGTATGCCTCATTTCATATTGCAGTGATTCATCCAAAATTTCTAAAATCTAAGTTCAAGCAAATCAAAAATGCTATTGAAAAAGTCATAAAATTAAGCAACTAAAAGACCTCCAAAAATCACTACACTTAGGATGTTACATTTCAACCCATCACAACAAATTTCATTCATAGATTGCCAATATCTAATTTGTAATTGAATCACAAAAAAAAATTAATTTTTGAGATTCAAATTTTATAAAAACAAAATTGGTGATAGCAATCATAGATTTAACTATATGGATAGAATTTAAAATTCATGATGTACAACTTTTATTCATAATTCAAGTTCAAAATATCCCTCTTGGTTGCATTTTATAATGTATCTTTGAAATTTTCCAAATTTGAAGAGGGATAGGCATTTAGGAATTAACGAGAGACCACACACAAACTCCACAAATTCAACTTAGAAATTACGAATTTTGGAAAGAAATAATGAAGAACCAAAAACTTTAACCTTCGTTCCACTAACTCAACGTCACACTCTTTATTGTACAGTCAGGCAGGAATTGCTTACGAATTCCCACTGCAGGTAAATTTTTTCAGAAACTTTGAACAATGCGTGTGTACTCAAAAATGATCCGATTTGGAAACCGCAAAGTGCGTTGGAATCACATCGGAGTGTACTACAAATTTACACATGTATTAGTGAAAGTTATACAAAAAGTTAAAAATAATATATAAACTATCTACCATTGAGTGCTCTCACCGTTTGCTTCAGTTACAGTGTCCATTTTAGTAAGAAAAAATGAAATGAGTGTTTGAAGTTCTTTTTGAGATACTTGAACTCATACTTCTTGAATGATTTGTATCATTTCATCTTTTTCCTTCATAATCTTTTTGATTCCATGGGCTTGTCTCCAATCATCATGATATCTACTACGGTGTATCGGATCACCGTCTTTCATCAATGTGAATTGAATAGGTCTATCATGCATAAAATAGAATCCAATCCATAGATTTTCATAAATAAGTTCCACAAAATGAACTACTGATTGTTTAGTTGAAGGAATGATGACAAATGGACTTTTATCAAAATCCATGAAAGCCCCTATACCATTACAAAAGCATACATTACAAAGGAGACTGATGAAATGATACAAATCATCGAACAAGTATGAGCTCAAGTATCTCAAAAACAACTTCAAACACTCATTTCATTTTTTCTTGTTGAAATGGACACTGTAACTGAAGCAAACGGTGAGAGCACTCAATGGTAGATAGTTTATATATTATTTTTAACTTGTTGTATAACTTTCACTAATACATGTGTAAATTTCTAATGATATTGTAGTACACGTCAATGTAATTGCAACGCACTTTGCGGTTTCCAAATCGGATCATTTTTGAGTAGATACGCATTGTTCAAAGTTTCTAAAAAAATTCCCTGTAGTGGGAATTCGTAAGCAATTCCTACCTAAGTGTACAGTGGGGTGACACCTAAATTGGCACCTTGTGCAATTCCAGGGATAGTGCCCACACTGCTGCCAACTTTGACATCCTCCCGAGCGCTAGAAAATTGTTATTTATACATAAAATTTAGACAAATAATCATTGTTATGTTGAAAACATGTGTATCGAATTTCAAAGCTAGAATATTGATACAAAAAAAGATATTCAAGATTTACTAACAAAGGGTAGCTGTAATAATTTTTTCACAACTGCCAACTTTGACACCCTCCCAAGGATTGAAGAAATTTTTTTTCACATGGAATTTTTAGAGTAGAAACATCTTTATGTTGTTTACACATGTGAAAAAATTCAAGACCAAAAGATCCACAATAAAAAAATGATATTCCAAATCTACCAACAGGTGTAGTTGTGAGAATCAAAAAGAACTAATATTTAACTAATTATGGACAAATTCATAGTCCATAAATAAGTCGGCCCTCAACCGACAAATGCCAAATATGCAAAGGATGCAGAAATCAGACCAGGAATATAGAAATTGGTTGACTTTTCTTTTTGTTTTTTGATTTGAAAATTAAAATTAGTAAACAAATACAAGTTGCTCAAATGGAGCAGAAGAGTGTCGGGCTGCAGCCGATACCTCTAGCCTAACAAATGGAGCAAAAGCTAATCGGCCCGCAGCCGATACCTCTAGCCTAACTAATGGAGCAAAATGTAGTCGGCCCGCAGCCGATACCTCTAGCCTAGCATAACGAATAGGAAGGAATCTTGTACTTGAGGGCATGTGCAACTTCGTAGTGTATCTGACCAGGTCTATGAGAATGCTTCATATAATCACTAACAGACTCAAACTGATGTAAGGGATAAATGAAGGGAATAATATCTGTTGCAACATTGGGAATAGTCCTGCTTGATGCGGTGAAGTCTCCCTGAAATGGCCATGGCATGTAGCACGCAGAATCAGGAGTCCTGCGTAGAGAGAGAGGGCTAACATCAACGAGGAGGACTTGGTCAGGCTTGCATACATCCCTGGAATGGCGCTTATAATAAAGAGTGTTGAGAACCTTGTAAGACTAGGGATAATGTTCAGGACGTTCACAATATTCTCTACCAAAAACAAAGGATAGCCTATCTAGAACGCCCTCCGAGAGGATAAAATTTAGCAAGAGCTTCAAGTCTCAGATGGGCATCTTAGACCAGAGGCCAACATGGAATCGCTCGAACAACATTGTGAACAACTTCCTAACACCGGGCCTCTTGACAACATCTCGATGAGTATTCCAACGATCCGGATTAACATTAGGATTGATGTAGCAAAGCAATCCCGAAACACATAGAACGATACACTTCTTGACGGCATGAGGTTGAGCGAAATGAGAGTCCATGAGGCAATCTCCCTGAACAAGAGCAGACGAATAACTCATGAATAAGGTGGTTAGAGAAAGAGCAAAAGCGGACGACAGTGAGAGAGAATGTGAGTAGCGGAACATCTCGGCCGGCAGCCGACAACATGATAAAAGCTAGAACATGGAACACATATCGGCCGGCAGCCGACAACATACTAGAAGCTAGAATATAGAACAGATATCGGCTGGCAGCTGACAACAGTATGAGTGAGAAATCCAGTTAAACGGCAAAGAATGAAAGAGTAAGATAGATACAAAAATAAAAAGACAGAAAGAATGATGTGAAATTGAGCAGAAACGCTCATAATATTAAACAGAAGAAGAGCCATCGAAATGATAATTCGAACAGTCAATCCTCTATAAAAATGATAGAGTATTAACAAAAAAAGGTTCTCGAAATGTACATTTACAGGATAACAGCGTCCTCACAACTACATAGCCCGCAACAGAGTGACCAGCTACAAAAATAGATCCTCAACATTTACAATTAGTCGGCATTAAGTAGGTCCTCAAAAGTGCAATCTCTACCAAAATGTACACCTATGCTAAAGATACATAACCTAGGTGACTAGGTACGCTGGGAGAAAGTCTATCGGCCGGCAGCCGACAAGTAGAGCCTCATGATCTTCGAGGCTGCTAGGTGCCGAAACTTGAAAATCTCCGACGCAAAAAGGGTAGCAAAGTCAACCTATTTGGCTAGCTCCGTCAGATGTGGGTACCAGGCATCATCTGGAAAAACGCGGCGTTGCCCAAAAGTTTGGTGGGCCTGCATGAACTCTGGAACAGATTGTCCAGAGCAATACAGCTTATACAAAAGGGGCATCAGAGTTTGCAGTAAGAAAGGTTTGCGACCCTTCTTCAGCTTTGTCTCCGAGTACATCGTGCAGGTAGGTGGGTGAAAAGCATTAAAGGGATTGTTCAGGGCATTCTTGTATGGGGAGTCATCAATGAGGAGGGTGTTCTCCACAGTGGCTCCACGCTTCACGAAATCAGGACGGAGCTGAAACAGGTGCTCTAAAGACTTCAAAAAAAATGGCTTGTCGGGAGCGTTCTTGTCTCTATAAGCACTGACCAAGCAAGTACTCTCACCAAACTGCAAGCAGTTTTCTGGAAGGCGAGGGACTTTGCCCCAGATGAAATCGATCCGAGGAGCAAGGTTGTGCTCCATGACACAAGACCAGAAACAAATCTCCATCCCAGCGTCTAGAACCCAACCCAAGAATTTTTCTAGGCCCGGTCGAGCCCTGGACTCACCCCTCTTCACCCTTTCACCACCCAGTATTTTAGGGTTGGAGAAGTGCATGAGAGTCCCATTGACGTCGAAGAGTAGAAAATATTTCATAGGAACTACCTGCGGTGAGAGGACAGTCGGAACTGGCCCTAACGCCAGGACTTGAGCAGCATCACCCTCGCCGTCAATAACGTCCTCTCCGTCGTCACGGACCGGTGACTCGTACTCAGAGAACTCTGCAGGAGGATGAAGCATTCATTCGATGAGCGACAAGATAGCTGAATAGCACTCCAGACTCAATAGAAAATGAATGAGGCATGATAGAAGCGAAAAACTGACGATTAAAATAAGCATCGGCTGGCAGCCGACATTGCAAGCCAGTCGGCTGGCAGCCGATACAATGCCAAGTTCAGGTAGTGAGCAAAATGGTAAAAACCATGGCTACACTAGATTGTAAGAAATCCTGCTATTTTGTATCGGCTGGCAGCCGACATCAATGCCCTGTCGGCTGGCAGCCGATACAAAGCAAAATAAATCTAGTGAGCAGAGTGCTCAAAACTATACAGGCAATAGACACTAAGGAATCCTGCATATATAAACGCGGAAGGTTCTAAATGAGGACTAAATAGATGCGAATCTACAGTGGTAGTGCAGAATCTTGGGCACTATATATAAAATAGACTAAAACACTACTCCGTCGACTGGGACAAACCTCCAGTTGGCCGCTGACGCTTTGGAGAGGACTGAGTGGCGGGCGGCGGTGATAGCTGCTAATTCGGTTTGTCAAGATCTGCCGCATTTTCAGGGAAGTCAGCCTCCGTGATCTCCGTCAACAGCAACCGCTTCTTGGACGTAGCCTTCTGCGAGTCTGAGGAAAGTCGGGATTTTCTTTCACCTCCCCCCGGTAAAGAAGCCGAGGATGTTGGCTGGCGGCCGACAGGAGGAGGACCGGATTGCAATGAGGCCCTGCTACCCTCCCCCGCCTGCTTATGACCAGCATCGGCGCTTCGCGATCCAGGCACGATATCCGCCAAGCGCTTCGTGATAACCTCGGAAGAAGGAGGATCACGCAAATCCACTTGCATTGAGGCAACACCAGAAATGTTGAGATCCTCCAGGCCGTCTAGCGCTTGGGCTCTCGGTGATGCAGTATCTGACATGGAAGAGGACTCCTTCGTGGACTGCGAGGAAAAGATGCCATGCCCAGGCGTCCGAGGAAAGCCCGACGTATCCATCGGAGGCGGAGATAAAGCAGCTGCGCCACCCCAGACACACGATGCCGGCTGAGAAGATATGGTTGTGGCAGGAGTGAGAATCGGGGGAGTCTGATCAACCTCCTCCCCCTCTCCCAGATCCACAATGACTGGGCCGTGTCGGCCGGCAGCCGACAGAGGGGGTCCCGCTGCTGGCCCAGCGTCATCTTCGGTGTCCATGTTGTCCTCTGCGGCTGTCCCAGTATTATCCGCCGGTGGCCCAACATCTTCATGGGCTTCCATGTTATCGTCACCGCTTTCGTCTGACTCGCTAGAAAGAGCCTGGAGGACCATGTCCAAGTTCAGCCCCTTCACTCAGTGCTGCGCCTTCGCTACATCCTCCTTGGAACGAGCGAATTCGAGAACAGATCTGCCATTCCTCTGAAAATAGAAGGGAAATGATTAGCAGTGTATCGGCTGGCGGCCGATACAAACAATGAATGACGTCCGAAGATCAAGTAGGAGAGGATGATGAGGTGGGAAGCGTACCAAGCCGATCTCAATGCCGTTACCGCCACCCCAGATGTTGATGATAGTGGCATTGGTTGACGAATGCAGTGAGGGCTTGATCAGCTTCTCCAGTGTCTCATGGTCGACACCGCAATCTCCGCCATTATAGTCACGAACTCCCTCTGGACACGTCTGGAACCAATCAACGGGCTTCTGGATTCCAGTGAATTTCTTGAAAACTTCGAAACCGCCCTCCAAAGTCTTCGGATATGACAATGACATTGTGACAAGCGGATAAGAGTCCATATCCGACTTCTTAAACCCAGCGCGAGTGGAGGGGTGATAGTACACAGTATGCACCAGCCACGATGAATCATTCGATCCCGTCACGTATGAGAGGATATCTCGCTGCCTAGAATCACCGATAAAGAGCATTGGGACAGGAATCTCCGGATGCTCAGGGCGCGTAGGCGAGTTGCCCTCATTGTCGTCAATGAAGGCTGAATCGTCGGATTTGAACACCGCGCGCTTCGCAAGATCCATGATGTTTTCTCTTCTGACGGGTGTAGGGTCTCCTGAGGATGAGTATCCAAAGAGCACAATCAACTTGGGGCAGTCGGTGATGGGGACAATGCATGCTTCACCCGAATCCAGTGCATAAAGAACGTCCCTGATGAATTCCGCCTCTAGGCAGTCATACCGCTGCTTCTTACCAGTGGATGGCACGATTGGAACTGAGACCTTCATGTGGGCCTCGATAAGTTGATTGAAAATTGGGGGCGCGATACCATTCTTGGACTTGTCCGTCGAGGGATTCATTGCATTCGCGCGTCCCTTCAACCACTCAGACCCGTCCGTGTACTTTTTGAGGTCAGTCCAGACATTGCGGACCATGTCATCTGTAAAATTCTTCTCCTCTGCCAAATCATCCCACTCTTTGTCGGCATAGAGAGTCCAGCCCGCGTCCTTGCACGGCAGCGGGTACTGCTTCAGCTTCCACATTAGCTCGTTCTTAATCACGCGGTCAAGCTTCGTGTCACGGCACCAATCTGGCAACGTGAGCCTGTCACGGGTCTTGCTGTTGTTCTTGATGCAGATTCTCTTCGCAATAATTGCCTTTGCGCACTCGATGAGATCAGAGTCACGCAAACCCAAGGTTGAGACGACGTCGGTCTTCGTAATGTCCGTGAGCGGCACACGCTTGATCAACGGTGATGGCTCTTTACCGTCCTCTCCGATCAGCTCTCTAGCCTCCCATGCATTAAAAACTTCAATCCAGCTGTTCCAAGCCTCGTCGGTTTTGCAAAATACGAGGGGAAGCTTGCTAGCTACCTTCTCCCCAACAAAATGTGCCATGACTTGGGCCTTTGCAGTCTGCAGAATAGACAAGGAGATATGTTAGGACATATGTCGAAGATGCGCCCATATCGGCTGGCAGTCGATACATAAATCCAATGACCATAGCGAAGCTCATATAAAAACCTATCGGCTGGCAGCCGACACATGATATGAACAGTGAAGCAAAGGTGAAGTGAGATCCTATCGGTTGGCAGCCGACAGGCACGAAGTATGAAGGATTACCTCAAATGCTGGTGAAGGCTTGCCACCACCTCGGTGTGGCTCAGGGCGTCCGTTCCTGATCCAAGCGGCCCGACCAAGCTCGGCGCAGGAGCGGAATGTTTCCTTCGCAACCTTCTCCGCGATGTTCAAATTTAGAGCGTTGGAGACTCTCACGCAGACCTGAGTATCACGGGTAAAGACCGGGATCACCTCGAACTCAAGCAGCTCCTTGCGTGCTTCAGAATCAGCTGGGAACTGCTCTGCAAGCTCACGGCATGCAGTAACAGTGTGCTGACCATCGATTATGTACCAGTGGGTATCCGGATGCTTCCACCACTCAACCTTGTATCCACCGGTCATCAGCATCATGGCATTCTCCGCCGGCATTGAGTCCATGACAGGATCCAAGACCTTTTCCCCTATGTCCGTTAGCTCAGGCTTCCGCTTGAGCGGAAGAGCATGGATCTCAGGCTTCTTCCTGATTGCTCCATAGCCCTTGTAAATTTTCTTTACCTGCCATCACGCGATGAAGTGGGTCAGCTGAGCTGTATAGAAAGATGTCGGCCGGCATTCGATACCACGAAACAACTCATACAATACGACAGAGATTTACCTGGCCCAGACGCGCGGTGGCAATTTTCCTGTACTTGAGCTCGTCCGGCGCAATGAAGAGCTTCCCGGACGGAATCACCCCTGGAAGCCTCCGTTTTTTGTAGGGAAAAGCATGCCCAAGTCCCGCCTCTAATGCCTTGTAGATCGCGTTGACCTCATCATCCTTTGTTTTAGTCCATAAGCGGTTTCCACGCGACAACGCCTCGTCCAGTGAGAGCTCTAGCGGCTTCTTCCCAATAGCGGCCTTGCTCTTCCCCTTCCGCTTTGGCTTGCTGCTGCCCTCACCAGTTTCTTGAGCTGGCTCCGGATCAACCTCCTCTCCCGTCCCCGGAGCACCTCTCTTCTTCCGCGGGGTGGCCTTTTTCTTCCCTTTCTCCTTATCCTCCGCCGCCTTCCTCGATGCCTCTTTGTCGGCCTCAAAGTCATCGTTAGCTTGGATTCGGGCCGCATTTAGTGAATCCCACGAATCCATGAATTCATCGCGACATTCGGGGTATTCGCCCGCAAATGTCATATTCTGCTCCTTCGCCGCCTGGCCACAAACATTCTCGGAGCACTTCCTCCATGGAATGCATACTGCTATATTGCCGGGCTGCCCCATGGGGTCATTAATGGGCATCAAGCTGATCAACAAATCGACGTTCTCAGACTCCAGCCCCTCTGCCACCGCAAGAACGCATCCATGCCCAGGCTGGCAGCATCCCTTCAGGACATAAGTGCACACTATGTCGACTCGTTTCATCATGTTCACCCTCCAGCAAAGACCCCATTGTTCAACTTCCTTCTTTGCTTCCCAAACAGCGCGCGGAACAAAGTCCTCGGCTGTCACATTCGTCGAGGTCCGCGGAGGCCCGAGGAGCTTAGTGAGGAGACCCGGCTTTCTGCACGATCAAAACAGTTATAAGTCTCTATCGGCTGCCGGCCGATACCCATTATCAGCAGCACTACAACAGGCCGACACAACAGAGAGTCCTCGCTCTATCGGCTACAGCCTACTCTATCGGCTGCAGGCCGACACACAATAACGATCACATGACAAACCAACTACAGTGCCCTGCAGACTCTATCGGCTGCCGGCCGACATAATACTCAGAGAGTATCGGCTGGACAGTACTCAGAGAGTATCGGCTGCCGGCCAATACATCACGAAGAATCCTATGAGACCACCCAAGAGTTCAAAGATATGAGGTGAGACTAGTACGTTCTAAAGTATGTCTAGGTCCCCTACGATGTGCACTTGGTTACGATTGTATCGGCCGGCGGCCGATAGGAGTCACTCTATCGGCTACCAGCCGATATAATCAAGCAAAACACACCACAGACAGAAATTCTCAACGAGTGGTGTATCGGCCGGCAGCCGACATACGCTCAGACTATCGGCTGCCAGCCGATACACCGGTCAGCTGAAATGATGCGAATGATATGAAATATGCGTACCTGGGTTGCGTGGCCATCCGATCTTGCGCTCAAAGTATCGGCTGCTGATGGTCCCTGTGTCGGCTGCTGCACTCCCCAATATCGGCTGCTACACTCTACGTATCGGCGGCTGTATCAAATGTGTCGGCTGCTGCCCAAATTGTATCGGCTGCTGCAGCAAAGCGAGCACTCGGCTGGCCGCCAGCATGCAATAGAGGAGGGAGAGAAGAAGAGGGAGGGTGAGAGCAGAGGGAGGTGAGAGGGAGGAGAGAGGCGAGAGTGAGGGAATGAAATGAGGAGAAAATGAGAGGGGGAGGGAGAGTAACCCCCCACCAGCGCTCCTTCAAAAAATGATGGCGCGGGCGCGCCACGTCACACCGTACGCCGTCAAGTCGTACGCCGTCAAGTCGTACGCCGCCCACCGTAGCCCGTCAAATCATACGCCGCAAAAGTGTCACATCAGTCATTTCATGCATCCCAACGGCCACCCAACTAGAAAATTTCATCCACCCTAACTGTGTAGGTGCCAATCATCATCAACGCAAAAATCCATCCCAAGAACTTCATCGACGATCAAACTCATTCCAAGAACTTCCAAGGCATTTGAAATTTTCTTGATTTGGGCGCCAATCGCGCATGGGAATTCCCCTGGGGTATCCATTCTGCTGCCATTTTCATAGTCTCTCTCTAGCATTGTTGCGCCAGCTGCGGTCCTCCTTGATTTGGATCCCTCATTCTCTTTGATACACTTTTATTGCAATTTTGATTGTTGCGCGTATGTTGTGGGTTTGTAGAGCGTAGAATTATGTGGCTGTTGTGATTCTAGCATTTGCATTGAGCTTGCAAGGTTACTGGATTCATTCTCTGTGGCTTAAATGAGCATTCTGAGCAATCATCTTGTGTAGAAACTGTCATTCCTGCTAGGCCTGCTAGCGCCGGCCGATACAGTTCAGCACTCCAGCCGATATCCTTACTCTGTACCCGCGGACACCTGATCCCTGTCGGCCGCCCGCCGATACAAAGTTTAACACGTACAGCGTGCTGGTCGACTAGAGTAATTAAGGTTCAGTGAAGAATTTCTAGGGTTTAGTTCCACCATTACCGCGCTAGGTCGTCTTGTGTTTGCAAAGTTGTAGTGTCCACGCCTATCGGCCGGCAGCCGATACAGTCATGAAGAGGTCACTGCCTTCAACGTTGGACACTGAACCAATCGACGCGTTTACAAAGAACGGCGGCTCTGGGCAAGGAAAAGTGGGTAAGGGAGTAGTAGTCGCGTTAACCCACTCCGGATTCTACTATGCCGGACGTGCAGTTATCAATCGTATTGTCTCCCGCGACCTGTATCTCCTCGATGTCCGGGTTTTGGATGTTGCTGATAATATTGAGATGATCATACCTTACCCAACAGGTGACCTGAAATATCTCAGTCAATGTGCTGGGAGAAGTATCGTGTGGGAGGAGCGATACGTGTATCCATATTTTTCTGAGAATGATACTGCTCCCACGCCTGTCGGCTGGCAGCCGACACTGGAAGCTAGAGAGGAGAAGCCCATCGACCAGTTCCTTACTCTCACGGTGAACATGGAGGTAGCTCTTTTGCACAGTGACGGAGGTGACCATCATTGTGCTGGAGTGGGAGTCATTGTGGAGTGTTCTCCTAAGGGAACGTGGGAGGGATTCCGTGTTCCTCATAGCTTTTTCGTCATCGTTCGACTCATGACGGTGAAGAAGGATTTCATAGGCTTGCCGGCATACTGCGAGAACTTAGATTATATTTCCCTTGGAGAGTGCCTCGGATATAGAGTCCTTTGGAGCGGTTACAAGGTCCGGCCGCTGGATCCATCCACTGCAGACGATCATCCTATCGGCTGGCAGCCGACACTGCCTACACTGAAGAGAGTAAAGGTGGAGGCAGACGGCAATGGATCTACAATAATCGAAGGCTGTGGTAGCACTGGGAATGCACAGTCTGGTATCAGGATCACGGAGTCCGAGCGCAGCGATGATGGTGGCTCGCAGACAGATGTTCATTCAACCCCACTCCACCACAGCGTCGATCCGAGCAACGGCACTCAAAGTGATAGCTTTGAAGACGGAACTACTCCCGTCGCCTCCTTCTCAACTGAGAGCAACGAAGCGGGTTCAGATTCTGGTCTGCCATATCCTGATCGGCCCCTCTGGAGAAATAAGTACTGCGAGCTTCTGAACGAGGATTTCTCCATGTTTGGAAGGGCAATGATACAAGTCTGTCTTCCAGATGAGGCGTGCGATGAGAATGTTCTTGGCGATACAGATGTTGGTGTAATGTTCGTGTCCGAGCATGAATCTCTGCAAATGACGACAATGCGTTGGCCGTTATCTCGCACCAGACTCGAGGGTGGTCGACTTCTATCTGACATTGTAACGCTCTGCTCCGAGGCTGCTCAGACGGAAACTACGGACTGTGTAGGGCTTCAAGGTATTCCTCGAAATCCCTACAGGTCTGTTCGTCGAAAAATCTTATCAAGAGCTGAGCCCCATGTATCCAAGCTGAAATTCAAGACTTTGGAGGATGAGGTTCGGAAGGTTAGTTCGCAGAGGTGTTGCAAGTATCGGTGCTGTCAGACGTTTCCATGGGAATCCACTAGGATTCTCCGTCGGAAGTTCTACGCTTGCTCATTTGAGATCAGGAGAGAGACTGCTTATGCTGTCCAAAGGCAGCTTCATGTTCGTGCTCCCGAGGGAAGGAGATTCATTACCCTTGAAGCAGTTGACGTCTGCGAGAACGCATGGTACATTATTCACGGAGTCTCAAGATCTGCTTACCACGTCTATAAGGCTGCAGCTGTGGAAGGATGCGTCAGTGGGTCGCATGGAAATTCAGGATCACGTCGTCCTCATCCCCACACTATTCAGGCCCGAGCAACCCTGTAGAAAATCATTGATGAAAATGCTGACCAGATGCCTAACGAGTTCAGGCTTGTTGGAAATAAGCGTGTGGATAATCTGAAGGTTGTCCCCTCCGCAATGAATTGGGACCATATGCGTGAGCAAGTGAACCAAGTACGTCTCTGCCCCCATATCTCCCAGCTCATTCTCGTGTTGTTTGCTTTTGTCTGTCGGCTGCCGGCCGACACAATTATCCCGATCTGAGTCTTCGCTGGGTCTAGGCACTTCGCCAGGTCTGTTGGGCAAGCGATCATTGCATTGTGTGCTTGTGCTTTCCGACGATGGGCGTGTCGGCCGGCAGCCGATACATTATGCGCTCTCCTGCATATTGATTCGATATCAGAGCTTGTCGGCTGGCGGCCGATAGATTTCTCTTGCCTTCGCTCTAACACTCTCTCTTGCATCCGGCTATCAGGTCAATGAGAAGTGTAATCACAAACCTGTCTCGCAATCATCTATGAGTGTGCTGCGAAAGAGCCATTTCAGAAATGTCGAAGTGAAGGCTGTTGGGAGCAACTTCTCGAAGTGCACTGAGTGTGACTTCCTTGTTGAGTGCATCGCAAAATATCCGAGAGGATGTGACGAGTGGCAGGCATTAGTCGATGACAGAGAGCGCCATCTTAATTACCAACGAGCTTGTCGAAACATATATGCAGGTTGGAGTGCTCTGTCCGTGCAGAATCCGTCTGAGTTTCTGTGTATTATCCATGAGAAGATGGATACGACTAAGACAGCCATTCCCAGAATGCAGAGAATCACAAAGGCCACGGCAGGTCTTGGTCAGATTCTGATTTCTTGTACAGGGATGTTGACTCATGGCCACGGCGATGGTGCGTATGCGCACTATTCTACAGCACTGTGGCCGGGCGATTCCAATTTCACAATTTCCTCCTTGTGTCGTGTCTTGCGAGCGCTGGAGAGGCCACCAGTTCGTGAATCCCGGGAGTTGTTTCCCACGCCACCACAGAACACCTTCTTTCAGGCTCTCTTGCATGGCAAGTCCAGATGCTTAGCCTCTATTCCGCCCGCTACTGGAATATGTACAAGTCCTCCTCTCCTTGGTCGCCCGGCGGTGCCTCTTCCTAAGAAGCTCTTCTTGCAACTCGATAACTCCGCCAAGGACAACAAGAACAGATTTGTAATGGCCTTCTGCTCTTTGCTAACTGCAAGACGCATATTCAAGGAAGTCACTGTTGGATTCTTGATTGTTGGTCACACTCATGAGGACATTGATGCACATTTCAGTTACTTGTCCAAGCTTATCAAGAGGAAGAACACCTACGTTGTAACAGATCTCATGAAGGCATTCATGGACTCGCAAAAGACGGTTGCCTTCATTCCCGAGTTCGTTCAAGAGGTAGCGGATTTCAAATCATACGTTAAAGACTACCACCATGACGGTGTCAACAAGATCGTTGGATTGGGCGATATGCACCTCTTCAAGTTTTTTGTCGAGGAGGACGGAGATGATAGAGGTTGGCCAGTGATGAGATACAAGAAACAAGCAACTGATTCATCATGGCTCCCACCGGGGCCTGTAGTCAAGATGTGGACGGCTGATTCCCACGGAAGACCTCGTCTTCCAACGGGAGATCCACACCCTGTTCCATTTAAGCCATTGTGGGGAGTTACGGAGGTTAATCCGAGGAAATTGAATTCCGAGAAGGAGCATGCCCGGGCTATTGAATGCACAGAGAAGCAGGGATTTATCAAGAATGGAATCTCTAAGTATATCGACTTTTGGAAAGCCGGTATGGCCCGCAACAGAAGGTACTCTGAGGAGATGGCGGGATGTGTTTCTTACTGGGAGCGAATCTTCTCGGAGATCAATTCTCCGTTGCCCACCGCGCCTGCAGCACTTGCGGAGGGATTCTGGCCGGTATCAGATTGGACTCGTGATCATGCTCGTGCATTCACGGACCACGGATCTAGTCCAACTAATCCCGAAGACACTACGCCCGAGGACGATGTTGATCCTATTCCATATTGTGGTCCGGCAAAGGGGAGACCAAGGTTGACGTTCAATCCATACCGAGACGTGCTTCTTGGGGACTTTGTTCTGTGTCGGCCAAGCGATGACCATTACCTTCCTGTTTGGCTTGGTCGGGTGCTAGAGTGCGTCGACCTCACTCCAGGCCCCAGATACGGTAACTTTCAAGTAGAATGGTGGAATCCTTTGAGATCAAAGAAGGAGGGGAACAAGGTTGTCGCTAGGGAGTGTTGGACACGCCGTTGGCAGAAGGAGCAATGTCTACCTCAAGTTGTGAACGCTAGCATTGTCTTGTTTTCACATAGAATGCCCTCGCATGCCAAGAGAGGACCACCTGCTACCCATCTAATTCCAGAGGCGTC
Source organism: Pohlia nutans (assembly GCA_022496805.1). Classification (NCBI taxonomy): domain Eukaryota; kingdom Viridiplantae; phylum Streptophyta; class Bryopsida; order Bryales; family Mniaceae; genus Pohlia; species Pohlia nutans. Next base: position 14,458,319 of record CM040095.1, on the reverse strand, counting down.
CGTATCAGCTGCATTGTTGAATCTTCAGGCCGCTGGTGCTGTGATGGATCAGGACATTGACGATGATGCGGACGACTAGGTGCCCCTGTCAGCCGGCAGCCGATAGCCGTGTAACCTATACGGGGATTGCAGCCATGGCGTGCTCGCCTATCGGCTGGCAGCCGATAGGCTTGTGACATATCGATCCGGCTGGGCGTTCAGCCACGGTTTTCGAGCCATTTGTGGAGTAGACTCTTTAGAAGATCTATGTGTTGGACTATCTCTTGGACGTTAGCGCCTGAAAGCACAAGGAACGAAGTCATTGAGATATCATCGGATACATCTCTCTACATCACGGGGCAGAACGGTGAGGCAGGAGCTTTGGATACCGCATCGGTGGGGAGCAACCGCCAAGCTTAGAATTCACAATGCCAGCACCTCCCGGATTACTCGTCTTGCGTTTCATTTTGGGTTTCGGGATGGCGCGTGCAAGACTATTGCCCTGCTCATACCATTATTTCGGCACCAAGGATTTTTAATTTTGTTGTTCTGAAGTAGTGCATGTTTTTTGTTACCCACCTTGGTGGCCTTTGCTCACTAGTTATGAGCATATACGTTTGTTTTTTGAGTATACAGTTATAATGTTGATGTCGGCTGCCAGTCGATACCTCTAGTTTTGTATAGGCACTACCTCGAACATATTTCGTTTCGCGGATGATTTTGAGATTTTAGCAGCTACCTTTTGGCCATTTTTGTGTTCTTTTCTCACCGGTCAAGAGCATGTACATTTGATATATCAATATTTTGTAATACTACCGATGTCGGCCGTCAGCCGATACCTCTAGCCTACTTGTTATGTTTCGGCTTTGTTCTTTGCCTTTTGTTCTCATATCTGTATCTCGTATCGGCTGCCGGCCGATACCTGTTTTGCAGTCTTTAAACTCTGGTCGTTGCTGATCATGTACTCCGTCATATTCGATTTGGGCTGTGCTGCTTCTGGAGTTCTACAGACACCAATTTATTCTCTATGGGAATCTCCTTTTCCAAATGAATTTTAATTGTATGATTGGTGTGGCCTGTGTTTGCATTCCTGTATTCCCTGGATTGGATTTTATTGGAGTGATCTCTTTCCCATTGTTTACTGTTTTAGGATCTAGGGTGTTAGGGTTTAGGGTTTAGGTCTAGGTTAATTTAGTAATAATTGTGTCGTAGGCCGGCCGACTCTTTTCTTTCACTTGTTTGCCTTAGTTTTCTCTACATTAATTGTTTGTATAGTTTAGGGTCTAGGGTGTAGGGTTTAGGGTTTAGGGTTTAGGGTATAGGTTAATTTAGTAATAATTGTGTCGTAGGCCGGCCGACACTTTTCTTTGTCTTGTTTGCCTTAGTTTTCTCTACATTAGTTGTTTGTTCAGGGTTTAGGGTTTAGGATATAGGTTAATTTAGTAATAATTGTGTCGTAGGCCCTTCGACTCTTTACTTTCACTTGTTTGCCTTACTTTTCTGTACATTAAATGTTTTAATGGACTTGGTTTCTATGGACAATGTGTTGGCTATGGACAATGTGTTGGCGGGCCACCGATACATTCGGTGAATGTGTTCATAATTTCTTCATATTCAAGTGTTTTCCAATTTTTGCTTCCTCATTTTGGGCTTTATCTACAATTTTTGGACATATTTCACCGTCATAAATTGTATGAATTTGTCCATAATTAGCACAATTGTCCATAATTAGTTAAATATAATTTAAAGAAAAATCGTCTCACAACTTTGACTGCCTCTCTAGGGTTGGGAATTTGTTATTTTAAAATAGAAATTTTGGCACAAAATCACTCTTTAGTTAATAACACGTGCAAATTTTTTCATGTTGAAATAAAAAATACTCAACTCCAGGGAGGCTGTCAAAGTCGAGAGACGATTTTCCTTTTTGTTTCTCACAACTACACCTGTTGGTAGATTTGGAATATCATTTTTTTATTGTGGGTCTTTTGGTCTTAAATTTTTTCACATGTGTAAACAACATAAAGATGTTCATACTCCAAAAATTCCATGTGAAATTTTTTTTTCTTCAATCCTTGGAAGGGTGTCAAAGTTGGCAGCTGTAAAATATTTCTTACAACTACCCCTTGTTAGTAAATCTTGAATATCTTTTTTTGTATCAATCTTCTAGCTTTGAAATTTAGTACACATGTTTTCAACATAACAATAATTTTTTTTCTAAAATTTCATGTATAAATATCAATTTTCCAGCGCTCGGGAGGGTGTCAAAGTTGGCAGCAGTGTGGGCACTATCCGTGGCACTATCCCTGGAATTGCACAAGGTGCCAATTTCGGTGTCATCCCACTGTACTGTACAGTACATTAAGTTACACATACAAAGCAACTAAAAAATGACCTCTTAGGTACCATATACTGCACCCTTGACTCATATTCATTAGGCCCAATTTTTATTTGTTAACTAATATTGCATTTTTTCAAATTTCATTTTTTGCGATACCTAATATTTCCCCGTGTTTTTTTTATACTAAGCTTTATTTGTTACACCTCATTGAACTATTTATTGTTAAAAATCTTAAACACCGATATAGTGCAAGAAGATTCATTAATGGAAAGTGTTGTAATTTGTACTTGGATATGTTGTTTGCCAAAACTTTGAATTATTATAAATTTGAATTATTTACATGAATATTTTCTACACTATTGAATTATACCACTGACCTTAGAATTTCGTGAAAATTTCAGTACATGCCAATTTTATTTTTATTTTGAATTCTTTTTTAACGAACTTGACCATAGCATAGGGTAATCCACGATCTTGTGAACTAAAATGCAATGATTTTCTCAAATTATTTTACACTCAAGTTCAAAAGGGTATTCAAATAGCCACTAATCACCAAAAAAAGTACAAAGAAGTACGCACAAAAATGGAGTTGATGTACAAATAAAAATTGTAAATGTCAATGTGAAGATCATATCTGTACGGTTGGATTCATCATTTTTTTTATTTAAAATTGCAAGGTCTTTTTTGGAAATTCAATGAAAATCCAAAATTAATACAAAATATTTTAAAAAATATTATAATGAGATTGGAATAACATGCATTACAAGATGGTATGGTTTCTATTAATTGATTCTACTTATTTTGGAAAATCATGTTTAAAATCTCATTTTTTGAACTAAAAATAAAACTTGACATAAATGAATTGTGTTGTTTTAAAAAAATCACAATATCTTCTTTTGAAGATCTATACCATACAAATGATAGTCAACTAGCACAAAAACTAAGAGAAATCTGGATGGATGATAACTTGTGCAAGATGTAATGTTGAGAAAGGTTGCAATTTGTTTGTCATTCATTATATGCACATAAGCACAACAAAGGGTTAATGAGCTATTCGGATCTCAATCTGAAACTTCCTACGGTGGTTACCCCATCCCCAAATGGCGCCTTAAACTAATCAATGCTGCAATGATGTTGCTTGTAGCATGAGTTATAGTTGGTAATGGGTTATCTTTTGTTAGTTTTAGTATATATAAGTGTGGTTATGGATTCGTTGCTGTTGATTTAAGCATCTTTTGTGTGTGCAATACAAATTTTTTTTTAGAGAGAAACAACTTTACCTACGTGACATGAATGGGATGTGTCATGCTTCAACTTTGAAAATTTATAACTAATTCATTCTTCATCCAAAAATTATGTTTCAACTTGTGTTGAAACCTATTTCTTCTTACCTAACTGTAAAAAATAATAATACTAAACAATATCAATGTCTCATATCCGTAATCCTTATTCAGTTGGGAATGGGGTAACTACCTTAATTACAACAAATACCAAATATAGGTCAACGTATCTACTACGGCATCCCAAAAGGACCATTTAAGAGTTAAATATTACAACACTCTCTTCCATTAAACAAATTCGTCCTTTCTCTGGGCCACACGTCGCCCACTTTTGACCAGAGGCCAATGGGGTGGTGCCACCTAGCACTGCAGATAATTAAGGGTAATCAATAAACATTTCGTGTGGTCTCTCCACAGGAAGGCAGAGTCAACTAATTTAATGAATTAATGACCGAAAGTGGCCTTTGGAGTGAGGAATGTCAGATGGGTCATGGGTGGATCTTTCAGAAATGTTTCTTTCGTGTAAAAAAAGATATACCGTACCTTCCAAGCAGCTTCGTCATGCTTCAAACGAATATTTAATATTTTTTTAAAAGTCATGTTCGTTTGCTATTTTTATAGATTAGTTTAATTCGTTTTCTTGAAAAAACATGATATTGTATTTTCATCATTCATCCAAATGGGCCTTGCAAGTTAGTACCACAATATGGATTACTTCACTTGCAAGGTGATGATTGAGTGTAGTGTAGTCTTGTGCTTTATACAAAATTCAGGACACTAGTGCCAACAATGAATGTGGGATATGTAGAACTCTCACTTCTTGTTCTTCTTAATCACCGGTTAAACTCCTTTACAAAAATGTGAATAACTTGAGCAAAAATACATCAAATCACAAAATTCTTTTTGGAAGTGAAAGATTACGTGAAAATGCAACTAATCTTAGTTGAACAATTCTCAAAATAAGATAGTCTACTATGCACAATTGAGCCTCAAAAGTCTGATCACAACACATGTTCTTCTCATTCAACTCATGCACGTTTTTCATAGCCTTACTGAATTTTGTCTATATATCATTCATAAAAACTTCAAATCACAAAATTCTTTTTGGAGGTGATAGACAACTTGTCCTTCTCACTTTTCTTAGTTGAAAACATTTCAAAATAAGATCATTTGGTATGCTCAATTGTGCATCAAAGTCTACTGAAAATATGGTGTGGTGAGAATTCACATGAGCTTGCAAGTTCATATCCCATATCATTTAGGAGTGACTTGGAATGAACTTGATTACAAGGTCAGCTCTTTCTTCCCCTAAAACTCACACTCTCCTACTCTAAATAATGTTAAAATATGTGAAAAATGGTAATATTTCAACATTTCGACTATTCCAAAAAACAATTACTATGGTATTCGGAAAAATCTACTCATAATTTCCAAAAAAATTCGTCTTGACTTTTTTGAATTAATTAAAGACGAAGCTGCTTGGAAGGTACGGTATTTGTAAGTCTAAGGGAAGGCACGGATTGGAGGGGTTCTTTGATTTGAGGGCACCGGATGAGTGCTCGAAAATTAAGGCACCCGGCACGAGGCGCCTTCCATACATAAATTTTTTTTATTTTTTTTTCAGCTTTGCATTTCACGAAGGGCTTCTTTACACTGGAGGCGAGAAGTCGTGAGGAGAGAAATTTCGACCAATGAAAAATTGATATTCTTGGTTTCTAGGCCTCCCATTGGCTGAAATTTCACTCTTCACGACTTCTTGTAAAGAGGGCCTAAGTGGAATGTATGTTTTGATAAGAACAATGCATTGCACGTATTCACATTTCACTCCCCACCACAATAAGTAATTATGTTCATAGAAGAATCAGATTTCAACAAAGAGAAAAATTTTAAGTGCTTTATAATGGGTAGATCCAATGATACATACATGTATGTAGATGGCGCATTTTCATATATATATATATATATATATATATATATATATATATATATATATATATATATATATATATATATAATCAGTATTAATCCATGTATGGTTATTTCCCTCTAGTAAGATCCTCCACGAAGTAAGATGTTGTTGGACCACAAGGTGTATAAACCACAACGATGGTTTATACCAAGGTTTTATTATACATTGGAGTATGGCATCATGATGTTAGACTTCAATGTCGTGGCACAATCACAATGGTCTAAATTTGAAGGGACTACTCTCCATTGCATACATGGAACACTATGTAGTGCAAAAAACAATCATGGTTTATACGGAGGATTTGTCAAATGAATGTGGCATCTAAGGAGCTTTATCCACAACATTCATCCATAGACGAAGGAGTACGACAATGAAGATGTTACTTGTTGAGCGGTTCTTAAGGGTTGTTCACATTCACTAATTACTGGCTAGATAGAAAATAATTTAGATAGAAATTCAGGTCTTTTTTGAGACCAACGTAAATAAACCATTTGTTTGTCTTGACAATGAGTCAGTACCCACCAAACACAATAATCATATTTTGGAGAAATAGTTATTGCTAAACTCTCCAAAGTAAATATAATAAGTCATAGTACTTATATATGGTGATTAGTGCGGCACTGATAGATAGATTGAAACTCCGGACCTATTAAAATATAAATGTAGTGTATGTTCGTTTTGCTAGTGAGCCAGTGTCTACCGGACAAAGGGCCATTGGACGGCATTGATACAAAGTATTGATGCCGTACTTTAGAAATTTCTTTTATTTTTTCGACACAAGTGAACGCTTTATTAATTCACTGCACAAGAATACAACGACCAGGCACGAAGCCGACAAAAAAAAGAGGAGACACCATGAAAATCAAACAAGCATCCACTAGTAGAAAAGGTGGCACTACCAAGGGAGATGCCCATGCAAGTAATGCCCAATTCCACGCATCCACGGTGATTTTGCCTAGGCATGTCCTTGGGGAGCGCCACCTTTTCTACTAGTGATCCCAAGTCCCAATAGGAGGCCAGGTATTCACACTAGTAGGAAATGTGTCGTTTTTCACTTACTATAAATGAAAAGGAATGAAACCGCGCTATACACATGGGTTGCATCAATGCTGGTGAGTGGTTTTGGTCACAAGAAGACAAAAAACTAGGCACAATATTCCGTCACTGTTTGTTTGTTTGTTGTTTCCACAAAGTAAAGAATGAAAAACGATAGTTCTGCTACTAACTTAGTGTCACCCAAGTGACGTCCATATTGTATTTCTTTCTTATTCGTTTTGTTTTGTACAAATGGAGACTTTACACTTTTTCAGTAGATTCATGAGGCCTTTGTTAGGACAATGAAGAATGTCTCGTGGGAGAAACGATCAGCAAGTGGGAACTGGGATGTATGTAAGCAACAGGAGCCAGACTGACAGACACGACTGCAGTAGTTGTTTAGAGGTCAGTCAGTTACGATTCCAACACGTGTCGTGCATCCTTGACGGTTGCAACAAATCTCTGTTGTCCCTCTGTATTATGACATGTTTGGGGAGTCCTAACTTCGAGGCACTTCCAGGTACTTTTCGGGACGTGGCAGGCGTGGATTAGTCACAGAAATGACTCATGGCTTGTGACAATAAATATCGTCATAATATGGAGGGTTACTGTGCTTTAAAGTTGGCTGTTGTGGGCGAGAATCACTCAGACACTTTGGCGTATGTTGCGTGAGTGCCGACATCACGGTACTTACTTATACTGAGCCCTGCTTGCACACGAAGTCTCAATGTATGCATTGTCTTAAGTCTGGATGTTCTAGCTCTTGCTCCCATTGCAGGCTTGAAGAAGATGAAGAAGAAGAAGAAGAGCGATGGAGGAGACTCGGTCGTTTCTGATACTGTAAGTGAGCTCCCACTCGATCTTGTCTAATGGTTTAGGGTTTAGGGTTTTAGGTGTAGAAGTATTGATGCATAACCAACTGTTGATATGATCGCCGCGGTAGTATCTTAAGTTTGCTTGATCAGTAGGTTGCGTTTTTACCTGTTTTTGGCTTCATGTTTTTGTAGCAGTTTTGAGGACTCGTTCATATGGGGATTTTTGTTTCTCCAGAAACTTGGTTTCTTGGAGTATTACATGTACTGTTGTTCATTGAGTTTAGTCATTATAAAGAACTATTATACTGTGCAATGTATGATGAATCATGAACGTGTCAAGTATCTAGTTCTTAGAAACATAGTCACACTCTTTCAAGTGCAAGTTAAGTGTAGCTAGCAACGTAGAAGGATTGTACTTCGGTTGACATTAGCAACTGTTGATCTGAATGGTATGGTCCTCCACATAAGCGTGGGATTTAGCCCGTTTTGGGCCTCATTTTCTTGGGCAGTTTTGAGGGGTTCATATGGAGATCGTTTTTTGGTCCAGAATCTTGGTCTCTTGGAGCATCATATGTAATGTTGTTGATTGAGTTTAGCTATTAACCCCTAAACGTCCTCACCTATGTCCAATTTGGGCAGTTTTGCAAAGATGCATTATAAAATGCAACTAACATGAATATTTGAAACTTGATGTATGAATAAAAGTTGTACATTTTGAAATTTATATTCAATCTATACGGTTAAATCTGTGATTGCTATCACTAGTATTTTTCTATAAATTTTGAAACAAAAAACAAAAAACAATTTTGTAATTCAATTACGAATAAGATATTGACAGTATGGGGATGAAATTTGTTGTGATGGCTTATAATGTAGTACTTTAGGTGTAGTGATTTTTGGAGATTTTTTGGATGCTTGATTTTATGATTTTATTTTTTCAAGAACACTTTTAGACTAAAATCTTCAAAATTTTGGGTGAAACACTGCAACACAAAATGAGGCATAAATTTTTCAAAAATTGTTTCCTTTTTGATCGGATCACACATACATGAAGCTAACTTCCCATAAAAAATTCAGTAAAAAAATCACACTACAAAAAGTGCATGACGGATGAGAAACTACGGATGAAATCTGTACATCAAGCAAAATATGCATGGTTGGGCGGTTAGGGGTTAACCCCTAAACGTCCCAGCATCCAGAAACTGTATCACGAACAGATTAAAGGCCTTGCAACTTTCTCATCCAATCTTGGATGACTTTCATTCAAGTCACCTTTGTAAGACTATTAAATTCTCTATTAATTACAATAAATCTCTTGTGATGGGGAGTTGTTGATAATATTGGAGAGACCTCCAACTGAAAGTATGTCAAATTTGTTGGGTAGATTTTACGTTTGCAATGATCCTCATGTACACTCAATGTACATGTAAGCCATGCTAATATCTATCTTTGAGTCTACCATCTACTTGTGTTCAAAAATCTTTGAGTCTACCATCTACTTGTGTTCAAAAAGTCGGTACGTTTAGGGGTTAAATTTTTTGTTTTGCTTTGCACAGTATGATGGGCTGATTGAACATGGTGTGTGCAGGTTTGTTGGCTGTGCAGGCTGTTTTTTGCGCAATGACTGGTGGCCAAGCTGAGCGATTGCCCTTCAGAAGTTTGTGTTCTGTATAACTTTTTGCAGCTGGCCGGAGTGGACTTCAGTAGTTAATTATTTGTAGTCACTCTGGGGCCGCGTGCTCACTCGTATACGTCTGTCAATCCTGAAACTTGTCTCTACATTTAGGGTTCAGGGTGGGTTTAGGGTTTAGAGCAGGTGACACCGTAAGAACCACGTTATTTTAAATTATGCAAAATGACATTAGAATGTCATTTTGCCGATGTGCTCAAGCAACAGTAGATGTGTTGTTTGAATGCATCATAGTGACGTGGTTGGAATGACATCCCCATGTAAGTTGTTCTAAATTGCTCTCCCCACGTGTGATCATAGTTTGATTTGTACATTTTAGCAGCCATCGATTGATGGATTTCGTCATAGGAATCAGAGGGCATGGGATTCTTCCAAGCCAGGCAAATTGGCAAGACTGAGCTGACTGTAAGCACTTCATCAAATAGCATCACCTCTCTGGTCACTATTATAACTTCATGTGACATTGAATAATTCTGCCTGCCATTGTATAAACTTGGTGCCATGTAACAAGTTCAGTCTTGTTTGTTTGTTATTTATTTATTTATTTATTTGTTTTCCTAATGGATGGTTGCTGTTTTTCTTTTTCTTTTTCAAAATGCTTATGAGTACGAGTACAAAGGATCTGTATACTATTGAGTATACTATTGAGTTAACCAAAAAGAGTGTTTCAAAGTGGAAACTCACCTCATACTCACCTTCAACTCAATTTCAATTTAAAAAAACAGCAAAACTAGTCTTATGGTGAGTTGGAAAATAATATAAAGCAAGACCCTGCGCCACCACGGGCGTGGAACTTGTGACTTCCCCAATGCTAGAGGAAAGTTTCCATCTGCTCTTCCAAGCCAAGTGCCCCGACCATGGGAACTGTTCATGAACAATGTATGTCAAAAAATTTATTTATAAAGAATAGACTCCTCTCCAACTCCCTTTCAACTTCCCTTCTGTTTTTGGTTAACTCAACTATTGAGTTGATTGAAAACAAGGAGGTCTCTTTAGAGTGTTCATGCGGAGTCAACAATCTTATATAAGCAATTTATGACATGCTTTATTTATGAATAGTCTCTTGGTCCCTTCATAAATAGAGCCATAGGTTTGGGGGAACTTGTGGGAACTTTCTTTTAGCATTTGGGATTTGGGGAGGTCATGAGTTCCACTCTCATGGGCAATGTAGGATCTTTCTTTAGATTATTCTTCAACTTACCATAGATTAGTTTTTCTATCCTTTTGCTCTGAAAATGAGTTGAAAGTGAGTATGAAACACTCTTTTCACTTAAATCTCATGTTTGAATTTTTTGAGGGAAATTCAACTTTTAAAAAAAATTTACTGCTTGATTTTAGAATGAGCGAAGCCCAATAGGATTTCAAAGAACCTAAATTCATTTTCTAAATGTAAGCGATTTGTGCACATACTATGAGCATTTGATGATCTACCATTTTCAGTTGGTTTTTTTTGTTTTTTACGATCATGGAATTTATAGGAAACTAAATGAAAAATGAAAAATTGTTTATGCTAAAACATTACTTTCCTACCCCACGGGGACACCCATTGAAATGAGTTTTTCCTCCCTTCATAGTGTTGATCTTGAATTGCAATTTTAGATTCTAAATTGTGTAAACAAATTATTTTGAGTGATCACTTGTTGGAATCTGTCAAAAAGCTTTGTAAAAGTTAAAGCTCTCTTTCTAACTTAAAGTATTCAATCCATAACAAGCAACCAAAATTTTAGGTCCCTCCGCACAAACAATCAAGAAGTTTTATTTACTTGTTTATTTATTCTATATATTATTATTATTGTTATTAATATTTCTTGTAATATAATAATAATATTATTATTATTATATGATCTTGTAAATATTTCTTCTATAATATATAAAAAGATTTCTTGTATAGTGTTGGGTCAATATTTGTAGCTTGAAGAGTGAAATTGATTCTTTGACTTCCGAAAACCTAGAATATGTTCATTGTGCAGAGGTAATTCTGAATATAAAAAAATTGTGTTGAACATGGTTTCATTATGAGTCTAGATGAGTTAACCCCTAAGCGCTCAAATTTGCTGCCCAAATTTAACGGACTGCCTGGAAAAATAAAATAAAAATTTGAATATATATATATATATATATATATATATATATATATATATAAAATACTACATCAAGTCTACTTTCCAACCCAAGTTGAATTATGGCAATCCAAATTAAACTCCACCCCGGAGAATTTTTTAAAGTAGATTACCTCAACATTGTCTTAGGGTTATAAAATTTTCTATTTGGGGAAAGTAATGATGATCCCTCCATCATTTCTTTTGCTTTTTTGAAGTTTACAATAGATAGCCCAACTTTAACCAATCATACTAAATTTTGAACTCTAAAATTGAAAATTAGAATTTATACAAATTTTCATAGGTTAATGCTTTTAAATTCATTAAAAATTGATCTAAAGTTATTTTTGGAAGTTTGACCGTACAAATAATTTGTAGAGATGATACTCTACATTTTGTTTATTGCACCAAAATTCATTGAACATATGGAAGGCACATATTATAACACATCTATATTTTGTTCAATACCCCTCAGGCTTTTAGGGGTTAATCTCTAAACGTACCAAGGTGTCCCTGAAATTGACAATTTGAGAAAAAGCATTATAAACTACTATTTAGAAGAATATTTTGGAATTGATATACAAACGAAAGTTCTAAATTGTGAATTTTAGATTCCATCCGTACGGTTTGATTCACTAATACAATCACCAATATTTAATTATAAATTTTGAAAGTTAAAATTAAAAATTCCTTCTAAATTTGATTACAAACTAAATTCCAATATTTTTTGAGAAAAAATTGTTGGAATGAGTTTGAAATGAGATACTCTTAAATGTGGTGATACTTTGAATTTTTTTTGTTTCTTAAATTTATGACCTCATTTTTCACGATTCCACTTTGAACTAGAGTCAATGCAATTTTGGCTTGGTCAACGACTTGACATACTTCTACATTTGTAATTTTAGAAAAATATGTACTCTAGTATGACTAAATCCAGCCATTAGATACACTACAAGAAAACCAGCCCAATGTGACCGGATGTGACTAAGCGCATATGACTATGTAGTCACCTCAGTCATTGGTTTAGTCTAAAATCAGTCCTAAGAGGGTCCAGTCATGGACTAGTCATATAAGTAGTCATATTTTTGAGGACCTGGGTGGGAACGTCTACGGGAACGGGACATATGTTCTCCTGCCCGGTTCCCAGAGTCATGCTCTGAGTGCTTACTATGTGTAGTCATACTAATGTAGTCGGATTGTATGGGTATATGGTTTATGTATGTCTTACTGTAGTAATACAATTGGTCTGGGTGACTACATGCAGTCATGTAGTAAATAACCTGACTAATAGTAGTCATATATTTCAATCAGATGATTTTGAAGTCCTCTACTAGTTGGCTGACTTGGCTCAATGGGTGAGTGCTGTAAAATAGGAGTAGGTCCATAATCTTCACTTACATAATAGCTTGTCTATTCAACACTACCATGTCTACGCGCAAACATTATAGGATGTCATTTTAGGGCACCATTCTAGAAACACTACTAAATACACCTTCAAAAATTAGTAAGTAATTGGGTTGGGCGTCCAAAAATCATGATTCCACTTGCTCTATCTTTCCACTTGCGATCCAGATGCACGAAATTGCCTTGTATGCTTAACTTTGCTACAGATTTCCCATGCTCACAAAAAAGCCGTTATTGATCACCTTCCCATACTTTTTTGAGATGTCAAAGTGATTGCAAAATAACGTAGTCATGTGGACAGTTTTCTTTACTGGAATTAGTAATGACTGCGATATAACATAGTCATCGACACAGTTTCTTTTACTTATATTGGTAATGAATTGCATTTTAGTAACACTTATAAATACAACCTCAAAAATTAGTAACTAATTGCAAGAGAGTCCAAAAATCATGATTAGCACTTGCTCTATCTGTCCACTTACTTTCCAGATGCACGAAAATGCCTTGTATGCTTAACTTTGCTTTAGATTTCCCAGGCAGACACATTGGGCTATAATTGATCACCTTCCCATTTTTTTTGGAGACGTCAAAGTGATTGCAAAATAACGTAGTCATGTGGACAGTTTTCTTTACTTAAATTAGTAATGAATGCAAAATAACATAGTCATCTAGACAGTTTCCTTTACTTAAATTAGTAATGAATTGCGTTTTAGCAACACCTATAAATACAACTTCAAACAATTACTAACTAATTGCAACAGAGTCCAAAAATTGGTTTCCCATGTTGACAAATGAGCTATTACTGATGATCTTTCCGTACTTTTTTGAGATATCAAAGTGATTGCAAAATACTGTAGTCATGTGCATAGTTTTCTTTACTTATATTGGTAATGATTGCAAAATTACATTTCGTTGCTAGAAAGTTCACATTGTTTGAAGGCTGATTCCCCCGCCCCCCCCCCCCCCCTCCTTAGCTCAAAAAAACCTTCTTTTATGTTGAAACTGAATTTACCAAATCTGAAATAAATTCACTTTATTTTTTATCAAGTGAAGAGATTCTAGTCATCATGACTATTTCATTTACTCTGGTTAGTCATCATGACCGTTTCATTGACTGTAGATTAGGGTTGCAGCTATGGAATAGGGTGGCGGCTAGGAATAGGGTGGCAGCTAGGAATAGGGTGGCAGCTAGGAATAGGGTGGCGGCTAGGGTTTCAGAGGAGATTAGGGTGGCGGCTCCTTCTTAAGGGGCTTTTGAACCTTCTCTCTCATTTTGTCCACTTGTAACTTGGTTAGGAATGTTAGAGAGGGGTAGAGGTGCTGTGGAAGGAGTCTTAGTGTAGGATTGTATACATTTGTGTGTGTTAGTAAAGGTTTTCAGCCCCTACTATGGGTGAAATCACATCATGAGTGGATTTTGGGCTGCATAATTCTATGGATTTGTTTGATCAATGTATTAGGCGGATCAGGTTACAAAATTGTTGTGCCTTAGTTCTTTAGAAATTCATTATGCCAAGTTCGTGACTGTTTGTATGCATTCATATGGAACGAGTGACCAGGCTTGACTAGATTCAGTCACGAAGTTAGAATACGTGACTGATATTAGTAATGACGTTAGAATATGTGACTTCTCACAGTCATAGAATTTGAATAAGTGCCATGAGCCTTGGAGAAGTACATCTTTGTATCAAAGCAGCAGTTTAGTCCCAACTGATCCTTGTTTTGTGTTTTTTATTATTATTATAGGTTGTACAAGAAGATGAGGACCCAGAGTTCAAGAAGGGTGACCCTGTGAGACTCAAGGGAATTGAAGAATCAAAATCATTCTATGAAAATCATCAGAATCAAAAATAATTCTATGAAAATCATTTGCATGACCTGACGCAGTGCTCACAACCGCACGGTTGACTTGTAATAGTCAACAAATCTCATTATCACCCTAATCTAAAACTGAAATCTATGACTACACACCGTAAGAATGGCAAATTCGACTACATGGCATACATTTGCATTAGACTACGGACAGTCAAGTCCTAGTCAGATGCTTCCGATTTAATATTGAAATTTGACTCCCAGTAGTGAAAGAAACGAGTATACAAGGACTCCATGCAGTCATCAGATGATATGGGTGACTATGTGTAGTGAAGAATATTTGACTTTACAGCGTCGTATTATCTCACGTGTGTGTATGATGCAATACAGTCACAACCACATCACTATACGTAGTGATCAAACCATTGCTAGATTCTCTAATACCTCACTATAATTAGTCATGTCCATCTCATGATTTCAACATTGGAGACTATATATAGTCACTTCGATGTGGCTCTACAGAGTCGTATTCTCCCAACTCAATGTATGACTCAATTCAGTCACCATCTCACTACTATGCGTAGTGATAAAACCTGTCATGTATTGACTCATACCTCACTAAAAATAGTCGTGCCAATCAGTCGCTATTTGCATATAGATGACTACGTGTAGTCATAAATGTATGACTATATAGAGTCATATGGTCCCAAGTCCCACTGCAGGTCCCGTTTTGAGGTCCCAAAACACTGTGGGAACGCAGCATTGGGAACAAGAAGTGTCCGATATGACCCCCAGTCAGATTGTCCGAAGCGACTAAGTCGAAATGACTACAAACAGTGCTAGTCACATTTTGGTTTATGCCCTGTTGTAGTCATAAAACCTAGTCACATTGGGCTGGTTTTCTTGTAGTGGATAGGACAACAACTTGGTGAAGAATCTCCAAAAAATTGAATGAGTTTCATCCAAGCATTGATGAAAACGTGAGAAGGCTTTGAATCCGTTCGTGATCCAGTTTTTGGACGCTGGGACGTTTAGGGGTTAACCTCGAAAAGCGAGCCTAAAAGCCTGAGGGGTATTGTACAAAACAGAGAACACCCAATTCGCTAATTTTGCACTTGGCCATATAATCATGCACTTGGCCCCCAAGCGTATTAAAAAAATAGTTTGAAAAATCTCTTAAAAAACAGGGATTTTTGTCTTTCTACAATCCCCTGCAGTATAATGAAACTATTATTTAATTTATTTCTCATCCTTATCTTTATCTAATATTTTATCTTTATCTTTAATTATCTTATCTTATCTTTTATCTTGTATTTTATTCTTGTCTTCTTTCTTGTCTTCCTTCTTCTTTTTCTTCTAGTCTTCCACTTGTCTTCCTTTTTTTTCCTTCACCTTGCCATTTTTGGAGTTTAAACGATAATTTTTTAAAAAATAAAAATCAGGGAGCAGGCTGAATCCAATACAGGCCCGCAAAAAAAACCAGAGTTTTTTTTTTCCCCCCGGATTTTCCGGGCAGGGAGGGTCTTATTTTGAGCCTCCCTTCCTCACTCCCCCCTCTCCCCTATATAAACTCTCTCTCACTCTGCGTCCCTCACACTCTCCTTTCTCCCCTTTTCCTCTCTTGTTCTTCTCCCTCTCTTCTATGTCCCTTCTCCTCAATATAAAGGAAGAAGAGAGAGGAGGAAGAAAGTGTGAGGGAGGGAGAATGAGGGAGGGTTTATATAGGGGAGAGGGGAAAAAAAGGAAAGGAGAGGAGGGAAGGAGAGTGGGTCAAAATGAGAGTAGAGTCCGCACGTGCGGACCCTCTTTGCCCGGAAAATCCAGGAAAAATAAATAAATAATAAAAATAAAAATAAAAAACATTTTTCATTTCAAGGCTTGTATTGGATTCAGCATGCTTCCTGATTTTTATTTATTTTTAAATTATTGTTTAAACTCCAAAAATGGCAAGGTGAAGAAAAAAAAGGAAGACAAGTGGAAGACTAGAAGAAAAAGAAGGAAGACAAGAGGAAGACAAGAAAGAAGACAAGGAAAAAAACAAGATAAAAGAAAAAGATAAGATAAAGATAAAGATAGAAGATAAAGATAAGGATAAAAAATAAAATAAATAATTGTTTCTTTACAATGAAGAGATTGTAGAAAGACAAAAATTATTGTTTTTTACAAAAAAATTCAAACAATTTTTTTTAAAGCCAAGTTTGCTCATGAAATGAGTGCACTTGGCCAAGTGCAAAATTAGGGAATTGGGTGTATTACATTTTCTTTACTACATTGTCCACTTTCACAAGCTTCACACTCTCTATGAACTCCAAAACTCCAAACTCTCTAAACTCCAAAACTTCAGACTCTCTAAACTTCAAACCCTCTTTGAACTCCATACTATATAAGTCCATCACAAACCAAACATATTTTCCTCACTTGAGTATAGTGACGAATATAGTGGTTCACAAGTTTATTATGGTGACAAATTTATTTGAGCTTGAAGTGAGTTTTTTTTAATTGGAGCTTATTACAAATTTTGAAGACTACTATTTATTTATGTTGTATTTTTTGCGAGCGCTATGCTTGTATGACAATGAGGTCTTCTGGTTCAATTTCCGTTGGATTTTTTTGAGTAGCAATGTTATATATATATATATATATATATATATATATATATATATATATATATATATATATATATATATATATATATATATATATATATATATATATATATATATATATATATATATATATATATATATATATATATATATGATTTGGTGCTGCTAGTGAGTCATCATAAGTGGAAAAGTTGTAACAACCAACTAGCCCCATCCCACCTACTTGAGGCAAATTTTTATGCCAAGCTAGCAAAAACAAACAAAAATAAATAAATAGTAGTCTTCAAAATTTGTCACCAATAATAAGCTCCAATAAAAAAAACCTCACTTCAAACTCTACTAAATTTGTCACCTTAATAAACTTGCAAATCACAATATCCATCACCATAATACTCACGTGAAGGAAAATCATTTTGGTTTATGATGGGCTTATGTGATATGGAGTTTAGAGAGAGTGTGGAATTTAGAGAGTCTTGGAGTTTTGGAGTTTGGAGAGAGTGTGGAATTCAAAGATTCTTGACTTTTGGAGTTCAGAGAGTGTAAAGCTTGTGAAAGTGGAAAATGTAGTATAGACAATGTATCCAATAAACACGTTCAGTAAAAGTGTGATTAATGTGCTCAACCCTTAATGGACATGGTACGTTTGAGGGGCTTAATTTTGAAAGAATAATAGGAAAAACCTTAGATATTAGGGTTTTCCGCAAACTCGATTTTATTGAAATTTTGGGAAACGTAAATTGAGTGAGGTTCATTAATAAGCAAAAAACAGAGCATGCATGCGTTTGATGAGCCGATGGTGGAGACACAAACATTGATTTGGATTTGGCTTAGCATAAAACTAATTTGGGGATTTGACAACAAGCAAAGCATTGATTTGGATTAGCAACAAGTTAATTTGGGGACATCATAGGTGAAGTCAAAGTTTGGGGCTCCCTGATTTACCTAAAATTTGTTGGATCAAGAAAAATAAGGGTCTAAAGCTTTTGGGCACCATTTTTGGAGCCTTGAAACTTCACACCTCCAATTTTTTAAAAGTAATTGACACGTTTACTTTTATTGGGTTCTCAACCATATTTTTCACAAACTTTGATCCAATCACCTCTCTTTTACAAACTTTGCGGACAACTCTATTGTGAACCAAAAAAAAGAAAAGATTGTTGCATTGGACAATAGCTGGCTTTGCAAGGCTAGATTTTGATATCATGCAGGTTTTAGAAAATTGTGTATGCACGTGGAAATGCTTGAGTGTGGAGGGGAGTGCGTGTAGAGAAGTTCGGGCACATGCCGGCTCGGGTCAAATTACTAATCAGCAGCGATCGAGGCAAATGGGCTTGCTTGTTCAATGTTCAATCACTCACTGGCCCAACCTCATAAGCTACAACCGTTGCAGTTGTTGGCCAAATAGTGATTTACTGCTATCACTGACTGTAGTTGCGAGATGAACAGTGACTGGCTGCAGTCATGCAGTCGTTGGCCGTCATAACATTCAGTAGTCTTTGAGAGCATGCGCAACAGTGAGAGGGAAAACCCTCACTCCAACGTCATTTGATTTGAGATTCAATGAGAATTACGGTTGGTTGTCCTATTACCAACCACTGCCCCAAAACCAATCACCCTAATTTCTAGATTTTCAGAGGGAAGATGTACCTCATTTGTACATTAGAGCATGTGATCGGATTTGGGTCGCAGGTTAATTTCCACTTTGGCATTTTGTATAAAATTGACAAATGCAAATTAAATGTTGCAAATATTTGCAATCCTCATGAAATCCTATTTCGAACGCGGTCATAATTTTTTTCCGGATTTACCGCTGCCAAATATAGGTCAGATTGTTTAAGTGGTTGGTAATAGGACAATCAACCTTAGAGGGGGTGGGCAGCATGCTACCCAAGCAACAAGCTTATTTTCTCAAACCAAAGACATTTGCAAATATTGGAAAACCCCAAAAAAAGAGCGCATGTGTAAGATTCAATGCATGAGGGAGTATCATAACAAGTTACTATAGTTAGCTAATTATTACAACGCCATATGTCACATGCTCATTCCGTGCTAGTCCCTCCCTATGTTGTGATTGTCCCCATGTTGCTTTGTTGTTTCCCATCTTAGCGTCAAAAAATCAAAGCTGCCAAGAGAAGAGTAAGGTAGGAGGCTCAAAATCCGCCACTTTAAGGGATGTGAATTTATGAGGACACAAGGAGAACTGAGCATGATTTTTCACCGGAAGACAAATCCAAGCAAAGACCAACATACTTTGAATCAAATATTTTTGGATGTTCTTAAAATGAATTATGAATTTCTGAAGTTGAAATGACATGGGTTCTAAAGTGGTGCTTTTCAACATGGGTACATCCAAAATTTCAAAAATTTCGTCCTTGGTAGAGTGGGGGTTTAGAACTGTGGCGGGTTTAGAGCCTTCTATCTTGTATTGCGTCCTAAACTCAAATAAAAGCCACTACCAAGCTATCTTAGTGTTTGACGGATGCTTTCCTAATGTTGTCGGGGTGATGTTTACTTCAAACGTCTACTAAATTGGCGTTTGACTGGTACTTTTCTTTGTTGGGCATCCTTGAAGGTTGTTGCCCTCCTCTAGATGGAATGATGTGGGATATTTCACATCCCATCATTAGCTATTGGGGCATGTGGCATTAAGGAGGAGCTACTAACTAGGAGTTGGTTAAATATTATGTCAAAATTTAATGCAAACTTCAATACCTTGTTAAATCAATAATAGTTGGATTTACTACTGGCAACCTTGATTTAAATGGCATGCCGGTACTTAACTTAACTTAATTCATGCATAAAGAACCTGCATTGGTTTTAATATTAACTAACATTAGTAGAAACTAGTGAGGAACATGCATTGGTTTTAATATTATGGGTAACATATTAGAGTTATTTATAAAGTCCCTCAAATCCCTTCTTTTTGACCTGTAAAATGGAAAGGAGAGGATCGGCATGATCTTACTGTAGACCCAAAATAGAACACTGGATGGATTGAAATTTTTATTTATAAAAATTTGGAGGGAGGGAGAAGAATTGGGTAGTGGGGTGGGACCATGAGGAGAAGTGGTGTCAGAATGCTCTCGTACTAGCTCTGGTCCATGAAAAAAGCAGGACAGAAGACCGGATTCTTTTACAAATAACTCTATTGAATAAAATCAATGGGCCACATTTTTAGATGTACATTCACTTTAGTTAAATACTTGCCTTGTTCCTTGTTCCAATGAACTGAAAAAAAGCTCATCAGATGGTCATGTAGGCCAGAGTTGCCACTTAGAAAGCGATAATGTGCTTTAGATGAAGTTGGATAAACCCAAACACAAAATCAAAAGGCAGCCTCAACAAGGCTACTAAATGTTATGGCAGTCACATGGTAGCATTAAATATATATATATATATATATATATATATATATATATATATATATATATATATATATATATATATATTCATTTTTTGGAAACACATTAGAGTCAACAAAAAAGAAGCCTATGTGACCTCCCTTTTTGCTTTACTTCTAACCTCTCCTTTGAGCTATACTTGGATTGAATAGTGTCATGTCATAGATTGTCCCCTTGTGGGCCATGGGCTTGGAGGTTTGGTAGAAGGTGTGAGAGTCATTGCGAGGTGTGGAGAATAATGACAGTGGCTTGTTTTAGATTGTCTCCCAACTCATCATGAACTAGTTTTCGGTCTATTTATATTTCAAAACAAGTTCAAGAGGAGTTCAAGAGGAGTTTGCTAAAACTTTCCTCTTTGAACCGACTTTTCGGTTAACTCTATTGCTAGGAGTGGTTGGGTGTCTTTGCTCTAGCTTCTAATTGCAAAAATGGATGGGCCTACTATCACATGTTTCAAAAATGGCTAGGTAGTCATTGAACATGTTTGAGATTCCTTTGGGCCGCCCCTATTTTATGCATACGTCTTTTAAGGGTTAATGCTCAACGTAGGCATTAACCTCTAAAAGCCTGAGAGGTACTAGACAAAACATAGATATGTTATAATATGTGCCTTCCATATGTTTAATGAAGTTTGGTTCAATAAACAAAATTTAAATCATCATCTCTATAAATTATGCGTACAGTCAAACTTTTAAAAATAACTTTAGATCACGTTTTAATGAATTTAAAAGAATTAACCTTTGAATTTTTTTATAAATTATAATTTTCAGTTTTGGAATTTAAAATATAGCATAATTAATTAAAGTTGGGTTATGTATTTTAAACTTCAAAATAGAAAAAGAAATGATGGAGGGAACATCATTACTTTCCTCAAATAGCAAATTTTATAACACAAAGACAATATTGAGGTGATCCACTTTGAAAATTTCTCTCGGGTGGAGTATAACTCAGATTGCTATAATTCAAATTGCGTTGGAAAGTAGATTTCATGTGGTATTAATTTTTTTTTTCCAAGCAACCCATTAAATATGGACAGCGACCAAAAAACGGTCGCTTTAGCATTTAGGCGTTACTAAGCACATTTGGCATACTTTTACTCAATGTTCCATTTTTAAAATATTTTGATAATATATTAATTTTATTATAAGTAATTGTGTGTTTTGATAATATACTATCCTAAAGTGCCAAGAAGTCCAAATTGACCTCATGTTTGTTTAGTAGTTTTGAATAGGTTCTACATAGATTTTCTTTTGTTCAAATTTACTTTTTCTTTGATCAACACATACAATGTTCTTCATTGATTCCGGTGGTATAAATTTCTTTCCCATTTGAAATAAGCTTTTCACGATATGATAAGTCGCTTTTTTCAATTTGAACAATGAATACTTGGGCCTTAGCTAGTTCCCAACACTTGTTTGTTTTGTCACAAGGCTTTACAACCATGCAAATTGTAAGTCTTTGAATTGACTGCCTTAGTGGAGACATAAGTGAACCCAGAATTTTCAAGCCCCTGCCCCGCAGTTATTTCCCCGCCCGCCTAGCCCGTGTTACAACAGGCAACCTGTGTTAGGACAAAGCCTGAACCCGCATCTTTGTCTAAAATTCAAGGTTCTTTATTAACCTCTAAATAACAGAGGGGTAAGGACAAAACCTAGACGTGTTATAAAATTTTACTACTACAACTTTGATCAGTTTGATGAACTTTGGTCCAAAAGAGAAATTAGAAGCATGATGTTTAGTAATTATCAGTACCGTCAAACTTTCAAAAAAAAATTAGACACTCATTTAACCCCTAAGCACTCAAACAATCATTTTCTGGTCGCTACCCGAATTTGACGAACTGCCCGGAATTGTTTTTGAAAAAATAAAAAATATTTTAAAATACTACATCAAGTCTACTTTCCAACCCAAGTTGGATTATGGCAATCCGAGTTAAACTCCACCCAGGAGAATTTTTCAAAGTAGATCACCTCAACATTGTCTTAGTGTTACAAAATTTGCTATTTGGGGAAAGTAATGATGATCCCTCCATCGTTTCTCTTGCTTTTTTGAAGTTTACAATAGATAGCCCAACTTTAACCAATCGTACTAAATTTTGAACTCTAAACTTGAAAATTAGAATTTATACAAATTTTCAAAGGTTAATGCTTTTAAATTCATTAAAAAATGATCTAAAGATTATTTTGGAAGTTTGACCGTACGGAAAATTTGTAAAGATGATACTCTAAATTTTGTCTATTGAACCAACCTTCATCAAACATATGGAAGGCACATATTATAACACATCTATGTTTTGTCCAATATCCCTCGCGCTTTTAGGGGTTAATGAATTTAACAGCATTTATCTTTTAATATTTTCCAAAATTAATATTTTTATTTTTAGAATTTGAAATTTGGTATGATTGGTTTAAATTAGACATTCTATTCTAAAATTTAAAAAGGAAAAAAATTCAAAGGAGAAAATATCATTAATTTTCCTAAATAGAAAGTTTTATAACACTAAGACATTGTTGAGGTGTTTTTTTTTTAAAATAATATTTAGTAAACCTCGATATTGCAAATGAGATGCATCAAACAACACTAGAACATGTTGTCTATCCTCAATTTTGACAAAAAATCAAAACTCAAAAAATGTCATTTCTTAAACATAGGTAGTTAGTTAGTCACTATTGTTTGGGGTGTGACTAGAAAATAGTCAATTGGTCACTCAGGGGTCAATACTTCTACCATGTGGCATTACATATTTGGTGTAGTAGGCCCTTTTGGATAGAGTTTCAACTATTACCGTTCTTTTAAACCAAAAATGCAAGACCAAAACACGTGCATGTCAACATGATGACTATTAATGCATCAACCTTCTTGTTGATATAACGTCACACATGCAGGTTCAAACTCTTCATAGAAAATTGTGCCTTACAAGAGGCCACTAATGTATCGGCCTTCCGTCGCGCCCCGCCAAATCGGATATCACCCGCCGCAAGATTCGATTAGTGCATCTGATAGCGGAGAGTGGCCCTGTCAGTGACTCACCAATCCTCTCTCTCTTTGTGCTAAGTTAGAGCAACATAGAAAGCCCTGCTTGCCTGTTAATCGTCATGGCAGTCAACAAGCACATCAGGAATTTCCGACCCCACTGATTCTGCACTGATTCAGTGCGTTTATCGTTAAACACTGATTCCGCACGTCATACGTGCATTTAGAAGTGTCGTTACGGTACGGAAGTGACATGCATTACTAGAGTGTCGATGCAATGTCTTTTCAATTATTATCAGAAAAGTGTTGTTTCCGCACGAAAGCCGTGCTTGACGGAATCTGTGCGTTAATCGTGTATTTACATCACATGGCTGATAAGACACGGATAACGTGCGGTTTTAGTTAATGCGAATTCAGTATCGTATACGTATCATATTAATGCCATTTATTATATTCGTGCGATTTCAGTATCTATTATAATGCAAATTATTTTCGTACGACATCCGTGTACAATATTTTAATATATTTTTTGGAATATTTTGGAATCTTTCAAAACATTTTTATATTGTTTTGGAATATTCCAAGAATCTTCTTTAAATTATACTTCCGGTTTAATTTCCCAAAACATTTTTAGATCTTCATTTATAGAGTTTAGAAGCAATACACATTAAAATTTCAAAGAAATAACATTTTATATTTTTAGAAATCAAATTTGGAATTATTGGTTATCATTGTACTTTTCATCATAGGAGCAAAAGAAAATAGCTCACAACCACCACGATTTTGGCAAAAAATAAATAAATTCAAAATATTATGAAAAAAAATCCTAGATTTAGAAAACGTCCTGCATAATCTAGTGCAAAAAAAAATTTGGAAAAAAAGTTTTTTTCACATAGTTAAAAACATTCAAAGTCCGCTGAAAAAAAAAACAGCTCACAGCCATGATCTGCCATCACGATTTTGGCAAAAAATTAAAAAATTCAGAATATTATGAAACAAATCCTAGATATAAAAAAAGTCGTGCATAATCTAGTGCAAAAAAAATTTGGAGAAAAAGTTTTTTGCATATAGTTAAAAACATTCAAAGTCCGCTGAAAAAAAAAGTTTGATAATTACCAAAAGAGTTCCATTCTATGCATGAAGAGTTTGAGGTGGTTTGGTGGTTTGGAACTTGATTAGCAACCGGGAGGTTGAGAGTTCAAATCCCACCGTTGGCGATAGAGCTTGGGAAGCTATGGTGGGCCCCACCGCACGTGCGGGCAATTTCCGTGTAGTTGAAGTGGGTAGCGAGGAAAGTAATTATTTTATATTTTTTAATAATATTATTTTGATTAAATTTAGATATAGAAAGAAAATAAAATCTAGATATGGAAAAGATGATGTCGCACGAAAAACGCACTGAATCAGTGTAGTTTTAAAGACGATTAAAACACGACATTTGACGACTATAAAGAGTGCTGAATTCATACGTTTTCAATGGATGTATCAATCGTGTCGAATCAGTACTATATCCGCTTGTACGAACATCGTGTCATATCACTGTAGTTGCGATGAATGACGCAACGATGCGGAATCAGTGTGAAAATCGTACGAACCCTTGAAATATCGGAAATCGCACTGAATCAGTGCAGAATCAGTGGGGTCCGAAATTCCTGATGCGAACAAGCAAGCATTGTTGTTGCTTTCCCAATTGACCGTGTGAAATGCTTTGAGAGCAGTAAGAATTCTGCCTCTAGTGGCCTATTAAAGTTTGGGGTTGATCATAGGCATTTAACTGTTGGCCGAAGCTCTAGAGTCATTGCAGGTGCGGGAAAGATGAGTATACTCGTTATTGGTGTTTAGATCGGCCAAAAGTGTGAATGCGGCGCTGAAAGAGTTCATTGACATTTCTGAGTCGAAGGTGGATTTGCAGCAAACAATGAAGGAAAAAAGTGTCTTTGACGTTGGAACAATCATTTTGCGTTCACAATCAATGACTACTATCACTAACTAAACTCATTTCAAATTCTGACTTCTTAAGGAAGGATGACGTCTTACGACCTCCGTTGGCAGCTATGAGGGGAAAATGTTTTTAAGATTCTTTGGTGACTCAATTCCCATGGGTTGAAAAAGTCATTAGCTATGATGAACTTCGTGTGCTGTGAAGTGCATAATTTGTTCACGGATTGAAGGCCGGGCTCACTAGATTGGTAAATTCTAAAGTAACTATACTTGAAAGGGAACATTTACCTTAATCCTTAGACGACAAGGTAAGCCCCCATCAGGAATTTCGGACCCCACTGATTCTGCACTGATTCAATGCGATTTCCGATATTTCAAGGGTTCGTACAATTTTCGCACTGATTCCGCATCGTTGCGTCATTCATCGCAACTACACTGATATGACACGATGTTCGTACAAGCGGATATAGTACTGATTCGACACGATTGATACATCCATTGAAAACGTATGAATTCAGCACTCTTTATAGTCGTCAAATGTCGTGTTTTAATCGTCTTTAAAACTACACTGATTCAGTGCGTTTTTCGTGCGACATCATCTTTTCCATATCTAGATTTTATTTTCTTTCTATATCTAAATTTAATCAAAATAATATTATTAAAAAATATAAAATAAAATAAAATATAAAATAAAAAATAAAAATTTTCCTTGCTACCCACTACAACTACATGGAATCTACCCTCACCCACGGTGGGCCCCGCCATAGCTTCCCAAGCTCTATCGCCCACGGTGGGGTCTGAACTCACAACCTCCCGGTTGCCAACCACGCTCCAAACCACCAAACCACCTCAAACTCTTCATGCATAGATTGGAACTTTTTTGGTAATTATAAAAGATCAGCGGACTTTGAATGTTTTTAACTATGTGAAAAAAACTTTTTTTTCCAAATTTTTTTTTGCACTAGATTATGCAGGACTTTTCCTATATCTAGGATTTTTTTCATAATATTTTGAATTTTTGAATTTTTTGCCAAAATCGTGGTGGTTGTGAGCTATTTTTTTTTTGCTCCTATGATGAAAAGTACAATGATAACCAATAATACCAAATTTGAATTCTAAAAATATAAAATGTTATTTCTTTGCAATTTTAATGTGTATTGCTTCTAAACTCTATAAATGTAGATCTAAAAATGTTTTGGGAAAATAAACCGTAAGTATAATTTAAAGAAGATTCTTGAAATATTCCAACATATTCCAAACTAATATAAAATATTTTCAAATATTCCAAAAGATTCCAAAAGATTCCAAAAAGAATATTAAAATATTGTACACGAATGTCGTACGAAAATAATTTGCATTATGATAAATACTGAAATCGCACGAATATAATAAAAGGCATTAATATGATACGTATACGATACTGAATTCGCATTAACTAAAACCGCACGTTATTCGTGTCTTATCAGCCATGTGATGTAAATACACGATTGACGCACGGATTCCGTCAAGCACGACTTTCGTGCGGAAACAACACTTTTTTGATAATCATTGAAAAGACATTGCATCGACACTCTAGTAATACATGTCACTTCCGTACCGTAATGACACTTCTAAATGCACGTATGACGTGCGGAATCAGTGTTTAACGATAAACGCACTGAATCAGTGCAGAATCAGTGGGGTCGGAAATTTCTGATGCCGTGGGCTTATTTAAAAGAGAATAATGAAGAAAAAAGTGAATTTTCTCAATCAAATCAAACGAGGATTAGTGCATTGGAAAGCTAGTGAAAAAGCGATTTAGATTCCAAATTTGCGCCTCATTTGAGAGATTGTGGAATCGTTAATAAGCAATCAAAGTTACCAAATTGAACAAGTTTTGAGGTTGGAGTAGCTGAGGTGCCGCAGTGCTACAGTGCTGGCCAGTAGTACCCAACATAGCCGTTTTTTCATTTATTTTTTGTTTTTTTATTTTTATTTTTGTTTTTTTTTCTCTTCAAAAATGTACTGATGCCTTTCGGGCTACCCCGTCCAATTCCTCTTGACGTTTAAAGGTTAAAGCGTGCGTATTTACTGCAGTATGACATTTCACTCCTGAAATGTCACAATGTAGTAAATACACACGCTTTTAAGTAAATGCTCCCTTTTTTAGGTATAGGTACCATATTAGGCCTTGAGAGTATGGCCGCCCATGGCCTCAGAGGGTCTCTGACCTCAAGAAGTGGATGAAAAGTTTCAAGGGGCCTTTCAAAATGCCTCTTGACTCTGGATTCTACCGTGTTAGAAATTGGGCCTTGAAATCACTATTGAGTTGACTATTCGATGATCATTCCTCTCATTCTACTTGTGATTGGTCCATTGACTATTTGATGCGCACTTTTGATACGTGAAGGGTGCAAGGGTGGGGGAGTGTGAGTGCAAGGGCCCTTCACATGTAGATGAATAATTTGAGAGGGTTAGTCCTAGCGTGCATGGGTGGGAATGCTCTGAAACTCGAGTTCTGTTTTCAGTTAAATGAGCCAAATATTCTCCACCTTCACTGCTCACCATCCAGCCCGCCGATCGATCGTCATGGCGGTCAACGAGCATGCAAAGGAGGCTCACCATGACACGGGCCGTTTGACTCTTTCGTTGAAACTTTGGAAGAAAGTGAGTGGACTTGCTTTGAATTTTGCGCTGACGGAATATATCACCGGCGTTTCAAATATGAACCTCAAAACCACGATGTGCCGTGAGCGGGGGAGGGAGGGAGCCATGCATACTTTTCCAGTATAATAATCTCGCGACCTAAAACCGACCGATCCGCCTCCACTTGTTTTTGTTTTTCTTCTCCTCAAAGAGTGGTACGAGGAAAGAACAATCAATCCGGGCTTCCATTTTATTCCTTCTTCACTTTCTTGATTTTAATTTTGAATGAATTGCATTCCCGCATTCCTTCTCTCTGTTTTATTTAAGCTTAAGACAGTCAGACACTGTCAGGTTTCAGAGAAAAATACATAAACAACACATCGAGACCTAAACGTGTACGAAATTTTGGTTAATTTTGTGTGGTTTTGTGCGGCAGCGTGCTTACTAAAACTGCTCAAGAACGTGAAATGCGCGCGCGCGCTCAGATTGACTGGTGAGATTTAAGCTCTTACTGCCGGTTGTTAAGCTCGACGAGTTTTGTAAGTTTTTGGCAGCTGCTGGGAGGAGTGTTTGTCCATGTTGAAGAATTTTAACGTCTGTGTTCAGTTCTTCGGCCCCGGACAGTGGTTCTTCCTTTGAGGTTTAGGATTGAGTGTACTGAAAGGATGTACTTCTTTGATTGCGATCTAAGTTAGTTGTTTGATAGGCAGATCGGACGGAGAATATTTTTGATTATGCATGAAAATTGAGGCTTATTAATTGTCTCATTAGGAGTTACAGCTGAGGGCAACAGAAATTGGCAGTATAGAATTAGGTGATTGCTATTCAGGAACGGAGCTCTCCTTGAAGGCGCGTCTTCAGAGTGACGACGCGGTTTAGCTGGCTGGAATAGCTTTAGGGTTGAGTGTGCTGAAATGATGCACTTCTTGGAGTAATTAAGGTCAAGTTGTTTGAGCAGATCGGACAAATTGTTTGAAAATTTGAGGTTTATGTATTGTCTGGTTACGATTTAGCAACGGAGCATCTTGAATGAGCAGTTCAGGACATTTGATAGTTGTCGATTAGGTGTTTTGGAATATCGCCTGTAGAAACGCAGCCGATCTGTTTTTTTTTCTTTAAAAGCGCGTCTACATTGTCTCGACGCGGTTTTGCGACATGGCCAAGATTGAAAATGAGCAATTGGATATTAAGGTGGACAAAGGAACGGAGAGAGCGAGGGAGAAAGTGTTCACATCCAAGGACTTAGGATGCCACATCAAGTTTCAAGTCAAGAATGTCGTGTGTACCATGGTGCTGGCACTCGGATTTTTCCTCGTCGTCACTCAGCACCTCCTCCCTCTTAGTGGATTCGACACCAAGAAGATCTGGTGCACAGAGACGGCGAAGCTGGATTGTGTGCAGCAAGCAGATATCCAACCGAAGCAGTATGATCTTCTCTCACAAGAATTGCTCCATGAGAAGGTTAATAAATCTTTAATAAATTTGAACAATGGAGTGGTTCAAGTTTTTAAGCCACACGGATTAGCTACACACTTGTACATTGAAATGAGTGCCTATCGAGGAGGTCCTAGGGTCTTTTCTATCGTTGGCCTCACCTCCAAACCTACTGAAACTTATCACAAACCGCCTTTTGCTTGTGAGTGGGTGTCAAATTCGAAGGTAGTTAAGGGGCTGGCACGCAAAACTTTGCCGGATTGGAATTATGGCAGGCTATACACCGTGGTAGTGATCACGTGCTTTTTCGCTGAAGATGTCGGGGTAAGGGGAGAGGGTGGCGAATTGATCCTGTACGCCAGCTATGGCGATCAGTTCAGGCAACCGGAAAGGATAGTTGCCCTTGTGGAATCGAAAGGGGAGTACAATGCCAGCATCTTCAATCCTCAGGCTTTTCCTTACGATTATGTTTACTGTGGATCGCCAGTCTTTGGGGATATCAGCCCTCAGAGAATACGGGAATGGATGGCTTATCATGCCCAATTCTTTGGTGAGAAGTCACATTTTATCCTTTATGATGCTGGTGGCTATCACCGCGACGTACGAAAGGTGCTTGAGCCGTGGATCAAGCAAGGAAGAGCATCCTTGCATAACGTCAGACAGCAAGAGATTTACGACGGGTACTACCATAACCAATTTTTGGTGGTGAACGACTGCCTCTTTCGGTCCCGATTCATGGCGAACTGGACATTCTTCTTCGATATTGATGAGTACATGTACGTGGATCCGTCGAAAACATTGTCAAGCGTGCTCAACACGAAGCCCGCCCAGGGGAAGCAAGAAGTCACGCAAGTTATCATCGACCAAGTTCCAGTTGTGAACGGCATGTGTGTTGCTGATAATACCACTAAAGCTGAACACAGAAGGTACGGAATCCTACCATTTCTAATCTTCAGTAAGACAGGTTCATTGTTGATTTATTGAATCATTGTGGATTCATTGTGGATTCATTGTGGATTCATCGATTCATTATAGGTTCTTTGTAGACTCATCGATTCCTTACATGTTCTTTGAAGATCTATTATGGATTCATTTTAGGATCATTGTCTAGGCATTGGACATGCTCCTTGACTCAATTGCTTAGCAGTAGCGTTATTCTGGTTGATTACTTTGTAAAATTTTTGGTGGATAACCACATTTTCAAGTCTTCATGGACTTGGAACATGACAGTGAGACTTCTGAATATTGAGTGTCCCTGAAAAGAATCATTGCAGTTTTAGGTTTAGATGTGGTTTTAGTATCCAGGTGCAGAACAGAATTACGCTAATCGTGATCAAACTGGTGCTGAGGCTGCCCTTGTATGCTCTGTTGATTTGCGCAGTAAATGGGGAATTGAGAAGCTCGTCTACCGGAGGAGTTTCAAGAAAGGAGTTCATCATGATCGCAAGTATGCTGTACAAGCTCGGCATGCTGAAGCAACAGGGATTCACATGTCGATGAACATGCGCAGGGGGAAGCATGCCCTTCTGAGACGTGACCACATGCGCTACTACCATTACCACGGCTCAATCAACAAGAGAGATGACGTCTGCAGCATTTTTGTTAAACCAAAAGACGCAACAGCTGCGCTTGATATGACCATGTCAAAAGCCGCCGGTGGTGTGAAAACGTACGAGCTCAAGACCATCGGGACACAACCACTCATCATATAACTAGTGGAGGGAAGCTGTGGCGATCACATATCATCTCGTTCTCTTTCAGCTTTGAGTGCCGAGGAAAAGAGAGCGCTCATAAGAAATTATTCTCTTCCGTTTCCTCAACTACGAGAGACTCGGTGCAGGAAGATAAAGCTTCTCTTCTGGTGCAAGATACGTTTTCACTTTCTTGCAATGCCGTTGCACTGGATGATACCCCCACGGTAAATATCGAAGAGATGGAGGCGCATGCACGAGCTGGGATGGTTGAGCAGCTTCGAGCTTCGAGCTATCAAACCAGGTTTTGTCCTGCCACAAATCCAGCTGTAGGTTGTAAATTCTAGGCATCTAATTCATAGGGTTGGAGCCGCACACGTTCTGCAGTTCCAGAAAGAGGACCAGCTCAACATGTCTGCGAACGGGACTGGAAGGAATGAGTAGATTAAGAAGCACGAATTGCTTCACTTTCAAGGCAGCAGCTAGTGTCCTCGCAATTAGTGACCGCCAAACTTGCTATTTATTGTGCCTTTCATGGTAACTGATCGAGAGCATTGTGCGATTATACACAGGGTATTCCCAAATTTTCACATTATTCAATGGAATGTTAATGATTTCTTCTCGCTCTTTCATGTCACTCCAGTGTCGAGTGACTCAATTAGGAAATCTGCAGAGTCGAGTTCCTGTCGAAGAGGTCACATGTACAGTAGTGTTGGTGTACATTACAGTCCAAACCTCCAATAAAAAAATGCCAGTTCTCTTGAGGAGTTCATCCTCCTGAGTTTTACTACTGCAGTCCCGGCAGCATCGTGAATTCGTCAGACATAACCATAGGAATTCTTCGATGGCAAATTCACAGGTTTGAGGAACTAAGTTAGGCCTTCATGACGCGTTCTTGAAGGAGCTGGTCCTTAACTGTAAATGGATTGTTCCTCTACAAAACCACCGAGTGGGATTAGGCGTTGACGTTGAATTAAATCCCTTTTACTGGAGCTTCTACAGTACAGGGACGGAATAGAATGTGAACTAACTAGATCCCACTTATTAATGACACAGAATTAGCTGCTTCTATATTCCAGCGGAATCATCTGGTACCAAACTGTACTTATACAATTATTAAATGATTTTCTGTGTTTCTAGTGATAAAAATAAACTTTGGAAATTACTAAAGTTTATTATAATTTTGTTATGATTGATTGTTAGCTTCTAAAGAGCGTTTCTATTTTTGCTTAGGCGCGTAATCGTGAAGTCAACGAAAGAAGACTACTTTTCCTAAAACAGAAGATTTTTTCAACTCCCCTTAAACTAATTCAGAAGTCTCAGAATTGACTTAGGCTAATTTTCAAGGCCAAGAGTTGAAAAGAATCAGGCCCCAACCAAAGTGCCATACAGTACTTTGCAAACTCTCTTCCGATTACCATAACAGAGTAAGGTAGACATCATGCTCATTACCCATCCATTTACCGATTCCGCCCCTGATGTACCAAAAGTGTACATTTGTATCCTAGAATTTCCACCACTTGTACATGAGGGTGGAATTGAGTGTTGAGTGTCTACCTTGACCCTTAAAGGACCAAGAGGCCCAAAAGTGGCTCTTTTCTAGTCAAACTTAGTTTTCACTTTGAAAAAAGTCTTTTTAAAAAAAATTATTGTCCCCTAAAGGATAGAAGTGCTTTTCTTCCAAAAACACTCTAATGCTGTTATTTTTTACCTTTTAACCGTAGGACCTTGTCCTATACTACCTGAAAAATATGCACAAAAAATTTCGTTTAATTTGACCACATGGATTGTAGGACAACTACATTTGATGGAAAAAAACACCTAAAAAAACACCCTCCATAATGGAGTTATCCTTAATCCTTTAAGGACCCGATTCAACATTGTTTTCAAAGATTCGATATAATTTTTTTGATAAAATATTAAAATGGAGTTGATATACAAAGCAAAGTTATAAATATCAATGTGAAGATAACATCTGTACGGTTGGATTCATCATATTTATTATTAATATTTTTTAATAGATTTTGCAAGTTTTCTCTTGAAATTCAATTAAAAATCCAAAATTAACATTAAAAAAATTAAAAATATTGCAATGAAATTGGAATAACATGCACTACAAGATGATATGGAGTTCACTATTTGATTCTACTTATTATGAAAAATCATGTTTAAGGTCTCACTTTTTGAACTAAGAATGAAACTTGACATAAACCGCTTTTGCTATTTTTCAAAAATTCTCAATATCTTATTTTGAAGATCTGTACCCTACAAATGGTAGTCAACTAGCACAAGAATTTAAATGTTTTTGAATGGATGAAAAACATCACCGTCGTGGTGAAGGGACGCGCCCATAAATCATCCAGCTTCTAGAATATGGACGCTGGCGCGTCAAAGGTCAAGTCCATCAAATTTTGAAGAAGATACCATAAATTTTTCTTTATTATATTCTTATTTCTTCACTCCAAATAGTTAGAAGGTGTCGAAAATCTTGGTCGTTTATCATTGTTAGGTGTGTAAGAGCTTGGTGGTCTTCAAAAGTTTTCAAAATTTTTTTAGCTCCTTTCTTGGTGCTAAAAAACTTTTGAAAACTCTTGAAGACTACCAAGCTTTTACACACCTCTTACACACCTAATAATGATAGACTACCAAAATCTTCCACACCTTTTAACTTTTTAGAGTGAACAAATAAGAGTATAGTAAAGCAAAATTCTTTGTAGATTCATCAAATTCAAGGTGATTTAAGGATAATTCTAATATATGAGATGTGTTTGATCCTAAAACTGTTGCATGGAATAAAAACGGTTATATATTCCATGAGCTTGAGAAGTTTTGAATTTGTGGATATGATGAATAACCCTTAATTTAGCACGCCAACGTCCATATATGACAAAAAAATTGAAGTTGTTCGAGTCTCATTTAGATTGAACAGTTTTTGTCGATCAAAATTACTCTTGCTTCTTGTGAAAGTTGATTATTCTTAGAACGGTTTGGATCTTCAAAGTAGATTATTATGTTTTTTAGAAAGATAACACAATCGATTTGTGTCAAGTTTCATTCTTAGTTCAAAAAGTGAGACCTCAAACATGATTTTCCAAAATAGGTAGAATCAAACAATCGAAACCATATCATCTCGTATGGCATGTTATTCCAATTTCATTACAATTTTTTGAAATTATTTTGTGTTGATTTAGGATTTTAAAGTGAATTTTAAAAGAAAACCTTGCAAAATTAAATAAAAATATTACTAAAAAATGATGCATCCAACCGTACAGATGTGATCTTCACATTCATTTGACATTTACAAGTTTTTTTTGGTACATCTACTTCATTTTAGGGTTTTATAAAACATTTTATAGCACATTTTTGAAAACAATGTTGAATTGGGATGTTAACCCCTAAATGACGGAGGGGATGAGGGCAAAACATAAATGTGTTATAAAAAATTACTTCTTCAACTTTGATGAAGTTTAGTCCAAAAGAGAAAATGAGGAGCTTGATGTTTAGTAATTTTCCATACGGTCAAATATCAAAAAATAGCTTTTTATCATCTCATAATGATTTTAGAAGCATTTAACTTCAAATATTTATAAGAATCACAAATTTTATTTTTAGAATTTGAAATTTTGTATGATTTGTTAAAACTAGACATTCTATTCTAAAATCAAAAATTGCAAATTTTTCAACGGAGAGAACATCATTACTTTCCCCAAATAGTAAGTTTTCTAACACTAGACAATGTAGAAGTGTTTTTCTTTGAAAATTTCTCTCGGGTGGAGTTTAACTCGGATTGACATGATTCAAATTGGGTTGGAAAGTAGACGTGATTAACTATTTGAATTTTTATTTTATTTTATGTAAAAATGTTTTTTCTATTTTGGCCAGCCCATAAAAAAAGGGCAGGGACCATAAAATGGTTGATCCGTCACTTAGGGGTTAACCCCTAAACGTCCTCACCTATGTCCAATTTGGGCAGTTTTGCAAAGATGCATTATAAAATGCAATTAACATGAATATTTGAAACTTGATGTATGAATAAAAGTTATACATTTTGAAATTTATATTCAATCTATACAGTTAGATCTGTGATTGCTATCACTAATATTTTTCTATAAATTTTGAAACATAAAATAAAAAATTATTTTTTAATTCGATTACGAATAAGATATTGACAATATGGGGATGAAATTTGTTGTGATGGCTCATAATGTAGTACTCTAGGTGTAGTGATTTTTGGAGATTTTTTGGATGCTTGATTTTATGAGTTTATTTTTTCAAGAACACTTTTAGACTAAAATCTTCAAAATTTTGGGTGAAACACTGCAACACAAAATGAGGCATAAATTTTTCAAAAATTGTTTCCTTTTCAATCGGATCACACATACATGAAGCTAACTTCCCATAAAAAATTCAGTAAAAAAATCACACTACAAAAAGTGCATGATCGATGAGAAACTACGGATGAAATCTGTACATCAAGCAAAATATGCATGGTTGGGCAGTTACGGGTTAAAGGGTTAAATGCATTTAAACTTCCATGATTTCATGACTTTCTTGAATTCAGGTCCCTAGAATACAACAAATGCTGCATTTTGACTATTATGGGTCATGTAATAGTCTACTCAAATACATGCATGAAGTGTAAACGTTTATGTATTCCACGAGTTTAAAAAGTTTTGAATTTGTTGCTACGTTTATAATAATTTTGTATTTGAATTCTTATTTCATGACTTTCATGAATTGAGGTCCTTGTTGGCTGTGGGCTGAGTAGCACCTCCCGAAATGTGCGCCTCGTTTTCTGCGTCGGTACTGGCTCCATAGAAATCTTTTTGCCGCGCGCTGCAGGCGCCCCCCCTCTCACCGTCAAAGCAGTTTGTACGATTGGCTGAAGGGCTGGACCCTGATTGGCAGAAGGGCTGGCTCCGACAAGCCGGGCTCCGTCAAGGGCTGAACAGTGAAGGGCTCCGTCAAGGGCTGGCTCCGGGGTTCAGGACCCATCGACTGCTGTGACTTGATTCGGGATTCTAGCTGCCTGCGAGCAGCTTGGGACACGCAGCTGGCTACTCCGTTGAATGCGTCGGCTGGTCCCTCCGCCTCTGCACGCTTTCTGGCAGTCGCGCGGAGTAGAACCCGAACCACCTTCGCCTTCGACATTGCTCCTCCTGCGACTCTCGGGGGTCGGCCATATACTCACACGCAACTCCCGATTGATGGCTTCGATGAACCTGTCAATGGAACCCTCCTCCTTCCGCTCCCGCCAACTCAAATGTAGAGAAACAAGATGACGCCATGCAAACCGCCAGAAAGCCTGACACTAGTGCAAAACCCCGTTTAAACAACATGTTCAAACAACATTTGGACAAAAATGTTGTTTCAACCAAAATTTGGTTGTATGTTGTTTCAACATCAGTGTTGAAACAACATTGTTTTAGAAAATGTTGTTTCCACCAACTTGTGGGAACTCATGGGGAATACGATGGGAACACGTGAACATCGACAGAATGGAACGGAGAGCTCCTTCACAACCCTAAGGCTACTCCCACCATCGATCGAGGATCGGACAGCTCAGGATCGTTTTAGGGTTTGGCAGGATCGTTTTAGGGTTTGGCCCTCGCAAGAGTACAAGGCGACGCCGGAGTTCAAATTCGCGATCAACTCTGCAGCTGTTAAGGAGGTTTTCTAGGAACAAACCTTAAATGAATGAGGCTACTCCGCACAAGACTATTCCATTCTAGACTAGTTTCTAGAGATTGAGAGGAGTAGTAAGAGGTTTCTACTAAGGAAAACGTACTGTCGGCTAAGAAAAAGCACCAGTATGCTAGTAAGTCGGCTCCTGCATACCCACAGACTACTGCAACTAACCAAGATACAACCACAAAGAGTAATACAAGAGCAGAAAACAGCAGTAGTCTAACAACAGTAGTCTAACATACTAGTGCGCACAAGAAGAGTGTAAGACAAGAACGAAGTACAACTGAGGCTGCCAAGAAGATGTACAAATGGTATAGCAACAACTCTCCCGAAGAGAGTGAAGGTACATATAGGAGACTGGTCTGACAGTGTGTCAGACTGGTCGACCACTCGACCGGGAAAGTTGGGTCGACCAGTCTGTACCAGCATGTACTGCCGGGTATCGCCTGCAGGGTCTATTCCTGCCGGGTATAGACTAGCCTACTCTTAGCCTAAGGGAATATCAACTAATATTCGGTTAACATTGCCCTCCCTCTGAGCTAAGTACACTCCTGTGGAATTTAGACTACCCCGGTAGGCGACTAGGGAAAAATGGTCACGAGGAATGACAAAATTACCCGCGGTCGAGTAATCGACCCAGCTATGGTCGACTCGTCACTCGTGGACGTCGCTAGAGTCCTGGGTCATGCCTGGTAAGCGTATATCTGGAGGCATTCCTGAGAAGTCGAATTCTAGAGAATGTGGTGAAGAGATTACTGGTAAGTCGACTGGGGTGTTGTCGACCGATGGTGTAGGTGGTGTCGTCACCTGGTCGGGTGCTAAGGGCTGCTGATCCTGCTGCTGCTGTGG
Source organism: Pohlia nutans (assembly GCA_022496805.1). Lineage (NCBI taxonomy): Eukaryota > Viridiplantae > Streptophyta > Bryopsida > Bryales > Mniaceae > Pohlia > Pohlia nutans. Next base: position 14,420,690 of record CM040095.1, on the reverse strand, counting down.
AGAAGGAGGGTGTTGAGCTGCTCGCTGCGGTTGCACCGTGCACTACTAGAGAGTGCGTAAAAACCAAGACAGAACCAACACACATCTGTTGGAACCAACAAAGAATGGGTTTAACGTAGCAAACATTTAGTCATCTGCACAGAACCAACAAGTTCCTGTTGATTTCTGTTGGAACCAACAAGTTCCTGTTGATTCACTACTAGAGAGTGCGTCAAAACAAGACAGAACCAAGACACATCTCTTGGAACCAATAGAGATTGGGTTTAACGTTGCAAAACCGAATTCATTGCACAGAACCAATAGATTCTCTCTTGGAACCAACAAGTTTTCTCTTGGAAAAAAAGAACTGTACAGAACCAACAGGTTCTCTCTTAGAAAAAAACACAGCTCCAGCCTTCAAGATTTTGTCAAAAAAAAAAAAAATTCAAAAAAATTTGAAATTTTTTCTAGATACAAAAAAATCCCTGCATATAATACTGCAGAAAAAAAATTTGAAAAAAAAGTTTTTTTTACATCGTTAAAAATATTCAAAGACTGCTGGGAAAAAAAAAACAGCTCCAGCCTTCAAGATTTTGTCCAAAAAAAAAAAAATTCAAAAAAATTTGAAATTTTTTCTAGATACAGAAAAATCCCTGCATATAATACTGCAAAAAAAAAATTTGAAATAAAAGTTTTTTTTACATCGTTAAAAATATTCAAAGACTGCTGGGAAAAAAAAAACAGCTCCAGCCTTCACGATTTTGTCCAAAAAAAAAACAATTCAAAAAAATTTGAAATTTTTTCTAGATACAGAAAAATCCCTGCATATAATACTGCAAAAAAAAAATTTGAAAAAAAAGTTTTTTTTACATCGTTAAAAAAATTCAAAGACTGTTGGGAAAAAAAAAAACAGCTCCAGCCTTCAAGATTTTGTCCAAAAAAAAAAAAAATTCAAAAAAATCTGAAATTTTTTGTACATATAGAAAAATCCCTGTATGAAATAGTGCAAAAAAAAATTGAAAAAAAAAGCTTTTTGTACATGGCAAACGAATCGGCAATGGTTAAGTTCTCTTATAATTAACAAGATAATTCTCATACTTGCATGAGCGTGTGTATGTGGTGTGGTGGTTTAGTAAGTGGTTGGGGGTTAGAAGGTCTTGTGTTCGAATCGGGCCGTTGGGAATAGGTCTTCGGTTAGCCATGGTGGGCCCTACGGTGGTGGGTCGGGGTTCTTGGCCCTGGCTTTCAATTTTTTTCCGGGCAGCCGAAAATTTCTGGGCAGCTACTTTTCCTCGGGCAGGCCAGAAAAAATGAATGCTAGATTAGAAACATTCTTTATCTGTATACTTGGACATTGAAGCAACATCGAACCAAGACATTTTCTGTTGATTGTGATCCGGAATCAACTGTTCCTAACCCGCATACGAACCAGCAGAATTTCTATTGATTTTCTCTTACACCGGAACCCCATTTCTCTAGTAGTGGTGTCTTGAGGGTTGACTGCCGGTGTCTGCTGGTCTTGTTGTTGCTGATCGCGATCCTCGTCTTCGTTGGTCGACTCGCTGTCGTCTTCGTCGTCGTCCTCACTCAACTTGACGTCGGTAGTCAACACCTCGTCATCGTCAGTCGACTGGTTCTCCCAGAGCGAATGGTCGGGTTTGAGGTGGCTCGTATCCTTCTCTTCGTCTTCGTCGACTGCTGGAATCTCCAAGTCCGGGTGGTCGAGCTGAATTTGGTCGAGTTGCTTGCGGTACATGTTGAGCTGGTGGCGGTCGGTGCTGAGGGTGTGCTTGAGAACCTTGATGCGGTTTCTTGCCTTAAGTCGGAGTCGGTATTTGCGCGCTCGAAGTTTGTGGAATTGCAGCTCCCGACTTGCAAATTGGCGGGACTTCTCCTCGTTGTCTTGGAGCAGTAGGTCGAGTCGGTTGTTGGAGTCGACTATGTCCTTCCGAGCTTGCTGAAGACTGAGCTGGGTTGCTGCTACCTCGGCTCGTGCCGCTCCGAGTTCGTTTCGTACTACAACGAGCTTGCTCTGGTGTGTCTGTTCCTACTGTCGACTGGTGTGGAGGTCGGCTTCTAGCTGGGCAAGTCTGTTGTCGGTCTGACTCTTCTCCTCCGTGACGGTGGTGAGAGTAGTACGCATTCTTGCCAGTTCGGTAGTGAGGTTGTCGACCTGTTGCTTGTAGGTTGTGGAGTCTTTGGTCAGTCGACTATTCTCCAATCGGTGGTGGTCGAGCTCGGCTTGAAGGGTGTTTTTTGCTTGAACCGCCTCAAACAAGAGGAGGTTCACTCGGGAGCCGACATCCTCGAGTCGACTTACTGCTCTTTGGACGTCCTCCAGGCGCTGGCGCCAATGCATCGCTAATGTCGTGGCTCGTGATGTTGGTGAGTCGGGTGCGGGTCGATTGACCCCGGGTGATGGCGGAGGTCGAGTCGTGGGGGAGACGGGCGGTGGCTGTCGAAATTCGCCGGTTGGTGCCGCTCCATATGCCGCTTCGAGGTTGAGTGGCGCGAAGTTGGATAGAGAGGGCGGAGGTGTGTCAGGGATGGAGGTCTCACTCGGCGTTGGTGGTGGAGTCGACTGGGCCTCGCTGTCGGATGAGGTCATGTCGACCTGTCGAGGTATAAACTGACTCAATGGGGTGAGTCGGCCTTGCTTGGCACGCTTCTCTTGTCACTCCTGGTCCCGCTTGCATGCGTGTGAGGAGCGTGTCTCCCTTCGCTCTGCGGTCGGTTGACTCCCGGTAGTGGCTGTCGGTGCGACTGGGTCGGGTGTGGTTTGTCGACTAGGGGGCCGGACAGTCGATGTTTGGCCTAGGTCGACTGGTCGGGGAGGCCGAACATGGTCCTTCGATGTGCGGTCGGCTCCAAGCCCGCCTTGGAAAACGATGTAGTCGGGTCCTCGGGAGCTGTTTTCCGAGTTCTCCGACTGTCGACGTCGGTCTTTGGTGTTCTGCTGGGCGACTGTTTGGTGTGCATATTCCTCGTCAGTGCTAGGAAAATAAGACTCAAGGAGGAAGTCGAATACCTCGGCTGAAGGGCAGATTGTGGTCTTCGTGGTCTGCATCGTCTTGATGTCGATGGCGATCGAGTTGAACATCCATGTCGCCCAGTCCCATTGCATGGCGCGGTCGATTAGGGCCTCGACTGTGCACACTACTTTGAGCATTTCCTTGCTGATGTAGGTCGTCTTGCGTTTGAATCCGAGGCTTTGAATGAATGCCGTCAGTCGCCTGTGGTGTTCGGGTTTGCAGTGGCAGATGCTGTAGCCCTCAGCAGTCTTGCCGACAACAGAATACTCTTCGAACCGACCCGGTGGGTACTCCGCAGGGTCGATTAGCTATATAGTAATGCCAAATGGCAGTTTGAGGACCTCGTGAATCACAGTCGGGTTGACTGTGACTGTCTGTGTGCGACGCGGGCGGTGATCGACTTGTTGGGGAGGTCGACTATCGCGGCGTTGACGAACTCCTCGATCAGCTCCATGCGTGGCGCGCGTTGAGGGTTGTCCCAGTCGAGTGCTACAAAGTCTAAAACGCCGATCGCCTTGTTGGGGAGGTCGACTATCGCGGCGTTGACGAACTCCTCGATCAGCTCCATGTGTGGCGCGCGTTGAGGGTTGTCCGAGTCGAGTGCTACAAAGTCTGAAACGCCGATCGCCTTGATGAAATCGGCCTCGGTCGTGTGTTCAGTGGCGTACTCGCGCCATTCCCGAATCGGCCGCATCGACTGAAAGGCGAGGGTTTTGTAGAGGCCCTCCCTAGTGCGGATCGGAATTTCGTAAGTCGGTGGTGCGGAGGACCAGAGGCGTTGGGGGCCACGATCAGTCGACTTGCCTTTCGCCATCGATCGGTCGGCTGCAAATCTGCGTACAAAGAGACAAGAGAAAGGCCGGCGTACTCCTGGAGTCGGTTCGCGCACAGTCGGCTGCAGTGGTGATGGGCGCGGTCTTTTCCTACTCAGTCTACTCTCGATTATCTCTCGCACAGTCGGGCTACGGGGCGCTTGACTACTCTTCGCCGTTCTACTCGTGATTGTCTAAATCGCTTGCTAAGAATGCATAAGGCAAGGGCCGCGGAGTGGCGGTCGGCCGGAGGAGAAGGAGAGGTGGGAGGAGAGTGAGCAGAGGGAGATAGGAGGCGCGCGGCCTGTGGGTTGGCTGGAGAAGAAGCTAATGACAATGGCGAGGAAGCAAGAGGAGGAAGAAGGGGTGCGGCCATAGTGCTAAATACTTGCCCTATTGGCCTCGCATTCAAAACTGAGAGGATAGGTGAGGGCGGCGGCCATAAATATGGCGGCTCTTCTAGGGTTTGACCGGTCGGGTTGACCAGTCGGGTCGACCAGTCGAGTCGACCAACGGTAACTAGGTCGGGTCGGATCCGTTGCTGTCGGGTGGGCTCATTTTCGTTTTGTTCTAGTGTGGACCTAATCTCTGATTTGCTTGTGAGTGGGCTAGTCAATTCGGTTGGAGGTTGATCGCCTAGGACTCGGTAGGGTTTGAGTTTGTTGACGTTGACCACTACCGGGTCGGGGTCAAAGTACTGAATGCTGACTAGGAGGACAGTGTTGTTGCGAAGGGTATACTGGACACGATACGGGCCGAACCATTTGCTACGAAGTTTACCGGCATGGACATTTTTCCCTTTCGGGTGCCAGAGGACGTAGTCGCCTACGTTGTATAGAGTTGACTGGCCTTGGGTCTGGGCCCACTGTGCTCGGTTCCACTGTTGTGCGCCGTGGTGGGTGGCTGCTGCCAGTCGGGTCTCGTCTAATTTCTCGAGTTCGGCGACTTGGGCTGCTAGTACTTGCCTGGGAGTGAAGTCGGTAGTCGATGTCGACCGTTGGGTCGGGATGATGTATTTGGTTGGCATCAACGGTGTCAGACCATACACCAATTGGAAAGGTGTGTGGCCCGTGCCAACTTTGTATACCGTTCGGTAAGCAAAGAGGACCGTGTGGAGCTGTAAGTCCCAGTCGGTTCGATTCTCGTTGACTAGCTTCTGGAGCATCCGGACTATGACCTTGTTGGTCGACTCGGCTTGGCCGTTGCCTTGCGGATAGTATGTTGTTGAAGTCGTATGTCGGAGTAAAAAATGCTCGGTGAGAGTGTGTACCGTGCTGTTGATAAAATGGGTACCTTGGTCGTTGACTAGGTGGAGAGGACATCCAAACCGGGTAAGGATTGCCTCGTACAGGAACTGTGCGGTCTCCCTGGCGGTGTTTCCTCGGAGAGCTCTAGCCTCGACCCATTTGGTGGCATAGTCGGTAGCCACCAAAATGTATCGACAGGCTGTATGTCGGGTCTTCTTGACGGGGCCTATGAAGTCGAGTCCCCATTTCATAAACGGTTTTGCGGGTAGTTGGGTGACGAGCTTCGAGGAGACTGTCTTGGATAGTCCACCTGTCATCTGGCATTCATGACACGACTGGCAGTACCGGACAGCGTCTTGGTGTAGAGTCGGCCACCAGTAGCCTGCGTCTAGTATTTTCCGGATAGTGATGTCATGAGAAAAATGTCCTCCAGCGTTGCCTTTGTGTAATTCTTGGAGGATTGTTGTAGGCTGATTGCCGGTCAGGACTTGTCGGAGCTGGTGGTCCTTGCCGAGTCGGTACAGTTGGCCGTCGAGTACTTGGTACGGAATGGCTTTGTGAGCGATTCGCTTGCGAGCCTCCTTCGTCATGTGGGTTGGAAAAGTCCCGGTAGTTAAGTAGTCGACTATCGGGTGTAGCCAGTCGGGTTCGGTGGAAAAGAGTTGTGCATCGACTGTCTGGTCGGGTATGCCTATGGCTGGCTCGGCCTCTTCATTTCTTGATAGTGCGTCGGCTACTCCATGTGTTTTGCCTGGTTTATAAACCACAGTGAAGTCGAATTCCAGAAACAGTAGTAGCCAGCGTGCCAGTCGACCCGATACCTGAGGTTTGTTGATCAAGTACTGGAGCGCCAGGTGGTCGACATAGAAGACAAACTTATTACCTAGGAGGTAATGGCGGAATTTGTTGATGTCGTACATCATTGTGAGGGCTTCCTTCTTGGTTGTTGTATAGTTCTTCTCTGCTTTGTTGAGTAGTCGGGAAGCGTAGGCTATCGGCTGGTCGATGTTGCCGGTCGAGTTCTGTGCTAGCATCGCCCCGACTGCTATGTCAGATGCGTCTGTGCGTATGTGGAAGTCGAGTGACCAGTCGACTCCGATCAGGATTGGTGGAGTCTGGTATCGATCCTTGATGGTCTGGTATGCTGTTGCGCACGCCGGCGTCCAATCGAACGGTTCGCCTTTTCTGGTCAGCTTGGTGATGGGTTCCATTATGGCAGCATAATTTTTGATGAAGCATCGGTTGAACTGGGCTAGTCCGTTGAACGTCTGAATGGCTTTGACGTCCTTCGGTGGTGGCATGTCAACTAGGGCCTGAATCTTCTTTGGATCCGGAAACTTGCCTTCCCGTCCTACAATATAGCCCAAAATTACACCAGAAGGGACATAGAAGATACATTTTTGTGGATTGAGGCTTACCCCATACTGTCAACATCGGTCGAAGACTAGTCTGAGCTTCGGTAGGTGGGAGTCGATGTCGCTTTAGACACTGAAATCGTCTAGGAATAGCTTCATGAAGTCGCCCAGGTACTCTTTGAAGATCTGGTTGACGATGCGCTGGTAGGTAGGTAGGGCGTTCTTCAAGCCGAACGGCATCACGACCCATACATACGCGCCCCACTCAGTGATGAACGCTGTTTTGGGGCGGTCGGTCGGATCGATCCGTACCTGGTGGTAGCCTGAGAAGCAGTCGATGAAGGAGTAGGCTTCATAGCCTATGACTGCGTCGAGTACCTCATCCGTAAACGGAAGGGGGTACGGGTCTTTCTTGGTTGCTGCATTAAGTCGACGGAAATCTACGCATATCCGTAGTTTCCCATTCTTTTTGGGAACCACAACTATTGGGGATAGCCATGTCGCCTGGTCGACTGGTGCGATGAATCCTGCTTTTAGAAGCCGTTCCAAGTCGTCCTTCACAGCTTGTGCATAGTTCGGGTTCATCCGGTATCTTGCCTGGTGACTAGGCGAGATGGTCGGGTCGAGCTCGATCCGATGAGTCGCTATGTGTTCTGGTATACCTCGCAGATCTTCGTAAGAAAAGGCGAAAATGTCGATGTATTCCTTAAACAGGGATTATGCGCTAGCTCTGAGACTTGGGCTCAGATTCGCGTTCAGCTTCAACAGCTTGGGGTCGGTAGACAGGGTTGTTCGGACGCTGGGACGCGGACTCCCGCTGGACGTAGACGTTCCCATCCCAGCGTCCGGTGACTTTGAAAAACCCACAGCGGACGGCGGTTTTACTACAGCGGACGGGGGTTTTACCTCAGCGGACGGTGTTCGAACGGCGGACGGCGCGATCAGACGACTGTACAGGTCGGACGGCGGTTTTTCCTAGGTCGGACGGCGGGCAGGTCGGACGGCGGACAGATCGGACGGCAGACAGGTCGGACGCCCATGTCCGACGGCGAGGTAAAATCCCTTTGCAATGTTTATGTGGACGGCGGACGGTTGTTTAAGGTTTACGACGCAATCTACGAGATCTTTAGTCCCATCCTTGTGCTGGGCAGATTATAATTCACTGAAATCGAAGAAATCTATGAATTTGGTATCTCCATCTACGGGTCGGACGAGGGATTGGGTGCTCGATCGGACGGGCGAGCGGCTGCCCGATCGGACGATTGAGAATGTGCCCAATCGGACGGGCGAGTGGGATTAGAATGGCGGACGGCGGGATCGGACGGATGATTGGGTCGGACGGCAGGACGGCGCGATCGGACGGCTGCAAGATCGGACGACTGAGAACGTGCCCGATCGGACGGTGCAGTGGACGTCCGATCACAGTTTTCAACATGATTTGAAGATATTTTGAATATTTACAGATTTTATTATTCAAATAAGGGAAATATTCAAATTAACCCTTTAACGTCCCGATTCAACATTGTTTTCAAACATTTGTTATAAAATGGTTGATGAAAAACGAAAATGGAGTTGATGTACAAAACAAAGTTGTAAATGTCAATGTGTAGATAACATCCGTACGGTTGGATTCATCATATTTATTATTAATATTTTTAAAGTAATTTTGCAAGGTTTTCTCTTGAAATTCAATTAAAAATCCAAAATTAACACAAAAACTTTTAAAAATATTGTAATGAAATTAGAATGACATGCACTACAAGAAGGTATGGTTTCCATTATTTGATTCTACTTACTATGGAAAATCATATTTAAGGTCACTCTCTTTTTTTGAACTAAGATTGAAAGTTTGAAACTTGACATTAATCACTTTTGTAAATATTCAAAAATTCACATTATCTTATTTGGAAGATTCATACCGTACAAATGGTATTCAACTAGCAGAAGAATGAAAAAAAAAAAAAAATGGATGAAAAAACATCCGGTACCACAGAAATTGAGCTGCTGAAATTCATCCGGTGTCCAGAATCTGGACGCCGGCGCGCTAAAGGGTTAAATATATTTTTGTCAATGGGTCTATCAAAACTTATATTTAAGGTTTACGGCAACGTTATATTTACAAGGAGTAAAAACCTGAAAGTGAAGAAATTAAAAGAGACCTATGATACGAGCATCTTTAGAAATACTTCTGTATTTTGGACAATGGACACTCAACATTCAAATTTGTCGACGGTGGAAAATCTTCAAATTAAGTCTATTCTCCAATCCCAACGGTGAACACAAATCCACCGATTGCAAATCATAGTCAAAAAGACAAAAACCATAGAGTTAGCAAAATTCCAATAACACATGGAAGAACTATTTTCCAAAATATTAAAGAAAATCGAGGGTGTTTCTAAATTCTAATAACGTTAGGTACCCATGTGTGCAAACAAATTCCAAATTGGAGTCTCGGGACTGATGGCTGCAAAACCCACAAATATCAATGAATATAGAGATAGCAAAATCCCAAAAACAATAAAACATATGGAATTATTTTTTCCGTATATGTCAACAAGGAAAATGTTTTACTGATAGTCGGACAGAAGTCCACGTGTTCTATACATAAGCACACAACAATAGCCATAGAACAATTCAATACCATTACTACTACTCTAAAACAAGAAGAACTATATCACTATGTTTTGCCTAATACACATGTCTAAAATGCTCGTACGGTACTGGCCAATGGTACGTCATCCTAAAACGTGTCACTAAATGAGTTAAACCTCCAATATTTCCTCGATTTGGGCTGCACAATCGATTCAAATAGCTCTCAAACACATCTGCCAACTCATGTTGTCGATAAACAACTGAAGTTTCCCCAGGCGTCTGCAACTTCCAGTAATCCTCCGACATGTTGCCCTTGTTGATGCGCAACGCAAGTTTTGCAACTCCATATGCCTCAGTTGCCTTTGTCACTAGCGGGCATATCTCCACATCTGCATCTGGCTTACGTACATAAGCAATCGTAGGATCCACCCAGTACCGATCTGCAAGATCCTTCTCCATTTCCTCTGTACTGTTGAACCCATATAGTGACTTCATCGGCTCACTCGCAAAGGATAACATGCCCCAGTCACATACCCCGATGTATACACACGTCTCGTCCGCAGGGAAATGAAAAAGGATATTATCAGGAGATAAATCATTGTGCAGGTTGTCGGTCATGTGTACCTCCATCATGATAATCACCAATGCCCACGCCAACTCCGTTCTTTTTTTACGAAACCGCCTCAGATAACTTGCTTTGACGACATCGTCTGCTGACATAGTTGTATGCAACGTACGCGCGTAGATATCGTCTCCGTACGTGTTGTCTAAATTCAGCATCTGTCGCAATGTCCCACCATTCCACCAATATGCATAACCCTCGTATTTCGAAGGATTAATAGCCACATACCGTATAATACCTGGATGGTCAATTCGAACGGCCATCGTTTCATTTTGGTGTTCCAATTTTGCAAGATCCGGTCTTGTCTTCCACTGTTTGGAAAGCTTCGCCGCAAACTCCCAATAAGGTTCAAACCCTGGGGCTCCTTCAATTCAAACCCTCTTCACCGTAGCATATGCACCCTTGAGTGATGTGTGCTCCACTTCAATGACATTGGCCGTAGTAGGCAATGAGTGGACCAACTTATTCTTCATTAACTCCTCGGATCCACCAGCAACGTGTCTCCACCAACCGATATTTTGATTGCGCTGGCGTCCAAAGCTCCATGGTTTCATTAACTTCGCAAAGGTGTCTGCTTTCTTCATCACTTCCTCAATATACGTATTGTCCTCAAGCAACGTGTGGTCCTTCCCATACTTGGTTAATACTCCCTCGATATTCCACAAAGAATCTTTCACCCTCCACCCCAACCACGTTGAGAAATCACGCTTTTCCATCTCCCGGTACCAAATTCCATCCCGAAGAGCCTGCAACATATTATTCGCCATGTCGTCTTGAAATTTTTGCACACTCTGCTCTTTGTACCGAACAAACTTACTCTCCAACGCCATAAGCGTGTTGTTTCGGTAAAAATCCACCGTGAACTGCTGGAGAAACTTCTTAGGGTAAAAGTACACTAAACCAGGTACAAAATGGGCAAGTATAATGAGTATATTTACAGTACGAATGTATGTGGATTTCCGCTCAATTTCAAAAATAACGGACCTGTGAGGGCCCAACACGTAGCTGGTTGATGGCCCACCTAGATTTTGTACACATTAAACAGTACCTAGCGAAATTTCGTTCTAAAAAACCGATCTGTTTAGGTTTTTTCTGTGCTGAAAAAAACAAGGCATTTCTTTCCATAAATGATAGTTTAGATTCTAGGTTGCAAATTGGCCGATGTAATGTACCAGAAGAATATGTATACATTATACAATCCATGAGTTGGGCTAAGATGGTACAAAATTTCTTGCCTAAAAAAGTATATTTTTGTCAACTCCAAAACTGTGACAAGTATATGCGGGTATATAAATATACTCTTTATGTTCATTTAGAGCACAATCTATTAATAAAAACTTCCAGCATAGGTAAAAAATTGTGTCTATAATCATTTTATGGTACTCTAAACCCCTACAAGTTCTTGTGCTTTAATTGATATACAATTCAATACCACATGCCCCTGAATTTACACTTTGTGACTACATTTTTGTACTGGTTTAGTGTACATTGATCCCTTACACGCATTCGACGGCATGTAAGGGCTGTCTTCAAGAGATTTTTGTTCCGTCGTCTTACCTATCTTATGCTTTTTTCCCTTCGGCATGGTGACGGAGCTCCGGAATCGTTTAAAAAATTGGCAAAATATACCCCCCTGCAACGCTGACTTCTTCCTCCCCGAGTGACGAGCCAGAGGATGGGATAACCCTGCCAACAGCAACCCGTAACTACTTTCACAATAATGTGAGTAGGGAGGAAAAAGTGAGCCGTCCGCTCTGGTCGGACGGCTTTATAGGCGGACGTGCTGTCCGATTAGGTCGGACACCCGATTGGACGGCCCGCACCGTCCGCCACCCGATCGGACACACGTCGTCCGATCGACCGGCTGTCGGCGATCGGACGGGTCGCGCAGTCGGCCAGATCGGACGGCCTGCAGATCGGACGGCCTGCAGATCGGACGGCGAGACGGACCGCAGATCGGACGGCAGACCGGACCGGACACATTAACCAAATTCTCTTTGTTTTAGAATACTATCAAATATTCAATGCGCATGATCATCAAATCCCACGGTCTTGTTGGTTAACCCCTAGAATCCTCACCTATGTCCAGTTTACACAGTTTCGCAAAAATGCATTATAAAATGCAACTAACACGAATATTTGGAACTTGATGTATGAATAAAAGTTATACATTTTTTTTTGTAGATTCTATCTATACGGTTAGATCTATGATTGCTATCAATAATCTTTTTCTATAAAATTTGAAACATAAAATACAAAATTATTTTGTAATTCAATTACGAATACGATATAGACAATATGTGGATGAAATTTTTTGTGATGGGTTATAATGTAGTACTTTAGGTGTAGTGATTTTTGAAGTTTTTTCGGATGCTTCATTTTCATAGTTTTTTTTTTCCAATATCACTTTTGGACCAAGATCTTGAACATTTTCGGTGACACACTGCAACACAAAATGAGGCATAATTTTTTCAAACATTGTGAACGTAGAAAGTTAGCAAGACATTTAAGTTTTCATTTTTTGTGTGTAAATGGGGTTCTTAATACTCTTAGTTTTAGTTTTAGTGTGAACTTCTTTAGAACTTTTAATGTCAAAGTAGTTTTAAACGGTTAGGAAGTTAAGTTGGTTAGACCGGTTGTGGAAGTTGCTTTGAGCTTGCAGTTTAGTATTAAAGGAAGTGTGTTTTTCCTTCTTCTCTCTCGTTGTTTTTGAGCTTGGAGCAGTAGCAGATGTGAAATCTGGCTCCAATTGTTGTGTGTGAATTTTCTTTGTTAAGTTCTGTGCAAAGACTATAATTCTGTAATAAGAAGCTTGAAGCAAGTATTTTCATACAGTTGTGTGTTTAAGTCCCAGTGATTGGGCAAGTGGTTGTGTTTCCTGTGAAAGGAATTGTTTAGTTGGTTAATGCTTAAAGCCATCCAGTCATTTAAGTGCTTAAAGCAATCCGTGTATGTGTGTTTGATAGTAATTGGAGTCTGCTTAAAGCAATAGTTAGTGATTGCATGGGCTTAAAGCTATCCAGTATTCAATTGTTTAAGAGAACTGTCGTGGCTTTGAGGCAGTGTTTATGAATGGATGTATGCTTAAAGCATTAGTTTAAGTCATTGGGATTCGTGTATGTATTCACATGCTGATCTTGTGTAAGAAGTGATTAAGGCTTTGAAGCAATTAATTCAGTGTATGTAATTGCTTAAAGCAACTGTTTAGTATAATCAGGGTGTACGCTTTAGCAATAGTTGATGTGTATGGATGAGTATGAGCAACAACAATTGTTGTAGCTTTGAAGCAGCTTTTGTAAACGTGTGTTTTGCTTAAAGCAATTGTCTGAGTTAGTAGAACTTGAGTGTGTGTAGTTATAAGTTGAACCTGTGGGATGAATTAATTAAGTTTTGAAGTCATTAGTGATACTGTAATTGCTTAAAGCCAGTGTGGAGTGTGATCAGAGTGAAAGCCTTTGAGCAATAATGGATGTGGATAAGTGAGTGAGTGCAATAGTCTTGCAGGAGTTTTATAAAATTCAGAGTTGAGATAATCGAGGAAGAGAGATTATAAATGAGGAAGTTTGTGGAATTTTACAAAGCTTAAAGCTAATAGTGGTCTGTTAGTGCTATAAGCAATACTCTATGTTGTTGTACCTCTGGAGAAGGAATTGGTCAAGGTTAAAGTAAATGAGTCTTTGGTGTATGCTGACAGCTTTGTGTGCAGGTGGTTAAGAATATTAAAGACAATAGCTTGGTGTTGTAAAGCCTTGAACAATAAAAGGAACAACATGCTATAAGCAATACTTGGATACATGAGTGATGAATGAGTGATGCTATAAGCAAAATTTGGTGAGGTTATGCCTTGAGCAAATGCAACAGGAAATTGTCACTTTTGTGCCTTGAGCTATATGTTTTGTAATCCCTTCAGGCTAAAAGCTGCCTTTGTTTATAAGCCAACACACTAGGATAAGACAGAGACTGCATATTTGTATTGTTGCATTCATAAGTCATGGACAGAAACTAGAGATAGGATAAAGAGTGTTTCCTATACCTCTATCCAATGGGTTAATTTATCTTTATTTTTCCCAATAATCAAACTACAATAGAAAATTACCTCATAAGTGACCTTAATTACATTACAATAGACTATCTGACCTTCCTTAAACCAAAGAACCTCCACTATACATCTCCTTGGGTGGTTTGTCTGCCGAGCTTTTTCGACTAACAAACATTAGTTCCTTTTCAATCGAATCACACATACATGAAGCTAACTTCCCATAAATAAATCAGTACAAAACTCTCACCACAAAAAGTGTATGACGGATGAGAAAATACGGATGAAATCTGTACATCTTGCACAATATGCATGGTTCGGCCCTGAGGGGTAAATTATGACTATATGTCAGGACTTTGAGACCAAAGTTCGAGATTACTTGAGCACGTGTGATCACTGATGTGATACACGGCCTGGTCCGCCACTAAGTGACCATAGGTACTAAATATTTAACGACCATGCCCTTTGTTTTGAAAAATCCGCACCCTGCAATAACTCAAGGTAATATTGAAAAATCCGTCTCGCAAATTGTAAACCTCGTTAAGTACCTAATCAAGCGTTATTTCCATTGGTCATTGATTAAGTTTGTATCTCATTAAAAGATATATCAATTTCGTTGGTGTTCTCTCCATTTTTTTATCGGACCTTCTATACATGGTTGACTACAAAATGAGTTCACTTTACCTTTAATGCAATTTGGAGGGTCTGAGCTGACCCTATGACTTGGTGGTGCATAGCACAAAGGCCTTTCCAAGAAGGACTCCCATCGCATTCTCATTTCCTCCCCTTCCATAACTACCTTGTACAATGAAAACATCCATCACGAATAGGGTTATTTCTGAAAAAAAATCTTGCTTCGCTATAGTAAGAAGTTCAATAGGACAATCGAACTACCGAAAGTGCACATTCTTCAACCCCTCTTCATTTTAGTTCCACGTTACATACTCCCCACTTGAATCATGTGGCTTCCCACACATACCTTTGGCCCAGCACTTTCTTCAAACCCTCTTCATCATCAAAAAACCTCACGAGCTTCTCTGCTTAAGTGCTGTTCAGCAATACCAGATCTCACAAAACCACAATCGTGAAGATCGGAACGCACACCTTTGAAGTGCATGCTATCGTAGCTTGAGATCCACTTTGCCTAACGTCAACTCTAATCTCGATTGAAACGCAGGAGAGGGTATTGCCTTGTTGCCCTTGTGACAACCTCATTCCAAGTGCCATGCCGCAAGATCGACACTTGAATACCTTCCTCGTAGACTTCATCCAAGCCTTAGTGGTGCCTAGTCCTCCCTCATGCACCATGATAGTCCTACAGTACGACACCCTACCATAGGACTACAGCCTTTGACTACATAGGGCAATGTTCTCTGTATCGTTCCAAATTCTCAATCTGATACTAACACTAGTAGGGTTTAGGGTGTCACGGGACACGGTGTCTAAAGTCAGATTAGAATGTAGTACTATGATACAATCATAGCGCATGAGGGAGGACTAGGCACCACTAAGACTTGGATGAACTCTATGAGGAAGGTATTCAACTGTCAATCTTGCGGCATGGCTCTTGGAGTTTGGTTGTCACCTCATCTTAACGCTGCATGCTACAAAAGCCTTAGAAACCCTAGAATGCTTATATTTTTCTAGTAGAGCCTTTCGAAGGTGAGTGTGTGCGAGACTAGCTTACCTCTTCGCAAACTACGTGTGTTTATCTTGCTTATGAGTGACTTAATAAATTGCATGCTCATCTTTTTCTAGAAAAAGCAAAGCATGCATCCACAAAGCTGGGGGCGAATAGGCAATATCATCTCAAGTGTTTCAATCGGGACTAAAGTTTAGGGTTTAGACTGGCTGGATCTCAAGTTGCGAGAGTATGCACTTCAAAGGTGTTCGTTACGATCTTCACGATTGCGTTTCTGTGAGATCTGATGTTGCCGAACTGCACTTGAAGCACAGAAGCTCATGAGGTTGTTCGATGATGAAGACGGTTCAAAGAAAGTACTCGGCCAAAAGTAAATACGGGAAGCCACTTAATTCAAGTGAAAAGTGTGTAGCAAGGACCTAACATAAAGAGGGGTTCAATAAAGTGCACTTTTGGTGGTTCGTTCGCCGCCATGGACTTCTCAAGATAGTGAGACAAGATGTTTTTCATGAATAACTTCATTCGTGAAGGAGGTTTTCCTTGCACAAGGTAATTATAAAAGGAGTAGGAAATGAGAATGTGATGGGAGTCCTTCTTGGAAAGTCAATTGTGCTGTGCACAACCAAGTTCTAAGATAAGCTTCTAGCCCCTCCATTGCATTTGAACTAAACTCATATTGTTTTCAATCAGGTATGTAACGTCTGCAATAAAAGTCAAGGCGACACCAAACCAATTTATATATCTTTTTGTAAGTCATGAACTCGATCTCTTGTTAATGGAAATAACGGTGCGTTATGTACTCATGACCAGTTCACTCTTCGTGATTAGATTATATATTTATATATATATAAATATTTATGCCAATAATGTTCATACAATGAGCCATACATACTTTATAAGCCTAGAGCATTAGCGCTAGCAGCCTACAATATATCCAAAGTTTGTAGCATCCAAACAAAATTCAAACTAAGGACATGTCTTTGTCTATACAAAGCAAAATTGAAGACATTGGATTCTACGGTCTAGGCTAGATTTCAACTTCCACTTGAGCATGGATAGTCTTGTTAAATCCGCCTAATATCGCGGATGTCCCCGAAATGTTCCACGTTTCGCGTCCCACTGTTGCTCATAAAAGCGTTGCTCTATCAGCCGCCTTTCATTCTCTTCTTCTTCGCTCCGTCTTATTGCTTCTTGAAGATCTCTTTCATACTCATCATCTCAATGGTACTGACTCGATGGCCCAGAAGCATATCCGTCAGGGGGGTCGTCTGCAGCACTATACATATCCCTACCAAAACTCACGGGTGCACCGCTTCCTGAGCTTTCGCCGGGGCCAGAATAAATAGGAGTATGGCTTTGAAACCCATGATGTCCAAAATCGTTGTGGGTCCTCTCGGGAGAATATGCTCGTGGAGTACTGTATCTGTCCGGATATGGAACCCGTTCATCATTGTGTACCGCGTATGCATTATCATCGTAGCCATGGCTAGCTCCCCTCTGATATCCCCTGCCTACTGGATCTGAAGTTCCATGATAATTTTCATAGCCACGTTCAGGAGCAGTTCCGAACGTCACGGGATAGTTCTCAACGTCGCGTTCCCGATATGTATTGCGTGGACGTACTTCCCATTGCGAGGTGTCGTCATCAGGAACATCATTGTTTGTCGCATGCGCTGTACGATTAGACCATTGCGGCACACAATCACTCAGTCCAGTCCAATTGGTGGCAATAAAGTTTTGTGAACGATTCAAACGTTCAACGTTTTTTCCATTCACCGTACTCCAATCCACATCCTTGTGCAGTACAATCTCAGCCCAAACCATTGACATTAGGCCATATTTCATGATGGTTGGTTTGGAGTTAGGCAACCCAACGAAATCGTGCACCTCCCAATACCGTTGTCGAAAATGGTTGCTCTGGCACGTCGTAGTTGGGCCTTCCCAACGAGGGCCAGACACTATCATTTGAGCTCGTGGCCAAATCTTGGCTAAATGCGTCATCTTCACGTACTCTTTGCATATTTTTAAAGTCCACGTTCTCGCCGGCTCCGTGTCCCATCCCGGCTCCGCAACACAATTGGGGTCATCGACTTGATCCCAGTTTATAACTTGAGGAGTCCCTTGTGAAGATCTCCTACTACTGCTGCTTCGCTGGGACATCGTGGGAAGTCAAAGCAATGCCAAGAAACCGCGTGGAAGGTAGAAGCGCAACGTGGTGCAGACGTCCTCAAATAAAGTCAAACGTGCGTACAGCGTGACGCAGTGACTCAAAAAACACGTGACAGAGTCGATGCAGGTGCACGCGGACGTTCACCATGCCCACCGCCTCTCTGAGCGGACGAAGAAAGCCGTCCGCCATTTATACTATCCGCCTAGGGCGGACGAAGCGTACAGCGGACGCCTGCCCGATCGGACGGCCTCGATCGGACGGCAGTGCGGACGGCAGGCATCGGACGGCAGGATCGGACGGCGTGCGCGAGCAGCCCAGGGGGTTTCTCCAAAGTATTGAGTTTTGGTGTTTCTCTCCCTTCCTCCTCCTCCAGCCCAACTCCTTGGGTCTACACGCACTTCAAGAATCCTCGCGGACTTCGAGGACTATTTTGAGTACGGTCAAAGAATGTTCCAACATTTAATGTCCTTCGCATTGAATTCTTGTAGTGCTTCACTTCTAGGAGAGCGGTCCGTCCCACCTCTTTCATGATGGCTCTTACCTCTCCATTGTTAGCTAACTCCCCCCCCCCCCCCCCCCCCCCCACCTTGCCCTTCTCCCTTTCCTCCTTTGTTCATTCTCCCTCCCACTTTTGGTCAATTTCATGACTTGACTTGTAATTACTTACCAATTGAATAAAGAAGCGAAATATTCAAAATATGAATTCCACTTCGAATTCCATAAGTTACCGTGTATGTGTGTGCGTATGTGCATGCAAGTATACATGATGGTAGAACGTCGTGCAAGGCATATTATCATCTCTAGTAAGCTTGGAATAATAATATATGCCAATTGGTAATATAAAACACATGTGGCATGCCATTTTCATGATGGTGCAATATCGTGGAAGACATGTTTGTAGTGCATGTATATTCGTAAGTGCTTCCATGTATATGTACATACAAATATCCACCCACATATTTACATATACATACATACATATATCCATACATACATATGTGTATATGTATATATTTATGCTCGTGTATTTCTATGTTTATATAGATTTACATATCCACGATATAAATATAGTGTACACATGTGCGATTGGATGAATAATATGCTATGGACAAAATCACAAAATAGGATCTTATTTGTTATCAAGGAAATTGTAAACGTTAGGCATTGGCGGAGAAATCCTGTGATCGATCAAACTACTTCTATCTATCTTAACCCCTAAAGGTCCTCACCTCTTTTCTAAAAGTCGAAGCACTATAATTTGCATACTTCAAATATCACATTGTATGATTTATATTTTTTCATAAACAGTCATTAACAATATGAAGGTATGGCAAAATTTTCAACATGATTCGAAAATATTTTGAATATTTACAAATTTTATTATGTAAACAAGGGAAAAATTCAAAATAAATATAGTTTTGTCAAATTTAATATCAAAAATTATATTTAAGGTACATAAAAGTTATATTTACAAGGAGTAAAAGACTGAAAGTGAAGAAATTAATAGACATATGATAGAAGCATCTTTAGTAATCCCTTTGCATTTTGAACACTCAAAATTCAAATTTCACGACGGTGAAATATCTTCAAATGAAGTCTATTCTCCAATCCCAACGGTCAAAAGATGTATCATAACTTAACTTAAACATCTAATGATATGACCAACTACAATAAAGTTAAAACACTTGATTTTTGGGGCGTTTGATCAAAAAACAAGCATAATATGGTTGATTCGGCATTTTGGGGTTAATGTTGGTTTAATGTTGCCTTTCACAACAATCAATATACACTTTTATATAAATTTTACCTTTCGGATTGGTTTATTTTTTTAATTAAAGTTTACACACGCACGAATTTGTATGTATCTAATTAGTCCTAAAGTGTTATGTATTTTCTAATAGAAAATGAACTTTTTAAAATTATGCAGGTTAAATAGTTGAAGGAATTCATATTTTAATGGACCATGGACAATCACAAATTTTAATTATTGTACGAAGTCGCCGTATGTGATGGATGTACGCATGAGCAACCATCCAATATTTAGAATATGAAGGCGAGCGTCAAAGGGTTAATCGCTAAAGGTCCTCACCTCTTTTGATAAAGTCAAAGCACTATAATTTGCATACTTGACATATCAAATTGTATGATTTATGATTTTTCATAGAGAGTCATTAAAATTATGAAGGTATGGCAAAATTTTCAAAATGATTCGAAAATATTTTGAATATTTACAAATTTTATTATGTAAACAAGGGAAAAATTCAAAATACATATAGTTTTGTCAAATTTAATATCAAAAATTATATTTAAGGTACATAAAAGTCATATTTACAAGGAGTAAAATACTGAAAATGAAGAAATTAAAAGAGACCTATGATATGAGCATGTTTAGAAATCCCTTTGTATTTTGGACACTCAAAATTCTAATTTCTCGACGGTGGAAAATCTACAAATGAAGTTTATTCTCCAATCCCAACGGTGAAAAGATGTATCATAACTTAACTTAAACATCTAATGAAATCACCAACTACAATAAAGTTAAAACACTTGATTCTTGGGGCGTTTGACAAAAAAACAAGCATAATATGGTCCTTTAGGGGTTAAGGGTCATCTGCAGAAGCACCTCGGACGGTGGTTTTAGAGGACGAGATCGGACGAACTAAATGAAATGGAGCGCGCTGATCGGACGGCAGAGAGGACGCCGGATCGGACGGCAGTGCGGACGGCAGACATTGGACGGCGTGCGCGAGCAGTTCTCCAAAGTATTGAGTTTTGGTGTTTCATTGCTCTCCCTTCCTCCTCCTCCAGCCCAACTCCTTGGGTCTACACGCACTTCAAGAATCCTCGCGGACTTCGAGGACTATTTTGAGTACGGTCAAAGAATGTTCCAACATTTATTGTCCTTCGCATTGAATTCTTGTAGTGCTTCACTTCTAGGAGAGCGGTCTAGACCACCTCTTTCATGATGTCTCTTACCTCTCCATTGTTAACTAACTCCGCCCCCCCCCCCCCCCCACCTTACCCTTCTCCCTTTCTTCCTTTGTTCATTCTCCCTCTCACTTTTGGTCAATTTCATGACTTGACTTGTAATTACTTTCCAATTGAATAAATAGGCAAAATATTCAAATGTAAAGGCAATAGAATGAAGCATTGCGTTCCAATTTGAATTCCATAAGAGTTAGCAATTTTTTATGCATACATTACTTCGAACCTACTAGAGTGACTTCATTCAATGAATTCACAAACATAATTTAAGAGGGAAACACCACGTCAATTTTCATAAACAAATTATCACACAATATATGTAACAATTTATATTTTACAAACCTAGTTAGAGGGGAAAACTTGAAATTAAATTAGATTTGAACCTATTGTATGCATGTTCATATGAATAGTATATATGAAATTAAATTATAGTTGAACATATTGAATACACATGTATGTACCTTTATATTTACATACATATAAATAAATCTTATTGTATGCGTATGTGCATGCATGTTTAGGGTTTATATTAATATGTACATCTATAAATGGTCGACACATCCATGTATATATATATATATACATATATATATATATATATATATATATATATATATATATATACATATATATGCACATGTATTTTTATGTATACATAAATTTATATGAACAGAATATAAATATATTGTGTACGCATGTGCGAATGTATGAATCATCTTCTTTGAATAATGGAGCCCGTAATATCCTCTGAAATTTGTTATCAGCAAAAATGAAATAGTTCCAAAATGGAACGATCTTGGTGCCATGTTATTGTTTATTGTGTAAAAGGTTGGTGGATTTACATTTTGGGACTTCTAACAAGAAGTGATGCATGTTATATTGTTGTGTGGCAACATTTGTTAAAATGACTTCACTTAGTGACTATTCATATATGATCTCAACCATTGAAATTCACTTCTTTTTGAATCCCAAGTCATTTTATATTCATACAACTAAATTGGTATTCGTAACCGTTGATCTTAAAGTATGGATTGAATCTAAAACTCATATGTGTAACCTAAGTGCCCAATCAACCATATTATGCTTGATTTTTGGTCCAACGTCCTTAAAATCTAGCGTTTTAGCTTTTATGTAGTTGGAGTTTTCGTTAGAAGTTTAAGTAAGTTATGATACATCTTTTGACCGTTGGGATTGGAAAGTAGAAAATCTATTGAAGTTATTCCAACGTTGAGAAATCTGAAATTGGAGTGTCCTAAATACAAAGGGCTTTCTAATAATGCTCGAATCATAGGACTCTTTTATATCTTTTGCTTTCATACCTTTACTACATGTAAATGTAACTTTTATCTACCTTAAATAAAAAACTTGATATTAAATTTGACAAAAGTATATTTATTTTGAAATTCTGTCGTGTTTACATAATAAAATTTGTAAATATTCAAAATATCTTCCAATCATGTTGAAACTTTTATTATACCTTCATATTGCTAATGACTAGGAATGCAAAATTATAAATCACCCAATGTGATATTTCAAATATGCAAATCCTGTGATCGATTTCACCATACCAACATGTTGCGATGTCCTCAAAGGGTTAACCCCTAACGGCCCAATCATGCATAATTTGCATGATGTACGGATTTGAACTCCGATTTTTCATCCATCATGCACTTTTTGCAGTGTGGATCTTTTACTTAAACTTTTATGGGAAGTTAGCTTTGTGCATGTGTGATCCGATTAGAGAGGGGATGATTTGTGAAATTTTTATGCCTCATGTCATGTTGTAGTGTTGCACCCAAAATTTCGAAGATTTTAGTCTAAAAGTGCTCTTGAGAAAGTGAAGTACTAAAATTACGTAACCAAAAAATCTCCAAAAAGCACTACACTTAAAGCATTACATTTCAACCCATCACAAAAATTTCATTATTAGATTGCCAATATTTTATTCATAATCATATTCCAAAAGAGCTCTAAATTTGAAGTTTGAAAATTAATACACAAAAATTGGTGATAGCCATTGCAAATCCAACCGTATGGATAGAATCTAACATTCATGATGTACAACTTTTATTCATTCATCCAGTTGAAAATATCCCTCTTAGTTGCATTTTATAATGCATTTCTGAAAAACGGCCAAATCTGAAAAGGGTTCGAACGTTTAGGGGTTAATAGGAGTCTTTGGCTCACTTAATCACGATCATTGGATTCGTCATGGCATTTAATCCGTTCTGGGAAGTAGTTGAGTTGAACAACGTCATGAAATCTGACTATCGGCGGTCCGAACGGACGAATCGGACGGCTGTATCGGACGGCGGATCGGACACCGTCAAGCGGACGGCATTTTGGGCCCCGGAGCGGACGGCGAGCAGCGGACGGCCAGAAGCGGACGGCAGGCATCGGGCGGCGGCAGTGAAAAAAAAATTAGCTTGGAGGAAGAGTCCTTCCTTCATTACGTCTTCTGATCAGCTACTTTGACTAGGTAAACCTCTAAATGCCTACACTGCTGTCCCAGTTTCTTTTTTCAAATTATAACACGATAAAAAATAAATTGCATTTGTGGGAGTCCTTGAAATGAAAAAATTGTCATGCGAATTCTCTATTATTATGAGTTTTGTAAAAAGTATAAATAGAGAAGTGAAAGAAAACCGAGTGTGGAAAAAGTATTCTACATGGAAGTCAACAAGAATGGAAACGTGAATAGAGTTATATATATTCATATAGTAGCCAAATGGCTAAAAAACAGTCATGCAATATCAATATTCATCGAACGAGTACGTCTACGCTGACTGTCATGAGTGATTGTACCGCCTGCCTCAACCTCTGAATCTATCGCAAGCTTCTTTTCAACGTTGTCTTGAGATGGTTCCCAATTGTCATCCTCGTCGGCCTTTCGTTTCCCCTTGCGAGAACGATCCATATCCACCTCTCTTGCCTTAAAAACCTTCATGTACTTCTCCACACGACCGACAACAAGAGTTACAGTTTGCTCAGTTTCCCCAAATGTCGTTGACCAGTTCGATGTCAACATATGACGTCGCCACATTTCGATGACGTCATTGATCCTCCTATCAAATGCACCTGCAACATCCGCATAGGAATTCTCCTCATCAATGAACATGTCCTCGGTCGTTGTGGCACGAAGCCTAGCCGCCTCCTCCAACTTTGAAAGGACCAGAGCTCTGCCAATCAACGTACGGTCATACGTTCCGTGTTGTTCTCCTAAGACGGGACCGGACGCCTCGTACCACGTGTTATCATCTCTCTTTTTTACTTCATTCTTTGGGAATCGGAAGAACTTTTTGTGATGTACGCTCCAATGTCCCCCAAAGTTGCGGCAAAACACCTCCCGGTCCGCCTCGTTCACAATTGCACGTGCTCGCACTTCGATCTCGTAATCTCGGGTCATCCAGAAAAGTTCGTCCTTGTCCATAAAATCTTCTACCTCAGACCCTTCTGCGTGCAAATGGTACAAGTCATGGCAGTCGAAGTTAACATCCCATACCAATGGTTGACCCCAGTTTTTGTAATTTAGAAACTTCTTCGGTTTTTGGTCCAGCGGAAGGTTCCACTGGTTGTATTCATGACCAGATGGCATAAAGGCGTGAAGGCCCATCATTTCGTAGAATCTGACATGTATAGGAGCATTGCACAGGGGACACCAAGAGCGTCGTAAGCAATGTTCCGCAACGCACTTAATATGAAAGGTATGCTGACATTGTCCTAGTTGGATCGCTCCTTCTGGACCAAATCCATATTGACACAAGCAACATGTCTCTTTCAAAAAGTCGGGAGCTGGATTACATGTATGAACCACCGTCTTCTCCTTCTCCAACAAATGCGAGGAAAACACGTTATATGGCATCCACCCTTCTTCGATCGCCGAAGCCCAATCCATGTTGTTTGTTTCCAGAGAACCACAAATTCCATGTGCCCGTGTCATCATCACGTCAACATCACCCCACATGGTAAACGTAGTCATTGTACGTGCTCCAGGCAGCGCGGCTTGTCGATCAAATAATTCTTGCACCCTCCTCAAACTTCCTAGCATACAAGAGAGATTCCCACCTTTTTTCTCCTCGTACTGGAACATCAAATACAACTCACGCGCGACCAATTCATCCACATCCTTTAATTGGTGGACATAACTCAACCAAGGCAGGCTTTGCTCACGAGGTGGTATGGGCATCTCCTTGTCACTTTTCCAGAAAAGTAATTCACACCTCGCTATATCCCTGTCAATCTCTGCTTGATGCAATCGTTGTCTCAACGTCTCGATCTCACGGTTACTGGCTTCACCGGCTTCGGTTGGTGGCCTTTTCCAAGGTTCTTCCTGCATCCTATCAACCGCCACGAATACCTCCGCTACACCTGGCCGCTCTAGCAAATTCGAAGGATTCTGTTCATTGTGGAGGTCACCGTCGGAGGTTTGGGCATCCAAAGGAAGGGGCAACTGCTCCGATGGCGGTACAATATCTTTAACCACTGTTTCGTCTGAAGTTTGGACATCCAAAGGAAAGGGCAACTGGTGCGATGGAGCGAGAGTATCTTCAACCACTGTCTCGTCCGAAGTATGGGCATCAAATGAAAGAGACAATTGGTCTGATGGGGAAAGAGTTTCTTCAAGTACTACTCCGTCCAAAACCTGCGCATCCAATGGAAGAGACAACTGGTCCGATGGGGCAAGAGTTTCTTCAAGTACTGCTGCGTTCGAAGTGTTGGCATTCAACGGAATAGCGAGCTGCTCTGAAAGGGACGTGAGATTCTTGAGGTAATGCTTCTTTCTTTGTAGTTTCTTCTCACAGCTTCTCTACTTCTTCTATCAACTGCCAATTCATCATCTAGAGATGCAGGGTCTTCAAATGGTTCTTTATGATGGTCGACTGCAGTTGCTTAATGGTTTCTCTCGCCAAGCGCTTAAATCCCCTTGCACATTCCGTTGTTTCTTTTAGTCTCTTCGTGAGCTCATCAACACGCTTCGCCTTTTCGATGACTGGCCCCCAAGGGCCCAATTTTTTCTCAATTGATTGGACATCTCTAGCGAGCTGTGGTGCGATTGTACGAAGGAAAGTTGTTACGTCCATGGCTTTTACCAAGTTCACGTACACGTTCTTCGAAAGAAGTTTCAATGAACCTAGATCACTTTTCAAGTTGGGGAACTCGTCGGACAGTTCCCACTGCTCTGCTTCTGCAATTTCACCCACCTTGGGAACTTTCTCCGCCAATTGCCCGTACGAAATCATGAGATCCTCAATAGGCATTCTCTTTGCCTTACAAGTCCCGCAATTTCCCCAACTTCCATTTGGATCCCGAATTAGTGTATCCGTGTCATCCGGACATGCGCGTTTCTCGCTTGGAGTCGAGGAACTTGGATTGCTTGGACCGCCCTTTTCCACCCGAACCGCCCAGTCCATTCCAAAGTTATACTTTTCTTGGCGGTCCTCCGTGGTAATTGTATCGGACCTCAACTTCTGTTTCCCCTTTGATTCCGTAGTTCCCTGAATTAGCGTGGATGGGTTATGCGGCAACAGTTCCTCGCCCTCCCTGCACGGTACCGATCGAGACGGAGAAGTTGCAATATCTTCGACTTTGTCTTCTAAGTCCCATTCAACTTTGACTTCTATTTCCTCCCGTTCAGCATTGACTTCGGTTTCCACACTTGCATCCAAATTGTCCAAAGCGGCCATAGGCAGTACTGGTAATTTAGCGGTCTTTGGTTTGACTTCCACTCGAGTGTCTCGACCTGAGCTGCTTGTAGTCGACGCGCCCGGTTTCTTTAAAGAGACCAACATCTCTTTTGTGTTTGTAGATGCTGGATCATACAAACCAGGAATATCTCGCTGCCCGTCTGCCAACTGAATTGGCATCGATTTAATTGCAGGGTATGTACTCCAATCCACCTTGCGCTCCAACCTTAATTCCACATAGACCATTGCCAGTGTGTTGTAGTTGAATGTTCCCTTTGACTTCGAACGACCTCCAAACAATGCCCTCCATACCTCTTCCGTTCGGTGAAGGAAATGATCATCTTTGCACAAGTTTGGTTTGGCAGTAAAGGTTCTTGCCATCATTGGTAATTGATCCCTCGGCCATAGTTTACCAATGTGGGACAGTTTGACATAATTTCTGCAATCCGTGGCAGACCAATATTCGTCCTTAACTTCTTCCCATCGTGGTGCGGCTAGAATAGTTGGGTCGTCCAATACGGCGTAATCGATCGCATGCGGGGCCCCTTTAGGCTTGTTCCTCCTAGGCCCAGCATTAGCATTCGGAACGTGACCCTTACGTTGGTCATCGGCCATTGCTTAGCGATGTGTGAATGCACCGTGTGCAATTACCGAGACAGAATGCCGCGACGAGGTGAATCGATCGTGTACCCTAAACCGTGAGGTAATCCCGCGATAATGTGAATCAACCGTTTGCGTAAAAACCCCGCGAAAATGTGTAAGAACCGTCTGTGTAAGAAAACCGCGATAATGTGAGTGACCCGTCCGTGTGAAAATACCGCGAAGATATGAATAAAGTGTATAAGATGCTTATTGTGACCAACCGGTGATTGGTCACAATAAGCATATGACCTCTCACCCCTGTAGTAAATAAGGCCAGGAAGTCCACAAAGGGAATTGCCAGCAACCTGATTTAGGAATGAGAAGTGAGAGGAAATGGGGCCGGACGGGCCTTCTATACTGCCGTCCGCCCGAACCAGCCCGTCCGCCCGTCCGAACCGAGCCTGCCGTCCGATCTGTCGTCCGGAGCGTGCTGCCCGTCCGATCATCGTCGTCCGATGGGGTGGCGGCGGCGGACCGTAAACCCTAAAGCAAAACCCTAAGGCGTCCGCTGTCTTGGTGCGTCCGATGCATCGCGTCCGATCCTGCCGTCCGATTCTGCCGTCCGATCCAGGCCGTCCGATCCAGCGCGTCCGGTCCAGCCCGTCCGATCCACCCCGGCCGATCCGGACCGTCCCTCCAGTGCGTCCGATCCAGCCCGAATCGATCGGACGGCATATCGGACGGCACAGCGGACGACATATCGGACGGCACAGCGGACGGCAGAACGGACCAGCCAGGCTGTCCAACGGCTAGTTCGGCAGATGGTAGTATAAAGCATGAAGGTTTTGTTTTGGTGAGTTCATTCGAACTCACCAGCTGTCAAGGGTTGTGGGCAACCTTTTGGTATCCCTTGCTTGACCATTACCGAGTTTGAATGCGCGGTTGTCAAATTCCGTTCGGAATTTGACAACTACTGTATTTTACATACAGGATACATTTTTTCGTCGCGCGATTACGAGGTACTGCACGCCGTCACTTAAAACTATTGGATAGCGGAACCTAAACCCGCTTGAACCTTTCAAGATGCCCAGCGATAGGGAAGATTGGTATGTGGATATAGCCCCCGGAAAAGTGAAGTGCTTACTATGTGCAGCACTTTTTGCAAGGAAGGCGGCGAGGATGTTGAGTCACCTTGGATACCGGAACGCATCAGGAAACCGTGACACTGGCGTCGGTATATGCAAGAGACTCACACCGCAGATTAAAGGGCTCTTTCTTAATTGCAGAGGAGATCCTCCTAAGCGTCCAAATCCAGATCTATCCGATGAATGTCGCACTCCGAGAGCGGGAAATATGGACATGATGGAGCTTTGCACACCGCAATTGCTAGATCGAGAGTCACGCGATGGACCACAAGAGATTCCAAATCAGAGGTCAGGTTCTAATACAAATGAAACTACCGCGAGCAGACCACCATCCACGGAACGTGACAGTGCAGCTGGCAGGGCCGCCCATCCATTGCGACAAGCAGGAATACCAGAGGGTTTTCAGGAAGACAAACGAAGGGAGTTAGACAAAATATGGGCAAGGTTCTTTTACGAGGCGAATATCCCTTTTGCGATAGCACGGAATTCAACTTTCAAAGAGGCCGTACGGAGGACTTCTGCTTTTCGGGGACCATACACACCACCCTCTTACAATGACTTACGGAAGAAACTCTTGATGCAGGCCAAGAATGAGCTAGGGGTGGTATTGGAAGGTAAAATGGCAGATAGCATTCGCAAGTTTGGAGCCACGTTGACATTTGATGGATGGAGCTCGTGCACAAACCAACCATTATTCAATTGCATGATAGTGTCTGCGGTAGGAGAACACTTTCTTGGATCGGTAGACACTTCGGGACATTCGAAGACAGCAACGTACCAAGTGACCATCATAGAGAAGTTCATTGAAGGCGTTGGATCGCAGAACGTGGTGCAAATTGCAACGGACAACGCATCTGTCATGAAGGCAGCAGCGGATCTCGTGACGAACAAATATGACCACATATACTTCCAAGGATGTGCTGTTCACGCAATGAACCTGTTATTGGGGGACATCGCGAAGGCAAACTGGATAGCTCACGTGTTGAAGAAGGCCCGGACGATCGTGACGTTTATAAAGAAGAGACACATGCCTCTTGCAGTATTTCGAAAGCACGAGAAGAAGTTCAGCCTAGTATTGGCAGGGAAAACTAGATTTGGATCAAATTTCATGATGGTGGATCGATTACTCGAGGTCAGACAGGCCTTAGAGCAGTCAGTTGTGGACAAACAGTGGACGTCCTATGTCGTCACACTCCGAGACAACCGGGGGGGGGGGGGGGGGGGGATCAAAGCGCGCACTATCTCTTGAGATGTGAGAAGGTATATACTGGATGATCACTTTTGGCAAAGATGCACTAACTTTCAGGAGGTGGTTGCACCGTTGATGTATGCACTGCGGGATTTTGACAGTGGGGAACCTGGTATGGGCAAAATTTGACACATCTTTCACAATGTGGAGAAACACATTGAAAGGGTGAAGGATGAGTTCTTTCCATTGGACGGTGGAGAAAGCATTGATGTGGAGAAGCACTTCCGTGATCGATGGGCATTGGTCAGAACGGATTTACACGATGCGGGTGCACTTTTGAATCCGTATTTGCTACACGATAAGGAACTCGCAGACGATTTAGATGCCATCACAGCATGCAAGTGTGTGCTTGGGAAATTATGTTCTCCAGAAACATATCCGGATGTGGTGCTAGAGTTTTTGGCATTCCGTCACAAGGAACCGCCATTCCACAATATGTTGGATCCGAAACAACAGAATTTTTCGCCTCATGCATGGTGGGATTTTGAAGGGGCATGCGGAAAGCTCATCGCACCAATAGCACGGAGAATCCTAGCCCAAACCGTGTCATCGTCATCATGTGAACGCAATTGGAGTAGTTATTCTTTCGTGCACAACAGGTCTCGGAATTGCCTCCAACAAAAGAGGGCTGAAGATTTAGTGTACGTGTACACAAATTCAAAGCTCCTCGCAAAGGCTAAGAGAAAGGATGAGAAGAAGTGGTACGACGAAAATGTATCATCAGAGGATTCGGATTCCGCTTCAGAAGAATCGGATGGAGATGATGAAGGCGATTGGGTGGGTAATCATGCATCAGACGATGATCGCTGGGCTGATGTGCCTCTTGACGATTGGAGTGATCAACTCTTTCCACGAAGGCCGGATTCGTCTCCAGCAAGATCTGGTCGATCAAGCCACGATGTATACGAGTTTGCTGAGGATGGAGAGGAGGGCAATCACGTGCAAGCATCAAATGCCGACGATACCGGTGTGAATGTCAGAGAAGAGGACAATTCAATTCCGGCGTTAGGTGAAGAAGAGGGGGACAAACGTGGTGAAGATGGTGGCACAAGGATTGACACCGTGCAGGAGGGTGTTTTGAAGGACCCCAAAGATTCTGAGTTGGAGCTTTCTCCTGGACGAAAGGCCACAACGGTGAACAATCGCCACTCCAAATGGAAAGGCATAGAGGAAGATTTTGGTCCAATCAGTAAGAGTCCGTTGAAGTTTGGAGAGAGAGATTCTCCTCGTGGACCCCGTCTTGAGGACCAGATGCAGAGGACCGCCCTTGCATCTAGAGCCTTATTTGATAATTCTAAAACACCAACACCCCGAGTTCCACTTGCATCTTCAACGGGATTGGTATCCCTTTCCAAAGCGGTGAATAAACGTGTGAGAGAATCGGATGGAGATTCGGAAAGCGACGGAAATTTGCCTTTATCAGTAGCTATAATAAAGAAGCCATCAGGTGTGCCCCCAAGGCACAATCAACGGCCAATGCAGAAGATGACGGTGAAGGAGACACTTGTGGGCCCGAAACATATATCATCGAGTGGAGAGAAATTTGGCGCAACAGGAAACGGCAGCGCTAAACGAAAAAGGCTCATGCAACCATTTGCTGCTTCTCCGCCAAAGCCAGAACGAGTTAAAACACCCCTTGATGCAAGTGGATCCACATGGAATATGAAGAGTATCCAACCAGTAAAGAAGGAGAGAAAGGAAAACGAGTATTACTCTCACAGTGACGACGAGTCATATGATGCAGAGGACAGTAGCAGAGCAGAGGTGAAAGGAGATTCTGATTACAAGGCAGATTGAAAACTCAATAGCATTTATGTATTTTCGTAGAGTTTTTTTTTTATAAGATATTCTAGTATTCAGTAATTGTAGTTGTTTGGACAGGAGATAGATTTTATAAGTATATATTTCTGTAGTGATATGTATGATGTACATGATTAGATGGCAATATTTTGTTGACGTTGCCTTTAATGAATGTTTGTTTACTTGCGAAATATAATATATGACACTATTTTTATGTTTTATGTTGTTGGAACGAGAGTGGCTATAACCCTAAACAAGGTCGCTATATTTTTATTACAATGAGGCTCCAGTGACTTAATGAGATTTTAATTTATATTTTCCACCATTACAATCACCCTAGAACGGCCTGAAGTGTTCAGGGTTTAGTCCTTGAGAACCCCTGAAACCGGCCTGGCCGTCCTCTAGTTGTCCGCGTGCCGTCCGCCCGCCCGGTCGTCCGTCCTGCCGTCCGCCAGGCCGTCCGCTCTGCCGTCCGCCAGGCCGTCCGCTCTGCCGTCCGCCATCAAACTCCGTCCGTCGAGCCGTCCGGACGGACGGGCGCCAGGCCGTCCGCCACGCTGTCCGCTAAGCCGTCCGCTAAGCCGTCCGCAGGGTAAAAACGGCAGCGGATAAAGTAAATCACAGTTTACCCAGCGGACGCTGGCGTCTGGCCGCTCGGACGCAACGTCCGGACGTCCCGACGTCAAACCGGACGCGATTTCCTCCAAAGACGTCCAAAGTGACAACCCTGTCGGTAGAGGTACCGACGTTGATATGGTCAAGTCGATCCTCCTCATTGTGATTCCAATGGGCAATGTCCATGAATCGCAGCTTGTCTTGTATTGGTGTCTCGTCTACAATCATTGTTCCTGGTGTATGTTGAATACCTTGGTGCCTAGGGGTACCGGTCGTCGTAGTCGGTCCCGTTCTAGGCTGGTCGACTGTCGACTCGGTAGCTAGGAGGTTCCAGTCGATTGTGCCCATTGTGTGGAGGGTCGGGTCGGAGGCCATCAAGATTTCCTCCTCTTTATCTGTGATACCTTCCGCGAAGTTGTAACATACTAGAGCATGTGGTGTAACCGCCTCGTATCCCAACTGTCGATTTATCTTGACGGTCTTGACAGTGCCATTGCCCATGATCTGCACTTCATTGTTGCCCCAGTCGTGTATGACTTTGGCATGTCGAAGCCAGGGTCGACCGAGTAATAACCGGTAGTCTGACTTGACTGTCGAGCAGTCGATGACTATAAGCGTGACTATATAGGGGATGCCATGAATATGAATCTTGACATCCCTGATCAATCCTTTGGGCCGTGCTATGGTGCCATTAGCCATCTTGAGGTTGAATGGTGCGGGTGACGGTTTAGCTAGTCCCAACCGTCGGCGTTCATCTTCAGTGATCACATTGACGCCGGAACCGCCATCGATCAGAACGTCGTCGACCATGTTTTTACCGACAGAGACTGTGATGACTGGCATGTGTTTGTCGGTGACTGTTGCAGCGGCGATCGTCACCTCCTCTGTAGTCGAGTAGGATAACTCTGGAGTCGACCCTGGGTCTGGATGAGTCAGTCGATCCCGAACTAGTTTGGTGAGGGTCGGTGATAACTGTAGTAAGTCACGGATGGAAAACTGCAATTTGCAGTCTTGGAGTTGATCGAGGATCTGTTGCTGGACGGCGCCGAATACGATGCTGCCTTGGTCGACTGTGGCCCGAGTCGGTTGGTTTGGGTTGTCTCGAGGGGTGATCGTTTGGTGCGGTAATGTATCCGCGTCCCAGTCGAGTGAGGATGAGTCCTCAGTCGACTTTGGGTCTTTAGTGGAAGTTGTTGTTTCCAACTCGGCTTGGAGTTGACGAACTTCCTGCATCATTTGATCACGTAGTAATTCTTGGGCAGTCCAGTCGGTCTTCTCCGTGGTTTCGTCAGGAGTCGGCTGGTCGGTAGTCGACTGGCTTCTGGTAATCGCTGCGACCGTTAGGACACCAACCGTAGTGTTCGGTAGTTCTTCAATGACTACTGACGACGTGTTGGGCTTGGTCTCGATCTGCTGATTGAGGAATTTGACGACCTTCGGATCTTTCAGTAGGGGACACATGTGTGTCGGGTGGTCCAAGGTTTTGCAAAGAGAGCAAGGGAATATCCGTCGTGGTGTGCTATCTCGGGGCGGTCGACTCCTTGATTCTGCGGTAGTCGACACTGGTGTGGCTGCTGCTACTGGGGCTGTCTTGTTAGCCGCCGCACGCCTTTTTCCAATCTCGCTCTCTGGATTGAGCCAGCAATCGCGTTCAAAATGGCCTGGCTTCTTGCATCGGTTACAAAATGCTCGTTTGGTAGTCTCGGTTCGCTCGGTAGTCTCGGTTCGCTCGGTAGTGGTCGAGTCGGGTTCCTTAGGTAGTCCGCTTTCTGCTAGCTTAGCCGATTTCTTGGCCTGGGCTAGTGTCGATCTTGGTAGTCCGACTGTGGGTACCTGCAGATACTTTAACAAACCAGCTCGGAAATTGCTTAGTAGGAAATTATCAGCCGGAAGGACCTCAAACTGGCTGGCTAGTTTCATCATCCGTTCATAGTAATCGTCAACCGACTCTTTGGCATCATGTTTCATACTGCGGAAACGTAGGTAAGTCTGGTCGTCATTGTCGATATCCTGGTAGCGGTGTCTGAAGGCATCAAGAATGCCGTGTAAGTCTTAGTGTGGGTAGGACGTTCGTTGGGTCGAGAACCAATTATAGTTAGCAGCATCGACTAGCGAATTTCCAAATAACGCTATAGTAATAGCCGAATCAGTTTCGCCATTCAAAGTAAGGGCATTCAGAAATCGATGGACATGCGTAATGGCACACTTACCTTCCTTGTAGGTGGGCATCGCTACCGGTTTCCGAGCAGTCGTCCGAGTCGGGAGTGTAGCTGCTGGGTAGGAAGGCTGATGCTGCATCTGAGCTGTAGGTACCGAATAGCCTATCGACCGAGGGTTGTATAGTGCGCATTGTTCGAGAAGGTGACCATAGCCACCACGAGATGCACACATAGGTATGGTGAGCTGGTACTGGGTCACAGTCGGTAGGACTCGTGGCTGGGAAGCTACCGGTCGATTGTTTGGGTTCTGTGGCAGGGGCCTATTATGCGTCTGTGAAAACGATGGTTTATTGATAGGTTGAATCATAGGAATGCCTATCGTTGGTTGAGTTTGGTAACCAGGTGGTAGACTAGTCCGAGGGGTCGACACTTTGGGGGTTGTAGTTTGGGCTACCCTCGGCTGATCTATGTATAGAATATTCGGCTCATGAATATGAGTGCGGATATTCGGGAGACTGGGTCGAGTCACAACCTGGTCGACAGGGTGGTTAGATTGATAGATCTGTCTGATCCTATCGACTAGGTCATTATCCAAGCCGTCTATGCCAGTCGGGTATGGGTTGTCGGTACTCGGTGATCCGGGTCGACTATTCATTTGACCAGGAGAACTGGGTTCCTGGTGAAATGTAAGCGACTGGTCCGGTCGACCTGTTTGAGATTCCGAGTGTAGTTGCTCAGATGTCGGGTTCTGGCTGGATAAAAGACCGGCCAGTTGGGAGTCTAATTCATCCCTATTACGACGTAGTTGATCTATTTCTAACTGTCGTTGATAGGAAATGATGGGAGGTTCGGTAGTATACCTTACTAGTCGTTGATGCGCACTGGAAGGTCGTTCCGGTAAGTCGAGCGGGTCGTCCAGGACCCTTCGTGGAGAAGTCGGGTTTGACCTCGTCTGGAACGCCACAGTCGGGCGGGTAGATTGATGATTCGTGGTATACATGGTCTGTAGTATCGCCAGGGGTCGGGTTGGCATAGTTGGGATGCCTCGTCCCATTGGTACCGAAGTTTCGTGAAAAATGGTACCTTCCGGGGTATTCATCCTTCCCTGTGTGAACTCCATGTAGTGTTGTAAAGACGGGTCGGTAGAGGTCGATGCTGCGACTTGCCGCTGAATCTCGTATGTTGGTCGGGGATCTATTCCCGTGGTAGTATCGTGGACTACTGTCAGTGGAACGGTTTCCGACTGTAAATTTCGCCATTCTCTGTGAAAACGTGGGTTAGAGAGCTGGTCGGCAGTTACCTCGACTTGTAGGGGAGAACCGGTAGCTCGTGTACGCGGTCGTTCCATACTAGCGATGTGGCAGTTATCTGATCTAGATCTGGATCTGAGATTTAGATCTGACGCTGCTAGGTAGGTCAGGCTCTGAGATCTGTTTGGCTAGTCTTTTGTGCTGGCCTAGTCGGTGGCTCTTTGGCACCGTAAGCCTTGTTCACAAACTGCTCTTACAGATTCTTGGTCAGTAGCATTATCGACTGTTGACTACCTTGGTCGACTGTGACACATAATGATCTCCGAGGCTCTTTCCGGCTACTCGGGCTCTAGATTTTTCTCAAGACATATAATTTTTGTGTAGGAAGCAGATGACTGCTGTTTCCCAGGGACGTATAGCGCCTAGCGATAGTCGACAGGATCGACTAGGATCTAGATCTGGATCTGGGTCGACCAGGATCTGGATCTGGATCTAGATCTAGATCTGGATTTGACTAATCCAATAGAAAGAGTAGCGTCTGAGCTGAACTTTGCATGGTCGCCAAATGTTAAGGAGGTTTTCTAGGAACCGACCTTAAACGAATGAGGCTACTCCACACAAGACTATTCCATTCTAAACTAGTTTCTAGAGATTGAGAGGAGTAGTAAGAGGTTTCTACTAAGGAAAACGTACTGTCGGCTAAGAAAAAGCACCAGTATGCTAGTAAGTCAGCTCCTGCATACCCACAGACTACTGCAACTAACCAAGATACAACCACAAAGAGTAATACAAGAGCAGGAAACAGCAGTAGTCTAACAACAGTAGTCTAACATACTAGTGCGCACAAGAAGAGTGTAAGACAAGAACGAAGTACAACTGAGGCTGCCAAGAAGATGTACAAATGGTATAGCAACAACTCTCCCGAAGAGAGTGAAGGTACATATAGGAGACTGGTCTGACAGTGTGTCAGACTGGTCGACCGGGAAAGTCGGGTCGACCAGTCTGTACCAGCCTGTATTGCCGGGTATCGCCTGTCGGGTCTATTCCTGCCGGGTATAGACTAGCCTACTCTTAGCCTAAGGGAATATCAACTAATATTTGGTTAACAGCAGCGTAGCCCAACAGCCACGGCCTTGGAGGACCAGCGCGGCGGCCCGGTGAAGATGGCGCGTACGGACTCGTTCCACCGCGGCTCCGACAGTCCGACCTAAATGTGCACATGAATGGCAGCCCCAGCGGCACAATGGTGCTCAGTTCCAGCATGGTGAGCGATGGCAGGCTCCATTTTTGATACGCTCCGATGCTGCAGGAGTCCGCGGGGAAGAAGGTGACGCTGATCTGCACTGCATCAAACCCAGGCGGTGCATTGATGTGGTAAGTCCCGTGCTCTCTCTCTCCCCTTATACGAGTTCTTCACCCCACCATCACCCTTCCACGCTGCCTAAATGCCACGTTGCTTAACTGTAGCCCTGTGGTGGTCGCCACTTTGAACGGACTCCATTGGGCGCACCTCAGAACAAGCCACACTGAAACTCCCCGGGGCACAGATTTTTGCCAATTAGGGTTTTGTAATAACAAGATTTTATTGATGTGTACAGTTCAATTCTGCCAACATTCGTCCCAAGCATTGTATTCCCGCTCCTACAACTATATTTTCCAAAAGAAACGCCACAGATTTGACAGATCACTTTGCGGCGGTTTAGGGTTTCAATTCCCATAGGTCGTTGGTTTGGAGGATTTTTCCTGATTTTTTTGTATATTGGATTTCATG
Organism: Pohlia nutans; assembly: GCA_022496805.1. Lineage (NCBI taxonomy): Eukaryota > Viridiplantae > Streptophyta > Bryopsida > Bryales > Mniaceae > Pohlia > Pohlia nutans. The sequence goes on along the minus strand of CM040095.1, from coordinate 14,383,963 downwards.
CAGACCATCAAGAAGCGCAGTGGAGGTCTCAACAAGCATGGCTGTGGCCATGTGAACTCCATTTAGTGCTCCAACTGCGGATGTTTCTTCTCCTAGGTAATTCATTTTTTTCCGTTTTCATTTCAATTGCTAAAACTGATCTGTGTGGTTCTGGCACCAGGAGCTTTGCTTGTCGTATATATGTAGGACATAAGACAGGAGACAAGTTAGCAATTTTGCTGCTTGAAGAGATTTCAAGGCTCCTTGCTGGGTATTATTCCTTCCCTTTTTTTCAAAAATCCTTTGAAAGCCCAAATTTTATGTAGCAACTGGGTTAAAATTAGCAAAAGAAAATCACTGGGTCCGAAGCTCAGCTAATCTGAACAAATTTTCTCTTCAGGGGCTATTTTGTTGCAAGAAATGTTAGCCACGAATGGGGTTGTGGTTTTGGATTTGCTGAGAAATTTGAGCGTGTGGATCTTGTGCAGTTGGTGTAAAGGTGTTGTCAAAGCAGCCGTATGAGTATGTCCGCCTGGAGGATTTGCCCACGGCTTGGGACTCGCGAAATATTAATGGTATGTGGTTCCTTGCTTAGTGCATATTTTTCTGGTTCTTTTTGAAGATTAATTAAGACATCCTTCTTGTTACCCCTAAAATTCTGTTTTTTTTCCTGAAATTGTGGAGTGTTCTACCTCTTTTTTGAAGATTAAGACATCCGTTCTTTTATGTACCCCAATTTTTTTGAAAATGTGGACCTCAACATGTGGAGAATGTTCGTGATGATCTTGACAGTGATGAGATATGCGACTTGGGACCTGAATCAGCATAGAATTGTAGTGTATAGTTGTAGATAGTAGTGATTGGTATTAGATTAGTGTGTGCAGGTAAATATACAGCTGTAGAGTGTAGCTTGAAATGAACACAATTTGGACATGATGAAGTCTACGTTGTGAAACATTATGAAATGTACTTCTCGGTTATTTTGAAAAATGTACTCTTTGAGAATTTTGAAAGCAAGACAACATCTTGGTTTAAACATTTTGATATCATCTTGTTTTAAACATTTTGAAACATTGTGAAATCATCAATTTCTTACTGAATTTGGAACATTTGAGAAATGTTCAATAAGCATGTTCAAACAACATCGCTCATAATGTTGTTTCATCCCGCGTTGAAACAACATTTTCAAATATGTTGTTTCCACATGGAGGTTCAAACAACATATTTTTAACAACATCCTAAACAACATTAGGATGTTGTTTCAACCACCCTCCAAGCAAGGTTGAAACAACATCCTAATGTTGTTTAGGATGTTGTTTCAACAGGGGTTTTGTACTAGTGTGAATTGGTTTTGTTTTGTCGTGAAAACAACGTTCTTTATGAGCAAGTGGTGTGAGGAAGCTCACGTTCAGTAGCACGAACATCCAAGACAAGTCATCTTCAATCAATCCTCTCTCTACAATCGCCCAATGACAATCACTACAAGCAAACTGTGGAATTCTACTGGAGGTGGAGGCAAAGAACAGTCCATATTGCCTGATTTTTATACACAATTCCTCAAAACTTCACGATGAAAGGCGGAGGTAATTGGAAGTCACCTTACACCCTAAACCTTCATAAATTCAGCAATGAAACTTTGAAATGCGGCGACGTGGTTGGTGATTGCGGCGCTAACGATTTTGATTTTCGAAAATTTTGTTCCCGCAGCACGACTTCGCGGCAACGGCAACGGTGTCAATCGCCTGATCTTCCGGGCTGCACCGTTGTACGCACCCTTGCTGGCTGGCTCTACCTGTCAGCGCAGGCTGGGTCGACTTGTCATCGCCCTACCCGCCCATCTTCCGCCCGCTATTTGGCTCGACCTGCCCGACCTTCTCTGCCCTGCTCGACCACACTTCGCCCTGCCCACCCCCGACACGCGGCTTCTCCCAATTCGCCCATTCTCCATGTGCGCTGACTTTTCTTCCTCCATTTTGTGACCACCCAGCACTTGTGGATTTTTGTAAAATTGACAATGTGCTTTTATCCAAATCAGACTACACCATTGGATAGCTAACTCGTTTCTGCACAAAATTGGCCCAAATTTTGAATCATTCGGGCACTCCTTTCTGAAGATATTTTAGTTCTAAAAATAGAGCGACCCATTTTGGGTCGCCTAGGAAGTTAAGGGTTAAAAGATATTGAAAGTATCAAAATGATTTCATTATTGTTTTGATATCATTTTTATGTTGATATTATATTGCATCATTTCAAAGTCGACCCAATGCTAAATTTACTAAATGGGTTTTCATGTGAATAATCTTCATTTAGTATGATATACGTCATTTTAACATAAAATCATGCCATCATTTTAATGTTGAATCGATACAGTTTCAATGTAAAGTTTGGCAACCATGATTTTCGTATGATTTTAGTGTCATCCCCATGTTAGTTCTAATATCCTTGAATCTATCATGATTTTCACATCATTCTCACATAATAATGATGTCCTTCAAATTTGCTAACACTGTTATGATTAGTGAGTTTACCATCCTTGCCGTATGCATGATCAATGCTAGAAGCCACAATTTGACTGTGTACATTGAAGTTCGTTTGTGAGTTAAGCTTAATGTGAGTGGGCCAATAACATATGCCAATCATAAAGAGATTCCTAGATTTACTTTTTCAATGATACTCCATTGTACCAAAACTCAACAATCACTCAAGTAGTTCAACGATTGTTGACTTTGAAGCACTATTTAGATTCATCTTGTTTGTTTAAACTATGTTTATTGTAAGTTTCTTTATGATCCTTCAATATATATTGATTGTCAATTTCAGCCTGTATTTACTGTGAGAAATAAACAACCTAAACCTTGGACTTTGAAAATTATTTCATAACTTATTCAATATAATTCAAAAAATTATGATTCAACTCATGGTAGATTTAAAATTATTTTGCTAATCCATTCAAACTATCACATTGTGCCTTAGATTACCGGTATTATAGATAGGCACAATGCTTAAAGTGTCGATTTATGACCCACTCACCTTATACCGAAATGGCCCAATATTGAATCCACTGCATCTGCTGCAACCCCCTCTCGAATCTCTTTGAGCCACTAAGCCACAAGCTCCAGTACTGTTGTTGGCTTGGAAACAAACAGACACAACAACATCAACCTCAAATGGCTACCATCGACAAATCCAGCCAATGTTGCATGCTGGCTATGGTGGAGTGCCCTAAGAGGATGTCCAGTAGCATGTGTTTTGGAGGGACGAACGGCAAGATTTGGTGTAGTCATCTCCACTTGCTTTGAAGTTTGACCCAACAACTACCCACTAACGCTAAAAAATAGTTTTTGGAGTCAAAGTTTGAGGTTTCCCCGGCATATACGCAAGCTTTGACGCAAGCAAATTTCTCACACCAAGCAAGCAAAGATGCTCAATCAACAATCAAATAACGAGCTTGAAGACTATTCACTAACCCCTGCTTGAAGGTCATCAAGTTACTTTCATAAAATCTTCATATTATAAGTTGCCTAGGTGTTCGCTCCAGAAATGTTGTTGGGCTACTTCTTGTATAACATTCCTCTAAGTTAAAAACGACCTTCAAATTCAGGCTTGGTGGGCTTGCTCTTATACAAGAAGTAGCCCATCAACATTCTTGGAGCAAACACCAAAGCAACTTATAAAAAAAAGATTTTATGAAAGTAACGTACTTGATGACTTTAAAGCACGGGCCGGTAAACGGTCTTCAAGCTCGTTATTTAATTGTTGATTGAGCATCTTTGCTTACTTGGTGTGAGGAATTTGCTTGCGCCAAAGCTTCTGTAGATGGCGGGAAAACCTCAAACTTAGACTTCAAAAATTATTTTTTAACATTAGTGGGTAGTTGGGCCAAACTTTTTTTTTTTTTTTGAAGCAACAGGACGCTTTATTCCGTAGTTGGGCCAAACTTCAAAACAAGTGGAGATGACTACACCAAATCTTGACACTCGTCCCTCCAAAACACCTACTGCTAAGCATGCTCTAATACACAACTTACCCCGTCTAGGTGAACCTTCACCCATACAGAACTCCGTCCATGAGTTGGTACAAGCATGCGTGTAGGTTCACCCAGGCGGGGTCTCTCTCTCCCACGTCTGAGTTCGTGGAGGGTCACCCTCCCAAGAGGAACTGTTGAAAATCATGATCTGTGCTCTGTGCAATGAAATACAATTCATTTACAGTGTCCAAAACAAAGAAAAATGCAGTTGATTGATGACTCGGATCCAGTGAGAAGTTCACAACTAGAAATCGTCTGTGGAAATTAGAAAGTAAAGCCTTTGACCAAGAATCAGATATGCCGTTTCTCATTTCTCACTTTGTGGGAACAGTGAACAGTGGCGGAATATTATACTTATATTTTTGTCTTCTTGTGACCCAAACTACTCACTACACTAAATAGGTAGATTAGTGTTAGATACACTAATTTACATAAACATGTTGTAAGTTTTTACTGTTGAACAATTTTACCCTCTATATTGGTCAAGATGGGGATCTTTCAATAGTATTGGAATCAATGTCTTTGGTAAATTTTTTTTGTCAAGAGTAAAAATCTATACTATTTTCAAATCTTATAATTATCTAACACTAATCTACCTATTTAGTGTAGCACTAATACAACCCATGTGCCTGGCTCAGTTTTATTTTTTTCATTTATAGTAAGTGAAAAACAACACATTTCCTACTATACTAAATTGGTAGATTAGTGTTAAATAATAAGATTTGAAAATATTATAGATTTTTACTCGACAAAAAAAATTACCAAAAACATTGATTCCAATACTATTGAAAGATCCCCATCTTGATCAATATAGAGAGTAAAAAAATTAGTCAACAGTAAAAACTTACAACATGTTTATGTAAATTAGTGTATCTAACACTAATCTACCTATTTATTGTAGTGCAAGATCCAGTACCTTCTCAATGCTTGCCTTCCGGCTCTTGTGCCGAAAACGATAATAAAAAAATTAGCACTCCTGCAGCATCATTCGGATTCCAGAATTTTGCAACTCACACCTCGCACGATGAAGGTCGTGACGTATGCGGATGCAGTATTGTATTGTATTGCATTTTTGAGAAATGATTTTTTTTTTTTTTGGACACAAATAAAGGGAGACGGACCTTTACTGCACAAAGAGAACAAATAAAATACAAACCCACCCCGCCAGGTCCGGCGAGGGAGGTGAGAAATGATTCATAAATCGGTGATACTTGTTTCGTCGGTAAGATTCTTAGTTCTGGGCTGTCCGAACAGTGCCGCCCACGCCATTGCTGTCTACGGCGCTATGCGGCACCGAGCTAGGTCAAGCGAGTGTGTCGATCAGCTGATGGGGTACGGTGTGTAGTGTCTGCAGCGTCAGTGTGATTGATATATATATTTGAGAGATGGGCTGTAACTAATAATTCTGTGCGCAGCAGGTCGCAGCCTCGAAAAATTGCTTGTCCTCCGCATCGACGGCCTCCACATTCTCGTCTTGGTAACGCAAATACACTTACTCTCGTTTCCGTCGTTGTCACGCTACCGTGGTGGGAACTTGGGACCTGCATCAATCTTCCCGAGGACGTCGCTATTGCATAATTAAGAGACTAGAACTTTTCTGTCAATGCCAGCGTTCACAGCGCATGATTTTGTAGACTCGATCTCCTTGAAGATCACCGTCCGTAGCCTACCAGTATGTGAGGTTTTTGAATTTGGGATTATTTGGTTTAAACAGCTTCCTGGATCGTTTCTCAAGACGACCAGGGTCGAGATCTGCAACGCATATATTGCATTTTATTGAATGATTTAGTTTTTGTGATCATCCCAGGTATTTGCAAGTGATTTTCTGCATCGTTGCTGTGGAGCTTTGAGGAGGATCTCACCCGACGGCTCGGTATGGCAACCCCCATGTGTCTGGAATCACCTGGTAAGTTAAGATGATGTGCACTAACTCAGTGCCCTACTTGCTTCAGTCTTCCTTTTGTTGTAGTCGTTGTTGGAATGCTATAAATGCTCCTCACTCTGCTAAAAGATTCTTTATTAAATTAGTTGGTGCATGTAGGCTGTAGGATGCAATGTGCCAGGGCAGTATAACCAGTATAATTGTAATTATAATATCCATATGATCTATGATTACTAACATAACTCTCGCTGAAATACTGTGCATCGAATTTAAGTTGATTTTAAATTCACATTTGATTGATTGGTTGAAACTTGAGACTCTCAATAGTCCAAGATTTGATATGAGCACTATTGCATTCGTATCGCTTCGACAAAGGTTAGTACAGAAACTTGGCGAGATTTCTGTTAATATTTTTAAACCATCATGAGGCTTAGGGTGGATGAGATTGGTAGATAGACTGGTGATATAATTGAATCTTGAATGACATTGCAACTTGATGTATGATTAGGAGAAATGCAAGAGTTTGGAGGATACTATTGTTTCTGTTACTTGACTATATATATCTAATCTATTTCTAACAATGGCAGATTGTGGTTCAGAAGATCAAATCCAGCTTCCTGTCGAGGCTGGCGTGAATCCATCTGTTCCCAGTGAACTCCCGGCCGGTGCCCCCAGTCGTAGCTCACGAGGAATGGTTGTGGAACCCATTGATCAAATCCGCGAGGCCATTGGAATAATTGAGAGTGTTCAGAATTTGATTGAATCGGGCACTGTGACAGTGAACAAAAAGCAATGCAAGCGCATTGCCGGTCGTTTCAGTGCCCTTGCTGAAAGGCTAAAGAGCCTGGATTGCGATGGAGTTGGTGATGGTGGCAGCAGTGGAAGTGAAGGATTCGACGATCTCATCCGTGTGCTACAGAAGGGGAAGAGATTGATCTCAGGCTATGACGCATCTCATAGAATGCCTAAACTAATATGCCGGACAGATAATCGAGAAGAATTTGCGGAGCTGAACAATGAGTTTGATGCTGTGGTTTCAAAGCTTGGTTTGCAAGGGCGGGACGATGCAAGTGAGTTATCCTGTCCAATGGAGACGCTGACATCAGATGCTGAAGCGGACAAGACGGGGATACACTTGCAAATGTCGGAGTTGAAGCAAACAAGTGTGGATGATATGGAGAAATCAGCTGCACAAGTGGTTTTGGAGAAAACAACACCTGTGGATGTCAAGAAATTAGTGGAAGAAGATCCGAAGAAATTACCAAGTTATCTCACTATCGATCTCAATGACATAGAAGTTGGTGACGCTGTACGCGAGTATACAAGACTCAGCCAACAAGATCCCGAGGAGGAGCTTGGTTGGGCATCAGTGCGTTCCGGAAGATGGATTCATTGCGACTTCGCCATGAAGGTGTTCGACTGTCGTGCAGATGGTGACGGCAAGGCGGAATGGAACCAAAAGCAGTTGTTGAAGGAGGTTGGCTCCTTGGTAGAATTGCAACATCCTCATGTTGTTCGGCTTGTAGGATTTGGGAAAGAGGCAGACAGAGCAGTTTTGGTGATGGAGTTAATGGACTCGGATCTTCGAAACTTTATGAAAAAGAAACTGGAAACTACACCAGGACTTGCGAAGCCCTTCACGGATAGTGAAGAGCTCGATGTCATATTCCAAATTGCGAAAGGCATGCATTTCATTCACTCTAAGGGACACGCGCATGGAGACCTGAAATGCTCCAATATCATGGTGAAGAGCACCGGCGAACGTCTTGAAGTCAAGGTCGGAGATCTTCGCGGCTCTCAGAGGCGTGGAGAATGGAACCGCGAGGCGTTCAAACAAACAAGCAAGGCAAAACGGCCTCGATGGACTGCACCCGAGGCCCTTGATCATTATAATGATTCTTCGGTTCAGCCTTCTTGGGAGATGCTGAGGGACAGTGATATTTACAGTTTTGGAATGATTTGTTACGAAGTTGTAACAGGGAAACTTCCATTTCAAGATATAAGAGGCAAAGAAGATCTGAAGAAACTGATCAAGGACGGGACGAGGCCGACATTGCCTGAAAATTTGGATGAGAATCTCAAGGGACTGATAGAATCATGTTGGGATGAAGACCGAGAGAAACGGCCAGGTTTTGAGGCAATTTTTCACTTTCTGGATTTGAAGCCACAGTCAAAATCTTCTGTTGAGAAGAATCCTTCTTGTACGGGAGCTGTAATCCAGCTATGTAGTCTGTCCCTGCGATGTTGGCTGCGTAGTAAACGGTCAGAAGAGCCTTCTGAAATCGACAGAGATTTGGGAATTCCTGATTACTTGAAGATTGAGCCAAAGCAACTGAAAAGAGGAAAAGAAATTGGGTCAGGAAGTTCTGCAACAGTGTACGAGACAGAATGGTTGCGCTGCAAATTTGCTCAGAAGGTACTAAATAAGGGCACCCCGGTCACTGGAGTGCTGCAGTACGAAATGAATTCCTTGATCAAAGTAAGCCGCCATCCTTGCATAGTGCAAGTTGTGGGTTTATCTATAAACCCATCAGATGGGGAATTCTCGATTATAATGGAGTACATGGAAGGCACTTTGCGAAAGCTGATAGATACTCGAATCGTCAAGAATCGATCGGCTTCGATTCTCGTACGGCCCTTTGACTTCGATGAAGAAGTGCTCATCATCTCCAGAATTGCATTAGGGATGGCCTATTTGCACTCCCGGGGGTTTGTGCACAGAGACTTGAGTTCTCACAATGTGCTTGCTCAGGAATATCCTGGAAGGTACGTAGATGTAAAAATTGTGGACTTCGGTCTATCGGATACTGAGGAGTCTCTGCGTGAAACTCATGGCCATGATCCCGAGGTAACACCCACTGATCAGGTACCGAAGGTAAGCACTGGCTATTACTCAGGCCAAGGTACTGGCTTTTATCGAGCACCCGAAATGCTGCCTATCGGAATCGACGGTCCTAAAGAAGACTTGTCCAAGCTGGGATTGCCTGACATATCTCGGAAGCTGGACCTGGCGGCACTGAAGGCAACAGATGTCTATAGTTTCGCAATGACATGCTACGAAGTCTTAACTGGAAACTCTCCATGCTCAGAACTACGCTCAGAAATGCCATCTAAATCTAAAGAAGCCTGTGTTCAAATTAGATCACACGGCTATAGACCAAAGTGGCCTAAATTTAGTCCAGAGCTGGATCAGTACGTCGAGGCTCAGACGTTGCTTGAGAAGTTGCATGACAAGACGAATAATTCTTTTGAGGAGAAGTTGGTCGATCTCAAGTCACTCAACAGGAAGCTGCTCGAGTGGAAGCGGCCGTTGCTTGGACAGAAGTGCCTCCAGCTGGAGCTCAAGTGGCTTGTTGAACGATGCTGGCTTACAGTTCCCAAGGACCGACCGACCTTCGATGACATTTGCCAAGTCCTTTTAACGATTCAAGATACTTCCTCTCAGTTGAATCGGACAACGATGTAGTTTACTATCGAGATTCTGGAATAGGGTTGAGCGTGAATTGTTGCGGCTGGGCTTAGCATGTTTCACTCGATCCATGTTAACGTGTCTGCATATGAACAGAGATTGCTGACTTAGCCGTGAATCTTTTGGCTTTCGGGTTTGTAAGCTGTCGAGGAGTCAGTGCCAAGGCTGATTGAATATTGCCATTTTTTGTTCAAAGCTATGCTTCTTGAACGGATCGATCAGTACTATATAGTATTTGGCACGTCTTTTCTCTTGACGTGGAGTCTTTTCATGTTTGTTGTAAAAGCTTGTGAGACGTTAGGCTGCACAGAATTCAAGTGATCTGCCGGTTTAATTCAGAATTCAGTACTGCATGCCGAGTTTTCCATCAAGTGGCGTAAGGGCTAAACTGGGACAGGAGTAAGGAATTAGATGGGGGTCGAATTTGAGAGGCCGGGTTGAATATCGGTTCCTGGAGGAGTTGGGGCATAACCCCTTAAGGCTGCAATGGCCAGCAGTGGCCTGCGACAACCAGTATTTGTGTCTTTCACTCCGAATATTGCGGTATTGATTAATACGATGAACTACAAAATCCTCGGCAAGACTATGCTGGATTTTTAGAGGATTTTTTCAAAAAAAATTTATTCAAATTGTAGATTCTCTGGGGGTGAAACTGCGTAATTTGTGTATTCTGTGTGATACAGTGTGATCATACGTATGTCGTGCATGTAAATTTCCTGTCAGAGCCCGTACATACTGGAAGATAAGGAAACAGGCACAGCCGGTGGAGAGCGGTTAGGGTTCCGGCTGTGTGGGGAAACCTCAGATTCTGCACTCGTTGCAATTCAGTGCGTGGAGTGGAGTGATTTCTTGGAGTTTTAACTGATTTTTATAGTCACCTTACAATCCGTTTGCGTAGTGGGGTGCGGAAGCCGTGTTCTTGAGGATTGTCACAGTTCGCTAGGGTGCGTACCGAATTCGAAAACAACGGAGGAAAATGCAGGGAGTTTGCTGCTACAAGTGTTGCCGATGGGGATGGAAGCCAACGCGATGAGTTCGGAGGAGAGAGCGAGGCATACCGGGGCGTGGTCGTAGAGTGCCTGTGCGAGCAGAAATTTACATGGGGAAGAAGAGTGGAGAATGGGAAGGAGTGCAGAAAGGCGCATTGGAGGTTTGGAAGCGCGCGGAAAGAAGACGAAGCCCACCATGGAGATGACGAAGTGGTTTGACACCAACTAGTAAGTGTCGTGCATTGTCTTTCTTGTTCACTCAGGTTTTTGAGCATGTGATGTTGAGATGCGTGACTGACATTGTGATGGTTAATCCAGAGAGTGATGAATCGGATCAGCACCACGGTACTCACTGGCCAGCAGACGGAGTTGAAAGAAAAAAAAAGAACTGCGAAGGTTCTTTCACTCATATATCAGACAGAGTGTGCTGTACCTATAAGCGGGGACGCAATCATAATGCAGACATCGCTGGATGTACAGGTACGTATTTCGTCGGAGACTCAGTCATGGCATGGAATTACAACGTGGTGAGAGCATCTCTAATTCCGTACCCTTTTTTAGGTCGAGAGCTGATTTCGTCTACTTTTTCAGGCATTAGGTGTCATTGCAGATGAATTTTTCTCGCATGCAAACCCTCGTTTCAGCATTTCTTTATTCTTTTATTCAGCAGAAAGTCTGGGTCCCAGTCGCGGAATTTCGGTTCTAGCGGTCGCTACAATCGACACTTGGTGCATCCGAGGTTGCTGCAGTGGTATGCAATGCCAGCTCCAGATTCCTTACAATCACTGTACATCCTGTTATTTCATTTTCTCATCGGTGTATTGTGATTCTTCTGCGTTTCTTTTGTGATTTTTTTTGAGCTGCGGATTGTTGAAGCTCCGCAGTTCATTGTACTCTGTCATTAGGGTTTTCTCGCTCGGAATTTACGTATTGTGATTCCGTGTTGTAACTTAGCCTTCCTTTTGTGATTTTTTGAGCTGCAGATTGCGGTTCCGCATTGGAGCTCCACTACCACTGCATCACCCGCAAATCATACTAGGGTTTCATTCCTTACAATCACTGTACATTCTGTCTTCCTCTTACCATTTCGTTTTCTCATCGGTGTATTGTGATTCTTCTGTGTTCTTTTGTGATTTTTGAGCTGCAGATTGTTGGAGCTTCACCATTCATAGTACTCTGTCGTTAGGGTCTTCACGCTCCGAATTTGTTTAGTGTGATTCCGTGTTGAAATTTAGCCTTTCGTTCATGTACTCTTCGACAAAGGCCGTGAGCAAGTACAAGGAAGCCAAGGCGGTACGTGAGATGGTGCTGTGGGGTGCCTTGGTTCTCTGTGATGGGTTGTGCGGGAGAGAATCGATCGTGTTTGATGTTTTGGTGTGGATGAGTGGGTGGTTGTGTGTTGGTTGCAGTTGGAATAATTTGCAAGGTCGTCTGAATCATGTGAATTACTCTGTATGTACTCTGTCTCAAAGCTCAACTCTATCAGAAGCCCACAATCAATACCCTTCTTGGTGTGTCTGCTGAACTGCGCCCAGGAGAAGTCGTTGGTGTCACCCGCCCAGGACTTCCTGACACCCCTGCTCTACGCTCGCTTGGACCCTGTGATTGGGTGCTTCCCGTCACCGTCAGGATCAACACCAGAAGTACCCAGGACAAAACCGGTAGACCCGGTCGGCAGATGACTGACGGCTGCCCCACAACACGTCACTTTCCACATCCGTAACACCGTAAGTTCACAATAACCACCATACGATCGTCGTTGCTGATACGCCTAACACCCACACGCTCTCTCCATTTTCTCTTGCCGTCGAAACTTCTCAGATTCTCACCACGATTTGAAAAGTCTCTTCGAGACTGCACTGAGGTCACACAATAAAAATCTCCGCTCCAACAACACCTCTAGAGCAGTAGGAAACGGTTCGTGTACACAAGAAACCCTGAAAATACGCGCCACCCAACGTGTGTACTCAAACCAGCAACATCCTTTAAGGGTTAATATCCTGAGAATTTTCTGGGATGTTATGGAGGTGGTGTGGCGATCGAGCGAAAGGCTATACTCTTACGTCCCTAATTTCATTTGACAACACGGTACAGCTTTGAGGAAGATATATTGTGTTGCATTTCTGTTGAATTCATGGAGTTGAGCCCATATTAACATTCATAAAAGGTTATTTAAATCATTAGAATCAATAACTTACACCATCTGCTCTCCAATCCTTTAATTTTTGGTACAAATGGAATAGAGCAGACATTTAGCTATGATCCTCCTATTTTCTTTTTCAGTACTCTTTTCTTCCAAACAATGGCCCCATTTATGCTTTTTATGTATTGATTTTTTTTAAAGTACAATTATTTTCAAATTTGCATTATAAAAAAGTACATGATCATTTGTATCTAATAGAAAAGGACATAGATTTATTTTATAGAATCAAGAAGTGGCTTTGAAGGACATCACTGAGAACAACACGTGAATGGCCCTATTGTGGAGCCATGTCGGCACCGTGAAACCTGGCGTAGGGTTTAGCCAAAAAGTGAGCCCAAAGAGGAAAGCTTTGGCAAACTTGTATTGAATTCCTCTTGAACTTATATTGAAATATAAATAAATCAAAAACTAGTCTATGACAAATTGGGAGACAATCTAAAACAAGATACAAACAATCTTCTCCATACCTCGCTTCGGCTCCCACACCTTCCACCAAAGCTTCAAGCCCATGGTCCACGAGGGCACAATCTACGACACGGCACTATTCAACCAAATATAATTCACTAGAGAGGTTAGAAGTAGAACAAAAATGGAGGTTAGATGCACTTCTTTTCGGGTAACTTTTATATGTCCTCACTGTCCTTTAGGGGTTAAAAAGGGGCCATATTTTTCAGGGAATCTTTTGGAATATTTTTGGTATCCAAGGCAATTGAATGAGTGTCTGAAACACTTCATGCGCTCCTGGGATTCCAAGTTCCTCGAAGCTGAACCAATAGTTGCACAACATTATTTAGTTATGGTGGATCCAGTGTACTCAATCCTCATTTTTTTAGCAATGAGATTGCACGGATTCAACCTACAATTCAAACATTCATGAACAAAAATAATGTTTTTAGAAAATGAGCAAAAGTAACGATTGAGCCAGGCAGCAGGTTTTGTATTCAAAGTAGTTACCCACTGTTTTCAACATACAATGGAGACATCCTGCAATTTTATGAGCCTGTGAGGATGCTAATAATAAGTGCAGGGCAATGGCACAATATGGGTATCACTTCCCGGACTCTCCGGACTTTAGAAAAATGTCCTTCCGGAAATGAAAAAAATGTTGGAAAATTATAAAAATTACATGGTGTTATAGAAGGCATGTTGGTACTTCACAATTATGTGCGACATAGGTCAAATTCAAAAATTGATTTTTTTCTTAATTTAACATATTCAGCAGCTGTCCGCATTATAGTAGTGAAAGAACTACATATATGAGGTTTTTTATTAAACAATTAGGCATGCACCTTATTAAGTTTGTATTTAAGTATATCATATGGTTTTAGGAGGAAGATGTCATGAAATCACAGTCCTTTTAAATTGTGTAAAAATATGTGATTTCTGAAAGTTCTCATAAATAAGGAAATATAGTAATACATTAAATTAAGAGTTAAAATTAAACACGGATATGGCTCAAACATTGTTTAAACTAATTTTCATGTTTACAAACAATTTCTTTATAAGTTGGTATTCCGGATTGTTCCTTTTGCCTCAAATCCGGAAAGGAGACAGTTCCGGATTTGACAACAAAAGAATGAAAAGGAATATCAAAATTGTTCAATTTTTCCTACTCAATAGTATTTTGGATGGAGCATTACAACTTTCTCATGAATTTGTCATAAAATTCATGTAAATAAAGAATGTGTAATTTCTAGTCCAAGTTGAATAGTCACAAAAAGACAATGTTTTAGGGAGACATTCCTTTTTGGAACCCATATCGTGCCATTGCCCTGCAATGAAAATTATAGCTGAACTTCAAGCTTCCTCTATGCATGTATGTAAAAGAAACTAGGAGCTACAAACACTAGTAGGAAATGTGTCATTTTTCACTTACTATAAATGAAAAAGGAATGAAACCGCGCCAAGCACATGAGTTGCATCGATGCTGGTGAGTAGTTTTGGTCACAATACATAAATCTAGGCATAATATTGCGTTACTGTTCACTGTTTCCACAAAGTAGGAAATGAAAAACGACAGTTCTGCTACTAGTGAAAGTACTACATGCCAAAAGATTTCCACTAACAAAGTACTCCTGAAGAATTGCTAGTAGTCTTTTACCCAACAGAAGGCATATCCATCCGAGTCTGTATTAGAATCTACATCAAAAGACATTTCAACCTCACTCCTCTTCGGGGGTCTCTTGGCTAGTGGAGCCGTTGATATCCACCACAAAGTCGGTACTTAGACTAGGAGATGCCGGCGTTCTAGGTTTAAAGCCCCAATTGAACCCCCTGGTACCCTCACTGGACCTGCGCCCGCACATCATCAATATTAAATATTTGATAAGTTCTAATTCCTATACAAAATGTCAAATCTCTTAGAAAAAACTATCTTCAGAACTAATTTGAGTATTCGATCATCTGACTCATTTTAAGTTAAGTGGCCTCAACCTACACATGAACTTCCTGATGACACAAAGTGGGAATACGTCGAGCACTGTGAAGGAGGGAGGTCCAATATCAAACTATTGACAAACCCAAAAAAAAGTCAATATTCGATAAAACGGCACATTTTTTGTTTGCCAGTTTTTTTCCAAAAGTGCTGAAACTGTGCCAAAAGTTGCAAAATCTACTTTTATCTAGATTTTAGCTTTCATTTGACCCTTCGACCCTGCCAAGATTCGTGGGACCGTACCAAACAGGCCTGCCAAATTTACCCAAATGTGTCCCTCTTTTCGAATACGTCGATCATATCGTATCACTAGTACCAAATTTGTCGTTTTTCATTCCCCACTTTGTGACAGAATATTATGCCTATATTTTTGTCTTCTTGTGACCAAAATCACTCACCAATACTAACACAACCCATGTGCATGGCGCCGTTTCATTTCTTTTTCATTTATAGTAAGTGAAAAACGACACATTTCCTACTAGTGTATGCGGATTGAGATTTTAGATACACCACAGGAAGAACGGGAGGCCATTACCCCAGGGATAGCCTGAAGGCCAATGTAGATTTACCCCCCAAACTTTCTAAACAAGTAGGTTGAGGGGGAGGGTATTCGTACATCACCGTGCAAAATACCCTGGGGTAATGGCCCCCCGGTCTCCCTGTGCAGTCAAGAAACCAGTACCGTATAATACAATCTACGCGCGAGTGATACCCTCTTTTGCCTAGTAAGAACTGTTCATTAAATTCAGCTTCAAGTTACAAGAGAAATTATACTTCACCGCCACAGATACCTTACCTTCTAGATTGGCTGGGTTCTAGCTTAAATTTGCCGTCCTCGCCCTTGGTAACAGTTACCGTATCGTCCTTCGAGTTAAGTTCATCTGAACTGATCTCGTCTACATCCCTGCCTGTCGAATCATACAACACGTATCGCGCATGCGTCTGGCTAGGGAATTTTACTGAATGCCGATCTGCCCCGGTAGCTGACTTAGCTCTCAAAGTGAATTTATCTCCAGTAGTGAGTTTAAGGTGGAGTTGAAAACAGATATCTTCCTCGGTATCGTTGACGAACGTCACATACCGTCCCATGGCTTCAATCTCACTGGATTCTGATATATAATTAATCACTCTGCAAGCAAAGTCCACAACAACCAGAAAATTAATCAGCATCCTTACCATCACAAATCCAGCTTAAAATTAAAGCCAGTGTCGATATATAGTTAGTACTTAGTACTACTTTACTTGCACTTGAAAAGTTCGAAGACTCATTTTCCACACTCTGACAAGGCATATTAACCACTACTAGCATAACCACTAGTAGCAGACCTGTCGTTTTTCATTTCCCACTTTGTAGAAACAGTGAACATTGATGGAATATTGTGCCTAGATTTCTGCCTTCTTGTGACCAAAACCACTCACTAGCATTGACAAAGCGCATGAGCTAGGCGAGGTTTCATTCCTTTTTCATTTATAGTAAGTGAAAAACGACACATTTCCTACTAGTGAACGTACATGGAGCTCCAAGTTGTTGTGATCGAGGAGGAGCTCCATCGTGCACACCTGGCCTCGACAAATTCTCATCTTAGAAATGGACCCTCCAAAGATTTAATACCAAGCAAGAACAGGCCCAGTGCAGCACACCAAGTAACTACCGTAAACTCAGTAGCAACAAACATCGGTATGCCATGGGCTTACCTCCGACAACCACTGCTCAGGCACAGCTTGCAGATTTCGGATCAGTGAAGTTAAGCCGGTAATCTTCTCCTCCACCAAAGTCCGTCTGTAGGCATAAAACTGCAAGCCTTCTATAAGCGTGAATGTCAGGGATGGAGTAGGCAAATAAGAGATCTCGAGTGAGTTTGATATATTTGATCATATTTTTTCCAATATTGGAAAATTCAAAAGTCTGTACCCATTTCCACTCGTGGACCCAGATTGATTGAAAGTTAATTATCATTTTTTATTAGGCAGAGACCCTTTCAATTCAAACAAACTTGAAGTCTGTACAGAACAAGTTCGTTGGAATAAACATCAAGTGGCTAGTGGCGTAGTCTCCCTTAAACTTAGTATTTACCCAAAATTTACTACTACGGATTTCTTTTACTGTCAACCCGCCTTGTTTGGGGGGGGGCAGAGACAACAAATTCTGTGCAGATGGAAGTTACTAAGCTCCAGAAGTCAATACCATATTTGAAAATACTCATTTAAAAATAAAAATGATCGATGTCTGTACTTACTGTAACTTTCAATGACAAAGTCTTGCGTCGTGGGTGCCACCAGCGGACGTTACACACCTAACTTAAGGTGGTTACCCCATTCCCAACTGAATAAGAAATACGGATATGAGACATTGATATTATTTAGTATTAGTAATTTTTTTAGAGTTAGGCAAGAAGAAATGGATTTCAACACAAATTGAAGCATAATTTTTGGATGAAGAATGAATTAGTTATAAACTTTCAAAGTTGAAGTATGACACATCCCATTCACGTCATATAGGTGGAGCTCTTTTTGTCTAAAGAAGATTTGCATTGCACACACTAAAGATGCTTAAACCAACAATAACAAATGCATAACCACACTTACATATACTAAAACCAACTAGAGAGAACCCATTGCCAACTGTAACTCAAGCTACAACCATCATCATTGCAGCATTGATTGTGGAAAATGTCCCTAGTAGATGTTGGTGAAAGGAGCCAGTTGGTAATGGAGTAACCACCTTATGCGGATTTCGTTACGCAGATGTGTTCGAGGAGCCCTGACTCTAAAGCCCCCCGACGTTAATCCTTAAACGTCGAGAAGCCTTGGGCGGGGCAGCCCGGAAGGCATCTAAATGACTAAATTTCTGGAGGAGGAAAAAAAAAAGAAACAAAACTAATTGAAAAAACGGCTCTGCTAGCCAGCACTAAGGTTGATTGTCCTAAAACCACCAACTTAAGCAATTTGACCTATTTTTGGCAGTGCTAAATTTCGAAAAAAAAATATGACTGCATTCAAAATAGGTTTTGATGAGGATTACAAAATTTGTAACATTTAATTTGCATTTGTCAATTTTATACAAAATTCCAAAGTGGAAAGTAACTTGTGACCCAAATCAAACCTCTAGGTTTCTCCATGTCCACACCATATAGTACTAACTTTCACTCATAACGATACCCAAAACCACCAACTATTTTTTCGCAATGCTTGGCGTGCCATTGGTCTACTTGAATAGTGAAATTGGTGGTTTTGGATCTCAATTGTGGTGGCCCCAAGAAAAGTCTACATGTCATAATTGGGAGATGCGGTGGTTTTAGGACATCCTACCTTATAGCACTGCGGCCTTTTTCAAGAAACGATCTCTGCTGCCCCAACCTCAAGTCTTGTTCATTTTGATAACTTTGAGTGTGCGTTTGCAGAGTTGGAAACAAAGTTTGTCTCATATGTGTAAAAGTACACCACATGCAATTCGGGCGTATTGTAATACATTGAGCTAGTGCTTAAAGCATTTTCAACGGAGCACTTCAAGCATGGATGACTCGCCAAATAAGAATGAAAAGAAAGGAAGGCCTTTTCAAAAATGAGGTCAACACTATCAAAAAAAATTATCTAGCGAATCTTCTCTAAACTATATTTAGGTGTATTTATTGTTATCGACAAGGCTTTTGTCCAACCACTTTGCATGTGATGGTGATTGGTTCTTTAATTAATTATAGCCATGCTTGAAGTGCCTTAGATGGGGGACTTTTATTTTAGGTTCTTTGTATTTTGAAATATTTTGAAGGTTCATCCAAGTTTAGCGAGCCACCATTAGAGATGCTTTTAACCCCTAAACATTAGTTGTTGTAGTAAGAATTTGGTAGATGGACCCGTAGATGGATGTATCCAAAACACAGTACTATATAGTGAATGAAGTAATTTTCATCCAATTCTTTCCCCGAAGGCTCTTTGTTCGTTATGCCACCTTATTAAGTTAAATTAAGGTCATTCAAGCTATTTTTGGATTTTACATGGGGTCCCAAGTACACAAAGTGTCCTAAAATCAATTCATTGTGTAGTCTATTTTGGATTTTTTTTGCTTAATTTAAATTTGGGCTATGAAACGAGTTCTATTGCATTTGAGCTTAGCAAACAAAATGAAGTTTACCAAGTCTAGTTTCTACTTCACTTTAAATTTTTGAAAATTTTGAAATTGAGTATCCCGGTGGAGGAACGGTCTCTTAAATGGTCTGATATAGGTACCACTTTTATGCGTCTCACATAGTGTGACTTATATCTAACTCATTTTATGTATACTAAAAATTCCGTCTTTAATGCCATGTATACAATTGCAACCATGGTGTTTATAACACCTTCTAGTTTTTGTAATTTTTCAATGTCTTTTCATGCCAAAAAAATATTTCTCAAAAATCACACTATTTTTAGAGGGAATACCCATATCACGGCATCACCTGGTGGATATTACAATAGTGCAACCATTTTCTAAATTTAGACACAATGATGATTTTTATTTACTATACATTTCTTCATTGTAATTTACACAATTAGTAAAAGAATTGGAATTTTTGAGTATATACTGTAATCGATATAAATTTCCTTACAATCACTTCAAAAAATCATAGCGATTTCAAATTCTCACCAAAATTTATGAAAATTTCTTGATTTTCAGTCAAGCCATGGCTTCATCTACTAAAAATATAAAGTTAAATTCTTATCTTATTTATGGTGGCAAAATTGAGTGTGACAAGTAAAGCATGATTCTATGGTCATAGGGCAAACACTTAGGAGTTAACATCCGCTAGTGGCACCGAAAAAGCATTGGCAAAACTTTGTTATTGAAAATTAAGTTCACACATCAATTGATAGTTTTTTTTAAATGAGCACAAACTGTTATAAGGTTCTTTAGCCCTTCTATTGTTGACTTTAGAATCTTGGCCACTACTCCTATATCATTGTAGCAAATTTAGAACCATGAGCAAGTTCACATCATCTTTAACCCCTAAGCTCCCGAGCGACCATTTTCTGGTCGCTGCCCGGAACAAAAAAATAATTTTTTGAAAAAATAAAAAATATTTTAAAATACTACATCAAGTCTACTTTCCAACCCAATTTGAATTATGGCAATCCGAGTTAAACTCCACCCGGGAGAATTTTTCAAAGTAGATCACCTCAACATTGTCTTAGTGTTACAAAATTTGCTATTTGGGGAAAGTAATGATGATTCCTCCATCATTTCTCTTGTTTTTTTGAATTTTACGATAGATAGCCCAACTTTAACCAATCGTACTAAATTTTGAACTCTAAAATTGAAAATTATAATTTATACAAATTTTCGAAGGTTAATGCTTTTAAATTCATTAAAAAATGATCTAAAGATTATTTTGGAAGTTTGACCGTATGGATAATTTGTAAAGATGATACTCTACATTTTGTCTATTGAACCAACCTTCATCAAACATATGGAAGGCACATATTATAACACATCTATGTTTTGTCCAATACCCATCGAGCTTTTAGGGGTTAATAGCTAAAGATTGGGTGGTAAGACATTGTATTTAATGTTGAAGATTCTATATGCTACTGTTGAAAAGGGTGGATTCCTCTAACTGCTAAAGAACCTTATTCTTGAATGGAAATAAATACAGACTTTTGAATTTTCCCGTGAATTTAAAAATCAACCTAACTTCTTTTTTTCTTTTCTTTTTTGTGGTTCAAGCATTCGTTGTATTGCGCATGGATAAAAATACAAGGAGAGTTAGCCCCGTTCTCACGGGAAATCAGTCTAACTTTGATGCACAATACTTCAGTGAGAGTTATGTTAGTATTCATAGATACGGATGTTATAATTATAATATCGCCCCACATTTAGTTACATCCTACAACCTACACCAACTAATTTAGCCTTTAAAAGGCCCTTGGGGTCCCTCTCTACAACCTGTAATTAGCCTTATAATATGCTCAATTGTGGTGTACTACATGAATTGTGATATATTGTTAAATACATATTATCACAATTATCAATTTTGCTTTGTAATGAAAAATGTTTGGTCATTGTTATTTTGATCAAATACTTCCAAATACAACTAATACTACACGGCCGCAAAGGCCTTTCGGACGTTTAAAGGCTAATAAAGAATATTTTAGAAGAGCATTTATAGCATTCCAACAACAACTTCAACAAAAAGAAGACTGAAGCAAGTTGGGTGAGTTAGTGCACATCATCTTACTAGGTGATTCCAGACACATGGGGGTTGCCATCTCGGTTGCCATACTGAGCCGTCGGGTGAGATCCTCCCCAATGCTAGTGCAAATCACTTGCCGAAACACCTGGGATGATCACAATAAATAAGGTAGACGTACTTTAAACCACCACAACACCTAAAACCATCAATTTCTACATCCTTATTTCATTTCAGAAAGGAAATGTAGGCTTTAATTCATAACATGACTTATGCATCAATTGCTCAAAAGTTAAGCCATGTACTGACAACTTACATTTCATCTCCAAAATGAAGAAAGGGTGTAGAAGTTGGTGGTTTTAGGTGTTTTGGTGGTTTAAGGTACGCCTCCCTTAATGCGTTCAATAAAATGCAATATGCGTTGCAGATCTCGACCCTGGTCGTCTTGAGAAGCTTGACAGTTGAAACTCAAAGAGATAATTTGTCCAAGCACTGAAACGATCCAGGAAGTTGTCTAACTCCTACATGACCGGGGTGTTGAACTTAGCTCTTATTTTTTTACTAGCTCTAGTAATAAGCTCAATTCCTCATTGGTGTGGGGTAATTTTGACGATCAACATTGTTGAAATTAAAAAAGATTTAAGTAGCTTTTGTATGGAAAAAGGAACAACAAAATTGCACAATTTTTGAGAAAATGTCACCGTTGAGAAGATTCGGATGGAACTCGTTTGGGATATTTTATACACATGCTGAAATCGGATTGTTCAAAAGTGCTCCAAAAATTTTGAAACTTTTATCGTGCGTAGAAATCATCATTTTAAACTTCTGATAAAAAATTCACGTAATTTGCAGTTCTGGGGAGGAAGATATGAAGGTCTGAAGTGACGCCTAGATAGCATCTTTGCAACTCAAAAAAATCACCAAAAATTGCGCACTTCATGAATTTCCAATCAGGAAATACCTACAAATTTAGCTTTCAAAAAGAAACAGGGTCTCTTTGTTTTTCATCCTACAATTCAAAGCCCAAGAACTTGAATTTCCTTACTTTTTAGTTTCAGAAGCTGCATGTGGGCCTTATGGTCCTGTAGGAGTTAACCCCTAAATGCCCATAGCCCTATTTAGATTGGGTAGTTTTGCAAATATGCATTATAAAATGCATTTAAGATAGATGTTTTGAACTTGATGTATGAATAAAAGTTGTACATTGTGAATTTTAAATTCTATTCATGCAACAACATTTACAATTGCTACCACCAATATTTTTGTAACAATATCAATTTCGAAACTTAAATTCAAAATTATTTTGTAATTCAATGACAAATAAGATATTGAAAATTTGTAGATGAAATTTGTTATGATGAGTTGAAATGTAATACTCTAAGTGTTGTGATTTTTGGAGATTTTTTGGTTGCTTGATTCTATGAGTTGACTTTTTCAAGAGCACTTTTGAACACTTTCAAACTAGGATTTTACAATTTTGTAGTGAATCACTGCAACATGAAATGAGGCATAAAAAAATAAAAAATCATCCCCTTTCTAATCGGATCACACATGCATGAAGCCAACTTTCCATAAAATCTATAGGAAAAAATCCGCACTACAAAAGGTACATGACGAATGAAAAAAATTGGATGAAATCCGTACATTGTTCAAAAAATGAACGCATGGGCAGTTAGGGGTTAACCCCTAAAGGACCGGGGGTGTTGCACTTAGCTCTTGTTTATTTGACCAACTCTTGTAACAAGCTCAATTCCTCATTGGTGTGGGATAATTTTGACGATTGGTACTAGTTCTAGAAGCCACTTTGGGATCTTATGGTCCTTTAGGGATTAAACTAATTCCACATGCAAAAACTTCATATACTAGTAGGCTACGGACAATGATCTTCAAGGAGAGTCTACAAAATTTATTGTGAACTCTGGCATTGATAGATAACTAGTCTCTTAGTGCAATAGCTACATCCACAAAAAGATTGATGCATGTCCCAAGTTCCATGAGTGGAGATGGCACGTTACAAACGTTTTTAGGCCTTCAAAGGGTTGCAAATTTGGCCAAAGATGCCATACAAATTTCTAAAAATAAACTAATAAATTATTTTTTCTTTTAAATAAATTTAAATTTAAAAATCAAATCTAATGTGGCAAAAATTTGGCCACGTCAGATTTAGATTTTTTTTTCAAAAAATAAAAATAAAAATTTTACATAAAAATTTTAATGATGGTTTTTTGTTTATAATTTTTTTCCAATTTTTTTTATTTATTTAATTTTATTATTCATTTCTATGCGTAAGGGTACTGGCTGCTCTCATAGCCCTTTGGAGACCTCATTTGTTTTTTAATGCTACTAGCAAAAGCATTGCTTCTCACTTAGAACAATGTTAGAGTTCACGCTTGTCCTACACGACAAATTGCACTCACCAAGTTTTAAGTGCCTGGGCACTGAGTGTAAAATAACGTTGTTTGACTCGTGGTCCATTCACACTAGTCATCCAACGCGAGTGCGGCAAAGAATCTCCATTTGTCATGTATGTTTTCTGTAGCTACAATGTGCCCCTGTAATTTATTTATTTTTTAACCTGACCCTTGCAAGAAGTTGCTTCAACTCAATTGGGTGCCACAAGAAAGTTGTATCTCCACGGACACACATGCATTGGCCAAAAGCAGGAAGAAACAAGGCTTGAACACCGCAAGAAATTGTATATCATTTTTGAAATTTACCTTGCAACATTTTAGAAATGCAACGCAAGTGCTACAGCTTCTTGGTGTGAATGGGCCATCACCTAATAATTTATTTATTTTTCTTGAAACCATCACCTAATAATTGAAGCGACACCTTCTCCTTGAAGTGTCGGTACAGACTTGAAGTGTGGGTACAGACTTTTGAATTTTTGAACAGTGAAAGAATACTGGGATGATCAAATATACCAGTATCAAACTCACTCACTTACATCAGTGATTCTCCAGCTAGTCCGGTGTTTACAGCTGGGGTCTGACTGTGTATAATAGGGGTTGTCACACCTTCTCTCTATTCTCAATCTTCACAATATGAGGATGTGGCACCCTCTCCTTGAATTGCGAAGGGCTCATTTTCTGAAGATTGAGAAGTTTCATTTTTCTCTTCCAAGAGTGAAGAATGGGCGTGAAGAATGAAAAACCATGAAGATTGAGAAGTTGTGGAGAAGATGAACGAACTATATCCATTCTCATTCTCCACTGGGTAGAAAAGGGGAGTCACACCTTATACACGAAAAAGGACCCGAAAAAGGGTCCCTATTGGCTCCTCTTTTCACTCCAGACCTTCTTAATAATCTTCAAAACAATTTCATTCTTGGAGAAGGTGTGACAACATCTGATAATACATTTGCCCTTGTAATCACACAGGTCTAGTTATTTCTTTTTCAGTTAAAAAACAGTCTAATTGCTACATTTTGAAGTGGCTGGCTAATTCCAACAAAGGAAAATAAAAAATAAAATGGAAATTTTAGTCAAAATTTGTATGTAGTGAAAAAGATGTGGTAGTCAAGTTTAGAGAATTGAACAGTGGTTTGTAGCCCGAGCTTGGATGAATTTATACTAGTGGCCAACTGGTCTATAGCTAGACTATCACGTTTATTTATTAGAAGTAGGTTGAGTCACGTATCCATGTGTTTTAGGGCATTGCAAGGAGATTACACTGTGAACAAAGAGAGCATGTTTCTAGTGCTCCCCCGAGGGTGATTTTTTGAATTTTTCTTTTTACAATATCAAAATTAAATCCAAAGCTCCTAATCATTTCCAACTAAGAGCGACACCCTCACCGGAATAAGAGGCCTGGGAGCAATCCCTATTATATACGGGGTTTCTATCAAACATAGAAGTGTTAGCCCTTATGATGTACATTGTTCAAGGAAAAAGAAATGTGACAATCTTAACAGGAATACAATAACTTGTAAGGACACTTTCCGGGATACTTTTTGAGCCAACCAGTCAGTTTCCTTTATTATCCCAAACCAACCAGTTTTTTATAACCCTTAAACGTCAAAGCAAGCCCTACGGGCTTGGTATAAAGGAATAATTGGAGAAAAAAGTTTCATTTCTCAACCAAATCAAGCGAGACTTGTTGCGCTGGAAAGCTACTGAAAAAGCGATCTACATTCCAAATTTTCGCCTCATTTGAGAGATTCAGGTAGAATCGTTGGTAAGCAATCAAAGTTATCAAATTGAACAAGTTTTGAGGTTGGGGTAGCTGAAGTTCAGCAGTGCCGCATTGCTACAGTGCTACAGTGCTAGCCAGCAGTGCACTGCAGAGCCGTTTTTGCAACAAAATAAAATTTAAAAAAATGAAAATGAAAAAAAAAAATTAGATTCTTTCCGGACTGCCCCGTCTAGGCCCTCTTGACATTTAAGGGTTAAGAATAGAGTTTTCCGTAAACACATCTTCCCTGTGAGACTGAGTTTCTGTGAAAATGCCTAAACCGTAACCTCAACAGGCGTTTTTCTATGGGCCCAAAATTGACTTGTAACCTGTCAGGGTTGACACATCCTCCCCACTCATGCCTTGGTAAAACGTTCTAGTTTAGCCTGTCAAAGTGGCGTGCAAGAAACCAATGTTGTGAAATCAAAGGCACCGTTTCTGATCCCTTCAAACTTCAGACCTGTAGTTTTTTTCAGGCAACTAACACGTCTACTTTTAATGGGAATTGAACCTCTCTTTTTGAAAACTATGGTCTAGTCACCCTACTTGGGACGACTTTGCGGATAACTCTAATATATCTTGTATATTTCTTCAAAAAATACTAAATATAACTAATTTTTAATCATTTCGTTCGGTCTTTTGCCCCTCTATTCTTGAGGTTTAACCAGTTATTTTAGAAAATCAGTCGGCTCACTTATAACTAACCGTCGTTCTTCCTGAACAATGAAACATGGTAAGGTAGAGGGTCATATTTCTAACCGGGCTGTATTTCCGACCCCTACTGGTTGGGGGATGGGTGTCAGAAACCAGCCAGCATGGTTTCAGATAGTGTCCAAGAGTGTTCTAATTTCGTCCATGCTTGGAAAAATCAAGAGCTTCTCATTGGTTCTGATTGGTGTAGAAGCACTCTATTTTCAGAATCCAACCTCTCATGAAAACCATGATTCTATGAGCGGTTAATGGTCACTCTAAGCTTTCAGACTTAAAAAATCATAGAAAATTGTAGAAATGCTCAAAAAATGTTTTTTCAAAAAATGTTTTTTTTGGGGATGCCTTTGCAATAGCTTTGCAGAGCATCCAAAAATTATAAAAAATCTCTTTCACAAGTCTAAGTATGCAAACCTGAAATTCAGTCGGGAATTGGTCCCACAGACTACCTTATCTCATCTTCAACCAAGTTAGAAGTTTCTTCAATCTGATGTAAAGCTGTAGAATGCAACAATGCTACGTTAAAATAAATTATTTGGAATGGCATTGTCCAGTAATTGCCCATGCACGGCAGACAATTGTTATTATAATTTATGCCCCCGGAGCCCGAGCCCCCCTAAAATAATGAAAGTAGTCCCTCTTCTCTCGCCTGCATCGGTTCTGGTGTCTGGCTCTGTATTTTATTTTTGCAATTATTGATTCTTTCAATTTGTGCCAAAAAAAAATAAAAAATAAAAAATAATGAAAGTAAATTCCCTCGTCACACGGCAGACAAATGAAACTTGAACTCGAGCGCGTTCAAGCAGCAAATTCAGAAACTTCTTCACACACAGAAAGTGTCAGGTTCAACTCGATGTGCCTGCCGTAACTGATCGCAGTTGCGCTCCATTGATCTCCACCAAGTTATAATAAATGAGTTATCGATCGCAGTATATAAGTTATCGATCGCAGGACTGGGACTGGGAGGCCGGGGTGTTACATCGGCGTTGCATCAGCTAACCAGCCAACGGCAGAGCTGTCTCAATTTTCGAGCTGTGGCCGGTGTGGAGATTTGTGCTCAGTGCTTCGCTTGCGCTCGATTTCACACGGCATCTGAGCCGGCGGGGCCATTCTCAGCGGTAAGTTAGGTGACCCTTCGCTTGCTTGTACACTCACAGCATTTCGGGGTTTTATTACGACAGTCGCTTCAAACGTTTCTGAAAGTGCACTTTGAATGTAAATGATGCAGTGTCTCGCACAGAGAAGCTTGAATGAGTGTTAGTACAATCTTTCTCTGATGTTTCACTATTCAGGGTTACTCTTGTTTCTTTTTTCTTTTTTCTTACTTTCTTTTCTTTCTTCCACTAGAAACTTTTGATCAGTTTAGCCCCGGCAGTTTCACCCCTCTTTAGCCCTCCTTAGCACTATGTGAAAAATGGGGGGCTAAATTTTTGTACCACTAGCCCCTTTTTGTACCACTAGCAGGGCTAAAACACAAATTAGCCGGGGCTTAAAAAGATGATCGATGTAGGGAGATTCGGGTTTAGCTGGGGCTAATCGTTGTGGTTTAGCCCCACAGCCGTTTTAGCCCGGGGGCTAAAAGTTCGAAAGCTTCCAGTGTTCTGTTCTTTTCCAAAATCAATGATAGATCTGTATAAAGTCTCAGTACTGTGGCCGAGGTGACAGAGTTAGTAGTCAGTGAGAAGACGCTTTTTAGTTTTCTGTTGTAAAACTCAACTAAATGAGCCCATGCGTGGTCTTGACGAACGTCATTGCATCGATCGTCTATGCGTGCTTCCTGGTTCCAAAGAATTGCTTGTCAAATCCTAATTCCACGAAGTCTTCTGAATGCCTTAAATTCTGTACGAAGCCACTGACAGTTCCACTCGATCTACACTTGTCTTCGAATATATAAAGCCTTGAAAGATCTGGATTTGGTGAATGTTGTCACGATTGCTGGGGTCTCGTTTTCTGTCCCCCTTCACTGTCTTCGCTGTTTGTTATTTGTGCATTAACCTAAAAACTCACATAGTATATAGATTCGAATCTTGTATTAATGCCTTCTTTGGTGGGAATCGACACACAAGGAGATTCTCGGGGTGTCTCATATTCTTGGTTTTCCCTGTTATTTCCCTCTTCCAATTACACTTATGAGGGAATGTGGCATGAAAAAATGTGCATGTTTTTGCATAGTGTATGTCTGTATGAGGGACTTTTGATGCATAAAGGATTTGCTAAGGGAATTTGAGAAGGAATTGAATTGCAAATCGGTGTCTAACAGGGAAAATCTGAATCCCGTTTACATGTCCATTCCTACAAAAGAATTTGCTTTAATCTCCCACATGTGTATCAGGGAATTTGAGAGGATCTCCTTGTGACAGTTCGTTGGCAGTGGCTGCAAGTCGTCTAGAAACCGGGACAAGAACCAAATTGCGATATGTCGGGGGAAGAAGAACCACCTGAGCTATCATCAGCAACTAGCTCAGAATCCGAAATTGGAAGCTCATCTCAGCGTCAGAATCATGGCGACAAAGGCGATGGAAACGAGAAAAACACGTTACTACTGTGTGAGAGATGGGAGAAAGAGAAGAAGGCCGAACTGAAAAACGTGGAGTCTTATAGAACTCGGTGCACTTCTGACAAAACCGAGTTGTTCCACCTGCTGGGGTTCTTCGGTGTCTTCCAAGGAGTGGTGTTCAGTGCCGTGGTTAACTCTCCCATCCTCAGGTGGGTGCATTCACAATATAACGAGCCAACCCCGCCTAGTTATAACGACTCTTGATGAGTGCTTAAAAAATTATATCTTCAATTTATGTAGATATGTGAGAAAAATTTAAGGACATTTTGCGACATATTTTGAACATTTTAGCACATTTTAATCGTTATTAACGACTGGTTAAGACCATATTTTAGTCGTTTTGGAGTACCAATAACTTTTCAAACATTTTCAAACTTTAGTATATTGTAGAATGACATATATTATATATAATTACTAATTTATATTGCATTATCAATTCAAATGATAAGATTATTGCTTAATAATCTGTTAAATTAATCACTGGTTACAGTTTCCTTGGGTCGTTATATATACTGTGAATGTCACCAGGTGCCAAACCTCTCTGTTGCCCGCTACGCTGTCTCTTCTCGCCTTCATCGCTACTGCCGTTGGTGCCCACGTCAAGTTAAATGACTACGCCATTGACAAGAAAAAGATGATCGAATCAGAGAATATAGTAGCGGTACGTTACGTTCTTCCTTCAATTCCTCGTTTAGTGTGCAATTGAGGATGAGTGCAATGGAAGATTAGTCTTCCATAGAGTTATCCGCAAAGTGGTTAAAAGTCAGATGATTGGACCTTAGTTTGAGGGTTTAGGGGACGAGCTGCCCAAAAAAGGTGTGTTGGGACCTAAAATAAAAGTGGGGAGGGAAAGTTTTGATGGACCAAAATTGGTGCTTATTTTTTTACGTCCCTAGTTTGCTGGCCGCCCCGCGTCAGAGGCTAACAGACCCAACTCTTGTTTGAAGCATGCAACTCATGCTTGAAGCAGCCACGGTCAATGATGAATTGGATCAGATTTACAGAAACTCGGGCCAAGTGTGTGGACATCACTGGCTGACATTTTTTGACTCGTGCACTGGCTGTTCATTCGGCCCTGTTTTGTTGCCAATTAATTTTGGGGGACCAATTTACGTTTTTCTGGTTTTGGGCAAACTCGCCAGGAAAAGGTTGGTGAATTTGCAGAAACTCTCATGAGTGGGTCTTAATTCCAGGAGATCTGTAAAGAATGTAATGACAGTTCCAAGGCTTCTATTTCTTTTTGACACAAATGTTACTTGCAGTATGTCAGTCGCAAGATACAAAAGATGGAAAATGCGGAGAAAATGCGGAAGTCCGGACGAAATGAAGTTTACAATCATGAAACGGAAAAATTTCGTACCAATGCCTGGGATAAACAAGAAAGGGAGGATGAAGCCCGTCGTAGAAAGTACTACTGGGCTGTAATGGTATTCCTCGCTGTCTTCTCCCTCATTATCTTAACCTGTTGTATTCTATTACGCTGTTGGGATGTAGACAAAGGTAAAATAAAGCTGTGCTTCTTTCCCTTTTGTGTGGAGAGTAAGGTAAGATATAAATAACTTACCTAACCTACAAGTTGTGATCGATCTTAACTTTAAACTAGGTTGCACAGATATATACCTCTCAGGTACAGACAAGTTTGTAGAAGTGATCACTGATACTCAAGCTCTGATCATTTCTTGGGCTGGCAGTAGTGTAGTACAGGCCTTTGCAGTCCACCAAAGAGTGAGTGGGTACCCTAGATGTATATGGAATACTTTTGTGCGCGTGTGATTTCGGGCTGGAAATATGGAGCATATGCTTTCAGCTGTTCGATTTCTGATGTAGGGATGGAGTACCATTTGCGTTGGCTTGACAATTTGGAAATTTGTCAGAGTGCAGTGGATTTGTCAATAGCAAAATAGGAACATCTCGGTGGATGTCTCAGCAATACTGAAAGCGCTTGAGAAACATGAATGTTGAAGTTCCAATTATCAATTAGAGGCCCTTTTAGCAACCTATGAAATTGCCATGTAATGTAGAGATGGAGCGCCACCTATGTTGGTTTGACGATTTGAAAATTTAGGTAGAGGTACCTAAAACCACCACGAACCTAAAACCACCAACTTCTACGCCATTCCTTCATTTTAGGGAGGAAATGTAAGTTGTCAGTACATGACTTAACTTTTGAGCAATTCTTGCATAAGTCATGTAATGAAAGTCTACATTTCCTTCCTGAAATGAAAGAGGGGTGTAGAAGTTGGTGGTTTTAGGTGTCATGGTGGTAATAGGTTATCCAACCTTTGTCACAGTGTAGTGGATTTGTCAACGGCGAAATATGAACGTCTAGGTGGATGTCTCGGAACTGCTAAAAGACCATGCAAAACTTAAATACTGAAGATCCTATCATGAGTCTTCTACACTTTGACCAACTCATAGATTGCCATGTGAATGATTTATTATAGCCTCCCTTAGGTCTTTCCAAGAATTATCCTGTGCAAAGAAGTTACTATGGACCTACTAAATGTTGCTATAATTGAGGAGTATTGTGTTCATTCACTGAAGTCCCGGGATAGCTGGAAATGAGGCTAACAGTAGAGTTTTCCGCAAACTCATGGGGGTTCAGAGCCTTACCTTGGCAATTTCTTGGGTATTGGCCCGTGGTGTGGCTGTTAGGGGCTGTCAGCTACTGGTTTTTCTATTTCAGTGAATGAGCTTTCAAAAGCTTTGATTTTTTAAAAATAGATCCAAGGAAGACCCACTCCATGTAGATATGTGTCAAGCCAAGGAAGCCCATGTGACAGAGCATCCATGAGAATAGAAACTGAGGTTGGGAAATTTTTGGGCACTGTTTTTGGTGCCTTAAAATTTCAAACCTCTAGTTTATTTACAGCATCTGACATGTCTACTTTTATTGTGTTGTCAACTTCTCTTTTCACAAACTGTGGTCCAACAGTCATCCAATTGTAGAGCACTTTGCGGATAACTCTAGTTTTGGTGCCAAGAAAGGCACATATGCCTCTGTAGGTGCGGTTTAGGGATCAGGAGGTATTTACAATGATTGAACTCGATGTCCCCGCGAAGCTTTCATATATTGAAGCTGCAATTTCAATACTGAGTAGGACGTAAATCGATTATCGAGACACGTGTTGCAACTCTCAAGACGTTCATAAATTTTATAATTCAAGTTGGGCGATCGTAGGGCAATTTTAGGGTGGAAAAAACCAACGCCCAATAAAGAAAGATTGTCAAGTCATTTAGGACGCAGTTCATTCACTTTAAATACTACCATTAAGGTCATTTTCGTTATATTGAGACTTTTTGCAGTCTCATTTTTATCCTTGACTCAAAGATAAACCGTTTTATCTCTTTATTAATATTTTTTCATAAATAACAACAATACCAACTTTTAGAATTTCATTATAGAATCACAATTAGAGCACTAGGTTTTTTTTTGTCTCAATTATTATTTTTTAAATGAGTTTTTGAATAACTAGCATTCTGTCTCAAAATCTGCAAAAAGTCTAAATATAGCGAATATGGCCTTCATATGATCATTTGTATAGATACCACATCTATTACTACTGTACACCAAGTCACTAAGAAAAGCCGTAACCTAGATGCATGGACGAAGCACTCAGTTTGAACTATATGTCTTTGTCCGAATCGTAGAACGCAATTTTGAGAGTGTTGTTGCACGTCATCGCTTGGAGGTGGCGCGTGAGGTCCCATGATTCAGCAAAGCCTTCGACGGTGATTGTGACGAACGAGAAGTACTTTGAAAAGTTTACAAACATTACCAACCGGGATCGCTCGTCATAGGTCATATGCTCTACTGCACGCTTGAATCAATTTTGGACATACAACAAATGCTACACGTCAGTGATTTGGCAATTGAAATGACAATTAGATAATTAGAATCTTGTAGGATATGCGAATGCAGGTTTAGGGAGAGAACTCACTATCATGTACTTGAAGAGCCAATCGTAACTGCACACCAACAGAAATTGGTCCACCTCCATTCAGAAGGATGAGCCGATTATGAATTACAGCTGTTGCGGTTGAGTCTTCTTCGCTTGACTGAGGATACGTTTGAGCGTCACCGGTGACAGTTCCCCGTGGCGCCATGTTGTTTACAGATCAGGTTTGGGGTGCAAGAATCATCTAGTACATGTCAATGCTGAATTCAAGGCATATGGTTTGCGCATTTGTAGCGAGGCAATTGCCTAGTTGAAACCATGCCGCAACGCATCTCCCATGATCTTGGAAACCTCCTCAAACATAGTGATATAAACTTGTGCACGCATGACGTTTTTGGTAGCCTCCTTAAATCCTACGCCAGGTTTCACGCTGCCGACATGGCTCCACAATAGGGCCATCCACATGCTGTTCTTAGTGATGTCCTTAAAAGCCACTTCTTGATTCTATAAAATAAATCTATGTCTTTTTCTATTGGATACAAATGATCATGTACTTTTTTATAATGCAAATTTGAAAATAAATATACTTTAAAAAAACCAATATATAAAAAGTACAAATGGGGCCATTGTTTGGAAGAAAAGATTACTGAAAAAGAAAACGTGAGGATCATAGCTAAATGTTTGCTCTATTCCATTTGTACCAAAAATTAAAGGATTGGAGAGGAGATGGTGTAAGTTTTTGATTTTGATGATTTCAAATACATTTTTATGAATGTTAATGAGTTTTTACAAGCATCATTGCTTTTGAATGAAATTGATATCTTCATGTTTTATAATTTTGAATTTTGAATTTTAACCATTTACAGTCCGCACAACTAGATTGTGGTCACTAAAACATGTTTTACAACCTACTGTAAGATCTAGAATCCAAACCAAGCATCAATATTTGAATTCAAATGTGGAGCTTTGTCTCACGCACACATCAAAAATAAAATTCTGATTTAGAGTTGTGAAGTTACCAAAACACCTATCTATGAAACATCAAAATACTGCAAATACCTCAAAATACACCAAATACTTACAAATACAACACATGTACTATGCGGTATTTCTTGTATTTGGAAAAAAAATTCTTTTATTTTTTGGATCATGTTCTCTTGTTCAAATTCCATTAGAGTATATATTCCAATCTTGATCAATGTACCAATTCCTTTCATATTTATACATATAAATTTTGTCCTAAACCATATACAGATAAGTCACTTTCACTTATAAAATTCACAATAATTATGTGTGAGTCCGTTTTTGACATGAAAGATTGCAACAGAGAGGTGTTGACAGAGGTCATTGCTAAACCTCTTCACTTTCATTTTTAAAAATCTAACCTAGATTCTATTTTCCTTTGAAGTCACACACCCTCCAAAATCTTATTTCTAACTGTGTATTATAAGGTTCAAAAACATAATATGATCTTCCAATCCAATAATCAGATCTTACCAAGGTTTAACCGACACTTGTTTTATAGTAAGCTATGCTTATATTTATACGGTTGAATACCATTAATAATATCTCTGATTTCAACACAAAGAGATTTTCAAAATAAAAAACACCAAATATCTAAGATTTTTGCAAAGTAGGATTGGATGATGAAGGGTTAATGCCTTCATAGTTCATGCTGTATATTTTTTAGCTTTAAAATAAAACTTTAACCAGAAGTTCTAAAAGATGAAATTACTAAAAGCCAAGTTTGTAAAGCTCAAATATCTTTTAACTTGAAAGTTTAAAATTTTTAAATGTTAGAAAACAATGATCTCAAATAGTCATTTAACCCCTAAACGCCCACGCGGACACATTGTGTCCAGGAACAATTTTGTAATTTTGATAACTTTTTTGGATCCTATGATTTTGACTAAATGAAAACTAGAGAATTGTTGATGTTTGTTTAAAGAACACAAAAATCCTTCAATATGGAAAATTATATTGATTGGTTTGCCAGATAAAAATTAAAACTCCAACATAGGCGAACTTGGGACATGGCAGTTAGGGAGGTTGATGACCTGGTTACTGCTTCCTCCCGGTTCTACACAGTGTCAGCACCGATCTGGGATCTATACTTTAGGAAACCCTTACAAACCCTCTGATCTTTCTTCCAGTAAGCTACAAATACTATGATTTGCTTGTCCACGTACTTCTGTAGGATCCGACAGTTCCATTTTGATACTACTTTCATCTGCTGGTTGGCACTGCTAGTAGCTTCACAAGCATGTCACTTGGTTCAAAACAGTTTGATTCTCTTTCAATTCTCTTCATCCTAATAGCCTCTGCCTCAGCACATGTTAATTGCATTTTAAACCAATGTGATTACAGAGAATTAATCCACAGATTGATTCCACGGGGTTGCTAAAATATAACTAAAATAAATAAAAACATTAAGAGCTGAAAATTATGAGGACCAAAAAAAGAAAATATAATAAATTATTTTTAGTTATCTCTACCTACTTCTAAGCTATTTTGGGCCATTTTTAATATATTTTTCTCAAAAACGACAACGAAGAAATTCATTTTTTGAGGAACAAACCTTATTATTCAAAAAATATTAAATATTCATTCATGGGGTGGTGACCTAGCTGTAGTACTACAATAGGAATTTTGACGCCCTCTTGTTGAATAACTATCATTATTTTTTAAATGGATTTTGGCAAAAAAAAAATTCCTTGAAGTCCGTCATTTCCCCTTACAAAATATTTTTTGGAAAATAATTTTTCTAAAATTCTAGCAACTATTTTTAGAATTAATTTTCGCCAAAACTGGATATGATATTAACATGCATTTTCGAACACTATACCCTACGTTGTGGTTGGTTTGACATTAATTAATTAATTTTTGTCCCAAAGTGCCACATGTCATCTTGTGATTGGTTAAGGGTGATGTGGACCTCTCAAAAGCTGAAGTGGACATTCAATTTTGATACCTGGCTATTTGAATTCGATCCTTATGTACGACACATTTGCTTTTGGAAGTTACTACTCCCTCTGTCCCATAATGGCTGGCACATAGGTTCTTTCAAATCTACCTCTTGAGGTAGATTTGAGAGAACCTACGTGCCAACCATTATGGGACAGAGGGAGTATGTTTTTGGACTTAATTTTTCTTTATTTGATTTGATTGGATAGTTGATGTCATATAATTGTAGTATATTTGTACATTTGTCTCACTTACGGAAATAGGTGGTCCTAGTGAGTGGAAAAAAGAATAAATAAAAATGAAAAAGTTCCTCCTCTACGCTCTAGGCTCCATGCTCTAGAATCATGTACTAGCAGGACCAACGCTCTGACAAAGAAATTATGGAAATGAGTTGCTGGTATAAATAACCGGTTGGTCTGGTCATCTTCGAAAACTACATCCGAACATCAATCTTTTCGAATCAATCATTGTTGTGTTTATTTTTAGAACTTCAGATTTTGTGAGCACTTGCATATAGTACATCTTTGTATGCTCTTGAAATTTTAAATACTAATCATGTTCTAAATTTTTTGAGAATGTTTCCAGTGAAGGACGTGTTAATTTTGCTCAATTATTTTAGAAATCAACTGATGATCAAACCTTATAATCATGTATAACACCGTATTCATTAAATTGGGAGTTTCCATTAAATTGGGAGTCAAATTGATCTACATCACATGATCATTTCACTATCAGATCTACAACATGCATACATCAATTTGACTCCCAATTTAATGGAAACTCCCAATTTAATGAATACGGTGTTGTATTCCATACGGTAGATAGTCCTGAAATTCGATATATAAGCTCACAACTAAGCCCTCTTTGAACTTCAACGGTGAGGTTTTTTACATGCATATTAATTGAGATATACAGCTGCATTCTTGAGAGCATTGTGAAAAGTGATAATATTTCAGTGTTGAGAATGGTCGTTTAGGGGTTAACCTCTAAACGTTCTCACCCTTTTCAAATTTGGCAGTTTTTTAAAGATGCATTATAAAATGCAACTAAGAGAGATATTTTCAATTTGGTGAATGAATAAAAGTTGTACATTATAGATTTTAGGTTCTATCCATATGGTTGGATTTGCAATTGCTATCACCAATATTTGTGTATAAATTTTCAAACTTAGAATTTAGAGCTCTTTTGTAATACAATTACGGTAAGATATTGACAATCTAATAATGAGATTTGTTGGGATGGGTTGAAATATAATACTCTAAGTGCAGTGATTTTTGGAGATTTTTTGGTTGCTTATTTGTAGTAGTTGACTTTTTCAAGAGCACTTTTAGACTAAAATCTTCCAAATTTGGGGTGGAACAATACAACATCAAATGAGGCATAAGATTTTCACAAATCATCTCCTTTCTAATCGGATCACACATGCACGAAGCTAACTTCCCATAAAATTTTCAATAAAAATTTCACACTGCAAAAAGTGCATGATGGATGAGAAATTGGAGTTCAAATCCGTACATCATGCAAAATATGCATGGTTGGGCGGTTAGGGGTTAAACCTTTGAAGTTAAAAACTCTACATTAAAGTATCTTGAAACCGCAAAGGTATCTTTCTTAAAAATTATATTTTTAGGGTATGAACATTATCATTGCAAATCATTTGCATCACCCCCTCAAAACCCCTTTAAGTTTACTGACTTTTGGGTACATAGTGTCACTAATGAGATGTGGGTACATAGTGTCACAAAATGCATTTCTAGGCCACTTCCTCATTTTTATTAAATTTTCTGCCACATGGACCCCCTTCTA
The DNA here is from genome assembly GCA_022496805.1 of Pohlia nutans. NCBI lineage: Eukaryota > Viridiplantae > Streptophyta > Bryopsida > Bryales > Mniaceae > Pohlia > Pohlia nutans. The sequence goes on along the minus strand of CM040095.1, from coordinate 14,346,712 downwards.
AGAGTGTCACGTGTCATTTTATTTTTTATTTTATTTTATTTGCCAATACTGAAAAATAAGCCCAAAATTTGAAATAAAAAAATAAATATTCAAGGCTGCAGAAAACCCTGAAATTCTAATCTTTCACGGGGATGCACACGAAACTCATTCAATTGAGAGTGCATAAATCGTTTTGGAAAAATTGGCCCACATCTGGAAAGACCGGGAGCAGAAGATTAGGGTTTCCACCCCCGTTACTGCCGTTGCATAATTCTGCACAAGTTTCGAGAGAGACGAAGTAGTCTACAACACCCGCAACCTCGACGTCACGCCATTTTGCTCTCCTTTACTATGTCTCAATTCCAACCACACATATTCGCACTCACGCCGAAGTGTCGCTCGATCACATATCGACCTCTCACACACACAGATCGACATTCTCACTCACACACTCACACAGAATGCAGACAGAACTCATCGCCCATCGCCCTTTGCCATGCACTGGACCTCTCGCTTTCCGCTCGCCGATCTCAATCTCTCTCTCGCCACTCACGGAACGCGAACACACACTCACCAATCCCCTCCGATCGCCATGCCACTCACGCCGAACAGACACTCGTCGATCCCCTCCGAACGCACACAGAACTCCGAACACACACAGAACTCCAAACGCACACAGAATTCCGAACGCACACAGGTCGAGTGCTCACACAGAATGCAGAAATCATCACCCATCGCCACTAAACTCACAGAATGCAGACATCTCGCTACTAGACCTCTCGCTACTAGACCTCTCGCTCTCTGCCCACAGAATGCAGACAGTTCAAGCGACATCGCATCAGTCGACTCAATCGAACTCATGCACTCACATGCGTAGACCCCTTCCCTTTTGCACTTGAAAACCTACGTGGACCCCTTAGAATTTTTGTTCCCGCTGCCTACGTGGACCCCCCCCCCCCCCCCGCTGCCTATGTGGATCCCCCCAAATTTGCCATTGCCCGTCTTTTCCGGGTCCCGGATTTTCCGGCCACCACCAAAAACGAATTTTGAGGTCATAGTGTCATACTTATGATTCTTGAATTAATTAATTCAAGGTGGGTGCTACAGGGGTCCAGGTGGCAAATTCTGAGCACATCCACATGTAAAATAATTAATTCAAGGTGGGTGCTACAGGGTCCACGTGGAAAATTTTGAGCACATCCACGTGTAAAATAATAATAAAAATAAAAAAATTCACCAAAATGTTGTTGAACATTCTTCACCACGCACTGCTTCATAGACACACTCGACTCATGATTGATGCAAGAGCAGTTATAAGAAAATTGCAGACGTTCAACGAAATTCAGAAAGGAATTCAACAACACATCAGATGTGGGAGCTACATCTTCAAACGAGTTTGCAGTGGAATTGTCTGGGATTGGGTCTGCACTTTGTGACACCCCTTGGACTTGCTCCCGCATGGCGCGCAGCCTCGCTCGCTCGCGCTCTTCCGGATCTTCTATCACAAAACCTCTTCAATTTCCTATCGCCCGTGAGCTCCGCAATTACCCGACACTCATACACATCGTTCACGTACTCGACCTCTCCCACTGGCGCACTCCGCACTCCGCCACTCCCCGCACTCCGCACTCTGTCAAAACCTCTCAAACTCGCACAATGCTTGCGATCTCAATCTCTCATCGTTTGCGGAGAATCTCATCGCCAAACTCCGAACACACACTCGCTCATACACTGAAGTGACTGAACACACACTCGCCGATCCACTCCGATCGTCGCACACAGATCGAGAACTGAAACAGACCCGCACTCAGCCATCGCCACTCACACCCACTCGCCATTGCAAACTCACGCTCATGCAACTGATCGCAGAATGCAGACATCGCCATCGCTGCAGAGACAAAGACATTGATCAAAGCCATCGCCATCGTCCACGCCATCGCCTATGTGGACCCCTTTCATCTGCACTCAAACCCATTTTGTCATTGCCTACGTGGACCCCTTTAATATTTTTCATGAAAATCCCCTTGCGTATGTGTACTCCCCCCCCATGTTTTTTGGATTTCCGCATTTGAAGGGGACCCGCATTTCCCTAGCCACCCTTGTTAAATTTTTTTGGGGTCATAGTCATAATCCTCTGTTCTCTTAATTCATCAAGAATCTAGGAGCTTTATCCTGTATATGTATGTGTGTCTGTGAAAGTAGAATTTAAATTAAATAATTTTGTTGTTTTTATGTAATAAAATAAAAATAAGAACAAATACTCTTAGACATAGAAATTTTTGCTGATGAATCAAGAACTTTTTCTCCTAACAAGGGGTTCCGGGGTTATGGTATTGTATACATATTAATGTAGTGTGGTATAGTATAATCCATCATTGTAACCCCTAAATGCCCGTAGTCTTCTTGAGATTTGATGAGTTGCAAAGATGCATTATAAAATGCAACTATGAGGAATATTATGACCTTCATGTATGAATAAAAGTTGTACATTGTGAATTTTAGATCCTATTTATACGATTAAATCTATAATCTAGCTACCCAAAGTAGTTAGTACATCCCATCGACATGAAAGTGAATGTTTTTTACAAAAGATAATTAGTTTTTGAAAACATTCAATCCTCAAGTATAAAGTACCCTAGGAGAATGTATATTCTAGCTGTCCCTTGGCTTTGCTTTGCCTTGCTATCTCAATCATTAGTCACTACTGTGGTACTAAGCTACGCCTTCTTCTGATACTTGTTTTGGGATCTGTTCTCTCCTCTCTACTCAACTCTTACTAGCATAATTTTATGTCCCTTTCGATTCCTTTCCTTGGTCGTTTTTGTTCTTGTTTGTATATGGTTCAGTGAGTTGCTATGCATACATGGTTTTTCACACACTATAAATGGAAGAGGAATGAAATCGTGCCTGGCACATGGGTTGTGTCAGTGCTAGTGAGTGCTTTTAGTGCTAGTGAGTGCTTTTGGTCACAAAAAGACAAAAATATAATCAAAATATTCCACCATTGTTCACTGGGCAATGGTCTGAAATGGGTACGCCGAAAAGCCCTTTGAACTCTAAAATCAATTCCCATGGCAACTTTGAATGAGTCCTTTAACCCCTAAACGTCCTCACCTATGTCTAGTTTAGGCAGTTTTGCAAAGATGCATTATAAAATGCAATTAATATGAATATTTAGAACTTGATGTACTAATAAAGGTTATACATTTTTTATTTTAGATTCTATCTATATGGTTAGATCTATGATTGCTATCACTAATCTTTTTCTATGAATTTTGAAACATAAAATAAAAAATTATTTTGTAATTCAATTACGAATAAGATATCAACAATATGTGGATGAAATTTGTTGTGATGGGTTATAATGTAGTACTTTAGGTGTAGTGATTTTTGGAGATTTTTTGGATGCTTGATTTTAATAGTTTTTTTTTTCAAGAACACTTTTAGACCAAAATCTTCAAGATTTTGGGTGAAACACTGCAACACAAAATGAGGCATAATTTTTTCAAAAATTATTTCCTTTTCGATCGGATCACACATACATGAAGCTAACTTCCCATAAAAGATTCAGTAAAAAAATCACACCACAAAAAGTGCATGACGGATGAGAAAATACGGATGAAATCTGTACATCATGCAAAATATGCATGGTTGGGCAGTTAGGGGTTAAAACAAAATAAAAATTAAATCGACGGAATGAGTTTTTGATTTCCTACACTCATGTACTACACAAAAAAAAAATCTTGTAAACATTGAAGAAGTTTAAGGATTTTAAAAAAGAGTTTTTTAGTAAAAAAATCAAAATTTGTCCAAGCTGCTAAAAATAACCAAAACATTTGTTTAAAATATTCAACGACGTCATTTTGGTACCAATTTTTGATATGAAGTACATTTAGATATGTGTTATTTGAAATGATTAATTTGAACGCTAAAAAATACTATTTATTTTGTACTACAATGCCTGCAAATGCTATTTTTCGGCTATTTTTTTTGAGGCAAGCAAAAAATATGAGAAATAATTTATTTGATTAAAATTTTGGATTTGAATTAAAGTATTTCATGTCATCCATGTGCTGGTATTTTTATATTTAAAAATAACTCATTTTATTTAATTAAAGTAGATAAATTTGTCAAAATTTGGAAATTTGGAAATTTTCGAGGAAATTTCAAACATATATTTGCTTTTCCAAATTTTGACAAATCTGTCTATTTCAATTGACTAAAATTAGAAATTAATTTTTTTTATAAAAATACCAACACCTAAATGAAATGAAACACTTTGATCCAAGTCCAAAATTTTAATCAAATAAATTATTTCTCATGTTTTTTTCTTGCTTAAAAAAAATAGCCAAAAAATAGCATTTGCAGGCATTGTAGTACAAAATAAATAGTATTTTTTAGTGTTCAAATTAATCATTTCAAATAACACATATCTAAATGTACTTCATATCAAGAATTGGTACCAAAATGACGTCATTGGATATTTTAAACAAATGTTTTGGTTTTTTAAGTAGCTTGGACAAATTTTGATTTTTTACTAAAAAAATCTTTTAAAATCCTTAAACTTCTTTAATGTTTACATGAATTTTTTTTTGTGTAGTACATGAGTGTAGGAAATCAAGACCTCATCCGGTCGATTCAATTTTTATTTTGTTTTAAAAGACTCATTCTAAGTTGCCATAGGGGTTGATTTTAGAGTTCAAAAGGCTTTTCGGCGTATCCATATCAAACCATTGCCCCACTGTTTCCACGAAGTGGGGAATGGAAAACGACAGATCTACTACTGGTGTCAAGTATGTTGTTGTAAGTGCTCCATCCTCATTGTTTTTGTTGTTATTATTTTCTCTGTTTCTTTTGAAAAACAAATTGTGCAAGGATGTAAACTGCAATGACATTTTAGTACGGACGACATGGACTGTTTGCTAGTGAGAATTGAGTAGAGAGGAGACGGAATAGTTCTCAGAATAGGAAGGAAAAGGCGTAGCTTAGTACCACTGCAGTGACTGATGACCGAGAGAGCAAGCACTGGAAGGAGAAGTGACGCTTCTGACTGCCGTTGGAGGTGCTCTTCAGTCGGAAAAGACACAACAGACAAATTAAAGTGTTGATTGTCAGTCACGGAGGACACAACAGACAAATAAAACCCGGATTCTCCGTTGGTCAGAAGCGTCGCATTTCCTACTAGTGAAGGCAAAGCAAAGCCGATGGACAACTAGAATATGCATTCTACTAGGGTACTTATACTTGAACGTTTTCACAAACTAATTATCTTCAAGCAAAGTCAAGGGACAACCAGATCTACCAGGGAACTTTATAGTTGAGGATTGAATTATGTTTTCAAAACTAATTACCTTCTGTAAACGACATTCACTTCCATGTTGATGGAATGTACCAACTACTCTCAGTAGCCAGATCGTGCATTCTACTAGTGTACATTATACTTGAGGTTTGGATGTTTTGAAAACTATCATTCACTTCCATGTTGATGGGATGTACCAAGTATTGTGGGTAGGTCAGATTTGGTCCCGAGGTGCACTGTACCAAACACGTACAAGTATATGTGAGTGTACATAAGGGGTATTAATTCAAACATTGCCGTATTATGTATACATATAATAATCATATTTAGAGCTGAAAATATTAACGTGTACCTATATTAAACATATATTTAAGACGGAATAAAGACGTATACAAAGGTTTTTAAACATATAGCCCTTTGTATACATAGAGGTTTTTAGAGGGGGTCATGAACGCATGTGATTTTTAAACATAATGTAGAATGCATCCCCCAAGGATTTGATTTGACATACTGAAAACTTCATTCCGATTTAACCAAGCTTTCAAGTTTGAACTTTTATGGTTTGAAATTGCAAACCTTTTTTGTGAGCGTTTGTGAAAATCTCTGACTCTAAATTTCCTCCTCAACCTTAACCCTTGAAGGACCAAGGATTCATGGTTTTGAAATGTCAAATTCAATTTATTGTATTGTGAAACATATCATTTAAATGAGACCAAATTTTTTACCGTAACACCATAGCAGGTTCACCACCTGGCGAACGGATATTTATTTATTTTGAAAAAATAAGGTTTGCCTCTCGAAAACTGAATTTCTCAATTTTCGTTTTTTAGCAAAAAAGTCAGTAAAAATGACCTTAAATAGCTTAGAAATGACAAAATATTTCAAAAAATAATTTATTCTATTTTCGTTTTTCTGTCTTCAGAATTTTCTAATTTTTACGTTTTTTATTTTTAGAATTATTTTAGGACGAACTTGCTATGGTACTACGGTATACCACCAAAATCAGTGAAGAATATTGCATGTGATGGTCCAAAAATAAACAAATTTGAACAAAATTCATTTAGGACCTACTGAAAATTGGTGAAAAAAACATGAGGCCCACTTTGGGTTTCTTGGTCCTTTAGAGGTTAATGCATGACAACAAAATTGTCCCCTATTTTGGACCGGTTGGGGGCTCACTCTACAATTACTCCTCTCTTTCAAGGGTTGAAAATTCCCGAGAGGATCTTCCTAATCTATTTGGGGCCGTAAGTTCTAGCTCGAGGATTTTTAAAAAAAAATTGCCAAAAAAAGCATGTAGGATGCCAAAATGGAAATTTCAGAGAAATGGAGCCCATGGTGAATTAACATCAAGGGGAGATTTAGAGTGAGGGTGTTGAAATCATGGCTAATATCTGCCAAAATTGGAACATTCTATAGCAGAATCTTCAAAGAATCTCCATTACTACGATAGGGTCTAGCATTCTCTTCTCTCTTAACCTCTATAGTATCAAAGATTCATGGATTTAAAATAATAAATTCAATTGTGAAAATTGTGAAAATATATTTCACATGACATCAAATTTTATATCATTGAAATAGGTGAAGAATATTGCATGAGTTGGTAAAAAAAAAATTAAATGAGAAGGAAGTCCATAATCAAAAGGATTTACACAAAAGTATCACAAAAAAATGGAGAAAAAATTTGGGCTTTTTATCTTTTAGGAATTGAATTTAGTGATGGGTGATAACGACATAACATCGGATACATTGGTTGAGTAGAGATCATTGGTTTTATATGAAGATCATATTTTGTTTGATGATATAGCATTGGTTTCATTGGTTCTCTAGGGATCTACCAATCAACTCCTTTTAATTATACGAACTTTGTCAATGAAAACTAAATTATACTGACGATCTAATTGTAAGTTTGATTTTGATTTGTGACTTGCACTACTTCCATCAAAATAGGAGAAGCAAGTCCCTTTATCATAATCCTTTGTTCTCTTGATTAAGAGTTTAGAGGCTTTCTCCCGTGTATGTATGTGTGTTCGTAAAGGTAGAATCTAAAATAAATAGATTTAAAAAAAAATAAAAAAAATAAAAAAAATAAAAAAAATAGAAACACTCTTAGACATATATATTTTTGGCTGTAGGTTTCTAGTATTATATACATATTAATGTAGTATGATATAGTATAATCGATCATTTTAACCCTTAAATGTCCACAACACTCTCCAAATTTGGAGAATTGCAAAGATGCATTATAAAATGCAACTAAGAAGGATATTTTGAATTTGATGTATGAATAAAATTTATACATTATGAATTTTAAATTCTATCTATATGGTTAGATTTATGATTGCAATCACTAATACTTTTGTATAAAATTTGAAACTTAAAATTCAAAATTCTATTGTAATTTGATCCTGAATAAGATACTGACAATACGTCGATGAAATTTGTTGTGATAGGATGATAGGTTGAAATGCGGTGAAGAAGACTACACCCTCGCCCTTGCCCTCCCTTTTTTGCCGCAACACCCTCGGGATTGGGAGTTGCCCTCTACCTTATACCTATCTTCACTACACAAAACCATATAACTGAGTATTTGGACAACCTTCAGGAGTTGGATTTCTTTGCTCTGATTTATTTATTTTGCAATGTATGTGTGTGATTAACCTCATAATGTTCTTTAGAGGCCTACTGTTGCACCTCCAAATTTGAAGCATCTTGTTTGGGGAATCATGGGAATCACAAAAAATTCTCTATTTCAGCTGGTTCAAGTGAAGAGGGTTGGAGAGTTGTACTATTTTATTAGTACACTAGTAAAAGACCCATAGTTTTGTCATTCCCCATTTTGTGAAAACAATGATCAATGGTTGAATATTATGTTTATATTTTGGTCTTCTTGTGACCAAAACTACTGACCAGCACTGACACAACTCATGTGCATTTCTTTCATTCCTTTTTCATTTACAGTAAGTGAAAAAACAACACATTTCGTAGTTTCTCTGACTGCAATCTATTATACAATACAACATGGTTTGTCTCACTCGACCGTTCCGCACTAGAATCCGTCGAGGAGACAACCCAAGCTCAAAAACCAAACTCAATGTGCTCAACGGCACGGGTCCCACTAGTCTATTATACAATACAGTTCAGTTTGTCTCACTCGACCGTTCCGCACTGGAATCCGTCGAGGAGACAACCCAAGCTCAATGTGCTCAACGGCACGGGTGCCACTAGTGTTGTTACAATGTAAAAAGTGTGGTCCAGCAAGAGCTAAAGAACGTCATGCTCCACAACCGTTCCGTTCTGATTCTCACGAAATTACAGTGGCAGTGACCCCGTGGGCTGGAAAGGGTTAGAGCATTCCCACCCATGCACGGTAGGACTAACCCTCTCAAATTATTCATCTACATGTGAAGGGCCCTTGCACTCACACTCCCCCACCCTTGCACGCCCTTCACGTATCAAAAGTGCGCATCAAATAGTCAATGGACCAATCACAAGTAGAATGAGAGGAATAATCATCGAATAGTCAACTCAATAGTGATTTCAAGGCCCAATTTCTAACACGCTAGAATACAGGGTCAAGAAGCATTTTGAAAGGCCCCTTGAAACTTTTCATCCACTTCTTGAGGTCAGAGACCCTCTGAGGCCATGGGTGGCCATGCTCTTAGCATTGGAAGAGACAACTGAGAGGATATACCGGCACCGCGGCTGCATGACTGCGTGAGAGGACCGCCCCCGGCCATGTGGAAAAAGCCACAGAACAGAACTATTCTTCTTCATCGTCCACATGCAGCGGACCAGTGAACTCTTCACTCGTGTAAAGAGTGTCTGTCTAGAGTGGCAAGCAAGTCAATGCCGCATCATGAATCATTACTGTAATGCTGCCCCTGATCAAGGATTTTGACGGTGCTCCGGTCCTTTAATTGATGCGGACTCATCTCCTGCTTTCAATTGGCTTTCCAATGAAACCCACCTCGTGTAAAACTTTCTACCGACAGGTCCACCTAAGCATACACAGGGAGATAAAAACAAAATTCCCATACGGGAAACTAGCTTAGACAAATTTTCCACAATTGTTACTTTCTCGGATCAAAAATACATTACAATCATCCCAGGAAAGTTACAATTGTGAGAGTTTTGTCCCACTTCCCATATGAAACTCTCATGTGGGAATGTCTTTATTTCTCCCTGTGATATTGGTAGTCATATAAAAGAATCAATTCAAACATCTTTATTCAATGCACACAATGTAATCTTCTCTTCTTTATGCTCACCGACAATTCAAACATGCAAGATAACTAGTAAACGTTTACACTACGGATTTTATACAAAGAGAAAGGAAGAAACCTTCCTGAAGGAAATTAAGTCACCTAGAGGGTCATTCTTCCTATACTTGCAATAGGTTCATTTCAAGTTAAAGAGACATAACCTCCATAGAGAAGAGCTGGCAGCCTTGCAATGGATGAAGAAAAGCAAGGTTATTTCTCATAACCAAGGGTTGTTGTGAAGTTATGGTGCCCTTTTTTTGGAACCTTTGATGAAACATTCTTTATTGAAGAAGAAGATCCAATGGTTCAAATTGTAACGAGAAAGTACATGATTAACCGAGGTCCATCGATGGAGGTTATGTTTAGTAACGTTCTCGAGCCCGCCGGCTTTTAAAGTTTATTTAGTCCGTTTCTAGAATGTTATCGGTCTCCAATTGAAGACTGAATGGAGTTGATCTGACGTGTCGAGCAATCAAAGCTCCCTTCCAAGTTCCAATTGACATCCATTTTTTTTCCGGCTCGCCAAGTAAATTTTTCATTTTCACTCTCACATCATTCAACAAGTTTTTTCATTAGAGAAAGTTTGAATCCTCAACAAGGCCCAAGGTTACCATGTTACTAACAAAGCTAAATACCAGGCTAGGCTTTCTGACAGATTTGGGTAACCTTTGATTGAAAACTGCAAATTCCAAGCAAGTTGCAAGTTGATGGGCGGTGGAGTCTCCGACAAACCGCTCCGACTGACTAAAGCCAGTCAGTCAACTTTTTTCACTGACTTTGCAAAATACTCGTAAGGTACAATTCCAGTTATTTGTGACTGTACATGTTGTGAAATTTCTGCTACAATTTCCATTAACTTACACAAATCATGCATTTGATAAGTTGTGGTACAGTAGTAGTTATGGACCTCTCTTCCCCACCTACTTATTATTCCCTCCGCCTTTCCTCATTCATTCCAAGCTACAGATCTAGAGCGCTCCTTCCCATTCCTCATTCTTGTACTGTCAAGCCACTGCAGATCTCTCACACTCTTGCGCTTTGAACATTCGAACTCTCTTGACTCAGTTTGCAGAAGCTCTTTATATTTTGAAGCGGAGAAAAAATTGGGTTGACCAAGCTGGTGGAAGTGTGGAGTTTACACAACAGTGTTTCAAAGTATGTGTTTTGTGAAGTGATTTGTGATATGGGAAAATGGGATATGGTTTTTCAAAACGAAGTCAAGAAGTTATGGACCACATAACCGGCGAGGGATGTGGAGTCCTGGGCTGGTTATGGGACATAACCTACGACATAGAATTTGAACCAGAATAGTAGGAAGTTGACAGTTGTATGGAGAGAAGTGGGAGTCATAAAAGGAAGTTTAGAAAGTATGGAAAAGAAGGTGAGTATGTAGCCACTGATATAGTGACACATCTATCGTTCATTTTCTGGAGTAGGTTATGATTTTTGTCCTCCAGTTTCAGGAATTTGAACATTTTTCAATCGTTGTAGGTGTGCTTACAGATTGAGAAGAGAGCAGTCAAGAACAGAATTGAAATAGTAAGGCAATTGTGGGAACTAGAATTTACTCTGTTTTTTAGTACACATTTAACAAGACCTGGCTGGCACCGGACTGATCTCGGAAAAGCCTGTGAAGGCATGTGAAGATAGTTTTTATTTTGGTTCTGGAAACAAGTTGTAGTGGGTGTCATATCTCTTTTGAGAAGTTTGATTCTATGAAGAACGAGAACCTGGGGAGAGAATTGTGGAAGCAATCCTGTCGTGGCCATTCTCTGTAAAGAAGGTGTCAGTGACTCCCCCTTGAGGCGATGTGAAGAATGAGGAAAATTACAGCTTCTCAATCTTCTCCACGGTTTCTCAATCTTCTCCACGGTTTCTCAATCTTCTCCACGGTTTCTCAATCTTCTTCACAGATTCTCAATCTTCACGTCCATTCTTCACCTTTAGAGGAGAAGAATGAAACTTCTTAATCTTCAGAGAATGCTTGGGTCCTTCACAATTCGAGGAGAAAGTGTCTCATACACATTCTTTGAAGATTAAGAATGGGAAGAAAGAGAATGATTGGGTCCTTCACGATTCAAGGAGAAAGTGTCTCATACGCATTCTCTAAAGATTAAGAATGGGAAGAAAGAGGTGTGACACTCCTTAGTGTAAATGAAGAGGAACAGTGACTGAATGGCGTTCAAATTTTTTGAATTTGAGAGGTTGTAAGTTATGGCTTTATGCATCTGTTTTTGGGGTACTTGTTTTGGAGAATTAATTAATAGTGCTGACGTGTCTCTAAATCGTACAGTCTGGCTATGTTGTACATAAGGATGAGTGAGTAGAAAAACCATACCAGCGGAACCATTTTCAAGAAAATGTCTCATTTACATTTATTATTTGAGTTTCTACACCTGCTTTTGGTTGACGAATTTAATTTTTTTTTGGTAACCCTTTAAATATTGGAGATACGTATATTGTGCTTATGTGGCAACAGCTTTTGAAAGTTTTTGGAAACCCAAGTGCCACTTTAATGTTGTTTATTGCAAGTGAAATTTGACCTTGAAGGACTTTGGAACTTGTGTGTAAAAAGGGCCCTTAGTGTTATTCATTGCTTATTTTCTTTCTTGATTTTTTTTCTATGGAAATAGAGAAGTCATGAAGATCAGCAATTGTACTAATGATGCCTTAAATTCTTATGCTTTGCAGGTCTAGAATTACCCAGAGACATGGCAGAGTTTTCAAATCACCTGCATACCAACATGTAAGAAATCTACAATTCAATGGATCACACTGATATGATTTCTAATTGTTGAGCCTTGAAGAGTTTCTTATAAAATTTGGTTCAAGATTACCTTGGATTTGTAAATTATTTTTCCAGACACTATTAGAGCATTCTTGCATCTGATATTGTTGCCTGGAGTTTCATTCCGTTTTAGCTCCTAAAAGACAAAGGATTCATAATTATAAAACGACTAATTCAATTGACTCATATTGTGGAAAATATGATTCGGATAGGACAAAATAGTATATAGCTGGGATCATTGAAGTACATTGCATTTACTGGTCAATAAATAATCAAAATTGAACAAATGAAAGTCTTTATTTAATTACCCAAAACTGCAAAAAAAAAGATTTAAATAAGTGCCTTCAAGAGTTGGAGTACATGTCAGGTTCATTTTCTGGTGCTCAGTTGACTTGAAAAGAGAATTACTTGTCCATTTTAGGGTCTGGGTTTTGTTATCAAGTGAGTACTTAGAATTAGTTTTCTTTACAACCTGCCATACGTACCCATAATCATCCAAAAGCAACCTCTACATTTAAATCCAAAAGTGGCTCTAAAACTTAATACACAAGATGTACAAAATCAGAACATGTTTTGGGTACATCTGTATGCAATACTTAAAAAATTCATGCCAATGTGCAAAATAATGCATGTTGAAGTGCATTGGAATTCTCTTTCACTTGATAGTAAGGATTTTTTGTTTGATTTTATTGAATATGCTCAGATGCTATCTCAGGGATGCACTCTACATTCTGTTTGAGAATCACATACGTTCATGACTCCTCTAAAAACTTGGGATTGTATGTTTAAAAACCTCATGTATACGAGGGGTTATACATCTAAAAAGCTTTGTATACAAATCTATTTTGTCCTAAACATATGTTTACTGTAAGTATACGTCAATATTTTCAGCTTCAAACACGTTTATTGTATGTATATGTCATACAACAGTGTTCAAATTAATACCCCTTCTGTGCACCCACGTATACTTGTATGTGTTTAGTACAGTGCATACAACCCCCACAAACTAAAATGCTATTATTTAGTGGTGATTATGGGTTCAAATATGCTATGTACTTGTTGGAATATATCCATACTAACTGGCTTATGTATTGTTGGCTACGTTTTTAACAGATCTGAGAGACAAGCTGCTTTTATGGATTCATTTTTGCTGTCAATACCTACACCAAGCAAGGCGAAGCATAACGGTAGCAATTTTCCCTGGCTGCTAGAGGACATACAATGTCCTCTAGATGTAGATGTTCCCATTGCTGCTCAAAATGTACACCATCATGTCATTCCTGGACCTGGTGGAGTGCTTGGAGACCACGCTGATGCTGCCAACCAGCAGTTATTACACGAAGATGAGCTCGATACTCAAGGTGATTTAATTAATCTAAGTAGAGTTATCCTTAAAGTCACCTTGTGTTTGAATAAGATTTCGTGAATTTTGCTTCAATATACTCTTATTTGTTCACCCCAAATAGTTGAAAGGTATGAAAAAGTTAATAGTGTCTCATTATTAGGTGTGTAAGAGCTTGTTGGTCTCTAAACTCAAGAAAAACTAAATTAACTGTCTTTCTCTTTAATTGCTAGCCTTCAGGTTTCTTGTTACCGTAGGCTGCATTTTCCCCGTCCAAAAGCGTGTGCCTAATATCATGGTAAAAGCATACAAAAGCGCGTGCGTAATAGCATGATAATAGTCGGCATACAAAAGCCCGTGCCCAATATCACAATAAAAGCCCTAGCACGTGTAATAGTGTCATGCACCATTACAAAATGTATAAGTGCATTACAAAATGTATAAGTGCATTACACAATTACACTCTTACTAGCGTTATGTGAGATTTTGAGATAAAAAAACTACATGGATGACCAGCCTTGTTCTAGAGTGTACTAACCAGTGGTGGGCATGTATGACATCTTCTGCATGAAATGAACTCAGCCTAAACAATGTTCTATAGTGTATTGTACTTTCATAAACATTCGTTTAGTATCACTTACTTATATTAGATACACATTCAACTCTGGTATTAACCTGATGATTTTTTGTTTTCGTTTTGGCCGTTTAAAATCGTGAAAAAAATGAAATCAATAAGCTGGATTATATCCAAGGATGAGAATGCCAAGTTGGATGGCACTGGTATTTATATACCGGAATAGTTTTGAGAAACTATCGTGGGTTCAATTCCCTCTCTCTCCTTGAACAATTAATGGTAACTGTAACTTGTGATGCTGTCATACCAATTGAAGGAGGCTACTGCACCAGATCCCTTGAGAACTCTGAAGTGTAGTACCTTCTGTTTGGGTCGGAATAGTACTGGGATGGGTGACCTCCCGGGAAGTCCCGGTGCTGCATTTACTAAGTTCCTAAAGTAGGGAAGAATTTACAAAGTTTAACATATATACTTCAAAAAAATTATGTAAACAAATATGAAATTGAATTGTAAGATAGTAACGTTTTAGATTCTTCAATGGCTCCACTCCACCCATCTTAACCCCTAAAGGACCAAGGATTCATGATGAATTTTAATGATCATATCGTGAAAAACATAATTTAAATGGGACCAAATTTTGTATCACTGGAATTAGTGAAGGTGTACTACATATGTTGAATAGATTTTTTTTTTAAATTGAACAAAAGAAAAATCACATAAAATCCATTCACAACTACTAATAAAAATTATGAGGTCTTATGGTCCTTTAGGGGTTAACCTTTGAATGTTAGAGGGGTATAAAGCAAAGCTAAGATGTACTCCCTCTGTCCCATAATGACTTGCACGTAGGTTCTCTGAAATCTACCTCTTGAGGTAGATTTTTGAGAACCTACGTGCAAGTCATTATGGGACAGAGGGAGTATTATAAAATGTGAGTTTCATAACTTCAATTGGAAGTTTATCACAACCAAAAAAATGCAAAACATGATGTTTGAAAATTATCTATATGGTAAAATTTCCAAAAATAGTTTTAGATATTCATTTAATAACAAACTTGAAAGCAATTAACTTCAAAAATCCACCAAAATTTTATTATACGTTTTTAGAATTGAAAACTTGGTACTGTAGTATTGGTTAGAATTGTATTTTCATTCTAGAAGCAAAAAAAGAAAAATAATTGATGAAAAGGACAACATTACTTTCTCCATATAGTAAATTTTGTAACATTTAACTTGGATTGGCATGCTTTAAATTGGGTTGAAAAGTAGACTTGATTTCTTATTAGAAAATAATTTTAAGGTCGAGGCACCTAAAACCGATAACTTAAGCTACCTACACTATTTCTGGACCAGCCATTAATAGGGTGATATTTTTCCCGGGTTGGAAGTTAGTTTTCGCGGAGAATGCAAATTTTTCCATGAATTATTTCCCAATATTGAAATTTGTACAATTTTTCAAAGTGAAAAGTACTTCCGGACCCAAAACCGATAATATGCTCTAATGTACAAATGAGGGACATCTTTTCTTTCAAAATCTAAAAATTAGGCCAGATCGGTTTTGGGTACCTGGTCGGTTTTAGGTGCCTCGACCTTAATTTATTCCAAAACATGTTGACCTCGGTAAGTCTCTTGAAAAGGACATCAATTAGAAAATGGTCGCTCAAAATATTAGGAGTTAACAAATTTCGAGAGGAATGTAATTGCCTCACACTCATTAATGTTTAACAATTCATGTTTTCTTAATTAAAAGTATGCAAAAGTACCAACTTGTTAACAAATACAACAAGTTAGTGTATGTTAAGTATGTGCACCCATAATCATCTTTAAGTCAAAAGCAACCCTTAGTCCCTTAGAGTTGGATCCAAAGGACGTTTAGAACATTGAAGCCCGTGAGAGCGTAGGGTTGATTTTGAATACACTTATAGATTTTTCCTTGAAAATTAATGTATATTATTAAACATAGGTGCACACACATAAAAGAGCAGTCCTCGGAGCAGTCTAGACAACATATTGCATGTGAGGGTCAGATTTAGACAACCTAGTGTCTAAATTGAATTTTCATAACAAAATTTTGAGAAACCCACATCAATTTTAAACCAATCACAAGATGACACGTGGCATTCTTTCATTAAATTTTTATTTGATTTATGTCAAAACTGACCGTGATATAGGGCATCCAGTTCTTGTGTTGCTCTCATTGCCGGTTGAGCTCTTATACATGTACACTCGTTCTCAAAGAATTGGAGTCAAATAAATTCTCTCTCTACGGTAACTCATTTATTCTCATTACTACTTTTAAGGTAAAAAAAGTGGTTGTGGCTTGTTTTCAATTCCAGAATTTGTTTTGACTTGAGCACTCTTAGATATGCCAAAGGATTCATTGTTGAACGATCTTATTGAAGCCAATAGGACTTGGCTACTTTCAACGAACTCTATGAGGTGAAATATGAAGAGTGAAAGTAGTAACATTGAATTTCACTCTTCACATGCTACTTCACAACTCTCAATGTCGAGTTTGTTGAAAGTTTGTTGAAAGTTTGTTGAAAGTAACCTTTATAGCAACTTCCCCTAACTAATAAATATGATTTATCATTGTGGTTGTGGTTTGCTTCTTGATGTTGTAAGATTTCTTAGAGACAAGTATTGCCACGGTGACCTTTAGATTGCGATCACATTTTCAATTTTTAGAAAAGAAATGGTATTATTGTGTCAATCATAACACTCTTAAACGTGAAGCTATGTACCCCTACTCAACCCAAGATACTTGGCTAGATACTCAGGATATCTAGTCTTGCATTGACTTGCATATATTGACTTGCATAGGTATCATGAATATCTAGTCAAGCATCTTGGGTTGAGTAAGGGTACACAATTTCTCACTTAACCCTTTGACGCACAGGCATCCATATGATGAACGACCAACAATTTGCAACTTTTCTCAACACTACATCCTATACAATTTTTCATCCATCCAATTTTCTCTTGGTTCTTGTACTAGTTGACTATCATTTGTACGGTACGGATCTTCAGAAATAGGATATTGTGAATTTTTTTTTAAAACAACACAATTGGTTCAATTGGTTTATGGTAAGGAAGGGATTGTCATTATTGTTTTGTATACTTGTACAAACCCTTTTATAATTTGTGTTTGTAGATTAGTGTTGAGACTTTTTTTGTGGGAAACGAATGATCCTAACAGGATCACAGGAGACTGAGGTACAATTTCTTCTTCAACAAAAAGTGTTGAACAGATTCGAACTGTATGCGCAGCGGCTCGCACGATTCTGGGCCACAAAGTTGTTCCACACAACGGAATAAATTTCAAGCATTATCGGTGGATTGTGAAGAGCGTGAGGGACCATTTAAAACTCCAAGCAGCTCAGCCGGCTCACAAGATCCCGCACAAAGAAGCCCACGCCCGAATTGTGAAGCGTTTGGCGCACAGGTTAACCACCTTAACAAATCACCAATCTGTGGCTCAGATCTCGTATCGTCCTCTGGGTCATGTTGAGTGCTTGACCAAGCTCCTCAACGACATGGAAGAAGGTTTCATGGTCATGCAACAAACCGGAAACGAAGACGATGTGTACATCATCAACGATATTAAGGAACCCGTTGGATATTCTGAGCGGTTGTCCTCATTAGCGTCACATTTAATACGTCACTAAGTCTTATCCGGTTTGACACTCTAACCTCCTTAATTCTGACTGCTTGGGTGACAGTTGTACTAAGAGTTTAAAAAGATGATGATAGTGTGACACCGTAAGAAAAGAATGTCATTACATTCTAACCTTCTTTATTTGACTTCATAACATTCAATAGCATGCATTGTCTATGCCTTGGCTCTACAGTAGATGGTGTGGAATATTCCACACCCAACAGTACTTCTTCACTAGCTAAGTGAACAGGTGGAGGCTCAAGGTGATGAGTACAATGCATGAAGGCTACTGAATGTTATGTTAGATGACAGTCATATTTAGAGAATGTTTAATGATAGTGTGAAAAGTGTGTAGGATCATAAGGTTCTTTAGTAGTTAGTGTAGTCCACTCTTTTCAATAGTAGCACTATAGATGCTTCAACAGTGTCTCATTCAGAGATGTGCTACAATGATTCGGGAATAGTGGCCATATTTCTGAGGTGTTGCAGAGAAGAGCTAAAGAACCTTATGATATTCCAGAATGTAATTGTAGAGAGAGTCAGATTAACGACGTTTGTGTGTATACTTGGATTGTCAATTAGATTTAGAGCAACGGAGTCGGAGTATCTGAGGGTGCAGCAGGTACAGTAGACTTGATCTCTGTCCAGAAGATGGAGTGAGGCAGTGATTTGGCTTAGATTTTGCCACTTCTGTTCAATGTATTTCACTGTTTAGCATCATGTAATATATATTCAATACATTATCATTACCACTGGCTACCCTACATCATCACCAGAAAAGTTGGGGCAGACTATTTTGGTGTCATTTTGACACCAAAGGTTGCATACTACGCTGATATGGAGGTTGGCATCAAATTAGCTTCATTGCATTTCAATGCATCATCATAGCACTATGTTCACATGTCTTGAAGTTCCTAATCAAGTGGCCTACCCTTTAAATAATTGATTCCCACTAGCAATGAAAATTTCCTGTACTGCTCTACAAGCCTCCCGCACTATACCACTAAAAGCACGAGATTCTCTAAAAATTGGATGAAAAGTGTTTGTGTTTAATATTGAAAATTCAGGGCAGGTGAGAGAGCCAAAGGATATGAGCACAACATAGTAATACTTGAATACATCTCTCTACACCTAATATAAAGACTCGGTAACCTAAATTAATTCCAGTGACGACGAAAGTCGGAGCTGGTTTAGCCTGCATTGGATGGTAGGTTCGTCGACATGACAATTCCGTTTCGTCACCAGGACGGTTCCATTTCGTCTCGTCACCAAGACTATTCCAGACTACCTGGAAGACCGTTCCAAGTCGCCCTGGCTCGTTCATCGCAGTTGAGGACCGTTGCGGGTCGCCCTTGTTCATCGCAGTCGACCGTCTTTGTCTCGCAGGGTCTTCTACGTCGTGCACATCTCGGCGATCAAGAAGCTTACGGTTTGGCAGCGATTGCGAGAAGAGGAGACCCTAGAGCACCGTGCTCGTGGTGCTGGCGTTCACGTTTCTTTGGCAAGCATTTGATAAGCTTTTCGGACGCCCATTGCCTAGTTGCTTTTCTACGAAGTGCGGCGAGAGACCGACGACGGTGAGAGCAAGGTCCGAGTCGGCGCGGCCGAGCGAGAGATTCCGGCGTTACAAGGAATTGGCGAGCAGAACTGCGTGGTGTTTAGTCCGGACGGCACTCGTCTCGCGGTTGGCGGAGAGGACAGGCACTTGCGTGTGATCGAATGGGCCACGTTCGAGGTAGATGCCCGAATTTTTCTGATAAGTTTCGTGGATAAGGGTTTTCCTTTTCGGGGTTTCCTTTTTCATGTGGTCTATGTTGCTACTAAGACGTGGAATTTTGGTTCGTTCTGTACCTGTGAAGCTGATTACTAAGCCTGAAGCTTACAATTCAATCAAGGATCTGGATATTAGCTTGGGAGTCTTTTTCGTGAATTAGGGTTTTCATGTTCTTTTTTCGCATTTTAGATGGTCTATGTTGCTGGATGCACGTGGAATTTAGGGTTAACTGTCTGTTGTTCTGTACAGGTGCTGCTTGACAAGCCTGAAGCTCATAAGTCAAACAACGATCTGTATTTTAGCTTGGACGGTGCATTCGTCCATGAATCCATTCCTGCATAGCAGATGTACAACCAAGAAGGTGGTGATCCAGACAATGTCTAAGAATGTCTGCATAGACAAAATACCTGTCATGGTGAAAAGCCGGTTTTGCAATCTTTCCGGGTTGCCTGATGAGAGTTTGAGGAGTAAAGAAGACTGCCCTTTTGATATTGGGGGCTACTTCATCATCAAAGGCTCCGAGAAGGTGCGTGCGTAATCAGCTGATGAGTTAACCAAGGTTTTTAAATGATCAATTCGATTGAGAAAAACGAATAACTCGAATTTTCTATCAGGAAAGAACGTTGAAGAAAGTCCTCATATGACCTCAAAACTGCTAAAAAAACAACATGAGACCTTTGTGGCTTAATAGTAGGTTTTGAATTCCAATGTGGTCGATTTCAGTTTGCAAATGAGTAGTATTGTTCTAATGCTGTCAGGAATGAGTGCAGGCGCTGATAGCCCAGGAGGAGAAATGCGGCCAGCGAGTTTATATACAGTATGTAAAAAGACCAGCACGTGGCTAATCATGTGTACTCCCTCGCACATGGGATTCTACGACTCCCACTGAAACAAGTTTCCAGTGCGCCTTGTCATTGATAAGAACTTGCCAACACTCAATGTGAGCCTCCCTTGTGTGAACGACAGAGTGCCTGTGGTGATCATCATGAGGGCGTTGGGATTCTCCACAAACAAGGAATTTATGAAGATTGTCTGCTATGATTTGAATGACCTGCATTTCATGGAGTACCTCGGTTTTAGCTGCGGATGAATGCATAGTGAAGTTCCTGCGCTCCAAGAACAAAGCCTCCGTGACTGCTATGCGTGTCACGCGATTACATGAGAATGCCTTGGCTTGCAATCAGGTCAAAACCCAAAAACATGTCAAAGCTGATGGAGAAGTTGGCAGGAACGGTCTGAACTCTTTGTTCTCCTACCTTGGGAAGGAATACAGGCAAAAAGCTTACTTTCTGGAATACATGATCCAGCAAGTCTGTTTGGCTCGGTTAGGGAGGCGTGCTCAGACTGACAGG
This sequence comes from Pohlia nutans, assembly GCA_022496805.1. NCBI lineage: Eukaryota > Viridiplantae > Streptophyta > Bryopsida > Bryales > Mniaceae > Pohlia > Pohlia nutans. Next base: position 14,325,682 of record CM040095.1, on the reverse strand, counting down.
GAGTACTACAAAAACAAGCGTTTGGACCTCTCTGTCCAGCTCTTGCGACACCAGTTTTGAAGTGCAATGTCACCCCTCCAAAGGGATTTTGCCAAACAGGTGCAGAAGCACCTGGGCAAAGATAAAGAATTAGGTAAAGATGACGTTTTTAGGACGTGTTAGAAGTGTTAGTCCTTGGAGATGTGTTAGGTTTCTATGCTGAAGAGCTTGTCTGTTTGGAAGCTGCTTCGTGGTATTTACCAAGATTTGAAATTCTTGAATAAAATGTATGGAGTCTCCAACAGCAGGTGCAAAAGCAGTAGCGGCTGTATGCTTTGCACCCTGGGAGATATCTGGCAAATACGTTGTTGGCTCCCAAAGTTTGTTTTGCAAATCTTGGTTCTTACCTACAATGAACAGCTGGGGCATAGCCACTGGGAAGCCTCATAATATCTCTATAATTGACCCCTTGACAAGCATAATCAAACAAGATTAGTGCAGGCCTTTGGGTTTAAAGATCCCCAATCCCAAGTTTATGCAATTCAACAATTAGTGTTACTTTGGAACCATAATCAGTGCCAATATTATACGTCTTCATTTATTATTTCAATTTATTATCTTTCATGCTTTTTACTTTTGAATGTATCTTCATTTATCATTCGTCACTGGTAGCGCGGAGAGCAGCGAAGCTTTAATGAATAATAATAATTATTGACGTATAGTAATTGTGATTGGTTCACAAACTATATAGAGGGACACATAGCCTTTCAAAGGTGTGGAGACAATAGTTTGTGACACCAAATTTTGAATATGATGTTAGTAGTTGAGTTAACCAAAAAGAACAAGGGACTTTTGTTGAGTCTATGCGGAGTCTTTGCCCCAATAATATCAATATTTGACACAACTAGTGCATGAACAATTCCTTGCTCCCTTCATAAATAGCCTCTTAGGCTTGGGGGAACTTGTAGGAACTCTCCTTTAGCGTTAGAGAGATCATGAGTTCCACTCCCACAGGCAATGTAGGGCCTTCATTTATATTATTCCCTAACTTGCTGCAGGCCAGTTTTCCTGTATTTTTGAACTGAAAACGAGTTTCAGATGAGTTGAAGGTTTCTTTTCACTTTGAGACGCTCTTTTCAGTTAACTCTAGTCTATAGGTGAATTGATGAATTGAGGGAAAGCTCAGAATGGAAGATTCTCTCTCACGCTTAGTTTTCTGGGACCACTTGGGTACCGCCACGTGTCTTCTTCTGAAGGCCTCCACGAGTACACAATTAACATCTATGCTGTATCTGCAATTCTACACTAAGTGTACCTACGTGGCATCTCCTGCAGCACAACATCTTCTTTGAGTCATTTAGAGCCTTTTTAACCCCTAAAGGACCCAGGCTGATTTTCCAAGTTCGGTCAGTTGAGTGTGGAACGAGTATTGATCTTCAATTTTTGAGATTTTTTGTGGTGATTCTACTTTTTGTAATGAAGATGAGATGATAATTTGGGTATAGATCAAAAGATACAATTATGCAAAGGTAAAAAAATTAATTGTGGGCAGCTCTTGAAAATTTGCATAGAATGAGCTATGCATCTGAATTTTGTATACAATGGGCTAACACCTCCACATACACAACTGCCAAATTCATTCTACCAAATCTGAGACTATACTTTGCATTTTGAGCATTTTCCGAAAGTTTCAAACTTGGGCAAGAAACCAAAATAAAAGTGCAACCAAATTTGTAGCTTATAATCTTACTATTGAAAAACCCTAAACGGTTGAAATTTTTTAGTTGCTATTAACTTCAAGTTGGTTGATATACCCTATGGTTGGATTAATCAAAAAAGGTTTTAGATCAAAAACTATTTAACTTTTTATAAGAAGTAATACTTTTAGGTAGCATTGGAGTGTTTGGAGACAAACATAATTGTGGTCCTTTAGGAGTTAAGAGTCTAGCCCTTAAACGTCGAACCATCCAGAAAGTGGACGATGTACAGAATCAAACACAATTTTCTCATTTGTTATTAATTTTTTTGTTGTGTGGATTTTTTACTATGTATTTTATGGGTAGTTGCTACATGCATGTGTGATCCAATTAAAAAGGGGATGATTTGTGAAATTCTTATGCCTCATTTCATGTTGTAGAAATTTACCCAAAATTTTCAATATTTTAGTGTAAAAGTGCTCTTAAAAAAGTCAACTCATAAAATTAAGCAACCAAAAAATCTCCCAAAATCACTTCACTTTAAAGTATTACATTTCAACCAACCACAACAAATTTCATTCACATGTTATCAATATCTTATTCGTAATCAAATCACAAAAGAATTACCAATTTCAAGTTTCAAATTTTATCCAAAAATATTGGTGACAAAAATCAGATATCTAACCATATGGATAGAATTCAAAATTGACAATGTACAGTGGGGTCCAACATGGAATGGTGTTTTTGGTTTCGCAGTGAGAAATTTTTTAGTACTGCCAACTTTGAAAGCCTCCCGAGAGCTCAAAAATTGGTATCTTACCACGAAAAGTTTAGCAGAGACTCATCTTTAAGTTAATTATATGTATGCCAAATTTCAAGGCCAAAAGATTCACCCAAAAAAAGTTATTCAGAATCTACCAACATTGGTAGCTGTGGAAATGTTTTCACTGCTGCCAACTTTGACAGCCTCCCGAGAATGGAAATAAAATTTCCTTACTTTGGTTTTTTTTGGTAGAAACCAATTTGTGTTACTAACATATGGTAAAAATATCAAGTCTAAAAGATTAGTAAAAAAAAGATAATAACAATCTACCAACATGTGTAGTTGTGGGATACAATGGGGAAACCATTTCATTCCTACCAACTTTAAATACTGCCAACTTTGAAAGCCTCCCGAGAGCTCAAAAATTGGTATTTTACCACGAAAGTTTTACCAAAGAAATATCTTTAAGTGAATTATATGTATGCCAAATTTCAAGGCCAAAAGATTCACCAAAAAAAGTTATTCATAATCTACCAACATAGTAGTCAAAGTTGGTAGCAATGAAATGGTTTCCCCCATTGTTTCCCACAACTACACATGTTGGTAGATTGTTATTATCTTTTTTTTACTAATCTTTTAGACTTGAGATTTTTACCATATATTACTAACACAAATTGGTTTCTACCAAAAAAAAAACCAAAGTAAGGAAATTTTATTTCCATTCTCGGGAGGCTGTCAAAGTTGGCAGCAGTGAAAACATTTCCACAGCTACCAATGTTGGTAGATTCTGAATAACTTTTTTTGGGTGAATCTTTTGGCCTTGAAATTTGGCATACATATAATTAACTTAAAGATGAGTCTCTGGTAAAATTTTCGTGGTAAGATACCAATTTTTGAGCTCTCGGGAGGCTTTCAAAGTTGGCAGTACTAAAACTTTTCTCACTGCGAAACCAAAAACGCCATTCCATGTTGGTCCAAGAAAGACGGCTAAACTAGTTTCCCTTGAGTTTAGAGACCACCAAGCTCTTACACACCTAACAATGATAGACCACCAAGCTTTTCCCTACCTTTTAACTATTTGGGGTGCACAAATAACAATACATTATAGCAAAATTCACGGCATCTTATTCAAACACACGGTGACTTTAAGGATAATTCTATTAAGTTCAAAATATTCTTCTAAGTTGCATTTTTATGATGCATCTTTGCAAAACTGCCGAATTTGAAGAGGGGTTAACGTTGTAGAAAGGTTGCTTCATAGAAAACCCTACCCTAAATTTTTTGACTCATCAACTCACTTACACACCTATAAGCATTGGGAATTCACAAGTGAAACCTATAGTCACCAATACGTTTGTTTTAAATCAAATCCAATCTAAGGTCGTCACTGGAATTACTAGCCCAGAATCTTCATGGTGTGAAAATATTCTTTTGAAAATATTTCGACCCACAATATAATTGGACATCACTAATTTGCCCCCACAGTAATTGAATAGAAAGAGCAGAGAGGTGTCGGTATGGAGTAGTTCCCCAAATTTTGGTTTCTGTTGCGTGACCAGATTGAGCATGAGCATTGAAAGCTGCAACTCCTGCTGCTCCTCCTCCACCAGCTGGCATTAACTTATTTTACATAAAAGTCTCCTCTTTTCAAGCCAAGTAATTTAACCCCTAAATGTACCAGGGTGTCCCTGGAATTGAGAAAAATCATCATAAAGTACTATTTATAAAAATATTTTGGAAATGATATACAAATGAAAGTTCTAGATTTTGAATTTGGATTCCATCCGTACAGTTCAATTCACTAATATTATCACCATTATTTAGTTATAGAATTTGAAAGTTAAAATTAAAAATTCCTTCTAAATTTGATTTTTTTTTTTTTTTTTTTTAAAAAAAAAAAAAAAGTAAAATTTATTGGAATGAATTTGAAATGAGATACTCTTAACCCCTAAAGGACCATGTTCATTCCTGAAATTTTATTAGTTCTTATGATGCTTCTAAGAACGTAGTAGTATCTGTCAATTAGTATTCATTTAGAAAACTTCACCGTTGAAGCTCAAAAAAGATTTAGTGAGGAGGTTGTATATCAGTTTTTTGGACAATCTACCGTATGGATTACATGATTATAAGGTTTGATCACGAGTTGTTTAAGCAACATCAACAGGTCGTTCATTGCAAAAATTCTCATAAATTTTAGAAGGATGATTAGCGTTTGAAATTTCAGCGGCATAAAAAAATGTATTGTATCTAGGTGTTCACAAAAATTAGTGTTCTAAAACTAAACACAACAACAGTGATTGATTCTGAAAGATTGAAGTTCGGGTGCAGTTTTTGGAGATGACCGGACCAACCGGTTACTTATACCAGTAACTTGCTTTCAACATCAGTTTGATTGAACTATACGAAAACATTGAACATCAGCAGCTAGCACCCACACAATTAGGCAAATAATTATCCTCTACCTCTCCACTTTGATCATTACGTTTTTTCCAATTTGATCATGCATCCAGTACCGGTTGTTGAGAAAACCCTGGAATGCAGTGATCGATAAGACCTTGGGGGCGGGGTTGATTTTCCTTATCAAACTCAGCTACATTCAAAATTCAATTCTCATGGGTTACTGTTACGTACTCACACAAACATGAGATTTGGATCTGTCGGATCCGACAAAAGCCCAAGTCTTGATCCCAACAGTCCTCATACAGAACGATGAACGGGATCCAGATTGCGCCGGAGTTGAAACATCACAACGTTTGCCTCAATTCGTTTCACTTGGCGAGAGTATTGAGCAGCAACACCGACAGCTCCTTGCAACTGTTGCAAGGAGCAAACTATTGTGGCCGCCACGACAATTTCACACAAACTGAAAATTAATTCCAACTCTATCCGCTAATCCCTCGGAACCAGAACGTGAAACATGTATCAATCTAAATTGGCTTTACAAAAAAGAAAAAACCTGAAACAAATTCCACTCTTATAAATGCAAAATTTGTAAAGAATTTCTGAATGGAATGGCTCCAGACAAGAGTGTGAAAAATGCATCGATTCAAGTAGGCTCTACATAATTGTGCAAAGAATTGATTGCTCCGTTCTTTGAGGATGATATGGATCCCACATCCCTATTGACAGTAGGCAAGAACCGGGAAAGGCCGGTATCCAGGTCATCAACCTTCCTAACTACCATGCCTGAAGTTCATATGTCCTAGCGTTATAATTTTTTCCAGGCGGATCAATCAACATAATTGCACACCTAAAAGGATTTTTGTGTTCTTGTAACAGCCATTTACATTTCCGTAGTTAAAATTGAGTCAAAATTTTGGGATCTAAATAAGTTACTGAAGTATGAAATTTATTCTTGGACACAATGTGTCGTCGTGGGCGTTTAGGGGTTAAACGTAGTGATTCTTTGAAATTTTTGTGTTTCTTAAATCTATGACCTCATTTTTGCAAGGTCACTTTTGAACTACAGTCAATGCAGTTTTGGCTTATTCAACAACTTGACATACTTCTACATTTGTAATTTTAGATAAATATGTATTCAAGTATGACTAAATCCAACCATTAGATAGGACGACAACTTGGAGAAGTCTCTCCAAAAATTTAAATGACTTTCATTCAAGCATTGATGAGAATGTGGAGAAGGTTTGAATCTGGTAGTCGTTCAGTTTTTGTGCCATTTAGGGGTTAACGTCGAAATCCACCACGGATTTCAAGGATGTGTTATAAAACGTTTGATGAATCACAAAAATGAAGTTGATATACAAAGAAAAGTTGCAAATCTTAATGTGTAGATCGCATATGTAAGATTGGATTTATCGTGTTTTTTATTATTAGTTTTAAATTAATTTTGCAAGGTTTACTTTTAAATCCCAAATTAACATTTTTTATTTACAAAGTTTACAGCGAACTTTGAATAATATGCACTATGAGATGGTATAATTTCTATCATTGGATTCTACTTGTATCTAAATATCATTGTTAACCTCTTACTTTTTGAACTAGGAATGAAACTTGACATAAACCAATTTTTTCATTTAAAAAACAAAATCACAATATCTTATTTTGAAGATTCATACTATACAAATGGTAGTCAACTAGCGCAAGAATCCAAGGAAAATTTGGATGGATGAAAAAATGTATGGGATGTAATAAAGAGGAGGCTTACAATTTGTTCATCGTTCATTATGTGGACACAAACATGTCAAAGGGTTAACCCCTAATGACCCACGCAATCATTTTGTGATCGTTGCTCATATTTGCCACAAAATTTGTATTTTTTTTTATTTATTTATGCAAATTAAAATGAATCATTCTTGTTGGGGTATAATATAAATTGAGATTTTGTATCAAGAAAAGATTAGACATTATTTTGTAGTTGAAAATTTATTGTTAAAAGAAATTGATGATTTTTTTCATGATGGTTTTCTTTTTCTTTTTCTTTTAAATGTAACATGAAATTTTAAGCAATCATAAAAAATAAAAATAAAACCATATGCTAAAGTAATTTGTGCTTTGCTGCTCTCCGCACGATCAGTGACTGCATGAAAAGTTATGAAATTGAAAGGACTTGAAAGGCTAGGTTACTACATAGAAATAAAGACTTTGGCGAAGAAAAAATATAATGGTCTGGGAAGGACGAGATGAAACAATTAGACAACCCTATGGTCGCTAAGGCTTCAGAGAAACTAGTTTCAATTAACGTCATTACTGGAATAAAATGTGTTTTTAGTGAAGTTTCAAATCAAAATGCTTTAAATTTATTTATTTTGTTTAATTTTACAAAATCGAACCACATACATTATTTCTATTCACAACCACAATGAACCCCAAGGGAGTAGTCTCAATTTTGTCCACTAGACAAGGTTTATCAGACAAGCCCATGAAGAACTTCAAAGCAAATGAACATGGTGCCATGATGGTGCATTGAAATGCAATTAAGATAATTTGATGCCAACCTCCATACCAACCTAATATGGATAAAATGATACCAAAATGACCTTTATGTATGCAACCTTCGGTGTCAAAATAGCACCAAACTAGTCTAGCCCAACTTTTTGATGTCCTTCTATTATGACGACATGGCAATTAAAGTGGAGGCCAAGGCACTCGACGAGTGAGTGCAGAGAGTGTTTAGTCCGACCAATGGTATGAACCAAACCTTGTGATGGTGCCGGGTTGTCAATGGGATGGAGACACGATAGCATTTAAAAAGTCAACAACTGGTTATGGACATGTCAGCATTTCCAAATTCAGGTTCACCCAAATCAACCCTTTCCAGAGTTAACCCCTAAAGGACCAATCAACCCAATTATGCTTGATTTTTGGTCAAAGGCCCAAAAAATCAAGTGTCTTAGCTTTATTGTAGTTGGTGTTTTCATTAGATGTTTAAGTTAAGTTATGATACATCTTTTGACCGTTGGGATTGGAGAATAAACTTCATTTGAAGCTTTTCCACCGTTAGAAACTTTGAATTTTGAGTGTCCAAAATACAAAGGGCTTTCTAAAGATGCTTCAATCATAAGTCTCTTTTAATTTCTTCACCTTCAATTTTTTACTCCATGTAAATATAACTTTTATCTACCTTAAATATAATTTTTGATATTAAATTTGACAAAAACATATTTAATTTGAATTTTTACCTTGTTTACATCATAAAATTTGTAAATATTCAAAATATCTTCCAATCATGTTGAAAATTTTGTCATACCTTCATAATGTCGATGATTATCTATATAAAATTATAAATCATTCAATGTGATATTTAAAGTATGCAAATTATAGTGCTTTGACTTTTGCAAAAGAGGTGAGGACCTTTAGGGGTTAACCCCTAAACGTCACAGCGTTCAGAAACTGGACGACGAATGATTTCAAAGCCTTCTCACGTTCTCATCAACGCTTGGATGATACTCATCCAATTTTTTGGAGATTCTTCACCAAGTTGTTGTCCTATCTAATGGCTGGATTTAGTCATACTAGAGTACATATTTTTCTAAAATTACAAATGTAGAAGTATGTCAAGTCGTTGACCAAGCCAAAATTGCATTGACTCTAGTTCAAAGTGGAATCGTGAAAAATGAGGTCATAAATTTAAGAAACACAAAAATTTCAAAGTATCACCACGTTTAAGAGTATCTCATTTCAAACTCATTCCAACAAATTTTACTCAAAAAATATTGAAATTTAGTTTGTAATCGAATTTACAAGGAATTTTTAATTTTAACTTTCAAAATTTATAATTAAATATTGGTGATTGTATTAGTGAATGGAACCGTACGGATGGAATCTAAAATTCAAAATCTAGAACTTTCATTTGTATATCAATTCCAGAATATTCTTCTAAATAGTAATTTATAATGCTTTTTCTCAAATTGTCAATTCCAGGGACACCCTGGTACGTTAAGGGGTTAAGTCAAACAAGTCCAAATTATAACACAATCACGCTATTTCACCACAGCCACTGAATTATTACCCATAACTTCTGCTTTCTTGTCTACAGTAGAAAGCCACCCCATGTGCACTTTGCAAATTTTCCTTACCTTTCCCCAAATTTCTTGGGTCATGATGGAATGGCAAACCCAAAGGAATACACCACATGAATACGGTATTAACTTACATGAACACGAAAACAATCATAACATTCAGTAGCCAGCTCTGCCTTGCTCTTGAGGAGAATGTGCAGCATATTCTGCATTATCATCCAAGAGCAATCAATAGCTACCCATGTTTTTCCACAGATGAAGGTTTTAGAAAACTAAGAGGGGAGATAACCATGCATGGTCTTTGGCTGATACATCCTCACATGTCCCTAACTTTTAAAAAGAGCAATATTAAACGTAATAATACTTTAGACCCAAGAAAGTTATCCTGCATGGCTATTCAGTAGAAAATGAGCAACCTAAATAAGAAAATTTCTTGAACATTGCACTATTTTTTTTGTCTCTTCATTGACGATGGTTTATGACTTTCCTGCTTCCTTCCCCATTCTTTCCACTCTTTAAAAATGAAAAATAAAGGGTTGCACTTAATGCACTACATGGATGGAAATCCCATGATGCACTACAAATCACATGATGAATGAAAAAGACAAAGTGGTTGAATGCTATTGCATGTTATGATGCCTTCCACCCTCTATGTTATTTCCCTGTCTCCACAACTAACATGGCATAGGTGGAATGCCCTATAACCATCCACCCCTATTGTACCCTTGACAACGACTTCTCAATTAACCTAAATTTGACCACTTGCGATCAACAAGAAACTTAAAACTGATCGCTTGTGATTCAATCAAGAACTTCTACATGTCAGGCAAATTGGGACTTCTATGATGCAATTTATAATGCTTTTTGTATTTTTTAATTCATTGAAATCGGAACAAGAACCAATTTTATTGGTTCTTTTTAATAATAGTAAACACACTCAACATCTGAAGGTCATAAAAATGGAGTTACTACCTTACTCGTAATATACTTGAAATTTTTTATTATCACACTCTCCAATATGACATTCTAGTATTTGTAAACAATATGTATTATTATGTAGAAATATGATAGTGGACACTTTCCATGTGCCATGTTCTAAACTCATGTACGTTGAATACCAAAGAGGTGATATAAAAGAGTTTTGAGTGTAACATATAAAGAGAGTCAATTGCATGCTTGTTTGAGCTATGAAATATTGTCAAATATGGTCCTCCTAAATTTTCTCATGTCAATGAGGAGGTTGCCAAATAGGGCATTTTAACCCCTAAAGGATCATAACTATGTTTCTCTCTAAACACTCCAAAGTATCCCTTCTCGTAAAGAGACAAATAGTTTATGATCTAAAACCTTTTTGACCAATCCAACCAGAGGATATTTCAATCAACTTCAGTTTATTACAACCTAGAAAATTTCAACCGTTTAAGGTTCTTCAAAAGTAAGATTATAAGCTTCAAAGTTGGTTTCGTTTTTTTGGCTTGTTGCCCAAGTTTGAAACTTTTTGAAACTGCCCAAAATGTAAAGTTTAGTCCCAAATTTGATAAAATGAATTTGGCAGTTGTGTATACAAAAATTCCGATGCATAGCTCATTGTATGAAAATTTTCAGGAGCTGCCCGCAATTAGGTTTTTTCACCTTTGCATGATTGTATCTTTTGATTAATACATCACCTACGTACGCAAATTACCATCCCATCTTTGTTACAAAGATCAAAATCACCAAAATAAACTCAGAAATTGAAGATCAATATTCATTCCATACTCAGCTGACCGAACTTGGAAAATCTGCCTTAGTCCTTTAGGGGTTAAACATGGCAAATAGTGATAAACATATTATTTTTGAGTAAAATCAAGAAGTTCCATATATGCCGCATGCTTTCTACTGTAGTTGCAGACAACTCCCTGCTCTGACAACTTAACATTTGCAATGAAATTCAACAAGGAACTTATGAAAATTGTAGGGTGTTGTGTTGGCCTCTAAACTCTGGTGATTTGATCTTGCAAAATGGTCAAGAAGGAGTGGCAGACTTGACGCTCCTCGTTGTCCGTAAAATTCTTCCCTTTTCTCCCGGGTGGCTTTGTAGTTGTAAATGGAGCAGCCATCGAAGAAAGAATTGAGATGGAGAAAAAGTGCTTGTTGATTTAGACCATCGCAAATACTAGAAAAACCAAATAAAATTGAACAACTCAACTAACAATCCAAAACAAAAGCAAAATCAATTCAATGAAACGGTTCAAACATGTTTCCATAAGAAATATAAAATTAATAGTTAGAGAACTAAAGCATTCAAATGATTTTGATCAATGCAAACAATACAAATAACATGAAGTGTATTTTTGCGAAATTATTCATCTTTCTTCATGTTGCTTTATAAGAGGAAAATTTATAAAATGTATGTAAATGTTGACAATTTCACGTACAACATCCATTTTATTTTATTTTTGTTTTGTTTTTTTTTGTTTTTTTTTTCATCCAATTTAGTTTGAAAAAATCCAAAAAAAAAAACAAAATGATATTTATAATATTGAACATTGCCCTCATCACTCAATAATGAAGGCTTTCTTTGCAAAAATTCAACATACAATGTCTAGAGCATAGTTTTTACATCAATTGCAATTGAGTGTTTGAAAAGAATCCACCCTGGAGTGGCACGGAGTGGGCAAAATGAAATAAAAGAAATCAATTGAACCTGTTACTGCTCCAATTGAAGCTGCGGCTCCAATTGTCGGAGTATCATGAAGCGCAGGTTGAACAACAGGTTGAATTGGTGCAATGCTAGCCACTGACGCTTATAAAGTTTCGTACGGAGTACCAGGGCGTTGATTGACCATATTTAGCTTAGTGTAAGACAATTCAACAATGCCAAGGGAGCCTCGCTTGGTGCAAGAAAACTAAGAACCATTGACGCCAAAGGTTGCATAGCGTAAGTGACTTTGCTGCTGGGGAAGAAATCAAGGTCGCCGCTGCCACCTTTTGCTAGGCTTGGCGTTAGGTCAGATTAATTTACTGCTGCTAGGGATGCTCTAAGACTTTGCCTAGTAAGTCTGCTGCACTTGTGAAGTGAAGACGCTATTGCATCCGTGGCTAGATTACCTCGCCCTATTACCAGTATATGTAAATAAAAAATAGTGAGGCAAGTCTTGCTCCTGCTTGTACCAACATGTGTAAATATGCCGTGACAAATGTGCATAAATGCCACCAATATCTTGTAACCGAGTCCATTGAGGCAAATTTAGGATGAAAATGAGTGTGGATAGCACAAAGATAATTGGTAAATTGTTTCTAGAGAGAGAAAAAAAAAAGACTAGCTTGAAGAGTATGTTAGGGAAAGTACTACCAGCTTGGCCACCATCAAGACCAAGTTCCCACGTGCTACCCAAATTGTTTTTATCATAGGCTCACACAATCAAATGAGAGGAAACAATCTTGCACCAATGGCCCTTTATCATTGTCAAGACGAACAAACACTTCATTCACGCCAGTACAGTACAGTCAAGTAGGAATTGCTTACGAATTCCCACTGTAGGGAATTTTTTTTGAAAATTTTGAACACTCCGTGCGTACTCAAAAATGATCCGATTTGGAAACCGCAAAGTGTGTTGGAATCACATCGGCGTGTACTACAATATCATTACAAGTTTACACAGGCATTAGTGAAAGTTATAGAACAAGTTAAAAAGAACGTATACACTATCTACCATTGAGTGCTCTCACCGTTTGCTTCAGTTACAGTGTCCATTTTAGCAAGAAAATTTGAAATGAGTGTTTGAAGTTGTTCTTGAGATACTTGGGCTTATACTTGTAAGATAATTTGTATCATTCCATTTGCCTTATTTGTACTTTTTTATTTTGTAATGGTATAGGGGCTTTCATGGGTTTTAAATGGACTCAATAGTTGATTTTGTGTAACTTATTTATGAAATTACATTGAGCGCCTTCTATTTTATGCATGATAGACCTATTCAATTCACATTGATGGAGGATGGTGATCCAATACACGGTAGTAGATATCATGATGATTGTAGACAAGCCCATGGAATCAAAAAGCTTATGAAGGAAAGAGATGAAATGATACAAATCATTCAAGAAGTATGAGCTCAAGTATCTCAAAAATATCTTCAAACACTCATTTCAATTTTTCTTGCTAAAATGGACACTGTAACTAAAGCAAACGGTGAGAGCACTCAATGGTAAATAGTGTATACATTCTTTTTAACTTGTTCTATAACTAATACTTGTGTAAATTTGTAATGATATTGTAGTACACGCCGATGTGATTCCAACGCACTTTGCGGTTTCCAAATCGGATCATTTTTGAGTATGCACTGAGTGTTCAAAATTTTCAAAAAAAGTTCCCTGCAGTGGGAATTCGTAAGCAATTCCTACCTGACTGTACAGTGGGGTCCAAGGTAGAATGGCGTTTTTGGTTTCGCAGTGAGAAAAATTTCAGTACTGCCAACTTTGAAAGCCTCCCTAGAGCTCAAAAATTTGTATTTTACCACGAAAATTTTACCAAAGATTTATCTTTAAGTTAATTATATGAATACCAAATTTCAAGGCCAAAAGATTCACCAAAAAAAAGTTATTCAAAATCTACCAACATTGGTAGCTGTGGAAAGTTTTTCACTGCTGCCGCCTCCCAAAGATTGAATTTTATTTATTTTTGCCATGAAATTTTTGGAACAAAAACCTCTTTATGTTAATAACATATGATAAAAATTTCAAGGCCAAAAGATTAATACAAAAAACGACATTAACAATCTACCAACATGTGTAGTTGTGGGAAACAATGGGGGAAACTTTGCTACCAACTTTGACACCTTCCCAACAGTTGAGAGATTGTCTATTTACCATGAAATTTTTGGCACAACATTCTCTTTACGATAAGAACATCCACGCCAAATTTCAAGGTCAAAAAATCTATACAAAGAAAAATATTTACAATCTACCAATGTGTGTAGTTACCCCCATTGTTTCCCACAACTACACGTGTTGGTAGATTGTTAATATCTTTTTTTGTATTAATCTTTTAGCCTTGAAATTTTTACCATATGTCATTAACATAAAGAGGTTTGTTTTCCAATAATTTCATGAAAAATAAAATAAAATTCAATCTTTGGGAGGCTGTCAAAGTTGGCAGCAGTGAAAAACTTTCCACAGCTACCAATGTTGGTAGATTTTGAATAACTTTTTTTTGATGAATCTTTTGGCCTTGAAATTTGGCATACATATAATTAACTGAAAGATAAGTCTTTGGTAAAACTTTCGTGGTAAAATACCAATTTTTGAGTTCTCAGAAGGCTTTCAAAGTGAGAAGACTTGAATTTTTTTCCACTGCGAAACCAAAAACGCCATTCTACCTTGGACCCCACTGTACTGTGGCTCCAGAGTCCAGAAGATCCAAAGGTGGCCAGGACTCCCAGAAGATACTGTAGAACCCAATGGATACCACGCCACGTCAGCGCACAGAAGAAGAGAACAATTCGTTGGAAGCCCTAACTTAAAAAGACAAGAAAAAGCCACCATTCACTGTTGAAAAAGATAAAGATCTCCTTTTCTGGAAAAAGACAAAAGCTAGTTCCCAGCCAATCCCCATTCATTCAGTCAGTGAGTGACTAGTCAGTCAAGGCGGGCGTGCACAGGACCAGCTCTTCTAAACAAACCCTAATTACCATCATCTTTTCTCTTTTCCACGTCTTTGCTGGGAAACACATTTTTAGGCTTTCGCGGGGCAAGCAATGACGGAGAAAGGCAGAATTATTCATGACCAGAAAACGAACGTCCATCCTGCCTTTCCTATCACGACTCTGCAGTTCCAACCTGCAGCAGAAAAAGGCCACCGAAGGTACCTGGATGGTGAATTCACTTTACCAGGCCATTCTTGATCCTTGCGGAAAATGAGAACCTCGTACTGTTTTTTTCTTGCCGATTCTGATGGAGAATCGGGAGAACCAGAGAGCGTGAGCGTGGAGGTTGCAAGAGCACAATAACAAGCAGACAGTGAGCGTAGTTGAAGCGCCAGCAATTGGAAGCAGAGGAAATTGCATCGTGTCATCCGCCTGGAGTTCGTCGATTGCAACGTTAGTGTACATAACCTGATGTTCTTGGAATCGTAAACGGCCTTGCATAATTCTCATATGCTCTTGCATTATTTCTCTGGCGCTTTTAAGCTTCGCAAATTCCTGTCGCCGCTGATCTATAGTTATCGTACGTTTCTTGAGGTTAGCCATTTTGGTTCTATAACCAGTTTTGGCCACTTTTTTGAACAGGAATTGAGAGGAAATTGCATTGTATCACCCGTCTGGAGTCAGTTGCAACGTTAGTACATAACCTGATGTTCTTGGAGTCATAAATGGCCTAGCATAATTCTTTATACGCTCTTGCAACGGGGATCTAATTTCTCTGGCGCTTTTAAGCTTTGTAAATTCTCGTTGCCGCTGATCAATAGCCATCGTACGTTTCTAAGATACTTCTGAAAATTTGTTGGACTCACATTTGCCAGTTTCTTGAGGTTCGCCATTTGGTTCTACAACCAGTTTTGGCCGCTTTTAGGAACAGGAATTGAGAAGAAATTGCATCGTATCACGCGTCTGGAGTCAGTTGCAACGTTAGTGCATAAACTGATGTTCTTGGAATCATAAATGGCCAAGCATAATTCTTTGTATGCTCCTGCAACGGGGATCTGATTTCTCTGGCGCTTTTAAGCTTCGTAAATTCCTGTTGCCGCTGATCAATAGCTATCGTACTTTTCTAATTTTCTTTTTCTTTCAAATTTTGTTTTGTTTTCTTCTTGTAGGATTGGACTCACAGTTGCCAATTTCTTGAGGTTCGGCATTTGGTTCTATGACCGGTTTTGGCCAGCAATTGAGAGGAAATTGCATGTCTGGAGTCAGTCGCAACGTCAGTACATAACCTGATGTTCTTGGAATCATAAATGGCCTAGCATAATTCTTTTATGTGCTTTTGCAACGGGGATAAAATTTCTCTGGCGCTTTGAAGCTTCGTAAAATTCGTACGTTTCTACGATTTTTTTTTTGAAGATAATTTGTATTCTTCACATTTGCCAATTTCTTGAGGTTCGGCATTTCGTTCTGTAACCAGTTTTGGCCGTTTTCTGAACAGGAATTGAAGCATGAAGTCTTCAAGCCGCACACGCGGCGGCTTGGTGTGTCTGCGGCTCTTCCTCCTGTCACTTGCACTGACACCGTCATTTGCGAAGACAAGAATTGATGGACCGATCAAGGTGATTGTAGTGATGGTGATGGAGAATCGGTCGTTTGATCACATGTTAGGTTGGCTCAAAACCTTGAACTCCGAGATAGATGGTTTGACTGGCAAGGAGTGTAATCGCAAAAACACGACTGATCCTGCGAGTGAATTGGTCTGCGTGTCCGACATTGCCGAGTTTGTAGACCCGGACCCTGGCCACTCATTCCAAGCCATTCAGGAGCAGATCTTTGGAGGCAATGATACCTCTGCCAATCCTCCCCCCATGAACGGCTTTGCTCAGCAAGCTGAGAGCATGTACTATGAGGGTTTCTCTAAAACAGTGATGAGTGGCTTCAGGTAAAAATTTCTCGAATCCTATTGGTGTTAGTAGTTTGTAATGTTGAGGTCGTTGATTTCTGTTTAACCCCTAAACGACGGAGATTTCAAAACGATTGTGAAAAATCATATAGGGCCAATTTTTACACTCCCTCCGTCCCATAATTGATGATGATTTTGAAAAAAATAAAAAAATAAAGCAAACTATAATGATTTCATCAAATGTCTTTAATACAATAAGTTTCTATTTCGGAGTAGCTTTCTGTCCAAGCAGTATCATACTCGTTCATGCTGTGGAAGAGGCGTATGATAGCATGTCAGTGAATAAGGATTTCTCAAGTTTACAACATTGCATGGTAGAAACTATGAAAGTAGGTAGTTGCAATAGTTATAGGGTTCCACACATGAGCAAAGACAAGCTTCCCAGACAAAAAACACTTCCTGACTGTGTACTTGTCTTGTGGTTTTGTTGTATTAGAATCTGTAAAACTACAACTTCAAATTGATTTGCATTATAAGTAATTTGGGACAATTTTTTTTCTCAAAAGCATCATCTATTATGGGACGGAGGGAGTATTGCTGAAGAACGTTGCATGTGTTGGTCAAAAACTAAATAAAATTCTATGTCTGAGAGCTAATAAACATATGAGGATGACTGATGTTTGTTATGTGATGCAGGCCAGAGGTTGTCCCTGCATACAAAGCCCTGGCTACGGAGTTTGCAGTCTGTGACCGCTGGTTTGCGTCTGTGCCAACTTCTACTCAACCGAACAGATTTTATGTGCACTCGGCCACTTCGTTTGGGGCCATGAGTAACGTGAAACAAGAGTTGGTTGCAGGGTTCCCTCAGAAGACCATTTTCGATTCGGTTGTGAATGCTGGTCATTCTGTTGGTATCTACTACCAAAACATTCCTGCGACTTTGTTCTACCGCAGCTTGCGCAAATTAAAGTTTGTAAACAAGTTTCATGACTACACCCTCAAGTTCAAGAACCATGCAAGGCGGGGGGTGTTACCGAATTACGTGGTTATTGAGCAACGGTACTTCGACATGAAACTGCTGCCAGCAAATGACGACCATCCTTCTCATGATGTGTCTGAGGGTCAAGCTTTCGTGAAAGAGGTGTATGAAACTTTGCGTGCTAGCCCTCAGTGGAAGGAGATGCTCTTTGTGATTACATATGATGAGCATGGTGGGTTCTATGACCATGTACCAACTCCAGTGAATAATGTGCCAAATCCTGATGGGCTGGTTGGTCCTGAACCCTACTTCTTCGACTTCAAGAGGCTTGGCGTGCGGGTGCCCACTCTTATGATATCTCCTTGGATCAACAAGGGAACTGGTATGTGTCCATCTCATATAATGTGTTACTCGTTTGATGTTGTATGACACTACAAGAAAACTTGGTAAGAAAAACTGCAAGGTTTTTCATGTGTTCTCCTTAGACCACCTTGGACCGTTGATGTAAAACATGTGCATATTCTTCATTGTGTAATTTTGAGAATTAAGAGGCGTATAATATATTGTTGGAAAGGTCTCAAAATTTCTCTTCCAACGTATATTATATGCCTCCTAATTCCAAAAATTACACTCGTAGTGAGCAAATGAAGATTCTTCACATGTTTTATATCAATAGTCCAGGTGGTCCAAATTTTCTTGTCGTGTGGTTAAGGAATTTTTGCTAAAACACAATGCTACCTTCAAAGCTTTTTGTGAGGATTGATTCATGTGAAAGAGAAGTGTGCTCATAATTTTCTTTTCATTGCAGTGGTACATGGACCTAAAGGTCCTACTCCCGATTCGCAGTATGAGCATTCATCATTGCCTGCCACGGTCAAAAAGATATTCAACCTTAAGGATGATTTCTTGACAGCACGAGATGCGTGGGCAGGAACATTTGAGCATATTTTGACGGAACGCAAGTCACCAAGGACAGATTGCCCCAGTATGATCCCCCTGCCTTCTTTTAATGTTCCTCACACTTACAAGTAGTATGGCATTAACCCTTAAAAGGATCAGGAATTCATGGTTTTAAAGTGAAAATTTTAATTCAGACGGGACCAAATTTTATATCACCGGAATCGGTGAAGAGCGTTGCATGTGTCGATCAGAAAAAAAAAAAAAAAAATTGAACAAAAGAAACTCCACATAGGATCTACACAAAACTGCTAAAAAAACATGAAGCCCAATTTGGGCTTCTTGGTCCTTCAGGGTTCAAAATTTGATAACTCAAAAAATCATTAATACGTTTTTGGTAATATGTGTCTTATAATTTTTTTTCCTGCCATGCAGCGGAGATACCAAGCCCACCATGGTCATTGCGCCACTCACCATCCAATGAAAGCGCTCCATTGACTGAGTTTCAGGAAGAGCTTATTCAACTGGCATCTCAATTAAACGGTGATCACCAACGTCCCGAATATCCTCACCTTGGGAAGTCCATGAATGTGGGACAGGCCCATGCATATGCTACAAACGCCCTGGCCAAATTTCTGGAGGCTGGAAAGGCGGCGTTGAGAGCTGGAGTAGATCCTGAGACAGTGCTTGAAGTAACACCTTCTGTGATTGAGAGGAAGGCAGAAGACCCAAATCTTCACAACAGCTTATAATGCTCATTAAAGTCGAGTTGCAGGTATATATTCAGTATAACTCCGTAGTATAACATTCACATGATGGGAAGGGTGTAGCTAGGGTAGCAGTCACAAAATGTCAGAAAAGTGGATTTGGGAGGATGCCATGTATTTTCGGTCCAGTGACTGTTATGCAATATCCTGCCCGTGCATTTCCCTTGTGACACATATTGGCATATACATATATGTTTAGAGTTTTAGATGCAGTTTTGGACTAGTAGCAATTACGATTCGTTAAGAGGCTGGGGGCTGGTCTTTCATAACGTTCTATGTCTAATTTCCCGTGTCTCGTCAAATTTTTACCCTCCTGAAGTGGTGGATTATTGCCAGCTGAGTACGGTATCTGTCCACTGTACGATATAATAATAAAAAGAAGAGCTAAGAGCTCTCTGAATGTTCATACTGTAATCAGCTGTCATTTTGAGGTGCACGTCTGCTGTTGTACGTCAAAATGATAGTGACCACATTAGGTGCATGATAGGGAAAGTGCACAACCATATAACTTACATAGTGAGCTTGCCTCAAGTACACAATGTGTAAAGGCAGTGGTCAACCCTTGGAAGCCGCAGTATATTACTGGCAGCTTTACAGAAAGGGTGTTGCGCAGGGAAAGAATCTAGATGTACCAAAGGCACCAAGATTTGGATGCTTTTGATAGTGATTTGGATGCTTTTGATAATGACTGGGATACTGTTGGATGTTCATTTAGCGTGGGTTGAAAATTTTAAGTGCTTTTGGATTGAAAATAGTTTCAACTTGTTAGAGAAAAAAATCAATTGTGGTTCCCTCCCTTGGTTGATAATTTACACTAAAGTAGACGACCTGTTTCCGATCAGGCCCCCAATCACGCAATATAGGGCGACCTATTTCCGTGAAGCAGCCTGCATTATTTTCAAATTCATTTGTAAACGGTGATGGAAACATGTTTCTTCTTAATATGGAATGGTTGGTGCCAAGAATAGAAATTTGTTACCGAGTTAGTATGATATCATGTGTTCTCGAAATTTAGTTTTACAATTCTTGGAAATAGGTCAGCCTATATTGCGAGAACGTGTTGGAGAGAATCTTCACTTTGAAAATTCGTAGTAAATTCAATATTGCCCGAAAATTTGTTAAAAAATATGTGATCTTCTTCAAATCTATTTCCCTACACTGCAAAATTATTTGCCTATTCGTTACTCCACCGAAAGTATGCTGAATTGCTTAAGGTGATCGGAAACAGGTCGTCTACCTTATTGTGTTTGATGGCCGTTGAACCCAACTCAATTTCAACCCAACTTCTTGTTCAGTCCTGGGTTGGGTTGAGTTTGGTTGAAAATGCTCAACCCAGTTGAAAATAGTTTCAACTCAAGGTCATGCATGGAGTAATTTTAACCATTGAGAAAATTTTCAATTGTGGTTTCCTCTCTCGGTTGAAATTTACACACTGTTTGATGGTCGTTGAACCCAACTCAATTTCAACCTGACCCAACTCTTTGTTCAGCCCTTGGTTGGGTTGGGTTTGGTTGAATACACTCAACCTGGTTGCAAAGCTCAACTCAAACTGAACTAAATCCAATCCCCTAAGCGGCTTTTATTTTATTTTTTATACTCCAACATCTCTTCCTATGTGCAATTTTAGGTGATACACTTAACAATTTCTTCTTTCAAAAAATGATATAAAATCTTGGTTGCTGATTTCAATTTAACCCCTAATTGTCACAACATGCGTGATGAATGAATTCAACCATGTTGACCAAGTACCAAAACTTATTATTTTCATCTATTTGATATATATTTTTTAAATTATGGAGTTAGTTGTTTGACCTTTTTACACGCGAGTGCCCACTATGTGGACGATGCATAGATTGAAACTACTAGATTCTCATCCAAATTGGACAGTTTTCATTCACCAATTTTTTTTGAGCAAGTTCACTATCCTTTGTATGGTTTGGATCTTCAAAATAGGTTATTATGATTTTTAGAAAAATAATAGAATTGGTTTATGTCAAGTTTCATTCTTAGTTCAAAAAGTGGGACCTTAAATATGATTTTCCAGAACAAGTAGTATCAAATAATGGAAACCATACCATTTTTAGGTGCATGTTATTCCAATTTCATTACCATATTTTTAAAAATTTGTGTGTTGATTTGGGATTTTAAATTTAATTTCAAAAGAAAACCTTGAAAAAATTAATCTTAAAATATTAAATAAAAATGGAATAAATCCAACTGTACAGATGTGATCCTCACATTGACATTTACAACTCTGCTTTGACCATCAACCCCATTTTTGGTTTTCATCAAACATTTCATGACGCTTCTTTGAAAACAGTGTTGAATTAGGACATTAAAGGGTTAATACTTGTATGGTGTAGATTTTTTCTTTAAATTCTATAATTCAAAGAGTACATTTATATTTCACTTCATATGCTAAGCTTTTCAATTCAAAAATAGCCCTTCCAACGACTGTTAACCCTTAAACGTCAAGAGGACTTAGGCAAGGCAGCCTAGAAGACATCTAATTTTTTTTTGGGTTACTGCAATGGAAGATGCAACTGGTACAGATCTTATTAGTAGACACCTTTTACTTTTAAATCATCACTAAATTTTTCTTCTAAGTTATTATTTATTGTTTCTGCCCTTTCAAGGGAAGAGACTACGGAAACGCTTCGTTTTTGAGGAGTTGTCAGGAGTTACGCACCTTGACAGTAAAAAAAAAGCCATAAAAATAAATTTGGGGTAAATACTAAGGCAGAGACTTCGCGACTAGCCCCTTGTTACATATCCACCTTTTTGAAATGTAGGGATAACATATAATCATAAATGAAATTAAAAGCATTCATAATCTTCAGCACATTGTTGTAATAATATGCATCAATACTACTTGCAGTTGGTGTATAATGACATGAATCCTGATATGTACACATAATCCATCAGCATCTGGTTGTAAGACCAGTGTCTATTATAAGAGCCTTACTAAACAAAATAAATCTTAATTAATCACAAAGCATATATAAGGTTCTTTAGCCCTTCTACTATTGACCTCAAAATATTGGCCACTATTCTTGAATCACTATAGCAGATTTGGAATTATGGGCAAGTCCACATCATTTTTAGCTGAAGATTGGGTGGTGAGACATTGTATTTAATGTTAAAGATTCCACAGTGCTACTGTCAAAAAGGATGGACTCCACTAACTGCTAAAGAACCTTATGAACTCATAAAAGTTTTATTAGCCATGAAACTCATTCACGTTGAGAGAACTCCAAAGCATTACCATCAGGATCCCTGGCAAAGATGGCTGAACCTCCCGACTGGCTGAACGTATAAGGAACGCCTGTTTACCATAGCCCCAAAGTTTGTTAATAATAATCTCCAGTTGACAAACACACAACAGTCCATGAGGTATCGTAAAGCACTTCACAAAAAATTTCAATACGGTTCAATTGGCTTAATAATGCAGAATTAGGGGTTGGGATTTCTCGGGGGAAATTTTTTGTAATCCAAGATTGGGGGAATTTTTTTCATAATCAAATTTGTTACAAAGGACAATTCATTTCTTCCTCGGGCTCTCTGGGTTAAAACACCTTTGGCAAGCCTTCGCAGTTTATACCTAGAAACCCCTCAAAGAAATGGATAGCCCTATACATAAACCCTAAGCAAACATGTGCATCACATACATAACATTCTTAAGAAAATGGGAAGCATCCCTTTAACTTGAAGAGAACCCAAGCATCTAGGAAAGAACGATCTTTCAAAAGATGAAGTGGCCTGACTTCCTTGTCTATTAGAAAGGATGGTTTCTCTCATGCTACACATTATGTAGCAACTTGAAAAGGGACTAATTCATGGGGTTCTAAGGTAAGTTTCCATAAGTGTAAAGTATGAGTAGTCTAAAAATACACGCTACACTCATTTTTTATCACACTCTAATATCATATGCAATAGTGGATCTCAAAATGGGTTGGTGACTTAGTATATGGAACATTTCAAACTTTAACGACTCGTACAAATGTGGAAAAGAGAGCCTAGAAAGGAGATAAAGCCATATCCTCTCAATCACCAATCAATTTCTTGCACCAAGAGATAGAAACTAGCTTTCGCTGGTTATTGATGATTGAGGTGTCAAGTTCTCAAGGTTTGGAGAGGAATCATTATTCCAATATCCACTTTTTGTAGTAACCCATTTTAAGACCAACAAATATTTGATATTGTGTTCATAATATGATTCAAGAATTTCTAATGTCGTATTTTGAACTAAGTCCTGTTGGTTGTCAAAAGTGTGACATAAAAAGAGGTTTCAGTGTATGCGTGAAGATGAGTAAATGTAAATGACAAAATGAAAGTCATAATCTATCATGCCCTTTGGAATTTACTTATACCTATTGTTCCTTTTCATAATTTCACAATAATAGCCTTTCAAGAATAGTATACTATTTAATACTTTTTAAAGGATGTTATTGAAAGAATACTATTGAAAACATATTATTGACAGGCCAACGACCATGACACCGACGATAACAATTTCACTTTAAAATTTTCTTAGATGAAACCCTCTCCGAGTGTACTTGCCACCGAAATTATGACCAGTTGAAGAGTAAAAGCCTACTCGTCGTTTTATTCACCATGTGAGCAGAACTTCATAACTTATCCATTTGCTATCCAAATAACACAAATTTTAGTGCGTTGGGATCCTCTTGACAAGATCTGCATAAAATTGAGCCCCTCTAATAATACAAAACAGACTCAGCAGGCAAATTCTACCTTAGACTCAGAACAGGCAAATTCTCTCTCGGCTTGAGTATACTTTGAAAACTGGCACCCAATCTATGCTGAATTTTCTAAAGATTTATTTAACCCCTAGAGGACCAAGAAGCCCAAATTGGGCCTCATGATTTTAATAGTATTTTTGAATAGGTCCCTATACACACTTCCTTTATTTGTCTTTTGATCAAGACATGCAATGTTCTTCACCAATAGAAATTCTGGTCCTACCTAAATTATATTTTTCACAATACAATTAATTGAATTTTTCATTTTAAAACTATTGGTCCTTTAATGGTTAATGAACAACAAGGCTATAGGAACTGTAAAATACATGAGGACATAGAATAACATACCAGCTTTGTCAAACACTTCCTTTAATTTTGTAACATCCTTGACAGCAATGCAAGCATGGCGATCTCGTCCACCATGCTGTGGGCGGCCTTCTTTGGGATCTGGGTTAGGCAGCTCCATCAAGTGAATCATTTGAGAAGGTGAGCCAACGTTTAACCAAACGCCTCCGAAAGAGAGCTTCTCATTAGGTCGACTTGGATTGATCTCAAGACCTGCGCAATTTAACAAAGAAAAATTACAAGGTCACACAATTTCTTTTCTTTCTTCAGGAATTTAGGACCTCACTGATTTTTAACGAACATTCAATATTTCATGGGTTCATACATTTTTGCACGGATTTTGCGCTAATTATGCATTGAATCTGCACGGCTTCTACATTCACTCTTTTTGTTATCAACAAAGTGCGGAATCCGTGCAGAATTAGCGCGAAATTCGTGCAAAATCTGTGCGAAATATGTACGAACCCATGAGATATTGAATGTTGCACGGAAATCGTTTAAAATCTGTGGGGTCCTAAATTCCTGATGCAACAGTCACTGCCAAAAAGAGCTTACATTTTGCAACATCACACAATAAACAATCTTTTTGGATCCACTGGCACATGCAAGCTCATAACATCTATTATATGATACGCATTGTGCACGCACGCACATGAGGATGGTTTTGTTGCTGGAACTCTTGTGTTGGACTTTGGTACAAGTCAACCTAGTCTATTATCTATTATATAAGCAGAGTTGCATGTACACTCTTCATGACAATTCTGCCGCCCAAACGATTGTATTGGAATCTGACACATGCCCACCTAGTCTATTCTAGAACGCAGGTTGTGCACGCACACTCCCCACAACGTTTCTACCGTTGGAATAATCCTACCAAAATTTGTTGTAGGCCAATGTAGTAATACATAATGCAAACCATTCACAAACGCATACAAGGATGGTTCTACTGCTGGAATTGTCGTGCCAGACTCCAACAAGGGCAAACCTAGTATATTATAGACCATACATACACACAAGGATGGTTTTTCCCCAAGAATTGTTGTACTAGACTCCAACCAACCTAATAAAACCTAATTCCCAACAACAAATTCCTCGTAAACGTAGGAGTCTATACAATGTAGGAATCTATACGTACAAAACTACAAGAGATCCAAAACCAAGATAAATATGAAAAATATAGTCCTTCTAGCAAAAAGAAATGTTGTAAAAAATTGACTTCCGGTAGATCCGGTACAAAATGAGAAAAGGATAGTTACCTAGTACACCACAATAAAATTTGAGTGATCTCTCAACGCTTTCACATAGCATGCCCACATGATGTACTCCGGTGAACTCGATTCCTGATGCAAAGATTCTATTGGTAAATTGACATTTTAACCCCTAAAGAATCAAGTTTTAAAATGATTGATTGTATTATGAAAATAATTGAAAATAATAGATTATATATCACCAGAATCAGTGCAGAACAGTGCATGTGTTGATCAAAACCAAACAAAAGAAAGCCCCCATATGAGCTACTCAAAACTGCTAACAAAACCATGAGACTCTTAAGGGGTTAATGCAACATGGTATACGCATTCAATCTCCGTGTTTGATAGGTCCCATAATCTTTTACAATGGAAAACCTAAGCGCTCATACAGCACTTAAACCTTAAAGGACATGCAGTTTTTCTCATTTTTGAGGGTCATTTTCACGATATTTTTTAATAAAATAAAAAACAATATATATTTTTACTAAAATAAAAAATAATACATTATAATGTTCACCAAAATGAAGTAAAACATGTAATTTATTACCTTAATTGATAACTTAGCAATTTTTTTCATTGCTACAAAGTAGGTAAAGATTAAGTAAAGATCATACCTTTCACAGCGGCTTCCAGGCTACCGTCAGATGAATCATTCTCAATTTCTGGCTTCATTGCTGATGAAGCCGGCGCCATTGTAGATGACCTGCTCACTTTCTCAGTTTTCCCCTCTTCCCCTGTATTAAAATTTTAGGTTTTAAAAGCCATTCTAAACCTCAAGATTCCTACCTTCAAAAGCTACAAGAGTTTCTTGGACTAAAATGAATCCTAACACTTCTTATCCCCAAAAAGACCAAGTAGCCATAATTGGGACTCATGTTTTTTAAGCAGTTTTGAGTAGGTCTTATGTGGTCTTCCTTTTGTTCAAATTTATTTGTTTTTAGCCAACTCATGCAATGTTCAAATTTATTTGTTTTTAGCCAACTCATGCAATGTTCTTTACTGATTCCTGTGATATAAGACTTGGTCCCATCTGAATTATACTTTTCATAATATGGTCAATTGAATCAATCATTTTAAAACCATGAATCCTCGGTCCTTTTCGGGTTATAACATTAAAACTTGACCTTATAAAAAGGGGAGTTCCAGGAATCATACAGCCTTCAAAATCATTTCTATATACACTTCTCACACTGCTAAAACTAATAAAATTACATGCACCCTTTTCACAAGTTCACTCATACTCCCTCCGTCCCAAAGTCCCAAAGTTTTTGTTCAACTTGTTTGCTTGGTATTTCTTTGAGCCAATTTCATTGATCCTATTGTAAGAAACATGATTAAAAAAAGGTTCCAAATTATGTCACTAGAATGATTGAAGAACATTCCATGTGTTCATTGCAACCTAAATAAAATTAGCCACAAGGAAGTATTTTTTTGACCTACTTAAAAAAGCACTTTCAAACATGACAATAACTTTGGGACAGAGGGAGTACAAGACTCACAATGCCCCTCTACAAATTATAAAGCTCTCAATGACATGTACATGATCGTGACCTTGACATACAAAATCTATGAGTTCTAAGACCTTGACATACAAAATCGTCCTAACATAAGCTTAATCCCTAAAAGGACCAAGGATTCATGATTTTTAAATGACAAATTCAATGGAATCAAATTTCATATCACCAAAATCAACAAAAGGATGTCCAAATAGGAACTACTCAAAACTGCTCAAAATTTCATGAGGCCCGATTTGGGCTTCTTATCCTTCAGGGGGTTAAACAACAAATATTAGGGTTTATGCCTCTTCACATGTTAGGTCTACTAAATGCAAGGATCTACTAAACAGATGAAGCAGCGACAATCAAACAGCAATCCTTTACACAAACAAATGGTTGAGGAACAAAAACATGCATTGACCTAAATTGAACTCTCATTTCGTAAGATCAAAAACATGAAGGACTAATATGAAACCCTAAACACAAACAAATATGAATGATACAGAAATGGAGCTAAAATAGGGTTGCATTCGAAACTAGCGAGGGTACCCAAGAACGAGTACTCATTCTAGAACACACAAATGTTGAGCATTTTACATTCTGCACGGTGTCAATCGATTGAGCCCTGTGCTCATTCATTCTAGGGCGAGCAATATGAACTCTTGGTACTCAAAAAATGGTCTATCTTTAATAGTAGTATGTAGTTTTTGTGTCACTTTCATTGTCCACCCTATTTGAAGTGGACAGGGTTCACATTTGAAGTGTAAAACATAGGACCAAAATTAGGAAAAAAATGCCAAAAACTAGGACAATTATTTGGTTGAGTACATCTGGCAGAGACTCATTTTGAAGCACAAGAAAGCCAATGCAAATATATCAGTAGTTAGCAATTGGGTTTTGGCACGCACCAGGTGATTGTGGAGATGCAGGGAATGTGAGTGAGGAAGCTTGCAAGGGAATCTGGTGCTAGAAGTTTGGAGAGTAGGAAAACTTGTTCGTGAGTGATGACTGATGAGGGAGCTGGGCTGCCTGCCATGTGCCAGTAAAAGTGTACTTGAAGGGAGCATCTATCGACATATTCCTTTCATTGGGAATTTCTTTTATATTGGGACTCTTTGAAATCTAAATCTATAACTGGCATAGATCGCCATATTTGTTTAATTGGGAATTTTTTCCAGACTGGGACTTTCTAAAATTTAGATCTACAATTGGCATAGATGATTTGTGAAATTTTTATGCCTCATTTCATGTTGTAGTGTTCCACCAAAAAATTTGAAGATTTTAGTCTAAAAGAGCTCTTGAAAAAATCAACTACTAAAATTAAGCAACCAAAAATCTCCAAAAATCACTACACTTAGAGTATTACATTTCAACCAATCACAATAAATTTCATTGTTAGATTATCAATATCTTATCCGTAATCATATTACAAAAGAGTAATAAATTTTGAGTTTAAAATTTAATACCCAAATATTGGTGATAGCAATCACAAATCTAACCGTATGGATAGAATCTAAAATGGATAATGTACAACTTTTATTCATTCATCAGCTTGAAAATATTGCTCTTAGTTGCATTTTATAATGCATCTTTGAAAAACTGCCAAATCTGAAAAGGGTGAGAACGTTTAGGGGTCAATGCTCAACGAACTACTTTGTTGTGTCGGAAAATCTAATAATAGAAAATCCGTGAAGAATTGGATTTTGAATTGTGAAGTTTAGATGATGAGCAGTATAATATACATATTCTAAAAAAAAATTAGTTTGGAGTTGTGCAACTATCAAAATACCTATGAACAAAACGCA
Organism: Pohlia nutans; assembly: GCA_022496805.1. Taxonomy (NCBI): domain Eukaryota; kingdom Viridiplantae; phylum Streptophyta; class Bryopsida; order Bryales; family Mniaceae; genus Pohlia; species Pohlia nutans. The sequence goes on along the minus strand of CM040095.1, from coordinate 14,296,941 downwards.
GATATATTGTAAAAACTTGAAAGTACAGTAAATGCTTACAAATATAACACATGTACTATGCGGTATTTCTTGTATTTGGAAGTTTGTTATCTTTTTTATTGGATTGTGTTCTCTTATTCATGTTCCATTATTTAGTGTATGTATTCCGATCTTGATCCATATACTAACTCCTTTGATATTTTAACGTATAAATTTTTGTCCTAAACCGTACATAGATAAATCACTCTTAGTCACTTATAAAATTCACAATAATTATGTGTGAGTCCGTTCTTAACATGAAAGACTACAACGAAGAGGTGTTGACATAGGTCATTACTGAACCTCTTTACTTTCATTTTAGAAATTTTTACCCAAATTCTATTTAACTTTCACGTCACACACCTTCCAATATCTCATTTTTAAATGTGCATTATATGGTTCAAAGACATATTATGATCTTCCAATCCCACCATTGGATGATTCTCTAATTTTGGCAAAATGTTTGCACCCCAGTTGTTAATATAATCGTACAGTTACTTCCTAATTAATCCATTCTATTTCTGGCAATATCAATCATAGTGGAAAAACCTAGTGAAAACCAATGAACCCTGCTACAACACCCAAAACGTTAAAGGGTTAAACGAATAAAGCGACAATTATTTTGGTTTGAATGCCAATTGTTGGGAACTTGGGAACTTGGAGTGCTAGCTAACTCTATGAAATGAAAGTGTAGAGCAGTAGTAGGGTGTCAGAGTGTGATTATTTGCATTAGCCTTTTGATGACGAGCTTTCAAGCAATGTTGTCCCTACTGTACTTTCCTAGTAGCTTAGGCAACTTTTTACCTAATAATTCATTTAAGTGAAAAAAATAATTAGGCAACTCAAAAATTAATATATTACAATCAGGGAGCAATATATAAATATTAAAATCGTTGGTATTTTAATAATTTTAAAAAAAAATTGGGTAAAATAGGTCATTATTTTCCCATAAATTTAGGCACCCTTTTAGTTATTTGTTTTTTGACCAAGTTGCAAAAAAGCTACAATATCCTTTTGAAGGGTGGTGGCAGAATTGCCCAATTTCAATTTGTGAGAGGAGGGCAACTATTTTGTTGAGTCTCGTGATTGTAAGGGTGGATTGTGGATGCCTCCACGTAGGAATTGTGTAGGAGAGTCTCACCTCATAAGCTTGCACTATAGCATCCCTAATATAATTTTTAGGCTTTTGATTTGCAAGCATGTATACCCACCAATTTGTCATCTTGTCACCACCCTTCAAAAAGATTGCATGGTCTTGTAGAATGACATAAATTTTGTTGCCCCTTCTTTTCCGTACAAAAGAATAGAGATGAAATTCTAAATCATTGTGATTTATAATTTTCAGTATGTATATAATCAGTATTACCAAATTTAATTTTCAAGAAAGTGAAAACTCTACTGTATTTAATTTTTTAATTTTTTTTCATCATTTCACACAATAATTAATGAAAAAACATTGGTGATGGATTTTGGGGAAAAAATCCACGAATATATTAAATTCACGAGTATTCACAAGTATCCATGAATACAACATATCAATGTCCACGTCTTTTCTTTTTGAAGGAATCTCAATAAAGCTGTAGTTTTTGCACAGCGTTGAGTAGTCTTTCGTTATCAAATTTTGGGCAATTTAATTTTCTATCATGAACTATACATGTGTCAAATTGGGTGGACCAAAAATCCTAAAAATAATGAAAATTTACCGTATTTGATGTTTTCACCCTTTGACTCTATCACATAAACGAAGGAGTTCATCTCTACTACCGTAACACCATAGCAGGTTCACCACCTGGCGAACGAATATTTTTTTTGAAAAAAATAAGGTTCACCTCTCAAAAACTGAATTTCTCAATTTTCGTTTTTTTTAGCAAAAGATCAATAAAAATGACCTTAAATAGCTTAGAAATAACAAAATATTTCAAAAACTAATTTATTCTATTTTCGTTTTTCTGTCTTCAGAAATTTCTAATTTTTACGTTTTATATTTTTAGAATTATTTTAGGACAAACCTGCTATGGTACTACGGTAAGCATCCTCCATTCACATCTCTATAATGTCTTGTAACTGGCTTCTAAATTTTTGGGACAATTTTTACTATATTGGTTGGGACAATGTTCCTCAAGATCTTCCGCATGTTTTCAATAGAGTTGAGGCTAAGGGAACTGATCTTCTCAATCATACACATTTGCATCCAAGACGATGCTAATTTGCTACAAAGTATAGGTACTCTACCTTCCATGAATATTCCACCCAAAGGATCATTGCTCAAGCAAAGTATCAGTCATTCACTTGGACCTTAGCTTTTCTTCTTATAGTTGGATATATTTGCTTAAAATAAAAATTCATATTTTTTCATAAAACCATGGTTAGCATTTGAAATTTTTGGGGCATACAAAGATGTTATTTATCTAAAAGCTCACAAAAATGGTATTCTAAATCTAAACATAACAACAATGATTTATTTCAAAAGGTTTATTTTTGGGTGAAGTGACTAGTTAGTGACTGGTTGAGCCGGTGTATGTGATTGTTATTAATTGTTACATTGCATAAAAATTATAAAAGATCTCAAATTTTTGGAAATATTCCAAAATATTCTAATATAATATAAGATATACAAAAATATTCCAAATATTTTGAAAATTTTCTATTTTCATATATTTTAATATTTTTGGTATTTATTATATAATGTTAATAATGCAGTAATGAAAAATGTTTTACATATTTGAGTTAACCAAAATCAAAACCTCGGTTCTGACCCCCAAATTCCAGAGAATGGAAGTTTATGCTTGTTGAATCAAAAAGTAACAACCCAAGGAAGATTGTCACTTTTCTTGTACTATAGTGGAAGGGGTTCGTTCACTAGGAATTTTGTAATGGAATAGGTAAGAGAAGTCATGAAATTGACAAATTATTCGAGCCATTATCAATTTTTAAATCATATAAAGAAGTGCAATTTGAAATACACTTATTCACTTGCAATACTCACACAAATCAACTTTCCGATTAGCCCAATATTCTCATAACATATAAATTCACTTACAAAATAGCAACTTGACTCACGTTACTCATTTGCTAGGCCTTGCTTATGTAGCTAAGTCTCAATTTCCTTTATTAGTCTACCCGCTCTAATTGTTATTTCTCTCTTTCAATAATATTAAATTGAAAATTTAATTTCTCTTTCACTTGTCATACAAGTCACTTGCACTACCTGTGCTACTTGCAACTAGACATAAAATAATTTAACTTGCACTCAATAAGTCAGTCCTACTCAGACAATCACACAATAATACAAACAAATTGCAAGTCAATCTACAATTTAATTATAAAGGTTATTATTACAATTTAAAAGAGATCAACAATACAAATAGTTTATGTGCAACTGAGCCATATACAACTCAATATGAACTAAAAACTAAGTTGTTAGACCTTGGACTTATAGTCCTGAAATTGGTAAAGACAACTCTTCACTGAAAGTGTGTAAAGACAACTTGACCCACTCCATATCTATTCAACTTATTGCTTTCATATCTGTATAAGTCCCAATTAGACTTCTATACAACTATTTAACTACTTACACCTTACTAATGGAAAAAAGCAATTAGCTAACTCCTATTTACACACCCATGGCTAAATAGACATAAATTAAAAAAAAAATTGATATTACAATGCTCTCCAGGAGTGTAGTTGAAAATGGAAACTCATATTGAAAACTCCACTTTTCCTTGGACTTTGGAGCTACTGAAATTCTATAATAGGCAAAATTCTATAGCCGGAAAAAATGTGGATGGCTAGGAAAGAAGCTTGCAAGCCATATTAAAACCAACGCAAGCACCTAACACCGAACTCCTCTTAGAACTAGTTTTGTTACAGTTCATTTGACGGCAAAACTAGTTCAATATGTATTCTATCTTAGATTCCTTGGCAACCGTGCTAGTCAACTCGGCTGCCTTTGACTCACCTTCTTTTCACTTTACATAATATGAGTTTGACCTTTTTGGTTAAATTTATTGTACACTTCTTTTTTTTGACAAATTTGACGCCCTGGTGTAAAGATGCCCTCCAAGTCATCAACCTCGTTAACCCTTAAGTGGGATGGTGAACCTAAGTGGTGCATACGCATTCTAGTGTATATATCTTTTTAGAGCCCACATTTTTTGTTTAAAAATCACATGATTTTGCAAACACGTCTCTAGATCCTCTACAAGGTTCCACAAAAAATCTCACATTTTTTCAAGAATTTCTACCCCTCCGATCATGGATTATTACCAAAACCCGACTCCTGTATAATATCGGTATTCTTGTATCCAGGCCCACTTAGGGGTTAACTACCATATCCTAAATTCACCTACTTTGACGTTTTAGTTTTTTTCTAGCATATCGATCAATATAATTTCACATCTTGAATTATTTTTGTGTTCTTGTAACAAACATTTACAATTCTGTAGTTAACATTGAGTCAAAATTATAGAATTGAAATAAACAAGTTACTAAAATAATGAAATTAGTCTTGGACATAATGTGTCTTCATGGTCCTTTAGTGATTAAAGGATATGTGTTGTCAGTAGGGAAAGTCTTGTATGATATGTAGCTTGCATATCCGCTACTAGCAACTTCTATTTTCAATTCAAATATAGGCGAAACACCACTGTTGGAAGAATTGATATATTTCTAATAAAAACTATTGGTTTTCAATAAGCTTGGTACACATGTTGATCACAAGGAGATTGTTCTATGTGCTCTTTGAATAGCTTCACCTTTGCTTGCAACCAGGGACCGTGAAGCAAAATTAATGGCTGACACAACGTTTTGACCTCCATTGCAAACTCTAGAGAATCCAATAGGGACTCAAGGATTGCATGCTCTCAAAACCATTGCTCTTCCACTGTATTGTTCAAGGCGAAGAACTCTTCATCTTGAGCCTGACCATCTTGCGGGATCTTGCGGGATCTTGCGCCAATCTTTAAGTTGTTGTGATCGAGGTATGTCTTTTTGGTTGCTATTTTGCTTGGTTTGTTCGTTGATGCTGCTTGGAAAGGCGTAGATGGTTGGAAAGGGCAATGCAAATTTACAATCTGGACCCACAAATTGGTCGACGAAAAGGAACCATGCGTGTTGCAGTCTACACCACTCCTAAACTGCCTCGCCAAGAGCCCTGACTCTAAATCCCCCCTCGACGTTAATGCAAGAAGACAAAACTTCCTCCCTATTTTGTGCATGTTGGGGTCACCTGAAAAAAAACTTCTCTTTCAAAATTCCTGCGAGGATCCCATTAGTCTACATAGAGGCCATAAGTCCTTCATTGACAAAAAGAAAATTGTCAAAAAAAATCCCTAAGATGCCCAAAATGAAAATTTCAGGAAATGAAGCCCACGAATGAAAAGTGCTTGCATTTACATCAAGAAGGCCGGATGTACTACACTAAATAGTATATTTAGTGTGAGGTGATGAATAATGTGCTTACCCCTACTACTTGTGTAACACTAATTGTCAATTTGTGGGTAATTAGTTGTGGCGGTTATCATCCAATTTGATTCATTGTCAGTTATCATCCAATTTTATTCATTCCATCTAAACGTTCATCTCAAGTTTCATTCCTTACTCACACTAAATATCCATATCTCAAAAGATCACAATGTCAAAACGTTACTATTCTTCATAAATAGTGTGAGAATTCACATTTAGTGTTCTTACAAAAGTAGGTTTTTTGATATTTAGAGTGATGTTCGCAATTACAGTGCCTCACACTAAATATACTATTTAGTGTAGTGAGAGTCGGACTGCCAAGGGCTTGTTGCGGGCCCGCTATAGAGGGCATGGGTGCGGATGCCCTTCAATATTTAAAAACTGCCTTCACCAGCAGGGCCCAAACCCCGAAGGTCCGGTCCATATTGAGGCCCCCATCCAGGGCTCCATGACGAATTCCGTGACGCCGTGACGACCCCACTCGCACCAGTGGCGCCCGCGCCCACGCTCCCGGCGTTGCCGCAACCATCATCATCATCGTTGAATCCTTGGATGGGTAGAATTCAAACCTTCTCGCTCTGAGTGCACTGGCTCTCTCGATCGCGCGGCCCGTGTCGATCAACTATTTATATCCACCTCGCACCTCTGGATTCGCGACACATGACGTTCGCATTACACGCTCTGCTTGCTGCTTCGTCTGCTTTTTCCTCCCCCACTGCTGTAGCTGCATGCGCCGTTGATCCCCTCCCCCACTCCACTCTGTCATCATCTTCTTTGTCCGCCTCACTCCTCACTCATAATTTGTCATTACACTCCCTCTGCCCAGCCCTCGTGAACATTCTCCATCTGAGTTCGTCGCGCGTCTTGTTTTTGTAGCGGTGCTCCGCCGGCAACATGGCTACGAAGGTGTACATTGTGTAAGTTGTCCGACTAAATCCTCCCCAGTGCTAATTGCTGACCTCGGTTAAGATTTAAACAGGGTTATTGCAATCGTTTCTGATAGCTGAATGGGACTACTCAAGATACCACTCCTTGTCTGTGGGGTTAGTGCTAATCGCTGAGGTTAGGAGTTCCGGGTTTCGATGCTTTTAACCATTGGTGAGATTAGGAGTTGAGGGTTTCCGTTTCTTGTTTCGTGTCCGATTAGTCCCGCCCTCTGGCTTAGATTGAAGTGGGGTTAATTAGTGCTAATTGCGGAGTTCAGGGTTTCAATTTGCAATGGTTTCTGATAGCCGGATCATGGGAGTACTAAACCATGCATGTGGGATTAGTGGTAGTTGGTGAGGTTCGGAGTTCAGGGTTTCGATGCTTTTCACCATTAGTTTCTGATACGACTACGCTAATTGCTGAGATTGCTAGTTTCCATTTCTTGTTTCGGAGATGAAAATATTCAACTGATGTGCTGGATGTGACAGATATTACTCCATGTACGGGCACATAGAGGCCCTGGCGAGGGAGATTCAGAAGGGCGCCAACAGTGTGGAGGGTGTGGAAGCGACTCTGTATCAAGTAAGTAGAACTAACACGGCGCTGTGTAACACAGGGCACCTTGACACATTCACCAGGTAGTAAATGGTACAAAAATGGTGGTGAATTCGTGGTGAACACTTGCTAAATTGAGCAGTTAGTTAGAACACCAAAGTGATAGTCTAGTTAGTCTGTACATATTCTACGTATGTAGACAGACGGTACTAGAATTATAAGCGTGGCTTGGTGGGTGAAGGAGATAAAATTGTCTTTTGGACAAGATCTCACTTCTATGGTTGCGTGGCAAGTCGCATAATAAACATTGTTTACCTTTTGTGCACATTATCTTCCTTAATTAACATGGTATCAGAGTTGCTCAATTTAGCAAGTGTTCACCACGAATTCACCACCATTTTTGTATCATTTACTTGGCAGTGAATCGGTCAAGGTTCCTTGTGGTAACGTCATCAGGAAATCAGGACCACTTGTGGCAGTTACAACCTGTTATGTATATTCCTATGCACATAATCGTCGTAGTGTATTCTCCTCATCTCTTTCTATTCTCAGCTCTCAATTGTGTACTTCTCAAAATAAGATTCCACTAATGTGTCTCGTCTCTTTCTATTCTCAACTCTCCGTTGTGTATTTCTCAAAATAAGGCTCTACTAATGTGTGACATGTGTCGTAGGCTATGTATGCTAGATAGAGTACTCCATGGGCTCGCCGGGTGCTTGTTACATGCCATGATGAAGATTGGTACATGAGATGGAGGGGTTTTGTTGCTGAAAATGATAATGCTTGATTAATTGCAGGTGCCGGAGACATTGCCACATGACGTGCTGGCGAAGATGGGCGCACCACCCAAGTCGGAGGTGCCAATTCTGAACCCCAAGGACTTGCCGGATGCCGATGGCTTCCTGTTCGGGTTTCCCACTCGTTACGGCATGATGGCGGCCCAGTTCAAGGCGTTCCTTGACGCCACCGGGGGTCTGTGGCGAATGCAGTCGCTGGCTGGAAAGCCTGCTGGCATCTTCATCAGCACTGGTTCTCAAAATGGTGGCCAGGAAACCACGGCGTGAGTAGTACCCTTGCAACCTCTCCTATTATTTACAGTACTCCCTCCGTCCCAAAGTCATTGTCATGTTTGAAAGTCATGTTTGAAAGTGCCTTTTTAAGTAGGTAAAAAAATACTTCCTTGTGGCTAATTTTATTTAGGTTGCAATGAACACATGCAATGTTCTTCAATCATTCTAGTGACATAATTTGAAACCTTTTTTAATCATGTTTCTTACAATATGATCAATGAAATTGGCTCAAAGAAATACCAAGCAAACAAGTATGACAATAACTTTGGGACAGAGGGAGTAATCGATTTTCGTCTATGTGTTGTGTGCTTCGTGCCCCTCAACGCTTGCAAATCGAATGATTTAGTTTTTCTTTTGCATAGCATGGAAAGGTTTACCAATATCTGCAACCACTTCCTGTGTCTGCAGTTTTGTTGAAAACGTGTGACATCAATCTTATTTGATCATATAAGTCAGATGGTCCAACTATTGTATCACCAGAATCAATGAAGAAGATCGCATCTGTTTGTCAAAACATTAGTAAAGCAGGAGAAAAAAAGTCCCCATGTGATGTACCTGTACATTCTACAGAAGGTTGTTGATGGTGATCAATTTTCGTCCATGTGTTGTGTGCTCCGTGTCATAATCTTCTTGAGTCTAACCTACTTGCAAATCGAATGATCTAGATTTTCAATTTTCTTTTGCATAGCATGGAAAGCTTTACAAATATCTGCAACCACTTCTCCTTTGTCTGAAAACAAGTGTCTGCAGATTTGTTTGAAACGTGTGACATTAATGTCAGATGGTTCAACTTTTATATCACCAGAATCAATGAAGAACATTGCACGTGTTTGTTAAAACATAAGTAAAACTGGAGAAAAGAACGTACACAGGCTACATGAGGCTGAATTTGCACACTTATTTTCGGAAAGAGGTAGGCTGGATTGTGTTCTCCATTCAGCCATGCACTCTACGGTGTCTGTTAAGCTTTTGGTACGGTGAATAAATACAAGAATTTGGTATTGTGAAAAGTGGGGAGTGTGCAGAGCTCGGAGCTTGACCCCTTAAGGACCAAGAAGCCCAAATTGGGACTTATGTTTTTTCATACTCCCTCTGTTTCATAATGAGAGTCCTCCTTTTTCCTAGTTTTTGTCCTATGTTCTATACTTCCAAAATGTGAGCACTGTCCACTTCAAACAGGGCGGAGAACGAGAGTGACAAAAATACTACATACTACAATTATAGATAGCCCATTTTTTGAGCATTGATATGGCTTTTTTTTGGAAAAAGAAACGTCAAGTTGAAACATGCCAAAAAAGGAGGACTCTTATTATGAAACGGATGGAGTAGCAGTTTTGAATAGATCTTATGTAGACCTCAAACTTATTTGTTTTTTGATCAACACATGCAATGTTCTTCATTGATTCCAGTGATATAAAATCTGGTCCTATCTGAGTTATGTTTTTCACAATATCATTGATTTGAATTTTGTCATTTTAAAACCATGAATTCTTAGTCCTTTAGGGGTTAACCTTGTGTGATTTTGGTTGCAATTTGTGCAGTTTGACAGCCATCACGCAGTTGACTCACCACGGGATGATCTTCGTGCCCATCGGCTACACTTTTGGAGCTGGCATGTTTGAGATGAATGAGATAAAGGGTGGATCGCCTTATGGGTCTGGCACTTTTGCCGGGGACGGGACTCGGAAACCCTCCAAGCTAGAGCTGGAGCAAGCTTTCCACCAGGGCAAGATTACCGCAGAGGTTGCGAAGAAACTGAAGGCTTGAGAACCAGGTCTCCCTTTCCTCATTGGCATGCTTGGTAGACTTTTATGATATATCATATGAAGCATGGGATCATCAGCCTTCAATATGCATAAAACCCCATGAACTGGCGTGTCAGAAGGATTTTGAAGAGGGTAGTTCTATCTGTGTTATGTGTGGTTCCTTCAGGGTTTCTACGAGTCTCACTTGTACATGATGTTTTTTTTTGTTTGTAATCCAATGTACCGACCTGAATACTTTGTGGAAGTAAATGAATGTAGTAGCTTACTTGACCTGATTAGTCATAACATGTCCTCTGCTTTTCCTTCATGCACTCTGCTCATCAACATCTTGGGACTCCACCTGTGCAATTAGCTACTGATGGAGTCCTGTGGGGTGTGGAATATGCTACACCATCTACCACCTGTCCAATTAGCTATTGATGAAGCCGTGTTGGGTGTGGAATATGCTGCACCATCTACCACATGTCCAATTAGCTATTGATGAAGCCGTGTTGGGTGTGAAATATGTTGCACCATCTATTGTGGGGCTCCACTTGTCCAATTAGCTACTAACGAAGTCCTGTTGGGTGTGGAATATGCTGCACCATCTACTGTGGGGCCAGACAAAGCCACTGCATGCTACTAAGGTAGACGACCTGTTTCCGATCAGGCCCCCAATCACACAGTATAGGGCGACCTATTTCCGTGAACTAGCCTGCATTATTTTCGAATTCATTTGTAAACGGTGATGGAAACATGTTTCTTCTTAATATGGAATGGTTGACACCAAGAATGGAAACTTGTTACCGAGTTAGTATCATATCATGTGTTCTCCAAATCTAGTTTTGTAGTTCTTGGAAATAGGTCAGCCTATGTTGCGAGAATGGGTTGGAGAGAATCTTCACTTTGAAAATTTGTAGTAAATTCAATATTGCCCCAAAATTTGTTCAAAAATATGTGACCTTCAAATCTATTTCCCTACACTGCAAAATTATTTGCCTATTTGTTACTCCACCAGAAGTGTGCTGAATTGCTTAAGGTGATCGGAAACAGGTCGTCTACCTTAAATGTTATGCTTGTTTGAATCATGTGAGTCTGGAAATTCATAATCTGAGGAAACTAGGGGAGCTTTTGAGCATTGCTGAATAATGTTAGGCTGATGGCAGTGACAACTATTTGGCAGGCCTTCTCGTTAACCCTTAAACGCCGACAGAGCCATTTTGTGGCTTTTGGATGACTGAAAAGGCTTGTTTCTCAACAGAAAAAGAGGATTTTCATCCATTTCTGTCTGTGCTACTCTTCTACATAGCACATGCATGGGAGATATTCACCATGGGACTTAATTTGGGGCCTTCATTGGAAAATAAGTAGTAAAAACGGATCTCCATGTCATGTATTTTGAATCATTTGACCTTTTCTACAAAAATTCAATTTAAACCATGAAGATGGCGTTTGTTGTATATGAGCTTAACTAAGATAATGAAGTTTATCAAGTCCACTTTTGACTCCATCTTGAATTATTGGAAAATTACTAATATTAAGTATTTTATAGCAATTGCAAGTTCAACACTTATTATCATAGAGGTACCTTTTACTAATTTTAGAGACACGGATGATTTTCATCCACCATTATGTACTCCAATGTAAGTCAGACCTATGGAAAAAAAATTGGAATTTTTGAGTATATTTCTAATTTATATGAATTTTCTTAAGGAATTCCTTAAAAAAATCATAGTAATTTCAGTTTTTTTGGAAAAAAACGAAAAAAATTACTGCACCTAGAAAATGTAAGGTTTCATTTAGGAAAAATATTTCAAAAATAATATCAGTCAATTTGAGTGAAAAATAGAGAAAACAGAACAGTCCCTATGACCATTCTGAATCCATGGCCATAGGCCCGGCGTTTAAGGGTTAAGGAATGTGTGTTCATTGAAGGCAGTGATGAATGGAGTCAGAGTGTTAGTTTTAGTTCAGCATGATGTTGCAGAAAAAAACAGGCAGGAAGTTATATGCAAGAGACAGATGCACTTGTTCTGTGGACAGATGTGGTGAACTATATTGGAGCTTCTCCAGTGGTGCCCCCTGGCCCTGAACTTTAGATGATCTTTGAATAATTTCATCCAGTATTCAGGAAAAGTCCTGGAGATTCTTCACTTTACGCTGAAAACCCTCTTAACATAATTATGCTTTCAAAGTCTAGGTTTGACAAAACCGGTGTGGATGCTCTTAGCACAGCTGGAAGGGAGTCACATGCTCATTGCACATTTTACATTATGACATGATCCGATTGTTGGCCCAAACCAATTGACAAGTAATTGGGTCAATAATTGTATGGATGGTGAAGACTCGTGAGTTCCAACAAGGAGGGTGGATTTGAGGTGTTTGGGTTTAAGTTGTGAATTTGGGATCAAGAAAAACCATGATCCAATTTTCTTGAGTTGGTTTAAAGTTTTGGTGTCAAATTTGTGTCATGGAAACTATCATGTCTCACCCTCTATGAAAAAACTAAACAAGTTTTAAATAGTAATTTGGGATCCTATGTTATAGAATGGAGTAAACTAATAAAACTTGATTTTTGAGCGATCTAGGAAAGCCACCCCAAATTCTATTTTTAGCTTCTTTAGTTTTTCCATGGAGGGTGAGATGTAGAATGAAAAGTTTGGGTCAGAGCATGATGTAGAACTCTTTGGGCCAACCTGCAAAATTTGAATGATCCTATTAGTTGAAAATGTATTCTAGTTGCAAATGTATTTATATCATATCCATTACTCCATTAAATACATACATCTATAAAATTATCTAATTGTTAACCCTTGATTACCCAAGTGTCCATTTCAACTATGTATAGATTTCATCCACGTTTTCTCTTTTGTCATGTACTTTTTACAGTGAATTTTTTACTGTAGGTTTTATGGGAAGTGAGCTTCATGCATGTAAGAACCGATTAGAAAGGGAATGATTTTTATGCCTCATTTCATGTTGCAATGATTACATTTCAGTCCAGCACAACAAATTTCATCCATAGATTGTCAATATCTCATATATCTGTAATTGAATTACAAAAGAATATTGAATTTCAAGTTTCAAATTTTAAACAAAATATTGGTGATTGCAATTTTAGATTTAACTATATGGATAGAATCTAAAATTCATAATGTACAACTTTTATTCATACATCAAGTTCAAAATACCCTTTTTCATTGCATTTTATAATGCATTTTTGCAAAACTGTCCAATTTATAGAGGGATGTAGGCATTTACGGGTTAACCCCTAAGTGACGGATCAACCATTTTATGGTCTTTGCCCTTTTTTAATGGGCTGCCCGAAATAGAAAAAACATTTTTATAGAAAACAAAAAATATTTTTAAATAGGAAATCAAGTCTACTTTCCAACCCACTTTGAATCATGCCAATCCAAGTTAAACTCCACCCGGGAGAAATTTTCAAAGAAAAACACTTCTACATTGTCTAGTGTTAGAAAACTTACTATTTGGGGAAAGTAATGATGTTCTCTCCGTTGAAAAATTTGCAATTTTTGATTTTCGAATAGAATGTCTAGTTTTAACAAATCATACAAAATTTCAAATTCTAAAAATAAAATTTGTGATTCTGATAAATATTTGAAGTTAAATGCTTCTAAATTCATTATGAGATGATAAAAAGCTATTTTTTGATATTTGACCATACGGAAAATTACTAAACATCAAGTTCCTCATTTTCTCTTTTGGACCAAACTTCATCAAAGTTGAAGAAGTAATTTTTTATAACACATTTATGTTTTGCCCTTACCTCCTCCGTCATTTAGGGGTTAAAAGTCTTGTGAATTGCCTTATCATTTGTTTCAAATTTACAAATGTTTTTGTTGAACATATTTCATCACTTTTGAAATTTTTTTTTTTGGTTAATTTATATTAAATTAACTTTGTTTGAAAGGTTCAACTTTTACCATGTATAAACTTCTGTTTAATTAGATACTCTATTTTTTGTAAGCCAATTTTTTTGGATATATATATATATATATATATATATATATATATATATATATATATATATATATATATATATATATATATATATATATATTTATAAATAATCATACGATATCAAATTAAAAATATTTAGTCATTGTATTTAAATTTTATATTGGACAAAGAGCCTGAAGAAAAACAAATCAATTTTATTTATTCCAATATAATGCCAATAATTCATTTACTTATATTTTATAAATTTTGATACACTATACAACAATTTATTATCATGGAAATTAAAATAAATAAAGAACCTTCTGTTATGACGATTTCTTGATTTTAATTCTATGGTAACTATTGTTAAATATATTATACTCTACTCTTTAATTTAATACCTTATGAAAAAAAAAAAAATTTAAGGAGTAGCTTTAAAAAAAAAAGATTGTGCGTCTTTAAGAAGAAAGTGTTTTGTAAAATATATAAATTCATTTCTTGCATCATCTTGATAGTTTTTTGTTCATATATACCACAATGAAGAATATGAACTACATGTCATCAAAAAGTAGAGATATTATCCAAGACGATCTCAAAGTTGGACATATTGGTGAAAAGAAGTATATGAACTACATGTCATTTAAAAATAGAGATATTGGTCAAGAAGATCATAAAGTTGGACATATTGGTGATAAGATAAGCAAAGAAGATGACTTAGAGATTCCTTTGAAGTTATTGCACGAAGGAGAAGGCCACAGAGTTAGTATTGAGCTCAAAAATGGTGATAAATGTCAAGGCACGCTCATTGAATCAGAAAATAACTGGACTAGTCAACTTGAATCTATTACATACACTTCCACCTCTAGGAAGGTAATACTTGTTGTCATTTTAGCACAATTGATTTTTTGCAATATTAAATAAAATTACCATGTTTTGCCAAAATTGCTCATTTTTTGTCATATTTGATGGGCAAAGGCTTTTAGGGACTACAAATGTACATTTCTGTTGATAACAAAACTTGAAGATTTTTTTTAAAAATCAATTTGTTATAAAAAGAACTTTTCTAAATAAAAATTTATTTTTCAATTGATTGCCACTAAAGTTGGGATATAAATATGTGAGTTTGTTTTGAATCATTTAATGCAAATGCTTGTAAGCGGTATGAATTGTTTTATTATTCTTTTTATTTCTTGTTCAGATTTTAGTTGATGTTGAATAATGATTACATTTTTAACAATACTTAGATTTTGGATTGTAGAATGTTTCAAAGTTGAATCATAAAATTGAATCTATGTGTAAAGTATCAATTAATATAATGATATTGATCAATGTCACAGTTTAACCAATTTCATGGAAGATAAATGATAATACGGTATTTCAAATTTTTAGTGATAAAAAGAAAAAAATTATGTTTCCAAATACTAAATGTTGATGTAAAAATTATGCATTGAATTTTCATAAAGAATTTTTTTGCTTTGCTATTCTCATTGATAATAAAACTAATCTGGCTATAAGTTTGATGTTTGATTTGATTTTGTATTTATACTTTAAAAATAATCATTTTAGTAATTTGAATTTGTGGGTAAAAATTATATTGAAACATTGATTGTAGACTATATATTAAAACATTGATAGTGCAATTTTCAAGATTCAAATTTATAATTGTAATCAAGTAATTATTTTAATCACTAAACACTTTAGTTTATTTTTTGATATTTTATTTTTTATGTAAAATTGAAAATTATGAGAAGGATTTCATATTTTTCAAAACCTATTATTAATTTACATTCAAGTTTTCAAAAATTGATAAATTTTAATTGATTTTTTTAATATACAAAATATATATATATATATATATATATATATATATATATATATATATGTTTTCAATCTTTATCTTAAGTTTATATAGTTCAATATGTTAGGAGTGTATGCGAATCCTAGAACATCTTAAATAAATTTAGTAAATAAAAATTGAACATATGCGGTCATGTCTTACGATGATGCCATTACTTTTTTATAAAATTTGAAAATAAGTTATAAATAAATTTGACATGTTCAAATACATTGTATATAAAATATTTAGCTAATACAACTTCAACATTTTTAATATCTTATCGAAAAAAATAATCAAAATTTCTAATATTTTATAAATGGATTTTTAAGCAAATAAAGACAAATAAAATTAGAAAGAATTATTCAATCAACACCTGTAGTCTTTATACAATGATGTTAAGAAATTTGTATGGCAAATTAGTGATATGGCTCATTTCGATACAATATATGTTAAACCAAGTCATTGAAGAATTTTGTTTATATATAGAAAATATCCATTGGTTTGCCCATTGACATCTATTTATTTTTTGTCTATAAAAATTTAAAAAAGAAAAAAAGAAAAAAAAAGAGATTTTTTTGGTTTATTTAATCTTGAAAATAAAAAATAAGATGTATTTGTCTCTTTACTTTATTATTTTGAGAGATATTAAATTTTTTCTTGTATAGATAGTCCAACACTCACCAATAAAAACTATGTTTGATATGAAATAAAGTTGAGGCAAAAAAAAGGACAAAGACCAAGACCTTTCAAGTTAGATTTGATTTTTATTCGAGGCAAGAGAATAAGGTTTTTTCAACATTCATGTCCAAACTTATATACATATAAATAAAGATACAACATATATTATATTTTTATGTTTAATTGAGAACTAAGTACACGATGCCATGTCAGACAAAAAATCAATATTATTGATATAATATCATTTGTTGTAAATTGAACTAAATCTATACTCCGTAATATTATTGGTAATACATGTTTTTAATTTTTAATTTTTATCATTGACAGTAAAAAGGTGTTGAAATATTATTGAATAACGTGACAAACATTGTAGGTATATTGTTTTTCCAGACATGCTAAAGCATGCACCTTTGTTCAAACTTCCTAATGCTAAAACCAAGGTGCAAAACTACTCATGCAACCTCTTATTTTTTGTTGAAGATGTTACATAGTCATTCATAAATATCATAAGTATCAATATAACATGTTATTTGCAAATGTAAAGTTCATTAAAAAAAAATTTCCAGGAAGAAGCTGATGATGATTTGATGTTAAGCTTGAAACTTCTTCACCTTACAAAATATACCCAGAAAATAGCAACAGAGCAAGGACGATACTATTTGTGAATTGATTGATAGATTTATTTTACCTCTTATGTCTATTGTCTAAATTGTGCTGTGAAATCAAAATTTATTGCCAGAATTTGTACATGTAGATTAGATTGTGTACTTTTATGAGTCAATAAGATTGAGAATTGATTATTTGTGTTTAACCTCTTGGAAAATATATTATTTGCTAGGAAGTAAATAGCATTGTGTATCACTGTTCGGGATACTTTTTGAGCCAACGAGTCAATGTCCTTTATATTCCAAAAGCAACCGTTTTTTTAAGAATATATCCCGTATATTTTGTTTAAGAATATAAAATATAACTAAATTTTAGTCATTTAGTCTGATGTTTTGCCTCTATTCTTGAGATTCAACCAACCATTTTCGGACAGTGTTGTATATGTGTAAAGAATCAAATAATGATAATTTAACTACAAGTAATGTAGTAGAATAGGTGATTAATCTTGCATACAGATTTTAGTAGTGTCTTTTAAACTTTAGTATTTAATATTTTCAAAAACATATTCATCAAAATTTATTTAATTGTATTCAATGAGCACTTAACCATATTTTAATTAAATTTGAATCAATCATAATTTGTTTCAATAAGTTTGTGTGAATTAAATCTTTCTTTTCAAGCACCTAGTGATCAAAAGGCTTCTTTTTTTTAGGTGTCTGTGAAATTTTACCTCTTTGACTTTAATTTGAATTTAACAACTTATTTTTACTAATACATGAGTTGATTCAAATGATTTAAATATCTATTTAAAAATAAATAAATGTCGTTGGTATTTTAGTGTCTTGTTTTCAAATTTTGAGTGGAAAAAAATAAAAATAAAATTTAAAAGATAAAAAATAGACACATATTTTAAAACATCACTCCCTAATATTATATTCAATGGCGTTGGTATTGTTGAGTTATAAGCTAACTTTACTTTTTGCATGAATTTGAGGTTGAACATCTTCCACTACTTCCAAACTTTTAATTATTAATTCAATTTAGACACAGATTAAAAAGGCCATACAACTAAGGTAATCATTGTTATCTCAAAGATGGAGTAGACCAAAAGAACTCAAGAAAGGGCTAAGTGTGCCAATTCTTGTGATCCTCTTACAAAATGCTCTCTTCTCATTACTATGAATTGCAAGCATTATCAAAATTTAAAATACAAATTTTAGAATGTTGTGAAATTTTAAATGCGCAATCCCTATTTCATCTCCCATTGGGCACAAAAACCTCAATTTTCTAAGTGTCCTTGCTCAATCATGTTTTTTTCAAAATGTGTCAACATGTTTTTTTATCGACACAAAATAACAATAGTTTTGAATTCAAACATTTACTAACTTATGCTATTAAATAATCTAATTTCTTTTAGGTGCTCGCTCTCAATATGAATTTCAAGACCCTACAATTACATTTCATCTGATCTTTAGTTTTTTTTTTGCAAAAGATCAATTATCAAATTCTAAAAGTTGCTACTACCAAAATGGTGGGCAAATGAACAATGAACAAAAATTAAAAATTAAAAATTAAAAATTGAAACTAAACTAAACTAAAGAAAATTTCACTTTATGTATATCAAGACCCTTGTTTACGACTCCACCCTAAGACACATGTCTACGACTCTACTCTAATATCCATGTTTATGATCCCACCCCCAATACCCCTTTTTATGACCCCACTTTAAGATCCTTGTATACAACCTCACTCCAAGACCCCTATTTGTGATCCAACCGCAAGACCCATATCTACGTGAGACTAGTAGAAATTTGATTCTTTGTGACTTAATTAATCCCTTAGGACTAAATTTTTCTACTAGTAAGACCCCACCCCAAGACCCTATCCCAAGACCCCACCCCAAGATCCAACCCCGAGACCCCACTCCAAGATGCCACCCAAGACGCCACTCCAAGACCCCACCCAAAGAATCCTGCCCAAGACCATTGCCCAAGATTTAGTCCACAAAAGCACTAAAGATTTACATTTATTTTATTTTATTTTCTCTCAATTCTTTACAAATAGCACTTTTACATTCAATTTGGAGTTCAGAAAACCTAAAAAAAGTTTTACATTTTCTTTGAGTATGTTTTCCTCAATATAATGCACTTTTGCATTTTGTTTGAATTCCTTTTTCTTTCAACAAAATGGACTTTTACTTTGATCTTTTACTTTAACTATATAAAATAATATATCAAAGACATTTGTTGTATTTCACCTTTATTGTTTTTTTACACATAACATTGTTATTATTTTTTGTTTCTATGTTCCACACAAACCATACTTATTTAATAAAGTTATAGAGTGCTCTTATTTTGAAGATTATTAACTACATTATTTTATTTATTTTTTATTTATTCACAATTCTAAATAATATCTTTAAGAAAGTAAATACGCTCTTGTGGTGGAAATAACTGGGTAATAATTCAAATGGAAGAAAACATAGATGATTCATATTTGAAGGGAAAGAAGTGGTTTAATGATTTTTGGAGCATGCGAACTTTAATCCAATATATAAAATTTATTTTATGGAATCTATTTTCAACAAGCAATGAAAAATCAAGAAAGTCGACGTCAAACAAAACATCAAAAGAAGATTTGAGCTTATCACCAAAAACCGACCAAAATTCTTCATCTTTTACATCATCACCATCATCAAGATTGCCAAAGCATTTTACACCATCTGCACCTATTGACATTCCTAAGAGAAAAATTAAACCTCTATGGGTAGAAAACACAGGATGAATTAAATATCAAGAAATGTATAGATAAACATATTTTCACATATGTATATATGTGTCTATGTATGTACATAAATGTACATAGGTAGAAATCTAATTTTATCCACATCCAGTTCTTATATTTTTGTTTTCTAACAGTTCTTATATTTTTCTCGCACAACATCTTAAAAAAACTCACCCTAAAATAAGTATTTTTTCTTACCTATTACTATAATGCTATTTTAGAAATACTATAAACATAATTTTGGGTATTACAAGTGACCCTATATTATATGTAATGTGCTATCTTGCATTTCTTTCAGGCTATAGTATCAAAAAAATACATTATTTTTTATCAACCTTGAATAAATGACACCTTGTCTTTGTTCTCTCATGCTTATCTAAATTTTTGATAGTGAATTCTTAGAGATTTATATTTAATAGGTGTCTTGTAAAATAAACCACATACTCCACATACTCCCTCTGACCCATTAAAACACCTTGTTTTTTTTTATTGAAGTCCATGGCTAATTAAGTTTAATCCCATAATTATAGAGGGAGAATTTTGACTCCCAAAAAATGTATTCATGATCAAAATCCATGACAATGATTCATGATTAGCATGATTAAATCCATGGATTAAGCTACCAGATTGTCTTCAATGCCTTTAAATAGTTGTCAAAAACATGAGAAGCTTAATTGCTCGTGGTGAATAAATACAACTAGAAATCCATGTTTTATTTTGGAACAAAATTTAAGTGAATATCATGATCTTATAGTAGGATAGAGGGAGTATAATTTAATTCTATGTGTATTTGTAACTTTTGATAGTTCTTTAATCCTAATTTTTGTCACCACAAAAAGGGCGCCAATGTTGGCGGTAAAATGGATTGAGTAATTTATACAAAATTGTGGTTGTTTCCTAAAACTAATCCAAGATTTATCTAATTTCCTTTCAAAATTCTTGGATGATTCTAATGTATGTGGATCTAAAATTGCACAATTGGAACACCTTAACCCCTAAAAGCCCAAGAGGTATCGGACAAAACATAGATGTGTTATAATATATGCCTTCCATATGTTTGATGAAATTTGGTTCAATAAACAAAATGTAGGGCATCATCTCTACAAATTATCCGTAGAGTCAAACTTCCAAAAATAAATAATTTTTTTTATTTATGAATTTAAAAGCATTATCCTTTGAAAATTTGTAGAGAATTTGTATAAATTATAGTTTTCGGTTTTAGAATTTGAAATTTTGCATGGTTGATTAAAGTTGGTTTATCTATTGTAAACTTCAAAAAAGCAAAAAAAATCATAGATTGAACATCATTACTTTCTCCAAATAGCAAATTTTATAACACTAAAACAATGTTGAGGTGATTCACTTAGAAAATTCTCCCAGGTGGAGTTTAGCTCAAATTGACATAATTCCTATTGCATTGGAAAGTAGACTTTATGCGGTATTTTAAAATATTTTTTGGTTTTTCATTATACATATATTTTTATTTGGTCAGCACGTCAAATTTGGTCAGCAATCAGAAAATGGTTGTTTCAGCATTTAGGGGTTAAGTGGTCACTTTGATGGCACAAATGGATCCAAATGTCAATGCTCCTTTGAGACCACAATCCATTACAAAAAAATTTGGTCTCCAAAAGGCTGCTAACTCAGTCAAATTACCATGCAATTTTTTTTTAATAAAAGAATTTAAGAATTTAAAAATTCACAATTAAATATTAAAAAGATCCAGTGTGATGTGGCATCATTTTATCCACGACAAATTTATTTTTTTCAATATTTTTCAATTTCAATTTAATTATTTATTATTCTTTTTGCATGACAATTTGGATGAATTAGCATCCTTTTGAAGGCCTAATTTTTTTGTAATGAGTAAATTGCATGTTGGATTATCAAAACAACACATTGCTAATATTGCAAGAATTGCTTGAAATTACAAAATGAACCTCATTTTTTTGAAACCCTCCCAAGATATACTACAATATAGACTCTTAAAATTTTATTTTATTTCACTTGCTACAAAAGTGTAAAAGATATTGAGTGCCAAAATTTTATTGTCCATCCTATGTCACGAGGAAGCAAATTTTAACCCTCAATATCTTGCTCATTCTATCACCCAACGATCCAAACAAACACTCAATCTTCAACTGCATCATGAGAGAACTTCAACGAACCTAAACTCATCTTCTATTTCCACTACTAGCAAAGGCGACGCTTCTCACTCAAAAAAATGGCAGAGTTCACTGTACACACTTGTGCTACGTGACAAATCACACTCACCAAGTCTTGAGCGCCAAAACAATGTGACGCCGTTGAACTCACCTATTGAGTGAAACACTAGCAGCAGTTAATTATGTCGTTTTTCATTCCCCATTTCATATGAACAGTGAACAATGGCTGAATATTTTTCTTATTTTTCTGTCATCTTGTGACCAAAACCACTCACCGGCCAGCATTGACGCAATGCACTTGTGTGGCGTGGTTTCATTCCTTTTCCAATTATGATAAGTGAAAAACGACACATTTCCTACTACACTAAATAGGTAGATTAGTGTTAGATAATTATAAGATTTGAAAATATTATAGATTTTTACCCTCGACAAAAAAATTTACCAAAGACATTGATTCCAATACTATTGAAAGATCCCCATCTTGACCAATATAGAGGGTAAAAAAATTGGTCAACAGTAAAAACTTACAACTTGTTTATGTAAATTAGTGTATCTAACACTAATCTACCTATTTAGTGTAGTGAAAAGCAACACATTCTCCTTGTAGTGTTCCAAGCATGTTATATGCTATAAACATTTTGAAAATTGGTGTCATGTACACAAAAGTAGATCATTCTCCTTCCATTTCCGAGTTCACCGACTGATCATCACTCACTCACTCACTACCGCAAGTGGATCCTACCGACACGGATCAATGAGCTCTTGATCTGTCACTCGTCGTCCATCAACATGCACAAAATGCAATGAAAAAAAGTCGGTGAATCCTGTCGATGGAACCGTCAGTTTCTACAAACAAGAACTCATTCAACAGTCGTCCGTTACTCACAGAAATTGCAAGGAGAATATATTTCAACAATGGCAATCAACAGAAAAAACATAATTAACATTCAGCTAGTAGGCTTCATGCGCTCTCTGCCTTTAATTTCTTTTCATGCACTTTGTTCATCATCTTGGGACTCCTCCTGTCCAATTTCCTACTGTTGCATTGGCTGTGGAAAATGTTTACATTCTCTTGGCAAATTAAGTTGCTGAATCATGTTATGAATGAAAACTTTGTAAAAAACAAGTGACTAACTTTTTTCTTCTTTTTGTAGAAGAGCAGTGACGTCGGCCATCAAACTCCGGTCCCGTTTCTATCAAACTCGAGTTTCTTGGCGTGTACAAACTCTGATGGAAAAGTTACGCTTCGCCTCCACATGCATGGAGCTCCTTTTACTTCATTCACGAGAGAAAGAGAAGAAAAGCCTGAAGTTCGGGTCCAGGTAGCAGTATTTCTATCGGTATAAAATGGTTTTAGAGCATCAATGGATATCTGGTGGGGCCTGGCATGGTGGTGCAAGTGCCTTAAGGGAGAGGACCTCCTGCAGGAATCAGTTGCGATTGCTTCCTGGTCTGGGGACATGACACATATTCGGTTTGTATGAGGTTGACTTGGCCGCCACGGAGGCAATTCATTTCAATGGCATCGGAGTCCCATTGTGGTTTTCATACTGCCTAGGGTTTCTTCCAAGATTTCTTGATTTTCAAAAAGCAGACGAATTAAGAGAGTGTATCGATCATTTTGGCGCTTGATTTTCAAAAGCAGACGAAGAGAGTCCCTCGATCATTTTTGGCGCTTGAATTTCAAAGCAGAGAGTCTATCGATCATTTTTGGCGCTTGATTTTCAAAGCAGACGAGGAGAGGCTATCGATCATTTTGGCGCTTGAATTCCAAAGCAGACGGAGAGAGTCTATCGATCATTTTTGGCGCTTGATTTTCAAAAGCAGACGAGGAGAGGCTATCGATCATTTTGGCGCTTCATTTTCAAAGTAGACGAAGAGAGTCTCTCGATCATTTTGGCGCTTCATTTTCAAACAGAAGAGAGTCTATCGATCATTTTTGGCGCTTGATTTTTCAAAGCAGATTGAAGAGAGTCTATCAATCATTTTGATTGCTATGGAGAAGCTCGTGTATCCCGTTACCGCCGGGCAGTACAAGCTGTTGGAAGAAATAGGGTATGGCTTGGGCTCCACTGTGTACCGCGCCATCTGCTTGCCGTTCAATGAAGTCGTGGCCATCAAGAGCTTGGATTTGGAGAGCAGCAACGTCAATTTGGTATCGTAATTCTTCCTCTTCACAACTGGTTTTGTTTGTTTCGGGGGCATATCTCTTCTTTGAGGAATTTTGGCAGTTTCTCTGCGACCTCAGATCTACACTAATCCTAATTTTTGGAGCTTTTTGCTCTTGAATGTCACGCTCTGAAACACACCAATATGAGGTCCCATCGTTGACAGTTTTGAGTCGTGCAAAATTGCAGAATTATCAGAATTCAGGGTTTCCTGGTCTGGAATTTTTTATTCTTTTTGTTTTTTTTACGTGGAATGATGGCACACTCGTCCTCGTTTTTGGATCTTTTCTTCTCTTGAATGTCACGCTCTGAAACACAGTCACCAATAAGTTTATGATGTCCCATTGTTGACAACCATGTCAGTTTTGAGTCGAGCAAAATTGTAGAATTGTTAGAATTCAGGGTTTTCCTGGTCTTGAATTCTTTTTATCCTTTTTGGTGATTTTTTATTTTTATGTGGATTAACCCTTGAACGCTCCTGCGTCCAATATCTGGACGATGGACAGATTCAAGTTATTCGATTCTCATCCGCATTGGACAGTTTTCATCCAAATAAAATTCTCTTGGTTCTTGTGCAAGTTCACTATGTATTGTACGGTTTGGATGTTTAAAATTGGTAATTATGATTTTTGGAAAAATCACACAATTGGTTTATGTCAAGTTGTTCAAAAAGTGAGACCTAAAACATGATTTTCCAAAATAAGTAGAATCAAATAATGGAAACCACACCATCTCATAGAGCATGTTATTCCAATTTCATTACAATATTTTAAATTTTTTTTGTGTTAATGTGAGATTTTAAATCGAATTTCAAGAGAAAACCTTGCAAAAATAATTAAAAATACTTAATAAAAAAATGATAAATCCAACCGTACAGATGTGATCTTCACGTTGACATTTACAACTTTTCTTTGTACATCAACTCCATTTTTGGTATTCATCTAACATTTTATAACGTTTCTTTGAAAACAGCGTTTAATTGGGACCTTAAAGGGTTAAGCCTGCATGTCTGTTTTTAGCAGTTTTGAGTAGGTCATATGTGGACTTCCTTTTGTTCAAGTTTATTTATTTTTGACCAACACATACATGCAATTTTTTTCAGTGATTCTGGTGATATAAAATTTGGTACCATCTGAATGATAGTTTTCACAATATGATTGACTGAATTTGTCATTTTAAAATCATGTAGCCTGGGTCCCATGGCGCACTCGTCCTTGTTTTCAGAGCTTTGTGCTCTTGAATGTCGTACTTTTGACGGTTTGAAACAAGTACGACTGCTTTTTCTTCTTTGAATTGTGGTGAGGCATTTCTTCACAAACATGGTTTGAATGATCAATGATGAGGAGTGCAGGTTTTCCTGATTTTTTTGGTTTTTTTTGGTTGGTTTCAAATAGTGCGGATTGATTGATTAACCCCTAAAGGACCAAGTATTCCTAGTTTCAAAATGACAAGTTTAATCGATCGTGTTCTGAAAAATATAATTCAGATGGGTAAAAAATTTATATCGTCAGAATCATTGTATGTGTTGGTAAAAAAAAAATTGAACAAATGAAACTCCACATAAGATTTACTCAAAATGGCCTGATATGGGTACCTTTTTTACACGTCTCACATAGTGTAACTCAATTATTGTGTGCTTGAAATGCCATATTCCTATCTAACTCAATTTATGTGTGCTAGAAATTCCGTCTTTACATGGTTGCAGCCATGGTGTCTATAACACCTCTATTTTTTGTAAATTTTTAATGTTTTTTTCTTACCAAAAAGATATTTCTCGAAAATCACACTATTTTTGGAGAGGGTACCCATATCAGGCCATCACCCAGTGCGGATTGATTGATTAATTGAATTGAAGGTGTACACATGTATGTGCGCAGGATGATATACGTCGCGAGGCAGTGACCATGAGCTTGACTAACCATGTGAACCTGGTGAAGGCGCACTGCTCGTTTGTGGTGGAACAAAGCGTGTGGGTGGTCATGCCCTTTATGGCGGGTGGCTCGTGTCTGCACATCATGAAGTCCGCTTTCCAAGATGGTTTTGAGGAGCCCGTGATTGCGTCCGTTTTAAAGGAGTCGCTCAAGGCTCTGGAGTATCTGCACCGCCAAGGTCACATTCATCGCGATGTCAAGGTATTAATTAACTAATTAATTAATGCCCTTGAAAGTCCGTCAGTCACGTGCAATTCTGGACCATTCATTTATGGCTTTCCACTGTCACAGTTTCAGTTGTAAGGGATGGCTTCCTCATTATTAAACTCACGACAAAATAATATGACTCTCGATATGGCGATATTATTGTTTCAAGCAATACACATGCCCGTGGGTGCACTCTTTTATGTGAGGAATCACGTGAGTGCACAAGAGAGGAATTAATTTCAACACTATCGTATCATGTATACATACCAAAAGCATTTTTAGGGCTGAAGATCGTATATTTACATTAGACATATATACATGAACAAATATAAGGATATTTTAAGGTGTATTTTAAAGGGGGTCATGAACGTACGTGATGCTAAGGTTTAATAAAAAGTGCACCTCCCAGGTACACATGTGACATGTCGTTTTTGTGATTAATGCATGCCTGCCACCTTGAAGTTAGGACTTCCCAAACATGTCATAATAGAGAGGGACAAGTGCAATGACCTCTATGCATGTAGTACCATAATTGGTTTTCTTGCAACATTCACGATTGTAAAGGTTGGTTTATTTAATTTTAATTTTAATTTTTTTTGGTATCATCTTATTTTCAGGCTGGAAATATTTTGTTGGATGGAGAGGGATCTGTAAAGCTTGGGGACTTCGGTATTACGGCAAGCATGTTTGACACGGGTGATCGGCAGCGATCCAGAAATACCTTTGTGGGGACTCCTTGCTGGTGAGCTTCACACAAAAGAAGGTTTTCACTACTGACACCAGTTATTACTGAGTCACAGCAATTCAATATTCTCATAGTAATTGTGGTATTACAACAAAAGTGTGAGTCATACTAATTGAGAGTATTTTACAATAATGTACATTTGAGATGTACGTATTGAGATAAGTGTGAGGATTGGTGTAAATTCTCACACTAATTCTGTGACTCACAATAATGGCAATAATCGGTGCTGGAATGGAATGGGTGTGCGTGAAACTATCTAGTCTTCTTGTTGATGCGGACATGACACTTATTTTTCTTGAAGTCCAATTATTTGCAGATGTTTGTAAAGCAATGATATGAATAAGAGGGGTATCACTTGGATGGTTAACCCTTAAAAGACCAAAAGGCTTTCTTTTATCTAATTTTTCAACCAACACATGCAATGTTCTTAAGTGATGTTAAGTGATTTTGGCAATATGAAATTTGGCCAAATTTGAATTGTATTTTTCACACTATGAATCAATTGAATTGGTTGTTATATAACCATGGTCCTTTAGGGGTTAATATGCTCTCAGATCAACGCGTTAATTTTACTCATATCATACAAGGGATCATCAAGGTGTCAATCAATCAATTTTCATATTGTCGGTTTTTTATGTCTATGCATCATTCTGCTTGTAGGATGGCACCTGAAGTCATCGAGAAGCTTCATGGCTACGACTTCAAGTAAGCACTCATATATTCTAATGGGCTTTTTGACTTCCGATCTTAATTATTAGTAGTGAGTATAAGTAGATTTTTTTTTATCACATAAGTATTAGTTACTCTGGGCTAAGGTAAGAAACACCCAATTCTGTCCTTGCACCCATTTCTGCATTGTAGACTTGCTCTAAAATTGTCTCACAAAGTGTTTTTGGAACCATTCTCTTTTTGAATGTTATAGGGATTGGTTTTCAAACAACTCTATGAGACAATTTAAATGGTTTAGCTAACTTCCACTGTGAAAATTCATAGCAATTACATGGCTTGTTCAAAAATTCTAATTTTTTTTCTTGTAAAATCATAATCTTCAATTATTATTACTGCAAAAATATTTTTCCTTGAAAAAAGTGCCCCCAATTGTTTTGAATGGCTTAAAAGTACGGTTTTAGGTGTTTCTGCCTTATACCTTGATATGTGTTGATGGAATTGTAGAAGCCTAAATTTGGTTGGTGACCAGGATCAATAAGCGGAGTAAGCCTTTGTATGCAGAGCTGACATCTGGTCATTTGGAATAACTGCTTTGGAGCTCGCTCATGGTCATGCACCCTTTTCCAAGTATCCTCCCATGAAGGTACTAAGAGCATCTGCACCCTATCACTAAATCCTTAGTTGACTATGAAAAGTGAATAAAAAGTGCTTGTATTTAAATGCTGCACATTCAAGGCAAGTGAGAAGTCACAGAATATGAGCACAATATAGTGATACCTCAAAATTTTCCTCTATAGCTAATTTAAAGAAGGGCTCAATATCCTAGATTGATGAACAATGATGATTACCCATGTACAGTGATTGTACTTGGTTCACGGACTATATAGAGGGACACATAGTGGTTTAAGGGTGCGGAGACGGTAGCTTGTGACTCCAAATTTTGGATGTGATTACAGTGGTCAAGGGGTGAATTGAGGGAGAATGATGTAGATGCTCTAATATTGCAAATTCCAAGGCATTAATTAACCTTGGAAAACCATCAAACCCTTTCTGGACTTATTATCACTCAAAATTTATATGCCGTACCCACATAGCAAGTTTGTACAGGCTGTGGCAAATAATTTGATTATTTTGGTGCCACCTAAACTGGTTTGTGGATTGCAGCCATTGCTTATGTGACACATGGCAAAATAATTTTTTGTCAAACTAAAAATTAATTATTTTTGTACGAACCTGCATATCCTCACGACTGTTCATATGGAGTGGATGTCCTTCAATCTTGTCCTTCCTCATATGTGCGTTTTTCTTTTTGTTTTTTTCCGCAGGTTTTGCTCATGACTCTCCAGAATTCTCCCCCTGGACTGGACCTTGAACGCGACAAAAAATTCTCCAAAGTAAGCTGCTCTGAACGCTATCACTATAAGACCCTAAACCGTAAATTTACAATGTGAAAACTGCACATAGCACAAAATTATGATTATGTATTTCAGTTGTGAATTTCATGGGGATGGCAATTGCCAACCTTTTGATCATGCTCATTGGGAAGTTTAAGATATGAATTGAAGGGGATTGGCAATCATCAACCTCCTTATTGTGCGATTTCACAAAAGAATTTAAAACACCTCCAGAAGCCCAAATTGGGTCTTAGGTTTTTTTTAGCAGTTTTGAGTAAATCCTACACAAACATCCTTCCGTTCCAATTTATTTGTTTTTGGACCAACTTGTGCAATTTTCTTGACTAATTCCAATGTCGTAAAGTTTGGTGCCATCTAAAATATATTTTTCACAATATGATCAATTGAATTTGCCATCTAAAACCATGAATCCTATAGTGGTTAAAATGCACTTTTAACATAAGCACTAATTTTCACTACAAGTAGAGGCGTCGTTTCTCACTCTGGAGAATCCTCTTCGTTGTCGCTTTTCACTGTATATGTTTGTCCTACCTGACGAATCGCACTCACTAAGTCCAACAAAAAAATTTGTGAGTGCGAAGTGGCGCCGTTTCACTCACAGGAGTGAAAAGCAACCTTTTCTCCTTGTAGTGTTTGTCTCAATTTCAGACTTAAAAATTCAGCTTAGTTATGTTCTCCTTTGGGAAGATTGCTCATGACTGTGGTTAATTACCTACTTACTTGCGCAGTCATTCAAGGAGATGATTGCAATGTGTTTAGTCAAGGAGCCTACAAGACGCCCTACCGCAGAGCGACTTCTGCGACACTCCTTCTTTAAGCATGCACGCTCGTCTGATTACATTTATCGGCACGTTTTGGATGGCTTGCCGCCTCTAGGGGAACGAGTGAAGAATCTCAAGGTCTGTATCAATGAAGCTTCAAAAATTTAATGCTTCAATTTTTTTTATTGTGACCAAAATACAGTCGATTGGGTAGATAATTGATTGTATTTTGGGCGACAGCTGCACTAGCCAAGACTTAGATGATGGCTCTGTCAATCTTAATAAATTAACACAGCCCAACAAATCAAGTTTTTGGCTTTATTTTAATTGGAGGTCTAAAAAAATTTTCAACGATGACATTGTCCTATCATGTGTTTGCCAGTTATTAGATACTGCTCGGCTTGCAGAGAAGAAGATGCCGTTAGACGAGCAAGAGCAAAAATCTCAGGTATTATTACTGTTATTTACATTTTCTCATTGAATCAATTTTTTGTATATTGTAATCATATTGAAAACAATCTAAGTTATGATGTTTTTTGATTATAGCTACGAATAATTATATGTCATGTTGCATAATTCATGATAGGGGAGAGTAGTTTTGCACCAATGGGCACTGGCTCATTGTCATAACACTATTCATGCCGGCCTTGAAATAGGTCCGGAGTTCTTATCTATCTAATTTCTGACATGCCTTACTGCAACTTTTGCAGTCTGAATACCAAAAAGGTGTAAGCAGTTGGAACTTTAACGTCGAGGACCTGAAAGCACAAGCTGCACTGGTATGCGAGCCAATTACCAAGATTTTGAGAATAATAGAATTTGCAAAGGGCCCAATTTTATATCACCAGAATCAGTGAAGAACATTGTACGTGATGGTCTATAAATAACTAAAATCGGTAAAGAGAAAGTCCCCACATGACCTACCACTACCAAAAAAAGGCGTTGTTTTTGACACTCTTTTCATTACTTTCGTGTTGAAAAACTGAAGTGTCAAATACAATATCAAAAAGGGTGTCAAAAACAACACCCCGTTCTTGGTAGCGTATTCAAAACTATTAATAAAAAAACATAATAGTCCTTTAGGGTTTAAGGTTACTATTGATATTTTGTTGGGATCAATTGTACTTTTATGACATGAAATTATCCATTGGATTGGTTTTCAAGTTCTGAGCTGGTGACAAATAAAGTAACCCACCCTACTTGTGCCACAATTTGGAAGTCATTGTATTTGTGTCACTATGTACCAGAGGTGTACATATCAAAATTTTGAATGCAAGACTCTAATACATAGTGATCACAAAGTGACACAAATAGGGTGATTTACCTTACAATTTTCCCTCTCTATTATGACAAGTTTGAGAAGCCCTAACTTCAAGGTGGCAGGCATGGATTAGTCATAGAAATCGACTTGTTACGTGTGAATTGCTTGAAGCAATAATATCGTCATATTATGGAGGGTAGAATGTAATGGTTTTGGAACACCGAAATACTGACTTTAATTTAATCTGGCCAGATTTCAGAAGACGATGATCACACTGAGTATGTGAAAGAGGAGGATGTCAAAGGACAGGAAGAAATTATTGTTCCTGAAGCTACCTCCCACTTTCCATCGCCATTTCATCATATGATAAACGATGAAAGTTTGTCGCACGACACGGGACAACCGCCTGTCACTTTACACATTGTGAAAGTGGAAACCAATGCAAGTGATGTAAGTTCTGGGGACTGAGGCCGGTTAGTGATAATATGTATTTGGCTTTTGTTTCAGGATGAATTTAATATTTTTTAGGAGCACTTGTTTTTGGTTCTCTCACTGCTCCATAGTTGAAGTGAATGAATGGCCTTTATTACAAGGCTCTTAACGAGTATACGTTTTCTTTTATTTTATGTTTAGGCTGGGGACCGAGTCACAAGAGTTCGTTCAGGACCTCTGCTGGCTCCGGGGCTACACACAAAGCCTACTAATGGCCAGAGGTGAGTGTTGTAATTATGCATGTTCTGTGTTGTCATCACACTACAAGGAGAAGGTGTCACTTTTCACTCGGTAGGTGAGTCAAAATGGCGTCACTTCGCACTCACTGCGCAAGCGTTCAAGACTTGGTGAGTGCAATTTGTCATGTAGGACAAGTGTACAGTGAACTGTGACACTGTTTTGAGTGAGAAGCGATGCCTTTACTAGTAGTGTCATGCATTCTCCCTGCAGTTTATAAGACCGTTCTTTAGCAACTCTATCTTACTACCATTTTGTGTGACCTTCAAACTTGACCATATCTTGTATGAGGACGTGCAAAGGATTAATTATTTAACACCCTGTGTGACCTTGCAGATCTGCCTCTTTGAAGAGAGAACCGAAGCACATGTAAGTGGCATAGTTTCCAATATTTTCTGCACGTTGAAAACTTACCTACTTGAAGAACTTACATAAACCCGTGTTTCAAAACTTTCTACTGAACCTTCCAAACTATAGTTCTTGGACAAAACAAAGAATAAAATAAAAGGGCTCTTCTAGGTCTAGCTTTTGCCATTGTTGAACATAGGTGATGTAAAAGAGTACTACAGAATGTTATGTAGTACTTGAGCAGACTAAAATTTAGTGTCATAAATTGCCATTAAAATAATGAGTCGTACATGAAATGAAATATATTCATACTTGTAGTTTCAGAAGTTGCAATTGATAAATGATTTTCTTGTGCAGAGGTCGGTTTGATGTGTTTGAAGATGACACTGATATGGAGAGCCCCGGTTCATCAAGGTCTGAGGATTCAGTGAGAAAGGACCGGGAGGAGAGGGAGATTCGAAAGCCCAATGACCGGGAACGTACTCGGGAAGATAATTCACATTCTAGAGATCATAGACGTCACGAGGAGAGGTTGGTTTTCTCTCCTTTCTCAATATCAGTTTCTTGTCCTCAAACTGATCAACTGATTTACATTCTAAGAATTGTAGGTACATACTATTCTTGTCACGGATCAATATCAGTTTCTTGTCCTCAAGCTGACCAACTAATTTGCATTCTAAAAATGTAGGTACATACTATTCTTGTCATGGATGCTGCTTGAAAAAAAATCATAAAAACTTATTGATTCTTTTTTCTGCCCTTCCAACTCCAAGAATTCAAAATAATTTTGTAATTTTTTTAATACTTTTAGCTTTCAACTAAAGGTATGGTCTTAGCAAAGTAAATCTAGTGTATCTTGTGGAAAATATGATTCAGATGGGGCTAAATTTTATATCACCAGAATTGATGAAGAACATTGCATGCGTTCATCAAAGATAAAATAAAATGGAACAGAAGAAAGCTATCATATTATCCACTCAAAACTACTTTAAAAAAAGGAACATGAGGCCCAACTGAGCCTTATGTTTTCTTCTTTTATCAGTTTTGAATGGGTCACATGGGAGCTTTCTTTTGTTCTGTTTTTATTTTATCTTTGATGAACGCATGCAATGTTCTTCATCGATTCCGGTGATATAAAATTTAGCCCCGTCTGAATCATATTTTCCACAAGATGATCAATTGGATGTGTCATTTCAAACCATGAAATATCAGTTAACAGGTAGCTCTAATGCTGGGTTATGTAGATGCTGATGTAGGACATGTGTTACAACTGTGCTGACAGAGACAAAGGTAGGACAACTGGCGTGTTGGATCAACGCCCGGCAAACGGGTCGCAAGGAGCTTCAAGGCCCTCATCTGGCACGTCACTCGACCTCTGAATTTCTATGCACAACATTCTAGAGTAGTATGTGGAGCTTTGCACTCTTTAGGGTTTAGGGTTTAGCATAACAAGATTCTGGAGCTCTAAGAATTAGCCCACTTTTGAATCAATTTATTCAGTATATTTCATTCTCAGATTAACCCACATGCAAACTCACTTACCAATGACTGGATGTAAGGAAATAAATAATTTTAATGTGAGCCACATCAAGCTCAAGCATAAGGTTCTATTGCCTCTTTCTGGAACATCTTAGAATTTGTGCCACTATTCCCGAATCACTATAGCAAATACTTGAATCATGGTAAGTCCATATCATCTTTAGCTAAAGATTGAGTGGTGAGACATTGCATGTGGTGTCAGACCATCTGTAGTGCTACTGTTGAAAAGGGAGAACTCCATCAACCGGTTAAGAACCTTAATGAGATGGTACATATTAAAAGGAACTTGGATTTCCTTTTCTGACATTGATTCCAAAGGTGTTAAGAAAGCTCCTCAAGAATGTTAGAGCTTCTTTAGTGGTGCTCTCTGACCCTGAACTTTAGATGATCTCTAAAATGATTTCATCTAGTATTCAGGAAAAGTCCTTGAGATCTTTCACTTTACGCTGAAAAAGGCGAGTGGGTTCAGGGCTCTGAAAAAGCTCTGAACATAATTTCGCTTTCTATTCAGATTCAGGGACTGACCGCTGGAGCTGCTCTTATGTCACTGAAGTTCCACATTTTGATCGCGTTTTGTGCTGCCTACAGGAAATAAGGAAGGAGCAGAGGAGAAGTCAAAGGGTCCTTCTCAGAAGACCCCGGTTGTTCAAAGAGGCCGCTTTTCGGTCACATCCGACGATGTGGGCGTAGAGGTACCCCTCGTTTCCAGAATTTATTTTTATTTTTATTTTTTGAAACAAGAGGATGAAACCTCATTGAATTAAATGGGTCACACACACTGAAACCAGAGGAGACAAGCCTCCCGGCGAAGAAATTTAATTTTTTTCAGACAACATTCAGATAAAACTACAACCAGACCATTGAGGCCTAGTAGAACCGACCGGGTTTCGGTCGGGCCAAGCACCACGTAACCGTATCCCCAAGTCTAGAGCCGAAGAACGAATTCCTCAACCATAAAGCATCAAACCTAGCACTAAATCTGCAAGCCTCCAACGGATAGAGCTCACTGAGCCTCTGAGTGCGTTGTGAAGCAGCGAGCTCCAGAATGAAGTCCCAGAGCACTTGCTCAATACGTGAAGCTGGCCACACATCCTGCTGAAAACATCGCGCATTTCTCGTGATCCAACACATCCAAATGGTAGATCCTCTAAAGAGAGACCAACCAAAAAATTATTTAGAGTAGTCGCACACTGCTCCCTCCATTTTATAATAAGAGTCCACTTTGCAGAAAAAATTAAGATTCAAGATGGAAATAGAGCCCATGTTGGAAAGGATGAAATGCAATGACAACTTTTGGAACCGTATGTCTTGATAGAAAAGGATTGAAAAATGCAAGAAGGCAACACAATGAACGCGGACTCTTAAATTGATGCAAAAAAAATGTGATTTTGGACTCTTATTATGAAACAGAGGGAATATTAAAGTGCCCTTATTTCATGTTAAAATTAAAATTCACCATGCTCTCAAAATTCAAGTTAACATTTACTTTTATTCAACGTGTTATTTTTACAAGTGCATGTAATCTAAAATTGTCATGGGTCAAAAAGAATGTTTAGTTTTATTGTTCTTATTATTACTCATACTCCCATTGTTCCAAAATAAAATGCACTTTTGAGAACGAGAAGCAGTGTTCCCACATGCTTTATATTTTGAAACAGAGTAATTGATTTTGGTAAGCAATGATCACAAGAACATGGAGTTTCATTGATAGTTCCTATTACTACTCCTAATTGCTTTTGGTGTGCAATTATGAAGACGTAGGTGTGCAATTGCTTGTGCATGAGCAATCATAGGCAGTGATTTTCTTTTGTCAGGAGAAAATTTAGCATTTTTGCTACTTTTCCATGGCCTGAAGAGCAATCCACGCTCTTGGAATGCTCTTTTCATATTAATATATAGATAATATCAGGGTAATACACATGTGCTACCTAGGCAATACCTAGGTTTAAATAGGCTCATACTTTATGTCGGAAATCTGGCTATTATTCCTTTGTATCAATTTAGCCAGCCCAAATTTTAAGTTTTGATTTGGCTAAAATTAACAACAAAAAACCACTGGTCATAGGGACACCCACCCTATGTCAATGATTTTCAGCTTATAAACAAGAATCATGAATTCCTTATATAAGCAATTAAACTCTGACTCTGTTCATGTGCTTGGTTGTGAAGGATCAACCACATGGTAGACGGCGAAATCCAAGCTCAGAGGTTAGTAAGTGGGTGATGTTAAACGTAGAACATTTGAACTATGCTTTTATTATTTTCAGAGTATTTGCAGGGTTAATTATTTTTCACAAACGAATCTAATTTAGACAGAAGTTGCACCCAACACCTTTCACCTTCAATTTTAGACATGAGCTTTGCAAGCCAGTCCAAGTTGTTAGAGACACCTAATCAAATCAGTTACCTAATTATATCTCAAGCTTGCCACATGCTTGTCATTGTCTCAAATTGAATGTGGGCCAGCGCCTTCAAGCCTTGGCTCTTTGAGAACTCACCTTAGGACTGAGTTTGGCCACCTTTGTGACCGCAAAATTAGTTTATCCTCCTTTCTATTTTGGATTCTTTGGAAACCATGCCAGTTTGCTTGGCTGCCTTGGATAACGGTCAGACTCACCTTACTTGACATGTATTCTCTCTTCTTTTTGATTAACTCTTTTGTAATGAAAATTTTGGGAATTCAATGGATGTTTACAGGGGCTCCAGCAGCAACAAGTACTGCCACCAGTTTCATCCTTGTCAAATCTAAATATGAGCTCTTCAATACCTGTGGTGGCCTTGTTACCTCATCTGCAAAATGCGCTAAATCATGCGGTCATGCAACAGGTCGTTTCTAAACCCTCCAACGATGTATTTATGAATCGGGCCTCGTGTTTCTTTTAGCAGTTTTGAGTAGGTTATATACAGACTTCCTTTTGTTCAACTTTATTTTTCCTTTCACCAACACATACAATGTTTATACACTGATTCCGGTGATATAAAATTTGGTCCCATTTGAAATATATTTTCCACAATATGATCGATTGAAATTTTCATTTTGAAATCATGAATCCTTGGTCTTTTAAGGGTCAATGGATTATTTTTTTTTGCTTGTCAGCCTCTTCTGCAGTTGACGTATATTAACTGAAGTGCAGGATGCTCTCTTCCATGTGCTGAATAGCATAAATCCCAGTGAAGCGTCAACACGTAAGTTGAATCCTTCAAAGCTCTTTCCTTGTGACAATTTTCTCTATTGTCTTGCCTGAATATGATGTTTGAACTAGTGTTGTATTGGTGTTACATAATTTTTAGTGAAATGAATAAGAGTTATTATGAGAAGAACCTCAAATGGATATTTAGAATGAACCAATGTCAAAGATTTCACTATAGAAAGATGCCATACTAGTCCAACACTGGTTTGAACACCAATTTAGCATATTCATACATATTCTCAGAATATTTGTGCATATTCATAGAATATTTCTATTGAAACCCTAATTTTTCCTACCCTAACATGACAAATGGATTGTTATGTCCACACACTGCATGATCTAGACATGTCCAATATGACAACCCATATTCTGACATGAAGGTTGAAATTTCAGAGTCACGCATGCTCAAGCATTCGCGGAGCTCGAGTTCTCACATTGGCAGTCATCACGGATCAGTAAGAACTCTCATTTTATAACCAGTTGTTAAAATGATAGAAAGTTATTTTGGATTAGTGCATAAAAAAAACACTTTTTCAGTAAAACTACATTGTTTGAAGTTTTTTTTAAGACAACATTATAAAGGGAGTCTTTCACATGATTTCAGACATAATATAAGATGCTTTAAATTCAAGTAAGGAATAATTCAAGAATTTACTTAGAATATATTGGGAATATTTTAGAATATACCTAAAATATTCTAATTATGTGGTAGCCCCATTTAATTACCTTGTTAACGCACATGTCCACATTAATTTCAATAGAGTGATCCCCAAGTACTTGCACTGTGCCCCACCGTGGAACAAATAGTGTTTTCTCTTCTGAAAATATAAGGAAATGTTTCCTTTATAATGTTGCCAAAGCAATCTAATTGTCCTGAAAATCCTATTTGAAGTTGTGCATTGTATACCGTACCTGACTGTCAAGGTCATGCCGAATAATTCATTTTTTTGGAATTTTTTTTTCAATAAATGCCAAATTCTGTGGATATTCTTCTAAATTCTCTTTTTCACCATACAAAACAGATTTGTTTTTTGAAAAAATAATTTCCTGAAGATTTGAAGTCTTCTTATGAATTATATTTTGACGATCCTGACGACCGACTACGTTCTTCAGATGCTCGAGTTTTCAAATGACAGGGAGAAAGATCTTGTTCAGCATATTGCTGACTTGCAGAGCAAGATTGCCGTGCTTATAGATGAGTTGCAGGCAATGAAACTCAAAAATGTCTCGGTAAGTATCAACTCATCTCAGCTTTTAAAATCAATTCCTGCAGTTCTACAGTCATAATATTCAGTAGCATGCATTGTCTCTACAGTAGATGGTGTGGAATATTCCACACCTATCAGTACTTCATCAATAGCTAAGTGAACATGTGGAGGCTCAAGGTGATGAGCATAGTGCATGAAGGAAAGGCAATGGGCATGAAGGCTACTGAATGTTATGGTCTGGTTAGATCATTACTGAATGGTTAACCCCTACAGGTCCTCATGACTTGAAATATTGCATTGTATGATTCATTATTTTTCATAGTCATCAACATTATGAAGGTATGACAAAAATTTCAACATGATTGGAAAATATTTTAAATATTTACAAATTTTATCATAAAAATTCAAAATAAATTTATTTTTGTCAAATTTAATTATCTAAAATTATATTTAAGTTAGATAAAATTTATGTTTACGTTCAAGTAGTCAAAAAATGAAGATGAAGAAATTAACACACATGATTGAAGCATTTTTAGAAAGCCTTTTGTATTTTGAACACTCAAATTTTAATTTCTTGAAGTCTATTCTCCAATACTAACTGTCAAAAAATATACCATAACTTAACCTAAACATTTAATGAAATCACCAACTCCAATAAAGCCAAAACACTTGATTTTTTGGGCCTTTGACCAAAAATCAAGCAAAATATGGTTGATTGAGCACTTAGGGGTTAATACATTCTTGCAAATATATATTTGTGACAACAAGGAGAATTATTTACTGTGTGTCATTCATTTGTGTGTCATTCATTTGCAGCTCGAGCGGCAGCTTAACGCCCACTTCAATAGAGAGGAAGAAGAGCGAATTCGAAAAGAAGAAGCTGACAATGATGATGGCTAACTCTATTCACAACTTAACATTCTTCAACAATTTGTAACATCATAATATTCTATATAGTTCTAGGACTGCACTCTTTGCTACAATTATGAGGAAACCTATGAAAATTATTGTGTACTAGTTTAGACCATGTATATTAGTTTAGAACCAAAGTTGTGTAGCTGGAGAATTGAATGATGTTAAGTTGCAATTGGAGCAAGTGAGTCATCTTTGTCAACATGTAAAGAAATCTTGCTACATTAATATTTCCAAGGTATACTCATTGTTCAAGCCCTTACACTTGGCACAGACTCTATTCATGATGGTCTTTGGGCCAATGTTCATTATTATTGCAAGGTATATGTTCATTATTATTTCAAACGTGTTTTTTGACAACTTGGTGGAACTTTGTTACTTAGAAATTGAATACAATAGTTACTCGCATTCTTTGTCACAAAATTTGTTATAAATTAAATTCTAAGTATATAACTTTTATAGCTTTTTGAAAGTTGATGTCTAGAAAAATGTTATGCATGATGATTTGAAATTATTTACAAAATTGAATTTGAAAAAATACTTGTTAAAACAATTCAAAAGCATCTAATTTTGAAATACTTTTCATTTTGAACAATTCATTGTGATCCAAGTTGCTCCTTTTCTTTTTCTACAGTAAGACCTCCCTTGGATTATGAATTATGGGAAGCCTTTAAAAAGGAAACACAAAATAATCTGATTTCTAATCTTGAGCCTAAAAATAAGCGGAAAATGGATAATAATTTAGAAAGAAATAAGCCAACAATAAAAACAATAGTTTATGAAACATTTCCAAAAAAGAATTTGCAAATTCTAAAAGATCGGTAAAGGATTAGACAAGGTCAATGAAGAATTGGTCAAAAAAAAAGAAAAAACAGGTGTATAAAAGTTGTTTTAGTTTATTTTATGCTTTGTTTTTAACCCAACCTTAAAAGCCTCCTTTTGCGTAAGTATTGGAGGGCTTTTTGTTGTAAGAGTAGCCATGCCTGAATAAAGTTGACGAGCGTCGCGTGCAGAACTAAAAGCTTTTAGAAAAAGTAATGAAAAATGAACAGTGAGAACAATCCTAAGTTTAATGATAATTTTTTTTTATCCAATCAATTATCAATTGCAAATGCGTTTACTTCTTTTATAAAAAAGATATTACTATTAATTGAGTTACTAGATACATCGAATAAAAGTAAATATCAATAGCTGGTTAACTTATGGACTTTCTTATGGGTTTTACACTATTTCGGTATATATTTATAGGAATTTGTATTTTATTTTTTCTCTTTTTTGTGACGGAATTATTGAACCTAAATGAGCCTAATGTGCCTGCTCCGCCAAACCAGGAAG
Organism: Pohlia nutans; assembly: GCA_022496805.1. Taxonomy (NCBI): domain Eukaryota; kingdom Viridiplantae; phylum Streptophyta; class Bryopsida; order Bryales; family Mniaceae; genus Pohlia; species Pohlia nutans. The sequence goes on along the minus strand of CM040095.1, from coordinate 14,256,711 downwards.
TTGAAAAAGTACTATCATCAAGATTTGGTAGTAAACTTTCCAAGTTTTTCGCAAATATATGTACTGCAATATATTGGATCGTGGGTTTGTCTGTAATTGTGGGTTCTTGTTATCTGTACGTTAAGAAAAAGTTAGATACATCTGCAAAAGTACCTTCTAATCCTCCCACTTCTATAAGTCAGGATGTTTCAACTCAAATAACCACTCATAGGGTCTCTACGAATACTCAAGAATCTCCTCTTACAGAATCGCTTATTACAACACCTAGGCTAATAGAAGCTCCACAGGAGCCTTTACAAGCCATAGAAGCGCCGCAACTTGATCAACCATCACCTTTTTCTTCTTTGGTTGGAATTTTTACCCGTTTAGAAAATGATTCGGAATGTACTGATGAAAAGAAAATCCAAATAAAAGACCTTTTGAAAATGTATTCTAGTGAACGCCGTAAGATTGGTCAATTTCATAAGAAGCAATTGTCTGAACTTAAGAATCAAACTGAAGTTTCATTAAAAAAGTTGCATTCGAGGTTATTCGACATAAAGAATCCTGGTACAAGTACTCAAAGCACGAGTAATAACATGACTGACATTAATTCATTTGATGATTAATTGGCATACATTAACGTACGCATAGAAAGCATAAGATACAAAACACCAATTATCCAATGGTTTTAATTAATATCAATAAATAACTCGAATAAATCCGTGGTTTATTTAGTTTGGTGTTTAAAAACGTTGAGTTGATTCAAAGTTTATTTTTTTGTTTAATGTTCAAAAACCTCGAGCTGACTCATAATAAGAGACGGGCTCGAGGCCCCCTCAGAATAAGAGACGGGCTCAAAGCTCCTTATTGATCGCGGCTTGTTAAATGGCGTTTGTTGCTGACCTATTTCGGTCATTAACTGGGGTATCATTGTATCAATGAATCATCATATATAATATAATGAATTATCATATATAATACATTGAAGTCAAACTTGATTTGCCCTGCATTCGTTAAACGAATAAAAAAAAGATGAATCATCATTATAATAGACTAAAAACCGGCTATAATAATTATAATTCTGTCATCGAGTGGCCTTATATAAGTAATGACTCGACGACAAAATAATGATTGTTAGTTTTTCGTCAGGTGCTTTTATATAATTAATGACTCGACGACAAAGAAAAGTAAAGAAAAGTAAAGAAAAATTATTGATTTAATAATTTATCTTAATAATCTTTTTTATAGTTCCTTTTTTATAAGAACCTTTTAATGAGTCCCTTTATATGCTGAGTTGCCGAAGGCTGTATCTAGTCTCAATGAAGTCATGAACTCGTGGGCTAAGCTAAGCCAGGCCAGGCGTGCTAAGTGGGTAGCGCAATTACTTGCGCCAATGAAGCCCGCGCTTACCAATAAAGCCCGCAAAGTGAGAAGGCTATACTCAAGAAACGATGCGGCTGAAGCAAAGCGCGTAAAGCGATGCAACTAAAGCGCGCGGAGCACTTGGGACTTTCCCGGCTTGAGGTGTTTTCCTCCTTTCTCGCTCTCCTTCCGTTCCTTGGCATAAAAATACACCCGTAGTTTATTTGTTTTATGCCAGTTCGTCTAAGCACAAAAATGTTAACCAACAAGCTTCGGGCCGTTAAAACGGCTTGTTATTATTCCAATTTAGTTAGTACACATATTCATTCATAAAACCTTTGTTGTTTTCGGATGCGAACGCCTTTGCATATAGATCTCTGCTATTCCGAAGGAAGGGCAAGTCAAGCTTTTGCGAGTTGTTAACTTGCCCAAGGCGCTTACTAAACGAGTAAAGTGCCAAAACAAAATAAAAAGATATTAATATTATGAAACATACTTCTAAGTTTTCTTTGACCGCAAAGATATTAAAAGCCGCTCCGTCATTTATAAATGACTATCACAATTTTGGTTTTATTAAGGAAAATAGTTTTGCTAATGAGAATTCTAATATATTAAATGATGATTGTGATAATGTACCAGATTTGGAAACTTTGGAAAAGAACCATAAATATACTTCGCCTTGCTCCTATTCGAAGAGTAAAGCGCATTGTTTGCGTTTGACCTATACGACACCAGCGGCAGAGATTAACAACTCCAAGACACGAAAGGAATATGAAAATAGTCCTAAATTACGAATAAATTGTTCAGCAGAAAACAACGTAGATAGTTGTAAGTCTTGCCGATTAAAAAGCCGATTTGATGGTATTTATGCAAAAGTTTATAGTGCTCTTTATTATTATATTTTGGAAGAAAATTCAAATGACAAAAAGAAGATAAAAATTCTCTTTGGAAAAGAAAATTTCTTTCGTACTTATAAACAAATTGGGTTGTTTATTTTGGAAGCTGCCACTGGAACTGGCAAAACTTTTTATGCAGTTATAATGGCTATTATGGTAGTTCTTTCAAGCCCGACAATAGCTATCCTAGCTTTTCCTACCTTAAAGTTATTAATCCAAACTGACAAATTGATTAAACGTTTGAAAAACGACATTGGCACCAAGAAAGTGGAACTACTGGACGATTCCGAATTAAAGCCGGTATTTTCAATTTTTGATCTCGAGATTTACCTGATTACACAAACCAACAATACTAAATACAATCAGTTAAATTAGCTTTTCTTAGAGGGCTTGGGTAAAATACCCGGCAAGAAGAGAAAACATAAAAGTTTTCTTACAGTTCATTCGTACTTCAAGCTACAAGGCGATGCTCCGGAAGTATCTCCATTGGCAGCTATTATATTAAAATATAAGGATTCTACTTGGGTTGCAATTGATGAAGTGCATAATTTTATTAATTCCTGTACTTTCCAAGTACCTTTAGAATCAATGCAGATTACAAAAAACGAAGCTAATTTTGAGGGCATATCTACAGTAACACATTGGTCTCTGAAGGACATAAATGTCCGGAGTTTGCGTAGTATCGAGATTATACATGGACTCCTTTCTAGGGTTCAAGAAGAGCAAGGTAAGCCAATCTGGAAGCTTTAGGGACCTAGTAAACAAAACCCTATCCGATTTAACTTAGAGTTTTAGGAAAATAGTTAAATTTCACTAAATACAACTACATCTACCAAAAGAATTCTTAAAATAATTAAGCCAAAGAAAAAACAAGGTCAAAAAGAAGATCCAAATATAAGCGAAGTTGTTCAATTTGAACTAGATAAAGACTCAAAAGATTTAAACCTACAGAATAACAATAACCCGCACGCGTCTCTTGCGGCCTTCGAGAAAAGGATTGCGCAGTGGGTAGATGCCTTAGAAGTCAATCCTAATGCTAAAATGCAATTACCAAATACGGAAACGTAGCTTTATTTTTTGCTCAGCACATCATACCGCCCTTCTGTTATCTGTTATAAGCCCTATAGCCGCGCGTTGGGTAGAAAGATCACTTTAGAGGAATTCAAACAGTATCACGAACAACGTTATAAGTCTAACATAAAAAAGATTTACTCCGAATCCGAGGAAGAAGAATTAGATTCCAGGACATATCCGGACATGGATTCCGACGAAAACAAGGAAAATTTTGAAATAAAAAAAAGTGATATAATATTTCCAAAAGGTAATTTGCCCTTCACATCGGATATTACTGCCATGAACATGTTCCCAATGTATGTGGCTACACGATGTAAAACATGTACATTTATTTCTGCTACAATCGAAGAGTACCATACAAAATTTATTAACCTTTGTTTAGCAGATCCGAAAAAAGAGATTAAGCATGTTTGTGTCAAACTAAAGGACGAGAAAAAATTTGACAAACTTGTTTTTGTACTCACTAGAACAAATTGGTTTCATGTTTTGAAGGAGAGTTTTTGGTTATACACTCTTTGTATTTTCGAGCAACTTGCTGATTTTTATACTATCGGTTTCTGCGAGAATCAAAATCAAGCCAAAAAATTCTTTCAGTGGTTAGGCTATTATACTGCTTCTTTGGATCTAATACTCGAAGGCTCAGAAATTCAAGGTGCTAATGTACACATAGCTAAAAGCCCGCACATGGGAGACATGACAGAAGGAAGAAACTCAAAAACTAATATTGTCGTTGCTTCTGCTTTGGGAGTAATGGGGACCAGACTTAACTTGCCTGAACAGAAGCTTGTATTTTTTACTCTGGGCCTTTTTAAGCCGATCAGTGTCTTTTGGCATTGTGATACAAGCAAAGAGGCTAAAGTAATTCTCATTCAGGATTTGATCAGCTCTATTCAGCAGACGCTTGGACGCAATAGGCGCATGACTGCCAGCGAAAGGAGTCGAGAAAAGAAATCCAAGCGAGTTACTTTTCTTATGGGTATCCAGAATTTTCGTGGGTTCCTACCCTACCTAACGAGGTCCACGTCGTCGACATGATGTCTCTTGAACAAGAAGCCACGAACACGACAAAAAGAAAAAAGGGTGCTAACAAATTAGAAACTTATAAAAAAAAGTAGAGATAACCCTACCGGATGGTACTGTATCATTAGCTAGTCAAGATGATAGTGCAGATTTTACTAATTTGAATCGACCAGATTTTGTAAGGCTGCGAAGTGTTCACTTAATGGCTTTATGGTTACTGAATAAGTGTACTGGTCCGTTTGACCAAGATACTATAAATAAGGCACTAAATAGCGACAAATTATTAGACATAAAAGAGCGTAAAATATATCAGATAGAGAGAACTTGAGAGTGGGTTAAGAGCCAACCCGAGTCCGAGCGTAACCGGCGTAATTTAATGAGAAAATTAGATATGAACCGGAAAGACGTAGATATTCAAGCTGCTTGTTATAATGTCTTGAATGAGTTTGCCCAGGAAGATAAAGAGACGAAAAATAATTTGATAGAATTTAGCAACGAAAATGAAAATAGCACAAAAAAAAGCTATCGACGGATTTATAAAAGGAATTTTTGATTCCAAACAAAAACTAAATTTGATTGCAAACAATCTTATAGAGCAATACTGTGCAATTTTTCCGTACGAGCTCTCCATTGATTTGAAAAGTATATTTGAAAAACGCTTTAAGTCAATTTTGAAATTGCTATAAAAAAAAGGACTTGAAATATTTGAGCTAAAACTAGAGGGAGAGTTTTTTTATTAATCTAGTTAATCAGCTCATATGGAATTACCTTTGCGTTGAAATAAATGCTTTTCTTAAAAAAGAACAAAAATGTTTAGTACATCCTCCTATAAATGTACACGGGAGCTACCACAATACAGTCTTTTTGTATATACAAAAAGAGAAGCTTCCCAAAGACCTTCATATTAACATAGAAAAAGAAAACATTTGGGAATCTCTCAAGGAAGATTTCACAAAGCATAAACAGCTTGATTTATATAACAAATACTCTCCGTTTACTAAATTAGCTATGTTTTTTTTTGTTTTGTGTCGAGGAGGACAATCAAAAAATTCTTAGGGGATTCGTGAGCCAGATAGGAATACACAAGAGTGACTATACACAGAAAAAATTTAAGAATCTAGAAGATTATGAAAAACTTAAGGAAGTATCTGAAAACATAACCAAGGTCTTGTGTCAATCCGAGCTAATACTAAAATTTAAAAGTTTAAGCAGGGTACTGTTATGCGGATAATTTTGATGATATGATTAACTCATGTCATAGGAGTATTTTCCAGATTAGCTTACGAATGATGTTATACCGTCAAGCAGGGGATGACCATAGGTAGTTACAGGTGGTTTAGTTTCAGGCACAGTTATAAAGGAAGTTATATTTGCTACAATTCTGGAACTGAATTCCAGGGGTTAAGTACTGGGTGGAGAGAGAGAAAGGTGGTGAGAGTTGAATATTCAAAGTTGGAAAAGTATATCATCTGTGGAGATTCTTGGAACATGCGATCAATAATGAAAATACATCAATTTTATACAAACTGGATTTGAGCAAGTTGTGCAGTCTTGCAAAGATCACCCAGTCAATGTAATTCAAGATGCTGATGTATTTCCCACATCTCATTGAGCAATGTCCAATCACATGTTATGAACATGAGTCTCTGGTTGATTGATCAGACAATGGAATAATATACCCATTGCAGTACTTCTGAACCTAGGAATCTGTCGTTGTCATGACCATACTGATTATCTTTGGAATACGTTTAAAAAGGGTAACGCGTATGCAACAAAGGTACTTGAGGATGTTGAGTTTGGCAACGAAAAGAGTCTCTTATTATCGTTTCGCCAAGAGTTTCCCGAAGTTGAATTGTTGGGCCATTTCGCTTATGGGTACAAAAACCCAAAGGTTTTTGTAATTCCAGAATCACAAGAGAAGGAATTTATTAAAAAAATAATGAATGATGGAACTAAAAAAATTGGATTTATAAACAAGTCGCAAATTCAGCGCGTACAAAATAATGAAATTTACAGTAATACTTTAGCAAATATTTTATAAAGGTTAACTCGGTTATTTGCCAATATAAAAGGCAAGGGGGGCGCACGCACATATTAAATAGTAGGTAGCACCCCCCCCACCCAATAAAGTTTTTCTTATATTCCGATTAAATTGCTACAACAGAAGCTCCTTTTAGTTGCATTTTATATGATGATTCATTTACTAATATATCGTTTTTTCGTTTGTTTGAAAATCATGATCTTCAGTGACTCAATGAGTAAGTACCTTTTTTCTTTATTGTCCAATAAATCGTTTGTTGTCTCTTTCCGTTTTGCAAAGGCTTTTGAATTATTTCAACTTTTCCATTGTATATTGGAAGCAATTTAAGCCAGTTGTTACTAATTGATCCTTGATTGCGGATAATTGCTTGTTCATTGTTATTATTTGATTGGTTGTGCGATTATTCTTATATATTTTGAATTCCTTGAGCTCTTTGCTCATGTGTTTGGGCTTACATTTACATTCTTGATACCATTTATTTGGTATCTGAGTTTTCTGCTTTTTATGATGTTCCAAACAGATGCTATTAATCAATATGGTAAAAGCTGTTGATGCCTCAACAAAGATACTTATGTTGTTATCTTTATTTTCTATGTTAGAGGAATCTCGTTTATTGCGTTTGCAGAAGTATTCTTTCCACGAGTAGGTGTTTATAATTAGAATTAATTTTTTACTTAGAGCTAAAACCTTTACACCCTTAAAAAGAGAAAAACATGGGATATTTTCTTCTCTCACTTGTTTTATGTTTTAAAAAAAGATAAAGTTCATTTGGTTGATGTTCCTAGTTGTTATCACAGGTTGTGATTCTTGCAAGGCTATTCCAGAAGGCTCTTCTGTTATCAGTTTGAAATCTGGGTGAAGTAGGTTGCTCACCCATCCTAGCATTTCCCACAGGAAGCTATTTACATGCTCAGGTATTTGTTCTTCTAGTTCTTTACTTATCATGGAATAAAATATTCCAAGAGTTCTATAAGGTGGTTCTAGTTCATCAAATTTTCCGGGGAAATAATTAATGCAGTTGGTGAGATGTGACATTTGTTCTATTTTCATCTGACCAGTTTGAAAATGATACAAACCCTCTTCCAATTCCATAAACCCGGTTTCGATAATGAGATTTGGGAAGATCAGTTTAATTATATTTTGATTCCTTTTATTCTCAAGCCTATCATGGATGATTTTGAGGTAAACTAAACCCTTCAGCTTTTGTAGATTTTGACAGTCAGATATTTGAGTGATCCAAGTTTCAAATGTCTCATATGGTTCCTAGGTAAATTTGCTGTTGGGTTGGAGTTGATAAATTATATTCATATGTACAGTCCATTTTTTTTTCTTTGAACAATTTGTGAAATATTTGATTTAATATTAAGTCGGGCTCTTTCAGCAATTTCGTAGTAGGTATCGGATCAATGTACAGGTCTTCTAGCAAAAGTGAAGCATATCTTTTTTTAGTGTCATTTAAGCTTTTTCGTATTTGATAAAATACGTGTTGGCACTCGAGATGACATGCCCAGATAAGTGTTGTTACGGCCCATTGCAAGACCTATTTGCAAAAATAGATTAAGTCAGGATTCGCAGTCTCCTTAATAGTGTGTGCTAAGTATTTGTTTACATCTTTCAGTGCGAGGATTGCCTTAATTTTCACCTTAAAATTTAAGTCTAAAAAAATAAATCTCAGCTCTTGTTTAAGATTTGAATAAAATATTATATGTGTAATCCATAACATTAAAAGTAACTGAGGCGACTCAGCTTTAGAATCAGTGCCTCTTTTATTTGTTTTTGAAGTGTTCTTAAGTTTTTTTCTTTCGATGATTTAGTTGTCCATTTATCAGTTATTCGACTAATTAAAGCATCATGATTTAAAGATTGATTTTGTTCGTTCTTTTCACAAAGAATATTCAAATATTTAGAATATTGTGTCATTGCCTGTGTTTTTTGTTATTTATAATTACATTATAATGTAATTATAATCCAGACAACTTCTAGAAGGGTTTTTCGGAAAAATTATGGAAGCTGTCTAGTGCAACAAGCTGTGTCTCAGTTACTTCACTCCCATCATATTCGACGGTGGTTTTTATGGTGCGATAACCCATAACAGCCTTAACTGTATAAACAAGAGTGGTCATAAGCAATTCAGTAGTGGCCGTAAAACTATGAGTTCTTATGTGTTTGTTGAGGCTTTTTTCAATAGATGGTTAAGTTCTTCATCGAATGAACATCTATTTATTGGATTCAAAAGAAGATAATGACGATATACGTGTTAAGCGAGTTGCGCGCCCTTTCATACATTTATATTTGTTTATTTGAGAGTAAAGGGATTGGTAGCATTTTTAAATGATACTTACAATTTACCCGCAACAATAAAGCTAAACTAATAAAAGAATATGAACAAACAGTTAAATATGAGCAAAGAGCTGAAAATAGCTCAAAATGAAGTAAATTTACTTGATAATCTTGCTAAAAAAAGTGTGCCAAAAAAGAGCCAATCCGTTAAAAAATTTGTTGTGAAAAAGAAAGTTGTTGCTGTGAAAAAGAAGGCTCTTGCTAAAAAGCGCCTGTTGTTGAAGAAAAGCAATCTAAAATGTATGTAGATTTTCTTCCTAGTAAAGTGGAGACCCCACAAAATAAGCCAACTAAAATAAGTTTAATTATTCAATTAATGGGTTTAGTAGAAGCTCTAATACCAAATCGTGAGTTATTACAGTCACTTATTAAGCTAGTAAAAGTTTTTATTTCTGTAGCATTTACTTTACCTGCGATTTATGCTTCTTCTAAAATTTATGCTAACATTTTCGAATGGCTTCTTACCTTCTGCAATCAACTTCTAAAAAAGTTTTTGGGGTTAATTCAATCCTATTTGCCAGAAATTTTAAACATTGACAAAGTACGGAAAGTTTTATCTTTAATAGGATTTGAAGTTTCACCTACTACTCATTCGTATGTACCAAATTATCTATATTCTATATAGATAACAATCAAGAGTATTATTTTTAACAGTATTTTTTTTAAGTCGATTCTAGCACTCAGTCTTGTTGTTTTTGTAGTCAAATTTTTTACTTATGCTTTAGACCTGCCTAGTAATTGGGCTAATAAGATAGCACGAGCTATAAAGGCATACGTAAAATCGTTTCTCGTAACCTGTCAAAACCTTTTTTTATTGGTTTTTATCTCTCTTTTTTGGAAAACGTCCTGGAACGGGATGGCTCACTCTATTCTGGGTTGCTCAATCAATGACAGAAAAAAGAGATAATGATCCAAGGTTGAGAGTATGGCACCAAATAACTGAAACCGGGGAAAGTTTTACCCGAATATTGGAGGAATTAGAAACCTACCATGAGGATATAGTGTCCAAGGAAGGCGTTATCCCAGAAAAACTAAGCTAAATCGTCTAATAAACCAGGGATGGGAGGATATTTAGAAATTTGACATGCACACAAGGTATTTAAAAATACTAATGAAAGATATTGATAATATGAGCGTGATTCTAGAAAATAGGGATTTCCTACTACATGAAGAAACACACTTTAAGAGAAAGTCTGCGGAGTTTAAGAGATTGCTTAGCTTATTTGGTTATCCTACGCAAAACTTTATTAACAAAAAGAATAATAAAGGGGACAGCAACAACGACGGCAAAGGCGGAACACCATCAAGCGAATCATGTGGTGGTAGTGGTAATGGTTTTAGTGGTGATTACAATCAAGCTGGTGGTAGTGGTTCCAGCGCACCAAAACCCCCATTTGATTCATTTGATAGTGGTGGCGCTTCCGGAACACCGAAAAATCTATTTGATAATAATAAAAATACAAATTTTGATTCTGAAAAAAAGCGCTAATTAGGCCAAGTGACTCCTTTTCTTTTTCTATAGTAAGACCTCCCTTAGATGATGAATTATGGGAAGCGTTTAAAAAGGAAACACAAAATCGTCTGATTTCTAATCTTGAGCCTAAAAATAAGCGAAAAATGGATAATAATTTAGAAAGAAATAAGCCAACAATAAAAACAATAGTTTATGAAACAGTTCCAAATAAGAATTTGCTCCAATCATCTCCAATCATCATAATTTTAAGATTTCATAGTCAAATATAGATGAATGTTTGCATGATGGTGCTAAACTAAGTTGTCTTCAAAATCCTATAGTTCAATTGTGATTACAAACTTCCTATTTGGCAATACAATGTGTAGAGGTCTATTTTAGAGGTCTAATTTTACCCCTAAGGATGGAGAATGATATAGCCACTTAATTCCTATGAAAGTTTGGGGGGAGAGTAATGCGGTTTCGGAGCTTTTGAGGCAAATTAAAGTTTGAAAAAATCTTCATCTTTTGCAAGATTTCTTTTTTTCCATTGCAACACAAAATTTAGAATCTTGCTCAAAACTTATAAAGCATTGAGTGACCAAGTTAGTCATAACATAGATGAATAAACAAAAATAATAATTCAACACAATTGAATGAAAGTCATTCATACATACACCTCGATTAGGGGACTCTCAAAAATGTTCATCATCCACTCACTTAAGGGTTACCCCTATACAATAGAAACGTAACCAAAAAACAATATTTGGATGACATCTTCAATGCTTTTTGGATGACTTTTGTTCACAATCACAATTTGGGCGGGAACATGAAGAGGGATGAACTAACCAACCTTTTTTATTTTTATTTTTCAGAGAGTACTAAATTGGCTTGGGAAAATCACTTCGTGTGAATTTTGGGTACATATGAGCGAACAAAGGGTATTTAATGGGGAGCTATGAAATAATTATAATATTCTACCATTTATAGTATATTTAGGGTATATTCATATATATTCTAAAAATATTCCTAAATACTCCTAAAATATTTCCATTTGGTTTTAAAACACCTTATATTGCTTTTATAAATTTTTAATTTTTCTCACATGAATAAAAGACACCCTATATTTGTTCTCTCATAGTTATCTAAAATCTTGATAGTGACTTCCCTAGGTAAGTGGCAACACAAAATAATAGGATAGAACCACATAATTCTACATTCATCCATATTTTGAATAGAAAATAACTTGCATCCACATTATAATGTTATTTTCATCTAAATCTAGTGATTTCATCTAATAAAGTTGAATATATTTTAGCGATCTAATATTGAGTTTTTGGTAACTTTGTACCCAAGTTTTTTATTATTGCAATCTGGCACTTAACCCTTAAACGTCAAGGTAAGCCCTATGGGCTTAGTTATAAGAGAATAATGAAGAAAAAAGTGGATTTTCTCAACCAAATCAAGTGAGGATTGGTGCATTGGAAAGCTACTGAAAAAACGATCTAAATTCCAAATTTGCGCCTCATTTGGGAGATTGTGGAAACATTGGCAAGCAATCAAAGTTAGCAAAATGAGCAGGAGTTGAGGTCGTTTTTTGAAAAGTGCCGCGGTACTACAGTGCTGCAACAATGCTAATCAACATAGTCGTTTTCCCAAAAAAAACCAAAACAATAAAAATAAAAATAAAATAAAAAAATAAAAATTAGATGCCTTTCGGGCTGCCCCGCCCAAAATGTCTGACGCGGACAAGTGGAACGCAACTGAGAAGTGGCTGACGCGGACAAGTGCACTTAGTAGAGCTGTCGCGGTCATGGATCACCACACGGCGACGGGCGTCACCGTCGACGTGGTCATGGGACCCAAGCAACAGTCGAAACTTCCAGACTTTTCCTTCCTTCGAGCCCACTCCACGCCTCTTTCGCTCTCTTCTTCTTCAGTTCTCGCCAATTGCCTCATCAAATATTTAGCTCGTCATCGATCGCACCGTTTCTGCATTCACATCAATCTCGTCGTCAGTCTTCAGTTGTTGCCGATCATCATCATCATCATCATCATCTTTTGCAGTAGAAATCTACTTGCGCTTGAGATCATTATCTGTGTACGTTCAGGTGAGACCTCTCTCTTCTCCGCTGTGGTGATCGATCGATCAATCAATCCTCGGGCGATTTAATTTCGTCACTCTTCTCTTGCAGGAGATTCTCCATTTAATTAGAAGTGCTTGCATTTGGATTCCTGTTAAAATTTGAGAACGTCAAGTTTATTCTCCTCTTCGCGATTTGTTTTGGAGTTGGATTGTTTTCTTTTGCATTTGGTGATGTTTTTTTTCAATTGCTAATTAGGCGGTTCCTGTTTCAGTTAGCGAGCACCAGTTGTGTACGTTGTCTTCATTGCAGTTTGTGGATTGTGTAGTTTGATAGCATCGATTCTGTTGTCTTCATTGCGGTTTGTGAATCGTGTAGTTTGATAGAATCGACTGTGTTAATAGTATTTCGTTTTGTCGAATGTGTTCTTTCTTGGATTGAGCTCAGAATTTGGTGTTGAACGTCGATCTATTTACGTTGCGTTCTGGCTAATGTTGTTCGTTTGGATTGACAGGTCTAAATTGTCGGTGTCCGATCAATATTTTTGTGGTGTCCGATCAGTAGGCATGCCTACTAGACAAGCAGGCCCTATCTCCCAAGATTGGGCCCCTGTTGTGGTGCACAAGCGGCCAGTGAAGGGTGCGGACGCGCGTGACCCGAAAGTGATTGCCGCTGCGATTCGAGCAGGTGCGGAGGTTCAAACCGTGCGGAAATTCGACGCGGGAGCAAACACCAAGAAGCAGTCGTCTGTCAACACCCGGAAGCTCGATGAAGAAACCGAGCCCGCGGCGCTTGAACGTGTCTCCTCGGAGGTGAAACATCGAATTCAGAAGGCCCGCTTGGACAAGAAGCTTACGCAGGCACAGTTCGCGCAGATGATCAACGAGCGGCCTCAGGTTGTGCAGGAGTACGAGTCCGGGAAAGCCATTCCTTCACAGCAGGTTCTCGCTAAAATGGAACGAGCATTAGGTGTGAAGTTGAGAGGGAAGAAGTAAGCGAGGGTCAGCTGAACTTCCACGTCAGATTTTGAGAGGTCCACGTCACTTTGAACCCGTCACAAAATGGCATGTGGCATTTGAACAAAAAATAATTGATCTGTGTCGTAACTGAGTAATGGAATTAGTATCTTACAGTTCTTACTCACGAGGGGGATAAATCGTAGTGTATATTCTGGTGCAGTTGAGGGCTTTGGGAACTCTAAAGGACGGCCCTACACAGACTTCTTGATCAGCTAGATTTAAGTTTGACAGGCTGCATCTTTGGACACTCAATTAGGGTGTCATTTCATGTACAGAATGGAAAAGATTGTGTGAAGAGCCGTCTTTGTCTACTTCGACGATTGTTCTTCTTTTTCACGAATCTCTTGTTCTGGATAACTTATTGCTACTCCCACTGTCCCACTAAGGTTGATTGTCCTATTACCAACCACTTAAGCAATCTGACCTATATTTGGCAGTGGTAAATCTGGGAAAAAATTATGACTGCGTTCGAAATAGGATTTCATGAGGATTGCAAAAAATTGCAACTTATAATTTGCATTTCTCAATTTAGTACAAAATTCCAAAGTGCAAAGTAACTTGCGACCCAAAACCGATCACATGCTCTAATGTAACTTACAAATGAGGTACATCTTCCCTTTGAAAATCTAAAAATTGGACCTGATCGGAATTGGGTCAGTGGTTGGTAATAGGACAACCAATCGTAAAAGAACCTGGCTCAGATGTACATGAGGTGTACATGAGAGTACCAGTGCAAGCAACAAATTTGACATATTCGCAGTTGAAAGCCTCTCCAATATTATCAACAACTCATCACAAGAGAACTATTGTTATTGTAATTGATAGAGAATTTAATAGTCTTACAAAGCTGACTTGGATGAAAGTCATCCAAAATTGTATGAGAAAGTTGCAAGGCTCTAAATCTGTTTGTAATTCAGTTTTTGGACGCTGGGACGCTTAGGGGTTAACCCCTAAACGTACTAGGGTGTCCCTAGAATTGACATTTTGAGAAAAAAGCATAATAAACTACTATTTAGAAGAATATTTTGAAATTAATATGCAAACAAAAGTTTTTGATTTTGAATTTTAGATTCCATCCGGTTTGATTCACTAATACTATCACCAATATTTAACCCTTTAACACGCCATTGGACGACGAATATGTACATGTTCAGATCTCATCCAGATTGGACAATCTTCATCCACCAAAATTACTCTTGGTTCTTGTGCAACTTGACTATTCTTTGAACGGTTTGGATCTTTAAAATAGGTTATTATTATTTTGGAAAAATAGCACAATTGGTTTATGTCAACTTAGTTCAAAAAGTGAGGCCTCAAACATGATTTTCCACAATAGTTAGAATCAAATTATGGAAACCATACCATCTCGTAGGGCATGTTATTCCAATTTCATCACAATTTTTTGAAATTTTTTTGTGTTGTTTTGGGATTATTAATTGAATTTCAAGAGAAAACCTTTCAAAATTAAACTAAAAATATTAATAAAAAATATGAAGCATCCACCAGTACAGATGTGATCTTCACATTGACATTTACAAGTTTTCTTTGTACATCTACTCCATTTTAGGGTTTCATCAAACATTTTATAGTGCATCTTTGAAAACAAAGTTGAATTGGGACCTTCAAGGGTTAAGTATAAAATTTGAAAGTTAAAATTAAAAAATCCTTCTGAATTTGATTACAAACTTTTAATATTTTTTGAGTAAAATTTGTTGGAATGAATTTGAAATGAGATACTCTTAAACGTGGTGATTCTTTGAATTTTTTGTGTTTCTTAAATCTATGACCTCATTTTCACAAGGCCACTTTTGAACTATAGTCAATGGGTTGTTGGCTTGATCAATGACTTGACATACTTCTACGTTTGTAATTTAAGAAAAAATATGTAATCAAGTATGGCTAAATCCAACCGTTAGATAGGACAACAACTTGGTGATGAATCTTCTAAAAATTGGATGACTTTCATCCAAGAATTGAATCTGTTAATCGTCCACTTTCTGGACACTCTGACGTTTAGGGGTTAAGCAATAACTTAGTGGATGCTAGTGAGTGAGTGTAGTAGAAATTGTAGATAAGCCACAGTTAAAACTAGTAAAAATATATCATTTTAGTGGGAAAGAGGGAGTAAATATAGAATATTTTACATCATCTTATATCCACCATTTTCCTTACAGATCTTGCACACAAAATGGATTCATCACGGAAGCAACCGAGATCATTGGAGTTGCAGTTGTCACGATTGATGAGATATCTTGCGGGCTCACAATCATTGCCACAGGCCGCTATACCAGCAGATCAGAGAAAATGTATTGTAGGTAACATGTTCAAAACCCACTCATCTCCACCAAGAAACTTGCTCAGTCAAAAAGAGACCTATGGCCGTGGGTATTTGGTGATGATAGGTTCAGATCCAAATTTGGATACCACACATAGAGCAATTGAAATCAATCATTATGAGGAGGGCGCAGGCCAGTTACGAATGATATT
The DNA here is from genome assembly GCA_022496805.1 of Pohlia nutans. Taxonomy (NCBI): domain Eukaryota; kingdom Viridiplantae; phylum Streptophyta; class Bryopsida; order Bryales; family Mniaceae; genus Pohlia; species Pohlia nutans. Next base: position 14,240,956 of record CM040095.1, on the reverse strand, counting down.
GCACTGAAAATATTGAGAACAAACCACTGGAATAGAACCTAAACCAATTATACTGGTTAAATACTTGAATGGATTCAAGAACTTATAAAAGTTCTAGCAGCAAAGAGAACTGTGTGACTGCAAAACGGACTGTTCGTGTTGGATTCCGAATCAACAGGGTCAACGCATGTTGCCTTACACACTACACTAAAAAAATATAGCCACGTATGAGGGCTTTCAAACAAGAGCTCAAGTGATCCACACATGCAACAAAGCAGTGGGACTCAATGTTACCAAATGAGGGGGATCGACATAGGAAGGTATCGGCCTTGCTAATGTTGCTGAGCCTTACATTACCTTGAATCAACTCCAGGAACCGTGTCTGCTAGATGAGCGTGCAATACCAACGATAGACTGTAGGCCGAAGTGCTGTACCTCAGCTGGGAACATATTTGCTCGCTGATAATCTACAGATATGTCGGAGTGGTTTCATGCAAGACCTGCAGCTGTGGCAATAGCATGAGCCTGAATAAGAGCCAATGCCTGCTCTGCAATAACACGGGCACGCACATGCCTCGTCCAATCTGAAACAAAAGGCTCGGCTCTTGACCCTTTGACTCCCTGTTCCAGAAGGATAGCAGCTCGTGAGAGCTCACCATTAGCAAGACACTCTTCCACGGTGGCAATAACAGATTCCACTCCTTCACGTCCAGTACCTTCTCGTACCTGGAAGCCCACATTTCCATGTTATCTCCTGCATTAGCACTCCAAGAACCAGAAACAAAACGATCAAGGAAATCATACAAGTGCTCACCTTGATAGCTGCAACTGCGGTTGCCATCGCATTTGTCAAGAGTCCACCCTGACCAGCAGGAATCAGTGCCAATTTCCTCAAGGGACTTCGCAAGCTCTCAAACTGCAGAAACTCTCAAGGCAGCAGACATGCGACATCGTCAGCCCAAACTAGAATGCCATTGAGGTTTTAGTTGGATGGCACGGACTGACCATTAAAACTTGGGAATTGCAAAGCAACATAGAAATTCTAATTATTTGTGCCTCGCAATGCCTTGCACTCGCCACTACCCACCCCCAACAACTATCACGACTACTAGCTGTGAAGGCTCAGCGTCATCACACCATGGTGCTTATACTAACAATTACCGAGAGATACTCTTGCTGCTAGATTCGTAAACAGGTTTATATAGTACTAATTTAGATCCATTGAAGTGTAGCAAACTTGCCTCGCGTTGCAGCTGAATCTGAGTCTTTGTCCCTTTCGTAAGCACGTCCTCTGGTAAAGACTGCAGGGCTACGTCTATGAGCTCATCATTCCCACCAGCAGCTTGTTTCAGCAACTCTACTTCTTCCTCTAAAGGTGCTCCCCTTGTCATTGCCTCTTCAAAAGCAAACGCTCCCTGCACAAATATTATATTTTCCATGAAAAATGTCTCCAGTGAAATATTAAGAAAGATAAAGTGCACAAAAGGTAAATAATGTTTACTGTGTGACTTGCCACCCAACCATAGAAGTGAGATCTTGTCAATTAGACATTGTGATCTCCTTCACCCACCAAGCCACACTTATAGTCTTAATACTCTCTGTCTACATAGTTAGAATATGTACAGACTAACTACACTACTAGTTTCCTGTTCTAACTAACTTGGAGTCATAGACCCTCGGTCAATCAGTTCCCTCATAAGTAACTTAATTACCATATAAGTAACTGAATTCCAAAATCCTGTACTTCAGGATGTAGCATTCCAAAGCTATAGAACTGCAAAATAGGATTGTATTGTACCATTGCAAGCTTGTGTGTAGTGTGACTGACTCTGGCTCCCTCTGTTCGTGCATTGTATGCCCTATGCAGAGCCTCAACCTGCCAACGAAATCACATGATATAAATAACAACAAAACTCCTCACCATTAGGGGGGAAAAAAAGCATGAAAGAGATTGAAATTGAAATTTACAAAATTCTGCAGCATAATGCTCAAAATGGTCAGAGACATGAAAAACTGGGCGGCCTATGATAGTAATCAACAGACGCAAGGACCTGAATCTGCAGTTCTTTTGTGTCCTCTAATTGTCTGGCCTTCTCTGCTGTAACAGCAGCATTGGTCTGGGCCTTTGTCAGAAGCTCCATCTTTTGTAGCTCTCTCTTTGCGTCTTCCTCCTGCACAAATGGTTCACTCACGTTTACAAAGCCCTTGTACTCTGAGAGTGAAATGGAAAATTCTCTTGGCCTCCTCTCATCACAATTCCAATCAGCAAAGGAAACTAAAACATAACAGTCTGCAGCCTCTTTGCGCAGACTTTGGTTTCAATCAATTCCAAAGACAATATGTGTCAGCAAATGCATCATTAAGAGGTGGTCATTACTAGGGAAGACCAAAAACACCATTACTACTGTAGATGTCACTAAATATTAAGCCTTGTAGACCACAATCTTGATGATCAACAATTGTCGAGTTTGACAATGCACGCATCTTTACAAGGATGAATTTGAACTTAGATGCCACATTAAAACCTCAGAGTTTTGTAGTAATATAGTTGATTGACTCACAATACCAACAAAAATAGTAGCTTCAAAATCAAAGAAGATAGATTATATGATCAAAACCGCTACAGTGTACACAGACTTTGTGAACGAGTATGTGAATGACATACTTTATAGTGAAATTAACTTGTGAAATTAAGTAGAAGAGAACACAATGGTTCGATAGGTTCTAGATGAAGTTCTATATAAGCATTCTAATAAGGAAAATAACATACTGTTTTAAGTCAATCCAACATGTACAAACAAGATAAAGTCCTATTCACCTATTCTACCCTTTGGTCTGTAGCAAAAAGCAAAGAATCTGAGAATGAATAAAGAATTACCTTGCGCTTCAGTTCATTGTGTAATCTTTCTTCGGCCGCATCCAACTGTTGTCTAGCATTTTCTTCCCACCTCGCTTTCTCTACGCTCAAGTCCTGGGACAAATAGTTACAGCTGACCGTCATGCAACACATAGAAGAATGACTTATTGTTGAATCTTGCATAAATGCATCAAACATTTGGAGAAATCCACTTTGCAAAGCGTCAGAGATAATAGAGCTGTCCTTTAACTCAAAAAATTTGGAACCCTGTGCATGAAATCTGCCCTCATGTTAGTTTTTTATTCACTCACGTTTAGAACTGTTAGAACTTTGATGACTCAAATCTTGCAAAGTGGGGTTCAAAAAAATTTGAGTAAGAGGACGACCCTAATGAAATCAGATTGTGTGTATAATAGGAACTAGGTAATAAAGTTAATCTCTGAACATTCTTGATGCATCAAGACTAAAGAACCTTGCCAAGATTGCAGCTATGTTGAAATGAACACAAAACCCACCTTTTTAAGCTTTTTGGCATACTCAGCCTGCTCCTCCTGTTGTTTGCGAGCTTCCCTCAATTCTTCTTGATATTCATCCTGCAGATAATTTTTCAAATTTTAGACGTCGGTGACAATGCTCACGTTTGACGATTTTCTGAGCAGGTTTATACGTTAATTCTACTAACACATGAAACTATTGAATGATCTTCATTACTTCTAACTCTAAAGTAAAACACAATCTCGTAACCTCATCAGCCTAAGCACCAACAACTGCATCGCATCATTCCACTTCCGACCATCATTACTCACATCCAATTTCAACAACATCTCTCTAAACTGAGCATCAGCTTCAGCCTGCCTCTTTGTGGCCTCTTCAATTGCTCCTGCATACTTAAAAAAATCATCTGATCCATATTCATCAGCAGATGATTCTTCACTCTGCATACAAGAACCACGTAAACAATTACAAATCTCGTTAAAATGTTATGCAGGAGCTACATATAGCTCTGCGCTTAAAACTTTTACTGAAGTTTTGCTAAGAACCACTTTTTCAATAACCAAACTAAACCAAATACCAACTCCATAGGTAATAGGAACTCGCCGCAACTAGCAGACATAACTATGACACCACCACAAGCAGCATCTGCATACACACGTTGTCACCATCATTTCCAAGAAGTGTCAGGCATACCTTTTTGTTGTCTGCTTCTGTAAGATGGTACGCCTCAGCAATACTTGGTATTTCCTGACAGTCATCAACGTTGGGCTGTAGTGCTTCAAGCCCAGCCTTCTGGATGGCCTGAAAAAGGTATCGCAGAACGGCATCAAAAAAGAGGACGAGCCACATAGAATCCGACCGTAAACCTTCTAATGTCATGGCAACTTGACTATACTGCTATGCACGATGGGATAAGTTCATCCACACATTGTCCGACCAGGAGATTTGAAGAATGACCTAATAATTATCCTGCAAGCTCACAACTTTCAATACACTCTTACAAAAACTATCTGATGGACCTCCACGACGAAAGAATACCTCAGCCAGGTCAGTTACAGCCTCGATAGTTTCTGTAACAACATTGGGAAGACCACCCCCAGAATCCGTAGAACGAACAGCCTGTTCCTCATCTTTATCACCACGTGTTTGATTATAAAGGATCTTGTCTGAAAGCTCCTTCAAGTCATCCTCCTTAGCTGTGTCCTGCATCTCTTTCCTAAAGGTATCAAGCTCTACGTCCTCTGAATTAGTGTTTGGCAAACGTTGTCCATTTGTGTCAACAGGAAAATCCGGTTGACCTGAAGGTCCTTCAGATCCGATAGTGCCCACATTCGCCTCAGTGGCAGTACCATGAGGCTGCCCGCCCTCTTCCTTCACCTCAGTGATGGGGTCAATCATGAAGGCAGAAGGAAGAGACTGTACAACCTCCTCATTTACCTTAGTGACTGTATCATGTGTAGGAAACTGACTAACCTCTTCCTTCACCTCAGAGGCAGGATCGATCCAGAAGGCAGGAGAAATAGACTGCCCGAGAGACTGCCCAATCTCTTCTCTCACCTCAGTAACAGAGTCATGAGGATAAGACTGCCCAACTTCTTCCTTTACCTCGAGACCAGTTATGTTTGTAGAGTTAATTCCTCCAATATCAGCTGTAGTGATCTCCTCAGTAGATTGTTGCAACTCTTTTGAGTCATCAATCTCAACAGATATTTGAGGACTAGACTCAACATCTTCAACAACCTTATTTTGAATCCCAAGAGGTTCGCGCTCAAAATCCTCGATGACCTTTGGCATCAGAGGTATCCCCTCGACTACCTGAAGCACATGTTTTTGTAAGCACAGAGGAAACTCCACACTTACAAGAAATGTAGCTCAATTTGGCGCCAAAATCCCAGAAAAAAATGGCCAAACAATGCATAAAAATGGACAACTGAGGATATAGAAGACAAGCAGGAACTTACCTCGGGCACACTGTTGGATTCTTCAAGCCACTTAGGGATTGTCTCAGGAACTTCATCCTTAGCCTCAGTAGGTGGCCCCTTGCCATCCGATTGGTGATGAGTGACACGCGATTCTGGTGCCTGATTTCCCTTGCCAATTAACGTGCCTTGATTTTCTTTGGTGGTGAGTTGGTGAAAGTACTTTGACACCTGTTCAGGTTTCACATCGAAAGCCAAATATGCTGCCGCCCATGCCAAAGCAGCGACTGTGACTGCCACCGCAGTGACCTTCGTCCCGGTTCCAACTGCAAAGTCAAAGAGAAATGTTTAAATGGTTCATAACCCAAGGGAAAAACTGTAGAGGTCATGCAAAGCTTAGAAATCTAATAAGAAAATGTGCGTTTTAAACATAATATAAAGATATAATTTTCAACTTTCCGACCAATTACTTCGTTTAAAAGTATAACATTAGTAAGGGTTCCCAGATTTTGCAAGCAAGAACATGACAAAGACGGGAGGCTAATCAATGCAGAAGAACTTTTTCATTTTAGATACAACTTTAGGACACTTTCACTTCAAATTCTCCAATGCCAGTTCTCGATGCAAGCACGACTCAGTCAGAATCCATACGTCCATAAGAACTTCCTCATTGTCAACAGCATTAGAGTTGAAATTCCAATTCAATGACGTGTTTCTTCTACTAACAATGGCAACTCTAAAATCATTCAAACCGAGAATTTAGTGAGCATTCGGTCTACCATTCGAAAATGAAGATGGCTTTGCAACTTGACGAGAATACAGTTTAGAGGAAGGATTATTACGTGCTGAATCAGTTGAACTGGTTCCTGGGGTAGGACGATTATCGGCGTCAGTTGCAAAGTTTCGGTGAGCACCAAAACTTGTTCCAAGGGATTTTTGACCCTGAGGCAAGCCAAACAAGAATTGAACAATCCACGAAGTCAAGACAAAGAAAAGTATACACAAAAGCGATTAGACAACAGCTCCCCGCTTCATATATAAGTTCCTAACACGCATATTTACAAAATTACACCAGCACGAACAACCTACAAGTTTGCCACAACCAGCACTCCGGCATAAATCCTACTGCTCTCTCAAATACTTTGCAAGGACTCCAACGAGATTGGCCTATTTTATCTATTCGATGATGCGATAGTAAAATCTATTCAGAAGGGCTCATCGGGTACTCCAAACACTCAGGTTTAGGGTTTAACAAAATCTGTTGGAGGATCTCGTGGTGCAAAAAATACACCTGACAGTCATTGCTGGAATATGTATAAAGAAGTCGATACGTCCCTCATTTTCCTCCTCGATATTAAAGAAGAATAACATAAACTTGACCAGATTTCCCCTTAGTGAGAAAGGGTTGCTTCAGATTGCAAAGTAACGCAAATTCTGGTTGCTTCACCGGAGAGAAAGTTGAAAGAACCAGCACCCTACGCACCTGAGCAAGGGCACGAGGAAAGAGTGACGGCGCAAGGCGCTCGCCTGTGGCAAAGCTTCGAAACGCATTGTTATTTCCACGAGAGGTCGCAGTCAGATACTCGAGTTCCCGCTGACGATGCTTCAGCAGCGAGGTTAAAACTCCCCAGCTTCTCCGCCTGAGCAGGCTACTTGCACCACTCATGACTGGATCCTCTTTCTATCGCTTGAATTATCTGCAAAATTATTCCCTCCCTTCTTAAATAGCCCTGTAATAGCGACAACCAGTGACATTAATGAAATCAGTGACTGCAAAAACGAAACAACAAAACGAAAAACAGAGCAGAAATTGCTGTAGCAATTACAAACACTCAAAAGATATCCAATCTCTCTCATTCGCGGCAAATTTCATCATACTGAAAGGCAGCTTACAACCGTGTATACATCAAGTGACCATATCAACTAAATGATCCATCACTACAAAAAAAATAGCAATCAGAATCGGATCCATACACGTACTAGATCCCTTCCCTACATGGAGAACCTGCAATCGAAAGTACCGAGAACTAATTATCTGCGTGATTCACTGATTCTCAAATTCCAATCCCAAGCTGCATCATCAGCTTCCACAATTCTTCTAGGTCACAGAATAGACAAACCGCCTCAAGCACGGACATAAAATTTCCAGAACCGAAAGCTCACACAACCAAACAGCATCAAATTTGTACGTGCATAATGGCAGAGAATGAGGCCAGAGAGAAATGAGCAGCTGAATCCCCGCTCTGAAATTTCAAACACTCTGTCTAATCGTGCTTCTACTTTTCTCAACATCTTACGTTTGCAAAAAAACATTGCTCCATCGCTACAGAAAAAAAGATTCTCAAATTCCACTCCCGAGTCAGCTTCCACAATTCTTCTAGGTCACAGAATAGACAAACCGCCTGAAGCACGGACATAAATTTTCCATAACCGAAAGCTCACACTAATCCAAAACGACCGATCGCGTTCAAACTTGAGCTGGCCATCACCATATCCACTCGTAACCTTGAGAAATCACGAGTAGCTTGCAGAATTTGCATTGTTAGGATTCCAAGCCATCCGATCACCATTGTAGTGTCGACACAGCCCGTAACAAGCTCATTCACAGTTCGTTTTCGTTCGGATCAACAATACAAAAGAAGAGTGCAAAACGATGAAAACGAACAATCGAAAATACCGATAACTAATTATCTACGTAATTCACTGATTCTCAAATTCCAAACACGAGCTGCATCGTCAGCTTCCACAATTCATCTGGTCACAGAATAGACAAACCGCCTCAAGCATGGACATAAAATTTCCAAAACCGAAAGCTCACCACCGATCGCGTCCAAACTTGAGCTGGCCATCACCGTATCCACTCGTGTAGCTTGGAATTTGCATTGTTAAGATTCCAAGCCATTGATACCGACCGATCACTCGACACAGCCCGTAACAAGCTCATTCGCGGTTCGTTTTGTTCGGGTCAATAAAACACAAAAGAGAACGAGTGCAAAGCAAATGTAAACGAAAAGAGACGAGGAAAACGTACGCACCTGCGAGAGTGAGCGATTCGGCAGCACAGACAATGCCTCCCGCCGCGGGGGAAGCAATTGAGGCTGAAACGCAACCGAGAGATCTGCCGGACTAGTCCGTGGCCGAGGGTCTGGCGCACAGGGAAACAGTAGAGGCCATTGCCATAGCCAAAACCCTAAATTCGAGACCACATGTCACATGAAACTCATTCATCAACACTCACCGTCTTTGCTCGGAACCGAATGCTACACCAAACATCGCAATTAGTGTGGGTTGCAAAATCTTCACAATCTCTAGATTTGTTCGAGTTTAAAACATGTTCGTAATATGATTATTATTTCTACTAGCACATACTTGTTGCACTGCATCATTGAACATAGAGAACATGAACCAGGTAGCCGAAGTCTAACACGGAATCAGATGAAAAACATTAAGGGTGAAAGGATGAAACATTTGGGATGAAAACGTGACCGCTTTTGTGACAGATTGCGTGACAATGTGCATTTAATATATTAGACTTGATTTTAATGTCTTTTGGCCTTCAACTATTGTCCTTGTCATCTACCAAATTGATTCAAGAATCTTACATATTATTATTTTTATTTCTTTCTTTCTTTCTTTTTTAACACACTAATGGTAAGTTTGAGGCTTAAACCTTACAGCCAAAGGATAATAATAATAATAATAATAATAATAATAAAATTAATAATAATAAAATTTGATAAAATAATGGATATTGTAGCAAAAGCTCTCTAAATAAAATCTAGAGTTTTTTTCTCAGCTATAGGGTTTTAGTGTTGATAAGGTGATTCCAAACAACCTTGTTTTTGAAATTTAATTAGTAATTTTCAAAATATAAAAAACAACTTCCTTAATAAGAGTTAGAATACTACAAGCTATAAACAACGAACTCTAGTTGATGTAGTAGTTGCACGCACTCTTGTTTGGGGAAAAGCGTTTGGAGCGTGAAAGGGCTACGTGGAGCATTTCGCGGTTGAAGGTTTCAATCGGATAGCCCCACAGCTCTCACCACCTTTGCCTCACTCCGTAACCCTCTCACGACCTTTTCTTGAGTCTCCTCATTGACATCCTCGCTTGAGTTTGTCCTCCCCATTTGCCTCCTACTCCTTCCTACGACGTTCCTCTCTTGTTTCCTGCTTCTTTTGCCATGCTCCTCTCTCTTGTAGTTTTTTTCTCCTTGATGTTGTGACAACATTTTAATTTTTGTTGCTAAGGCACTTTCCGATCAAAATTATTGTATCTATATGTTAATTTTAATTTCATTAAAATATTAATCAAATTATAGTAAGAATTTTTAAATAATAATGTAAGAAAGTATCTTCAAATAAAGTTAAAAAATATTTTTTTCCAATAACGAGTCTTATAAACTAGTGAAAGTGTAGATTGGCGAGGAATATGTGAAAGAAATATATTTGTTTAATTTGTAGAATATATCTATTTTTAGTAAAATAACTCTTCATGCTGGCAAAAATTCAATAGATTAATAGCAGTTTTGGCACTAAATACTTTTGAAATTAAAAGTCGGTGTTTTTTTGGAAATTTTAAGTAGTATTTGCCAAATTTCTCATAAATTATTTTTAAAATTGCAGAAGTATTAAAAATTTATTAATCTTCATATATCTTTTTTTTAAATGGATAACTTGTATAAGGAAAAGACATGGTCTGGTAATCAAATTCTTTCAATGTCACTCCAAAATGATATGGAATTAGAAGAACTTGCAAACTACTTCATAGCACTCGAGCCTCCTACCATAATGAACTTTTTGTTTGTTTTTTAGTTTGTTGTGAAGCGCTACTGTAAAAATCCAAAAGCCCATCAACCCTCGTTAGGACCCTGCTAAACCCTAACCTTGCAAAACCCGAAGTTTGTCACAGCTAGCCTTTTCTTTCTTCTAAGCCTTATTATTTTTTTATGACACAATAAGTTGGCAACAAACGTCCGCGTACAGACGTTGTAGGATCAACTAACTTTATCAAACCGGTCTCGACAGGGCTGGATCTTCTGATGCCTTCCCACCTCACACGCTTCCTTCAACACTTTGTCAAAGACTGGAAGCAAGTAAAAACATTCGATCACTAGATGCGAAAGGCTTTTAGAAAACCTTCATTTATAACTCAAGGATGGCACCATTCCTCACAATCTCCGTGTGAAGCCTCCTAAGTTCAAAATCCTTGATCCGGAAGCACAATCAGCCCTAGATGTAGGTCTTGTCGAGTGTACTTTCGCTTATCGTTTGCAATGCTTTGAAGTTCTCATCAAAGCTAAAGAGTCATGCCTTTAATAGCTGAAAGACAAACTCCAAAAGCAACGATCCAACCCTAAATTAGGTTTACCGCTCTGATAGATCCTTGATCTTATCACCGTAGAATTTCTAAGTCCTACGTACAAAACTCGTGTTTGTAGCTGGCATGCAGAGCTTCTCGCTTCTTTTTGTAGCCAGATAGATTCTTCCCTTGTAGAAATTCGTTTAGTACAAACAATTAGCACCGCAGCCACCGCCGCATGAACCGCTGCTCAAGATAAAACCATGGAAGACGCGGAAAGCCTTCCCGTCGCCAAATCCATTGCTTCTTTGGTGAATGCAACCGTGTCCAAAGCAATCTCCGGGTTGAATCTTGGAGCTGCTTCTAAACGGCCCACGACAACTAACGACAAACATGGCAAAGATGGTGGCAACTAGAACGCTTGAGATCTTGATGGATACCAAAAATGCCAACTAGACCACTGTTCATAGAGGATTTGAGGAATTCTCATTAGTTGTTCACATTACTTAAAGAACTACCGTTGGGGGCTCGCTTAATTTAATTTCATTCCTTTTATTCCTTTGGGTTGTCCATCTAGGACCCTCTTCACGTTTAAAGGTTAAATATAGGGGAGAACTGCACAAGGGGCTTGAGATAGGTTTGAGGTGGGTTTGGATGATTTTTTCAATCAAATTGAATGTCTCTAACTAAAGACAAACCAATCCAACTAAAAGCACCAAAAGGGTGGAGATGGAATTGAATCGAGTTGGAGTGAGTGGGAGGAGGCACCATCAAACATAATAGTAGGGAATATCACACCTCTTTCTTCCCATTCTCAATCTTCAAAGAATGCATAAGTGGCACTTTCTCCTTGAATTGTAGAAGATCCATTCTCCGAAGATTGAGAAGTTTCATTCTTCTCCTCCGGAAGTGAAGAATGGACGTGAAGATTGAGAAACAGTAGAGAAGATTAACAAGTTGTGTTCATTCTCATTCTTCACACAATGAGAAGGGGAATCACACCTTCTTCATGGCCACGATTGGCTCCACTTCTCTCTTCCAAGGTTCTCAATCTCCAAAGAATCGATCTTTGTGGATTAAGTGTGACAACCCCTAGTGTAAACTTTCAACCAAGGGAATGGAGCCACAGTTGAAACTGTTTTGGAATGGTTGCAAGAATTCTTCCTATGTGACCCTCCGTTGAAACAAATCTCAACCCAAAAGCACCCAAATTTTTCAACCGTTGATGCTTTCCGCAACTGAATTTTGGTTACCATTTCTGGATGGGATGTTAACTTGTCCATTTTCACCCCAAAAAAAAAAAATCTTTCCAATGAATGAAACCAAATTCGAGTCAAAAGCTTAATACGACCAGCAATAAATAGATGCGGCAACAATGTTGAAAGAAAAAGCTTCAATCCCATGACAGGTGAAAAAAATTTGAATGTGCCGTCACAGGGCAAGCATGTAACCAGTCTAGAAGGCCCTATTATGGCCCAGTTTATCATGAGATCCTCCTCCTGCATTCTAACTATCTCCGCTTCAGCCGTCCCATAATGAGTCATTCGGCATTGTACACACCCTCTTCTCCTCCCTCATCATAAAGTCAGGATGGAGCCAGTGTCACAAGGGTTGAGTCAGCAATTTACCTCCAGGAAAGGTCAATCTCCATGGCCTATCAGGGGGGTCCCCCACTTGCCTGCCCACTACCCTTCTTGCTCTTTATGTTCCCATCCCCAATACTCTTCTTGCACTTTCCCGAATGAAGGAAAGTTATTCTTCTCCTTGTCTTTCACAGCTAGGTTCATGAAAGGATTGTTGTACAAGCGTTTGCGTTGTCCTTCCTTTGTCTCATCAACTAGGTCTCCGCCACAAGATCAGAAATCATCGAGAAATTCGACAACTTTGATCTCTTCGTTCAACAAGACAATAATAAGCTCAGCTTCTTCTTATTGAACCACCTCCCCCCCGCATTTGACAGCCGTGAACGTTGAAGGTTTTATGATAAGATACTAATACAGACAGATAAACTATCGATTTTTTTAAGCTGTCCATGATGCGGACCTAGTGAGAGAAGGCTTCATTTTCTTATCCTCTTCGAGTCCTATCATTCCCAAGTGCGAAGGATCCTCCAACATCATCTTAGCAACGAGATAACCAGCAATACTCCAGGTTTGGAATTTGCGAGCTTGCTTTCCGACGTATCGGCCCAACTTGCCATCGTAATATTCTGGCCAGCCATCCTTGGATAGTCTGGTTTCCACCTGCTCAATAGCCCGTCTTGCAATTTGAGGCCTTCCCGCCTTAATACACGCTGCTGTCAGCATCCAAAGAATAACTGCGCACAAAACGATTAAATGATTACCTGGCGTCAAGCAAAACAAGACCCCATATGTGTATCTTGACTCCAGAATTCCAGGAAACAAATATGTTATCTTGGTCAAAGTACAGAATATCCCGACCCAAGCTGCTGATATTAACCGCTCAAATTTATCGTTTTCTTAAGTCGACACAGCACATAGTACAGAGTATTCTGGACACACCAAAACGGGCGAAATGAAGCGCAACAGAGAACAAAATCTCCACAATCACAGCAAAAAACTGAAATAAACGTATATACCTGGCCAAGATCCAGCGTTATGATAACTCCATCTTGTGTTCTTCGGGTCACATCCCGTAACAATGCGCCACTCGTGGCCCTCCATAGCGGGGTAGGAAACCTTAAGAGGCATGTCACCTACAAGCTCTGGCCATCTAGCTTCGAGTAAATCCATGACGGCGGACGCTTGGTCAGAAGTTGCAAGAGACGATAGGATAGCCATGAAATTGCCGATGGCAAACCAACGGAAGTCCATTCGAGCAGGACTAACGTTTCCAATAAAGAAACCGCCCTTCAATGGCAGGAAGTCAAAAATCCAGTCCGGAATAGAATCTGGGATAACGTTGAACTTATTGACCGCTGTATGCGAGTATTCCTCCGTTTTGAATCGGTAAATATTGTTGAGCTGTTGATGGTCCAACCAAAAGTACTCGCGCATGTGAAAGCTTAGAGCGTGAAGTCGCTTGTCAATCCTCTCTAGAAACTCTTTACCTTCCCCTTCAGCCTTAATGAGACTCTTAGCAGACCGCAGAGCCATAAAAAACAGGCTTTGAATTTCAATTGGATAACCATAAATGCCCTGCAAAAAAGTAATCATTGAAAAATCTGGTTGGATCGTCAACCAAGATATGTGTGCATTCTAGAAATGTAAAGAAAGCTCTGCAAGTACACACGTTTTATGTTGGAAAAACGTTTTATAATGACGATAAATGGCCAGACTATGCATAGATATTCTTGGTCACAGAGAGTGTAGTGTATGTATCTCCGATTTTAGCTGGCATCAATAGCAATATCGTCACCAGAGCTTCAGAGTCACTTACCATCCGACGATCCACCATACAGCAGCCATCTGCGCATAGCAGAGTTGGGAAAGTATCGAATCCATCAGCGAGACACAAGGTCAAAATTAGCCTCATTCCTCTTTGACAGTCTGCCATGTCTGCTAGCGTGTGATCCCCAGTGGACTTTGTGTAAGCACGAAGAAGAATGATCCACCAAAAACCAGAGTCTACTGGGGCAACTCTTCCAATTGCGCTCTCCCCAAAATCGGCAATCATCGTATCTGTTTTACGAACAGGATCATGGAGAACCTGCAGGTTACGATGTATGAACAACTTCATCAGTAAGCAACAGGACAACAACCATTGCTGAGGATATATATTTCTGAGGCAGAAATCGCTCTCCTAATTTGACACACAAACATTCAGCTTCAAAATGATGGAAGCTAATGAATCATGGTCAGGAAACAATAGTTACCTTGAAACTTGCAGGCATGACACCTTCACCCAAAGTAAAACAGTCGATACGCTTCTCAATGGACTGAAGACGCAAAGTCTTCAATAAGAAGTTCTTTACTACTTCCGGTTCGCCATTCATGAGAAATGCCAACGCACTGGGTACAAAGTCCCTCACAAACACCTGATAACAGATTATTTTCAGATCCTGGGATATGAAACAAACGCTACACAAGGATGCAATAACATTTTTCCAGCAGACTCTTCGCCAAGCCAACATCCATCATGGATGTCGTGTGTTATAATCTTCTCATTCTAACTTTCGATAAAAAATTACCAACACATTATTCCCAAAAACTTGTTTAATAGTATGTGGATGATACAGACACGGTTCTAAAGCAAGTCGAGCTGTTTTACTAGAATCTGGCACATTGCGATAAAAAAAGAGTAACAATTAAGTGCATGGCCGCCAATCCTTCTACCGGCCATTCACAGCATCAACTATAGTAACACAATTCTGCAACTTTTGACGCGCTGGACTAAACATCTTCATTCGCTTCATAAGGTGAGGTAATGTAAAAGATCACTCAAGTTCCATTTGATTTTAGGACACATTTTCCCCACCATCGAATTCAATACATTAAGTCTTTCAAGTAAACAAAATTTTGACAAACAAAAAAAGTCCGACTAACCAATGCAAACTCATGTAGCACACTATAATTATGCCCGTTCGCACCACTAATTAAATCACCGAGACACCATATCTTTATGTACTTTTATCAAATTCGTTCCACACATTTAGAGAAACAATCGAAAAGCAAACCTGATTGTAATTCAGTGAATCTTCCGTGGGATCCAAAGCCGCAATGGTTCCCACCGGCTTGTTCCGGAAGAACACGACCGACCTTCTCAACGCTTCCCATGCGTCCGCGATCATTGGATGAGGCTCAAAAGCATGATGCTCACGAGGAGTTCCGGCCGAGGATCGAATGCTGGGAGACAGCAGCGCCTCCAAGCACTCGGAGCTTTTGACCGTCTCCAACTGCCGAGGAGGACGTGGTGAAGACAGACCCGATGAAATGATATCGTTGAGAGACCTCTCATCCAGGGAGTGATGAGTCTCAATTTGACGTGGCCTGACTTCCATCGGTCTCTCGTAATCAACGCTACCGTTGTCACCCGAAGTGTCTAGGGTGAGAGGTCTTGGAAAGCTATACATGTCGAATGGCATGGAGTGTCTCCTTAGCCTTTGTTAAGAAGCAATGGAAGATCCCGTAGCAGTGTAGATGTAGAAATATAGCAGATCTTGAACCGGTTACCTTAAATGCCTTAATGTGGGACGAGGTGTTTTGAGGGTAAGGCTTACCACAATAGGTTAATATCTCGTTTCTGGCTTTCTTGCTAACAGTCTTTAATCCACAATGGTTAGGTCTTCTTATGCTAGCTACTTCCAAGCCGTTTCCCTTGCACTCCACTTCACACGACGCATGCAATCACTCAAGGATGTTCAGGGTCCCTCTTGGGCATGTCCTTGTTGATATGGCTTGAAAATCCTGAAAGAGTCACCAATTCTATGTAGTAAGGCTGAAAGCATCAAACGCTACTTTTAGAGCCCGGGGTATCAGCCCTATATTATATGCAGGGGTCTCCAGCTTAACAAATTAAAGCTACTTTTGAAAGTAAAAATTATATGCTTATTATACAATGTAATAAGTCAAGAACTGAAGCTGCAACTTCTAATTTATGATCTACAAACTCATATAATACCACGGGAAATAAGCACATCAAAATATACGAGGAATCATAAACCTTGACAACGCGAACACTGATGACACCCTGTGACTGCGCTGTCTCGATAATTTGACGAGCAATAGAAATGACAAACACGATGGTACCTTCCCGCAGGCAGATCGAACGAAACCAGGCGGGGAAGATGAAACCACCGATGAAGCCCCCTGCCTGCTGTTGCACAATTATGGTGCAGATTTTTTCTTACTGCCAATGGAATTTTTCTCTCATTGCCAGTTTTGTCATCCTGTAAACACCACCGATAGGCTTGTCAGCCCTAAAACCCTGAAACGGAGAACTCTCAAGTATTTTTCGATTGACATTTCTTTCTGTTACACGTTAGCTAGCCCTATAATAAAAATGTGCTCTCAGCGAATCCCGCTCCACAGACGCTACTACTTCAGATTACAATCTCGAACATCTCACCTACGTGAATTATTATCGAGTCTAAAAGGAGCTCTTCAATCTTCTGTCCATTTTCAGACAGAATTTGACAGAGCTCCGCTACGAATCTAAGCATTCCGGAGTAATTTCATTGTAACAGCCAACTACAATGTAGATGGATGCTTCCGCCATGTGACCTAATCTTTTCTACGCCATCCTACATGCGAATACGAATTGACCCGATCTCCATCGTGAATGAATTTCCACAGTAGTTACAGGTATCGGTTGAATAAATTCAAGCGGAAGTAAAAGAAAAAATAAACAAATAAGCTATCGATGATGCAACATTGCAACAATGAGATCGGCACGTGAATGAAACACACTGGAAATAAGTCCGTCGGTAGATGAAGTTGAGGAGAGTATTATTTTCTGGAAACCTTAACAAACACGGCGCACAGTGGTACTGCGAGGGAGGGACTATTGTTGCTGACTGCTGAGTGTCCCGCTGTCGCCAGGGAAAGCACGGGAATGAAATGGAACCAATCGAGTGGTGGCAAAACAAGAAGAAGAAGGAGGAGGAGAAGGAGGAGGAGGAGAAGGAGAAGAAAAACAACAACAAGAATAATAAACGGAAGAATAATAAACGGAAGAATAATAAACGGAACGATCAGTAGTACCAGAATGCGGCGAGCACGTCGAAGCAGAGAGACGGAAGAAGAAGAGAGAGGGAGCGGGAGACAGAGCAGCGCACCAAAATGCTTGACCTTCAGTTGTGCGATGCGAGCCGACCCGACCCCTCCTCTCCATGGCCCCATGCACGATACCCGGGTCCCAAGGCTGCGGCCATACCCGGCCTACCTATCCTTCACACCCGGACGACCCCTGCCTGCTCGATACCCGCCAGCCACTCAGTCAACATATTTTATTTGATGACTTCGTACAGTACCCTGTAACAAGTGTTGCAACCCCACTTTCAAACCTCACAGTAAAACATTTATCACACTCACTACAACGGGATGTTGACCATGAAATTTTGCATGCACCACCGCTTGGACAAAAAGCATTTTTGGGCAAAATTTGGTATGTTAAAAATGAACAGTTTATGAAATAGAGCTAATTTGTTAACTTTTGGGCCTTCGTTAAAAAAAAATCATATATGGTACCCAATAGCTGCCATGGATCCAAATTTTTGGTAGAAGGTAGAAGTCGTAATGAGGAACAACATGGTGATATAAAAAATAATGGTATTCCTAGGTATTTTTGTATTCAGTTGCAATTCAAAATTTTAATAAGAACGCTAAATTTTAGTTTGATTACAAAATAATGTATTAAATGACTTTTTCTCATCTTTTTGTGACACCAAGTTATTCCTTACTATGACAACATGGTGTAACAAAAAAAAGTGAGAAAAATAGAAAATTACTTTATTATATAATTAAACTAAAATTTAGCGTTCTTATTAAAATTTTGAATTGCAACTGGATACAAAAATACCTAGGAATACCATTATTTTTTATATCACCATATTGTTCCTCATTATGACTTCTACCTTCTACAAAAAATTTGGATCCATGGCAGCTATTGGGTACCATATATGATTTTTTTTTAACGAAGGCCCAAAAGTTAGCAAATTAGCTCTATTTCATAAATCGTTCATTTTTAACATACCAAATTTTGCCCGAAAATGCTTTTTGTCCAAGCGGTGGTGCATGCAAAATTTCATGGTCAACATCCCGTTGTAGCGAGTGTGATAAATGTTTTACTGTGAGGTTTGAAAGTGGAGTTGCAACACTTGTTATAGGGTACTGTACATAAGGTTGAGACACCCATTCCCGACCAGGTACCTAAAACCGATCGGGCCTAATTTCTAGATTTTGAAAGGGAAGATGTACCTCGTTTGTACATTAGAGCATGTGATCGGTTTTGGGTACACCTACAACTTTCCACTTTAAAAATTTGTACTTATTCAAATAATTATCAAAATTAATTAATTAAATATAAAAACTTCTTAAATTTTGTAGTGCTAAAAGAGGAAAATAATCAAAATATCGATTCATTTATCCCAAGTACAGTACATGTCTTATTTGATCGGTTTTAGGTGTCTCGACCTTAAATGGTATTTACTTTTGCTACTTAGTGCATACAATACTCACGATACCTCTATAATATCCGGCAATATCCTTGATCTATTAAGGTAATACCATGATGATATCCATGGATATCATCTCATGAAGTTGCTGCATATTTATATTATGATGAGCATTTTGGCTACATTTCAAATTTGTTTTTCATTTTCTTTCTTTGTATGTTTAGCAGCCCCATTTTTGGGTAGAAATCCAGCTAATTTTAAGATCACTGCTTCGTTTAGTAGTAACCCGAACTAAATACTACACTATCTTAACCCTAAAGGACTAAGGATTGAAATGGTCATTTAAATATGATGTACTTTTTAAATAAAATGAAATGGTTATTTAGTCTTTTTACTTATATAAAGTTACGCAATGTTGTACCTTTTTATTCGACATGTCATTTTTTTTATTTTGGAAGGGTTTTTACGTTTTACAATCGTAAATATTGTTGTTCCTAATTTTCTTGGAGTAACAAAGCCTGAGCCTAGCTGTCAAAGCACATTTTCTTCTTCTTTTTTTATAATTTTTTTTACACAAATTGAGAGAAATCAATTGCAAAGAAGAGATTCAAAAAGGAGCAGCAAGCCTGGACAATTCAGTTGTGATCCAGATTGGTTAACTTACCACATTTTTTCCTTTGCCATGCATTTTGTATTGCAGTTTGTTTGGAACTGACTAGCACTAAAAATTGCATGAGGATAGGTTCATGCAACAGAATTACAGAATTACAGTTCACAGTACTAATATCATGAGCCATGTTATATTATTATAATGTTAAAATTAGGGCAGATCGGTAACGCCTAACTGTAATTGGTCAGTTTCATGGGTTCTGGAAATCTGGACTGCAATAGGGTTATCCAAAAAGTCAGCCCAAAGAGGAATGTTTTGGCAAACTCGTGTTGAATTCCTCTTGGCCTTGTATTGAAATATAAATAAACAAAAAACTAGTCTAAACAAAAAAACTAGTCTATGATGAGTCGGGAGACATTTTTTATTTTTTATTTTTTTAGCACAAATAAAGGGGAGTCCTTTACTGCAAGAAGAAAGAAACACAAATACAACCCAATCTCGCTAAGGCTAGTGAGGTTGTGAAAAACTTACTCCACGTTAATTGAATTAAATCTAAGACCAGATGTCGGGAGACGTACAATTTAAAACAAGGCATTATCATTATCCTCCATACCTCACTATGGCTCTTGCACCTTCCACCAAAGCTCTCAGCTTATGGCCCACACTGAGACTATCTATATTACGACACTATTCAATCCAAATATAGTTCAATAGAGAGGTTAGAAGTAGAACAAGAATGGAAGTTGAATGCATTTCTTTTTTATTAACTCAAATGCTTATCAACAGTGTCTTCTTTGTAGGAGTACGTGAGATAACCTATCATTCAATGATCTCCTCATGTCAGGATCAACAAAAAATAATTACAAAAAGAGAAGCCCTAATTTTGAGGAAATTATTTTTCAAAAACAAATCTATTTGATATGGTGAAAAAGAGAATCTTAGAGAATATCCGTAGAGTTTGGCATTTGTTGAAAAGTAATTTCTCAAAAAGAATCATTATTTGACTAGACTTATTGACGTTGAGGGTCGTGTATGGTATCTGCTCAACAACTTCATTTGGAAGCATTTGTAGGGCTAAACTTATCCACCCATCTCATAAGAGCATGCACAACCCGCTTCAACAAAGACATAAGACACGAGAGGTTGCAATGAGAGCAATTAGGATGAGGCCAACGTGAAGTAGTTTTCCACATTGTAACCACATGGGATGATAAAAATGAGGCTTGACATGGGAAGCTACTATGAATCTGAAGGGCCTAGGCGTGTCAAAAAATCAAGGTTAAAGGTTGGAGTGCATGTTTTTTTAATCCCTAAAGGACCAGGTGTCCTAGCTAGAACATTCCCCACAATGTCAATTTTGAGTTTATTATTGTCGTATGTTTAGTGAATGTGAGGAATTTCTTGATCTTTGTGGGAATATGATTTATTTTCCCACTGGATGTTGATATAAAAAGCTATGTTTCTTGTAGCTATTTTTTTTTGCAAGATTGGGCAACTCAAAAAAATGCTATACTACTCCAATAGCTCTAAATTTGATACAGAATCAAGTGACATGACATTATTTGGGATGGTAAAAAAGAACTCTCTGTAGCTCAAAAATTTCATTCCAAGAGGAGTAAATAAATTATAGCCTAGTCAGTCTTGGTGGAAAAAAAAAAAAAAAACAAAAAAAAAACTTCTTTTAGAGATAAATATTAGAGACTTTAAAAATAAATAAATAAAATATTTTTCTACTTCAAAAAGAGACAAGGATCTTTGTCTTCAACATTTGGATTGAGATATTATAAAATGAGTTCACTTTATACTTTGATATACAACTAACTAATATTATGTAGATTGTAAAAGTGAAGAGTGACAACTCCCCGTAGTGGAACATTTACAAAATAGGAAGGAAAATACAAGCTAAAAAATTTAGGCAAGTTTTATTTTATTTTGAAAAAAACTTGTTTTTTTGAACCCAGAAAGCCGGAGAAAATGGGCAGCGACTAAAAAATATGTTTTTTAAGATTTGAATGCCATGATCAAACTAAAATTAGAAAATTTGGAACCTAAAAAAATAAAATATTCATTAGCACATTTTGAAAAAAACAACAACATGATTGAACCATATCTCATGGATTTATAGATGGCCAAGGTTTTGTTGACTTTAGAATACACAAATGTATTTGATGTGTATTTCTCCCATTTTATTGATAATTAATGCAAATGAAAAACTCCAATGGGTGACTTGAAGAATTTTGGGAAGGGTTACTTTTTTTGGAGCTTTTTTTAAATTTTCATTTTCAACTTTAACTTGGGCGCCAAAAGTATTGTTAAGGTATCAACGTCCTCTTTTAAGGGTTAATGATAAAGACACTCAAATTTTGTTTCAGAATAGCTTTTTTGTCATCAAATGAATTGCAATACAATTTCATACAATTTCATAAGGATTTATGCCAAATCAAAAATCTAGAATTCAATAACTTTAATTTAGAATTCAATGATTTTAATTTAGGAAGTTATTTCTAACCTCAAAATTTTAATGAAAATAATTATGGTCACTCAAGCACTTAGGGGTTAATCGTGAAGTCTGCAAGGAGCTCCCATGGGGCTATCGCTAGTAGAAATTTGGTCTTTAGCAACATGTCATATACAACTCTCGCCGTTCAAAAACAACTTGTTTTTGACAAGTCATTCTAGACACCGTCCAAAATGAACAAAAAATAAGTTGTTTTGGACGAGTGATTCCGGACAAGAGTAGTTGTAAAAGACCAAATTTCTACTAGTGCATATTTGATTTCTTTTCAATCAAACGCTAATTTTTCACTTAGTTCCTATCTTCAAATGAAAATGATCCCAATTAAGAAAGTGTAGGAGCTATCTTCTATTTCCTAGTATAATTTACGATTTTTTCTAAATTTTTAAAATTGCGTTTTTCCCAGCACTTTAAAGCTCAAAACCCTAATATATTTTAATATACAAATACAAATTTTAATCAAATTTCTTTTAATGTAAACTTGAGAAGCATGCTACCTACACCTTGTTGTTCATCGCTATTATTTATATTTTTTCTAAGAATTTCATACTATTTTATGTATTTTTATAATTGCTATGAGTAGTTCAAGAAAAAAGCTTTGATTTTTTTTATAAAATTCATTTTTATTTAAATAATTATGAAAAAAATCAATGTATATGAGGAAAATAAACAAAAAAAATTATAATAAATTTTAAAATGTGAGAAACTGATGAGATTAGACTGGGCAAATGTAGTGTGAACACTTAAAGGTTAAGATCATTTTAAATTGTGTCCTTGGAAGAAAAACGGATTTTATGTGAAACTATCAGCAGTGTCATGCCCCCGGGTCATGCCACAGTCTATAATTTGCAGATGAATTGAACTTGGAAAGCTACCCATTTGTGTTACTTACTTGCAATACAATTGGTTCCTGGAATACAACGTGTTCAATTGCATCATTATCACTTTCAGTTCAAGGCTATGGACAAGCCACACACTTGCTGCTGCTTTTCATATGGAGTAAAACAAGACAACTTGCACAAAGCAAAACAATAATGTCAAATTACTAGTAGAAAATTATGCCAAAAAAACCATAGCCAAAATTCGCTGCAATTTTTTTGGCATAGTTTTCTATGAGTGAACGTTCAAACATCACACGCACATGATAACACTGAAGTGTCCTTGAATAATTTATATGGCCGCCATACATTATCCCTAAAAGGTCTAGAGAGCCTTTTCCGACCAATATTATATAACAATATTTCATTGTATTTGGCATGGTTCTATGTCTCCTATGGGTATAAGATCAAAAGAAAAGTTAAAATTCACGCCAACATGATTTTAATGAGCTATTGGGGTCTCAATTTGGAACTTTCTATTAGCAACAAATGTCAAACATATGCCATTGTATTTACTATCCCCATTAGCTCTTTAAGAGTTATACATTACCGACCAATAAGTTTACGATCATTAAGCTTTTCAAAGAATTGAACAAAAGAATTAAATTTATTAAAACTATTCATATTCATATTAAAATATATTAAACCATTTGAAGTGTGAAAAATTATGTCTTCGGACAATTTTTGGATCAAATATTCAAAAAAATACAAAATTTATATTCAAGTTGAACATTTCTAAACTGAAAACTTCAAACATTGATATTGTAATAAATATGAACCCAAAACTCATGATTTTTTTTCACATGATTCTACAAAGGATTTGCATTCTTTCCATTGAAAGATTTATAAACCATAATTAACAAAAAAAATATTCATAGTTGTTTGAATTAAGGGAAAAATGAAGGTTTGGATTTTAAACAAAAATAGATTTTAAAAAATCTTTTATTATCAAAACTCAATTGTATGTGTGGTTCATCTTGTGCAAGTCTACAACTTGTCCAAATTGGGCTCATAGCTTATATTCTTTGTAAATTTTATTGGCAATTTTCCGAATAGTTGAATAAACGTGAACTTGTTGGTGGATTCTGTACAATACCCACCAACAAGTTTACGTTCAAATTTTTGAACTCCAAATGTTAGTGAAAAAAAGGTGCAACTTTAAAAAATCATATCTCCAAATTTACAACTCCAAATTTCACGAAACAGCCACATGTTTGTTTAGAAACAAGTTAACTACATTCTAAGTGTCATTAGTATGCAAATTTGAGTCATGTTTTTAAGAAAAATCAGATTGCATTAATTGCGCTCCAAGTTGTGTTTGTGGCTATTACACCGTGAAGGCAACATCCATTCTTCTTGAGCCAACACACTTCAAATTTTTGTGAGTTTGAGCTTCACATATGGATCTCCAACAACCTTTCAACAAAAAACATATTCCGTTCAAGCAATGTAGTAGCTTGTGGATACATTGTGTGAGTGTTTTTGGTGAGTAGTTGCAATTCTAGTGGTTTTGTTTCTTGAGCTTGCAACTTTGCATAAATAGTAGAATTGAAAGAATTCATTGTTTCTTTAGGATTTTGGTGGGAATAACATCAAGTGGAAGAAAAGAATTCACTCAAATTTGTAAGTGCTCATGCTCCAGTTCTCAATTCACATGGTAGATAGTTTGTCAAGAAGGAAGAGTTTGAAAGATACTACCGGTATCCAAAAGGAAGAGCTATTGCAAAACAAAAAAGAATTAGTCAACACCATTCAAAAAACATGGGAAGAGGTGTTTTTATAGATAATTGAAGTTCTTCTTGCTAGCATGCCTTACCGTATGATGGCTATAATAAAAACTAGTGGTGGTAGCACTAGATGGTAGATAGTTTGTCAAAAAATGCTATATTTACATATAAATCTATAAGGTTTTTTTGTAAATTCCTAATATGTTAGTAAAGTAGATTTCATTATCTCACTAACGCAC
This sequence comes from Pohlia nutans, assembly GCA_022496805.1. NCBI lineage: Eukaryota > Viridiplantae > Streptophyta > Bryopsida > Bryales > Mniaceae > Pohlia > Pohlia nutans. The sequence goes on along the minus strand of CM040095.1, from coordinate 14,216,362 downwards.
TTTGCAGTTTGTGATTTGGATTATTTTTGAGCAAATGGTGTCAATTTAAAATTGGAGATATGTGCCTTACTTCTACAAAATGAACATAAACTTGTTGGTAGGTACTGTACTGTACAACAGTCTGTACCTTTAGCTGTGTATACACCAGAAACTGACATGGAATTATCTTTTGATTTGATTGGAAACCAGCGCAATATATACCTACCCCAATACACGCTCATTTCTATGAAATACAATTTTGGCTTCATCAAAACAGCTTGCCCAGCTTTTTTTTATTGTTTAAAAGTAAAGATACATTAAGCCAGACTAGCACTGAATCTGGAAACCCCATTGAGTTCAGAGCTTCCTACGTTATTGCAGAAATGACTAACATGTCACTGAAATCATTATTATTTTCTTCTCTAAATCTTGTCAAATGCATTGTACAGAATGCTGAGAATCTACAATTCCAGAGTACAAACTCAAGTGCCATGGAGTGACACAAAAGTGAATGGAAATATCAATGTCCACGTAGTGAATGGATATCAACGTCCATGTAGTGAATGGATATCAACATCCATGTAGTGAATGGATATCAATGCCCATGTAGTGAATGGATATCAACGTCCATGTAGGAAAGGATGTGAGGGATGTCTAGTTGTTTTGCTTGACCCATTTGCCCCTGGAAGGGATGCCGTTCTGCACCACGTAGAGGACGTAGTAAGAGGGTGGGGCGACGTTGTTGCTGGGTGGCGCGGTGACTTGCACGCTCCAACCTCCTCCGGCCTTCACGGGCACCGTGGAATGGAGCCACAGGGATCGTTGGCCTTGCGAGAACGAATGCGTGGTGAACGGCGCGCTGTTCTGGTACACTTGCACTACGCCCACTCGCGTGGTCACCGTGAATGTCACCGTGAACACCAGGTTGTATGTGATTATATTTGGAGCTCCTGTTATCGTCGGCCTCACGGCATTGTTGCTGCAAAGAAAATCATACATTCATGTGTCAGCAACAAAAATGATGACCAAATTTTAGCCTCGGAAATGACAAATAGAACTACTGCTGGGTGCTAATGAGAAACTGACAGACACCCACTTATTTCTGCAGCTATCTACTGATTTTAATTAACCCTCTTGTGACTAGCTAATAAAAAAGTGACACGATTACCTTTGAACCTGACATTGTGTAAGTGCTGAGAATTAGGACTTTTCCAGTGCTCAAATAGGTTATCAGTTGCCCAATTGAAACCTCAGAGCTCTAAAATCTGAGCTAAGTATGAATTTCAGATGAATGTCTGAAACCACTAAGCTTATGACCGTCTCAACCACTCTGTTGAGAGCCCTTTTCCAGACACGCCAATGTAGTGCAATTATACCAAATCATGTTCAAAATTACTCCCTCTGTCCGCGGTAACAACTGTCCTAGTTATTGACATTTTTCAACTTAACATTTTACGAAAAAAAAGTTGTCTCAATACTCAAAAAATGGTTTATCTTTCATAATACTAGTATGTAGTTTTTGTGTCACTCTCATTGTCGGCCTCGTTTGAAGTGAACAAGGTTCACGTTTGAAGTATAAAACATACGACAAAAACTAAGAAAAAAAACATGCCAAAAACTAGGACAATTATTTCCAAGTACTTCAATAGGAGGTGTAAAAGTTTACAACTCCTGGAATCAAGACTAAAATGGTGAGGGATTGCTGCATAGGGAGATAAATACAAGATTCCCACATGAAAAATGCGGACAAATTTCCCACAATTGTAACTTTCCCAGATAAAAATACACTGCAATCATCCCAGGAAAGTTAAAATTGTAGGAATTTTGTCCCACTTCCCTTATGAAATCCCATGTGGAGATGTCTTTATCTCTCCCTATGAGCTGGGCTGTAAATTGTGTTGGATCCAAGTTAGAACCGTAGAAGAAGGGCGATCTATGACACATGCTAGGATGTTGTATTAGGAACCTCCCGTGTAGAATGTAGCCAGCGGGCACATTTGCCGAGGTGAGGTTACCGATGCTACATGTGTCCCTATGACACATTTTTATGACAGAAAAAACAGAGTGTATGGAATTCAAGTGGAATATGAAAGCTTACTTGGCGGCCAAGTAGGGAGGCGAGAAGGCTTCCACGCGCAATTCGGTGGGGAAAATTCCAGTGTAAGTGTAGAATTGATGCGTGTTGCTTCCAGCGACAAGGATTCGGCCGTCGGTGAGCAAGTTGGCAGTGGAGTGGTACAGCCTCGGAATGGTTGTCCCCGCGTACACGGTGAACCGCTTCCCGACCGCGGCGCCGGGGCTGTAGTTCACGGGATTCAGAGCCGGGTTACTGGCTTTTCCCCATCCCTGGAACCCCGTCTGGGCTCCGTTGATGATCAGCACGTCGCCGTTCGGCAGGTTGATCATGTCGCCCATGACACGCTGAATGGGCATGTCCTCCATCGCCCACGCCGGCGCGGCCGCCGTGGCCACAAGCCGCCCACAGCTCTGTCAACACGTACGTACACAGCCGCATATATATTCAAAAACGAACTTACAAAGCTCTCAAAATCCTCTTTCACCAGTATAGCCTAGAAATCAGGACCAGTTCGGATTGGTTCTAAGCAGTAATATTACAATCGTAACGTACTTTCCTATGCACACAATCTTCGTAGTGTATTCCAAATCTTTGTAGAAATTTTTTCCTCATCTCTTTCTATTCTTAACTCTCCATAGAGTGTACTCCTCATAAGCTATGCTAGATAGAGGGTTCGCCACGCCATATAGTGGGTGTATGTTACCACCTTGTCACTTTGCGACTCGGAAATAACATGCACCCACTACATGCCGTAACAAAACCCATCACTACAATAAATCCCGGCTGCTTACACTGGCCATTATCAGTGAAAACCGACGTATGTTATTGATGTAGGCCACTCACACCTGGTTTTCAGGTATAATGGCCGGTGTAAGTGATCAATGCATAGAGTACTCTATCTAGTACTTTGAGAATCGATCAAAAACAGAACCTTTGGGGTTTAAATACATTGAATGTCAGTGGGTTGACGCTGTTTCTTCTCATCTCTATCTATGCTCAACTCTCCATAGTGTACAGGCTCATCAAAATAAGACTCTACTAATGTGTGACATGTGTCATAAGTTACACTAGATACAATACTCTATAGGCTCTGCACATCATGTAGTGGATACATGCTACCACTTAGCCTAATCACGACTCGGAGATAGCATGCACCCACTACGTGCGGTAGCTGAGCCCATGCAGTACGCTATCTAGTACAAAAATGAACAAAGCTCTAAAATCCTTGAGAATGGAAGAATGAAAGAGTTGGGGTGCGTGGAATACCTTGGATGCGGGCGCGCCGACGTTGTTGGAAATGGACGCGCCCGTGGCGGCGCCTCCGCAGATGAGGATGGTGGCGGTGCCGAAGTTGCCCGCGAGCGGGAGCATGACCGCGGACCCGGCGGACGGGTAGTTCCGGGGATTTCCCGGAATGGTGGGGTACGTCCGGGTGACTTTGCCGGTGTTCCAGTTGAGGGCCACGGAGTCGCGCGTGGCGAACACGAACAAGTCGCCGTTGGGCAGCAGGAACACGTACGGGTACAGATTGTCGCAGCAGCCCCCCAGCACGCCCAACGCGAACGCCCCCTCGCCCGCCGTCCGCTTCGGATAGAACTCGTACGTCCCCTGCGCTCGCCCTCCAATGATGATCTGCCGAATGCCTGATTGCAGCACCTGGTTCGACGAGTACCACCGCCCTTGCGCCAACGGCTCCGCCAGCTCCACCCAGTCGCAGTTCCCGTTCACCGGGCACGGCGTCAGCGTCCGAATCTTCTTGTTGCCTGCACATCATTCATTTCAATTCAACCAAAAACATCGTCAACGCTTCCCTCTGTAGTGCTCATCATTTTCCAAATTGATCATCACAGATTGAAGCAAATTTTGGCAATCTTGAAAAACTAAGGCATGTAACTAGAATTGACATCATGGTTTGAGACTTGTTAACGTTGGCGAATCGGAAAATTTTCGTCCTTTTGGTAAACTATTGCAGAACTTTGAACCGACTTCTACATGCATGACAGAAGAGGACTTGAACTATTTGTTCAAAAACTGGATTTCCCTCTTTGAAACGAAAAAACACTTTCCACCTCTAGCGCCTACTATAAGCATCATTTTCCAAATCGATCATCACAGATTGAAGCAAATTTTGGCAAGAAAAACTAAGGCATGTAACTAGAATTAATTGACATCATGGTTTGCGACTTGTTAACGTTGACCCCATCATGGCGAATTGGAAACTTTTCGTCCTTTTGGTAAACTATTGCAGAACTTTGAACCGACTTCTACATGCATGAAGAGGACTTGAAACCCCATATTCATTAAATTGGCCAATCTTGATTATATTGGCCGCTCAAATAGTGTGATTTCAGTGCATTTACTCTCTTTATTTGAATAGTGTGGCTGCCAATATAAATTAAATTGGCCAATTTAATGAATATGGGGCTTTGAACTATTTGTTCAAAAACTAGATTTCCCTCTTTGAAACGAAAAAACACTTGAATCCACCTCTAGCGCCTTCATTTTCTTAATCGATCATCAAAGATTGATGCATGCAATTGGCGAGGAAAATTAAGGCATGAACATCATATGTAACTAGAACTGACATCATGACAGGAGTATTATTAAGTTTTTTTTTTATCGTTGACCCCATCATGGCGAATTGGCAAATTTTCGTCTCTGAACCGACGTACATGCATGAAGAATCTGCATTGGAGAAAGTCTGAGTGAACTCTCAACTAGGCCCCATGATATAATGGATTGGGGTTTCACAGATTTTATTTTCTGTACTACATGGTCTTTTCCTTCACGAAATTCTAGAATGACATCGTTCTAACCACCTGTGGTTGGATGGTACTGCCCTTCCCGAAATTTCCAAAGGCTGGCTTCCAAAGTCTGTGAGGAAGTCTATACACAAGTTGATGACTTACTAACTAGGCTCAATGTTTAGCGTCGCTGGTAACATTAATTGTTGAGGGTTCAGATTTTCTCTAAAGTTTACAAGTTCAAAAACTACATGTATGTGCACAATTTGAAATTAACGAAATGGTGGTCGTGATGTGAGTTTTATTACCTTCGAAGTCGCCGCCGGTTTGGGTCAAGGTGCCGTCGGCGAAGAACTGGCCGGACGAGCACCAGGTGTCGGTGAAGATGATGAGCGGGCGCACGGCGCCGTTGGCGGGGTTCATCATCACGGAATGCGCCCAGCAGTCCACTTTGAGAATGCGCTCCAGCGGCTGGTTGCGGCACCGGCCATTCGGCAGCTTGATCTGCGTGGCGCCGATGTTCGTCCGGTCCAGCAGTATGACCGTGTCGAAGTGCGTCACCGCGGCGTGCATGGTCGCAATCCCCGCGTTCTTCTGAATAATCTGCCATGTCCCTTGCGCATCGACTACCGACCGAATCATCCACGTCTGGACCAACAACAAAAAAAACACAACTCTTCCTACACCGCCTGTCTTCATCTTGACTCACTCGGAGCTAGCTTTCGACAGTACGTCTCCAAGCTCGAAAATCACACTGTAATTCACTTGGATCACCAAAAACATCAATTCTACGGGATTCCAATCAACCTCAGCTTCCTTTTCAAAAATTCAAATCAGAGTCTACTTTATTTCATTTCTTGAACAAGAGGATGAAACGCACAGAATTCATATACTGCGAGCAAAATCAAAGTCTGACTATATGTATGACTGTATGAGACCTTGAAGCTCTGTACGTTTCCTCTGTTTCTAGCTGAGAGGAAGCGAATGAAGTGAGTAGCAGCCCACTGAAGGATTTATAGTAAGTTGCTTGAATCAGTCGAACGTTGACTTGTGATCGAGGTGGAGTACTGTGGCTAGCAAGTTCATGGAACGTGAGAGAGAGTCAACCGTTGCGGAATCTAATCCATTCATTCACGGATTATGCAACAATGAAGGTGTGTGCCTACCACGAGCTAGCTGGGCGTGGACCCTGTCTTTCTTTTTCTTTCACCGAGTCAGTCCAAGTAAGCGTTTTAACCACACTCACTGGTGGATGATGTTCTGGATTTGTGTGCCTTGATCGAGGGCTGACTTGTTGTGCCACTGCAGGAATTATGTAACTTTTGGGGAGCTAAGGTAGTGCAGGAGACTGCAAGGCACAGAAATGACGGCCAAGGATTCCTGCCTATCGATGATCAAAGTCACGAGTGCTATTCACGGCTCGTTACCAGCCTGGAGCCACTTGGGATCAACTTCAATGATGCGGCTCAAGAAATTATATACCAACACGGTCAGTCAGTGTGCATGTACGTACATTCCATTGGAGTTTAATTTGGACGGTGGTAGAAATTATTCTAGATACTAGCAAGTTACTAGTAATTTCTGACTGTTAGTAGACAGTTCACGACTCACTGGCACCCAGGCAGCCTGTCTTTACTGCAGCTAGAACATTCTGTCCACAGTAGACCATTGATTGGAAGACTTTACTCTCTCACTTGCTAGTGTCTTTCTTCATTCCCCCTTTCGTGGAAACAGAAAACAGTGGCTGAATATTATGCTTATATTTCTGACCAAAACTACTCACCAGCACTTACACAAACCACTTATCTATCACGGTTTCATTCCTTCTTGAATTATAGTGAGTGAAAAACGACACGTTTCCTACTAGTGTCTTCTCTTGCAACAACTAAAGGCTTGCATTTTGAAATAGTAAGGGACTCAAGTGGCATGGTGAGTTGTACGTGGCTCCAATCTACGTAGCTGTAACTGAATACTGCTTTCAATTTTTTATCAAATCACCAAATTTGAAATGGATTCTAAAATTGCACTGTAGAATCGGATTGAGAAAACCTCACTGTGTGAATATTTGAAAAATGATTATAATGATCAAAGTTGCACCAAGATTGTCAAAATGAGCTACCTAAAAGACAATCTGTAAACTGTATAATTTTCTTTGTGAATGGAGTGTTCAAAGAATCTAAACAGTTTTATGTACTGTTTTCAATGCAACTCAATGTAAATGGACCCCACATGACGAATGAGACTAGTTGTAGATCTTTTTCAAGTGCATGATTCTCTAGTCTATGTGGGCGGTGTTTCTACTACTGCTTACAGATAAAAAAATATATTATGAGTCTAAAACCCCGTCTAAAACAAGCGGCTAGACGCGGAGTGTCTGCCTTACTATTTACCCCACATTACTTTCACAACTTCTTTTTACTCTACATGCACATAACTCCTGGTAACTCCTCAAAAACAAAGCGTTTCTGTAGTCTCTCCCTTGGTGGGGTACCTACAACTTTTGCTTTATCAATTTTGGCTGCACTGTAGTGTCGAAAACAGTATCGAAAACAACACCTTTTTTGGTAGTACACACAACTGAGCAACTTGTGGATTTGGCTACAGTTGTGGGGAATACAGAAGCCACTAAGTTACAAATTGCATATACCCGGAGTTCCATTGTTCCAGCTACACTAAATAGGTAGATTAGTGTTAGATACACTAATTTACATAAACATGTTGTAAGTTTTTACTGTTGACCAATTTTTTTACCCTCTATATTGGTCAAGATGGGGATCTTTCAATAGTATTGGAATCAATGTCTCTGGTAATTTTTTTTGTCGAGAGTAAAAATTTATAATATCTTCAAATCTTATAATTATCTAACACTAATCTACCTATTTAGTGTAGTCCAGCTTGCCTGCCTCAGATCAGACACTAAATTTAGCACAATGTAGTTTGGTTCAATTCCACGGTGGCGATGAATTACTACTACCCCTTGACCACATCACCGTTGACCGACTCAACACCTCTAAAAATCATGATGTTATTGATTAATCACATGCACCGGCAATTAGGCAGTTGATTACAGTAAGATCAAACGCTGGCACGAATAATGCAGTTTGCGAGATCACAATCATTCGGAGTAAACTTCCAGTCACTATTTTCATTTTCCGGGGAGATTCTGATCCTGTTCCTTTGGTTTGACTAGATGCCTGACAAGTGTAGTACTAGTTTAGAGCTAATAACAGCTTTTTACTAGATTCGGGTTCACCGCCTTGTCTTCGTCGTTGATATATGATCGATCGCATATGCCGCACTTATGCTCTACTGAATCCCTGGCTTCCTTCACATGATTCCAGGCTCTCATCAGTAAGTTAGTGAACATCATTACTGAAATCGCCTTTAGTAGAATAATGGGTGTTAGTAACCACAGGTCATCAGCCGCTCATTTAGCAGAAAAAGTTAAATTTAGCAGCGTTCCTCCAAATTTAGCAGAGTTGACCTTGTCTTGTTATGCATCGATCTTCGCACCATGCATAGATCCCACCCAGTGGCACCCTGTCTGGGTGAGCCGAGGCCCTTTTCTTTCCGGCACAATTGAAAGAAAGAAAATTTCATTGCAACAAGACAACAACCAGCCTCTACGAGCCGCTTTTTCTTTTGATTAGTTCGTACTAATCATGCATAGTTACTCGTGGTTGGTAAGCGTTTCACTGCCACTTAGACTGGCTGTGCACTTTCATGTCCTCCGGCTGGCTGGTGACAGCTTGCTAGTCCGGAGCTTGTTGTGATCGTTTCCATGCACAAGTTTTTTGACAACTGCTTCTTAGTATCATAGCGCTAAAAAAGCTACTCCACATCCAACTTTGTCAGGACTGTATATCAACTTTAAAGCAAACATGTATTGAGCTGCGGTAAAGTCAACGCCGAAGGAAGGTTCGCCGCTCATGGCGAGTTTCCGACTCCCCCAGACAGTGACTGACTGACTGGAGTTACTTTTCGGATGATTGCACAGGAAATGAGGCAAGTGGGTATTTGTCAACCAGTCCGTGTTGTGGAGAATATGAGCTACTGACGTCATGGAGTAAACCCTAGGGTAGCTTCACTTTCAAGCATGAACTCACATACTACATGATGTGAGTTAAGTTATGGCAAGTGAGCTCGGAAGCACTTCAAGCAAATTGTACATAATGAATGATATGCTGCCTGGCTGTACACAGCTTGTGCCTACTCCTTGCTGACAAATCCAGCTGAGAAGTTGTACACTCTTCAACTAGTCGACATTAATTGAGTTCTCACCATTTTCAGATCATTCTATATACAAATTTCCAGAGATTGAATCATTGATGGCACATTTCCAGGTGCCCAGGCGTCAAAATTTCAGCGTGAACTTGAATTTTGGCATTCCATAACATTCTGTAGCCTTCACTGGCTCTGCTGAGGAGAATGTGCAGACTATCTGACATCATCATCCATGCAAAATCAGTGGCAGGGTAATGGTGACCGGGAGCGGAAGGTCAACAAGATCTCGGAGCCCCAAACATATCATACGTGGAAGTCGGTCAGTCGAATATTTAATAAAAGTTGAAACACTGAAGGTCGGCACTTTCAAAAGTAATTATTAAGAAATCGGCTATTAATAACTAACATTAATTTCTTTTTTCCTATAGCTAAACGTTTTATTCCATTTTTTGTCTACAATTTTTGTTGACTGTTATGTTTTTATTTTATTTTATTTCGGCTTTCTTTTTACTTTATTTTTGTTCATTTCGACAAAATACTTAATAAATTTATTTATTCATTCAACATTTTTTTGGGGAATTATTTTTTGTGGCCGATCCTGCCTTCCAGGTACGGTATAATCAAAAAGAAGACATTGTAGTGACTTAATGCGGGCATTAGAGCAGCAAGCCGACCAACAACTGGCAAATATTATTTATTTTTAAATTGTACCGAAAACAAAAACGAAAGCAAAATAAAAAATTGAAAATTTGGATGGTACTTTAGGCGCCAAACCATGTGCTAGCAAGCACTCGCATCGTTTTTTTTTTGGCGGTATTTTCTTTTTTCTTTTTTTTTTGGTTACACTCCAGCGACCTCCAGTGACCGGCTTTGTCCATCCCTTTCGTGAATGAACTTCTATACCGTTGAATGGATGTAAAACTTATTTCTGGATGATAAAGTATCTCTTACGATGTGGAGTTTGATATTTGCACACCAAATATTGTCAATATAGCGAGGGATGGTTCTCACATGAAGCATTTTGTCCTATTCTCTAACAAGACCATGCTCGCACTTTATGAAGTTAAATTTAGTAAATTTATTCTCCGCCATCATGATTGTCCCATGTACTGACAAAAGTAGAAGTATGTGATTGGTTAATGCATACTATTCCAAGCACGCTTGCTGGTTGTTGCTAGAGAAGTTTTCATTCCTCACACACCACCTTTCATGCGAACTGGATGCACAATGAGCAACTGCTAGGCACGCTCTAAAATTAAATAGTGTTCGGATTTGAGAAATAGTGTGCCGGACACTAAATACGCCATTCAGGGTGTAGTGCAAGGATGGTCTTGGAAGACGGAACTTCATAGGCTGACAATTGCAGTATCAGTCACAGGCTGACCTGGCTGATGCCATGTAAAAAAAAGTGCAAGGAACTTCAAAGCTTGACCTGATGCCACATATAAAAATGCTTTTCTAACCAAGCTCAGAAAAAGGGGTGCTGGTCTGCTGGCAGAACATCCACCTGTAAGAGTTTATGCAAGGGCATTTTGTGGAGTTGGGTTTTGCACGATAAGGAGTAATCACCTACTTCTGTATAATTATGCTTTTAAAAAGATTCGGATCATGGATCATTGTAGTACTTTATTCCCTAAAGGACCGCAGGTTTTTTTTTCCTGCTTTTGAGCATCGTTTTCACCTCTTTTATTCATTTTTTTAATATATATTTTCTCTCTTGATAAAAATACCAAATTAAACATTTAATCCTTAAAGGGTTGATGGGATAGTAGATACGTTGGCATATGTTTGACATTTGTTGTAAATAGAAAGTTCCAAATTGGGATCCTAATAGCTCATTAAAATCATGTCGATGTGAATTTTAACTTCACTTTTGATCTTAAACCTATAGGAGGTAAGTGTGGAATCATGGTGTATAATACTGGTCAAAAAGGGCTCTCTAGACCTTTAACCCCTAAACGTATCAGGGTGTCCCTGGAATTGACAATTTGAGAAAAAGCATTATAAACTACTATTTAGAAGAATATTCTGGAATTGATATACAAATGAAAGTTCTAGATTTTGAATTTTAGATTCCATCCGTACGGTTCCATTCACTAATACAATCACCAATATTTAATTATAAAATTTGAAAGTTAAAATTAAAAATTCCTTCTAAATTCGATTACAAACTAAATTTCAATATTTTTTGAGTAAAATTTGTTGGAATGAGTTTGAAATGAGATACTCTTAACCCCTAAGTGACGGATCAACCATTTTATGGTCTCTGCCCTTTTTTTATGGGCTGCCCGAAATAGAAAAAACATTTTTATAGAAAATAAAAAATATTTTTAAATAATTAATCAAGTCTACTTTCCAACCCAATTTGAATCATGTCAATCCGAGTTAAACTCCACCCGGGAGAAATTTTCAAAGAAAAACACTTCTACATTGTCTAGTGTTAGAAAACTTACTATTTGTGGAAAGTAATGATGTTCTCTCCGTTGAAAAAATTTCAATTTTAGATTTTAGAATAGAATGTCTAGTTTTAACAAATCATACAAAATTTCAAATTCTAAAAATAAAAATTGTGATTATGATAAATATTTGAAGTTAAATGCTTCTAAATTCATTATGAGATGATAAAAAGCTATTTACTGATATTTGACCGTATGGAAAATTACTAAACATCAAGCTCCTCATTTTCTCTTTTGGACCAAACTTCATCAAAGTTGAAGAAGTAATTTTTTATAACACATTTATGTTTTGCCCTTACCCCCTCCGTCATTTAGGGGTTAAACGTGGTGATGCTTTGAAATTTTTGTGTTTCTTAAATTTATGACCTCATTTTTCACGATTCCACTTTGAACTAGAGTCAATGCAATTTTGGCTCGGTCAACGACTTGACATACTTCTACATTTGTAATTTTAGAAAAATATGTACTCTAGTATGACTAAATCCAGCCATTAGATAGGACAACAACTTGGTGAAGAATCTCCAAAAATTTGGATGAGTTTCATCCAAGCATTGATGAGAACGTGAGAAGGCTTTGAATCCGTTCATGATCCAGTTTCTGGACGCTGGGACGTTTAGGGGTTAAGGGTTAAATAAAATTTAAGAGTTTTTTTTACCGATTTAACAAATTTTCCCATGTTTTCAAAGACGGTTAGAAAGACTGCAATTTCATGTTTTCACTTCAAACGCCATAATCTTCCAATCTGTATGGTCAAATTCTATGAAAATTTTACAATGTCTTGGTAATCTTAAACAAGATCCTACATTTAGAGTTGAAAAATAATATTTTCTAAGGTTTATTTTGAACCCTACCTATATTGGCTATTTTTCCCAAAAATAACCCCTTCTGCTCCCTAATTTCCACTCAAAAAGTCGGAATCAAAAAAAATTAGATCCCCATTTTGTATTGATATACCGAATTCCCATAAGTTATTTCAAAAAATAAACAATTGAAGGATCAACTATTACGTAGTGTGATATATTCCCAAAACATTTTTAAAATATTCATGATGTCAACAAAAATAATTGTCATCATGATTGATCCTTATTGTCACATGTCAGTGTTGATGAAGATAAAGTACTCCAAGAATATTCTACATTTGCACCCCCTACACCCCAATCCGACACCATACATCAACAAGCCTCATATATTTGTAAGCATGACTTAACCTCTGACATCCTCGCTCCTCTCTAAATTCAACAGTTTTACAAATAAAATGCAACCAATAGGGATATTTTGAACTTGATGTATGAACAAAAGTTGTAGGTTAGAAATTTTAAATTATATCCATGCTGTTAGATCTGCAATTGCTATCGTTGATATTGTTCTTATAAAATTTGAAACTTAAAACTCAAAAATATTTTGTAGATCAATTATAAATTAGATATTGACAATTTGTGGATGAAACTTGTTGTGATGGATTGAAATTTAATGCTATAAGTGTAGTGATTTTGGAGATTTTTTGATTGCTTAATTTTAAGAGTTCATTTTTTCAAGAGCATATTTAGATTAAAATCTTTGAATTTTATTGGTGAATCACTTTAACATGAAAAGAGGCATAAGAATTTCACAAACCATCCCCTTTCTAATCGAATCACTTATGCATGAAGCTATCTTGCAATAGAATTTTGTTGTTTTTCTATTCCTTGCAAAAAGTGCATGACAGCTAAGAAAACATGGATGACATTTGTATATCGTCCAAAAATTGGACAATTGGTCCTTTAGGGGTTAATTAAACAAATGCACGTTGAACCTTGGTAAGATTAAATTGTTGGATTGGAATATCATAGTATATTTTTGAATAATATAATACACATTCAAAAATGAGATTTTGGACGGTACATGACTTTAAAACAAATTAGAATTTGGGTTAAATTCCCAAAAATGAAATTGAAGAGGTTCAAAAGTGCTCTAGATGCCAACACCTCTCTATCGCAATATTTCATGTCAAGATTGGACTCACACATAATTATTGTAAATTTTATAAGTAAAATTAACCTATCTATATATATGGTTTAGGACAAAAAATTATAAGTAAAAATACAATAGGAGTTTTTACATTGATCAAGATCGGAATATGTACACTAATGGAACATAAACAAGAGAACACAATCCAAAAATAAAAAAAGCATAACACGTGCTTCCAAACACAAGAAATATTGTTGAATACATGTGTTGTATTTTTAAATACTTATTGTATTTTGAGGTATTTACAATGTTTTGGTGTTTTGTATATAGGTATTTTATAGCTCTATAACTCCAAATCACTTTTTTTTGAAGTGAATGTGTGAGATGAATCTCAATATATGAACTTAAGACATTCATGCGCCAATTAGGGTACTGGAATTTTTTGTTAAACAATGTGAAAAACAGTACAGAGAATTGTTTTGGACATTTCAGTGCATGTAGTTAATGTTTTTGCACAAACTATGAGAATATTCTCTTTTTAACCATAAAAAATAGATTGAAAAGAAAATCCTAAAGATTTGGGCTTCTCTTTCTGCAATAATTTTTTGCCTATCACACGGCCTATCATAATGGCCACATACGATATATCTCAACTTCGATAATCGTAATCAAACTTGCATTTATAATTCTCTCTTTTGTCAATTTTTTAAAAATAAAAATTACTATTATATCTAAAAATATTATATATATGGTCTTAAAGACTTTGTACTTATCAAACTTCTACATATGTCACTTGTTCAATTCAAACTATAACCATTGAATTCAACTTCGTATTCATGTTATAGTCATTAGACTTTAAAAAATTAAATGTTAAGAATCATCTTAGTTCTTTCATTAGAGACTGAATAATGAACCTTGGACAAGTTCCTTAGGAGTATCATGTTTAGTCTATTAATTCCTAAAAGACCATTATTATGTATTTAGAAAAATTCCAAAAAATGTGAAAATGAACCTTGGCTTGAAGTAAAGCATGTTTGAAAGAAAATCTAAGCCTTTTTATATCACTCCAACCATTTACAAAATGCAATTTACTAGTGGGATATGTCGGGGATATATACAAGTCTTCTCACTTCTTGTTAGTCAAATTGTTTTACATAAATTTGCATTACTCAAGCAAAAGGACATCAAATCACCAAAAAAAAATTGGAGGTGAAAGATTTCTTGATTGGGAAATTTGTTTTAGTTGAACAAAACTCAAAATGGATTAGTTTACCCTGCACAATTGTGCCCTAAGTATTTACCATAACACATATTTTCATGTAAGCTGATACGAATCTTTCACAATCCTTAATGATATTTGACCATATTCATGCGTAAAAGCTTCAAATCACAAAATTACTTTTGGAAGTAAAAGACGACTTGATCTAGTTTTATTAAAGTAGTGTTTTAAAAGTGTTGCCATTCTAAAGAGCTGCAACCTAATTTCCTAGTCCAAACATATTGAATGCTTGTACAACTAGATATGATTTATCAAAGTAGTATTTTAAAAATATCATCCACTCTAAAATGTATATTTGTTGTACAATAGAAAATTTATTAGCAACTCTTGTATTAGATTAGCCTTGTTAGAGGGTGCTTTTAGATTGAGGATAACTTAAACCATCAACCGGAAGAACAAGGCAAAGGTTTATAATTGGGTGCACTACAGGCCCTACACTTGGTAAATGATTTTAAAATAAACGGTCATTTGCCATGTCCATGTTATAGGACTTTTCTATTTATGTTTACATGAATTGGTGACACGATGATTATGGATTGATGAACCTTGTTGCTTGGTGTGGAAAGTGGTCAATTTCTTTAGGTAATATTTCACTGTCAATACTAAATCTTTCTGCAAGAATAGGTTGGATCTTTTTATCAATTGTAATAGGTCCCTTTATGCAATTTTAATCTCAATCACAACTTCATGCAATAAATTTTAATAAAATTAAATATGATGTGGACTTGAGTTGCCTTTCCCCCCTCCTCCCCTTTCAAGTAATCTTTAACCTCCTCAAAGGATTTTTTCATTTGAATTTTTTAAGCTTGAGTTATGCACATTTTTGTAATTTAAAAGGAGTTTAATTGATAATTAAGAGAGATAACAAGAAGTGAGGAGTTGATATCCCATATTTGTTATTGGCACTAGTACACTAAAATATGTAGAAAGCACAAGGCTTTACCCCTTTGTAGCTCACATTTATGAATGTAATGCACTTACATACATTTTTGACATATTACTTGGTTGTAGTTGAATTTCTTTTAAATATTAGATTTTAAGAAAAAACTAACTATAATTCAAAGTGCCCAACTCAATTTTTTCACTTTAATTAAATACTAGGCACTCAAGTGCCCAACCTACCCTTTGGCTATGGTATTGGTGATCCAATAGTTTAACACTACATTGCTTAAGAATAGACAAAAGTCATTTTACACAAGTTACATGGCAAATAGGTAATTTAGTCTATTTAGGATTGAAATCTACCTATATGAATATTAATTACCAACATGTGCTATATCTTGTAGTGACTATGGTTTATCAAGATATATTGTATTCTATAGTGACTATGATTTATTAACATACGTTGTAGTTCATTTTTTTGAACGAGCTTTCTAGAACTACATGTAGCCCAAAAATATGAGATTTTAAAGCTCCATAGAGCTAGAAAGTGATACAAAATATGGCAATGTAGCAACTTTATAACTTTTAATTTTTTTTTTCATAAAATTAGTTATTATTCTTTAATTTTTATTAAGTTTATCCAACAATTTGTAATGTTTCTGCAGCTTTTTCTTTTCTTTTCTTTTTGGATTTTTTTTTTTTTTTTTTCACCTAGAAATTTTGTAAAGAAAAAAAAATTAGAAAAAAATAAAATTAATTGTAAATTTTTTTTATTCAAGTTAAAACTTCTTTTATTTCAACTAACTTGGTGAAAAATAATTCAAAAAAAGTTAAACAAATGAATAAAAAATTAGCTTGGACTGAAGCTAGTATAAATGACTTAGATACATGGAAGCATTGTTATTTTTAAAATTTTTTTTTCTTTTGAGAAAAAAAACAGAAAAGACTCTATATTTTGAAGATTTAATTTTTTTAATTACATCTATGATATTTGATGTGAAAATTATATATAAAAAATTTGATGTGAACAAAGATAAAAGACCAAATTTTTGCACAAACATGTGTATAGCTTTAGATTTTTAAAACTTAATGCCACAAATCACCTTAGTTCCTTTATAACAAAAATAACTAGAGAAATAATGGACGTGGAAGTTGTTTCCTAGGAGTATCATGTTTAGTCTATTAACCCCTAAAGGACTTTTGCTATGTGTTTAAAAGAATTCTCAAAACTTTGAAAATGAACCCTCTAAAAGCACTAGTATGAATCTTTTTCAATGGGACTTGTTCTTAATGACTTAAATATCTATTGGGACTCGTCTTTAGTGAGTTGGAATCTTAACTCATTAAAAACAAGTCACAACAGACATTTAATCATTAAGGACGGGTCCCATTGGACAAGATTTTCTACTACTGAAGTGAAATGTGTTTAAGAGAGAATCTAAGGCCTTTTTAGGTCTCTCCAACCAAATGATCTTCAAACTAACTTAAATATAAGTAGTAGTCCAAATTCAACTATTGAAAGTCTGCCATTAGTAAAGTTATACCGCGAGGAAATCATTGTCAAGAATTTAGTTAACTATGAGAGAACAAATAGGGTGTTTTTTATTCATTTGAGATAAAAAAAATTATAAATTTATAGAAGTAACATAGGGTGTTTTAGAACAAATTTGGAAATATTCTAGGAATATTCCTAAAACATATATGAAATATATCCTAAATATATTATAAATAATAGAATATTCCAATTATTTCATAGCTCCCCATTAAATACCCTTTGTATGCTCATATGTACCCAAAATTTACACTAAGTGACTTCTTCGAAGGTTATACCATTCAAAGTTTGTTTTTTTGCTCCTTCTTGGAGACAATATTCTTGAAGATGATTAAAATAGTTACTTTAGAACTCAATTTCGAAAGAAGTAATATTATACTTTGATTACATATGAGATGACCTACATTAGAAGAAAATCTATTTGGTAGAGGCCATTGGAATCATTTATTCAACTCTTTCCTGCAATTAGAATTCTAACATTTGTGGATGCATAATTTTTTATTTACAATCCAACCAAGCTGAAAATTCAGTTCCCATGTTTGACTTTTAAAAAGAATTTTCAACAAATAGAACACGATACTCACTTGGAGTCAAAGAATAGGTAATTCTTTCAAGGATAGTAACTTTGATTCTGTAGGGTCAGCCACGTTCGATGAAAAGTGTTGATTGGACACAATTGACAATTTTCAAAGTACACTTAATAAAGCAGTTTGGATGAAAAAAGTATGTAGAAGGTAGGATTAGCAGCAATTGAGCCAAACCTAGCTGTGTAATAGAAAGTTCTAATCCGACCAACTTTGGATTTGCAATATCAATACGTTTTAACCACATTAAAGGGAGTCCAAAATTTCCCTTTTTCCTATCATTCAAAATATCTCTTACCAAAAATAATTGTAAAAAATTAATACTAACTACTTAATGAACTTCTCAAACTCCCAAATTGTCTATGCAAGAATTGAGTGTTGAGCCAATGTAATTTCTTTATGAACTTTACATGACATAATTATGTTGGTTTTTTTAACCCCTAAAGGACCGGAGTGTTTTTCCTCCAAAAACACTCCAATGCTGCCATTTTTACTCCCCCATGCAAAAAATCCAAAAGAATGTTATTTTTTACCTTCTAACCGTAAGATCTTGTCCTAAACTATTTGAAAAACATACACAACAAATTTCGTTCATTTTGACCGCACGGATTGCAAGATAATTGCGTTTGATGGAAAAAAACACCCCAAAAAAACACATGCCCGAAAAATTCAGATGCGTTTGACCACATCTACATCAAAAAAACCTCACTACCGAAACTTGTCGCACTTCACTTTCACATTCTATATGATGTTACTTAGTTGTGTACCAATTTTCGTTGCGTTTGGAGATGTTTAGGATGTTGAATAACACCTTGCACTTGTTGGGGGTTTAAAAGTTCAAAAAAGACTATATGTTTTTGGAATTGCAATATTTTCGACTTTCTTTATTTAAAATACAAATCCGAGCGGTGAAACACAAGTGCATTCCACCCTCTACAAAATGGCGAAAAAAAATTTGAAAAAAAAATAAATCTCCAAGTTTTAGAAGACATGTAGCACATTTTCTAAGAATTTTGGGGGTTAGGGGGGAAATAAAGGGTGGAGGAAGGGAATTGAAGTGCCAACCCATTCCAATGTTCATGACCCCACTAACTCTCAAGGTACACTGCCACGTGGCAGTCCCTCATTGAACGTTTTTTATTTTTTATTTTTTATTTTTAAAAATAATTTTATTTTTCAAATTCTTAAATAATATTTTTAATTATGAAATTGAACTTTCAGTTTAAAATAATATTTTTAATTTAAAATAATACTTTTCAATTAAAAATAATAATTTTTTAATTTAAAAAATAATAATTTTTAATTTTTTTAAAAATATTATTTTTAAATTTTTTTATGAGCTTGGAAAACGGGGTGGTCTTCTGCCCCTACAGTCCACCCCATTTTCCACACACCGCCCATCTTGATGCCCCCCCTAAAATTCAACCATTTCTCTACTGCCCCGCTGCCCTTTCTCCCGAAAAAAACACATTTCCCCTCGTAACTTTCACATACAGTGTCGGAATTCAAAAAAAAAGAATCTCCATTTTCGTGGCACATTGGGGAATCTATTATTAAATTTCCTTCAAAATTCGATTAAAAATGTGTTCACCGGAACCTACCCGATTCTCTAAATGTCCTAGTTAGGACACTTGGTCCTTTAGGGGTTAAGTGAACATGTGTCAAGTCTGACATAGTTTATTGGCAAACAATTGAACCTATTTAGATGAAAGTGACACTCAATGACAAAACTAAAGACAAACACATTTATTATTAGTGGTCATAGCCAAAATTCAAACAATTGTTACTTACACAAGTCTACTTGTTCGAGTGATAATTTAACAACAATAGAATATATCCTCCATTTCCAATGTCTTATATTATTACTAGAGGATACAAAACGTAGGTATTTACTTAATGTCTTTCAAAGAAAACAAGAAACTCTAACTTTTTTTTTTGAACTTAAACAACGTTGAATGACTTGAGAAATGGTTGTGAATCGACTGTCTCATCAACCAACTATGCATGTTTACATTGCACAAAGACAGAAGCGCAAGCCATGCCTTACATGAGCAACACCTTCATCAACAATCTTGCACTTGCGTTTCGGTTGCTTAGGACTTCGTTTTGCAAAAGTAGCAACCTGCGACAACCCCTCGATATCAACATCCTTCATCACTGTGTCCCGGAACTCCATGCGCAAGCTTTTGGTGCGATCTCGGTCAAAAACATGGGCAAAAACCCTCTTTCTATTGTTGTTGCTACTTTGGAACTAGCTCATCTTTGAGCTTTTGCGTTCCCTTTCCACCATTCTCTTTGGCATCCTTACGGATCAAGTTCCACTCCTGCATACATATTGACGTATAAACCTAATTAGGTCAAATTATTTACATCCACAATGAGTTCATTCAAAAGATGCAGAAGGAAATTTTATTGTAGTAGAGTTTACTATGCGGTATTGCTAGTGTTTGAGCCCAATTTGTTTGCACACTTTCTCTAGTGTGGATAGGGAGAAGCGGATTACTTCTTTGCCACATAGACAACAGTCAAGTGGAAATAGGTCAACAAATCCAACATCTTCAAATGTTGCATCCTAAGTCCCTATGGGCTATGGCCCATGGGGACTCCTTCTTTGCCACATGGACAACTGTCAAGTGGAAGTAGGTCGACAAATCCAACACTTCTTCAAATGTTGCATCCTAACTCCCTATGGGCTATGGCCAATAATTGAAATGAAAAAATAGCATAATCTTTAATACCTGAGAAAGAGAAATTCTTTTGATGCATTCATGAAATTATAGCGGACAGACATTGAGTCACTTAAGACATGTTGTAATTGGCATATAGTCATTAAAGTCACATTGGACAACAATTCTACTAGTTGTAGTACAATCATAAACATTGTTATAGTTATAAGTAATTGTGCTAGTAAGTAAATAGTGTAATTGTACAATATTGTCAAAATGTGTCACTGCTTAATAATGCATGATTTTGGTAATAAAAAATAACTTTAATTGTGCCAGGATTTTGTCATTACATGTTAATGGTCAGTTTAATTTCTATCAAGAAACAAAAGTGGGATATTGTCATAATTTGTTAGTATCATAATGTGTTAGTGGCAAGTTTGTATTAATGTCATGAATTATTGGTGATCAATAGTCTAACACCTGGAGCTTAAAGTGGATTCCATGTGTGTTTCCGTGTGTATTCCCTGTATAATGAAACACACAGGGAATATTGAGACACACAGGGAAAACTGAGACATGCACAGGAAAAAACTGAGTTTTCCTTATGTCTCAGTTTTCCCTGTGTGTCTGAGTTTTCCCTGTGTGTCTGAGTTTTCCCTATGTGTGTTGTCCATCCCCTCTGCAATTGTGCGACTTTTTACAAATTCCCTGTGTATGTAGGGAAAACGTCACAAGGAATCCACTTTAAACTTCATGTGCTACCGAGGGAGTCCGTATCCTCCGTTAGTACGTACATTTCTCTGTCGTCGGTCCTCTTCATCTCTTCATTGTCTCTCCCGTTTGCAATGATATGAAGGCTTAATTAGACTTCTGAAAACGAAACAGCTCATATATACAAGTTTGTGTCCCACCACGAGCTTAAAGTGGATTCCTTGTGTGTTTCCGTGTGTATTCCCTGTGTAATAAAACACACAAAGAATTTGTAAAGATTCCACATAAAAGAACAAAGACACACAGGGAATATCATTAGGGGAAAAATGGGGTCCCAAAGGGGCCCTGTAAGCTTGACCGGGTTAGGTGAACCGGCTGCCCAGGCACCATTTTCTATGTAAATCCATTGGTGCAGTCGCTGCCCGCTGACAGCGTCGGAAGCCGCAGTGCTGGCAGTGCTGGCAGTGTCGGCACTGCTGGCAGCGTCGATTGGCGCGACCCACGGAACTGCGCTGCTGGCAGCCACGGTGGCACCATTGGTGCCCTCATCAAAAGTGCACGGGCTGGCCCAAATTTTGTTCCCACGTGATAGTCTCTAGGACCCCTTTGTGACCACAATTTTCTCCTAATGTGAGACACACAGGGAAAATTGAGACATGCACAGGGAAAAACTGAGTGTTCCCTGTATCTCAGTTTTCCCTGTGTGTCTCAATTTTCTCTATGTGTCTTTGTTCATCCCCTCTACAATTGTGCAAATTTTTACAAATTCCCTGTGTATGTAGAGAAAACGTAAGAGGGAATCCACTTTAAACTTCTTGTATAACAACATTCATTTGTTGACGATTAAACAAAAGCCGTTTTGATAAGTTACATAGTAAGTTGATATTCTAGTATATTTAGGATTGAAATTTATCTATATGACTATGACTCCCGGGGAGGTCACTCCATTGTCAAGTTGAACACCACGTGCGAACAAAATAAATCTAAGTTTTCTAAGTTGCATCACCAAAATGGGTCAAAATTTTATCAATTTTTTTTCATGAGTAGATATACTCAGTATCTATTACATAGTAAAAAAAGATAACCAAATTTGATGATCTTTCTTTTTTTATAAAACATACCGTTTCTAACTAGAATGACGTAGAAATGAACTAAAACAATTACTAAAAAAAATGAAGATGACTAAAAATTTCAAAAAAATATACAAAAGATGTTATCAATGGTTACGTATATGTAGAAAATATATCATAATTTTAAAATTATTTATGGCATATAATATAGGGGTAGCAAACTTTGTTCGCACGTGGTGTTCAACTTGACAATGGAGTGACCTCCCCGGGCTATGACTTATTAAGATATGTAGTATCTTTAAGTGACTATGGCTTACGAAGATATGCTATATTCTTTAATGACAAAGATATGCTTTGTTTTTTATTTTATTTCTTGACATAAACTAATTCAAAGCCTTGTGTGAATGTCATGAAGTATTTGTGAGCAATAGTCTAACACATTATTTTCTTGATAATAGACAAAAGTCATTTTACACAAGTTACATGTTAAGTTGGTATTCTAGTTAAACTAAGATTGAAATTTACCTATATGACTATAACTTACAAACAAATGCTATATCCTCTAGTGACTATGTCTTACCAAGATATGTTGTATTCTGGTGGCTATGATTGATTGATATATCTTGTAGTCTTTCTTTTGAACAAGCCTCTTTAGAACCATGTTTTGCTAAAAAATATGAGGTTTTATAAGCATCGTAGAATTAAAAAGATGTCACAAAATATGGCAATGTAGCAACTTTACAACTTATTGCCAATTTTTAATGTTTTACGTTTCTAATTTATATTTTTATATTATAAAATTTGATGTGCATAATTTTTCATAATTTCGTTAGATTTTTTAAATTTTAGTATTAGATTTCACCATAGTTCCTTTAGTAGAGAAATAATGAGCCTTTTAGGAGGGCCCTAGGAGTATCATGCATAGTCTTTAAACTCCTAATGGACCTTCACTATGTGTTTAGTAGAATTTCCAAAAAGTGAAAAAATGAACATTCTAGAGTAAAAAGTAATTAAAAGAAACTTTGAGCGTTTTACTTCACTCCAACCATATGGTCTTCAAACTAATTTTGAATATGAGTTGTAGACAAGAATTCAACTATTGAAAGTCTACAAGTAGTGAGATTATATACCATCTAAAATTGGTTGATTCAGTTTGTTGTTTTGTTCCTGCGCAGAGAGACAATTTTTTTGGAGATGATTGAAATTAGTACTTTAGACTTCAATTTTGAGAGATGTAATATTGTACTTTGATTCCCTATGGAATGACCTACCTAGTGCAAAATTGGAGAGGATGAAATCATTGGGATCTTTTTCTTGGTTCATATCTTCAATTTGAATTTTGACCTTTGTGGTTGCAAAATTTATGTTCTCTAAATTTTCCTAAGATGATAATTAAATTTTCAAATTCATCCCAAAAACATCTAATAGGAAAAGAAATTGTGAAATTTTCTAATTAAAACTAACTTTGTAATGGGTTATCCAACTTAATTCCCAAATTTTGACATGGTCCTTCAAAAGTTGATTGGAGTTGAATGCTAGTAGTTGAAGTACTTAATTTCTCACAAATTCTTTATATGGAAACTAGCAAGGATCATAATTATTTAGAGAATAGTATTTACAATATACGTCTTCATCTCTAATGACAAAAAAGTACCTCTAGTGATGGCTAACTAAGTGCACATAGGGGAAAAATTCACCTATCTACTTAGTGCATATAGGGGAAAAATCCTCATATTTATAACTTCATTGCATATGATTGTGGTGAACACTATTAGAACCAGATGTTTTCATCGTTGAAATCGTCCATTTGGTCAAAGAAAAAAACTGCATAATGCGTAGAACATTTGCTATTAACATTCATTAGAGGAAATATGGTCTTGCAAGACGCTCTCAAAATGCCCACCTTTTTGCCCATGGTGCCCATGAGCATAGCTAAGGTTGGATAACCTATTACCACCAACTTAAGCAATCTGGCCTATTTTTGTCAGTGCTAAATTCGAAAAAAAACATGACTGCATTTGAAATAGGTTTTGATGAGGATTGCAAAAATTTGCAACATCTAATTTGCATTTGTCAATTTTATACAAAATTCCAAAGTGGAAAGTAACCTTTGACTCAAATCAAACCTTTAGGTTTCCTCATGTCCACACCATGTGGTACTAACTTTCACTCATCATGATACCCAAAACCACCAACTATTTCTTCGCAATGCTCAGCATTCCATTGGTCTACCTGAATAGTGAAATTGGTGGTTTTGAGTCTCAACTTTGGTGGCCTCAAGAAAAACCTATAGGTTGTAGTTGGGGGAGGTGGTGGTAATAGGTTATCCAACCTTAAACATAAGCTGCCATGTCCGAATTCACAAACTATGCTACCGTGAAATTGGAACAATTAAGAAAAAAATAAAATAGAAAAAACAAAAAAGAATAAGATAAAGGCCCCCAATTGGGCTTGATGTAATGCCTGCTAGCACTTGGAACAGGTCCAACACAAAAAATTTAAATTTTCGAAAATTGGAATGCTTGTAGGCACTAGCAATCACTACTTTTTCTTTTCTTTTTTGCCTTAAAATTTTAAAATTTTAAAATTTAATAGTTAATTATATAAAAAAAACAAAGAACAACAATGCTAGTTGTGCTACAGTTGGCCAACCTAGGCGGGTGTATTTATCATGCTTTTTTTTTGGGTTTTTTTTCATGCCCCTTCTTTTTGTAGCTTTCCAAAGGACTTGGGACCTTCTACAACCCCATATTTTTTCTAATGAAATTTTAATTCTGGAAAATATTTTTAAATATTAAAAAAGAAATATTTTCAAAATATTTGGAATATTTTTAGCATATTTATATTATATTGGAATATTTTGTAATAATCTTATAATATTTTGGGGATCTTTTGAGAATATTTTGGATTATGATACCTCTATGTAGTAGGAATTGAAGAAAAAAATTGCCATTACTATATCATTCTTCAGTTAAACATATCAATCAAGGCATTAACCAATCCTATTGCAATATGTAATTGAAAAAAATATATATTCCTCCATTTGTCTTGCAAAAAGACCTTGTTTTCAGTGAAATTCGTGGATTAACCCATAAACGTCACAATGTCTAGAAACTGGATCACAAAAGGATTCAAAGCCTTCTTACGTTCTCATCAATGCTTGGATGAAAATCATCCAATTTTTTGGAGATTCTTCACCACCCGGGGGGGACTTAGAAAAATTTACCTGGAATGGTGTAACCAAAGATATAGTGTCTTTAATTATTACGAGCTAAAAATTTGAAATTTTTTAGAGGTAATATATGATAGATAAAATACGAGAATTTGGATTATAACTAATATAACGTTATGGATAATACATTCAATTTTGAAATTTTATATCTAATATATTGTCTAGAAAAAGGGCTTTACTCTGAAAATAGAACTAGTGGATGGATGAAATGTTGGTGTTCTTCTGGGGGTGTAACGGATGGATGAAATATTGGTTTATTTTAGCGGTTTTAGGATTGGATGACATTTGGAGTTTTCAGTTGGTAGCTTCAGTTTCGATGGATGAAATCGTTTCAGAGTGTTGAGGCCGGACATTGCAGGGTTTGCGCCTAAGGTTTCAGGACATGCATGTTTTTGTAGGCGGCTTTTGCTTTTGAGCTTTGCTTGCGGACGGCTTGAGTTTTTGTGTTTTTCTTTCAGACGCCTTCCGTTCTTGTTCTTACGTTAGTGTTCTTCAAATGGCTTGCGTTCTTGATTTGCGTACAGACTATTGTGAGCACCGAGGTTTAGGGTGGGCCGTAGACGACTTCAGTTTAGGAGCGTTGTTGCAATTGGTCCTCGTGTGTGTTGAGGGTTGGAGCATCGCATCCAGAGTATAGAGTGAGCATTGAGGTGTCTTTTTTTTTTCTTCTTCTTTTTTCGTTGTTTAGGGTCTCTTGCAGGGTTTACGGTTTGCATGCAAAGTTTAGGGTCGAAGTGAGGAGTCGTCCATCTGCACACAGGCTAGTTTAGGGTTACGTTTTTGGACATTCTGAGACCTGTGTGCGCTGTACCTTTACAGCGGTTAGTGTTTGCTTTTTGTTGTCTCATTTTTTCTTTTGGCTGGTTTAGGATTTCGGTTTAGGGTGTTTAGGGTAGTAGGGTTCGCACGCAAGTGTAGTTTCCTGTTAGTTCTGGGGTTTGTCATTAGACGTTTAAAGCTTTGGGGTGTCTTAAACCATGGCGCGACTTGTCAAGATCTGGACGTTGGAGGATGAGTCTGCAGCACCCGAGATATTCGATATGGTGAAACAGGAGGGAGCATAAACGTTGGCTTCATTAAGAATTCGCTTAGAGACGGAGGAGGTCCTTGATTGGATGTTCGACTATTGAGACGTGTAGGATAAACGGCGGATTAGGAAGAAGGTGGAGCACCTCAACGATATTCAAGGAGATGTGTATGTGATTCGGTCCCAAGGTGCAAACGAAGATCCAGTTAAGCGGCGTCGTTTAGAAGATGGACCTCACGTTGAAGGAGGGCCCGATCCGATCCGCAATAAAGAACAATTTGTTTTGTTGAACGACATGGGAGTTTCGGTGGCATTGACCCTGTTGGATCTTCTAGGGTTAGTGGAATTAGTGGAGGGACTGCTAGAACTGCTGATGACACCGACCAGAGTGTCTTGGCGTTAAGGTCGACGTTGATTTCGACTGAAGTCATGGAACGGTACCATGCTCAAGCAGAGAAGTTGAAGAGAGATCTGAAAGATTCTGACCTTGATGATCACAAGTGGGAGCTCCGGTCATGGGATCAAGATGGCGTGGGAGTTGTCAAATTGTATTGTTGTGAGTGCCGGAAGGAGACCGGGGGGGGGGCAAAGTAGAAATCACAGTAAGGTAACTATACAAAATTTGTTCTCAAATTTCAGAACAAGTCACGTTCAGAGTATCCAGCACATAAAATCTTGGTGTTGCAAGCACAATGTGAACTACCTTAATCATCCCCAGTCTGCAGCGCCAAAAGGAAAAGTTGTGGTGCTAACTACTGAAGATCATAGACGATTAATGGCCGAAGGAGTTGACATAATGAACGTCGTGTTGTTGTCGAAATCGTGAGAGCTTTCGACCCCCATGCCTCATCACCTCCGCACCGCACCCCTCTCGGAGTTGTCAGATGTGGAGCTGGACGCGCTACGAGCTGAAGTGCAGGCTAGTTGGCGTGTTGAGGCTTCGGTGTCCAAGGGAGCAGAGTGGTAGAGCATGGAACGAGTGTGGGTCACCTCCTCAATGCGTGAATGAGCTACTAGTTTATGTCTAGATTCCATGGGGTATTTGCCCTCTTCTTTCCACTGCATCAGTTTTGATATCATATGTCTAGCGGGTTTTAGTTTTGGCGCAGGCGATTCCTAAGGTATTTTAATGGTTTATGCAGGTTTTCAGAATGTATCGACTCTTAGATAGGGCTAAGTATCTTGATGTAGGAATCGACTTTTGTATGAAAACTGTAATTGAACTGTGTTTGTAAATACACACCGTCATGCTTATATTTTTCTTTGGGATGATTCACAGTAGTCTTGCATGCATGTGTTTGTTTCAGGGTTGTGTTGAATGAATCGAGAGTTGGCGCCCCTTCTTCAAGTATTATCGATCATTGTAGAGCTGGCTTTTTTATTGTGGGCTACTGTTCTTGCATTCCGCCACAATATTTATGGCTCATGCTCAATGTCTGGTTGTTAGTGATGTTAGTGAATTTTTAGTATGATTGGTCGTTTGTGTTTTTTTGTCTTCATGGGGCATTGCGTTTTATTTGTATGTTGTTTGTATGATGGGGCGTTTGTATATTTGGGCGTTTGTATTTTGTTTGTATGATGTGTGAAAGATTTTTGTCTTTAATCTTCAAACTTCACTTTTTTTATTTACTTTAATTTGTTACAATAAATTAAGGGGTTGAAATATTACTCCCCTTCAGTAAGAAATTATATGGACCCTAAAAACATGACGAATTAGAAAATTAGGTAATGGAACAGTCCATTTAATTAGTCCAGGCCATCAAAATACCCCCCCCCAAAAAATACCCCTCGGTCACACGTGATATACAACACCCCCCATGGAGTCAACCCCCGTGCTTCACCAAGTTGTTGTCTTATCTTATCGCTGGATTTAGTCATACTAGAGTACATATTTTTCTAAAATTACAAATGTAGAAGTATATCAAATCGTTGACCAAGCCAAAATTGCATTGACTCTAGTTCAAAGTGGAATCGTGAAAAATGAGGTCATAAATTTAAGAGACACAAAAATTCCAAAGTATCACCACATTTAAGAGTATCTCATTTCAAACTCATTCCAACAAATTTTACTCAAAAAATATTGAAATTTAGTTTGTAATCGAATTTTGAAGGAATTTTTAATTTTAACTTTCAAATTTTATAATTAAATATTGGTGATTGTATTAGTGAATCAAATCGTACGGATGGAATCTAAAATTCAAGATCTAAAACTTTCATTTGTATATCAATTCCAGAATATTCTTCTAAATAGTAGTTTATAATGTTTTTTCTCAAATTGTCAATTCCAGGGACACCCTGGTACGTTTAGGGGTTAAGTGTTGTTTTCATTGAAAATTCATGGATTAAGCTTAATTCCATGATTACAAAGGAAATATGTTGATTGTGATGCATTATTTCAAAAGACCTTTTGCATTTGTATCCAAAAATTAAAAAAATTCACTCAAAAATATGTTTAGTAGGCCGCTGATAATAAAAAGGAGCCGAAATCGCGACTCGTAACTACATATTTGGGTTGGTCTACTATGAAAACACCCCACCAAAATATCCTTTCAAAGGTTTAGATTTCAAGTCTTTGCGTAGAGTAATGAGTATACAAGTGCGCAATGGAATTGTAGAATATTGTCAAAATGTTTCATTGTTTAATAATAAATCAATTGTGACAACATGCAAGCATAAAATTATAGTTACTCTTCAATAATGAATAAATGTTGCAACAAGTAAGTAATACAATCATAGTCATTTTTTTATTGACAAGTAATTGTGCTAGTAAGTAATTCATGTAACCATACAATATTGTAAAAATATGTCACTTCCTAGTAGTGCTTAATTTTGTTGATAGAAAATAACTTTAATTTCGGGATATTGTCATAATGTATCAGTGATTAGTTTCCATGAATAGATGGATTATTGTTAAAATGTGGGATATTGGTAACTTTAATTTTAAAATGTAGAATATTGTCATAATTTGCTAGTGTCATAATGTGTTTGTGACTACTTTTTGCCAATAACCAAGATTTAGTGGAATCCTGATTGATACTTTGTTTTGAGTATATTTTATGGTAGTTTCGTTGAAAATCTCTAGGGCAGTGAGAGTGAATGTAAAGGAATATTGTGGGTAGAGAGTTGAATGGGCACATCTATGTCAAACTTTTAAATTTTCCAAAAAATAGGGATTGGTAGATGGAATAATTACAAATATTCTTCAAAATTTTATTTCGTACTATAAAAAAGAATTGAATAAGAGTTTTCCAAAAGAATTGGAACTTATCTATAGAATTTATTTTGTGTCAAGTTAGAGTGTTCTTTATTTATTCACAAAGCAATTGGAATATTTTAAAAAATAAATAAATCACATGTTAATGTTCATTATTAGACATATAGAGAGATATAGTTATTGCCTAGCCTTTGGGCCTAGCTTGCCTATTGAAGGTCCCACTTCAATGCTCACAAGACGTTGAGAATGACATTATTTCTAAGACATTGAGAATGACACAAGGTGCTATTCCTGCCAAAATGGACAAGACTACCTAAACAAGCAATGGCATGATTAGGGTATTACTTACTAATTAAACTCTTTGAGCTTTAAAAAAGCAATGTCCTTCTGGAAATGAAAATAATACTGGACAATTACAAAAAGTACATGGTGTTATAGAAGGCATGTTGGTACACCACAAAGCATGTGCTATATAGGTTAAATTCAAAAATTGGTTTTTTCCCCCCTAATTTAACATATTCAACTCCTGGCCGCATTGTAGTTGTAAAAGAACTACGTATTATGGTTTTCTATTAAAAAAATAGTCCTATACTTTATTAAGTACGTATTTAAGTATATCATATGGGTTTTGGTCAAAGGTGTTTTGAAATCATAGTCTTTTTAAATTGTGTAGAAATACGTGATTTTTGAAAGTTCTTATTAATAAAGAAATATAGTAATACATCAAATTAAGAGTTGAAATTAAACATAGATATGACTCAAACATTGTATTAGCTAAATTTCATGTTTATGAACAACTTTGTCATAAACTAGTATTGTGCATTGTTCCATTTGCTTCAAATTTAGAACTAGTATAGTTTTGGATTTGAAAACAAAGGAATGAAAAGGAATATCAAAATTGTTCATTTTTTCTTACTCAGTAGTGTTTTGATTGAAATATTAAAGTTTTTTCATAAATTTGATGACAAGTTCACGTAAATAAAAATGTATAATTTTCTGGCACACGTTGAATGTGTTAGAAAACGACAATGTTTTAGTGGGACAATCTTTTTTGGAAGCCCTATTAGACCATTGCCCAAACACATGACAAACTACTGATGTTTCATCTTAAATTTATCTATATTCATGTATTTTAAAATTTATATCCTTTTCTATATGTTATAGCACATGTATTATTCATAAGACTATAAGATTATTCAAGTATTACTCATTTTAAAATTTTGAGATAAGATAGAAGTACGAACATTACAAAAAAGAGATCCAATTTTGATATTGGTTGGATATAATTATGATGCAAAAATGTCAATACCAAAGCAAAATGAAAAAATATAAATATAATGATATTGACATAGTATTGCCTCAAATATTGTCAATTAAAGTAAGTAGTCCCAAAAAAAATAGTTATTTTTTATACGAGCCCAATATCAAACTTTGACAAGTATTAAAAAGAAATGATACCAGTCAAGTATGATACAACATTGGTATCAATTTTTGATAACTTGGTGAAATCTTATATACTAATCCAACGCTGGTATAGAGGCGTATTTTTAACAAGTTTAGCAAAAGAGTGTTGTAAAAAATGTAAAGCATACCAATTTGCAGTTTTGAAAAAACAATTTAAAGGATTGAGCAAAATGAATACAGTTTTCCCAAAAAAATGTAAAACGTATCAAAGTAGTTATATGGCCAATTGTGTACTTTTGATAAAATAACTTTAAAGATTGAAAAAATGCTTTCACAAATAATCTGCAAGATTGAATTAAAAGAGTGATAAATTTTGAGATTCTTTTAACTTTTTAACTAAGTATGATTACAATTTACTTCAATTTTTTTATTTATAAAAGTGTACAATACTTCACATGCTACAACTTTTGTATCTGCAATTTTATGATTTACACACATTCGCTTTGCGCTCTAACAAATGTTTTGAATGCAAATGTCCTAAAGTATGAGTTAATTTGACACATGTTTTAGTATATACAATAATGCTCTTAAAATTGTAATTGTGATTTCAATAAAATCTAATTTGATTTGGTTCTCTTACCATCTAATTTGATGTGCTTCAGCCATTCTTTGGTCAAATTTCTTCAATTTAATCATCTAATTGCACCCAATGAGATCAAGATGAATATGGATTTGAATCAAATTATGGAGAACTTTTTATTTTTAAAACTAAGTTTTAACATGAAAAGACAAGGCTACCAATGTGCGTAACAAACACCAATGAGATTTAAGCCCTAAAGGACCATTAGGTCCCAATGGGCTCATATCCTTTTTAGTAGTTGTGAGTAGGTTTTATGTAGATTTTAAAATTATATATATTCAACATATATAATATTCTTCACTAATTCCAGTAATATAAGATTTGGTCCCATTCAAATCATTTATATTTTTCACAATATGACCGTTTAGAGTTTTTGTTGAAAACCATGAATCCTTGGTCCTTTAGGGGTTTAGACCATTCAAGAATCATGATTGTGACCAAGAAGTCATTCAATAATAAAGAAAATGACATCCAAAGGTCATTTCTTGGCCTATCAGATTAATTATTTACACCCTACAATGCTTTTCAAAAAGAAATTGGAGTTTTTTGAAGGTTTTTGTAAATATTTATGTTTTTATGGTGAAGTAGAATGTTATTAATAGATCTCAATTGCAAAATATGCTCTACTATTGATTTGTGCCTTTACTTGAAAAAAAACAATGAATTGAAGGTGAACAATTTGAGTTAAAGGTGCACAATTTTAGTCGAAGGTGCACAACTTGAGTTAAAAGTGCACAACTCAAAATAATCATAATGAACATTGAACCCCTAAATGCCTACAACCTTCTCCAAATTGGACAGTTTTGCAAAGTTGCATTATAAAATGCAATTAAGAGAAATACTTTGAACTTGATGTGTGAATAAAAGTTGTACATTATGAATTTTAGATTCTGTCTATAAGGTTAAATCTATGAGTGCAATCACCGATATTTTTGTATAAAAGTTTAAAACTTGAAATTCAAGATTCTTTTGTAATGCAATTACAAATAAGATATTGACAATTTATGAATGAGATTTGTTGTGGTGGATTGAAATGTAACACTCTAAGTGTAGTGATTTTTGGAGATTTTTTGGTTGCTTGATTTTATGAGTTGAATTTTTCAAGAGCACTTTTGAATAGTTTTGAACTAAGATCTTAGAATTTTTTGGTGAATCACTACAACATGAAATGAGGCATATAAAATTCACAAATCATCCCCTTTCTAATCGGTTCTCACATTCATGAAGCTAACTTCCCATAATATTTATAGTAAAAATTTCACAGTGCAAAAAGTGCACGATGGATGAGAAAACATGGATGAAATATGTACATCGTCCAAAATATGAATGCTTAAGCAATTCACGGTTAAAAGTGTACACATTGAAATAGCAAAATTGTTGTAGACCACACCCATGATTGAGCCGCTTAGAGCATTATTAGTGAACCTTTGAATCAATATTAGATGTGTAATTACACTTCTATAGCTTTCTAAAGACCCTCTCATGCATATTTAACACCTCAATGCTTAACCCTAAAACGTCAAGAGGGCTTGGGCAAGGCAGCCCAAAAGGCATCTAAATTTTTGGAATAAAAAATAAAAAAACGGCTCTACTGGCTAGCCACTTCTGTGGCATTGTCGCACCCTATTCCAAAATTAAATATTCCAAAACAATATAAATATGTAGAAAATATTTCAGTTTTTTTGAAAAGATTCCATTTTAATTATATTAAGCATTTTCCGTAAATGACACAGTAGTGACAAATGTTTTACGTATTGTACACCTTTTTTTGACAAATATGACGCTCTAGTGTAAAAATGCCCTCTATTTCACCAACCTCCCTAACTACCATGTCCCAAATTCATTTGCATTGATGTTTTAGTTTTTTCCCGACAGATCAATCAATGTAATCCAAGCACGTTTTGAAGGATTTTGTGTTCTTGTTAAGAACATTTACAATTCTCTAATTAAAAATTGAGTCAAAATTATGAAATACAAATAATTTACTAAAGTAATGAAATTATTCTTGAACACAATATGTCCTTTTGGTCCTTTAGGGGTTAAATGAATAAAAGTGTCCGCATTTCCATACCTATAGGATTTCAAATGAATCATTTGAAAACTTCTAGAAAGGCACGTGTATTATGTCAATGGAAAGAAAGAAGTTTGCTTTACAATATTAGATGGCATAGATGTACTTAGAATATTGCCATAATTGGCCCATAATTGCCAATATTTCCATAATTGACCCCATACTGCCATAATTACCACAATTTCTACTTTGAAAATTTGATCATAAAGAATTAATGATTCTTTCTCACTTTTTTTCAAATTTCAAAGTTGAGACATGACTTTTTTACAAATTTTAATATTATTTTTTATAAACAATTTGACCTAAGCGCACACTCAATCAAGTCTAATTAAAAACCAAATTGGAAGCAATGACAATGTAAGAATGCATTCATCCAAAAAGGAAAGCGGTTATTTTGCTCAAAAGTAGCAAGAAATACTCATCTATATATGGTTATATACAACGATATGATAGTTTTAATGTATTTGATGATGATATTTAGAGGACTTGCCAAGCTGCAACAAAGTATTGAGCCCAAGGCCCATGCTGGCACTAACTTAGCTCAATCAAAGTAACTGAGCCCAAATCACTGTTCCTTAGTGCCCAAAGACCACCTTTCTACTTTCTACTACACTAAATAGTGTATTCAGTGTGAGGTGATGAATAATGTGCTTACCCCTACTACTTGTCTAACACTAATTGTCAATTTGTGGGTAATTAGTGTTGGCGGTTATCATCCAATTTGATTCATTCCATTTCTAAAATTTCAGTTTTTCCATCTAAACTTTCATCTCAAGTTTCATTCCTTACTTACACTAAATATCCATATCTCAAAAGATCACAATGTCAAAACGCTACTAAGGTTGATTGTCCTAAAACCACCAACTTAAGCAATTTGGACTATTTTTGGCAGTCCTAAATTCGAAAAAAAAATATGACCGCATTCGAAATAGGTTTTGATGAGGATTGCAAAAATTTGCAACATCTAATTCGCATTTGTTAATTTTATACAAAATTCCAAAGTGGAAAGTAACCTGTGACCCAAATCCAACCTCTAGGTTCCCCCATGTTCACACTTTGTTGTTCCTAATTCCGCTCATGAGCTAACCCAAAACCACCAACTTTCTCTTCGCAATGCTTGGTGTGCCATTGGTCTCCTTCAATAGTGAAATTGGTGGTTTTAGGTCACAACTATGGTGGCCCCAAGAAAAGTCTACATGTCATAATTGGGAGAGGTGGTGGTTTTAGGACATCCTACCTTATTCTTCATAAATAGTGTGAGAATTCACATTTAGTGTTTTTACAAAAGTAGGTTTTTTGATATTTAGAGTGATGTTCGCAATTACAGTACCTCACACTAAATACACTATTTAGTGTAGTGCAACCACAGACATCAGTCCTTCAAAACATTTTTGCTTTCACAACATGAACAAAAACTTAAAAAAGACCACCTCGGAAGATGGAGAACTTTTGTCAATCATTACCGAAATAACCCACATGCAGACCTCCAGATGTATCCAGTAGAACCAAGAGCAATTCACAACTTCCAAGACTATAAGCACATCCTATGAAGACAAATCCTAGATATACTTGTTATACCTGCACTAGATCGTTAGTTCATCGGCAGACTACAATCACCAACTCCGTTACTCACAGTCAAGGAAAAAAGTACACTTGAGCACCAAAAAACCTGAACAGTGTAGGTTACACTCAGTTATTTACAAAGGGTACTCCCAAAGGAACCAGCTAGAGCATCCTCACTCGAACCATGATAGTCTTGACGAATAATTGATGATTCACTGACAAAGCTAACCTTCTATGGCCTGAAAGGCCAAGTGTCTTCACTGGACACAACTACACACTTCTGAAAGAAACCCTCCCTTGCTGTTTCCCTACTCTTTCAAGAATCACGTGCAGCGTTGGCGATGTGCACTGCAAGGCCAGTGTCAAACCATGTCTTCTTTACCTTTCCGCATCATAGGCTCTGCTAACATTCGATGCCATTTAAGTCTCCTTCTCGGAATGTCATTGTCAATATACATGTCCTTATCTCTTTTGCCATCTATGCACAGAAACGACCTCTGTCAAAAGAACAGGGGCGCTAAGTTCACAGCTTTCCTAGTTGACATTTGCAATCCTGTAATTGCAGGCATTGGCAGCACCCATGTCTTCACACCCATAGAAAAATCCACGACTAAGCATGTAATCCAAAAGCTCTGATTTGTTGATAATACGCGTAATATCCCACCATCGCACATATGCTCCTCAGTGATATAAATACTGATAGTCCACGAAACCTTACAACCACTTCACGCTTCTGCAGCTGTGTGACTGAAGATTTTCCCTGCCATAAGAGCTTGCAAACAACGGCTATAGGACGCAATCGAGATACGTGTTAGCATGGCCTCGGTTGAACTCGAGCAGGCTCCCATATGTTCGATCTGCTACCCCAACAAAAAGGGACTCTGAATCAGGACTGAAGGAGACTCCTGCCACTTCTCCAAAAAGATCAATCTCCTGGCAATGAGAGTAGTCCTGCTTAGTGTCAAATACGTGCACAAAATCTGCAGGCTCTGCCATGACCATGAAACGCCCGTCCGCAGCGAATCTTATGGAGCGTATCGCACCGATGCGACCTTTCAGAACCGCCAAAGAGGATCCCAAATAGCGGTTATCCCAAAGGCGGCAGGTTG
Source organism: Pohlia nutans (assembly GCA_022496805.1). Classification (NCBI taxonomy): domain Eukaryota; kingdom Viridiplantae; phylum Streptophyta; class Bryopsida; order Bryales; family Mniaceae; genus Pohlia; species Pohlia nutans. The sequence goes on along the minus strand of CM040095.1, from coordinate 14,179,931 downwards.
TGTCTTGGTTTCCAGTGGCGAAGACACGTCCATCAGGGTGCCAGGCTGATGCGAACGAGTAGTCTAGATGGCCTCTCAATGTTGCTATGACCTGTTATCATTGAAGGTAACATTGTGTTAGATGATGATCATACAAAACAAAGAAATTATATAAGTGCTTTAATTTTACCAAACAAACAAGCAAAACAAATGTTTTGATTCACCTTGCCGCTTTGGCTATCAGCCAAAAGTCCGTCGGCATTATCTCCCACGACTATCACGGTTTTACTGTCAGGACTCACAGAGGTATGCTGTACCCACAACAATGGAGAGTTAGAAGGTTTACTCCTTGCAAACAATTTAGTGGATTTTGCGAAGCACCACTAAATGTAAGCCACTGCAAAGCCAAATGAGGAAGAGGAAGGAGGGACTCGAATAAAGAGAAAAGAACAACAATGGATAAGAATTCTTACATTCACAGCCCACGGGAAGTAAAAACGCCTCAAAACAGAGAAGTTGTTGCAGTCAAAGACGCGGACAACTGAATCATTGTTGGAACTCATCAACCGCACTGCTCCACTGCAAAGCACTCCAAACAACCCAAAGCTTACTGAACCCACTCATCAAAAGAAAACAAACACATCTTCAAAATGAGAAAGCTGACAATAGTATTTACACAAAACGCAAGAAATAACCCATCGCAGTGACCCTATCCACTTAATAAGCACCTGCAATTATCATAAATATCAATGGCGTTGGTGATCGCATTGTCATCATGGGTGATCTTGGCACAATATGATACTCCAGGACGATCTAGGTTCTGTTCAAACAGCAAGAGAACGTGATTAATTCATGCCACTGGTGCCAACATTTTTGAATACGAAATAAACAAGCACACAAGCATTGCCAAAGCCCACATATGTGAAGTACAGGAGATTGTCTAGACATACGCATCAGCTAGGCCACTTCATCTTACTTTGCAAACCATCTCGCCTTGAAATCCACCTGCTACAAGGAGGTTCCGCTTTACACACATGGTGCTGATCTGAACACGTCCCAACCCATGTTGATAGGGCCACGGGGTTCTCTGACCCTACGCAAAGTATGGTAGCTCATAAGGATGAGCAGGTAAAATGGTAGAACTACTTACTAAAATTTATTAAAGCACTGCACATTTTCAGGCAGTGAAAAAGAGAACCGAAATCCAACGCTAATTATGACCTCTTCTTGTCTCCTGATACTTACTACTGACTATTACTAGCGTGTAACAACAAACGAGACAAGAAGAGGCTATGACTAACAGAACGTTGAATCACAGCGCACAAAAGCATAGAACATTTCAAAACTGAAGAGCAAGACCTCTCCCCACAAAGATCGACGCAAGTTTTCGAAAACTGATTCAAAAGGTTGACTGAATGAAGGTATGAATACTACAAAGTGAAGAAGTAACTGATGTAGTTACCTCTAAGGCTGGAACAACAGGGCCTGCAACATTGAGCACTTCGGTTCCTTTCCTGGTCAAGGGCGACCAGTGCATCACCGAATAGCTGTGCATAAGATACACATCGTGCTTGGAAGTCGCCCACACTAGGTTTCGCAGCTGATCATCGTTCACCCACAAACAACAAGCCAATGAGAAACAGAAAATGTGATCAACCCCAGCGTAGTGCCAATCTAAGATTTTAAGCACTCAGTAACAGAGTGGAACCTCGATCGCCTATAGGTCACATACGTAAAAATCTTTCACATAAAGCAATACAAGGCAAAGCTCAAGACAATAGCTGTTGTAAGAAAGTAGCTCACCTGAAAATGGACGATGGTAGATTTAACTGATCTAGTATTGTGTCGGAAATGATAAAATTCCTTTTCCTTCTCTACCATTTTGCACTCCTGTGCATACGAAAATAGGAGTAAGTGTACGAGCAGGATCAAGTAATTTCATATGTATTACGCCTTCCCAACGTGAGCCAAAAATAGTATCAGTTTCACAAAACCCAAACGCAACTGAAGCTTGAAATAGCTCAGACATACTCAAAAGTCTAAACTAGTGCGAGAGTCTACATACAGTCCACCCTCTATAAATGTTAGGCTCTGGAGTAAAAATTTCCTAACATTTATAGTGAGTTAACATTGTAACAGTTATAAAGGGAGCTTTTTGAATGCTTAACAAATATAAATTTGCCACTTATAAATGTTAACCTACGAAACACATCCAATACTGTGTGATGACATCCATTATTGTGATCAAATTATTCATCTGGACTATATTGTGGAGGGTACTGTATGTGAATTAACAAAGAGGGGAGTAAATTATTGTTAACATTTAACATAGTTAACATTCTAGTTAGCAATATGAGGGGAGTACGATTTTGTTAACAAATATAATGAGTTAGCGTTTATAAGTGTGACATTTATCGAGGGTGGACTGTACTATGCGATCGTGATATCGTAACAAGAAAGCATTATCAGTCACCTTCTCTAGTTCATCATGTGGCTGAAGCACATTCACGTAATTCTTATACTGCTGTAGCCGGGTTTCTCGGTACTTCTCCCTTGTAAATTGTAGCCGATCCCATGGAATGCCTTGAATATCTTTTCCCCGTCTGGCTTGCGCGGCAGTGGTGTCCGATACTTTACTCATCTGCAGGTGCATTAAAAACATTTCAACACAAACCATCTCACACGTAACCACACAAACGTTCCGGAATTCGGTAAAAACCTAAATAATGCCCACTCACCACATCAATTTCATCATCTGAATCTGAATCAAGAGAGTTCCGGTCACGGGCCGCCTGCAGCTGATCGTCTGCGTCATCCTCAAAATCCACCACCATGTACTCGTCGCCCACGTACTGCCCGTCATCTTGCAGCTGCGCCATTCCGTCCGCTGTTTTACTGCAAGCATGAAGTGATGAACTTATGTCGGTTACTACACTTTATGTAGCAATAGCAGAGGCAACAACGAAAAAAAAAATTGACAACCAGCATGGTACTCCTCTGTATCCGAATAAACTCCACCTTCCTGTTGCACTATAAGGGCTGACAAAGTCACCAAGAAAGATATACAGAGTCGCAAAAAAGTAAGGGTGAAGTGGTGGTTAATGGAGCATCATTTCCTGGTAACGCCAAATTGACAGACGTAGCTCGGTCTTGTACATTCATCCCTTCCAAGACTGGTAAAGCGGCATGGCAGAGCGGTCCTCAATACAATCATCATCATTACATAAACCGAATAAAAATAAATAATTAACGGTTTCCATATCCAAAGGCTCAAATTAGACGAATCCTCGATACTTCTTCAAAGACGGTTTGCATGAAAGAACGTTCGAGCGCCTAAATGCGCACAGGAAACTAATTTTTTCATTCTCACGCTCAGTACTTCCAAAGATCAATTACGCACATCTACTTGCCACCGCTTTCGGTTGTCTGGTTTGATTCACTGCGAAATAAACGTCCGTTTCCAAAAAGGAAAAAGAAAAGATCAATCACACAAGCCAGATCTTCTAATCGTCTAATCCTTAAATAATATTCACGAATCAGTAGTGCCCTGACTTCGTCCACAAGAAACTTGACCTAAAATTTTCCAATCACGGCACATACACTGGGACCGGAACTCAAACAAATTAGGTCAAACTAAAAAATTAAAAAAATGAGAAAACAGCCGGAAGCAAAAGAACGGCAGCTTCGACAACATCAACCATCCGCCATACCTCACGCCAACGCGCCGTTCAGCTACAAATTAACTCGCCGCTGTATCATCACAAAATCAACACTCCAACGCGACACCCTAAGCATCCTAAACCTCCCCGAATTCCACTGGCAAACCCTGGCGATCCGTAACGGCCACGCTGCACCGAATCAAACACTGGGAAAAAAAAATGCCGGAAAATCGTGAGCAATCACTTACGCGACCAATTTGCTCGCCGCGTGCCGACCGGATCCTCGAACGCCGCCTCGGCTCAGGGCTCCGGCTATGGCCTGCCTGCGTCTCCTTCGCACACAACAATCCCTTCGCCTTCGTTGTTGCAAAGCTCCAAAACCTGCACTTAGTAACCTTGCTGCGACAGACTGGTAGATTCTGGGGTAGCCAGATGTCGAGTTTCGAAGATCCGATCTACCAATTCCGCCACGATCTACGAGGATTGCCGTCACATCTGGATATGAATTAAAATCAACGCTGGCTGATGTGGCATCCCACGGTTGGCATCCCACGTTGGTGACATGGCAAACGGACCGTCCTACGAACTTCGGATGAATGTGGTGTACCGGATGACTCCAACATTCATCCCTTCAGAACTCTACGAATGGGTCCCCGCCAGGGTGGATATTTGGCTGCAAAACTATTTCTCGTGCTACAAACAATATGTAATTTGAAATAATTTCTTGGATGAAAGAGACAAATTTCAATCATTTTTAATAAATGAAAAATGAAATCAACAGATTTGGATGAAAGTAGTACTTAAAACAGATGATTATTGATTTTAGGTCACCTATTTGGTTTCAACAAAATATCACTGTACTCGCCTATCAGGATCGGTAGCTGCTGTCAAATATTTATTTATTTTGCTATAATGATGAAAATATTCTCAAAGATTTTGTAGATATTTTTTGAGATTATTATTTTTACCATAGAAAATAGAATTTATTTGAAAAAATAATTTCTTAAAAATTGGGCTTCTCTTTTTATGGTTTTTTTTTCTCCTATCATGACGGGTTAGGTATGGCAAACTTATATTGTAGCATTCTTCAACCTTTAACCCTTTAACCCTTTAACCCCTAACAGCCTGCGAGACCCAAAAGTGGTCTTTGGATGATTAGTATTAGTCCCTGGATGAAGAAAGAATGTTGAATTCCATGCATTTTTTTGTGTGAAGGGTGTTCATTGGTCATGCCATCTCTTCAAATTAAATTCAAGTAATTCAAGTCATTTTGGGATTTTACATGAGGTCCCAACTACAAAAGAGTAATAAAAATGGTTCACCACGAAGTGTATTTTGGATTTTTATACTTTTCTTGCTTAAACTAAATTTAGGCCATGAAAATGAGTTCTATTGCATTTGAGCTTAACCCCTAAACGTCACAGCGTCCAGAAATTGGACGACGAATGATTTCAAAGCCTTCTCACGTTCTCATCAACGCTTGGATGATACTCATCCAATTTTTTGGAGATTCTTCACCAAGTTGTTGTCCTATCTAATGGCTGGATTTAATCATACTAGAGTACATATTTTTCTAAAATTGCAAATGTAGAAGTATGTTAGGTCGTTGACCAAGCCAAAATTGCATTGACTCTAGTTCAAAGTGGAATCGTGAAAAATGAGGTCATAAATTTAATAAACACAAAAATTTCAAAGTATCACCACACTTAAGAGTGTCTCATTTCAAACTCATTCCAAAAAAATTTACTCAAAAAATATTGAAATTTAGTTTGTAATCGAATTTAGAAGGAATTTTTAATTTTAACTTTCAAATTTTATAATTAAATATTGGTGATTGTATTAGTGAATGGAACCGTACGGATGGAATCTAAAATTCAAGATCTAGAACTTTCATATGTATATCAATTCCAGAATATTCTTCTAAATGGTAGTTTATAATGTTTTTTCTCAAATTGTCAATTCCAGGGACACCCTGGTACGTTAAGGGGTTAACTAACAAAATAAAGCTTACATAGTCTAAAAACTACTCCACTTTGAATTTTTTTTAAATTGGATAATTCAGTATTTTATTAGAGTTACAAGTTTGGTGGGTATTACAATAGTGTAGTGATTTTCTAAATATAGTAACACGGATGATTTTCATATACTGTAATGTTCTTCATTGTAAATTACCTCTTTGTTTAGAAAATCAAAGAATTTGAGCATATTTTGTAATTGATAGGAATTTTCTTTACAATCACTTCAAAAAATCATAGTAATTCCAAATTTTCAACAAATTTTATGAAAAATTCACGATTTGTAGTAGACACGTGGATCCATCTATTAAAAATATAAAGTTGAATTTTTATCTTATTTATAGTGGCAAATTGAGTGTAACGGGTAAAACATGATTCCATGGTCATAGGCCTAGGCATTTAGGGGTTAACGTCCCGATTCAACACTATTTTCAAAGATTTGTTATAAATGTTTGACGAAAAAAAAAATGGAGTTTATGTACAATAGGGTGACATTCAAATTGGCCGTTTAGTAGTTCCAGGGATAGTGTCCTACATTGCTGCCAACTTTGACACCCTCCCCAAAGCCAAGAAATTGTTATTTTACCATGAAAATTTGGGGACAGCATCATCATTATGTTGAAAACATGCATACCAAATTTCAAGTCCAGGAGGCTTATACAAAAAAACTTATGCAAGATCTACCAACATGGGATAGCTGTGAGAAAAGTGTCACAGCTGCCAACTTTGACACCCTCCCAAGAATTGAGGAAATTTATTTTGCCCATGAAATTTTTGGAGCAAAAACATTTTTATGTTTTTTTCATGTGTGGAAAATTTCAAGTCCAAAAGACCCATACAAAAAATAATATACCAAATCTACCAACATGTGTAGTTTTGAGAAACAAAGGGGAAAACCATTTTACTACTGCCAACTTTGACGCCCTCCTTAGGATTGAGTTTTTGTTGATACATAATGAAATTTTTGGCACAAGATCATCTCTACGCTGGTAACATGTGGGATAAATTTCAAAGCCAAAAGACATACATAAAAAAAGTTATTCCATATCTATCAACATGTTTCTCAAAACTACACATGTTGGTAGATTTGGAATATTATTTTTTGTATGGGTCTTTTGGACTTGAAATTTTCCACACATGCAAACAACATAAAAATGTTTTTTCTCCAAAAATTTCATGGGCAAAATAAATTTCCTCAATTCTTGGGAGGGTGTCAAAGTTGGTAGCTGTGACACTAGCTGCTATCCCATGTTGGTAGATCTTGCATAAGTTTTTTTGTATAAGCCTCCTGGACTTGAAATTTGGTATGCATGTTTCCAACATAAAGATAATGCTGTCTCCAAATTTTCATGGTAAAATAACAATTTCTCAGCTTTGGGGAGGGTGTCAAAGTTGGTAGCAGTGTAGGACACTATCCCTGGAACTACTAAACGGCCAATTTGAATGTCACCCTATTGTGCAAAGCAAAGTTATAAATGTCAATGTGAAGATAGCACTTGTACGGTTGGAATCATCATATTTATTATTAATATTTTTAAATTAATTTTACAAGGTTTTCTCTTGAAATTCAATTTAAAATCCAAAATTAACACACACACAAATTAAAAAATATTGTAATGAAATGGGAATAACATGCACTACAAGATGGTACGGTTTCCATTATTTGATTCTACTTATTTTGAAAAATCATGTTTAAGGTTTGACTTTTTGAACTAAGAATGAAACTTGACATAAACCACTTTTGTTATTTTTCACAAATTCACAATATCTTATTTTGAAGATCCATACTATACAAATGGTAGTCAACTAGCACAAGAATCAAGAGAATTTTGGAAGGATGAAGAACACCACCATATGTGGTGAAGGGACGCGTCAAAAATCATCCAACGTCCAGAATATGGACGCTGGCGCATACATACAAACTACTAATAAAACAATTCAACTCTCCAACCCTCTTTGCTTTGCGAGCTGAAGTTAAAGAGATTCTCTGCGATTCCTCCAATCTCTTGACGGATGCTTGAGATTCAAAGGTGAATAGTAGGAGGCTGAAGAACATTATGTACGTAAGCAATGTACAGGGAGATCCGACAGTTAACTTAGTGTAAGATCAGTTGAAACTCATAGTTTTAAGCTAAAATCCAAATAAAAATTGTGATATTTAGGGCCTCTTTTGACACTAGAGGCGAGAATCTGCGAGGAAAGAAATTTTAGCCAATGGGAGGCTTAGAAACCGAGAAGACCAATTTCTCATTGACTGAAATTTCTCATTGGCTGAAATTTCTCTCCTCACGACTTCTCGCCTCTAAGCTTAGTGTAAATAGGACCTCAGGTGACACATAAGTAATAACCTGTTCTTGTGTAAAACCGGTTGCTTTTGTAGAAAAAATGGATTTTACGTTAGTTGGTTCCCTTGGAACGTAAGTCGCCAGTTGAGCATTTATGGAAAAATGAAAAGAAGAACCCTGGTCCCCGCGTCGTTCGCCGCGTCACCCGTGCTCCAATTGCAAATCATCTTCGCTGGCATCCACCACGTCAGCATTCCCGCGACGAGCAACGGGTACATCCTCCGACCTGGCATTTCCCGCCATTCCGTCCCGCGCTTCTCTATAAATTCCTTCTTCTCCCCAGCCTTGTCTCGTCCCCCTCCATTTCTGTTTCCCATCCCCCTCCATCAGGCTCCCCGCGATTCGATTGCAATGAGTCTGAATTGAGTCCGTTGAGAGACTGAACGAGATTGCATTGCAAGCATGTATATACTCAGAATCTCCTTTGAATGATCCTCGCCATCGCGTTCAAAATGGTGGAGGTTTTGTTTTGTTGATCAATGTTGAGGTAGTGGAGTGGTTCATCGAAACGTGATTTTCTGTCTCTTTAGAGATGGCGCCCGGGATGGCTAGCATCGCTGTGGTGGAGGTGAAGAAGGGCAGGGGCAGGCCGGCCAAGGGAATGACATCCCCAGCTGCGATGACTACCCCGGACTGCATTGCCAGAACGTCCACCACCACGCCTCCCACGCCTGCGTATGTTTCCACTGCGGAACGAGTGAGGCCGCGGCGCCTCTTCGGAGCGGAGTCTGGAAGCTGCACTCCGAAAAAATCCGCAGCTGTAACTCCAAAGGCGAAATCTACTCCGAGGTCGACTCCCAAGAAAGCGAAGGCGAAGGACAGGGGTTTGAGCAACGACGGTGCGGTCGAGATTAGGAAGTCGCCTCGTTTGACTCGGAGCGCACAGAGGAAGTTGAGTGAAACGCCGAAGAGAGTCAGGGGCCGATCTAGAAAGATTCTTCTCGATCAAGTTGTTCAGGTGAAGAAAGTAGGACATCGAAGAAGTGGTGAGAGTTTGGTAGAAGGAGAAGGACGGCGGTTTGTGAAGAAAATTGTCTTTGAAGGTGTTGAGTACCGGGTTGGAGACGATGTGTATGTTAGGAGAGAGATGAAAGACAATGCAGAGCAATGCGGGTCGGATTCTGATGCGGAAGTCGAAGACTGCGTGGTTTGTGGCCGGAGTGGGGAAGCGACTATGATCGAATGCGATGAATGCTTGGGTGGCTTCCACTTACTTTGCTTGAATCCGCCGTTGGAGGAAGTTCCTGATGGTGACTGGATGTGTTCCACTTGTGCTGCCATTGCAAGCGGTGAAAATGTAAGGCTGCGTTTATTTGTAGAGTTGTTCTTACATCACATTAGATAGGTCATTGTTTTGTTCAATTACAGAAATTTGGTCCATTTCTTTGTTGCTAGGAGGTGAATTGAGTTTGCCTTCACGCATTTGCTCTGTAGAACTACGACCCCTCCGTGCCCTAGCTAATAGTTGAAAGTTTAGTTCGGAAGTTAATACTGACACTTTTAGTCGACTCAATACATAGCAGCCATACAGATACTGATAATTCTCAAGTTTAAGCCCTCCTTCTTTGGTGCGTTGGAATCCTCTTTGCTGTGTTCTATAAGAATTTGCCATTTTGATAATAGTAACATAAGCACAGAAAGATTTCGAAGCTGGGGTTGACAGTTTCAGTGTCAGGTCACAACAGATTTGAGTGATTGTAGTAACTTTCAAAGATTGTTTTCTATAATTTCTTTCTTCTTCTGGAACATTTCTTTTAAATGATTTATTTCAACTCCTGTAGATATGCAAGCTGCCATTTGGTCATTTAGGGAATAAACCCTAATTCTGGTGTTTTGTGAGTTCCATCTTTCCTGGACTAACTAGAGCGACGCATTAGGTGGAATGTCCGCCGCGTGTGAAGCGAACTCGCAGGACGGCTCGTGAAAGACTCCTGGAGCAAGAGCTTTGGGCTGCTCGTATAGAAAAGTATGTCATACTACCCTTAATTGGGAGTTTTTGAATCTGTTGACTAGACATCTCATTCGCTTTATATTCTCGATGCACACAGTAATATGCAATGTCGCTATCACAAGTCTTGGATCGATTTCTTTATCCAAGTTCCAGCTCCAGCATTGAATGAGTCTCGATGGTTGCTGAGTTTCCTCCTTAACTTCTGCAGGCTGTGGCGAGACAAGGATGGAACAATGTATTTTCAAGGCCGATGGTGGGCTTTGCCAGAGGAGACCGCCGATGGACGGCAACTATGGCACGGACGGAGGGAGCTTTTTCGGTCCAATCATGTTGATGAGAATGAGGTACCTTCTAGAATGCTGGTCTTGATTTCCAACTATTATGTGATGATACAAGCAAGGATGTGTACCAAAGGCCCTGACAACTTTGTGTCTTTTCAGATGGATACGATACTTCGACACTGTTATGTCATGACACCGGATGAGTACGCCAAATCTGGGCATGAAGGTGACGATGTGTTCATGTGCGGTCATGAATATGACTTTCGGCACCAAACATTCAAGCGCATTGCAGATGAATTTGATGACGTGAGTTCTTGAACTGCATTCCTTGTGGTTTTGAGGGTTTTTGTCTGCATTATGAAATGCTCACTATTCGTTCTGCTATTTTAGGTGTCTGATTTGGATGACAGCGAGGATGAGAGCTTCGATCCCGCCCGTAGGCCAAAGCATCAAGACTTGAGTGACGACGACGACGACGACCTTGATAATGAATTTGATGATGAATTCAGAAAGTCTCGCAGCAGAAGCAAGAGCAAGTCAAGAAGTTGTCCAGTCACTCCCAAAGCTGCCGTAAGTGGACTCTTTTGCTTTTCTTGTACACTGATTTGGTGAAGTCCTGAGGCTTCACGTAGCTCGTTGATAGTTGTGGCAGACTTCTCCAAGAGTGTCTTCTTTATCGATATCCTTGTAAATACTAAAGGACGGTGTCTGAAATCACGATACTTAGCACAGTACATCGGGCTGGTGCATTTGGCCCCCTCTTAAGATCTCTTGGTGAATAACGATTATTCGCATTGTGAATGATCAGAATGTCCGGAAAGGTCATATCAATCGTATTGAAGGTGTTGGAGCGAAGCTAGTTCCTCGTGCTCGGAAGAGGCCTTTAACAGATCTTGAAAAAGCAAAGGCTGCTCTAGGGTTATCTGCTGCACCAACCACATTACCCTGCAGAGACAAGTATGTGCTCTTTCAACTGTTTCCACATTGCTCAATGAATTCCCAAGGTGGCATTTTCTAAAGTTTCCCATTACTTTCACGTCGGCTGTAAGACATCAGCAGCGCACTGTTGGTTCTCAAATGTAACACGCAGTTAGCAAATTCTGTGTGCAGAGAGAAAAGTGAGATTGAGGCATTTGTAAAGGATGCAGTAGCAGCAGGAGAAGACTGCTTGGGGCGCTGCCTCTACATCAGTGGTGTACCCGGCACTGGCAAGGTTAGTGCTGGGTGGTTTGAAGTGAACTATAATCTGCAAAGAAGATAATCTATGGAAGCTAACAATCGACTCTGTGATATGCATAATGATGACAGACTGCAACAGTGTTGGAGGTTATGAAGGGCCTAAGAAGTAAAGTGGACAATGGTGAACTGCCGCCTTATCGTTTTGTGGAGATAAACGGCCTTCGTCTACCTTCTCCCGAGCATGCCTACACTGTATGCCTCAATCTTTTCAGTCTATTTTGTATTGTTGCCTGCGTAGCTGATAGATGTTTCCTGCATTTTCTCAAATACGACAGCGTTACATTTAAGATTAAACTCTTCTTTAAGCATGGATCGGTGGCACCATCAGTAAGGCTATGGCCTGTCCTACTCTGGCAATCTCTTGAGGAAGAGCAGGTCTTAGGGTGTAACTGAACTTCTACCTACATCATAGTCGTGTATCCATCAAATGGTGTTGTGATGTACTTGCTCAGACACGACTTAAAATGGTGTGCCCCAGCAGAGGAGCCACTCCATGCTGTTGTAGTTTAAGGAACTCCATGACCAGCTATTTTGACAATTGGGTTGTTTGTATATGTGCAGGTGCTCCATGAAGCATTGACTGGTCAACACTGTGGCTGGAGGCGAGCTCTACAATTTCTTGATGCACGATTCTCAGATAGCAAGCCCCTTCAAGGCCTGCATGCCCGCCCTTGCATTCTTTTGGTCGACGAGCTTGACCTCTTGGTCACACGCAGTCAATCGGTACATCACACTGGCAATATTTCTTGTGATTGAGTCCTTCAATTGGCAAACTTGTATTTCCGTTTTTACTTCTGGTGCTGTATAGCTCATTCGTATGCTTTCTTGGTCTGTAGGTTCTTTACAATCTCTTCGATTGGCCAAGCCGTGCAAACTCACGCCTCATAGTAATCGGTAAGGCTTCCGCTCGGGTCCTGTCATTACTGTTCTCTCCAGAAATCAATTACCTGTGGTACCACATCTATGAAGCCAATTTGTGCAAGACTTTATTGGCTCTGGAGCAACTGGAAATTACATTCGAACTTAGGGGAATTGCCTAATTCTGCTTGTGTGCTAGCAAGAAGATAACTGAGTGTCTAATGATGTAATAATGATGTTATAACTCGAAAGGGATGCACATGAAACAGGTATTGCCAACACGATGGACTTGCCTGAGCGGATGCTGCCTCGCATTGCCAGTCGCCTAGGACTCCATAGGATATCTTTTGGTCCTTACTCCCACACTCAACTTCAGCAGATATTGGCAACACGTCTGGAGGGGATTCCTGCTTTCGATAAACAAGCTGTTGAGTTTGCATCTCGCAAGGTTGGTTATTCTCCTCTTCTTACTTCCAGCACCCATCTTCAGCTTTTCTCTGGTAAAATTGTCACAATATGACTGAAGCGCTTGTATATCGCAGTTCCTTACTTTGCTGGTACTGTCACCCAATATTACCGGGTATTTACCAGCTCATGACACTTTTACTTTTCAGGTAGCAGCAGTATCGGGAGATGCCCGAAGAGCCTTGGAGCTCTGCAGAAGGGCGGCAGAGATTACGGAGCTACGGATACACCCGCCTACTACAAGTTTTTCCACCACGGAACTGACCCCAGCATCTGTTCAAGGAGGTACCACGGCTCCGCAAACTACAAGTAGCCAGCTCATTGGCATGAGTGACATTGAGGCAGCCATTGCAGAGATGTTCCAGGCGCCCCATATTCAGGTAACACATCATCTAAAGCACAGTGAGTTCACCTCTAAAGGACAGTCAGATATTTTATGGTTTTAAATTAATGACAATTTGATTTGATCATGTTTTGAGAAATACACTGCAGATAGCCAGGGCTAAATTTTCTATCACCAGAATCAATGAAGAATATTGCATGTGTTGGTCAATACACAATTTAAATCTGACAGAAGAAAGTCCGCATGCATATGAGCCACTCAAGAGCTAGCGCAAAAGAAACGTGATTGCCCATTTTGGGCGTTTGTGGCGCTTAGTGGATATATAGTCTCTTATCTTTCAGAGCCTCCTCTATACGCTAGCTATGATATGAAAGAATTAGATCATTTTGCAAGTAGCTAAGTAGCATACGCCCTGTAAGTTTCAGGAAGTATTCACCAATACAAACTGGTATATATGCCCAATTATTCTAGACGCTATGCTTCTCTAGTTCCGAAACTTGACTCTTTTTGCTCTTTCGGGAATCTCACTGCAGTTTATGAAGAGGTGTTCAAGATATTCCAAGATCTTTCTTGTGGCCATGGTGATTGAGCAACACCGAACTACTATGGTGGAAACTACATTCGAGAAGGTCAGTTACTAGGTCACTCTGGGGTCTGTTGTTGTGAAACCTCTTACTATTAATTTTTGTCGATGTTAGTCAATCACTGCTTCCTGTTATGACGGACTACGCAGGATCTCATGATTTTCTGGCCTTTCTGCAGGTTGTAACTGCATTTACGCGCCTTTGTGTAACGCATAATGAGAAGTGTCCTGGCGAAGATTCAGTTCTTACCGTAGGGTAAGACCTCAATTTTCTTTTCTGTTATGCCTGACGTGTTACTGTAACTTTATGATGACATTATAAGGCTTAAGATGAGTACACGTAATTGCGACCTTCAACCAAAAGTGATCCCTAGCCTATAATGTACACTATTTGAACATTAGAACCTAGGATTGATTTTAGTTAAAGTTGTCTTTAGTACTTCAAAAACTCAGCTTGTTCATATGGTATCCAAAAAATAGATGATAAGATGTGTTGAAACTGTCTTTCAATTGCCAACAAAATTAAGGTAGTCCCATAATTAGAATCATGCTAAGATGGTTATTTGGATGCTTTTAGGTGTTTATACCGCAGGTCGTGTTTTCATAGGCCTCTAGTCAGAGAGAATTGATCAGGTAAACTATTTGCATGTGGAAGGAAGTCTTGTTACCTTCTGAAACACCTGTCGAAAAAACTAAACCAAAAACTGAACAAACGTCTGACTCATCCTTTCCACAGGTGCAAACTGGGAGCTTCTAGGCTGTTGTTATGTGAGCCTGCCATTCGTCATCGTCATCAGAAATTGCAACTCAATTTTCCCTGGTTGGTACTCTTTCCTGTTTTCTACAATACCGGACCCTGGTTTGGTCATAGCATTTTGCTGTGGTTCTCTACTTGAGAAGAAGTCTTTTTGCTAAACTGGGTTTTTGATCTTTACAGTGATGATGTACAATTTGCTCTCAAGGACGACAAGGAGTTGCCATGGCTGGCGAAGTATCTATGATGACCGCAGATTCTACTGATGGCAGATGTCCTAAACTCACTCGCCAGCATATTGTAAAATTACGTGTAAGAGTTGGGCTTTTAATCAAGAGTTCATGTTCATGTTCGTGTTGAACTTTGCACTAGTTATCCTCCTAAATGTACATCAATTTTGACCTGGACTATTTAACCCCAGAAGGCCCAAATTGGGCCTTATGTTTGTTTTAGCAGTCGTTTATTTTTATATTAAAATTTTTTAGGTCATACTTTCTTCTGTCCATTTGTTTATTTATTTATTTTTAACACATAAACTGTTCGTCATTGTTCTATCTTGATTCATAAGATCCAGTCAAGCCTTCTGGACTCTTGATGTGGAAAAAATTGCAATGTAATGAGGTGTCAATTCAATAATCATCATATTTTATTTTGCCTTCATAGATTGCAAAATAATAGTGAGCAAAGTGAAGGCTAATGTGCTGAATTTTTTTTATCAATTTACTCGACATCTCGTCCTCTCTATGAGCACCTTGTCGGAGTTGCTTTTACAAATTTGGGCCCATAACTTTTGAGCCCGTTTTGAGTCCATAACTTTTGAGCCCGTTTTGAGTCCGTTGTCCAATTCATAAACTTATATTTTTCACAAAATTTATCCAAGTTGGTATTTTGACACCTGTACAAATTTTCAAGAGATTCAAAGTGTATATGTAATGTACTGTAGTTCCAGCATATTCCCAAAGCCCTTTCCAAATGATGTCTACCATTTGCTCATGGCTCCAATTATCACGATGGAACACGCATTCGTTTTCGGCAAATCAATTCAATTGGAATGAGTTGGGAGTATGATACTCTATTTGGTGAGGGCAAATTGTGGAGTATGTCATTCCCGGAAGATGTCTTGCCTCTACCCAAGCAATTTTTTTTTTTTGCTATTACCATTGTTAGAGTGACACCCTGGGATGTAGTGAGGTAAGGAAAATGTGGAACAAGTTTCACATTTCAAGTTAGATTTTGAAAAAACCTGGAAAAAACCTGGAAAAGTTGTCACGAAGTATAGAGGTTTCTTAAGCCCTCGTTTGCATAGAAATTTCTCTCTGAGCAATCAAATTTGTGCAGGGTTCATTCAAGTTAATACGAGCCAACGGTGTCTCGTTTTGAGTGCTTTGGAGAGTGCTTCGGAGAGTCCTTTGGAGAGTCCTTTGGAGAGTCCTTTGGAGAGTCTGAGACAAAAAGGTCATGATTCTCATTCAAAGAATAAAATTTTGACGTATTGATTTCATTTTTCATTCACCTAAATCATCATTCTCATTTTATTATTCCAAAATTTCTACCGAAAGTGCCATTTATCCTTTTAAAAAGTTCTTAGTGAGTCATTAAAACGGTTGATGACAGAGCTATTTTAATGCTTTTACTACTTAGTTTTTCACAATATTGCTTTCGTCTTGTACTATGTGATTTATATACAAGTTGCAAACATTGACATACCACTTTCCTTTCTAATAACAATTTTAATCTAATATCATATCAAAAATACCTTCAAAAAAGCACTAAAAAACAATGCTAACAACTTAGGGGCGGTTTACACCACGGACTAAGAACTCGTTCCATGCAACTCTAAAATCTGTGATTGGCTAAAATCTGTAATGGAGCCAATCACAGATTTTAGAGTTGCATGGGACGAGTTCCTGATCCGTAGTGTAAACCGCCCCTTAGCCAGTTCGTATTAGCTTACATGGACCCTACAAAACTTCATCGCAGATTGGCAGGGTACCGTATATGAGGGTCAGATTCAGACAATATTGTGTCGAAATCTAATTTCCACATCATATTTCGAGAGGTCCAAGTCATCATAAACCTATCACAAGATGACATGTGACACTTTTGAACAAAAAGTAATTAATTAATGTCGAAACTGACCACGACGTTGGGTATCTGCAATACCACTTTTCCCCTGCTCTTACCTACTTCCATGGACAACTTCTCAAACCAATGATAGTTGGCTCTCTAGAATTTGAGTAAGGTGGTTACCCCATTCCCAACTGAATAAGAAATACGGATATGAGGCATTGATATTATTTAGTATTTTTTTTTTAGAGTTAAGCAAGAAGAAATAGATTCCAACACAAGCTAAAACATAATTTTTGGATGAAGAATGAATTAGTTATAAATTTTCAAAGTTGAAGTATGACGCATCCCATTCACGTCATATAGGTACACCTCTTTCTATCTAAAGAAGATTTGTATTGCACACACCAAAGATGCTTAAACCAACAACAACGAATCCATAACCACACTTACACTTACATATACTAAAACCAACAAGAGAGAACCCATTACCAACTGTAACTCATGCTACAACCAACACCATTGGAGCATTGATTGTGGATAATGCCCCTAGCTGTTGGTAAAAGGCGCCAGTTTCATGCTACAACCAACACCATTGGAGCATTGATTGTGGATAATGCCCCTAGCTGTTGGTAAAAGGCGCCAGTTGGGAATGGGGTAACCACCTTATCAAGCATTGGCGATGGCGATCTGGGCGTTCACCAAGACGGGCGGACCGGAGCTGGGATCGAAATCGCCGGAGGGGGGCACAGGGGCGGTGAAGTGGTCGATGGCGCCGCGCTCGAACAGAATCACAAGCGACGAGCCGCCATAGCTGAACCTCCCGAGCTCGTCGCCTTTCGTCACCGCATCACCGGGTTGCAGGTGCGTCTGGACGGAGGAGATCTCCGTGATGCCGATCGGCATGACGCACACCGTGCCGATCTTGGCGTTGGCGGCTTTGACGAACATCAACATGCGTGTGTTCACCGCTGTGAAGTACACTTCCGACAAGACGCCGTCCGGATCGAACCCTGCCGACTCTGCGTTGCTGAAGAGCAGCCCGTTCGGTGGCGTCACGATGGACTCCATCGTGCCGTCCACCGGTGCGTGCCAGCGGTGGTAGTTTGCGCCGCTCAGGAATGTGTGGAACACGTACCCGCCTACGAATCGATCTATGTAGGGTTTACCTAAACCACAACAACAAAACGGTATGAAACCCTAAGCACACTCATAACATGAAGGAGGTGGTCCTTCTACAATACAATGCTACTACAGAGGAACAGTCATTCCCTTCGCTACATTGTTCGATTGAGAATCAACAATGCTATAATAGAAGAGTTATTTAGGGTTTTATGTGGATTGGTCACTTAAATTTTTTTGCCGACAGATACTGGCAAGTAGAACAATTTTTTTGATATGCTACCTTAACCCCTAAAGGACAGAAAGGCCCACAGGGGGCTTTTGGAACTAGAAAGTGGGGAAATTTGGGTTCTTGGGCTTTGAATTGTAGGATGAGCAACAAAGAGACCCTGGCTCTTTTTGAGAGTCAAATCTGTAGGTACTTCTCCATCGGAAATTCATCGAGTGAGCGATTTGGTAATTTTTTTGAGTTGCAGTGGGTATTTTGGCGTCACTTCAGACCCTAATATCTTCCTCCTCACACCTCCAAATTACTTGAAATTTTTTGCACATGTTTAAAATGATGATTTCTACTCACATTAAAAATTTCAGAATTTTTAGAGCACTTTTGAACAATCCGATTTGAGCATGTGTACAAAATACCCCAAACAAGTTCCATCAATCTTCTCAACGGTGGCATTTTCTCAAAAATTATGCGATTTTGTTGAATTTTTTTTTCATAAAAAAGCTACGTAAGTCTTCTCTAGTTTCAACGGTGCCAATTGTCAAATTTACCCCACACCAATGAGGAATTGAGCTTGCTACAAGAGCTAGTCAAGAAACAAGAGCTAAGTTCAACACCCCGGTCCTTTAGGGGTTAAGTGCATTCAAGAATGTGTTTGTAATTGAATGTTTACGATGATGAATTTGTAACAGAATAGTGAAGGAATATAACGACATTGAGGATTTCGACAATGATCAAAATTTTATCTCCGTTGAAGACGTCTTTTAGGGTTTGTTACATGAATGGGACGTACCGAAGGGATCCTTGCTTCCACTGAGGATGTCGGTGAGAGAATAGAGCTCGCCCTTGAGCCAAAACTCCTGCGACGGTTGCACGTTGCGAGCGATTGCGAGAACGTGGCCGTCGTTCGCAGAAACGATGATCGTCGGGTCGCCAGGTCCAGCGATCGGGCGCGCCTCCTTCTTGATGGGGCGGTGGAAGTAGTCGTTGTAGGACGCCAAGCCCCAGTGCGGCTTTGTCTTGTCGAGATCGAACTCGTAGAGCTGGAAATCCTGGTACGCGAACGGCGACAACCAGCCGTTGTCTTCCTCTGTCAGGACCTTCGCACTGTCCGCGCTCTCCAGGTAGTCGCACCACTCCTACAAGCACATAGAGTTCCAAAGTTCATTGCCAGTTGCAGTTTGCTAAACAATAATTATATTACAATGTTAGAATTCGTGTCTGATCGAACTGTTGGAACAATTTATAGTGCCAGTTGCAGTTTGCTGAAACAATATTACAATGTTAGAATGCGTGTCTGCAGTTTGCTGAAACAATATTACAATGTTAGAATGCGTGTCTGCAGTTTGATGAAACAATATTACAATGTTAGAATGCGTGCCTGCAGTTTGGTGAAACAATATTACAATGTTAGAATGTATGATCAAACTGTTGGAACAATTAATAGTGTCAGTTGCAGTTTGCTGAAACAATATTACGATGTTAGAATGTCTGATCGAACTGTTGGAACAGTTAATAGTGCTAGTTGCAGTTTGCTGAAACAATGTTACAATTATATAAGAATGTGTGATCGAACTGTTGGAACTAGTATAGTGCTAGTTGCAGATTGCTAAAACAATATTACAGTGTTGCAGCTGCAATTACAGTTTTCAGTTGCAATTTGATCATTGCAGGATGCGTGATCAAATTGTTAGAACCAGTCCTGTGTTTAATCAGGCTATCAAAAGCTGAATAGCATCAGAATGTTCTCCTTACAAAATTTGGGTGTAAATTAGCCAGATGTTCTTCCTAGAATGAACTCAATGGAGCCATATAACTTTTTGCAATTTTGTAAATGTCTACATATGTCATTCTTTGATGCATCCTTTGTTTGTTGACATTATCAGAATATATTGAGGATGTTGTTGTTGAACTTTGAGCATTCAAGGGGAAACCAAAATCATTCATTATGTTGTTTTATTTAGCCCAATGTCTTGTAAATGTCTTTTAAATGTCTTTGTATTAAAGTTCCAACTATTAACCAATTTTCTTCATGTATTGCTTAATTGCTTCTTACTAACACAATTGTCACCATTTAGATGCACACTTTGCAAATTTTAGATTGCCATAGTATGACACGAGTCTAACTAATAAAACTCTTAAGACCAATGTAGTCAGCTGAATTCACTCATGTTTAACCCCTAAGAAACCAAAAAGTCCAATTTTTTTTGAGTTGGTTCTACAAAGACTTCCTTTTACAAGTTCAAATTTACTTTTTTCTTTGACCAACACATAATTTGTTATAAAATTTGGTCCCATGTGAAATGTATTTTTCGCAGTATAATCAATTGAATTTGTCATTTTAAAATCGTGAATCCTTTAGGGGTGAAACATATTGTAGCCATGTGGGCATTATCTCGTAAACCAAAACAGAAGTCCTCCAGGGTTGGAAACCATACAGTAAGTTAGTACTACCTTTAGGATGGCTCGGAGGGCTTCGTTGAAAGCGTAGTTGCGGAACACGGCCTGGCCCGCAGGTGTCATCATCATGTACGCGAACAGGCCCGTCATGGGAAACGCGTGGCGCTGGTTGGGGTCGGCGTTGTACTCCGGCGCTGTCACGACGATGGTGCTCAGGTGCTGCAGCAACTCCGGGACATCGGCCACCACCTTGTGCGCCTCCGGGACCTGCTCGATCATTTCCGTCACGTACATGCGGATGATGGGGTCTGTGTCGATCAGCGTCTGCAGGTTGGCCACGCCCGGGCTAATAATTTGGAGGCTCCGCTGGGCCTTGCTTTGGAGGTTCCGGTGCCACCCATCCAGGTACGCCCGGTTTCGTGGCAAGTAGCCCGCGCGGTACCCGAATGAGTTCCGGTAACGCGCCTCCAGCGATGCCTCGGAGACGCTCCACGCTGCCGCTCGCGTCCGCGGTAGGACGCCATGGCTGCAAGACAATCAAACCCATTTGGAAAATTTTGAACCCTCTAGAAGCCCCCTAGAGCTCCTCAAAAGGGACCTCGGTTAACTTTTTAATATGTACTTCTCATGAAAAATGCCAAGACTATTCCCCTATATCTGCTCACCCGAGAAGCAAGATGCAATGATGATAAGATGGTCGTGGGCAATTCCCATTGGCCATTCAAGCAAGGTACGAAGAAGAAGTACTCCAGAACAAGAAAGTTGGCGCTTGAACTTGTGGTTGCCTTACACAGAAATATGATCGACATCCTCATGCTAAGGCGAAGCCAATTCGATCACCATACCTGTCAGGTAAGGAGTTGCTGATCGCAACACCTCTGCCCTTCCCCAAACTCGCTAGAATGTGTTGTTTTCTAACTTCTTCTCTTGCAACTGCTTCACACAAGCCAAGGTTCACATTACGGTTCCCTGATACCATGTTAAATTAAGAAAGATAATGTGCACAAAAGGTAAATAATGTTTATTATGTGACTTACCACCCAACCATAGAAGTGAGATCTTGTCAATTAGACGTTGTGATCTCCTTCACTCACCAAGCCACACTTATAGTCCTAATGGTGTCTATCTACATATTTAGAATATGTACAGACTAACTACACTAATACTTTGATGTTCTAGCTAACTTAGGCATGGACCCAACAATCACACTCCTCTAAAATTGTATGCACAACAACTTTAACATTGACCTTATTCATGAATATTTTCATACACAAAAGCACAGAACTTGAGTAGTTTCTAAACAACAAAGCGGGTCTAAGAACCATTTCAAGTTACCTCTTAGTTCTTGAATGTCACGGAAATAGTAGCACATTCATTAGAAGCCTCTAACTGAGTAAAGTTTGAGTTAGACATGATTGCATGATCTTTGTTGAAAGCAAGTAGAGTATATTAATACCAGCTGCTGCGTCAGCCCCATCGCCATTTGTCTCCCCATCAACACTATCAGGAAAAGAAAGACGAGAAGAACCCCTTGTCTTCCTTTTCCTGCCCTTCTGCGCATTTCCTTGCTCCTCTCTGCAATTCATTAACCAGTCATTCAACACACAATGCTGAGAGTGAATCAGCCAAGCAAAAGATCAATCTTCAGGCTCAATGAAGCAACAATGGTTTACTGAAGGATCAAGTTTAAAGAATGTACTAACTCGAATGTAAGTGGATGATCCTGCTTCTCAACAAACTTAGCCATGCTTAGTTATGTCCGTTCTTTACTTGGGCGACGGATTTGTCAGGCTGTGCACATATATACAGCAAACTGAGTAACGCACATCCAGCTATGGCTTTGAGTAGCAAGGGATTGAGACAACACCCTGTCACTTGATCAGACTATAAAATATTACAAATCGATCGCAGAAGTTAAGGAAGCGCAGCTACAAGCTAGCATTTATACAAGGAGCTACTGAAGAACTTTACCACGTGCGCCACTTGAGCTACACATCTAAGTTAACTGTTCAGCACATGCTTGGTGAAAATGCTCGAACAAAGGCGTGCTTGGACCGATCGACAGTCTCCTTCCAAGTGCAACCTGATTCCCGGATGATTGAAACGTGCAAAACATGGACAATAGTATGTACTGGATGGACTGTCACTATAGCTAAGTGCACAGTGGGTACAAGTATGGTCACTCCTGCTTCTGGCCAGCTTTACTCACGAGCAAAAGTACTTAACCCTTTAGTGCCCAGGGTACTGTAGCTCAGAGCCCTGGATTTCAGTAGACTTTTTCACTGTGGTTGAGACTACCAAAAATAGAATGGGTTAAATTAGAAAGTAACCGTACAATTCTATTCTCAACTCGAGAGCACACATTTGATTAAAATTTGAGAATCATCCGATGGTGGGATCGGAAGATTATAGTATGTATTTGAACTGTATAATGCACGCTCAAAAACGAGATTTTGGGGGGGTGTGACTTCAAAGTTAAATATAATTTGAGGTAAATTTTCAAAAATAAAAGCAAAGAAGTTTAGCTATGCCCTATGTCAACACCTCTCCGTTGCAATCTATCATATCAAAAATAGACTCAAACATAATTAGTGTGAGATTTATAAGTGAAAGTGACTTGTCCATGTACGGTTTAGGACAAAATTTTATACGTTGAAAATTGACAAGAGTGGGTACATTAGTCAAGATCGGATTATACACACTAATGGAAGATGAAGAAGAGAACACAATCCAAAAAAATAAAACAAGATAACAAACTTCCAAACACAAGAAATACTACACAGTACATATGTTGTATTTGTAAGTATTTACTGTATTTTCAAGTATTTGCAGTATTTTCGCGTTCTGTTGATAGGTATTATGATAGTTGTACAATTCCAAATTGAAAATTTATTTTTCTGGAAGGTGCGTAATGTATGTGGGAAAATCTAAACTTCAAAACTGAAGTTCCAATTCTTCACGGATTCTCTGCTATTTGCATTTCGGACGTTGTAGTGACCATGATGAGGTTTGCTGGGCAGATAGATATGAACACCGGGCCCCTTTTCGGGGCCGGCGTGAATAAAGTGTCTGTTCGTCTTGACAATGAGCCAATGCCCACCGGACAAAGGTCCATTGGTACAAGACTACTCACCTCTTTCGAGAATAGACACTTTAGTGACCAGGGATAAATATTAGTTAACACTAGTAAAATACGATAGATTATAACTTGCACGGATATAAATTGGTGTTTATTTTGCTGGAGGTCGCCAAGTCATGGTTCCAAGGTTGGTTGGAGAAGGGTGTTTATGTTACAATTGTACAGTCCGGGTTCGATTCCCGTGGAGTCCGTCTGATCGTTTAATGTGATATACATGACTTGGTGCTGCTAGTGAATTATTCATAAGCAGGAGAGTTTGTACCAACCAACCGGCCCCGTCCCATCTACCTGAGACAAGTGTTACTTTGAGTTAAACAAACAAAAATACAAAAGAAATAAGTAGTGGTTTTCACCATTACCCTAGCTCCTTTTGTTTGTTTGTTTTGTTTTATTCAGTAATCTATTGGTAGTGGTTGGTTATTTTCTATTTTTCTTTTATGTAGAATAATTGATCCGGCATGATGTATAGCAATGGTGTTTATTTCTTTGAATGCGTGTTTAAGGGCGTTTTCTGGTAATTTAAATTTTGTTTCGAGGAGTTTCATTGAGGAGATATGTGTTGTGCCTCTAGCTCCTGCTGTGATGACTATGAGTGGATCAACTTTCCATCCTAAATTAATAATGCTGTTAATAAGTGGTTGGTATTTTTGATTTTTGATATCTATTGTTGTTTGTGGGAATCTGTCATTACAATATGTAAATTCAATAAATTGAATTGTGAGGTTGTTTGATGGATGTGATGGTGGGTCATTTTTGTATGGGAGTCCTTTTACACAAAGGATGTCTGGTTTAAATCTAGCGTTGCAATGGCATCTTTGTTGTTCGCATGTGCATGGTAGTAGCCATGGGGGTACTGTGTTTTCTTGGGGGTTGTTGTTGAATGTTCCTGCGTTCATGAGGGTGTAACATCTAGATTTTTGTGATGAGAGGATTAGTTTCCTTAGTTCCCAAACTGCTTTGTTGTGTCTTTTGACTCTAATGGCGTGAATATGGTGATGACTACATTTTAGAAGTGCGTGTAGCCATGTGTCTGCATCTGCAGAGTTGCAGATAGAACATGTTATTGAGGGGAATCGTTCTCTTCCAAAAAATAGTTGTTTTCTCGCATTACCCATATATTGGCCGGTACGAAGTTTTAATATGATTGTTTTTTGTGAGTCAGTGATTGTCGGATTAGACCAAAATGTGTTGGATAGTTCGTTATCGATGTTTGGGTTCATGGTCCATTTGCAAATGTTTGGAAATTCTGTTGCCATTTCTTCCAGGTTATTTTCTTGGTCGTATTTGGTTAGGTATGTTTGGAGACATCTGACGGGGCCTTTATCTGGCCGTTTTATAGGTCCTGGCCATATATCTTTTTGAAAATAAAATGGTGTAGTGTGTGCAAGTTCATATGAGCTTGTGGCTCTGAAGTATTCTTTTTTGGCTCCCATTTTTGCAAGATTATCCGCTTTTTCATTGCCTTTAATGTTTATGTGTGCTTTGACTTTGTGGAATGTGGTGGGTTGAGTGCGGGTTTTTAACATTTCTACCATGCTTGTTAGTATGGTTTTGTCCGCATGATTGTTGTGTGTGGTTGGATGTTTGATGTGTGTATTTAGATTATATAGGCAGTTGAGGCAGTCTGTAAATATATGTGCCGGTTCGTCTGGGTATTTAGTAGTGATCAATCTAAGTGTTCTATGGATAGCCATTAGTTCAGCTCGAAAACATGTTTGTAAGCCTGGTAGTCTTGCTGATATTTGCATGTCAACTTTTGTAGGATTGTAGATTCCGTACCCGGCTTTTTCTTTTTTCCAATGACCGTCGGGAGCTTGTTCAGGGGGAAAGAAGGATCCATCAGTATAGTAGCTATGTTGCGGTTGGAATTTAGGTGTAGTGTTTGTCACAAAGTTTGGTAGAGGTGGCGTATTAAAAGTGGTTGGGTTTATGGAAGGCGGGTATATGAGTTTGTTCCAATTTTTATTTTTATTGACCAGTGTGTTATGGGGGGTACTTGGCGCACTAAAGGGTTAAGGCCCTTTCAAATAGCTTTCAACACGAGAAGAAAAGAGGGACTTGTACACTGATTATGTTCACTCAGATGTGACCAAATTCACTCAAATGTGGCCAAATTCACTCTGAATCCCGATCCAAGCTGAGTGAACAAGTCCTTCTCAGTGATCTCAAAACTGGCTAAAATTAGCTGGATTTCTACCCAAAAAAATGGGACTCCTAAACATACAAAGCAAGAAAATGATTTAAAAAAAAAATGTAGCGAGAATGCTCATCATGATATAAATATGTAGCAACTTCATGAGGTGATATCCGCGCGCAAATATCATCATGATATCACCTTAATATATCAAGGGTACTGCCGGATATCATAGAGGTATGATGAGTATTGTATGCACTGGGTAGCAAAAGTAAATACCATTTATGTGGGAGGTCGCATAATGTTCTAAATGTCATAGAGTGGTTCTGAGATCACTGGTCCTTCTTTTCTTCTACTGCAAGGCAGAATCAGGGTTGTGAACTTGTCTGTCCGCCTCATTAGGCTACCCGTCCAATTATGTCCCTCCAACAAATCTTATGTCCGTATGTCTATTGGAATATATTTGAGAATATTCGAGTATATTTGAAGAATAGCCATGTTTTTCAATGAATATGTCTGTCATGTCCGATCGTTGAAGACGTCACCGATCAAGGCATCCGACCTATGTCCACTTAGTTAATCCCTAAACATACCAACCCTTTGAATAGAAGTAGATTCTAGCCTCAAAAGTAGATATTAGCATGGCTCAGATGTACATGAGGTGTACATGAGAAGACCATTGTAAGCATAAAATTTACCCAACAAATTAGACATACTTGTAGTTGGAGGCCTCTCCGATATTATCAACAACTCTCCATCATACAAGATTTATTGTAATTGGTAGAGAATTTAATAGACTTTTAAAGGTGACTTGAATGAAAATCATCCAAGGTTGTATGAAAAAGTTACAAAGCTTTGAATATGTTGGTGATCCAGTTTCTGAACGCTGGGAAGCTTAGGGGTTCAACGATCCTAGGCAGAATGTTACCGGCAACAATTTTTATTTTATTTTAGTTTTTTTATCTGTAGAGCGACACCTAATGTCTTGGAATATAGTCAAGTTGGGAAAAATATTGGATAAAATCATCCAGATATGTATGTGTTCATTCATAAAGTTATCTATTATAAGACACTTTCATCTAAATACTCGTGATTTTAGAATTTTTTTGAGAGGGTTTTGACAATTTCAACCACTTTTTGTTCATTTTTTTAGTGTAAAAGAAACCACTCCCAAAATCATGTAAAATTATGGTAAGAAAAATTTAGCTACTTGTGGAGAGTTTCAAGCTCACAAGAATTTAGAGTACATTTTCTATTGATTTGACCCTCCTTGCCAACATCATTTTTACATCAAAATGTGTATTAAAAAAGCCCTTCATTTCGTCTTTTGATATTTCCCCACCATTGTATCTAATTTCTTTGTCAAGCCTCTACCACTTTGTGTTTGTCTTGGTGAAGCTTATTTGTGTGTATGAATGACATTTTGCTTCTTCAATGGCAACGAACACGGCTTATAATTGTTGACTTTGTAGAGCTTGGGTTGCTTTGGATTGCAAGTCAAAGTACAATACTATAAAGAGAAAATATGTTATTTTAGTGAATGATGTGACCATTATATGAGAGGTGTTGTAATTATCTTAAGAGTATCACAAGTATTTGTGAGTAAGACAGACTAATCAGATCTTCTATTTAATCCATGCCAATTTGCACAATGTGATCACTACAGAATGTGGTAGTAGTATCCTACAAGAGAAGAATCCTTACTAGACTCATTAATCTCTACTCTGATAAGCAGCAATATTCTACGAGATATGAACACCCTTTTGCTATAGTAAACTCTCTCTCTAAGCTGATACACTTACACATGAAGTAGATCAGTGAGGTAATATACCTCGGGCAACAGAGAAGTTAAACCCTAGACGAACAGAGGGCAGGGGTTTCATTCACAGTAATGGACAAACGAGATAGCTGGTCCATGTTGGAATTAAGTTACTCATAAGGTAATTAAGTTATTCATGAGGGATCTAATAGACCAAGCATCTATGACTAAGTTACTCATATGATAATTAAGCTACTAACTTATGAGGGAATTGATAGACCAAGTGTTTATGACTCCAAGTTAATTAAAACACCAAAATAATAGTCTAATTTGTTTGTACATATTCTAAGTATGTAAACAGACAATACTAGGATAGTAAGTGTGGCTTGGTGGGTGAAGGAAATAACATTGTCTATTGGATAAGATCTCACTTCTATGGTTGGGTGGCAAGTCACGTAATAAACGTTATTTACTTTTTGTGCACATTATCTTTCTTAATTTAACAGTCCATTCATTGTCCTGAATAACTTAATGAATGTACGATGATAAACATCATAGTTCTTCAAGAGGAAAGCCTTCAAGAAAGCCTTCAAGAATGATATAAATGTATCTCTATGTCCATGTAGTTCAGGTAAAGACAAGACAATTTGCTGTAGTCCAATTGGTGGTGCTGAATTTGTTGGGATTTCCAGTTTATTCTGTACTTGCCCTTGAGATTGAAGATGAAAATTTTAAATTTCCAGGTCCTGACGATGACACTGAAGATCATGCTAGAGCAGGAACTATACTAGGACCGCATTAAAGTTTTTGCAAAGAATGTGACTACAATAGGATTTTGAAATTATGTTGATTTGAAGTCAATATTATGATGAGTGCAATGACCATAACGAATGCAGTTTTTGTTGGATTCCGGGATAAGCTATACGGAGTATGAAACTATATGGTTTCAGTTCCCTTCTCATTTTCTAATCCGAGCTCTTAGGGGAGTGTGACTGTATGCCAATCGGAACGTTGAATTATGAGGATCAATCGCTACATATATGCATGAATTTGATGTTTACCTTATTATGACCTGGTGCTTGTACTCAAGCCAATGCTTGAATGTGGCCATTTTGAAAGTATGTTGGTTTCAAGTCAATATTTAGATCACAGTAGATTATGAATGCTGGTTTTGTTGGATTCAAGGATAATCTATGAAACTTGTGACTTCAAAAATCCATGGTTTCTGTTCCCTTCTCATTTTCTAATCCAAGCTCTTAGTACTGTGACTATGCCAATCAGAAGATTGAATTCTGAGTATTCTAAGTACATGAATTTTGAGCTGTATAAATTTGATGTTTACCTTATTATGACCTTGGGCTGGTGCTTGTTGACCTGAACCTCAAGAAGGCTGGTGACGCCGAAACTCGTGCCAAACTTCGTAGTGATTGAACAGCAAGCTGTCGTGCGTCCGTTTGCCAACATACAGCAATCTGGCTTTGCGAAGGCGAGCTTCACATTCCCTGCGCGACAAGCGAGTGCAGAGCTTCATGTTGTGGGAGACCTACAGACGGCCATGGGGAACCGCCAAGCGCATGCTGATCACTTCCACGCTCTCCCACACAAGCGCATCCGGCATATGCAGAAACACAGCACTTGCATACACAAGATCAAACAGCTGTGGCCCCTGCTGCAGCAGAAGCGCCCCTTCAGAGGCTTTCCGGAGGTCCTCCCCGAGCAGCAGCGACGGGCGTTTTCGGAGCAGCCCGTTGGCCGGAAGCTCGTACAGCAGCGCGGCGGCGAGGGAGAGTGCGTCCCGCTCCCAACAGTAGAAATTCGAGGCGTCCAGGAACCGGATGAAGTGCAGGCCGGCGCGCAAGGTGCCGCACCCGATCTCCAGCACGCGGTGCCGCGGTTGGAGTGACACGGCCGTTGCTAGAAACTCGTACACGTCGCGGCCTCCTGCCCACGGCTCGCCGTAGTAGCTGTGGTGCGCCTCCACGAGCAGCTCCCCCGGACACGAGATCGGCTCGGTACCGTTCTCGTAATGAGAAATGCCGTGATACCTGCCATGGAACAATACGAGCCAAGTTCTATGGGTGAAGTGTCTCACTAAAAGACAAGTTCTTCGGCACTTCGCTGACCAAGTTTCACATTTCAACAGAAGTAGATGCTAGCCTCAAAAATAAATATCAGCATGGCTGAGATGTACATGAGGTGTAAATGAGAGGACCATTGCAAGTATAAAATCTACCCAATAAATTTGACATACTTGCAGTTGGAGACCTCTCCAATGTTATCAACAACTCCCAACCACAAGAGATTTATTGTAGTTGATAGAGAATTTAATAGTTTTACAAAGGTGACTTGGATGAAAGTCATCTAAGATTACATGAGAAAGTTGCAAGGCTTTTAATCTGTTCGTGATTCAGTTTCTAGACGTTGGGACGTTTAGGGGTTAAGTTGTCATTAAGGTGGTTACTCCATTCCCAATTGGCGCCTTAATCCAACAGCTAGGGGCATTTTTTGCAATCAATGCTGCAATGATGTTGGTTGTAGGATGAGCTACAGTTAGTGATGGGTTCTCTCTTGTTGGTTGTAGTATATGTAAGTGTGGTTATGGATTGGCTTAAGCATCTTTAGTGTGTGCAATACAAATCTTCTTTGGACAGAAACAATCCTACCTATGTGACGTGAATGGGATGTGTCATACTTGAACTTTGAAAATTTATAACTAATTCATTCTTCATCCAAAAATTATGTTTCAACTTGTGTTGGAATCTATTTCTTCTTGCCTAACTCTAAAAAAAAAAATACTAAACAATATCAATGTCTCAAACAGTCAATATTTCTTATTCAGTTGGAAATGGGGTAACCACCTTAAGTATGGAGGGTTCTCAAGCCCAAGACTTCATGACAACTTCTCCCTCACCAATCAACTTTGTTCATGTGTCACGCATATGGTCATGATGTCAAGATGTTATCAACATGTCCTGTTGAATGACACGTTCATGTTGACTATGTATGTCCATGGAACGTGCACAACTTCATGACTAGGAATGAGACAAACTCAAGTTCCACTTTCCCCTCCTCTTGCCTACTTCCATGGGCAACTTCTCAAACCCATGGAACTTGGGTTGCTCCAAACCCTAAGTGGCCATAGCCATGTAACGCACAGTTTGTTTTCGAGACATGGAAAATCATGCAAGTGATAGATTGTCGGAAAGCTACGAACAATACACATCAATAATCATACTCTAATAGCAGTGACTGATTGAAGTTTGCTGGCTAAGATGTCAAACGAACCGTTGGATTCTGTAATTGTGTAACAGCGATTTTCTTTTTTGGCTATACATTGCCATCTTGCTATTTGAAAAACGGGCTTGCTATGGACTAGGTAACCTTCGAGAGCGAGAGGGTTACCGGACGTAACCAGCTCTGTTCCCGGACGGAATCCCGTAACTGCTGCCTTCATGGATGAATCTTGCATGATTATGAACAAATTGTGCTGCTCGTGGATGAAATAAGTCCAAGCAGGAACTTGCTATCAATCAGAGCTGGTTAAGTTGCTATAAGAAAATTGAGTAAAAAATAAGAGTGTATCGCCATAATCTTTCCTTATCATTGGTATGTATATGTATAGCCAAAAATTCTATAGAAAGCTATGCATTTGTAGTAAAAAAATTGTAAATCGCCAAAACATGCTTTCTATTCTTCAATTTTCAAACCGCCAATGGAGCTCCATTGAAAAAATGAAAAGAAATAAAAATCGCTGATTGTGTACCTGCGAAGGTCGAAGAGTTGCTGCTGGCGAGTGCGAGGGTTGATGCCCTTGCGAGAAGCCAGCCATGCGTCGTCATCGCTCTGAGCTCCCGCGAGAGCGGTCGACAGAGGCTGCACTTGTTGGTGCAGCCACTCGACGTCACTCCGGCCGGCTACACCCTGCTGATTATAAGAATAGTACTGTTCTGTGGCGGCGTCGCAATTGCATCGGCACCATGAGAGCTTGGGCAATGGCAACAGCAGCAGCAGCACGAGGAGCAACAAGAGAGGGCTCAGTACAGCTGCGAGGAGCTGCAGCTTGGAAATAATGCTGCCACCATCGCCCCCGCCGATCCGCTGCGACGTTGCCATCTTCGATCTGTTCAGATCATCGATCAGAGAGCCATGCCATGCCAAAAATGGAGATTCCGATGAAGAAAGATGTCATCCGGCGATTGATATTCTCAGTCTTCCTCCTCCCACAAACTTCATCTCTGAACCGCTCAACCTCTGCCCAAACCCGAAACCCTAAACCTCAACTTCATTGCGAATCGAACACCAAGATGTAGCGAAGTAAGTTAGGCAGGGCCATGGACCTCATGCATGCTCCCGGTCTGCTAGACTCAGTACACTAAATAGGTAGATTAGTGTTAGATAATTATAAGATTTGAATATATTATAGATTTTTACTCTCGACAAAAAATTTTACCAAAGACATTGATTCCAATACTATTGAAAGATCCCCATCTTGACCAATATAGGGTAAAAAAATTGGTCAACAGTAAAAACTTACAACATGTTTATGTAAGTTAGTGTATCTAACACTAATCTACCTATTTAGTGTAGTCTGCTACTACACTAAATATATAGGTAGATTAGTGTTAGATAATTATAAGATTTGAAAATATTATAGATTATTACTCTTGACAAAAAAATTACCAAAGACATTGATTCCAATACTATTGAAATATCCCCATCTTGACCAATATAGAGGGTAAAAAAATTGGTCAACAGTAAAAACTTACAACATGTTTATGTAAATTAGTGTATCTAACACTAATCTACCTATTTAGTGTAGTAGCAGACTACACTAAATAGGTAGATTAGTGTTAGATAATTATAAGATTTGAAAATATTATAGATTATTACTCTTGACAAAAAAAATTACCAAAGGCATCGATTCCAATACTATTGAAATATCCCCATCTTGACCAATATAGAGGGTAAAAAAATTGGTCTACAGTAAAAACTTACAACATGTTTATGTAAATTAGTGTATTTAACACTAATCTACCTATTTAGTGTAGTAGGAAATATGTCGTTTTTCACTTTCAATAATTGATAAAGGAATGAAATAGAAGCAAGCAGCTGGGCTATGTTAAGGTTGATTGTCCTAAAACCCACCATTTAAGCAGTCTGACCTATTTTTGGCGGTGGTAATTCCAAAAAAAAATTATGATCGCTTTCGAAATAGGATTTCATGAGGATTGCAAAAAATTGAAACACATAATTTGCATTTCTCAATTTTATACAAAATTCCAAAGTCCAAAGTAACTTCAGACCCGTACTTGATATACCATTATCCTGTGATCAAACTTTGGCGGTCCTACTTTCTGCTCATGATCAAACCCAAAATCGACCACTACATGATGCATGAACTGAGAACTACTCTGGGCAAAAACCAAACATATTTTAGCCGTTTTAGCTACACGTTTTAGTTGCACTCCACAACAACCCAAAAGCAACCTTGTATGGACTTTGAATCGGCACGAGTCCCACAAAGCACGACATTAAGTTCTCCCTATGACGGAATTCAGACAAGTCAACATATTGGTTTTGGGGCAATTGTTGGTAATAGGATAGTCAACCGTAGTGGTTTTGGTCACAAGATGATAGAAATATCTCCATATTCAGTCAGTATTGTTCTCTTTTCGTGGAATTGAAAAAGAGAGATATGCTACGTACAAGTTGTGGCAAGCAAGACTATGGGATATAATTGCAAGTCACGACCTACCCAGCCACGGCAATGGCAAATGAGGTACTGGCCTACGATTGTCTCCCATATAGTCTTTGAATTATTGAACATAATCTCAATGCAAGCCACTTCAAGTCATTGGATTTCAAAATTATTGTGGTAGTTGATTAACAAGCATCTCTGAGTCAACCAGAGAGAGTTTGATGGGTGGTTGTCAACATATTGAATCCGGATGTACTTAAACAAAACTACTGCTTAGCATTGATGGATGCAAACATGTTAGTGGATGATACTCATTCATCCATCATCCATTCTCTATGTGGCACATGACAAAACCGCTAATGATGAAGCACCTTTGTGCCATTTCCATTGTTGCTCTTTGCTATCTAAGTTGCTACAAGTTATGGGCCTTATAATCTTATATGCTTCCGTTGATCACGAGTATCGCTATATACTCTTGCCTATTTTAGATCATGTTGTGTGCATCTTTTCTTTCTTCATCCGATTTCCTAAGCATGTGTCTGCCTTCTTGATTTCTAATCTACCGCTTTCTGATCACTTTCTTGATTTCTTGACCACTTCTTTGCCATTGCTTACTTCGTTAAAATTTCTTGTTCATTCTTTCTTAAACTTTCTTTCGTTTTTCTTTTTTCTGGCAAAACTCTCACAATCTTGTACCTCTTTCTTGTAGCTATCTCCTATAGGTTTTCTTGCGGCTATTTCCCGTAGAAATAAACAATCTATTTTTGACTTCCTTTAATTTCTTGCTATTTCTTTCTCACCAAAGGATCCTCCTAATATTCCTACAGATACTCAGCTTGCATATGCTAACATAGCTGTGCGCGCTTCTCTTCCGCGTGATCTTGTTGTTGATGGAACACCGATCAATGTTGTTCTCTATTCGGGCAATTAGTTCAACATATGGCGTTTCCAATTACAATCGATATTTCGATCGCGTGATCTTTTTGACATTGTCAAAGGAACTGAAGAACTCACCCCACTTGCTACTTATTATTGGAAGCGATGTGATCAAGTTGCAATGGATATACAGTGGTCAGCACAAGTGTTCGAACACCTAGTGATATTCCCGAAATAGAAAGAGCAGTGATCAAAAAGTCAACCTATAGGGGATTTTTTGGCTTGCATTAATGACAAAGAACACATGGCATCTAATTAGCAGCATATCTTTCGAAATTAGCCACATGGAAGCTCTCCAAAACGAAATATCTGCAGGTGGTGTGTACAACTTAATATGCACACAAGTTGTGCACACCACCACCATCTCAATGCTAACATTGCTTTCAAGATTTCATGTGCAACAACTTTCAGAGTTCGAGAGAGGTTTCCAGTGACTCATAATAGCTCTTAGGAGATGTGAGAGTGAGAGAAAGGTGGTTTTGGAGATGCATAAGCGAGGCAGTTCCTATGGTCAAATTTCAGCACTGTTGGGTGTTCCTCGAAGTACTTGCAGTGATATAGTACAAAGATTTGGTGAGAGAGGGATTGTGAAAGACAAAATTTCACCTAGTAGACATCGAATTCTTGATGAGCGTGATGATCGTGATATTGTGAGGAAGTTAAACAATCAAAGTACTAGTACTGCTGCAGCTATAGGAAGAGAGTTAAGGTTTATGGGCATGCAATTGAGTGATGATACAGTTAGAAGGAGTCTTCAGAGGCAAGGCCTGCAAGCACGTGTGAAGGTCAAGAAGCCACTTTTGACTATGAAGCATCGAGCACGACATTTTCAATGGGCAAAGAAGTGTAATCGTTTCACTTGGGAAGATTGGAGTTTTGTCATCTTCTCTGATGAGTCAAAATTCAACCTCTTTAGCTCAAATGGACGGCAATATTGTTGGAGAAAGAGTGGAGAAAGTCTTTTAGAGCAACATGTGCAATGTACAGTACAGTTAAACATGGGGGAGGAAGTATAATGGTTTGGGGTTACATGAGTTGGGAAGGAGTTGGTAAGCTTCATTTGATTGAAGGGAAGATGGATAGATACATATATCGAGAGATTTTGGAGACATAACTTATTGAGACTATACGCATGCAAGGTTTAGAGGAAGAGAGTGTCATTTTTCAGCACGATAATGATCCAAAGCATACTGCTAATTATGTTGTAGATTGGTTGCTTGCACAGAAGTTCAAGCTTATTTGGCATCCACGACAATCTCCCGACCTCAATCCTATAGAACACCTTTGGAATGAAGTAGATCGTCACATGAGAAGGTCCGAGAGGAAACCTACTAGCAAGAGTGATTTATGGGAGAAGATACAAGAAATTTGGTATAGTATTGAAGTTGATGTTGTTAGGAAGTTGATATGCTCTATACCTCAACGAGCTACTGATGTTTATAAAGCAAAAGGTGGCTACACTCGGTGGTAGTCATTTGGATTGCTTAGACATTGCATTCTTGAGTTGTAAAGTCATTTTGTAGCTTGTACTTTCATTTTATACAAGTAATGCACAATGTTTCCAGTTCTTGCAAAAAGAATTGTACATCTTAGTTGTATATTTGAATTAAACTAATTTTTTTGGGTTCACATTTCAACTTCAAAAGTTGTACTATATATTTGTTGCAACTATATGCTCTTATACACTTTTACATTCAATTTTATGATGTAATTTGTAAGAATGGTAGCAAATTCTTTCAATTACCTTCCTCTGTACGACTATTTATGCTAGCCACTGTACTTATCCAGTCTATTGATCGTAAGCTTATAGCACCGCTTCTCGGCTATAAATCCTCAGCTTAGATGTGGAAGCAGATACTCTTGCACTATGAAAAAAATGCCGCCGGCTCAGTTCACACACTCCAAAAGATGTACTATGATGTCAAGCACTCTCTTGCTACCAGAATTCGAGTCTTTCTTGCAGAGGTAGGCAATATCTACAATCAGATTTGTGATTCGAATCCAGAACGCGTCTTTGATGAGGAAGTTGTGATGGCTAAGATTATATCAAGTCTTCTTAGCGAATACAACGCTTTTCGCTCTGCTTTGGACAGTGTTTCTTAGCACAAGCGTAACTTCACCACGTTCACGAGCCCCCGATTGAGGAGGAAATCTAATTGAAGCAATCAAGTGAATTTGCCGATACATAAGCCTTTTACTCCAATACACGATCTACGCTACAACGCTCGGATGAGGGTGGGAGTAGCAGAAATAGCAGCACGACTGGCAAATCTGGCACTACGAAGACCACTCAAACTACACAACGACTTAGTGGCACTCCTGCTTTGGCTCTAACACCCAAGCTAAGAGCTACCAAGCGGAAGTACTATGATAATCTGAAGAAATCGACTCGCTACTATAAATTTGTACATGATGAACTCGGTCACTGGAGGTTTAAGTGTCCATATTTTCCCAACACTAAGAATCGTCTATTTACTATAAAAAAATATGGTAAAAAAAACCGAGCTAAAAATTGATTGCGATTCTTTTTGCCACGTTTTTGTGCATGTGTTCGTTGTCGGTTGTCGACTTCTTTTGCAATGTTTGACTAAAAATTTTAAAATTTTGAAGCATGTAATATACCGATGGAAAGGTATTGAAAACTTCCAAACGTGCCATGTTTGCCTAGGCAGAATGTATAGAATTCATGACTACATAATTGATTCAACCAATCGAAGAACTTGTTTTTTGTCATTTACAGTATCATCAAAAACCTGAGATCAAAAAATTGTCAATTTTATAAAAGTCATTGTAATTTCTAGTAGTTTTGAACTTTTTGATGATATTGAAAATGATGTGTTTTTTAATTTTTTAATTTTTTGGATTAATTTTATGCGATAAGAACTCTAGTCTTTGTACGAAAAAGTTAGACAAAAAAATTGCATCATACAGCTCTAATATATAAAATTGAAAGCATTGTCCTATTCAACAAGTATTTCAAATGCAAGAGCATTAAGAATGATCTAATAATGGTTCATGTTGCAAACTATGCACTCTCTACAATGGCCAATGCAATCCCATGCTCTCAATTCCAACAAAATATTCAAATATCGTGCGAACCAACATCATTTGCATCTTTGTCAAATTATGAATAATTTAAATTCTATAAATGTCAACTTTTTTCAATTTTTGTGTACAACAATCTAAAATGATGTATACCAATATGTTAAGGCACAAAAAGCTTTTTTGAAGCTCTAAGAAAAAATTGACAAAATTTAAAGTAGTTCCAAATTATAGCGCACAAACAAAGTTTTAAATATGGCTAATTTTGAAATTCATTTTTTTCAAATCACAATTGAGTTTTCTTCAAACTTCTATAGTAATGTGTTGTATGTTGCATACTATAACTTTTGCATATTCAATTTTGGACTTTGCCCATTGCTGCTCATGGTATGGTTGTTTGAATGGAAAAAGTTTCAAATCAATACACAGTTTTTTTCGTCACTATTAATTGTAATTTTTCATTGGATTTTTTAACTTTTTAGTTTTTAAAATATCATTGAAAATGATTTAAATATTTAAAAAACCGATATAAAAATTTAGTAAAAATTATTATTATTTTTATTTCCAATTTGATGTGGTCAAGCAACTACTACTTCAAATCCATATTAGATTTAAGTTGTTTATTTAAATTTTATTCACTTTTTTTTCTTTTTTTTTTATTAATGTTTTGGAACAGTTACTTCCAACCTTTTGGAGGCCTCGAATTTCCTCCAATGACTTCCACATATCAAGCCAGATATCAAGTTGTTGAACCATCTCAAAGTGTGTTTAGAAAGCCTCTAAGGTTGTGTAATTAGATAGGGTTGATTGTATTGTATATCTACACTTCTTTGGACATATAACTTTTTTTAATGTTTGAAAACATGAATTATAAAATACAATTTGAAAAACTAATTATGTGATGTTGTTTGAACAAAAAATGTACAAACGGAAATGTAGATTTTGCATTGCAGATTGCATTTGTACAATTGAATGTAAATTTATTACTACCAATTATTATTTTTTATATAAATCTTGAAACACGAAATTCAAAGTTCTTTTTAAATTTGTATACAAATAAATTATTGAAAAATTTTGAGTTAAAATTGTTGCAATAAACACCAAATCTAAAACTTGAAATATTGCAACTTTTTTAATTTTTGTATTACTAGAACTATTATTTCATTTTTTTGGGCCAAATTTTGAGTTCAAAGAGATATAGTTTGTGCTTTGACATACTTCCAAACTTGAATTAGACTATTTTCCATTGATATTAATTCAAAGCAGTTTTAGAGATCCATACCATTCAAGTGTTAGTCAACGAGCACATGAATCAAGGAAAATTTAAATGAATGTTGATATGGTTTTGATCATGAATATGAACTAGATAGAACTATATAATCTCCTTTGTATGAATGCCATAATTTTTGTAGGAATTTCTTAAATTCAACATGGAAACTCACTTAGGGAACCAATTATTTTTCTTCAAAGAACTCCAACTACAAGTGAAAATGATGTGGAAATGAAATATCAACATCCTATAATTTCTTATATCAATCTTATGAAGACATTGACAACTATACTCTAAACCAAAACTCAGATTTAATTTTTTTCTTGTTGAAATATCTTTTCCAATTTTTGTTTATTTGTTTTAGTAGCATTATTTAGTGCATTTGAGGTCAAATCTGACACAATATTGGCTGAAAATGGCCAATATGACGGGACCAAAGTCCAAAGCTTTGAAGCTCATTCTAAATCATTCACCATCTTTCTTTTCAAGATTCATGGTTGATATAGGAAAATTTAGTTGTGCAAGCATTTTTTTAAGGATGACAACATAAAAGGCTGAAGTTGTTTATCCGGCATAACATGAATCACTAAAACAAGCATCTTTAACACAATAGCACATATATTCAAGTGGATCTTTATTATACAATTTCAATTTTACTCATCTGCAAATATAACTAGAAAGATTCTACGACTACGAATATAAGATTCAAATAGTCTACAAACTAGTCCGACTAAAATGATTGTCATTAGTAATTATGGACTACCGTACCCGGCCGTCAGGGTCGGCAAAAATTAAATAAAAAAACAGAAGTTGAAAAAGATCGGAAATTATTGGAGAAGAGAGTCAAAAAGAAAAATTATTCATTGAAGAACATGCCGAATATTACAAAATTGAGCCAAGTTCATGTAGTAAAATCCCAAAATATTGCATACTCCACTTAACTAGTTGTTCACCTGTTGTGAAAGTCAAAAAATACCTAAGGCATCTTGAAGTTGACAAGTTGTGTCCAAAAATGGAAAACTAAAGACTGTTCCAAGTTGACAGGGTGCTCCACGCGCTCCACGCACTCTACGCCAAGCCCATGTGCTCCACGCCACTCCACGCCAATCATCAACCTTCACAAGTATACATTCACATGGTCTTCATCTTCATTACCACAGGTTTTTGAGAGCAGGCAACGGTGGTGGCAACGATGGTGCTGTGTAGATGAGCAGAGCCGAGGGGCAAGCTGTGCAGTCTGGCGCTTCTTCCGACTTCCATTACCAGTTTGCATCCTGCATCTTTCTTCTAGTCCTTCTTGCAAGTCCACAGCTCTTAACAACTCTTCACAACTCTTGACAAGCTTACAGTAGTTTGCAGCATCTTTCTCAAAGTCCATCATTGAATTTTGAATTTTGAACCTTGATAACAACGTAGGTTCTAATCCTTGTTTGTCCTTCATATCTGTGTCCAAACATCATTTTGGGATTCACAACTTCAATAGGCCGGATTCAAAATTCAATTCCGACCTTCAACAGCTACAACTTGAAGAAGATCACCACCAACTTTGTGCACTCCATCTAGACTATTGTTGTGTGGATGATATGATGATCCTCGTGTCGATGATCCTCGTGCCTCCCGCAGCCTATTCACCATTTCCGAATGATCTGTTGATCTTCGTGCCTCCCGCAACAAATCGGTGTTCAGACGACTTTTTCAAACAGAGCCAGACGACCATTTTGGTATTGTTCTTGTCCTCACCATTTGTTTCTCCACAGCAGCTCGTTAGTGTTATCTTAGTATGGTTGAAAGAATATTTAGATGTATTTTGATTGAAAAGGGTTTGAAAAAAATTGGGAGTGGAGAAGAGAAGTTAGAGTGAAGGTAGATTTGAGATGTCACTGATCAAGCCTTGCTTGTTGTTGTGTAGATTTGTTGTGCGGTGGTCTACCCCGGCGTCCTCTTCCACGTCCCCTTC
Source organism: Pohlia nutans (assembly GCA_022496805.1). Classification (NCBI taxonomy): domain Eukaryota; kingdom Viridiplantae; phylum Streptophyta; class Bryopsida; order Bryales; family Mniaceae; genus Pohlia; species Pohlia nutans. The sequence goes on along the minus strand of CM040095.1, from coordinate 14,139,712 downwards.
CAGAGCTGCAATCACAATCTCAAATTTCATAGGTATGTGCTCTAAACTTGTGTATAAATCTCATTTCAAAATTATTTCCATATCATGTGAATGCTCAAGTTCTTGAAACTTACCTTAGAATAGGTAGAAGTTGCACCAATGGATTTGACCTCCTAGTTACAACTTCAGCTCTTGAATCTGGGCTTGTTGTGCTTGATGTTGCAGATGGAGGTATCTTTCTTGCCATGCCCCGTAGTGTGGCCATGCTGGTCGTGTTGCTTGAAGTTGTGAGCAATGACACTCTAGTGAGAGAGTCCTCCAAAATTGTGTCTAAAGACACTTCTACACATGTCTCTTCGTTGTCATTGTTGTTGTTTGTTTCCACTGCTACATCTTCCTCAATGTTGAACAATGGTGTTTTGATGTTGTCAATCATGGCTTGCTTTTGAAACTCTGGTTCAAATGCACGTTGTAGACCTGTATAGCTCCATCCTTTCTTTACCATTTCACGTCTAGTTGTAAGGTTGTGCCATGCTGTGAAAAGCCATTCACAAATTTTGGGCTTCAAAGTGGACATTTTCAAGTCCACTTTCAAGTCTTCGGATTTGTCAATTTGATTTGAAATCACCTCCATTGTAAACTTGTTAAATTCCACTCGAAAGGCATGTTTGAAAGGCCTTTGTAAAATAACATCTGCTGCTGGTTGGAAAATAGATGTGCAATTGGCGGGTATGAAGAGCAAATGAATCCTAGGATGATTGCTCTTCATCCACGCTCTAAACTCCTTGCTAATATGAACACTCCAACAATCAATGAGCCAAATCATATCTTGATGTGTAGAAAGTCCCAAAAGATCTATTTGTGATGTTCTATAATTCAATAGAATGTTGTTCACAAAATCCTTGCATGTGTCTAGAGTAGACCAATGATTTGAAGAGAATGTAAGATGCCAACCGTCGTCTTCACATGCAACACGCTCATCATTCTTAGGGGGAAGGGATCTTGAAGTCAAACCTTGGAAAATCACTTGAAAAGGCAAAATATTGCCATTGGCTGCTGAAAAGACAGCCACAGTGATTTGACGTTTGTCTTCTATTCCTTGTACCTTCACATGCTTAGAATTCTTTTCTTCCCACGTTCGAGCTCCTCCTGTAGGAACAAGATGAATGCCCGTTTGGTCGGTATTCACAACTAATTCCTCTGGAATGTTGTGAATCTTCACCAAATAGGCACATCTTTGTGCCATCTTCTTCCCTTGATCTTCATAGTCTGATGGTAGTTTCCCTGCTGCTGTTGTTGCAGCTCGGTAACTCCAATTCATCTCAGCCTTGATGAATGCTAATGTCCATTTGTAACTCACACAAAATCCACTAGAATCCTCTAGCAAGTGGGGTTCTCGTTTAGAGATGATTGCTTTTATTATACCTTGTATGCAAGCTCCATACAAAGGTTGACCAGCAATCCTTTGTTTCTTCAAGACCTCACAAATCTCCTCTTTAAGGAGAGGATATGAGGCTAAAATTGAACAATGTTGTGTAGACTTGGCAAAATAAGTGCCAAGTTCTACACACCTCTTGGTGTTGTCTTTCAAAGCTCCATTTGAATGAAACCAACCATACATGGTTCCTCTACTCAAATAGTCATAAACACAACTCAAGTCTCCTGGCTTTCTATAGGCAGACCTCAAGAAGTTCCATGCATCCCCGATGTTTCGATGTTGTTTAACATCAGCATAGATAGGAGGCCAAAGACTTGGATTGAACCAATTTCGGTATTGACCTCTTACCTTCTTGCTTGTTTTCTTCATGGTTGTTGCCTTGGGAAGATGCACATCTTGGTTTCTCTTAGGCCTCCCCACTGGTCTCTTCAAGATCACCTTCTTTGGCATTGCTTACTCCTTCTCCAACTTCTCATTGAAAGTTGCAAACTCCACTTCCACTGCTCTCTCCCTTTCTTCCTTAGAAATTGGTGTAAAAAAAGCTAAATCTAATTGCTTATGCTTTGGAGCCATTGCTCCATACACACACACACACACACACACACACACACACACAAAAGAGCAAATGCACACTACAATCCAGCAATAGTAGAAAAAATTGAAAAGAGAGACAAAGTACCAATAAGTGAGAGTAACACATACAAAAGACCACTAATTGAGATTAGGGCATTCAATTAGGTTAAGCACACCAAGGCCGCCACAAACGGATGAAAAAATAGAAAATTCTTCATTGTCGTGAACTAGCCTTGTATTAAAGCGCCGAATCTTTTATAATTATTTTTTTGAAAATTTGAATTTTTTATTAATTTCTTGCTGCCATGCCGGACCCACTTTCTCCACTTTAATTAATTATTCGGCATAAGATGCCGACCCTGACGGCCGGGTACGGTAGTTTTTAGACTATTTTAGGCGTATACTTGTAGTCATAGAATCCCGCTTTTCTTCTAGTGTATAGATCGCCAAAATTTGATACTTGCATGGTAGCCTTTACACAAGCCTTCAAATTTATAGCCTCCATACTTTTAAAATATTCATCAAGAACAACACTAATCTTTGTAACAAACATTTTGGTGAATACATATTCCTCAAAAAAATTAGATTCTAGAATAACTTTTCCACAACCTCCTTTTTTTTTATAGAAAAAATAAAATTCAATAGAAAAATTTAATGATATTCTTAAACAACTTTTTGTTTTTTTTCACTTGTGGAGCACTACTAAGCCGTAAACGGTGTATTGGATACATTGTGCTCAATTGTCAAAAGGAATTATTTCCAAACATCTAGAGGTATGTTTGTCCTTTTTACATCATTGCCACAGATTCTAAGTCCTCATCTCTTAGAAAGGTTTCTAACTAATAATTTAGATACTCAATAATAGTAAAATTTATCATCTATAAAATCCATAGCTTTTTCATGCCTAAAAGTATGAATGGAAAGATATCCATATGTAATTGTCATATTATGAAGTGTCATTGTATGAAGGGTAGATTGTAATACAAAAGAAAAACAAGATCATAAAATTAGAGTTATGAGATATCATTAGAAAGTATTGAAATTCTAATGAAGGCAAACTTGAAAATTGGCAGTTTTGACAGTTTTGAGTCAACACTCACTTTTGCAATCCACTTTGAATGAAAAACTTACGCATTTCCAATAAATTCAAATGATACATGCAATCTTCTTTAAAACTCTATAAAATATCCAAAACTCAATAACTAGCATGGGACTTGATGTATTAATATAGATCTCGGGCAAAATGAATATCGAGAACGTTTGCTTAATTCAATTCACAACTATTGGCTTGCCATTGTATCCTCTGGTTCTCAATATCATAGATAAACAGGTATTCTCTTATTAAGTCCGCTACAACATCAATAAACACAAATCACATTTTCATTAGATACCTACCTAAGTAATCTAACTAGTACCCCCGACATTAATGGGAATTCACTCCATTGACCTTCAACTGTTATAGGTGTCTTTTATTATTTATATGAAAAAGATTGTGCCAACTGTGGCACTAAAAGATGCATTATTTAGATATTCTGTTAATGAATTTTGTTCATAGAGTAAACAAAACCATAGGTAAACTTTCACTCTCACAATTTTATAGTCTTATTTATCACATGTATTAGATATATTCATCATTATTATATTCATATCTAAATATATATATATATATGTCTTTTATTTTTTATTTTAAAAAACTAGCATCTACTTCATATTTAGTTAATTAAATGAATTTCATTTGGAATCCTTTCTCTCCTTCCACCTACATGAATGGCTTTCTACTTTAAACTTTGCACAAGATGTTATGAAGAGCCACAATACTTGAAGATATCAAAACTAGCAAATAAAAATTGAATAATGTTATTATGAATTAAAAACTTCCTCAAAAAATTTCCCAAGAAATCCTTCAAATTTTTGGTGTTATTAATTCTTACCTCCAAAAATATTTGTTGATTGATCATCATCTTGGAGAATGTTTACACACAACTTTTCCTCATGAGCCTACACGCAAAGACGATAAAGCTAGATCTAATCAATTTTTTGAAATTTGAGTGAGCTATTCAAAATTCTAAAACCACTAATTGAATTCCAAAAGATCTTATATGTAGGAAGAAAATACTCTAAATAAGGATTTCAATGAACCAACCAATAATCCACTACTTCATCTAATTCTATCACAATTTGTATCCAAAAAAATGGTAAATCAAATGTCTATCCCAAATAGAAAGGTATGATTTTCATCTCTCTTTCTATATAAATTCATAATACAATCTCTTCTATACAATTTTCAATCTTTGGTATAATCTTTATTGATTGAAAATCTCAAAGATTATATTCGACCACCTTAGAATGTCACTAGATATTCCTATATATACAAAAATGTAGATATAAGAAGTTCATTGTTGGATTGGAAACAATAACACCCAATGTGCTACTATTGCTTTTAACACAATTCCACTGAATACCATAATATTCTAAGCCTTCAACCCATTGGGCATAATTTCTCCCTTTGAAGTAAAAGCAACAAATTACTAAAAAAATTATAAATTTACATGAATTTTTTTATAAATTCATATCACTGTTGTGTATTTGCACACTATAGGTTCTACTTTGAAGTCAAAAAAACTGTAAAATTGAGAGCATAATCTGAATTTGTCCAAATTTTATTTTTTGAGAACACATTAAGAGTTTAAGACTAATTGGTGATCTTTTAAACTAAAAGAAAATGAGTGGTGGTAAGATTGATGTATATAATTTAATGATTTCATTTTTTTTTAAGGTTTTATATTAAAAACATGAATTTATGAAAGTGTACCTTTCTCGGGGGGTGCACTGTACTAAACATGTACAAGTATACGTGAGTGCACAAAAGGGGTATTAATTTGAACACTACCGTATTACGTATACATACAATAAACACATTTAGAGCTAAAAATATTCACGTATACTTACAGTAAACATATATTTAAAACAGAATACATCTGTATACAAAGGTATTTTAGACATATAGCTTTTCGTATACAGGGGGTTTTTAGAAGGGGTCATGAACGCACGTGATTCTCAAACATAATGTAGAGTGCACCCCCCGAGGTACCTTTAAACCAAAAAACAATTGAAAAAGAAAATTGAATATTGTGTGATTTGTAAAAAAAATTGAAATTCCAATTTAAAAACCCTTGTATAATATCTTATTTAGATTACTCTAAAGATTTCAAAATTACTTTAATCTTCTTCGACATGCTTAAAAAACGTAAATGCTAAGAATTGTTTATCTTAAGTTCAAGTCAATTAAAACATATTTGTGTAACTACATTTGCAGAAATAAGTTTTAAAAGTAAACTTCAATAGAGTTAACCAAAAAGTCAACCCAAAAAGGAAAGTTTTAGCAAACTTTTGTTGAATTCCTTTTGAACTCATATTGAAATATAAATAGACCAAAAACTAGTCTATGATGAGTTGGGAGAGACAATCTAAAGCAAGCCACTGTCATTATTCTCCACACCTCACAATGACTCCCACACCTTCCACCAAAGCTCCAAGCCCATAGCCCACAAGGGGACAATCTATGACACGACAGCATTCAACCCAAGTTTAATTCAAGAAAGAGGTTAGAAGTAGAGCAAAAAGGGAGGTTAGATGGGCTTCTTTTTGGTTAACTCAAATATGTCTAGGGAGTTTGATGTTCAAAATTCCAAAATAGCTTTGCAAATAGTCTACATACCTAAAAAATCAGTTATGTCACACAAAAGAAATGCAAAAGGTTCTTTGGTTTAGCAACGTCTTTTTCAAAAAAATTCATCGTATTTTGACTTTTAGGTATACGTATTAGTGACTTTTCATAGTTTCACAAGTTTTGTACCATCAAATCATCCTATATATAGTTTAGAAGGTCAAAAACTACAAAGGTGACTGAAAAAGAGGAACATTGTAATGTGCAACTATCCTATTTAAATAATAACAAATTTTATTATGTAAAAATACAATTGTATACAAAATATAGTTTAGTACCGTTTAGAATTGCAAAAGTCGTTACATCCCAAACTAAGTAGTTTGTAGGTTGAACAATCAAATACTGAACATGGGCACTAGAAATTCCTTCAAATGCAAATGTAAGAGGTGAAAAATCATGAATTGGCGATGCTTTAGCCTGCAAGTTTTTATTCATATTTAGTTATAATGAAATATATAACTTGTATGTTCTTCAGCAAATTCACAGAATTTAAATCTAGACCAAGGAATTAAGCATACTTTAAGGAGTGTCTTTCCGCTATCCCTACCAAATACTATTTCATTTCAACATTTTAAAGAGAATGGACATTTTACAACCAAAACAAACAATGTGAAACATTTGGAAAGATATAAAATCATTTGATTAAAGAATAGTAAAAAGTAAAATACGGACCAAGATATTTGCAGGTGGCTTCCAACATACTCTTTGGTAATCAGAGGAGTATTCATCGTTATCAACCACTTTGAAGTACCCCCTACTTGTTGCATAGTTGTCAAGCTGCTCCCTACCACTTTAGCTTAGAATGTTGTATGATACATGATAATCTAACCTCACATATGCATATTTTTGTATCTCAATGACTACTCAAGTTTACAATTTCCATATCACTTTGGAATATGAAGGTTATCTAATTATGAATGTGATGAAGAATATTTAATTAGAATAATCAAATCACTACATGGTAAAAATAATTAATCACTTATAGGGTGATTGCATGGTACGGTTCACCACATTGAGGGAATCTCAGGTTGTACGATATTGTGGCTTTAGCTCGGGGAAGTCACTTAGTGTAAATTTTGGGTAGGTATGAGCAAACAAAGGGTATTTAATGGGGAGCTATGAAACAATTGGAATATTCTACTATTTATAGTATATTTAGGATATATTCTATATATTATAGGAATATTCATAAATTATTCCCAAATTGGTTTTAAAACACCCTGTATTACTTCTATAATTTATAATTTTTATTTCAAATGAACAAAAAACACTCTATATTTGTTCTCTAATAGTTATCTAAATTCTTGACAGTGACTTCTCCAGGGGCTTTAGGTGCACAAATGAAGTGAACCAAATTTTAAGTTTATTTACGTATTAATCATAGAATAAAATCTTATTTTGTCAAAATGATTTTATTTTGAAGATTTTGAGTTTCTAAAATCCCATTCCAATAAAAAATTTGACCAATTTGTGATCAAACTTTGAATGTAAAATATAGTCCATGTTTGGTTTTGTATTTGAATTTTTCTTAATAAGCCCACTTGCAAAACAAAATCTCAAGCACATTCAAAAAAGAAATTATACATAAAAATAAAAATAAATAGTAATTGAGAATCAATTCAATGTTACCAAAAAAAATAAAGCATTCTTAAAATTAAAAAAAATTGAAAAAAATGGAACATATTTTTCTTCTATTATTTAAACATTGGAAGAATTTATAGTTCAAATTTTTATTTATGACCCTCATTTCTCCGTTTCTTATAGAATTTTTGAGTGCACTTTTGCACTATGACGAGGCACTAGTTTCTTACACAAACATCAATTTAGATTACTTACATGTTATTTTAAAACTCTTCTTTTTTGGCATTGGTAAAGAACATCACTGTAGTCAAAGTAGTTCAAATTTATTGATAACTTCTACCACCAATTTCTATTTATGAATTTCAAAAAGTTTTTAAAAATTGCAAAGTTCTCCATTGCGATACAAAAGGTAGCAAACCGTACCATGCAAACACCCTACGCCTCTAATAGTTTAAGAAATGACTTAATTTTAATGTCATAGGTGGCCAAAAGAATGGAAAAAACTCACCATTAGCAGGAGCGGACCATACATTCCTCTAGCCAAGTATGAAATATCGCTCCCAGTGTCAAAAACCACGATAGACCTTAGGACAATGTCTTTTTTATCAAACTTTATGGACAAAAGATTTGTAGCATGCATACAATAATACCTAGACAACAGACAAATTAAATTTTTGCTTTTAGAAAACTATTTTAGTAGTTCAAAGTTCTAGTAGTACATGCATCTCCAACAGTCTCATCAAAACCACCTCATAAATTGAAAAAATGGGAGCCTAGAAATTTGTATTCAAGGTTTGGAATGGACAAGACCCAATTGTTTTGGATGTCAATCCCTCTCCTAGTTCTATCCATTTTATCTCTTGCCTTGTTTCCATCTTCATTGGCCAATATTCGGTCAATTAATACCCTTGATTCAATTAGTCAATTTGGACTAAACAAATGCCAAGTTTGGCACATCATGGAGTGCTTTGCCTCTTTATTCAATGTTTAGTGATTGTTAAACCTCCTTTTTTGGTTTTTTCAAAACTCCAACTCAAAATATTTTAGCTGACATAGTTTATTTAGAGACCGTGAGAGATGAGCTAAGTAAAATGTAAAACATCATTCTTTTAACATGAAGACAATTTCAATACACTATTAAACGCACATGTTCCCGGGATGTTCTTCATTATGAAGCTTTGACCAAACCGAATTTCTTTTGTCAAACTTCTCCTTAAAGTCCGTACCCAAGGAGATGTAGCCTACGGGTGATGCTGAACTAGGTAGCATAGTCCAATATACTCTCTTTGTCAAACAAACAACAAGCACGCGATGCTTAATAGCCTTGTTTGTTGTCCATTGATCTAGAAGAGTCCCTTTACAATTTCCAAGACCAATTAGGCCATCAGTAATGAGTGGAAGAAGCTCTGTACCTGGTCTTACTTGTTTACCAACCACACAACTGAAAAACAACACAAATTTTGGCATTTATCATAAAACAACACAAAATACTATTTATTTTAATGCAAACATATATAATATTATATATTACTATATGCTTCAATAACTTACAAATCCACCCCAATCAATAGTATTACTATCATCCATCCCTCTCATTTGTAATAGTAATACCTATGCCTAAAAAATGAAGTTTGCTATATAATACTATTTGATGATTTTGCAAGAAGCCCAAAATAGGTCTCATGTTTTTTTAACATTTTGGAATAAGTCCTATATAGAGTTTCTTCTCTTCAAAATGATTTGTTTTTTTGCCAACACATTTAGTGTTCTTCAGTGATTTTAGTATTAACAATCTTGGTCCCATCTAAATTATATATTTCATTGTATGATTGATTGAATTTTTCATTTTAAAACCATAAATCCTTAGTCTTTTAGAGAATAATAATAGGTTCTCAAGTGAATACCCAAACAAACCAAATGTTTTTCTTTCACTTTTGTCTTCTAATGCCACTGTGATGCTTTCATTCACAACCAAACCTTCATAGTTTGAATCATCTCCATACCGAGCAACAAATACGCATTGATAATTATTAACAATATTGCATGCTGGTTTTATTGCACTGCTTAAAGTTTGAAATTCTTGACAGGAAATTGCAGTTTTCCCTACACAGTTAATGTAAGAATTATCTTCAGGCACAAACAATCCATTGGGACCCTGCAAATTGTTGTTGAACATACTATCAACTATATTGTTTTGATAACTTCAAATTTCTACATGAAAAGAGCTTACATTCAAATATTTGGCTATAGTGTAGGATTTGCTAAGGCTTTATGTATCCTAATGCACACTATGGTCAACAATCTCTTAAACATAATTCTTGATGTGCCTATTGCATTTTTGTGCACTATCACAGTAATTGATTTTTAAATCAAATTAAATTAACGTAATATGAATATAATGAAAGTAAAATAAAGAAACAACACAATTATGTACATTTCAACTATACACTAGAATTTCATTTCTTTTTAAATGTTTAACTTGAAATTTCCAAATTCCAAAAATTCCATTGTATTTCAATTTTAAACGGTTTCTATCCAAGTTTTGCAAAAATCATTGGAACTTAATTATTTTCTAGTTTTTTTTCAAAACTCATACCCAAAAAAATTTAGCGACAAATATTTAAAAAATGTATTAATAATAATAGATTGCCCCTAAATTTTTATAGTAAATAATAAATCATAAGTTGTATAATGTAAAATAAATAATAAATTGCCCCTAAAGTTTTCTGATACAATAGAGTTGGTTACAATGTTCATTGCTAGCGTTGTAGATTTGTAGGTGGCCGGTAAGTACTCACCGGACTTGAAATCTGTGACAGAATGTGAGTAATAGTGCAATACACCCATGTTATTGCACTCCTTGGGTCGATATGAAAGTTGTATTTCACAGGAGGGACTCCCAATTTCATTTCAATGTAGAATGGTTCTCTGTGTAAATTGCATGGAAAAAAGCCTATACATCAAGTTGCTTCAAAAGAGCATATCCAAACACATTGCAAATTAATCCTCACTTCACTAGTAAAAATCACGACCGTAGAAAAGACCCACAAGAAGACCTCACTTGACAAACTAGACCAATTCTGGGTCTTTTTGGGCACGATTATGTGGTCTATCCAGGCAACATTTCTATTAGTGCTTACAACTCAAAATCAATAATAAAACCATGGTTGCAAAGAACAACACATTAAATGAAGAATCCAAGTACATGTCATCTTTGTTTCGTCGATGTCCTCCAAAGACGGGCATCTGTACATCCGAGTGCGCCTCGCCTTGAATCCCCCTTTTGTTTCCAAGCCTCCAAGACCTTGCACGGCCTCCCATTCCATGGCTTTCATTTTGAAAATGTCTGTGGTAGTGATATAATGGAAACACAATCCCCGAATTCTTTACATCCACCCATGGTGTTCGAGAGCTCGATGTTAGAATTGAAATGGCCATACTACACGTTGCAAGCACCATTACGCATACACAATTATGCGTTGTCCACCACTGATTAAAATGAAACACACTCTACCCATATCCAAAACATAATTTTCCATCACATTAACAAGACAATACCTACAAGAAGTATTAATTTCTTTTCAAATGAAATATGTTCATAAAACTACTACTACATAGGACCTTTAAAAATAAGAACTAACATTCGCAAAAAATATTTAATTAAATAATATACCAACTAGCTGTTGAAAATTGGAGGCTTTTATAAAATTCACAAAACTGTAGAAATATTTATGCTGACCTCATCATCACGGCTTCTCCATGGACCTCGCAAGTTACTCCTATGACGTCCCCGTCTCATTATTCTTGATTATCTTATTATTTTTTTCATACTTTTTAATGCCAATAGCAAAAACAACATTCTAGTCTAAGCACCGCAATATATTAATGTTAAAATAAACATGTCTCATTTCATTTAAATTGTTTCTTTTATTGTCCAGTGGTTATAAAATATATAAATTGCAAGATGGAGCAATCATTTATTTATCATAGAAGTAACATGATAGCAAACCCTAATACTTACCATTTTCTTAATGAAGACTAATTATTCCCACACAACAACTAATTTCAAAAAATTATAATTTGCATTTTAAAATAAGAATTTACTGCTTGCATTAGGAATTTAGGACTTCCCTGATTTTTAATGATTTTCATGCAAAATCCAATATTTTATGGGTTCGTACATTTTTCACACAAATTTTGCATGGCTTTTGCGCTAATTCCGTGCTGATTCTGCATTGTGAAAGATAATGAAAAGAATGAATGTAAAAGCCGTGCGGATTCAATGCACAATTAGCGCAAATTCCGTGTGGAATCTGTGCAAAAAATGTACGAACCTATGAAATATCGGGTGTCGCACGGAAATCTTTTAAAGTCATTGAAGTCCTAAATTCCTGATGCTTGTAGTATTGGAAATGGCACCTTGTCAACCCTCAATGGAATAAGATCCACCACCATTGGAGCAAAGCCTTTTCAATTGCAAATGAATGCTTGCAATATCCTTTTGCTTCAAACCAATGACTCCATAATAGATTACAGTGGAATCCTTGAATTCTAAACTACACCATTGCCTCAATGATTGGATGATTAGATGGCAAGCTATAGTGTATAAGTAGGATGATAATAGTGTGTACCTAGATCAACGATATTACTATAAGATAAGGTTGAATTATGTGAATATGTGACACGTTCAAGTGGATTTTTAACTACATTTTACTTTAATGAAATGGATTTTGACAATATTTTGGTAACACGTTCAAGTTCATTCTAAACAATCAGAAAATCAATAAGTATTTTGGAAAATTAAACCACATGACAAACTTTTTTAAAACACTTGCCCCGATACCAGTCACGAACCTTGTGAGAAACTACCACTCCCACCTATCCCTCAAGCATAGTTATCAAGAGCAACATGTTTTGATCTGAGTACTTGCGCCTTACACATTTGTGTTTGTACCATCGTCATCATTGCTTTAACTTGAACAATGTATATCGCACCCTTTTTCACCTTGATATCCTCTTTGCTTGCCTTAATTCCTCTCAATCGCTCCGAAATCACCCTTCGACGCTCATTCACCATTGTCAACCCCTTCAAAATCGCCCCTCTTTTTAGTCATGTCATTATTGTAAACGCAATCAAAGTCCTCTAAAATGGGCGCTCACTTCTTGGGTGTTGGCAGTTTTGTTAGCGTCTAACCCTTCACACACTTCAAGTGATCTTCTCTAACCCTTCACACACTTCAAGTGATCTTCTCTAACCCTTCACACACTTCAAGTGATCTTCTCTAACCCTCCACCCACTTTAAGATATCTTTCACCAACATCTAACAATGGTACAAAAACAAATCCCCCTTTTGCAAACTTCATTCGATACAAATCACGTGCCTTCTTCAAAGTGTCCATCGGGCTTCTGCCACTCTTCAACTTGACAACCAGAGCATACACATCAATGAACTTAGAAACTTAACATCCTTAATTATACTATACTACACTTCTAACGATCTAGTCACCCTCAACTCATCCTCAACTCACCCGGCTTGTTCAAGTCAAAGTGTTAAATAATATGCTTTCAAAGCACACCCGCTTTTTGCTAAATCCTTGCAATCCGGTCTTGCCTGGGGTCTTGCGCACTGTGAAGCACACTCCTACACAAGTGTTTCCTCTTCACACATATCTACTCATGACCTACCTCTCATGCAACTCTAAAAGTTGCATTCCTCCTTCCCTCCCACCATGTTAAAGAGCCAAAAACCAAAGAGATGAGATTCACGATAAAAACATGGAAATCAAGGAGAGTATCATTTCATTGATACAATAACTTTCCTTCAAACATGGAGTGAAAGATAACACTTGCCAACATATGAGGGAACTTAGGAGGATTCAAGCAAGTAAGACAAACTTAGAATGAGAAAACAAACAGCATCCAAGAGCTTTGGAGAAAATCTTGGAAACTTTAGTACACGAACAAAGTCTAGGACTTCAGACCATTATGCATAACATACCGTTCCAATCCCAGTGTTGGCAACATCTCCAAATTCATTCTAAACGATCCAAAAATCGTTAAGAATTTTGAAAAATTAGTCCACCACATGAACTTTTCTAGAAGGCTTGCAACACTGCCTATCGCAAACCTTATGAAATATTACCACTTCCAGTAGTCTTTCATTTACTATAATTGTACAACCCCAAAAAATACTACATTGAGTGGCCTATTCAATGTCTCGGACACATTCTCTCATTCTGGAAACTATTTGATTTTAGGAGATAAAGTCTCCTTCTGGAAAAGAAAGGGATGTAGTGTTCAAACGACATATGATAACTTCATGCAAAGTAATAAACATGGCAAGCCACCTCATGGCACCCTCAATAAAAGTGGGGATGACATATGGCATACTCCTATGTAGTGTAGCGACACTAATTATCTTCACCACTTTGAATGAAATGTGCTAAAAGACATCAATACTAACCAAGGTGTCCAAGCATTCCTTTCATTGAAATTTGCCAACCTTCCACCCAAATTTAAATATCCTCAATATTGCCTTCCAGCATGTAAAGATATTTTCTAAACTACAATCCCCTCGTACACAATAAAACCTCATTCAGTCCAAGATTCATACATCGAACCCCCATCCTGTCATGTCCCACATTCAATTTCCAAAAAGTATGGCAACAACAAACATAAGCTCGACTTCGACATTTGTGTAAATCTCTAGGACTCTGTTTACCCAATTAAAAACCCACACTCCATATAGAACACGTGACAATCGAAGTGGCGCGTGTGTGCTTTGAAACACCTTCCGTAAGCTCTATCACTCCAAATGCAAATCTCCCTGCCGTTTCCAACTCCGTTCTCTCGAACATAAGTCCACTGCAACACGCCAGGACTCCCACTTTCCTACCCCAAAACTTCACAAACGACACAACATCCGACCCAAATGTGCACCACAAAAGATACAGGTCATTCCAGAATCGCTTGGCCAAGTGCGCCGGCAGTATCCACTGCCCAGAATGACTTGAAAGAGTAACGGTCAATGATAAAAAGAATATAAAAATGACAAACGAAAAAAAGAAAGATGGCATTGTACCTTCGGGTATTCCTACAGCCATTGAAACCTAAATTTCACTACGCTCTGAAAAAATTGATGCATGGAACCAACTTCCGGAACACGCACTCCCACCTCAATCCCCACGTTCACCCAAGACCACCCTCCTCGCCGCATCCTACGCCCGTCACCTCTACGGTCGCAAGTCCCATGCTAATCTCGTGCCTGCTTGTCTCAGCCGTTGTACCGCCCGCCCGGTCCCAGACCAAGCCCCAACCCCGTGTCCACCGGAGACTCAGGGCTGGCCAGCGATTGTGCTGCCAACCCTGCAAATGCTCCACCTTGCTGTGCCTGCTGCCCACCCCGAGCACCAGGCCTCCCGCCCAAACCTGCAATCCCACCGCGAGAAGACGACGAAACACCTCGCAAATGGACCTGATTCAACGATGAAGGCCCAGACTCCCTCGCAGCTCGCACGGGGCTCGAAGGACCCAACCGCAGAACCGGTCTCAAAACCTCGCTTCCCGCGTCGTTGCTCCCACCCGCCCCCTGCCCACCATGGATCCTGGGGACCTGTCTCTGCAAGCTCCCCACCATCCACGCTGCCGTCTGGCCACGTTGTTCCTCTTCCGAACTCCCGCTCCTTGTCGCACCCTCCAACGACTGCAACCGCCCCACCAAAGGGGACGACGCACCCCTACCCATGCTTCGCCCCGCTGCCTGTCCTGGAGGGGAGCTCCTCAAAGAGCCGCCCCCAACCCCCATGGACTTCTGCCTGCCAAACTCCGAAAACAAAACGGACCCCACATCCGTGCTCAAGTCCAGATCCTCGTTCAGCGATGCCACGGGCCAAGCGCCTGCCGCAGGAGGCCACTGCACTTGCGACAACACCTCCGCACCACCCGGCGAACCTGCCAGCCTCGTCATAAGGTGCGATGCCAGACTGGAATCCTCGTTCTGCGCCGCTCCTCCGTAACCCATTCCGCTCGACCTTGATGCTGCCAAACTCGCCTCCTCCGACTGCCCTCGTTTGCCCGCCTTTGTCCCCTCCGACCTCTCTCTCGCTAACTTCAACCTCCTCCCCGGCCCTGCCACTGCTGACTCCGAACCACCCGCTCGAAATCTGCTGCCCGCTGACACCCCCACGATGGTCACGTCGTCGTCGCTGGACCCGTTCAGATCTATTCCCCTTCCGCTCGAAACATCCGTTCCGCCACCACCGCCCTTCACCTCTCGACCTGCTGATGACATGCTATCGCCCCCTGAGTTGCCCAAACCACCTCCAGGAACGCAGCCTGTGCCAGAGTTTGTGCACGGCGAGCCCTTCATCCCAGACTTCTTATCCGTCCTCTGATCTGCTCCACCCGCACCTGCTCCAGATACTCCAACTGCTACCGCTGCACCAGCACCAGGCCTAGGGCCGCTCTTCTTGCCACTCTTCGAAACCTTGCCACCCGCAACCCTGCTGTCCACCTGCGAGTCCAATCTCCCGGAACCACGTGGCGACGTGGGCGCTGCAGAACTCACCACATTCTTCTTCGGACGCTTCACCACTATCTTCCCGGCAAACGTCGCCTTTCGACCCGATGCTGCTTCCGCTTCCACCTCCTTCCTGTTTGCGTCGTCATCCTGCCCCCGAGGGACATCAGAATCCTCTCCGTTCGCAGCTCTAGCCTCCTCGCCTGTCGATTCCGCGTGCCCCTTCTTCGCGTCCCCCTTCGACGTCCTCCCCATTTTTGCTTTCGGCGGTTTGCTCGGGTCCGCCGCCGGCCTCTTCTTGCCCACCACTCTCCCTTTCGAAGGAATGTGCAGCCCCAACACGCCCGTGCCCGACCCACCCGCGGCTGCCCAATCACGAGTGGCTCCGTCCCACCCGATCCTTGTCGCAAACCTGCCACGTCCAAGCCACCACCACATGTCACTACACACCAACGTCACCATGCACCAAAAACCCACCCCAACTCCTGCCTCCACCACATGTCAACGCACCACCAAACCAAACCCCCACTCCAAACACTCATCAAACCTGCCCACACCAGCGACCGCTCTTCTCCACCCGCACTACCACCCATCAATCGTCTAAATCAAATACCCGCCTCTCCCAACAACATGACCACATCCTAACAAATTCCTGCACGGCCGGGAGGATATAGCACCTGAACCGATTCTCCACCAGCATCTCTGCCAGCTTCCGTCCACCCTTTGGAGTCCGATGACCGGAAGGCGATGTCAACGCCCATCCCAGCAATTCCTCCAGACCCACTGCCGCTGATTCCCCCTGTGCCTGCAAAACTCTCTCGCCTTCCATGGCACTGGACTCGCCGTACTCCGCAGATCCCACCAGGAACTGCGCCGCGCTGAAGCCCTGGTTCTCGCCCGCGACACCCGCATCCTTCGATACTTGCTCCTTCCCATGTGCCTTCCCATTTGCTTGCTCTGGGACATCCCTGCCATCTCTCTCTGCTTGTGCCAAAGCAGCAGACACTTTACAAGGGGACGACTTCCCTGCCCCGATCTTGCTGGACGCCACCTGAGACTTCACCAGGCTTCTCAGTTGTACGAAACCGTGCCCACCTGGCCCGTTTGTCCCACCCGACCTGCCCTGCTCCTCCGAACCCTGCTGGACACCACCCATCCCCGAGTTCTTCACCGCCGCTAAAACCGCCACGAAATGCCGCTGTAGAAGAAACTCCTCGTCCGGGAGCTGCAACACTGCATCCAGTAGACGCTTCGTATGTTCCTGAAACGTCCCACACACACACCGTCAGACACCCCTCAAACCCGCTGCCCATCCACCACCATCCCTGCAACATCCCCCCCACATGCTCCACAACCACACCACTTTGCCACCCTGCCTACCTCCGTCACCTTCAGCTGCGCATTCGTGGCAGCGCTCAGTGCACTCTTCTCGCTCGTTGGATCCCCGCTCGCCGCCGCTGCGTTCTGAGCCAGCAGCTGACGGAATCTCTCTCTGCAGTGAACTGGATGACGGTGTCGCCCTCGGTACACGCCGCCGTCCGGCACCCCTGCCAGAGCGTCGCTCGCCAGCGCCCAGTTCCCTCCGTACTCGTGCACTACTGCGCAAAGCACCGCATCCTCCGCGTGCGTCCACGCCGATGCAGCCGGAAGATGCTCCACCGACCGAACGCTGTCCTTCTTCCGTTCTTTCTCCAGCATCACCAGAGGTCCCTTCTTCACCGGCAATCCCACCATCATCAGCTTCCCTCCCCTCTCCTTCCCGCCGCTCGTCGCGCCCCCACCGGAACCTGACAATCCGCCTGCCTCCCCACCACCCGACGATTTCGGATCGCTGGAGATTCCAAAGATAGTCCTGAATAGACTCGCCTCCAACGTCCTCGTCTTCCCTTTGCCCTGCAAACCCACCCGTCCAAAGTACGCACAACCAGTCAATGCCACACCTACCAACGTTCACAAATCACCACCATGCATTCCACTCCCACGCTCCTCACATCCTACACACCTATGCTCCACACCACCGTGCACCACTGCGCACTTCCCATCATTGAGCATCTTACCGACAACCCCACCCCGTTCCCTCCCCACCGCTCATCATCCCATCCTGCACTATTTCACCGGGAATGCCTCCCTCTCTTACCAAGTGATCCTTCTTCAACTTCTTCGAATGCTTCTCCGCCGACAATTCTTCCTCCAGGAGCTTCGGTGCCTTTCGCTTCCTTTGAGACGGGCTCCGGTGCGGTAGACCCATCATCTCCGACTGCACGTCCCTGTAAGAAGGGTCCCCGCCCCTCTCCACCTCGTACTCCCCTCCCACGTTCTCCTCTTCCGTATCCGACATCAGCGAACCTTCCGTCAAAGATTTGAACTTTGCCTTCTTCAACTTCTTCCTTCCTCGAGGCTTCGGACCGAAGTTCTCTGCGCCCCCAACCGTCGCAGCAGCTGCCGCTAAAGCCCTGCTCCTCGTACACACAACACCGCCATCGTCAATAACGGTCCCTTCACACACTGCCCACTACCTGCCTACATTTCACCGCCCACCCACGCTAAATCCAACCACCTATCCCTGCCACACCACTCCCACATCGCCGCTCCCAACAAGCCATCGCAATCACCATCCACCTCCAACGCCCCAATCCGCCTTCGCCTCCAGAACTAACAATGTACTCCACAATCCACCACGACCGTACACATGCGCCCTCAACATTCCATGTACGCCCTGCTTCTCATACCATCTACCCATCGCATCGCTCGCCCAGGAACGATGCAATCAAACACCACACAAATTTCACAAATGTCAGCCAACGGGACCCTCACCTGTCCGCATCGCGCATTTCTTCCTCCATTGCTTCCCATTCCAGCTGCTTTTGCTCCTGCTTATTACCCACTCCGTCACAACCACGGCGTTAAATCCACCAGCAACCAACACTCACAAACATCACACAATACCATCCCTCCACCACTCCATCACCCCCCGCATCCCTAAAATTCCATAAACTCGCCTCTCCAATACTCAACGCATCACCACCACTTCTAACAATACCACCCATCCCATCCCACGGTCCCCTGTCGACCTTCCAAAAACACACAAACAAAACAAACCCCCAAAACTCACAAACAACACCAAACCAAGCCAAACTCCATACTAAACTCTTCACGTCCCACTCAAAAGCTCGTGTGCGCACCTGCTGCTGAGCAAGAATGTCTACTTGCTGCCGATAAGCCTCGTCCGCTAATGCCGTGTCCCAAGCTGCAATACATTCACCACACTATGTCATTTCATCCGCCCCTCCTCGTGCATCGCTCCACAACAACTGACACGCCTCCAAATACTCACTATCCCGACCAACACCGTTTCCACACCCCAACAACACACCACTCCCGCAATGCGCATGCACGTCACCATCTTCCCACTCATCCACCACACACAGCTCATCGGAAACAAAATCCACAAACTCTACCCAACTCCTCTCCTGTTGCCAACCCACAAAGATTCCAAAAGCCAAATCGCACACAGCCAGCAAACTGCTGCGTTCAACAACCCACATCCACTGCCTACGCGTCCATCGTCCCACCCAATTCGTCAAAACACAAAACCCAACACACACGACTATGGTCATCACGTACTCTCGTAGTACAAAGGCTCGTTATCCTCGTCGATCTCCGCTTCCTGCTCCTCTTTCAGCTTCTCCAGTTGATCCAGTTCCCATTCCTTCTCCTCAAATGCCACCTGCGTTCAAAACACGCACACAGCCGATCACAAAACTGCCACCACAACGCTCCCCTCCCTTAACCATCACATCGTCAAGCCCAGCCAAACGCCATCCATCCCAGACCATCACCCACACCAACTCCATCCCATCCTACACTCCCGGACCAAATCCACACATCCCGACCTACACTCCCCCAACACAACCATCTCCGCTCACGCTCTTACGATGCCCCCGCTCCGACACCTTATCCTCACAGCCAAACCGACGTGCTCACCATCGACTCCTGCAACCCCGATGTACACTTACGACCCACTCACTCCACGCATCCCACCATCACAACGCTGCCATCCACCAAGACCACCCAGGAACCTACCCACCACCCCGAACACTAACAACATGGCTGCCCATCCATCCACCACCTACCACGCCACGGACAACCCCAAAACCAACCCTTGCACTGGCACACACCCCACTCTCAACGCTACACCCATCGCAACAATCCTTCTTCGTCCACGCACCACGATACCCATCAAACTTCAACCACAAACGATCTCATTCCTGTCAGCCCGGGAGAGGGACCTGGATGAAATGTCCATAAACCTGATCCCCACAGTACCTGTGCTACCACGGCCATGTTGTCCACTCGCGGATCCCACACTTCCAGAAACCTCATCGCATACCGCTCCACTGGACGCAGCTGGTCTTCGAACGACCCGCTCCCCCGTCCCGATGCCGCCGCTGCAGCCGCCATCTGCCGCACGTCGGCCAACATGTCCATCTCTTCCTCCGCATCCGTCGCCAACATCGAAGACTCCCCGACCCCCAACACGGAAGACTCTGCCACCACCACCGCGCCACTCTCCTCGGCGCCCCTCTCTCCCCCTGCACCGCCGCCCGCCGCCCCGACCTCGCCCACCCCTCTTCCGCTCCTCCCCTGCTCCTCCAACTCGTCTGCCAGGTCTTCGTCGTCCAGGTTGCCCGCCACCAGCTCCTCCGTGAACTCCTGGTTCTCCGCGGCTTCCTCCTGCTCCACTCGTTTCATCGCCATGTAGTCTGCCTCGTCTTCCGCATTCTTCAGCGCGGCTTCCACCTCCGCACTCGACAGCTCCTTCCCTTCGAACGCCTTCGCAGACGATGCGTCCGGACTCCCCGCGCCCGAACCTGCTCCTGCCGACGCGTTCACTGCCGCCCTCTTCTCGCCCACCTTCACCCCCTTCAACCCCGAAAACAGCTCCATCGGGTCCAACTTCTTGAAAAACTCCGTGTTGTAACTCCCGCTCTGGATCACCAAATCGTCCAGGATCCGTTTCTGGTTCGCCTTCTTCAGAATGTTCTCCTCGATCGTGCTCTCGCTGATCAGCCGGTAGATGTGAACCTCTCGAGTCTGCCCGATCCGGTGGCACCTGTCCTGAGCTTGCAAGTCCATCGCCGGATTCCAGTCGCTGTCGTAGAAGATCACCGTGTCCGCACCCACCAGGTTGATTCCCACGCCTCCGCTCCGTGTCGACAGTATGAACAGAAATATCTTCGGATTCGTGTTGAACCGCTGCATCAGAATCTGCCGCTGCTCCGGCTTCGTCGATCCGTCCAGCCGCATGTACGTGTACCCGTACAGGTTGATGAAAGACTCCAGCACGTCCAGCATCTTCGTCATCTGCGTGAAAATCAGCGCCCTGTGCCCCTCCGACTTCAGCCTCCGCAGCAACACCGCCAGCTCCTGCAGCTTCCCGCAGTCAAACTGCAGCAGCCTCCGGTCCGGGAAAAACAGCTGCCGTCTCACCACCACCGGCCTCAAAGCCACCAGCATGCTGCTCGCCTCCTGCAGCACCTCCTCCGACACCGACCGACTCAGCACCGGCCCCCCACCGATCGCACGGCTGCACCAAGCCACCGGCACCGGAGCCCGAGCCGCCGGAATCGCAAACATGAACGCCGTCACCAAGTCCATCACCCGCTCGCACCGCGTCATCGGCAGCTGCACCATCTCCGACAACACGCTCGAAAACTCCAAGTACTGCCGCGGATTCGCCTCCGCCCTGTGCACCTCGTCCACGGGATGCCGCACCTCCACCCTCTTCAAAACGTCCGCTCCGTACACCGGTCGCCGCCCGCAACGCAGCTCGTTCACCGCCCACAACGCCACCACCCTCTCCTCCCTCCGCCTCTCGCTCTCCTCCCTCAGCGCCCCACCGATCTCCTCCATCACGCTGCGCACCTCCCGGTTCGCCTTCACCTTCGGCTCCTGCTCCTGCCTCCAACTGTCTTCGCCCGTGCTTGCCAGTTCCACGATCACCGGACCCGGCGTCTTCATCCGACCCACCTCCTCCGCCTCCCACGTGCTCATCCTCCCATCCAGCCCCCCGAACTGCAGGTTCAGCACGCCCGCGTCCACCCCTTCCATCGGGCCCCTCCGCATCGCCGAGCACGCCGCCGAGCTCAGATGTACCTCCATCCCCGGCATGTCGAACGACGAAACGATCGGACGCCCTTCGAACAAGTCCGGATGGTTGCACACCTTCCGCAGCTGCATCAGCACGTTGATCAGCCCCAGAAAATTGCCCGAAGACAGAGTCGCCTGCGTGTCCGAGCTCGCCATGAAATCCTCGTACAGGTTCCGCTGCCGCTTCGAAAGACGGCACCGTATCACGTGCTCAAACTTCCCCGGCAGCTGCTTCTCCACGTCCTTCTTCAAACGCCGCAACAGAAAAGGACGCAGCACGTTGTGCAACCGGTCCACCAGCTCCTTGTTCACCTGACCACCAACCACCCACGTCCCACTCTCAGTACTCCCATCCCACTAACAACCACACCGCATCCGCAAACAACGATCCCACTCTCCACTCTACGATGCCCCCAACCGTCACATTCCGCAGCTCCCCCGTCGTCCCACCCACCACCCACACGACCCTTACCTGGTCCTGGCCCTCCACCATCCCCGTTATCGGATTCGAGAACCAGTCGCGAAACTCCTGGTGCGATTGGAACACGTGAGGCATCAGAAAATGCATCAAAGACCACAGCTCCATCAGATCGTTCTGCAGCGGAGTCCCCGTCAGAAGAATCCGCCGCTTCGAATTGAAGTTCAGCAGCGTCTGCCATCTCTGCGACTTCCAATTCTTTATCAGATGCGCTTCGTCCAGTATCAAGTACTTCCACTTCTTCCGCTTGAACGCTTTCGCATCCTGTATCACCAACCGGTACGTCGTGATGCACACGTGGAACGAGTTGCCTCGAGACCATCCCTGCCGCTTCGACTTCCGTTCCTTCGCGCTCCCGAAGTACGTCAGTATCTTGAATGCCGGGCACCACTTCATGAACTCCGTCTCCCAGTTCAACATCACGCTCGTCGGTACCACGATCAGATGCGGCCCCCATATGCCCTTCTCGCAAGCCAGGTGAGCCAACAAAGCTATCGTCATGATCGTCTTCCCCAGACCCATCTCGTCCGCCAGAATCCCGTTCAGCCGCTTTTCGTACATCGTCACCAGCCAATCCAGACCGATGTGCTGGTACTCCCGCAGCGAGTGCTTCAACAGAAACGGCAGCTTTGTCTTCACTTTCGTCGTCGAGAATGTGTACCCCGTGGGTTGCGCGGATTGGGCAGCTGCCGCGAAATCCGCCAGCCTGTCTTCGCTCTTCTTCTCCTCCCCCACATCCACATTCTCCGCTCCGCCGCCACCATCGGCCTTCGCAGCACCCGCACTCCCATCTCCGCTGCCATCCACCGGAAGGACCTCGCCCCCACCTTTGGCAACGCCCTTCCTGGCGTCGTCCCGCCCCCGCAACCCGCCATCGTCTGCCACACTCTCCGCCGCGCCTGCCACAGCTCCGTTGCCTACCGCGCCGTCCACACTGCCTGCCTCCGACACACCTATGCTCACCGCGCCGCCCACGTCCGCATGCTCGCCCACTGCCACAGATGTGCTAGCTGGGCACAGCTCCTCATCCTGTGCTTCCCTCTCCCCTGCTTCTCCCGTTTTCACAACAGCCCCGCCTTCCGTCCCCCTCCCGCTCGCTTCGTCCGAATGTCTCATCATCATACGATCGCCTCGCCGTCTCGCAGCCTCCCTCACCTTTGCCACAGCTGCCGCCATCGCTGCATCCACCTCATCGCCCCCTCCCAGCAACAATCCTGTCGTCGACACCGCATCATTCGAACACCCCACTTCCGATAACCCATTCCTCCTCGAATAATGCTCCGAAGAATACAACACCCTTCCATGTACCTCCATCTGCCATATCATCCCACACCACCATGCACCCACACCACATCAACAGCAGGCAATCAACAGTGCACCATCCATTTCACGCTCACAAACCACCCAGCCTACACGATACCGCAAACTCGGCACTCCTCTACAACCGTCACACAAACGCTACCCACGTCCCATACAACCGTCTCAAATACATGCTCGCTATCGTTCAGAGCCCACACCTTCCCACCCGCTCCCACGTCCCTTCTCGCCACCTTTGCCTCCACCATCTCTTGCTTCACATCTACCACCTCTATCACCCGTGCACCGTTCATTCCACCCGCCAACGCGCCTAAGTACTCCCTTCCACTCGTGCTCGGTTCCCCCATCCTCTCTCGAACCTCCGAAATGAACTCCGCTTGTGAATCCGCTTCCGAATCTTCCTCGCTGCCACTCCCACTCGTGCCAGCTTCACTAGTCCGATCCCGCCGATCCTCCCAAAACTCCTGCCCATCTCCCAACCCATCCTGCATGTCCTGTCACATCACACAATGTTCAAACCACCCATCAGGAATGCCAACCACCCACTGCCATTCAGCATCGCCACCCACCAAAATCTCACTCCTACAACGCCGCCGCAACACGGGACTCTCCCCTCCACCCGCGCCACGCCCTCCTCCCCACATCATACAAACAAAAATACTCCTCGACCACATCAGACACGCGCACCCCGCCCCTCCACCCGACATCAACATGCCCTTTCCACCGCAAGCACCACTACCCATGCACCTCGCTCCCACACACGCAACCCCTCTCTCATCACCTCGCCAATCCTTCCTCCCACCTTTCCGTCCCACCACAATCACTCCACATCAACTAAACACGTCACAGCCGTGTGTCCACGTTCACCATCACTTACAGATCTGTACTTCGCCAAAAGATCTTCCAGCGGCATCGAGCTCTCCACCCTCAACAGGTCGATCTACACCCACCACCACCACCACCACCACCAAACCATCAATCACAATCCCATACTCATCGTTTTCCAAATCACACCTCAACACCCTTCTACGCCGTGCCTTATCCATGCACGAAATTTCTCTCCTGCCACCAATGCCCGCGCACTTTTTGAAGCTACGTGACACTCCACTGCCAGACGAATCCCCTCCCCTCAATCCACCCACACAAACCTGGCCCTCCCCACGACACACAATCACCACACCAAGCATCACTCACCTCGTTTGCGTCTCCGTCCCCCTCTTCCTCCGCCATTCGTTCCTCTTCCTCCAACGTTCTCTCGTCGTCGTCCTGTGCCAACAACAAACCATGCCATCACATCCCAATTCCGTCTTCGCACCAAACTC
Organism: Pohlia nutans; assembly: GCA_022496805.1. Taxonomy (NCBI): domain Eukaryota; kingdom Viridiplantae; phylum Streptophyta; class Bryopsida; order Bryales; family Mniaceae; genus Pohlia; species Pohlia nutans. The sequence continues at coordinate 14,114,628 of CM040095.1, read as the reverse complement.
CACCACCCCTACCATAGCTGCACGTTCCCCACCAAATGTACTTCCACGGAACCAACAAACCTACAAATGTCAACGCGGATAGCCTCCAGCGCCTACCCACACATTCACCACCACCCCGACAACACCACGCACGCATCCGTCTCTCTCGACAACAACAACATTCACTACTACCCCGCGATCAAACCACACCACTCTACGGCCATTTCTACCAACACCCCACTGCACCGCACGACCTTCACCAATACACATGCTGCTTCACTCGCAACAAATCACACGCCACAACCCCTTGCCACCACTGCTTTACCTCGTCCCCCCCGTCCGCTAATGGGCCAGGAGCGTAGTCCGCGTCATCCACCGCCACATGTCCGCCACTGCCCAATCCCAAACGCCCCTCCACCGAATCCGCCTCTCCAACACCTCCTCCGTCGGACGGGACAGCGCCAGCCCCTTCTGATCTCGACACAGGATCCTTCTTCGACTCATCGCCCACCGTCACTTCCGCACCCACTGCACCACCGCCGCCCTCTGATGCCTCTTCCCCTTCACCGCTACCATCATCCTCGTCGCCTTCTTCCTCCTCCTCATCCTCCTCCTCACTCTGGCTGCCAGAATCCCCTGAAAACCACAATTCACCGCTCACTCAGTCTCCAAACCAAGCTGTCACTGACATCCAAACCCGACGCTCCCCTCCCCTCCCCTCACATCGCCCCATAACATATCCCGTCGCACTCCACCCTAAACCTCAAAATCAATCGCGCCACCACATCCTCCTCACATCTATGCACCACCTCCCCAACCGACTCACGCTTTTGCCCCACCGCCATACCCACCCCGCCAATTTCCCACCTCATGCTTTCCAGCAACCACCTACTACAAAACCCCACCCGATTCACACCTGACCTGCTCTCAACAACACTACCTTCCACAACTTCACGTTCTGCCACTCCAGACAACGATCCAACACATCCCACCACGCCACAATGCCACAACCCTCCATCAACACCGACCTCTCATCAGTTTGTACGCATTCAGAAGATCTTCCAGTGGGAGCTCGCTCTCCCTTTCCAATGCACTCAGCTCCTCTTTCCTTTCGGCTTCCGTTATCAACGCTTCGTCCGCTTCCAACGTCGCTTCGTCATCCTCCTGACAAATGCCAACGCCACGGACCGTAAGAATCACACTTACTACGGACCACAACGTTGCCCACTCCAGTCTTCCATCCACGCTTCCTACATAGCCACCAAAACTCGCCTGCCTTGCAAACACTCCCACGCCCACCTCGTCACTCTCACCACCTGCCTACCTCTTCCATCCAAACCCCACCACAACAACCCCATTCCTTACTTGTTCCTCTCCGTCCTCCACCATAAAATCCACATCCACGCCGCCCTCCATCACCATCCCAACGGGCCCTTCCAAATCATCAGCCCACCCACCCTCCACTGGTTCCCACGCCACTGACGCCACTCCTCCATCGCCACCGACATTCAAACCATCCTTTGTCGCCACCGCAGCCAACGCCACAATGCTTTCCGGCTCCTGGCCGCTCGTCGTGTCCGCCAGATTTTCCGCCAACATCGTCGAATACCTGCGCAAATCGGTCCACCACAACATCACCTCCCGTCAGTCCCGCCACGCCCTGTCCACACACTTGCTGCAAATGCCAAACAACCCCCCCCCCCCCCCCCCCCCCGTCCACTCGATGACGCAACATCCCCACTCCCACCCGCTGCCTCGCCATTCACACCTCACAATCCAAATGCGCTCCATCAATCACCCTCATATGCCTCACCCTCCCTGCGACTGCCAAAACAATTCCCCATGTCGCCCCGCCCTCCGTCGCGCCTTCAAAAACGACCTCTCCAACACAATCTTCGGAACCCCGCCCATCCAACTCAAACATCACCGACACCAGACGTCACACCCACACCCGTACCACTCTTACCTCTCTGTTTGACCCACCAAGAAGTCCAGGTGCTTGTCCAGCGCCTTCTTCTTCCTCTCCTCCACCAGCAATTGCTGCTTGTAAGACACCTGTCAAAGTCAAAACCAACCTATCAACCATCCAGAATATCGATCTATCTTCACGCTGTCCCTGGCTCCCTGCTAAAATTACTCTCCATCATCAACCTCAACTCTGCCTCTCCACCGGAGACTACGTACACACCGTCCTATACTTCCACCACCGTTTCCGTCCCCCGACACAAATGCTATGTCCTCCACCCATCACCAAGTTTCCCACTCCACCCACTCATCACAAACCACCACGTGCAAAACATCAACCGCCCCACTCGTCCGCGCATGGAACTCGGGACACCGTGCAGCCACTTCTCAGTCATCCCCCGAAACCCAAACCATCTGACCCCATGCCTCAATATCACCACCCAGCTGCTACACTACGGTTACGTTACCAGCTTGTCCACTTTCAGCCAGAACTTCTTCACGTCTTTCGCGATGTTACTGGCCACTCTCCGCATCCGCTGCTCCTCTTCCTGATCAACCACCACCATTCCAATGCTTTCAAATTCCTCCCACACCTCGCTCGCATCACATGAAACCCTCCCAAACACCGCACAGTCATCCATCCCTCAAACCGTTCAAACAATTCAATCCCCCTCCCCACCTTCAATCGCCGATTCTCCCTTGCCACCACGTCCAGCTTGCTCCTGTTCACACGAAGCGCCACCTTCTTCGCCTGACTCAGCTTCCATTTTCGCTCCCTCTCGAAATCCTGCCATCACACCAACCACGTCTCTCACTCACCAACTCCACTCCAAAACTCACGCACCTGCTGCGTCTCCGAACCACATGCAACACCGTCGTCTTGGAACGCCTCGCACCACCAACCGTTCCAACACCACCACTCACCACGTCCAGCTAAAATCCCACCCATCGCCCACACTCCTCCCACACCAAAACACACCCTCGCAAACATCCACCAACCAACCCAACGTGCACCCTTGCTCACCTTGGCCAGCCACGTCATCTCCTCGATCACAAAATCCCAGTGAGTTTTAGCTCGCGCTGCCTCCTTGCTCTTCGCCAGCCCCTTCTTGTCTTTGTTCGCTTCCAAGTACTGCACAAACACCAACACACCACATCGCACCGCCTCAGCCATTCACCCTAACCCCACAATCACCACTTTCGGAATTCCACACTTCACATCCCTCGCACGCCTGCTGCCACTCTCACACCACGCCCATTCGTCTCACTCCCACGCGCTTCTGCCTCGCTCCGCACCCACAACCTCGAGTCACTCCGACGAACCTCAACCATGACCTCACGGACCTCTCCCCTCATCGACCACCGCTGCTCACAGCAAGTCAAAACCCACCAACGCGAACCACTCATCCTCACCGACACCATCGTCTACGGAGCTCCGCACAATGCCCTCACTGGATGCCCCACTAAACGATCATCCGTACTGTGTTGAAAATCATCAATCCTCGTACCGGACGCTTCCCACCGCGTGCAATACATTTTGACCACAACCCTACCATCCACGTTCCACCGTGCGCACGACTGTCAACACAATCAAACGGGGACCTCATCGCACCTCTTGCTTCAGAACAACGTCGTCTGCTCGAGCCAGCACCACCTCTTCGCGTTGCCGTTTCTGCAACGCCAGAAGCCGCCGACGAGATGCCAACGTACCCTGCGCATTCCCTGCACCACCACTGCCTTCTCCGTCTCGACCTGAATTCCCTGCGTCCCGCCTCTCGCGAACGGACTTCTCCGCGACGGATTGCCCCCCGTCCCTCCTTCCCATCCCCGACTGCTCCGCTGCATCTTTCCTCTCGCCACGGGACTTTCCACCCACCCCCTCCTCCCTTGCTTCCGCCGTCTGCTCCACTGCGTCCTCCCCCTCTCGCTGCGACCCTCCACCCGCCATGCTATCGCTGCCACCTCGCCCCTCGTCCCTCCTCTCCACCACCTGCTCTTTCCTCTCGCTCTCCAGCATTCTAATCGCTCTGCTCTCGGAAACGCCTTGCCCTTCGTCCCCCTTCCCTAAAACCACCTGCTCTCCGCCATCCTTCCTCTCGCCACTCGCATTTCCTTCCACTCCCCTTTCGTAATTCGCCTGCCACTCCCCGTTTCCTTCACGATCGGCCTGCTTCTGTCTCTGCGTTTCCCGACTCCGCTCTGCTGCATCGCCCTGTGTCTCCTCGTTCGCAGCTCGCCGGGCTTCCTGTCTCGCAATTTGCCCCCGAGTCTTCCCTGAACCCGGAGAACCGGAACCCAGGCTCTTGTTCCTGCCATGCTTCGAGCCCCCATTGCTGAACGGACCCACGATCCGAACTCTCACCGGCGCTCTCTCCTGGACCTGGACCTGCGCCTGGGGCTGGGGCTGGGGCTGGGGCTGCGGCTGCGGCTGCGCCACCACCACCGTCGTCTTCAAGGACGACTCCTCCGAAACCGACTCCTCTACGGGGGTCGAATCCCTCGCCACCTCCCGACCTTCGGGCGCCACCAGCCTGCCAGCCGAGCTCCTCGTCGTCGGCACATTCTGCTTGCCCGCATCGCTCCCCGATTTTGCTGTCCCCTGTTTCGGACCGCCAACCACCTTCCTAGGTCTTCCCCTGCCTGCATGCTGCGGCTTCGCTGCCAAAGCGACCGCCACCTCCGCCGCCCGGACGCTCGCTGCAGCGGGCGCCTGAACCTCTTCCGACACCGTCGACCCTCCCCTCACATCCCCGACCGCAGGAGGACCGGATTCGAGGCTGGAGGTCGCGGTCTCGGGCTTTGCACGGTTTCGCCTCCCATAGCATTTCAGTTGCTTTGACGAAATCTGTTGCATTTCTTACCTTCTTTTAACATCCTCGCTTCATGCACTCCCCACCCTAAACCAAACTCCTCGCGCCCAGCCTCCGCCCGGCTCCAATCCTCGCAATCCCTCAGCGCCTCCGCACCCCCACGCTGCCCCTGCGCCTGCGATGCTTGCCCGCCCCACAATTTCCGCGCTCCATCGCCTCCACCCAAACTCTCAATGCCCAACCTAAACCGCAATCGCCTCGCAAACGCACTCCCCAGGGCACCAGCTCAGCAATCCGAATCGCCAATCGCCATCGGGGAGGCGATAGAGCGCATCACCCGCGCGCGCTAGGGTTTCACCCGTTCTTGATCAATCCCGGACGCCGCGGAACCGCAACCCTAACAACGATGCGCGCATTCCAACGACCGCACGCATCGAAAAGATTGCGCGAATCACGATGCCTGGCACTCGTGCGCGGAGTCTGGCCTACAAGAGAGGGCGAAAGGAGGAGCGGCAAGAAACCCTAAGCTGACAAGAACCTGGAGTAAAGCGGCCTCGGTACTCACGGGACGGGACGAAATGCATGACCATGCCTGCCGTGTGGTGGTTGCGAGCGTTGGAAAATCCTGCTCCTGCTCCCGCAGCTGCAAGACTCCAACCGACTTGGACGTGCGTGCATGGGGGCCCGGAGAAGCTCACTTGACGGCGTTAAAGAAGGACCAACATCCGACCAACAGATACTCCTGGAGCCCTGTCTCGTCGGAGAAAGCGAGGCTATGTCGCCTAAAGCGTAAGAGCTGCAGCAGCGTGCTTGCCGCAATGCTCATCAAATATGCTCACCCTAAGCTCGATGAGGTTTTGCATGTCTTAACGTCATCATTCCTGCATGCATAATGCGGGGGAGATTTTGCAGTTTTAGCTTGCAAATGGCTCCCCGTACCCACCGCCACACCAACAACTGCGACGATTTTTCACCGCGAGCGGAAATGGTCATTTGTAGTGATGATGTTGCGCGTACGATATCTCAGTACTTGGACGTTTGCAATTTGAAGATGTTATTCCAGTGCTCTTGCTGATCATGTCGGTCAGTTGTGGAAAGTTTCTGCTGTCTTGTCCATATTGGCGGAGTATTTTGTTTTTACTTGCAGGAGTGAATGTTATTAATATCCAGACGGATTTTTTAATCATCGGTAACCTAATTCTAACGCATATTTTAGTAATTATTTTCTTGTCTTATGTTTGTGAGTTAGGGCCGCTTCACACTATGGCCGTCCAAGTCGAGAGGCCGTGGGATTGAGAGTCCAAAGAAATCTACTGAAAATAGGCAATAAAATATAGTTTCATTTTTTATGAAAAGAAATCGACAGCCTCTCGACCATAGTGACGGGTCTTGCAAAATGTAGGACCCAAGCTTTTTCTCGAGAGGCCGTCACCTTGGTTAAAAAGTGTTGCCATGTAAGCATTTTGAAGGTCCACGGCCTTTGGACTTTGGCCTCTAGTGTGAAGGATCGAGGGGCCGAAACCTTGATTTCTTGCAATTTGATTGGTGGAAATCGACGGCCTCTCGACCTTCGGCCATAGTGTGAAGCGGCCCTAAACCCCTCGATGCCCACGGCCCTTACCACATTTGTAGACATGTAAAGATGCATTGTAAAATGCAATTAGGAGGGATATTTTGAACCTTATGAATCAATTAGAGTTCCACATTATGAAATTTAGATTTTATCCATACAATTAGACCTTTGATTGTTATCACCAATTTTTGGGTATAAAATTTGAGACCTCAAATTTAAGATTCTTTTGATATTTGATTACGGATAAAATATTGACAATTTGTGGATTTGTTGTGACGGGTTGAAATGCAATACTCTAAATGAAGTGATTTTTGGAGAATTTTTTAGTGGCTTACTTTTATGAATTGACTTCTTAACAGCACTTTTCAATTCTTTTGAATTAAGATTTTAAAATTTTCGGTGAGTCATTATTGCTTGAAACTAGACATAAATACTTCACAAATCATTCCCATTCTAATCAGTTCACACATAGACGTAGTTAATTTCCCATAAAATCTACCATATAATTCATGCTTAAAAAAGTGTATGACAAATGAGAAAACGTGGATGAAATTTGTACATCGTCCAGAATTTGAACTCCTAGGCAATTCTGAATTAATGGTCTTTTTGCAAACTAGATAGCATTTATATCTATCATTTTGTGAAGATTTTACCAATCTTGATTCCTATGGCATCGTTCAACAGTGAAATTTTAGAGAATGGTTGTGTTTAAATACTAATGCTAGTAGTAATTTTTATTTTTTTTCAGCTAGAGGATTTGGGGCTACACTTACAAAGATGAAGATGCATTGTCGATTAATTTTCTATTGTTTTGGTAAGTTAGAGGTGGCTACATCCTAGAATTGGAGTACATTGTTTTGCTAAGTTATGAAAATCACCTTGTAAATTATTGGCTAATTTTGCCATCAATGCTTACCTCATTAAACATTGTGTTAGTTTCAAGATGCCTAGAGTCCGAGCAATGCCAACTCGAATCCTAATTTGACATCCTTGTAATGCATCAAATTCACATGGTTATATCACACGGGCTACTTCCAATGGATGAACGTGATAGTTTGGTTGGAGACCAATTGAACACGAGTAGAAATTCATCCAAACTTTGGTTACCAGTCACTCTTCAATGTTGTCAATTTGACTACCACGCATTCCTCAATACACAAATTATGGCTAAAATTTTCATTTCATTTTTCAGTTTCCTTTCTTGAAATTTGCCTGACACTTTAAAATGTAACATGTATGCTATTTTTAGTTTAAAATAATTGGTGCTCCACATTCTTAGTTTGCTTATGATTAAGGTAGACTTATTTATTATCATTCTTTTAACAATTATGGCCTCGTGTACTAACGGTGTCGATATGTGTTTTCTAGAATGTTTGCTACTAATACATATGGGCGGAATTGGGTGGTAGGTGGTAATGGATATGTCCACCACAAGACTAAGACCAATGGTAGTTAGGTTGGGATTAAAATGATTTTTGAATAGCTATATAAAATGATGCTTGGAAGAAAATTTTAAAAAGTGAATGACTTAAGAGAGGTTTGAGGTTTAAGATTTTAGAGATTTCCACCAATATGACTAAGAGTTAACTTAATTCAAGATTGGGAAGAGCACTATTTTTCTAGAAACTCCATCCTCATTCAATGTTTTTACAAAATAATTGACAATTAGTTGAATGGATTGTGATGTATTCTACAGAGTGAAAAAATGTACATAATGAATCACCTCTTTAAACCCACAGAGATTCAATGTGTTTATCGAGCAACATCATCTTTTTTATACCTAGAGTTTTTTTTTCCATCTATATCTAAATTTGGTCAAAATAATATTGTTATAAAAAAAATTAAATTTTAAAATTTTTTGGCTCTACCCATACACTTTTTCGGGCTATTCGATTCAACTTTTCCCACTACTCGAACTCACGGTGGGGCCCACCACAACTTCCTAAGCACTATCATCGGTGGTAGGAATTGAACTCAAGACTCCCAACCACAAACCAAGCTCTAAATCACCACACCACCTCAAAGTTTTGATGCAAGTAAGTAAACTCTTTTGATAATTATAAAGGAATGAAACCATTGGCAATTTTTTTGTCATGTATATATAATTTTTTTTTTCAATTTTTTTTTGCGCTACAACATGCAGGCCTTTTTCTATATCTAGAAAAAATTTCAGAATATTTTGATTTTTTTTGTTTTTGGCCAAAGTCATGATCGCAGACTATAGCTATGAGTTGTCTTTTTTTCTTTCAGCGGACTTTGAATGTTTCTAACTATGTGAAAAAAACTTTTTTCCAAAAAAAATTTCCCACTAGTTTATACATGACTTTTTCTATATCTAGGATTTTTTTCAAAATATTATGAATTTATTTATTTTTTGCCAAAATCGCGATGGCTGTGAGCTATTTTTTTACGAAGACTGTGAATGCTTCTTTGGGATGTTGAAAAAAATCCAATTTTTTTTGCAATAGATCATGCAATCATTTTTCTATATCTAAAAAAAAAATTCAATAATTTTAATAATTTTTTTGTTCTGCCAAAATCTTAAAGGTTGTGAGCTGTTCTTTATTTTCAGTAGACTTTAGATGTTTTTAGCAATGTTAAAAAATCTTTTTATTCCAATTTTTTTGCACTCCTTTATATAAGCTTTTTTCTGTACCTAGAAAAAAAATCAATGGTTTGAATGTTGTAGCAAGCATTAAAAGCTCTTGCAATTTTATTTTTTGAAAAGTTGCTCAAATCGAGTTCAAAGAAAGTCTGATTTTAAATTCAATTTAACTGGCAATGCTTTGAGAGATTATGTTTTGGTCGATGCTCCCTTTTATAAGCTACCCAAAACTAAAAAACTTAAAATTAAATTATACTATAAATTTTTTTCCAATAGGAAATCAAGTATGTTTTCAAACCCAATTTGAATCGTGTGTCCGAGACATTTGTGGGAGAAATGTGTTCAATAAGCCCCTTAGACTTACTTATAAATGGATACTTTAAATTTTAAATTTCGTACAATAAATCAACAAAATTCTACATTTATCTCCTACAGATAACTACTACCCTAATTTTGATCTCACTTTCTTTCTAAATTCAAGCGAGTGCCTCTAACAACGACATGAAGTGTCACAGACATTGCCTTGACATCAAGTGTCATCAAGCGTTGTAGTTTTGGATTTGCTTCTACCTCATATATCAAACTGTATTCCAAATCAATGACATCAACTGTCATCAAGTGTTGTAGACTTATCTCTGACAACCTCTCTTGACTATGTTGGATTTGCTTCTACCTCAAACATCAAGTGTTTCAAATCACCTCTCACACTGACACATAGTGTTGCACTCTTGGATGTGCTTCTACCTCAGACATCAAGTGATCCATATCACTGACATCAAGTGTCATCAAAGTGTTTCAAATCACTGACACATAGTGTTGCAATCTTGAATTTGATTGTACCTTGGACATCAAGTGTTCGAAATCATTGACACATAGTCTCGTAGTCTTGGATTTGCTTCTACTCAGACATAAGTGTTCCAAATCACTAACAATGTTTCAGTCTTGGATCTGCTTCTACCTCAAACATTAAGTGTTCCAAATCACTCGCACATAGTATTGCAGTCTTGGATTTGCTTCTACCTCAGACATCAAGTGTTCCAAATCAATGACATCAAGTGTCATCAAGTGTTCTAGTCTTATCTTTGACAACCTCTCATGACTATGTTGGATTTGCTTCCACCTCAGACATCAAGTGTTTCAAATCACCTATCACACTGACACATAGTGTTGCAGTCTTGGATTTGCTTCTACTTTAGACATAAGTGTTCCAAATCAATGACAATGTTGCGAACTTTGAATTTGATTTTACCTCAGACATCAATTGTTCCAAATCACTGACATCAAGTGTCATCAAGTGTTGTATACTTATCTTTGACAACCTCTCTTGACTATGTTGGATTTGCTTCTACCTCAAACATCAAGTGTTTCAAATCACCTCTCACAGTGACACATACAGTCTTGGATTTGCTTCTACCTCAGACATCAAGTGTTCCAAATCACCTCTCACACTGACACATAGTATTGCAGTCTTGGATTTGCTTCTACCTCAGACATCACGTGTTCGAAATCACCTCTCACACTGACACATAATGTTGCAGTCTTATGACATAATCAAATGTTGCAGACTTATGACAATGACAACAAGTGTTATAGACTGTAACTTTTATGACAATGACAATATGACAGCTTTTGAGCTAACAAGCTTGTTGCTCCCAATCGATTGGCAATTTGTTTGCAATAGTTGTGACCTTTCAAATTGACCAATGAACTTCACTTCTCAGAAACGCCTTTAGCCTTGTATAGAAACTCAAACTCACGGGGCAATACCTCTACATTGTCTCATGTTACAAATCTATCTATTTTGAAAAAGTAATGTTGTCATTTTTTGCACGTTTATTTTGCTCCTATGATGAAAAGTACAATAATAACCAATAATACCAAATTTGAATTCTAAAAGTATAAAATGTAATTTCATTGAAATTTTCATGTTCATTGCTTCTAAATTCTATAAATGAAGATCTAAAAATGTTTTGGGAAATTAGACCGTAAGGATAATTTAATGAATATTCTTAGAATATTCCAAAATATTCCAAAATAATATAGAATATGTTGAAAGATTCCAAAAGAGAATATTAAAATAGTTTTGGTATTTTTCTCTATTTATTATATTTCAGGTAAATGCATGGTTGGGTGGCTCAATTTTTCTGTCAGAGTGTTGTTTTTAGGAAGTACTTTGTATTTCAAGATCAAATAGACATAGAAAACTCACTTCATTGATTGTAAAAATTTGTATGTATATAGTCAACTTGATTTTGTTGAAGATTCTGCTTGATTTTTTTAAAGCTCACCTTAAATTATAGGAGTTATGAACTTTTGAAGTTGCAATATGGACTTCGGCAGAGATGAAGCGTAATTTTGTTTGGGAATTTTTTATGAAGAAAAAAAACATATTATTATAATACCAACTTACCATATGTTGTATTTTAAGTTAAGAGGCCTAGAATTGATCTCCTTTTAAGTAGAATCCTTAGTAGAAGTGTAGTTATGGACTTTTAAAGGGTATGATTTGAGTCTTCTTTTCAAAAGTCCATAAAAGGGTCAAAAAAAGGTGTTCTTTCGAAAAAATTTAGGAAAACCCACATGATAAAGAAATCTTTAGATGGGGATGACGTTGAAAATCCAAATTGCAATGATTACAACAAATATTGGATTCAGGGCAGTTGCGGGAAAGCATGGGAGAATGACGTCACATGCCCGTTCGTAGAGTTAGGGTTTCGTTGGGCGGGGGATGGGATGGCGGCTGCGTTGGCCACTTTTGATGTGCGTGCTTCTAGCTAAAGCGATTGAGTTCTGTGTGGGTGCTCGGCACTTCTCCTCATGTGAGTGCTTGTGGCTATGGCACACTAGTACAAACCATGGCATTTTGCCACCAATCAAATTTTGCAAAACCACCAAACTCATATGATGGTGCTATGTAGCACCAATGTTGGTGACAAAAATACTTTCTCACCTCCATTCATGTTTTTTTGTGAAATTTACATGGATTTGATAATTTTAACAATTCAATGTCTATTATTCGTATATTGTTGGATTTTAAAGCCAATTGAAGCACATAACCAATTCATTTTTCTTTTATTTTTCACGTCTTATTAGTACTCCGATTTTTCATAATCTAATAATTCGTTATTGTTGAAATAATAAACTTTTATCATGTATTCGAGACTACGTTATTCCTGTATGCATTAAATTTATGTTTCGGATATGTTGCATATTTTTATCACAACATTCTTATTTACAAGAACATACATAATAAAGATTCAACAAAGTATGATAATTTATATTCACGTCATCTTTCAATTAGTGAAAAATATCACATAACATAAGAAATAGATGTATTATGTCCTACGTAAATTTCAAGAAATTCATGAATTATAGCTTAAGTAAATTTGAGAAATACGCAAATTATGTCTTATGTGAATTTAAGAAATATGTGAATTATGTTTTACGTGAATTTCAAGAAAACATCCTCTTATTATGAAAAAGAAGAGCTCCTCATCAAACACTTTACAACATCTACACATGAAAAAATGTTTGGTATTGCAAAAGTTATGAAGGTTTAAAATTACTAGATGTTTTTCTAACTCTGCTGTCACTTTAAATTGAATATAGAAAATTTCTAAATTTTTTTGCATATTTTTTTTATTGGAGTACATTCCTCATTACAATACCTACCCATGAAAAAAAACGATAAAAAATGTATTGTATTGCAAAAGTTATAAAGGTTTAAAATTACTAGATGTTTTTCTAACTCTGCTGTCATTTTAAATTGAATACAGAAAAACTTCTAAATGTTTTACTAAGTTTTTTTATTGGAGTATATTCCTCATCACAATACCTACCCGTGAAAAAAAAATACGATCAAAAATGTGTTGTATTGCAAAAGTTACAAAGGTTTAAAAATTTCTACATGTTTTTCCAACTCTGCTCTCACTTTAAATTGAATACAGAAAGACTCCTAAATGTTTTATTAATTTTTTTTATTGGAGTACATTCCTCATTACAACACCTACCCATGAAAAAAGAAAATGTTCAAAAATATATTGTATTGCAAAAGTTATGACCGTTTGAAAATTTAACCAAACAATGTAATTTGCTGATTCTTTTGGTAATTGTATGTTATCGATTTTTCAGGCATTTTGTACATGAGAAGTGAGTAGGGAAAGTGGTGATAGTCTCTCTACCCATAACCGTGAGGTCTTGAGTTCGACTCTCATGGTGACATGTGATGATGTGGAGTTGTGGGTTGACTGTGAAGATGAGGAGTGGATTTGGCGTTGACTAGGGTAAGGTCAAAGGTGTAATGGTAGCTTCGGCAGCCAGAATTTTCCGGTCAGCCTGAATTTTTCCGAGCAGCCAAATTTATCTGGGCAGCCAGAATCTTTCCTAGCAACGCGGATTTTTTTCACAGTATTCAAATTTCACAACATACAAATTTCACAGCATTCAAATTTCACAAAAAAATGATATTTGAGAATTTGTAAATTGAAGAGGATTACGTGATTTGCAATATCAACGTAATGAAGTGAATTATTTTTCTGTTTTACGACAGAGTGTTCAAAAGCACCAATTAATTACAATTCAAAAGTTGGTGCATCGTTTAAAATGCACCAATTTATTGGTGCAAAACCTTGTGGCAAAACACTATGTTTTGTACTAGTGGCAAATTGAGCTTTGCTTGGCACTTCTCTTGCTGTGTGTGGAGTCGGCCGGTAAAGTGTTTGGTTCCTTTTTACAGATCTCTCCCGTTGTTGCTTTAGTGTGCTTCAAAGTCTGTAGGGTTTTTTGGTTTATGGTATTTAACACCGTATTAGCAATTTATGTACTTGAGCAAGTGCATTGTTGGATTTAATTGGTTAGAGGCAAAACTGGCCATTGTAGAATATTTAACCCCCCAAAAATTTTGAGGTTCTCAATTGCATGGACTTTCATGTACATAATTCATTTGATAATACTGACACACATAAGTTACAAAAACTTAATCCCTAAACGTCCTCACCTCTGTTCAATTTGGGCAGTTTTGCAAAGAAGTATTATAAAATGCAACTAACATGAATATTTAAAATTTGATGTATGAATAAAAGTTATACATCTTGATTTTAGATCCAATCTATACGGTTAGATCTCTGATTGCTATCACTAATACTTTTCTATAAATTTTGAAACATAAAATAATTTTTTTTTCTGTAATTCGATTACAAATAAGATATTTACAATACGGGGATGAAATTTGTTGTGATGGCTTATAATGTAGTACTCTAGGTGTAGTGATTTTTGGAGATTTTTTGGAGGCTTGATTTTATGAGTGTTTTTCTTCAAAAACACTTTTAGACTAAAATCTTCAAAATTTTGGGTGAAACACTACAACACAAAATGAGGCATACATTTTTCAAAAACTGTTTGCTTTTCGATCGGATCACACATACATGAAGCTAACTTCCTATAAAAAATTCAGTAAAAAAATCACACTACAAAAAGTGCATGACGGATGAGAAACTACGGATGAAATCTGTACATCATGCAAAATATGCATGGTTGGGCAGTTGGGGTTAATCATGAAGCAACAAATGATAAGTGTAGTATCGTGATATTACAATTCGGAAAATGACCAATACAAAATATTATATTACACTCTTGTACATAAATTTGAAAGTCATGAAAATACCATATATATAAAAGATATATATTTGGTCCTACGTAGTCTAATCTTGAGTAGTCTAAAGAGTTTCTGGAATCACAGTGGAGGATTGAATCCCAACCTCCTGTCCTTCTTCGATCTCCAATTGATGTTGCTCAAGTTGTGTCCGAGTTTTTGAAGGGGTTCCAAGGTCACTATGCTCTAATGCACTTGTAACTATGGCATCCGTCATTTGTGAAGGATCGCCTTCAAAAACGGAGTTGATCTCTTCATACTTGTAGTGTCCCATCTCTCCAATACGATGGTATCTCACACCATCAGCATCATAGAACACTCCATCTTCTCCTTCAATCATATTGCGTTCTTGCAGGGCCCATCCAAATGATAACGATGGAGTGTCCTTCTCCACTGCTACTTCTGGTGTATGTAGCAATTCTGAGGCCAATGCAGTTGTTTGCGAGGCACTTGTTACACGTTTGGTACAAGGTTCTTCAAACATTTGCTCTGTTGCTTCTCCTTCATCATTAAGCGGTTGAGCCTCGGTGGTGTTTGGTGAAATGTCATTTGCTTCTTTGGGTTGCTCCATTGTATCTTCAATGTTCTTTTCTCCCACTCCTCCCACAAGTGCCTCTAGGTCTAGTGTAGGATCCATATTGTTTTGTTGCACTTCAGAAGGACCTTCTTCTCCTGTTTGATAAAATTTGGTACGTTGTTTGTCAACAGTATTATATGAAGCAGATGACTCATGTTCCTCTGATGAGTCTTCTCGCGAGCCCCTGTTTGTGCCATATGTTACATCCTCTGAATCTTCCTCTGAGTTTTGTCTTTTTCCATGTTCACCTCGTTCCATTGTATCTTCAGAATGCAAATCTTCTCCTGCTGACCCGATAGTATCAACATCATCATCGTTTCCATCTGAGCCATCTTCGTCGGAGGATTCATCAGCGCTGGAGTGTACTACTTGTGTTGTAGACCGTCTCCTTCCTACCATTGGAACAACATATTCTGGACCAACATCTTCTAAACCAACATCTTCTTCATCTGGATCAACGTCTTCTGAATTTGGATTGACATCTTCTTGAACTACACCTTCAGAAACCATTGTTGTTGTTGTTGTTGTTGTTGTTGTTGTTGTTGTTGTTGTCATTTGCATTTGATTGCCAAACATAGTCTGCAATGTACTATGCAAGAACCGTGTCCGCGTGGAAGAACCGTCAAGGACAATAACTTGACTACCCACAAATCCATTATGTACTATGTCTGCAATGGATGTCGTGATGCCTACTGCAACAAGTCCCCACTTCTCTGGCAAATACGCAAGGACCAATCGATGCAACTCCATAGGACTTCTCTCTAACCGGTCCTCCGCTCGCGGCATTCTACCGTCTGTCCACCTATCTTCAAAAACCACAGGTAGTTTGTTCATACCTCGACGTACATTTTGTGATACTCGCGATTCATGTGGGTGATGCATTATGATAGCCACATCTCCCAGGACTTGCACACCACGTTCTACTTGTCCACCGTGTTTGAGGTCGTGCACATAGGTCGGCACTGTTTGCGGTTGGAACATCCACACGCCTCGTAGCCAAGTGCATTCAGGAGACATTGCAATTAAATCTCTCATTCCCTGCTCAAAATATGTTCCCGCAGGAAGCAAGAACACTGCATTCCAACGTGTAATATTAATCATCCACCTTTGCAATTGTCGTAATACTGTTTTATATTCCTCTTCACTCCAAACTGCTTCATCACTCGCTATGGCGTTTTGTCTGCAATCAAATATCCACAAACAAGGCTCTCCTAATTCTACACATTCTTTTTCAAAGAACCCCCCTCTGCATCGAATTGGAATTCGATTTGCATCGTCCCCCCCTGTCGTACAAGGAATGGTGACTTGCCAATCCCATCGTAGTTGTGTAGTGTGAGCAACATCACGGCAATATCCTTCATACCCTCGTCCTCCTGCTACAATGTCAACATAGTGTTGCCTTATAAATGGAGGTATAAGAACCTCCAACTTTTGTAACCCCGAGATAGACCTCACACTCGGAGTAGCCCATGCCTTCTTCATGGACTTGTCAATAGCTTCCCCTAACACTTGAAATTGTCGTGCCCCTTTTCTGCCAAATCTTTCCACATCTATGGTAAAGAACTCTTACAAAGAACCGGGAGGCTCTTTCTGAGACTGCACCATCAGCCAACGGATCGCATTCCGTACTGCTTCTCGTCGTTGAATTCGATCTACTACCCAAGCTAGAGTACGCTTTGGTGGAGTTGTGCTTGTAGCACTATTGAAATAATACTTTTGAGACTGTCGTCTACCGTCCACAATGGGTTTAGCTGCCAACTCTTGAGTTAACCGAAAGTACTGTTGTTTTGGTACTCTTGATAGTGGTCTCAGCCATAGACGCTCCATTCTCCTACGATCCACTCGCACATCTACATTGGGATCTAAAGAGTGTTTTTTTGCGTACTCTTCCCATTTCTTTTCATCATCTTCGCTATACCAAAGTATACCTTCTTCATGGTCCTTGCATACCTGCAGTATTGCAGCATAGCAATCCTCATTTTCTTGCCATGCGTGTCGCGTATATTCTAACATTCGCTTTGCTAAACTTCCAAGTGTTGTTGATTTTCCACTCAAAGGCACCGTCCAATGAAGTGCACTTGCTGCCATTGTGATTGCTTTTACCCTATTTGCATCATCTGTCCGTATATCTGCATTTGGTTTTCCACATGCATTCCATATAGCCCGCAATTTCACTAGATCTTCGTACATTGTTGTATAGAATTTTCGCTCAAATTCTTTTGCATTGATTTGCACTGATGCTTCAATGTAAAATCTCGGATTGTCAAACACTATAAAGCGAGCCTTTCTAGTAGCATATTTTGTGTCGAATTCGTTGTCCGACATTAAACCCATAGCATGTTCTAGTTGCGCTTGTTTACATGCTGCTACGATATGTTGCCCATCAATTGGTTCCCATATAACTCTGTTTTCCAACCACGAAATTCTATTCATGTTCATCATCCCTGGATCACTTGTCTGGTGTTGCTCCCACATTGCATCAAATACATTCGCTGCATTCTCTGTTGCAAATGGAATCTCTTTTTTATGCATTTCCCCGTTTGAGTCAATTACTTCCACCAAGTATGCAATGGGTCGTAGTGTCAAATGTGAAATAAGAGCTTCGTCCTTCCCTCCGATTCGTTGGTACATTTCCCTCACTCGTTTCTCTGTCAAACAACGATGGTTAGTCTCTACATTCTCCACATTTCGAATGTGATCAATTGGAGCATGGAAAATGGCTTCCATCCCCCATAAATACCCAGCGCGGATATCGTCATCGGATGGAAAAGTCACCACTGGACCTTTTGAAACTTCGGGGCGTTGAACTTGGGGACAACCTTCATCATTTGACGGTTCGTCTATATCTTCTCTTTCAACATAATTGATACCTTGCTCCAATTCATCGTCGTTTATGCGTGCACCTCTAGCACGTCTAGCACTCGGAGTGCGTACACCTCTAGTACGAGTGCGTACACCTCTAGCACGAGTGCGTAGACCTTCATCTCGCATGTTTGCCCTAGTAAAAGGAGCCACTGGTGTGCGTCCTTGAAGTTCATTCCTCTGAATCGTAGATGGTACAACATGAACACATGAACATGTCAAATCCTCTGATACATACATATGTTGAGTGGATCCTATTATTGCCTCCGATTGTTGTCGAGTGTGCATTGCCATACTTCTCAGGACTTCACCGGTAGATGTAGGAATGTTGTGTTCTTCAGCTATAAAGATGTTTGATCCATGTAATTGACCTTCATCTCCTCCAACATTGACAGCTGCAAGCTGCTCAGAAGTGCCAGCTTGTGATATCCCATCAGTCCTTGGTCTAACTCTTCGCGGTGCTGAACTGGAAGGAGAGTTAGTATCTTCTATCTCCACCCTTTCTGGCGATCGAATTCTTCTATTTTGTTCCGCAACAGGTACCCAATTGATATTAACTGTCCTAGCAAATACCCCATACACAGGATCAGTTTCCTCCGATGCATGAGGGAGAGCTGGTAGAGTGGCTCTCCTAGGTTGAGCATTACGTAAATCGTCATATGCAGTGTGTTCCATAAACTGCCGTCGAGCTCGTAATACATCTTGAGGTGTAAGGTTCAAAAACTTCTTCACAGCTTCTTCCCGTGCTGACTTCAACTCAATTGGCATCGATGTCCATAGCTCTTTAAGCGGTCGCAAAACCCTCAATGGCGGGTCTACATCAAAACAAACTTGGGGTATAGGTGCCATCAATAATTTCCTTTGTACTCTGTATTTTACCAAATCGCTATCCGGTGACGTCACAAAGAACAACACATACTCATTGGTTGTAGGGCTGATGTTTAGGATATGCCCAAACTTCTTTGCCAACGCACACCAATGTCTCCCTTCGATTACTGCATGCTCCGTGATCCATAGCATTGGTTGTTCTGACTCTTCCGCTGAAATCCACCATCCGTGCTTCACCCATTCATTATGAGCTTTTGGAGCCATTTCTGAACATGAAGAACAATTAAACATCTGTCATTACTTCCCCCTATATACATGGATATAGTGTGACTCTATTTTTGCAGTCTCTCTACTATATGTTAAATTACAAATACTGAACAAAAATTGCTAATTAAATAACTTAAATTTTTTAATTCTTATATATTTTTGATATACATATAGATATATACTTTTATTTTTCTTCCGATATAGAAGTGTACACTATATAAAAAATTGTAGTTAATAAATAGTGTAGTACATAAAGAATATTCTAGATAATCACGAGATTTAGAAGTGTTTGACTACTTATTATTTCAACAATAATCACAGTGAGAACAAAGTGAGCTCTAAAATACAGAATTAACATCCAATACAAACTTCAAAGCTCCCCTACTTTCATAAAACAAGACCAAACTATACACAAAGTTCTCTACACAAAGATTTCTTCTAGATCTCTCTCAATTACAATTACCACTTCAAATAAATTTCTACGATACTTAACACTTAAAATAGACACATTCAACATTTTGAAACTGATATATGGCAAAATGCTCAATAGTTCATGAATATCAAAACCATAAAGTAGACTATGAAGTTCATATATTTTGCTTTTTAAGTTTTTCTCAATAGCACTTTCAAATTAGTTATAAATTATATGGACTTTTGTGAAAGGAAAAACACATGAAAAATGTATGTATCTTAACTACCTAGATACTACACAAAGGAAGAGAAAAATAACATGGAAACAAATAGGTCTCTAGTTCCATGTTAGCTATCTCTATGTCACATAGGATTCTTTATGACAGAAGTATGACATTTAAATTGTTACAAATGTTACATATAAGTACTACTGATTACAAATAACTCACTTTCTACTACTAGGCATCTAAGACATTTTTGTGATTTGACAATTATACAAACTATAGTGTATTTTTGGTCTACTAAGCAATAAATATAAATATATATTGTTGAATAATAATTACAAAAAATGAAACATGATTAAACAATAATGGAATTATAAAAAGGAAGCACTATTAAACAATAATGATAAATAATTATAAAAAAGGGAGCATCATTAACCCCTAAAGGCCCAAAGTGTTTTGGGACCTCCAAAACCAAAAACTGCGATTTTTGAGCACCTTGTGGAAGTTGATGTATGTTTCAATATGTTTCAACTTTTTTTGTACTTCCAACCGTAAGATCTTCAACCCAACTACTTGCACTAACACCATGTTAAATTTCAACCGTTGGATCTTTACCATTTGTGAGTTTATAACATTCAAAGTTGATTCAAAAGTTTTTTTGGGCTTTACCCAAAAGGCATAGTCTAAATGGTGCAAAGGGGGACTTGATGATTATTACCCCAAACATTTTGCTCATATTTTTTTCCATGTAGGTAACTAAGTTAGGCACCTCCATGCAAAATTTTAGAGACTCATTATGCTTTTCTGGCCTTCATGCAAATTATTTTCCAGAAGAAGGTTCAAAAACCACAATATGGTAAAACTTGAATAACGTTACAGGTTTTTGGTTTAGTAAAAAAGTGAACGGTAAAAAGTTACATCTATGAGTTTGTGAATTTTAGAAAAAAAAAAATCGAAAAATTCCGAAATCTCAAATTTTGACAATTTTTGAAAGAAAAAAAATGTAAAATTACAAAAAACTTTGAAGATTGCTCTTGTAAATTTTGAAGGCTGCCCATGTAAAATTGTTAAAACTTTCAACTTGGATTTTTTTTTTAAATGTGTGTAGTAGTATTATTATAAACATATTTCCAAAAAAAATTCAAAAAAACACTATTTTTTTTTTTTTTTTTTTTTGCTGCCCCAGTTGGGCTTGAAAACAAAATTTTGCATAATAAAATTCTAAAACTTGAATTTGGCTGCCCAAATTTTACCACATATAGTATGTGTGTATTACCACACCCACACCAAAGTTTAACCCAAAATACTAAAGTTAAACCCGTCATCTAGGCTGCCCGAAACACCAAAAAGCCATTTTGGCTTTTAAGGGCCTTTAGGGGTTAAAGAATAAAACATTTCACCTAGTTCGATCATAGTGGGCTCCTTATACTTTTAGAGGTTAGCATCGAAGGAGTTGTACTACTCTTCAATCCATGGAAAAGTAGCAAAAATGCTAAACAATCTCTTGAAAATAAACTCATTGGTTGCACGCTATGCATAAATCCCAAGTCCTCGTCTAAAAATACTTGTTGTTACTAAGCTTAT
Organism: Pohlia nutans; assembly: GCA_022496805.1. Lineage (NCBI taxonomy): Eukaryota > Viridiplantae > Streptophyta > Bryopsida > Bryales > Mniaceae > Pohlia > Pohlia nutans. The sequence continues at coordinate 14,093,293 of CM040095.1, read as the reverse complement.
CGAAATTTTACAATAGATTTTCAAATCTACCAAGTTTAAGCCCTAAACATCACAAGGTCAAATTTTTGAACGACTAACAGATTCAAACTCACTCTACATTCTCATCAATGCGTGGATGAAAGTCATCCACTTTTTTAGAGATACTTCACCAATTTCTTGTCCTATCTATTGGTTGATTTTATTGATACATGAATACATTTCAATTTCAATTTCAAATGTAAAAGTCAGTCAAGTTGTTGACCATGCCAAGATTTCATTGACTTTGTTTCAAAAGTGGCCTTGCAAAAATGAGGTCATAGATATAAAGAACACAAAAATTTCATAGAGTCACTGCGTTTAAGAGTATCTCATTTCAATTTCATTCCAACAAATTTTACTCAAAAATAATTAAAATTTTGTTCGTAATCAAATGTAGAAGAAATATTTAATTTTAACCCCTAAGCTCCCGAGCGACTATTTTCTGGTCGCTGCCCGGAAAAAACGGGCTGCCCGGAACAAAAAAATCTTTTTTTGAAAAAATAAAAAATATTTTAAAATACTACATCAAGTCTACTTTCCAACCCAATTTGAATTATGGCAATCCGAGTTAAACTCCACCCGGGAGAATTTTTCAAAGTAGATCACCTCAACATTGTCTTAGTGTTACAAAATTTGCTATTTGGGGAAAGTAATGATGATTCCTCCATTGTTTCTCTTGCTTTTTTGAAGTTTACGATAGATAGCCCAACTTTAACCAATCGTACTAAATTTTGAACTCTAAAATTGAAAATTATAATTTATACAAATTTTCGAAGGTTAATGCTTTTAAATTCATTAGAAATGATCTAAAGATTATTTAGGAAGTTTGACCGTACGGATAATTTGTAAAGATGATACTCTACATTTTGTCTATTGAACCAACCTTCATCAAACATATGGAAGGCACATATTATAACACATCTATGTTTTGTCCAATACCCCTCGGGCTTTTAGGGGTTAACATTCAATTTTGTAAACTACATATTGGTGATAGTATTGGTGCATTGAACCGTACAAAGATTCTAAGAATCAAGATCTGGAACTTTCATTTGTATATCAATTCCACAATATTCTTCTAAATATTTATTTATGATGATATTTATGAAATTGTCAATTAGAGGGACACCCTGGTACATTTAGGGTTTAATGAAGTTACTCATAACTAAACCCTAACATTGACGATCCTATAAAACAACCCTCTCCATTGTTGCATAATATCCAAAGAATGTTGGCGTGTCTTCATAATTCCGGCATCAATAACGCAATAACACAAACCAGAAACACACATGCATCGTTGCAGACGCAAATTCTTCAACAGAACCTACATACCAAAACCACCCAACTATCTCTTGACAAAAAATAATCACTAGTTCATACGCTTTCAGCATTTCAACAATATTGTAGTAAGTCATGGGTGTAGATATTGTGTATTAGAATGAACCTGTGTATGAAAATGAATCTCAAGAAGAAAGAACTAGTGTTGAATTATAGAGGCTCCAGGGCCCATAAAAAACACATGTTGATATGCGGAGGTTGTAAGACCCATGAAATGATATATATTGGGATTCAAATAGGCTCCATGACACACGAAATAATATTCGCTTTGATAATGAGTCAAGCTCCAGGACCCACGAAATAACCAAATACCTGGTCATTTTGTTCACAATAAAACAATGTTAGAGAGCAACTACTATACGTATTAAGAAACATATAAAGTAGAGGTACCCATAGCTAATCTATAGATTTCTTAGAAGCTGCTTTCATGGATCCAAAATCCAACACAATTTAATAAAAAATTCAACACACCGTTACCCAAAAACCAACACATTGTTGACCAATAAATAGTCACCATCATAGCATTCAGTAGCCTCTATAAGTGCTACCTTCCCACAACAGAATGATGTGGAATATCTCACATCACATCAATAGCTCTGAGGGCTGATGGCATTAACCAAGAGCAACCTACCATGGTGAATAGTACTCTATGATTTCAAAAAATATATATTTTTCAAATTATAATTATTATATGTGTTTATCATTTCTTGTATTTTTTTATTATTATTTAGAGAGTTTTTAAACTTTTTTCATTGTTTTTAAAAATATAATTCCATACTGATATTTAATTATTGTCGAGACTGAGCTGGCAGGATAAGTTTCGCCCTCATCGAATCACCCCTCCGGAGCTCCGTGGGGTTGGAGAATTTGATAAAACATGTACTATTACCACCACCGAAATTTAGCGGACGAATCTAACAATGAAAAATCTTCCAAATCCTCGGTATTACACTTATAACTCTTGAGATCAAATTTCAGTGATAGGTACAGAGGACATGAACGTAAAGAAAGAACACACTTTCTCCATTACATGTCGTGCACAATTACATACCTTGGGCATGCATGAAGGGTGCATGATTTTAAGTGACCATCTTTTAGTCGATGACAAATATTGCCTTTCGATGACTATGGAATTCAACAACAGCAGTTTGGTAGGCACTTCGATTAATTCCCGTACCGGCCAAATAAGCTTCAGTTAAGTTACTGTAGCTCATTGAAGATGACCCCGAGTTGGTTAGAATGTAGTATCAGGAACCTCCCGTGTAATATCTTCTGTAGAATGTAGCCAGGGGGTACATTTTTCGATGTGAGGTTCCCGTGTCCTGAGCGAGTTCTGTCATTGATACCGACCGGCTAGAAACCGGTCAGAGAGTTCCATGTCACTATTTCGACTTCAGTGTCGACGACGGTCAGCTTTCTTCAATCTGAAGAATCAATCACTCTCAACTTCAATCGTTAGGTAGAAACTTGAATGCCGACCACCTTCAGATATTTCCATCCCATGCACCGACCCGCGCACCGTCCCCTGTTAGTCACAGTTAACGCACCAGTGAGCTCAGTGTCCAGAGGGCTTCCTTCCTTAACATGCAATCGAACTAGCGTTAGACCGGATTTTAACCCCTGAAGGACGAAGGATTCATGGTTTTAAAACGACAAATTCAATCGATTGTATTGCGAAAACATAATCAAGATGGGACCAAAATTTATATCATTGGAATCAGTGAAGAAGAACATTGTATAAATTTGAACAACAGTCCTGAACTCTTCTTAGAACCAACTTATAAATGCTAAAAAAATTGTTCACAGTTTTCACAAAGTGGGGAATGAATTATGACAGTTCTTCTATTAGTGCTTTTCTCTATGTACATGACCGACAACTCCCAATCTAGCAGCTTGAACTAATGAGGTGGCTGATCGATCGAGGTACACTGTAATGAGGTGGTTGATCGATCGATCGATGTCGTGAATCTAGCTAACTGATCTCGAAGTCTAACTTGCAATCGATCACGTATATAAGCTCAAACGAGTTCAATTTGAACAATAGTCCTGAACTCTTCTTAGAACCAACTTAAAAATGCTAAAAAAATTGTTCACAGTTTTCACAAAGTGGGGAATGAATAACGACAGTTCTGCTATTAGTGCTTTTCTCTACGTACATGACCGACAACTCCCAATCTAGCAGCTTGAACTAATGAGGTGGCTGATCGATTGCGGTACACTGTAATGAGGTGGCTGATCGATCGATCGATGTCGTGAATCTAGCTAACTGATCTCGAAGTCTTACTTGCAATCGATCACGTATATAAGCTCAAACGAGTTCAATTTGACATGAAAATCTAGACGTGCATAAGGTTGTACTCCCTCCGTGAGGCCCACAATCAGAACTTTACAGAAAGGTTAGTGATGCAAAACTTAGGGTGCAGTTAGTGACTTGTTAGTATACTAACACTGACTTTGCATTTTGATGTACAAAAACATTCTAGTTACTAGACTTAATACCCCTCGACCACAACAGATCAGTGTCAAGTAGTCTTAGTTTTAAGGTTTGGCATACTTGAAAGTATTAAATCATACACGCTGATCTTTGAATTGTATATGATTTGGGTTTAATATGAATACAACAGATCAGCTGTGTATGAATACTATACGATTAGCGTGTATGATTTCATACTTTCAAAGTATGCTGATCTTTGAATTGTACATGATTTGGGTTTAATATGAATCATATAAGATCAGCGTGCATGATTTAATACTTTGTATCTTGGGTTTAATATGAATCATACACGCTGATCTTCAAAATGATGGCACAATCCTTGGAGAGGTTGACGAAGGGGTCACAGGCAAAGTTTTATTTTGAGCGATGTAATACTTCTGGCCATGTACTTAAAAGCAGTTGCCAAAAGGCTTGACATCGCCCCTCCCCCCAAAAAAAATAAAAACTGGCAGTCTGAGGAGCCACTATGCAGCACACGGGTGGTGAGGAAAAAAAAGACAGAATTAAAAATATGCTCCATTCAACGGCATTAATTGAAACCACTTGGAGTGAGGACTTCATCCTCTCTTTCCTTGACACGAAAACTCTACATGTACGTGCACTACCTACTAATTTTTTGGCAATTTTTTATTCCAGCATATGAGGTTAGAACAGAATTTGCTACCACAATCAATTGAGTAGCATTGATGGCGTAATTACCATGACGGCTGGTCTTGCTTTGAGATTCGTTTGTTCGGCAGGGTCCACGATGTGCCTTATCTGCAAAAATAAGGTCAAACACGGTTCTTCAGCCCTTGTTTGACCACACCGTTTCTCTGTAGTGTAAAATACTAACAAAATAATTCCGCAGTCTACATCAAAATGAAAAGTCAGTGCCTTGCTTTTGTTTTCAGATTTGGAGAAGTCTACCAGTGTCCCCTCTATGACTGGGAGAGATGAGCTTCCATCAGCATGGTAGATCAAGTCAGTGAACGAACGCACAACAAAAGTATGACACCATAGTCTGAAACTCTCTGATTGCAAGGTGTACAAGAGGAGCGGGACTATATGTACTAGCTTGAGCCCACTTGCTGAACGGCTGAAGTCAGAGCCTAATCCCCGCAAATCTGTCAACAAAGGCAAGGTGTGACTCCAAAAAATCTTAGTTACTGACAAATTCTAGAGTAGTAAGTTTTGTACTTTCTTTCCTATGTCCTTGCAAATGGGTGTATTTCTGCAAGTATTTCTGATTTTCTGTTAGAGCCTAATCCCCAGCAAATGAAGTCTGAGCTTATATGCACTAGTATACAGTATTTCTACAAGTAAGTTTAGAACCTAGTCGCAGGATGTGAGCGAGCGAGCCCAAGGAACGGCGCTCTGTGAGCTTTGTATACCATACATGGAACTTGGCCTAATAGTGAACGCCGAGAATGCTGGATACTGTAACTTGCTTTTAACTTACCTACTTGATGCTACCAGCCTCTCTCGCACGCTCTCCTTCACCCTAGCAAGCACGAATCCTGTCGTAGGATCACCACCAAAAGTCCAAAACCCACCGATCTCCTCCCTAAGCTAAGAACAAATGAGGAGGCGACTGTACAGGGCGATCTACTTTCTCCTCATCAACACACTCTCCACTCACTAACTGCTTATTCACTTCCATAAAAACATCAACAATACTATACTCCTATCTAAGGCTCTGTAGTCTCGATGCTGCAAAATTGACTGTCAAGCAGGAGTATTGTCGATGTTGTCCCTCACCTCCTTCACTCTAGCAAGCTTCTGCTTCTATAAGTGGCACTTCCATGTCACTATGCTCTCCAACAACATTCGAGCCGGGTGACGCAAGACACGAGAAGGAAAGGAACGCCAGGTCCGTGAGGAACCAAGAAATTCAGGAGTCACAGGCGATACAACAGACAAGAAAAAGTGGTCCTTTACTGAGTCAAAAGCGACAACTGCACAGTCAAAAGCGTCAGGTTTGCTACCAGTTTTCAACAAGAAACGACTCTGCAGAAGAAGAAACAATGACTTTGGAGAAAGGTGGCCAACTGTCAAGGCAGTCATCCCTTCGGAGCTCCGTGGGGTCTTCCAGATGACGTTTTCCAAACTTGTTGAGTAATTCTCACATTGTAAGTTTCATATACTTTAACCCCTCACTGCTTGAAGTCCAAACATGTGTAAAAGCTGACTTGCTTTTCAAGTCCTATAAGTCTAAATCTCAGTGAGGTATGAAAATCTTAACCGTACAATATTGTACTGTGCATGTTGTAGATGGTGTGCACAAAATTTGGGGTCATTTGACCGTATAGATTGAAAGATTATAATGTTTTAGTGTTGAAAAAAGATGCTGAAATTTTCTTAAGAACACATTTGGAGGTGAAATTCGATTTATAAACGTACTCAAATGGAAAAAAATTAAACTACAAAGTGATTCAAACCAAAAAACAAACACTTTGGTGAAAAAAAATCTCATTCAATTGACTCATTGTGTCTGCAAAATTGTTTTGAAATGTCAAAAAACAGTGAAAAAGAAGCAAAAAATCACATCTATGTCTGAACCTACCTCTACTAAAATGCTTCTCAGTCACTCATAACCTCTTGGATTCATATGAAATTTTAACCTTATAAACAAGACTGGTATGCGCAACTTTTCCAACAAAAATTATTGAAAACGGACCATGTATGAAGAAGTTATAAGCTGCCGAAGTTCATTGTAATGAAAAAATGTCTGGATTTTGAACTTCGAATTGCTCCCAAACATTCAAAACAGCTTGGATTGACATGAAAATTTCAGCACAATAACTAGGCTTTATTGAGAACAGAACCCAACAATTTTTTATTGAAAACAAACATTTGATGAGAAAGATACAAACCCTCGAAGTTGCAGCCATCATAATGCAGTGAGGTGAACTCAAATTGAACCTGTGAACTTCGAATGGGTCTCAAAAACTCAATACATCTTGAATTGATCTGAAAATTTTACCACTAAAACTAGACTAATATGCGCAACGTTTCCAACAAGTTTTATTGAATTTGGACATTGGATGCAAAAGTTACAGCACTTTGAATGTTACTGCTAGACTATGAGAGGACACTTTTCGTCCCCTCCGGCGGTGAGGGGTTAACCCAAAAGTGTCCACACTATAAGTACCCAACAAACTTCATCAATTCCTAACATTTTAAAATATGATATTTTCAATTATTTTTTTCATATCAGTTATTGGTAAACCAATTTACCCAAATTTTTCCATAATTATTTAAATAATAATGAATTTTATAAGATTTTTCAAAGTTTTTTTGTTGTAAAATTTATAGTAATTTTAAAAATACTTAAATAGTATGAACTTTGTATTGTAGTGAAATAAAAAATTTAGTGAAAATTTTAGTGATGAACAACAAGGTGAAGGTGTGATGTTTTTTGAGCTTACATAAAAGAAATTTGATAGAAAAACAATTTCTTCAGTGTATGTAGGAATTGTAGGATTTTGAGCTGTAAAAAATGCAATTTTAACAACTTTGAAGAATGGTAAATTGGTCTAAAAAACAAAAGATAGTCACCACACTTTTTTTTTGGGATTCTTTTCATTTGAAATTAGGCACTACGTCAAAATCAGTGTTTGAAATTAGTAACAACAAATTCAACCACTGGATACAACCGACAACGTAACCCTTAAAGGACAAGAAGTTTTTATTATTTTTAAACAGTATGTTTACAACTTTCATTTCGTGCTTTTTTTTATAAACTTCTTTTTGTGCATTATAGTGTACTCCAAAATAAATCACACTATATAATTTATTACTGTGATTGATGAATTTAGAAATTTTTGTCATTGCTCCAAAGTAAGTCATCAAAAAGTGTTGTTGAGAGTATTTCGGTTTTTCTACAATTTAGATGACGGATAAACCTAAGATTAGAAATTTAAAAGATCAAAAAAAGAAAATTTTATTTGATACATTATGGAAAAAAAATATGATTGAACAAAACCTCATGGAATCATGCATGTTACAAGTTTACTTGAATTCAAGATATGTAAATTTTTTGACTTATACATCTCACTTAATATTGATTGTTTTAGTAATAAATACCTACAATAGATGGTTTCAGAAATTTAGGAGGAGGATGAATTTTTAATTTTTGCTAAAAACACTATCATAGAGATCAAAATACAATTTTTAGACCCTATGTGGCCCTCCCAAGGCCACATGGTCCTTTACGGGTTAATGAAGTATATCCAGTAAATGTTTCGTAGTAAAGAGGTTGATGTGAAGGGAGATTTGTAAGAACAAAAAATACCACGAATCCAAAAGGAGTTGGTTTGAAATTTAGGTATTAAGGTTTGTAGAGGCCATGAGAGAGCTTTTGGATTAATAATATTATTTTTTGAGCATTGAAAATTATATTGATAATATTATGTTTAGAGCATTGAAAATTAATAATATTATATTTCGGTTTTTCTACAATATTTCTACAATTTAGGTCTAATTCAATACAATAGGCCTTTGCCCATCCTTACCCCTTCGTAGTAGGCCTTTGCCCATCCCTACGGCAGCCTTTTGTCCATACGGCAGCCCTTTGTCTCCTACAACACCAACATTTTTTTAATTCTATGACCGACTCATCAAGTTTACTTTCTAAAGCAATTTGAATTATGTCAATTCAAGGGAGACTCTAATCGAGAGAATTTTTCAAAGCTAGTGAATTACCTCAACATTGTCTTAGTGTTATAAAATTTGGTATTTGGAGAAAGTAATGATGTGACCTCCATCATTTCTTTTGTTTTTTTTTAAGTTTACAAAGGATAAACCAATATTAACTAATCATGCTAAGTTTTACTAATCATAAAATTATTCAAATGTTAACGCCTAATTACCCAACCATGCATATTTTGCATGATGTACGGATTTGAAGTCTGTTTTCTCATCCATCATGTACTTTTTGCAGTGTGGATTTATTATTGAAACTTTTATGGGAAGATAGCTCCGTGCATGTGTGATCCGATTAGAAAGGGGTGATTTGTGAAATTCTTATGCCTCATTTCATGTTGTAGTAGTCCACCCAAAATCTCAAAGATTTTAGTCTGAAGGTGCTCTTGAAAAAGTTAAGTACTAAAATTAAGCAACCAAAAAATCTTAAAAAATCACTACATTTAGAGTATTACATTTCAACCCATCACAACAAATTTCATTATTAGATTGACAGTATGTTATTGGTAATCATATTACAAAAGAGTGTTAAATTTTAAGTTTGAAATTTAATACACACATATTGGTGATAGCAATCGCAAATCTAACCGTATGTATAGAATCTATAATGCATAGTGTGCAACTTTTATTCATTCATCAACTTAAAGATATCCCTCTTAGTTGCATTTTATTATGCAGCTTTGAAAAATTTCCAAATCTAATAAAGATGAGAACGTTTAGGATGTACTGCTGTTAAATTCTTAAAATAATATGTAATTTTTTCTTAGAAGTCTAACCGTATGAATAATTTAAATAGATAATGCCCTACATTTTGTATATTGAACCAAACTTCATTAAACATCTGGAAGACACATATTATAACACATTTATGTTTTGTCCAGTACCCTCGGGCTTGTAGGGGTTAAAGTACTTGTATAATTATTTCTCCAACATGTAATATTTTTTTACTATTCATAGAAACAATATTCGTAGTATTATTTAAAATGGAAATGTAATTAAGTTATTTAGGATTCAATTTACTAGATTAATAGGTTATGCAAAGTCTTCCAAATTTGTATGGAAAAAAATTAATCGTACTCAAATTAAATTATTTTGAAGTCCATTAAATTAATCATGTAAATTTATGGGATGGACATGAGTTTATGTTTATTGTGGTTTTGAAATTGTTTTCAGATGCTATAAATCACAACGTACTCTACCTCCATGATGGGCAAAAAGGTTCTTAGTAATTAGTTTACCATAATTGGAATTTGAGGCACATATGTATGATTTGTTTTTAAATGTCGTCATTTTGTACAAGTAAATTATAAAGTTTTTGGCATTGCTATAGAAACACCGTTGCAAGTCATTCATCCATTACAATTCACAACGGTCCATGTCAAATCATGAATTGTACTAAAAACCCTAATTGTCATTACTTTGTCATATTTATGGTGTAATTAATGAGATTCTAGGCAATGTAGTTCTTGAATATATGAGATTCTTTGCACAAACGTCATATAATTTTTTTATCTTGATAGAATATGACTTAAAATAAGTATTGTTTACCTAACATAGGACACACTACACTAGAATCTACTTTTAAAAGGATGCACCAATAGTAGTCCTTGCTATACATGCTCTTCAAGCATGGATAAACTCTTTATTTTCAACGGTTTTTGAACTAGAGTTGTAATTCAGGGTACAAGTATTTTCTCTTTTGCATCCCAAAATGTGTTATATAATATCCAGGTTTTAGATAGAACATTGCAAACAGTAATGAAATATGAAAGTTGTTTTTGTGGAGGTAGTTGCATGATCTGTCTATATCATTGGTGGCATGAACTATACATACATTGTAAGTTTGTTAATGTTGTGACAGCAGAGGTGGTAAATTTCAAAATAAAGTAATTAGTTCATGCAAAAGTGTCACATGTCATGTTCTGATTGGCATAGTGTGACATGGACCTTGCTATACCTGACATGGAAATTAAATTTTGACAACAGGTTGTCTGAATCAAACCCTTGCAAAGTGAAGCCCTTTATTTGGTTGCAGTGGAGATCGTGAAGGAGGAGTTTCGAAATACTAGTTCAATCTCTGGCATCTTAGACGTATCGGTAAGTCTTGAAAACATTTTGAGCCATCTCAGTGAGACTAGTGTACAGTACAATAGATTCTTTTATGTGAATACAAAGAGAATGTGTGAATTTGTTTACATAATCATTAACGCCTAAATAACCAAGTGTTCTCACTATGATATTTAAAAACATAGCAAGTTCTCACAATGTCAATTTTGATTTTACTATTATTGAGATTTTTAGTGAACGTGAGGAATTTCAAGAGTGTTGTCATAATATAATTTTTTTCCCACTGGATATTGGTAAACAAAGTTAAGTTGTCCAAAGACTTTCTTTCGTGAGGCCAAGTAGTTTAAACAACATTAGAGAAAAAATAAACCCCGAAGAGGGTCCTTTGAGTTTGACAAGCGTGGGTCTTGGTGGCCTATTAAAGGACAGAAACTCTGATTTAAATTAGTCACCATCTGATGTGAATTTCCAATGGTAGGTTTAGTTGCGGAGAAGGTTAATTTCCATTTTCTTTGTGTATTTTAAAATATATATTTTGTTAGGAAACTAGTGTACACATGTAGTGGATGGAACGTCTTCTGAGGACTAAAAGAATACATAACATCTAAGACACTAACTTCTATCTTCAATGGAAACGATTTGACTACTCTCTTGTCATGATTATCTGTCCTCCTAAGAGTGGGTGGGTATAGGGTTTTACTTCATCTTCTAATTAGATACTACATTTAAATCTAATCCAGGATCCCACTGGAAACTTTATGGAAGGGCCCTCTCAAGGGTCCATTATTTGTTTAACTAATGCTAAACTACTCCAAAAGGTATAAAATTTGACACAAAAGCAAATGACATGATGTTATTCAGGATGGTAACAGAAATTGAAGATGAAAAAATAAAAATAAAATAAAAATTAAAGAGAAAAAATCTCCGGAGCTCAGAAATTTCATTGCAAGAGGAGTCACAAAATTCTAGTGAGGTTGGGTAGGGTGGAGAAACTTAACTTCATTAAGAGATATAAATTGGAGAATTTGCAGTTTTTTGTAATTTTCTTTTTCCTACTTTGAACATAGAAAATAGTATTTGTCTTTGCCCTTTGGATTGAGATATTCCCAAAAAACCAAGCTCCCAATACAATTAAATGTGTTTGTCAATGGTTTGAACCTCCGTCATTTACAATATTGTTTTGAATATGTTATATCATTCTCTTACTTATCAACTTTGGAATACAATTAACTAACATTTTGTAAATTGTGAAAGTGAAGAGCAACAAATGTCTGCAATGAAACATTTTCAAAATAGGAAGAAAATTAGCAATTGAGAATTTTGGGCGGGTTTTAATTTTCTTTTATTTTCATGCAAATGTATATATCTTCTAATCTATATAGTCAAGTATTGTGAACTTTTGTGTGCACAATCCTTTAGTTTTAAAAGTTTAAATTCAATTGTTGAATTTTGAAAAAAAGGTTTTTTTGAAATTGTGCCCTAGAGCTTAGAAATGGCAGTATTGTAGTATTTTCGAGCGAAACAGTTATGGTCCTTTAGGGGTTAAATTCCACCATGCATGAGCACTGTACTATGTGTCAAGAGACCAATAAGAATATATCATTGTGAACAAGAAGATAAGATAACATGTGCAAACACTTAATTTGGATTTGATGAATTCATTTTATTCAACGTTATTGAAAGGATTTTCAATGTAAAAACTTCATCAGTTAACCCCTACCTACCAGAATGTCCATGTTTTGGGCAATGAACATATTTCATCTGTAATTTCTCATCCGTCATGCACGGTTTGCAATGTAGGATTTTTATTGTAGATTATATGGGAAGATAGTTTCATGCATATGTAATCTGATTAGAAAGGGGATGATTTGTGAATTTTTTATGCCACACTGCATGTTGTAGTGATTCATCCAAGGTTTTGAAGATTTCAGTGTAAAACTAGTCTAAAAAAAGTCAAATCATAAAATTAAGCAACTAAAAATTTCCAAATATCACCATACTTAGAGTATTACAATTCATCCAATCACAAAAGGTTTCATCCGTAGATTGTCAATATCTTATTTGTAATTGAATTACAAAATAATTTTGAATTTCAAGTTTCAAATTTTATACAAAATTATGAATAACAACAATCATAGATCTAACATTATGGATAGAAGGTAAAATCCATAACGTACAACTTCTATTCATATATGAAGTTAAAGATATCCCTATAGGTTGTGTTTTATAACGAATCTTTGCAAAACTGCCGAATTTGGAAAGGGTTCTCAGCATTAGGGGATACGGTGTTTGTAAATACATTATCATATTTCATTTAAAATAATTATATATAGTGAGAAGCTTTTTGAACCAATAGAATGACTTTTAAATAATTTTGACAAGGAAAGAATGTTATTTTTGAAAATAAAAAATTTGAGTTGTTTGGAACACTTTGTAATTGATATGCATTATTGTGAAGAAGTGCATGAAGCCAAGTAGACAGGCATTGTATTTTGTTCACTACTACCACATAAAATGAAATTCTTCAATGTATATATTTGAAGAATTGAATAAAATAGTTGTGAACATCAGGTCATGGTACATAGGATTTGTCCATGTTAATAGTAATGTTTAGACATGTCTTATGAGTTGGTACAGTGAAATCATAATATACCGTGGGTACATTCATCTATTGTAACAAATTTTCATCCAATTTGGATGAATTTTATCACAATATTTTTGAAAAATAATTTTTGGTACAACCTATTGTAAATATGGTGGGCTAGCGTATATATTGATTTTAGTGTGGTTATAGTAATTTTTCTAAGACACTCTTCTGCATGTGCAGGTGGGAAGGAATTTCATTCTCAAAAATGAAGGAAGCAATGAACAATGGAGCATTTGGAAGTCCCGTGGTGAACGCAAATGCCGCCAACGATGCAACTCCATCACTGACTGTAGGACAAAGAATTTACCGAGCTTGTACTGCTAGACTATTTGACGATGCAAATACATCGGTACATCCAAGAGCAAAAACACCACAGACGGGCACAGTGGAACTGTTAGGGATTGGAGGAAACATCGTTGGAAAAGGGGTGATAGATGAGAATATCAAATGCGGGATGGAACTTCATGCCGTGAAATTATGTCCTTCTGAGGTTGCTGTTAAGGTTGTACATGTTGTTGATGGTACAACGTGGACGGGGGAGCTCGTTGGAGAACAATTACAACAATGTCTTGGACTTGTCATACGATGGGAAAGAGCACACATCCGAGCCGCAGAGCCGGTCATCGCTACTTCTGTAGAATCTGGAGAAGGTCAAATTTTTTCCTTCCAAACTGTAGTAGCACCTCAGTACGAATTCCATGAAGAAGAGATATCACTGAATCCATCAGATGATTCTCCAAACACTCCCTTGCAGTCTAGTTCACGAGACGGCGTATCCCCTACAACGCAAGAATCGCAGTGTAGCCTAGACAACATGACATGTATAGAGGGGTTGCCAGTTGAAAGACCAAGAAGAAAGTATTCCATGCAGAATCGAAGGAGGCACGAGCAACCCCTTCGAGATAGGAGGGAGGCACGAAGTCAGAAGGTGACTTTGAACAGCGTTGCAGCAGCGAAGGGAAAAGGTGGTTGCAAGAAGAATTGTTTGAAGGAAGTTAGTGAGAAATATATTCTTGATCAGCGCTACATGGCATGGGGTCAAAAATTCAATGAACGGGCAACATGGATGTTGCAAATGTTGAACGCATTTTACTCTCGTACACAGGGGGTTAGGAAGGACAAGTACAACACAAAATTGGATGGAGTCGCCGTGTGCAACGCCTGCTATGCAACCGCATTAGGATACTCTCAAAGGCGTTTCAAACAATTGAAAATGTCTCATCAAGTGTATGGAAAAGTTGCAGCTGTGCACGGGAACACATGCAAACTAAGAGAGCGTGCACAGATGTCGGCAGCACGTGAAAGCTTTCAGGAGTTCGTGAAAGAGGCAGGCTGCAAGCAACCAAATCGACAGATACGGAAGAAGATTGATAATGTTGTTGTGCCATTGGTGTTACTCCCTATGAATACGACAAAGTTGGATGTTTTCCACTACGTGAACGAGGAAGTAAAGAAGATGGTGGATGAGAATCCGATATCGCTCTCGTCATTTTATAGGATGTGGCGGACTGAATATCCTCATGTACAAATCCCGCCGTTCTCTAGGTTTGCCAAATGCTACCACTGTTGGGAGTATAAGTGTGGAATGGAGGCAACCACCAATGCAGCTGCGAAAGTGGAGATAAAGAAGTTGTACATGGTGCACATTCGTCGTCAAATGGAAGAGAGGCGAGACTATTGGACGTTCAAGAGGTCAGCGATCATAACCCCAGACGTATACATGTCTATCATTGTAGACGGTATGGACCAAAACACTACTATGGTTCCTAAAATGAGGCAAACAGTGAAGAACATAGAGTTACGGTTTGTGAAAACTCATTTGTGCGGGGTGCTTGTCCACGGGATTGGATTGTATGCGGATGTGTGGATAGACGCACATCACAAACACGACAGCAACCAAGTAGTCACTACGGTCATGCACGTCATCAACGATGTGAAGCGCAGAAAGGGTAGAGTACCTCCTACTTTGCGAATTCAGGCGGATAACTGCACGCGAGAGAACAAGAATGTGTACATGTTTGCCCTTTGTGCTTCTCTAGTTGGGTTAGGAATCTTTCAAGAAGTGCAGTTGTGCTTTTTGATAGTGGGTCACACACACGAAGACATCGATCAGCGTTTCAGCATAATATCAAATACACTGAAGAGAACAGACATTGACTCGTTGCAAGAGCTGCTACAACTGGTGGAGAAAGGAACGTCATATACGGAGGCCTTCGTGAGTGCACGACATTTGGAAAATGTTTGGGACTGGAAGTCATTCATTACTCCTCATCTCCAAACGGGCGGCGATACATTGACGGGCATCACATTCCCACACCACATGAGGTTCTATATGGAGAATGGCATGCCCCGAGTACAACACAAACACTTCAGTGGAGACGCATGGGGTCCGGTCGATGGGCACATGTGTTTACGTTCGTTGCCGAGTACTTCGCAGACGCCTGAATTAGCAGAAGTACTCGCAGCAGATGAGAGGGAGTTGAGGGCATTGCAAGAGTTTATTGCGTATAAGGAGAGGTGTGTAAGTAGATTACAGTATGTAGAAAAGAACCTGCGAGCCATCGATGAGGCAAAGTGGCTGATGCAGTATCTTATAGAATTTCCCACAAAAGATAGAAGGGAAGAGAGATCCATACCGTTCTGGCCAAGCGAAGGAAGAGAGAGCGTAATTGAAAACGCACAACCGGAGGAACTGCTTCAGAGCGGACAGAATTTGAACGCGATAATTAGATCAACTGATTTAATTTTATCAACAATGCCTGATCCGGAAGGCCGAGGTTACTTTGGTCCTCGCAGAGAGAGGCCATCAACGATGTCTGTGAAAAGAACGCCAAACCAGAACCGAGATGTTGGAATAGGCCAAACATCAACAAGGATGCACACTTCTGGGACGGAGGATCCTTTTCCACCGTTTGATCCAACTAGTGACATCAAAATGGGACAATTTGTGGCGCTGACCGTAGAACACAGTGAGGTACAAGGTGGAGTACCATTCTACGTGGGCAAGGTACTAGAGTTTGGACAACGCTCGCGGGCCTTGAAGATGAAGGTTTTGTGGTATTGGCCCATCATGCGGGTAGGAATGCAAAGGCTACAGGGTTCAAACAGAGAACGATATGCAAACTGCATGGAAGCAACTTGGGAGCCGTCTGGTGAAAGACATGGTTGGGTTGATAAAGAAGCAGCTATATTTGCATGGGATGATGTTCCAATAAGAACAAGGACTACATCTGAATCAAGCTATAATATTCCGATCCATGGCGTCATGACGGAAACAAGGATCCGCGTTCCAATTCATGCTAAACCTCATATGATAGAGTATATAGCGCTACAGCTGGAGGAAATGGACAACATACGCTTGCAGAATGACATAGATGCTTATTAATTGACAAGATTATTTTCTATACAATACTATTCAGTGGAACATAGTATCAAAGTTTTATCTTAGACAAAAGATAATAGAGTATACAATATAGCTTAGACTATGTGAATGCCTTCAGAATGACATGATGATAGTGTAGACAATGCGATGACATTTGTAATCTAAATTGTTACTCTAAAATAACAATTTGCATAGTTAGTATGTGAGCTATGCGGCATTCAATGTGCATGCAACAATATTTGTAATCCTAGAGTCTTTTGCTCTATTCAAAAACTTTATATTTATTAGTACTACATATTCTATACAATCAAGTATTGTGTACTTAGAAATTTACTCCCCCACAAATTGCAATGTTGAACTACATTGTCAAAACAGAAGACAAGTGCACTTTTAATTTTGCAAGTGCATGAATTGCTAATACAGTGTTATTTTAGTGTGTTTAGTGGGCTGCATTCTTTGTAGCACCTTAGACGCGTAGGACTCTACGGATGTAGGGTTTTTTGGACAAGTTTTAGGTGTTTGTTTGCTAAGTTCTTCATTTTGCAAATTCTAAGTCTTCTAGAGTTTTGGTGGAGTCTTTGTCAGAGTTCATGTGTGTTGTGGGGCAATGTATATAGTAGTGTTGTGCAGATCGTCTTGTATTTTTTCTAAAGAAATGGGGAGTGCAAGAGCAGCCAATAGAAGAAGTGGGATTATACGTCCTCGTCCCGAAAAAAGGGTTCGTAATGCACGCGAAAGAGAGAGGGACCGAGTACGGCAACAAGAGTGTAGAAATAGAAAAAGGGTTGCCATTGCGTTGCAAAAACGGGTTGTTGAGGAAGAGATCAGGGAGAGGCAAAACTCCACTACAGTTGGGGCTAGAGTGAATCAAAGGCAAGTGCGGCGTGATGCAAAAGCCATCATAGATGTCGTCTTCTCCACTTTGAATACGTCTGTAGACTTGCATCACCAAAAAACCGTTTTGCAGGCAGTTTGGTCAGATTGCATTGCAGCCGTTGTTTTGCCGGAGTTTCGCAGGCTTACAGCACAACTTGAGGCTCAGAAGGAAATTACAGCCGGTTTGGTGCAGTCACTATCGGAGGTAAAGAATGCAAGGTGCTGGGCCGATCTTGTGACGAAGCATGCGATCTTGACGGCGGCAGTAAGTTCAGGAGCTTCCACATCCAAGAGGTAGAAGGCGCGCTCGTTGGGAGTTCACCCTCGTAATGTAAAAGCGGCAATCCAACGGCGGAGTTCAATGGAGAGCACAGAGCAAATTGTGTGGACACTCTCGGTAAGAAAAATGAGAAAAGATGCCACCAACGAGTCTGTAAAGGCAGCAGTGATTGCTTGCTAGGTTGCTGAAACTCGGGCGAGTCCAAATCGTAAAGAAGTTGCGAAGCATTGGATTGCCCCTGGTATTAAAGAGAAACACCATTGCCAGTACTTGCTTGAATCACAGTTATGAGTTTTGAACTCTATGTAAACCTCTTTGTTTGCAACTGTGTTTAACTCCAAAGACTTCTAATGGCTGTAGATGCTTCGGGTGTATAGATACCGTTGGTTGGGATTAATAGGAAGTTAGAGCTGCTGCAGGGTTTGTTTAAAAGTTGCCTTAGGAATCACCGTGAGCTATTGTTGAACAACTTTGTACATTTTGTGAAGGGACGTAGGGTTTGTACAAGGGAATGCTAATGTGAATGGGATTCAGATGCTACAGGAACCTACAAAGTTTGTATAGTAGTATACTGTAGCTTTTGGTAATTTGTTATGGTCTTGTGACTTATGGTATCAACTATTGGATGTGTTTAGGTGAGCAGTGGGGATCCATTTCATTGATTGAGTCTTTGGTTAGTCATAGAGAGTAATAAGAACGTTGGGACACTCCAATGGAGTCATGTTGATTTCTGAAGTAAGTTGGTACCATGTATGTATTCAAGGGGTCAATTGGTAGCTCGTATGCTGTTTCGGATATGGGAAGTGACAGTGATTGAGTCTGTGGTTAGTCATAGAGAATAACAAGATCTTTCAGGCAGTCCAATGGAATTTTGTTGATTTCTGAAGTAGGTTGGTACCATGTACATGTATTCGAGGGGTCAATCGGTAACTTATATGCCATTTTGGTGGACTGATGCTCACTTCAGGTGTATACTAGGGTCTTCATCTTGTTTATCAACAATAGTTGAACTTGTACAGATGAATGGTGAAAGCGTAGTGGTTTCGGGTACCTGCTCAAACATGTTATACACTCGCCTAGATCATATTGAATCCCATGGATCACGTGATGAAGTATTAGTAAGTATGATTGGTGGATCTTGAGTATTTCTAGATTCATAATTCAGGAACAATTACATGTGGTGTCTTATTGGCAGATGGAGTTCTACTTCCGATCTCAAGCAGCAAATCCAAGGGTAATTATAGGTAAGCGCATGTTTGATTCCTTCAAACCCTGGTTTGTCAAGAAACTAAAAGAACAAAATGTTTGTTGCTGTATATATCATGTCAAAATGGAAGAGTTGAGGGTGGGTTTTAATCATATGAGAACCAAGGCTGATTTGCATCCTGAGAAGGCCTGTGATTGTGATTGTGAAGACCTTTGTCAATCTACTGCTGAGAAGCACTGTTGTGCTAGTGTGTGTACCTTCTCTTGGGTAACAGCCATGGTTGATTCCATACTATGCCCTAAGAAGGATGACAGTCAATGGCATGCAACGGAATGTGTGCTTGGAGAGTGTGTTAATTGTAGAGTTGATTTTTTTTCCATCTGTCCAATTGAAGAAGAAGGATCATCTAGTAAACTTGTGAAATGGAAGCATTTCTCTCTAGAGACTATCACTACTAAGAAGGGACTAGAGAGAAAGAAGTTGCAACTGGTTTACAAAGAAATAACCTTGGATCAGCTGCTAAGCTATCTAAAACAATTTTCAAGTCACTCTTTTGTGGTAAAGTGGGAAGATGAACAGTTTCAAATGTGCCTTGCTAATTTTTCGACAGATACAATGATCTTTGTTATAGATTTTGCGGAAAACTATTCCTTTGAGGTCCAGAATGAAGTTCAGTCCATGCATTGGCACAGTTATCAAGTGAGTATCTATGTGCACATCTCATGGGTAAGTAATGCACACCCTAATCCTGATGATGAGAGTACAAGGAATATTATACAATATCACTTCTATATAAGCGATGATAGGAAGCATGATAGCTATTTTGTGCAACATTGTCTACAAATGCATTGGGACTCTATAGTTGAAGGAGGTTTTACTCTTAAAAATCATTGGATATGGAGTGACGGATGTGGTGGGCAATTCAAAAGCAAAATTCTGTGGTACTTCGTAAGTTGATATCCACAGATTACTAACGGCTGCAATTGTGTTTGATCCTTCTTTGGATCTGGTCATGGGAAAGGACTTCATGGTGGCTCAAGGGCTGTGCTTAAGCGGTACATGTTCAATTTCCAATTGGATGTTCATGGGCCTAAGCTCTAAGATAATGAGACTGTAGTGCGTTTTTTAAGGGAGAAGTTGAGTATAAGGCCTAAATCGTGCTACTCAAGTGAGAGAACTGCTGTAGACAGAAAATTTTAGCACGTTGTAGAAGAGGATGTCGATAGAGAGACAAAGTATGATTGTGAACCCATTAAGGGATGCCGAGATGTGCATCAAATTCGGTTAGTGGGTAAGTTTGATGTGCTCAAGCTTTTAAAAAGGAGTTTGGCATGCTTCTACCCTCCTTGTATTGAGTCCAATTGGGAGGCCTGTAAAAATAAGGCCTCGACTGCACTAGTACAAAACATAGTGTTTTGCCACCAAGTTTTACACCAATAAATTCGAGCATTTTAAATGATGCACCAACTTTTGAATTGTAATTAATTGGTGCTTTTAAACACTCTGTTGTAAAACAGAAAAATAATCCACTTCATTACGTTAATATTGCAAATCACGTGATCCTCTTCAATTTACAAATTCTTTGAAATATCATTTTTTGTGAAATTTGAATGCTGTGAAAAAAATCTGCGCTGCCCGGAAAATTTGGATGCCGGAAAGATACTTGCTGCTCGAAAATTATGGCTGCCTGGAAAATTTTGACTGCCTCAAAAAATTTGGCTGCCCGGAAATTTTTTGGCTATCCGGAAAAAGTCTGGCTGCCCAAAGCTACCATTACACCTTTGACTTTGCCCCTAGTCAACGTCAAATTCACTCCTCGTCATCACGGTCAACGCACAACTCCACGTCATCACATGCAGCCACGAGAGTTGAACTCAAGAGCTCATGGTTATGGGTGAGAGACTATCATCACTTTCCCAACCCACTTCTCATGTACAAAATGTTTGAAAAATTGATAATATACAATTACTAAAAAAAATCAGCAATTTATATTGTTTGGTTAAAATTTTCAAACGGTCATAACTTCTGCAATACAATACATTTTTGAACGTTTTTTTTTTCATGGGTAGGTGATTTAATGAGGAATGTATTCTAATTAAAAAATTTACTAAAACATTTAGGAGTTTTTCTCTATTCAATTTAAAGTGACAGCAGAGTTAGAAAAACATGTAATAATTTTTAAACCTTTATAACTTTTGCAATACAATGCATTTTTGATCGTTTTTTTTTTCATGGGTAGGTACTGTAATGAGGAATGTACTCCAATAAAAAAAATATGCAAAAAAATTTAGAAATTTTCTATATTCAATTTAAAGTGACAGCAGAGTTAGAAAAACATCTAGTAATTTTAAACCTTCATAACTTTTGCAATACCAAACATTTTTTCATGTGTAGATGTTGTAAAGTGTTTGATGAGGAGCTCTTCTTTTTCATAATAAGAGGATGTTTTCTTGAAATTCACGTAAAATATAATTCACATATTTCTTAAATTCACATAAGACATAATTTGCGTATTTCTCAAATTTACTTAAGCTATAATTCATGAATTTCTTGAAATTTACGTAGGACATAATACATCTATTTCTTATGTTATGTGATATTTTTCACTAATTGAAAGATGACGTGAATATAAATTATCATACTTTGTTGAATCTTTATTATGTATGTTCTTGTAAATAAGAATGTTGTGATAAAAATATGCAACATATCCGAAACATAAATTTAATGCATACAGGAATAACGTAGTCTCGAATACATGATAAAAGTTTATTATTTCAACAATAACGAATTATTAGATTATGAAAAATCGGAGTACTAATAAGACGTGAAAAATAAAAGAAAAATGAATTGGTTATGTGCTTCAATTGGCTTTAAAATCCAACAATATACGAATAATAGACATTGAATTGTTAAAATTATCAAATCCATGTAAATTTCACAAAAAAACATGAATGGAGGTGAGAAAGTATTTTTGTCACCAACATTGGTGCTACATAGCACCATCATATGAGTTTGGTGGTTTTGCAAAATTTGATTGGTGGCAAAATGCCATGGTTTGTACTAGTGATATGTACGGGCTGTAGGCGAAGTGAGGGCGGCTACCGTGCGAGCGGTGGATGGGAGAGCGTGAGCAGAGCGGAAAATGGAGAGCGGAGAGCGGATAATTGTCAGACTTTTTGCCAAAAATAACATAATATTCGAATATTCTCTGAATTATCCAAATATTCTCTGACAGATTCGAATATTCTCTGACAGGTTCGAATATTCCCATGGTAAATTCCCGTCGAAAACTATTTTTTTACCACAGTAAAAATTAAAATGCAGTCATTTTTTATATTTTTACTGTGGTAAATTTGAATTTCCTGGTCGAAAACATCATTTACAGAGGTGAGAAACAAACATTTCAATAAATCTCTTTATTAAAAGTTGAGATACATGTTGTCCAACCGCACAAGGCAAGTCTGATTTAGGAATCAACCGTATGGTCTACGTTTCACATTTGCATTCTGGTTGTACGAGTCTATCAGCCTGACGGTCGACATTTTCCCAAGCGAAAAATCCCTACTGAACGGTTTCATCATAGCAGGATCAGACTTGTGTCCCAGCAAAGCCTTGGAATATGTACCAGGAGGAATGTTGCCAACCTTGGAGTATGCATGATTGACAATGCGTGCATCGTCACTGTGATCTGAATGAAACGCAACCTTTGGTTCATCACACTCAATCAATTTCGGACGTTGTTTGCTGCGGTCAACGACGAGAGAGCGCCGCTTGTATTGCCCATCTATCTCTATTTGAATAGCAGGCTGAAATGGTATAGCATCATCGAAGACACTGGTGATGTCGATGACCTCGTCTAACAAGCTCTCCATGATAACTGCAGATCCACCATAGACACCACGCCCATCCAACAAGACGTCTACCAATATGACAGTCTTCCAAACCGACGTATATGTGTTCTAATCTGTTAAAGGGTTTAGACTATGAAAATGCCTATGGAACTGACATCCAGATGTGTGGCCAGAAAAAGGCTCTAGTTCGATAGAAAGGCCGTCGGCTGGTCTATCTTATATTTGGGTTTAGGGTATTGCAAGGTGGCATTTTTTTATAGAAAGCGCCGCATAGTTGCAACATGGGCAAAGGTTCGTTGCATACACCCACGAGCGCCGGGTTTAGGAATTATGGTATCGTTTTGAATTTTAGTTTAAGGTGCACTAAAAATGCTAATCTGAGTGACAATGTATAAGATTGCGGCTACGAGTATTTAGGGGTGAACGCCGCAAAATTTGCTATATTCTAGAGTTTAGGTTGGCATAGTTCATGTGGCATCATGATGCTATTTTAGAAATCAAAGATAGCAAAGGCATATAGATATGCCGTCCAAATGGTATGCCTCTCCCTAAACTTGCTGGCGATCTCCATCACGGTCTATTAGCTGTTGCAGCTGTCGTATTTCCGTTTCTCTCCATGGCCCGCATCTACGTTACAGGTCACGAGGTTCCTATGGTAGTGGAAATGGGTTGGGATAAGTACGCTCGAGTTTCGGCCCTAGATCTCGCTGTTCGTTTTGGCTTAGTAGCATCATCAATAATGGTGGAGTTAGAAGTCCGTGGTAGGAACGGGTCCGTGGAATTAGGTGTGCTGCAGACGAGGGGGGGGCGACCCGGAAGGATACTACTGGATGCTTTGTGCTGGTCAGTACAGAGCTTACGGCTTGTTGAACTCATCACATGGAGTTCGACAGATTGACGATTCTGTGTCAGACAATGAATGGGAAGGATTGGGCGGTAGGGACAAATCAATGTATCCCGAAGTCACCAGGAATGGGTTCACCTTCCAGAAGCAGTACCCTATTGCCTCAGTCGAGGGAGCAGTGGAATTGTGGCTGTGGGAATTTCCACATTGCAAAACTCATCGAATAGATCTGGCCGTGATGCTATTAGACAAAGATGTTCTAGATAGATATGGGGTTCCGTGTGATATTTGGGACGACTCTCCGAGGGACCCGATGGTGTGGCGGCTGATGTGGTCACACTACATATGTGAGTTGCTAGGCCTACCGGACCCTTGCAACATCGAGGTGAACGAAGTTATTCCGAAGGAGTTATCGATTGCACTGCAGGAACACTTTGATGATGCAGACAAGGCTCCGTTTTGGGACTCAATTGAAAATAGCGAGAAATTCTAATATGTAGATGACCTTAGTGTATTGGAAGCTCAAGGGTGCAATCATACTACGTAGCGTTTGTTGCAAACATGAATGTACTACAACATACTATAATAAAGTTTGAGAAGTAAGACAGTAGTCTGTAAATTTGCCCAAGCTCCGGCACCAACAAGTAGCTAAGACTTCGAAGCTACCATAGTGGATGCTGCAACTTAGCAATCCAGACTGCGGTTCGCACTAGAAAAGATACAATATAATCATCACTGCTGCTGGCACGAACCAATATAGACACAACATCTGTGGTATCAAACGAAGTAGAGAGTAAAGGATTTGCGAGATAGAAGTAGACCTTCGCGGCCCAAAGCCATTATGACATAGTCATAAAATATATCAGAGCAGATGGTCTAAGACTATAAGGAATTGGTCCTTGTGCCCAAAAAGATGGACCCAAAAAAATGATAAAATTATCTTGAGATCAATCATGAACATCACAATTGGAAACAGTCCACTCGTGACTGTTGATAATAAACAATGGAACACATGAATATCGGTTTTAGCGGAGTAGTATCTAGTGTTGAACCAGGGGTGTAGTGCAATTGTATCTCCAACAAGTGCATTGCTAGTGGCCCTCTTTGGCTAACAGTCTTACTCACACTCATTGACTATTCCCAAACAAGTGGTAATGAAGCGTGAGGGATAATCAAACGTGGACTTCGTCCATATACTAAATAAGATGCCTACGAGTTAGAACGGGTCAATATTCCACTTTCGAGAAGGAGCTTGATTTCGTTGAAACTGAAAGTCGGGGCATGAATGAATAAGTCGACGTTGGGGTCACGCTTGCACACCTTTATGAAGACGTAATAAATGTGTTTGCAATAGCTGAAATAGCCACCTTTCTTACCGAACTTGACCATGGTCTGTTTAAATGCAGGACAGGTGCATGCAGGTTCGGAGCTCACTGTAATCTGGTATTGTGTCACAGCAGGTTGAGTTCCAGAGTCCAAAGCTATGATGCATCCATAGCCTGGGTGTGGAACCATGGTAACGCTGTCGATTCTCGCCTTCAGAATCCTGGAGGAATCGATGCTGAGACTCTGCTTAGAGGTGGGAACGTTGGCTTGACGGCAAACTTTCTTGGACTTCCGCTTTCCTGGATACCGGTCTGCATCACTTGGAACTGGGACAGTGGACATATCTGAAGGCAGCGGTGCATTGAAAATAGCCTCCTAGGAGACACTTGAATTTTCTGTGGGAGCTGAAATCCTGCAGCTTCGAGCGCTTGAATCTCCTTGAGCTTGAGGTTCGTTCCGAGCTTCACGGGCCACACATCAGGAATTGGCGGCCTTGGTTCCGTGGACAAAAAGTGCCTCACCCACTTGCGTCGAGTGCCCTTCACGCACCTGTCGATGTCATCGGGGCAAAAGAAGAATTGTTCGTGAATCTCCCTGCCCAACCTCACGTTTAGCCATTCACCGGTGTATGTTGGAGCGGGGGTGTTAGTCGAATTCCGGACAATTTTGGCATGGCACTTCTTCTTAGTTACTGCTCTCATTGCTCAACACGACTTGGCACTTGTTTTGGACAACCGAGCAATGTGCCAAAGTCGCTCGTTCACAGTGGATTCTTGGACCGCGGTAACATGCTTAATACCACCTTCAAGGACAGGTGGTGAGGATGGAATCACGGGAGATGCGATGACCTCCGAAGCTTCGGTTTCTTTCTCCTCGGCTATGACTGGTAGAGAGGCTACCCTAGAGAGAGCAGCTCGCTTCAATGCTGGGGGGCGAGAGTAATTCACCGTATCCGGCCGATGGGACTCACCGTCATCTCCAAGCGGCAGGTTCGGCTTGCGCTTGGTTGAGCCAAATACCTCCTCTCCTTCCAGGTGAGGATCACGGATGCAAAACTCATCAGCTCCGGGCATATCCAGCATTGCCTCTTTGAGCACTCTAGGGTCGCCTGTGCTTCTGGCGCGTCGTTGTGCATTTCTAAGTTTGAGCTCGTTCTTGCAGAGACCGGATCCTCCAACGTCTCCCTTTAGGAATTGGTAGTATGCCACTACCTGCATAAACGCACGTATGTAGTCGTCGACAGTGGCAATGTAGAGATCATTACCTCTATTGCCAGACGCTTGAAGCCACTTGTTGTGCATAGTCTCGGCAAGGTTGCAGGACGGCATGTCCGCTAAGGCCTCTTCGTCAAGGTTCTGTAGAAGTCCATCAAAACAAATATCAGTTGAAAATATTAGAAAGCACGGCTTTGGAAAGAGTCAGTAAAGGAGAGAGTGTACTTACGAACTGCATGCAGCCACCCCATTGTCGATATCTGAAGTGCCAAAAAGCTAGCCAAAGATCCAAGTGTCTCAACGATGTCTCGGATGCAGCTCCAGAAGACAGCCACCAAGCCCTGATGGCTAGGTATCTAATATCCGCCTCAGCCATGGTCGTGGAATCTCTATACTGCACGCAAAGGCGCTTGTGCTGTTCTCGAAAATCTTCGGCAATGTACTGCTTGTTATGCTTCTCAAAGGATTGAGACCAATGAAAGTAGCACGTCCTCTCCCGATCCACCATTGGATCTTTCGGATTCCCATTTCCGTAAATGATCCTCAGTGCATTCCAATTGGCTTGTGCACTATCCGCCATGAATCCCATGAATTGTGGGTTGGGAATGTCATGTCTCTCCATGAC
Source organism: Pohlia nutans (assembly GCA_022496805.1). NCBI lineage: Eukaryota > Viridiplantae > Streptophyta > Bryopsida > Bryales > Mniaceae > Pohlia > Pohlia nutans. Next base: position 14,066,441 of record CM040095.1, on the reverse strand, counting down.
AGCATTCAGGTTCTTCCAGAAGACAATCTGAGCAGCTGTGTCTTCCGATTGCATGTCACAGCATGCAATGGTCATGACATGACAATACGTAGAGTCGTAAACATGGCAACCCATCGTAGTCCAATGTTTCACACGTTTGACATGGTCAAACATGATCCAGCTGTTTTCAAGATCTCCTCCCGTTTGCATCCTCTTAACTAAATCCACACCACTACCCGGACCCATCTCGGACATTTTAAAAACGAAGACCTTGTCTGAATCCTCTCCTTGACCAGGGAACATGTTTTTCTGAACGAAGGCCCAATTGCTGAGTCCTCTAAGTTTGGTGATACTGTCCATGACACCATACCTCCTGAGGTATCTGAAAGTGACAACTTTATTCCTAATGCTCGGAGATCCCATATCTTTGAACCTATCAAGAACCGGCACAAGATCTTCCAAAGTAAGAGTTTTGGGTTGTTCGTCTTTAGAGCGTAGAAGAAACTCACCTAAAAGTTCTTTGCTGGCCTCAAGAACGACAGCACTCTTAGTTGCGGAGGGTGTTCTCTGGATTTGCTCCTCGATGACAGTGTTGATCTTGGACTTGGTATCTCGGTAGTCTCCAACCTTGACCGGGTGCTTGTGATGCCCAAGATGAATGCAAGCCCTTGTGACGTTCGGCCCACCATGGACATAGTATATTTTAGCGCTACAGCTGTTCACGCAGGTGGGAGGCTCTTTGCAAACCTTGCAGACCAACGTGGAGTCCTTAGGAGGCGACTCCTCCACCGTGAATGGCCTCCACGTACAGCCTTCAAACTTGGTATCATTAAGTGGAGATGTCCGGTGGGCACGCTTCAAGTATTCGCACTCCTTGTTGCGACACTCCAAATGACCTACGCAGATCGAGAATCGGAACGACAAGCCCAATGGATTGGAAATATTAGTTGTCATAGTTCTAGTCCACACATGGCCATCGTACCTCTTATCCATTCCATGCATAGTTCTTGCGGTAGTGTGAGAGGTGTGAAGCGAGGCGGCAGGAAACTCGTACACTACGTCTCCATCGAATTTGGGAGGAAGATAGTCCACCTTGATCGTCGTGATCGTGTCGTAGTCAAGTTTCTTGAGCACGTTCTTCTTCCCATGTAAGGTAGCTAGTTTTTTCAGCTTGGGTAAGATACTTGCAGCGGAGAGTGACTTGGCCGAGGGAGAGGGATATGGACTCTCGTTCAAGTTGATGGATTCAAGACTATGAGCGGTTTTTAGAAGACTATGAGTGGCATAAAACTCTGATGACGGAGAGCTAAGATTGTGAATGGGAGGACGTTCAGTGACCGTCTCAGTATCAGACGAATCACTCGAGAGAGCAACGTACGAAGTTGGTTCCGACTCAAGCTTAACAGAAGTGGATGATCCATAAAGGGGAGTACTTTTCACATCGGGATCATGCTCCACCTTGACTTTGCTAAGAAGAGGAGCCTGCATAGAGGACGTGGAGGATAGAAGTGGTGTTCCAGAGGACTTCGATTTCGGAAGTCCGTATACATCATACTTTCCTGGTTCAAGCTTCCACAGTAGACTTTGATCCGAACTGACATCTGGTTGTTGAATAACGGTGAGAGACGGGGACAACTCGTGAGAATCATCATAGATGTTCTTCTCTACATATAGACTGGATTCATTAAAATGAAATCGCATGCTGAGGTGTTTACTAGAGACAAGAGCAATTCCTTCGCCATTCACAGGGAATGACACAAGAGCACTTGAGCCATAGGCTGAGAGGATCGCAGTCTGAAAGGAAAGGTCGGAAGGTGGAGGAGATGCCATGAGAAACACGTCCTAGCATGAAGAAGAGAATGGGTCACACTAGAAGGTGGAGTGTATAAGAATACGCATTCTGTTTAGTAGAATGATGTTGGCCACCACATGATTGAGAACATATGCAGATGAATGCGGTCATCACTGACACAATCATTATAGTTCAAGCACCAAGTAAAGGATGTAGCCGAAATTTTGAGCACGCCAACTAAGGATTGTCTGAATTTGCGAATATATAATTGAGGAAAATATTGATTAGAACAAGGGGTGAAATATAGAATTCGGCGATTCATTTTTTATTTGAAGTTGGGAAACTTTTTGTATTTGGTCAGTTGTGTATAATAATTGCAAAGTCATAACTATGAGCACGTGGGGATTAGAAGTATTTAGAATAGATTGGAGTAGTTTGTATCCTAGCGTTGAGTATATATCATGTGAATAACACAACGAAAGCAATGTAGAGAAACGATGCTGTGATATTGAAAGTGCTAGAATGAGAGAGGAAGAGATTGTTGTAGTGTACACATGAAGCAAGGAGCACCATCGAAGAACGTGACACCAAAGAAGAAGAAGAGACGAGGACAAACGGATTGGGCCGGCACAAAAGCAAAGCGAAGGAAGGAAGCTAGGAAGAGGTTGTTGCTCGCGAGGAGTACTCCGATAACGCAACCCGAGGTGGATTCAGAAGATGTAGGAGTGACGAGTAGGAAACATTGTAGCATCAACAAACTATCGCTAGGTTCAATTCACGAGGGAGTTGACAAGAACCAAGAAGGCAAAGAGTTAGGAGATACATTGTCTTTAGACCGGTCGGATCCAATGTCTGATCATCAGCGGAGGCGAGGCGATCGAAACTGTCTTTCAAATGTGAATGTTCGATCCTGGCTTGACAACAACTACAACGAGGGTCATTTGGAGATTGGAGAAGACATCCAGTGTGCTGGCCATAATGAGGTAATGTATTGGAGTTACGAATCGAAGCGTGTCTGGAGTGTCATATAGAGTCTTGTCATACACGAATCTTGTAGAGCTTCAAAATCTGAAGTTCGAACTTAAAATACTGCTAACTTGTAGGAAAAAATTACAACAGCAATTTCCTGAATTATTGTTATTTTGAATGTCTGGAATAACTAAGATGAGAACAACTGTAAGTTGAAGGCGAGGTTGGCACCTTCATGCAAAATATAAAATGAAAGTTCAAACAAGTGAAGTCGGCACTGTCAAAAGTATTTATTATAAACTCCGCTATTATTGACAACCTTTCAAAGATTTCTAGTGGCTCGGGAATTCAATGCCTCGACGAAATGTGATAACCTTTTCAAGTATCACTTTTAGATTCCCAGGAAATTTTCCATATTTTGTCCATTTATATACACGTCTCACTTTTGCATGAAACAAACATTTTTGTGGATTTGTCTATGATAAGTATGAGTGCAGATGCTTATAAAGCATGAGTTTGATCTATTAGTAAGTTACCTGCGGTAAATAAGTTGAATATCTGTCTTAAAATTATAACTCTATAATTTGGCATTTGTGAGATTTTCAAAGTTTTGTCTAATTCCAAGAACTTGACTGCTGTACAAGGAGATGGTTAAGTTAGGTGATTAGCTGTACTAGTGTACACCTTAAGTATAGGAATAGAAGTATATTTGGGTGTAAACTAATTATTCTACAAGGGTTCAGCGCATGTGGGGATTGAGAGTCCATGGAAGGGTTCAACCCATGTGGAAGAGATACATGTTGGTGAGCCCTAACCCTAGGCATTTGCCTTGGACACCAGCCCGTCGAAGTCGGTGGCGGAGGGCCAGCCCGTCGAAGTAGTGAGAGAATGGCAGATCTTGGGGCGGAGGGCCACGATATCGTCAATCTAGCGCACTCGGCAGAGCTGCAAGTGGAGCGCTCGGAGGAGGAGACGCGGTCTGAGGCTGGGACGCGGTCTAAGGCGGGGATGCGGTCTGAGGCGGGGAGGCGGTCTGAGGCAGGGACACGATCAGAGGCGGAGACAGAGGAGAAGGACGAAGGAGCTCATTTCGCAATGGCCGACGACGATGAGGGAGACAATTTTCAAGGACATGTTTTTGGTCATCGTGAAGAGGATGATGATCGAGAGGATGCGGAGAATGAGGATGCCGCAGGCCTTGAAGAAGCAGACGACGACAACGTGGGACGTCGAGACGAGCAAGGAGAAGGCGATGACGGAGTTGCAGATGGTGAGGACGACGATGACCCAAATAGTAAAGAGGGGGCGAAGGAACCAACTGTCACTAAATCGAATGATTCGCGGAAGCAGCAACTGCAGGTTCGCAAGCGTCATTCGATCTCTCCTCTGATCAAAGCTCTAAAGGATTTAGGGTTTAGGGCTTAAGACCTTAATTTAGGAATTTAGGAAATTTTAAGATTTTAGGGATTTAGGGATTCTTAAACACCAGCAAGAACACAACCATGAGCACGAACAACATGAATTCAATTGGATGACTATGAACACGACCAAGAACACAACCAGCATGAACACGAAGACCATTAACACGAAGATGAACACCAGCACGAGCTGGTGTTCATCTTCGTGTTCATGGTCTTCGTGTTCATGCTGGTCGTGTTCTTGCTCGTGTTCATGGTGTTCATCTTCGTGTTCATGGCCGTGACGCTGGTGGTCATCATCGTGTACATCTTCGTATTCATGGTCTTCATGATCTTGCTGGTGTTGATGGTCGTGTTGATGGTGATCGTGTGAATTACCTCTGGGTCTAGCACTGGGATTAGCTTTGGCTATGTCACTGGGGGAATAGCTCGTGTACGAGCACTAGTTCAGTGAGGTGCAATTCACAAGGGCAGGGATCCCTATTATTGATATGGCACCAGAAGATGAACACCAGATGATGAACACCATGAACACGACCATGAGCACGAACAACATGAATTCAAATGGACGACTATGAACACGACCAAGAACACGACCAGCATGAACACGAAGACGATGAACACGAAGATGAACACCAGCACGAGCTGGTGATGATCTTCGTGTTCATGGTCTTCGTGTATTTTCTGGTCGTGTTCTTGCTCGTGTTCATGGTGTTCATCTTCGTGTTCATGGCCGTGAAGCTGGTGGTCATCATTGTGTACATCTTCGTATTCATGGTCTTCATGATCTTGCTGGTGTTGATGGTCGTGTTCATGGTGATCGTGTGAATTACCTCTGGGTCTAGCACTGGGATTAGCTCTGGCTATGTCACTGGGGGTATAGCTCGTGTACGAGCACTAGTTCAGTGAGGTGCAATTCACAAGGGCAGGGATCCCAATTTTTGATATGGCACCAGAAGATGAACAGTAGATGATGAATACCATGAACACGACCATGAGCACGAACAGCATGAATTCAAATGGACGACTATGAACACGAGCAAGAACACGACCAGCATGAACACGAAGACCATGAACACGAAGATGAACACCAGCACGAGCTGGTGTTCATCTTCGTGTTCATGGTCTTCGTGTTCATGCTGGTCGTGTTCTTGCTTTTGTTCATGGTGTTCATCTTCGTGTTCATGGCCGTGAAGCTGGTGGTCATCATCGTGTACATCTTCGTATTCATGGTCTTCATGATCTTGCTGGTGTTGATGGTCGTGTTGATGGTCGTGTTGATGGTGATCTTGTGAATTACCTCTGGGTCTAGCACTGGGATTAGCTTTGGCTATGTCACTGGGGGTATAGCTCGTGTACGAGCACTAGTTCAGTGAGGTGCAATTCACAAGGGCAGGGATCCCTATTTTTGATATGGCACCAGAAGATGAATACCAGATGATGAACACCATGAACACGACCATGAGCACGAACAACATGAATTCAAATGGACGACTATGAACACGACCAAGAACACGACCAGCATGAACACGAAGACCATGAACACGAAGATGAACACCAGCACGAGCGGGTGTTCATCTTCGTGTTCATGGTCATCGTGTTTTTTCTGGTCGTGTTCTTCCAGGTGCTCGTAGTTTTCGTGTCTTTGAGCTCGGGGATTAGCTCTGGGTATAGCTCTAGATATATAGCTCGGGCACGAGCTATACTCTTTTGAGGTGCCAGTCACTCAGGGGTACACGAGTAGAGGACCTTGAACTCCAGCAAGAATTCGACCAGCATGAGCACGGAGACCATGAACACGAAGATGAACACCAACAGAAATGAAAAAAGTAGAAAAGAATCCTACCAGTGTCACTCCAGATGCATAGCTCGTGTACGAGCTCTAGTTTTGGGAGGTGCTAGCCACTAGGGGTGGGATCTCTATATTTGTTTTAGACACCTCGATTTCGGTGCTGTCCGGGTAGCTCTCGTGTACAAGCCCTTGGTGTTGCCTGTTCCTGGTGCTCTGGGATGTTCCTGGTACTCGGGGGTGGCACGTTGAGTGGGTCCTGCGAAAGCGCTCAGAATATTTTAAGAATAAAATAAATCTACTTGGTTTCGCTCTAGATGTATATCTCGTGCACGCGCTCAACTTAGAGAGGTGCCAGCCATCGGGAGGAGGATCCAAATTTCGTGTTGGACACCAGTCAATCGTGGTGGCACGAGTATCGCTCGTCTACGAGCACGCCACGCAAAGGCTGCCTCGTACTTGGGGATAGCGCGTTATGAGTCACATATTGAGCCTCGGGCCATCCCAACGGACTAGTTATGATACACCAGCGCCCTCAAATAGATCAATTCTTGGATATAGAACTAAACAAGAGAGCAAGCGCACTACTGACGCCGATTATTGTTGCAAATTAACTATCACGCATGCGGGGAAGTACATAATCATCGACAATAAATTCAATAATCCGTTTTGACCCGACTAGACCGCGTGTACGAGAGGGTCCACCATAAGCACTGGTGTCGTTCTAGATGTATAGCTTGTGTACGAGCTCTAATTTTGTGACGTACCAGCCGCTGGGGGTAGAGGACCATGATAACCAGCAAGAACACGAGTTAATGGTGTTCGTGTCTTTGAGCTCTGGATTTAGCTCTAGGTTTAGTTCTGGATGTATAGCTCGTGCACGAGCTATGTAGTTGTGAGGTGCGAGCCACTGGGGGTGAACAAGTGTAGAGGACCATGAACACGAGCAAGAGCACGACCAGCAAGAACACGAAGACCATGAACACAAAGATGAACACCAGCACGAGCTGGTACTCATCTTCGTGTTCATGGTCTTCGTGTTCTTGCTGGTCGTGCTCATGCTCGTGTTGATAGTGTTCGTGTCGTGGAGCTCGGGGATTAGCTCTAGGTTTAGCTCTGGATGTATAGCTCGTGCACGAGCTATGTAGTTGTGAGGTGCGAGCCACTAGGGGTGAACAAGTGTAGAGGACCATGAACACGAGCAAGAGCACGACCAGCAAGAACACGAAGACCATGAACACGAAGATGAACACCAGCACGAGCTGGTACTCATCTTTGTGTTCATGGTCTTCGTGTTCTTGCTGGTCGTGCTCATGCTCGTGTTGATAGTGTTCGTGTCGTGGAGCTCTGGGATTAGCTCTAGGTATAGCTCTGGATGTATAGCTCGTGCACGAGCTATGTAGTTGTGAGGTGCGAGCCACTGGGGGTGAACAAGTGTAGAGGACCATGAACACGAGCAAGAGCACGACCAGCAAGAACACGAAGACCATGAACACGAAGATGAACACCAGCACGAGCTGGTACTCATCTTCGTGTTCATGGTCTTCGTGTTCTTGCTGGTCGTGCTCATGCTCGTGTTGATAGTGTTCGTGTCGTGGAGCTCTGGGATTAGCTCTAGGTATAGCTCTGGATGTATAGCTCGTGCACGAGCTATGTAGTTGTGAGGTGCGAGCCACTGGGGGTGAACAAGTGTAGAGGACCATGAACACGAGCAAGAGCACGACCAGCAAGAACACGAAGACCATGAACACAAAGATGAACACCAGCACGAGCTGGTACTCATCTTCGTGTTCATGGTCTTCGTGTTCTTGCTGGTCGTGCTCATGCTCGTGTTGATAGTGTTCGTGTCGTGGAGCTCGGGGATTAGCTCTAGGTTTAGCTCTGGATGTATAGCTCGTGCACGAGCTATGTAGTTGTGAGGTGCGAGCCACTGGGGGTGAACAAGTGTAGAGGACCATGAACACGAGCAAGAGCACGACCAGCAAGAACACGAAGACCATGAACACGAAGATGAACACCAGCACGAGCTGGTACTCATCTTCGTGTTCATGGTCTTCGTGTTCTTGCTGGTCGTGCTCATGCTCGTGTTGATAGTGTTCGTGTCGTGGAGCTCTGGGATTAGCTCTAGGTATAGCTCTGGATGTATAGCTCGTGCACGAGCTACGTAGTTGTGAGGTGCGAGCCACTGGGGATGAACAAGTGTAGAGGACCATGAACACGAGCAAGAGCACGACCAGCAAGAACACGAAGACCATGAACACGAAGTTGAACACCAGCACGAGCTGGTACTCATCTTCGTGTTCATGGTCTTCGTGTTCTTGCTGGTCGTGCTCATGCTCGTGTTGATAGTGTTCGTGTCGTGGAGCTCTGGGATTAGCTCTAGGTATAGCTCTGGATGTATAGCTCGTGCACGAGCTATGTAGTTGTGAGGTGCGAGCCACTGGGGGTGAACAAGTGTAGAGGACCATGAACACGAGCAAGAGCACGACCAGCAAGAACACGAAGACCATGAACACAAAGATGAACACCAGCACGAGCTGGTACTCATCTTCGTGTTCATGGTCTTCGTGTTCTTGCTGGTCGTGCTCATGCTCGTGTTGATAGTGTTCGTGTCGTGGAGCTCGGGGATTAGCTCTAGGTTTAGCTCTGGATGTATAGCTCGTGCACGAGCTATGTAGTTGTGAGGTGCGAGCCACTAGGGGTGAACAAGTGTAGAGGACCATGAACACGAGCAAGAGCACGACCAGCAAGAACACGAAGACCATGAACACGAAGATGAACACCAGCACGAGCTGGTACTCATCTTCGTGTTCATGGTCTTCGTGTTCTTGCTGGTCGTGCTCATGCTCGTGTTGATAGTGTTCGTGTCGTGGAGCTCTGGGATTAGCTCTAGGTATAGCTCTGGATGTATAGCTCGTGCACGAGCTATGTAGTTGTGAGGTGCGAGCCACTGGGGGTGAACAAGTGTAGAGGACCATGAACACGAGCAAGAGCACGACCAGCAAGAACACGAAGACCATGAACACGAAGATGAACACCAGCACGAGCTGGTACTCATCTTCGTGTTCATGGTCTTCGTGTTCTTGCTGGTCGTGCTCATGCTCGTGTTGATAGTGTTCGTGTCGTGGAGCTCGGGGATTAGCTCTAGGTTTAGCTCTGGATGTATAGCTCGTGCACGAGCTACGTAGTTGTGAGGTGCGAGCCACTGGGGGTGAACAAGTGTAGAGGACCATGAACACGAGCAAGAGCACGACCAGCAAGAACACGAAGACCATGAACACGAAGATGAACACCAGCACGAGCTGGTACTCATCTTCGTGTTCATGGTCTTCGTGTTCTTGCTGGTCGTGCTCATGTTTGTGTTGATAGTATTCGTGTCGTGGAGCTCGGGGATTAGCTCTAGGTTTAGCTCTGGATGTATGGCTCGTGCACGAGCTATGTAGTTGTGAGGTGCGAGCCACTAGGGGTGAACAAGTGTAGAGGACCATGAACACGAGCAAGAGCACGACCAGCAAGAACACGAAGACCATGAACACGAAGATGAACACCAGCACGAGCTGGTACTCATCTTCGTGTTCATGGTCTTCGTGTTCTTGCTGGTCGTGCTCATGCTCGTGTTGATAGTGTTCGTGTCGTGGAGCTCTGGGATTAGCTCTAGGTATAGCTCTGGATGTATAGCTTGTGCACGAGCTATGTAGTTGTGAGGTGCGAGCCACTGGGGGTGAACAAGTGTAGAGGACCATGAACACGAGCAAGAGCACGACCAGCAAGAACACGAAGACCATGAACACGAAGATGAACACCAACACGTGCTGGTGATCATCTTCGTGTTCATGGTCTTCGTGTTCTTGCTGGTCGTGTTCATGCTGGTGTTCATGGTCTTCGTGTTCTTGCTGGTGATCTTGGGCGTGTTTATGGTGTTCATCTTCATGTTCATCTTCGTGTTCATGGTCTTGTTGGTGGTCATGGTCGTGTTGATTGTGTTCATTTTCGTGTTCATCTTCACGTTCATCTGCGTGTTCATGTTCTTCGTGTTCTTGCTGGTGAACATGGTCGTGTTCAAGTTCTTCGTGTTCTTGCTGGTGAGCATGGTCGTGTTGATGGTCTTCGTGGGGTTTAGCTCTGGGTGTACCACTGTTGGTATAGCTCGTGTACGAGCTCAAGTCTTGTGAGGTGCTAGCCACTTGGGTGCGATCCTAATGTGGACAAGATTTGAATGTTTTGATCAGCAGGAAGAAGAGGAGCCTCTTAGCAAATGCCCTGACGATGTTACTACCGTTGCCCAAAGTGAGATACTATACAGGAAGAATCTCAAGGTTGATTTCAATGGTGTGATTAATGACATGCGAATCTTGCCAATCAAGAAGTCCCGCCTTCAGGTTCCCTTGTGCTTCATGATTGTCATGGATGAAGTACGAGCAGTTTGTGAAGTAGACGTGCAACGTCTCGAGAGCGAATTTGTCAACGGCTATCGTGATGGTGATCGTGTTCTGTACTTATCAGTGTACAATAACCTGGAAGTGTCACGGGACATTACGGACGAAATCACCTCCCAGTGGAGCCCTCTCTGGCAGAAGGTCAATCTAGAGTTTGAGCGCGAGCTAGAAGCAGATGATGATCTTGCGAGTCTGAGGGGCAAGATGTTTTATGTATGGGATGGAAATCACCGTTTCACTGCGTGGACGCGCCATATCAAGAACTTCCACGTAGATGAAGAAGAATGGCATTACAGAGTTCATTGTATCATGCTGGATCCAAGAGGACAAGTGGCGCTCTTGCTGAATGCAATGAGTGATGTTAACTGGTGCAGTATCTTAACTTTTCTATCATTTAGTTCTTCATGTTTTCTAACTTGAGCGTTTGACCAAACTATTACTTGGTTTTGTAGGTCAACGGAAAATGATCACGTTAAGAGCACGCTACCGGCCAAATTACACCGCGTCAGAACATTTGGTGTTCTCCCACTTACGGCATTCAAGGACCTCATCACCCCGGAAGAATATCAATACTGCGAGAAAGTTAAACCCAAACACCCTTCTTGGTACTCGCTCACAATCACGATCTTCATTACATTCCTATACCGGGTGAGCAACTTCTCATTCAATACCTTAACCTTCTGCTTAAATTGCAATTGATCGTGACATACTTAACGCATTTTACCTCTTGCAGAGAGAGATATCGATTGCGGCTGACGATGCAGCTCGTGAATACCAGAAGAATACTCGTCCTGAGGAAAGGACCCCAAACGGAATATGGGAGGCAATGAAGGAATCGACTCGAAAGTTTGTGAAATCCGTGAAAGGGAACTTCTTTGATAAATACCTGTCTGTGGCAAATCCAGCAAATGGAGAAGACTTCATGAAAGAGGTGCGTTAGAGTAATTCCTTTATTACCCGTGTATTGGTCGCGACTGTATGTTTTTCAAAACTACTGACCTTTTCAAATCCTGTCTACAGATCGATCGGCACTTTAGCGAGAATGACCCATCCGAGATGACCATTGAGAAACTACAGAAACTTGCGACATCTATTACAGATGGGAAGTACAAGGCAAGGTGGTTGCGCTGGTGGAATCCCTCTGTTGACGCAAGGCGTGCGTATCGATTTTTAGTTGGAAAGCATAAGGATCATGTTTGGGACAGCTGGGTGGACAAAGCAACCTTCTGGGCAGAGGTGACTTTCTTTAGCTTCGTTCTATTGTTTACTTTTGCATTTGGATCCGGATTTGATAATCAGACGCACGATAATGAGCAGAGCTCGTACTAGAGACTAAGTTTTCAAGAGTGCCAGCTAATAGAGGATGGAACATATATTCACTTACATTGTCGATTTGTAGTGGTGGACTGTGATGCTCAAGAGTCACATGTATCGCCATGGTCTTCGTGATCTTGCTGGTGTTCATGGTCGTGTTCATGGTGTTCGTGTCCTTTAGCTCACGGATTTTCTCTGGGTTTAGCTCTGGTTGTACCACTTGGGATATAGCTCGTATACGAGATCTGGATTTGGGATGTGACAGCCACTAGGGGTGAACACGAGTAGAGAACCATGAATACCAGCAAGAACAAGAAGACCATGAACACGAAGATGAACACCAACACGAGTTCGTGTTCATGGTCTTCGTTTTCTTGCTGGTGTCCATGGTCGTGTTCATAGTGCTCATCATCTCGTGTTCGTGGTGAACACCAGATGATGAACACCATGAACACGACCATGAACACCAACAGCATGAGCACGAGTAGACGACCATGAACACGAGTAAGAACACGACCAGCCAGATCACGACGACCATGAACACGAAGATGAACACATGCACAAGCTGGTGTTCATCTTCGTGTTCATGGTCTTCGTGTTCTTGCCGGTCGTGTTCTTGCTGGTGTTCATGGTCGTGTTCATGGTGTTCGTATCGTTTAGCTCTGGGATTTTCTTTGGGTTTAGCTCTGGGTGTACCACTCTGGGTATAGCTCGTATACGAACTCTAGTTTGTTGAGGTGCCAGCCACTAGGGGTGAACACGAGTTGAGAACTATGAATGCCAACAAGATCACGACCAGCAGGATCACGACGACCATGAACACGAAGATGAACACCTGCACAACCTGGTGTTCGTCTTTGTGAGCATGGTCATCGTGTTCTTGCCGGTCGTGTTCTTGCTGCTTTTTATGGACGTGTTCATAGTGTTCATCATCTGGTGTTTACCACGAACACCAAATGATGAACACCTTGAACACGACCATGAACACCAACAGCATGAGCACCAGTAGACGACCATGAACAAAAGCAAGAACATGACCAGCAAGAACACGAGGACCATGAACACGAAGATGAACACCAGTGCGAGCTGGTGTTCATCTTTGTGTTCACGATCTTCGTGTTCTTGTTGGTGTTCATTGTGTACGTGTTCATTGTGTTCATCTTCTCGTGTTCGAGGTGAACACCTGAAGAAGATCACCATGAACACGAAGACTATGAACACCATGAACACGACCAGCTGGTGTTCATCTTCGTGTTCATGGTCTTCGTGTTCTTGCAGGTGATCATGGTCGTATTCATGGTGTCCATCTTCGTGTTCACCTTCGTGTTCATGGTCCTGTTCATGCTGGTGTTCATGGTCCTGTGAATTAGCTTTGGGTTTAGCTTTGGATAAGCTCTGGCGATTTCACTGGGGGTATAGCTCGTGTACGACCTCTAATTTTGAGACGTGCAATCCACGAGGGGTGGGATCCCAATTTTTGTTCTGTCACCAGAAGATGAACACCATGGACACGACCATGAACACGAACCGCATGAACACGAGTAGACGACCAGCATGACCACCAGCAAGAACACGACCAGAATGAACACGAAGACCATGAACACGAAGATGAACACCAGCTCGTGCTGGTGTTCATCTTTGTGTTCATGGTCTTTGTGTTCTTGCTGGTGATCATCGTCGTGTTCATTGTGTTCATCATCGTGTTCATCTTCGTGTTCATGGTCATGTTCTTGCTGGTGTTAATGGCCGTGATCATGGTGTTCATCTTCGTGTTCATCTTCGTGTTCTCGCTGGTGTTCATGGTCGTGTTCATGGTGCTCGTGTAGATTAGCTCTGGGTTTAGCTCTTGGTTTAGTTTTGGATGTATAGCTCGTGCACGAGCTCTATTCTTGTGAGGTGCCAGCCACTGGGGGTGAACACGAGGTCCATTGCATGCAGAACTCTAACTATTGGGATTTTGGCAATAGTTGGAAGAGGCCGTCGTGAAGATGGTTGATGAAATTCTCAAAGACGAGAACATCACTGTTGATTGGACAATTTCAGGTGCACGGAAACCAGGCGATTATGTAGAGAGTTGGCGAATTCTGCTATGGGACAAGGCCTTTAGCAATTTCTTTGGCACAAAAGACAACAAGCTTTACATTAAGAAGACTCCGTTCAAAGATTACCCAGGAACAACTCAAGCAGTCAAGCGTGTTGTCTACAGGTTTGCGCTCAATTAGAATACGTCTTCCATTACTATTGTTTCTTTTGTAGCATGATCATCATTATTGTGTTATCATTGATTAGAACTCATATTGTTGATCTTTCTAATGCTAGGTACCTAGTCCGTATGCTGGTCGCGAAGAAAGTCATTTCAAAGGATGCATTACCACTCTACTTTGAGTCCTGGCTCCAGAAAGGCTCGGACATGGCCATGTTCACGTTCGAGCAGTTCAAGAGATTTAATGCAAAGAATTTGGATTCTGGATGCTGGTACCTGGATTGCAGTCGAAATTATACTCCATCGACAGAGGTTGTTGAGCGGACTGCCATTGACGGAGGTCAAGCTCCAGTGGAAGCCGTGGATGACATCTCAGACGAAGAGAACCTTCAGGTTATCCAGCCTCCCAAGGAGAAGAAGAAGCGACAAACCAAGGCAGATAAAGAGAAGGCTGAGAGAGAGAGAATCGAGAAGGAGAAGGCGGAGAAGGAGGCAATCGAGGAGAAGGAGAGTGGAGCCAAAGAGAAAGGAGACAAAGAGAAGGGAGCCAAAGAGAAGGGGACCAAAGAACAAGGAGCCAAAGAGGCCTTGGTTGCAACGGAGGAGGCTGGCAACGAGGACTCTGGTAGAGACGACGAGTCTCCATTAGACGCACCCTCTGTCAGTCATGACACTGCAGGTCGTTCAGAGGATCCGGCTCTCGAATGTACCACACAATTGGCGCCAGATTCATCCATTTCGAATGGGTTTCATGCATCAGTGCACCGCTTGCGAAAGAAGAAGGAGTCTCAGTTTCCATGTGCCAGCTCATCTAGGGTTGAACAAACGTCAATGCAGGTGCATCTGGAGTGTACATCTCTACAAGAGCTCGCGGATAATGCGCAAAAGTCTTTAGCGGTTGATCCTCGATGGGTACAGCTGCACGACTGCATCGCAAAGGTGATTTTAATTCCCACGATCCATCATGATCAATTGGCTCACGTCTCTTTTCATTGCTATGCTAACCTGGATTATTGTTTAATGGGTAGGCAAATTCCAGTCGCCAACGACATGTGTCATCAGAGGTTTGCAAGAAATTCAAGCACACAGGGATAGATTTAATTATTGCAGATATCCCTGAAAACTTGCCCGTTCCTGGCATCTCAACAACTGTTCCAGATTGGAACTCGCGTGTAACGAATTATATAGAATACGTATTTCAGATGGCTGACAATATTCTTCACGACGACGGTGCACTGGTTCTCATTCATTGTGACGATCGTGCCTTGATGATGGAAATCGATGGGAGGGCTGACCAGTATGACATGAAACTCCTCAAGGATTGGTGGGGCATTAATGAACTCTGCTTGGCATTGCCTCGAGATCCAACTCTCACGGTAACAACTACACTGTAATTGCTAGATTCCATATGATTTTCTCGTTCCATATATCTTCATTCTTGGTTTGTATGTCAATTAATTTGTGTCGTATGTGATGGGGAGAAATGCCAGTCGGTTCGTTTTTGGATCCAGCTCTTTGTACGAAGCGTGATTCCTTCGCGCTTCTCTTTCTCTGAGAATCGAGGTGCACACTATGGTGGTGACCCTGTTGAGAAGAACGACGCGCTGTTTAACCTCACGGATGACGATGTGACTATGAACAATGGCATACCGTGGCGTGGAGCACGTGAGAAGAACGAGCCATTTTTTCGCTTGCTAATTCAACAATTTTGCAAGCCTGGTGACATCGTACTTGATTGCAAAGCTTCCACTGGTATGACGTACATTCTTTACTATGATATGCATTAATTGAGTTTTCTTCAATATTTGAACACTTTGCCTAATTCCTGATATTTTTATGATATAGGCACATCTGTGAAGGCGTGTATCGCAACCGGCCGTCACGTCATTGCTTTGGAGGACGATCGTCTATTTTTTGACGCCCTGCTTGCACCCTTGGCACCTGCAAAAGTCCATGAATCTGCTGCGAAGGCAAGGATTACTACTCCACCAGTAAATCCCAATCTGGCTAAAAAACCCAAGAGGCAGTGGTTCACCACCACTTGTGCGTAAGTTGTGAAATTTGGCTTAAATGATTTGGACTTGTCTAAATAATCATCACGGTCTCTCGTCCCATTCTACTCGTCTCATTCTACTCTAACTCGTTATACGGCTTGTGCAGAGAGTTTACCAGGGATCTAAAACTCCTTAGTTTGCCTTCATCATTCAAACTTCCTGAATACGCGAAAGAGTTTGCAAGGGCGTATGTCGCAGTATCTCCTAAATCACGTCGTAGTAGACGTTGCTATAATCCCAGAGTTCGTGAATTTGTAGATGACGAGGCTGATCAGGGTGAAGAATTCGAAGATGACTCCTCTGCTTCTAGTTAAGGGCAAGGTTATAGAATGTTTTGTGGTCAGGATATCACTCCATCTTCAGGAACCACTCCGCAATGTTTATGCTTTATAATGATAATTATGGCATTGATTATAGTAGTTACCATGCTCGCACAATTTCTTCCTGGTAGTGCTTGCCACTCTTGGCTCCTTCATGTTGATAATCTAAAATTGCTTTGGGCACGTTCCGTTGGGTACGTCACTTTGGGTGGCAAGTTGCGGGTCTCCAGTGGGTCACGACCATGAACACCAGCAAAAACACGTCCAGCAAGAACACGACCACCAAGAACACGACCACCAAGAACACGAGGACCATGAAAACGAGGACCATGAACACGAAGATGAACACCAGCAGAAACTGGTGTTCATCTTCGTGTTCATGGTCCTCGTGTTCTTGCTGGTGTTCATGGTGTTTGTGTTCATGGTGTTCATCTTCTGGTGTTCATGGTGAACACCAGAAGAAGATGACCATGAACACGAGGACCATGAACACCAGCAAGAACGCGACCATCAAGAACACGATGACCATGAACACGAAGATGAATACGAGCTCGAGCTGGTGTTCATCTTCGTGTTCATGGTCTTCGAGTTCATGGTCTTCGTGTTCATGCTGGTCGTGTTCTTGCTCGTGTTCATGGTGTTCGTGTCCTTGAGCTCTGGGTTTAGCTCTATATGTATAGCTTGTGCACGAGCTATATTCTTGTAAGGTGCCAGCCACTGGGGGTTGAACACGAGTAGAACACCATGAACACGAGCAAAAACACGACCAGCAAGAACACGAAGACCATGAACATGAGCTCGTGCTGGTGTTCATCTTCGTGTTCATGGTCTTCGTGTTTTTGCTGGTCGTGTTCTTGATGGTCGCGTTCTTGATGGTCGCGTTCTTGCTGGTGTTCGTGTTCATGGTCATCTTCTTCTGGTGTTCACCATGAACACCAGAAGATGAACACCATGAACACAAACACCAGCAAGAACACAAAGACCATGAACACGAAGATGAACACGAGCTCTTGCTGGTGTTCATCTTCGTGTTCATGGTCTTCGTGTTCTTGCTGGTCGTGTTCTTGGTCGTATTCATGGTGTTCATCTTCTGGTGTTCGTGGTGAACATTAGATGATGATCACCATGAACACGAAACCATGAACACCACGGAAACTTAGTGTTATTCGAAGGGTAGTGCTTGTACTTGAGCGCGACTCTTGGGATGTGACGAGAAAATTTCATGGAAGTCGACTTATTGTTGTAGGAGTAGTGGTAAGAGCCGAACAATACCATTACGAAAAGGAGCCCGATTATAGTTTTTAATCAAAGATCCGTACACGTTGCAATAGCTCCGTCCTGAATTAATTATGATGGAGTCCAGAGGATGCACATTTTGATACTATCACCGATACTATTCATTTTGATACTATCACCGATCCATTCATCGATACTATTCAGCACACTGCTTTTCACCAAGTTTCCTAGGACTATAACGTCTGCACACAGAGATGTTCTGAATTAAAGCCCATATCCAATGTTCATCGAGGACATATTCTGTTCACGACGAATGGCGAGTATGAACCCTTCGTAAACAGCCGATTGCTTTACAGAGCGCATCATATCGTCAACTGTTGCGATGTAGAGACCCGTCCCTCTACTCTCCGACAGCCGTTTCCAGTGGCTATATGCGGTTCCGCCTAGATTACATGATGGTAAATCCGCCTCCACGCAGATTTTGAGATCCTGATCACAAGATTAAAATGGGTCAGTGACATCGATAATCACATTACTGACATTTGTTTCAGCTATATATTCTCACAGCATCGATTCAAGAAATTACCGGGTGAAAGAAGCCGCACCATTGACGGTATCTGAAGTGCCAAAATCCTAACCAATCATCCAGTTGTCGCACTCTATCTTCGATAGCAGCTCCTGAAGACAACCACATATCTCTTATGCAGTGGTACAGCTCTTCAGACTCCCAAGCGGTCTTGGCCTCTTTGTAATCTTTACAAAGTTTCTTGTGCAACTCTTGACTGTTTGGCTGAATATTCTCCAGTGTCACCCGTTCCAATGAACCGGTCCAATCCATATCAAGACATCTCTCCCTACCAACCAACTTACAGTTTGGATCCCCATTCCCGTATATGACCCTCAAAGCCTCCTAGTTAGCTTCATGTCGGTCCGCTATAAATCCCTTGAAGTAGGGATTGGGAACCCCGTTTCTTTCCATTACTTGATTCAAAGCTATCCACATGTACTTCTGCGACTCCGCATCGTTGTTGGTAATCTCACAAGTGGCTATGGTAATCAATCGACCAAATTTTGCATCAAAAACATGACAGGACATCGTCGTCCATCCAACCACTCTCTTGATATGGTCAAACATGATCCAGCAACTCGCTAGATCTCCTCCTGGCTGCATTCGCCTCAAAAGATCAACCCCACAGCCCGATCCATCTTCCGACATCTTGAACAAGTACGTCCGCTCAGTGCAATCATCAACGAAATCGCACTGCTGAATGAACGAGTAAGGGCACTCGATTCTCAACCGTTCTACGTCATCGTCTAAACCTAGATCAACCTCCACAGCCGAGTCGACGCTCACAGCATCCCACTTATATTGAGAATGAAACGTAGCAAAGTGCTCGATCATGGCTAGGTACATCTCAGTCCGTGTTGGTACCCACGGACTTGGCCTATCTGCTACACTCATGGTATCGAAATCTGTGCTACAATCTCCTGAGTATATGCTAGCCATTTGCGCACTACAACTATGAAGGTAATAAGCACACAAGATTGACTTAGAGGAGTGATATTGCTATGGTAGTGCGAACCGTGAATTCGATATATAACTACCATCAACATCCATGCACTTAGGTCATATCCTAGACCCTCAAAGTCAATATTGGTGAGCCCCATTTCAAAAGCGCATCTGTCTAGTAGACTCCAATAAATCAAGTTTAACTTTCTCCAACTTTGGCATACCTGACATGGCCCCAGCAATGATCTAAAAGCGCTGTCCCAAATTCTAATCCAGACATTTTCTCTGATCTCTAAGATTGACATCCGCCGCAGAATTGGCTACCACAATCTCCTATACTTTTTGATCTTCCATTCAAACGCGCAATTATTATAATCGCTGATAACTTGATTGCTATCGTTTCATGAATGACTCCACCATGCTGATTACATTGGGTCAATTGTAATGGGTTCTAATAATAATTGCTCTTGGTACGCAGATTCGGAACCATTTACCGTGACAGCCCGGCAGCGCTCGCGCGCCAACCTAGGATAAGGAAGAAGCTCATGAAAGACCTTCCAATGACCATAATTATGAATGATAAGTGTCTATCAGCACGCGCGCCAACCTAGGATAAGGAATAAGCTCATGAAAGACCTTCCAATGACCATAATTATGAATGATAAGTGTCTATCAGCACGCGCGTCAGTGCCGTGATATAGTACAAGGAATGTCTTAGGGTTTTGGACCACGAGCAGAGAGAGCTGGATGGATTACATACCCATCGTTGTTCCGTAGTCTAACTTTCAACACGAAACAGTTTAAGATGACCACAGCGGGCCGACCTTCCGATCATGTTTGAGACTGGCTCCTAAGAAACAAGCGTGTTTGCCAACAGAACGGAACTGTGGGTGTACCTGGAGCTGTTGGGCACGGGCTTGCCGATGGAGACGCGGGGATGCGACGTGAGCGACGACTTCAAGGAACATGGAGGCCATGGACCAGGCCTACCACACCACAGGCACAGGGCTTCATCAGCGAATGGGATGCGGAATCACAGCCCCAGACGAGCGGAATCGAAACAAAGGCGAGCTGAATCACAGCGACAATGCGCAGAACGATGGGAGAACAATACATGAGCGGTGCCCCAGAGAGACACCAAAGAGATCCACAACCGTAAGATCAAGAGATGTGATCTGCATTAATCTCCACCGTCAAGAAAATCCAACGGTTGATCGTTGTCTACAAGCTTGGTCAGGTCTTGCACGTCGTGGAAGTCCAGGTCCAGGTAGCCGCTTTGATTCGTTACGGCCCTCCATGTTTGCCGACAACGTCGCGATCCTTCTTCAATCTCCACACTCACCACCACGTTCAATTTGATCCCCACCTTCAGAAGAGCTACTTCCGCACATCCAAACCCTGGAAACAGAGTCAAAACCTTGATCCCCTTGGGATACAATCCAATCCCCGCCCGTTGGCGCGACAGCACATTCGACAGCGCAGGCAGCAGCGGAGGCGCGACAGCTCGGGCAGCAGCGGTGGCGCGACAGCGCGGATAGCAGCGTTGGCGCGACAGCGCGGGCAGCAGCGTTGGCGGCAGCGCGGGCAGCAGCGTTGGCGCGACAGCGCGGGCAGCAGCGTTGGCAGCAGCGCGGGCAGCAGCGGTGGCGCGACAGCGCGGGCAGCAGCGGTGGCGCGACATCGGGGGCAGCAGCGTTGGCGCGACAGGGCGGGCAGCAGCTTTGGCAGCAGCGGTGGCGCGACAGCACGGGCGACCGCGCGGGCAGCAGCTTTTGGAGTGGATCGACGAGCTTCACTGTAGATGTGATTGTGCTAAACATGTGCCGGGAAATAATGGAGAACCTCAAGAGACATCTTGAAGGATTATGAGTTCCGCCTAGAAGTGATTGACGACGAAATCGGTGACATATGCACATGTCCCGGCAATCAAAACCAATGGCATAGAAGGGCCTTTGATAAGCAATCCTTCTTCCATCTCCACACTCACCACCACGTTCAATTTGATCCCCACCTTCAGAAGAGCTACTTCCGCACCTCCAAACTCTGGAAACAGAGTCAAAACCTTGATCCCCTTGGGATAGAAGGGCTTTTGATAAGCTTCTTCCTTCCTTTTTTCCGCGCGGCCATATGCGTAGCTGCATGCTTTGCTGCGACAGCACGGGCGACCGTGCGGGCAGCAGCGTTGGCGCGACAGCACAGGCAATCGCGCGGGCAACACCGTAGGAGCGACAACGCGGGCAGCACCGTAGGTGCGAGAGCAAGAGCGACAGCGATGGCAGCACCGTAGGCGCGACAGCGCGGGTAGCTGCGTTTGCGCGACAGCACGAGCGAACTAGGAGGTAGAGAACCAACTACTCTGGGAAATGAAAATGGGAAATTGCATCCACCTCCTAAATCTTGGAAGTCCTAATAGTCTGTCTAGCGAGAAGCACATGGTTTCATCGGAGTATCATCATCTTCCTCAAGATAGGTGGAATCAGCAATAGTGTCAACATTGCTGGTTTGTAGCCGCAGCATGTACTCTTGAATTTCCATCTTCATTGAACGATTACAGACTAACTGCTCCTCAACCAAGATGCTACGGCAATATGCATTCCTGATGCGTAATTGCATGCGTTGCCGCGATAGAACGCGTGACCCTGCGGGCAGCAGCGTTGGCATGACAGCACGGGCGACCACGCGGGCAGCAGCGTCTGTACTGGATTGACGAGCTGCGATAAAACTCCAACCTATCACTTCCGGCTCTGAATTACGAGTAGATATGGTTTGCATGGACTCGATGACTTGTTGTCCTTATTCGTGATACTTTCCGAAGTAAGCTCTCTTTTGATCGCCGCAATGTCGAAGTCCTTAGGGCTGTCCCGATGGTTGGTCCCGTGACTGCCCGGGACTGCCTAGGACTGTCCCGGTGGTTGGTCCCGGGACTGCCCGGGACTGCCGAAGGGCTGTCCCGGCAGTTGGTCCCGGGACTCCCCGGGACTGCCTAGAAGGCTGTCCCGGTGGTTAGTCCCGGGACTGCCCAGGACTGCCTAGAAGCTGTCCCGGTGGTTGGTCCCGGGACTGCCCGGGACTGCCTAGAGGGCTGTCCCGGTGGTTGGTCCCGGGACTGCCCGGGACTGCCTAGAAGGCTGTCTAGGTGGTTGGTCCCGGGACGGCCCAGGCCTGCCTAAAGGCTGTCCCAGTGGTTGGTCTCGGGACTGCCCGGGACTGCCTAAGGGTTGTCCCGGTGGTTGGTCCCGGGACTGCCCAGGACTGCCTAGAAGCTGTCCCGGTGGTTGCTCCCGAGACTGCCCGGGACTACCTAGAAGGCTGTCCCGGTGGTTAGTCCCGGGACTGCCCAGGACTGCCTAGAAGTTGTCCCGGTGGTTGGTCCCGGGACTGCCGGGGACTACCTAGAGGGCTGTCCCGGTGGTTGGTCCCGGGACTGCCCGGGACTGCCTAGAAGGCTGTCCAGGTGGTTGGTTCCGGGACTGCCCGGGACTGCCTAAGGGCTGTCCCGGTGGTTGGTCCCGGGGCTGCTCAGGACTGCCTAAGGGCTGTCCTGGTGGTTGGTCTCGGGACTGCCGGGGACTACGTAGAGGGCTGTCCCGGTAGTTGGTCCCGGGACTGCCCGGGACTGCCTAGAAGGCTGTCCAGGTGGTTGGTCCCGGGACTACCCGGGACTGCCTAAGGGCTGTCCCGGTGGTTGGTCCCGGGACTGCCCGGGACTGCCTAAGGGCTGTCCCGGTGGTTGCTCCCGGGACTGCCAGGACTGCCTAGAAGCTGACCCGGTGGTTGGTCCCGGGACTGCCCATGTCTGCCTACAAGCTGTCCCGGTGGTTGCTCCCGGGACTGCCTAAGGGCTGTCCCGGTGGTTGGTCTCGGGACTGCCCAGGACTGCCTAGAAGCTGTCCCGGTGGTTGCTCCCGGGACTGCCCGGGACTGCCTAGAAGGCTGTCCCGGTGGTTAGTCCCGGCACTGCCCAGGACTGCCTAGAAGTTGTCCCGGTGGTTGGTCCCGGGACTACCAGGGACTACCTAGAGGGCTGCCCCGGTGGTTGGTCCCGGGACTGCCCGGGACTGCCTAAGGGCTGTCCCGGTGGTTGGTCCCGGGCCTGCCTACAGGGCTGTCCCGATGGTTGGTCCCGGGACTGCCGGGGACTACCGAAGGGCTGTCCGGTGGTTGGTCCCGGGACTACCCGAGACTGCCTAGAAAGCTGTCTAGGAGGTTGGTCCCGGGACTGCCCAGGACTGCCTAAAGGCTGTCCCGGTGGTTGGTCCCGGGACTGCCTAAGGGCTGTCCCAGTGGTTGGTCCCGGGACTGCCTAGGAGCTGTCCCGGTGGTTGGTCCCGGGACTGTCCGGGACTGCTTAAGGGCTGTCTCGGTGGCTGGTCCCGGGACTGCCCAGGACTGCCTAGAAGCTGTCCCGGTGGTTGGTCCCGGGACTGCCCTGGACTGCCTAAGGGCTGTCCCGGTGGTTGGTCCCGGGACTGCCCAGGACTGCCTAGAAGCTGTCCCGGTGGTTGCTCCCGGGATTGCCCGGGACTGCCCAGGACTGCCTAGAAGATGTCCCGGTGGTTGGTCCCGGGACTGCCCGGGGCTACCTACAGTGCTGTCCCGGTGGTTGGTCCCGGGACTGCCCGGGACTGCCTAGAAGGCTGTCTAGGTGGTTGGTCCCGGGGCTGCTCAGGACTGCCTAAGGGCTGTCCAGGTGGTTCGTCCCGGGACTGCCCAGGACTGCCAAGAAGCTGTCCCGGTGGTTGGTCCCGGGGTTGCTCCCGGGACTGCCTAAGGGCTGTCAAGGTGGTTGGTTCCGGGACTGCCCAGGACTGCCTAGAAGCTGTCCCGGTGGTTGGTCCCGGGACTGCCCGGGACTGCCTAGAAGCTGTCCCGGTGGTTGGTCCCGGGACTGCCCAGGACTGCCTAGAAGCTGTCCCGGTGGTTGCTCCCGGGACTGCCTAAGGGCTGTCCCGGTGGTTGGTCCCGGGACTGCCCAGGACTGCCTAGAAGCTGTCCCGGTGGTTGGTCCCGGGACTCCCCGGGACTGCCTAGAAGGCTGTCCCGGTGGTTAGTCCCGGGACTGCCCAGGACTGCCTAGAAGTTGTCCCGGTGGTTGGTCCCGGGACTGCCGGGGACTACCTAGAGGGCTGTCCCGGTGGTTGGTCCCGGGACTGCCCGGGACTGCCTAGAAGGCTGTCCAGGTGGTTGGTTCCGGGACTGCCCGGGACTGCCTAAGGGCTGTCCCGGTGGTTGGTCCCGGGACTGCCCGGGACTGCCTAAGGGCTGTCCCGGTGGTTGCTCCCGGGGCTGCTCAGGACTGCATAAGGGCTGTCCTGGTGGTTGGTCCCGGGACTGCCCAGGACTGCCTAGAAGCTGTCCCAGTGGTTGGTCCCGGGACTGCCTAGAAGCTGTCCCGGTGGTTGGTCCCAGGACTGCCCGGGACTGCCTAAGGGCTGTCCCGGTGGTTGCTCCCGGGACTGCCCAGGACTGCCTAGAAGCTGTCCCGGTGGTTGGTCCAGGGACTGCCCAGGACTGCCTAGAAGCTGTCTCGGTGGTTGCTCCCGGGACTGCCTAAGGGCTGTCCCGGTGGTTGGTCCCGGGACTGCCCAGGACTGCCTAGAAGCTGTCCTGGTGGTTGTTCCCGGGACTGCCCGGGACTGCCTAGAAGGCTGTCCCGGTGGTTAGTCCCGGGACTGCCCAGGACTGCCTAGAAGTTGTCCCGGTGGTTGGTCCCGGGACTGCCGGGGACTACCTAGAGGGCTGTCCCGGTGGTTGGTCCCGGGACTGCCCAGGACTGCCTAGAAGGCTGTCCAGGTGGTGGGTCCCGGGACTGCCCAGGACTGCCTAAGGGCTGTCCCGGTGGTTGGTCCCGGGACTGCCCGAGACTGCCTAAGGGCTGTCCCGGTGGTTGGTCACGGGGCTGCTCTGGACTGCCTAAGGGCTGTCCTGGTGGTTGGTCCCGGGACTGCCCAGGACTGCCTAGAAGCTGTCCCGGTGGTTGGTCCTGGGACTTCCCGGGACTGCCTAAGGGCTGTCCCGGTGGTTGGTCCCGGGACTGTCTAAGGGCTGTCCAGGTGGTTAGTCCCGGGACTGCCCGGGACTACCGAAGGGCTGTCGCGGTGTTTGGTCCCGGGACTGCCTAGAAGGCTGTCCAGGTGGTTGGTCCCGGGACTGCCCAGAACAGCCTAAGGGCTGTCCCGGTGGTTGGTCCCGGGACTGCCTACAGGGCTGTCCCGATGGTTGGTCCCGGGACTGCCGGGGACTACCGAAGAGCTGTCCGGTGGTTGGTCCCGGGACTGCCCGAGACTGCCTAGAAGGCTGTCTAGGTGGTTGGTCCCGGGAGTGCCCAGGACTACCTAAAGGCTGTCCCGGTGGTTAGTCCCGGGACTACCCGGGACTGCCTAAGGGCTGTCCCAGTGGTTGGTCCCAGGACTGCCCAGGACTGCCTAGAAGCTGTCCCGGTGGTTGGTCCCGGGACTGTCCGGGACTGCCTAAGGGCTGTCTCGGTGGCTGGTCCCGGGACTGCCCAGGACTGCCTAGAAGCTGTCCCGGTGGTTGGTCCCGGGACTGTCCGGGACTGCCTAAGGGCTGTCCCAGTGGTTGTTCCCGGGACTGCCCAGGACTGCCTAGAAGCTGTCCCGGTGGTTGCTCCCGGGACTGCCCGGGACTGCCTAGAAGGCTGTCCCGGTGGTTAGTCCCGGGACTGCCCAGGACTGCCTAGAAGCTGTCCCGGTGGTTGGTCCCGGGACTGCCCGGGACTACCTAGAGGGCTGTCCCGGTGGTTGGTCCCGGGACTGCCCTGGACTGCCTAGAAGGTTGTCTAGGTGGTTGGTCCCGGGACTGCCCAGGACTGCCTAAAGGCTGTCCCGGTGGTTGGTCCCGGGACTGCCCGGGACTGCCTAAGGGCTGTCCCGGTGGTTGGTCCCGGGACTGTCTAAGGGCTGTCCCGGTGGTTGGTCCCGGGACTGCCCAGGACTGCCTAGAAGCTGTCCCGGTGGTTGCTCCCGGGACTGCTCGGGACTTTTAGAAGGCTGTCCAGGTGGTTGGTTCTGGGACTGCCCGGGACTGCCTAAGGGCTGTCCCGGTGGTTGGTCCCGGGACTACCGAAGGGCTGTCCCAGTGGTTGGTCCAGGGACTGCCTGAGGGCTGTCCCGGTGGTTGGTCCCGGTGCTGCCCGGGAATGCCTAAGGGCTGTTCCGGTGGTTGGTCCCGGGACTGCCCAGGACTGCCTAGAAGCTGTCCCGGTGGTTGGTCCCGGGACTGCCCGGGACTGCCTAAGGGTTGTCCCGGTGGTTGGTACCGGGACTGCCCGGGACTGCCTAAGGACCGCCCGGGACTGCCCGCGACGTGATCGACGACTTCAAGTAACATGGAGGCCATGGACCAGGCGCATCACACAACAGGCACAGGGCTTTATCAGGAATGGGGAGCGGTGTCACATCGCAAGGCGAGCAGACTCAAAACAAAGGCGAGCGGAATCACAACGACAATGCGTGGGGAAAATGAGGAAGACGATGGGGGAACAGCACATGAGCGGTGCTTGAGAGAGACACCTAAGGGATCCACAGCCGTAAGATCGAGTGATGTGATCTGCATTAATCTCCACCGTCAAGAAAATCCAACGGTCGATCGTTGTCTACAAGCTTGGTCAGGACTTCTCTTGTCAGGACTCGCACGCCGTGGAAGTCCAGGTCCACGTAGCCGCTTTGATTCGTTACGGCTCACCATGTTTGCAGACAACGTCGCGCTCCTTCTTCAATCTCCACACTCACCACCACGTTCAATTTGATCCCCACCTTGTGAAGAGCTACTTCCGCACCTCGAATCCTTGGAAACAGGGACAAAACCTTCATCCCTTTGGGATATAATGGCTTCATCCTACAATGAAATCAAATCCGTGATACTTGTCTATAAGCTTGATAATGACTTCCCATGTCTTGTCTCGGGCAGCAGCGTTGGCGCAACTGCACGGGAGACAGCGCGTGCGGCTATAGTGACGCAATAGATCTGGCGTCTGCAGCAAAGTTTGCGGTAAATGTTCACTAAACCCTAAAAATAGAAAATTACTATTATAGGAAAGTTACCATGTGGTAAAAACCATTTTTAGGTGGGGTAAAAACCTAAATATAGACGACTTTTTTACCCATTTTATCCTAATCTAGGTTAAAAATTGTTCAAAATTTTCTAGGTAAATGTGAATTTTCTGCTCTCTGCTCTCAGCTCTCCGCTCTCCGCTCGCACACGAGCTTTCCTCGCATGCTTAGTTCTCCTAACGTTCGGAATATGATCGACATCTTCCGTGCTCAGGGCAAAGGCAAAGGCGAGATTAGTCAAATTCTAGAGATGAAGCGGCATGCAAAGATCGAGTTCATACACGACAATGTATTCCCGGGCCAAGGCCAGGAAAAGGTATATCTCTTCAAAATGCTCGTGCATGGCCCCGACAGTGGCGTCGACCTCGTGAGAAGGATGCAACCGGGCGGTGACCTCCAAAATTGTTTCGTCATATTCAATCACGTGAAGAGAGTGAAGCCGTGGACGACTATTGCCTGCCACGTTTATGACTCCACCTACTGCAAAGTGATGACCATCGCTGTGTGCGATATGCAAACGGAAGGCACTGAGGGACAACTTATATTTTGGCGTTGTCTGAACAAAGTGATGGACAACAATGGCGTACCAAATCCAAACTTCAAAGGTTTTATGTGCGACAACGCACAAGCAAACTTCAATGCAGTTCGCATTGTCTATGGCTCGGGCAATCTTGCCGTGCCTATGGTAGACCGTGAAAGGACATGTCTATTCCACTGGGCAACGAGCATGCACAAGCACACTGAGAAGCTAATCGCCAAGAACTTCCAGAGTCAACACATCAAGCTTTGCAAACAATATAAAGATGCCCAAACAATGGACAAGGCTAACAGGATGTACCTCGAGTTCAGAACGTGGTGGTACTCTTTCGGTGCTCCTTCAGAAGATGCGATTCGCGAGCTTGAAGACTGGCTGGCCTTTTGGCATTTTCGGTACCGTCAATGGGGCGGTTTCATGGAAACGGTAAAATATCAGAAGCACTCTTTCTCTTCACAAGGATGTTTGGAATATGTTTGAGTCCCTCGATGTCGATGGTCTTTCCCCCGTAATTGCCTGTGTGTTGACAGGGTCAAGTACTGATCCCTCGGGCCTGACTGTTGCTTGGACACCTACAACTATATATAAATTTAGATGAACAAAGAGCACTTAGAAAGTAGCCGTCGGCCGTGACGGCTATTTTTCTTTAAAAAAATTTATAAGATTTTTCGGAAACCATAGTAAAAATAACATAAATTCTAATTTGTTTTATCTTTTCTTCGAACGTGATTATTTATACATCTAGCAGCCCAACGTAATTAGTATAAGACCTTGAGGTAACCATGAAATCAAAGTTATTTTGTGCAATAAGATAAACTGGGTGATTCAATTTCTGCAGAATCTTACTGCAGATGAACTGGCAGACATCCCAACATGCAACCTTGCAGAGACCGTTCACAACAAGTGGATGCAAGCCTCCGAGAAGCTAGGCTCAGACCACTTTGTTGCGACCACCGATGATTGGGCCCGTGCCTTCATGCAGATGACCCTCGGGGGGTTCACTGGCGAAAATTTTAGAAACAACGTGCCATAAAAAATAGGGTCCAATATATTCATTGTAGATAAATTTTGTAAAAAATGTACATGTAAAATAGGGGATTTTAAAAAAGTGAAACATGTTTACATGTAAAATACCATCACATATAATATTCTCATGCTTTTTACATGTAAAATACCATCACCTAATAATATTTTTTGCTAAATTTTTTTGCTAAAATAACCCCCCAAATAAATAGGTCATTATCGCACGTGTATACAAAATATACAAGGGAGTGACCCCCCCGAGAGATGACCAACTATAGAACATTTCTATCTGGAGGTCCGTCAAGAACTCGACCGTCCAAGCACGATCTAAAACTGAAAAGGGCTATGGCATCCCATGACGGCAAGAAGATCGCCGAAGCAATTAACAACATGCCTGGGGCTGCGGAGGTTTCTACACGAGTTCCATGTTTGGAAGGAGAAGAGGTGTTTGGCTCGGCCAAGAGAAAGCTCGACGTGCCAGTGGGTTGCGAGGGAGATTCTCATTGCCCTGACAAGGTGAACTTCTCGCATCCACGTGTCCAAACACATTTTGCCGCTGCTCGAATGAACTCGAAGCAGTCACCAAGATCTACTTCCCCGGTTCCATTCACTACCAGGGTATTGGAGACTGACTGTGACACCTCGAAATGGCACATTACAAGGATATCTCACAAGTCCAGAAGGCAGTGTCACGCATTACAAGCGGTGAATGGCAACAAGTGCAAGATGGTGATAGCGAAGGGCGGTAACGCCACAGCTGCCCCAACCTACCAAGGCACTAAGACGGAGTACAAAGGGACTAAACCTCAAACGGCTGATTTCTGGTTCTGTCCTGACCAAATCGCACGATGTGTCATGGGACCAAAGCGCTTCTTTGTCATAGACCGCCCGGAAATCCCTGATGTTTGGCCCGTCCTCTCTGGTACAAACCTCACGCGTGTCGAGATCTTAGAGCTCCAAAAAGCCAGGTTTCGCCTTGAGTCCACTACAGCCCTTTTGCCTTGACGCTTGTTTACAACGACGAAGGTGTTTGAGCTGGTGCTCTGGACTCATCCAAGGCCTTTGCATGCAGACAGAGTCCCATCTTCTCGAAACAGCAAAAACGTGCGTCGAAACACCAAGGCTCCCACGGAACCTCACCGGAATCAATGGGAGAGTGCTAGAAACGTGAAGGCAAATATTCTCCACGTTAACCTCCTCCCCTACCACAAGCTTGGTACCATCATTGTGCTCCAATCCGGGGTAGAGCCCGATGATAATTTGTACAATATTACATTGTACAATTTTCCATAATGTACGTGCCTACATTATGCGAGCATGAACTCTGCAGCTGTTGGGAGGCGTGGCCAATACGTCAACTGCAAGCACCTCTACTACATCTTTCGGTTCATTTGCAAGCTGGACTATAAAGTTGACATATACATCCATGCTCCTACTCTCAGCTTGGATGAGGTCAAAAAGATTTTGTTGGCTGCTGGGATCATCAAGACTGAGGATTGAAGAATGAGGACCAATCGGTGTTGAGACGGAGAGACAACAACTAGAATCAAAACCCTAAACCTACTTTGAATAGCTGATGCCCTATTTTGAATTGGTTGAAGTAATTGCATGATAAGTTTGACCAGTAGAACTATGTATTAGAAAAAAAGCAAAAAATAAAATACTACATATAGATCCACATTATTATTGAGGTAATTGATGTACGGTAGTATTGCTAGGAGCCAAAGAGGTTTGGGTGCTAAATAATGGTGTGTGGGAAGAGGGGTTAGGCATGGGCTGATCTCTAGAGTATCCTTGTGATGAGTTATCCCATATGGTTTGTCTATAGTGACCTCCTAGTGTACACTACTTAAGGTGGAAGGCCTTTGAGTAAAGATCATCTCTTTCTACGCATTCCTTGTGTGTGTGTGTGCCTTGTGCTCTCATCTCTTACCTTCAATAATTATCTCTTTCCGTTCTGTTAACCGAATATTAGCTGATATTCCCTTAGGCTAAGAGTAGGCTAGTCTATACCCGGCAGGAATAGACCCGGCAGGCGACACGTGGCAGTACAGGCTGGTACAGACTGGTCGACCCGACTTTTCCGGTCGACCAGTCTGACACACTGTCAGACCAGTCTCCTATATGTACCTTCACTCTCTTCGAGAGAGTTGTTGCTATACCGTTTGTACATCTTTTTGGCAGCCTCAGTTGTACTTTGTTCTTGTCTTAAAGCTCTTCTTGTGCGCACTAGTATGTTAGACTACTGCCGTTTTCCGCTATTGAATCATTCCTTGTGGTTGTATCTTGGTTAGTTGCAGTAGTCTGTGGGTATGCAGGAGTCGACTTACTAGCATACTCGTGCATTTCCTTAGCCGACGGTCCATTCTTCTTAGTAGAAATCTCTTACTACTCCTTTCAATCTCTAGAAACTAGTCCAGAGTGGAATAGTCTTGGGAGGAGTAGCTTCATTCGTTTAAGGTCGGTTCCTAGAAAACCCCCTTAACATTTGGCGACCATGCAAAGTTCAGCTCAGACGCTAGTCTTTCTGTTGGGCTAGTAAGATCCAGATTTAGATTTAGATCCAGATCCAGATCCTGGTCGATCCAGATCTAGATCCTAGTCGATCCTGTCGACTATCGCTAAGGCGCTATACGTCCCTGGGAAACAGCAGCCATCTGCTTCCTACACGAAAATCATATGTCTTGAGAAAAATCCAGAGCCCGAGTAGTTAAAAAGAGCCTCGGAGATCATTTTGTGTCACAGTCGACCAGGGTAGTCAACAGTCGATAATGCTACTGACCAAGAGTCTTTAAGAGCAGTCTGTGAACAAGGCTTACGGTGCCAAATAGCAACCGACTAGGCCAGCACAAAAGACTAGCCAAACAGATCTCAGAGCCCGACCTACCTAGCAGAGTCGAATCTAAATCTCAAATCCAGATCTAGATCTGATAACTGCCGCGTCGCTAGTATGGAACGACCGCGTACACGAGCTACCGATTCTCCCTTAGCAGTCGAAGTAACTGCCGACCAGCTCTCTAACCCACGTTTTCACAGAGAATGGCGAAACTTACAGTCAGAGACCGTTCCACCGACAGTAGTCCATGAGACTACCACGGGAATAGATCCCCGACCAACATACGAGATTCGGCAGCAAGTCGCAGCATCGACCTCTACCAACCCGTCTTTACAACACTACATGGAATTCACACAGGGAAGGATGAATACCCCGGAAGGTACCATTTTTCACGAAACTTCGGTACCAATGGGACGCACCATCCCAAATATGCCAACCCGACCCCTGGCGATTCTACCGACCATGTACACCACGAATCATCAGACCCGCCCGACTGTGGCGTTCCAGACAAGGTCGAACCCGACTTCTCCACGAAGGATCCTGGACAACCCGCTCGATTTACCGGAACGATCTTCCAGTGCGCATCAACGACTAGTAAGGTACGCTACCGAACCTCCCATCATTTCGTATCAACGACAGTTAGAAATAGAACAACTACGTCGTAATAGGGATGAATTGGACTCCCAACTGGCCGATCTTTTATCCAGCCAGAACCCGACATCTGAGCAACTACACTCGGAATCTCAACCAGGTCGACCGGACCAGTCTCCTACATTTCGCCAGGAACCTAGTTCTCCTGGTCAAATGAATAGTCGACCCGAATCACCAAGTACGGACAACCCATACCCGACCGGCATAGACGACTTTGATAATGACCTAGTCGATAGGATCAGACAGATCTATCACTCTAACCAACCAGTCGACCAGGTTGTTACTCGACCCAGTCTCCCGAATATCCGCACTCATATTCATGAGCCGAATATTCTATACATAGATCAGTCGAGGGTAACCCACACTACAACCCCCAGAGTGTCGACCCCTCGGACTAGTCTACCACCTGCTTACCAAACTCAACCAGCGATAGGCATTCCTATGATGCAACCTATCAATCAACCATCGTTTTCACAGACACATAATAGGCCCATGCCACAAAACCCATCCAACCGACCGGTAGCCTCCCAGCCACCAGTCCTACCGACTGTGACCCTGTACCAGCCCACCGTACCTATGTGTACATCTTGTGGCGTCTATGGTCATCTTCTCGACCAATGTGCACTATACAACCCTCGGTCGATAGGCTATTCGGTACCTACAGCTCAGATGCAGCAGCAGCCTTCCTACCCAGCAGCTACACTCCCGACTCGGACGACTGCTCGGAAACCGGTAGCGATGCCTACCTACAAGGAAGGTAAGTGTGCCATTACGCATGTCCATCGATTTCTCAATGCCCTTACGTTGAATGGCGAAACCGACTCGACTATTACTATAGCGTTATTCGGAAATTCCCTAGTCGATGCTGCTAACTATAATTGGTTCTCGACTCAACGAACGTCATACCCACACCAAAAATTACATGCAATCCTCGATGCCTTCAAATACCGCTACCAGGATATCGACAATGATGACCAGGCTTACCTACGTTTCCGCAGTATGAAACAGGATGCCAAAGAGTCGGTTGACGATTACTATGAACGGATGATGAAACTAGCCAGCCAGTTTGAGGTCCTTCCGGCTGATAATTTCCTACTAAGCAATTTCCGAGCTGGTTTGTTGAAGTATCTGCAAGTAGCCACAGTCAGACTACCAAGATCGACACCAGCCCAAGCCAAGAAATCGGCTAAGCTTGCAGAAAGCGGACTACCTAAGGAACCCGACTCGACTACTACCGAGCGGCCCGAGACTACAAAACGAGCATTTTGCAACCGATGCAAGAAGCCAGGCCATTTCGAACGCGATTGCTGGCTCAATCCGGAGAGCGAGATCGGAAAAAGGCGCGCGGCGGCTAATAGGACAGCGCCAGTAGCAGCAGCCACACCAGTGTCGACTACCGCCGAATCAAGGAGTCAACCACCCCGCGATAGCACACCACGACGGATATTCCTTTGCTCTCTGTGCAAAACCTTGGACCACCCGACACACTTGTGTCCCCTACTGAAGGATCCGAAGGTCGTCAAATTTCTTAATCAGCAGATCGAGACCAAGCCCCACACATCGTCAGTAGTTATTGAAGAACTACCGAGCACTACGGTTGGTGTCCTAACGGTTGCAGCAATTACCAGAAGCCAGTCGACTACCGACCAGCCGACTTCTTCCGAAACCACGGAGAAGACCGACTGGACTGCCCAAGAACTACTACGTGATCAAATCATGCAGGAAGTTTGTCAACTCCAAGCCGAGTTGGAAACAACAACTTCCACTAAAGATCCAAAGTCGACTGAGGACTCGCCCTCAGTCGACTGGGACGCGGATGCATTACCGCAACAAACGATCACCCTTCAAGACAACG
Source organism: Pohlia nutans (assembly GCA_022496805.1). NCBI lineage: Eukaryota > Viridiplantae > Streptophyta > Bryopsida > Bryales > Mniaceae > Pohlia > Pohlia nutans. The sequence continues at coordinate 14,032,449 of CM040095.1, read as the reverse complement.
CAGACCAACCGACTTTGGCCACAGTCGACCAAGGCAGCATCGCATTCGGCGCCGTCCAGCAGCAGATCCTCGATCAACTCCAAGACTGCAAATTGCAAGTTTCCATCCGTGACTTACTACAGTTATCACCGACCCTCACCAAACTGGTTCGGGATTGACTTACTCATCCAGACCCAGAGTCGACTCCACAGTCACCCTACTCGACTACAGAGGAGGTGACGATCGCCGCTGCAGCAGTCATCGACAAACACATGCCAGTCATCACAGTCTCAGTCAATAAAAACATGGTCGACGACGTTCTGATCGATGGTGGTTCCGGCATCAACGTGATCACTGAAGATGAACGCCGACGCTTGGGACTAGCCAAACCGTCACCCGCACCATTCAACCTCAAGATGGCTAATGGCACCATAGCACGGCCCAAAGGATTGATCAGGGATGTCAAAATTCACATTCATGGCATCCCCTACATAGTCACGCTTATAGTCATCGACTGCTCGACAGTCAAGTCAAACTACCGGTTATTACTCGGTCGACCCTGGCTTCGACATGCCAAAGTCATACACAATTGGGGCAACAATGAAGTGCAGATCATGGGCAATGGCACCGTCAAGACCGTCAAGATAAACCGACAGTTAAGATACGAGGCGGTTACACCACATGCTCTAGTCTATTACAACTTCGCAGAAGGTATCACCGATGAAGAGGAGGAAATCTTGATGGCATCCGACCCGACCCTCCACACAATGGGCACAATCGACTGGAACCTCCTAGCTACAGAGTCGACAGTCGACCAGCCTGGCACGGAACGGACTACGATGGCCAGTACCCCTAGGCACCAAGGTATTCAGCATACACCAGGAACAATGTTGGTAGACGAGACACCAATCCAAGACAAGTTGCGATTCATGGACATTGCCCATTGGAATCACAATGAGGAGGATCGACTCGACCATCTCAACGTCGGTACCTCTACCAACCCCAAACTGTTGAAGCTGAACGCGAATCTGAGCCCTAGTCTCAGAATTAGCGCAGAATCCCTGTTTAAAGAATACATCGACATTTTCGCCTTCTCTTACGAAGATCTGCGAGGTATACCAGAACACATAGCGACTCACTGGATTGAGCTCGACCCGACCATCTCGCCTAGTCACCAGGCACGATACCGAATGAACCCGAACTATGCACAAGCCGTGAAGGACGACTTGGAACGGCTTCTAAAAGCAGGCTTCATCGCACCAGTCGACCAGGCGACATGGCTATCCCCAATAGTTGTAGTCCCCAAAAAGAATGGGAAACTACGGATATGCGTAGATTTCCGTCGACTTAACGCAGCAACCAAGAAAGACCCGTACCCCCTTCCGTTCACGGACGAGGTACTCGACGCAGTCATAGGCTATGAAGCCTACTCCTTCATCGACTGTTTCTCAGGCTACCACCAGGTACGGATCGACCCGACCGACCGCCCCAAAACAGCGTTCATTACCGAGTGGGGCGCATATGTATGGGTCGTGATGCCGTTTGGATTGAAGAACGCCCCGCCTACCTACCAGCGCATCATCAACCAGATCTTCAAAGAGTACCTGGGCGACTTCATGAAGCTATTCCTAGACGATTTCAGTGTCTACAGCGACATCGACTCCCACCTACCGAAGCTCTGACTAGTCTTCGACCGATGTCGACAGTACGGGGTAAGCCTCAATCCAGAAAAGTGTATCTTCGATGTTCCTTCTGGTGTAATTTTGGGCTACATTGTAGGACGGGAAGGCAAGTTTCCGGATCCAAAGAAAATTCAGGCCCTAGTCGACATGCCATCACCAAAGGACGTCAAAGTCATTCAGACATTCAACGGACTAGCCCAGTTCAACCGATGCTTCATCAAAAATTACGCTGCCATCATGGAACCCATCACCAAGCTGACCAGGAAAGGCGAACCGTTCGACTGGACGCCGGCGTGCACAACCGCATATCAGACCATCGAGGATCGATACCAGACTGCACCAATCCTGATCGGAGTCGACTGGTCACTCGACTTCCACATACACACATACGCATCCAACATAGCAGTCAGGGCGATGCTAGCACAGAACCCGACCGGCAACATCGACCAGCCGATAGCCTACGCTTCTCGACTACTCAACAAAGCAGAGAAGAACTATACAACAACTGAGAAGGAAGCCCTCGCAATGGTGTACGCCATCAACAAATTCCGCCATTACCTCCTAGGTAATAAGTTTGTCTTCTATGTCGACCACCTGGCGCTCCAGTACTTGATCAACAAACCTCAGGTATCGGGTCGACTGGCACGCTGGCTACTACTGTTTCTTGAATTCGACTTCACCGAGGTTTATAAACCAGGCAAAACACATGGAGTAGCCGACGCACTATCAAGAAATGAAAGGGCCGAGCCAGCCATAGGCATACCCGACCAGACAGTCGACGCACAACTCATTTCCACCGAACCCGACTGGCTACACCCGATAGTCGACTACTTGACTACCGGGACTTTTCCAACCCACATGACGAAGGAGGCTCGCAATCGAATCGCTCACAAAGCCATTCCGTACCAAGTACTCGACGGACAACTGTACCGACTCAGCAAGGACCACCAGCTCCGACTAGTCCTGACCGGTAGACAGCGGACAACAATCCTCCAAGAATTACACAAAGGCAACGCGGGAGGACATTTTTCTCATGACATCACTGTCCGGAAAATACTAGACGCAGGCTACTGGTGGCCGACTCTACACCAAGACGCTGTCCAGTACTGCCAGTCGTGTCATGAATGCCAGATGACAGGCGGACTACCCAAGACAGTCTCCTCGAAGCTTGTCACCCAACTACTCGCAGAACCGTTTATGAAATGGGGACTCGACTTCATAGGCCCCGTCAAGAAGACCCGACATACAGCCTGTCGATACATTTTGGTGGCTACCGACTATGCCACCAAATGGATGGAGGCTAGAGCTCTCCGAGGAAACACCGCCAGGGAGACCGCGCAGTTCCTGTACAAGGCAATTCTCACCCGGTTTGGATGTCCACTCCACCTAGTAAGCGACCAAGGTACCCATTTTATCAATAGCACAGTGCACACTCTCACCGAGCATTTTTTACTCCGACACACGACTTCAACGACATACTATCCGCAAGGCAACGGCCAAGCCGAGTCGACCAACAAGGTCATAGTCCGAATGCTCCAAAAGCTAGTCAACGAGAATCGAACCGACTGGGACTTACAGCTCCACACGGTCCTATTTGCTTACCAAACGGCATACAAAGTTGGGACAAGCCACACACCTTTCCAATTAGTGTATGGTCTGACGCCGTTGATGCCAACCGAATACATCATCCCGACCCAACGGTCGACATCGACTACCGACTTCACTCCCAGGCGAATACTGGCAGCCCGAGCCGCCGAACTCGAGAAGTTAGACGAGACCCGACTGACAGCAGCCACCCACCACGGCGCACAACAGTGGAACCGATCACAGTGGGCCCAGACCCAAGGCCACTCGACTCTATACAATGTAGGAGACTACGTCCTCTGGCACCCGAAAGGGACAAAAGTCCATGCCGGTAAACTTCGTAGCAAATGGTTCGGCCCGTATCGTGTCCAGTATACCCTCCCCAACAACACTGTCCTCCTAGTCAGCATTCAACACTTTGATCCCGACCCGGTAGTAGTCAACATCAACAAACTCAAACCCTACCGAGTTCTAGGTGATCAACCTCCAACCGAATTGACCAGCCCACTCATTAGCAAATCAGAGATAAGGTCAACACTAGAACAGAACGAAGATGAGCCTAACCGACAGCAACGGATCCGACCCGACCTAGTTACCGTGGGTCGACTCGACTGGTCGACCCGACTGGTCAACCCGACCGGTCAAACCCTAGAAGAGCCGCCATATTTATGGCCGCCGCCCTCACCTATCTTCTCAGTTTTGAATGCAAGGCCCATAGGGCAGGTATTTAGCACCATGGCCGCACCCCTTCTCCCTCCTCTTGCTCCCTCGCCATTAGTTTCCTCTCCAGCCGACCCACCGGCCGCGCGCCTCCTATCTCCCATTGCTCACTCTCCCCCCTCCTTCCCTTCTCCTCCGGCCGACCGCCACTCCGCGGCTCTTGCCTTATGCATTCTTAGCAAGCGATTTAGACAATCACGAGTAGAACGGCGACGAGTAGTCACGCGACCCAGTAGCCCGACTGTGCGAGAGATAATCGAGAGTAGACTGAGGAGGAAACGACCGCGCCCATCGCCACTGCAGCCGACTGTGTGCGAGCCGACTTCGGGACTACGCCGGCCTTTCTCTTGTCTCCTTGTGCGCAGATTTGCAGCCGACCGATCGATGGCAAAAGGCAAGTCGACTGATCGCGGCCCCCGACGCCTCCGCACCACCGACTTACGAAATTCCAATCCGCACTAAGGAGGGACTCTACAAAACCCTCGCCTTTCAGTCGATGCGGCCGATTCGAGAATGGCGCGAGTATGCCGCTGAACACACGACCGAGGCCGATTTCATCAAGGCGATCGGCGTTTCGGACTTTATAGCACTCGACTGGGACAACCCTCAAAGCGCGCCACGCATAGAGCTGATCGAGGAGTTCGTCAACGCCGCGATAGTCGACCTCCCCAACAAGTCGATCACCGCTCGAGTTCGCACACAGACACTCACAGTCGACCCGACTGTGATCCACGAGGTTCTCAAACTGCCATTTGGCATTACTATCCAGCCAATCGACCCTGCGGACTACCCACCGGGTCAGTTAGAAGAATATTCTGCAGCCGGCAAGACTGCTGAAGGCTACAGCATCTGCCACTGCAAACCCGAACACCACAGGCGACTGACGGCATTCATTCAAGGCCTCGGGTTCAAACGCAAGACGACCTACATCAGCAAGGAAATGCTCGACGTAGTGTGCACAGTCGAAGCCCTGATCGACCGCTCCATGCAATGGGACTGGGCGACATGGATGTTCAACTCGATCGCCATCGACATCAAGGCGATGCAGACCACGAAGACCACGATCTGCCCTTCAGCCGAGGTATTGGACTTCCTCCTTGAGTCTTATTTTCCTAGCACTGACGAAGAGTATGCACACCAAACAGTCGCCCAGCAGAACACCAAAGACCGACGTCGACAGTCGGAGAACTTAGAAAACAACTCCGGAGGACCCGACTACATCGTTTTCCAAGGCGGGCTTGGAGCCGACCGCACCTCGAAGGACCATGTTCGGCCGCCCCGACCAGTCGACTTAGGCCAAACATCGACTGCTCGACCCCCTAGTCGACAAACCACACCCGAGCCAGTAGCACCGCCCGCCCCCACCGGGAGTCAACCGACCGCAGAGCGAAGGGAGACACGCTCCTCACACGCACGCAAGCGGGACCAGGAGCGACAAGAGAAGCGTGCCAAGCGAGGTAAACTCACACCCTTGAGTCAGTTTATACCTCGACAGGTCGACCTGACTTCATCCGACAGCGAGGCCCAGTCGACTCCACCACCAACGCCAAGTGAGACCACCATCCCGGACACACCCCCGCCTTCTCTATCCAATTTCGCGCCGCTCAACCTCGAAGCAGCATACGGAGCGGCACCAACCGGCGAATTTCGCCAGCCACCGCCCGTCTCCCCCACGACTCGACCTCCGCCATCACCCGGGGTAAATCGACCCGCACCCGACTCACCAACATCACGAGCCACGACATTAGCGATGCATTGGCGCCAGCGCCTGTAGGACGTCCAAGGAGCAGTAAGTCGACTCGAGGATGTCGGCTCCCGAGTGAACCTCCTCTTGTTTGAGGCGGTTCAAGCAAAAACCACCCTTCAAGCTGAACTCGACCGCCACCGATTGGAGAGTAGTCGACTGAACAAGGACTCCACAACATACAAGCAACAGGTCGACAACCTCACTAACGAACTAGCAAGACTCCGTACTACCCTCACCACCGTCACCGAGGAGAAGGCTCAGACCGACAACAGACTGGCCCAGCTAGAAACTGACCTCCACATCAGTCGACAGCAGGAACAGAAACACCAGAGCGAGCTAGTGGTAGCACGAAACAAACTCGGAGTGGCACGAGCCAAGGTAGCAGCAACCCAGCTCAGTCTCCAGCAAGCCCGGAGGGAAATAGTCGACTCCAACAACCGACTCGACCTACTACTCCAAGACAACGAGGAGAAGTCCCGCCAATTCGCAAGTCGGGAGCTGCAGTTCCACAAATTTAGAGCCCGCAAGTACTGACTCTGACTCAAGGCAAGAAACCGCATCAAGGTTCTCAAGCACACCCTCAGCACCGACCGTCACCAGCTCAACATGTACCGCAGGCAACTCGACCAACTTCAGCTCGACCACCCGGACTTGGAGATCCCAGCAGTCGACGAAGACGAAGAGATCGATACGAGCCACCTCGAACCCGACCATTCGCTCTGGGAGAACCAGTCGACTGACGACGACGAGGTATTGACTACCGACGTCAAGTTAAGTGAGGACGACGACGAAGACGACAGCGAGTCGACCAATGAAGACGAGGATCGTGATCAGCAGCAACAAGACCAGCAGCCACCGCCAGTCAACCCTCAAGACACGGTGCAACAGCAGCCAGCAGCTCAACACCCTCTTTCTCCACAGCAGCAGCAGGATCAGCAGCCCCTAGTACCCGACCAGATGACGACAGCGCCTACACCATCGGTCGACAACACCCCAGTCGACTTACCACTAATCTCGTCACCACACTCTCTGGAGTTCGACTTCTCAGGGATGCCTCCAGATATCCGCTCACCAGGCATGACCCAGAACTCTAGCGACGTCCACGACTGACGAGTCAACCTTAGTCGGGTCGGTTATTCGACCGCGGGTAATTTTGTCATTTCTCATGAACATTTTTCCCTGGTTACCTACCGGGGTAGTCTAAAGTCCACATGAATGTACTTAGCTCAGAGGGAGGGCAATGTTAACCGAATATTAGTTGATATTCCCTTAGGCTAAGAGTAGGTTAGTCTATACCCGGCAGGAATAGACCCGGCAGGCGACACGTGGCAGTACAGGCTGGTACAGACTGGTCGACCCGACTTTTCCGGTCGACCAGTCTCACACACTGTCAAACCAGTCTCCTATATGTACCTTCACTCTCTTCGAGAGAGTTGTTGCTATACCATTTGTACATCTTTTTGGCAGCCTCAGTTGTACTTTGTTCTTGTCTTAAAGCTCTTCTTGTGCGCACTAGTATGTTAGACTACTGCCGTTTTCCGCTATTGAATCATTCCTTGTGGTTGTATCTTGGTTAGTTGCAGTAGTCTGTGGGTATGCAGGAGTCGACTTACTAGCATACTCGTGCATTTCCTTAGCCGACGGTCCATTCTTCTTAGTAGAAATCTCTTACTACTCCTTTCAATCTCTAGAAACTAGTCCAGAGTGGAATAGTCTTGGGCGGAGTAGCTTCATTCGTTTAAGGTCGGTTCCTAGAAAACCCCCTTAACACGTTCTTTGTCTCTTTTCAAGAAGCTCACCGGATGGGGTTCAATTTCACCCATATACCCTATAATTTTCCATTTATTTAGACTAGACCCTAAACATTGTCCTACACTAAGTACTAACCTACGGTTATAGGTCCAACGGTCATAGGATGCCAAAATTTACTATTATTAGTAATAAATATAAAAATAGTATTCTATTTTCTAAATTTAGAGCCATTTTCTAAATTGAGATGGATCCTAGGCTATAGGCTCCCCAAATCCCCGCTCTCCGCTCTTGGGCTCTCCTCCCTAGGCTCGCACGCTAGCGTCGTTGCACATTGTTTAGAGTATGGAAGTATGGAATTATGTCATTAGACAAGTTCTCCAAACTCGTGACAATAGTGGATATGAAGAAATGTAAACGCGCTTAAAAGATGACATGGTATTCTTTGACTCTCGATGTCTTCATAAGCTTTATATTTTAGGTACATTTATTAAATAGCACACCCTATTCATAACTTTATTTGTTTCTTTTTGTTTGTTTGACTGAGAAATTTTAACGGGATGATCTCTAACTTCATATGTCATAGCATGAAATCAACGTTGCGGCTGCTGAAGTAGTTTGATTACACCATGAACAAGCTCATGGTGAAGTTTCTGCTGCAACTACGGCAACTGCAATCCGGTTAGCAATTAAAGAGAACATCCATAAAATTTATGTACAAGACGGGCAAGTTGATCGCGGTTGCCAACCCTTGTCTCACTATCGTCTCACATGTTATAACGCTAGCATTCCCCTCTTTTCATATACATCTACGCACACCCCCCACGTTCACAAGTCTATTTAATTTCAAATAATTCACGAGAAGTACTTCCCTTCTTCCTATGATTGTAATATTTTTACCAAATTTTTTGTAGGGTATAAATCACCTTGGAAAATTATCAAAACCCCTTTCACTCCCTTTCTACGCATATATTTGCATTCACCCCCTTACTTCAAATCTTGTCGGGTTCAAATATTCCCATGTATGCTCAAGCACATAGTTTTCATTCTTCTATGATGTTTTTAACACTTCCACCACATTCATAGGGTCCGTAATAGCTTATGCAAGTGTTAAAATCACCTACTCTCCTTTTTTATTCATTATTCCGTTATTATTCAAAGTTCTGGTGGGTGGACATAAAACATGACATATAGATGCGATTTTCCTATGTTTTTTTTTTATGATTCCATCAGTTTCATAGGGTCCTTATTAGCTAATGTAAGTATTAAAATCATCTCCACCCTCCTTTTATCTATATTTCTCCTATTTTTCAAAGTTTCGGTGGTTCTAAATACTTGAAAGTAAAATCTACCCTATAGATCCGTTACTTTTTTTATAGTTCCATCATTTTTATAAGGTACTTATTAGCCAAATCAAGATTTAAAATCATTATTCCTCCCCTCTTAACTATTTTTTCTCTATTATTCAAAGTTCTGGTCACTTCAACCATTCTAAAGTAATTCGGAGAAAATAGCTCCAATTTTCCTAATTTTTTTTTGATAATTCCATCATTTTTTGATGGTTCTAGCTCATTTCCCAAATCCCACACCTGAAGAGTTAATTTAGTTAACTTATTAGCTCGAGTCGGGCACAAAGCCTACCTAGTGTCCCTCTTGTTTCACTGAACGAACACTGTCCAGGATGTTCATTCTCGAGTTGAGGGAGTTCGAGGGAGTTGCCAATCAGCCGCCCTATCGGAATGTGTCTGCTTCGATTCAGTGCTCCAAGTCTCATTCTCTGCCATGGCATGCGTTTTACTACTGTGTCGTTTTTCGTTGATGTTTCTTGCTTCGAACAAGGTTCTCGTGGGGCACCTTGATTTGGTGTGGGGGAAATGCACTGAGTGGACCGTGGTGCATTCTGGGGGAGATTTGAGCGCTGTAGGATCGCGTATTTAAAGCGATCGATCGATTCTCGGCGAGTAGGTTGATTGAATCGAGGTTTTGCTATTGAGGAAGTTTATTGGTTGCATGTATCGAAGCGTTTTTAAGGACGGTGGGGTTTCGGTGGCGTAGGAGAGGATTGGCCGTTTTTGCAACTGAGGACTAGAGGGCGTGGTAGAGTTGATTGCGTGAGATCGGGTCGATGACCATATCGTCCTTCTTCAGGTACTAGTTATTGTTTCTTGGCGATTCGAGCGTTGGTAAGACAATCATCATCACGCACTTCACGTAGGACAAGTTTGATGTGAACTACCAAGTGCAAATTCATGAGCGTCCCTCACTTTTGTCTGTTTGTCTATTGTTCAATTAGGAAACTATATAATTACCGTATGGTTACAGTTGCCCTCTTTTTCTCCGGACGCAACCCGCTTGTTAGTCGATCTCTGAGTACGTGAGTACGTTGGGTAAAGTGAGAATGCTTCCTTACTAGAGAATGGTTGCTCGTGATTACCTGTAAAACTCACTTTTTGTTTTTAGAGCAAGATATATCCACATTGTGTGATCTATTCAATTAAGGATTTAGCTTAGTATATAGAGTCGAGATCATTCAGCATCTTACTGACGCGAGTGTTCTAGTCCACATTCTTTACGTTAATTATCTTGAGAGCCTGTTGAAAGTTCGTAGCCGTTTAAAAAAGAATGAATTAATTACATTAAATTAATAATAAAATTATGAAAAGTATAAATTTATTACTCCTCAATGTTTGATGTTCTTTGCATATACTTGAATATATTTTCAAATACTATTATCATACTAATGAGATGCAAAAATCATTTAAATAATAATTTAATAAGGAAAAAACTTCTTTATCCAATATATTAAAATGAAAGATTATATATATGTATATATATATATTATAAATCATTTAAATGTTAATAATATAATGCATAAGACTGAGTCTTGTAATAGCACAAGATTTATATTCACAATGAGTTAATTCTAGTATTATAACATTTACAAATTTACGAAGTTGTAATATTACATGTATTCTTTATATAGTTTGTTTTCAATTGCTCTTGAATAATAGTGAATTTATTTTTAAATTTGAAATTACTTCAACACAATGTTTAATCAATAGTTAGGAAACTCTTTATCATCTATATCAACACAAAATTTTAAGTATGAATATCGAAAATTGTCAACTAACTTGAATCTGACCTACTTCATGTTAATGAAGTTTTTTTTTAATCATACGACGATATTTTCATATTCAAAGTTTGCTTTCATAACTTCTTTAAAAGTAAGTGAAATCAACAAAAAAACATTTCCGACGTTTAATCTTCTATACTAATTATTGTTCATTTTCTTTTCAAGTCTTTTATTCTTCCTATTTTTAAAATAAAAGATGAAGAAAATTTTCTTTGACATTACAGTTGTTTAATGATTCATTTGAAATTTCTTTCATTTAATCTAATGATTGTCTTATATACATTTTTACTCCACATGTGACTGCTTATATATACTCTTTGATTCAACTTTTAACACGATTGCAACAAGAATAACAGAAAATTGCATGTCTAGGGATAAATCTAAAATACTAGTTTTAAAGTAAAAAATCGTTAAAACTTCAAAAAAACATAAAGTTTCCATATATTAACCGCTTTTTACGTATTTTAACAATATAGAAATCTTCGAGTGTGTAGTTTAATGTACTCTTTTTATTTTTAGATTTGTTTTTAATTATATTTTTTCCCTATATCCTAGAGAAAAGTGCTTATCTCGTTTATTGCTTAGCGTCGATGTTGTTTTTTTCGAGCGCCCGTCTTCAATCATCGACAAAAGTGGTGTGATTTCGTCTCGCCATCGATATTTTTAAAGATTTAATGATTTTGGTCTTCTAAATTTTTGTAATATTTTGATAACATGTTTTTAAAAAAAGAAATTCAATTTAAAATAAAATAAAAACAAAACTAAGGAAGTCCGTTGCTTGAAAGGCAAACCAAATTAGTCTTTTCTTATTTGATTTGATTTTATTATTCTTACTCTCTGTTAAAATTCCTTCCCACAATAGTTAGCTACAAACTTTGAACTTGTGGAAAAAAGAAACAAATATAAAATACTTAAAATAATCAGACAGTTGTTTTTTTCTAACCCTTCAACCTCACATAAATCTTAAATGATGTTGAGGTTGTCAAGTTTCGCTTCTCCCTCCAGTACGAAATAACAATTTGTTTTTATATGTGAAAAAAAATGATAAAAATGAAAAAATAATGACAAAACTAGAAGAAAGACTCAATATGGAATTGAGAGCACATTGCACTTATGTGCCACTCCAAATTCTCAAAGTAAAGTAGGGTTATCAAGTAACACTAAAAACCCTTAAAATTGATTGTGTGAGACTTTCTCGTAGGCTACAGCCGATTGATTCTCACGCTAAATGATAACATGTTTTCAAGAGGAAAAAAATATGCAAACATATAATTTCCTTCCTCTAAACAATCCCCCGCTAATCAAAGTCATAAGTGAGGACTTAGAACACAAAGATTGATATGAGTTGTTTCAAAACAAAGGTATAAAAAAATTTTAAGAAATGAACGGAATATGAGATAACAAACGTTCAAAAGAAGAAATAAAATCTTATTGCTTGAATTGCAGCATATTCACAGTACAAGTCTAATAGACGAAGGAGCACTAGATCACCTACAGCTACGAGATTTTGGTGAGTAAACTAGCAGACCGAGCACACGCTGAGAACTACATTGCGAAGAAAAATGCCTCGTTTTCGTACCCAACAACCTCAACAAAACGAAGAGTGTACAAAATAAAAAGAAGAACATTGAACTTATTAGACTAGGGTTTGGTGATGTGAGCACTACCCTTGCGAATACATGTAATAGTTTATACTTGTAAATTATTGCACAATTTGTGCATAACTATGAAGAATGTTGTTCACAAAACGTGGATTGATGAAGCAGAGAGCAAAAATGTAAGTAAATTTTTTTTTAAACTATTAAAAATGTTTAAAAAAAATTTCATTGGTTCTTGGCTCTTTCATCTTTTAGTCATCCAGATATTGCGGCGAGAGAACCTCCTTTAGTGATCTCGCCGCATAATCTAAGTGACTTTAAAACCTCATCCATTTTTGGACATTAAGGATTCAATGTCATTTTCTTATCCATATATATATATATATATATATACATTAGGAAACAATCCTTCAAAATAAACACTCAAAAAAAATAAAATGAAAAAAATACTTATATTTACGGAAGAAATTTTAACTATGAAGAATAAACTACGAAGTAAGCAACAACGATATGCCGAAAAAAATCAAGGGAGATTATCATCAAGCCTCATCACACAAATGACAATTCTCAGAAAGCAAGTAGGACGATAAAATGAATACTACACAACTTCAACCCAAACAGAAGACATAAAATGGCCTGCAATCACAGACAAATTTCAATTAACATACATCCCAACAAATAATCCATACACTAGACAAAGTTGTTTGAACTATAACCAAATCACTTTAATTGATGGATATTACATGTGAGTCTGAAACAAGCGCCTTACAATTTTAGGTATTTTATAGTTGTTTCTTTCTTTCCTCACAATGAATTCAATGATTGTGGCTAACGATTATGGGTAGAATTTTAATAGAGAGTAAGAACAATAAAATAAAATCAAATAAAAAAATACTAATTTTGTTTACTTCCGAAACAATGAAATTCCCTTGTTTTATTTTTTTATTTTTTTACTTTGTAAATTGAATCCTTACTACACGTTAACAACATATTTCAAAAATTTACAACTACAAAATCATTAAATCCTAAAAAACAATCAAAAGAAGACGGAACCTTACCATTTAGGTTGATGGTTGAAGACGAGTGATAGAAAAAACCCTCGGCGCTTGGTGATGAACGAAATAAGCCCTTTGCATATGCCTACGGGAAAAAAAATATAAATTATAAAAAAAGAAAATCTAAAATACATACTTTTAGATTTTCTATAATGCCAAAATACGTCAAAAACAGATAATATATGAAAAATATATGTTTTTTAAGTTTTAACAAATTTTTAACTCTAAAATAGCGTTTTTAGATTTATCCCTAGATTTGCAAAACTTTTTTTTTCTATTTCATTTTTAAAAAAAAATAATATACTACGGTCTAGAGTTTCTTTTGTACATTCCGAAACTATAAAAAACTTCTAATTATGACACTCGATGAGGAAGTTACGGACAGATGAAAAAAACAGATTTCGCTGAAAAAAACGCTGCCTAGTCTTCCGATAGATGAAATTGCGTTTTTTTGGAGGAAAATGGTACTACGACTTATTTTAGGCCGCTCTTCTTATCATATCTCGCTGATTTACTCCTTACTTTGATAATTCACTTTTAACCTTGCTAATTGACACTAGGAAGAGAGATATGTGAACTAAAAGTAGAAACAAGAGCAAAAATTAGAAAATAAGAGCAAGTACTAGAAAATAGAAGCATGTAGTAGAAAATAGAAGCATGTAGTAGAAAATAGAAGCAATGCGAGCTTAAATCTAACTTAAACTCTTCGTATACAAATGACAATTGAAAAAATGTGGATGCTTGAGAAGGTCAAGTGTCTCCCCTTATATACTAAACTCATAAATGGAAGTATTATTCCTCTCTACCAACTCAAATCAGTTTCTTTAAGTTGACTAAAACTAGTGTTAATAACTTTGTTTTCGTCCACTATTTTTAATTATATATATATTTTTCTTTTTTTTCCTTAATTGTAAGGCAATTAATATCCTCCATCATACAAGACACTTCTCTTCTTTCATAAACTCTTTTGTTTCATCTCCAATTCTATACTAATAAAAATTGTTTTATTCTATAATTAGTTTGACTAACTTCCATTTGACTAGTTGTAAAGGTCAATAATGTCATTCATCTCTTTATGAATGTATCTAGCTAATAGAGCCAAACTCATTTAGCTCCTCCACCAACCTCCTCCAATAATGCGACCGGTTGGTGGTCAAATGTCGAATATAGTCAATGGTAAGTCCGGTCTACCCTTCATTACTGTTGATCCTTAAATACGCCCCAAATATAGCTTTGAATTGAATTTTGACTTCACCAATGACTTCAGAAGGCCCCACTTAGCCTTGAAAGACCCTTCCTTGATTAAAACCGGTAAAACTTCCGTTTTTATTTTGATAGAGTTACGGGCCCAATTTACGCCGTCCGGTAAAAAAAACACCTTTAACTTACTTGACTTCACAATTGTAATTCTTGGGATTCAAATAGCTAATATAGCCTCTAGGAACACCCGACTCAAGCTCCTAAGTCGTCTTGGGCAAGCCTGGTAAATCCAACCGCTCGACCGAATGACGGTAAGTTCTCACTTTTTAAAATTTTAGTAGCTCCCTAACTCCAATGATCACCAAAATTTACCACAAAGTAAAAAGTGCTCTAGAGACCCTTCCTAATTTTTTTGGTAATTTTAGAGTCCTTCAATTATTTTCTACAATTTTTTAAGTTCTAATCACCACATAAACGATTTAAAATACTTATTTGAAAAATCGCAAAAAAATCAATAATTTTTTTGGAGCCTTCCTAAGACTTTAAATATTCTTTTGAGTTTTTTGAGAATTTCTTTTTAATACTATAATTATTCCTATAATCTATTGATCTATTTACTTATCAACTAAGTAGTCTTTACTCTCTATTTCCCCCCATATTTTAATTCCTATTACATAATGGTCTTAGAGGGATTCCCCCCATATAACATATTTTAGTTTTCCTGCAACTTTGACCCTTTACGACTATTAATAGTTTTTTACATAGAAAACTACCTATATTATGGCATTTGTATCAATTAACTAAAAAGTAAAAAAATAAAACATTTATTTGGTTATACCATCCTAAATTCCACTATTTCTACTAATATTCTATTTTAGAATAATAAACATATAAAAAATCGAAAAAAACCTAACAATTAACCACTGTGGATACCAAGGGCCGAATTGGTGTCTCACACTACCCTAAATCACCAAATAAAACTCTAGGAAAGCTCTTTCGTGAGCGGAGAGCGGAGAACAGAGAATGAAAAAAGGGCCCCTATAACCACGGAAATCTAGACTAAATTTTTTAAAAATTCCAAATTTAGCTATAAATTCAGTTTAAATATAGTACAAACTTATGACCGTGTAACGTTGTTATCAACCACCGTGTTCCTCTTGGACCTAGAGACTGTGCATCTTTATGTTTCCACGGGTTCTTATTTTCCGTGTAAAATGGTGATTACCAGGTAATAAATAGCGACTTGACCATACCATAATTACATGCAGATCGCAGTCATTGTGATTATCGCATTACTAAGATCAAGGGAGATCTGTTAAATATATATATATGATGATGCAAATCATTATGATTGTCGAAATCCGGGACCAACTCCTCTTCCTCCCACATTGTAAATTGAGACGCAACCAATTAGTCCTCACATTTGATTGTCATATCCTCAAAGTCCAACATTCTCATAGTCCATGTCTTGAATCTCCTAGTCTCTATCTTTGGTCCGATTCCACATTGCAGCAGCCGTATAGGATGGTGAGTTACATAATAGAGTTGTCGCTGATGTTTTCGGAATAATGACTAACTACAAATATCGCTATGGTGGTGGTCTTCAACGATATAATGCCGGAGACGCATTCTCAGAAACAAAGGTATCCACAGAGTTCGAGCTCTTGAGGCCGGCTCTAAGATATAGTCTCAGCACAGGAGCAAGCTCATCTAGTAGCCATGAGAGTGACCGGCTTGCAAGGTATTGGGCATCTTGTAGAGTGTACATGAACGATAACGAATTGCCAATCTGAACGATGCTCTACATGGACGCAATATTTGAAGTTTTGAACAACTAGTTGAGTGATGGCGTGAAGACTTCTGTGGGTAGTTCAAACATCTGAGCGGCTTAGAACATGGTTTTTGGATGCTCAATTTTCATGCAATAGCATACAGACATTGTAATGGAGTACAAATTATAGTATGAGGGTTATACGCGATAAATAGCATAGCCTCTGATTTTACTACTAGGATGCCATGTACTCATGTATGAGAATTTTGAAATATACATAAGGTTAATGGTTCACATTGACTTGATTTCC
Organism: Pohlia nutans; assembly: GCA_022496805.1. Lineage (NCBI taxonomy): Eukaryota > Viridiplantae > Streptophyta > Bryopsida > Bryales > Mniaceae > Pohlia > Pohlia nutans. The sequence continues at coordinate 14,015,921 of CM040095.1, read as the reverse complement.
TACACTAATTGCGACAAACCTGCTTTTTGTTGATTTGAATGGTACAATGAGTAAATCAACAGTTTATTGCATAGTTTTTGTTGATTTGAATAATACAATGACCAAATTAATAAAAATTTAGTGAATGTGGAATCTTTTGGAATCTTTTGGGAATATTATGGAAATTATCAAAATATTGTAGAATCTATTGGAATATTATTGAATCTTTTGAATCTTTTGCAATTTATGGACTCGATTTTTCAAATGGTGATTTTTTTACTATGACAATTTGGACAATTTTTGGCACCTATGACAAATAGATCCAATTGGTTTTAAATTCTTTATACAAACTCTTGACTAAATTGTGAACATAATCCCCAAGGTTGAAAGGCATCAAAACACACAATTATGACTTTCAAAACACTTAAAACATTTAAAACACCCTTATTTGAGCAAATTTTAAACACTATGGTAGAAGATCTATATACTGTGAATCTTTTTTAACCCCTAAATTAAATGACTGATCAACTATTTTCTTATTGTAGCCTAAACAACAGTGACTACCCATGGGCAAAAAATGACATTTTTCAAGTTTTCAAATTTTTAGCGTATGGTACATAACTATTGGGGTCATATTTACGTCAAACTTTTTGTATCCTAACAATGGATTGTTGCATTATCATGTTTTTGGGCATGCTCTAACACTAGTAGAAAAGGTGGCACTACCCAGGGATTTGCCCTCGTAAGCAATGCTCAATTCCACGCAAGCACAGTGATTTTGCTTAGGCATGTCCTAGGTGCGCCACCTTTTCTACTAGTGTAAGTGCTTGCCATTTCAAAATTTGCAGTCTAGCATGTAACAAGATACCAAAGTCATTCTCTTTTCACATAGATAACTTAAAATAATAGGAGTTTGTTTTGTAATCATTTAGTACTAGAATGCGTGTTTTATGTAATTGGATTATATAATTGCAATTTTGCATACTTTCATCATCCATGACAAACAATAATAAGAAACAAGTAGATTGATATTCCCTAAATTAAAGCTGTTGAGGGTGAATTCTAACACACTTTGGGTGTTGACTGACTTTCAGCTCCATTAGAAGCAATCACACGGACGCCCAAACAAATAAACCCACTTGAATGAGACGACAGTCAGTCATCTGTGAACCTTTTTTTTTCTTTCTTCTCTAAATCTTTGTGCTGGAAACTTGAAATCTTCTTTTTGTTTCTACACAGTAATCCGTTTTTTGAAACATTCAATCAATTGAACTCATTAACCTCTAAGTGACCAATCGACTATTTTTCGCGTTGCACCCCAAATAGCGATGATTAGGAAATGACATTTTCAAGTTTTAATATCTTATCAAAATTAGGGGGAGAGATCATGTTTTGGTGTTGTTTAATACATTTCATTTGCAATATTGAGGTTTAGTAAGGATTTTTTCAACAACATAGACCTCAATATTGTCTTAGTGTTATAAAACTTACTACTTCCGGAAATTAATGATGTTCTCTCCTTTGAAAATTTTGCTTTTAAAATTTTAGAGTAGAATGTTTAGTTTTAACCAATCATACCAAATTTCATACTCTAAATGTAGAATTAGTAATTTTGTTGAATTTCAAATGGTAAATGCATCTAAACTCATTAAATGAGTATTTAAAACTCTTTTTGGAAGTTTGACCATACAAATAATTACTAAGTATCATGCTTCTCATTTTCTGTTTTGAACCAAACTTCATCAAAATTGCAGAAGTAACATCTTATAACACATCTAGGTTTTTCCCTTACCCCCTCTATCATTTAAGGGTTAACTTATTCATTCACAAATTTAAAAATAAAATAAAATAAAAAATTGCAAACTTTATCGGCCATTTTTTCATAGTAAAATATTCTTTTTCAAAAATCTTTGAACTAAGAAAAGTTGAGAAATCAATTTAAGTTTCGTCTCAAAAAATCCGTTTGGGATTTTGAACCTCCATTCAAAAGTTCTAGACAAAATTCAAAGTGGGGTAGCAAGGAATATTTCCTTTGATATTTTGAAACACCCTCTTTGAATTTTGTCTATAACTTTTGATTGGAGGCTTAAAATCACAAACGGGTTTTTAGAGATGAAACTTAATTCTTTAGTACTCAAGGTAGTTTTGGAGAAACTAAAGTTTTTTTTTGTGGTTTTTTTTAAAGAATACTCTCTCTATTCAAACTAAGGAAAATATTAATAGAATTCAATCGTATAAATGAAAGCATAGCTTAACCAACAAGTGCCGGTTAAACCTTGGTAAGTTCTGACCGTTGGATTGGATTGGAAGATTATGTCTTTGAACCATATAATGCACACTCAAAAATGAGATTTTGGAGGGTGTGCGACTTCAAAGTTAAATAGAATTTGGGTTAAGTTTTCAAAAATAAAATTGAAGAGGTTCAACAATGACATATATCAACATCTCTCTATTGCAATCTTTCATGTCAAGAATTGAATCACACATAATTATTGTGAATTGTTCAAGTGATAGTGAATCATCCATGTATGATTCTTTGAAAAAATTATACGTTAGAAAATGAAAGGAGTCAGTACATTGATCAAGATCGGAACACACACATTAATGGAACATGAACAAGAGAACACAATTCAAAAAATTAAAACAAGATAAAAAACTTTCAAACACAAGAAATACCCGCATAGTACATGTGTTGTATTTGTAAGTATTTACTGTATTTTCAAATATTTGCAGTATTTTCACGTTTTCTTTATAGGTATTTTGACTGTTGCACAACTCCAAATTAAAATTTTATTTTTTTAGAAGATTATTTCATGAGACTCTGTACATCACAATTCAAAATCCAATTGTTCATGGATTTTCCGTTATTTGCATTTTCAACACATTAATGACCACAATGTGGTCTCCTGGGCACTAGAAAGTTAACTTGATTTCCCAACTTTTCACAGTCTAAAGGTTTTTGAAAAAAAAAAATTTACTATGTCAAAATGGGCGCCAAAGTATGGCGAGTTTCAAAACATCGAATTGTGACTATATATGTAGAAGAATATTCTCTTCGTTCGTGAAATTCAAAGTATGGTGAGTTGGTTAGAGTGTTAAGTGTTAAATGTGAGGTCTCAAGTTCAAACCCGATTGTCAACTGTGGTGATGAAATTGGGCTGCCTTAGAAATCCGGGCAACCAAAAATCATTTTCTTGCCCCAAAAATCCGGGCAGCAAAAAAACAGGTTTTTTTTTTGTTTTGTTTTTTTGTTTTTTTTTGTGACTAGATCAACAGAAAATATCAGAAGAACTGTGTTACATTGTGTCCAAGTCAACGCGACTGATTCAACAGCCAGGACCAATGCTTTCTTGTTGATTTTTTGTTGATTCGGACACAAAATTTCTATTAGTGCTTACATTCCTTGAAACTACCTTCATGTTCTTGTGCAAGATAGTGCTAACTAATGAAAGTATGATCTAGACATGTGTTTCAAACAAGACGTATTTCATCTTGCTATTCTTCTTTCTCTATTCAAAATCTTATTCCGGAAGAACTGGCGGATATCCCAACTTGCAATCCTGTGGAGACAGTTTACAACAAATGATCCCAATCTTTAGGCAATTCCAATTTAGACCGCTTTGTTGCAACTACCGACGAATCGACGCGGGCCTTCATGCAAATGACTAACTATTGTTCCGAATTCTGTGACAGGGCATAGAGAACGGGCCCCTCTAAACAAGACTTGAAACTAAAAAGAGCCTTGCAATCACAAGACGAAAGAAAAATTGTTGATGCTCTCGCTGAAATGCTAGGGGATCAGGATTTTGCAACTGGGTATTGCATTTAGAGGGCGAGGAGGTTTTCGAATCGACCAAGAGGAAGTTAGATATGCGAATGGGTTTTGAAGGTGACTCTCGATCATCGTCCAGACAAGGTTAACTTTTCGCACCATCGTGTCCAGACAAAGTTTGCTGCTGCTCGATTATCTGCTGATGAGACTCGTATTTCTGAAGCTATTCTGCCCTTCACATCAAGCGTACTGGGTACAAAATGTGACGTGACCAAATGGCATATTGCGCGGATGATCTAGAAATCCAAAAAACGATGCCATACTGTATATAAGCATATAACAATTCCAAGTGCCAAATGGTCATCGCTAGAGGAGGAAAAACAACTGCAGCTCCTACCTACAGGGGCGTCAAACAAAAGTGGCGTGCAGAAGGAACTAATACATAAGATTTTTGGTTTTGTCCTAATCAGATTGTTAGATGCGTAATGGGTCTTATACGTGGCTTTGTTTTGACACATCCGGAGATCCCTAATATTTGACCAGTCCTCACTGGGATTGACCTCTCTCGACATGAGATCTTAGAGCTACAAGAGGTTGGCTTCCGCCTTCAATCTTCAACTCTGCTCTTGCCACGTCGTCTCTTTGCAGGGTCCAAGGTGTTTGAAGCAGTGTTGTAGATGTGGACTCATCCTAAACCACCCCATTCTAATCGAGTTTCCACCATCTGGAGCGGCAAATACGTGCGCCGCAACACCAAAGCTCCCACAGAAGCTCACCAAAACCAAAGGGGGAGTGTTGCACCGTGAAGGCAACTATTGATCGAGTGAACCTCATGTCCTCCTTCCATATCCGGGACTAGGTGCAATCATTGCCCTGCAATCAGGAGTCAAACCTAATGCAAACGTATACAACATCGCTCTTTGCAATTTTTCGGCTTGTACGTGCTCGCATTATAACAACATGACTTCTTCCATGATCAGAAGGCAAGGAATGTACGTCAAATGCAAACACCTTTACCATATCTTTCGCTTCCTCTGCAAGCTACGCTACAAAGTCGACACATTCATCCATATCCCTACTCTAAGCATAGACAAAAGTCCACCATATTTTGGTAACTACAAGGATAATAAAAATTCCATAGTTTTATGTGCAATGTTTTGTCGCGGCCTGCATCAAGATGATTGCAAAATGGAGAATAATTCATATTTGGTGTTTAGAGGGGAGACTAGATGTAGTCTAATAGCTTGCGATTATGAATTACTACAACACTAGCACTTCTAGTTGATTCAAAAACCTTCTCTCTAAGTTTGATAATGTATTTAAAACATTCCAAAAAATAATCCTACATATGTCGACATCCAATTACCCCCCTTTCTTCACCCTCTCTCAAATTTATTACATATAGAGTGCAAACATTATAAATTTCAAACTGCGATTCCACAGTTTTAGGACCGGCGGTCATAGGTCCCAAATTTTTCCATAAATAGTCACTATTTTAATTATAAGTTTTACTTTATAAAAATGTAGCATATGTTTAAATTTAGCAGCATTCTAGGCTCTAGACTCTAGGCTCTCCAAATCCCCGTTATCCGCTCTCGGGCTCTTCATTCGAGGCTTACACGCTAGCATCGTTGTTTTTGAGCATCTTATCATTTCCAATCCCAATTTCTGAGTAGAGATGACTATCAAAGGATGAAGGATGCAAACATGTTGAAGAAGGTAAAGATTATTTTATAGTGGAGGAGGTTGAAGGGCCTATTGAAGAAGATGATGATGGCTATGTTTTAGAAGATGAAGTTCATAAACCTACTGAAGAAGATGATAGAAGTTACTTTTGAGTTTGAAGTTTGGCAAGCCTATTGAAGAGTATGATGAAAGTTACTTTTTAAAAGATGACGTTGATGAGTCTATTTAAAAAAATGAAGAGTTGAAGATCAATAATTTGGCTAATGTGAGTGAAGTTGAGATTGAAAAACACAATCAATCTATTATCGTATCACTACTAGAATTCAATTGACTTTCAATTGAGCCTTATAAATATTTTTCAAACCATGACTATAGGCTTTGGGGCCAAAATATTATATGTCAATACTACCAAATTAAAAAACGTATGATGTCCTAGTATATACATTACCAACAAAAAAACTATTCAAGATTCTTTCATAAATTGATTTGATTTATATTTATTTGATGAAATAACGTTCTTTCACTCACATGGCAAAAATGGAGTACTATGAAGAAGCGCATGCCCAAAAGTCAAGGGTCATGAGGAAGAATATGCCTCGTCTCATTTATAGGACAAAACACTCTTCAATGCCTTTATATGAATTCTAAACAAAACATGTATATTCATGCATCTGCCCTCCCATTTACAAGTGTGAGTACAATATATGATAAACGTTTAAAACTATAAGTAATCCAAAACCACATGGTGATAATGACAACATTTAATTGTAATATCTAAAATGCATAAAATAACTTTTGAAAATTTATATCCATGCATTAGATTTTAAACACAATGAAATGAAAAAATTAATACAATTACATTCAAAAAATAACATTATGCATTTTTGTGTAGTGACTGAAATAGAAAGCATATGATATTAAAAAATTCATCTAAACAACATCTAAATAATTTATTAAGTTACTATTTTTCACGATAAGTTATGGGACCGTTAACATGGTAAGATCAGTTGATGAAGTCTTTTGATTGATATGTTTTAAATAAACGAGAGTTGTGAAATTACATACTAAATACATGTTTGTAAATGTGCATGATCTTTTGATTTTTCATCCACACATAAAATACAGACAAAAGTACTAAAGCGTACATGTACTTTACGACCCAAAGTTCTGCAATTTTTCCTGTTTTTGAGCATAATTTTCACCTCTTTCTATTCATTTTTTTGTGAATATATATTTTTACACTTGATAGAAAATACCAAACCATTCATTTAAATTAAATATAGGATTTTATTAGACCAATTTAACAAATTTTCCCAAGTCTTCAAAGACAATAAAAAAAATATCTAAAAAGACAGCAATTTCAACTTTTCAAACGCTATAATCTTGCAATCAGTACGGTCAAATTCTATGAAAATTTTACTACGTACTCTGTTAGTAATCTATAATAAGATCCTACTCTTCAAGTTGAAAAATGATAATCTCTAAGGTTTATTTTGAGCCCTGCCTGCACTGCCCATTCTTTCCAAAAAAAACTTGTTTTGCTCCATAACTGCCACTTAAAAAGTCGGAATCAAAATAAAATAAAATCCCCATTTTTGTACTGATATACTAAGTTCACGTAATTTTTTCCAATAAATAAAAATAAAATAAAAATAAACACAGTGGGAACCTACCTTAACATTGAAATGTCCTAATTAAGACACTTGGTCCTTTGGAAGTTAATCCTAATTTTTTATAGTATCATATGTGATTAAATAAGACCATTTAAAATGAAATAACCAAAATTCATGACAAAGAGCGACAATTGTGATATTAAAAAGTTAATACACTAAATGAGTGCAACAAACCATTTTGAACGCCGAAGATTGCCCCTTTATTATGTTAAATTAAGAAAGATACTGTGCACAGAAGGTAAATAATAAACAAAGTTAATTATGTGACTTGCCACCCAATCATAGAAGTGAAATATTGTCCAATAGACAATGATATCTTTTTCACCCACCAAGCCACACTTACAGTTCTAGTACCATCTGTCTACATACCTAGAATAAGTACAGACTAACTAGACTATCACTCTGGTGTTCTAACTAACTTGGAGTTATAGACTCTTGGTCTATCAGTTCCCTCATAAGTAACTTAATTATCATATGAATAACTTAGGCATAGGCCCTTGGTCTATCAGTTCCCTCATGAGTAACTTAATTACCACATGAGTAACTTAATTCCAACATATTATATATTTTTTAGTCCCAACAATTTATTATACAATACATCATGCTTTGTCTCACTCGACCGTTCCGCGCTGGAATCTGTCGAGGAGACAAAGCAAGCTCAATGTGCTCAACAATACGGGTCCCACTAGTTTACAACATAACTTAAGGTATGTTCGCACCTGGCCTTAGAGGTGGTCTTACAAGGGGGTCTTACATCCTTAAAAAAGTGTGTGTTCCCACCTACATTCTTTAGTAATTACCAATCCTACATGGATGTACACATGGCACACTTTTAAGAATGGGTATTAGCTAACATTTAGGAGGACAAAAAATATTTGAGCAATAGTAGGCAATTGTTAAGGGAGCACCAAAATAGGAAATATTCCCTAGTTTTGAACACTAAAGAATGGTCTTAGCTAATGTGGCACTTGAGGGGCCATTATGTAATCCCCCTACTATTGCTAACACCTTTCCGAACCTCATTGATGACACCTTTCCGAACCTCATCGATGACACCTTTCCTACAAAAAAGGTATTTTTCCCAAAATTGTGGGGGTGTTAAATTTTTATCCACGGTCTTTGCAAAGGCCAAGTGCAAAACGGGCCTTTAACTAGTTATTTTAGACCTTAGCCCCACGAAACCTTCCCCGATATCTGAAGAAGCGGAACGCAACATCACAGAGGATACCGTCGTCTCCAAACCGAAGAAAACAAAAAGATGCCCAGGATGACGGAGGCCGGAGAAAAAGGACATGGCTGCTTCAAAAGTGCCGAGTTCTAACTTAGCATCACAGAGGAATTGTCGTAATTGAAACCGTAGCAGCAATAATAGTTTATTCGCCATTAAATGGGCGACTAAACTCCAAAAGTTCACAACAGACATACAGAAATGACGGAGTTAAGAAATGCACGAGTTCACCATCCTCGTCTCCGACCCAGAGCCCAGCGGTGAGCACTTTTGATGCGCATTGCCGTAAGCTCGCTGCTGCAGCTCTTGCGCTTTAGGCGACACACAGCCTCACTTTCTCTGTCCAGGCAGTATTGGCCTGTCTTTGACGCCCTCCGGTGAGCTTCTGCGAACCCTCCGGGCCCCCATGTACGCACGTCCCGAGTCTAGCAGATGCTGGAGCAGGAGCAGGATTTTCCAACGCTCGCAACCACCACACGGCAGGCATGGTCATGCATTTCGTCCCGTCCCGTGAGTACCGAGGCCGCTTTACTCCAGGTTCTTGTCAGCTTAGGGTTTCTTGCCGCTCCTCCTTTCGCCCTCTCTTGTAGGCCAGACTCCGCGCACGAGTGCCAGGCATCGTGATTCGCGCAATCTTTTCGATGCGTGCGGTCGTTGGAATGCGCGCATCGTTGTTAGGGTTGCGGTTCCGCGGCGTCCGGGATTGATCAAGAACGGGTGAAACCCTAGCGCGCGCGGGTGATGCGCTCTATCGCCTCCCCGATGGCGATTGGCGATTCGGATTGCTGAGCTGGTGCCCTGGGGAGTGCGTTTGCGAGGCGATTGCGGTTTAGGTTGGGCATTGAGAGTTTGGGTGGAGGCGATGGAGCGCGGAAATTGTGGGGCGGGCAAGCATCGCAGGCGCAGGGGCAGCGTGGGGGTGCGGAGGCGCTGAGGGATTGCGAGGATTGGAGCCGGGCGGAGGCTGGGCGCGAGGAGTTTGGTTTAGGGTGGGGAGTGCATGAAGCGAGGATGTTAAAAGAAGGTAAGAAATGCAACAGATTTCGTCAAAGCAACTGAAATGCTATGGGAGGCGAAACCGTGCAAAGCCCGAGACCGCGACCTCCAGCCTCGAATCCGGTCCTCCTGCGGTCGGGGATGTGAGGGGAGGGTCGACGGTGTCGGAAGAGGTTCAGGCGCCCGCTGCAGCGAGCGTCCGGGCGGCGGAGGTGGCGGTCGCTTTGGCAGCGAAGCCGCAGCATGCAGGCAGGGGAAGACCTAGGAAGGTGGTTGGCGGTCCGAAACAGGGGACAGCAAAATCGGGGAGCGATGCGGGCAAGCAGAATGTGCCGACGACGAGGAGCTCGGCTGGCAGGCTGGTGGCGCCCGAAGGTCGGGAGGTGGCGAGGGATTCGACCCCCGTAGAGGAGTCGGTTTCGGAGGAGTCGTCCTTGAAGACGACGGTGGTGGTGGCGCAGCCGCAGCCGCAGCCCCAGCCCCAGCCCCAGCCCCAGGCGCAGGTCCAGGTCCAGGAGAGAGCGCCGGTGAGAGTTCGGATCGTGGGTCCGTTCAGCAATGGGGGCTCGAAGCATGGCAGGAACAAGAGCCTGGGTTCCGGTTCTCCGGGTTCAGGGAAGACTCGGGGGCAAATTGCGAGACAGGAAGCCCGGCGAGCTGCGAACGAGGAGACACAGGGCGATGCAGCAGAGCGGAGTCGGGAAACGCAGAGACAGAAGCAGGCCGATCGTGAAGGAAACGGGGAGTGGCAGGCGAATTACGAAAGGGGAGTGGAAGGAAATGCGAGTGGCGAGAGGAAGGATGGCGGAGAGCAGGTGGTTTTAGGGAAGGGGGACGAAGGGCAAGGCGTTTCCGAGAGCAGAGCGATTAGAATGCTGGAGAGCGAGAGGAAAGAGCAGGTGGTGGAGAGGAGGGACGAGGGGCGAGGTGGCAGCGATAGCATGGCGGGTGGAGGGTCGCAGCGAGAGGGGGAGGACGCAGTGGAGCAGACGGCGGAAGCAAGGGAGGAGGGGGTGGGTGGAAAGTCCCGTGGCGAGAGGAAAGATGCAGCGGAGCAGTCGGGGATGGGAAGGAGGGACGGGGGGCAATCCGTCGCGGAGAAGTCCGTTCGCGAGAGGCGGGACGCAGGGAATTCAGGTCGAGACGGAGAAGGCAGTGGTGGTGCAGGGAATGCGCAGGGTACGTTGGCATCTCGTCGGCGGCTTCTGGCGTTGCAGAAACGGCAACGCGAAGAGGTGGTGCTGGCTCGAGCAGACGACGTTGTTCTGAAGCAAGAGGTGCGATGAGGTCCCCGTTTGATTGTGTTGACAGTCGTGCGCACGGTGGAACGTGGATGGTAGGGTTGTGGTCAAAATGTATTGCACGCGGTGGGAAGCGTCCGGTACGAGGATTGATGATTTTCAACACAGTACGGATGATCGTTTAGTGGGGCATCCAGTGAGGGCATTGTGCGGAGCTCCGTAGACGATGGTGTCGGTGAGGATGAGTGGTTCGCGTTGGTGGGTTTTGACTTGCTGTGAGCAGCGGTGGTCGATGAGGGGAGAGGTCCGTGAGGTCATGGTTGAGGTTCGTCGGAGTGACTCGAGGTTGTGGGTGCGGAGCGAGGCAGAAGCGCGTGGGAGTGAGACGAATGGGCGTGGTGTGAGAGTGGCAGCAGGCGTGCGAGGGATGTGAAGTGTGGAATTCCGAAAGTGGTGATTGTGGGGTTAGGGTGAATGGCTGAGGCGGTGCGATGTGGTGTGTTGGTGTTTGTGCAGTACTTGGAAGCGAACAAAGACAAGAAGGGGCTGGCGAAGAGCAAGGAGGCAGCGCGAGCTAAAACTCACTGGGATTTTGTGATCGAGGAGATGACGTGGCTGGCCAAGGTGAGCAAGGGTGCACGTTGGGTTGGTTGGTGGATGTTTGCGAGGGTGTGTTTTGGTGTGGGAGGAGTGTGGGCGATGGGTGGGATTTTAGCTGGACGTGGTGAGTGGTGGTGTTGGAACGGTTGGTGGTGCGAGGCGTTCCAAGACGACGGTGTTGCATGTGGTTCGGAGACGCAGCAGGTGCGTGAGTTTTGGAGTGGAGTTGGTGAGTGAGAGACGTGGTTGGTGTGATGGCAGGATTTCGAGAGGGAGCGAAAATGGAAGCTGAGTCAGGCGAAGAAGGTGGCGCTTCGTGTGAACAGGAGCAAGCTGGACGTGGTGGCAAGGGAGAATCGGCGATTGAAGGTGGGGAGGGGGATTGAATTGTTTGAACGGTTTGAGGGATGGATGACTGTGCGGTGTTTGGGAGGGTTTCATGTGATGCGAGCGAGGTGTGGGAGGAATTTGAAAGCATTGGAATGGTGGTGGTTGATCAGGAAGAGGAGCAGCGGATGCGGAGAGTGGCCAGTAACATCGCGAAAGACGTGAAGAAGTTCTGGCTGAAAGTGGACAAGCTGGTAACGTAACCGTAGTGTAGCAGCTGGGTGGTGATATTGAGGCATGGGGTCAGATGGTTTGGGTTTCGGGGGATGACTGAGAAGTGGCTGCACGGTGTCCCGAGTTCCATGCGCGGACGAGTGGGGCGGTTGATGTTTTGCACGTGGTGGTTTGTGATGAGTGGGTGGAGTGGGAAACTTGGTGATGGGTGGAGGACATAGCATTTGTGTCGGGGGACGGAAACGGTGGTGGAAGTATAGGACGGTGTGTACGTAGTCTCCGGTGGAGAGGCAGAGTTGAGGTTGATGATGGAGAGTAATTTTAGCAGGGAGCCAGGGACAGCGTGAAGATAGATCGATATTCTGGATGGTTGATAGGTTGGTTTTGACTTTGACAGGTGTCTTACAAGCAGCAATTGCTGGTGGAGGAGAGGAAGAAGAAGGCGCTGGACAAGCACCTGGACTTCTTGGTGGGTCAAACAGAGAGGTAAGAGTGGTACGGGTGTGGGTGTGACGTCTGGTGTCGGTGATGTTTGAGTTGGATGGGCGGGGTTCCGAAGATTGTGTTGGAGAGGTCGTTTTTGAAGGTGCGACGGAGGGCGGGGCGACATGGGGAATTGTTTTGGCAGTCGCAGGGAGGGTGAGGCATATGAGGGTGATTGATGGAGCGCATTTGGATTGTGAGGTGTGAATGGCGAGGCAGCGGGTGGGAGTGGGGATGTTGCGTCATCGAGTGGACGGGGGGGGGGGGGGGGGGGGGGTTGTTTGGCATTTGCAGCAAGTGTGTGGACAGGGCGTGGCGGGACTGACGGGAGGTGATGTTGTGGTGGACCGATTTGCGCAGGTATTCGACGATGTTGGCGGAAAATCTGGCGGACACGACGAGCGGCCAGGAGCCGGAAAGCATTGTGGCGTTGGCTGCGGTGGCGACAAAGGATGGTTTGAATGTCGGTGGCGATGGAGGAGTGGCGTCAGTGGCGTGGGAACCAGTGGAGGGTGGGTGGGCTGATGATTTGGAAGGGCCCGTTGGGATGGTGATGGAGGGCGGCGTGGATGTGGATTTTATGGTGGAGGACGGAGAGGAACAAGTAAGGAATGGGGTTGTTGTGGTGGGGTTTGGATGGAAGAGGTAGGCAGGTGGTGAGAGTGACGAGGTGGGCGTGGGAGTGTTTGCAAGGCAGGCGAGTTTTGGTGGCTATGTAGGAAGCGTGGATGGAAGACTGGAGTGGGCAACGTTGTGGTCCGTAGTAAGTGTGATTCTTACGGTCCGTGGCGTTGGCATTTGTCAGGAGGATGACGAAGCGACGTTGGAAGCGGACGAAGCGTTGATAACGGAAGCCGAAAGGAAAGAGGAGCTGAGTGCATTGGAAAGGGAGAGCGAGCTCCCACTGGAAGATCTTCTGAATGCGTACAAACTGATGAGAGGTCGGTGTTGATGGAGGGTTGTGGCATTGTGGCGTGGTGGGATGTGTTGGATCGTTGTCTGGAGTGGCAGAACGTGAAGTTGTGGAAGGTAGTGTTGTTGAGAGCAGGTCAGGTGTGAATCGGGTGGGGTTTTGTAGTAGGTGGTTGCTGGAAAGCATGAGGTGGGAAATTGGCGGGGTGGGTATGGCGGTGGGGCAAAAGCGTGAGTCGGTTGGGGAGGTGGTGCATAGATGTGAGGAGGATGTGGTGGCGCGATTGATTTTGAGGTTTAGGGTGGAGTGCGACGGGATATGTTATGGGGCGATGTGAGGGGAGGGGAGGGGAGCGTCGGGTTTGGATGTCAGTGACAGCTTGGTTTGGAGACTGAGTGAGCGGTGAATTGTGGTTTTCAGGGGATTCTGGCAGCCAGAGTGAGGAGGAGGATGAGGAGGAGGAAGAAGGCGACGAGGATGATGGTAGCGGTGAAGGGGAAGAGGCATCAGAGGGCGGCGGTGGTGCAGTGGGTGCGGAAGTGACGGTGGGCGATGAGTCGAAGAAGGATCCTGTGTCGAGATCAGAAGGGGCTGGCGCTGTCCCGTCCGACGGAGGAGGTGTTGGAGAGGCGGATTCGGTGGAGGGGCGTTTGGGATTGGGCAGTGGCGGACATGTGGCGGTGGATGACGCGGACTACGCTCCTGGCCCATTAGCGGACGGGGGGGACGAGGTAAAGCAGTGGTGGCAAGGGGTTGTGGCGTGTGATTTGTTGCGAGTGAAGCAGCATGTGTATTGGTGAAGGTCGTGCGGTGCAGTGGGGTGTTGGTAGAAATGGCCGTAGAGTGGTGTGGTTTGATCGCGGGGTAGTAGTGAATGTTGTTGTTGTCGAGAGAGACGGATGCGTGCGTGGTGTTGTCGGGGTGGTGGTGAATGTGTGGGTAGGCGCTGGAGGCTATCCGCGTTGACATTTGTAGGTTTGTTGGTTCCGTGGAAGTACATTTGGTGGGGAACGTGCAGCTATGGTAGGGGTGGTGGAGTTTGGTGCGAAGACGGAATTGGGATGTGATGGCATGGTTTGTTGTTGGCACAGGACGACGACGAGAGAACGTTGGAGGAAGAGGAACGAATGGCGGAGGAAGAGGGGGACGGAGACGCAAACGAGGTGAGTGATGCTTGGTGTGGTGATTGTGTGTCGTGGGGAGGGCCAGGTTTGTGTGGGTGGATTGAGGGGAGGGGATTCGTCTGGCAGTGGAGTGTCATGTAGCTTCAAAAAGTGCGCGGGCATTGGTGGCAGGAGAGAAATTTCGTGCATGGATAAGGCACGGCGTAGAAGGGTGTTGAGGTGTGATTTGGAAAACGATGAGTATGGGATTGTGATTGATGGTTTGGTGGTGGTGGTGGTGGTGGTGGGTGTAGATCGACCTGTTGAGGGTGGAGAGCTCGATGCCGCTGGAAGATCTTTTGGCGAAGTACAGATCTGTAAGTGATGGTGAACGTGGACACACGGCTGTGACGTGTTTAGTTGATGTGGAGTGATTGTGGTGGGACGGAAAGGTGGGAGGAAGGATTGGCGAGGTGATGAGAGAGGGGTTGCGTGTGTGGGAGCGAGGTGCATGGGTAGTGGTGCTTGCGGTGGAAAGGGCATGTTGATGTCGGGTGGAGGGGCGGGGTGCGCGTGTCTGATGTGGTCGAGGAGTATTTTTGTTTGTATGATGTGGGGAGGAGGGCGTGGCGCGGGTGGAGGGGAGAGTCCCGTGTTGCGGCGGCGTTGTAGGAGTGAGATTTTGGTGGGTGGCGATGCTGAATGGCAGTGGGTGGTTGGCATTCCTGATGGGTGGTTTGAACATTGTGTGATGTGACAGGACATGCAGGATGGGTTGGGAGATGGGCAGGAGTTTTGGGAGGATCGGCGGGATCGGACTAGTGAAGCTGGCACGAGTGGGAGTGGCAGCGAGGAAGATTCGGAAGCGGATTCACAAGCGGAGTTCATTTCGGAGGTTCGAGAGAGGATGGGGGAACCGAGCACGAGTGGAAGGGAGTACTTAGGCGCGTTGGCGGGTGGAATGAACGGTGCACGGGTGATAGAGGTGGTAGATGTGAAGCAAGAGATGGTGGAGGCAAAGGTGGCGAGAAGGGACGTGGGAGCGGGTGGGAAGGTGTGGGCTCTGAACGATAGCGAGCATGTATTTGAGACGGTTGTATGGGACGTGGGTAGCGTTTGTGTGACGGTTGTAGAGGAGTGCCGAGTTTGCGGTATCGTGTAGGCTGGGTGGTTTGTGAGCGTGAAATGGATGGTGCACTGTTGATTGCCTGCTGTTGATGTGGTGTGGGTGCATGGTGGTGTGGGATGATATGGCAGATGGAGGTACATGGAAGGGTGTTGTATTCTTCGGAGCATTATTCGAGGAGGAATGGGTTATCGGAAGTGGGGTGTTCGAATGATGCGGTGTCGACGACAGGATTGTTGCTGGGAGGGGGCGATGAGGTGGATGCAGCGATGGCGGCAGCTGTGGCAAAGGTGAGGGAGGCTGCGAGACGGCGAGGCGATCGTATGATGATGAGACATTCGGACGAAGCGAGCGGGAGGGGGACGGAAGGCGGGGCTGTTGTGAAAACGGGAGAAGCAGGGGAGAGGGAAGCACAGGATGAGGAGCTGTGCCCAGCTAGCACATCTGTGGCAGTGGGCGAGCATGCGGACGTGGGCGGCGCGGTGAGCATAGGTGTGTCGGAGGCAGGCAGTGTGGACGGCGCGGTAGGCAACGGAGCTGTGGCAGGCGCGGCGGAGAGTGTGGCAGACGATGGCGGGTTGCGGGGGCGGGACGACGCCAGGAAGGGCGTTGCCAAAGGTGGGGGCGAGGTCCTTCCGGTGGATGGCAGCGGAGATGGGAGTGCGGGTGCTGCGAAGGCCGATGGTGGCGGCGGAGCGGAGAATGTGGATGTGGGGGAGGAGAAGAAGAGCGAAGACAGGCTGGCGGATTTCGCGGCAGCTGCCCAATCCGCGCAACCCACGGGGTACACATTCTCGACGACGAAAGTGAAGACAAAGCTGCCGTTTCTGTTGAAGCACTCGCTGCGGGAGTACCAGCACATCGGTCTGGATTGGCTGGTGACGATGTACGAAAAGCGGCTGAACGGGATTCTGGCGGACGAGATGGGTCTGGGGAAGACGATCATGACGATAGCTTTGTTGGCTCACCTGGCTTGCGAGAAGGGCATATGGGGGCCGCATCTGATCGTGGTACCGACGAGCGTGATGTTGAACTGGGAGACGGAGTTCATGAAGTGGTGCCCGGCATTCAAGATACTGACGTACTTCGGGAGCGCGAAGGAACGGAAGTCGAAGCGGCAGGGATGGTCTCGAGGCAACTCGTTCCACGTGTGCATCACGACGTACCGGTTGGTGATACAGGATGCGAAAGCGTTCAAGCGGAAGAAGTGGAAGTACTTGATACTGGACGAAGCGCATCTGATAAAGAATTGGAAGTCGCAGAGATGGCAGACGCTGCTGAACTTCAATTCGAAGCGGCGGATTCTTCTGACGGGGACTCCGCTGCAGAACGATCTGATGGAGCTGTGGTCTTTGATGCATTTTCTGATGCCTCACGTGTTCCAATCGCACCAGGAGTTTCGCGACTGGTTCTCGAATCCGATAACGGGGATGGTGGAGGGCCAGGACCAGGTAAGGGTCGTGTGGGTGGTGGGTGGGACGACGGGGGAGCTGCGGAATGTGACGGTTGGGGGCATCGTAGAGTGGAGAGTGGGATCGTTGTTTGCGGATGCGGTGTGGTTGTTAGTGGGATGGGAGTACTGAGAGTGGGACGTGGGTGGTTGGTGGTCAGGTGAACAAGGAGCTGGTGGACCGGTTGCACAACGTGCTGCGTCCTTTTCTGTTGCGGCGTTTGAAGAAGGACGTGGAGAAGCAGCTGCCGGGGAAGTTTGAGCACGTGATACGGTGCCGTCTTTCGAAGCGGCAGCGGAACCTGTACGAGGATTTCATGGCGAGCTCGGACACGCAGGCGACTCTGTCTTCGGGCAATTTTCTGGGGCTGATCAACGTGCTGATGCAGCTGCGGAAGGTGTGCAACCATCCGGACTTGTTCGAAGGGCGTCCGATCGTTTCGTCGTTCGACATGCCGGGGATGGAGGTACATCTGAGCTCGGCGGCGTGCTCGGCGATGCGGAGGGGCCCGATGGAAGGGGTGGACGCGGGCGTGCTGAACCTGCAGTTCGGGGGGCTGGATGGGAGGATGAGCACGTGGGAGGCGGAGGAGGTGGGTCGGATGAAGACGCCGGGTCCGGTGATCGTGGAACTGGCAAGCACGGGCGAAGACAGTTGGAGGCAGGAGCAGGAGCTGAAGGTGAAGGCGAACCGGGAGGTGCGCAGCGTGATGGAGGAGATCGGTGGGGCGCTGAGGGAGGAGAGCGAGAGGCGGAGGGAGGAGAGGATGGTGGCGTTGTGGGCGGTGAACGAGCTGCGTTGCGGGCGGCGACCGGTGTACGGAGCGGACGTTTTGAAGAGGGTGGAGGTGCGGCATCCCGTGGACGAGGTGCACAGGGCGGAGGCGAATCCGCGGCAGTACTTGGAGTTTTCGAGCGTGTTGTCGGAGATGGTGCAGCTGCCGATGACGCGGTGCGAGCGGGTGATGGACTTGGTGACGGCGTTCATGTTTGCGATTCCGGCGGCTCGGGCTCCGGTGCCGGTGGCTTGGTGCAGCCGTGCGATCGGTGGGGGGCCGGTGCTGAGTCGGTCGGTGTCGGAGGAGGTGCTGCAGGAGGCGAGCAGCATGCTGGTGGCTTTGAGGCCGGTGGTGGTGAGACGGCAGCTGTTTTTCCCGGACCGGAGGCTGCTGCAGTTTGACTGCGGGAAGCTGCAGGAGCTGGCGGTGTTGCTGCGGAGGCTGAAGTCGGAGGGGCACAGGGCGCTGATTTTCACGCAGATGACGAAGATGCTGGACGTGCTGGAGTCTTTCATCAACCTGTACGGGTACACGTACATGCGGCTGGACGGATCGACGAAGCCGGAGCAGCGGCAGATTCTGATGCAGCGGTTCAACACGAATCCGAAGATATTTCTGTTCATACTGTCGACACGGAGCGGAGGCGTGGGAATCAACCTGGTGGGTGCGGACACGGTGATCTTCTACGACAGCGACTGGAATCCGGCGATGGACTTGCAAGCTCAGGACAGGTGCCACCGGATCGGGCAGACTCGAGAGGTTCACATCTACCGGCTGATCAGCGAGAGCACGATCGAGGAGAACATTCTGAAGAAGGCGAACCAGAAACGGATCCTGGACGATTTGGTGATCCAGAGCGGGAGTTACAACACGGAGTTTTTCAAGAAGTTGGACCCGATGGAGCTGTTTTCGGGGTTGAAGGGGGTGAAGGTGGGCGAGAAGAGGGCGGCAGTGAACGCGTCGGCAGGAGCAGGTTCGGGCGCGGGGAGTCCGGACGCATCGTCTGCGAAGGCGTTCGAAGGGAAGGAGCTGTCGAGTGCGGAGGTGGAAGCCGCGCTGAAGAATGCGGAAGACGAGGCAGACTACATGGCGATGAAACGAGTGGAGCAGGAGGAAGCCGCGGAGAACCAGGAGTTCACGGAGGAGCTGGTGGCGGGCAACCTGGACGACGAAGACCTGGCAGACGAGTTGGAGGAGCAGGGGAGGAGCGGAAGAGGGGTGGGCGAGGTCGGGGCGGCGGGCGGCGGTGCAGGGGGAGAGAGGGGCGCCGAGGAGAGTGGCGCGGTGGTGGTGGCAGAGTCTTCCGTGTTGGGGGTCGGGGAGTCTTCGATGTTGGCGACGGATGCGGAGGAAGAGATGGACATGTTGGCCGACGTGCGGCAGATGGCGGCTGCGGCGGCGGCATCGGGACGGGGGAGCGGGTCGTTCGAAGACCAGCTGCGTCCAGTGGAGCGGTATGCGATGAGGTTTCTGGAAGTGTGGGATCCGCGAGTGGACAACATGGCCGTGGTAGCACAGGTACTGTGGGGATCAGGTTTATGGACATTTCATCCAGGTCCCTCTCCCGGGCTGACAGGAATGAGATCGTTTGTGGTTGAAGTTTGATGGGTATCGTGGTGCGTGGACGAAGAAGGATTGTTGCGATGGGTGTAGCGTTGAGAGTGGGGTGTGTGCCAGTGCAAGGGTTGGTTTTGGGGTTGTCCGTGGCGTGGTAGGTGGTGGATGGATGGGCAGCCATGTTGTTAGTGTTCGGGGTGGTGGGTAGGTTCCTGGGTGGTCTTGGTGGATGGCAGCGTTGTGATGGTGGGATGCGTGGAGTGAGTGGGTCGTAAGTGTACATCGGGGTTGCAGGAGTCGATGGTGAGCACGTCGGTTTGGCTGTGAGGATAAGGTGTCGGAGCGGGGGCATCGTAAGAGCGTGAGCGGAGATGGTTGTGTTGGGGGAGTGTAGGTCGGGATGTGTGGATTTGGTCCGGGAGTGTAGGATGGGATGGAGTTGGTGTGGGTGATGGTCTGGGATGGATGGCGTTTGGCTGGGCTTGACGATGTGATGGTTAAGGGAGGGGAGCGTTGTGGTGGCAGTTTTGTGATCGGCTGTGTGCGTGTTTTGAACGCAGGTGGCATTTGAGGAGAAGGAATGGGAACTGGATCAACTGGAGAAGCTGAAAGAGGAGCAGGAAGCGGAGATCGACGAGGATAACGAGCCTTTGTACTACGAGAGTACGTGATGACCATAGTCGTGTGTGTTGGGTTTTGTGTTTTGACGAATTGGGTGGGACGATGGACGCGTAGGCAGTGGATGTGGGTTGTTGAACGCAGCAGTTTGCTGGCTGTGTGCGATTTGGCTTTTGGAATCTTTGTGGGTTGGCAACAGGAGAGGAGTTGGGTAGAGTTTGTGGATTTTGTTTCCGATGAGCTGTGTGTGGTGGATGAGTGGGAAGATGGTGACGTGCATGCGCATTGCGGGAGTGGTGTGTTGTTGGGGTGTGGAAACGGTGTTGGTCGGGATAGTGAGTATTTGGAGGCGTGTCAGTTGTTGTGGAGCGATGCACGAGGAGGGGCGGATGAAATGACATAGTGTGGTGAATGTATTGCAGCTTGGGACACGGCATTAGCGGACGAGGCTTATCGGCAGCAAGTAGACATTCTTGCTCAGCAGCAGGTGCGCACACGAGCTTTTGAGTGGGACGTGAAGAGTTTAGTATGGAGTTTGGCTTGGTTTGGTGTTGTTTGTGAGTTTTGGGGGTTTGTTTTGTTTGTGTGTTTTTGGAAGGTCGACAGGGGACCGTGGGATGGGATGGGTGGTATTGTTAGAAGTGGTGGTGATGCGTTGAGTATTGGAGAGGCGAGTTTATGGAATTTTAGGGATGCGGGGGGTGATGGAGTGGTGGAGGGATGGTATTGTGTGATGTTTGTGAGTGTTGGTTGCTGGTGGATTTAACGCCGTGGTTGTGACGGAGTGGGTAATAAGCAGGAGCAAAAGCAGCTGGAATGGGAAGCAATGGAGGAAGAAATGCGCGATGCGGACAGGTGAGGGTCCCGTTGGCTGACATTTGTGAAATTTGTGTGGTGTTTGATTGCATCGTTCCTGGGCGAGCGATGCGATGGGTAGATGGTATGAGAAGCAGGGCGTACATGGAATGTTGAGGGCGCATGTGTACGGTCGTGGTGGATTGTGGAGTACATTGTTAGTTCTGGAGGCGAAGGCGGATTGGGGCGTTGGAGGTGGATGGTGATTGCGATGGCTTGTTGGGAGCGGCGATGTGGGAGTGGTGTGGCAGGGATAGGTGGTTGGATTTAGCGTGGGTGGGCGGTGAAATGTAGGCAGGTAGTGGGCAGTGTGTGAAGGGACCGTTATTGACGATGGCGGTGTTGTGTGTACGAGGAGCAGGGCTTTAGCGGCAGCTGCTGCGACGGTTGGGGGCGCAGAGAACTTCGGTCCGAAGCCTCGAGGAAGGAAGAAGTTGAAGAAGGCAAAGTTCAAATCTTTGACGGAAGGTTCGCTGATGTCGGATACGGAAGAGGAGAACGTGGGAGGGGAGTACGAGGTGGAGAGGGGCGGGGACCCTTCTTACAGGGACGTGCAGTCGGAGATGATGGGTCTACCGCACCGGAGCCCGTCTCAAAGGAAGCGAAAGGCACCGAAGCTCCTGGAGGAAGAATTGTCGGCGGAGAAGCATTCGAAGAAGTTGAAGAAGGATCACTTGGTAAGAGAGGGAGGCATTCCCGGTGAAATAGTGCAGGATGGGATGATGAGCGGTGGGGAGGGAACGGGGTGGGGTTGTCGGTAAGATGCTCAATGATGGGAAGTGCGCAGTGGTGCACGGTGGTGTGGAGCATAGGTGTGTAGGATGTGAGGAGCGTGGGAGTGGAATGCATGGTGGTGATTTGTGAACGTTGGTAGGTGTGGCATTGACTGGTTGTGCGTACTTTGGACGGGTGGGTTTGCAGGGCAAAGGGAAGACGAGGACGTTGGAGGCGAGTCTATTCAGGACTATCTTTGGAATCTCCAGCGATCCGAAATCGTCGGGTGGTGGGGAGGCAGGCGGATTGTCAGGTTCCGGTGGGGGCGCGACGAGCGGCGGGAAGGAGAGGGGAGGGAAGCTGATGATGGTGGGATTGCCGGTGAAGAAGGGACCTCTGGTGATGCTGGAGAAAGAACGGAAGAAGGACAGCGTTCGGTCGGTGGAGCATCTTCCGGCTGCATCGGCGTGGACGCACGCGGAGGATGCGGTGCTTTGCGCAGTAGTGCACGAGTACGGAGGGAACTGGGCGCTGGCGAGCGACGCTCTGGCAGGGGTGCCGGACGGCGGCGTGTACCGAGGGCGACACCGTCATCCAGTTCACTGCAGAGAGAGATTCCGTCAGCTGCTGGCTCAGAACGCAGCGGCGGCGAGCGGGGATCCAACGAGCGAGAAGAGTGCACTGAGCGCTGCCACGAATGCGCAGCTGAAGGTGACGGAGGTAGGCAGGGTGGCAAAGTGGTGTGGTTGTGGAGCATGTGGGGGGGATGTTGCAGGGATGGTGGTGGATGGGCAGCGGGTTTGAGGGGTGTCTGACGGTGTGTGTGTGGGACGTTTCAGGAACATACGAAGCGTCTACTGGATGCAGTGTTGCAGCTCCCGGACGAGGAGTTTCTTCTACAGCGGCATTTCGTGGCGGTTTTAGCGGCGGTGAAGAACTCGGGGATGGGTGGTGTCCAGCAGGGTTCGGAGGAGCAGGGCAGGTCGGGTGGGACAAACGGGCCAGGTGGGCACGGTTTCGTACAACTGAGAAGCCTGGTGAAGTCTCAGGTGGCGTCCAGCAAGATCGGGGCAGGGAAGTCGTCCCCTTGTAAAGTGTCTGCTGCTTTGGCACAAGCAGAGAGAGATGGCAGGGATGTCCCAGAGCAAGCAAATGGGAAGGCACATGGGAAGGAGCAAGTATCGAAGGATGCGGGTGTCGCGGGCGAGAACCAGGGCTTCAGCGCGGCGCAGTTCCTGGTGGGATCTGCGGAGTACGGCGAGTCCAGTGCCATGGAAGGCGAGAGAGTTTTGCAGGCACAGGGGGAATCAGCGGCAGTGGGTCTGGAGGAATTGCTGGGATGGGCGTTGACATCGCCTTCCGGTCATCGGACTCCAAAGGGTGGACGGAAGCTGGCAGAGATGCTGGTGGAGAATCGGTTCAGGTGCTATATCCTCCCGGCCGTGCAGGAATTTGTTAGGATGTGGTCATGTTGTTGGGAGAGGCGGGTATTTGATTTAGACGATTGATGGGTGGTAGTGCGGGTGGAGAAGAGCGGTCGCTGGTGTGGGCAGGTTTGATGAGTGTTTGGAGTGGGGGTTTGGTTTGGTGGTGCGTTGACATGTGGTGGAGGCAGGAGTTGGGGTGGGTTTTTGGTGCATGGTGACGTTGGTGTGTAGTGACATGTGGTGGTGGCTTGGACGTGGCAGGTTTGCGACAAGGATCGGGTGGGACGGAGCCACTCGTGATTGGGCAGCCGCGGGTGGGTCGGGCACGGGCGTGTTGGGGCTGCACATTCCTTCGAAAGGGAGAGTGGTGGGCAAGAAGAGGCCGGCGGCGGACCCGAGCAAACCGCCGAAAGCAAAAATGGGGAGGACGTCGAAGGGGGACGCGAAGAAGGGGCACGCGGAATCGACAGGCGAGGAGGCTAGAGCTGCGAACGGAGAGGATTCTGATGTCCCTCGGGGGCAGGATGACGACGCAAACAGGAAGGAGGTGGAAGCGGAAGCAGCATCGGGTCGAAAGGCGACGTTTGCCGGGAAGATAGTGGTGAAGCGTCCGAAGAAGAATGTGGTGAGTTCTGCAGCGCCCACGTCGCCACGTGGTTCCGGGAGATTGGACTCGCAGGTGGACAGCAGGGTTGCGGGTGGCAAGGTTTCGAAGAGTGGCAAGAAGAGCGGCCCTAGGCCTGGTGCTGGTGCAGCGGTAGCAGTTGGAGTATCTGGAGCAGGTGCGGGTGGAGCAGATCAGAGGACGGATAAGAAGTCTGGGATGAAGGGCTCGCCGTGCACAAACTCTGGCACAGGCTGCGTTCCTGGAGGTGGTTTGGGCAACTCAGGGGGCGATAGCATGTCATCAGCAGGTCGAGAGGTGAAGGGCGGTGGTGGCGGAACGGATGTTTCGAGCGGAAGGGGAATAGATCTGAACGGGTCCAGCGACGACGACGTGACCATCGTGGGGGTGTCAGCGGGCAGCAGATTTCGAGCGGGTGGTTCGGAGTCAGCAGTGGCAGGGCCGGGGAGGAGGTTGAAGTTAGCGAGAGAGAGGTCGGAGGGGACAAAGGCGGGCAAACGAGGGCAGTCGGAGGAGGCGAGTTTGGCAGCATCAAGGTCGAGCGGAATGGGTTACGGAGGAGCGGCGCAGAACGAGGATTCCAGTCTGGCATCGCACCTTATGACGAGGCTGGCAGGTTCGCCGGGTGGTGCGGAGGTGTTGTCGCAAGTGCAGTGGCCTCCTGCGGCAGGCGCTTGGCCCGTGGCATCGCTGAACGAGGATCTGGACTTGAGCACGGATGTGGGGTCCGTTTTGTTTTCGGAGTTTGGCAGGCAGAAGTCCATGGGGGTTGGGGGCGGCTCTTTGAGGAGCTCCCCTCCAGGACAGGCAGCGGGGCGAAGCATGGGTAGGGGTGCGTCGTCCCCTTTGGTGGGGCGGTTGCAGTCGTTGGAGGGTGCGACAAGGAGCGGGAGTTCGGAAGAGGAACAACGTGGCCAGACGGCAGCGTGGATGGTGGGGAGCTTGCAGAGACAGGTCCCCAGGATCCATGGTGGGCAGGGGGCGGGTGGGAGCAACGACGCGGGAAGCGAGGTTTTGAGACCGGTTCTGCGGTTGGGTCCTTCGAGCCCCGTGCGAGCTGCGAGGGAGTCTGGGCCTTCATCGTTGAATCAGGTCCATTTGCGAGGTGTTTCGTCGTCTTCTCGCGGTGGGATTGCAGGTTTGGGCGGGAGGCCTGGTGCTCGGGGTGGGCAGCAGGCACAGCAAGGTGGAGCATTTGCAGGGTTGGCAGCACAATCGCTGGCCAGCCCTGAGTCTCCGGTGGACACGGGGTTGGGGCTTGGTCTGGGACCGGGCGGGCGGTACAACGGCTGAGACAAGCAGGCACGAGATTAGCATGGGACTTGCGACCGTAGAGGTGACGGGCGTAGGATGCGGCGAGGAGGGTGGTCTTGGGTGAACGTGGGGATTGAGGTGGGAGTGCGTGTTCCGGAAGTTGGTTCCATGCATCAATTTTTTCAGAGCGTAGTGAAATTTAGGTTTCAATGGCTGTAGGAATACCCGAAGGTACAATGCCATCTTTCTTTTTTTCGTTTGTCATTTTTATATTCTTTTTATCATTGACCGTTACTCTTTCAAGTCATTCTGGGCAGTGGATACTGCCGGCGCACTTGGCCAAGCGATTCTGGAATGACCTGTATCTTTTGTGGTGCACATTTGGGTCGGATGTTGTGTCGTTTGTGAAGTTTTGGGGTAGGAAAGTGGGAGTCCTGGCGTGTTGCAGTGGACTTATGTTCGAGAGAACGGAGTTGGAAACGGCAGGGAGATTTGCATTTGGAGTGATAGAGCTTACGGAAGGTGTTTCAAAGCACACACGCGCCACTTCGATTGTCACGTGTTCTATATGGAGTGTGGGTTTTTAATTGGGTAAACAGAGTCCTAGAGATTTACACAAATGTCGAAGTCGAGCTTATGTTTGTTGTTGCCATACTTTTTGGAAATTGAATGTGGGACATGACAGGATGGGGGTTCGATGTATGAATCTTGGACTGAATGAGGTTTTATTGTGTACGAGGGGATTGTAGTTTAGAAAATATCTTTACATGCTGGAAGGCAATATTGAGGATATTTAAATTTGGGTGGAAGGTTGGCAAATTTCAATGAAAGGAATGCTTGGACACCTTGGTTAGTATTGATGTCTTTTAGCACATTTCATTCAAAGTGGTGAAGATAATTAGTGTCGCTACACTACATAGGAGTATGCCATATGTCATCCCCACTTTTATTGAGGGTGCCATGAGGTGGCTTGCCATGTTTATTACTTTGCATGAAGTTATCATATGTCGTTTGAACACTACATCCCTTTCTTTTCCAGAAGGAGACTTTATCTCCTAAAATCAAATAGTTTCCAGAATGAGAGAATGTGTCCGAGACATTTGTGGAAGAAATGTGTTCAATTAGCCCCTTAAATTTCATACAATAAATCAAAAGAATTCTACATTTTATTTCCTACAAATAACAAATACTCTAATTTTGATCTCACTTACTTTCTAAATCCAAGCCGAGTGCCTGTGTTGTAGACTTATCTTTGACAACCTCTGTTGACTATGTTGGATTTGCTTCTACCTAAGATATCAAGTGTTTCAAATCACCTCACACAGTGACACTATGTGTCACAGTCTTGGATTGGCTTCTACCTCAGACATCAAGTGTTCCACACGGACACATAGTGTTGTAGTTTTGCTTGTACCTCAGACATCAAGTGTTCCTTATCACTGACATCGAGTGTCATCCAAGTGTTTCAAATCACCTCTTACACGGGCTCATAGTGTTGCAATCTTGGATTCGCTTCTACCTCAGACATCAAGTGTTTCAAATCACCTCTCAAAGTGACACATAGTGTTGCAGTCTTGGATTTGCTTCTACCTCAAACATCAAGTGTTCCAAATCACTGACATCAAGTGTCATCAAGTGTTGTAGACTTGTTTTTGACAACCTCTCTTGACTATGTTGGATTTGCTTCTACCTCAGACATAAGTGTTCCAAATCAATGACATCAAGTGTCATCAAGTGTTGTAGACTTGTTTTTGACAACCTCTCTTGACTATGTTGGATTTGCTTCTACCTAAGTCATCAAGTGTTTCAAATCACCTCTCACAGTGACACATACAGTCTTGGATTTGCTTCTACCTCAGACATCAAGTGTTCCAAATCACTAATATCAAGTGTCATCCAAGTGTTTCAAATCACCTCTCAAAGTGACACATAGTGTTGCAGTCTTGGATTTGCTTCTACCCCACACATCAAGTGTTCCAAATCACTATGACATCAAGTGTCATATAGTGTTGTAGACTTATTTTTGACAACCTCTCTTGACTAATAGTATGTTAGATTTGCTTCTACCTAAGACATCAAGTGTTACAAATGACCTCTCACAATGACACATAGTGTCACAGTCTTGGATTTGCTTCTACCTCAAACATCAAGTGTTCCAAATCACTGACATCAAGTGTCATCCAAGTGTTTCAAATCACCTCTTACACTGAACACATAATGCAGTCTTGGATTTGTTTCTAGTTCAGACATCAAGTGTTTCAAATCATTAACACATAGTTTTGCAGTCTTGGATTTGCTTCTACCTCATACATCAAGTGTTCCAAATCACTATGACATCAAGTGTCATTAAGTGTTGTAGACTTGTCTTTGACAACCTCTCTTGACTAATAGTATGCCGGATTTGCTTCTACCTAAGACATCAAGTGTTTCAAATCACCTCTCATAGTGACACATACAGTCTTGGATTTGCTTCTACCTTAAACATCAAGTGTTCCAAATCACTGACATCAAGTGTCATCCAAGTGTTTCAAATCACCTCACACTAACACATAGTGTTGCAGTCTTGGATTTGCTTCTACCTCAAACATCAAGTGTTCCAAATCACTGACACAGTGTTGCAGTCTTGGATTTGCTTCTACCTCAGACATCAAGTGTTCCAAATCACTTCTCACACTGACACGTAGTGTTGCAGTCTTATGACATAATCAAGTGTTGCAGACTTATGACAATGACAACAAGTGTTGTAGACTCTGACTTTTATGACAATGACATTATGACAGCTTTAGAGCAAACAAGCTTGTTGCTCCCAATCAATTGGCAATTTGTTTGCAATAGTTGTGGCCATTCAAATTGACCAATGAAGTTCACTTCTCACAAACGCCTTTTTCAGAAACACCTTTAGTTCTGTATAGAAACTCAAACTCAAGGGGCCTTCTTGCAACAAGGGTGATGTTCTAGTTTCTTGATCATTGTAACAATTGAGATTTCACTTTGTTTTTGCAAACTAAAGTTGCCACGCTTTCATGTGGAACTTCAAATGAGTGATAATATCCTCTTCTAATGCAAGATATTTAGAATGAACAGGACCATGTTGATCTTCTTCAACAAAATAGACAGTACCATAATCTTCTACCAATGACTTTATTTTGACATCGAAATGCCAAAAAGCACCAAAAATAATTGGTGTGCAGCAAGCCTTAACCCTAACCCTAAATGACAGAGGGGTAGGGGTAAAACCTAAATGTGTTATAAAATGTTGCTTCTACAACTTCAATGAAGTTTGGTCCAAAAGAGAAAATGAGAAGCACGATGTTTAATAATTATCAGTACGGTCAAACTTTCAAAAAATGTTTTAGATACTTATTAAAATTACAAATTTTATTTTCAGAATTTGAAATTTGGTATGATTGGTTGAAACTAAACATTCTATTCTAAAGTTCAAAAAAGAAATTTTTAGAAGGAGGGAACATCATTACTTTCCAAAAATAGTAAATTTTGTAACACTAGGACAATGTTGAGGTGTTTGTCTTTGAAAATTTCTCCTTGATGGAGTTTAACTCGAATTGACATGATTCAAATTGGATTGGAAAGTAGACTTGATTTCCTATTTGAATTTATTTATTTATTTATTTATTTATTCTATATTTCATCTTGGGCAGCCCGTAAGAAAAGGGCAGCGACCATAAAATGGTCGTTTGGTCACTTAGGGGTTAAGAACTAATTTGAAGTAAATTTGGATGAAAACGTCATATTGTTTCAAATGTTGAAAACAAATTGGATGAAATTTCCAATGTTTAATAAAATCCATCCAAATATGTGGATGAAAAAATAATTCTATCCAAAATATATATGAATATAAAAATATTTTGCTACACCAACGTATTTGGTTTCCCAAAATAAAAAAACAAAATCCTTGTCTTCTACATAAGAACTTGTGATTAGTAAACCAAGTTCTACTTTTGGTGTGAACAACACTACCTCATGAATGGTTCTTCAAGGTCTACCAACTGACCGCTTCACCACTTGCACATCCATTTCCTCTTAGTCTTCAGGATGGAAATTTCTTGCTCAACAGTCACTTTCATCTCCTTTTTGGTAACTAGTACAAACATGCTAATCAAAGTCCTTCATTTTGTCATTTTCTAACATTTAAAACCACATCAAACCTCCAGTCTCTTACAGAAGACAAGAACCAAAGAGAAACAAATCCCTCTAATAAAGAGTACTAAAAAGGTGCGATTAGGGTAAGCCGACTTAGAATAATTCAAACCCTAAAGCACTATTGAATGAAAAAGAACTTACATCCATAATTTTTCAAAAAATCCGTAAATTGTTGCCAAATTTTATTTTATTTTGAATTAAAAATTGCCGAGGTTCTTTATTCACATGGAAGAACGTCAAACTCATTTTCTGCATTATAGTTAATTATTAGGCACTACCATTCCCAACCAAGCCTTTGACTATGGTTGGACAAGGCAAATATTGGATGAAAGTCACTCGATGAACCATCGACACAAGGTTACTACACAACCTCCATCAAAAAGTAGTGGACCAATGATTTCTTTTCAAGATTTTAAAAGCCAAGAAGCACCATAAGTAATTGGATGTGCATCAAGCTTTAAGAAAAAAAATTGGATGAAGACATAAGAGTGTTCCTATTTTTTTTTAAATAATTCGGATAAAGACACCCATTTTAAGTGAATTTCATCTAAATATGTGGATGAAAATATAGTCCTATCCAAAAAAGGGGAAATTTTTATGTCGCCACTTTAGCACTTCTCCAAAAACCGAAAAAAAAATCCCCTGTTGTAGACGTTTACGAATCGAAGAAAAATAACTATGGTCCTAAAATCAGTGTGAGAGTATTAGCAACTGTCCCAGTGCACCTGTTATCAATAAAACCACATTCAGAAATAACATCAAGGCAGGGAAGTCCTGAAAGAAGGGTACAATACCACACCATGTCAATGCATCATGTACTTCCAACACCTGCAAATGCCAACATCCACTGATAACCTTATTTCATTAATCTGAAAATAAGCCCTCCAGCATTCATGTTCATCAACTCTCAAGCACGCTGCCCTCCGGAGAGAAGTTGATGTTCAAAGAGTAAAGGGCACATGCACACGCTTTGGCGATCCTAAACCTCACGAGACCAGACAATCTACTAAGAACCAAGACTCTTTACCGGACCCACAAGGAATGACCACACTGGCCTTCCTCTGTAGCCAGCTCTTGGTGCTAAAAATCCACCAGACACCACTAAATTACAGAATGAGAACCAAATGGCTCGAAGCTATTAATGCCAAATATTGCCAGCCAAAGGAAAACAAAAAATAAAAGATACATTACATAGGTTGACTCTCATACGTTAACTGTAGAGCTGGTTGGCGAGGCTCCAAGCGAATCCCCCATCAGTCATTTGCCACCTTGCTATTGCTCTTTCCGTTCAGCATTGCTCTTCTGAACCTTGACGAAGGGCAGAACTCCCAGCAAGTACTCTATCCTGGGGTTCCAGTCGCACTGCTGCGCTCGGCAGTACTGTAAGAACGTGTTCCCGAAATACGAGTTGAACCCCATCAACACATGCCACACAGCATGCCCTTGAGGGTTCACCCGCAGCTTCGACATCTGGCTGCACAAGTGCCGGTCTGCCAGCCAGAACATGGCACCCAGAATTAGAAACAACACGTACCGGTGAACTAGCTTCCTCACCAGTGGGTCTGTCGTGTGGATGTAATACTTGTACATCCTCGGCAGACACAGCACCGCCAGAAACACGTAATGTAGCTGGAATCCCGCCACGAATCGGAACTGCGAGTGCAGAATGGCGAAGATCGTTCCATACAGAAACAGGACTGTCGGCATCGTGCTGTAATAATGCCAATCTGGAGAGTACAGAACGTATATGTACAGAAGCATCACCCACACCATGGGAGTTTCATCGCTCTGCTGTTGACTGCTCTTAGATATCAACCATGCAAACACAACAACCACTGGTTAGGTATTCATCACACTCAAATAGATGTCCCGCACAATTGCTGCGTGGTAAAGGTGTCCCACTAAATAACCCATGGTTCTTGGCGTGTATCTTCAATAGTAGTATGTAGTTTTTGTGTCACTGTCATTCTCCATCCCGTTTGAAAGTGGACAGGGTTCACGTTTGAAATTAAAAAAATATAGGACAAATATTGCAATAAAAAGAAGCCAAGAACCACTGGTTTTTTAGTGGGACAGAAGGAGTACTTGCATGACAAGGTTGTCAAAACTGTTCTACTCAGAGGCATGCTTCAAACAGAAACACAACACTGACATGGCTGCATTCCGTTGACATAACACACCGCGAAACCAAAATGAGCACTGAAGAGAAAGATAGGTGAAATCTCATAGCAGTAGGAGAATCTCGAGTCAAGCCAAAAGCCCTTGCAACACACCAGTGACTTCATAGACAAATAGGCATCCTATACGCACGGATATGAGCGCTTACGCATATTTTAGAGTAGCATGGAAGAGGATGCTGCCGAATCCCAGAGCGATGGTCGACAAGTGAAGAGCGCTAAACCGCCGCTCAAATCTCTGGCTGATGGAGTAATACAGGCCTATCAATGCAAGAATGATTCCCGGGATGTTGGATATGGTGTTGTAAAACTCCGCCACCATAGGCGTGACCTCATAGTTCTTTTCACACCACTCAGTGCTCGCAGTGATCGGCCCCCAATACCCCTCAGAAGTGCCAGCCATTGATCAACACCGACCTAAACAGCTCAAATCCCACTCTCCACCTCAAACCTTCCGCTTCTCAACTTTTCAACTTGGAACTCTCTTCCCCATTCTTGCTCACAGTCGACCTCGCTCAATGTGTCCTATCAAGTCAAGCCTGGAAAGTACCGAACATGCTCACTGTCAAAAAAACAAATCACAATCCCACAAAAAACTAACCTGCCAGAGCAAGTGTGCCTGCTCTGACTCCAACCATCAGTGATACGATTCTAACATGTTCACCCTTGAAGGACATACAAGCCCCACAGGCTTTTTGGGAAACTCTTGCTCATAACTTAAACCAAATGGGGTTTTCTAAATGCCAAACAGAGCATATACTTTTTTGGGATAGAACCAAAGTAAATTAAAAAGAGAATCATACTTAAAATGCAGTTTAAAAGAGATTTTGGGTGTGGGAATCAGGAAAGGGTTAAACACAAGAACTTTTCGTTCATCGTCAAGGAACGTACAATATTGCCACGAGAGCAGAATGAATTATGCAGACCTGAAAAGCGATCAGATGTTATCCAAAGG
The DNA here is from genome assembly GCA_022496805.1 of Pohlia nutans. Taxonomy (NCBI): domain Eukaryota; kingdom Viridiplantae; phylum Streptophyta; class Bryopsida; order Bryales; family Mniaceae; genus Pohlia; species Pohlia nutans. Next base: position 13,983,988 of record CM040095.1, on the reverse strand, counting down.
CACCCACCGACAAGCAATGCATAACTACTCCTCCATCCATCAAGCGCACAATCAGTCTTCCTGCTGAAATCCAACATGAGCAAACATCAGAAGATCCACAACTGCAACACTCTCCAGTTCTGCCACTCATTCCTGCAACACCGACAACACTAAACCATTTCCAAGTGTACCGAAAAAAAAAAAAAAAAAAAAAAAAAAACGCATTTCCACTGCTAATTCCCTGTTCTTCGTTTCCAGACAACCCTGCCAGAACAATTTCGCGAAAGGTCACTTAAACCCCCAGAGCTTTTCACAAACCTCCTCCATCACAAGAACTCGAATTTTACTCCCAGAAAAACACGAAATATGACAATCAACTACAAACAAGAATCTCGAGCTACAATCTAATACTGCGTCATCACCACACAGATGAGTAGATTGTCGAGTCAGAATACAAAATTTATTCGGTGTTTCAGCAAAGATCGTTGATGAAACGAAAGTCACAACTGAAAGACTGATTCTCTAGATTCACGATCAGCAAAACGCAACTACCTGCACAATTCAATTCTGGTCCTCGCGCAGAAAGAATCAGCACACGGACCGAGTGATAAGAGACGCACTTGGAAAAATCGAAGCGGGGTCCGCGATGAATAGCGGGAGCTGAGAGTGAGCTCCGTCGGTGGGAAACCCTAAGCAGGAGCGTGGTTTGCGAGGGCGACAGCTGACAAGGGAGATCGCAGAATCAGCAGCAACACTCGAAAAGCAGGGAGGAAATTTTCAAAGGAAAATCACTAGACAGGCACGGGATGACGGACGGACGGACCGACGGAGGACCTCGTACTACCCAAAAAGGTTGGATTCAAAAGCTGGCTGTCACCGGCGGTAACTTCGGTCGTGTTGTCTGTCTCGCATCGTGAATTTGGTAAACTGGCTCGGCTCACGGTGAATTTAGGGCTACGTCACGCTAACCCTAATTCGGGGGCCACCTTGGCGAGTTCGTCAACCCCGTTTCCACGAGTCTTCATCGTGAAGGCCCTTGGTTTTTCTTTTTTGCAATTTTTCATTTTCCAAATAGGTGGCACCAATGAAACCAAAAACAATGTAAGGTAGAGGGCTCTAAACTCGCCACAGTTCTAAGAGCATTCCCACCCATGCACACTAGGACTAACCCTCTCAAATTATTCATCTACATGTGAAGGGCCCTTGCACTCACACTCCCCCACCCTTGCACGCCCTTCACGTATCAAAAGTGCGCATCAAATAGTCAATGGACCAATCACAAGTAGAATGAGAGGAATAATCATCGAATAGTCAACTCAATAGTGATTTCAAGGCCCAATTTCTAACACGCTAGAATCCAGAGTCAAGAAGCATTTTGAAAGGCCCCTTGAAACTTTTCATCCACTTCTTGAGGTCAGAGACCCTCTGAGGCCATCGGTGGCCATGCTCTAAACCCGCACTCTACCAAGGACAAATATTTTGAAATTTTGGATGTACCCATAGTGAAGAATACTACTTTAAAACCCATGTCATTTCAACTTCAGAAATTCATAACTAATTTTAAGAACATCCAGTTTTTTTTATTTAAAGTATGTTGGTCTTTGCTTGGATTTTTTTTCCAGTGAAAAATCATGTTTAGTTCTCCATGTGTCCTCATAAATTCACAGCCTTTAAAGTGGCGGGTTTAGAGCCTCCTACCTTAGCGATGTAGCACTTTGGTGAGTGGACCAATAAATGACACCATCTATAAAGAGACTCCAATAACCACTTCATGAATGGCACTCCGTTGTGTCAAAATCCTATAATCACTTAAATAGTTTAGTGATTGTTGACTTTGAAGCGCAATAACTATGTTTATTTTAACCCCTAAACGTCCCATGGGGATAGTAGATGCATTTTTGCATAATCAGCATTTGCTACCAACAAGAAGTTCTAAAGTAAGATCTCAATAGCTCACTAGAACCGCATTAACTTAAATTTCAACTAATTTGTTGAACTCAAACCCATTGAAGGTGTGGATCCATTCCAAATACAAGAAATATATGTTGTATTCTACCTGCCGCAAAGGTATTTTCACACATTTAGGGGTTAAGTCACTTTATGATTCTTCACGGCATATTCACTATCAATTTCAACCCAAGTCTATTGTCACAAATAGGCACCTTAGACTTTAAACTTTGAAAATTCATAACTTGATCAGTATAACTTCAAAAATTATGATTTAGCTTGGGGTAAATTTAGAATCAATTTATTGATTCATTCAGACTATCACATTGCACCTCAGATTACTTTAAACAGGTGCAATGCTTAAACTCTTGGATTGTGGACCACCCACCTTAGATTTTAATCGGAGTTGTCAAAATTGAATGAATTTTTTTTCAAATGAGAATGAAAAATGTGTCAACATAGATGATTGTTTCGGCAATAAAGGAATGAGTTTTGGGTCTAATATAGCTCTTCTAAAAATAATTTTGCATTCTAGCTATATTTTGTCAAGTTATTTGGTTAAGCAGATGTTGAATAGCTTAGCTTTAAAATGGTGGCGAGGACAACGTAGAAGTTTGTCAAAATATAATAATATGGCATTTGTCCAGTCATAGAGTGGTGGCCTAAAGATCAGTTCACATCATTTGCAAGGGCCCAACCCGTCATCAAATTCTGAATCTATTTTAATGTAAAAAGCGCTAGTGGATGATGGCATGATATGGGTACTCCCTTCAAAAATAGTATGATTTTTCAGAAATATATTTTTGGTAAGAAAAGAGCATTGGAAAATTATAAAAATTAGAAGGTGACATAGACACCATGGCTGCAACAATGACTCCAAAAACCAAGTCTATGCATCAAACAAGGACTTTCATGGGCCTTTCACAAAAAGATAATGATATATTTAGGAAATGTAAAATGTAACTATAAAAGAACTATAAGTTAACTATCAGATGATGTCATGGTGACGTCATCAACTTCACTAAGGTTTTGATGAGAGGAAGAGAGACGTCGACGTTGCATAGACTTAGTTTTTGAGGTGCCGCTTGCTACCTTCTGTGAGAGCTCTCATTTTCTTGTTTCTTCATCGTTTTGAGTCAAAAAAAATTTATGGGTTTCGTGTGCATCGTCTTGAATACTTCTTGTGGCTTTGTGGAAGTTAATAGAAAGATGAGACCTATTTCACGAGAGACGGGAATGCTAGCATGTGAGCCTAGGAGCGTGAGCCTGAGAGCCCAAGAGCCTGAGAGCCTAGAAAAATTTCAAATTTTTTGGAATTTAGGGACAAGGGACCTATAACCGTGGAATCAGTATTAATGAGATTTGGAGTTGATTTGAACTGTAATGTTAAATGTATTTATTTAACATTATACATTTATGCAAATGAATTAGGATAATATCAGGAGTTTAGGGTTTAGGGCTCAGAGATCGAACACAGAAATATTAAACATGAACAAAAGAGTTACCAGCTCATGGATGTGGGAATAGAAGGGTTTAGGAATGTGGTGTACAGCACAGATGGAATTTAGAGAGAATTTAAACTGCAATGCAAAATGTATTTATTTCATATACTACATCCATGCAAATGAATTAGGGTTTAGGGTCTTCATGTGAAGGGTTTAGAGTTTGAACATAATTAAATTTATACATGAATTAAAGAGTTTAGAATGAGATGAGGTTGGAGAATAGAAAAGTCTGGCAATCCATAGTACAACACATGTGTAAAAAATCCAAAGTAGTGGCCCTTTTAGTCTCACTACAAATACCATATAGAAAGTAGTACAAATATATGGAGAGAACATCAATGTTCCTCTAAATCATCACTAGAATCACCGGTATTAGTGGACCCTGAGCAAGAGCTAAATGTACAGCCGTTCGGTGAACTAATACCATCACAATCAGACTCCTCAGCCTCATCATCAAAGTATACAAGTGCGTCAGAATTCAACACCTTTGGCTTTGGAATGTGATCCCTAATACCCTTAACTGCAAGAGCTTGTGCTACAGGCTCAATGTAGCAAGGCAACTGAAATGGTTTAGGTGGGCTCTCTAGAAACTCCGGCCTTGCAAAAAATGGCCTCTGCACGGTAGAGTTAGTGGTCTTCATTTTTCTGCACAACAAAACAATATAAACATGAGACCAAAGTGATCAAGAATTCATCAAACAATGTATCAATTGGAATGATTAAATTCAAACTTACTTACTGAATCGAGATTTCTTCAACACTCGAACGACCGCTGATGGAACTGTGTCTGGATCATCTAAAGCAGATGATGAAGCCACGACTGCCGCGGATTCGGGTTTAGGGACACGTCGCATCGACAAGAGCAGTCCATCGTATAGCTCTTTGTCCTCTTCCAGTGCCACAATGTGGCGTTGCACGCGGCGGCATGCTAACAATGACGCACCTAAAAATTGCATGCAACAATAAAACATATAACAATTAGCACGAGAAAGTAAAGGAGAAATTAAAACAAATAGAAAGTATATAATAGAATGGAAGACATAAAATCTAAGGCATGTAGAGAGAGAAGAATAGAAATGTTTACCTGTCATAGCGGTGCAACATCATTGGGGCGAGATGAAGCCTCAATCAACATCTGAATGAATTGACTATCCTTCTCACGTGGGCCTCTCCAAGGCTTTTGTCCATTCATTTTTTGAGACGCCTTAGTTGTGAAATTCTGTAACATGTCATCACAACCAACATCTAATCCAAGAGCCTCAAGCGATGGAATAGATTGAAATGCAAACCGTGCACGAGCACTCTGAGGTAACTCACGAACCAACAGATAAACACCAAAACGTTGAGTCTGCAACACATAGAACCAAAAGAGTTAGTTAATAGTATTAGTAAAAAAATAATTAATGTTTAGGAACTAGATAGAGAATGAGGGTTTATCGTCTTGAGATGGTTCACTGGTGCTGCCAAATGGAGCCTATTCATGCAAGTCCAATCCTTAAACAATGTAAAGCCCGTTGCTTTACCATAACCAAGAATGTTAGCCTTCGTTGACTGCCTATATGGATGGACAATGATGATAGCGCCATCATCAACCAAGTGATTGTCTGCAAAATCAAAAATTGGATCAAGCCAATCGTCATCAGCTGCATTCCATGGTGGAATCTGTTCTTGGGGATCCGAAACGGTGGGAACGGGTAGGTTCTCGGGCATATCCACAAGAATTAAATCCACGCATGGATCCTTGCAAGACTCTCCTTTAAATACTCTCGGGCGATCCGCTTTGTGCTGCGAAAAAAAAAACATATAGAAGTCAGTGAACTAAAAAATACAGTAAAAAATAAACATAATAAATTGAAGTATAAATAGTCCAAGAAGTAAGCAAGCATCATACCTTATTCAAAAACTTCTGGATCTCCTCAAACGTCTTTGGAAGACCGTCGTCTTCATTTTGTGGAAGAGCAGCTGCGAGGGAGGTGTTCAGCACCAACTCATCGATCTCGTGGTCCTCTCCTAAATCCACCACGTCACGAATTTGGCCACAAAATGCTTTGTCTTGCGAAAGCTCCAAGTACCCAGAGTCCCTCTTCGTACCCCGCTGCTCCTGACTATGATGCTGAGATTGTGCATCAACAACACTAGAAGCTGATGGCTTAGGGACCTCTTGTACTTTTGGATTCTTCTTCTTCTCTTCTTTCTTGGCAATCTTTTCAGCTGCCTTTTCGATCTTTGCTTGCACACGAGCGGCTACCTTCTCTTGTTGTTGAGTAATCTTCATTGCCTTCTTCTTATCTTCAGCTTCAACTTTGGCAATGAGTTTAAGCCGTGCTTCTTCGTCAAGGTTTTCCAATTCACCATCCAGCAAGGCAGGTTTATCGGCAGTCTCAGCCGAGGATCTAAGATCCTTCTCATCTGCATGAACATACCCCAATACACAGTCCAAATACCACCCAACCCCCTTGAGATGGGTGCTTGTCCAAGTTTTCAGCTGTGGAAGAGAAAACATGCACAACTCGGAATTACGATCCATCCAATTGTCTAAGAAGATGGGAAGGTCGGCCTTGGCAATTGCCTTCTTCGCGAGTAGCTCATGCTTGAAATACCTGTGGAGATACAAATTAGTGGAGTGCACATTACAATTAATGCAAACATTCAAGGACATTATGATGTAGGAATGAAAGTATTATCAAAGCTAAAATGAAAGTATTTTCTTAGTTATAAAGAAAGAGAAATACCTATATACCACGCGTTTGACAACGAGATCGCTACCCTTGAAGTCCTTGAAGGAATCTGACTTCTTGAAGTGGTTAGCTCCTTTGAAGACTGTTGGAAATCCCTTATCCCAAAGTCTCACTCTCCAAGAATCAACGAACTGGGAAATCGACTTTGGCTCGGTTGGCACATCCATGTTCAAGTGTATGGTGTCTTTGTGGACGATAGTCTCGAACAATTCCACTGCTGCATCCTCAATCTAGAACAATAGAGTAATAACATTAGAACGACATAAGGGAATAGAAATCAAGTGAAGAATGCAAAATAAATAATAGCATAAGTTCATTGATACACTCACCCCTGCCCACCATGCAGCTTTTAGTATAAAGGAATTTAGACGTTCATCGTTCACTGGTTTCAATGGAAATCGCACCGCCTCCCTAGTGTGCACTGATGAATTCCACCATTTTAACCATCTTAGCTTGTGATGAGCAGGAACGGCGGTTGTGGCAATGAGCTGAAGTTTATCAAGTGTGAGTTCCAACTGTGATGCATTCATACTCCAATGACGTTCAATTTGTCAACACAATGAAAGTGAGATTCTTTTGAAAATAACGATGGCAGAATATCAATTGTCAAGGAACTAATAACATAGTATTATACCTCCTCCAGCAATTCTGGTCTATGTGCAGGGTTGGCAATGGCCGTCATCTTGCCCAACTTAACCATTAGCTTGGTGGTCTTCTCTTTGATGCCTTGCTTCATGGCAGCCGCAATGCCCTCACGTGTGACATCCTCTTCTTTGGTTTCCTCCCGATATATGAGCACGGCTGTGTCTCCAGCAGCGGCAATCTCTTGCTGTCAACACATAGTCATTAGAAGGACCATTAGTAAAATGTTCTGCAATGTTCAAAAAATATTCTCAAATTTGAACTTGAAATAGAGTTAAGTAAAATACCCGAAACATGAGCGCAGTAAAAACCTCCGCTTGCAATGTACACCACCCTCTCTTAATGGAATTACGACACTTCTCCATTTCCTCACGACTGAGAAGTTCAGAAAAATGGTCCAATGGCATAGTCCCAAACTTTTGGACTTGGTAGAGTTGATGAACCAAATTTGTTTTCACGTGGGAAAACTCTGTCTGCCTATTAAATAATCAATAGTATTTAATCAGATTTTGAACATGTAAAATAACAAAGAACAAATAATAATACTCCAAGATAATGTAGTTTTAAAAGGTTAATACTCACTTGTTAATATCGTTCATGACATTCATGAGCACACTAATTCGACCTTTCGTCTCCAGTATGATAGTGTCCATAGAATAATGTCAAGATTGAACATTACTGTAAAGCCTCGTGATGTGATTCATCCACGCTATACGGCGATGATTCCCATCACAAATGAAGAACATCTTACCCTTCATGAACCGCATGGAATCTTGGGAGTCAAGGTAATCATCGAACTTGTCGCTCTTACTCTGCCAAATTGGTCCCCATTCGCTTCGGTGCTTCTCTGTAACGTGCTCCCCTTGGCCTTGTTTATTCGTGAGGGAGACATAAAAAACACAAGCACCCTCACGATATCTATGCACGAATTCCTGCTCAAATTTGATAAGATCGCATTGCAAAGTAGGCCTAACCATTGGCATAACAACAAGTCTGCAAAGTGGGATCATGTGGCGTGAAATGTTAGCTGGTTGCAGTCGCAGGGCAGCAAGAGCCGCCACGGTGTTCATTTTTTGAGCACGCCGAATATCATCTTCAGAAACGCCATCGCCTGTGTGCATGATTGGGGTGTCCACGTCGTCCTCTTCTCCATCATCTCCAATCGGCGGTTGAGATGCATCGTTACCCTCCTCAGCATCATCTGAAACGTACTCCGGTGTCCTTGGTTCTTGCATCCCAAAAACAATGGTGTACGATGTTAGTTTATTATCAAAATGGCCGTATTATTATTTCTGTGAGTAATGCGACTCGACAGAAGAACGCAACTGAAGTTTGCACACGTGTTCGATAATCAACCCGAGCATTATCAATGTGCACCAAGAAGCTAACAATAAGATCAAACATTAATCTATTTGGACGTGGTCAGAACAACACTCTCAAATCAAGTGATTAATTGACGTAATTGCATCCGGTATCAAGCAATGTACCCCCACACCGATCTCATCACTGCAATGACCATCACTGGATCCCTAGCCAAACTGTTTAGGAATGACAATGCGGGACAAGGCAGAGTGATGGAACATAACCGTGTCTGCTGACATTCAGTATGTCTAAGTCCACAGAACTCCCAAATACAAGGGAAATCCATGACTCGTCGCGGCGTGGGAGATCAAGTCCACTCGCCATCAAACGCAATCTAGATGCCATGGTGCCAAACTTCATATGACGAGGACGACACTACTAACGTCAACAAAGGAACACAGTCATAAAAGTGACACTTATAACACCAGGTTGAGTATGTTGACGGCCTCCATCCTCCCTTGATTCCCTACCTAGCTCCCAACTAATAGAGAGGAAAAGAAACATAATAACCAGAGTGATCATTGTGACACCACGAGCCCCCCATTCACGCCAACACAACTTTACTGGATGCCATGGTGGATTATTCCGATCTCGAATACTGCGGTATTAGGCACGTCATAAGAGATGTTCAACAAAAGCAACATGACGGCTACCCAGTTGACGCCAATTACGACACTAGTGGTCAATACTCCAAACAAGTCGAGCCACTGAGTATCGCCCTCTACCACGCGGCATGTGTCCGCTAAGATTTGCCGATGACCCCAAAGTCCTAGCAATGGAACCATCAAATCATCCTTAACACGCAGCCTTGCCAAAGTGCAAGGAGAACATACCACGACACGAAACATGGGACGAGGGTGGCCATGGGGCCACTCACGCACGGCGTGGCGCCACCCGTGGCACAACCCCCGCCCCCTGGGATTGGCCGTCGTCCCCGACGCCTAACACGTGACTCCAAAATTCATGATCCACTCCTCAAGTTCTAGGGGACTGGCCACTCCCAACTCACGCGTCACGCTCCCCAATTCGCAACGCGGCATTGCCATCAGGGTGTTGGAACGATTCGAACGAAGCGAGAACTCCAAAAGTGGGACGAAGGTGGCCACGGGGCCACTCACGCACGGCGTGGCGCTCGTGGCGTGGCGCCACCCGTGGCACAACCCCAGCCCCCTGGGATTGGCCGTCGCCCCCGACGCCTAACACGTGACTCCAAAATTCATGATCCACTCCTCAAGTTCTAAGGGACTGGCCACTCTCAACTCACGCGTCACGCCCTCCCATTTTGCAATGGGGCACTGCCATCAGGGTGTTGGAACGAAGCCAGAACTCCAAAAGTGGGACGAGGGTGGCCACGGGGCCACTCACGCACGGCGTGGCGCTCGTGGCGTGGCGCCACCCGTGGCACAACCCCCGCCCCCTGGGCTTGGCCGTTGCCCCCAACGCCTAATACGTGACTCTAAAATTCATGATCCACTCCTCAAGTTCTAAGGGACTGGCCACTTCCAACTCACGCGTCACGCTCCCTAATTCGCAACGCGACATTGCCATCAGGGTGTTGGAACGAAGCGAGAACTCCAAAAGTGGGACGAGGGTGGCCACGGGGCCACTCACGCACGGCGTGGCGCTCGTGGCGTGGCGCCACCCGTGGCACAACCCCCGCCCCCTGGGATTGGCCATTGCCCGCGACGCCTAACACGTGACTCCAAAATTCATGATCCACTCCTCAAGTTCTAGGGGGCTGGCCACTCCCAACTCACGCGTCACGCTCCCCATTTCGCAACGCGACATTGCCATCAGGGTGTTGGAACGAAGCGAGAACTCCAAAAGTGGGACGAGGGTGGCCACGGGGCCACTAACGCACGGCGTGGCGCTCGTGGCGTGGCGCCACCCGTGGCACAACCCTCGCCCCTGGGATTGGCCGTCGCCCCCGACGCCTAACACGTGACTCCAAAATTCATGATCCACTCCTCAAGTTCTAAGGGACTGGCCACTCCCAACTCACGCGTCACGCTCACCAATTCGCAACGCGGTATTGCCATCATGGTGTTGGAACGAAACGAGAACTCCAAAAGTGGGACGAGGGTGGCCACGGGGCCACTCACGCTGTCGGGTAGAGAGGGTTTTGCTCTGGGAAAACGCGGGGTTTCTAGCTGCAACTAGTTTGAATTCAAGGTATGGGGAAATATGATAGTGTAATTTATTGTTTATACCATTAAAAACCCAAATCTATGTTTTATTTTGCAAAATAGCAAACCGTGTAAAGGCTTAAACCTTTAAAAACACTGTCAGCATTCAAATGAATACCACAGACACATACTTGCTCCAAATCAAGTGTGCTATAACTTTCTGGAAAGCTAACACAAAGCTACACAATCTGTAAAAATTTCAAGAGAAAATGATTTACCATTCAATATTTATAGCGTGCTGAAGTTGAGACTCCAAATATTCACGGCAGCTGTACATCTCTCCACTTCGGGACGCATATCATCTTCATAAAAGCTCCAAATACATGATTCCATAATTTTTTAGAAAGCTAACATCACCATCTACGTTGCCTGTAAATCTTAGCTTAAAATATCATACTGTCCGTTTTCTATACTTCGTCAAAAATGGAACTTCTATATTGAGCGGCAGTTTCACACCCTCAAACTTCTACAAGAATAACTTTCACGTCCTAACTCCAAAACAAGAGTTTAATAGCTTTTTAGAAAGCTATCAACATAACACATGTGCTCACAAAATTTCAAAACTAATCGATCATTATACAAATTTCTACAAGAGTTTAAAGCGACTGCCTTTGAATTTCGACGGCACTAAACCCTCTTTCACTTCTCAAGGCATAACTTTCTCATACTAACTCCAAATGACAAGCGCCACACACCATTGGAATCACAACAAGAAGAGGAACGTGCTCTCAAAATTTCATTGAAATCCAAGCTATACACAGTAAGTCACTTGTCCTCAAACACACGGCACAAAACTAAAAAACTAAAACATGAACACAAGAAGAATGAGGTTCGGGAGAAGAAGGCCCCCCTTATCAAGCCACAAGGGGGAACACATCAGCCCATACCTAGCCACATGGGCACCCTAAAACTAATTGGGTGACCCAAAAGTCTCCCATACCTCTATCCATTCGCTTATTTTAATGATAAACTCACAAAAAACTAAAAGAAAGGTAAAACAATCTTCACCTTTCTTTTCAACAACTATCAAAACTCAAATTAAATATCAAAACTCATTCTAAGAAGATAAATGTAAAGTTTGACTCTTATTAGTCAAAACACAAGGCAATTAAAACCTTGTAGAGATTATGAATCAATTCATAATCTTTCTCAAATATTCCCTATTCATTTCTTCTTTAAATGAGATATCTTAAAACTCATCAAAATAACAATACTATAAGTTTTTACACTATATGCGCATTTGCATCGCGACAACGCACGGCGTGGCGCCACCCGTGGCACAACCCCCGCCCCCTGGGCTTGGCCGTTGCCCCCAACGCCTAATACGTGACTCTAAAATTCATGATCCACTCCTCAAGTTCTAAGGGACTGGCCACTTCCAACTCACGCGTCACGCTCCCTAATTCGCAACGCGACATTGCCATCAGGGTGTTGGAACGAAGCGAGAACTCCAAAAGTGGGACGAGGGTGGCCACGGGGCCACTCACGCACGGCGTGGCGCTCGTGGCGTGGCGCCACCCGTGGCACAACCCCCGCCCCCTGGGATTGGCCATTGCCCGCGACGCCTAACACGTGACTCCAAAATTCATGATCCACTCCTCAAGTTCTAGGGGACTGGCCACTCCCAACTCACACGTCACGCTCCCCATTTCGCAATGGGGTATTGCGATCAGGGTGTTGGAACGAAGCGAGAACTCCAAAAGTGGGACGAAGGTGGCCACGGGGCCACTCACGCACGGCGTGGCGCTCGTGGCGTGGCGCCACCCGTGGCACAACCCCCGCCCCCTGGGATTGGCCGTCGCCCCCGACGCCTAACACGTGACTCCAAAATTCATGATCCACTCCTCAAGTTCTAAGGGACTGGGCACTCCCAACTCACGCGTCACGCTCCCCAATTCGCAACGCGGTATTGCCATCAGGGTGTTGGAACGAAACGAGAACTCCAAAAATGGGACGAGGGTGGCCACGGGGCCACTCACGCACGGCGTGGCGCTCGTGGCGTGGCGCCACCCGTGGCACATCCCCCACCCCCTATGATTGGCTTCACGACGTACTCAAATTAGGAATCCAGTATTGGACCCTAATCCCTAAAAACGCAACATTCCACATGCCACTGATTCATGCTATTAAGACCGCTGCAATGTCCAAAAGGGAGACAATTTGGGAAAAACCTGTCTCGGCTCTGGTCTCGCAAGAAAGGCGCATCGTGTAAACTTTAACTTCAATACGACCACGACCAGGACGGTAGTGGAGGGTCTTACATTTGTTGCAGGTTGCGAATTAGGAGCTTCACGCTGCGATCTTGAGGTTGCTCCGTGATCATGTACTTCAACCTGCGATAGCTCCTCGATCCTGGCACTTGACCCCTAAACATAAACAAATCTGTCTCTTTAGACAAACATGTTTAAACAACTGGAGCATCATAACTTTGGATTGAGATCTTTGATCTAGAAACTCGAGTTACCTGGCGCGTAAGCGTGATGTCAGGTGGATCCGGACCCCTCGCCCCCGTGGCTGCAACCTTTCGCTTTCCATGATAGTCTAGAGTGGCATTCCATAAGATCCATCATCAAACACAATATATCTGGATTCATCAAGACAATTCTCCAATACTTCCAAATACTGCAAAGAAGGTATCGTGAATCTATACCAACAATGCTCGGACGAGCTGGAGATTTACGCCGTCAAGGAGTTGGGACTTCAAAACCACCCCTAAAACCGCTGTATCGTCAATGCTCGTGATGCCCAAGCTCCTCCTCGTCCCCACCCGTCCAAGATCTGCACTCCTTCTCTCACCCGAGATTACCCGTGCAAACACGCAGAAGCGGGACGTGGGAGCGCTGAGGCACCGAGTGCCACGGTGCGCAAGGCAGCTCTAGTGTCAAGGTGCGCAAGGCAGCTCTAGGCAGATTGAGTGAGCGCAAGGCAGGACGTGGGTGCGCTAGGCAAGACGAGAGTGCGCAAGGCAAGACGAGGGTGCGCAAAGAGGGTGCACAAGGTAGTACGAGGGTGAGGGGCAGAACGAGGGTGAGGAAGTCTGGACGTGATGCACAAAGCAGTTCGAAGGTGCACAGGGCAGGACATCGGTGCGCAAGGCTGGACGATAGTGCGCACATGCAGCACGTGGGTGCACTTACGCAGGCTTGGTGCGCAATCGCACGACCTGGATTACCCTATCCCGAGGCGGCTGATTGACCAACTCAACCCCGTAGACTTCGCGTCCACTCACATTACTTCTGTCTAATCTCTTGACATAACCCGAAGTGTTATCATTGGCCTTGTTTTAGTCCTAGTATCGAACCCTACCCTTATCGTCTCCCACCTCTAAGTCCTGTTAAATTACAACGCAATCTTCACACGTATTTTTCTTATTGTGCACTAATGTTCTAAAACTTTACGTGGTTCGTTAAACGACCGATGCCTGAAATATAATAAATGAATAAGGAGATATTGACTTACAATTTGTTGTGTAGTCTTGTTTCCTTGCAATCTGGTGTTGTCTTCACAAGTACCCTGATCTGCCACTTCTGGCGTAGGCAATTCTGGCAGACTCGCTAAATTCGTCACTTCTTCTTCTCCAAAATCAATCTTCACGGCCAAGCTGTTGTGCACTCCTGTCAATCGTGTCATCTGCTTAGACGCTCTCATCCTAGAACGATCCAACACGCGCTTACTTGAATAGAGTAGACGCCCTCGTTTCTTTCTCTTCCTCGGCGCACTCACGTACTCTAAGTCCTTAGAACAGCTCGTCTCCAGCATCTGCCTAGTCGGTCGTCCAACATAGCAGTCCTCTGTTTCAGTTCACTAACTCTATCTGAACACTAGCATACCTCATTTCCAAGGAGCGCTAAGCATGAGTCATAGTGGACGAACAACAGAATTTCTATCAGAAATCCAACACTCGTTCACCTGATATCTAATCTCAATGACCTAGACATGGCGTTTAGCATATGCAGATGCCTGTTACACAATGATTCCTAGGATTTCTATATTCTCACTCACCTGTCATCGCGGGCAGTTTTTGACGCTATCATTAGTGTGACTCTATTCATTCTCTACAAGATCTTAACTCCACCGTCCATATCTTTGCTTCACACTCACCTTTCAGCAAACGTGCAGTGGTTGAAATTTAGATATAAGTATGATGTGTGAGCCTTTATCAATTGCGGGCGCTTGCTATAGACTGTAATATGTCGGCCTCATTGTTTATGAAATTTCCGACTTTGGTATTGCTATAATCTGTAGTCTATACCCAAGTCTAGTATACTATGGCACCAAATATATCTCAGATCTCAGTCATGATCATTGATTTCGATGCATACAGTGAGAATGAAGTCCGCCTCAACGAAAGTATATCTGCATGTCCCATTCATACATCATATCTTCTACACTCATTTTGATTGCCATCATCACTGCTGTTCACGCTCTGAAATCTCTCGCCACCATAACACATCATCAGTGATGGATGCTTCGGATGATTGCGAAGTCGATGAAGTGATTGACTTGGAAACCATTGACTAGTTGTGGTCGCGAAGCGAAGAAGACTGCCCCATACTGTCGAGGAATGGACGTTTGGTGCAGATGAGAAATGCCATCAACAGCTTGGAGGGTGCCGTGGAATTGTGGATGGGCAACTTCCCAAACTGTCAAGACTATGACATCGACCTCGCCATCATCTTGTTAGACAAAGATCGACTTCGATTCTACCGAGTCCCGTGTGGAATTTGGGACTCCCTCCCTCGACATCCTCTTGTCTAGAGGCTCATGTGGTCTCATTATGTTTGTAAACTGTTGAGACTCCCCGATCCTTGCAACCTCGAAAGCGAGGGTGTTCCAATTGTGCCAGAGGAGATTGCAACTGCCGTCCAAGAGTTCTTTGACGATGAACCCAAGCCTCCGTTCAGGGGTTCCGTTCCAAACACCGTGCCAGTCTAATTTCCCGGTCATCGAGAAGATTTTCGAGCTACCTTACTAGAAGCTGCAGCTTAGATGTTTATGATATTAGTTAAAATATCCTTGTACTTAGCATGAACTATTATAAATATAAATTATTTAAAAATAACATACAGTTCAAATTCTTTATTCAATTATGAATATGATACCGTGTGTCCTAGAAAGTTCGTCTATAGTTCATATGGATTAGTCGTACAATAAGCTGAACTTTCACAAGGACTCTGTCCTCATAGTATAATCAAGGCTCAACGACGACTTCTTCACGTAAATACTATATCACTTTTTTCTGTATGACCAAGCCAACTCTGACTTAGAATCTTCCCACTCTCATTACATCCACTCATGAACTTTGAACTGCGAGCTGATGCATGTGGCAGACTACATTTTCTCTCTATTTTAATTAGCTTGCGCCGTATATCACTCTGAAATTGTTTAGATTAGTCAATCGCCTAAGGTGAAAGTGATGTCAGTTGCAAGGCGGCTCCAATCTTAGACCTATCTCACCGTCTACTTTTAATTTCTACTGTCACTCTGAATATAGTCACTCCCTAGGAAACGACACCACTTTATATACTATACCCAATTTCATTGCCCCTCACAATCCATCTTCTTGTGTCTTCTTTGTTGATTTATTTCTCTTGCTTAACCAAGTAGTATCTCTCTAGTCCGATATTTTCTATGGCCAGCATTTCTGTTAGAGGTGACGAGGTCCCACTAGTTCTACCCGTAGGTGAGACTGGCTTTGTCAAAGTCACCTCTAACCTTCTCTACATTAGGTTCGGTCTAGCAGAAAGCTCTATGATGGTCGAAGAAGAGGTCCTTGAGAAGTATGGAATAGTCAAAGAGGGCATTTTACAGTCTAGATGTGAAGATGACGAGGGTTTCTACTGGCTCCTCCATCCGGGTCAGTACAAAGCATACGGTCTTACCCCGCAGCAATTGGCTGCATCTACTGAAATTATAGCCCCTGCCTCGGATACTTCCACTGTGGAGTTGCCCCACGCACGTCGTGATAGGAGGCAATTTGCAGATCCAACTCGTTCCGTTGCAGATATTATGGTCAATCTTCGCAATGTGAAACACGAGAGTCTAGACCCCATCATTGAGTTGTCCAGCGAATCTGAGGGAGAAACACCAGCACTACTTTCGCAACTTCCAAACTTGAATGAACCAGCTCCTTTTGTTGCGCCTCAATCTACTGTCCGCACCCCCGCTAATAGTCCATCTTCCTCCTCATTCTCCCTCCCTCCTCTGTATCCTAGTAGTTCACAGGATTGTCCTAGTGTTATGCAATGCCTGCGAAAGCTGTCTACTGTTCCTGGCTCTCAAACTAAACTTGCTCAAATAGATTTTGATCGCATCGAATATCACAAGCAGTTCCTTCCCTCGCAGTTTGATGGGGATGTGGTCTTTGAGCTACCACTGATTTATGGACGTGTGCAGTCTTCCGGAGCCCGGAGCATGGATGGAATGGACAAGCGTTATGACGGCCACACATGGTGCCGCACCACAACATCCAACATCCACAACCCCTTCGGTTTGAAGTTCAGGAGGTCGACTTGCGTTGTGACAACGAAGATTGTGACTATCTTGCTAGAACGTCCAAAAAAAATGAGACCGAGTGGACAGGTACAACTAACTTCCCCTTCGATGTTCGTCAAAGCCCTCCTCCGGATTCTTCCATTGTATGTAAAGTCTGCAAGAAAGCCCCATCTTGTCGTGACTCTTGCACGGCGCGGGTGTATTACGTGAATACGTGATCAACGTCAAAGACAGGTCTCGTGCATGTATCCATTTAGGCTGTCATAGACATCATGTCGCCGAAGGACCGTGCAGGGAATCCATGGAGACCATCACCGGCTTGATTGCGTCGGAGGTGGCAAAGACTCCCACCGCCAAGAACTCGGCCATCGCTCTTGCGGCTAGCAAGGAATTCCTCGAGACGTTTCTTGTCCATAGTGGGCCCAGCCCAAAAAAGATGCTGCGAGGACCGGAATTGGACAAGGTGATAGACAAGTTCCGCATGCTCAGCTCCCCCAACGTTCGCAACATGATCGCTACTTTCCGCACACAAGGAAAAGGCAAAGGCGAGATTGATCAAATCTTGGAGATGAAGCGGCATGCGAAGATCGAGTTCATATACGACAGTGTATTCCCAGGCCAAGGACAGGAAAAGGTATATCTTTTCAAGATGCTCGTACATGGCCCCGGGAGTGGCGTCGACCTTGTGAGAAGGATGCAACCGGGAGGTGACCTCCAAAATTGCTTCGTCATGTTTGATCACGTGAAGAGAGTGAAACCGTGGACCACTATTGCCTGCCATGTTTATGACTCCATTTACTGCAAGGTGATGACCATCGCTGTCTGCGATATGCAAACTGAAGGTACTGAGGGCCAGCTGATATTTTGGTGTTGCCTGAACAAAGTTATGGACAACAACGGCGTACCAAATCCAAACTTCAAAGGTTTCATGTGTGACAGCGCACAAGCAAACTTCAATGCAGTTCGCATAGTCTACGGCTCGGGCAATCCTTCCGTGCCCATGGTAGACCGTGAAAGAACTTGTCTATTTCATTGGGCAACAAGTATGCACAAACACACTGAGAAGCTGATCGCCAAGAACTTCCAAAACCAACACATCAGGCTTTGCAAACAATACAAAGATGCTCAAACAATGGAGGAAGCTGACAGGATGTACCTTGAGTTGAGAGCGTGGTGGTACTCTTCCGGTGCTGCTTCAAAAGATGCAATTCGCGAGCTTGAAGACTGGTTGGCCTTTTCGCATTTTCGTTACCGTCAATGGGGCGGTTTCATGGAAACGGTAAAATATCAAAAGCCCTCTTTCACTTCACGTGGATGTTTGCAATATGTTGTAGTCCATCGATTTTTATGGTCCTTCCCCCGTAATTGCCTCTCTGTTGACGGGGTCAAGTACTGATCCGTCGGGCCCGACGGTTGCTTGGACACCTATCCATAAACTCTATAGTCAGATGAACAGAGGGCACTTAGAAAATAGCCGTCGGCCCCGATGGCTATTTTTCTTTTAAAAAAAAAATTCAGATTTTTTGCAAATCCTAGTAAAAAAAAACAGAAATTCAATTTTCTTTTCTTTTCTTCCAACGTGAATATTTATACATCTATCACCCCAACAAAATTAGTACTAGACGTTTAGGTAACCATGAAATCGAAGTTATTTTGTGCAATAAGATAAACTGGGTGATGCAATTTCTGCAGAATCTTACCGCAGATGAAGTGGCAGACATCCCAACATGCAACCTTGCAGAGACCGTTCACAACAAGTGATTGCAAGCCTCCGGAAAGCGAGGCTTGGACCTCTTTGTTGCCACCACCGATGATTGGGCCCGTGCTTTCATGCAGATGACCAACTATAGAACATTTCTATGTGGAGGTCCGTCTGGAACTGGTCCGTCCAAGCACGATCTAAAACTAAAGAGGGCTATGGCATCCCATGACGGCAAGAAGATCGCCGAAGCAATTAACAACATGCCTGGGGCTGCGGAGGTTTCTACACGAGTTCCACATTTGGAAGGAGAAGAGGTGTTTGGCTCGGCCAAGAGAAAGCTCGACATGCCAGTGGGTTGCGAGGGAGATTCTCATCGCCCTGACAAGGTGAACTTCTCGCATCCACGTGTCCAAACACGATCTGCCGCTGCTCGAATGAACTCGGAGCAATCACCAAGATCTACTTCCCCGGTTCCATTCACTACTAGGGTGTTGGAGACTGACTGTGACTCCTCGAAATGGCACATTGCAAGGATATCTCACAAGTCCAGAAAGCAGTGTCACGCAGTACAAGCGGGGAATGGCAACAAGTGCAAGATGGTGATAGCGAAGGGCGGTAAGGCCACAGCTGCCCCAACCTACCGAGGCACTAGGACGGAGTACAAAGGGACAAAACCTCAAACCGCTGATTTCTGGTTCTGTCCTGACCAAATTGCACGATGTGTCATGGGACCGAAGCGCTTCTTTGTCATAGACCGCCCGGAAATCCCTGATGTTTGGCCCGTCCTCTCTGGTACAAACCTCACGCGTGCCGAGATCCTAGAGCTCCAAGAAGCCGGGTTTCGCCTTGAGTCCACTACAGCCCTTTCGCCTCGACGCCTGTTTACGACGTCGAAGGTGTTTGAGCCGGTGCTCTGGACTCATCCAACGCCTTTGCATGCAGACAGAGTCCCGTCTTCTCGAAACGGAAAAAACATGCGTCGAAACACCAAGGCTCCCACGGAAGCTCACCGGAATCAATGGGAGAGTGCTAGAAACGTGAAGGCAAATATCCTCCGCGTTAACCTCCTCCCCTACCCCGGGCTTGGTGCCATCATCGTGCTCCAATCCGGGGTAGAGCCCGATGATAATTTGTACAATATCACATTGTGCAATTTTCCGACATGTACGTGCCCACATTATGCGAGCATAAATTCTGCAGCTGTTGGGAGGCGTGGCCAGTACGTCAACTGCAAGCACCTCTACTACATCTTTCGATTCTTTTGCAAGTTGGACTATAAAGTTGACACGTACATCCATGCTCCTACTCTCAGCTTGGATGAGGTCAAAAAGATTTTGCTGGCTGCTGGGATCATCAAGACTGAGGATTGAAGAATGAAGACCAATCGGTGTTGAGACAGGGGGACTACAACTAGAATCAATAGCTTCCTACTTTGAATAGCTGATGCCCTATTTCAAATTGGTTGAAGTCATTGCATGATAAGTTTGACCAGTAGAACTATGTATTAGAAAAAAAGCAAAAAAGAAAATACTACATATAGATCCACATTATCTCTTTCAGTTCTTTGTCTCTTTTCAAAAAGCTCATATGATGGGGTTCAATTTCACCCTGGTGCACCTATAATTTTCCATTTATTTAGACTAGACCCTAAACATTGTCCTACACTAAGTACTAACCCACGGTTATAGGTCCAGCGGTCATAGGGTGCCAAAATTTACTATTATTAGCAAAAAATCTAAATATAGAATTTAACTTTTTAAAATTAGAGACATTTTCTAAATTCAGATGGCCCCAAATCCCCGCTCTCCGCTCTTGGGCTCTCCTCCCTAGGCTCGCACGCTAGCGTCGTTGCACGAAAGAAAGAGCAAAATATTGTAGCGTTAATAGAGAAGGGGAGGAGCAGTAGAGAGATTGCAAAGAGCGTGGGTTTGGCACAATCTACAGTTAATAGAGTGAGAAAGAGGCTTTCTACAAGTGTAGCATTGTCTAAAGGAGGTCGTCCAAAGGTCCTAACAAAGTGGGAGAAGTGTTATGCTTCACGGCTAGTTACTGTTGGTGGTTTAGAAACTGCAACACAAAGGCATCAAAAGTGCTTCGAAGAGAGATGGGTGGAAAGATGTGCGACAATACCTTGAGGAATGCATTGAGAGAACAAGGATTGTCTTCTTTTACAAAGGTTAGAAGCCTAGTTTGTAAAAGAAGACAATCCTTGTTCTCTCAATGCATTCCTCAAGGTATTGTCGCACATCTTTCCACCCATCTCTCTTCGAAGCACTTTTGATGCCTTTGTGTTGCAGTTTCTAAACCACCAACAGTAACTAGCCGTGAAGCATAACACTTCTCCCACTTTGTTAGGACCTTTGGACGACCTCCTTTAGACAATGCTACACTTGTAGAAAGCCTCTTTCTCACTCTATTAACTGTAGATTGTGCCAAACCCACGCTCTTTGCAATCTCTCTACTGCTCCTCCCCTTCTCTATCAACGCTACAATATTTTGCTCTTTCTCTCGTGAAATAGGTCTCATCTTTCTATTAACTTCCACGAAGCCACAAGAAGTATTCAAGACGATACACACGAAACCCATAAATTTTTTTTGACTCAAAACGATGAAGAAACAAGAAAATGAGAGCTCTCACAGAAGGTAGCAAGCGGCACCTCAAAAACTGAGTCTATGCAACGTCGACGTCTCTCTTCCTCTCATCAAAACCTTAGTGAAGTTGATGACGTCACCATGACATCATCTGACAGTTAACTTATAGTTCTTTTATAGTTACATTTTACATTTCCTAAATATATCATTATCTTTTTGTGAAAGGCCCATGAAAGTCCTTGTTTGATGCATAGACTCGGTTTTTGGAGTCACTGTATTGTAGGAAGTTTGAAATAATGAATAGATACCTATAATTGACCTTCTCAACCAACCTTGTGGTGGATGCCTGAATATGGCCTAAAAACACGGATTAATATAATTGGTCAATGCATTTGGATTTGGAGTTGGAAATGATCTACTACTAAAAAGGATGGTTTTGAAAGAAAGTAATTGGGAGTGGAAACGGAATAAGGTCCCTATTCTTAACCCTTTAGTGCCTAGGGTGGTTCTAGAAAAACCAGAGTTTTCTGTTGGTTTTTCTTAAAAAACTCTCTTTATTCAAAATATGAAATCTATTAATAGTACTTAACGGTATAAATATAAGCGTAGTTTAATCAAACAAGTGCCGGTTAAACCTTGGTATGATCCAACCGTTGGATTGGAAGATTATAGTATGTCTTTGAACCGTATAATGCACACTCAAAAATGAGATTTTAGAGGATGTGCGACTTCAAAGTTAAATAGAATTTGGGTTAAATTTTCAAAAGTAAAAGTGAAGAGGTTCAGCAATGACCTATGTTAACACCTCTCCATTGCAATCTTTCCTGTCAAGAACTGACTCGCACATAATTATTGTGAATTTTACAAATGATAGTGACTTATCCATGTACGGTTTAGGACAAATATTATACGTCAAAATATGAAAGGAGTTTGTACAGTGGGGTGACACCCAAATTGGCACCTTGTGCAATTCTAGGGATAGTGCCCACACTGCTGCCAACTTTGACACCCTCCCGAGCGCTCGAAAATTGTTATTTATACATGAAATTTTAGACACAAAATCATTATTATGTTGGAAACTTGTATACTAGATTTCAAAGCTAGAACATTGATAAAAAAAAGATATTCAAGATTTACTAACAAGGGGTAGCTGTAAGAAATGTTTCACAACTGCCAACTTTCACACCCTCCCAAGGATTGAAGAATTTTTTTTCACATGGAAGTTTTGGAGTAGGAACATCTTTATGTTTTTTACACATGAAAAAAAATTCAAGCCCAAAAGAACCACAAAAAAAATGATATTCCAAATCTACCAACAGGTGTAGTTGTGAGAAACAAACTTGCTTCACAACTTCCAACTTTGACAGCCTCCCTAGGGCTGAGAATCTGTTATTTCAATATGAAATTTTTGTCACATGATGTTTATAATGTTGATCATATCTATAAAATATTTCAAGGCCAAAAGATACACACAAAAATAGTTATCCTATATCTACCAACGTAGTTGTGAAGCAACTTTGTTTCACACAACTACACATGTTGGTAGATTTGGAATATCTTATTTTTTGTGGGTCTTTTGGACTTGAAGTTTTTTTCATGTGTGAAAAACATAAAGATGTTCCTACTCCAAAAATTCCATGTGAAAAAAAAAATTCTTCAATCCTTGGGAGGGTGTCAAAGTTGGCAGTTCTGAAACATTTCTTACAGTTACCCCTTGTTAGTAAATCTTGAATATCGTTTTTTGTATCAATGTTCTAGCTTTGAAATTTGGTACACATGTTTTCAACATAACAATGATTTTGTGTCTAAACTTTCATGTATAAATAGAAATTTCAGCGCTTGGGAGGGTGTCAAAGTTGGCAGCAGTGTGGACACTATCCCTGGAATTGCACAAAGGGCCAATTTCGGTGTCACCCCACTGTACATTGATCAAGATCGGAGTAGATACACTAATGGAACATGAACAAGAGAACACAATCCAAAAATTTAAAACAAGATAACAAACTTCCAAACACACGAAATACCGCATAGTACATGTGGTGTATTCGTAAGTATTTGCAGTATTTTCATGTTTTGTTCATAGGTATTTTGATAGTCGCTCAACTCCAAATTGAATTTTTTTTTCCCCAAAAGATGACATTAAGAATTTCGCAACTCTAAACCTCACAGTTTTAAACTTAAATCTTTACGGATTTTCTGGAATTCCCTTTTCCGATGACTGAGTGACCACATTATGGTCTCATGGGCACTAAAGGGTTAACAAGATGTTTTTGAATTGAAGACTTACAATGATACTATAGAGGCATCAATTTCAATATTGAAGAATGATGTTTGTACAATAGCACTAGTAATCCAGAAAAGGAACCAATCAATAGTATCTCAAGAATATTATGAAATTGAAAACATGTAAAAACAAATAACATTTTAGCTTGGCTTTATTCCAAGAATGATTTATCCGCTTGGTGCATGATTTAAAAATAAAAATGTACTTTATTCCCTTATTGTCAAATCTAAAATAAAAAATCAACTTTGAAAGCTCAAGATTGATTCTAGCAACTTTCTATGTACATTTACACCATCTAATATTGTACAACAAACTTTCTTTTTGTCATTGGTATATTGTACGCATCTTCTTAGAAGCTTCCAAAATGATTAATTTGAAGACTTTTACTTATTTAACCCTTTAAGGTCCCGATTCAACATTGTTTTCAAAGATCCATTATAAAATGATTGATGAAAAACGAATATGGAGTTGATATACAAAGAAAAGTTGTAAATGTCAATGTGAGGATCACATCTGTACGATTGGATTCATCTTATTTATTATTAATATTTTTTAATTAATTTTGCAATGTTAACTCTTGAAATTCAATTAAAAATCCAAAATTAACACAAAAAAACTTTAAAATATTGTATTGAAATTGGAATAACATGCACTACAAGATGGTATGGTTTCCATTATTTGATTCTACTTATTATGGAAAATCATGTTTAACGTTTCACTTTTTGAACTAAGATTGAAACTTGACATAAACCACTTTTGTAATTTTTCGAAAATTCACATTATCTTATTTTGAAGATCCATACCGTACAAATGGTAGTCAACTAGCACAAGAATCAAAAAAAAGAATTGGATGGATGAAAAACATCACCATTTGAGGTGAAAGGACGCGTCAGAAATCATCCAGCGTACAGAATCTAGACGCTGGCGCGTCAAACGGTTAAATGGACACTTTGTCCATTTAGGTACTACCGGGTCATTAAAGGAAATTTGACGTTTGTAGAAGGCTGCAAATTCTCATGCAAAAAAAAAAAATTATATATGTATATATATGTATATATATATATACGTATATGTGTATATAATTATCATTTTAAAAAAATTAAAAACTATATCAATTTTTTTCTTAATCTTTAATCTAACAAGGATTTGATGTGGGCAAAAGCTTGGTCACGTCAAATCGGATTTTTATTTTATTTTATTTTATTTATTTTAAATTTTTGATTATTTATAATTATTTTATAAAATTATTTTATAAAATTTTCAATAATAAAAATTGATTCTTACACAAGCATTGAAACGGCCCTTTGGAGACTTCACATCTTTTTTAATGTAAATCTCAATACCAATGTACAATGATAAAGTAATTTCCCCATTTCCGTAGTTTCTCAATTCTCGTGGAAAGGTTAAAAATAAACATGTAAATTAATAAATGTACAATACATAACATTGTTAAGTATTAGACTTTGTATCCCTACTAAAGTTTACAAGATTTTTTCCAATAATCTTGGATGCTTTTTGTTTTGACATCTTTCAAAAAGCAAAAGACTTACTCCCTCCGTCTCACTAAAAGACCGTGGTTTGGTAAAATAATCTGTCTCAAAATAAGATTGTCGTTTGGTGTATTAATAGCTAATCAATGATACCAACACATGCCATTCCCTGAAGGCGAATGTCCTCTGGACACATCAGGCAATGCAAGGCGAATGAAAAGACGAAACTGCATAATCCAAGTCAATAGTGTTTTGGGAAACCCAAAATAGAATTGCCCTTAAATCTGCCATATTAAGGAACCCACGGTCTTTTAGTGAGACAGAGGGAGTACTTGCTTGACTCTTACTAAATTCCTTTGGATAATGACAAGTGTTGTCTTTCACTATAGTTCCAAAGGAAGTTATTGTATCAATAAAAATCAAACAAACTAGTAAGGGGTGCATAACTGTATTGTAATAGAATGTAATGTAGCTCAAGAGTAGCAAAACCAACAATTATTGAAAAATCTAAAAGCAAAAAAAACATCATAATTTACATACACAATATCTAAATTAAATCTATCTTAGTATTTTAGAATCATTTCAAAATGGGCACAAGCTCCACAAAAGAAATCTCTATTTAATGATAGAAAACACATTCATCATCTGAAAAGCACGAGAATGGATAAAAAATGTCTTAGAAAATTTCAACATAATTACATCTAAACCGTCCAATATCGTACATCAAACTTTCATTTTTTCATTGACAAACCAAATGCTTTATTGGCATTGTCAAAAGCTTCCATAGAAATGGAAAGAAGTCATGTAGATATGAAGTCACATTTTTCATTCATCCAAATTTCTCTTGGTTTTTGTGCTAGTTGACTACCATTTGTATAGTATGGATTTTCAAAATAAGATATTGTGAATTTTCTTAAAACAATAGAAGTGATTTATGTAAAATTTCATTCTTGGTTCAAAAAGTCAACTCTTAAAAAAATGAGTGGGCTCTTCAAAATGATTATCCATTATAAGTAAAATCAAATAATGGAAATTATACCATTTTATAGTGCATATTATTCCAAATATTTTACAATTTTTTTTTTGTTAATGTGGGATTTTAAATGAATTTCAAAAGAAAAGCTTGAAATTTTAATTAAAAAGTATTGATAATGTTTGTAAATAACATGATAAATCCAATTGTACAAATGTGATTTGTACACTGACATCTACAACTTTGCTTGGTACATCAACTCCATTTTTGGTATTCTTTAAACATTTTATAACACATCTTCGAAATTGGTGCATCATCTAGACCTCTAAAGGTTGGGCCTATGACCATGGGATCATGTTTTATCTGTCACATTCAATTTTGTTACTAAAAATAATACAAAAATTCAAATTTGTATTTTGAGTAGATAAAGTCACATGTCTACTACAAATCATGAATTTTTCATATTTTTTGGTGAAAATTTGAAATTACTATGGTTTTATGAAGTGATTGTAAAGATAATCTATATCAATTACAAAATGTACTAGAAAATTCCGATTTTTTTTTCCTTAGGTGTAAATTACAATGAAAATTAGTTTAATTGATGAAAATCATCTGTGTATCTAAATTTAGAATTTTTGCTACACCTTGGTGATACCTACCAAACTTGTAACTACAATAAAACACTCAATTTTCAAATTTTTCCAAAAATTCAAAGTGGAGTATAAACTAGACTTGGAAAGCTTCATTTTTTTTAGGCATGCTCAAATACAATGGAACTCATTTTCATGGCCTAAATTTAGTTTAAGTAGAACAAGCAAAAAAATTCAAAATACACTAGACAGTGAACCGTTTTTACGTGTCTTTTGGAGTTGAGACCCCATGTAAAATCCAAAAATAGCTTGAATGATTTGAATTTAACTTGAAGGGATGGCATCACCAAGCAAAGTCCTTCACATAAGGAATTGGATGGAAATCGTTCACGCAGCAGTGGAATTGAACAGTCGAATTCAATCATCGACCAGTTTTTGGTCTTGGCCGCAGTTAGGGGTTAACCCTTTAACCCTTTAGTGCCCAGGGTACTGTAGCTCAGAGCCCTCGATTTCAGTAGATTTTTTCACTGTAGTTGAGACTACCAAAAATAGAATGGGTTAAATTAGAAAGTAACCGTACAATTCTATTCTCAACTCGAGAGCACACATTTTATTAAAATTTGAGAATCATCCGATGGTGGGATCGGAAGATTATAGTATGTATTTGAACTATATAATGCACGCTCAAAAACGAGATTTTGAGGGGTGTGTGACTTCAAAGTTAAATATAATTTGAGGTAAATTTTCAAAAATAAAAGCAAAGAAGTTCAGCTATGCCCTATGTCAACACCTCTCCGTTGCAATCTTTCATATCAAAAATAGACTCACACAAAATTATTGTGAGATTTATAAGTGAAAGTGACTTGTCCATATACGGTTTAGGACAAAAAAAATTACGTTGAAAATTGACAGGAGTGGGTACATTAGTCAAGATCGGATTACACACACTAATGGAAGATGAAGAAGAGAACACAATCCAAAAAAATAAAACAAGATAACAAACTTCCAAACGCAAGAAATACTACACAATACATATGTTGTATTTGTAAGTATTTACTGTACTTTCGTGTTCTGTTGATAGGTATTTTGATAGTTGTACAATTCCAAATTGAAATTTTCTTTTTTTGGAAGGTGCGTAATGTATGTGGGCAAATCTGAACTTCAAAACTGAAGTTCCAATTCTTCACGGATTCTCTGCTAATTGCATTTCGGACGTTGTAGTGACCATAATGTGGTTTGCTGGGCACTATAGGGTTAACGTCCTGATTCAACATTGATTTTAATGATTTGTTATAAAATGTTCGATGAAAAATAAAAATGCAGTTCATGTAAAAATCAAAGTTGTAAATGTCAATGTGAAGATAACAAGTGTACGGTTGGATTATTCGCATTTATTAATAATTATTTTTAATTATTTTTGCAAGGTTTTCTCTTGAAATTCAACTTAAAATCCAAAACTGACACAAAAAAATCAAAAAATATTTTAATAAAAATGGAATTACATGCACTACAAGTTGGTATGGTTTCCATTATTCGATTCTACTTGTTATTGAAAATCATGTTTTGAACTATGAATGAAACTTGACATAAACCAGTTTTGTTTTTTTTTTTAAATTCACATTATCTTATTTTGAAGATCCTTACTGTAAAAATGGTAGTCAACTAGCACAAGAAGCAAGAGAATTTTATATGGATGAGAAGCATCATTGTATATGACGGATGGACGCGTCAAAAATCATCCATCGTCCATATATGCGCACGTCAAAGGGTTAATCCTCAACAGCATTAGGGTCATTGGAGGGGAGTCCGAAAAGCATCTCTAAAAGTCTAGGAAAGTTCCTACAGACCCAAAATTAAAAAATAAAAATAAAAATAAAAATAAAACATTGACAACCTACCGTTGACACTAGCTTGCAAGCGCTATTGGCAACGTTTTTGCTCTTTTAAAAAAATTCTTGTCTCCCTCCATAGTTGTTGCCTATTGGAAGTATGAATATTTTAGTGTAAGTATTTAGTATCGAATGTTTTAGGGAAAATGTAAATAATAGTGATGAACAACAAGGTGTAGATGTCATTCTTCTTGAGTTTACATAAAAAGAAATTCGATAGAAAAACATTTTCTGCAGTGTATGTTGAAATTTTAGGGTTTTGAGATTTTAAGTGGTATAAAAAAACGCAGTTTTAACAATTTTGAAGAACAATAGATCGGACTAGAAAGTTGAAGGTAACCCCATATTTTCTGAAGTTGGGATCATTTTCATTTGACTTAAAAATGATCAAGCATGGTCCCACGGGGCTCCTTGCACGCTTGAGGGTTAAAGGGTTAAGGATTGTAATTCATAAAAGTTGAGTAAAACGAATATTATAACTTAACACATCTAGTTTCTTAAGAAAACCCTTCGACACTGGGCTTAAAAAAGAAAAAAGAAAATCATCAATGTACACAGGAAGTGTCTTCAGAAAGACATGGAAGTGAAACTTTGCAAGAGTATTGAATAAAAGGCTCAAAAACTGCAGACTTCTCTATACAATCGTTTGAAGGAAGTGCATGGTAGTTTTTCAATTTTACTGAGCATGTGCACACCTCCAGATACTCATTATAATACTCATTAGTCCTCATAGTTGGATCTTTTATATTTTTCCACCTGAGGATGACCAATCAAGTGTGAACAGATTTGTGCGGTTAGCATTTCATATTATAACCCCAGAATCTGGCATTTCTCGTTACCAAAGACACTCTAGTCTCGAATGGGTAAATGAACTATCAAAAAGAAATACCCAATCCAAAACTCTCAACCTTGACTCCAAGCAACTGTGCATCTAAAACACCCGAAAGCAGTCCGATGCAAATCAGATGATCCATTCAACACCATACCATACCAGTATGATATCTTCCTACCATGAGCCTAGGAGAAGAGAAAATCACCTACAATGACTCCATCCAGCAACAGCCACCTGCATATATTAAACTAATCCGCCATCACCCTCCTGCAGGCCAGCAGGTTCTGTCCTGAGCCTCAGGTTCGTTCCAGCCGGTGCTGAATAAAACCACTGGGGGTCGAACCCACACCAATATGATGGGCTGCCCGTCCGCAGCCGTGGCCTTGCCTGCATTCCTTCCTGAAATATTCCCAAAAGAATCCAAGTGGCTACACACGCCAACAAGCTCAGTGAGGCCCACTGACCCATGCCATGGCATTCCGGAACGACCCATCCAAACATCTCTACTCGCCATGACTGTGAGTGGACTTGGCAACAGAAAAGCCCAACAAAATGACACATCGACAAACGACAAAGATGGCAGGATCGATTACCTTTATACACACGTGTCCACCACATGCCAGTGGCCACGGAACCGCATCCGACGTGTCTCCCAGATACACCACACAAAAAAACTCTAACCATGCACATGATGTGCAAGAACCCCTCGATTGCGTACCCGAGACATTCCAATACAATGCTCAGTATCATATTCAAAAGGCACGACTTCCTCTCCACGCATTCCAGTAAAAGCAAAGTATCCTCTGCCCCAATGCTCGCCTCGCAAACTCGAAAAGTCAAAAAACCAGTTCGTCTTCCTCAAAAAGGCTACATGTCAGGTCCAACACCGCCCGCATTGTTGCACTTGGATCTACCCAAGTAGACCCAACCGACCACAACGCACCAGTAAGGAAGCCCGATACGATGCCTCTGTCGTTAAAAGCCCATCGAGATATCAACACCTCACAAACCTGGCTGATCACAATCTCATTTCCTGTGAACAGAGGCCACCTACCGACTGACCCCATCAGTGGTACGCGGTGTGTAATGGAGCGGGTTCACAAAAACGTTATTGCTGTTCCACAATGTGCCCCAGAGAATCAGACACGTCAGCACTTCACAGGTTGAGTCAGCGGAAGCTACAACTACCCAACCCCAGCATTCTCTTGCATTTTGCCATCACTCCCTGCGAATGTAACCCACTTGTCATCCACTTGCACACAAGCTAGCGACGCTGTCGCCCAAACACGCAGGTCCCACAGTTCACGAGAATTGCAATCTCAACACATCGCAACAACACCGCGACCTTCAACAAATAGTATACAAAGCAAAACATTGACAGTGGCAGATCTGTCTTTCTGGCATCCAATTCATCCAACAACACAGCACAACCACCATCGTCCCCCCATCACTCACGACTCAAAAGATGACCATGTATGCGTCAAAAATAATCCACATGTACACAACGCCACACATCCCAAATGCCACAATCCTGATCAGCTCATATTCCCCGACTCAACCACAACGTCTAAAATTCCTCACTCAAAAAAACACTCCACACCTTGTCCACAGCTTGCAGAACATGAACAGCCGTTGTGAATTGCATTAACAGTAGGCGGTCTCACACTTTTGCCAAGGAGAACAGCAGCATACACGCATGCACAACCTTCAAAATATGTCTCGAAGTACAACAAACTCAACCTCAAAAATTCATTGCAGTGCTCAACTCTACTGTAACTCCCATTGTGCATATATACGCCATGCCTGGCGTGCCGCTTTGCCAATGCAGGTCTCGAGAAGAGAGTAATAAAAGAACCCTAAAAATACGAAACACCATTCTAGAGCAAGACGCCAATGCCCAGCTCTACTCACATTCCACGTCTCAAATAAGAAAACTCAACTCTCTACTCATACAAAAAAATCCAGGCTTTGTTAAATGTTGCAATACAAATTACAAACGAATCCGTTGCAAAATGAGGACAAGCATTCCAACACGTTGAATTAACAAAACACAGTCTCAAAAATTTTGCCACGGAGAAAACATGCACAACCTTCCAAATTTGTCTCAAAGTACAAGCAACCCAACTTTCTCAAAAATTACAGGAGTAATCAACTCTACAGTAACTCCCACTTTGCACATCTATGCCCTACCGTAGCATGCCGCTTCGCCAGTACTGGTCTCGCCGAGAGACTACTAGAACAATCCAAAAATATGAAAACATCATTCCACAACAAGAATCCAATGCCACCAGCTCTAAAATCGCTTCCTAGTCCATGTATCGGTGTGTATCAAACTACCTGCTGGCACATCATGGCACTGTCTGCCTCTCTCCCTACAGCCTAGCTAACTCTTTAGCCAACCATGCTAGACGCTCGTTGCGGACCAACTCAAGTACCTTTTACTGCTCTGCTCTTGCCAACCACTTCTCGACGACTGTTAAAGAAGAAGCGATTCCAAGAGGTGCAAACTGACCAAACCCAGGCGCACAATCGGCATTCAGCACGACTGACTGTGTGGCAGTTTCCGGTCGTTCAAATCTAGTGAGTCATGTACAAAAAAAGCACCAGCCTCCAGAAAAAGGGTACACTTGCAGAGTCTCAAGAATCAGATGCCGCTCAAACATGTCCATCCAACAAAAAGACCTCCCACTTCACAAGAGCGAGGATTCAGCCATGCTCAACATCTCCAACATATCCTACTAGTTGCTCACATGACGGGGCGAAGAACCACAGTCACCGGCAGCAGCATCAAAATTCTGAAGTCCAGATACACCAGGCCACCAAAACATGAACAATCATAATAACAGGCCGAATAGTCTGAGTGATCAAAATCAAAACATCAATCAGAAAGTCAGAAGCTCAGGAACTCAAAAATTAAGAAATTTAAGACCTGCACGACATTTAGCCTGCCACTACTTTACCACCGAACCCCGCTACACTCTGGACCAACACAGAAACGAAGCCCAACCTGCTAGTACTAAAATGAGCTCCCGAACAGTCACAAACCAAAAATATGTCGACCATGACTCAACGAACAAACTGTTCACTTCTGCTACCATGCCCGCAAAGCAGGCACACTACAAGCTTGCCCCAAAACAAGTCTCGCAACTACCATCCAGGCCCAAGCCACGGGAAAAACGCGGAAGCCTGGCCTATGGCCCATGCACCCCAACACACAATTCAACGCATGCCTCACCTCTCTCCAAGACCAACAGCCTGGTCTCCACTCCACACTGCCCAAGTAGAATTTGCTATATCGAAACATCACACAGGAAAGGGAACAAGCTCATGACACGGTCCACACAAGAACCAAGACACGAGTGGGACCATCACAAAGTCACCAAGTACAGAAAGAGCTAAGCACCAACACAAAAAACCAGCCCACTGACAGAAAGTCCAGAAACCCACTCACCTCAAAGGTTGTAGTTGGAAGGCAAATACATATTCCCCACGGCTGGCGCACGCGGAGCCGATGACGAAGGAAGTTGAGCGTTCTGATACGATCCATATCCATAGTGACCACCAGCTACCTGCAGCGCTGCCTGCTGGAAACAACAAACGTCACCACAGTCAGATCCAAGCCAACACCAGCCTAAGTGCATGCTATACAAAACACACAGCCCTCATGAAATGAAATCAAAGAACGATATGCAAACAACCATCATAATCTCAATTATACATATCCCATACGAAATCACAATACAAACACTACACTTGGGGTGGCCCGGCCACCCCGGTGTCATTACACGCACCATGTAGAAGTTCGTTGAACATACCTGCTGCGAAGCTACAGAGTTGGCTGCTGATCCATAAAGGACCCCATTTATCGAAGAGTAAGCAGGCTGCCCGCCTAGGCCGGTCGGCTGACCTCCATACTGCGACATTCCCAATTGTGAGCCATACGATCCCATCCCCAGCGACGTCTGTGGGTTCATGCTTGAGTTCAGAGAACCGTTCATAGATGGATTCGACAACTGCCCTAACGATGACAACGAGGAATTCAGTGGATAGTTCATTGACGGGTTCAAAGAGCTGTTCAGCCCGCTCAGCCCTTGATTGTGGCTGCTCAAACCCGAATGAAGCCCTTGGTTTATTCCTTGATTCACGCCCTGATTCAGAGGGATCCCGGTCGTTATGAGACCCGTGTTCATGGAACCATATGGCATGTTCTGTCCGTTCGAGAGCGACTGTGGCGTGGACGCCTGCAAAACCCACGCCAACACCAGATTTTAGTTCTCGAGCTGAAACAGACTCTTCCCGCTGATACCACTCCTGCAGACCTTGTGCCGAAGAGTCACCACCTCAGATTGAGAACGCAACCTAAAGCAGTCCCCACCCCAAGCAGGAAATTCTGTTCCACCACTTAACCCTTAAGAGGACATACTAAGCCCCACGGGCTTCCTTTTTTTCTGAGAAAATCTTGCTCATAACTTTAATCATAATTTCTCCTCCGTTGAACGAAAGGGAGTTCTTTAAATGCCAAAACGAACATATTCCAGACATCTATATTTCTTTAGAAGAGAACCAAAGAAAATTAGAAAGCCATGTCCGTCAAGGGTTAACACTGATAGGGAAACACGTACAGGCCGACTAGCTTACCGGCTGCCTGCCGAGTATCAAATCGCTGTCGCTTTTTCCGCCGGGGCCTTGTCTCCCCTGCTGCTGCTTCTGATTCTCCGCAGCCAGCTTGCAGTACATCTGAATGCCGTCAATCGTCTTGATCGGCTCCAGCAGAGCCCTTTTTGCGGCGTCCACCGTCTTATAGATGATCAGAGCGAATCCCCGCGACCGTCCCGTGTATTTATCGAACCCTAACGGGCCCTCCTCAATCTCACCGTAACCCGCGAACAAAGCCAACAGCCTGTCAGCGGAGAGATCCAACGGCACGTTGCCGACGTAGATCTTCCTCTGCGACACCTCCTGATTGGGATTCGTTTGCAACGCCCCCGTGGACGCCAGCTGACACACCGTCATCCGCCCGTCGATGCGCTTGCTGGGCTCCTTCAGTGACCGCTGAGCACCGTCCATATGCTTGAACGTCACGAACCCGAAACCTCGGCTCTTCCCCGTCCCCTTGTCCATGATCACAGCCCCCTCTTCTACTTCCCCGAACTGCGCGAACACCGTCTTCAATGTGTCCGTTGTCGTGTCCCAACCGAGGCCCCGCACGAATATCTTCCGATGCCCGGGATCCTTGTCAGCCAGCTTGCGAATCTCCTCCAGCACGTCTGCAGCATCCAGCTACGGCGTCAATACAAAATCCTCGTCTACAAACACAACACTGTGTCCCTTTGCATCCTCGCAAAAAACGAACCTGGATGTAGAAGAGCGGCGTCCTCCAACAAGTCCATCAGCTGCTCCTTGGTAAAAGGCTCCACCAGCTTCTTCACATCCTCCTTCGTCACCTCGAACGCAGGAACCACCACGGTTGCTGCTGCTGGTCCGCCAGTCGGAACCACGCCACCCTCCTCCAACTTCCGCTTCTTCTGGTCCATGCTGACTCGAGTCACTCACTTCCTCCTGATCAAAACAAGCGAACCAGCCACGCCAATCGTCAAAACCTGAGAAACGACAGCGCACAATCTCTCCACGACCCTAACTTCGCTCAAAGGCCTGCTCCACCCCGCACTTCGCACAAAGGTCGAACCTAGACGTGGCCAAAATTCCTAAAATCCTTACCACATATTTTCATACTAGGAAACATGGAGAACGAAGGAAAAAAGAGATCATACCGGACGTTGGCGAAATGAACAGCAGCAGCGTAATGCGGAAAGCGATTTGTGTGAATGATGAAACACCGTCAAGCAAAAGAGCCGAGCTAGAATTGCCCAAGTTAGGGTTTGTACGTTGAAGAGGGACTGACGAACCAGTGAGCGACTCCGGGGCTTTGGGTTTCCCTACCACCGACGAATGAAGTTCGTGGATGACACATCCAAGGACACCGACGATTACATTTAGGGGTTACTTATCCAAAGTGATGATGATCATATATATAATGAACTCATTCGTGTTTTACTTTTATATTATTAAAAGTAATCTACTTATAAAAATAGAAAGTCTATTATATGGTATTAAAGTAAAAGACTTTAAATAAACACAAATTTCATGCTCGGGGTGCACTCTAAGGTAACTATACCTTAAAGCGTTCACCTTACCAACTGAGCCTATTTGCACACATAAAACAGAAATTATTTTTAGTGGGTCTCACTAGCAAGTTTAAGAGGATTCCAACCCACTTTAGCATGCATTATTTGGATATCGTATGAATAAGTTATGAATTTTCAAAGTGCTGACTACAGGTTGACCTTAAAGCGATCCTAAACTCTGATGTTCAGATTGTGCACATTCTCATCAACTGTAGGGTGTCAAAATCTATTGATTATGGAAGATTAAGTTATGGATGCTTTAAGGAAATGGTCGCTTTTAGATATAGTTACCTTACATTATGTTTGAGAATCACGTGCGTTCATAACTCCTTCTAAAAACCCCCTTGTATACTAGAGGTTATATTTCTAAATACCTTTGTATACAGGTGTATTCCGTTTTAAATATACGTT
The DNA here is from genome assembly GCA_022496805.1 of Pohlia nutans. NCBI lineage: Eukaryota > Viridiplantae > Streptophyta > Bryopsida > Bryales > Mniaceae > Pohlia > Pohlia nutans. The sequence goes on along the minus strand of CM040095.1, from coordinate 13,948,186 downwards.
TAGTGTAAGTATACATGAATATTTTTAGTTCTAAATGTGTTTATTGTATGTATATGTAATACGGTAGTGTTCAAATTAATACCCCCTCTGTGCACTCACGTATACTTGTACATGTTTAGTACAATGCATCCCCGAGATTTCACGTGGAACTGTCTTCGTGATCACACTAACCCAAAAAAAACATCCTTTCTGTCTCTATATGTAGATATTATTTTCACAACTTTGATGAGAGAAAAAATGAAAAGCTTAAAGTTTAAAAATTATCAATGTTATAACATTTTTAAAATGTATAATATATACATTTTTTTTATTTTTTTTATTTTAATTTTCAATTCCTTTTTGCTTCTTTTTTAAAATTATTTCTGAGCACACACTTGAAATAAAACAACGACTATGAAATAGTTGATTCGATTCTTTAAGGTGAAAAGATAAATCAAGTTCTTGTCCAATATTAGAGTTATCCTTAAAGTCACCTTGTGTTTGAATAAGATACCGTGAATTTTGCATTAATGTACACTTATTTGTTCACCCCAAATAGTGAAAAGGTAGGGTAGAGCTTAGTGGCCTCTCATTATTAGGTGTGTAAGAGCTTGGTGGTCTTCAAACTCATGGAAAACTAGTTTAGCCGTCAAGAAAGACGGCTAAACTAGTTTTCCTTGAGTTTCAAAACCACCAAGCTCTTACACACCTAATAATGATAGACGACCAAGCTCTTCCCTACCTTTTCACTATTTGGGGTGAACAAAGAAGAGTACATTAATGCAAAATTCACGGTATCTTATTCAAACACAAGGTGACTTTAAGGATAACTCTATTAATGTTGATTTATTGCGTAAAAAATACGTTTCAAAATTTTAGTGACTCTTCTTTGCAATATCGTATGTGGAAGGCAGGGTCGGCACTTTCATGTCAAATAATTAATAAAAGTTGAAACAGTGGAGGTCTAGATTTTTAAAAGTAATTATTAAGAAATTTGCTATTAATAGCTAACATTAATTTCTTTTGGCTGCTAAACATTTTCTTTTTCTACGATTTTTGTTGAGTGTTATGTTTTCACCCAGTTCTGAGTGTTACTTTTTTTCAACGCTTTGTTAACTTTATTTTTGTTGATTTTGACAAAATAATTAATACATTTATTTATTTTTTTAGCATGTTTTTGGAGAATTATTTTCTGCCGACCTTGCCTTCAACATATGGTAATCTACATCAATGACAAAATAAATAAGTATGAATTTTTTTAAGCAATTTAAAAAAAATAGTAATGAACATTATGATGTAATTGGTATGTTTTTAGACAATAATTTAAAATAAAATATTATTTTCAGTGTAGAGATCATTAACCCCTAAATTACAGAGGGGTTAAGGGCAAAACCTAAATGTGTTGTAAAATGTTACTTCTACAACTTTGATGAAATTTGGTCCAAAAGAGAAAATGAGAAGCATGATGTTTAGTAATTATTTGTATAGTCAAACTTTCAAAAATAGTTTTAAGTACTCATTTAATGAATATAGAAGCATTTACCTTTTAATATTCACCAACATTACAATTTTATTTTTAGGATTTGAAATCTGGTATGATTAATGAAAAATAGATATTATATTCTAAGATTCAAAAAAGAATTTTTTTTGGAGGAGAGAACATCATCACTTTTCCCATATAGAAAGCTTTATAACATTGAACAATGTTGAGGTGTTTGTTTTTGAAAAATTCCTTGGTGTACCTCAATATTGCAAATGAAATGCATCAAATTGCACTAGAACATGATCTCTACCTCCAATTTGGACAAAAAATCAAAACTAAAAAAATGTCATTTTTGGACCATGGGCAGTCACTGGAAAATGGTTGATAGGTCACTTAGGAGTTAAAATCCTACTTTGAATTTGTTCAATGCATGTTGTGAAACAAATCATAGCTTAATGTATTTAATATTGTATAGATGCAAAGATGATTTGAGGATTATATTAAATTTTTGATTTAAGACTTTCTATTGTATATATAATTGTAAATGGTAAATATATAGTTTTATGTCCCTATATTCTAAGTGGGCCTAAATTTTTGTTAATGTGAACAATAATTAAGTTCATGGATTGTGTCAATTTTGAGTGCTCGGGTTTTAATTTACATCATTCCAAAATTTCCTCAATGTTTCAACATTTCCTATCATATGCTTCTACATAGAAAATTGGAGTTTTTTCTCAAAAGAATGTCATATGTTATTGTGGTGAATTGCATTGTATGTTAATTTATACTGTAACTTCAACAATTGGCACAATTTTATTTTACGGAAGGAACTGTGATTCCTTGCAATTGAATTGATAACATGATTTTTCATTAGAATATTTTTAGTTTTGTAGTTTTCTGAATATTAATGTTCAATTTGAAATGATTGCTTATTCTTGATAATCAATCTTTATAGTATGAATAGAACTTAAATAATATTGGAGATACAACGTGTTAACAAGATCTGCAACCATGTCGAAAAAAGAACTCGAAGAGGTCATTTCTCCTTTCATTTCTTGGATCACATTTTGTTTAACAATGCATAATAAGTATCAAAACCTAATTTTATAAAATTATAATAAGAATCACACCAATACCATGCTTTTAAAAAAAATTATTATTGTTTGCATTGACACAAAGACCTTTTAGAAGGTTATAAGAACTCATTCTACTACTTTTGAATTGTATAGAGTATGTTCATACTAGATGAGATGAAAACTGTCATTAAAGATTCTATCGACGAGGCTATCGGAAGTCAACAATTCAATCATGACAAGGTTAGTTTGAAAGTAAACGAATCTCTCGCTTTTTCTTGAAATTGATATCATCAACAAATTTAAAATTTAAAAATACAAAACAAATTCATACTTCAAAATTTAATATAGTATTTTTTAAAATACAGGTCACACACTGGACAAATGGAGTCTCTGAGAGTTGCATCAAACGATTGGTTGTGCTTAATAAACCTTTCAAATATGTTGGTGAGTAAATTCTTAAGTGAAGGTTTTTCTCTTCTTCAATGTTGCAACAATATTGAATTAGGTCAACGTTGCAAATATGCAAGACTTTCAATTTCTTTCACGTAGTGGAAAAGTGTTTTGTTTCAATTATGAAGCTAAAAACAAAAAACAAATTATGATTGTGAATTTTGTAATACAGTGACAACTGTTATTATGCAAAAAAATGGAGCTGGCATGATAATGGCTACTTCTTGCTTTTGGGATAAGAGTGCCGATGGTAAACACTTTTTCTATAAAGTTTATGTCTCATGTTGTTTCTTTACTTGAAGATAAACAATTCATTTGCTTATTGATTATTATATTTTAAACTTAAACAAATTAAATAGAAAATGCTTCAGGAAGTAATACTATACGATGGGAGAATAAGACAATGTATGTCATTGTTACAATCTTTGGTGCTGCAATTTAACACTTGGACAAAGAGGTCTAACACAAAACAATCTCACAATTGCACTATCTTGGGGATTCTATCAAAAAATTGACACAACCGTATAAAAATTATAAATAATTTTTAGAAGAAAAAAAAACACACTTCAATGTAGGTACTAAACTCATCCATTTGAAAATTTCACATCGTCAATTAAATAAAAGATATTTTAAAAATCATCTTATTCAATTTTCTTATTCAACTTTATTTTCTTATTCAATAATCACATTCAAGATTTGGTGTCACAAGCTATCGTCTCCACACCTTTCAACCACTATAAGACCATCTATATAGCTTGTGAATCGATCACAATCACAATACATGGGTAATCATTATTGTCCATCAATTTAGGATACCAAACCCTTCCTTCAATAAGTTGGAGAGGAATGTGTTCAAATATCACTATATTCCATGGATCTCTTACTTGCCCTACCTACCCTGAAAAAACACCAAGATTAAATTTCACCTAGTTTCCAAAGTCAAGGACTCATTCAATAATAGGGTGTGGATGCTCTAAGGTAGAAGCACCTAATTATGACACTTTATCTTGAAATCTGTGATCTATGATTAACGTAGAAAAGTGTTATGAAATGAAGACCATTCCTAGAATCTGCCACAACTAGGTGATTGTCACAATTAGGTGCTTCTACCTTAACCCTTAACCCCTAAGCGTCCTCACCTATGTTCAGTTTAGGCAGTTTTGCAAAGATGCATTATAAAATGCAATTAATATGAATATTTAGAACTTGATGTATGAATAAAAGTTATACATTTTTAATTTTAGATTTTATCTATACGGTTAGATCTATGACTGCTATCACTAATATTTTTTTATAAATTTTGAAACATAAAATAAAAAATTATTTTGTAATTCAATTACGAATAAGATATTGACAATATGTGGATGAAATTTGTTGTGATTGGTTATAGTGTAGTACTTTAGGTGTAGTGATTTTTGGAGATTTTTTGGATGCTTGATTTTAATAGTTTTTTTTTCAAGAACACTTTTAGACCAAAATCTTCAAGATTTTCGGTGAAACACTACAACACAAAATGAGGCATAAATTTTTCAGAAATTATTTACTTTTCGATCGAATCACACATACATGAAGCTAACTTCCTATAAAAAATTCAGTAAAAAAATCACACCACAAAAAGTGCATGACAGATGAGAAAATACGGATGAAATCTGTACATCAGGTCAAAAACGCTTGCTAGGGCAGTTAGGGGTTAAACGTCCCATGGGGATAGTATATACGTTGTCGTATAATTGAGATTTACTACCAACAAGAAACTCTAAATTGGGATCTTAATAGCTCACTAGAACCGAATTGATCTAAATTTCAACTTCTCTTTTGAACTCAAACTCATTAAAGGTATGAATCCATTCCAAATACAACCAAAATACATTGTATTCTGCTGGTCGCAACGGCACGTTCAGACCTTTAGGGGTTAAAGGGGCAATTTCAAGCACAATTCACCTGTCACGTGTGAAAGATACCAATTGAGATTTCAGAACTCACAACTCACAACTTTTTTGGAGGTGTGGAAACAGGACCGATTCAGAGATAGAAAGAGCAGACCAGATCTTCAAATTCAGTCAAACATGAAAGTCTGGCATATAGGAAACATGAGTCATATACATATACCGGTAGTAGACTTATAAGGTTTGCAGAGGCTAATATAGTACTGAAACGCAAATTTCAAACACCAGTAAGAACATCACGTATTATTCCCTCTGAAACTTCCAATTTGCGATGACACAACATATCAACCGCTCCAAATGTTGTCCATCAGAAAACCTGAAGCTCTAACCCCAAGAATTGTGGATCCGGAATAACATTGAATTTAGATCTAGCATTTTAAATGCAGCATTTCAGATTTGGCGTAACACTGATTTCAGATCTGCCATTCTAGATTCAGCATAACACTGGAACTCGGATCAATTCAGAGATAGAAAGAGCAGACCAGGTCTAGAAATTCAATCATAAAAACAAAGAAAATGAATATATGAAAGTCATATACGAAACATGAGTCACATATGTATGTATACCGGTAGCAGAATTATAGAGGCTAAGCTAGTACTGAACGCAAATTTCAAACACCAGTAAGAACATCACGTATTATTCCCTCTGAGACCACCATTTTTGTGATGACACAATATATCAACCGCTCCAAATGTTCTCCAAAAAGCCTGAAGCTCTACGCGGGACACGAAGTGATGGTGCGAGAGAGGGAGTAAGGAGGCTCGTCCTTGGCCAACCACTCAAACACATTGAACACCTGGGTCTGGTACATGAGCGACACGGTGACGGTGTTGACAAACCAGCCGGGATTGGGCCCTGAGTCATCGTGGGACAGATGCATTTTGCAGATGTTCTGCACACAGTCGCCCACCACAGTGAAGGTATCCGTGGCTCCTCGGTTGAAGTTGCGGTTCTGGCTCTTGAGATTCACGAACAGAACCGACTCGCCATACTTGTTGAAGAACTCGGCGTTCACGTCCGCTGTTGTGCCTGCTCCTTCGATGTTTCCCGTGGTCGTTATAATCGTATACGTACACTGATTGAACTGCCATGCCCACGAACAATGACTCCACCACATCAGAATCCCGGGTCGCAGGGTTTAAGAAATGAAAAAACACTAGCGAAAAACCAACTATTGCAGTCGTCGACTCAAGTTGATATAATGGAGTCTCATACTGAGGACAAGCTCCACTAAAGGACAAGGATTCATGGTTTTAAAATGACAACTTCAATTGATCATATCAGGAGAATTATAATTCAGATGGGACCAAATTTTTACATCACCGGAATCAGTGAAGAGCATTGCATGAGCTGATAAAAAAAAAAGCAAAGAAGTCCACACATGACATACCCAAAACTGCAAAAAAACCCATGAGGTCCAATTTGGGCTTCTTGATCCTTAAACGATAGGAGTCAAACAGCATCTGAAACCATTTGCAAAAGGAATACCATCTGGACCTACCTTCATGGCACTCACCATGGTGGTATGCGCCAGAGTGCTGTTGTCACCAACTAGGGGTGGAAGTGCTGGCTGGCTGCTGGAAGGACCATAGTCCGGTCTGGATGCAGGGGAAGGTGCAGGCGCAGGACTCAGATCATCTGGTCCATATGGGTAAGGCGCACCAACAGGAACATACCCACCACCGTAAGGAACAGCAGGTGGAGTCTGTGTGCAGTTTCCTGGTGATGAATAATCAGCTCTCGTCACGAATTCCTGTCCTCCAGAATGGGAGGAGTTCGGATCCACAATGTGCTCACTACTGAGCAATCTCCTTCCATGAAGAGATGAAGGTGGAGGTGGAGACGAAGGTGGCGGCGGAGACGAAGGTGGCAGCGGAGACGAAGGTGGCGGCGGAGACAAAGGTGAAGGTGGAGACAACAAATGAGGAGGAGGAGGCGCATGACGGCGATGAGGAGGAAGATACCCTTTGGACGCCACTGGGCCACACATCACCCCTAGCAACATCACCATCACCACCACCTTTCCTTCTGGCCCAGTACTTGAGGTACCCATACTTGCAGAGCCAGAAAACGGTCCTCAGAGGCAGAAGATGTACCCCTGTGGACCTTGGCAACAGAAAGAGACTTGAAGTGGAACAGAGGACAAAATAGAAATGTAATGGAACTTTCAACGATGGGGGTTGAGTGAGGAAGATGAGAAAAAACATACCAGAAGAGTCGCATTTATGTGAAAAATCTTGGAGAAGATAGTACCACATAGAATCCAAATGGAGAATGGCGCACAATCCTGTAATGTACTTTCGCACCCAGGTTTCAAGTACGATGGACACGGATTGTATCCATTCTCAAATAGGAGGATGAGAAATGGTACATTAAAATTGAGCGACGAAGCAGTGCCTGTGAGTTAAGAGGTTCTAACATGGTTAAATTCAGCAAAAACAATGCTACAGTAATCTTTTCATATCAGAATCCTAGCACACACTTCCAACACATGTTACAGGGAAATTTCTGATCAGCAATAGCAAGACGAAATTGCAGCTAAAGTCAGCAAGCTAGATAGGATGGATTGCAATACAGGTAGAAAGAACATACCAAGAACGAAAAGAGATAAAAGAGTGAACTCAAGGTACCATTTTCACTAAAAAAAAAACTCAGAAAGGCTTAATTGGCAGTGAGATAGCATGATTGGTGAAAAACCTGGGAGTGGTTGAACATCACCAGATACAGAATGAATTTAATTACCAGGAAGGTCTTACCGAAGAATTTCCCAACCCATACAATCGTGACAGGCCTGCAGAGAGCTGTCATGATGCTGAAACCTGGCAGTGGCGTTGCTTGTCACAGGGTAAGAAAACCCTGTTGATCTGGACACACGCTCAAATGGATTAATGCATTCGCTGCTCTAGTAACAGAAAAGTTCATACCTCGTTTCTCGAGACGGGAGTCATGTTGGAGGATCTGAGTCAATCAGGAGTTCACTTGTGTACCTTGCACATCACTGAAACGCTCTAATGATACAGTTTATGACCTCAGCACATTGACATGCTTCAGACCTTACCCTCCTCGTGTCCTCCAAACCAAAAACCTAACATGATCAGCCAAACTCTGCCTCCTTTCACCGCAAACGGGACTAGAAACTGATACAACGTCCATGTGGCAACCAAACTGAACCGTTACGCACACAAAGGCTCGTCATGAAATTTCCTCACACACGCGGCAGGGAATGTACAAACAGGCCCCAAGCATGTTATACTCTAACCCCGAGAACAATCCAAAGTACTCAGCCATGATGCCCATTTCAGCATACATAACCTCCGAAATGATACCGTAAATGTACTTTACCTAATATTCCACACGCATATGCAATTAACTTTATCCTCTCAATAACTTTACCCACTATGAAATCACAATATTATCATCTCGCACCAATGGAAAAGGAAAAATCTTACCTGCAGTCTAGCTTGCCCTTGAAAATGGACTCCCTGGCAAAATGAGCACAAATACTGAACCTCCAGCCCTGGCTGGGTCACACGAAGACTATGCGAGTACATATTCCAAGCAGAGTATACCAATGGAGGCATGTTCAACTGAGAAGTAACGATGACCGCATCGAATTACAGGTCCGTATCACCAACTCACATTCAAAGTTCTAAAATCTCCACTTACAGAAAATGAAACTAGGTCAGAATTCATTTCAAAAGGTCAAGAAAATGTCCAAAAGAACCCTGAGGCTAGACATCATCGTATAGAGCATGAGATTGTTGGGTGATCCAAAAGTAACTCAACCATTCCAATGCAAAGCCATTCAAAAATGTATAACGGCTGCGATAAATAAATACTCTCGACATTGTTCAGCAAGTCGGCATCTTTGATTGCTTCCACGCTGTCGAAGACATAATGAGGACTAGTAAGAATCCTCTTCAGTTCTCAATTGATACACTATCTAATTTCTACTAAGATGGGAAGAATTTCATTAAAGAGAAAATAGGAGAGGTAGTCACACTAGAGATCTCTGAACAGTCCACACCATCAAAATTCATTTGCTGCGCTGTTAGCATTCCAGTGTCACGTAGAGCACCGATGCACGCAGAAACGCAGTATTAATAGAAAAACCCGGTACTGAAGGAGATCATCAAGTGTATGAACAACCCACCGAACTACAAAACCCAGCATTTGGCGGAAGGCGACAGTTTCATCACGCAAAAAACTGCGTAAGGCCTGGACTGCACTGGACCAAGTAGCAGGATGCGTGCGATTCCTATTTCTTGTTATCAGAAACTCCAAATCCATGGCCGCCAAACTATTCACTTCGAGATCCAATTACACAACTGAGCCCTGTATGCACAAGAAGAAATATTTTAATCAATAGAACTCATCTAGTGCGTAGCCTACAGCAATCTTAATGCAACCTAAGTGAATGATAAATGCTCTTCACCAAAGCCATCTCAAGCAAGTTATCTGATAGCAGACACTCCAATAGAATTAGGTAATGAGAAATGAAGTATGAGATTGGTAGTGTGTGCATCACCACACAGCTGTAACTACATCGACTTTCTATAAGAACATAGTCACCGAAGAAGGTGCTCTAGTCACAAGAAACAAACTCCACACATCCAGGCAATAAACTACAAAGCAAACATATAAATGTACACTATACAGGTCCCTAAAGTCGAGGAGAAACAGACAGGAAAGATCACAATTGATGTCTTCGTTCATACTTCCACTCCTCAGGTTCTTGAGTAATTTCTTCTAGGGCATAATCCTGTCATTTGTCATCAAATATCAACTAGCAAGAAAGAAAGAAGCGCTCAGGAATTAATATAACGAGTTTTGACGAATGACACTTAAGTATGAGCAGCTAGTAAGGTCTCGAGAATTAGCTAAGCGTGGGCCAACTCATTCAGAGAATCCAAAACTCATTTCCAAGTATTAAAAAACCAAACACTTCGGCGAATGTCTGCGTAAACTCTCAAACCCTAACCCTGACGTGAACACACAAAATAATCCAATGTCGGCACTGAAATTCGAAGCTCGCAATATCAAATCACGAACCACAATCAACATCATGACAAAATGGATAGAATCTTCACCGTGCACACAATGCACTCAATTTACGGATTGATACGAGGCTTGTCGTTTCAAAGCATTAAAAAACCAAAAACTTTCAGACTAAACTCTCAAACCCTAACCCTGTATCAAAACAAAAAAAACAAGCCAATGAAACCGTCATTTTCGACGTCGGTGTTGAAGAATTGCAAAATCAAAACACGAACTACAATCAACATCAACGGAGAGAATCCTCACCTTGCACAAAAATGTACTCATATTATAGATTAATGCGAGGCTTGGAGGATATATACTTAGGGTTTTGATGAAGGACACTCAGTCTGGAGTCAGTTAAGCGTCATTCAGAAAATCCAAAGAATCCGTACCTCACTTTCTAGTTCGGCAAAAAATATTTCCAAAATTCAAATTCTCTGCCACATGTCGTTTCCACATTGGTTGAGACCCAAGTAAATCCTAAGTGGAAATTGCATTTCGGAACAGACAATCGAACACTTCGGAAGAATGTCTTTGTAAACTCTCAAACCCTAATCCTGTATCAAAATGCAAAATAATAACCGACACGACGTCGGGATTGAAGAATTGAAGCAAAAGACGAACTACAACTTGTGAGAGAAAGAGAATGCTGACCTTGCAACACAATGGATGGATCAATGCGAGACTTGACGACTGCGTCAGCATCGACAAAGAAGAAGATGAGGATGCAGTTGTGAAAGCAGCGACGAATTCCTGGCACTTGGCTCCATCGCCGTTGAAGCATGACACGGCGTCATGGTTGCCGGTGCAGCAAAAATGAAGGAGGAAAAATGGCCAGCAGAAAACAGCAAGCTCGTTGCGGAGCTTGAAGAAAACAACAAAGGCGGGAGGATGGACTGAAGACTAAGGATAAGTGATTCCTTCAGTACGGTAGTCAATTCCTGTGTACACTTGGCCCTCCATATTCGATACCCTAACTTAATTGGTGGCCTGAAGTGTTAGTTTTCATTGGTACTGTAGAAATCTAAATAAAAGCACTTTGGAAAGTTCTTCAAAAATGACATAATATTTTTGGAAATTGTACAATAGTTTTTTATAACGTTGACTGAGAAATTGCCAAGATAAAGTCGAGATAAAGCCAAAAATATTCACCAGAGGAAAACAATGTAGAACTTGTATTTTAGTTTGAAAGGTGGCAAAAAATGAATTTTGGCTTCTTTTCTTTTTCAACCAATCGCAACGCATTGTGTTATTTGAAAAATTTGAACCTTGCACCTTCCCATAGCTAGAGAAGCTCCTCCAAGGTAAACTCAAATTTGCACCATGGAATGTTTGCATGTCCCCACTTCAAGCCACATGCTTGCCCAAAGCAAGGGCTTGGCTCCTTGTGTCTGACAACCTCTGCGATTTCTATTTGTAAGTTGAAAATACAATGTAGCAGAGGGGCTATCGCGCCTTGACTTTACAAATAACTCTAATAGAGTTATCCATCAAGTCGAGCAAAAAAATTCTACTAGAGGAGAGAGAAGTCTTTTATCTTAAAAAGGTGGCAACAAATAGTTTTAGCTCCTTTTTTTTCGGACAGATCACAATGCTTGGGATATTTGAACCTTGCACCTCACTGAAGCAAAAGAAGCCCCTCCAAACATAAGAGAATCTTCATGTGCTCCCATACCACCCCTATGCTCTTCCAAACCCGGTGGATTGGTTCCTTCTGATTAATAGTGTCGTAAAAGTTAAATTAAAATACAATTACAAGGGGTGGCTTTCCAGGCACTCCTCTCTACTTTACGGATACTCTAATGTAAGGTGTTTGTTTATAATAATATCGTGACAAGATAGATATGAACTCCGGTCCTCTTTCGAGGCCGGCATGAATAAAGTGTTTGTTCGTCTTGACAATGAGCTAGTGCCCACCGGACAAAGGGCCATTGGTACAAGATTACTCACCTCTTTCGAGAATAAACACTTTAGTGACCAGAGATAAATACTATTAACACTAGTAAAATTCATTAGTTAGAACTAGCGCGGGTATAAATTGGTGTTTGTTTTGTTGGTGGTTGCCAAGTCATAGTTTCAAGGTTGGTTGGAGAAGGACGTTACTTTATGTTACAATTGTACGGTCTGGGTTCGATTCCCGTTGAGTCCGTTTGAGCGTTTATTGTGATATACGTGGTTTGGTGCTGCTAGTGATTTAATCATAGGCAAGAAAGTTTGTACCAACCAACTGGCCCCGTCCCATCTACCTGAGACAAGTGTGTACTTTGAGCTAAACAGAAAATACAAAAGAAATAAGTAGTGGTCTTCACCATTACCCTCTTTCTCTTTGATAGTTTTGTTTTATTCAGTAATCTATTGGTAATGATTGGTTATTTTCTATTTTTCTTTTATTTAGAATAATTGATCCGGCATGATTTATAGCAATGGTATTTATTTCTTTGAATGTGTGTTTAATGGCGGTTTCTGGTATATCGTGACAATATCATACTCGACATAAAGGTCAGCTAGTCATGCATATAATTAACTTTTTTTTCCATATGATGCCAATAGTTTCTAAGATTTTACGGAACAAAAAAAATTAGGTTTTTGAACGCTTGTCATTGAAAAATTTGGTTTCAAAAATTCCTTGAAAACTCATTCTGACAATTTTGATCAAGTTTAATGATTATAATCCCGAGATTGCACCACTGCATCTTGATAATTTGTGAAGTAGTGTGCAATTAAGTCATTTTCAAATTCCAAAGTAAATTTGGGCAATAGGTTCTAAAATTTAAATTCCAAGTTTAATTTTTTTATCATTGAATGCCCAAAATAAAATAAAACTAGAAAATTGGAACCTATATCTTGAAAAAACTTATAGATCATGAGTAACATTTTACTTTTCATGTACATGAGATACAAATGAAGTCGACGAATGTGAGGCTGGCTTTATTTTCAAGAACCCAACCTATTTAAAAATCAATCCAATTGTTAAGAATAAATGAGTCTCTATTTTGCAAATTCATTAACAATTTAACCTCTAAGGAAAAAGCTAGTGGGTCACAAAAACTTGTTTTCATTCAATGAGCTTTTAAATGTAAAGCCTTTAGACTTGAGTGAAGTTTCTCAATTACTTGATGCATTTAGACCATCTTGAAATTTCGGAACTATATTTGTGCCGCATATGCCATCATGATGAGAAGTTTGGTAGGGCCTTAGACCTAGTTTACACGTTAGAAAAAGTGAAATCTAAAACTTCCATACCTTAAGATTTTTATTTATTTTTCCTTAGAAATTCTAGGCAGAAAACTTTAGATCAAATTCTTGGTCACATCAGATAACCAAAAGCAATATGTTCTTGAAGGTCTATTGAAGGAAATCTAAACTTGAAGCAATTCTGCCCATATATGCAATCAGGACGAAAGCATGGACCATGTCAATTAGGGTTTACCAACCCTCAATTTATGCAGTTAGGGTTTAGCAATTCGGAGGGAGAGTTGGAAGGTGGCTGAACGATTCTCGTGTGATACATTGTGTCTGGATTGAAGTCAAGGTTGCATTGGCTGTTGTTCCTATGAGGGAGCTTCTCGTTCTGAAGTTAGGGTTTAGCAATTTGGAGCTGAGATCAGACGCAGTTGAAAGGTAGCTCAAGAACTCGCAGAGATCAGACTGAAGGGTCATTTATACTCACTGGTGAGTAAGTGAATTGATGTCAGATTAGCTGAAAAATACCCTACTGCTCACTACTTTGAGGTGAAATTTTCTAGGTTCACTCACACCAGTGAGCGTAAATCATCCTTACTTTTAGACCGAAGTTAAATTCTGGAACTGGGTGTTGTCTGTCGAGGGTGTTTTTCACTCAGTATTTAGGGGTTTAGGGTTTAGGGTTTAGGTTAGAGCAGACGCTGTTGCAAGGGAAGCAATTTGAAGAGATTGATCTTACATGATGCTTTGTGCCGAGGTTAAAGTCAAGTTTTTGGAAGCTGCAGATAGTGGGTTTGTTTATGTGGAGGAGGATGTTGTGGTTTAGGTATCTTGCTCTTTGTAAGTTGCAACATTCAGTAGAATTTTGTATCTGGACGAGTTTCAGTATTTGTTGCAGAGAGTTTAAGGGAGTAGAAGAACTTTAGAGATTGATACTTTCACATCCACAGTTCTAGTCAAGTTTTCGGTAGCTGGAACATTAGAAGTTGTTATGTTGATGTCGAGCTGTTGTTTCTTCCTTCCTGCTTGGAGGTCTGAGAGGTTAGGGTTTAGCAGTTTCAAAAATCGGACAGACATAGTTGAATGGGAGCAGAAGGCTTGAAGAGATTGTTAAGAAATATAAAATATTGTTTTGCGTGAAGCTAAGTATTAAAGCTGCATGCATTGGTGGTTGTTGATGTAGAGAACTGCTGAGGGTGTTTTTCTCTTTGAATTGAGGGTTTAGCAGTTTGAAGGGGATTTCACAAATGAGTGTACAGTTGAAGGGGAGTGGAAGATTTGAAGAGTTTGATTCATACATGAAACTTGGTATGCAGGCTGAAGTGAAGTTATAGTCTAATTTTTGGAAGCTACATACTTTGGAAGTTATTCATGCTGAGCTGTACAAAACAGACCAGGAATAGATACAATTGATGATATTGACAATCATACACGATACTTTGTGTCTGTGCTGAAATCAAATTTTGAAGATTCCTATGTACATTGTACGTTGCTGATGTTGAGGTTGGGGTCGGTGAATCAAACAAGAAAGATTTCCCTTTGTACCTGGAGGTTTAGCAAATTTCGAGAAGAGAACAAACTCAGTTGAAAGGATCAGATGGATATCTATATACTACTTTCTCAAGCGTTTCAGACACTGCATACATATGGAGAAGGAGTTTCACTCAACAGACAGAGAACACACACAGTTGATAGGGAGCCGAAGACTTGAAGAGATTCATTCATGTAAGGTGGTTACCCCATTCCCAACTGAATAAGAAATACAGGTATGAGGCATTGATATTATTTAGTATTTTTTTAAATTTAAGACTTACGCAAGAAGAAATAGATTTCAACACAAGTTGAAACATAAGTTTTGGATGAAGAATGAATTAGTTATGAATTTTCAAAGTTGAAGTATGACACATCCCATTCACGTCATATAGGTAGAGCTCTTTCTGTCTCAAGAAGATTTGTATTGCACACACTAAAGATGCTTAAACCAACAACAAAGAATCCATAACCACACTTGCATATACTAAAACCAACACGAGAGAACCCATTACCAACGGTAACTCATGCTACAACCAACATCATTGCAGCATTGATTGTGGAAATTGCCCCTTGTTGGTTTAAGGTGCCAATTGGGAATGGGGTAACCACCTTACTCTAAAGTTAGATTTCTGGTTGTTGTATTACTTTGTTGTTGTTCCAGAGGAATATTTAGAAATTTGTCAACACCGAGACAACAAATGTCCGCATTCATGTGTCTTTAATCGTATTATAGGCAACAAAAGAGATGTTTGGTGTGGAGCTCGTGCACAGGTGAGTGAATTGTTAAGGTGAGATTCTCAAGAGATTGTGCAGTCGGGTACAAGATGATTAGACAATTTCATTAGAAAGTTCAACAATTTTTAGGAAGCTCTAGCATGCTCACAAATGAATCGATTTTTGAAACCAAAAATTGCATTGGAATTGCAATGAAGCGTGCTTCAACTTCATAATACGTGAAAAAAGAATCTTATAAAATAATGCAACAATTTGGATTTCTTTTATACACTATCTATCATTTCATAGTGAACTTGTGGAAGATAGTCAAAGATTTTTTGCATTAAGGTAAAGAAATCGAACAAGTAGTCCAAGTGGTGTGGGATCAAGTATCACTAAAGTAATTGTGAAGGTTCATTTTTAATATGTACAAGTTGTAGGTTTCACAAATGGTGCTAGCACTAAATGGCAAATAGTATATAGAAAACATCAAATTTTTTGTATGATTTTCAAGTACATGTGTATTTGTGATGATGATAAAGTAGATGATAAAGTGTGATTCCAATGCAAATTACAATTTGAAATTACATTCATTTTTTAACATACATGGGCCTTCCAAAGCTCTCACAAATCTCAACTCGATCCAAAATTTGTATCGTACCAGGAAGGCAGGATCGGCAGAAAATAATTCCCCAAAAAAATGCCGAAAAAATAAATAAATTTATCAAGTATTTTGTCGAAATCAACAAAAATAAAGTCAACAAAAATTGTTGACAAAAAACAAAGGAAAACATGTAGTCGCTAGTAAAATTCAATGTTAGTTATTAATAGCCGAATTTTTAATAATTGTTTTTGAAAGTGTCGACCCCTACTTTTCAAACTTTAATTAATTATTCGACATGAAAGTGTCGACCCTGCCTTCCTACTACGGTAATCATCTTGTACTTGACTGTACAACCAATCAGATCTTGGCATGAACATGGAACTCAAGGAATGAGGTGTTGACCTTTCTGACAAGGTGCAAATAACTTTGCTATAAAGTAGACTTACCTTAAACCACCACGACACCTACGACCAGAAACTTCTACACCCTCTTTCATTTCAGGAAGGAAATGTAGGCTTTCACTACATGACTTATGCATCAATTGCTCAAAAGTAAAGTCAAGTACCAACAACTTACATTTCCTCCTTAATACATTTCCTCCTTAAAATGAAGGGTGTAAAAATTCGTAGTTTTAGGTGTTGTGGTGGTTTAACCCTTTAGTGCCTAGCTGACCACATTATGGTCACTACAACGTCCGAAATGCAAATAGTAGAGAATCCGTGAAGAATTGGAACTTCAGTTTTGAAGTTCAGATTTGCCCACATACATTACGCACCTTCCAGAAAAAGAAATTTTCAATTTGGAATTGTACAACTATCAAAATACCTATCAACAGAACGCGAAAATACTGCAAATACTTGAAAATACAGTAAATACTTACAAATACAACATATGTATTGTGTAGTATTTCTTGTGTTTGGAAGGTTGTTATCTTGTTTTATTTTTTTGGATTGTGTTCTCTTCTTCATCTTCCATTAGTGTGTGTAATCCGATCTTGACTAATGTACCCACTCTTGTCAATTTTCAACGTATAAAATTTTGTCCTAAACCGTACATGGACAAGTCACTTTCACTTATAAATCTCACAATAATTATGTGTGAGTCTATTTTTGATATGAAAGATTGCAACGGAGAGGTGTTGACATAGGGCATAGCTGAACTTCTTTGCTTTTATTTTTGAAAATTTACCTCAAATTCTATTTAACTTTGAAGTCACACACCCCCCAAAATCTCGTTTTTGAGCGTGCATTATACAGTTCAAATACATACTATAATCTTCCGATCCCACCATCGGATGATTCTCAAATTTTGATAAAATGTGTGCTCTCGAGTTGAGAATAGAATTGTACGGTTATTTTCTAATTTAACTCATTCTATTTTTGGTAGTATCAACCACAGTGGAAAAATCTACTGAAATCCAGGGCTCTGAGCTACAGTACCCTAGGCACTAAAGGGTTAAGGTACGCCTACCTTAGCTGAAGCTTACAAATTGAAGATGGATGTCAAACCCACACTTAGCAAAAAGAAATTGTGATGTGCAATGAGAAACTTGTGATTTGAGTCGGTTTGTGTAACATCTTCTCTTTGTTTGCTTTATGCTATTCACTATGTAAGTGTTTGTTAGGGGCATTTAAAGACCGGACACCTCAAATTGTAAATAAATAAGTAAACTCACACCCTACCGAAAAACCCCACTCACATTTACCAATATTCGTGAAATTTTGAACACAACATTAGAACTAGAGTTGAAATTAAAGTATATCTCTATTCTCTCTTGGATTTGCTGATTCTTCCACCACACCACCTTGGAGATCCGTCACATTTACGTGAGGAAACCGTAAATTCATGTGTATGTGCTCTTATGTTGTAGAAAAATCACTGCTGCTACAGAACATCTGAAAGACCAGTGATTCTTCTAGCTAAAAGAAAATTCATGACAAATAGTTCAAGGCTAAAACCAACCTCCAGAGGACAGATCACCTCTCATTCCCATGACAGGTTTTTCAGAAACCCTAAATTCCAAGCCAAAATATGACAAAAGTCCTGCTCCACAGAAAGCAAACCCATGGGTAAAATTATGAGGACCAGGGAAGTGACAACCGTGCTCTGAATGAGGCTAGGTAAAACGATTCTCAATTAAAATTCAGCATACAAGCCACTCCACAAATGGACAAGTGAAGCAGCTTCACAAAATATCTCAACAAAAAATCCAATCTAGAAAAGGGGATGGCAACAAGCACCTGTAAACATCATGCTCTTTGCAATTCAGGTGCCATGACGAAGTAGTAGTCCAAATGAAGGCATATGCATACCTTAAGAATGGAGGAAACAGCCCAACTATGCTTACACGACTGACCTCAGATTATAAAATTATGCTAAAAACAGGGGGCATGAAGATCTTTCTCTTCGTGTCCACAAGAAGGCTAAAGAAACTCAGTCTCTCTCACGAAATATGCACATTCCCATCCTGTGTGCAAACAGGACCTTTCAATTTCACGGGTCTTGTATGTCTTACTGCTTCGAAGCATGGTGGCGTAGTTGCATTCAGGTCCTGGGCCTCGGGAACAACTTCCCTCAAAAACTCTTGTGCCACATCACCATCGTCGTCCGCGCGCAGCTCTTTAGCATACCATGTCAATCCCTGCACATCACAAAAGCCCTGTCAGCATTCTACAGGAAAAAAACACTATCCAGATTTCCTACATGGAGTCAAGATGTATAGCCTCTTTAAACCTATAGATTACCTATATATCAATATGAAAAGAGCATCCAAGGAGCCTGGATTGCTCTTCAAGACATGGAAAAATAGCAAAAATGCTGACAAAAAAAGAATCACTGATGATGTTTTGCACTTATTCAAAAGAACAGGGAAGCGACTGATTAAGGCAGGGAAGCGACTGATTAAGGCAGGGAAGCGACTGATTAAGGCAGGGAAGCATTTGAATGCTGTCCCTTGAAAATTCACCAAGTTTCCTCCAAGACTTTGTAAAGAATGAGATACTTCATAGTCAAAGATTGCAATACTCATGGTTCAAAGGTAGTCTAGGCTCGTGATTACAACCCTACTACTTTGAACTCCAACAATTCACAGCTTATCCATGCGGTATCCAAATAATACATATTTTGGAATCCTCTGAAAATTTACTATCCTAATAATGAAAATCACTCAAAACAGGTGAAATCTATATTACAACTAAAGAAACTTCTTCAAACGAGTGAAGATGGACTGAAAATACAGAGAAACTACCCAAAGCTACAAAACAATTGAAATAATCTTGAACATGCGTTTCGGTCCAAGTCATCAAACGCGTTACCCTGGACAACCTGTTCTCTCTGCTAAAAGAGGCTTTTCAGATGCAATCAGGTATCTTCCTGCTAAATTTCTTGGTTTGCAAACGGCAGCTCTGCAATATTCTAGTTCTCAAGTAGCTTGTTGACCCGTGTGGATGAATAAGCCAACAGTTCGACATGATCTAACGTCTATTATGAACTGGCAACGACGACAATTCGCAGGAAAAAAAATCAGGTGCATCGAGTAGGAGAAAAATCATGTCAATCCATCCACAAGGTCGTTGAACAAATTATTTAAACAAAAAGCAGAGCTACCGTTTCAAACTCGCTACTAGCAAATCTACTAGATTGCCTTTCAGATCACGTCAATAACCTCTAATACAGAAGATCATAAGTTAAAACATGTTGTAGTTTACAATTGTACATCCCTCAACACAAATCACATACCGAACATGTATGTGAAAACCAGCAAAAATCACCAAACACCAGCAAAAATCATGAGAAGTAGAGCTGCTCACCTGCACTCCGCCATTTCCATTACATTGCGTAACGACAGGCGCGTACACAACAGGGTCCGCCGGTACAGCGACCTTCACACTGAACCCTCCGGTAGGTTTCTGTTGTGGAGTAACGACTGGCGTGTTGTTCTTCTTCTGCTGCTCCGGCGCTTGCTTGTTGTCCTTCTCCTCCTTCTTGCTGTGACTATGGGAGAATCCACCAAAAATCTTCCGAAAAATCCCCGCCATCTCTACCCTACCCTAAGCGTCCCAAACCCCAACTAAAAATTCAAACTCGCTGATTGAATTCTACCGCAAACCCTACTACACCATAGTGCACAAACAATCCAGATTCAAACCTCGAAACCCTAATTCTCTCCGGTTGCACGAAACCCCGATCTACCGACAGAACTGGGACCGTGAAAGCATCCTAAAACCCTTCGCGACGTGGAAACTCAAAGTTGCGAATGAAATTACGGAGGAAGAGCAAGGAGGGCAGAATTGTGCGGAAAAGGCGAGATGGGTTGTTGCGAAAAAAGATGGAAAGAGGGGAAAAAAATGTTGCGAAAAAAGACAGACGCGGAACAGGGGCGAAGACGATGCGAAAAAAGCTCTGCGGCAATGCGGGCGATGGCGATGGGCAAGCATAGGGAGGTGTGCCTCTGGTCTGTGCTGGACCGGCTGGTCGATGGGAGAGACGACTTGATAATATCCGGTTTCACACGGGCGGGCTGGGCATCTGAATAATATTCCGTTTCACACGGGCGGGTTGGGTATCGCTTGATGACTGGATAATATTCGGTTTCACACGGTGCGTATCATTCGCTGAGCATCATTCTCCATGATTGCCACCCTGGCAGTACTCTATGATGATGCCACGTGGGATGTGGCCCGCCTTCGTGACCTGGCACACTCAAGGTTTGAATTTTGGCTTCAAGTGCTTGGTGGTAACTTATCTTACTAATTGTGAATAATGTGAATAAGGTCGAGACACCTAAAACCGATCAAATAAGACATGTACTATATTTGGGATAGATGAATCAATATTTTGATTATTTTCCTCTTTTAGCACTAAAAATTTAAGAAATTTTCATATTTAATTTAAATTTTTTGATAATTATTTGAATAAGTACAATTTTTTTAAATGAAAGTTTTAGGTTTACCAAAAACCGATCATATGATCTAATGTACAAATGAGGTACATCTTCCCTTTCAAAATTTAAAAATTAGGTCTGATTGGTTTTGTGTACCTTGTCGAGAATGGGTGTCTCAACCTTAGTTATTTTTTAAAGTAACGATAGAAAGTATTCTGTTTGAGTGAACGTTCAAAGGCCAATATTGTAACTTCTTTGATTTCTTTGGGATTCAAAAATGTATATAAATATATAATACTAGTTCGATGTGTATTTAAAATTTTGGATGTATCAAAAGTAGAACATAAAACGTAAATAGAATATTGTGCTTTTACTTTCAAAGTAAAAAATTAGAGGTAAATTTAGTTCCTAAACGGTTGCATTTCAATTTTAAACCCTAAAGGACTAAGGCGGGAACAGTGAGATAATTGTACTAAAATTTCATGGTTTTAAAATGATTTTTGAAGTAAATATAAATGCGATTTTCAAAATTTCAACTGTAGGATTCTCAAAAAGAGAAGGTAGTTATTGCTCTAAAAATATTATACATCAAACCACCGTGCCAATCTTGAGAAATTTGAGTTTAATTTATTAGTTTAAAAAAAAAATTGGTCAATTCACCCACGTTGCTAAAATAAATTGAAATTATGGCCTTTTTTTTGCAACATAGGAGACATAGACCATGACAATGTTTGTGCAAAAAAATGAAGGACAATGAAACTTCCATTGATTTATGGTGGACTTTATAATGGCCATGGGTAGCACAAATTATTACTTTTTTAGCATGAATTGGCTTCAAAAGTGAGAAGTTTGAGACGGTCAACCATTCAAACCATGCATCTACATTTCTATTGGTGAAGGTAGTATTACCCATTGTCTAATAGGGTCTTGTCCCTTGATCAAATTTCCCATCAAATTCTCAACTAATATGCTCCTCTTTGGGAATTTACGAAAGCCAAAGTATTACTTAGTTTGCTGAAATTCAAAAGCATAATGATAGAATATTAATTTCTAGTATGCACTTGTTTTTTCCCTTTTAAATGCTATTTCTGGATATATGCAACCCTCCCGTTTGAGCAGCAACTACAAAATGATCGCTTAGTTCTTTAGGAATTTAATTTAATGTGATAATGAAAAACAAAATTAAATATCAAATATAAAGTAACTTTCGACAATTTACATTATTAAGTTTCCGCATTTTTTTGTAGTACCAAAAGTAGCACATAATTGATTATTTGGAGTTTTGTTTATAAGATGATAATTATAATGAATAAAATGTAGATAATTTTTTTATTAAAGATATTGTTTTGATAGTATCAAAATGTAATGTTAAAGGTTCATAGAGACTTCAAAATATAGTAGTAATTGCAAATCTTTCAAGTTCTGCACAATCCCTTCTATAATCCCTCGACTTTACAATTTCAACATGTCACGAAGTGACATCACATTACTGGAATAGACAACTATTGAGTATAATTACCAGTACTTGTTTATACCAATAGTTGTTTACACCAATAGTTGTTTATTGTCGATGAATTGTCGGGTTGTCTATATCAATAGTTGTTTATAACAATAGTTGTTTACACCAACAATTGTTCATTGTTGATGAATTGTTCAGTTGTTTATTGTCGATGAATCGTGGGGTTATGTATACCAACACTTGATGAATTGTAGATTGTTTATACCATCATTGATGAATCGTGGAGTTGTCTATATCGATAGTTGTTTATTGTTGATGAATGGTGGGATTGTTTATACATATAGTTGTCTATTGTTGATGAATCGTGGGGTTGCAATACCAATAGTTGTTTATTGTTAAAGAATTGTGGAGATGTCTATATGACTATACCTATAGCTATCTATTGTCGATGAACCATGGGGAATTCAAAATATGGCAATAATTGCAGTCTTGGAACTTTTTTGAAAAGAAATTCAGACCCATAAACACTACGGTGATGAAGTTATATTCACATTATTGCTATAAACAAGTGTTGAGTTTAAAAAGAGTAAAGATCTTCTAAAGATTTTGAAATGATATTTTCAATAAACGTTTTGTGAATATATTAAATATTAAATCATCAATCCACTTATTTGTTGTAATATATGATTAAATTATGTACAATGGTGAAAATTAAAAACAAGTGCCATTAGTAATTAACTATAAATAACATATAATAATTAAAATAGATAAAACCAAATGGCAATTCTACTTTGAATTCTTTATTTTTTTAATTTACAAAATCTAATACCCATTTATTTTATTTATATATATATATATATATATATATATATATATATATATATATATGTATATATATATATATATATATATATATATAAAACAAAGATTTGATAAATATTATAACTATTGTAATTCAAAGAACATAGTAGATTCTTGTTTTTATGAAAATGGTTATAGAATACCGTAGTAGGAAGGCAGGGTTGGCACTTTCATGTCGAATAATTAATTAAAGTCTGAAAAGTAGGGGTCGGCACTTTCAAAAATACTTATTAGAAATTCGGCTATTAATAATTAACATTGAAATTTACTAGCGGCTACACTTTTTCCTTTGTTTATTTGTCTACAATTTTTGTTGACTTCATTTTTGTTGATTTCGACAAAATACTTGATAAATTTATTTATTTCTTCGGCATTTTTTTGGGGAATTATTTTCTGCCGATCCTGCCTTCCTGGTATGGTAAAATATTCTAGAAGTTTAAAAATTGATGGAATTCAAGATAACACTTGTAGATCAAAAGATTGTATTAGAAATTGATTTGCATTTGTTGAAACACTAAATTTGATATTTAGAGTGATGTTGTGAATAATCATAAACATTGTCATGCATATTGACACTTCATTCATCCCTATTCATTTAGAAAAGTATTATAATTATAATAAAATTTATTCCATTTTTAAAATCATTATCATAAAAATATATTTTTGAAATTGAATAGTCTAATTATTTTAAATATAAACTTGATGGTTTTGGAATTCATTTTTTTATAATTCACAAATGCTTTCTAACAAACATTATTTAGATTTGATTATTTACAAAACCAAATATATTGATAATTTTTCTAAAGAATCAATTAATATTTTTTTGTGGAATCTACTTAACTATTCTTACACAAATGAAATTTTTATAAACATTCACTTTCATAGAATTTTGCTTTGACTTTTATATATATATACAAAACAAAGTTGAAATGTTCCATAACCCTATTGCGTCAAAAATTACATTGCAATCACCTTACTACAATTGTATAAATGGAGCGCATGCACTCACTCTTCTAAACAAAACTCCATTCATTTACACCATAATATTTTGTATATCAACCAAAGAAGAATTCCTATTGTGATTTTAGTGTAATGTTAACTAGTGCATTTTTTTAGTGTAATTGAGCTTCCAACATTTCATAATTACATCGTATTTTAGAAAATAATTATAGGAAAGGTGTAACTAAGGTTGATTAAAAAAATATACACTACCATACCCACTGTCAAGGTTGGCATTTCATGCTCAATAATTCATTTTTTTGGAAAATTTCTCATCAACATATGCCAAATAATGTGAATATTTTTCTAGATTCATTTTTTCATCATACAATATAGATTACTTGAAGAAATAATTTTCTAAAGATTAGGACTCTTCTTCTTATAATTATTTTTTTGGCGATTGTGATGATCTATTACGGTACTATACGATCAACAAAAAAAATATTATTCAAAAATTTAGAAAATCATATTTTAAAGAGAATGAATAATGGGAAAACGAATCTTGAAAAGTACTTGCAGAATATGGCATATGGCAAAATGAAATCTTACTATACACAAATACAAAAGAATAAAATAATAATATATATTCTTGAACCTTTAAACATTTCTTTTAGGCATGTCTGCATGTGTTGAACCTTTTATGTGGCTACTGTGGTGTAAATGTAAAAAGGAGGGATTTTCTTTTTATAGAATATAATTAGTGCCCGAAGAAGTCATTGTCAAAAATTAAATTACCACGAGAGAACCAAACCATGTTGTCCTTTATTAATTGAAGATAGAATTTACAAATGTTTAGAAGTAATATAGGGCATTTTAAAACAAGTTTGGGAGTGTTATATGAATACTTTTATAAATATATCATGAATATATCCTTAATTATACTATAAATAGAAGAATATTCCAAATGTTTCATAGCCCTCATTAAATACCACGTGTTCACTCATGTATCCCAAAATTCGCACTAAATGACTTCTTTGAGAATGAATGACGGACCAAGGCCAATTTTTTGCTATGACGCACGTGAATCCTTATACGTTATTAGATTATTCTGCAGAATCAACCCTAAAGCCTTTGCATGATGGTGTATAGATCATTCCTTAAAAATTATTATTCTAACGAACTAAAATTATACTTTAATGCTAGAAAGACAACATCTGACAAGGCCTCAAAGAAGAGAATTGGGTTGAACCAAATTGAAAACCCAATTCACTTCCCTTGGGACCGTGTCATGGCTCTCTCCCTTCTTGACACGAGCCACTATTTCTTGTGAATTGAAATTAGCCTTGGCTCGTCATGTAAGCTGGAACCTCTAAGCGTGCAAGAAGCCCCATGGGGCTATGCTTGATCGTTCACTTAGTTCCTAATATCAAATGAAAATGATCCCAACTAAGAAAGTCTAAGTTTCTACCTTATACTTTTTAGTCCAATTTACGATTCTTCAAATTAGTTAAAACTGCGTTTTATACAACATTTTAAAGCTCTAGTAAGCTCTGAAATTCTAATATACACTGCAAAAAATACTTTTCTATAGAATTTCTTTTCATGTAACCTCAACAAGCATGCCACCTATTCATCACTATTATTTACATTCTCTCTATAAAAAAAATCATACTATTCTAAACTTTTTTGTATTTACTAAGATTTTTACAAGAAAAACACCTTGAAAAATCTCATAAAATTTGTTTTTATTGCAACTTTGTTGTTGTCAGGTCCAACATCTGACAGACCCAAGTAGCGTTTTTACTTGGACATTCTGGCCTGCATGATTTGACGAGCATTTCAGTTGCGTGTGTGGGATATTGGGTGCAGGTCAATCACCCTTATAGATAATGACATGAAAGTTTTTAGGTTGAATAACGCCAACAACCACAAGGCAATCATAGAAGTCAGACACGTGTGGTGTTTTTTCTGTTGTTTTATCTTCCACATAAGAGCACACCAATCTACTATCTTTCTATCAAGTTTGTCGTGCATGTTGCATAACCATGATGGAATGATTTGTCCGTACATCCAACCAATGATTTTTTTTTAATATTTAAACGCCTAAAAGCACCAAAAACAATTGGCGTGCACTTCTCGGGAAATCACTGTCAAAAATTTAAATAACTATGAGAGAATAAATATAGGGTGTCTTTTATTCATTTTGAGATAAAAATTATAAATTTATAAGAGTAACATAGGGTGTTTTAAAACCAATTTGGGAATATTTTAAGAATATTCATATTATATATGGAATATACCTTAAATCTACTATAAATTCCAATTATTTCATGGCCTCCTATTAAATACCCTTTGCTCATATGTACCCAAAATTTACACTAACTTCTCCGAGCGTGCACCAAGCCTTAAGAACAAAAGAAAAAATGGATGAAAACGCCAGATTGTTCCGATTTTTGAAAATAAATTGAATGAAATCGTTAGTTTATAATGCATGTCATTCAAATATGTGGATGAAAATATATTTCTATCCAAAATGTAGATGAATATGAAAGTATTTGGCTACATCAATTTATTTTATGTCGCCACTTTAGCACTCCTCCAAAATACAAAAACGAATACCTACATCCAACGCAGGGTGCGATTTCATGGACTTCTAGAGAATCAAATAATCAAACTTGAATCAACGATTTTTAATGACATTTAAAAGCCAGAGAGCACCAAGTCCTAAGAAAAAAATTGAAAAAAAAAAATGGATCAAGATGCCTCATTTTTCCGATTTAAAAAAATGAATTGGATGAAATCGGTAGTTTCTAATGCAAGTCATCCAAATATGTGGATGAAAAGACAGTTCTATCCAAATATACATGAATATGAAAATATTTGGCTACACCAGTTAATTTTATATCGCCATTTTATTACTCCCCTCAAATAAATAATAAATAAAAAATCCTTGAGTTTCAAATCATAGAAGCCGGCTTGCACATGGAGTGGAAATTTTCAATCAAAAGCCTTGCTACCTTACACTGTTGTACTGTACAGTAGTACAATAGAGGGATACCGTGATGCTAAGGAATGATGAAAAATGGCCCCTTCTAGATCCGATTATTGTAACAGAACAGAGGCACATGCTATATAGATTTACTTATATAGATTTACGTGGCTCAACCCTTAACCCCTAAACGTCCCAGCGTCCAAAAACTGGATCACGAACGGATTCAAAGCCTTCTCACATTCTCATCAATGCTTGGATGATACTCATCCAATTTTTTGGAGATTCTTCACCAAGTTGTTGTCCTATCTAATGGCTGGATTTAGTCATACTAGAGTACATATTTTTCTAAAATTACAAATGTAGAAGTATGTCAAGTCGTTGACCGAGCCAAAATTGCATTGACTCTAGTTCAAAGTGGAATCGTGAAAAATGAGGTCATAAATTTAAGAAACACAAAAATTTCAAAGCATCACCACACTTAAGAGTATCTCATTTCAAACTCATTCCAACAAATTTTACTCAAAAAATATTGAAATTTAGTTTGTAATCGAATTTAGAAGGAATTTTTAATTTTGACTTTCAAATTTTAAAATTAAATATTGGTGATTGTAATAGTGAATGGAACCGTACGGATGGAATCTAAAATTCAAAATCTAGAACTTTCATTTGTATATCAATTCCAGAATATTCTTCTAAATAGTAATTTATAATGCTTTTTCTCAAACTGTCAATTCCAGGGACACCCTGGTACGTTTAGGGGTTAACCCCTAAGTGACGGATCAACCATTTTATGGTCTCTGTCCTTTTTTTATGGGCTTCCCAAAATAGAAAAAACATTTTTATAGAAAATAAAAAATATTTTTAAATAGGTAATCAAGTCTACTTTCCAACCCAATTTGAATCATGTCAATCCAAGTTAAACTCCACCCGGGAGAAATTTTCAATGAAAAACACTTCTACATTGTCTAGTGTTAGAAAACTTACTATTTGGGGAAAGTAATGATGTTCTCTCCGTTGAAAAATTTGCAATTTTTGATTT
The DNA here is from genome assembly GCA_022496805.1 of Pohlia nutans. Taxonomy (NCBI): domain Eukaryota; kingdom Viridiplantae; phylum Streptophyta; class Bryopsida; order Bryales; family Mniaceae; genus Pohlia; species Pohlia nutans. Next base: position 13,920,005 of record CM040095.1, on the reverse strand, counting down.
TAGAATAGAATGTTTAGTTTTAACAAATCATACAAAATTTCAAATTCTAAAAATAAAATTTGTGATTCTTATAAATATTTGAAGTTAAATGCTTCTAAATTCATTATGAGATGATAAAAAGCTATTTTTTTGATATTTGACCGTATGGAAAATTACTAATCATCAAGCTCCTCATTTTCTCTTTTGGACCAAACTTCATCAAAGTTGAAGAAGTAATTTTTTATAACACATTTATGTTTTGTCCTTACCCCCTCCGTCATTTAGGGGTTAAAGGACAATGCAAGCCCCACGGGCTTGATAGTATTTTGAGAGAATTTTTCTCATAACTTTAATTCCGTTGCACCAAATGGGGTTTTTAACCTCTAAGCGCTCAAACGACCATTTTTTGGTTGCTGCCCGGGAAAAACGGGCTGCCCGGAACAAAAAATAATTTTTTGAAAAAATAAAAAATATTTTAAAATACAACATCAAGTCTACTTTCCAACCCAATTTGAATTATGGCAATCCGAGTTAACCCGTCACCGTCCAAGGGGACGAAAAGTGTCCTCTCATAGTCTTGCAGTAAAATTCAAAGTGCTGTAACTTTTGCATCCAATATCCGAATTCAATAAAACTTGTTGGGAAAGTTGCGCATACTGTATTATTCTAGTTTTAGTGGTTTAATTTTCAGATCAATCCAAGATGTACAGAGTTTTTGAGAGCCATTCGAAGTTCACAGGTTCAATTTGAGTTCACCTCACTGCATTATGATGGCTGCAACTTCGGGGGTTTGTATCTTTCTCATCAAATGTTCGTTTTCAATAAAAATTGTTGGGTTTTGTTCCCAATAAAGCCTAGTTATTGTGGTGAAATTTTCATGTCAATCCAAGTTGTTTTGAATGTTTGGGAGCATTTCGAAGTTCAAAATCCAGACATTTTTGCATTACAATGAACTTCGGCAGCTTGTAACTTCTTCATACATGGTCCGTTTTCAATAATTTTTGTTGGAGAAGTTGCGCATACTAGTCTTGTTTATAAGAATGAAATTTCATATGAATCCAAGAGGTTATGAGTGACTGAGAAGCATTTTAGTGGAGGGAGGTTCATACATAGATGTGATTTTTTGCTACTTTTTTCATTGTTTTTTGACATTTCAAAACAATTTTGCAGACACAATGAGTCAATTGAATGAGATTTTTTTCACCAAAGTGTTTGTCTTTGGTTTGAATCACTTTGAAGTTTTTTTTTTTTTTTCATTTGAGTAGGTTTAGAAATCGAATTTCACCTCCAAATGTGTTTTTAAGAAAATTTCAGCATCTTTTTTCAACACTAAAACATTATAATCTTTCAATCTATACGGTCAAATGACCCCAAATTTTTTTCACACCATCTACAACATGCACACTACAATATTGTACGGTTGAGATTTTCATACCTCACTGAGATTTAGACTTATAGGACTTGAAAAGCAAGTCAGCCCTTACACATGTTTGGACTTCAGGCGGTGAGGGGTTAAACTCCACCCGGGAGAATTTTTCAAAGTAGATCACCTCAATATTGTCTTAGTGTCACAAAATTTGCTCTTTGGGGAAAGTAATGATGATCCCTCCATCGTTTCTTTTGCTTTTTTGAAGTTTACGATAGATACCCCAACTTTAACCAATCGTACTAAATTTTGAGCTCTAAAATTGAAAATTATAATTTATACAAATTTTCAATGCTTGATGCTTTTAAATTCATTGAAAAATGATCTAAAGATTATTTTGGAAGTTTGACCGTACGGATAATTTGTAAAGATGATACTCTACATTTTGTCTATTGAACCAACCTTCATCAAACATATGGAAGGCACATATTATAACACATCTATGTTTTGTCCCATACCCCTCCGGCTTTTAGGGGTTAAAATGCCAAATCGGGCACCTTTGAGAAATCTATACTTCTTTAGAATAGAACTAAAGAAAATTAAAAAAAGAATCATGCTTAAAATGGAGTTTAAAAGAGATTTTGGGTGTGGAATCGGGAAAGCATATGTCCTTTAAGGGTTATGTGCTTAACCCCTACATCTCAAATTCACCTTAGAGTCGGTCCGATACATTTCCGACACTTTTTTTGTATATGTCCAATTTAAATTAGGTTTTCATAAAACCCGATATCGTTCCAACATTTAATCATTGTCAATACTACAACAGTTGATTCAATAGAAAAACTGCATCATATGAATAGTGAAACGATATCAATAATATGCCATTGATTTAGCAACAATACGATACAAAATCAACATTCACTGGAACAATGTTGGTTTTGTATTGTAAAAACGATAATACGATTACTATCGATTTTGTGTCAAAACACAATTGGTATAATGTTGAAACATTATCAACGCAATATAAAATCAATTGCTCAAATAAATACTATGCAAAAAATTAAAAAAATTAAAAAAATCTTCAGGATCCATGATGTACACCCCTCCACCACACGGCAACTTCTCGTGTAGCCAGATGGCAGCATATCTCTGACTTATTCATCACTCACTCCTTCTCCATGCACTCTGACATGAGGATCGAACCCTGAACTACAGCATCAGTAATGTAACACTCTAAGTTATCTTTAAGGGCCTGTTGACTCACACTGAACTCAGTTCCTAGATATGCTTAATCCAATGAGCTATGTTCCAGATAAGCTCAGTTAGAGCAAAAGTCCTTTATACTAGCAGTTCAGTTTGACTAAGCTCACAAAAGAAAGAAAGGAAAGCATTCCTTTTGTACTTAAATAGCTTTCCTTCCATTTTTTTCCTTTGTGAGGTTAAACGTTCTCACCCTTTTCAAATTCGGTTTGGCACTTTTTCAAAGATGCATTATAGAATGCAACTAAGAGGGATATTTTGAACTTGGTGAATGATTAAAAGTTGTACATTATGGATTTTTGATTCTATCCATATGGTTAAATTTGTAATTGCTATCACCAATATTTTTCTATGAATTTTCAAACTTAAAATTTCGAGCTCTTTTGTAATATGATTACAAATAAGATATTGACAATCTAATAATGATTTTTTTTGGAATAGGTTGAAATGTAATACTCTAACTGTAGTGAGTTTTTAAGTTTTTTGGTTGCTTAATTTTAGTAGTTGACTTTTTCAAGAGCACTTTTAGACTAAAATCTTTGAAATTTTGAATGGAACACTGCAACATGAAATGAGGCATACAAATTTCACAAATCATTCTCTTTTCATCTTCTTTTCTAATTGGATCACACATGCACAAAGCTAACTTTCCATAAAAAAATTCAATAAAAAATCCACACTGCAAAAAGTGCACGATGGATGAGAAATCGGAGTTCAAATCCGTACATCATGCAAAATATGTGTGGTTGGGCGGTTAGGGGTTAACCCTTTAAGGACCAGAGCGTTTTTCTTCCAAAAACATTCCAATGCCACTATTTTTACTCCCTCTTGCAAATTTTCCAACCTCCTAACAATGGAAAAAATACCCCAAAAAAACACATCCCTGAAAATTTCAAATGTGTTTGACCGTGACTAAATAAAATAAACCTTACTACGGAAACCTTTTGCACTTCATTTTCACATTCTATATGATGTTACTTAGTTGCGTACAATTTTTTGTTGCGTTTAAAGATGTTAAGTATGTTGAAGATCACCTTGCACTTGTTGAGGGTTTAAAAATTTAGAAAAGGCTCTTTGTTTTTGGAATTGCAATATTTTTTATTTTCGTTATTTAAAATACGAATCCAAGTAGTGAAACACAAGTACATTCCATCTTCTATAGAATGGCAAAAACAATTTGAAAAAAATATAAATCTCCAAGTTGTATTTGTGCAATAAACTTATATAACTTACAAGTAACTAACATGGTCTACTTTGTGGAGGTCAAAAAAATTTCAAATATAATTACACAAAGAATCTTGAAGTTTTTCTGACTTCCACAAAGTGTACCATGTTAGTTACTTGTAAGTTGTATAAGTTAAATTATTATTATGTTGTTGTTTCGTTTACTAGCTTTTTTAATACATTTATTTACGTGGTAGAATAAATTGTCATCAATCATTTATATGTCGCCTTTATCATTATTAAATGGTTGATTTTTTTAGGAAAGAAGTTTAAAATACAATTATTATTGCAACGATATTGTTTTAATATTAATTTAATGCAATTTTTACAAAAATTGCATAATACATCAATGTCGTTTCAACATTGTTTTAGCATCGTTTCAACACTAGTCGAACCTATGTCAACTTATCATCGTAACGACAAATGTAGTGACTTTAACATAAAAACACTATCGTTTTATCATTGGTCCGATGGTTATCGAACCGGTGTCGAAACAATGTTATATTTTTTTAAATATATAATTTGCTTAAACGATGTCGTTTTAACATTAAGTCATTAATACCAATGGTATGATGTCAAAACTATGTTAAATCAATAAGATAAAACCCAATGTTGTTCCAACGCAAATACAATGCCCATTGTTACGAAGCTTATCCGATACATTTCCGACACCAAATCGATGTCAATTTTGTATCAAAAACCGATAGGCATAAGTAAACCATTGGAAAAGTGTCGGACCGACTCTAAGGTAAATTTGAGATGTAAGTGACGGATCAACCATTTTATGGTCTCTGCCCTTTTCTTATGGGCTGCCCGAAATAGAAAAAAACATTTTTATAGAAAATAAAAAATATTTTTAAATAGGTAATCAAGTCTACTTTCCAACCCAATTTGAATCATGTCAATCCAAGTTAGACTCCACCCGGGAGAAATTTTCAAAGAAAAACACTTCTACATTGTCTAGTGTTAGAAAACTTACTATTTGGGGAAAGTAATAATGTTCTCTCCGTTGAAAAATTTGCAATTTTTGATTTTAGAATAGAATGTTTAGTTTTAACAAATCATACAAAATTTCAAATTCTAAAAATAAAATTTGTGATTCTTATAAATATTTGAAGTTAAATGCTTCTAAATTCATTATGAGATGATAAAAAGCTATTTTTTGATATTTGACCGTATGGAAAATTACTAAACATCAAGCTCCTCATTTTCTCTTTTGGACCAAACTTCATCAAAGTTGAAGAAGTAATTTTTTATAACACATTTATGTTTTGCCCTTACCCTCTCCGTCATTTAGGGGTTAACCCCTAAATGCCTAGAGCCCTCTCCAAATTTGGCAGCTTTGCAAAAATGCATTATAAAATGCAACCTAGAGGGATATTTTGAACTTGACATATGAATAAAAGTTGTACATTCTAAATTTTAGATTCTATCCATACGGTCAGACCTATGAATGCTATTACCGATAACTTTGTGTAAAATTTGAAACGTGAAATTCAACATTATTTTGTAATTCAATTGCGAATAAGATATTGACAATCTAGAGATGAAATTCATTATGATTGGTTGAAATGTAATACTTTAACCCCTAAGTGCCCAAGGGTTTTCTTGAAATGCTAAATGTGTCATAATGTCCATCTTACTCAACTTTTATGAGCTTTACTTTTTTAATATATGTAGAGCACAACATTAAGACAACATCCATACGGTTAAATTTTGGAAAAATGCTATGGATTGTTTGATAATCAATTTATAAGAATTATCTTTGAAAATGCATAAAAAATACATGTTTAGTCATTTTGACTTGGAATCAAGTATGATAGGTCAAAAACATTGGTTTTATATGGTGGTTACCTTGTTCATGTTAGAACTAATCTTATTTGGTAAAAAACTTAAAGATTCCATTCCGGGCAGATTTTCAAAATTGTGACAATGTGAGATGCTGTCACTTTGAGGGCTTTAGAGGAAAATCGGTAAACTTTTTTTCAGAATTTCTTTTTGGGAAAGTTGCTCAGTTTCAATATCTACAAGGGAAAAAAAATGGCACTCAAAAATTATTATTTTTGCAAAAGTTATGGACGTTTAAAGTGAGCTAAACTTTTTTTAAACTCTGAATTTTTTGATCGACCATATATGGTCGATTAAGCAGTTAGGGGTTAAGTGAAGTGGTTTTTGGAGATTTTTTGGTTGCTTAATTTTATGAGTTGACTTTGTTTAAACTGCTTTTACCCTAAAATCTTCGAAATTTTGGGTGAATCACTACAACATGAAATGAGGCATAAAATTTTCACAAATCATCCCCTTTTTAATTGGATCACATATGCAAGAAGCTAACTTCCCATAGAATCTGCAATAAAAATTCCACACTACAAAAAGTGCATGACGGATGAGAAATTTTGGATGAGATCTATACATTGTCCAAAAAATGGAGGCTTATGCAGTTAGGGGTTAACTTTTTGTACTTAGATGATCAAATTTTGGTCTTAGTTCATAGTTTGTGATGAATTCAGTGAACAAAGGAGTTGAGGTCTTCAAAAGGCCTAGAAATAGGCTCAGTGGATAATGTTGAAGGGTCCCCCAAATTTTGTGGTGAGAGAGGCATAAAGGGTTCTCTCATTGCTGAACGAGGAGACCATGGGCTTGAAATGCCTTTTTCTTATTTTTTAAAGTCCCGGTCCAAGTTTGGTTTACACTTAGTGAGAGGCCCAAAGGTTTAAAAATTACATTTTTTTTAAGTGTGACCATGGAAGTGTGACCATGGAATTAATCCATTTTCCTTGGTCACGACTCTTGGTCCGTAGTGTAAACCGCCCCTTATTCAAACACAACTTCTCTTATTAGGTTAACTCTACTGCAGAATGTAACAGTTTTTGATCGTACCTCAGAAGAATTCATGATTGGAACGACATGCATGGGAAGGGCATGGCAACCTGTTTTTCATGAATGGAAAATCACAACTGCCAAGTTGCAGGTAACACCTACAAGGAGGTCGACCGGACGTTACAATATGTTTCTCTCTCCAGTCCGTTTTTCTTCACTTGGTTTAAGTCACACCTGCAGTAGTATTTTTTGTTGGGTTTGAATTGGTTTGTACACAATAACGATAGAACGATGGCGGTGGCGGCTGCGGCAATGGGAGTTTTGTTGACGCTTCTTCAGTTTCATGTCAAAGGGGCAGTGGCCTGGGGAGCCGATGGCCACCACATCACCTGCCTAATTGCTGAGGTGAATCCATACACCCGTAACATTCTTTAGCTAGTAGGAAATGTGTTGTTTTTCACTTACTATGAATGAAAAAGGAATGTAACCGCGCCAGGAATGTAACATGGGTTGCATCGATGTTGGTGAGTGGGTTTGGTCATAAGAAGACACAAATCTAGACACAATACTCCGTCACTGTTCACTATTTCCACAAAGTGGGGAATGAAAAACGACAGTGACAACATACCCTTTTGCTTGTGCAGAGAATCAACATTTGAACATGGAATTGATGATGTGGAACATGTACTAACTATTAAATAACAACAGTTGTTAATTCATCTTTAGCTAAAGAAGGCTTTAATTCTCCAAAATTTTACGATTCTTGGCATGCGATGCTGACTCCTAGGGGTGAACAGTGGGATTGCTAAAGAATGTTACGTCAATATGTGCTCGATATCATTATCAATCTAAAAGTGTAACTACCTTTTAAATCCCCAAATCATAACATTCATCAACAATTGCCTTAATCCCTAAAGGACCAAGAAGTTGTAATTGGGCCTTGTGATTGGAATAACTGTACGTCCTAGTATATGACATGTTTTAACCTTTTCCTTTTTTTTTTGGTAAAAAAACACTTGTCTCAGTACTCAAAAAATGGCCTAGCTTTAATAGTAACATGTATTTTTTTTATGTCACATTGTCCGCCCCGTTTGAAGTGGTCGAGGGTCATGTTTGAAGTATAAAAAGAGGACAAATATTGCAAAAAGGAAAATGAAAATTATTTCCAGACAGAGGGATTATGAGGGAAAATCTAATTCTTGTAAATTTTTGCTGTCGAATAAACACGCTAGCAATTCATGTGTTCTGATAGTAAAAAAAAAGTCCTGATTTTAAGTGGTGGTGCAGCCTCTGTTGTTTGAGCCGGCGGAAATCGCAATCAGCCGTCTGCTTCCCAAATCAGTAAATGGCAATCTGGCCAGCTTGTGCAACTGGGCAGACGAGGTGAAATGGATGTCCAAGTATAGATGGACACGGCCACTTCACTGGGTTAATACGCCAAACCACGAGTGCAACTATGAATACAATCGTAAGACTCCATTAAACCATCTCATGCACAAATCAATTTGTTTTATGTATAATTGGGTGATGGTATGATATGGGTACCCCCTCAAAAATAATGTGATTTTTGAGAAATATCTTTTTTTTATGGTAAAAAACAACATTGGAAAATTACAAAAAATAGAGGGTGTTATAGACACTATGACTGCAACTATATACATGGTGTTAAAGACGGAATTTCTAGCACATTTAAACATAAGTCACACTATTGGAGATGCATAAAAGTGGTACCATATGAGGCCATTCCCCAATTCTCACAAATCATACGGGAATAATGTCAAGGGGTGCATTGTACTAAGCTTGTACAAGTATATGTGAGTGTAAAAAAGCGGTATTAATTTGAACATTGCCGTATTACTTATACATACAATGAACGTATTTAGAGCTGAAAATATTAATGCATACTTACAGTAAACATATACTTGGGATGGAATAAATTTGTATATAAAAGCTTTTAGACATATAACCCCTTGTATATTTTTAGAAGGGTCATGAACGCACGCGATTCTCAAACTTAATGTAGAGTACACCCCAGGGAGTAATGCATCGTCCAACAAGCTTGTAATAGGATTCCATTTTTAATTACAATTTTCTTGTTTTGTTCGAATGCATGTAGGGGATTGCCATGACTCTATGGGGAGGAAGGACATCTGCATTTCAGGGGCTATCAACAAGTTTACACAGCAATTATCAGACTATAGCAAAAATCGCACGGCCAAAAATCGTATGTATCTTCTGCTTGTGGAGCTGCACTATGTCCTTTTTTTTTTTTTTTTTTCATTTTAACTCTATCCATATTCCTCAAAAAATTAAAAAAAAATTAAAAAAAAAATTAAAAAATTAAATAAATAAATAAATATATATATATATATATATATATATATATATATATATATATATATATATATATATATATATATATATACCAAACCAAGTATTATTTTACTATTAGTTTAGAGTATGGCCTAAGAGGAAGTTAAGAACATTTCTATTGCTTTAGACCTTTACGCTTTAAAACAAGGCTTTCAAGCCCACGAGATTTGAAATCCTGTATGAGATCTTAACCCTTAAAGGGCTGATGGAGATAGTAGATACAATGGCGTATATTTGACATTTTTTGTAAACAGAAAGTTCAAAATTGAGATCCTAATAGCTCATTAAAATCATGTCAACGTGAAATTTAACTTCACTTTTGATCTTAAGTCCATAGGAGGTGTGGAACCATGCCAAATATTATGGAATATTGATGTATAATACTGGTTGGAAAGGGCTCTTTGGACCTTTAAGGGTTAAAGGGAGGGAAACTCTTGAACAACTACCAGTAGTAAGAAAAACACTCCACCAAAAGAAGTGACGGATTTTATTTTTCTTGGGGGGTTGCGTCAAGACTCCATTTTGATGTTAAGCCCATTCTCAAGCCTACGACCATTATTCCGGACCCGAGATTTTCATTGGGTTTGACAGTAGTCTAAAGCAAGCATGAGTTTTCAAACATAGAAAAGCATGCATGTAACATACACTCAACTCTCTCTAATTGCACTCCCTAGAAGACAAATAGACTCCTGTCAACCTTGTTGTTTTCAGAATTTGACATGTAAAAGTTGTCCAACCAATTGTGTACACAACATGATAGACTTTCGGGATACATTGGAAATGTGCAATTAAATAAGATCACTAGAAAAAATGAGGGATTCTACAACTACAAGTATACGACTCAAACTAGTTCATAATGACTAATGACAGTTATTACAAACTTGTTTTTACACTATTTGAGTTGTATATACTCGTAGTCGTAGAATCCCGCATTTTTTCTAGTGGGTTGAGATTATAAAAAAAATTAAAAAAATTAAAAAGGGGAGAATTTTCACAAGATCTTCAGATTTTCGAACATGTGCATATGTACTATGAAATCACTTGCTTCGTGTTTGGGATGGCAGAAAACACAACTGAGGCACTTCTATTCCTTGCCCATTTTGTGGGTGACATCCACCAGGTACTTGAATTATCATCAAACAAAATCACAAGCATGATTGTATATTTTCTCCTTTCTCAAATTAAAGAAGTACCATAAACACTATTAGAAAAGATGGTATTGTTGAGGAGTTGTACAGGCATGTGGTGCTCAATTCCACGCATGCACAATGATTTTGCTTGGGCATCTCCCTGAGAAACGCCATCTTTTTTACAAGTGAAAGTAACAATCATTGATTATGTAAAGGGGAGATAATTGTAACTAAATACTAGCATGGCTTGTTTCTTTACTTGCTTCAAAGGTAGTTGTGGAAAGAGTACTCTTAACCCTTTGATGCCAGTGCGTCCATACAAAGAACGACAGATTGCAACCTTTCTCTTGACTACATCTTGTATAGTCTTTCATCCATCCAAATTTCTCTTGGTTCTTGTGCTACTTAACTATCATTTGTACAATACGGATCTTCAAAATAAAATATTGTGATTTTTTGAAAAACAACACAATTGGTTTATGTCAAGTTTCATCCTTAATTGAAAAGTGAGACCTTAAACATGACTTTCCAAAACAAAGAGAACCAAATAATAGAAATCGTACCATCTCATAGTGCAGGTTATTCCAATTTCATTATTATTTTTATTTTTACTTTCTTGCGTTAATTTTAAATTTTGAATTGAATTTCAAGAGAAAACTTTACAAAATCAATTAAAAAATATTAATAAAAAAAACGATTGATCCAATCATACATGTGATCTTCACATTAACATTTACAACTCCATTTTTGTTATTCATCAAACATTTTATAACAAATCTTTGAAAATAGTGTTGAATTGAGACACCAATTTTTTTAAACTGGGATTCTAGTTCATTTAGTAAATTTTGAATATAATCAATGCAGGCAAGAAGGCTAATTAACCCCTAAAGGACCAAGTATCCTAACTAGGACATTTAGAGAATCGGGTAGGTTCCGGTGAACACATTTTTAATCGAATTTTGAAGGAAATTTAATAGTAGATTCCCCAGTGCGCCACGAAAATGGGGATTTTTTTTTTTTGAATTCCGACACTGTATGTGAAAGTTATGAGGGGAAATGTGTTTTTTTCGGGAGAAAGGGCAGCGGGGCAGTAGAGAAATAGTTGAATTTTAGGGGGGGGCAACAAGATGGGCGGTGTGTGGAAAATGGGGTGGACTGTGGGGGACAGAAGACCACCCCGTTTCCCAAACTCATAATATTTTTAAAATTTTTTTTTTTAAAAAAATTAAAAATTAAAAAATATTATTTTAAATTGAAAAGTATTATTTTAAATAAAAAATATTATTTTAAACTAAAAGTTCAATTTCGTAATTAAAAATATTATTTAAAAAATTGAAAAATAAAATAATTTTAAAAAAAAATAAAAAAAATCGTCCAATGAGGGACTGCCACGTGGCAGTGTACCTTGAGAGTTAGTGGGGTCATGAACATTGGAATGGGTTGGCACTTCAATTCCCTTCCTCCACCCTTTATTTCCCCCCGAACCCCCAAAATTCTTAGAAAATGTGCTACATGTCTTCTAAAACTTGGAGATTTTTTTTTTTTTCAATTTTTTTTCGCCATTTTGTAGAGGGTGGAATGTACTTGTGTTTCACCGCTCGGATTTGTATTTTGAATAAAGAAAGTCGAAAATATTGCAATTCCAAAAACATATAGTCTTTTCTGAACTTTTAAACCCCCAACAAGTGCAAGGTGTTATTCAACATCCTAAACATCTCCAAATGCAACGAAAATTGGTACACAACTAAGTAACATCATATAGAATGTGAAAGTGAAGTGCGACAAGTTTCGGTAGTGAGGTTTTTTTGATGTAGCTGTGGTCAAACGCATCTGAAATTTTCGGGCATGTGTTTTTTTGGGGTGTTTTTTTCCATCAAACGCAATTATCTAGCAATCCGTGCGGTCAAAATCAACGAAATTTGTTGTGTATGTTTTTCAAATAGTTTAGGACAAGATCTTACGGTTAGAAGGTAAAAAGTAACATTCTTTTGGATTTTTTGCATGGGGGAGTAAAAATGACAGCATTGGAGTGTTTTTGGAGGAAAAACACTCCGGTCCTTTAGGGGTTAACAATGGTCACTATTTTGTGATTGGCAGCCATTGCATATTGGGTTTGCATCAGATGCAGGGGGCAACAACGTAAGTGTACAATGGTACAACAGAAAAAGTGATTTGCACCATGTACGTTCCTTCCCCAACTATCTCAGTCAATTCCAACACAAGAAAAAAAAGGCTTCATTTTCTTATTACCTAGATGCGATTTATTCAATAAACTTTTACCTACTCCATGCAAAAATTAAGAGCAAAAACCTTCATAGGTCTGGGTGACAAATTCCCATGCTCATGCAAAGAACATATTAGTAGAAAAGGTGGCGCTCTCCAGGGAGATGCCCAGGTAAAATCACTGTGCATGCGTGGAACTGGACATCACATGCCTGGGCATCTCCCAGTCACATCCTTCTCAAATATTAGAGTTTGTGACTTCTCAAAATTTGGAGTTTGTGGTAGCAAGGTGATTTCATGTACAGTGGGGTGACACTGAAATTGTCCCCTTCTGCAATTCCAGGGAAAGTGCCCACACTGCTGCCAACTTTGACACCCTCCCGAGTGCTGGAATTTTTTTTATTTAAACATGAAATTTTAGACACAAAATCATTGTTATGTTGAAAACATGTGTACCAAATTTCAAAGCTAGAAGATTGATACAAAAAAAGATATTCAAGATTTACTAACAAGGGGTAACTGTAAGAAATGTTTCACAGCTGCCAACTTTGACACCCTCCCAAGGATTGAAGAATTTTTTTTTTCGCATGGGATTTTGGGAGTAGGAACATCTTTATGTTTTTTACACATTTGAAAAAATTCAAGCCCAAAAGACCCTCAAAAAAAAGATATTCCAAATCTACCAACATGTGTAGTTGTGAGAAACAAAGTTGCTTCACAAGTTCTACGTTGGTAGATATAGAATAACTATTTTTGTGTGTATCTTTTGGCCTTGAAAATTTTCATACATGTGATTAACATCATAAAGATCATGTGCCAAAAATTTCATATTGAAATAACAAATTCTTAGCCCTAGGGAGGCTGTCAAAGTTGGAAGTTGTGAAGCAAGTTTGTTTCTCACAACTACACCTGTTGGTAGATTTGGAATATCATATTTTTCGTGGGTCTTTTGGACTTGAATTTTTTCACATGTGTAAACAACATAAAGATGTTCCTACTCTCAAAATCCCATGCGAAAAAAAAATTCTTCAATCCTTGGGAGGGTGTCAAAGTTGGCAGCTGTGAAACATTTCTTACAGCTACCCCTTGTTAGTAAATCTTGAATATCTTTTTTTGTATCAATCTTCTAGCTTTGAAATTTGGTACACATGTTGTCAACATAACAATGATTTTGTGTCTAAAATTTCATGTATAAATAACAATTTTCCAGCGCTCGAGAGGGTGTCAAAGTTGGCAGCAGTGTGGGCACTTTCCCTGGAATTGCACAAGGGGACAATTTCGGTGTCACCCCACTGTACAGTGGGGTCCAAGGTAGAATGGCGTTTTTGGTTTCGCAGCGAGAAAAAATTCAAGTCTGCTCACTTTGAAAGCCTCTAGAGAGATCAAAAATTGGTACTTTACCTTGAAATTTTTACCATGAACTTGAAATCAAGTTGTTAGTATGCCTACCAAATTTCAAAGCCAAATAATTCACCAAAACAAAGTTATTCAAAATCTATGAACATTGGTAGTTATTCACTGCTGCCAACTTTGACAGCCTCCCAAAGATTGATTTTTTTTTTTTGCCATGAAATTCTCGGAAAAAAAACCTCTTTATGTTAACAACATATGATAAAAATTTCAAGACCAAAAGATTAATGCAAAAAAAGATATTAACAATCTACCAACATGTGTAGTTGTGGGATACAATGGGGAAACCATTTCATTCCTACCAACTTTGAATACTGCCAACTTTGAAAGCCTCCCGAGAGCTCCAAAATTGGTATTTTACCACGAAAGTTTTACCAAAGAAATATCTTTAAGTGAATTATACGTATGCCAAATTTCAAGGCCAAAAGATTCACCCAAAAAAAGTTATTCATAATCTACCAACATAGTAGTCAAAGTTGGTAGCAATGAAATGGTTTCCCCCATTGTTTCCCACAACTACACATTTTGGTAGATTGGGAATATCTTTTTTTTCACTAATATTTTAGAATTGAGATTTTTACCATATATTACTAACACAAATTGGTTTCTACTAAAAAAAATATCAAAGTAAGGAATTTGTTTTTCAATTCTCGGGAGGCTGTCGAAGTTGGTAGGAGTGAAACTTTTTTCCACAGCTACCTATATTGGTAGATTTTGAATAACTTTTTTTGGTGAATTATTTGGCTTTGAAATTTGGTAGGCATACTAACAACTTGATTTCAGGTTCATGGTAAAAATTTCAAGGTAAAATACCAATTTTTGATCTCTCTAGAGGCTTTCAAAGTGGGCAGACTTGAATTTTTTCCCACTGCGAAACCAAAAACGCCATTCGACCTTGGACCCCACTGTACTTCCTCTGTCCGGAAATGGTTGCCTAGTTTTTAGCATTTTAATTTTTAATGTTTAACTTTTTGCAATATTTGTCTCATGTTTTATACTTAAAAATGTGAGCCCTATTTGCATAAAATGGGGCATACAATGAGAGAACATTTTTCAAGTATTGAGATAGTCTTTTTTTTGCAAAAAAATGTGATAAGTTAAAACGCGCCAAAAACTAGGACAGTTATTTTCAGGCAGAAGGGTTAATTCATTTGTAGTTGTGAAAAACCGTAACCAAAATTTTGCAAAGAGTGTGTTGTAGTGAATACAAGAAAAAAACAGAGTCTTCTATACCAAATGACTTTAAATGCAATACCGCCTAACAACTTGGGCAGCCTGATAATCAATTACAGTGCAAGAATTAGTTAGGCAACAGGAAAAATCATATATTAAAATTGGGCTATAAAATATTAAAAAATAATATTAAAATCTCTAGCCTTTTAATATATTTTTTTTCTCGGGGAAGTCACTATCAAGAATTTAAATAACTATATGAGAACAAATATAGGGAGTCTTCTACGGTATTCATTTGAGATAAAAATTATAAATTTAAAGAAGTAATATAGGGTGATTTAAAACCAATTTGGAAATATTCTAAGAATATTCTCCAAAATATATGTAATATACCTTAAATATATTATAAATAGTATAATATTCCAATTATTTCATAGCCCCCCATTAAATACCCTTTGTTTGTTCATATGTACCCAAAATTTACACTAAGTGACTTCCCAAGTTTTTTTGACCAAACTAGGTCAATAATTCCCCGTAAATTTAGGCACCCTTTTAATTTTTTATTTATTGACTAAGCTCCTAGGAAGCTACGGTAGATTGGTTCTATATTTAATTATTAAATTTTAGACAAGACAATGGGCGGGTGTTGTGCATCAGGTGTGGGATACAGAGTTTGTTACAAAAGTATTGAAAGAAAACTACAGCTCAGATGCAACAGCCATGGCTGATAGCATTCTCAACAACATCACAGTAAGAACAACGCTCAAAACCCTTTCATTTGACATGATTCCTACTCAGGAATTGCGTGTATACTAAGGGATCACTTCCATATTATGGCCGGGAGGATCAAGTAATACTAGTAGGAAATGTGTCGTTTTTCACTTACATGAAATCGCACCATGCACATGGGTTGTGTCAATGCTAGTGCGTGGTTTTGGTCATAAGAAGACAAAAATCTAGACACAATAATTCGTCACTATTCACTGTTTCTACAAAGTGGGGAATGAAAAACGACAGATTTGCTACTAGTGTAACATGTGGCTCCACTTTCCATGGTTGCAAAATGCAGGACAATTGGGCAAGTGAGGTTGATGCTTGGGGTCTCTGCCACAACCGCAAACTTGCATGTCCTGACACGTAAGTTCACTCGCCAAAGATCTCAAAGATGAATACGCATTACAAAAAATTTAAGGCCTCCAAAAGGCTGCTAACTCAATCAAATTGTCATGCAAATAGAACAATAGTATATTATTAAAAGATTACAAAATATTACAAAATTAAAACCTATTGTGGCACCATTTTGGCTATGTTAGATTGGATCTTCTTAATATTTTGTGAATGTTTTTAAATTATTATAGTATTCTTTTTGCATGGCAATTTGGCTGAGTTAGCAGCCTCTTGGAGGCCTGAAATTTTTTGTAATGTTAAAATGAACGAGGTCATCAATGAGGTTCAGCTTAAAATGTTTATTAAAAGAAAAAACCTAAGCGGGACATGTACTCAACAAGTGACCCATGAATTTTGAATGCTCATCGTCAATATACTTCTACAGCATGAAAGGATGGGTACAGAACACTCTCTAGCTAGCGGTTGTGAGAACTCATCTTTTTCTATTATAAATGGGAAAAAGGAATGAAAAAGAAAAAGAAAAAGAAAAAGTTAATAACGCGTGGCACGTGGTTGAGAACCTCGGGAGAGAATTCAGGAGCCAATCGTAACCATTCTTCACGAAGTAGGCCGTGACATCCCTTGAATGCATGTGAAGAATGAAAACAATAACGAACTAGGGAAATTCTACCTTAGAAGGAAATTTTTGAAACTTCTCAATCTTCAAAGAATGAGTCCCCCACAATTTAAGAAAAAAGTGCCTCGTACCCATTCTGTGAAGATCCACGAGCCTAAGAAAGCAATGTGACAACTTCTAATGTTGAAGCAACTCCTCAAGAATGTTATGTAAGAAATTGCCAACATGTGCAGATACGCAACAGAGGGAGTCAACTTGGCTTGCAGGTGGGCATACAAGGGCGTTACTCCAGGAACTGCACTCGGAGGTGAGCCTTAAAAAAAATCACAATCAACCCTCTCTAATTGCACTCTTATTACTTTTTTATATCACACTCTTGGTAACCAACGTACATGAGTTTAGAACTTGACAATAAATGGAAAGTGCTCTATCACATGTGTGCATACAATTTGTCTTGTTGCGTACATACAATTTTCATATGTCAAGTTTCACTAGTAGAAAATGTGATGTTTTTCACTTATTATAATTGAAAAAGGAATGAAACTGCATGAGGCACTTAGACTGTGTCAATGCTAGTGAGTGGTTTTGGTCACAAGATGACAGAAATATAAGCATAATATTCACCCATTGTTTACTGCTCCCACTAAAGGGGGAATGAAATACGATAAGTCTGCTACTAGTGTTTGTGACGTGAGTGCATTTGTCCCCCAAAGGCGGTGCAATTAGAGAGGGTTGGCATCCACAACCACATAAGAAAAGTATTGACCCTACTGTGATTTTTATTGTAGATGCGTACTACTTTTCAAGGTTGCCAATAGTGGAAAGAAGGTTGGCACAAGGAGGCGTAAGGCTTGCAGCAATTCTGAATAGCATCTTTGATCCTCATGCCCCACAAGGTGTTGGCAAGGGCCTCGTCGATGCACCTTAGGTGCCGGCCGAGGGTGTCCAAAATAGCCAACTAGGCAATCTAATGTAACATTGAGAAATAAGCAAAACTAGTAAGAGCATACACGTCCTATCACTGAATGAGCCTTTGATTCTAAAAACTAGATGAAATATGGTTGTATTTAATGTTTTTTTTTCAAGGCATGTGTGAAAGCCAAGGAATATGAACATGATATAGCGATATCTGAGTACATCCCTCTACAGCTGATGTTCAAGGATGGACTCAGTATCCTAAATTGATGAACAATAATGACTACTCATGTATAGTGATTGTGATTGGTTCATGGACTATATAAAGGGACACATAGCAGTTAAAGGGTGTAGAGACGATAGCTTGTGACACCAAATCTTGAATGTGATTACAGTGACCAAATGAAAAGGGTGCGGGTGCTCTAACATTAATGATTGGTAAATCTTTACCCATGTAACAGTAATTGTGGTCTATTCAACGATTAAGGATGTTTGAACAACATAGGTTATGAAAATTTGTAAAACTTTTAGGATTAAGTCAAAAAACATTGATAACTTCTAAACACTAATAACTACGTAGACCAACTTGACCAAGTATACGACTTAAAGCAATTATAATATATAAGCTCTAATAATTCTCGTGGCATAATTGTAAAATAGGCAATGTCTTTGTAGTGGTTATAATAAGGTCCGTAGTGTTTTATAAGTCCATAAAGGGTTAAAAGATAAAGAGGAATGGTTGTGAGAGTAGATGTTTGTAGTGATTTAACATTGAAGTTATCAACATATACAAAGTGGTTGAAGAACAACAAATATAAACAAGAGAATTGCATGAGATAAGATTTGCTCATAAACATACTTGATGCATAGTTGAATGATAGGAGATGTATTTGTGATTCATTTTCTTAACTAGCAATTGGAACTAGTAAATAATATATATTATGAAAGAAACACGAAGCTTAAGGAATATTCATGGCATGACATTGGTTGCCATGCTTAACCTTTAAAGAACCAACTAAATCAAATGGGCTTGGTTTTTTCAATTTTTAAACCACTTTGACCATGAATTGCTAATAATATAAAATGTTTATATGATTTTTCTTTTTCAAGCAGTATTTGTAACAAGAATAGTATGTACTTAAATTTTTAGAATAAAAATAAATTTTATATTTTGAGGTTAAAACAAAAAAATACTCCTTTCTTTCTAAATTAGCAAAAGACGTTAAAGAGCTAAGGATAACATGTCTATTTGACCGATAAGCATTAATTACAAAAGGGGTTTCCTTTATGTCAAGTTTATTTTGGCTAAAATAGAAATCAATATTTACACAGAATCGCATCTATTAGTTTAACAAAAATTAGGTATAGAAAGTTGTATAAAACACACCTTTAAGAATTATTGCGATTTTCTCAATCTTGAGTCATTGAATTTAACTTTTACCTTAAAATTCACCCCTTGAGGTCCAGATGATGCACTAATTTCAAAGATGTGTTATAGAATGTTTGATGAATTACGAAAATAGAGTTGATATACAAAAAAAGTCGTAAATGACAATTTGTAGATCACATTTGGACATTTGGATTTACTTTATTTTTATTTATTAATATTTATTAGTTCATTTTTCAAGTTTTCCTTTTGAAAATTTATCAAAAATCTCAAATTTTATTTATTTATTTATTTATTTATTTATTTATATTTTTGTCTTTAGAATAATATGTAGTATAAGATGGTATAATTTCCATCACTTGTTTCTACTTATTTTTGGAAAATCATTTTTAAGATCTCTCTTTTTGAACTAAAATGAAACTTGACATAAACCAATTTTCATTTTATGATACTTGTGGTTTATGTCAAGTTTCATTTTTAGTTCACAACATAAACCACAAGTATCTTATATATCAAAAAATAAAATCACAATATTTTATTTTGAAGATCCATACTACACAAATGATAATCAACTAGCACAAGAACCAAGAAAATTTTGGATGAATGAAAAACATCACAGTATGTGGTAAATAGATGCTTTATAAATTATACAACGTCTAGAATATGGACGTTGGCTTGTCAAAGGGTTAATCAACGATTTCAAGATTTTTAACATTGAACAAATTGACCTTCCCAAATTAGAACCCTACTACCAAAAGTTACTTGCATTATAATTTTCCCTTCTATGTTTTTTTTACTGCAATCATTTTAGCGTGTCTCACATCCAATAATTCCAAAACATTTGCTAAAAATAATGTAACCCATTTAAAAATTGATCATTGCTAGTACAAAACCACCCCGGTTAATGTTTTCTAGGATATGTAGTCACCGTATTGCTCATGTACCAGACCCATGTGTTCAATGTGTTTGAAATTCCCCCCTTTAGAGCATCCACACCCTATCACTGAATGAGCCTTTTGACTCTGAAAATTGGATGAAATTTAATGTTGTTTTTTCAAGGCAAGTATGAGAGCCACGCAATATGAGTACCGGTATGATATAGTGATATTGAAATACATTCTTCTTCAAATAATTTAAAGAAGGGTTCAGTATCTTAGATTGATGAACATTAATGATTAGCCATATATAGTAATTGTGATTGGTTCGTGGGCTATAAAGAGGGCACATAACGGTTAAAGGGTGTAGCTTGTGACACCAAATCTTGATTGTGATCAAAGGGTGAATTGAAGAAAGAAGGATGCAAAATCTCTTAGGTTGTTGTGAACATTGGCACTACTTTTCTCAAGTCAACAATATCACTTTCTAGTCATTATTATCCTCAAAAGGGATTTGTATTTCACTTAACAATGTTCTTCTCATTACAGGGAACAAAAGAGCTAATTGCAAGTGTCTCTACTCCCAAATAAAACTGAATAGAATTCTTATATGACTATTTTTATGTAATCCTTATTATGATTCATATTTGGAAAATGTAATTGATAAAAGATTAAGCTTCTTTATTTACCAGAAAAAGAAAAAAATTCTAGTTTGTTGAACGAAAACATAAATTATTTTATTTTTTTCCAAAATTCAAACGTACAAACTAGACTGGGCTACTGTGAGAATTTGTGGAATTTGTTTTAGCCCATTTGCCTTTATGAATTGTAAGACTATTAATAGCGGTCAAAGTAAAAGAATTTCTTTCACAATTTATCCAACACAATCATTGGACTATGTTAGGACTATGTAACTTTAAGGTTTTTAACCATTGCGTGGAAAATTACATTAGTCAATTTTGTACCAGTTTTCCAAAATAGTAAAGGTGTTCAACATACCCAAAATCATTTTACATTGAGGAGATATTCAAAAAATGACAACTACACTTGCAAGACTCGAAAACAATATTCTAAAAACTTAAAATTTTAAAAGAATCACAATTCCAATGGTGAATAAAGAGTTTTCTTTCTCTAAATCAATCACCCGAAAAAATTACCAACTTTTTATATATTTCGAATCTCACGATTTTGCATTAGAATTTGACCAACTAGAGTAAAAAATTCTCCAAAAATTGCGATTAATATAGATTGAACAAAATGATTTTATTTATTTATATATTCACTTTCAATTGTAGAGTATTGTACAAGGTGACTAATATGTGAAAGGCATGTCTAGTTCAAAATGTTTCTAACAATAAATGTGGAAAATTTGGGAAATTTTTTCTCAATTTTTTTTTAATGGTAAAAAGAGAAACTTTAAAACTTCAAAACATTTGCAACTTCAGAACTGAGAACTGATCATGTAATTCAGTTTATTTGTCATCCGATTTGTCATTTAAAAAGAATTACATTCAAATTAACAATCTTTTACTTTCAATTGAAATAATAATGTATAACAATCCTATAATAATATTCATTCTTTTACATTCTTGGCTTAAATATCAAATAATCATCTATCAACAAATAAATAATCTGTTAAAGCGTAAATGACAAAGGGGTAAGGGCAAAATCCAGACGTATAAAAAAAAGTTTCTTTTGCAACTTTTATGAAGTTTGGTTCAAAAGAGTAAACGAGTAGCATGATGTTCACTAATTATCCATACAATCAAACTTTCAAAAAAAGTTTTAGATACTCACTTAATGAATTTAGAAGCATTTACTATTTAATATTCACCAAAATAAAAGTTAGTATTTTTAAAATTTGAAATTAGGAATGATTAATCAAATTAGACAATCTATTCTAAAATTCAGAAAACACATTTTTCCAAGAGAGAGAACATCATCAGTTTCCCGAAATAGTAAACTCTATAACACGGAGATTACATTGAGGTCTTTGTCTTTGAAAAATTATCCTCTGTGGACTTTGACTCACATTCACATGATTCAAATTGGGTTGGAAAGTAGACTTGGTTTCTTATTTGAAAACATTTTCCTTCATACAAATTATTTTTCCATTTTGGGTAGCTCGTAAAAAATGGCAGCAACAATAAAATGGTCGTGTGGTCGCTTGGAGGTAACATAAAAGAATAAACTTTTACATTCTTTTCATGATCATTTACTTTTACATTCTTATTTTTATACTCTTACTTTTACATTCTAAAATAAAGCAATACATTTTAATTTATTCTTCCTTTTATTTTCCCTTTTAATTGGATTGTTTAGTATAATTAGAATCCATGTTATATTTTTTAATACTCTCTTGTTACTCTCTTGGATACTCTCTGGTACTCTTTGGTACTTGCTTCACTTGCAACATTAATATATTGATTTGCTATTGTAGTACCATAAGTAGTTGGTTTGTTCAAACTCTTTTATATGGACAAAATGAATAAGATGGTTGCAAAAATGATAGAAGTAGGACTTGTAGTTTTAGCAACCATAATCATATTATTCAATATTACGATGTGGTGTTATACGACAACAACCCGAGGTTACATGTTTACAATGTTTGTTGGAGAATCAACAAAATCAAAATTTCTTGGAGATGCGGTTGGTGTATATATTTTGTATTCATTTCCAATTGTTCTTTGCGCAATTGTTGCTACAATATATCTTGCATTCAAGCAACGTCACCCATCAAGCTTTTGTTCAACACAATGCGGACGGTTTTGGAGATTATTATGGACCCGTCCTATATTTGTCAACAAACTTGTTGGCGTATTAAACATCTTTGATGTCACCGTTGTTATCACAACGATGTTTGTGATACTTTGGATGTTTTTAAACGAATACTTGCCCCAAGCTCGCATGTTTGATGGACAACCAACTGCAAGTTTATTAAAGTGGAGGGAGGCGGCTATTGTTTTAGGAAGAGTTTCGGCATTGCCTATATCACTATTATTTCTTCCCGTTTCACGTTCATCGCCACTTTTGCGTATGATTGACATTCCATTTGAACAAGCAGTGAGGTATCATATTTGGTTGGGCCACCTTACTATGAGTATTCTTTCAGGACATGTCGGTATCTTCATTGGTATTTTTGCATACAAGCACCACATGGCGAAGTTGATTTCTTGGCCGCACACAGGTATATCAATATTAGCAGGATTAATTGCTTTTATTGCTGGGTGCATTATGTGGATGACCGCGGTCTCTTACATTCGAAGACGCTCCTTCAATCTATTTTACTATGCCCACCAATTATATTGGGTATTCTTTGCATTCTTTGTTTACCACGTTGGAGTGAAGACCGCGGGGTATTGCATGGGAAGCGTGCTTCTCTATTTTATTGATAGATTCTTTCGATTTCAACAATCAAGGAGAAAAATGTTCATTTCAAGTGCAAAAATTCTTTCTAACAAGGTGGTAGAATTGAAGATTCCAAAATCTTCAACTCTCAAGTATAATTCTATGAGCTTTTTATTTATCAATATTCCAAGTATATCATCACTTCAATGGCATCCATTTAGTGTGGCTTCGAGCCCCTTGGACAAAAAGAAAGACATTACCATATATATCAAACCACTTGGCGTTACAAGTTGGACTCAACACTTACATACTTTGGTGACGAGGTCCGTAAAATCAAGATGCCCTTTTGCCACAATGTTTTCTATGGAAGGCCCTTATGGACATGAGTCGGATTATTTTTTGCGCTATGATACAATATTGCTTATTGCTGGTGGAATTGGTGTTACACCCTTTTTGGCAATGATCTCAGATATTCTACATCGATATGCATTGGAACAAAAAAATCTACCACGACACGTGCATTTAATTTGGATAGTGCGGTCAAGTAAAGATTACGAGATCTTGCAACAATTATCTCCTACATCCATATTTCCAGATTTGCAGTCAAGCAATCTCAATATTTTTGTAAATGTGTATGTGACAAAAGAAGAATCAATTCGCGAGCAACCCATAGAAACATTATCAATTCATAGAGATGAATCATTACAGAGTATCTATACTTCATCTACACCAACAATTTCAACTTCTATTGGAAATAATTTATGGATGATGTTTTTCATCATTCTTACAACAACGGCTACGATTGTTGTATTTGGAGCATTTCAACAATATGTTGTAGAATCTCGACGCTTTGGAGCAATGATTCCACAATGGATTCATGTAAGCCTCTTCTTTGCAAGCTTGGCACTTGGTGTTGTTGGAGCGGGTGGAGGCTTCACTGCATGTTGGAATGCATATTTTGATTTCAAAGAAAGGCGTATACAAAACAATGCAACTCTTGAAGACAACGAATTACAAATCCGAGCGAATTCTTTATATGAAGCTCACGATTTTCTAGGATGTGACGATATAGAAATGGGCACTCGAACACTCCTCCACGAGTCCTACACCACAAAACATAGAGGGCGGCCAAATTTGGTTGAGATTTTTCGTGCAACAGAAAGAAGATTCTCAAATGAAGACGTTGGAGTTTTTGTTTCCGGTCCCGAAAGTCTCCAATTAGATGTAGCAAATGAGTGCCGCAATCAATCTTCAAACAATTACATGCAAGCTCAAATCTTCAATTATCAATCCGTTAGCTTTTCGTTGTAGATTTTTTTTTATAAAAATGATATGTTGTAAAGCCACAATATTTAATTATGAAAATTTTGAAATTCAAATCTGCCATTCGAACCTAGATTTTGAAAATGTACCTTAAATTGTTTAAAGTTGAGATTCTGTCTAAAAACCATAACGATGTGTTTTTGTTTGTTAATTGCATTGTTCTATTTGCCATAATGAAATACTAATTTATGAAAATAAAAATTTGAGACCTTCTAGAGACATTTTTAATTTAAAAATTTCATTTTGTTTAGTAAATGATGGCTTGGCAGCTCAACAAACTTTTGTGTTTCAATAGTTTAACAGTTTGTACATGTTCCACACCATCAATTCCTAGTTCATATGCTGATTCTCTGCACAAGCAAAAGGGTATACTGCAGTACTTACTAGCTAAAGAATGTTATGAACCAATTTGAGTTTTCCAAAAATTGAATTTACAAAAAAATAAGAAAAAAACCCAATCCTGTGCCATCAGCCAGTGACAGAAGAACACAATGTTGAGCTTGTTGAGGTCAGAGCTGCCCAGCGGTCAGCCTCTGAACCGCAATAGAATGCAGAATTGCCGTCAGATTCTTTCCGGGCCCTGAACCCACTCGCCTTTTTCAGTGTACAGTGAGGAATTTTCTTCAGTATACTGGATGAAAGTATTCAGATAATCATCGAAGGGGTACAGTTGCCGTCAGTTTATGCATTTCAACTTACATAGAGCACTCATTTTCAATGATACAAAATTGCAGCACATAAAACTTTGGGTTTAATTACCAAACTTTAAATTTTAATTGTTTTTTTCACAATGTATGATTTTGTTATAAATTTTCAAACTTAATATGCAGAGACCACTATTGATGTTAGTAGGTGTACTAAGAACTGTCTTTCATTTCTAATTCAATCAAATTGCTAACTTGGTATTCATAATTAATGCTTGTGATTGGGAACTCCTGAAGTTGAAACAAGTGCTGCCTTAACCTCTAAAGGACCAAGAAGCCCAAATTGAGTCTCATGTTTTTTAAAGCAGTTTTGAGGAGTTCCTATGTGGACTTCTATTTGTTCAAATTTATTTTCTTTTCATCCATAACATGCAATGTTCTTCACTAATTCTAGTATAGTAATACTTGGTCCCAACTAAACCATGCTTTTCACACTATAATTAATTGCATTTGTCATTTTAACCCTTTAAGGACCAAGAATTCATGGTTTAGAAATGACAAAATTCAAACATTCGTATATTGAAAAGTATGATTCAGATAGGACCAAATTTTATATCACCAGAGTCAGTAAATAACATTGCATGTGTTGACCAAAAACATAAATAAATTCGAACTATAGAAACTTCACATAGAACCCACTCAAAACTCCTAAAAAAACATGAAGCCAAATTTGCCCTTAACCCTTAAAGGTCCCATGGGGATAGTAGATACGTTGGTGTATATTTGACATTTTGTTGTAAGTAGAAAGTTCTAAATTGAGACCTCCGTAACTCATTAAAACCTTGAATTTAAATTCACTTTTGATCTTAAACCATACGAGGTGTAAAACCATGCCAAATGCAATGAAATATTGTTGTATAATATTGGTCGGAACGGGCTCTCTGGACCTTTAACCCCTAAACGTGTGAAAGTGCCTTTGCGGCCAGTAAAATACGGTGTATTTCTCTAGTATTTGGAATGGATCCACACCTTTTATAGGTTTGAGTTCAACACAAAAGCTGAAATTTACATCAATGCGGTTCTAGTGAGTTATTGAGATCCCAATTTAGAGCTTCTTGTTGATAGCAAATGTCATTTATACGGCCACGTATCTACTATCCCCATGGGACATTTAGGGGTTAACCCCTAAGTGTCGGATCAATCATTTTATGGTCTCTGCCCTTTTTTTATGGGCTGCACGAAATAGAAAAAAACATTTTTATAGAAAACAAAAAATATTTTTAAATAGGTAATCAAGTCTACTTTTCAACCCAATTTGAATCATGTCAATCCGAGTTAAACTCCACCTGGGAGAAATTTTCAAAGAAAAACACTTCTACATTGTCTAGTGTTGGAAAACTTACTATTTGGGGAAAGTAATGATGTTCTCTCCGTTGAAAAATTTGCAATTTTTGATTTTAGAACAGAATGTCTAGTTTTAACAAATCATACAAAATTTCAGATTCTAAAAATAAAATTTGTGATTCTTATAAAGATTTGAAGTTAAATGCTTCTAAATTCATTATGAGATGATAAAAAGATATATTTTTTTATATTTGACCGTATGGAAAATTACTAAACATCAAGCTCCTCATTTTCTCTTTTGGACCAAACTTCATCAAAGTTGAAAAAGTAATTTTTTATAACACATTTATGTTTTGCCCTTACCCCCTCCGTCATTTAGGGGTTAAGGGTTAAAGGGTTAAAACCATGAATCCTTGGTCCTGTAGGGGTCAAGGTTCAGGGCCAGGGAGTACCGCTGGAGAAGCTCTTGTTACGTTACGCAAGTTCCTGAGTGATTGCTCTCCGACGTCAGAAGTCTGCCACATTGATCATGTTTTATTACAGCATTTCCAGTGGCCATGGCCATGGCTTCCTTGAGACTCGTTCTTCCCTGTGGGACCCTAGAGAAACGCCAGCTCAAGCCTCGGAACACACTTGGCCTGCTTCGCCTCAATCGCAACAGAGCCACAATCCGTGGTAGTATTCTTCAGGTGGCGAGGAGCTGGAATCATAACAACAACGAAGAAGAAGAAGAAGAAGAAGAAGACGACGCCATGGCCACGAGAGGCAAATTGCCGAAGCTGCAAGGCACTCTGGTCAAGTACGGCGCCAAGTCCATCCAGGTACTCTTCGTCAATTCGTGGAATCATCACAGTTGCAGAACGGTTTGAGTATTATTGTCGAGTTCTCAATTCATGAGAGTCTTTCACAAACCCTAATTTTCGTGCTTGTTTGGTGACGATTGACTTGACAGGGGAGCTACAAGCACTGTGTTCTTTTTCATTGAATTCTGGCGCTGCTGTTTGTTTGTTTGTTTGTTTGTTTGTTTGTTTCTTCCTTCGGTTTTATAATCTGTCTGATTGCGTTAGCGAATAGAGAGTAAAATTGAGCTAAAAATTGAGTAAAATTAGAATCAGGTTAAAGTTTCATAATCTGAAGAAGAATATCACCTCTTTAGTATGAGAAACTTATCATAGTTACGGCTTGAAACTAAGGTACATCGAATAAACCAACTGAAGAGGAAATTGCACAGCTACGAGATGCAATAGGGATCCAATAATTATGAAAATTCAGTGATTTTTCTCTTATTTTCCCCGACCACGGGGTTCTTGTTTGTTTGTTTGTTTGTTTGTTGTGTCATGGGAAGCTTTCACTTTAGCCTACAGACCCTAATGGTTTCGTTTAAAGAGAACAGGCTTGTATGTGCTAATTCGTGGAGGATTGACTGGTGTATGAAGGTTGCATTCAAAACAGGAAACTACAAGCAGCAGGTGGTGTTCATCGGAGGTCTGACCGATGGATTTCTTGCGACAGAGTGCGTGCTCTTTTAACTCTTCCAATTGTTGTCAATCTTCTTTCGGTTTAGGCCCATCACCCGGGGAAGTCACTGTCAAGAATTTAAATAACTATGAGAGAACAAATATAGGGTGTCTTTTATTCATTTGAGATAAAAATTATAAATTTATAGAAGTAATATTGTGTTTTAAAACCAATTGAAGAATATTTTAAAAATATTCCTATAATATACCCTAAATCTCCTATAAATAGTAGAATATTCCATTTATTTCATAGCCCTCCATCAAATACCCTTTGTATGCTCATATGTACGGTATTGTACGCTCATATGTACCCAAAATTTACACTAAGTGACTTCCCGAGGCCCATCATGTTGGTGATCGAGTCTAATCCACAGTGGTTATCAAATCTGGATTATGTCTACTTCCTACTTTAAATAGTAAGGGTTGTGAATGGTGGTCGCAATTAACTTGATTCTCTCTACTATACTAACAGGTCACAGTATCACCATGGCTGCTGCACTCTAATTTTAAAACAAGCTATGAAATTTGCAACTACATTCTATTCTATTTAGTTTATGATACACTATTTTGTGGTCCTATGATCATGCCCTGTGAATTAGTGTACTTATTGATGATCACCATTTATTGCACCTTCGATCTTGTGTTGGCCAAATGTTGACTACCGGTACCCTCTTTTTGCTTGAGTGACAAGCTTCTTGATGGCGGTCCCAAGGTACATGATTGAACAAAAATAATTCATTTACCACTATTTTGGTGATACATTAAATCGTGGATGGCACTAAATAAAAAATAGTCTGACGTGTTGCCATGGATGGAATTGCAGTTACGTTGAGCCGCTTGCGAAAGCACTGGAAGCAGAGAAATGGTCATTGGTGCAGCCACTCTTTTCGTCTTCTTACACCGGGTTTGGTACCTCAAGTTTGAAGGAGGTAGCTTATCATTTTCTGACCCCTCTCATTGGGCATGTCTGTTGCTTTCAATGATATAACCTTTTTTGCTGCATCCTATATGATATTGTGGAAAATTGGTTCCTGTGATGCACAGGATGCGATAGAGATTGAGCAGCTTCTCAATTACTTGATCGACCAGGAAGATTCTGAGGGCTTCATTCTTGTTGGCCATAGCACAGGTTGCCAGGTATTTTTCTTGTGCACATGTATGTGTTTTCTGAGGGTGGTGAGAGTGATATTATTACTTAAATTAATGAAGCTCTTTAGAGAATCTCTAAGGTATCTATCCTCTTTCATTGCTTTGATATAAGCTATGTTAGGTGGATTTTACCTGTTTTAGATGAATTTCCAACGAAAGAGAGTTTGCACAAGGTATTAAATATTTTGTTCGTTGTTTGACAAAATTTGGTGGAGGGTACGGTATTGAGTATATGGATAAACATAGGTAACCAAGAAGCTCAAATTGGGCCTCATGTTTTTGAGTAGGTCCTATGTGCAATTTTTATTTTTGTTTATTGACCAACACATGCAATGTTCTTCACTAATTCCGGTGACACAAAATGGTCCCGTTTGAATTATATTTTATATAATATGATTGATTGAATTAGTAATTTAAAAACCATGAATCCTTGGTCCTTTAGGGGGTTAAGGTTGATACAATGTCTGAGGATGTGATTCAATTGTATGATGCACCAGGATATTGTCCATTATTTGCGAACTGGTGGCCATTGCACACGAGCAGTGAGGGGGGCTATTCTGCAAGTACAATCCTCTCCTTATGGCTGCTATCAATGGTTTCAGTTTGCTTGGTTTTTCTAGCCAACGAGTCCTTTCAATTCTATTAGTACTTTGTAGTTTAATGGTCTATTGATTACTTTTGCCAGGCACCAGTCAGCGACAGAGAGTTCCGAGCGACGTTGCCTGAGACGCAGCCCATGCTTCAATTGGCGGAGAAAATGATCAAGGAGGGTAAAGGCGAGGAGTTAATGCCCCGAGACGCCAGTCCAGAAGCACCAATAACAGCCAACAGGTACTATCAGTATTGCAATAAATTGTTGCATCAAAACTTATGGGAAGCCAGGTTCTCACAGCCTCCATAGCTCTTTCACCCTATTTTCTCTCTTTTTAGTTTCGTTTTCTTTCGAAACTGGTGAAACGTTGTGTCATGGTCTTATAAAGTATACTAGCAAACACCGTATTACAATGCACCAACATTGCATTGGAAACATGGGAATCAATTGGGAACACAGAAGGAACATAGGAACTTTAGGAACATAAACAGAACTTGGGAACTTTAGGGAACATTAGGGAACGCTAGGGAATGTGATGCGAAGCTTTTGGGAACATCATGGGAACTGTGGAGAACGATTTGAGAACATGATGAAAAATTGGATGTGAAATGTGGATGATTTTGTGATACGGTATCGTGACGGGTACCAAGCAGGTTAGTGACATGGTATTGTGACGCTATGTACTTAATATAAGAGATAACGGTCTTCTCAAACAATCCTCCTTTTAGATTATTAATGATAAATCAATATCAAAATACTGTAAAAATTCCGAACTTTGTCAATTTAATGGGAGTTTTGGGTTTTCGTATGACCTGATTTAATTTTATACCATTGATTTGGTTGCAGGTACCGATCATTATCTGCATACTTGGGTGATGACGACTTGTTCAGTTCAGATCTTTCGGACGTGCAGCTAAAAGCGCGGCTGGGGCACATGGCACGGGTACCTTGTCAGGTAGTGTTAGCATTCTGGTTGAATTACTTCAGTTGGAGTGAGGAATATGTTTTCTCTGGGATTAAGTTCTTCAGGCTGTCTGACATCAGTGGGTTTTGGCGTCGTTTCTATTTTCCAGGTATTATTCTCAATGTCAGACGAGTATGTGCCGGAACACGTGGACAAAGTCAAACTAATCAAACGGTAAGCGTTCCCAGTTTTTTGGAGTGTTTTAACTTAACGCTTTCTTTGCAAAAATCTCGAAAAACGGTTTATCTTTAATAGTAGTATTTAGTTTTCGTATCACTCTCATTGTCCACCCTGTTTGATAGGGCTCACGTTTGAAGCATAAAACATAGGACAAATTTTATAAAAATATGCCAAAAACTAGGAGAATTATTTCCGGACAGAGGGAGTATTCAATAGTTCTAAAAGGACTTGGACATTTAAGGATTAATTCTAACACATAGCCTAGGTTCTTTTGCATGTAGTTGTATTGGTGTTACGTAGAAGTTCATTGGAATTGAACAAACTAATCATCAGTCTTCAACAAATTCACCAAGTTTAGGCCACCCACTAGAGATCGCTTGAGATTTGAAGAAGTATGGGAAATCAAGAGAGGGTGAAGGAATGTTGTGGCAGACAATTATTCTTTTTTAAGTTCCAAATTACACGAGCGATGTAATTCATGGGTTTACTTGTACTTTTAGTGCTCAAATGTTTTGCTAGCTTTGTCTCGAAGAATCAAATGCAAATTTGCAACAGCCGAAGAATGAGCAACTTCATACTCCTCTTGGGCACCGTTGAGGGACACCAAACACGGAGTTCCCCTTTAACCCCTAAAGGACCAAGAAGCCCGAATTGGGCCTCATTTTTTGTTTATTTTTTTTAGCAGTTTTGAGTAGGTCCTATGTGGACTTCTTTTTGTTCTATTTTTTTATTTTTTTGATTAACACACAAAATATTCTTCATTGATTCTAGTGATATAAAATTTGGTCCCATCTGGATTATATTTCTCACGATATGATCAATTGAAATTGTCATTTTAAAACTATGAATCCTTCGTCCTTTAAGGGTTAATGCATTCCAAGAACCATGAGGAAGGGTAGTAGTTTGTTGAAAACGTCTTCTAAGAAATTTCCAGCTTTTTCTGTGTTAATCTATGAAGTTACCCTACTTGTAAGCTACACATGTAGCCTCAGTAGTAGTCTGGCTTCCAAACGGTGAGGCTAGTGTTGGGCCTCACTCCTGCACCTTTGGCATTGTGAGGTGCTCGTTTGCACCTCCTGACACCGGTTAGGAGATGTCCCGCTCCATACTAGGCCAACGAGTATGTATTGAGAACTTTGTGTACTTATGAGGGGGGTTGTGTGTAGGCTGTGTGATGCAATGGGGGGAGCAGAGAAGATGGCAATTCCATGGGGTAATCACAGCTTATCAAATCGTGTCGACGAAGCTGTTCGTGCCATGATATCTTTTGTCAAGAAGGGTGGTCCTAAAGGCTGGGATGATCCTTGGGGCTGAGACACTATTAATTTTTTCTCTTCTCTTTTATCATAGTTATTAAACGCTCGTGAAAAGATGTACATGATGCAGCACAGGTAATGTAAATGTCTGTTAAGTTTTTGGGAGTAACCTACGTTTATAATTTGTGTTTGTTTCTGCGTGGAGTTCATTGGATATTTGTTTTGATTCGTTGTGCTTGCCCAGGAATTTGATCATTAACCCATAACTGTCTAAATTGCCAAAAGTGGCTGTTTCTATGTTCGTAGGTGATGAAATGAATCATTTGTGAAGCTTCAAGATATGTTGCAGAATACACTAGTAGGAAGTAGAAATTATATCCCACATTTAGTAACCAAAACCGTATCCTACATTTTGTAACAGAAAACACTTCATTTGTCCCATACAAACATTAACCCCTAAACGTACCAACCCTTTGAACACAAGTAGATGCTACCCTCAAAAATAGATGTTAGCATGGCTCAGATGTACAAAATGTGTACATGAGAGGACCATTGCAAGCGTAAAATCTACTCAACAAATTTGACGGACTTGCATTTGGAGGCCTCTTCAATATTATCAACATCTCCCCATCACAAGAGATTTACTTCAATTGATAGAGAATTTAACAGGCTTGCAAAGGTGACTTGGATGAAAGTCATCTGAGATTGTATGAGAAAGTTAGAAGGTTTTGGATTTGTTCACAATCCAATATTATGGGCTCTGGGACGTTTAGGGTTAACCCCTAAATGTCTTCACCCCTCTCTAAATTTGAAAAATTACAAAGATGTCTTATAAAGTGTAACTAAGAGGGATATCTTGAACTTGGTATATGAATAAAAGTTGTACATGATGAATTTTTTATTCTATCTATACAGTGGAATCTATGATTGTTGTCACCAACATTTTGTATAAAATTTGAAACCTAAAATTAAAAATTATTTTGTAATTTGATTATGAATAAAATATTGACAATTTGTACATGAAGTTTGTTGTGATTGGTTGAAATGTAGTACTCTAAGTGTAGTGATTTTTGGAGATTTTTTGGTTGCTTAATTTTATGAGTTGACTTTTAAAAGCACTTTTACATTGAAATCTTTGAAATTTTGGATGAGTCACTACAACATGAAATGAGGCATACAATTTTCACAAATCAATCCCTTTCTAATTGGATCACACATGCATGAAGCTAACTTCTTATAAAATATATAGTAAAAAATCCACACTGCAAAAAGTCAATGATGGATGAGAAAACTATGTTTGATTGTGTACATCGTTCACTTTCTGGACGGTTGGACGTTTCGGGATTAAGGTGGGTTGGAAGAATTTCACTTGTATGGAAATTAGAAAATTTTCTATATGTTGTTTATATGAGGAATATGAAGACATAACATATGTTGTTTATATGATGAAAATTTTCTATATAGTAGCATGCAATGGCTTTGCCTAGCCCCATAGAAGATGGTGCAGCATATTCCACACCCAATATGATTTCATTAGTAGCTAATTAGACAGGTGGAGTCTCAAGGTGATGAGCAAAGTGTAGGAAGACTATTGAATATTATGGACATTTTATGCTACTTTGGTACACGAAAGATTAGAATACACAATTCCCTATTTTTGCGCTTGGCCATGTGATAATCATGCACTTGGCTTTTGGGTGCACTAAAAATTTATACTGGTAGAAATTGCATGAAAAATTCGGAATCATTTTTTTCTCACAACTTTGGTTGAAAAAAGAATAAATTGAATTTTTTTGGAAACTGTCAAATTCCTTACTTTTGAAAAACCATTACTTGTATTTCGGATATTTCATAATTTGATTCTATGTGCAACAAAACCCTTTTGTGAAATTTATTTTGAAATCCGGTCCAATTTAATCCGACCCAAGTTTGGAATTTGGGCCCAAGAAAACCTTGTCCCGATTTCATCAAACCGGCCCAAAGATTTGGCGCCAAAATCATTCCACACAAAACGCCACGTAGGAAAAACTTGCCGTTTCGACTTGGCCCTAGTATAATGACTTTGGGCCGGATTTGAAAGAATGGAGCGATCCTATTGGTTGAAACTTGAAGAGTTCGGCCGGCCCTCAATTTGGCTCCAAGTATAAAGTGGGCGTAACTCTAACCAGCCAACATGAATAAAGAATATGTTGAAAGAAGTGTTGTGAACTTAGCAACCAAGACCAAATTTGCGCACGTACAAGCAAAGTTATTTAGACTTCCCAAACGTAAATGTCTATGTCCAAGGGATACAAAAAAATTAGATGAGGTATAAATCATGGTCTCTTAAAACAATTGGAATTTGCATGAAAGAATTAAAATGCTAGATATGCTCCTTGAAAAGTATTCATTCATGCAGGTTAAACTTGAGATTTTTTATTTTTTTTAAGATCTTTAACAAAATCAATCTAGATGCATTTGATTACAGTATTCATCGAAAATATAATTTTATTTTTTTAATACTGAAAGTGTAATGATTGGTTAAAATTATATTCTATGTTGTTTAGTTGCCTCAATTTAATTTTTAGGGGCCATTGGACTTCACTCTCAATTTATTTTTTATGGTCACATGAACAATTACTAAAATAGACATTACTAAACTTATTTATACTTTGCAAATAGGTTAATGATATAATGTATTTTTATTAGTATGTTAGATGATAATTGTATTGATTGCTTTAAAGTTGAGCACATTAAAAATAAAAAAATAAAAAATTGAACCTTTGGTGATTGGAAGTAATTATCTATATTGATTAATATTCATAAGTTTGTCCATTTTGGTCCACCCAATTTTGCTTCTACTCATTTTAGTTCTATTTAATTTTCTTATGGAAACAATTGTCATTCCATGCTTGAGTGTAATCATGTTAACTATAGAACTGCCATGTGTAAGAGTCTTTAACTACAAGAGTCATATTATTGTATTTTGTAATATATTTTTGTAACCATTTGAATGTCGCATATAAATAAGTGTTTAACGGTAGATTAACAACTATTAGCCTTCCATTCAATAAAATCCCAATTGTAAAAATGGGTGCTTGCACACTTTGTGGAATGGTCAAGCAAGAAAACCATGACTATGAGCTCGGGGCTGCACTGTACTAAGGGTCACTTCACACTATGGCCAAAGGTCGAGAGGCCGTCGGTTTTCACCAATCAAATTGCAAGAAACCATGGTTTCGGCCTCTCGACCCTCCACACAGAGCACAAAGTCCAAAGGCCGTGAACCTTCAAAATGCTTACATGGCAACACTTTTTGACCAAGGTGACGGCCTCTCGAGAGGAAGTTTGGGTCCTACATTTTGCAAGACCCGTCACTATGGTCGAGAGGCCGTCGATTTCTTTTCATAAAAAATGAAAACTATATTTTATGCCTATTTTCAATAGATTTCTTTGGACTCTCAACAAAGTTTGGACTCTCAATCCCACGGCCTCTCAACTTGGACGGCCATAGTGTGAAGGAGCCCTAAACATGTTCAAGGATACATGAGTGCATAGAAGGGGTATTAGTTTGAACACCGCCGTATTAACCCTTAAATGTCCCATGGGGATGGTATATACGTTGTCGTATAATTGAGATTTGCTATCAAAAAGAAACTCTAAATTGGGATCTTAATAGCTCATTAGAACCGCATCGATTTAAATTTCAAATTCTCTTTTGAACTCAAATCCATTGAAGGTGTGGATCCATTCCAAATACAACCAAAATACACCATATTTTGCTGGTCGCCACAACACGTTCAGACGTTTTGGGGTTAAGTATAGATACAATAAACACATTTAGAACTGAAAATATTCACGTGTACTTACATTAAACATATATTTAAAATGAAATATATCTGTGTTCAAAGGTATTTAGACATACAACTTTTTGTATACAAGGGGGTTTAGAAAGGGTCATGAATGCACGTGATTCTCAAACGTAACGAAGAGTGCACCCAGCCCCCAAAACGTTAGCTCATACCCCCCCCCCCCCCCCTCAACGTTAGCTCATACAAATCCTCCTTCCATAACCTTAACGTGAACTCTTCCTCTTCTCGTTCTTCTTACAACATTGGAAGAAAAAAAAAAAAAAACAAAACATCATTTTTACTCCAAGTGACTCATAACATTATAATTTAAAAAATATTAAAAAAAAAAAAAAAAAAAAAAAAAAAACAGAAAAAATAAATGAACCCCAAAAAAATAAATGAAAGAAAGGAAGAATAAATTCTAACACGAAGGAAAATTGAGGATTACAAGCACATTCCTTTTTGACATGCTTTACCAGTGCGGCAAAGATTGATTGTGTGACAAGTCGATAGTGAGAATGACTTGTCCAATTTTTCTTATACTCTAACTTTCTTACAAGCAATGTTCCTTTTGCATTAACCCCTAAAAGCCTGAGGGGTATTTGACAAAACATAGATGTGTTATAATATACGCCTTCCGCATACTTGATGAAGTTTGGTTTAATAAACAAAATGTAGAGCATCATCTCTACAAATTATCCATACGGTCTGGAAAGTAAACTTGATGTAGTATTTTTTTATATATATTTTTAAATAATTTTTTATTCCAGGCAGCCCGTTAGATTTGGGCAACGACCAGAAAATGAATGGTCGTTTGGGCGTTTAGGGGTTAACTTCTGCATTATACCTCCAAATGACTTCAAATTTATTACCAAGATACATAAGATTGTTTTACATATCAGAAAATATTTTCATGTTTTTTAAAAATATCTTGTTATTTATAAATAAATCCCAATTGAATGTCAAATTTTCCATTTTAGAGGTTTTTAGTATTTTTTCTCAAAAAAGAAAAGACAGCTAAAAAAGGAACTCAAGTTCATTTAGTAGACTACATAAACTGAAAAAGAAATTTCCTAAAATGATTAATCTCCATCTTGCACATGTACTCAAAGTGCATTTCTTTTGCATCGACACAGGGATCATAGGATTCTATTCTTTTGGAAATATATTAGCTTATCAAATGCCCCTTTCAATTAAAAATAGCTTCTGTTTTTTTTATGATCTCAATGTTTTACAAACTATTTTATAGAAATGCAAACACTAAATTATCTATTTTCTTGAGTTTATCAATTATCCATTATGTGCATGACCTTCCGAGAAAAAGAATTGGGCAAATTTTTTGGACATGCATTATTTTTAATATTTTATTAAGCTTAATTTTACTTTTTAAATATGTTTTCAAAAACTCTAGTACAGTAACCCACTCCTGTGCAACATAAGCACTATGTTTTTTGCAATCTCTTGACAAAACAACCTTCATGCTCAGCAAATAGCTACTCTTCCAATATTGAAGTTAAAAGAACTTCGATCTTTTTCAAGGACAATGCAAATAAAGTGTTTGTATGACCCACCCATGGTTTGCAACGACGTTAGCGTGCGAGCCTAGTATGGAGAGCTCAAGAATGGAGAGCCTAAAGTCCAACTACATTTTAAAATTGGTTCTATTTTTGGAAAATAACTATATTATTATATTTACTGCTATTTATAGTAAAATTTTAGGACTTATGACTGGTGGACCTAAAACTGTGGATTTGCAGTTTAGGGTGTATAATTTTTGTAGTCAATCCGGAAAATTTTGGGAAAGAGAAGAAAGGTAGATAATTCGACGAAGATGTAGGATTGTGTTTTTTGCATTTTTTTAAATACATGGTCATAGTATTCAAACTTAGCGAGCAAGTACTCCAACCAACTAGTAGCTTCCTATTATGAAATGCTACAACACTAGTTGATCTATATAGTTTTAGACCCATACGGTTAGATTTATGATTGCTATTACCAATAATTTTGTATAAAATTTGAAACGTGTAATTCAAAATTATTTTGTAATTCAATTACGAATAAGATATTGACAATATACTCATGAATTTTTTTGTGATTGGTTGAAATGTAATACTCTAAGTGTAGTGATTTTTGGAGATTTTTTGGTTGCTTAATTTTATGAGTTGAATTTTTTAGACCACTTTTATACTGAAAACTTCAATTTTTTTGGTAAAGCCACGTGTCTATTACAAATCAAGAATTTTTCGTAAATTTTAGTGAAACTTTGAAATTACTATGGTTTTTTGAAGTGATTGTAAAGAAAATTCATATCAATTACAAATTGTATTAGAAAATTCCAATTTTTTTACCAAAGGTGTAAATTACAATGAAGAAAAGTTTAGTTGATGAAAATCATCCATGTATCTAAATTTAGAAATTTTTGGTAATACCTACCGAACTTGTAACTACAATAAAACACTCAATTTCCAAATTTATTCAAAAATTCAAAGTGGAGTAGAAACTAAACTTGGCTAGCTTCATTTTGTTAGTTAAGCTCAAATGTAATGGAACTCATTTTCATGGCCTAAATTAAGTTTAAGTAAAACAAGCAAAAAAATGAAAAATACATTACACGGTGAACTGTTTTTACGACTCTTTTTGTAGTTGGGACACAATGTAAAATTTAAAAATAGCATGAATGATTTGAATTTATCTTAAAGGGGTGGCATCATTATGCAAAGCCCTTCACATAAAGAATTGGATGGAAATCATCCACACAACAATTGAAATTGAATAGTCGACTTCAGTTATAAGCCATTTTTGGTCGCGGCGGCGTTTAGGGGATATAGTTGTAGCCATGGTGTTTATAAGAGCCTCTAATTTCTTTAATTTTCAAATGGTTTTTTTCTTACCAAAAATATATTTATCAAAAATCACACTATTTTTGAAGGGATTACCCACATCAGGCCATTATCCAATTCTTCATTGGCTAAAATTTCATTCTTCACGGCTTCTCGCCTCTAGTGTGAAGAGGCCCTCAATACTAAAACAATATGATATCATTTACTATGCTAGCTTGGATGGAAACTATACTATAATCGTATAGGTGACATCTAAACACTATATGGATTTTGAGTGAATGAATCAATATACTTACGTTACACTCATAACATTCAATAGCATGTGTACTTGCTGCCTTCCCTTCAATAAAATGATGTGGAATATCCTACATCATTTCATCCCCCCAATTCACACACATCAGTAGCTATGGGAACATGTAGCATTAAACCCTACCTGCTTGAGCGTTCATTTTTTGGACGATTTACTAATTTCATCCATTTTTTTTCATCTATCATACACTTTTTGCAATGTGGAATTTTTAATGTAGATTATAAGAGAAGTTAGCTTCATGCATGTGTGATCCGATTAGAAAGGGGATGATTTGTGAAATTTTTATGCCTCATTTCATGCTGTACTAAAAATATAAAGTTGAATCCTTGTATTATTTTTAGTTGCAAAATTGAGTGTAGTAGATAAAGCATACTTCCATGGTCATAGGCCCAACCTTTAAGGGATATACATGGTGTTAAAGACCGAATTTTTAGCACACATAAAATAAGTTAAACATAAGTCATACTATGTGAGACGTGTAAAAGTGATACCCATATCAAGCCTCATTCCCTAATTGATTTCAAAGCCTCCCACTGGCTGAAATTTCTCTCCTCACGGCTTCTCACCTCTACTGTAAAGAGGCTCTCCCTGAAATCCCTCACTCCCATCTAAAGTCGAGGCACCTAAAACCGATAACTTAAGCTATCTACACTATTTTTGGACCAGCCATTAACAGGGTGATATTTTTCCCGGGTTGGAAGTTAGTTTTCGCGGAGAATGCAAATTTTTCCATGAATTATTTCCCAATATTGAAATTTGTACAATTTTTCAAAGTGAAAAGTACTTCAGGACCCAAAACCAATCACATGCTCCAGTGTACAAATGAGGTACATCTTCCCTTTCAAAATCTAGAAATTAGGCCAGATCGGTTTTGGGTACCTGGTCGGTTTTAGGTGCCTCGACCTTAGGCCCTCTTTACACTAGAAACGAGAAGTCGTGGAGAAAACCGGCCAAGGGCCATGGCTCATTCTTGAGAAGCCAAACTTTGAATTTGACGTCCTTTGGATATAGTGTAAAGTGAGAAGGGGCCCTAAAACAATGTGCTGATTTGTTTAACGGTATTAAAGTGGCCGTCAGTAAAAGTGGCCGTCAGTAAAAGTGGCCGTTCTGAAAAATTATTTAAAAAATGAAAATGATTGGCTGTGAGAATTTTGGCCAAACGGCCCCCCGGATTTTGCGTCAGCCCCACCTCTTGAGGTGGGCCTGACGCAAAATCTGGGGGACTTGAAAAATGTGCCTTTTTGCTGCCACCGAGGACAAAAGTGCTGTCCATGTCATTTTCTCCTCGCTTTGTCCCTTGGACTGAAAATTTCGGGTGTAAAGTGACCTTCGTTGGTCTTCTCGATTTCTACGCATCCCATTGGCTGAAATTTATTTTCTCACGGCCCCTCGCCTCTAGTGTAAAGAGGGCCTTACTTTCCTGATGCAAACAGGGCTCAAAATTCTTGAAATTAAAAGGCCGGTGCAAGGCACTTTTACTTAGAGAGCAAGCAGGCGTGCGCATTGACTACAGAATACAGATACACTGATGCAGATGCACCCAGCCAGCCAGCCAGCCAGCCAGCCAGCCAGGCTCTAGCAGATATTGCCTCACTCAGTTTGGTCCAGCAGGACGTAAACTGTAGTAAAGGTAAAGGTGGGTGTGCCGACATTGTTACCTCCCTCAAGAAGT
This sequence comes from Pohlia nutans, assembly GCA_022496805.1. Taxonomy (NCBI): domain Eukaryota; kingdom Viridiplantae; phylum Streptophyta; class Bryopsida; order Bryales; family Mniaceae; genus Pohlia; species Pohlia nutans. The sequence goes on along the minus strand of CM040095.1, from coordinate 13,879,157 downwards.
CCACACAGTCAAAACTTCACTTGTTACGGACAAGAAGGTTCAGTGAACCGGTGTACAGTAGCATTCATTCATTGCTGCAGGACCTCGCCTTTCATGCGCTCATTCATTTTAAGAAGTCTCATTGATTGATTCTAGAATGATCCTTATTATAGACCCTTGCCACATTCCTTCCTACTCCGTATGAAGCTTCTTGTAATCTTGTAGTCCTCACTCCCTGCCGGCACGTTCCCTTTCATTCACAGTCCCGGGAGAAATTTTAGCTGAGATCCTACATTTTCTTGGACCTATCAGTTTTTTGGAGCGTTCTCTCGGTTAGGTCTGAAGAAAATAGAGAATATTTTCTAATTTTCCCCTAAAATGATTGGTTTTTTTCTTAATATTTTGAACCCAATTAGGCAATTTTGAATTTTCAATGAGCTCACTTGTAACTAGAGGTCGATTCTCCCTAGACATTGGTATATGTCACCGGTTGCTCTCGTGATTTTGTTTTGTACAATTAAATTACGTGCATCGACATTGCATAGTAGAGGATTAGGAGTCAACACCCTTTTGCAATGGAACCACATTCTAGTTACAATATGTGGTTTTTTTGTGTGGAAAATTTGTCAAATTTTGATCTAAAAATAGTAAAACATAAAATTTAGCTAATTTTGACCCAATAAAAACCTATAAGTTAACTTTTTTTTTTTTTGATATTTTGATATTTCTAGGACTCATAGCGAGATTAAAAGCCATCTTTCAATAACATGGAATAATCGTCTCCAACAAAGGTAAGGTTGATAGCCAGTTGAGCTACTTTCAAAAATCCTTAAAAAATCATTGGTTACAATTAGAATTTAGAATGAGTCTAGATACAAGAAATGTCCGGTGGCAATTATAGAGGTTAGTATGAGTGTACCATGAGTTTGGCTCACTGTCAATACTGATGTGAAAACTGAAAACTGAGGGCTGAAAACAATTGAATGCACGGAGGAGCATTGCATTAAATAAATGCAAGGAACTCGGACTGTGCACGGAGGAAAACGATGACCGGGGAAGAAGGCGGGTCAACAGGCTGCCCCACCAACTTGAATCCAAGCCTTGGGTCAAGCTAAGGCAGATATTGAATGACACCTTGGAAAACAACAAGGGGCTAGTCGAGGAGTCTCTGCCTTAGTATTTATCCCATATTACTTTTACAGCTTCTTTTTATTGTATATGCACTACACTAAATAGTGTATTTAGTGTGAGGCTCTGTCATTGCGAACATCACTCTAAATATCAAAAAACCTACTTTTGTAAAAACACTAAACGTGAATTCTCACACTATTTATGAGGAATAGTAACGTTTTGACATTGTGATCTTTTGAGATATGGATATTTAGTGTGAGTATGGAATGAAACTTGAGATGAAAGTTTAGATGGAAAAACTAAAATTTTAGAAATGAAATGAATCAAATTGGATGATAACTAAAATTGGATGATAACTAAATCAAATTGGATGATAACTGGATGACAACTGATGACTGGCACGAAGAGAGGTGGCGACGCATGCAGCCGCCAACACTAATTACCCACAAACTGACAATTAGTGTTAGACAAGTAGTAGGGGTAAGCACATTATTCATCACCTCACACTAAATACACTATTTCGTGTAGTTACATTTGAATATTTTTCATCATAGTTTCGCTCCGCGAGCCCAAAAAAATCAAAAGAAATCTCAGAGTGTGGCTGCTGGGATTCGAGCCCAGGTCTCCACGGCCACAACGTGGAATTCTCACCACTAAACTACAGCCACTTGATATCTAGAATCCTGTTCAGAATGGTATTAATACTAAGAGGTGGTCAAAGACTCCGTCGGTCAAGCCCCGCAGAAGTCTCTTTCTGCTGCAACGTGTATGGAGGTGAACTCTGAAGCGCGGATAGGGCTCCTCCGTGAATGCCTGCGACCATCAGGGCAAGGAGCCACTACCATCTGCCAGCAGTACACGAAAGTAGACAAACGATGGACCCCCTTGTAAATATCTGCAGCTACACGTCATTGGTACCGTAATGGCCAATCTAGTCTCACCAATTAGTGCACCAACTTACTGCACAACCCCGGAACACCGTTCAACCAAGAATTACTCGCACTCCGTCCACAGCTCAACGAAGTCCATAATATAATATTTAACAGTTTCCAATCAGGTAACGTCTGTCATTACAAAGTGGAAATGTCGGTACACATCCAAGCGGGTGATGTCCCAAGTTGGGTCATCACCGTCATCACCACCACCACCACACTACTGAAAAAGTCTTTCAGTAATAATCACACAAATGTATTTCTCTGTTCAGAACTAGTAAGAGCTCTTTGCTCGTCAGAGCATGAAAAAAACAACTTGCAGCTGTGCCGGGGAAACCCCGAAAACACACCCATCAGAGTGGAGAGCAAATATAATGCAGTTGTGAGCTTCTACTCACATTCCCTAGACATACACTAGACTCCTGGTAAGTAACTAACACCTCCCTTTTAATTTTTCTGTCACACTAAAAGAAGAAGCTATCTGATTGCTAGGGGAACAAGAAAAAATCCCTCTGCAAGTCGAGGAAGAATCGGCAGCTCGCTGAGACCACGTCAAAAACATGCATGTTCAAATGCACGACTGCTTCTGTAACACAACAAGACATCACATCACAAGATGGTGTATGCCTGCAAAAATGGCAGTATGTGATCCCAGATGTACATATTGGCGTGATACTTTGGCTTCACACCATCGTCACTCCTGTATACTTGAGCGCCGTCCAGTATCCAGTTCCCAGCTTCGTCATCAAGCACCTCTTCCAGGTTCCACTGAGTTTAAACGTATAGAAACCGTCTTCGAAAACCCCCCACTAGAATGGAAAATGCAACCGCTATTATTGGCTTAACCCGCCGATCGGTAGTATCTTCAACAAGAACACCATGAAAACTTCTTCGTGCCGCAAAAAGAGAAAGACGATAATCGACACCTCCAATATTGTAGAGAATTGTGATGCTTTCAAGAAAAGCACCTGTGCTGCTCCAGGACAATGCCTAAGAGCATACAAAGTCGTCGCAAGACCACAGCTGAGACTCGAGAGCGCTCAACCCCTCTCTGGAAAGCTGAGGGCAGTTTCGCAGGTTGAGAGCTCCGAGTGAAGGGCAGCAATCCTCGATCAAAGACAAACTCTCGTCCGTCAGGTTGACACATCCTGTGAGAGTCAGACTCCGAAGCCACAGCCCCCGTGAAGTAACCAACGCCTGTAGGCCGGCATCCGTGATACAAGTTCCAGATAAATCCACTTCTTTAAGTAGAGTGCACTCTGCAGCCAACATCTGCAGCCCGTTATCCCCCACCTGGTAGCAACCATCCAGGGTCAAACGCTCCAGATCTCCACAGTGAGAAGCAATTGCGGCAACAGCCACATCTGTGATGTTTGTACACCTGGTAAGATTGAGGCTCACAAGATGCTTGCCACAACCTTCCATCACAGAAATGATTCCTTCGTCACTCAGGTCGGTCAGTTGACTGAGGTCCAGATTCTCCAGCGAAGGACAGCAGAGCCCCATCGCCCCAATTGGCTCCATTCCCATGCTCTTGCATTCCGTGACGTTGAGAGTGTTGAGGGAGAGGCATGTGAGAGGAGCTCGTATCTCTGCATTGCACAGCCCATCGCACTTTGAAAGGCTCAGGGTTCGGAGATTACCCTTACCCTGGGCAAGGGCTGTCATCAAACCCGCGTTCGTGATGGAATGACACCTCTCCAGCTGCAGACTGTCGAGGTAGACACAGCACTGCATGAAGGCTTGCAACCCTTTGTCTGTAACCGACTGGCACTGCGACAGGACACAGACCTTCAAGTCCTTGCAGACTTTACCAACAAGCTCCAGGGACACATCTGTGATTCCAGGGCAGCAGGTGATGAGAAGAGACTTGAGCTGCTTTAAACCAGAGCCCCTACAAAACCCGAGAAAGCCCTCCTCACTACACCAACCAAGATTGGCAAGCTTCATCCTCGTAACAGACTTGCAATTCTCACCGATCGTCACCAGCCCTTCGTTGCTCAACCTCAGCTTCTCCAACTTCAACTTTTTCAGCTTGTTACAACCCAGAGTAAGTGTGCCAATGCCAGCACTGCCCACCTGTGGACAATTGCTGACAGAAAAAGACGACAGCGATCCACTCCATTTCCCAAAGGCTTCTAAACTAGCGTTCCCAACGTTGACACATGAATCGATAGTGACCGTGGAAAGTAAAGGACAACACTTAGCAATTGCTTCCAAGCCTTGATCTCGAACTCCCGGACACTTCATAAGATCCAGTTTCTCGAGCAATCGGCACCCATTTGCAATCGCTGCCAAGCCCACATCGGTGACGTTCTCGCAATCCCACAAAGTGAGGGACCGCAGAGCAGCACAGCAGTTTCCTATGGCGATAAGGCCACTATCAGTAACACCTTTCCCACCGCAGGCTGAACCACCTATGACTTTCAGTGTTCCAAGACCCCCTCGCGCAAGCTCTCCAATCGCTACAAGTGCAAGCTTCACGTCAGTGGCCTTCCTGCCTTCAAACTTGCGAGAAAGCTCGCCGAGTGCCCATTGCGGCTGCCTTTGAACCCGAGGCTGCTCATCAATCTCCACGTCCATCTCATTACCGCAGTATTGAACCTCATCTGCAACCTCTTCCAAAGTCTCATCAGAAACTTTCTCTGCAGCTGGTTTGGGTACAGCACAGTTCTTTTTTGGTGAGCACCCTCCTTTACACCTTGTAGAAGAAGACGAAGAAGACTTGGTGATGAAGTCCCCGCGCTGCATGCGTGACTGAAGCATCAACCAGCGCATGCTGACAGAGGCCGCGGCAAGGCGGTCTTGCACCCTGGGTAAAAACCCAAAGATCTCCTGCAAGCATTCATCTGGCAAGGCGTTGATAAGGTCGACTTGAGCGTTTACTGAAACGTTCTTGTTGTTGTTGTTGTCTTGTGGTTGTTTCCTGGATGTGCGTCTCCTTTTGGTCTTGTGCACGAGCGACTCCACAAACACTGATGCAGCGGTTCGATACGGGGGTAGGCACTGATCACTTGCGTGCAGGCCGAAATCATCGTCCCCTATCCACTCGGCTCGCTGTGGTGAATGTTCACCGTTTCCTGTTTTGCTGAGACAGAATCCATGGTAGGCACCACTGCCAATGCTGCTGCTAAACTTCTGCTGAGCGTAAATCGTGCCCATTCCATCAACTTGCTTTCGAACAGCACACCGTGCAGCTCGGGTTATAATAGCTCCGATCACTTCCTCTGTCTTCATGCATGCTGCCTCGACATCAGCACCGCACATTTGCTCCGTATTCAAGCCCTACAGAAAACCACCAAGATTACTCAGTACCTTCAAGAGTGCAGGACCAACAACGATCACAAGCAGGACCTCCACTAACACAGGATTGTCTACCAGAAAAACTGTAGCCAGACTACACTATGATAACCTAGCAGAAGGGGTAAGAAAATACAAAAAAGCACCGGAAGTGCACGAATAATGAAACTGATAGAATATATGTAAGACCCTAATCAACCCGATTACGCAAGACTGTCTGCACAAATCACCAACATGACTGCAGCGGTACTACTAAACAAGAAAGCGACTCATATTAGGGTATTGACAACTTTACTGCAATTAACAACACTAAGGAATCACACGCAGCATTGTCATTACTGTGAACCTAGGGTGTTAACTTAACTTAACGCGCTAGGGTGCAAAAAGACAACGCCACCTAATGCTCCACACCTCACAAGTAAAACCAACTTCAAAACCTATCAATCACCCACCTCGTAGTACTCTCAGCTCTTCGTTTTCCACCCAACCTAGAACTTCCAAAAACTTACACATTGCAAGGAGCCTCACTAATTGATGCCAATACGCTAATTACCCTAAGACTGCACTACAGTGCTCCTCTCAAATGCCAAATTGGAAAACAAACTCCGTATGCCGCCGAAACAGAGTAGGTTTTTCTAACGCCTTCAAACCAATGCATCGCCAAAATTGCGGAAAACCAACCAAAACCTACCTCAAAGATCTTCAAAACTCACACCCCTCGATCCAACATCCCATACAAGACACACGCGAAAGCAACCGCCAATTTGTATGACAAAGAAAAGGAAAAAAAAATGGCAGCCACAACCACCACTCAACAAGCAATGAGGTCGGTCAGAGAATCATCGCCCCCACTCAAGCAACTGGGGCAAGACATGCACCTGAACAGCATGAATGAACCGATGTATATTCTGTTCTGGCCCCAGCAGCCCCGCTCCTCCAAATCTCTCCCTCCCTACTGCGGACATACACTGAGTGGCACTATTCTCTTTTTCTTTCCTTCTTGGTTCCCAGTTGCAACACACAACAAACTGGCAAGATCTCTTCTCTTCACGCGCATCAAGGAACAGCCCCCCTTGACCTATACACTAAGCTAGCTGGATAATATAAAAACCTTGTTAAGTAAACCATATCAGCAGTAATATGCCAGTGGTAGGAATTGCGTTTCTTGTCTGACAGCCATCCCCCAGCGCCAAATGGGAACCAAATGCATCCTGCAAATGGAGATGCATGCCCCGATGCGGTTCGCCGTGCGCCCAACACCCCGGGCGCTTCCGAGCCTGCGCCGAACCTGCAGCTTCGGCGGAGGAGATGCACCCAGTCGCCTGCTCTCGGGGGGATGCACTTGCTTGCGGGATGAATGTCATACTGGATGAACAGAGATGATGACGACAGTGCGGGTGGACTGGCTTTGGATGAACAGACGTGGATGAACGTCGTGATGTTCAGTTGATGACGACGGCGCAGGACGAGTGGTACGTGATACAGCACTTACAGTATTACGGCACCTCGCTGACTAGTAACCTGAACTGAACCCGCAATAATTTTGGATTTAAATTTCATTACTCCGTCTTAGGGTCAGTTTAGACCCATGGACCAAGAAGTTGTGTCGTGACCCTCTAAAATTTGTGATTGGTCTAACATGGTTACCCCATTCCCAACTGAATAAGAAATACAGATATGTGGTTACCCCATTCCCAACTGAATAAGAAATACGGATATGAGACATTGACAATATTTTGTATTATTATTTTTAAGACTTAGGCAGAAAGTAATAGATTTCAACACAAGTTGAAACATGATTTTTGAATGAAGAATGAATTAGTTATAACTTTTCAAAGCTGAAGTATGACACATCCCATTCACATCACATAGGTAGAGCTTCTTTTGTTTAAAGAAGATTTGTATTGCACAGGGTAAAGTTGTTTAAACCAACAACAACGAACCTATAACCAAACTTACCTATACTAAAACCAACAAGAGAGAACCCATTACCAATTGTATCCCATGCTATAACCAACATCGTTGCAACATTGATTGTAGAAAATGCCCTTAGCTGTTGGTTTAAGGCGCCAGTTGGTAATGGAGTAACCACCTTATTAACCCGTCGCGGGAGGACTTGGGTTCACACTACTAGGGCCCAAAAAAAAAGGAGAATGACTAAGAGCGTCAATGTCCCCAAAAGGCCTATAAAGTGACCTAATAGATAATGTTTCACAATCCAAGTTTTATTTATGTGGGTCAATCAAAAACGGCTTTTTAGCCTCAAAACTAGGAGACCGTGATAGAAAAATGTCATTTTTAATTTCATTCTTATTCCTACTGTTCTTAACTTTTTATTTTAATTGTTTTTTATTCTCCTTAAACAACATTGTCATTGTCGTAGTAGCTTTTTGAGCATACATATTTATAAATAATAAAAATCACTCTCTTTTTTGTGCATGTTCGTGAATTTTTGCTTGTTCAAGTTTGGTTTACACCTAGTAAAAGGCCCAAGAGTCTTATATAACATTCAATAGCCTTCAGTGGCTTTGCCTTGCGTTTGAGGAGAATATGCAACATGTTCCTCATAACTATCTAAGGTCCATCAGTAGCTATCCATATTAACTCACAGATGGATGTTTTAGAATACTAGAAAGGAAGGTAACGAGGCATGGTCTTTGTTGACACATCCCTACATCTCCATCACTTTATAAAATGACAACATTATAAGTAATAACCCTTTAACCCCTAAATGACGGAGGGGTAAGGGCAAAACACAAACGTGTTATAAAAAATTACTTCTTCAACTTTGATGAAGTTTGGTCCAAAAGAGAAAATGAGGAGCTTGATGTTTAGTAATATTCCATACGGTCAAATATCAAAAAATAGCTTTTTATCATCTCATAATGAATTTAGAAGCATTTAACTTCAAATATTTATCATAATCACAAATTTTATTTTTAGAATCTGAAATTTTGTATGATTTGTTAAAACTAGACATTCTATTCTAAAATCAAAAATTGCAAATTTTTCAACGGAGAGAACATCATTACTTTCCCCAAATAGTAAGTTTTCTAACACTAGACAATGTAGAAGTGTTTTTCTTTGAAAATTTCTCCCGGGTGGAGTTTAACTCAGATTGACATGATTCCAATTGGGTTGGAAAGTAGACTTGATTACCTATTTAAAAATATTTTTTATTTTCTATAATTTTTTTTTCTATTTCGGGCAGCCCATAAAAAAAGGGCAGAGACCATAAAATGGTTGATCCGTCACTTAGGGGTTAATTCAAGTTGGATTTATAATAATGTTGTGGTGCATGGCTAACCAATAGAAAATGGCTAAGTGAAAGAGAATCTCTCATTGTCAAATTCAAAGAGTGTACCTTGTTTAATGGAAATTTCACTTGAGTTGATGTTATTTCTATCCCTCTATTTGACACATTGGTAATTTATGACCTTCATGCCTCCTTCTCCTCCTCACTCTTTAAAAAATGAAAAAAATAATAGTCATGTAAGAACATTCAAAAATAACAAATTGGAATGTTGATAACATGGTCACATTATTAATATTTATTTTACAAAATTATCATAGATGTTTCCATTTTTATAGTATAAAATTTGTAATTTTTTTTTTCTATTGGACAATCAACTTTGCAAGAAGAGACATAAGCACTTGTATATCCTATGTGTTCACTAAATTCAATTTAAAAAAATTCATCAACAATATTTTTCAATTGATTATCTTGTAAATCAACGACAAAGAAAGATGAAAAAGAAAAAAACATTGTAAATGGAGTTTTTGTCTTTTGTAAGTGAATTTTGACTTGATTGATTCAAGTGGAAAAGTGGATGTACATGGGTTGGTCAACAATTTATTTAGAAGAAAACATTGTACACAACAACCCATTTTAGGGTCCTCAAAACCACTCAAGTTACTGCATTTTCTCTTTTTAATTCCTAATCGTCCTCACTCCTCTCCAGATTTGGAGAATTTTAAAAATGTCTTATAAAATGTAACTGAGAGGGATATTTTGAACTTGGTATATGAATAAAAGTTGTACGTTATGAATTTTTTTATTCTATTCATACCATTAGATCCATGATTGTTGTCACCAATATACTTGTATATAAAATTTGAAATTGAAAATTGAAAAGTCTTTTGTAATTTGATTACGAATAAGATATTGACAATTTGTACTTGAAATCTGTTGTGATTGGTTGAAATGTAAGACTCCAAGTGTAGTAATTTTTGGGAGATTTTTTGATTGCATAATTTTTTGAGTTGACTTTTTTAAAAGCACTTTTGCACTTAAATCTTCAAAAAATTTGGGTGAATGATTACAACATGAAATGAGGTATAAAAAATCCACAAATCATCTCCTTTCTAATTGAATCACACATGTGTAAAGTTAACTTCCCATAGAATATATAGTAGAAAATCCACACTGCAAAAACTCAAGAAAACTGTGTTTGATTCTATACATCGTTCACTTTATTATCAGTTGTACGTTTAGGGGTTAATTTCACAATCTAATTTTAGTAACAAGTGAGTGGCTTCCTCACTAATTTTAGAATTAAATTGAGTAATGTTAGTGAAGGACTACATAGTATGCCCTATAATTTTTGAATGACTTTCAGGGTGTAATTCAAAGTTGCTGATGGAGGGAGCAATATTAGTTCTACTCCACAAAAATTAAGTATTGTGTAGGAACATGAACACAATTCTTTGAACGGACACATAAAAAATTCAAAATCCTAGTGTACATGTTTGTTAGATGAACGCACCGACCCTCCAACCTGGATGGATGAACTTACAGGCCCTGAGTGGCTCGCAAACCTGGATGGATGAACGTTGCGTTGATGGCGACAGCGGGCTGATGTGGTCCAATCCGATTGCAACGGGCGGGGGTCCTGTTCACACCGGATCCCGTGGATTTGCTGCTCCTGCTGCTGACTCGGAGTGTGAGTCAACTAATAACTTAAAATTGGGTTGTTGTAAGTTAGTGAGTAGTGAGTAAGCTAAGTTAAGCTAGTGAGGGTTCAGTTTGGGAATGCTTTTGGTCAGGTTCATGATTTGCCCCACTTGTATCTTTGGGATTCTGTATGCCTGAGCATAGAATGAATGACACTCTTGCCCCGTAACTTCCTGCCTGCATGGTGTTCTACTTGCACACCTTCTGTGAAAGCTCTCTGTCACAGTTTGATCTAACTTACTGTTCCTTTTTTCCCCATTTTCTATGATAGCCTGTCCAACTGGCCTTCACATTCATAGAACAGACTCCACATTCATTCATAGAATAGACTCCACATTCAGAGAAGAAACTTGCCCCCCAGACTTCTACACTCATGAAGCACTTTGACCCTTAGACGTACCGATCCCTTGAACACAAGTAGATGGTAGCCTCAAAAACAGATATTACTAAAAAAATAAAAATAAAAATAAAAATATGAAATAAAATAAAAGATATTAGCATGTCTCATATGTATATGAGTGAGAGGACCCTTGCAAGCATGAAATCTACCCAACAAATTTTCCATACTTGTATTTGGAGGCCTCTCCAATATTATCAACATCTCTCCATTACAAGAGATTTGCTTTACTTGGTAGAGAATTTAACCCCTAAACGTCCCAGCGTCCGGAAACTGAATCATGAACCGATTAAAAGCCTTATAACTTTCTCATACAATATCGGATGACTTTCATCCAAGTCACCTTTGCAAGCCTGTTAAATTCTCTACCAATTAGAATAAATCTCTTATGATGGGGAGATGTTGATAATATTAGAGAGGCCTCCAAATGCAAATATGTCATTGGGTAGATTTCATGCATGCAATGGTCCTCTCATGTACACCTATTGTACATCTGAATCATGCTCATATCTATTTTTAAGGCTAGCATCTCCTTGTGTTCAAAGGATCGGTACGTTTAGGGGTTCAAAGGCAACATAGACTCGGATGAAAGTCATCCCAGATTGCGTGAAAAAAGTTACAAGGCTTTGAATTTGTTCGTGATTTAGTTTCTGGATGTTGGGACGTTTAGGGGTTAAAAAGTTCTCTTTGTCGTCCTTTGCTTTTTTATAAACTCGTGGACAATTTCCATTGATAGAGGAAAAAATACATTGAACTTGAGGAACCAATCTTCGGCAAGATTTTTTTAAAAGTCTTCAACAACAATTCTCTTTCTTGTTTGTATCCCAATGAGAGAGTTTACAAAAACGCTTCATTTTCAAAGAGTTTTATGGCCGAAGTTGTAAAGTTTAGTCAGTTCATTATCGAATGAGTATTTATCCTCAATTTTTGAGATAATTTGTGGTGATTATACTCTTTATAATGAATATGGGATGGTAATTTGTGTACATAGGTGATGTATAGATCAAAAGATGCAATCATGCAAAGGCAAAAAACCTAATTGCGGACAACTCTTTAAATTTTTCATACAATGAGCTATACATGTGATTTTTTTGTACACAATAAGCTAACACCTCATATGCACAACTGCCAAATTCATCTTACCAAATCTGGGACTAAACTTTGCATTTTGCGCATTTTCAAAAAAATTCAAACTTGGATAGCGGGCTCTCCAAAAAAGAGTCCAACCAACATTATAGATTATAATTTTCCTATTGAGGAACCTTGAACGGTTGAAAATTTGTAGGTGTTACTAATTTCAACTTGGTTGAAATATCCTATAGTTGGATTGTTCAAAACAATTTTAAGTGGAAGCTTTTTACCTTTTACGATAATTAACCCCTAAATGACAAAGGGAGTAGAGCAAAACCTAAATGTGTTATAAAATGTTGCTTCTACAACTTCGATGAAGTTTGGTCCAAAAGAGAAAATGAAAAGCGCAATGTTTAGTAATTATCTGTACGGTCAAACTTTCAAAAACTGTTTTAGATTCTCATTAAACGAATTTAGAAGCATTTATCGTTGAATATTCAACAAAATTACAAATTTTATCTTTAGAATTTGAAATTTGGTATGATTAGTTGAAACTAGACATTCTATTTTAAAGTTCAAAAAAGCAAAATTTTAGAAAGAGGGAACATCATTACTTTCCCGAAATACCGTAGTAAGTTTTGTAACACTAGGACAATGTTGAGGTGTTTGTCTTTGAAAATTTCTCCTTGATGGAGTTTAACTCGGATTGACATGATTATATAAGTTTTTTTTTCATCTTGGGCAACCCGCAAAATAAAGGCAAGTCACTTAGGGGTTAAGGGGTACTTTTAAACAACTTTGGAGTGTTTGGAGAGAAACATATTTGTGGTCCTTTAGGGGTCAATAACACATTTTAGTATTTGCTATTATTTACACATGTGATTTGACACTTTTCACATATCGTGTTATGAATTCATATATGTTGGTTACAAAAGGGGTAACATGAAATAATTTTTACTGTAAGGGGTAACAGTAGTATTAATAAGAAAATCAACATTTGCAGTTGTAGAAGCATGATCAATGACTCATCGAACAAGAAGTTTTTTTTCATATTTTAAATTCAACATTTGAACTAAAGAGCATAAAAGAGAGAGAATGTCAAAGAACTACCAAATCGTAAATACACTAGTTCTTCTTTGAATAATCCAAAGGACCAAGTTTGCAAGACTTTCATCTAACATGACCATAGTTGGGATGAATGAAACCATTTACATCCATAAAATATTTACATTCGCAATCAAAAAGCTTGTTAGAGATAGCATGGACGAAAGTTTTTTTCCATCTTTAAAATAGTACGTTTGTTCTTACAAATTTTATGAATTTCATTGTGTTTAGAAAAAGCAATGGCAATCTAGTAGGTTTTTTAATTGACCTCTTAACGTCCTCAATCAACATTTTTTTCAAAAACTCGTCATGAAATGTTTGATGAAAAACAAAAATGGAGTTGATGTACAAAGCAAACTTGTAAATATCAATGTGAAGATCACATTTGTATGGTTGGATTCATCATATTTAATATTAATTTTGCAAGGTTTTCTCTTGAAATTCAACTAAAAATCCAAAATTAACACAAAAAATTTAAAAATATCGTACTGAAATTGGAATAACATGCACTACGAGATGGTATGGTTTCCATTATTTGATTCTACTTATTTTGAAAAATCATGTTTAAGGTCTCACTTTTTGAACTAAGAATGAAACTTGACATAAACCGATTTTGAAGATCCGCACCGTACAAATGATAGTCAACTTGCACAAAAACCAAGAGAAATTTGGATGGATGAAAACTATCCATGTATGTACTCCGAAGAGTAATTTGAATATGTTCATTGTCCACATAGGCGCCTAAAAGGGTTTAAAGAGTGATAGTTGACGAAAAATAATAATATATTAATTGATTATTATTTTTCATTTATCACCACAATAGTGGAAAAGTTCGCATTGCCTAGGAAGATGCCCTGGAAAATGACAAGTACTTGCCGAAAACTGAACACCATTCTTCACACCTTGTTGGATCACACCCTTTACACTATCGAGAGAATACTAATAAAATAATTCAACTCTTCAACCTTCTTCGCTTGATTCAACTCAAGTTAAAAGTTGCGATTCCTCCAGTCTCCTAACATATGCTTGAGATTTGGAGGTCAATAGTAAGGACTGAAGAATGTTATGTAAGCATTTTGCCACCTTTTCTACTAGTGTATGTAATTGTACGTTTGTTCTTGCAAAAATTTGTCTTCTTTACAAAAAGCAATGCGGACAATTTCATCCACCTATGGATGAAGAAAAAATCATCCATGTGTCATGGTAGTGAACTAATCATGATTTCGAAGGGGCAAATGCCAGCCAGCACTTGGGTGGGACTGGCTGGTATTTCTCGTTACATGAAATGCTGGTACTCTGCTTTGTACTTGATGTGCAAGTACTCACTCCATCATGCCTGGTTGCACTTGTCAAGTCATTGTTCATTTGTTCCTTACAAAACAGAGTTTCCTAGGCTGACTCTACTTTGTGACTTCACCTCACTTCCTGATGTACCTTCATGTACAGTACAGTACATGCATCTCTGGCTTAGTCTATAATTAATAAACTAAATGGTATTACATGATAATTTATCAATATTTTACACTATATAAATATTTACTTCATATTACTGTGCTTTTTATTTGTTATTTTTTTTATTATAGAAGTAATGACAGAAGACATTGGGCAAAGTAATTTATCTCACGTTGAATAGGGTCTTAGGGCCGACTTTCATGTAAGGGGGGCAATGGGTGGCCAGTCCTAAAAAGGAGGAAGCTCCACTGAAATGGGTGGAAACAGGAGGATTCTAGAGTATAAATTTCATTTGTACCGAAATGGGTGGAGCATGGGTGGTTCTTGAGACCTCAATTCTTGTCTTCTAGTGCCTTCCACCCACTGCCCCCCTTACATGGAAGTCCGCCCTTAACCCCTAAACGTCCTCACCTATGTCCAATTTGGGCAGTTTTGCAAAGCTGTGTTATAAAATGCAACTAACATGAATAGTTGAAACTTGATGTACAAACAAAAGTTATACATTTTGAAAATTAGATTCAATTTATACGGTTTGATCTTTGATTGCTATCACTAATATTTTTCTATAATTTTTGAAACATAAAATAAAAAATTATTTTGTAATTTGATTATGAATAAGATATTGACAGTACGGGGATGACATTTGTTGTGATGGCTTATAATATAGTACTCTATGTGAAGTGATTTTTGGAGATTTTTTGGATGCTTGATTTTATGAGTTTATTTTTTCAAGAACACTTTTAGACTAAAATCTTCAAACTTTTGGGTGAAACACTGCAACACGAAATGAGGCATAATTGTTTTAGAAATTGTTTCCTTTTCGATCGGATCACACATACATGAAGCTAACTTCCTATAAAAAAAATCAATAAAAAAATCACACTACAAAAAGTGCATGACGGATGAGAAATTGCGGATGAAATCTGTACATCAAGCAAAATATGCATGGTTGGGCGGTTAGGGGTTAACCTTTAACCCCTAAGCGTTTGAACATGCCTTTGTGGCAAGTAGAACATGGTGTATTTTAGTTGTGTTCGGAGTGTATACACAACTTTAACCCTTTTAGGCGCCTGCGTCCAAATATTGGACGCTGAACAAATTTTGACTATTCGAATTCAATCCAAATTGGACAGTTTTCATCCACCAATTTTTTCCATGATTCTTGTGCAAGTTGACTATCCTTTGTACGGTTTTGATTTTCAAAATAGGTTATTATGATTTTTGGAAAAACAACCCAAGTGGTTTATGTCAAGTTTCATTATTAGTTCAAAAAGTGAGACCTTAAAGATGATTTTTCAAAATAAGTAGAATCAAATAATAAAAACCATACCATCTCGTAGTGCATGTTATTCCAATATCATCACAATTTGTTTTTACAAACTTCGTTAATTCATGATTTTTAATTGATTTTCAAGAGAAAACCTTGCAAAATCAATTAAAAATATATATATTAAAGAAATATATGATAAATCCAACCGTACAAATGTGATCTTCACATTGACATTTACAACTTTTCTTTGTACATCAACTCCATTTTCGGTTTTCATCAAACATTTTATAACCAATCTTTGAAAACTATGTTGAACTAGGACCTTAAAGGGTTAATGGGTTTGATTTTAAAAGAGAAGTTGGAATTTGAATCAATGTAGTTACAGTGAGTTGTTGAGATCCCAATTTAGTGCTTCTTGGTAGCAAATGCTAATTATTCGTCAATCGCCAATTGTACTATCCCCATAGGACGTTTAGGGGTTAAAGGTCTAGAGAACCTTTCCGACCAGTATTATACACCAATATTTTATTTTATTTGGCATGCTTCCATACTTCTTATAGGTTTAAGATCAAAAGTGAAATTAAAATTCACCTTGACATGATTTTGATGAGCTATTGAGGTCTCAATTTTGAACTTTATATTTACAATAAATGTCAAATATATGCCAATGTATCTACTATCCCCATCAGTCCTTTAAGGGTTAAGGAAATTCATACTAATTTATTGACATTTCACACTATATAAAGATTTATCATTGTTGTACAAGAAACAATAATTTCATTTTGATTTTGTATTACAAATAGACATACAATCATAAATTTTATTTTACTTTTGCAATGCGGTCTTTTTTTTTTTTACCACAAGGTAAGTACCTTTCTTTTGGTCTCCTTAAGATCCCTATTTAGTGTACAAGTTATTGATTACTCTAATCTATTTACAAGTTTACGACAAGGTGATTTTTACAGGGTAGGTCTCCCTAAAGATTTTTATCTCCTTAATACCCCTATTTAGTGTCGAGTCATATTTGAGTACTTGGGGCAAGTTGGACGTTCTTTTATATTATTTTCAAAGAAATGTTAAATGTTTTGGAAGTTGTTTTGTCAAAAAAGCTTCAACTTTGTTTTGTTTGTTTTATTTCTCTAAAGAAGTGAACCAACATTATTTGTTGAAATTGATTCTTATAAATAAATAAAATGTCGATAATTTATTTCTTATTTTTTAAAGAAATACTTATAAATTGAAAGAGTGAAAGTTTGTGATTTACAAGGGAGTATGATGTGCATACTCTATATAGCAAATGTGATTCATAGAGTAATTATTTTTTTAATGCTATTTAAAGTGTTATGGTTAAAAATAGCAATTATACATGTATACTTTTCAAATGTACATAGGCTCCACAATGTAGATTTGTCTTTGTTTTGTGCTTATGTAAGGTTCCTACTTCCATTGGCAAAGCCATTTACACTAATGCATATACAACTTAAACATGTAAAACTAAAGGTCACCTCTGTTATGATTAAAACTGCCAATGTACTATAGTAAATAAAACATGATGGACAATGATTGCATTAATAATGATTTTTTTATATTAAATTGATAGAGATGCTTCTAAACATAGGTGTTAAGTATACTTGATGTTTTTCTATGATGGAAATTGATTCAAGAAGTCAACAAAAGAGCGCAAATAAAAGACATGGGTATACATGAAAAATAAAAGTAAATAAGGATTTCAAGAACCTCTTCTACCTTGTACGGGAATTTTTGTACCAAACCCTTGTTTTCTAAACTACACTAAGGAATAACAAGAGTAAAGCAAATGAAAGCAACATCTCTTTATATTGTAATAAAATGTTTGCCCCTCCAAATTTAAACCACACGAAAGTGAAACAAGAACAAGGAAATGAAAAAAAAATACCTCTTTATATAAAAATCTCCCCTTAATCTTAATTTTTATTTTAAACCTTTGTTTTATACACTTGTTCCAGGACTTGTTCATCTTTCCAAAACAAAGTTTTTATCGAAGCTTTTATAGTCATGGGAGTTCTCCACACACTTTGATTGTTGCTTTGGTGGCACTTTGCAAGAACACATTCAAAAACTTTCAAACAACTCCTTATTGTTGCAACATGCACTAAAAAGTTCTATGGTTTTTATTAAATGAACATTGCTAATGTAAGAAGTTCTTGGCCTTGCACTCCATAGTGTTTGAAATACTACAATAGTAAGAACTTTGGGTCTCTTTCAAGGTTGGTGTGAATAAAGTGTTTGTTTGACCCACACACGATTCAATATCCACTGGACAAATTAAGAAAGGACCAATGGTGTATGACTATTTCTCCCTCTCGAAGGTAGACAATATAGGTCCACTAATCAAATAGCCAAATAACCAAGAACCAAGAACCAAGTTGAAATACTACAAGTACTATATGAACAAAAAAAATCAATATGTGTAAGTATAGTATTATGATGAGTCATCAAACATGAAACGTCAATCAATGCATTTATTTATCGCGGGAGAAAACTTGTATAAATGTAGTATTGTACCCGGTTAAATTAGATTGGCTAAAATTATAAGTTCAGTAAAATGCTTAAATAATCATTAGAATTCATCTCAATTAAAGTGACTATTTTAACCAATTTTTGTCTATAATTTTTTAAATTGGTGTTTTTACAAAATAAAATATCCTAAATCTTGGCAACTTATGACTATGTTATGAATATTATACTTTTAGCCAATTCTAAAAAAAAGTTGATTTTTTTTTTTAATGAATATTAAAAGTTTTTCTTTTTAAATTCATTTATAAAAATTCCAAAGTGTTTTAGTAATATTCAATTATATAGATAGGATCTATAGGTTGTGCATCACAACTTTCATGTTCTATGGAACTTCCAAAAAGTCATGTAACACATGTTTTATGGCACATTTAGTTTATGGCAAAACCCCTCAGGAAATTAAGGGTTAAGCATTCAAACCATATTATAGTGATCACAAGTGATAAATTACATTTTAAAGTGAAAGTAATCTCCCTCGATAAAATATTCATTGCTCTCGCTAATTTTTTTCCTAAGTGATTTTGACAAAAATAAAATAGTTTTCAACTTTACTAATCTGCTATCAACCCATGCATGTATAGTGTGCAAAATAATCAAAAGAATCCAATGGGCATGATTAAGATTATAACAATGATTCAAATCGTATACACAACGTTGACGTTGAAACATTCATGCTTGTTGTGAAGTGGACTTCTTGATATGCAGTGAAATCCATCATATTGTACACGACATTCATCAAAGTAGTTTAAATGGAAGATTTCAACATTCAGTAGGGTAGAGAATGTAGTCACAAACTATCATTATATGATAGTTAAGCACTTTCACAATTTTTATTGATTTTGAATGAATATTTTAACATTTGTGGTGATGGAATTATATTAGGGTGGATTTTTTTATTTACAAAATATAACTTCAAGTCACTATATATAGTATATTCTTATTTTTGAAGTACTAGAATGCAATGTAATACACGAATTCACTCATTTGAACATGTTGAATTTTCGATTTTTTGTAGTGATATCTTTAAAGGTGCATTATCATATTAATTTAAATACTTATTATTTTACATACTAAAAATAGAACACTACTATTACAAATTAAAAAAATTCAAAGGTGAAAATGAATAAAAACGACAATTTCGATATTTTAACGTGTATGGTTTTTGTTTTTCATTATTCGTGTATGTTCTTCTTCATTATTTATCCAATTACTTGATTATTGTCTAAAGACGGCTTAAAAAAGACTAAACTAGCTACATATAGGGGGTCTCCTATATTCACTTCTTCATTGTTATCTCACTACTTGATTAATTGTTTAAATATAGCTTGGAAAAGACTACAAGAGATATACAAGAGATCTTGTATGCTCGCTTTTTTATTGTTTATTCAACCACTTTATTAATTATCTAAAAATAGCTTATAAAAGATAAAAAGAGCTATGTATAGGAGGTCATGTATGTTCACTTATTCATAGTTAATCCAACTATTTGATTAATTATTTCAAAATATCTTTAAAAAACTAAAATAGCTATATATAGGGATCAATTGGTATTGAGAATGCTAACCCTTCATTGCCTACACTCTCACTTGTTTTGTGTGTTGATAATGATGCAAAGAAGAGATTTTCAGAGAATAACCTCCAGGGGTAGATTTGACCTTTATCAAATTTACTATTTTTTTATGTGTTGATGATGCAAAGAAGATATTTTCATTGGGTAGACTTGGGCTACTATATTCTTTTGTGTTGGTGATGCAAAGAAGATAATTTCACTTGACCTACTATATTCTTTTGTGTGTTGATGATACAAAAAAGATAATTTCACTAGGTAGACTTGACCTACTATATTTTTTTGTGTGCTAACAATGCAAAGAAGATATTTTCACTAGGTAAACTTGACTTTACTATATTCTATTGTGTGCTACAACTACAATGAAGATAGTGTGTTGCCAATGCAAAGATTGGGGTTTCTTTTTGGAAAAATAATATACTATGGTTTCAAATTACAACTTCGTGAGAGTCGTGGGTGTTCAAATGACAATCAAATTTTTCGAGTAATTATTGCTTACAAGTTTGGTTAGGAAAGGCTAGTGGTTAATGGTTTATTCAAATGGATATAAAGTCACAAACTAAATATTTAGTGAAACTTAGATGGATACAAAGTCACAAACACAAAGCCACAAACTAAATACTTGATAAAAGTTAAAAGTCACAAACTAAATATTCAATGAAACTTACAATTGAAACCTCTAAAAACACACTTGAATATATGTTAGATATGGAACTCCTAAAAACACAATCTAGTGTATATAAAATAAGGAATGGAGAAACTAAGTGAAACTAAGTGTTCAATCATATCAGGCCAACAATGTAAGGTGTACGTAAGGGTGGGGGGAGAAGGGGTGACTTAGAAATGGAAGGCCAATTATGTAAGGTGTTTTTAGGAGGGGGGTGGCTTAGATATGGAATGGGATCTAGAATGAAGAAACTGGGTGTACATAGAGATGGTTACAAGTCGCACCATATCACGAGTCATTACAAAACTTGTACACTCAAACATGCAAGAAAACAAATTTCACCTTCAATATCTTGAGCATTTTTTTAAGAAGAATTCAAGAAGATTTCATAAAGCCCATGTTCATCTTTAAACTCCAAGCGATTTGATCGGTATGAGCATTTGAAGGTTTAACATTCTTCACTTCCATTTGGGGTTTATCAAAAACCTCAAGCTTTGAATTTGGTATAAATCAAAGTTCTTAGCGATTCTCTTTGAAATGAGACCACATCCAACACATAACAAGTGATTTTCAAAACTTCTGTGAAATGTAGTAGTGTGATGATAGGAGACCTTGAAATTTGCATGCACCAAGAAATTGCCACCTCAAAACCACGGTAAATGAGTTCAGAACTTTACATGTGGAAAGTGTCCAATCACATATAAACACAATAACAAGTCAAATATCAAATACGCAATAACATTCAAATATTCTCTACAGATACTAGTATGTGATATTGGAGAACGTGATAAGATTCTATGCAGATAATAGAATGTGATATTGGAGAGTGTGATAACAACGAGTTCAGAGTGTATACACATGGCTAAAGGTCAAGAAGAATCATAGAAGTGCTTGCCAATAGAGAAACACTCTTCCATGGATACAGAGTTACCTCAGATAACCAAAAAAGATGCCATATTGTCATGTGATACCAAAGACAAATTCATTTCAAAACCTGTAAACATTGCCTGACACCGGCATTTGGCAAAGGTTACAGTTACAAAAACAGACCTCCCGTTTAAGTTCAGAACCTGGGTCCTCAAAGTATATGATGAGCCTTCACACTCAATGAATCTGCTGTTGTGTTCCAAAAAGTTTCCTAAAACCCCAACAACCATGACCTCTCCATACTGCCTATTCTCTGAATCCAACAGCAATGGAGCTCTATGTACAAAACAAAACTCACATACCTAAAACTCCTGTGAAATGCTTCCCCCTATGTCCTTCCCTCCCTTGCCGGACTTCTTCGGTAACAGCACTGTGTGGATGTTCGGTAGCACGCCGCCTGCAGCGATGGTGACGGTGCCCAGCAGCTTGCTCAGCTCCTCGTCGTTTCGCACGGCCAGCTGGATGTGGCGTGGCACGATCCGGTTCTTCTTGTTGTCCCTTGCGGCATTCCCTGCCAATTCCAGTACCTACAGCACAGAATCAATGTACACTTGCATTTCAATGCAACAACACAGAAGAACAACCAACAACACCGTTCCCAAAACCTTCAACAGCATTTTGTTCACCAACAATGCATTGAATACTCTGCTTAATCAAATGCACATAATCAGAAACTACGTATATGACTGAACTGCCTCGCACAGAATTTAAGTACACTTGCATTGTACTTGAAAGCAAAGAAGAGCAACAAAAAGCAGAGACAGAGTTGAGTGCAGAAGAACGGCCTAACAGGAATAGAACTCAATCAACCTTACACAATGCTGTCCTCTATGAGGCATCAGAATCAATGTACACTCGCATTTGAATGCAAAGCACAGAAGATGAAACAACAACACCATTCCTAAAACCTTTCGCAACATTTTGTTCACGAACAATGTCTGCTTGAGAAAATACTCTGCTTATTCAAATGCACATAATCAGAAACTACACGTATGACTGAACTGCCTCACACAGAATTGAAGTACACTTGCATTGTACTTGAAAGCAAAGAAAAGCAGCTTCACACATAGCTTGACACGTCCAACGAGGAAGACAGAGATGAATGCAGAAGAACGAACGAACGAACAGGAATAGAACTCAATCAATGCTGTCCTCTACGACGCATTGGCTTCTGGTTACAGGCTGAGTGTTGTACTAGTTCCTTGGAATGAATTTCTCTTAAAAAAAGAGAAAAGAAAACGTCAACAACATTTTGTTCATCAATCCTATCGAATATTCTGCGACAGCCCTAACTTGAAGAGGAGAGAGATGATCACGCACCTCAGCAGCGAGATACTCCAGCACTGCAGCCAGGTACACGGGCGCACCGGCTCCCACGCGCTCGGCGTATTTGCCAGCCTTGAGGAACCGGGCAATCCTTCCCACAGGGAACTGCAGGCCGGCCTTCTGTGAGCGCGACACGGACTTGGCCCCCTTGGACTTGCCACGGCCGCCGCCTCCTCCAGTAGCAGGGGAACTCATTGTTGTTCTGGATTGTTCACCTCCAAACTTCCCTGCAAAAAAAGCATATCCTCACGGTTGGTTGATCGAACACAAAACCAATTGCGCAACTGACGACGAATTCCACGAAACCTAGTTCCCTCATCATTCCACATTCACAACCTAATCTCACATCCAGCATTCTAAAACGCGCAATCTAATCCAGCAAGAATAAAAGTACCCTCAAAACGAATTCGTCAACGTATTCATAACCACCTGAAAAAGAGAACCCAGCGATCCAGAAGCTCCGAAAGATCGGAGCTGTGGGTACAAAACGAATTCGGACTGTAAGTAGATGTAGCAAACGAGAAGGCAAGAAATGAAATGACCCAAGGGAGAGCTGATCGATATGGAAGCAATCCAAGTGAACAGCAACGAAGAGAGGCAGTATACCTGAAGACGAGGGGATATATGGCGAGGGAACTGGCGAAGCAAGCGAAGAGTTGAAGAGCGAAACGGAAGCCGGAGGGACGTTGAGAGCTGTAACTTAGTGAACGTTCATGCGTGGGGAAGAAGGACGGAAGGACTTGGAGGCCTGGGAACGGATGGGAACGGATGTTCCCATTGTGGGCACGGATGTTCCCCTGGTCGGTCGATGTGGGGATGGATGATTCCTGTGGTGGGGACGGATGTGCCCGTGGTGGTTCCCGTGCCGGAGACGGATGTTCCCGTGGTGGGGACGGATGTTCCCGTGGTGGGGATGGATGTTGTCGTGGTGGGGATAGATGTTATCGTGGTGGGGATGGATGGTCTCGTGGTGGGGATGGATGTTCGCATGGTGGGGGTGGATGTTCTCGTGGCGCGGATGGATGCTCGCGTGGCGGGGATGGATGCTCACGTGGTAGGGATGGATGTTTCTTGTGATGGGGATGGATGTTCTCGTGGTGGAGATGGATGTTTCCGTGTCGGGGACGGATGTTTCCGTGTTGGAAACTTCAATGTGTCGATTGTCTTGAAACTGTTTAGTGCCCTTAAAAAAACAATTGTCACCTCTTTGTACTACTACTCACAAAAATTGCATGTAGAGTGATCGATATTGACTTCTTCAAATATACTCAATCAATACCTCAAAGAGACAACGTTTTGATCAATCATGCCAAGTTTTACTACTCAAAATTGGAATGTTTAATTTTGGTGTTTTTTTTTTAAAGAATTTATAGAGTTTAAAGTTAAAAAATCATTTTAAAAGTATCATTGATGATATTTTAACCTATCATTTGAAACATGATAAATAATCTAAAAATAAACATGTTTACAGTTTAAAAATCCAAAAAATTATACATTTTTATATAAATCTAGTGAAAAAAGTATTGTCGCCTGCTACGTATTAGTAATCAAAACTGTACAACTATTGCATATAAAGTGATACTAAATTTTATTTTATTTTTAAATATTCAATTAAGAATTCAGGATGAAAGCATTTTAATCACTCATACAAAAAAAAAATTTCCAAAATATAATATTGATTTTGATTGAACATTTAATGGTATTCAATCTTAGAAAATTATTTAAAATTATCATTGATTGATTTTGAACATATAATTTGACACATGTATAAATAACTTAAAAATAAACATCTTTTTGGTAAGAACGTTTTAGAAAAAGTTAGAATTACATATAAATTTAGTAAACAAAGGAGTATTTTCTACTACATATGACTAGTACTCAAAATTCTACAACTATTTGATTGATAAGGCTTCGTACATTGAAATGATCTAATGACTACAAAATTTTATCAAACTAGCAATGCGTATGTCTACACTTTGCTTTGATCACTACTTCCAATTTAGGAGGCTTAGCCAATTGGCACAACTTGAGAAGATGTTTTACCTTTGTTTGCAAAAACAACGATATTTAAAATTCAAAACATTAAAAACAAATCCAATATTTTAGTAGAAAATAAAGTCACAATAAGAATTTACATTGTAAAAAAATTATTATAATGTTTTTTGGAGAAAAATATAGCGACTGAAAGTGCTATAGAATATAGCATAGATCTTGATCCACAAGGCTTGTAAATGCAATAGAATGCACAATATTTATAATTTTTTTTAATTTAAAAAGTAGAATATAAACTAGAGTCGATAAACTTCAGTTACGAAAATTCTTATTGAGAGATCTTGAGTGATCATGAAGATATGTTGTTTTGATTTATGGGTCTAATAAAGAAGCGACAATGTTTTTTTATAGGCCACTATACAGCAATGTATTTTTAGTTAACCGGACATAGTACTTCCTCAAAGGGATCGCGGTCTAGATTATTTGATTCAGCCAAATTGACTTTATCTTCAACTAAAAGCATTGGAGGAAGAAGAATATTATTAGAGTGTCTGAGAAGACCTTTTGGATTACGAACGAATTGCTTGGAAGAAGACCCTTAATGAAATTTCCAATAGCAAATTTTCAAACGCAATTAAAAGTATTTTCAAAAGTTTTGATAGTTAGTGACCTAGAAACAATGTGATTTGTGCTGGAACGGAGTTGAACTTGCACTAGGTGCTTAAGCCTTCAACTACATTACTTTGTTCTAAAAACTTCAAAAGTCAAATAATGTTTAAAACACCGACTCTACTTTAAAGTTTAAAATATAGGAAAATAAAAGAATATAAAATGATCTTTGATGATAGGTAGACAAAGAGACTAAAAACACCTAGTATCGTTATTGAATAGATTTTATTAAAATAAACATATTGTCCTATGAGTCTCAAGATGTAATGAGTAATTATATTGGAACATTAATTAATAGTGAATTTTATATTTTTGATATAGCAATTATTACTTGTACAAAATGTAGAAAGATCTAATGTTTGTTTTGTTTTTATATACAATAATCTCTTGATTTTGAATCAATACTTGTATTGTTGAAGCGACGTGAATCTTAGATATTTTCATGAGTTTAAAACAAGTGTTGTACAAAGTAATTTTAAAAACAATAGAACCCAACTCGCTAAAAAAATTTGATTAGGAATTTGCAACCAATTTGCATCCCAAAAGCATTATGTATTCGCAATTTTTTTTATTGCATTTGTATTACTAACATAATTCTTATTCAATTTCAATTGAATTTATTTTAGAATCTCGATTTGCTATATTCACTAATTGAATCAACTTTGTCAAATTTAAAGGTGATATTGTTCATCTTATTTAAAATTTGTATATGATATATTATTTATAATACAATGTGTGTATTGTGTTATTTATTATCATTTAAAATATATTTGATATTGTATAGATTGGATTAAAACTTGCACGAGTATAACCAACATTTTTAATTGAGCACCTTTATTTGAGATATTAAGAAACACATTATTTGTGACAATCTTTTGGAGACTATGTCTTAATAGTGTAAGGAGATGTGAATTCATCATAAATACAATGTACTTTATCTTAGGCCAGATGTCACGCAAGACATAATTTTTTGAGAGGCAAGACATCATGTCTTTGTAGCAATAAGAGATACATGGCAATTTAAAATACCATATCTTTATGGTAGTTAGAGGTACACCAATTGTTTGTAAATATGATTAATGGTATAGAGCAAAACGGAGAATTTAAGGGACATTCTCCATTTGACATCATCACCTAAGTTATAATTCTTGTCACACTTATGAGAAACCATATCCTTGTAATTGTTAGAGAGAGACATGTCAATTCATTGTAAATATAATAATTGTATGTGGAGATAAAAATCCAAACAATTTAGTCTATTTGGCATCATCATGTGAGATATAATTTTTGCTACACACAAATGATCATATCCTTGTAGTTTCCAAAGAAACATGTCACTTTATTTTAAACATAATGAGTTGTATGTAGAGTTAAGAATTTATAAAATTTGCTCTATTTGATACCATCATGTAACACATAATTCTTTTCGTAAATATAAGAGGCCATATATTTTTATTGGTCAAACAAACATATAAACTCATTGTAGACATGATTAATTGTATGAGGAGTCAAAAATTTATAAAAATTACCTCGTTTGGCACTACTATATGAGGTATAACTTTTACCACACATGCAAGAGATACTAAAACAACCATCCTCTTTTTAAGGCGTTGAAGGTAAATAATTTTAACCCTTGATTGGCCAACTATGCATATTTTGCATGATGTACACAAGCAAACTTTGTTTTCTCATCCTTCATGCATTTTTTGCACTCTAAACTTTTTATTGAATCTTTTATGGGAAGTTAGCTTCATACATGTGATGCACGTGTGATCTGGTTAGAAAGAGAATGATTTGTGAAACTTTTATGCTTCATTCGTGTTGTTGTGTTTCACCAATTTTTTTTAAGATTTCAGTCTAAAAGTGCTTTTGAAAAAGTTAACTCATAAAATTAAGCAACCAAAAACTCTCCAAAAATCACTACACTTAGAATATTTCATTTCAACTCATCACAACAAATTTCATTCACAAATTGTGAATATTTTATTCGTATTCAAATTACAAAATAATTTTTAAATTTGAGTTTTAAATTTTATACAAACTATTAGTGATAGCAATCGTAGATATAATCGTATGGAGGAATCTAAAATTCATAATGTACAACTTTTATTCAGACATCAAATTCAAAATATTCCTCTTAGTTGCATTTTATAATGCATTTTTAAAAAACTGCCAAATTTAGACATGGGTGAGGACGTTTAGGGGCTAACAAATGTAAGGCCAAAACTTTAAAGAAAACTTAAAGACAAATCAATATTTCAAAAAGGTGATTTAAAGCTAGTTTTAAAGTGGAAATGATGGTTAAATGTAAATTTTAAGGTATTTTTTTAAGGAAAATCGGCAAAGTATAATATGGCATTTTAAGGCAAAAGAAGAACTTGCATAAACAAAGTTTATTTTATTTTATTTTATTTTTTATTCCTTAAGTGATAGCAACATTGACTTGGATGTGTAATTATATTATACATGACATTTATTACCAACTACATGTGTATTGTGGTAAAAACCTGTGGGGTATTCGACAAAATATAGATATGTTATAGTATGTACTTTCCATATGTTATAATATGAAGGTTGGTTCAATAAAAAAATGTAGGGCATCATCTCTACAAATTATCCATGTAGTCAAACTTGTAAAAAAAACTTAGATTTTTTTTTAATGAATTTAAAAGCATTAACTTTGAATTTTTGTTTAATTAGTTTTCTCTTTTAGAGTTTAAAATTTATAAAAATAGGTTAAAATTGGTATATCTATTGTCAACTTCAAAAAAGAAAAAGAGATGATGAAGGGAACATTATTACTTTCTCTAAATAGCAAATTTTATAACATAAAGACAATTTTTGAGGTGATCTATTTTGAAAATTTCTCCTCAATGGAATTTAACTTGGATTGACATAATTAAAATTGTGCTGGAAAGTAGACTTGATGTAATATTTTGAGGTTTTTTTTTTTTTTTTTTTTTTTTTTTTTTTTTTTTTTTTTTTTTTGAGAAGCTTGTTAAAAATGGGCAATGACCCAAAATTGATCTTTTGGGAGCTTAGGGGTTGAGTGACTTTTTAAATGATTGTTTGGGACTTTATTATTATTTGGGAGGCATTTGAAGGTTTGATTGTTCCGTATTCTTATTGTAGATTTGATGTTTTAGTCAATATTGGTTTTGACACTGGATTTGATGTGAATAATGCGTGATTGCCGTTTATACAATAATTCTTATGTGAAGTAGCATCAAATACCACACATGTTGGGTAGGTTGTAATCGCAAATTTGGATAAGTTCTATTAGTTTTGAAAAATTTAAACTCATTTTAGGGCTCAAATTCAACTCAAGCTTATCCTTATTGACCTTGGTTATAAGTTAACTACGGTTTTGAAGTTATAAGAGAGTATATTCCCTTTAACCCCTAAATGACAGAGGAGGTAAGGACAAAACCTAAATGTGTTATAAAATGTTGCTACTACAACTTCAATGAAGTTTGGTCCAAAAGAGAAAATGAGAAGCACAATGTTTAGTAATTATCCGTACGGTCAAACTTTCAAAAAATGTTTTAGATACTCATTCAAGGAATTTAGAAGCATTTATCGTTGAATATTCAACAAAATTACAAATTTTATTTTTAGAATTTGAAATTTGGTATGATTGGTTAAAGCTAAACATTCTATTCTAAAGTTCAAAAAAGCAAAATTTTAGAAAGAGGGAACATCATTACTTTCCTGAAATAGTAGAGTTTTGTAACACTAGGACAATGTTGAGGTGTTTGTCTTTGAAAATTTCTCCTTGATGGAGTTTAACTCGGATTGACATGATTCAAATTGGGTTGGAAAGTAGACTTGATTTCCTATTTGATAATGTTTTTTATTTTCTAAAAAAGTTTTTTTTTCATCTCGGGCAACCCGTTAAAAAGGGCAGCGACCATAAAATGGTCGATCGGTCATTTAGGGGTTAATCTAGGTACTTGCATAATCAAGCTTTCCCGCAAACTTTTGTGTGTTACCTTGTGTTAAGTTTGGTTGAACATGTAGTGTAGCCATTTAAGTTTTATTTGCTTGCACATTTGGGTTCCTTTGTCTTGGATGAATGATTTTTTGATTTGACTTTGTTGTTGTCGATTTATGTTTTCTTCTTGAAGATATGTTTGTTGCATAGTTTTTTTTAATTAATTTTATTTTTTACTTGGTAAAGGTTGTTGGTATTGTAACAAGCCGTCGACCATCAAGATAGGCAAAAAAATATTCATAAACGAGAAGCCCAATTTTTTAGGATTCTTTTTTCAAAAAGAAAAAATATATATTTTCGATGGTGAAAAAGAGAATCTTAAAAAACCAACATAATATTCACAGCCTTTTGGCAAAAAAATTAAACATTCATACAATATTTGATTTATTGTGATGCACCTTGTAAATTCACGTCTCGTTTGAAGACATGCTTGTTGTGATGTATGATTGCTAATCACAAAACAATTTTTTTTTACCAAGATTGTTTATGATTTGATATTTTATATGCATTTGATATCATTGATATCTTGGTAAAACTAATGAAATATTCCGTTGATTTTTTTAAACTTAACCCTTAACTTCCTGGGCGACCCAAAATGGGTCGTGCTATTTTTAGAACTAAAATATCTTGAGGAAGGAGTGCCCGAATGATTCAAAATTTGGGCCAATTTTGTGTAGAAACGAGTTAGCTATCAAATGGTGTAGTCTGTTTTGGAGAAATGCACATTGTCAATTTTACAAAAATCCACAAGTGCTGGGTGGTCACAAAATTGAGGAAGAAAAGTCAGCTGAAAAGAGTGACGGGCGAATGACGAGCTGCCACGTGTTTCAATTGGGCAGGGCAGCTTGTGGGTGGGTGTAGCGACCGAAATGCAAATCTTGCACTTGGATTTCACCTTTTTTCAATATTCTTTTTCCTACTATATGTGTTTTTTTTGTACTTTCAACCTATTGTGTCTGATTTTGCAATGGAAGATTAGATTTGTAGGAAGATGTAAAATTTCTCTCAAAGTCACAAGTAAACTAGTAAAAAGTGGATGTCATGTCAAGGCCTCTTTCTCACTCATTTTTTATCCTAATAATACAAAACTTGTTGTCGTGCGTAGGGAACTTGATTATCTTCAAAATGAAAAGAAAATGCCAACTTTCTAAAATAGTATGTGCCCAAGAGACTGAGTCGGTCAAAGTTCATTTTCAGTAGTGAAAACACTGTGAATTTCTTGGAGTACCCTTCACTTTTATGTCCCATCCAAGCAACCCGTAATTTGGATTGACACCAAACTTTGTAAAGATGAAGGTGACTTGCATATGTACAAGATCTTACTGTTGATTTTGTAAAAAAGTGAACTACATAAGTTTAAGCAACATGTATCCCTAACCGAAAAAATCAGGCTCAAAATGGTTCAGGAAGTTAAAGGTTAACATATGGTCACTAATAAAGTAGAAAGCGTTTGACTTTTCACTTGGCCTAGAATATAGTCATAAAGTATTGCTTGCAAAACTTTGTGATTCATACAACCATGTTGTAATCATAGTTTGTTTTATCTTGATTCCTATTCCAATATTGTTTATACTTTTATAAATATAAATAAATAAATAAATAAATAAATAAATATCACAATAGTCCAACAGTAGGATCAATGCCTACTCTTTAATATTGGTTAAACTTGTTCTACATATTTGAATTATTTGTAAAATTGATCACTCTTGAAATAGAATTCTCCGCCCCTTTCATACACAAGGAACTAAACCACTTGCTTTGGGACTCACATGACAAAATTATTGTAGGTAAAATTTTGCCTTTATGCACACAGCTTTTTTAGCTAAATAAAACTTAAAATACAGTAGTCTCCTATGTACAATTGAACTTCGTATCGCAATAAAAATCTAGAGGTGAAAGAAGGCTGGACTTCTGGGTTTCAAAAGCGCATTCTCTTTTAACTTAAAAATTTGGGCTTCTTTTTGGATGTCTCAATTATTGTTGTGGTCTTATACATCATGAAGATGTTTACATATATTGGTCAAATTTACAAATTCAGCGTAAAGTACATATATCTTTTACAGACGAGTGATCATCATACATGTTGATTTTAGACCTCTTTTGATCCGAATGATTACATCTTCACTTGATTCAAGTATTTTTGAGGTGTCTTGGCTGTGGAAGGTTTTCTATGTGCTTGAAAGTGAGGACGTTAACATGGTGGAAACATTGCCTTCTAAACTGAAGACCTTACCTTGAGTGCGTGCAATGTACGCCATCATCGACTACAAATGTTCCGAGAGAAACAAAACAAACAAGCTTTTCATCAGAGGAATTAGTAAAACAATAAACTTCTCACACTCACGCTATTGATCTGGCAAACGTTACACATGCTTGGATTCGGAGTATTAAGTTGCTACTTAGCACATATTCAGCATAAGCAGCTTCAGATGGCCACAACAACCACTAACCTTCCGGCCATTTCGAAATGCAACATTGAAAACAATTGTAAGAACAAGAGTAATGGTCCTTGGCAATCGAGAAAACACTCTGCCATGATGTCTGAAGACAAAATTGATGTCATTTTGCGCACCAGAATGGAGGAACTTGTCCCACTCACAGTGCTAACAAAGACAATGTCATTCCAAAACCTGCAAACATTGCCTGCCTTAGTTCACAGGCATTTTGGCAAAGTTACAGTAAAAAACAAGAAGCAATATCGTCTGACACTGGGGGTTCAGTACCTGGGTCCTCAATGTATATGATAAGCCTTGCGTTACACTCAATGAATCTGTTGTTGTGTTCCGAAAACCTTGACACCATGACCTCTCCGAAGCAACGCAAATGGAGCTCTATGTACAAAACTCAGCCTGCTCACATACCTAAAACTCCTGCGAAATGCTCCCTCCAATGTCCTTTCCTCCCTTGCCCGTCTTCTTCGGCAACAGCACTGTGTGAATGTTTGGTAGAACACCGCCTGCGGCAATGGTGACAGTGCCCAGCAGCTTGCTCAGCTCCTCGTCGTTTCGCACGGCCAGCTGGATGTGGCGCGGCACGATCCGGTTCTTCTTGTTGTCCCTTGCGGCATTCCCTGCCAATTCCAGTACCTGCAACACAGAATCAATGTACACTTGCATTTGAATGCAACAACACAGAAGAAGAACCAAAAACACCATCCCCAAAACCTTCAACAACAGTTTGTTCGCTGTGCATCAAGATGGAGAGAATACTCTGCTAATTCAAATGCACATAATCAGAAACTACATATGACTGAACTGCCTCACACAGAATGTAAGTCCACTTGCATTTGAATGCAAAAGACAGGAGAACCAACAACACCATTCCCAAAGCCTTCAGCAACATTTTGTTCACCGACAATGTCTGCCGTGCATCGAGATAGAGAAAATACTCTGCTTATTCAATCAGAAACTACATATATGACTGAACTGCCTCACACAGAATTGGAGTACACTTGCATTGTAAAGAAGAGCAACAAAATGCAGCTTCAAGACACGCCCAACGTGGAAAACAGATGAGTGTAGAAGAACGACCGAACAGGAATAGAACTCTATTACCATTCTCAAAGCCTTTGTTCACCGACAATGTCTGCCGCGCATCGAGACAGACTCGAAACTATAAAGAATATTCTGCGGAAGCCCTAAAAGATGTCAATTCAACAGAAGTAAAGATGATCACCTCGGCGGCGAGATACTCAAGCACTGCAGCCAGGTACACCGGTGCACCAGCTCCTACACGCTCGGCGTACTTGCCAGCCTTGAGGAACCGGGCAATCCTTCCCACAGGAAACTGCAGGCCGGCCTTCTGCGAGCGAGACACGGACTTGGCCCCCTTGGACTTGCCACGGCCGCCGCCTCCTCCAGTAGCAGGGGAACTCATTGTTGTTCTGGATTGTTCACTTCCAAACTTCCCCTGCAACAACAAACCCGGTTAATTGCGTTCCAATCAATCGCCAGCGAAACAGAAAAAGAACATACGGAGGAAATCCATCAGGTTAGAAACGAATTCAACGATTGGCCTGTTCTAAAACCAATGTATCGGATGGAGAGTTCAAAAGAAACTCCACAGAACCCTATTGTTCAGTGTTTTCAAACACCTATGACATACAACATACATCCTAATAGCGAACAACGAATTCAAATAGACCTAATACAGCATTCTTCCAATAAAAGCTCTATTACACAAGACGAAGTACCTTTCGAAAATCAAATACGAATCTATTCTAGTAAGAGAAGAGTTCCCTACTCTCCTACAAAATCCAATTGAACAATGTACCAGAAAACATATGTAGAACAAAAGAGCCCTAATATCCCAGAGATCCAAAAAGACCGAAACCTAAAAGAGAAATCAGTGCCGACCTGGGGAGAATGAAGCGACCCGCACAGGAACGAAACAAATGAGAGAAAAACAGAACGTTGAGACGAAGAAGACACAGTGGATTCGGGAACAGGTACTGGGAACGTCGTAGGGAACAGTTGGGGAACTTCGGCGAGTGTTTGTTCCGAGTTCGGGGGTTTAGGGTTTGAAGGTTTTCGATTGATTCAATGAAAAGTGGCGATGGCTAGATTCAATCGAACGTGTCGAGCTAGATCGATGGCATCGTGTCGTGGAGATTTTCTGTCTCCATGATCCGGCTTCGATTGATGGTTTATTACGCCACTTGGAATAACCCACGATTGGAACGCATTACGGATTCATAATCACCTCTTGTGGAATGCGGATTTCGTCACTTGCGTGTGTTTATGTTATCTGCGGAGGTGAGCTCTTATCATTTCTTGCTACAGGATTTTTTTCAGAGTTTTCGGATTTGTATGTACTGCGCGATGTGCATTTTGGAGGCAATGGGATTGATTCATCTCCTTAGTTGTAGATCGTGGACGTCGGAATTTTTCACGTCTTGTGCCGCAGTATCGGAGACAGGAAGTGATAGGGCTTGTAGTGAAGAGAGTGCTTTATTTTATATCCAGGTTCACAAATTGGGCCACTCTGCGGATTGCGGAAGTTACGAGTTACAAACGATCACTCTTAAAAATTTCTACTCGGAGAATCTTAAGGATGAAAACTACGTTCGCTGTTCTCGCCTGAGAATCTAATGTAAACTGGTTTCGATACTACAAATGTTTTAGGTTTGCGATCTTCATAACCCCTAGTTTATGCCTGTGAGGTTTATTGCCAATATTTTTCCCTAGTAGGAGATAGGTTTGTGAGTGTGGAAGAGAGTCCTTTCCATTTGTTTTATTTTATATTCAGGGTCAAAAATTGTTGAGGAAGTGATAATTCTCGCGAGTCTTTTTTTTGGTCACTCTTATAAGTTTCGTAAGACGATACATGCAGAACCTTAAGGGCGAAAACTACGTAATTACATTCGCGGCTCTTTCTTGTTTGTTGCACCAGAGAATTTGATTTGAACTGATTTTTGTGGATTCGATGGTTTCCGAGTGTTAGGTTTGCGCCCCGTGTTCATTGTAATAGCTTTCTGACGCTTGGGGTTGCTTGTCATTCAGATGTGAGCAATTGATGACAGACAGCGGGACAGGTTTCGTTCTCCGTAGCATTTCAATGTTCAGGAATGTTCTGACAGGCCGACTTGAATGTCAGTACTGTGAATCCATCGATGGGAGGAATGGAATTCGAGGAGGCAGGTTCAAGTTCAGGTTCAGTGCCGTTGCTGAGGCTCCACAACTGGGCGACTACCCCTCTTCCCATTTCTCGCTTCACTCTCGGGGCCCTCTCCGCCTCTCGAACCCGCCTTGCACTTCTCTCTCGCAACCAGCAAGTGGTGCTCGTGCCTCTAGGCCCTAGTAAGGATTCAGGGGAGGCATCCTCACCGGTTGAGCGCAACTTGCCAACTCCATTTGAGGGCACAGAGTTGGAGCCTCCCTCTACTCCCAAGCAGGCAGCGAATTCTGAGAGTCCTGAATTTTCAGGGGCCACTCCAGAGTTCCGGTTTTCATTTGGAGGCTCACAATCCACTCCGTATGGAACGCCATCTTTTGCTCCGAGGCCCTTTTCCAGTGCTGGAAAGGCTTTCTTAACGCCTTACACAGCGACACCGTACTTCACTCCTTCCGCTTCCACTCCTCTTTGGACTGCTTCTCCGTTGCATGTGCCGTCCCCTGCACCGCCCAAGGTCTCCTCTTCTTTTCCTGTCATTGATGATATCGAATGCGTGGCATGGGCATGCTGCGGGGATGAGTTTGCTGCCAATTCGGAAGCTGGATCCTTCAGGGATATTCTTTTCACTGCAGGGAGGGACGGTCTGGTACTTCACGCTTTCTGTGATGAGGGTGGTGATAGTAAAGATGGTGACTGCAAGGGCAGATGGCGAAACTGGAGGCAGCAAGAAGGTGATGATCTTAGTGGGAAAAGAAAACTCTGCTTTCCTGACGAGAATAATACCCATCTAGGTGATGCAGGCAGCAAAGGGGCGAGGTTGGACGCTAGCTTAGATGGGGGCTCTTCATTTGAGTCGTTTGTTGTGGATGGGCGACTGGAGCCTTGTGAGGGCGGTTTGCATTTGCAGTTTCTTGAGCATCAACCTTGGCCTGCGTCCGCCACGTGCATCTCATTCTCCATGCCTTATGAATCTCCTTCCTTTTCACTTCTGTGTAAGTTTGCACAAACGGGTTCTCAGATTGAACAGGAGTCTGGTAGCTCACAGATCGCTAGGTTGCTGTCGAACCCGGCCCAGAACCTTGTAGCGGTACTACTGGTGCAACAGTCTGCTAATGAAGCTGGAAAAGTGGAAGAGGGCAATCGCCCGGTTAGAGGACTTGATAGTTTTTGTGCTGTGATTACCGGGGTATATCGTCAGAAGTTGAAGGTCCTCTCACGCATTGACTCAAAGGCAGGGCTGTCAGGAGGTGCGGTGCCGTGGACAGATTTTCAGTTATCAGACTGTGTATTTGTAGCCTTGAAAGAGGATGGAATGGTTTGCTTGTGGAACTTACTGACAGGAGACCTCATTACACAAATTGACGTTCCACAGTTTTGTAGTGTCGATTTAAAAGTAGAACATGCGAAGAAGTCACCAGTAGTTGAGATCCCTGGGAGTCCGAAGAGCCCCTCTCTGGTCGAGGAGCCCATAGAGCCACAGAGTTCATCGTCTGGCGAAGGAAAGCACGGTACCAATGGAGATGAGATAGCTGAAAGTCCAACGACAACAGGGAGGGATTACAATAATCGGTTCTATCAGGTTACGGTGACTGCTGATTGTTTACTCATAGCTGTAAGTGATGCCAAGGGAATTGTTTTCCTGATCTCCACTGATGACTACTTTGCAAGCGATCCTGTCACTTTATTGGATACTCCTGGGACTCGAGCTGCTGAGTGCTATGCTTTAAAGCCCCTGTCCGGCTACGAAGTAGCAGGATCAGATATTGGCTATGCAAATCACGGAAGTGCTATACCGAACCGAAATTGGATTGATTGGTCAGTTCAGGGTGGGAAACCTAAGCGTGAGGAGGGGTCTACGTCTTCATCTTCCTTGTTGAAGAACAAAACCTTCAGCAACTGTCTGCTGGGAGCCAGTGGGTTTACATCCAGGGACCGTGTAACCCAATATCAGATTCGAGAAGCGGGCTTGGCTCATACTCAATTGCAGCCTATGAGGAATTTGTTTATACCCAACGAGTCTTCAAGTGGTTTACTAGGAATGGCTCTGAATCCGTATAGCATTACGTGTGCCATGGAAAACACTTCGCAAGAGTTCATTTTATCACAGAATGGACTGCGCATCAGTGATGGGCTACGAGATGAGGCTCAATCGAAGGACAAGGAAGGATCTTCGAGTAATTTCTCCAGAGGAGATGTTTTGGTGTTCAGCTCTCAAGGGTGCTTGTACACTGTAACGCAAACGGGACTACATGTGGTCCTTCCCCCTGTGGCAACTTATCAACATCGGTTTCCAGGTTTTACGAGACAAAAAAAAGGAATGGAAACGGAAAACGGGCCAAGTAAATGGGCTTGTTTGTTGCCTCTTGAGGGTCTTAAACCTGCTCATCGACAATGGCAAATTGAAGTGTTGGATAGGTGCCTTGTCTTCAATAATGTAAAGGAGGCAGAGCAGTTGTGCGTGCAGAACGGTGAGCATTTCTAGACAACCATCTTTACTCAAATAGAATTTTGGATGGGTTGGTATAATGCAAATTGGTTGGGTGAATTGCCTTAGTAACTGAAGCATCTCTTTATCCCTCATAACTTAATATACTGCTGGGGCATTTCTCATAATGGCACCAAGCATGAATTTCAGTTGCATTTAAATATAGAGAGGAGTGACATCGCAACTTAATACAATTTAGCTGGAGAAATTAGTGTTTCCTGAGGATAAAGAAGACTCCGGAAGCATATTCTCGGATATAAATTGCATCTCGTTCTTTTTTTTGACTAAGAATAGCGGCTATCTTTTTGAAGTTTATGCTGCAACTTGATTGAGCTACGTCTGTGCGTTTACTAGGATGGAGCATCCAGCTTATGAGGTTACGGAGACTACAACTCACTCTGGACTATGTGCATGTGGATGAAGTTGAGAAGTAAGAATCCTTCCTTTCATGTCCGCAGTATCACAAATTCATCGGAAGGAATTGTTAGGCTACTCTGGTTCGTCACAATAGTATACATAGCTTCGTCAAGTGCTCGGTTATTTCTTACATCCTCTTTTTGTTTAAACTTAATTGATTCTTCTGCAAACGTGTTACCAGCCCATTGTGCTATTTCTTCTACATCGAGCAGAACTTTGTTTATTTGTCTTCCTATTATTTTGGAAACATGCTGCCATGTCAAAGATTATCTTCAATAGGTGTCATATTGCACGGATTGTTACGAGCCTGTGGCCAGCTGGTGTCTGATTGTAGCTTATATAGATACTAATAATGTGGTAACCAGGTCGCTGGAGGCACTTGTGCAGGTCGGGGCCGCTGAAGCTGGGATACCTCAAGTGCTCCTTGCAGCTGTGGAACTTATGGCCAGTTCTTGCGGATCTGACAATGAGCTCGCGCAAGCGTCGAGGTCTGCTCACTTTTTCCTTATGTTCAGCAAACTTGTTATTCAGTCAATCTGGGAGAGTGTTTTTTTTTTCGGTTGATCTAATGCTGGCAGTGAGATACTAATTTTGGGCTGTGATTATTACAGGCTTCTTGGATTGGCAGCCAGATTCTCAACAAGGCTTATTCGCTCTCATGGGATTTGGCAGCGGCAGCTTTTCAGGTCAAAAGAAACCGTGCTCCCTGCATCGTCTGTACTATCCTCAGACAAGCACCTAACTAAGGCCAAGCCTGTAGGTCATGTCAGCGAGCTTGCTCGGCTACTTGTAGTAATTCGAAGTGTACAGGGCCGATTGCAGGCTAAGCGAAATGGGCCAAGTCGAGGCGCCAAGGTATCGTGTCTCTACTGCGTTGGCGTTTGATTTCCATAAGACTTAATAGAATTTGGAAGTGTCCGAGGGAGCTAAAATGTAGTCATAGTGCCATTAGTTGAGTAAACGTTTCTTAGTTATTACTTTCATCTATCGCACTTGATGTCTAGTGTATTAACTCCCTCTGGGCTATATCCTTCGTGTAAAATGAGGTAACGTAGATATATGATTATTATACGTCTCATCCTACTCTTTCGGGTTTCATTTTCTCAATATCTTCACAAGATTGTTCTATGTCTATGATTCTTATAGTTTATGACATTACTCGTACTGCTTTGTTTTGTGCTTGAACAGGCTGATGCAAGCAATGAAGATGGAGTCAGCAAAACAAGGCCAATCATTGAATTTCCTGCTGAAAATACTACCCAAAATAGTGATTCAGAGAATGTATCCATCAGCATAGAGGAGCAACCTAAAGCACTTTTGGCTTCTGAATCTACTGTGGCTTCAAATGCCTTGGTGCCGACAGGAGTCCTGGCTGGCTCAGGGGGCTCTTGGGGTGTATCTGCTGCTGGTCCTTATGATGGGAAGAGTAGACGGGGATCAGCACCTGAAAGTGCTGGGGACATGTTTGCACGATGGGAAAGTGAAGGGGTGGACGCTGAAAACGTTGTACGAGATGCATTAAGAGCTGGACGTGTTCCTCTTGCTGTTGTACAGCTGCATAGGATTCGATCAAGAGAATTTTTGAGCGGCGGTCAGGACCAGCGTCCCCAAATGATTGATGTGTTTCAGGACGTCCAAGAAATTGGCCGAGGAATTGTTTACGAATTGCTGTGCAAGGTATCTAAGTGTTTCTTGGTAGTCCAGGAGCACATGGAAGTGTATTGTTTCTTCTGCGGTGTTTTATACAGTATGGAGCATCAATTATTAACCGAGAATCTGTCATGATCCAGGGAAAAACAGCACTCGCAATGGCAGCTTTACGAAGATTAGGAGAGGAGATTGATGTTACACTTTATGAGTTAGCCTTTGGAACTGTAAGGCGTGGTCTTCGTAAGCAGATGAGGGCAGAGCTACGGCGTAGTACTACTCGGCTAGGTTCTCGGGATTCTCAACTGCTTGAAATCACGTCATTCCTCGAGGTACCAATTGTACTTTCTCTTTTGGTATTTGTCAAAGTTCTTATTGATTTTGAGTAGCTTTGTAAATTCTAGTATTTATTGACATGAATTGCTGGTTCTGCATTTGATCTGTGTGGATTTGTTGGACTGATGACAATGATTTTTTTCATTACAGGATCTCTACCCTGGCAGCAGTTTCTGGAGCACATATCGTAGTAAGAGGTTGAAAACTTCTGGTCCCACTGTAGATGAGCCCTCATCCAGTGAGGACGATCGTCAGACTTTACGGTTAATGTGCGGTAATGGAGTAGCTGGCACATATACTCTACAGTGTGGAGAAGTTGATGGTGTGGTTCTGGGTTCCTGGGATTATGCAGCAGCACCCGAAGCTTCAGATGTTGCAGATGGGGAGCAAGCAAACCCAGCTGCTGGGTACTTGGTGTTGGCCGCGGTGTGGTTGCATGCTTGGGACGAGGTCACTGTGGACCGGGTGAGTGCCATCGCCTTCGTACATGGACAGATTGATTTGAATACCGTAACTAAATTGTGTCGTGATTTCTTGTACGAGCTCACTTTTGTGACCGCAAAGACTCAGCCTTTGTCATTTGTTTACAAACGATGGAAATTCAGTGTGCATTCTTATTCCGGTGATAAGATTAAATATGCAAGTTAGTGTCAGCTTGCAACTATCAATATTTTATGAATTGATGCTCATGGACTGAGACAGCTTGACATAATTTGGCAAGTTGATTCGTTTTTTTCGTGCTGTAGAATTTTACTGTTTTCCTACAAGTTTTGGCACATTATTGACGTCGACTATTACTCTCAAATATCTTAGTTTGTAGAATATTCGGTGCTGAGAATTTTGATGGTTTATTTTTGCAGGTAATATTGGATCAATCTCTAGTTACTGGAGAACATAAATCTTGGGGTGCCCAACTGGAGTACCATGTTGTGCATCATGACTGGCCCCAGGTCTCTGCCTTACTAGACGACATTCCTCTTTCTGTTCTTGACGATGAAGAACTACGAATTCATCTGGACGCAGATGAGGATGTTGACTATCTCTATGACGACGGCAAACATCCGGATTTAGATTCAGCTGATGAGCAATCCCCAAGGGCACAGCATACCGAGGGAATATTGTGTGTAGTCCCTAAGGTACATATCTTGGGCATCAACATGCGACCCATGTGCAGTGCGTGGTTATGGCATATGATGGAAGTGAAGCTCGTCAGAAGCCATATATTTTTACGCACTCATTGGCAAGGGACGTCCGAACTTGTTTCATTAATAGCAGCTGCTGGATTGCTTTTCCAACGCAGTCCTGGAAAGGCATCCCACACCACGAGCAAACAATCCTCAGCTGGCTCCGGAGTTCCCAAAAAAGAAACTTTTCACAAAGATACTGTGAGAGCACTACATGAACTTGTGATAAGGCATTGTGTGAAGCACTCACTCACCAATCTCTTGGAGCGATACCTGAATTTTCACTCTTTAGCTCTTGAGAAAGGGTCTGCGGCTGCCATGCAGTCTGTTGTGGTAACACTCTAATCCTCATCTTCACCGTTTGATGTTTCCTCAACCCTCTTTTCTTTCTCTACTTGGTGTTCACGAGCTCTCTATGTTCTTATGTATGTACATTAGTTAGATGCAAATAGTATGCGAAAAAACCCAGATTCTGAGAATTTTTTCCAAAGAAAGCTGACAGTGATGTTTCATGTGTCCAGGGTGACTGCAACTGGGCACAGTGGCTTCTTCTTTCACGTTTGAAGGGACGGGAGTATGATGCCTCTATTGCAAACGCTCTCACCATTTCAGCGCAAATCCCAGCTTCTGTCCATGAGCTAGGGATTAGCGGCGGATTAAAGTCCCTTCTCGCAGTAGAAAGCAATTCTTCAACAAATAGAGAAACAATGGCAGTTGCAACCTTGATGTATGGGCCTCTGCCTATTCAGAAGTGTTTAGTGCTGGGCAGTGCTAATAGGCAGGACCTCCGCTCCTGGCAGTGCTTGATGGAGGATCTGCAACCTGGCCTTGAAAGCTTTCCTACTCTGTGGCACACTCTAGTCGCTGCGTGCTATGGACATGATGCGTGGGGTTTTGTTGGACCGCTTGGACTTAAAACAGGTAGCATTTTGTCGCTAGCTTAACAAGATCGTTTGACGTGGCTTTGAGCAGTGGTTTGTTTTTTGTGCATTTCTCGTCTTCCAGGTCGGTTAATTACTTGTTTTAAGCTTCTACCCTTTCCCCGTCTGATTCGTACTTTATTGATTGTGAAGGAGGAAGGATGAAGGGTTTATCTGGTTACTTAGAATGGCGAGAAGCTATATTCAGATCTGCAGCAGGAGATACGTCACTTATAGAAATAATGCCTCGCTGGACGCCCAAAAGTGTCCGCCGTCTTCTTCAGCTCGCTGTTCAGGTTGATCAGTTTTGTATAATTTGAGTTGACCTTGTTAATGTATTCCACTTCTCTTTGGCTTAATCTTGCAGAAGAATGTCAAAATATATGAATAGGCTAATGCAAATTTGAAGCTCTTAATCAAGAGCGTGAACCTGTACAAAGTTGTAACCTGTGGAATTGTTCATGCGCTGGAATCAGGGAGCCGTTGGAAAAAGTCATGTGGGTCTTTCACAACCAGACATTGCTTCTAGGGAGCGTGGAGCCCGAAGATCAGAAGTGGAGGTGGAAGAAGCCAGCGTTTCAAGTTGGGAAAATTCCATACAGACCACTGTCAAGGAAGAGCTATTTGCTGTGTCTTCAGAGGTCAGCGTGCAATTTCGTTTGACACATCGTGTAAACAGAACTGAATTTGATAAACTACTTGCTTTGTTTTGCACATGGAAGCACATCTTGCAATTCAACATCCGCTATTACAGAAAATTTTCATGCCGTATTCTTGAAATGGCTGCAAAGCCCCTAGTCGAGTCTACCAAACAAGATCTTCTTTTAAATAGTCTCGCCTAAGTATTTCAATGGTATTGATCCCATAACACTTGCTTAGCTTAGAAAGATAATGTGCGTTGCTCTTTCTCCATACAAGTCAATGATTTTATTTTCGTATAGATCTTAGATCGTCTTTTCCTGGAATGCAGGAGACAGGATTGGAGGCTGAGCATCATCTTCGAAGGGGTCGTCCCCTAGCGGCTTTTAGCTCGCTTCTCTCTACTCGGATTCATAATTTCGTCTCCTATACTCCGCAGCCTGGTCGACAATCTTTCTCCTACGATTCTCTGAACCTGTTGGCAAGTCTAACAGATTCTGAAGAATCCCTAATTGCCTCGGTACGTTGTTGTTCTCCCAGTCTCTTGATTTTAGTTTTTTGAGATCTTTTCCTTCTTAATTTTGAATGCACAATCGTTCATGAAGGATTCAGTCATATTGATTGCATATAGACGGGTTGCTATCGTACGCATCAAGTGGCATACTTACTATTGGTTTTCTACATGCTGTGGATCATCCTTGAACTTCTGTTTCCTATGGAGTAATTTCTGCTGTTGTACAGTCTCTGACATCAACTGTTTCGTGCAGGTACTTCCACTAGCAATTACAAACTTTGACAATATCGTTGTGGTGACCGCTTGCACATCCTTCCTAGAGCTTTGTGGGCTTCCAGCACAACTTCTGCAAGTGGATGTTGCAGCCCTTAATCGAATATCATCCTATGTCAAGAATCAAGATCAAAAGGACGTGAGCATGTACCTGAAATCAAAAGAGACTGATTTGATGAAGTCTCTGGTTCAGGGGCTTGCTGAGGAGTATACTACTTCTGGCATGGGAATTCTAAGTGGCAAACAAGTGTTGAGTTCTAGGCCCCGAAAGCCTTTGATGGCCATATTGCAGCTATTAGAGAATGCTAGTTTGAGCTATGATGGTCTAAAGAAGCTTGAAAGTAATGCTGGAGCATGGCTTATGAATGGAGTTGGTGATGGAGCTGGGTTAAGAGCCGTGCAACGATCTATGAGTGAGCGGTGGAGTCTTGTGACAGCTTTCTGTCGTGGACATCAGCTTCCTATGAGTACGACTTACCTCGCAACAATAGCTAGATACAACGATTGGGTAAATATCTTCTTCCGTATCTTCTGAACGTTCACATTTTGGGTAGTTATGATGATGTATTGTTCTCTTTAAAAACCTTTGCTTAGCTGTTGGAAAAGTGCTTTTTCCCAGAAAATTGGTATTTTCTCATGCAGGTAAGTAATATTGCGGTGAGAGCAAGATTTGCTGACGGTGTTTTTCTGGTTGATAGGTGGGGTTTCTTGGAGAGGCTCAACTGGAGTGTTGCCCTATCCATGTGCTTATTAATGTGGTCAGTTTTCTTGAACTTATTAGACTCGATTTCAGAGTTAGTGCCATATGTTTTTGCTGTTTCTTTCCTGCCCGATTTGTTGATATTCTGGTCTGGTCTACCATGGGCAGGCATCCAAGGAGTTCACGGACTTGCGTCTACGCAGTCACATCCTGACAGTGCTGAAATGCCTACCGGCAGCTTCACCGAGGTCTCCAACAACAAATGCGAACGTTTCGG
Source organism: Pohlia nutans (assembly GCA_022496805.1). Classification (NCBI taxonomy): domain Eukaryota; kingdom Viridiplantae; phylum Streptophyta; class Bryopsida; order Bryales; family Mniaceae; genus Pohlia; species Pohlia nutans. The sequence goes on along the minus strand of CM040095.1, from coordinate 13,834,867 downwards.
AATTCCCATCAGGTTTGTCACAACTGGTTTTACTTGCACAAGTGTGGCTTCTGTAGGCTTCTGGCTTTTAACCATGAGTGGCTTGGATGGTTCTGCTGGAGTTGTGAGGTGTTTGTTCCAGGAAACAAAGAAACCAACTTCTGTTGGATATTGCAGTTACCTGAAATGAAGTAAAACGCATTCGTCTTGAATATGGTTGGCTATGTACTCATTGCATGTTGATTATCAATAGGCTTCATAGGGGAATCGCCGACTTCTTCTGAGAGTGGAGTGCCAGGAGAGTTATTTTCTCTTTTGGCAGAGTGTGAGACAGAAAAGCAGCCAGGCCGAGAACTCTTGACTAGAGCCAAATTATTTCGATGGCCACTGCTTGCTATTGTGGCGTCATGTCTTGCCGATGTGACACCCCTCTCTTGCTTGACCACATGGCTGGAACTTACAGCTGCCAGGTCTGGTTTTAAGTGCACCCTTTCGTCGCTTCTTCATTTCAAACTTGGTCCTGTAATTGTGTATTGCCCTCTAGCCACTCGAATTTTCCCATTGCTTTGGAGTCATCGGGTACTAGACCCGTGATGCCTATCGTAACTATCACAATGAGATGCAACATGTAGGTTACTTCTGTGAGACGGTTGGCAGTTGATCTGAGCTGAGAATGTATTGCGTTCGACAGGGAAACTTCTGCAATCCGGGTGAATAATGTTTTTACTCATGTCACTGCATCTGTGGGAGCTGCCGTGGAGGCAACAAATAATCAGCTTGAGAGTAGTACCTGTGCGTTTGAGTATGACCGGAGGTACCCCAAAAGACAGTGTCGTGTGCCATCAAAGGATGTAACAACGACAGTCAAGGATCAGAAAGGTTCTGCAGAAATTCGTCCTTTGCCAAGATCTACTAGTGCAAGACAGAAAGATCTGATCATCACCTCTTACGCGCCAACTGCAGCAGAAGAGCAGGAGTCTCTGGCTGCTATGGTAGCTGTTCTGTGCGAACAGCAGCGCTTTGTTCCCCTGCTTCGGGCCTTTGAGTTGTTTACTCCCACGTCACCGCTTTTGCCGTTCATTCGCTTCTTGCAGGTCAATTTCAATCATTTACCCTTCAGTGTTGTATATCTGCAAATCAAGTAGTTATGAATAATTTCATCATCTTCAATCTTTCAACCCTAATCTCGAGACTACATTGTATGATAATTGGTAACACTGAATCGTACCTGGCTGGTGAGTCAGGTTCCTAGCCTGTTTTTGAGGTTTACGCAGATCAGCTAATCATGGAAATTTATCAAACAGGTCTGCCACTCATTTGGGAGAAATGGATGGTATACGTCTGGTAGTATAGATCACGATATTGTCTGTACAGATTCTGTTGTAGCTGGCAGAAGCGTATGCTTATTACAACTATTGTGTCAAAATAAAGTGCTCACACGAATCTTGTTGGGATTTTTGGACAACACAGACTTTTGCACAGATGCGAATCTCTGAAGCAGGAGCGCATCTGGCATCTTTCTCAGGAAGTCTTAAGGATGAGCAACGCAGGCAACAGGGCCCGCATAAACATTTGAAGAGTAACACAGTATGGATCACAGCAGCGGCTGTGGCAGCAGCAGATGCCATGTTGGATGGATGTCCATCACCGTATGAGCGCCGTTGTCTCCTGCAACTACTTTCAGCAGCAGATTTTGGGGATGGAGGCTTAGCAGCCATTCGGTTTCGCAAGATGTATTGGAAAATGCAACTAGCAGAGCCAGCTTTACGATCAGGATCGGGCTTGTTGGCCAATGCGAAGGATCTTGACGATGAAGCATTGCTTCAGCACCTCGAAAAGAATGGTCAGTGGGAGGAGGCTCGGAGTTGGGCAGGACAACTGGATCTCAGTTCACAGCGTCCAAGCTCTGCCCTTCATCATGTAACTGAGACGCAAGTAAGGACCTCACCAGTTGAAAGGGCTACATTCAAAAGCTGAAAGTTAATCAGACTTTGCTATTAATTCCTGAAACACCATTTCATATGCTGTAGCTACCTGATTTAGCAATTGGCTGATCCGCAGATAATTAGAACCTATATAAGAACATAGATGGTCCTTATCATTTAAAATAGTTCTTGTCGATGAGCACAGTTACCACCATAGTAGATTGTAGGCTGACTCTGCACTTGACTGGCGCTTCTTATTTTCATCATATTATTTTGTTCCTCACTACTTATTCTGCTCACGTTGCAGGCAGAAGCGATGGTCGTGGAGTGGAAAGAGCTGTTATGGGATGTGCCAGAGGAGCGTGCAGCACTTTGGACTCACTGCCAAACACTTTTCACCAGGCACTCGTATCCTCCGTTGCAGGTTGGTACTTAATCAATTTATTATGGACGAGTGCAAATGGTGCATTCCGAAATGTAAATTAAGAATCACTTGTAGGGGTTTAAAATTTTCAGACCACAATGTGCTTCAATTAGAATTGATGGAATGAAGGTTCTGTGACGCAGGCAGGCTTGTTCTACTTGAAGCATGCAAACGCAGTGGAGGGGCAGGTCCCAACCTCAGAATTACATAGTATTCTCTTGCTGGCCCTCCAGTGGCTTAGTGGGTCGCTCAACAACACCTCCCCGTGAGCACCCTACTTATTTCTTCTTATTATTCCCGCAACCTATCTTACTCTTGCTGCATGATGACAGGGACATAATCACCTGGAAATGCTGTTTGTTTTTGGCTGTCGCGTTGTGTTCATCTTGACTTTGATGTTGCGTTTAAATTGAAGTTTTTCTTTTCGACAAAGGTTTACAGTCTATCATATTCTAATTTGTGCAAATCTGAATTACCCGGAACTGAGGGTTTGAACAAGAATCTTACGTGTAAGTTGTCGTTTTGACGGCAGTGTATATCCTCTGCACTTGCTGCATGAGCTGGAGATTCGAATATGGCTTCTCGCAGTCGAAGCGGAAGTGAAGGCACAAGCTAGTAGGGATCAAGAAACAGTTCTCCTGGGGCGGTCATTCCCATCCGGGGTGTTCAGCACCACTGGACTCCGGAATGGAGAATCTGCCTCTGAGAATCCTGTGGACCGGACAGCCATTGCAGTTGCAGGTGTTGACAGCCACTTAAAGAGGTCCAATACAAAGTCGCAATCGGACGTCTCCCCTGACGACAATTCGCGTGGGCTGGCGCGTTCCCGGAGTATTCAAATTGGGGAGTTGAATACTCGGAGTGGGTCAGCTGGAAGGTTGAAACGTCGAACCAAGCAGTTGAGACGCACGCAATTGGACAACATGGATGATGGCAGTCCAAGTTCTCCAGAAGAGAGTAGCAGAAACAGTCTTGATCGTCGCAATAGTTTCCATCGCATAGAGACTCTCAACAGGCATCAGAGCCTTCCAGTTGCTGAAGGTGGTCGAACCAGGGACAACAACGACAGCAGCCCGGCCAAGGCTAACCTTGAAGAAGACGATGTTCTAGCGCCGGATGATGAAACAAGAGAACGGTGGGAGGAACGAGTTGGAGAAGGAGAGGTTGAAAGGGCAGTTTTAGCTCTGGTGGAAGTTGGCCAGGTTACTGCGGCGAGACAATTACAGCAGAAGCTGGCACCTGCACATGTTCCTTTGGAGCTTCTGCTTGTTGAAGCTGCACAGAAGATTGCCACTTTGTCTCTGCCTACTGCAAAGGGGTCTGTGGTGCCTGCATTCCTGCATCCGACAGTGGTGGAATGTCTTCGTTCCACCAATATGTTTGAGAGTTTTGCTTCAGTCACTCCTATGCAGGTATGTATTACCTTAAAAATAAAAATTTAACCACTCATGTTTTCTGGTTGCTGATGTGGTGTTGCATTATCATATGACACGGGATTTTGGTGAGGATTCAGGTATTGAAAGCATTGACAAATGCATGTCGAGAAAAATGCGGACGAGGGCATTGTCGAAGAATAGCTGCTGTGGCGCAAATCGGACATTTCTTGGGCCTCTCTTTTACAGAAGCCTCTTCCAAATCTCCTCCTCAGCTACTACAGCTTCTTTCTCTCAAGGGGAAAGAAGCTCTTACAGAGGCTAAGCTGTTGGTCGATACGCATACGATATCCGCCCAAGCTATTGCAAGAATTCTAGCCGAGTCTTACCTGAAGGTAACTTTACATCATATTTTTTCATCCTACATAGCGCCAATTATCTAATGTTTTGTTGATTCTGAGGATCCATGAGGCTGGAATGACTATGAAATTCTCAGTAAAAATTCTATGATTTTGTGCTTTCAGGGACTTTTGGCAGCACATCGTGGAGGTTTTATGGAAGCTTCACATAGAGAAGAGGGTCCAGCGCCGCTGCTATGGAGGTCCTCTGATTTCAAAGACTGGGCTCATCTGTGTCCAGTAGAACCTGAAGTCGGACATGCGCTTATGCGCCTGGTCATTAGTGGCCGTGAAATTCCTCACTCGTGCGAGGTATTAGAAAACACTTCACCCTTAAATTTGGAGGCTTTCCTAAAGATTAAAAAGCAGTTCTACCATTGTGAAAAAATGCAAAGCAAACATTCTGTACTCCTCAAAAGTCAATCATAAGCTGGGTGGACAATGATGCAGGTGGAGCTCATCATCTTGGCGCATTATTATTATGAAATGTCTGCGTGCCTGGATGGGATAGATGTTTTGGTTTCCTTGGTTTCCAATCGCGTGGACTTATATGTGAACGAAGGGGAATTCGCGCTTCTCGCACGACTCGTCACGGGTGTCACCAATTTCATCCGCCTCCGCTTTATACTGGACGTGTTGATCGAGCATGGTTGTTTGCAGATTCTTCTTCAGAAGAAGCCATTCTTCGATGTTGCCATCGAGGCTTCATCTGTCTCTGTCCGTGGATTCTGCATGGCTGTTCTTTCAGCTCTCAAGCGCTTCAACGCTCTTGACCAAGATGCCTTCATTCAGGTACTGGCTTAGCAAGGACTTGCTAATCCTATCATGTATCACTATCACCCTCTTTGGGATATTGAGGATTACGCATAGCAAGGTTTTAAACTGCTGACTGGTGAATTGGACAGGTATACAATCATTTCAACATGCCACAGGAAATGGCAATTTTATTACAAGTGCGGGCGCGTAAGTCTGTGGAACGATGGTCTGTGGAACGATGGGCAGGCTACAACGACCCAGAGCATAGCGAAGAGGTGTTGGAGTCCATGCGCTTATACGTGGAGGCTGCAGAAGCATATGCAAACATTTCAGCCGGTATGCAAACTAGTTCTGGATCATTCGAGCATTCAATACATTTCTGCAGTTTTGTCATTCCACTCAACACTACATCTCTAATTTACAAGATTCATAGGTTTGTGTGAATTCAACATGATTTATGAGGTTGGTGTTATATTCGCACGTATTACCACACGTTTGATGCACAAAAACAGTGTCGTTACAATGTTAACTAAAAGCGTATAGTTTATGTACTTTAATTGTACGAATACGATATTCAAAATGCATGACAACCACCCTGATAACGTTACAGAAATCGTACGTTATTGATAGGTATTGTTTTTGCACTGATTTAGTACGTAAAATGCACGTAACATGTGCAAATATGGCCGCAGGCATGAGTACAAGTATGTGCTGCGCGCAAGCGTCGTTGATGTCTCTGCAACTGCGGATGCCCGAGCTAACATGGCTTAACTTGACCGAAACGAACGCGAGGCGGCGGCTGGTGGAACAGCCTCGTTTCCAAGAAGCTCTCATTGTGGCCGAAGCCTATGATCTCAACCAACCTGCAGAATGGGTACCCGTGCTATGGAACCAGATGTTACAATCAGGACGCATCGACCAATACTTGACGGAGTTTGTGCAAGTGCTCCCCCTTCCGCCCACCATGCTCATGGAGCTCGCGCGTTTCTACCGTGCAGAGGTCTCTGCACGAGGAGACCACTTGGACCATATCTCCAAATGGCTAAGCCCAAGTGGAACGCCTTTGCAACAGACAACCTATTTGGGCAAGTCCATGAGGTACCTGCTCAAACTGGTGCGCGACATTCGGGTTCGCATTCAGCTGGCCACCATGGCCACTGGATTCGCGGACATCGTGGATTCGTGCATGCACGTCCTGGATAGAGTTCCAGAATCTGCAGGGCCCTTGATTTTGCGCAAAGGCCATGGTGGGACATACATACCTCTAATGTAGTTTTGGCTTTCGTATAATATTCTTTGGTTGGAACGGAATCCGATTCCAATGATTTTACCTACATTTGCATCTTGGTGAGTAGTGCATATTCAACCTGAGCCCTTTAGAGAAGCTGGTACTTTTGACCGAGGGCAACTCATGCACAGGTGTAACTGAGACTTTTGGATAGGACGTAGTAGAGTGCTATTGTAGAACCGATCCAGGAGAACACTGGCGTTCCCCTCTTTACGTGTATCGATACGTCATTCATTTGCGGCATTCTAGCGACGTGTGTTCGGTTGTTGTATATTAGTTGGGCTCTCTCTTTATGCCAGAGAATCAAGAGGTGTGCATATAGGTGTTTGCAGATATAGTGTAGTTTTTCAGGTTGCGACATTGAACTGTAAATGTTAACCATTCATTATACCAGCATGGAATTCCTGTATTTGGTGCAGATTTGTGTGACTGTGTCATTTTGCTCCTGCTTATATTCATCGTTTGCTCCGGTCATGATGTACTACAGTAGTAAGTACTGACACTGAGTTATGACCATTGTGTTCGAGGGCATGGGTGGTTCATTGGTGCACGTGTCGACCAGAGAAGCTACTTACTTTATCTGCACCAGAGAGCTCGGTGGCCCCAGCAGGTGGAATCCTTGGTTACAGCCACGTGTCGCAATGAGGTGAAGACGCCATGGGACTGCCACTTGGCCCCCACCGTCTCAGTTCAACTCGTCTTCGACATCAATCCAATTCTGAATCAGACTAAGTTACTCTTAACATTTTTCTTAATATTGTCTCCTGTTCAGTTGAAACACAGCGTTGTTCATTCGCTTCAAGCTCTTTGAATTCTCCGTTGTGTAGTGTACAAGATTTCAAACGGACTCACCGCGTTGTTGAGGGACCATGGGTAAGCTTCACATCTTCTGTGACTGATATGGGTTAGAATTTTGAGCACTTGGGGTTCCAGTTCTTAGTGAATTTTGTGAAGTGAGAAGAATGCATGTAGAGTTTAGGGATCTTATGCAGGGTTATGGACTGGAGCTGATAGTGTGGCAAGTGTGAATGCCATTTTAATGAAGAAGTGTGAAAGCTGAGAATTTGGTATTTTTTGTGAAGACCCTGCGCAGGGCGAGACGCAAGGGAAGTCGTTGACGTCCAAGTTGAAGGCCAAGGTGAAGGGCGTGAAGGGCAAAGTGCATTTGCCGGGTCATAAGAAGCGGCAAGCTGGGGCTGCTCAAGGTGGCGACACCTCCGACTCCAGCTCCAGCGATGATGATTCTCCCCAGGTTTGTGTCTCTCCATTGGATGAGGAATGTCCTTTTGGTGCCACATAGACTTTTTCACAAGGCTCACCCAATGGAGATGTGACACGTAGCACCCTTCCTTTAAAACATTCTGTATTTTGTCCATGGTTCAACATTCTTCTTGTCGAAATTGAAACTGAATTATTGATTTTAATGTAACACGGAGACTTTTTCAGTCAATGAGTATGTGACACGAGACACCTTACTTTACTAAAAATAGTGATTCAATTTATACAAGAAGAATATTTGTTTTTAGAACTTTCCATGAACAAAATATTTATTTTTTGGAAGGTGTCGTGTGTCACACAGACATTGGCTGAAAAAGTCTACGTGGCACACTAAAAACAATAATTCAATTTCAAATTCGACATGAAGAATGTTGAACCATGGACAATTTTTTTTTAAGGAAGGTGCCACATGTCACATAGCTATTTACTGAAGAAGTATACTAAAAATAGTAACCAATTTCGACAAAAAGAATATTGAACTGGCCATGAACTATGTTTTTATTTATTTTTATTTTTTGGACTTCTTCAGCAAATAGGTATGTGATATGTGGCAACTCCTGAATTGTTTTAGTGATGAACGGTACGGGACCGTCCATTCTCATAATAAATACTGTGGTTTTTGAATTACTGAGTGCAGAAACCAGGGCCTGAGACGGGATACAACCTGGGCGACTCCACACCCTACACCACCGTGAAAAACACGTCACCCCCACCACGTGAGACCCATGACCGCGACTATGAAGCCCCTTCACCGCCCCCAACAATGGAGGAGAAGAACGATTATACTAATGAGACTGGCCAACAACCCTACGCTACCTCCACAACCGAGGTATGTATGCATCTCTTACACAAGAATTTGAATTCTCATCATGATGATGATGTCACCAGAGATTATCAACATGCTCCTCCCAGCTTTACATTTCCTGTGCTCTTCACAAAAGAATACCAAATTTTCTATATTACCAGCTTCCAAACTTCTTCATTATGACCTTCATTAAAACGACACTCACACTATCATTAACTGTAGTCCATTTGTCATATATTCAAACTACAGTTGTCCCTGTCTGTTTGAGAAGGTGCCAGGCATGGATTAGTCACAGAAATGACTTGTCACATGTGTATTGATTGAAACAATAACATCGTCGTATCATATACAGAGGGTAGACTGTATGTCATATTGATAAAGTTGGGACTCTAGGGTAGTAAGATTAACCCTTGAAGGGCTGATGGGGATAGTAGATACATTGGCGTATATTTGACATGTGTTGTAAATAGAAAGTTGCAAATTGAGACCCCAATAGCTCATTAAAATCATGTCCACGTGAATTTTAACTTCACTTCATAGGAGGTGTGGAACCATGCCAAAAATAATGGAATATTTTGTATAATACTGGTCGGAAAGGAGGCTTGTGTACTAATTTCTGTACATGTTTAAACTCTTTTTTGTTGCCTTTCAATTAAGGCTTTTTGATATGTGATGGGTTAACCCCTAAAGGACCAAGAAGCCCAAATTGGTCCTCATGTTTTTCAAGCAGCTTTGAGGACTTCTTTTTGTTTCAATTTAATTGTTATTTGACCAACACATGCAATGCTCTTCACTGATACCGGTGATGTAATGTTTGATCTCATCTGAATTATGATTTTTACAAGATGATCGTTTTATAATCGTGAATCCTTGGTACTTTAGGGGTTAAAAAAGCAGTAATGGGGTATGGTGGGTGTTGCAGGGCGCGTCAGCTTACAGTGAGCCGCCTTCCAGCCCAAGCCAGGCACCAGCACCTGGCATTTTGGGACACGTGAAGCAGAGCATGGGAGGTGCAGCAGCAGCTGTAGGGTCTAAAATGGGGTACTACACAGAAGTGGAAAGCACGCCGCACGTGCAAGCTCCCCATGACCCAAATGCTCCCACCATGATGGAGAAGACGAAGGCCGCTCTCGGAATGGACAAGCCGAGCGACCCGAACGCTCCCACCATGATGGAGAAGACCAAGGCCGCAATGGGAATGGACAAGCCCAGCGACCCGAATGCTCCCACCATGATGGAGAAGACCAAGGCTACGTTGGGCATGGGCCCTAGTTCTCCTTCTACTGGAGCTGCAAACCAGCAGCCTGGTATTGTTGATCGTGTTTCCGGCGCCGTGAGTTCGTTGTTTAACAGCTCGCCTAAAGAAACCGGGGAAGATGTGCAGCACACCTTCCCTGCACATTCTGATGACGTGCCCAAAGCTGCAGGTGAGAATACTACATTGTGATTGAATGTTTTGGAGAACTAACTTATGTGCTTTGTTTGTTAAGGATGAATTAAGGTGAATTAAGGTCAGTGCATCCGTATTCACTGGTGTTTGGTATTGCATCCTTACTCATCAGGAATTTAGGACCCCACAGATTTTAAACGATATCCTTGCGACCTCCGATATTTCATGGGTTCGTATATTTTTCACATGGATTCTGCGCTAATTTTGCACGGATTATGCGCTTTGTTAGATAACAAAAAGAGTGAATGTAGAAGCCGTGCGGATTTAGTGCAGAATTAGCGCGAAAAATGTACGAACTGGATGTTGCACGGAAATTGTTGAAAATCAGTGAGGTTCTAAATTCTCGATGTAGCTTACATTAGTTTGACTGTATGTTTTAGCTTATGTTGTGTCAGTGCTGTTGGCGAAGTCATGCTTGGTAAGTGTCAGTGGTGCAATTTCTTCAGTGATGAAACGATGCGTTGATTTTGAATTGCAGATCATGGCGTTGATGAGAAGATGACAACGTCCTCCTCACCAGCTTATAAGACACCTGTGTACTGATAGGTTTCAACTTTGGAGGAAAGCAATGTGTATCAAACCAGAAATTGTACAGACTACAGAGGGCATTCTGGTATTGGCGAAGTAGACCGTTTGAAATATTGAGATAATTAAATGTAGTGCGGAGCTGTACAGTGTTCAATGTTCTCACCAATGCAGTAATAAGTGCCAGCTGTGACAGAAATGAAATCTTTAGTTTCTGGTAAGAGATAGAAATCTAGTTGTCACAGTATTTTGCCATATCTTTTGATGGTTTCTCAATTTGTTAGAAACTTTGATGGATTGACAAATAGAAATATGGATGCTTACGAATGTCAAATTACTGATAAAACAGCCTAACAAACTCTTTATAATTACACAGCAAGTGACGGAATTTTAGGGAAATTATTTTTCAAGAACAGATTATAAGGGGAAAAAGGATTTAAGGAATATTCGTTTTCTCGAAATATATTATATATTTTAGTCGAATAATAATTGTTCGGGAGAAGGGCGCTAAAATTGCTATTAGCCTACGGAGAAAATTGTCTTTATTCCATATAATCATAAAAATATTCTACTACGTGAAGCTAACAGAATTGATGGAAATTGAAATGGAAATTGAAATCTGAAGCTAGCCCTCTGTTTGACCCTCAAGAGTTTAACACTTTAGTCCCCAGCAAACCACATTATGGTCACTACAACGTCCGAAATGCAATTAGCAGAGAATCCGTGAAGAATTGGAACTTCAGTTTTGAAGTTCAGATTTGCCCACATACATTACACACCTTCCAGAAAAAGAAATTTTCAATTTGGAATTGTACAGCTATCAAAATACCTATCAACAAAACGCAAAAATACTGCAAATACTTGAAAATACAATAAATACTTACAAATACAACATATGTACTGTGTAGTATTTCTTGTGTTTGGAAGTTTGTTATCTTGTTTTATTTTTTTGGATTGTGTTCTCTTCTTCATCTTCCATTAGTGTGTGTAATCTGATCTCGACTAATGTACCTACTCCTGTCAACTTTCAACGTGTAAAATTTTGTCCTAAACCGTACATGGACAAGTCACTTTCACTTATAAATCTCACAATAATTATGTGTGAGTCTATTTTTGATATGAAAGATTGCAACGGAGAGGTGTTGACATAGGGCATAGCTGAACTTCTTTGCTTTTATTTTTGAAAATTTACCTCAAATTATATTTAACTTTGAAGTCCACACCCCCCAAAATCTCGTTTTTGAGCGTGCATTATACTGTTCAAATACATACTATAATCTTCCGATCGCACCATCGGATGATTCTCAAATTTTAATAAAATGTGTGCTCTCGAGTTGAGAATAGAATTGTACGGTTACTTTCTAATTTAACCCATTCTATTTTTGGTAGTCTCAACCACAGTGAAAAAATCTACTGAAATCCAGGGCTCTAAGCTACAGTACCCTGGGCTCTAAAGGGTAACCCCTAAAAGTCAGAGTGTCGAGAAAGTGGACGACTAACAGATTCAAACCCTTTCAAGTTCTCATCAATATTTGGATGAAAGTCATCCAATTTTTTGGAGATTCTTCACCAAGTTGTCCTATTTAACCCTTTAAGGTTCCGATTCAACACTGTTTTCAAAGATTTGTTATAAAATGTTTGCTGAACAATAAAAATGGAGTTGATGTAAAAAACAAAGTTGTAAATGTCAGTGTGAAGATAACATTTGTATGGTTGGATTCATCATATTTATTATTAATAATTTTTAATTAATTTTGCAAGGTTTTCTCTTGAAATCCAATTTAAAATCCAAAATCAATATAAAAAAATTAAAAAGTATTGTAATGAAATTGAAATAACATGCACTACAAGATGGTATGGTTTCCATTATTTGATCCTACTTATTATGGAAAATCATGTTTAACGCCCCACTTTTCGAACTAAGAATGAAACTTGATATAAACCACTTTTGTTATTTTTCAAAGATTCACATTATTCTATTTTGAAGATCTGTACCGTACACGTGGTAGTCAACTAGCACAAGAATTAAAAGAATGTTGAATGGATGAAAAACATCACCATATGTGGTGAAGGGACGCGTCCAAAATCATCCAGCGTCCAGAATCTGGACACTGGCGCGTCGAAAGGTTAACGGCTGAATTTAGTCATACTTGAGTACATATTTTTCTAAAATTACAAATGTAGAAGTATGTCAAGTTGTTGACCAAGCCAAAATTGCATTGATTATAGTTCAAAAGTGGAATTGCAAAAATGAAGTTATAGATTTAAGTAGCGCAAAAATTTCAAAGAATTACCGTGTTTAAGAGTATCTCATTTCAGACTCATTCTAACAAATTTTACTCAAAAAATATTAAAATTTTGTTTGTAATCAAATTTAGAAGGAAATTTTAATTTTGATTTTCAAAATTTATAATTAAATATTGGTGAGAGTACTAGTGAATCAAACTGTGTGGATGGATTCTAAAATTCAAAATCTAGAACTTTCATTTGTATATCAATTCCAAATTATTCTTCTAAATAGTAGTTTAAAATGCTTTTTCTCAAACTGTTAACCCCTAAAACGTTTGAACGTGCCTTTGCGGCCAGTAGAATACGTTGTATTTTGCTTGTATTTGGAATGAATCCACGCCTCTAATGAGTTTGAGGTCAAAAGAGAAGTTAAAATTTAAATCAACGCGGTTCTAACGAGCTATTGAGATCCCAATTTAGAGTTTTTTGTTGGTAGAAAAACCCGATTATACGACAACATATATACTATCCCTATGGGACGTTTAGGGGTTAATTCCAAGGACACCTTGGTACGTTTAGTGGTTAAGTCCAATCCTCTCCAACATTTTAAAATACAACTAAGAGGGATATGTTGACCTTGATGTATGAATAAAAGTTGTACACTATGAATTTTAAATTCTATCCATCTTGTTAGACCAGTGATTGCTATCACTGATATTTTTTTTATAAAATTTGAAATTTGAAATTCAAAATTATTTCGTGATTCACTATTACGAATAAGATATTGACAATATGTCGATGAAATTTGTTGTGATGGATTGGAAGTGTGGTGATTTTTTGAGATTTTTGGTTGGTCAATTTTATGGTTTTTTTTAAGAGCACATTTAGCCTAAAATCTTTGAAAGTTTTGGTGAATTGTGGAGGCATAAAATATTCACAAATTGCTTGCTTTCTAATTGGATCACACAAGCATGAAGCTATCTTGCCATAGAATTTTGTAATATTTTTTTCCATGCAAAAAGTGCATGATAGATGGGAAAACGTGGATGAAATCTATAAATCATTTAGAATATGGTTGGATAGCTATGAGTTAACTTCTAGAGGATTGGGATTATTTTGCTAAAAAGAAATTGCAATATTGTCATTTCTAACCCCTTGGGCACAATTTCCAAAAAAACTTAAAAATTCACAATTCAATTGTAGAAACTTGTCTTCTAAAGTAATGTGTTCAGTAGAATTCACAATCTTTGACTGTATAGTTTAGAAGATATATACGTTTGAAGTAAAAATGTGTGAGAAAAACGAAACTCGCCTAAATTTTTTAGTTAAGTATTTCTATTCCTATTTTGAAAATGTTCCACTACAAAAACTTGTCACTCTCTAATTTTTCAATCTACGCAATGTTAATTACTTGTATACCAAATTTGGAATGTAGGAGAATGATTTAACATATTGAAAACAATATTGCAAGCAGAGGAGGTCCAAGCCATTGCTAAACACTTTTAATTTTATTGTGAACTTAGTTTTGCTTAATATCTCAATCTAAAATGGTAAAGATAAAAATTCTTTTCTCTTTTTGAATTTAAAAAAATCCACAATATTTTTATAGAAGCTCTAATTTTTATCACCAAAAGAAGTTGTTTTATTCCCATCCTACTTAACTACGCTAGAAAATTTTGACTCTTCTTGGAATGAAATTTTTGGACTATGGAGAGTTTTGTTTTAACCATTCCAAAAAGTATCGTGTGACTTGCTTCTATATTAAATTTTAGAGCTTTTGAAATAGTATAGCATTTTGTATGAAAAAATGGCTTTGGGCACCATAAACTTTTATACATAGGTTTGGTGTGAAAATAAAATAAAGTAACTCTCACGAAGCTCTGGAAATTCCTCACATTCACTAAAAAATTCATAATAGTAAACTCAAAATTGACATCGTGGGAACCTGGCTGGTTTTGTTAATGTCCTAGTTAGGACACATGGTCTTTTAGGAGTTAAGTACTAGGACAAAGTTTCATACACTTCTATTGATCTAGTAAACAAATGGATCTAGATGTGGTTGTTGGCTTGTTGGTTGTTTTTGTTCCATCCACGCCATAGCCAAACCTCCAAAAAGGTGAAGACTAAGGGCCGCTTTACACGTCGGAGTCGGGCTTGTCGTTCTTGGGCCCAATGCAACAAAAAAATTAGCGTACATTAGCCTTGAGCACTCAATATAATAAGATTACAGTTTTTAATGAAATATGCACTCGGGCCAAGCCCAAAGTTTGGGATTTTATATTTGGTGAACCTAATGAATTGAGTTAGGCTCGTGTAAGAGCTTGTTAGTTTTAATATAACTTTGGTTGCATTGGGTTCAAATCCTAGTGTGGGTCCAAAGTTTGGCTTTCGACCAATGAGGAGCAAGGATTTCAACCCATTTGCACATCACTTTGAAGCAAGTGTTTCTTTTTTGCACAAATGAGGAGCTTTGACGATTTTATGCCAATACGAAATCTGGTCCCTCAATTTTAACACGCGTGTTGTCACTGCATTCCAAACTCCTGTTAACCCCTAAACGTCCCAGCCTCCAAAAACCGGATCACGAAAGGATTCAAAGCCTTGTAACTCTCTCATACAGCCTTGGATGATTTTCATTCAAGTCACCTTTTAAAGCCTATTAAATTCTCTACCAATTACAATAAATCTCTTGTGACAAGGAGTTGTTGATAATATTGGGGAGGCCTTCAACTACAAGTATGTCAAATTTCTTGGGTAGATCTTATACTTGCAATGGTCTTCTCATGTACACCTCATGTACATCTGAGCCATGCTAATATCTACTTTTGAGGCTAGAATCTACTTCTATTCAAAGGGTCGGTACGTTTAGGAGTTAAAGATAGTGCAAATGAGCTATCATTATATCCTCATCTCTTGTCATGGTAGAAAAATGAACTCCTATTTCAGCATGGATCTGATATTGTTGTTAGTGATGAGGAAACACGTCCAATCTTATCTACCGTACGTGGAAGGTAGGGTCGGCACTTTCATGTTGAATAATTAATAAAAGTTGAAACAATGGAGGTCGGCACTTGCAAAAGTAATTATTAAGAAATTGGCTATTAATAGCTTACATTGAATTTTTCCCCGTGACTAAACGTTTTATTTTATTTTGTGTCTACGATTTTTGTTGAGTGTATTATTTTTTTTGTTTTTTTTTCCTGGCTTTTTGTTGACTTTATTTTTGTTGATTTCGACAAAATACTTAGTAAATTTATTTATTTTTTCGACATTTTGAGGCATTATTTTCTGCCGACCCTGCCTTTCACGTATGGAATTTTGATTCGGAGTCATAAATGCACATCAAGAAAACGGACATAGCTTCCACATGCAGCTCAAGTTAATAGAAAGAGCTCTCTGCTCTCACTATCACAATCTCTCACTATCACTATCACAATCTATTGTCACACAAAGTTGCATACAGATTTATCAAGTGCACGACTTGTTTCAATTAAGGTGGATTTGAATAGCTTGATTTAGGTACCTCACACTAACTTGGATAGATGTTGAATGAATCATCATGTCAATCACAATAATTGAGATCGTATGTAAATAGTGTAAGTTAACCCTTAACCCTTGAACGTCCAGAATGGACACTGTGGCCAAATACACATGAACTGAGCAGATTTTCATGTATTTGGGTTACTTAATGGGGGAATTTGCTCAAGACTCACAAACAAAAGTGGTGAGGCATCTACATACGGACTGAACCATATATTTATATATACTGTCAGCTCCAGTACCTGGCTCCCGTTGGTCAAAATACGCGGTCGTATATACGGTGCGTCCTTTGTACGCCTTTGGAGTGGACCCAATGCTTCAGGGGGTCAGGATGTGTGACGTGGCAAAGGCAGGTGGGTGACGTGTTTTAGGCCGTTGGGTTTACTGGCGGGAGTATGCGGTCTTGGCGGGAGGCTGTCTGCAATGTTTGAGAGTGGGTTCGTGATCCTCGAATTTCGGATCTCCAATTCCGGCTGTGAGGACGAGCGCACGGCAGATTTGCCATCACCAATGGGCGTGGTTGAGAGCGAAAGGGTTGTGTGAGGGGTTGTTCGCGAGTACAATTGTTGTCCCTCACGATCGGGAAGTTTTGTATCATCGCGCGGAGTGGAGGGAGGCCAGCGTGTGGAAAGTTGTAACCATTGTTATTGCAAGTGGTGGTCAGATTGCGATCATGGCGGCGCCCTCGATCGATGCACGCATTGTGCCTGAAGCGCCACAGCATTTAGCGAGTGAAGGGCACATTTTGTATTCATGGGCAATTCAGCGGGGCGCATCTGAGAAGAAAGCGAAACGTATCGTGGGTTTGTTGAACCTTTGGTGGATGTTGCGATTGCCCAAACCACCCAATACTTGGCGGAAGCCTGGAGTTCCGGAGTGGCGTTGGCACCGATTCCTCTTCCGTAGACATTGCCAACATATCCTCAATTGGACTTATCGCAGATCTGAAAGTGACGAAGACGGATTTGGAGACGAGGTGAACGCGCTGATTAGGCAACGTCTTTTTCCAGAACCACCAGAATTACAACATGGCGAAGAAGAAGGGCAATGGCCGGGAGGGAGTATCGCCACGAAGAGTGAGGGGTCGGGTGGACGTAGCGCCCTTGTATCGCCAAGTACATGTCGCAGTGGGGAGCCAAGAACCGACAGTGATACGAACGACATTGAGCGCGCCGGTCGCCGAGATCTTACAAGCGGGTGTGGAGAATTCAAGTAAGTGATTTTTGTTACAAGCGATCCTTCAAGTTCCTTGTTGGTGTAGGGTTTAGCGGTCTTCAATTGCCATCGCCACTTGAGGCCGATGTCTCGCTCTCTCGGCGATGTACTGAGGTCACATTGCTGCTGAGTGATTTTTCTCAATTTTTTTTTTTGGTCCAGTTTCACATTGTGAAGCTCTAGTCCGTGACATTGTTTGTTTCTTCGGCTGCTAGCTTGACAAAGCGGATTTCCGAAGCTCTGGTCGCGGAAGGGCTGGTTCAGGGTTTATTTAGGATTTAGAACGGTGTTTCAAATTCAATTTCTTTTAATTGAATTGGGATTGGTTTTTTAAATTGCTTCCAATCATTTAAGCTAAGCAACTCATTTTTTTACTCTTCATAGAATTCGTTGATGTTATAGAGTTTGAGTTTTAAGCTAAGCAACTCAATCTTTGTACTCTTCAGAGAGTTTGGAGATGTTATAGAGTTTGAGAAGGAGATCATTATGCTGATTTTAAGGTTGATGCGAAGTTCAGTTGAAACGTTTCAAAGCGTCCTGTGAATGGTCGTTCGTCCATTATTGTTATTAAAATCATTTATCCCGATACAATATGGCAAATGATTTAGTGTAGTGTATATCTTGCCTTTGATATCTATTGCTATCTAGTTATTTTGTGGTGAATATTGAATAGTGTAGCATGGGTAGATGAGCAACATCTAGATGTGAAAAGTCACAGTCCTAAGTCCTTAGCACTATTGTATTCAGCTAAAATGCACCAGGAGTTGAATTACACTATGGCCAGTTTG
Source organism: Pohlia nutans (assembly GCA_022496805.1). Lineage (NCBI taxonomy): Eukaryota > Viridiplantae > Streptophyta > Bryopsida > Bryales > Mniaceae > Pohlia > Pohlia nutans. The sequence goes on along the minus strand of CM040095.1, from coordinate 13,816,894 downwards.
AAGGTTTCAATGTTTCAACATTGGCACTGATGAAAAAACTTTGTAGGAAGTGTACAGTTGCTTCTGATGTGAGTCGCTTGTGATGTGAATCTGTTCCTTCAAGGACCCACATCAGTACTCATACGATAGGCGCATTTAGCGAGTGAAGATCACAATGCTTAGCATGGCTCAAAGAACCTCTTTTTCCATCCAGCTTTGGCAACAGTCTTGTTAGAGTTGTTGTTTCGTTGTTGTTATTCTTGTCATTGTTGTGATGACTTGCGAGTGAGATTGAGCGCCTCGGTGCTGCGTTTCTGGCATTGTCGTTCCTGTAACATGCTTGGCACTTCTGCCCTTTTAGAATTCTGCATGTATATGCACATGTCCTTTTTATAACCCGCACCATCATTGAACACCTTCATGGGTGTAGTTGTATGCCATTGATTTTGTCAGATCATTTTCATTGTTTGAGTTCCGAAGTTTATTCCGTAGATTTTACCTTGATTCGCTCAATTTTTCCTACTTGCAGATAATCATCCTTTTGACTTGGATACGTTTCTTTTGTAGAACTAACAAACATCTGTAACTCATCTTTCCTACAGAAAAGCAGGAAGACCAGGTTGTATTAGTTAGTTTTAGAAAACGTGTATCATGAGCATTTTTGAATTGATGTTCATGTCAAACTTGATGGTTAGGACGGAGTTGTCAATGCAACCATCAGAGGTGACTACAATGGGTCCCTGGTTATGATTCGGCCTGTGGAATTCAAAGCTCACATGATTTGAAGTGGCTCTAACTTACTGGCGTGTGTCTGTGTGTCTCTATGATCAGGGCCCGTCATAAGATGCAACCCCCCGTTGCTGAGCCAACCCCAACAGGTCTTGCAAGAGGACGTGGAGAATTCAGGTCATTTCCATGTTTTTTTTTAAATACATGCTTGAGTTCCTTGGTGTGGTTCTAATGGTAGACCTCTTTCATGTGTTGTTGTCCTACTACCGATGTTAAGACCATGTATCAGACCGAGACATTTTATACAATGTATTATACCACAGGCTAGAGGCACTAAAAAGAGTATGAAAATATGTGAAACTTTCTCCTTGGACTTATTCATCAGGTCAGCAGATCAGCTAGTCTTTACACTGCATGATCTTCATTTTGTACATCCTTGGTCCGGACTAAGTTACTTACTTTCGTGTTATAATTTTGTTTGTCTGTCTGTGACCAGTGCCAATCATGGGATGCAATCCCCCCCTACTGAGCCAACCCGACATGGAGTGTGCGCAATTAGGCAAGGCGACGACATCGGGTTGGGCGTACGAGATTGCGAGTCCTCGTGGCGGGAAGGAGATGTTTGTTCTCCACATTGGAAACAGCCCGCAGATGCCTCCCATGTCCCGAGACCCGCCGAATCTAGTGCTGAATCGCCGGGAGCTAAACGCCACTCTCCGTGGAGTTGGCATTCCGACACAAAGAGGGCGAGGATATGCACGCCGGAGGCTGGAGCTGGAGGAGCCGCGCGTGGCGCCACTTGAAGGACGCGAACCAATTGCACGGAGACGCGCTAGAGAGCGTCGGGGCGGAATGGGGAGTCGGGGAGGTCGTGGCGGTTGTCGTGGGGATGCACGGGCTGTTCGTGCACCCGTTTTGGGGATGCCGGAGGGTTGGGAGCCTCCGGCGATTTTTTTGGAGGATCGGAGTCCCATCCAGCTGCGTCCACGTTTGAGCAATGTTGGAGGCGAGCACAATTTTCCAGCATCGGTGGGTGGGGTTGTTTTGGACATTACCAACACCCGTGATGCAAGTTTTGACGGTGGAGCGGTGACACCACCGAGACAACAGATTTTTTCAGAAGCCAAAGACGGAGTCTTCGGTATCTGCCGATGGAGCCTCACGGATTTCTTCCCTGGGACACACATTCCATGTCATGCAGTGCCAGCTGCAGAGTACATGTCATGGGCGCATGATTGTGGAGAGAGAGATTGCATATTTAAAGAGCCAAGTGACGAGGAGCGACAAGCTACAATACTTGCAGGACAAATTGTTCGGGATGTAGGAGGACTTGGCGAACACATCAAAGTGGACCATCGAGCGTGGCTGATCCCTGTCCATGTGAAGGTAGCGTTTGAAGTCCTTGGCATCGATGGAACACTTTGGGGAGATCTCGAAAAATTCTCGGGACTTGTTTGCAACCGATACTATCACGAGATACATGGCGCACCGATGTTTATAGTTGATTTTGGAGGAGGAATTGGGAACAGGGAAGTGCGAGTATGTGATACCGAGCTAGACCATGCCAAACAGTTCTCGGGTTTTGGAGAGGGGACAGGAGCTGAGACCACGAGTGAAGGAGTTGTTGGGGTAGGACCACGTGCTGCCTCACCGAGTGCCGTTGCTTCAGATCAAGACGATCCAGATTGGCTTGGAGAGTGGCGTGATTTTGACGGCACTCAACCAGGTACGCTATCTTCCAATTCTGATGATGATTCATGGATGGAAAACCCCCAAGAGGAGTTGGGTATTTATGCAGCCGATGAAGACCTCTCGGGTTGGACTTTTGAGGAAATATTTGCGGACAGTCAATGGCAAGAGACTAATCTCACGTTGAGCCACGAGATGGATAATTTCAGCGGCCCACAACCGGGCCCAACAATGCCTAGCGCCACTGAACCGCTACAATACTTCAGACGATTCTGGCCTGATGAGGTACTCGATGACATCGTTCGAGAGACTAACAGGTGAGCATTACATTTCATGTGGTGAAATTGTTTGTTTGACATTGTACTTTCTATGTCCCTTGTCAGTGGTTGATGAATTACGGTTTTTCCGTATGTGTAACCAAGTTGTTCCTATGTTTTTGTAGATACGCAGGGCAGCCATGTCAACTATATCCTCACCTTACAAATGGGCGGACCGATTGGGAACCGATTGACAGAGAAGAATTGTTGTGTTGGTTTGGTATTCTTGTCCTCATGGGCTTGAAAGAGCAACCATCAATTCGAACGTATTGGAGTCCTCGGCCATTTTACAACTGTGCTCTTATTTCTCGAGCCCTCACCAGGAGACGTTTCGAAGCCATCACTCGATGCGTTCATTTAGTGAACAATGAGACGCTTGTCCAAGATCCAACCAATCCCGCATACGATAAAATTGGCAAGGTGCGATGGTTGTTGGAACGATTTACAAGCATCGCACAATCATTGTACAACAACGAGCGGATTGTCACAGTTGACGAGATAATGGTCCCATATAAAGGCCGATACTGTGCAATTCAACAGTACATGAAGGCCAAACCCACAAAATTTGGCATCAAACTTTGGGCACTCGTTTCATCTCAAAGTCGTTATATCACGAATGCTGTCGTGTATCTGGGCTCGGGCGACGAGCGTGAGGAGGGCGACTCCATTAGTGAGGAGGCTGTATTGTGATGTTTTACGAGGGGTGGAAGGGCGAGGACACGTGGTGGTGACGGATAATTTCTTCACATCTCCTCGATTGTGCATGAGCCTCTTGCAGCGGGGCTTCTGGACCACTGGTAAGTTTTCAAATAGGAGAATTCATTGCATGTATCTGGCTTTTTATATGTTTTTTTTCCGTTCATAATTCGGTTTATCAAATTTTTTTTTATCAATTTCGTTTGTGAACCTCTTTTATCTGTTGTCTTAGCGTTCATCTTTTATCAATGATTTCGTTTATCAATTCCTTTTTCAGCAATCCTAGTGCAAACATATTGACAAATGAATGTAGTGTTCTAATGACGTATAACAACTTTATGAAAAAAATGAATGTAGTGTTCTAATGACCTATGACAACTTTCTTAAAAAAATGAATGTTGTGTTCTAATGACATATGACAACTTTATTAAAAAAATGAATGTGGTGTTCTTATGACGTATGACAACTTTATAAAGAAAATGGCATGCTACATCATGCTACTCTTATTACTTGAAAAGAACATAGTACCCTCAATGAAAGTAAAAATGTCAATTGGCAAACTCCTATGTAGTGTGAAGGGACACTATTTCTTTTTAGCTTTGAATGAATTGTATTGAAAGACATCAATTATCATGGTACCCTCAATGAAAGTAAAAATGACAAATGGCAAACTCCTATGTAGTGTGGAGGGACACTATTTCTCTTTAGCTTTAAACAAATTGTATTGAAAGACATCAATTATCATGGTACCGTCAATGAAAGTAAAAATGATAAATGGCAAACTCCTATGTAGTGTGAAGGGACACTATTTCTCTTTAGCTTTGAACAAATTGTATTTAAAAACATCAATTATCCTTAAACACTAAATGTACCATTTAGTGACTCTCAATACTAGCATGTTAAGAAATGACCCTTCAAATCGCTATTTAGTTGACTATATCCCCACATTTTACTTGTAATTGGTCCATTGACTATTTGAAGTGCACTTTTGATGTGTTAGGGACGTGCAAGGGTAGGGGAGTGTAAGTGCAAGGGCTCTTTCAAATGTAAATGAATAATTTCAGCGAATCATGTCTAGCGTGCACGAGTAGAGATGCTCTTACACTTAACTTATCTTAGAGGCACCATGAGAACCTTCACTTGTTTGTAAGTTGTAATACATTTAATAATAACTACTGCAAAATTGGGTGGAAGTTAGTTCATCATGGATCATGCTTGGATTAGTCCTGCTGGGCGGATCAGTAGATCAGTAAAGGAACTGTAACTTGTTTGGCTCCGGCCTTAATAAAATAAAATGGTGTCACTAGGAACAACTTGGTTACAAAGTACAACCATGTACATCTGGCCAAAAATATTGGTGCGCCGCTTGCATATTTTTGTAGATTGTGTCATTGTGCAAGTATGTGGATTCAGTGTAGCACTGGAGCCTAACTGTTGTTAGCTGGGAATGCAGGTACTGTTCGCAAGAACCGCAAGGGTTTTCCTTCATCTCTAGCTGGCTTCCCTAAGACCCATTTGCCTGAGCGAGGGACTCTTGTTGTGCGAATGCATCGCAGTAGAAAAATTTGCGCCATCTGTTGGATAGACTCCAAGCCAGTGTTCTTGCTCTCCACATCAATCAATCCAATCAACCCAGAGGCCTTTGCAGGAAGGTGGATCGGCGTGAACGAGTAGATTATCCAATGTCACCAATTCTTCTCCAATACCAGTCAAATATGCGAGGAGTGGATGTAGTTGATCAGAAGAGGGAGTACTACACCGTCCAGCTTCAATCACACAAGTGGTGGCACAGAGTGTTCCTGTTTATTCTTGATTCTACTCTTGACAATTCGTTTGTGTTGTACTCAGAGGACCAGCGTGAGATGGGACTACCAGTCCTTGCACGCGCGTTGTGGCGGATGAATCTTGCAGAGGCTTTGGTGTTGCCCTTTGTACGAGCTGACAACGTACGAGGTGCTGTTCGGAATTTTGCCCCGAGAGGTCTTCATCGTGTGGAAGGCCATCCACATGACCGTGCCTATTGCATCATGTGTGGTGCACGGACTCGGCGCTTCTGCGGCGGATGTGGGGGAATTTTTGTATGCGATGGAGCTTGCTTCATTCGTTTACATTCACAGCCGCGATTTAGGGTTCCTGCTGTAGCTAATTGTTGCTGAAATTGCAGGTGTGACCGTAGGAAGTGGATTAGAAGGTGAGTTTGGTGGACAGATGGTGGCTTTCTTGGCGTGGTTGGGTGAGTTCGTTGAGAAGTTTGAGTGATGTTGCTATTACTTGACGAGGACAACGTGAAATTTGTGACCAAGTGCTGGAGTGTGGAGGAGTGTGCTCCGTAGAGTGATCCCAACATCTAGGGAAATTTTCCTAATTTTTTTTGCATTCCCTAGTTCACGGTTAGAGAACTCATGATTCAAGCCCATGAACTTATGACTTTGTTTCTCCAGTGACTTCGTGACTTACGAATTCTTTCCGGGTGCCAACTGGTTTGATTTGATTGTTGTTATGGAATTGTGAGTATGAAATGCTATACTCTGACGAGTTCCCATATCTTCTATATTGCGGCATTGTGGAGGCTTTGGGTAGCGTTTTGGCGCGAGCTAAGTGCCATGAAAGGCCAACAAGCAATGACAGTTGAAGCAGTTGGAAGTGGCGCCATCTTGCCACCGTCCGCTACGCCACGAGGGACATCATCGCCACTGTTGTACCACGGCTCAAGTCTTTGACGCTGCCCTCGTGGCGTACATTGCTCCAAAACCCTTCGGTACTCCGGGCGACCCGTCAACCACACTTCCGCACCATTTGATCGCAAGTTTCATGAATCGTTTTTGCAATTATCGAACCCCAAAAAATTATAGAAGCGCAGACTCCTATTTGCTTCTGATTCACCGTTCCGATTGAACGTATCTCAAAGACCGTTTTTTTCCTAATCACAAATCGGTTTTATGCAGTCTGTGACTGATGAACATCAATTTGCTACTCTAAATCGCAGCCTCATCTTATTCCACTTGATGCTCAGAAAATTTCACCATACTTCAAAAGTTCTCTTCTAACCATCCACACGGTTCGGTTCACCGAAGTCTGCCTCGATTTCCTGCAATTATTTATGGGGCCCACCGTATACATTGCTCTGACACCGTATATACGAAGCCCAGAATCGTTCAAGGGTTAAACGACATATCCTTTCCTGATACCACACCCAAAATCTCTTTTAAATTCCATTTTAAGCATGATTCTGTTAAAAATTTACTTTAGCTCTATTCTAAAGAAGTATAGATCTCTCTAAGGTGCTCAGTTTGGCATTTTAAAAACCCCATTTGGTGCAATGGAGTAGAAGTTATGAGCAAGATTCTTCCAAAATATAACCAAGCCCGTGGGGCTTGCATTGTCGTTTAAGGGTCAAATTATATGGATTTTTATTTTGGATATTGTAAACTCCTAGAGCAATGTACGTACTATACAGATTCACTTAATTCCATAATTACTCAAAGTTAGCATCATTAACTCCAAATTGATTGGATCATGACCACATAGTGATCATAGTTGATTTTTGGCTATCCTTTTTGGATGGATTTGTGTTTTTATTCAGATTTATTTTATATTCTAAATTGTAGGAACGTTTGTTGCCATTCAAATGTCACCACATTCAAGTCAATCCAAGGCTCGATGCATTTGGAAAGTAAGAAAACATAATGAATTTGTAATTTTCTTGCTTTTATTTAGTAATCAATGGGAATTTTCCATTGTTTATAAAAGTGGGAACCGTCTATTGTTTTGAATGATCAATGAAGATTTTTTGAAAACTTGTCATTTTAGGCCTCGGTCCATTTGGAGTAATGTAAGGTACAATAATTGATTTGAAAATTTTCAAAAGGATTCTAGACCACCTTCTTAACACCTCCAATCCCAATTTTTTTTACTATCACTTGTAATTGCTACAATATATAGTCAAAACGTTATAAACCTTCATCTAATCACCTACATTATAAACATTTAAACAACATTATTGATGAGAGCAAGATGAAAATCAAATAGAGCACTTGGAAGTAAAGGAGTTTTTCAATTTTGGAGAAACACTTACCATTTAAAATCATTACTGGTATTATAGACATTAATGACTATCATTAGGTTGCTCCTTACTAATTATCACATTTCTATGCTTCCTAAAGAAGATTTTAGAGTGTATGAAGGGCTAATGTGAAATTGTGAATGTCAAAAATTATGTGATGATTAGCAACATTCGTACAAAACTGAGAGCCGATTTCCATGAGCTTCTACAAATAAGCTTCCTGCAGCGGCGGCAGACTAGCAAGCCCCCTCCCCCACCCTCTAGCCTAATCTACAACCTTTTAAAAAAATATTTGCTACTCATCTACTTAAGCAAACGACCCGATGGAAACAAGCTCTAAGGATGGCTTTCTATGTAGCACTTGAACTTGCATGTGTGACATTAATGTTTATGCATTAATAGTCATTTAGATTGACATGCAGGTGTTCTGGTCTTGTATTTTGGGCTAATAAGACCGGTAGTAGTTGAAACACTATCTAGAAGGGCTTGCTACACGAAACATGTAATGCCACATAGTAAAAGTATTAATGAAGGACCTTGCATATACATGCTCTGCATGACATCTGCCTGCGGGTTTAGGCTCTGCATAGAAAGCCGTCCTAAGTAGGGATCCCATGACTAGTTTGTCGTATTTATTACAATATGCTACCATCCATGTAGAAGGTTAGCTACTTTTGCTACCCAAGAAGAAAAGGAAAGATTACATTATTCTTACAAAATATATTTGAAGAGTTCTTATTGTTTACCAAGTATTTATGAAGCCTTAATTGGTTGTTATGATGCTACCTCCATAGTGAATTATGCTGCAAATTGTTTGTCAAATATTTTGCTAATGACTACTTTTACCTACAATGTACTAGTAGCATGAGAATTTTGTTTTGATAGAAATCCAGCTAATTTTAGCGAGGTTTGGGATCACTGGTCCTAATTGAACCCAGGCAGGCTGTGAGAGAGTCGGTGGGACTGCGAGTTGAAAAATCCGGCTACATGTCATGCAAAAATGTAAAGCTCCTGACTCTCACTTGTGTAAATGCCACGAGGGAGGCCAGTTTACCATCCTTTTGGAACGAGCGTCGTGCATTCACCGCCGCCTGCCACGCCATGCACGTCCTGCACTCCTACTTGGCACAACTGCACTGTCTCTCATCTGCTCTATAAATCTCCACTCCCTCCTCCTCATTTCCAGCATTCCGAAACATTCATTCCATACTCACTAGGCACCTCGAGCACAATCTCTCTGATATCATTTGCTGTTCATACATAGTTCTCACTCGCGCATTAATTCCTGTCCAGTGTAACGAATATTTCGAACACAGCCATGGCGGCCATGATGACGTCCACTTCTGCCATGCTCGGTGGATTGCAAGCTCTGCCCATGCAGACCAAGTTCAGCAGAGCTGGAGTTGCCAGCACCCAACCGAGGTTGGCGACGTCGCTGGCGGGGCGAGTGCGGTGCGAGGCGGGCCAAGGAAAGGGTCCTCTGGCGGACGCCAAGGCCATCGTGGACAAGCAGACCAAGACCACCATCACCAAGGACGACATTCTGCGCAACCAGGAGACCAACGAGTCGGAGAAGAAGTCCGTGATGGGCACGGAGCCCACGTCGGGAGCGCCGTGGCCGCGCCCCGAGGTGGAGCGGCGGCCGGAGACGGGCAGCAAGTCGTTCTACAGCGTGTTCGCGTTCGACGGCGCGGCGCCCGAGACCATCAACTGCCGCCTGGCGATGCTGGGGTTCGTGTGGGCCGTGGTGGCGGAGCGCATGACGGGCCTGACGGTGCTGGAGCAGCTCACGAATGCGGGCCAGCCGGGGCTGTTGTACTTTCTGGGCGCGGTGCAGTTGTTCACGTACGCATCGCTGGTGCCCATCATGAGCGGCGAGTCCACGGACGCTCGCAGCTTCGGGCCGTTCACGGCGAAGGCGGAGCGGTGGAACGGGCGCATCGCCATGGTGGGGTTCTTGGGGCTGGTGGTGACGGAGCTCTTCACCCACTCGGCCGTCTTCGGCATGTAAATTACGCCATCGACTTTTTACGTCTTCAGCATGTAATTTTCTTGTTCGTAAGCTTCATTTTTGAAGTCTACATGTCTTTTTGCGGCACTCACAGTTTGCCATCCATTTGTGTACATAGCAAAATTGAGATTGTAGAATGAGTGTGAAACACCATTCTAGCTAGTTCATGCCGAAATGTATATTCTGTCTACTTGAGGTGTAACATATGCCAAGAATTTTAATACATCTCTCCACGATATTGCCAGCTGAATACGCTTGCAAGCTCTAGAATTTTGCAAAGACGGCACCATTGCAGACATACTCTACTATGCAACATGCACTCGTTGTGCTTTCTACATCTTAAGCTCACAAAGTAGAAAAATATGGCCACTTTACCTTCGATTATGATTGTCGCGTGTTATGAAGTACGCATGAAAATTGCTGGACATGCTTGAATTGTCAAGTTCTGAAACATCAGGTTAAATTATTGAATCATCGGTGATCAGTTTAATGTTGCCCAGCTGGTCTAGGACACGGTGTCTGTATGGCTGACAACATTCTCCTTATGTGGATTATAAATTCAAGTCATCCAATGGTTGTAGTCAACAAGTGCAATCATGCTGACGATGAATTGAAGGTTAACCGCATGTAATGTTTGAAATTCAACTCGTGTAATTCTGTGCAGACGTTTGTTCAATCACAATACTTGGTCTGTTTTTAAACTTAGAGCATGCCCACCTGAGCAGCTGGTACCCCTATTTCCGAACCTTGTATACTAGCCTGGACCTAAATTTCAGCACGCAAGTAATCTGGCTGGTATCCACAACGCCACATATCACCCTCGAACGTTCTAAAGGTCTTCCCAAGTCAAATCATGACCTCAATTTTTAGCAAGACCTTGATTTTTAGCAAGAAATTGGAGTATATCTGTAAGTAGTGGGAATCTCCACAATTAGCCACTAGCTAAATATATTGTAGTGAAAATTCCCCACATGTTGAGTTGCATAGCTTTCGCATTCCAAAATTTGGTAGTGTCTATGGTAAGGATGTCCAAAATTGCCAATAACACACATTTCGTTAATTTTGTACTATTTTCATTCCGGAATTAGTATATTTAGTTAATTTTGGACGGGATAATAGCGATGGGGAGGTGGCTAGAGCAGCTGGAAATGGGGAGGCCTCCCTAGAAGACAGAGGAAGCCCCTGTAGAATATAGCTGCTCGCACGCAGCGGGAGCGCGCTACTCAACTGAATTCGAGCAGAGACATAATGTTGGATGGGGAGATCTCCCCACCGTATCTATGAATCAGCCTGTAGGGAGGTGTGATTGCCACAGACTCGACATCTAGACGGTAGGGAGACCTCCCTATCCAAGGTCCGTGGATGGAAAGACCTCCCTACTTTGGTAGGAAGGTACGACGACTGAGTATTGAACAAGACGCGAATGTCCAATGCAGAGAAAATCCCTATTTTTGATTTCCTTGGTGGTAACAATTTGATGCACGGTGTATTCCAATAACAAGAGGACTATATTTACATTGATGAAAGTACAAAATTCCGGCCACGGTCATTACAATGCATTGCAAAGTTCATAGCCTACATCGTTCATTTAAACTTTGGGAAGGGTTTAGGGTCTCCTACGCTACAAGGTCGTCACTGCAGCCGTCTGTTGCGGCGCCTTAGAGCCCTCCAAGAGGAGTTTCACACGATCAGCGGTAACAGGTGGATTAGACCAAGCGGGTCTGTTCCGCTCAACATACTCCCGAACGTCGCCTGTCCACCCACGCAAATTGATTAGCCACCGCTTCATCGCCATGAGCCCGGGAGGTGCATTCGGATCACTCGAACGGTACGTAAACGGGTGGATTGCATTGCGGGGATCGTTCATGCAACTCTTGTCGGGCGAGTCGTCGATGAGGACTGTGTTCGACGCATTAGCATCGGGGCATTGTGCGAAGAACTTGGAGAGGGGCTTTAGGAAAATGGGCTTCTCCGGGTTCAAGGGATCCCGATGCTGGGAGCACTCCCAAAGGTCTTGGCCAAATAGCCGGTCCGACCTTAGAATGACTTTTGTGAGTTCCTGAAGCTCTTTCTTGTATCACTCCAATTTTTTTCCCCCACATGCGGACCAGAAAACGACCTCGAGCTGGGCAAAGCAATACCGCAGGAAACCATTCAGGTTCTCCCTCCACCGAATTTTGCCGTTGGCCCCGGAGTCGGAGTCACATAATAGTCCGTTCACGTCAAACACGAGAAATATTGTCAGCGGCGGAGACGAGGGTAGCCAACTCAAATCCACCTCGGGAAAGTCTGCCATGTGGAGCGGAGCCTGCAGTGTCGCCCGGTCTGTGCAAGATACAACGACGGGCTGTTAGATACAAACTACGGGCTGTTAGAACCAAAGGCCACGCTCGGAATGCATTGCCTTGTCGTGGAATACCAGAGTACCGATGGGGAGACCTCCCCATCCAAAGAGAACACAACACTCATGAAATGAATGACCTTAACATGCACGACACACATCGAAAGGCCAAACGTTGTGAAAACATAAGTCATATTCGATAGTCCAAATAACACGTACAATACAGAAAACGGTCCATCGCGGTTATCACGGCAGACAACACATACGGGCCGATATTCTACGAGGGGAAGCCTCCCTATCTACTTGGAGACATATGAGTGTCCGGTGCCTCCGACATGCTCGCCATCATGCCCTCCGCGCTCAAGTCAACAATGTCTGTGTTCGATCCGCTAACACGGTCCGCTCGCTTGCTGGACTGCTTCTTGGATTTGCCAGCATTAGACCGGACACGCCTCGCCGATGTCTGTGACCCGCCGGCGTCTATGGATTCAGAACCTGCAACGTTTGGGGCACCCGATCCCACGGGTGTACTCACAGGAGTAGTGCGGCCACGTACAGAACCCCGGCCGCCACTCCGGGGAGAGCCAACGAAATCACCGGGCGCCCGGAACTGAGAGCGCGAGCTCCCCCCGCGTTGGCAGAGGCCTCGCCACCTCGTCCGCGACGCCCGGCCTTGCCACCCCGGACATTCGCTGCAGCACCTGCACCTCGGCTCGAGGGGGTCATGTCGGGGAAAACCACGGGGCGGGGTTCTCGGTTGGACCTCCGAATGTTGGTCGCACCACCGTCATCCTCATCCGTCCCCTGGTTGTGCGGTTCTACCTGTTGGTGGTCTTTGGCCTTCCTCTTTTGCGAACCCTTCCCCAAACTCCTTTGCGATAGGGAGGCCTCCCGCCAAGGATTTCGTCGCCTCCGCTGGGGCAATTCCCAGGCACGGAGGCCCCCGAAGCCCGGGAGGCCTCTCCAGGATCACTGCAGAGCTGGATTCCAGCCAGACGTGAATTCAGATTTGTCTGACTCAGTGGCACATGGGAGTGCTCCCTTAAAGATCCCGACATGGCGGGAGTGCACTCCAGGGATGGGGAGAGCTCTCCCTGACGGCCGGAAAGTGTGTCCGAGCTCAGCGGCATCGGGGACGTGGCCCTAAGTCGTCCTGACTCACTGGGCGGGGTGCTTTGGGATGGGGAGGGCTCCCCACGTCAGCCTTGCGCAGAGACGTGTGCCGGAGATGCATCCGACGAAACGTTGTCGGGGTTCTCCACTTCTGGTCCACAGGACTCCTCTACGTCATGTGCGCGTTCCGCCCTTCTGAGTCGGGGAAATGGGGGCGGGGCGCTGCGGGGGGCCCTCTCTATCTCTACGCCAGACATGACATGCCGCAGTTCAAAGCTATATCTGGGCCCATCGACCACCATCGGCACTTCACCTACTTCGCGTGCAAGCCGCAAGCGGAGGAGGAGGCACATGCGCATGAACACTAAAATCATCCCCGACAACCGCAGCAGTGGAGCTCGGACCCGGTTGCTCCAATGCGGTGATATCAGCAATATCGTCCAACGTCAACCTTGAACCAACACCATCGACGTCCGCTGGACCACCATCGGCCGCACCACCCAGCTCATCAGCGCCCGGCGCGACGTCATCAGTTGCTTCAGAATCGGAATCGTCGACCTCGCGAAAAGCATTGTCATCTCTGTCACCGTCTCCCCTGTCGTCCTCGCCTCTAATTTCGAGGTCCTCGGCCTCCTTGATGACCTTTAGGATCTGCGAGGCCATTAGCTGAGCCGGTCCTATCTCCGCTTCCGAATGGACAAACTCTACGACTTTGCTTTTGCAAGACTGCAAACCACAGTGACACAAGTCAATGGCCATTGCGACGGAAGATAGGTAGGGAGGGCTCTCCATCGATGCTACATTTCTGGGGAGGGCTCCCCAGCGACGCAGAGAAGGTGGATACTCCCAATGCAGAACAATACAGATCTCCGGCTTTGGCCGCATAGCTAGACAGACTCCCCAACTGTGAGCAAACCAAGATGACCATGATAATTCAAGAAACAGACCTCCCATATCCCATCTACTAGGGAGGCCAATCCATAAACATCCAGTCGAGAAGCCTCCCCACAAACTTGCAGTGCGGAGACCTCCCTGACACTACCAGAGGGGAGGTCTCCCCAGGAATTGGCAGCAGGGAGACCTCCCCAAGGACTTGCAAAGAGGGGGCCTCTCCATCACCTTGCAATGGGGAGGCCTCTCTATAACTTCCACTGGGAGGCCTCTCTAGGATCATGCAGAGGAAAGACGTCTCCAAGAAATGTGTCGTGGGGAGACCTCCCCATGAACTTCCTTTGGGGAGACTGGAGTAGAAGGTTATAGGGAGGAGGCCTCCCCAGGAACTGGTAGTGGGGAGGCCTCCCCAGGAACTTGCAGTGGGAGACCTCCCCAGCAACTTGCAGTGGAGTAACCTCCCCATGAACTTCCTGATATGGAGGCCTTCCCATCAACCTCCGTCGGGGGCAGATTCTAAAAGTGTAGGTAAAACAAAGAAACACAGAAACTCACCAGTCCTTCCATGGTCATCGGGCCGCCGCTCCAGATGTTGACAATGACTCTGTTATCCTTGAGCACGCAGTTGGCAATGGCCAACATCGCTGCTTGGCTGGGTTGAGCCCTCCCGCTTGAATAATTCCTGTCATTCTCGGCGTTCCTGAAGGCCGAGTCACCCAAGATGTAGGAAGCCAAGTATTGCTTCCCAACATGCAAGGCCATGTTTACCCGGGCATCGTTGACGTCGTCCAGTTTCCCCGGCGTTGGCCAGAGGTACACAACGTGTACAATTTGTCTGTCGGTCGAGAAGTCTGGAGTAAATCCATCCCCCGGGTGCGGGTGGTAGATGCAAACATGCATGGCCCAAATTTTGACCGGTTCACCCGAATGATACCAACATAATAGGTCGTGTAGCCGGGCACGACCGCACAACAGGATGTGCACGCCCACCGAAAGTCTGACGTTCTCGGTGGTCTCCGCACTCGGCACCAACTCCTCCAAGTGGGAGAAAAAGGATTTGAATTTGATGGGCCCCTTTACCTCAGTACCCGTCACCGGTGAGAATAGATTAGTGACGGTGTACAGGGCTTCTTTCGAAGAGATTTGGAGTTTTGCGCTCACGTCAGCCCAGTGCTCATGGAGATGAGCAAGGGAATCCTGCGCTAAGCAGATGTACTTGCGCGCAGGGCCGTAAACCTCCTCCACATCCACCTCGGCCATTCCAAGGCGCTCAATCCAATTCTCAAGTGCACGGCCGAATTGAGGTGGCGGAGACTTCTTCTGGGCTACACCGTGTAGGTTGTCCTTCATCTCTGAATCAAACCATTGCCGGCCTGCTTCCCTCTCTCGAGCCACCCTCGCCATGTACCGCAAGAAAGTCTCGTCCATTTTATACCGATGTGCCTTATCGATCCACTCCTCCAATGTGAAGTTCACCTTTTTGCCTTGGAGGGGATGCCCGAACTTATGCATTACGCGGCACATGACGGCAATATCTTCTTTCTTGGACTTTGCCCAGTCCGCGACGGATTGCAAAGCCAGTCCCTGAACAACAGGTTCCGTATCAAAAAATAAACTTGAACGCAGCACTTTGTCACGTCCCCGCATGGAGAGGTCACCCTAAAGGTCCTACCTCGGGAGGTCTCCGTACAACCCCAGCAGGGACATGTCTCGCTACAATTCCAACATGGCGGGGATTCCCTACAGTCCTAACATGAAGAGGCGTCCTCAGCAGCGGGCGTGGGGAGACCTCCCGAGTAGCGTGAGTGGGGAGCTCGCTCCAGAAGCGTGCGTCGAGAGTTCTCTCTAGGCGCGCATGGGGAGACCTCCCGAGCAGCGTGGGTGGGGAGCTCTCCCGAGCCGCTCGTGAGATAGCTGTCTAAACTAGCATGCGTTCAAACCTCTTCCCGGTGAGTGCGTGGGGAGTTCTTCCTAGAGTCTACCTACATTCTGCACCTGAGAAGGATTCACTAACGAAACCAACATGGGAGGTCCAATGCAAACTGCGAGCCCCATGCAACGCTGTCGCGGCGGGGCTCAGACCAAGGAAATGCGCAGGGGCAGTCCATACCTCTTCAGTGACGGTCTTCAGGCACAATTGTCCCGCCAGCACTTTCTTCCCGCATTCCAAAATTGCTCAGTCTGGCATCGTGTGGATGGGCTTGATGTCCGTCTTTGTTACGGTCGAGCGTCCTTGTCCAGTCCTCCGATGCTCCAGCGTTTGCCCTTTACCATCAGGGAGAGATCCTTTCACCCACAGGTCCGAAATCTTCTTCCACATATCATAGGCCGCGTCCGACCCACAGACAAACCCATAGACCTCCTTGAGGTCAACTTTATCTGCGGCGTTGAGGATACTAGTGACGGCCCCCTTGAAATTCTGCGGACATTCAATCGATTCGTCACATTTTTTAATATCAACCGCGCATATATTAGGTAGGGACTCCCTATCCACTCCGTTGATGCATGGAGGCCTCCCTGTTGGAGGCAGTGATTGTCAATGGGGAGGCCATCCCCACTGACACTCTACGGAAAGACCTCTCTACAGGAAGCGCATAGGGAGGCATCCCATATGAAAGCTCCCGGGGATACCACCCTACTTACAGCTCCTGGGGAGGTCTTCCCACTGCAAGGTCATGGGGAAGACTCCCCATTGCAAGGTCATGAGGAAGTCTCCTTACTGCAAGGTCATGGGGAGGTCTCCCCACTGCAAGGTCATGGGGAGGTCTTACCACTGCAAGCTCATGGGGAGGTCTCCCCAGTGCAAGCTAATGGGGAGGTCTCCCCACTGCAAGCTCATGGGGAGGTCTCCCAATGAAGAAATTCACAAAAGCAGGTCTGGGAGCAATAGAGGGAGGGGAGGGTGCTTACAATCCATTCAACGCTCCTAACTTCGACCGCAGAAGGGCTACCCATTTCCTTCCAGACAGCCCGAGCTTGCTTGATTTTGTCAAAGAGGTCTGAGGTGCTCTCCTTGTCCCAGGCCTGGGAATTAAGAATCCTGGACAACAATCGAATATGGTTCATGTCTAGAGTTCAAACCACGATTATCTCGTGCTTCCCGTACAGGTCCTGGAAGGTGGGGTCACTCGCATTTTTGCGGATTACAGCCTCGGATGCCATAATAGTATGTTGGCCGCCAACAATCCAGAAGTGGTGCGTGGCCATCGCATCGCGATCTGTAGGAATGGTAGGCACCACTTCAAACTTGCCAGGCTCCGCACCTTGGACTGGTTGCACGGGGATGACAATGATGGGGAGCCTTTGCACGGTGCTCCGGTTCCTAATTAATTGGGCCTTTAACTCGTCCACCCGTTTAGGCACGATGCTGCGGTACACCCAAGTGTCTTGTGCCTTGTGGAAGTTTTGGAGGGGCACCTTTATGCGCCGCCCCGCCGAATCATCCACCGCAGAGTTGCCCCAGGGGTACAGATGGTCCACCTGGCTAGCCAAAAACTCGGAGCACTCGGTCAGTGCTCTAGTATTGCTCACGTGTTTCTTCAAGTCGAACGCTTTCTCCAATTTTATGATGGTGTCCTCCATGTCCTTTAGCCTTCGTGACTCTGGATTGACGGGTTTCCTTCTAGATCGCTTGGTTGGAGAAGGTGCTACGCCGGCCGTGAGTGCTATACCCTGGTCAGCGTCGTCGTCGTCGATGCCCTCAAATTCCTCAAATATGTCTCGGAATCCGATTAGGACATCGCCTTGAGAGAAGACCTGCGCTTGCCAGTTAAACAGAAATCCCTTCTCCTCAAGCGCCGGTGACAGCTCACTGGAAAGCTTTGCAATAGGTAAACGCAAGGCAATTCGTCGAGAAAGCCGACGTCCACCCGGACACTCCTCCATATTAACATCGACTTCCTGCGCACCGGGGGCAGGAATCACTTGCAGCATAGCGGTGTGGGGAGGCTTGATGGGGCGCTCGGGTGCGGATGCCAGTACGTACAAAAAACAGATCTTCGGGCGGACACCTGCTGTCTCAACATCTATGCCCCACTTCAAGATATTGGGGTTGCAAACAAAGGCACACCCCGGCTTGTTCTTAAAGCCAGTAAGGGCATCGTCGAGGACGTTTGCGCAAAGAGGCTTCAGCGTAATTGGTCGGATTTCATCAGGGATCTGGGACATATCGACCCTGCAAGACATCAATGACAGCGAGTCAGACAACGCACCTACATAAAACCAATCAGGGGATCGTTCAAAGGTCCTTCCACGATTGGATTGTTGGAAGACCATCCTAGGGTGGGATTGTAGAGAGACCTCCATTCTTGGTTTTGGGGAAGTCCTTGCTATGGGCTGTGGAGAGATCTCTCCAGGCGTGGACTGTAGGGAGACCTCCCCAGGGTGAAATGGTAGTAATACCTCCCCGTGCTTGGGTTGTGGGGAGACCTCCCCAAGGTGAAATGGTAGGGAGAACTCCCTAAATGCATAAGTTGTAGAGAGACCTCTCCAAAGATGGATGGTAGGAGGACCTCCCCATGCTTGGGTTACGGGGAGACCTCCCAAGGGTGAAATGGGGGGGAAACCTCCCACTGCTTCGGTTGTAGAGAGACCTCACCCTGCTTAGGTTGTGAGGAGACCTCTGCAAAAGGCAAATGGTAGGAAGACCTTCTCATACTGTAGTTGTAGGGATACGTCCCTAGGGTGGGATGGCAGGGAGACCTCCGTGCTAGGGTACTGGGGAGACCTCCCCACGGTGGGATGGTTGGTGGACCTCCCCAGAGTGAGATAGTAAGGAGACCCAATGTGTGGGTTGTCGAGAGACCACTCCATGCTGGCATTGTAAGGAGATCCCCGTATGCTTGAGATTTACACATTGCTCCGAGCACACCACCGTTGCAAGCGCTGCAAACGGACGCGGGTGGATACTGCAACCTCCGTGGGGGGATCTCCCTGGGCGCCCGTGAAGGGAGTTCTCTCCAGGCACGAGCGTGGGAAGCTCACCCTAGCATCTCAGTGGTGAGCTCTCCAGAGCAGCGTGCGAGGGGAGCTCTCCACAGCAGCGTGCGTGGGAACTCTCTAGAGCAGCGTGTGTGTGAATCTCTCCCTAACAGCGCGTGGGGAGCTCTCCCCAACAGCGCGCGTGGCAAACTCTCCTAGGCAACGCGCGTGGAGAGAGCTCCCGAGCAGCGTCCGTGGAGAGATCTTCCCACGCTCGGGCCTGGACAGAGCTCTCCACGCATGCTGCTCTGGAGAGCTCCCTACGCACTCTGCCAACAAGAGCTCCCCATGCACGCTGCTAGGGAGAGCTCCCCGCGCTCGCACCTGGGGAGAGCTCCCCGCGCTCGCACCTGGGGAGAGCTCCCCACGCTCGCACCTGGGGAGAGTTCCCCGCGCTCGCACCTGGGGAGAGCTCCCCAAGTACAGGCATCGGGAGAGCTCCCCGCACTTGCACCCGGGGAGAGCTCCCCAAGCACAGGCATCGGGAGAGCTCCCCGCGCTCGCACCTGGCTAGAGCTCCCCACGCCCAGGCATCGGGAGAGCTCCCCACGCTCGCACCTGGGGAGCGCTCCCCGCAATCGCACCTAGGGAGAGCTCCCCAAGCACAGGCATCGGGAGAGCTCCCCGCGCTCGCACCCGGGGAGAGCTCCCTGCGCTCGCACCTGGCTAGAGCTCCCCACGCCCAGGCATCGGGAGAGCTCCCCACGCTCGCACCTGGGGAGCGCTCCCCGCAATCGCACCTAGGGAGAGCTCCCCACGCTCGCACCTGGGGAGAGCTCCCCACCCTCGCACCTGGGGAGAGCTCCCCACCCTCGCACCTGGGGAGAGCTCCCCGCGCTCGCACCTGGGGAGAGCTCCCCACGCTCGCACCTGGGGAGAGCTTCCCGCGCTCGCACCTAGGGAGAGCTCCCCGCGCTCGCACCTGGGGAGAGCTCCCCAAGCACAGGCATCGGGAGAGCTCCCCGCGCTCGCACATGGGGAGAGCTCCTTACGCTCGCACCTAGGGAGAGCTCACCACGCTCGCACCTGGGGAGAGCTTACCACGCTCACACCTGGGGAGAGCTCCCTGCGCTCGCACCTTGGGAGAGCTCCCCACGCTCGCACCTGGGAAGAGCTCTCTACGGACGCTGCTCGGGAGATCTCTCCTCGGACGCTACTCGGGAGATCTCCCCACGCGAGCGTCTAGGGAGAGCTCCCCACGCACGTAACTAGTATCTAGAGAGACCTCGCTAACAAGCAGCTCGGGAGAGCTCCCGAGGGAAGTTGCTGAAAAGAGCTCCAGAGCCGGTGGGCTAGGGAGTCCTCTCTACAAAACGGATGGGGAGTGTTAAACCTCGTTTGACCTAGAAGTAGAGAGTTAGGGTTTTAGAGTAGCTAGAAGTAACCCAAATCTCCATAAATGAGTGTGGGAGTGACCATAATGGCACATTTAGTTATTTATGTAGAGGAGGCACTCACGCGCGTGGTAGAGTTATTGCTAGGGTCCGGTTTTGACGATAGGTGTCCGGATTGGTCACGGGATCCAGATTGGAAACCGGGTAGGGGAGGGACGGGTCAGGAATGGACCTGGCCACGTTTCACGCCTTGAAGTGGGCGGCTTCAATTAGGGCGGTTCACTGTTCATTTTCACATAGTGTTTCCAGTCCACCCCTGCACCAGACTTTCGTGTTTCCGGATACTGTGAGAGAGAGGGGAGAGCGACCGGGTGGCGAGCAAGTATTCCGGGAGCTTAGGCGGAGCGCGCGAAATCAAGGGAAGGAAGTTTCGGAGTCAGCAGCGATGAGACGGAAGGACGAATGGAGGCTCGGACTGCCGGTTCCGGATAAGTTGGTGCGCCCGGTTGCTCTGACCGATGCGGGACAGAGGGAGCAGCTGCGGAAGGATTTGCGCAAAATGGGTTGTGAAGAATTTATGTACCTACCGTGGGAGCTCCACAGTAATACCATGTTGCAGGAGTTAGGTGGAAAACCTGTACCGGCGGAATTCCGGGACAGCGAAATCCGGGGACAGTGGAAGAAGTGGACCTCGGAACACTGGCGCGTGACATACAACTTCCCCGACAGCCCGTTGGGATACGACAAGACCAAGCAGGATTACGAATGGTTGAAGGAAAGGTTTTCTCAACCGGTCTCAGAGAAACACGGATTCCGGGTTCAGGACTGCATAGACGACCGGGAGAGGCGCCTGCTGCGGTTTCTGGTGCCTATTTTGAGCCCGGATAAACCCACCACCTGCACGATCAAGCTAACGAAGACCATTTACGGGGCCTACTTCAAAATCCGGAAGACCGGATGGGGACTCATTGTGGACGAGTTGGTAGAACGGGAAGCGCGCAAACTCGGAAACAAGAAGGGATGTCCTCTAACCCCTTTCCTGTTTCATTTGTATGACAAGTACGGGTGTCTCAAGACCAAGGAGAGGGAGCAATGGGAGAACAGCCGGAGGATCATGAACCGGGAGCCGCCAAGGGTCCGGGAGGGGAATCCGGATGAGAGCGAGGACGAGGACAGCCCGGACGAGGAAGAACGGGAAGAGCAGGAAGAAAGAAGAACGGACGAAGCAGCGGTCAATCCGAATATAGAGGAAGGCCAATCGAAACCAGAGGAGGAACCAGGTCAGAAGACACCGGTGGGGGCGGGCCACTTCAAGGCGCGCACCCGAGGCCAACGCAAGAAACTCCAGGAGATTCCAGATGAATCGGAACCTGAGGAGGAACCGGACCAGGAGACACCACCCCGAGGACAGGTGAAGAGGCACTTGAGGATTCCGGGAGAAGAGGAGGAGGAAGAGGATGAGGACCAGGACACGATTGTGACCGGGGTTAGGGTTCCTCCGAGGAAGAGACCCAGGAAGGTGACACCGGTGGATAGCCGGAGGAAGAGGAAACCGGAGTCGAGCGGACAACAGAATAACGTCCGGGTGAAAACCAAAAGGGCTCGCGAATCGAAACCGGTGCGGGACGAAGAGGAGTATCCGGAGGAGATCCGGACTTATGAGCAAGCTCCCCGGGATGAAGGACCGGAACTGGAGGACATCCCCCTACGAGAATCGGAGGAGGACTTTCTCAAACCGGTCAGGGAGGCATTAGAAACGATGGAAGGTAAGTACCGCCCCATCTGTACTTCGATGAAGGAAGTTGGGCGTGTCCTCCAGAGTACACAGGTGGAGAGGTACCCGGAGATCGTCCGGAGAATGAGGAAGGAAGTAGACAAGCTCCGGAGGGAAGCTTTGGAAAGGAGCTTGGCACTGGTAAGGCAACAAAATGAGATCCGGGCTCTGAAGGAGCAGAAGTCTCCCACTTACCGGCTCCTCGCGTCACTGTTCAGACCGGATGGGGAGGCCCAGACAGAGGCCCGGTTGTACCAAGAAAGGATGGACGAAGCCGGATTGGACGGTGCCGCCCAAATGACGAATGTGGCAAAGAAGTACGCCGCAAGGGTCGAGGCAGGATTGGTGGAATTCCGGAAACTGCTGGCGGAGCATCAAGCAAGATTTCCATCCGGGTCCGAACCGGATGAGAGGGTAGCAAGTCAGAGAGGTATGAATGCACCCTTAGCCAGTAGTGAATTGTTGGCCGCATTCCATGTATCGCAGGAGGCACCCAGAACGGGAGAGATGGATAGGATGATGGCCGGAGGTCAATCCACTCTGGAACAGACTTCAAGACCAGCTGCGAGTCCGGTGGTGAGTATGCCGCGGAGAAATCCGGATGCCAGTATCGAAGGGGACCAATCGGAGGGCAGTCTGGCTAATTTGGCAGACCAGGCTGCTGATTTGGCGGAGATCGGAACCACCCCGGGTAGGAAGTTAGGACCCGGGGAAGACCAGGAGGTAGACGGCCAACTGGATGTAGGTGACCCGGAAGACAGGACGGATGCCGGTGAGCCAGAGGAGTGCGAAGTGGATGCAGGCAAACCGGAGGAACACGGGACCCAGGAGGACGAGCCGGATGGGAGTCAACCGGAGTCTGAGGGGGAAAGTGACCAGGGGGAAGTCCGGGAGCGCCGCTCCAAGAAGATGGAGGATGCTTCTCCAAAATCTGACCAGGAAGAGGACGAGGGCTCTGAGGGCGACAGGATCAGTGAACCGGAAGGGCAGAAAGTGCAGTAGGATCCGGATTGCAGTGTAAACCGGATCAGGCTAGGGAGTAGGCATTAGGCTAGGTAGACTAAACCCGCTTGTGAATAGGACCTTGTCGTGGTAGGTTAGGTGCTTTTTCCAGTTGGGTAAGATTAGGATCTTTTGGATGAGATTTCCCTTGATTTCCGGATCACGGGTTTGTAGGATCTGGGCGGGAAATCCGGACCGGTGGCTGAGGGCTACTACTTGCCCAGGAATGCTTGGCATTCTTGGGGTCTTCTTGTATTACTGTTTTCTTGAAAGCAAACTGCTGTAGAGCATTATCCAAAGTTTGTATGTGCTGTGGGGTTGTTTGTGGAATGATACAGTAGTCAAGAGTCCCTTAGTAACCGGGTAGGCCGTCCGGGTTCTCGAGTGATTTGGGTGCGAAGTCTGAATATGGTTTTTGGGTGATTTGAGGACTGTTTGAAAGACTGGTTTCTAAGTTCCGGACGCTAGGTAATTCGGGTTAGTGGCTGGGCAGGTAGGAGGGGGTACTCCGGGTTGCTCAGAACTCCTGGACGGGTAGTCCGGTTGAGGTGCCAGCACTCGGAAGGTCCAGGCGAGGAGAAATGCGGGATCACAGGAGTAAAACAGGGCGCTAGAATTCCTAAATATTAGTTTCGGATTCCCCGGATAATGTCTATTCCGGTTAATAAGTCGTTGTAGTAATTGGGAGAAAGGGGAAACCGGATCGCGCTTGCGTGACACGGCTGCCGGTTGGGTTAAGCTAGCAGTTGAAAGGGCAGTACGGTAAGTACCCGGGATTAGGAGTTTTGTTAGGATAACCGGAAGGTAGTGAATTTCCCATCACTTGAATCAGTAGGGAGGGGTGTGTCTTTCAATCCAGCACCACTAATGTGAATGGAGAACCCTCTGAGGGGGAAAACAGAGGTTAAACGAAACCGGATCAGATAATAACGGTAGACCGGGAGAGAGGAAGATTAGTAGAAGTCCTCCCCGGAAGGATACCGGATCTAGTTGTAACCGGGTCAGTCAGTAGGAGGAGGCCCGGTTTGGTAGGAAAGAGGGATTCAGCTGGTGATAAAGAGAGAGAGATCACCAGTCCGGGACCATCTCCGGAAGCTTTCCACTTCACAGAATCTCCACGGAACGATAACCAGAAATCACCTCTACGAACGCTCTTAATACGAAAAAGTGCGTTCTAGGGGAATATCCGGTATCACGTGCTACTACAGGGAGGTCCATGGTGATCTCCCCAGAGACAATATAAAATAGATAGAACGCACAACCGGGCAGGGTTGAAGAGCTTACCCCATAGCCGTGGACGAAGATATTTGCGTCGAGGACGACGAGACCAAAATTGGGCAGCGCTTCGCGACGACAGGAAAAGCAAGTGAGGACAAATGAGGTCTGGGAAGACCTTATATAGTGCGGCGGAGCCGCTTGAGCTTGATCCAACGGTTTAGGGTGGTTGCCCTAGATCTGACGGTCGTCCGCGCGCCACTGCCACAGGCTACAGTAGGCAGAGTTTCGGCCATGTAAGACCGGGTTTCAGCCGTGTAGCATGGAGTGGCAGCTGGGTATGAGCGGTTCTCAGCCTTGTATGAGCGGATCTCGGCCATGTATAAGGGATATTAAATATCTTCCCAAATATCTGGACGCGTGGCGCCATCTGAGCCGTCCATATGTGCAATCCGACGGCTGCAGAGGCCCACCAATGGGAAGGCAGGATGGAAACTATGAGTTTGAAACCCTACAATAAATCCCCATTTCAATGCCGCCAACCATTTTGAGAGCCCGCTCATTTTGAATTCCGCTTACTTTCTGTATTAAATGTTGTTGTGTCGACGTGCCGCATCCACCGCTTGACACGTGTACTTTCTGACGTCAGCCGCCTACATGGCAGGTGGGTTTATTCGCACCTACTGCAATGCTTATTTATGTTTTGTCCTTGTTTTTAGGTTTATTTATTGTAGGATTCTATTTCTGTCATTTATTGTGTACGGAAATATTGTTTCGCCGACGACACTCTTCCCCGTTTGACACGTGGAAGAAAGATCTGCCTATCGGATTTGTCTTACCCATAGGAAGGCCTCCCTGCATGTCAGCCCTAGGATGCCAGTCAGGAGGTCTCCCCAGCAGACAATGCCCGTAGATAGGTCTCCCCTAGATAGGCCGGAACAACCACAGTCCCGCCATGGGCGGCCACCATCACGCTTTACAGAGGCCTCCCGGAGCGCCAGGTGGGCAGCCAACCCCACCTCGCCCTCCGTGTGGAGCGCTAGGTGATGGGGAGGTCTCCCCACTCGGATGCTGGGGACGACGGCCGCGCCTCCACGGTCGCCTCCGTCACGCTTTACGGAGGCCTCCCGGAGCGCCAGGTGGGCAGCCAACCCCACCTCGCCCTGCATATGGAGCGCTAAGTGATGGGGAGGTCTCCCCACTCGATGCCTGGGACGACCGCCGCGCCTCCACGGTCGCCCCCGTCACGTCTCACGGAGGCCTCCCGGAGCGCCAGGTGGGGAGCCAACCCAACTTTGCCCTCCATTTGGAGCGTTTGGGGTCCATTATCCTGGCACAGAAATTATCCTTGCAAGAGTGTGTGAGGTGGAGGTAGAGTGAATCCCCCAGGCATTGCTACCATAGCTAGGCAATTGTTTCTGGGGGGCACTCTCTATCTCTCACTCGCCGTCTCTTTGGCGAGTTGTTTGGAGGGATTAACTGTCATGCCGAGCCTGCGGAACTGATCGTGCGTGATGGCACTGATGGGAATTATGGCGTGTTTGCATCCGGCAGAAGAGATGGCGAACTGGAAAGTGCACGAAGATGTCCTCCTATTGATGGATGGGCGAGTGGCTGCATCCGGCATTGTGGTGTCTAGTCCTTTCCGACATGTTGGTGACGACGGCCTTGAATGCGAGATGTTTCTCGTAAGAATCTCCACCGTTGAGGCCGACTTTGAAAATACAGTATTGGCGGAGTTCAATTCCTGGAGGCTTGGCAACTGTATCGGCAAGCAAGTTCCTTGGCCAGATGTGGATATTGTACGTGCATCAGCTGGCGCTGCGGACTCCGGCGCAGCCTCCAACGATTCCTTGCGATGCTTGAATGCCATCATTGCCGCTGACGCGACGGATGACACCAACGACCTCGCTAGAAATGACGATGGCGGGGACAGTGTCAATGATAGTGAATATGACGACCATGGGGAGGCCTCCCCGTCCTCTCACAATGAGGAAGAATCAATGATGGACGACGGCCTTCGACGCTTTCCACCTCGAATTCTATGGCGAGGAAAAAGATGTGTGCTCGAAGGTGAGGGTGGAGCCGTAGTAGCTGCAAGCAGAATTCAAGCAAGCATGCCCGAAGAGATATTTTTGGACGCTCTTTTAGGGCACGACGAGGTTAGAGTTCTTGTGCTCCAGGAGACTAACGCCGCCGCGGGAGAGTTGATGTCGCACCGTCGATGGCCCCTCACATTGGTGCGCTTGGAAGGGGGTGAGGTGCTCGCCACCATCGCCGCTTTCCACAGGGATGATCCGTTAGCAGACGCCGTGGCCAGGCTGAAGCGTGGCGTCCCAAAGGCACCCTACACGTCTAAAACGCGGATACTGAGAGGCGAGGGTGGACGGCCATCGAAACGTCTCAGACTGTCCGGCGAGGATGTTGCTAGAGAAGTCAGCATGGAAGAGTGTTGCCCGTGGAGCTGCTGCCAAATATTCCCTTGGTCCAAGACCGTCCAGGTCCGTTCACATTTTTGGGGGAAATCATTCGACGAGCGCCGAGAGGTTGGAGTCGAGCTATTCGGCCAATTCCGGGTCGTCGATGGGGCTACGTCCGGAGTTATAACAATGGAAGGGGTGGACATGTGCGAGACTGCTTGCTGGAGAATACTTGGCATAGGACACGCGACCTTCTACGATTACAAGCGGAGATATCGACGTGGAATTCGTTCGGGCCGTCACGGCAACACTGGGCAGGTTAAGCGTCGACCGGCGACCGTGCAGGCAGAGGGAACGGTACTCTCGATCGTCAATGACACCTGCGACGTCATGCCCGCGACCAGGATGAAGGGAATCGGCGACGAGCAGCAGGACGTCCAGAAGTACCTCCCGGTAGCCTTCACCTGGGAGGTCGTCCGCAAAAAGGTGAACAATGTAAGGTCATGCTCTTCTCTCTTCTTTTAACACTCCATGTCATATGTAAATTGACTTCACACTATCCTATCGTTCCAAGATGTCATCGGTGGGGAGGCCTCCCCACTGTTGGGATAGTCGACTACTGATGGGGCGGTCCCCGCGCCATGGGAGTGTGCTTCACGGGGATAGCAGGCGTCTCCTGACGCCCGTTGATAGGGAGCGCTCCCGAGCAGTGTACGTGGGGAGCTCTCCCCACTAGCATGCGTCTAGGGAGGACTCCCCACTGGGAGCATCCTGAATGTGAACGATGAGCGGCGTGTGTGGAGGGTTCTCTGCAGTTCGAGGATGTCACCGTAACGGGTCTTATTTTGGCAGGTGAACACTGCAGTTGGTATGGACGATGTGTCGCAGTCTGCGATGAGCCGCATGAAGAAGAGGGTGTTCAAGAACGTCGAAGTCAAGAAAGGTGGCTCTACGTTTTCGAAGTGCTCCGAGTGCAACGAGCTAAAGGAGTTCATTGCAGCAGCGGCAAAGGGTAGCCCAGAGGCGGTGTACCACCAGAAGTTGTACGACGCTCACGTTGCGCACCAGCAGTCATGTCGCCGACTGTACTACAGCTGGAGGAGCGAGTCGGAGATGAGCCAGGCGGAGGTGCTCTGCATAATTCACGATGGAATGGACCGCCCTTCCACGCTTGCGGGTGATTACGAAGGGAACCGCAGGCCTTAGGCAGCTACCAGTGACGCTGACTGGAATGGTAACGCACGGACATGGCGACGGGGCCTATGCCGACTTCTCGACGGATCTTTGGCCACGTGATTCGAACTTTACTATCTCTTCCCTTGCGCATTGCTTCCGGAAGTTGGAGAGGCCGGCCATCCGGAATTCCAAGAACCTTTTTGACGAACCACCATTGAACCGGTTCTTTGAGAAGCTCATGAGGGGGGAAGTCCCGATGTGTAGGAGCGATACCGGAAGCCACCGCCGACGCTAACCACGTGGACCCCCTCCCAAAGAGGCTGTACCTACAATTGGACAATTCCGCTAAGGATAATAAGAACCAGTTCGTTTTTGCGTTTCTCTCATTACTTACTGCACGGAAAGTGTTTGTGGAGATACAGGTCGGGTTTTTGATGGTCGGCCACACGCACGAAGACATCGACGGATACTTCAGTTACGTCTCCAATGTCCTGAGGAGGAGCAACACTTTTGTGCTGGCGGACCTCATGAAGCACTTCATGGAATCGCAGAAGCTGAGTTTTATGCCGCATGTGGTCCAGGAGGTGGCCGACTTCAAGTCCTATATCAAGGGATATGTTCGGCCATTGGAGGGGATTAAGGACAAACACATTTTCCGCTTCTTTAAGGAATCCGCGACGGACGGGGTTTGGCTGCCACGTGCAGGCCCTCATAGAATGTGGAAGGAGGACTTTTACAGTCAGCCGTTGCTTCCTACAGGTACGCCTCCGACCCTACATAGTGTTGCTCGGACGGATTGGAGAGTACTCTCTGTATGTCGAGTCATGCGTGGTAAGTTGTTGGCATGACGTTTGGGGCCAGCTGTTGGTGGAGAGGCCTCTCCATCCATCGTTGATGTATCGTAGGGGCAATCGTAGCGGGGAAGCCTCCCCACCCGTCGTTGAGGTAATGTAGGAACAGTCCCTAGTGGGGAGGCCTCTCCACCCGTCGTTGAGGTAATGTAGGAAGTCTCTAGTGGGGAGGCCTCCCCACCAATCGTCGAGGTAATGTAGGAAAAGTTCCTAGTGGAAGGCCTCCCCACCCGTCGTCGAGGTAATGTAGGAACAGCCCCTCGTGGGGAGGCCTCCCTCTATCTGCAGGGCCTCGTAGCCCGAGACCCGTCACGTCTGATGGAACTAATTGTGGCTTCTCCGAATCCCCGTGTGTTGTAGGTGACCCTGCCCCGGTGAAGATGAAGCCCGTCTGGGGATGCGAGAGCGGTCTTAACCCGAGCACGAACTCTGAGGTGACCGAAGAGGACGCCGCGAGGTCACGTGAGAGCAAGCAGTTAATTCGAGCGGGGCTCCAGAGATTTGTGGACATCTGGAAGGGTGGCTGCCATCGCAGCCAGGCCTACAGGAGTCGAATGGAGGCCTACGTGTAGTATTGGGTGGACATTATTACGGAACTCCATTCGGACGATCCGCCGCAGGCCCCAACAACACTGGTGTATGGGTTTTGGCCGACGACGCAGTGGACGACAGCCCACCCTCCTCCCCCGCCAGCTCCAGATGAAGTGCGGCGGCAGAGGGATCTTGCCAACGCAACTCCAGAGGACGAGCGGCCTGATCCTTGGTGCGGTCCTTTACGGCGGCGACCAAGGCCGGCGTTCAACCCATACCGCGACGCCCTCGTTGGGAATTTTGTCCTCATTAGGCCCAACGACACCGCAATCTATCCAGTGTGGATGGGCAGGGTGCTTGCACCGGCTGTGCGCGACGCCCGGTCCCCACACCATGGAAAGTGCCAGATTCGATATTGGAGGCCTGCCAGAGGAAGCCGGGTGATGACAGACCGAGAGAGATATAGAGGGTGTTGGAATGTGAAATGGGAGCACGATGGCAGTGATGACGCCGTGCAATGGGTGGACTGCACTTCCATCCTCTATGGAAGCTCGCCGAAAGTTAACTTCGCCGATACCTCGCTACGCAAGATTCCAAGGTTGGATGCGGACAATGCCAAGGCCATTTTGGCCGACTCGCACGCCGCTTCCGAGGCCGCGGGTGACGTGCGTCATGCAGGGTAGGTCGCCGAGAAAGTCATGGAATTCTAAGTAGAGTTTGGGGACACCCGCGGAAGCATGTCCTCATATAATCGATTGGAATTGAAATAAAATTCCCCTTCTCTACATGGTGTGCATGTAATGCCACGTCCATATGTTCAGGCTTTGCAGTGCCGAATAGTACAAGATGACGTATGGCTGTGGGGAGGGCTCCCCATCACAGATTCACAGCCCATGACTGCACACAGGGAACCCTGAAAATGGCATCGCTGGGGAGGCCTCCCTGTCATTTGGCAGATGACAGTGAAGATGAATCTATATCACGATGGGGAAGCACCACTATTCTGGAGTACCACCATGTAGGACTCTCTGGCGCAGAAAATCAAAGTGTCAATACCTCTATATTAGAACACTCTTCCCCACAAATGGCGATCTCTCCATGACATCTCTCCATGGCAATTCTGGATTCTCAGTCCAAAAATCGTGCATAAATACAAAATTAACGAAATGTGTGTTCAATTATCTAAAATCATCTCCCTTAACTCAATTATCCAAAATTGTCACCCTAATATCTTAGACAATGGATATACGTTGATTGAAAGGATGTAGACCATCCAAACATTTAGATCACCTAAATATCTATTGAAGAGTTGATATTAACCCCTAAGGGTCCTTAGCTTTTTTGGACTTAAAATTATCATCGCTTTTGATGTGTTATAGGTCTAAATGTAAGTGAGGTATAGAAATCTCAACCGTACAATCTTGTAACATACATGTTGTAGATCATGTGGATCAATTTTGGGGTCATTCGGCCATATATATTGCAAGATCATAGTGTTTTAGTGCTAAAAAAGGATGCTGAAATTTTCCTAGCAACAAAGTTAGAGGTGGAATTCGTTCTCAAAATTACTCAAATGAAAAAACTTTGAACTATAATGATTTTCAAAATCATCATATAAACACATTGGTACCAAAAAAGCCTCATGAAAAATTTAGTGTCCCCTAAAATGGCCTTGCAATGTCAAAAGAGTAGCCCAAAAAGTGACCCATTTGTACCAAAAAGGAAAAAGTGTCCAAACTAGACCCATGCACTAAAATGACTCCCAAAAATTTATAACAACATGGATTGACATGAAAATCTTACCATGATAACTTGACTTTAAGAGAAACCCTAAACCGACAAGTTTTATTGGAAACGGACTTGGGATGAAGGAGATAGTACTGTACAAGCCCCCAAAGTTGTTGCCATCAAAATTCACAGAACTGTTCCAAAAAGATACCTACTTTCAAACGATCACCAAAACTTCAATACATCTTGAATTGATCTGAAATTTTTACCACACATTTCATACATCATCTCGTTTGTTTTCCAAAAATTTCATCAAAATCGAACACGATGTGCAAAAGTTACAACTCTTTAAAGGTGAATGTCCCCCAAAATCGTTCAAAATATGGCTTGCAATGCTGATTATGGTTTGCGATGGTGATTTCCAAGGATGTATACTGGGGACTCTGTGAATCCTAAAAAAATGTTATGTAGTTTGGTCTTTTTTTAGTTGGAAAAAGAGCTAAGCTTGAACCCCAAACTCATTCAATTATTGTCCAAATATCCATAAATTTGAGAATTTTTATTTAATTATGACGACTTCTTCAAGAATCCAGCAACAATGTTGCTTCAGTTGGTGCCACCTGTTTGATAAATATAAAATTGTAGAAAAATCCCTGCTGTACATACCGTAGTCTGTTGACATGGAAAAACTGCAGACTGCAGAGGTGATCATTGTTGTGAGCACGTGCCTGTGTGTTGGGAAAGCCAAGTGCGCATGCATTCCTTCAGTAACTCTTCAATCCCATGAAATTGATGCCAGGGCGACCAGGCAGACGGACGCTCCACATTGTTTCCTTTCCTTCGCCTTCGTGGACATGCTCGTAGCCGTTCTTGCCATAAAGCTCCCTGCTCTTTTCATGGGGCGTGACACCTCTCCCATCTTACGTGGCTCAATTGCATCTCACGGCCTGTCGGTATATATACACCCTCTTATACTCTGCTGATACCATCAACCAACACTCTTGAACCAGATTTCTACTGCATTCTCTCATTCAAATACAGATTATCAGCTCGCCGTTTTGATTAAGTTGCTCTCCCAGTGCAGCGACGATCATTTTCTGTTGAGGACTCAGTTTGGATTCTATTATTACTTTCAGGAGTAATGGCGGCCATGATGATGTCCACTTCTGCCATGCTCGGTGGAGTGCAAGCTCTGCCCATGCAGACCAAGTTCAGCAGAGCCGGAGTTGCCAGCACCCAACCGAGGTTGGCGACGTCGCTGGCGGGGCGAGTGCGGTGCGAGGCGGGCCAAGGAAAGGGGCCTCTGGCGGACGCCAAGGCCATCGTGGACCAGCAGACCAAGACCACCATCACCAAGGACGACATTCTGCGCAACCAGGAGACCAACGAGTCGGAGAAGAAGTCCGTGATGGGCACGGAGCCCACGTCGGGGGCGCCGTGGCCGCGGCCCGAGGTGGAGCGGCGGCCGGAGACGGGCAGCAAGTCGTTCTACAGCGTGTTCGCGTTCGACGGCGCGGCGCCCGAGACCATCAACTGTCGCCTGGCGATGCTGGGCTTCGTGTGGGCCGTGGTGGCGGAGCGCATGACGGGCCTGACGGTGCTGGAGCAGCTCACGAATGCGGGCCAGCCGGGGCTGTTGTACTTTCTGGGCGCGGTGCAGTTGATCACGTACGCGTCGCTGGTGCCCATCATGAGCGGCGAGTCCACGGACGCTCGCAGCTTCGGGCCGTTCACGGCGAAGGCGGAGCGGTGGAATGGGCGCATCGCCATGGTGGGGTTCTTGGGGCTGGTGGTGACGGAGCTCTTCACCCACTCGGCCGTCTTCGGCATGTAAATGCATAGAATCGAGGCAGAGTGTAATATATGCTTTCTTAAGATTCAGTCAATTTTGAAGTATTAAAAGCTACTACGAAGGTTGTAGGTTTCCAGTATTTTGTGACAGTCGATTACTTCCAATTTTTGGAGAACTTCGTCATCATGCCTAGATTAGTGGTTGTACATTGAGAATTTATAGTTGGCACCAATATGTGCAGAGCTTGTACGTAATATTCTGATTCATTGAATTGGAAAGAGACTCATTCTGTAATTCAATCCATTTTGTTGAACTTGTTTGACTTGTCTTTATTACCGTGTCAACTGGTGACTATTAGCTTTGTTTTTTTACGGGGTTTTGTAGTTCTTTTGAAATCAATCTTTTGAATTGGAATTTTTAGGTATGATTTTGCAAATTATTCTGGTGGATAAGTGAGTAGTTTCTACCGTTGTCACCAATGCGAAATTCTTTCAATTTTGGTACACAATTGCCTGTGCATTCTAAAACCTTGCTACAAATTGTCCAGATGAGCTATCTGCATTGTTATGGTTGAAAAATAATTATTAGAGAGTTAATTGTTGATGTTGTGACGGTGAAATTTTATCCATTTTACTTTTCAATCAGAAATGCTCGTGAAGAACTCATCAGATAGAGCCTTCCTCAAATTAACAAAACGAAATTGTTGATACAGACAGTCAGATCAACACATTCTGACAATAGTCTACATTCATAGAGAGAACCGCACCTGGCTGTGATTGTGTGCTAGAATTAAAAAATCCTAGAAGGATTTCTACCTGTTAAACTTTCGGTTTGAACTCGAGTTGACAGCACAGGGCCTGTATCCAATTACATGTTCAAAATTAAGTCAGAAACTTAGATTACATGATCTGGAATCTTCGAAATATCCCGAGTGAATGTGCATTACCTTCAGTAGTGTCAAACATAACAACCCTGCTTCAAGGAGATAGGGGCATTTCCCCTATCCAAAGCTTATTACAAATTAAGGCTCGCACAAGAGCATGTGCAAAAACTCGCACTCTGACACACTCAAACAAGTTCACAAAAACCTAGCATACTCAGTATTTCAGAAACCACTAGAAACTTTCAATTGGGTGCATTCACAATATAACAAGCCAACCCCGCCCAAATCTAACAACTCTTGATGAGTGCTTAGAAAATTATATCTTCAATTTATGTAGATATTAGAAAAAAATGAAGGACATTTTGCGACATATTATGAACATATTAGCACACTTTAGTTGTTATTAACGACTGGTTACGACCATACTTTAGCCGTTTTGGAGTACCAATAACTTCTCAAACATCGTCAAACTTTAATATATTGTAGAATGACATATAATATATGTAGGTACTAATTTATATTGCATTATCAATTCAAATGATAAGATTATTGATTAATAATTTGTTAAATTAATTATTGGTTACAGTTTCCTTTGCTCGTTATACTATGGATGTACCTAATTCTTCAACTTTAACATGAATTTGAATTTAGAATACTTCATACAACTCTCCAAATACTCGGGCCCCTCCAATTTGATATGCCCAATTTATAGTGGATAGCTAGCCACTTGCTTCTCTGAGAGTATAACTTGCTAAAATATGCTTCCAACCAATTACCTCTAGGTGTGAACTCTACATTATGTTTGAGAATCATATGAACCCCTCAGTTTAAAAATCCCCTATATACAAAGTGTTATATTTCTAAAAACCTTTGTATACGGATCTATTCCGTCCTTAATTTATGTTTAATGTAAGTAGACGCCAATATTTTCAACTCTAAGTATGTTTATTGTATGTATACATAATACGACAATATTATTCAAATTAATACCCCTTCTGTGAACTCACGTGTACTTGTACATGTTTAGGACAATGCACCCCCAATTACAAGTCACATAACTTGCAAAAACAAAAAATAAGTTATCATTTATTATGATAACTTGCTAATCTTAAAAGATGATATAGTGGGTGGAGAAGTTATTGGCCCTTCCAAACGAGCGCTTACTTGGAAGGGCAAAGAGAATTTAGAGAGCAGCATGAGCATTCATCATCTTAAAACTAGAGGAGCCGGGATATTTGGCGAGCTGCAGGAGCTGCTCTTACACCTGTGAACTGTAGCTGATAAATTACTCTGCATGCCATTCCAAAGGCTTGGCAAGTTACACGTTGTTTGAAATATCCTCCGCACTTGTCAATTGTCATGATTGTAGCACACTTGTAACACATTCAAACCATGCCATAATAATCAATTTTGGAACCCCAGGCTGCAGTACCATCGAAAAGATTAAGGTGCCAGCACAAGACTTGAACTCTGACACCGCAGGGCATGCATGCATGATCTACTGATGGAAATGTAGGCACTGAGAG
Organism: Pohlia nutans; assembly: GCA_022496805.1. Classification (NCBI taxonomy): domain Eukaryota; kingdom Viridiplantae; phylum Streptophyta; class Bryopsida; order Bryales; family Mniaceae; genus Pohlia; species Pohlia nutans. Next base: position 13,781,853 of record CM040095.1, on the reverse strand, counting down.
AACATGGGAACTACGCCCGGCAAACGGCGAGATGGAGAATGCACACGTCGTCGGAAAATCCATTGCTCACTGAGTCCGCCACGACGGAGGCCAGTTTACCGTCCTTTAGGAAAGTGCGTCGTGCATTCACCGTCGCCTGCCACGCCATGCACGTCCTGCACTCCGACTTGGCACAATTGCACTGTCTCTCATTTGCTCTATAAATCTCCACTCCCTCCTCTTCATTTCCAGCATTCCGAAACATTCATTCCACACTCACTAGGCACCTCGAGCACGATCTCTCTGGTATCATTTGCTGTTCATACATAGTTCTCACTCGCGCATTAATTCCTGTCCAGTGTAACGAATATTTCGAACACAGCCATGGCGGCCATGATGATGTCCACTTCTGCCATGCTCGGTGGATTGCAAGCTCTGCCCATGCAGACCAAGTTCAGCCGAGCCGGAGTTGCCAGCACCCAACCGAGGTTGGCGACGTCGCTGGCGGGGCGAGTGCTGTGCGAGGCGGGCCAAGGAAAGGGGCCTCTGGCGGACGCCAAGGCCATCGTGGACAAGCAGACCAAGACCACCATCACCAAGGACGATCTCCCGCAAACCAACGAGTACGTGACGGGCATGGACCCCGTGACGGGCGCGCCAAGGGCGTGGCCGCGCCCCGAGGCGGAGCGGCGGCCGGAGACGGGCAGCAAGTCGTTCTTCAGCGTGTTCGCGTTCGACGGCGCGGCGCCTGAGACCATCAACTGCCGCCTGGCCATGCTGGGCTTCGTGTGGGCCGTGGTGGCGGAGCGCATGACGGGCCTCACGGTGCTGCAGCAAGTCGCCGGCGCGGGCCAGCCGGGGCTGTTGTACTTTCTGGGCGCCGTGCAGTTGTTCACGTACGCGTCGCTGGTGCCCATCGTGAACGGCGAGTCCTCGGACGCTCGCAGCTTCGGGCCGTTCACGGCGAAGGCGGAGCGGTGGAACGGCCGCATCGCCATGGTGGGGTTCTTGGGGCTGGTGGTGACGGAGTTCATCACTCAATCCGCCGTCTTCGGCATGTAAGTGTAAGATCAAAACTTGTCGATCATTCGAGAGAGACTGGTGTAAATATCATGTGCAATTCAAGTTTGTAGACTTTTACATACCTGTTACATATTCAGTTAGTTAAGGCTAGCTGATATTATTTTTACCGATTCATGTAGCGAGAGTGATGCCAGAACTTTTTCCTCCGAAACACGATTCGAGGTTGTGGAGAAATGTGTAAGTTTCCTTCTTTCGGAATGTAATCTTTATGGTCATAAAATAATGTTTCAGGCTCTGTCTGAGTGCAGTCTGTACTAGTATGCTTGCTCTGTACATTTGCAATGATGCTATCAAGGATTGTGCTTTACTAATTTGCGCATGTAATTTATCCACTTCCAAGAAGTACGTAAGAACTAGAGGATATGGAGTGATTAGTGAAACTCTAACTGGGAATTTAATGTTGGTTGTCTAGTACCATGGACTGCGTATATATAAACGTACATGCAGCAGGAATGCTGGATGCAGCTAGAATTTCATTGAAACGTTCTCACCCCTCTCCAGATTGGGAGAATTTTAACCCCTAAACGTCACAGCGTCCAGAAACTGGACGACGAATGATTTCAAACCCTTCTCACGTTCTCATCTACGCTTGGATGATACTCATCCAAAATTTTGGAGATTCTTCACCAAGTTGTTGTCCTATCTAATGGCTGGATTTAGTCATACTAGAGTACATATTTTTCTAAAATTGCAAATGTAGAAGTATGTCAAGTCGTTGACCAAGCCAAAATTGCATTGACTCTAGTTCAAAGTGAAATCGTGAAAAATGAGGTCATAAATTTAAGAAACACAAAAATTTCAAAGTCTCACCACACTTAAGAGTATCTCATTTCAAACTCATTCCAAAATAATTTACTCAAAAAATATTGAAATTTAGTTTGTAATCGAATTTAGAAGGAATTTTTAATTTTAACTTTCAAATTTTATAATTAAATATTGGTGATTGTATTAGTAAATGGAACCGTACGGATGGAATCTAAAATTCAAGATCTAGAACTTTCATATGTATATCAATTCCAGAATATTCTTCTAAATGGTAGTTTATAATGTTTTTTTTGAAATTGTCAATTCCAGGGATACTTTGGTACGTTAAGGGGTTAAAGATGTCTTGTGAAATGTAATTAAGAGGGATATCTTGAACATGATACAGTATATGAATAAAAGTTGTACACCAAGAATTTTTATTCTATCCATACTGTTAGATCTATGATTTTTGTCACCAATATTTTTGTATAAAGATTGAAACTTAAAATTGAAAATTCTTATAGCCCCATATTCATTAAATTGGCCAATTTTATTTATATTGGCCGCCACACTATTCAAATAAAGAGAGTAAATGAACTGAAATCACACTATTTGAGCGGCCAATATAATCAAGATTGGCCAATTTAATGAATATGGGGTTTTATGTAATTGATTATGAATAAGATATTGACAATGTGTACATGAAATTTATTATGATTGGTTGAAATGTAATACTCTAATTGTAGTGATTTTTAGAGATTTCACGGTTGCTTAATTTTATGAGTTGACTTTCTTAAGAACACTTTTACACTAAAATCTTCAATATTTTGGATGAACCACTATTTACAACATGAAACAAGGCATATTTTTTTCACAACTCATCCCCTTTCTAATCAGGTCGTATGTGCATGAAGCTAACTTCCCATAAATATATAGTAAAAGAATCCACACTCCAAAAAGTCATCACGATGGATGAGAAAACTATGTTTGACTTTGTACATCGTCCACTTTCTCGACAATAAATCATGCATTGTAATTGTTATCAAGCATTCAAGGTACCGTATGTGGAAGGTAGGGTTGGCACTTTCATGTCGAATAATTAATAAAAGTTGAAACAGTGGAGGTCGGCACTTTCAAAAGTACTTCCTCCGTCCCAAAGTTATTGTCACGTTTGAAAGTCATGTTTGAAAGTGCTTTTTTAAGTAGGTCATATTGTAAGAAATATGATTAAAAAAGATTCCAAATTATGTCACTAGATGATTGAAGAACATTGCATGTGTTCATTGCAACCTAAATAAAATTAGCCACAAGGAAGTATTTTTTTGACCTACTTAAAAAAGCACTTTCAAACATGACTTTCAAACATGACAATAACTTTGGGACGAAGGGAGTAATTATTAAGAAATTGGCTATTAATAGCCAACATTAAAAAAAATTCTAGCGGCGAAATGTTTTACTTTTTTTTTTTGTCTACAATTTTTGTTGAGTGTTGTGTTTTTATTCTCTTTTTTTTTGGCTCTTTTTTTACTTTTTTTTTGTTGATTTCGACAAAATACTTAATAAATTTGTTTATTTTCTTGGCATTTTTTTTGGGGAATTCTTTTCTGCCGACCCTGCCTTCCACATACAATAGTTACACATAATGTTCAAGAATGGTTTAGAAACTGTAAAACTTAAATTTTCAAGGACTGCTTGAATGAAAGTCACATAACATGAATCGAGCTCAGCTGTGGGTCAACGCTTTCCACTGTAGCTGCATTATGAAAGGCAGTAAGCACACTTGCTAATAGTTGGTACTGTCTAGCGCTTTCAACTTATGATTCACATGAGAGAATTGTGTCAAAACACAGATGTTAGAAAATTGGAGCATAAACATTAACTTTCCCGCATTAACAGTAGATCTTCAAGTTTAAAAATGTGTAGGATCCTTCAGGTGTTAAGTGACACCAAGTTTTCACAAAACATAATTTTACCAAGTACGGTACAGTCCAGAAGCCTGCATGAGACTCAAGCTCAGCTCAACGAAGAGCTGAGCATCACTCCAGTTTTGGTGATTTACATTGATGGGCCCCGTGAGGGGCAGTCCAAAAAATGAGGTATGCCGGTGAGTGTACCCAGCGCACGGAATTCTATAGTAAAAGGCGAAAGAATAGTTCGCTCTGTGCTGAGCACCCGGCTAAATAATTAGCGGGAGGAAGTGTGCTGGAGTTTATACAGGGAGAGTGTAAATGCGTGTAGCAATACGTATGGGACGAATGGGAACCTGCTCCACGTCCAAGTGGCCTGAAGCGAGTACCTGCTGACCCCAGTTCTATGACTGCTGTCTCAAGTCTGTATTTCTCTCTCTGGCGTTTCTTCATGTCACAACTTTCTCATTTCATCCCCTTGCGAATGTGATTGTGCTGCACTATCATTTGCAGGGCTATGCAATATCCAAACTGAATTAATATTATCCCTGGTTAACCCCTACAGTACCAAGGATTCATGGTTTTAAAATGTCAAATTCAATTGATCTATAATTTAGATGAGACCAAATTTTATATCACTGGAATCATTGAAGAATATTGCACGTGTTGGTCAAACACAAAATTCATTTGAACAAAAAGAAGTCCACCTAGGAGCTAATCAAATCTGCTATAAACAACATGAGGCTCAATTTGGGCTTCTTGGTTCTTTAGGGGTTAACTGAAGACCTTGCAACAGTGCGAGACTGTATCATCTATTCGGTGGCTTCTGAGGTAAATCTGGCACCCACATATGATATGTTGTCCGACCAAGCACTCCATCAAAACATTGAGCTATTCGAATCTGAGAGATCTATGGTCGAAGAGTTTTCAAGCTCTTAATTCGAAGTTTCAAACACTCCATTAATTAAAACGAGGCGACTAAAACATTAGGTTTGAGACATCTCCCGAGATCTCCGTCATTGCTTCAGTGGATCTCAATGCCAGAGTTGTTTTTTTTTAGTATATTGCAGTCTGTGTTTTTCGCAACTCCGGTGAAAATATGAGAGTGAAATTGGCAACTTGCCAGAATTTCTTTTTCGTCTTTTTCCCCTCTAATATAAGCGTAATGAGGTAAATTGTAGTTTATGTTGCATAGTATTAAGTAATATGTACCTTTCTTGTGGCACCTTTTTCGACCATAACGTGGGAAATGTGAGTTTCTTAGCAACATGCGACTTTAACTTGGGGTACGGTGACTTTGGCAATTCCATGCTCATTTACATTACCAGTACAACTTATTTTCCAATAGGCTTATTGCACGAAATTATTTTTCGTTACAATCTCAGTATAAAAGAAACCCAGTACAGCACGGCAGAACTCAAACTCAATCAAAGAGATGAATACGAGCAACCAACAATATAGGGGACGAATCTCAACACACGCCTACAAAACGGCCATCAGACACTATGGCACTGATTGCACAATGACACAATGGCACTTAGTGCACTATTTAATAAAGCCAGGAATCATGTGCATGCATCTCCCTTACCCATAGTATAAAACACCCATGTATACATTTTTTTTGGCCAAAATTAAGCAATATATGTACAAATCTCACAACCTCAAAATACATTTCCTTATATACATAATAGCTTAAAACGAGGAATTTAACTCCAAGCTCCATGCTCGGGGGGTGCACTGTACTAAACATGTACGAGTATACGTGAGTGCACAGAAGGGGTATTAATTTGAACACTACCGTATTACGTATACATACAATAAACACATTTAGAACTAAAAATATTCACGTATACTTACACTGAACATATATTTAAAACGGAATTCATCCGTATACAAAGGTATTTAGACATATAACTTCTCATATACAAGGGGGTTTTTAGAAGGGCTCATGAACGCACGTGATTCTCAAACATAACGTAGAGTGCGCCCCCCGAGGCTCCATGTATATCTACTTTCCACTCGATTGAAATATGTCTCCTATACATACATTTTGTATATGCTTGTTCTAAATAATACTCCCTCCGTCCCAAAAATTTTGTCCTAGTTTTTGGCGTGTTTTGATTTAACACATTTTTTTGCCAAAAAAACTGTCTCAGTACTCGAAAAATGGTCTATCTTCAATAGTAGTATGTAGTTTTTGTGTCACTCTTGTTGTCCGCCCTGTTTGAAGTGGACAAAGCTCACGTTTGAAGTATGAAACATAGGAAAAATATTGCAAAAAAAAATTTGCCAAAAACTAGGACAATATCTTTGGGACGGAGGGAGTACCATTGTTGTGCACGGACGTGTATAATTACAGTACTTGAAGAGTGCACTCTCCGTCTCCGGGACTGATTGATCTTCAAGCCTCCTTACAAGTCATGGATCAAACATGAAATGTAATCGAGGCATGTAATGATCATTGCCGGTATGGAATTGGCGTTACCATCGCAGCAGCAATCCTTCGAAATGATCCTTTCTAATCATAACACATCGAGCTTCGATTTAATTTGAGCCACATTAATGAGCATGCAGACATACCTCAACGGTCCAGAAGAGTCTCAACTCTCAAGCCCAGCCCAACATACAGAGGGAGATAAAAGCAACATTAATTCCCATACAGGAAAACGTGGACAAATTTCTCACAATTGTAACTTTCCCAGATCAAAAATACACTACAATCATCCTATGAAAGTTACAACTATGAGGATTTTGTCCCACTTCCCATATAGAAACTTCCAGGTGGGAATGTCTTTAACTCTGCATCACTCCAGTTTTGGTTATTTACATTGATGGGCCCCGTGAGGGGTAGTCCAAAAAAAGGGGTATGCCGGTGAGTGTACCCAGCGCACGGTATTCTTTAGTAAAAGGCGAAAAAAGAGTTCGTTCTGTACTGAGCACCCGGCCACATTAGAGAGAGCAGAGAGTGTCCTGGGACTTATACAGGTAGAGTGTAAATGCAAGTAGCAACACAAATGGGATAATGTAGACCTGAACCTAGCTCACCGCAAATTTGTGTGACCCAAGTTAATTTTATGGCTGTTGACTCATCTATGCCAACGTGCACATACCTTCCGTGCACTGTGAGTGTGTAGGGGATTAGGATCATAATTCATCACTTTAGAAGTAGACAAACTGCAATTTTTCACTTGTAGAGTAGGCCAGGCCGGCACAATTTCCAAAGCTCTCGAGCAACATGGAGGTCGCACGCTTTAACTGAATTGATGGACTCCCTTGTGACCTATAATTGAACATCACAATTTGCAACAGAGAGAAGCAACAGTCTTAAAAGATGTATTACAAAACCCGACTGTGACCAATATCATCATGAAACAAACTGATCATTCCTCTTCTTTTCTGCCCTTTTCCAGCTCCCAGCTTTGCATGGGTGATTCTAGTGTCCCTTTAGGTGAAATAACAGAGCATAATGAGTGAAATGAAATTTTAGCTGCCATAATTGAAAAGCAGGGAGATGCAAGGACCAGGAGATCATCTGGACCGACAGGTGTGTAATCTGCACTCCATGAGGCGGCCGGTGGCGGTGCCAGGAGTTGGTCCCGGCTTTTAATTTTACCAAGTAATGAACATTGTTCATGGTTTCAGGCTGGTTGTTGAATTTAGGATGCCAAACTTGTCAATAGGTGTCAAAATTCAAGATTTCTGCGCCAAGAATGGAGGCAATTTGAAAAAACACCCTAGTAGGAAATGTGTCGTTTTTCACTTCCTGTACATGAAAAAGGAATGAAATTGCGCCAAGCACATGGGTTGTGTTAGTGCTGGTGAGTGATTTTGGTCACAAGAAAATAAAAATATAAGTATAATATATAGCCACTATTCATTGTTTCCACAAAGTGGGGAATGAAAAACGACAAGTCTCCTTGGTCTTTGTCTGGCCCTGGTCCCTTCCCCTCAGGCCGATTCCGGCTGTGGTGGTGTTGTACTTTATTTTTGCAATGGAATTCTTTCTATTTGTGTCAAAATAAATAAAAAATAAAAAATAAAAAATAAAAAATAAAAAACGACAAGTCTGCTACTAGTGACAGAATTTGAAATCTTTATGTAGGGGCAAGTACACACTTTTGGACGAGATTTTGGAGATTTTGAAGTGAAGAATTGTGCATGATGAATTTGGAAACAACTCAAAAAAGCAATAGAATTGTGCAGCTCAAATTGAGAACTCTCGCAACCCATAACATTTGATCACGTTGAACGAAACTAGCTATGCTATTGATATTCTATCACGTACATGTGTTGAATCGAGAGTAAAAGTTTCATTAAAATGAGAAATGGTCTTAAAGTAGAAGTTGATGCTCCAAATCCAGGCATGCATGGTGTCTTTGTGGCATTCTATGACCTTCGTAGTGACAGATGGGAAGTCGCATGGGGCCACTGGCTTCTTTACTTTCTGGTTCCCCAGTCTGCAGGTGGCCACCAATCCTCCAAACATTTCATGTCCCTCCACATTCTCTTTACTTTCTAAGGCCAGGCTTCCATGTAAGGTTGAGGTACCTTAAGCCTTTAGTGCCTAGGGTACTGTAGCAGGTCTACAGCTCTGGATTTCAGTGGGTTTTTCCACTGTGGTTGAGACTACCAAAAATAGAATGGGTTAAATTAGAAAGTAACTGTACAATTCTATTCTCAACTTGAGAGCACACATTTTATTAAAATTTGAGAATCATCCGATGGTGGGATCGGAAGATTATAGTATGTATTTGAACTGTATAATGCACGCTCAAAAACGAGATTTTGGGGGGTGTGTGACTTCAAAGTTAAATAGAATTTGAGGTAAATTTTCAAAAATAAAAGCAAAGACGTTCAGCTATGCCCTATGTCAACACCTCTCCGTTGCAATCTTTCATATCAAAAATAGACTCACACATAATTATTGTGAGATTTATAAGTGAAAGTGACTTGTCCATGTACGGTTTGGGACAAAATTTTATACGTTGAAAATTGACAGGAGTGGGTACATTAGTCAAGATCGGATTACACACACTAATGGAAGATGAAGAAGAGAACACAATCCAAAAAAATAAAACAAGATAACAAACTTCCAAACACAAGAAATACTACACAATACATATGTTGTATTTGTAAGTATTTACTGTATTTTCAAGTATTTGCAGTATTTTTGCGTTCTGTTGATAGGTATTATGATAGTTGTACAATTCCAAATTGAAAATTTCTTTTTCTGGAAGGTGCGTAATGTATGTGCGCAAATCTGAACTTCAGAACTGAAGTTCCAATTCTTCACAGATTCTCTGTTATTTGCATTTCCGACGTTGCAGTGACCATAATCTGGGTTGCTAGGCACTAAAGGGTTAAAGCGACCAGGGACACAAAACCGATCAGGCCTAATTTCTAGATTGTGAAAGAACAGATGTACCTCATTTGTACATTACAACATATTATCGGTTTTGGGTCCTGAAGTACTTTTCACTTTGAAAAATTGTACAAATTTCAATATTGGGAAATAATTCATGGAAAAATTTGCATTCTCCGCGAAAACTAACTTCTAACCGGGGAAAAATATCACCCTATTAATGGCTGGTCTAGAAATAGTGTAGGTAGCTTAAGTTATCGGAATAAGGTACCTCAACCTTATAGGTGGTCAGTCCGCAAAAAGTGGAAGTTCTACCGAAATGGGTGAACAGAGCAAGATAGAGGAGTATATTTTTCATTTCTACCGAAATGGGTGGAGTACGGGTGATTCTTGAGACCTCATTTCTTGTATTGTAGTGCCTTTCACCCAACCGATCTTCACATTGAAGCCTGCCCTAACAACATGCACTAGTAGCAGACATGTCGTTTTTCATTCCCCACTTCGTGAAAACAATGAATAGTGGCTAAATATTACATTTATATTTTTCCTTCTTGTGACCAAAACCATTCACGAACACTAACTCAGCCCATGTGATTGCGAGTGTCGTAGACATCGTGACAACCCTATCTACCACACCGATTATTGCCATTACTGTGAGACACGCTAATTGTTTTAAAATGCCTACATCTTTTTACGCAAGGTGAACATTTTTTACGAAATATGTTTGTGGACATTCTACTACACCATTAGTACAAATATCTTCAACATTGGTAAAATTATTTGCCTCTTGTGAAAAGTTGTAACCTTAAGTAAATAGTTAGTCTGTTTCACAATAATGGCAATAATCAATGTATTATTTATGTCAAGTATTTTACCTTTTTTTCAAAAAAACAAAGCTCAACAATTTATGAAATATTTGTGAATATTTTCCAAAATTCTCATAGCATAATAAAGTAATACAATAGAGTACTTTTTTGAAAATTGAATCAAAAGATAATGTTCACTTAGATTCACTTAATTTTCTATGTAACGAAGGAATGCCATTTGTATTCGATGAATTTTGGGACAATAGTGTCATTTCCACATAAACTTAGTTTCTAATTGTATCTAGATTGTGGTCCTATTGAAAAAGGGCATTAGAGTTAACTGAAAAGTCACTCAAAGAGGAAAGTTTTGACAAACTTGTGTTGAATTCCTCTTGAACCCATATTGAAATATAAATAGACCAAAAACTAATCTATGATGAGTTGGAAGAAAATTTAAAGCAAGGCACTGTCATTATTCTCCACACCTCGCTATGAATTCCACACCTTCCACCAAAACTCCAAACCCATGGCCCACAAGGGGACAATCTGTGACACAACACTATTCAACTCAAGTATAGTTCAATATAGAAGTTAGAAGTAGAGCAAAAAGGGAGGTTGGATGCACTTCTTTTCAGTTAACCCCTAAACGTCTGAACGTGCCGTGGTGACCAGTAAAATACGGTGTATTTTGGTTGTATTTGGAATGAATCCACAGCTTTAATGGGTTCGGGTGCAGAAGAGAAGTTGAAATCTACATCGATGCGATTCTAATGAGCTATTAAGATCCTAATTTAAAGTTTCTTGTTGGTAGCAAATCTCAATCATACGACAACGTATATACCATCCCATGGGACATTTAAGGGTTAACACAAATTTCTCCCATTGCTCTACTATGGTATGCTCTTTTGCGCCATTAATATATATATATATATATATATATATATATATATATATATATATATATATATAATTTATGAATAAATAATTTCCCCAAAAAAAATCCACATGAATGCATTTATTTTTACACGTGTTTTCTGCCGACCCTACCGTCCACCTCGAGCGGTACAAATGTGCATCAGGAGCCTCAAGTGCTCAACATTTGATCTGATCTGACAAGTTCAAAAGCCGAGCTCCTGTGCATGCATGCATGCACATTCCTCAATTTTGTTTGACACTGTCGATTGGATGCAGTAAAAGATCAATTAAAGAATCAATTTTGTTTGGCAGAATGAAGTTGGTGGTGGCATATATGAGCTCTGTCAAACTAGCTGCGCTTTTCCAGTACCTTGGACGTTAGTTCTGACCTGAGATTCCACAGTACTGGACCAGCCATAACGTACCAATTCGATCAACGACGTCCACACGTACCCGGGGACAATCCAAACTGGTCCGTGGATCGATACCATCTGCCGGCAGGCACAATAAGAATGTCTTGTTTGCAAACCTGTCAACAAATTAAAAAGCTAACACTGGAAGGAGAAGCGACGCTTCTGACTGCCGTTGGAGGTACTCTTCAGTCGGAAAGGACACAACAGACAAATTAAAGTGTTGCTTGTCAGTTGGGGAGGACACAACAGACAAATAAAAGCCGGATTCTCCGTCGGTCAGGAGCGTCGCATTTCCTACTAGTGTAAGCCTCGGGACTGATGAGTAATTCGACGTACGTACAGCTAGAGATTTTATGCGTCTTGGAAGCACATAAACCGTTGAATGCTTGCGCACCACGACATAGCCAACGACATGCAGCACAATTATTGACTAGCTCCTCAAGCCATAGCCAGCATCTTCTGGCAGAAAAAACTCCTTGTCCTGTTTCAATTGCTAGCCTGAGATCATCGTAGGGCTGTTAAAGCGGCTCGATTGCCTTCCAAAACGCTTACCCTAGTAGAAAATCTGTCGTTTTTCACTTCCTATAAAATGAAAAAGGAGTGAAACCGCCAGGCACATGGGTTGTGTTAGTGACGGTGAGTGGTTCTGGTCATAAGAAGACAGAAATATAACTTAGCATAATATTCAGCCACTATTCACTGTTCCCACAAAATGGGGAATGAAAAACGACAGGTCTTTTACTAGTAGCTATTACTACTATCATTATCGTGTCGTTTTTCACCACGTAAAGGAGTGGAAGGGCGTCACAATTGGCTAAAACGGGACTGTCAGTGGACAAAATTTCCCCATTTGAGGGGTAAATGTGACGAGGTCTCTAGTAGTGTACCTTTGAGGAACGAAGAATTGAACTGTAACAAACTTGCAAAATTTGCGAGGTGTGACAACTTCTGGCTATGAAAGTGACTGTCTGTAGATCTGGTGGATGTTGCAGAAGATTCTATAGTGTAACATGCGCCTGGATCAATTCTGATCCATCCAATGTCTCTTTATCACAAATTTATCACCCCGAGAATCCAAGTTGGGTCCCATTCAAACTACTTCGAAGAAAGAAGAATTGCATTGGTAATAAGACTTAGAGGAATTGCGAAGTCTGACACCTTCTAGCTATGATAGTACGTGACTAAAGTGGAGGCTGGTACCTAATTGTGACACTTTTTCTTGGAAGTTGTGATCTATGACTCACATAGAAATATTCTTTGGCGTGGCTGGGGTTTTGGGATCCCTCCTTGGCTTCGTTTTGTATTATTCTCTCTTGCAATGGAAGTGTGCTTTCATTGGAAGTGAGCTTTCATTTGTGCCAAAACAAAAAAAACCTAAAGACTCAAATAGAAATACATTTTCCAAATGAAGCCAATTACATTTTCCTAGAGAGTTTCACAATTAGGTGCGTGGCACAATCAGGTGCTTCTTCCTTCTCTGGTGGACGTCACATAAGATTAAATTGAAGTTGGTTCTCATTCAAATTACTTTGGGGAAAGAAGAACTGCACCGTGTCCAATTTGGTAATGTTCAAACCTGCGAGGTCTTACACCCTCTGGCTATCAGTAACTGTCTGGTGTACTATACATATGATGCATAAGATTCTATAGATCTTAACATGCACCCTCAAAAGTTGGACTGATTTTGGTTTCACAACTTTATCACCCCAAGAATCCAAGTTGGTACGTTCCCATAGTTGGTACGATTCAAAAAGAGCAAAGCGCACATAACATTCTCTACGTTTGAAATCAAAATTGATGGTTACATTCACCTAGAGAATGTTATGTGCGCTTTGCTCTTTCTGATGCAATGGGATTTCGTCCTCATCTGTTACTAAAAAAAACCACTGCACTCCATGGCAACATTTTATTTTTATTTTGAAACGGAGAGAAACAGCCCATTGCTTAACCCCTACAGTAACCCCTACAGGACCAAGATCTAAATAATTTTAGAATGAAAAATTCAATGGAATATATTGTGAAAAACATAATTCAAATATATCATGTGTTGGTGAATTTAAATAAGTAAATTTGAACCAAAAAATCCACATACAATCTACTCAGGTCCAATTCGGGCTTCTTGGTCCTTTAGGGGTCAAAGAAATGATAGGACTCTACAGCCTGTGAGCCGCAACAGACGGGAGCAGGACGACATTTGTTTTCTGGTTGATAAATTTGGGACGTTTCTTGTTATACAGTGAGGCAGAACTGAGAAGAATATGAGTATCCATTGTACCGATTGTCATCAATAGTGAAGTTAATCTTGGAAGAATTCCAAACATGTGTTGGAGTTAGAAGCCAATAAGTCAATCTGGAGGTATTTCTTCCTCGGTCTAGCAATTGATTTTTCAATTTATGCCAAAAAAGAAAAGTCAATCTGGAGCGGCAAGGATTTAGCTGCAACAGAGATTTCGTGAGATCTTGCACAGAGTACTGATTTAGGGTAGGGGAGAATTATTGGTGTCAATTTTAGGGCCGCTATTCTGATAAGTAATCAACCTTAATCCTGGCGCTCCGTCGTGTAGATTTCAATCATGTCGTTCAAAAAACAAGAACCATTCATGCTCAAATTAAAAGGATACTATTCTTCACATTAATTGTGTGTCAAAAATATGCCAGTCCCTGCGTCGGGTTCTCACCCTGGCCGGTTTCCGGTTGGGGTGCTTGTTTCCTTTTTTTTCCTTGCAATTGAATTCCTTCAATTTGTTTCAAAAAAAAATAAAAAAAATATGCCAGTCGTGTGGATTTCATGTTCAAATCATCCAAAAAAGAAAACCATTCATGCTCAAATTGAAAAGATACTGATCTTCAAATTGAAATGATACCGATCTCCAAATTGTAATGATACCGATGTCCAAATTGAAATGATACTGATCTTTAAATTGATTTAGTGTCAAAAATATGCCACACGGTGTCAGTGGCAAAATTACAGTATCTTGAATAATAAGAATCTATACTATAAATAATTAATGGGATGAATTAATAGTAACTATCTATCATAGACTGAGGCTCAAGAAGACATGCTGCCGAGGAGGGTGAAGGTGGGCACGAGATTGTCATCAATCTTGAGAGAGTAGCGCTCCAGAGTATACATGTCGTACATGACGGGCGCCAGCTTCATGGCCACCAGATGAGCTGGCTTGTGAATCGCCTTCACTGCGTCTTCTCGGCTCGCCCATATGCACATCGCCAAGCACTCGCGCCGCTCATTCAAAATCCCATACCAATACTACACAAATCCACACGCAGTGATTTTATTTTGTTGCCAAATTGCTACTTAAAATTTGGGCTGGGGAATTGATACAAAGGATTTTTGAAAAAAGAAAAGGGAATGATAGCCAGATTTCCTACGATGTTAGCCCTGTGTATCACCCAGTTATTGCCAAAGTAGCACATGTGTATTACACTGATATTAATATACAAAGAGCATCCAGGATTGCTCTTCAAGCCATGGAAAAGTAGCAAAAGTCACAGGAAGCTTAAAGTGGTTTCCCTGTGATGTTTTCCCTACATACACAGGGAATTTGTAAATGAGTTGCACAATCGCAGAGGGGAAAATTGAGACACATGGAACACTCACTTTTTCCCTGTGTGTCTTAGTTCTCTCCTGTGGACTCTTTACAAATTCCCTGTGTGTTTCATTACACAGGGAATCACAGGGAATACACAGAAGGAATCCACTATAAGCCTGTAGTGAGTGCTAAACTGTCTCCTGATCAAAAATAATAATTTAATACCACTGCAACAAACAGACAGTCAGACTGACTCAGAGCGCCATTAGTAATGTGATACAAAAGTTGGTCAGGGGGTTCACTTGATGCATGGAGTGGAGTTTGAATTTGTAAGCACCTTGAGGAGTCCGCCGCTGAGGCGGGCTTCTTCCTGCGCTTGGGCGTCGGCGTTGTAGAGCATCTCGCTGTCGGCGGAGGATTTGCGAATGGAGCGGAACACCACCAAGTAAAAATCCTTCCCGTACACCGTAGCGAGCTCGTGAAGCTCCCGGTCCCAGTCGAAAAGCTCCTCCACGGGCGTCGTCAGCGGCTCCGTGTACGCATACTGGTTGGCCGCCAGCTCCTTCGCCGAGTACACTGGCAGCAGCACATTGCGCGCAATGCCGCTGCTGCACTTCTCAACTTGCTGAGCCTCCGGCATTCTGACTGTTCAAATCACTTCCAAGGACACTCCCAAGAACGTACTGCCAGTTCATACACATGATTAATAAGACATACAGCACAACATATTTTCTTAATCCCTAACAAAATCTGTTGCCAAGAATCCAAATAACTCATTCGATCCCCCATGCAACAACACACAAGAATCCCTCCTCAACAAAGTATTCTACATGTCCAAGCGTAATCGCAAGAATCCAAATCATCTGCACAACTCGAACTCAACACAAGAATCTCTCGTCATCAAAAACTACGCCCAGTTCTCAGAGATTTAAACTTGCTGCTCCGGCATTCTAAACCACACTCCCAAGAACTGGTACGTTCGTACACATGATTAAGACATGCAGCACAACGACTCAATTCCCAAACAAAATTTCACTCCAACAAAACCTATTGCCTAGGTCCAAGAATCCAAATAACTCATTCGACGATCCCAAACAACACACAAGAATCCCTCACCTCAACAAAATCTATAATTCTATATGTCCAAGGAAACGTAATACATCGCAAGAATCCAAATCAGCTGCACGACTTGACATTCAATCCCTCGTCAACTTAACAAAAGCTACGCCCAGTACGTTTTCAGTGAACGTCACAATTTCGGCGCTCTGAAGCACGAATGCAACTATCAATTGGGTCCGTGGCAACTGCAACAATCGAAAGAAGATGTACGTGTAGGTCAAGTCCATAGATAGATCCGGCCTCATGCATACCGGAATGTAGTAATTCTGGAGAGTGAGGTTGCTGTCGATCGAACAGATCGGTAAGAATTCTTCGTTCAGACTACTAACGGTATGAATGATGGATCGAGCGATCGAGCTACCGAGGTGGTCCCCTGTAAGGAACTATTGGAAAGGCGATCGAGCCGGGACAGCAGGAATGTGATGAATCTGATGGAGCGGTACAAGATGGACAGTTATTATGTAGGCAGTGAGAATGTTAGATTTTTCCATGGAAACGCATGATTGTATGAATGAGTCCAGCAGGAAAGACAACACGAAGAGTGTCACGCCGCTGTTGCTGTGATGGCAGAGCGGGCAAGCCCTCGTGGAAATCAGATATGGGGGTTGACGACGAATCTGGACGACATTCTTGCCCACGTTCCGATTCCGCCAGATTCCCGTCCCGGTACAGTGCACCACCGATGGACTTCAGTTACGCTATTTATGGTGCGCTCTGCACAGAACGTTCGTTTCACAGTTCTTTACCGTCAGATTTGACAGCCTGGTGTCGGACTTGAGTGTCCACGTCGGATTTTCAGGCGTCCACGTCACTTTGAACCAAGCACAAGATGACATGTGGCACTGTCGTATAAACAAATAATTAGAAACTGACCGTGACCTCGGGATTCTGTGAGTTGTAGTCTTTGTTTTTCTAAAACACAGGAGAATGAGAAATGAACAGCGGTAACCTAATTTGACTGCGTGAGTGATTTTTGGGTTATTATTTCATCAGTTGCTCTTGACAGAATGAATCATTTAGTTTGTTGACCGGATGACTCAACATTTGTTATATTTCATTGCAAAAGAGTATTGTATAAAGTATTTCCTACCTATGTGAGGGTTTTGGATAAAAAAATTAATATAGTATATCTTATTACTTTTACGTTATGATTTGTACGATTGAATTTGGAAAAAAATATTAGAGATCTTTGTCTTGTCAATTTGAAATCAATTTAGCTATGAATTTTTGTCAAATTTATAATTACTAAATGTGCTAAAATAATTGTTTGATGTACTCTAAAATGTAAAATTTTATTATGTATAATATGTAAACATATATGAGTTTTTTATTACTATTGTTTGGAAAAGTATATAGTCATGTAGTGGAATTTCCAATTGTCCAATACAAATACAAAACTATTTTTGGAAATATTGTGATGATTTGTACTTTATTGCACAAGGTATTCAAAATATTGAAGTATACACTGAGTGAATGATACTTGAAGATAAAGTATTTAAAATATTTCCCCTATGTTGATATTGTAGCTTTTTATGCGGCATAATTCCCTTTTTGGGAGAAAAGTGCGTATTGCATGTGCTAAATGCATAGTTCAAAACAATTTTGCAAATTGCATTCATTGGAATACATTTTTCAGAGCGCAAATTTAAAATCACTTTATGAAGAGGAAGGTACAAAGTGAAGGGGTTTCTTGATTTGACGGCACCGGGCGGAGGATAAAAATCCCTCGATTTAGGGCCCTCAAATCAAGGAACTCTTCCACTTGGTCCACCCGTTTACAAAACAAAACTCAACTATTTTTAGTACATTTCCATTCGTTTAGCCACAATTCACCCACTTTTGACTATAAAATGTTATTATGGGCGGCACTCCTAAAATTTGTAGAAAAATCCCTGATTCTCCTCCTTCATGTCCCCCTTTTCAAAAAGAAAATCTCGTTACAAGAAAGTGCATATCTAATGAACAGCACAAGAAGACTGCGTGTGAAGAATGTTTCACAACAAGAATGTTTCACAACAAGAGCACATGTGCTGGATGTTTCCTCAACTCCCCCAAGACCATCACCTTCCCCAGACCCCCCTGTCCCCCCAAGACCCCCACTCTCTCCGAAGACCCCCTGTCCCCCCCAAGACCCCCTGTCCCCCCCAAGACCCCCTGTCCCCCCAAGACCCCCTGTCCCCCCAAGACTCCCTGTCCCCCAAGACCCCCTCTTCCCCAAGACCCGCCTCTCTCCCAAGACTCACTCAGTGACTCATCACACACTCACGCGTCGCGTGGCAGTGACTCACTCACTACAACTTTCGGGTTCATCCATTCACACTATTCATCCATCTATTCATTCATCCAGTCACGTAAGCTAATAATACCGTCTCTCTGTCACATTTTGCTCGCCACACAACAGCCAGATTGCACGCGAAGACCGTTCTCCTTCATCTCGCTTATCATAGGTTCCTAAGACAATCCCAGGGGAGGGAAGGAAAGTGATGGCGGTGATGCAATGCCAAATTTAGTACTAGGAATTGGTGACACTTTGAGCTTGAAACCCTAGCGCGAGATTCGGCACGGTACAGAAACCCGAGAATCTCGGCACACAGGCCGTGGAGGACCGGATCGGAAGGGTTTCGTTCGATCGATCGTTGAGAGGAAGGTTTCGTTCGATTGATCGTTGAGAGGAAGGTTTCGTTCGATCGATCGTTGAGAGAAAGGTTTCGTGGAGGGATTGTTGTGTGGAGAACAATCATGCTATGGCGATGAGCGGTGGTTGGAAGGAGTGCCGCTGCGTTGTTCTCTTGCTGTTGTTGTGCTCTTTTGTGAGTGTCAGCCATGGTGTTACGGAGGAGAATTCGTTTAAAGTTAGTCGGCACGCGGGAGAGGGCAGTGTGAGTATCGTCGGCCACGATGCCGCGCCTTGTGGTTCTTCCCCCACTGAGGTATTCAAATTTGATCTGGATTGGTGGAGTGAGTAGTATGAATGGTGTTTTTTAGGTTTTAAGTAAAGATTAATCGGTTCGTCTTGCTGCCGCTGTTGAGGAGAGGATTTTGTTGACCGTTAGGGTTAGAGATTCTTTTTCTATGATGTCGGAACTTGCATTTTTGGATTCGTATTTTCATTTTGCTTCCGATGTATAATTATTTTTTCGTAGCTGAGAGTTGGTACGAGGATTAGGGGATCCTATGGTCTTGATGCAGCTTTTCAGGGACAATTTGTTGACTGTTAAGGTTAGAGATGCTTTCGCTAGCGATTCTTTTCTGAATTTGATTTCGGAACTTGCATATGTGGATTTAGGGTTCTATATTGCTTCTGATGGGTATTTTTTCGCTAGCTAAGAGCTGACGTATGTAACTTGTTAGGATTTCAACTCAATTTCTGAGCAAGGTGCTTTGTGTCTGTGTAGATGCGGCCAGAAGGACACTTGATGCAGAAGGTTGCAGCGGTGGCTTCTGCCGATGGCACAGGTAATTCTATTGCCAGTCCTGGTAAATGTTCTGGAATATATTTGAACAATCACAGAGGCTCCATTTTCACACGATTTAGTTAAATAATTTCTTCATTTCAATTTTGAATTGATTCATTTCCAGTGAGCGACGTCATTCTATGTGTGTGCACTTTTTTGACCTAGTTTCTCGTGTTTTGACACAGGTCCTTGCATTCGTCGAACAACAAAGTCTTGTCCTGTAAAATGCTTCAGAGCTGATCCGTAAGTATTCATTCTCTGTGACCTTGTTTCTTTTGATTTAAGAGGATTGGGAAAGAAGAATGCTCTATTCACCGTGGATGATTTGTCTTTCACCATTTTAGCTCATTCATAGCATGTTTTGTCAATCCCTTATCTGCTATTTGTGAAGACATTACTGACAGTCTGCAACATGTTTGGCCGTGCAATTCTGCAGGGTTTGTGGGACGGATATGGTTACATATTGGTAAGCAGCAGCACTCATCTCTCATCTCCATGTGATAAAGCCCCTGGAGGCATTACTGTTTAACCATGCTGGGCGTTGTACCGTGTGATCTCGTACTTCTGCAATCCTTGGAATGACTTTAGATTGCTCTGCTTTCTGATGTTAAATGTGCTGTCATTTTTTATGTTAGATAGTCTGTCATTTTTGGTTGGTATTCTAATTGTAACTATGAACAGGTGTGGAGCTGCCGATGCAAACTGCGCAGGAGTAGAAGTAGCTCATGATGGATACTGTAACCTGTGGGAGATGGATACAAACATTGGCTCGACAACTGCACTTCATGCTGTGCAATCTTTACAATTGGTTCACATGCTCTGGCTAGTGGTTGCAGGATTATTTATTGTACTGGGATTGCTATGATTTTTGATCAAAAGTCTTTTCTCTCTTGTATTCCATGCCCTTAAACCATTCTTTTGGCTCCAGAATTTTTGGAGACTATTCATTGTGCATTAGCAGGTATAGGCTCAGATGTTAGAAACAGTGGAGCAATTTCGCGTTTTTATCTGTTTTTGTCGTTGTGAACAAAGGTATCTATATCTGTTCTACGACATATAGGAATAAAAAGTGTGCCCACATTTCAGTGTATTGTTTATCGAGATTTTCCTCATATTCTAGTAGGTGCTTATGTATTCATGACTAATTCGCTATTGTTATTAAGTGTTGCAGGTGAATCAGTATTTGTGTAGTGTATTTGTAGCCCTCGCTTGCCCGTTTGTACGCTTTACTGCTTTTCCAGTAATTGAAGGGAATGAATGACTGCATATGCTTTGCCTTGTTAACCCTTAAACGTCAAGAGGGCCTGAATGGGGCAGCCCGGAAGGAATCTAAATTTTTTGGGAAATTTATTTATTTTATTTTATTTTGCCAAAAACGGCTCTGCATTGCACTGCT
The DNA here is from genome assembly GCA_022496805.1 of Pohlia nutans. Classification (NCBI taxonomy): domain Eukaryota; kingdom Viridiplantae; phylum Streptophyta; class Bryopsida; order Bryales; family Mniaceae; genus Pohlia; species Pohlia nutans. The sequence goes on along the minus strand of CM040095.1, from coordinate 13,761,123 downwards.
GGCTAGCACTGCGGCACTGCTGAACTTCAGCTGTCCCAACCTCAAAACTTGTTCAATTTGATAACTTTGATTGCTTATCAACGATTCTACAATCTCTCAAATGAGGCGAAAATTTGGAATCTAGATCGCTTTTTCAGTAGCTTTCCAATGCAACAAGTCTCGCTTGATTTGGTTGAGAAATGAAACTTTTTTCTCCAATTATTCCTTTATACCAAGCCCGTGGGGCTTGCTTTGACGTTTAAGGGTTAATCGAGTTGCGTGGGTTACCGTGAGTTCTTTTTAACTCTTCCATTGTGAAAGTGCTTCTGCCTTTATTAAATCTGTGCTGTTAGATTTTCTTGCTGTGACCGTTAGAGGTTATTGCTTGTCAAGTACCAAGATGTTGCATCGGTTCTGTTGTGTAGATTTGCACCTTACTGTACTGGTTTCAAGGTTGCGACTCCTTTCTTCTATCAGTTGAGTTTTGGACAAGGTGCGTTTGGGTAATCTACTCTATTTTTCCAGCTCCCAAGCACTTATTTTGGAAGGTGCTTTGATGCATTGGTACCCTTTGGTATGCGGTAATGAGATGATTTTTATGCTTTTCTATCACTAATTGCATTCCTTCAAGCACTGTTTCAATTTTAAGAGGACAAGCTCTCTGGTCATAGTTTCCAAATGCAATTTGGTCTCTGAAACTGTATGTAAGTTTCAATACTGTATCTTTACATGAGTCCGTATATTTTGCGTTAGTAAAAATCTTGAAAAAATGTGATTGTCATAGAAAGATAAATTGATAAATACAACAAAATGTTGGCCTTTGAATAATTGATTAATTACAAAGCATGATAAAGTGTGATCGAGTACCCTTTTGAAAATTGGATGGAAAGAGAATCTTCACTAAGATCTACCTTTCGAAGTAATGAAGGAATGTTACTTCTGTTTCTAATCGTGAATAATGTGAGTGGGCCAATAACAAAGTAAACTTGGTTTCTATTTGTGATTAAGGTGAGAGGGCCAATAACTGATGCCGACCATAAAGAGACATCTATATTTATTTCATCAATGGTATAGTTTAGTGATTGTTGACTTTAAATCATTACCTAGATTTGCCTCATGTGTGAGAACTATTTTTTATTTTAAACCCTAAAAGCCTGAGCAGGTATTGAACAAAATATAGATGTGTTATAATATGTGCCTTCCATATGTTTGATGAAGTTTGGTTCAATAAACAAAATGTAGGGCATCATCTCTACAAATTATCCGTACAATCAAACTTCCAAAAAAAACTTTAGTTCTTTTTTTAATAAATTTAAAATAATTAACCTTTGAAAATTTGTATAAATTAAGATTTTCACTTTTAGAGTTTAAAATTTAGCATGATCGGTTAAAGTTGGTTTATTATCTATTGTAAACTTCAAAAAAGAAAAGAAATGATGGAGGGAACATCATTACTTTCCCCAACTAGCAGATTTTATAACACTAAGACAATGTTGAGGTGATTCGCTTTGAAAAAGTCTCCTAGGTGGAGATTAATTGGGATTGACAACATTCAAATTTCGTTGGAAAGTAGACTTGATGTAGGAATTTAAAATATTTTTATTTTTCAAAAAAAGAATTTTTATTGTTTTGGGCAACCTGTTAGATTTGGGCAGCGACCAAAAATGGTCATGTGGGCGTTTAGTGGTTAACCTCTAAATGTTAGAGCATTCAGAAAGTGAACGACTAACAAATTCAAACCCTTCGCACGTTGTCATCAATGCTTGGATGAAAGTCATAATCCAATTTTTTGGAGATTTTTCACCAAGTTGTTGTCATATTTAACGGTTGGATTTAATCATACTTGATTACAAATTTTTCTGAAATTACAAATGTAGAAGTATGTTAAGTCGTTGACCAAGCCAAAATTGCATTGACTGTAGTTCAAAAGTGGCCTTGCAAAAATGAGGTCATAGATTTATGAAACACTAAACATTTCATAGAATCAAAGAATCACCACATTTAGGAGTATCTCATTTCAAATTCATTACAACAAATTTTACTCAAAAAATATTAAATTTTTGTTTGTAATCAAATATAGAAGGAATTTTTAATTTTAACTTTCAAATTTCATAATTAAATATGATAGTATTAGTGAATTAAACCGTACAGATGGAATCTAAAATTCAAAGTCTACAATTTTATTTGTATATCAATTCCAAAATATTCTTCTAAATAGTAGTTTATGATGCTTTTCTCAAATTGTCAATTCCAAAGACACCCTGGTACGTTTAGGGTTAAGTTTCTTTTTGATTCTTCAAGGCATATTCACTGTCAATTTCAGTCTATGTCTCTTGTCACAAATAGGCAACCTAAACTTTAGATTTTGAACATTCATGACTTATTCAATATAATTCCAAAAAATATGATTCAAATTGGGATACATTCACAATCAATTCTCAATCAATTTGCAATCCATTCAAACTATCACAATGCATCTTAGATTACTATAAATAGGCGTTGTGCTTAAAGTGTTAGTTTATGGTCTAGTCACCGTAAATTGTGGTCCCATTGTAAAAGGGTGTTATGCTATGAAAAATTTCATTGTATTTGTATAAGAAGAATTTTAATTTTTTAATTTTGATTTTATCAAGTTTTTGGATGGAAAAAATATATTGTTAACCCTTTCATGCACCTGCGTACAAATATTGGACACTCAACAGATTTTGACTATTCAAATTCAATCCAAATTGGACAGTTTTCATCCACAATTTTTTTTTCATGATTCTTGTGCAAGTTTACTATCTTTTGTACGTTTTGATTTTCAAAATAGGTTATTATGATTTTTGGAAAAACAACACAAGTGGTTTATGTCAAGTTTCATAAAAAGTGAGACCTTAAAGAAGATTTTTTCAAAATGAGTAGAATCAAATAATAGAAACCATACCATCTTGTAGTGCATGTTATTCCAATCTCATCACAATTTATTTATTTTTAAATCCTTTAATTCATGATTTTTAATTGATTTTCAAGAGGAAACCTTGCAAAATCAATAAAAAAATATATTAAAGAAATATATGATAAATCCAACCGTACAGATGTGATCTTCACATTGACATTTCCAACTTTTCTTTGTACATCAACTTCATTTTCAGTTTTCATCAAACATTTTATAACAAATCTTCAAAAACAGTGTTGAACTGGGTCGTTAAAGGGTTAAGATTATTCAACAGTATAATATGGAAAGAAAATCATATCAATTACAAAATGTATCTAAACAATTTACATGTTTTTATCAAAACTGAAAGAATGAGTTTCAATTGGTTTCAATTTTAATTAAAAATATATCTTCATAAAATGTTCAACAGTTTGGACTTTGATATGTGGATCTTCCAATTGCAGAAGTGAATTGGACTTTTGAAATTTGGGAAATGGAGTAGAAACTGAACTTCACAAGAACAGTGAAGATCGTTTCATGTGTTGATTTTTCATTTTTTATTTTCTAGGTTTGAACGAAATGAAGTTTACATAGGACCTATTCAAAATTGTTAAAAAAACAAGAAGTCTAGTTTGGGCTTCTTGGTCCTTTAAAGATTAAAAACAATCAAATGAAATAGATATATAGAGAGAGTTAACTCCAATTTTATTTTAAAAATTGGCATATATTAAGAGTCTTATGTTTAAGGATAATCAAATGATTTAAAAATGACCAATAATTTAAGTTAAACAAGTACACATCATCAATGTGTTAGAGTTAATCAAAAAGAGTGTCTCAAAGTGGAAACTCACCTTCAACTTACCTTTGACTCATTTTGAGTTTAAAAAGACTGCAAAACTAATCTATGGTGAGTTGGAGAATAATCTAAAACAAGGCCCTACATCCTCAGGGAGTGCACTTAACCCCTAACTGCCTAAGCGTCCATTTTTTGGACGATGTACATATTTCATCCAAAATTTCTCATCCGTCATGCACTTTTAGCAGTGTGGAATTTTTACTGTAGATTCTATGGGAAGTTAGCTTCATGCATATGCGATCCGATTAGAAAGGGGATGATTTGTGAAATTTTTATGCCTCATTTCATGTTGTAGTGATTCACCCAAAATTTTGAAGATTTCAGTGTAAAAATGCTCTAAAAAAAGTCAACTCATAAAATTAAGCAACCAAAAAATCTCCGAAAATCACTACACTTAGAGTATTACATTTCAACCAATCACAACAAATTTCATCTGTAGATTGTCAATATCTTATTCGTAATTGAATTACAAAATAATTTTGAATTTCACGTTTCAAATTTTATAAAAATTTATTGGTAATAGCAATCATAGATCTAACCATATGGATAGAATCTAAAATTCATAATGTACAACTTTTATTCATATATCAAGTTCAAAATATCCCTCTAAGTTGCATTTTATAATACATCTTTGCAAAACTGCCGAATTTGGAGAGGGCTCTAGGCATTTAGGGGTTAAGTTAAGACTAGGAATCACATGAGTGCGTCCTTTTGACCCCCCTATGTATGTACTAAAAAATCATCTGAAAATTGTAAAAAAAATATGAAGTTGTTGAACATAGTCTAAAGTTCTTGTTGTATAAATTTCAAAAAATAATCATTTGTAAATATTTTTAAATTGATTTTTGAAGCAAAAAACAACACATTTTAGTGTAAACTTCTATCATTATTTTTATAAGATTTAAAAAAAAATTGGGTCTAAAATTTATACCAAATGATAGATATATGCGTAATGATTCAACACCTAAAAAATCGTAATTTAAGGCCAAGTATTGTAGGGGGTATGCTATTAAAACGCACTCACGTGTACGTGTATTCCTAATCCTAACTTTAAGTGCACTCCCCGAGCCTACATCACCATGGGGAAAGAAACTCGTGACCTCCTTAAAGCTAAAAGAGAGTTACCACAAGTTCCCTTAACTCTAATAGAGTTGACCAAAGGATTATTCATGAACAATGTTTGTCAAAATGACAAAAGTGGTTCTTTTTTCAATTAACTCTATTGTATCCAAACACTAGAAAGGTTAGAGCTTATTGGTAATTATTAATTTATGAGATTATTCTATATTTGTGTGTAGGAAAAATTACCGTTAACTATTTGAGATACTACTTGTATATGTATCAAAATACAATTGTGTTAAACTCAATAAACAATGATGTGTTTCAAGCATATCAAGTTAATTGATATCAAGTTAATTGACTAGCAATAAAATAAAAAAATTTAAAAAACCATCACAAAAGTTGATCATCTTACTTAAGAGAATAAGTAATTTGTGTAACTCACGTGTTATCTTGTTTAGGTTGCAAGGATTAGATTGGTTTTTACACAAGTTTTACATAAATAACATAAAAACCTATGGGATGATTATATGTTATCCCATCTTCACCTTCATACATACCTTTATCACCTTTGGTGTTATACATAGATAACCTTTTCTAAAATTTAACTTAGTTTGTACCACTTCTATAACAAATTAAGCAAGTTTGGGATTGGATTCCTACTACAAATATGCCACGGATTTAAAGAATTTATCTAATTTGTGATGTACACATAAGATTTGTGACATGGAATAGGGATTTTAGCCAATTACTATTGTTTTGAATTTACAAAACGTCAATCCAAACGCCTCCTTTGTTTTCGAGTCACTGGCACTTGGTCTTCATGTAGTGCCTCAGCCTCTTCTTCTTGGGCAACTACATGTGAAGCCTCTTCGCCATGCTCTCTTCTCCTCCTTGATCTTCGAACCACATGAGTTTCAGACACAATCATCTCATTGGTACTCCAATTTTCAACATTTTGTGATACAACATAATTTGGACTTTGCTCCGGACTTTGTTCCGAATCAGAGGCAATTTCTTGTGGCATTGATGTTGTATTGACCTCAACATGAAACTCATTTGGATTCATGTCTTCAGTGTCAGCATTTTGGATTGGATTTGGATTCCCTAAATCTAAATCATTTATCGATGGCGGCATGTAATTGGGGCGCTCCAAGTTTTGCATAATTTGTTCAATGTTGTTTAGGCGGGTGCGCATAGTTGTAATCCAATCCGAAACTTGGGTTGGATGGACTGCCAAATGGCTGATAGAATCTTCTTGTGGTTGAGAAAGTTGAGAGACGGCCTAAGCTATCATTTGCCTCCTTTGTTGTGCGGCATCTACATTTGGTTCTACATTGCCTTCCATATTTGTAAGTCGTGCATGCATTGATGCCAACCATGCTGCGGCCTGCAAAAGATTCTAATTTGAATATAAAAAATCAAAAATATTATGCATGTTCCTGAGAATGCATTGACAAATAAATAGTAACATATATGTAATTTTATTAAGAGAAAATTGAATCTATTTATGTAGTTTTAAAAATCTTTGCATTTATTTGGTTGTTTGAATTACCTGTGTAGGATCCACCACAAGACGGCTACCATTTATAATATGTTCCCACTCTTGTGATAAGAGTGCAGTGGCTGCCAACATTTGTTGTCTGTCGGTGCTCCTTGTTCCTGGATTTTGATTAATGGCCGCATTATAACGAGAGTGTGCTAGAGCTTGCCTAAGTTGTTCTCGTCTAAAAACTAATCTTCGTTGCAAATAGGTGCTATGTGAGTGTTGAGTTGGATCACTTGCCTCTCTATCCAATTGATTCACATTATACTCTATGCCTTGCAATCTTGATGTCATTTCCGCACTTTCGTGTTGAATATCTTCTCTTCTATAGGATGTGGTCTCAGAACGTAAAGCTTCAACACCAGGTACTCGTGGTTCACCTTCTTCTTCAATTTCTAAGGCTACATGGTCAAATCCTGTATTTTGCAAATGTTCTTGGTTTGTTCTCTCCCTCGCTTCTGCTTCTCGAATTTCACGCTCTCGTTCTCGCTCCTCCCTCTCTCTTTGTTGTCTAACGCTCTCTATCCTCCTTGCGGCAGGACGAGGAGGTATTCTCTCAGATCCTAATGCGCCTTGCATTCGAGCTGAGGCAAGAGCATTTTCACGCCCATAAATTGGCGTAATACTATACTCAGCTATGGCGCCTTTGCAAACCGGACATTCTTTATGGTAAGAATGTACATGTAACCACCGATATAGGCATGGCCAACAAAAAAGATGTCCACAACATGTAACCACTGCTTCATTTGCCTTTTGAAAGCAAATGTTGCATTCGAAATTTTCTTCTACGCTTGATGACTCTTCCATTGCAGTGACGGCTGAAGTCAAACGAGACAATCTCTCTTGTCTCCCTTCAATTTCAAATGGATTTTGAATGATGGGCCCACTTGTCACCGACCCTAGATTTTTTTTTCAATCATACACGATGCTATCAAGATATACTCAACATATCAACTTCATACTTGAAGGAAATGAGCAAGACTAGATATGGTAAGATGTAATAAAAAGAATCAGCATTTTTCTTAGAATTTTAAATCGCAAAACATGTGTGGTTCTTGTGGCAAATTGAAAATAAAAAATAAAAAATAAAAATCATATAATAATAGAGCTCACTTATAATTCTACATTAAAGAATTACCTGTGATGCTGGTAGCACTACTATGTTCTCGGTTGTTATATGCCATATCTACAGCAGCTGAATGGATATGAGAAATAGCCCTATTTGTCCTGTTTCGTCTCCTAATCCTTTGCCTCACATGTGGTAACCTTCTAGGTATCATTCTTTGCATATGCCCCGAATGCCGGTTTTCAAATGTTGTGTGACTACCCTGTACATAATCCTCCTCTGGTTGCGTGTAATTTTGTTGTAGAAGTTCAGTGTATCCTTGCACTTGTTCTTGCACAGGTGGATCGTATCCTTGGTACCCATAGAGCACTTCTTGCGGTGCCGTATATAAATTGGATCCATGTATATTACCAGATATATAGGCTTGTTGATTATAGTGTGGTTGAGTGTCTGAAATTTGGTAGGATGAATAGTTTTGTGGCTCCACTTGTTGCATAAGTAGGAATGGATTGTAGGTTGGATTTGGTACTGGAAGATTGAGGTTCAAATCAATATGCCTTGAAACAGATGTTTCTGACTCCGGACCAGAAATTTGGAGATCTTGTTCTGTCGTACTTTGATTATTATTTTCTATTCCAACAGGCACTTGTGTTTCCATATTTGCAACTATTTATTTCTCAAACTCATTGAAACTATTGATTATTCATATTTTTTGCAAATTCTCTTTCTATAATTATTCATATGATGATTTTAATCATACATAGATTTTTTAGAAAGACACAGCTGCACTTTAAGAATTAAACATTTCAATATTGTTCTATCAAACATTTACATATTGGTTTTCAATCTTGCTAACTATAACGTAGTAAAGAGCTAATTTGAGTTGTATAAGAATAGAAAAAAAATTCAAAATTTGTATTGATTTCAAATTTCAAACTAAAAAGTGTATATTTACGAGGGTTAAAGAATGTTATATCATGATAGTGCTCTGCGCAAGATTAATTTTATGAAAATTGCTTGAATACTGCAATCATTGTTGAAATAAAGTTGGCCATTTCTGTTCTTCAACTTCTACAAGATTCAACCATGTACTATCATAGAGCTTTATAATTCATACAAATCTCCATTTTGGTTTCATATACAAAACACTTTTTTTATTGATGCATATCAATATGCATTATTTGATTATTTTTAGAATGATTAAAAAAAATTGCAATGTCTCAACAACGCGAATTCAACATCCAAGTCTTAAATGAGATTTTCTTGCAACTAGAGCATGTCTTTATGGCACAAGTGTTGTCGCTTGATAACCCAACGAATGAAGGCAAAAAGGTGTGAGCACAAACCCTTTGGGAAGAATTATGCAAATAGTTTTAATATCCAAACCTCCCCTGTCTCTCTCGCCATGTTAGATTAAAAGGAGTGGGTACCACTATGGAGATGCCATTTGGAATAACTCACATTAGAGAGAAGCCTAAACTTCTATGAGAATTTTGATCTACATTATGTGACCCTTCGTCACCCACCATGGCGATAAATGAGTATATATGTATATGGCCATAGCTATAGTAATAAATGAACTATGTTGTCCTCTCCTTGCCAAACTTTCTCACTTCTACAAAACAATGTAACATCATAGATCTCATAGCTCACTTGGTGATCTCCTAACGTCACACGGAGTCATAAGTTGAATTGAACCGGTTTTTACAATAGCATATAACATCAAACCCTAAAATTTTAAATGGAGTCTATCATGCCTCTATGTCATAAAATGTCATCTCACAAATGGAGGAGAGGAGGAATAAACAAGATATTAAAAGTTCACGACAAAGACAAAATCCTAAACACTCAATTACTCTACCACAATCATGATGACCACACATCATTGGTATATTCTCTCTCCTGAACAAAATCAAAAGAGGTATAGTACACTAAAAAAAAATCATCATAGTTCTTTACAATTATAAAGTTCTTTAATATTTACACAACATAACTGAGATTTATTTAATATAAAATTTATATAGTCATTGTTTTCATTCATCACCTAATTTAGCTACAAACCTATTTTGGTGGCTTTTGATTTTTACACTATAATTTTAAGTCAAAGTATTTGTCAAAGATCCTCACAATGCAACAAGAACATTCAACATCAAGATGTTTTTTTAAAGTTACCAAATTGAACTTCATTGTGACGTTGCATTGATTGTTCGAATCTTTGCAGAGTTGCGAAATTTGTGAGAAAAGAAGTACATGCAATGTGTTCACAAAAGTGATGCTCTTCCTCAACATTTATGATCCAATTGTACACCAAATGCTTTGATTTTTGGAAGGTTATCTTTGTATGCTCACCAGCAATGTCAGGTGCAATTCAATATTCATTTTATTGTAAAGAAATTTAATTTAAGCAATATACAATGTGTTGAGTAAGCAATACATAGGGTAAGCCACTTCGTTCCATCAAATGGTTTCACTATTGTAAAACAACTATACATGAGGACACAAACCCAAGTGTCAATTGTGCTACTTTGGTAGGATCACAAGATGGAGCGACTCATCCTATGTAAAAAAAAGTTAGAAAATTGCAATGGCACTTGGAATTTATAGCTACTTAGCTTATTGTCCCTTGTGTAAAACTATGGAGTGGTGAATATACCTAAATTTGAAACTTCATCTCATTTGGACTATGTTTCATGAAGAACTTAGGACCCTATGGATTTTCAACAATTTTTGTGCAACATCCAATATTTCATGGGTTGATGCATTTTTTGCAAGGATTCCGCATGGGTTTTGTGCTAATTCTGCACTAAATTCACACGAATTCTAAATTCACTCTTTCTGTTATTTAACAAAGTACAAAATCCGTGCGGAAAAAGTGCGAATACAGTACGGAATCTATGCAAAAAATTCACAAATACATGAAATATTGGATGTAGCCCAGAAATCGTTGAAAATCCATTCAGTCGTGAATTCTTGATGTTGACCTATAATGATTATTTAAAAGAGAAGATGTCTGAAAGAAATCTTGAAAGATAGGTTGACATGTGTTACTTTTCACATTTAAAGTAGACATACTCATTATGACTCAACACTCAATTCCATTTTTATGTATTGGTCGCATACATTCTAAAACACAAATATATACCGCTGGTATATAAAAGCAAAATTGTTAAATGGATGGTAATCCCAATAGTAATGGGTATGTCATCTACTTTATTGCCCATATGTGCATCAGATCTCAAAAGGGATAATTGATAAAGACTCAGTTGTATTGAGAGTTGTATTGATAAAGAATGTTGTGTACGTGTTTATTGAAAATACGTAATAGCAGCCGCTGGCCTTGTCTGAAGTTCACATGCAATGCCTACAGATGGTGCAAGGAGTGCAGATACTGCACGGCCAAAGCGGTTGTCACAAATGGACATGGAGGAGCAATATGATATGTGTATGGATTTGAGTCTGCGGCGATTTTTGTATGGATCTCTGGCAGGGTTAGCCTCTGCGCTTCTCATGTTCCGAAGTCCGACAAAAAGGTGGTCAGCTGTTGCTTTTGGTGCAGGCTGTTGGTTTAGGATCGGCGTACGCGGACTCCATGCGTATATTAGGTGATAGAACCATTCCCTCGTTCTCCAAACGCCCTCCAAAATAGCTCTCCTTTTCACCATGAATTTTCTCTTTTAACCCCTAAAGGACTGGAACTATTCTCTAAAAGAACTTAATTTTTTCCCACCCTGTCCAATGACACACGAAATTTTTTACTCTTTGGAATGAAAATTTTGAACTACGGAGAGTTTATTCTTTATCGTCCCAAATATATTATGTCACTTGCTTCCGAATCAAATTTTAGAGCATTTGGAATAGATTAGCATTTTGTCCAAGTTGCCTGCCCTTGCAAATAAAAAGGCTTCAGGCAGCACAACTTTTTCTACCAATGTCCGGTGGGAAAAAAATTATATTCCCACAAAACTCTTGAAATTCCTCACATTCACTAAAAATCTCAAAATAGTAAACTCAAAATTGACATCGTAGGAACTTGCCCAGTTTGTAAATGCCCTAGTTAGGACACTTGATCTTTTACGGGTTAAGGTATGTGCACCCAAATTCACCTTGTTATAGTTTCTCTTGTCCATTTTTTATTTTTTATTAACTTATTATTGAGTATCATTGGCAAATGAAAGAAGATTCCAATGCAATTTAGCTTTACTATTTGGACACTATATGGATAAGTTATGAATTTTCAAAGTATTGCATATTTGCATCCTAAATCAACCTTAACCTTTGTTGTTCATAGGGTGTACATCATGATAAAGGTCTTCATGAATAAGTCTGGGCTTGAAAATTTTGGGCGAGGGCAATTTTAAATGCACATGTAGAGAATCCTGGTATAGATTGATACCAAATTGAAGAGATATTGGCATATTAGAGTTATCTTTAAAGTCACCTTGTGTTTGAATAAGATACCGTGAATTTTGCTTTAATGTACTCTTATTTGTTCACCCCAAATAGTTAAAAGGTAGGGAAGAGCTTAGTGGTCTCTCATTATTAGGTGTGTAAGAGCTTGGTGGTCTTCAAACTCGTGGAAAACTAGTTGAGCCGTCTTTCTTGACGGCTAAACTAGTTTCCCTTGAGTTTAGAGACCACCAAGCTCTTACACACCTAATAGTGATAGATCACCAAACTTTTCCATATTTTTTAAGTATTTGGGGTGCACAAATAAGAGTACATTAACCCTTTAGTGCCCAGGGTACTGTAGCTTAGAGCCCTGGATTTCAGTAGATTTTTTCACTGTGATTGAGACTACCAAAAATAGAATGGGTTAAATTAGAAATTAACCGTACAATTCTATTCTCAACTCGAGAGCACACGTTTTATTAAAATTTGAGAATCATCTGATGGTGGGATCGGAAGATTATAGTATGTATTTGAACTGTATAATGCACGCTCAAAAACGAGATTTTGGGGGGTGTGTGACTTCAAAGTTAAATATAATTTGAGGTAAATTTTCAAAAATAAAAGCAAAGAAGTTCAGCTATGCCCTATGTCAACACCTCTCCGTTGCAATCTTTCATATCAAAAATAGACTCACACATAATTATTGTGAGATTTATAAGTGAAAGTGACTTCTCCATGTATGGTTTAGGACAAAATTTTATACGTTGAAAATTGACAAGAGTGGGTACATTAGTCAAGATCGGATTACACACACTAATGGAAGATGAAGAAGAGAACACAATCCAAAAAAATAAAACAAGATAACAAACTTCCAAACACAAGAAATACTACACAATACAAATGTTGTATTTGTAAGTATTTACTGTATTTTCAAGTATTTGCAGTATTTTCGCATTCTGTTGATAGGTATTTTGATAGTTGTACAATTCCAAATTGAAAATTTCTTTTTCTGGAAGGTGCGTAATGTATGTGGGCAAATCTGAACTTCAAAACTGAAGTTCCAATTCTTCACGGATTCTCTGCCAATTGCATTTCGGACGTTGTAGTGACCTTAATGTGGTTTGCTGGGCACTAAAGGGTTAAAGCAAAATTCACGGTATCTTATTCAAACACAAGGTGACTTCAAGGATAACTCGATTGTGAGAAACTTATTTCTTTGGCTTTTAGTTGTTTTGAATTAATTTCCTCAGCAGCTTGAACACTAATACTAAGTTTTTATCAAAATCCTTAAAACTGACAGGTATTGGTGCCTCCACCTTATTTCAAAATTAATGATTATCAAAGTTTCTGATTTTTTTATTATTAATTCTCACATAATTTTGAAATATGTAAAGAATTAAGGAATATGTATGAATAAACTCTGCAACATTTCAAACATGTTCCTAAAAATATTGCAGAAAGTCAGACATTTCAATTTTTACTTAATTTTCGTCCAAATCTTACCTTCAGGTAGGGTAATGATACCAGCATGCAAAAAAATATGAATCCATCCCAATTTTTGTTTTAAGTTGGGGTCCCACTATCCACTTTCTTACAACATACACATATTTGCTACCAAATCTATGCATCAGAACATCAATAGATTACATCATAGCTCTGAGAGACAACCAAACCTTAAACTTTGTACGAGTATCTAAGTTAACACAAATGAAAATGACACAACATTCTTGAGTACTAGTGACATGGGACCTGACCTTTCAATTCAGAGTTACCAGAGCAAAGTCATGCCAAATCAAAGCAAATCATGCGAAGTTCAAGCTGTTGACATACCTCACATGTGAGACAATGGCTTGTTCAGATTGAGCTCAACTTTGCAAAACAAGACGTCAAGGAATCCTTTTCATGTGTCAAGGATTTGTTTTCATGCTCAAAAAGGGCTTTCTAGAACGATTTGACACAACCCCATACAGAGGATGCTCACAGCAGTTATTTGCAACGTAGATAGATAGTCGACACGTAGCGTAACCTCTTTAGAGAAACATGGTAATTTCATATCCATTATAATCTTTTGCACGTAACAAAAGGATTGACAAAAAAACTTAGAATCAGTGTCTCCGCTCTGAGGTACTGGTGAAGTAACTTCAATAACCGCACCTGTTAGGCAAAAAAAGCCCTACTACAAGCTCTTCGTATTCCCTTCCATGATGAAGGGAAAAACTCAAGTTACATGTGCCAACCTCTTACAAAAACTCGCGAGGATCAGTGACAAATCCTGTGAGCGCAGAGGCAGCAGCAGTATATGGTGAAGCAAGATATATTTGCCCCTCTTTGTGTCCCATTCGCCCTGGAAAGTTGCGATTGGTAGTTGAAACACAAACCTGCATCAACGTATCAATGGATGTTATTTAAGTCGATCAGTTGCTCCAAACAAAAACGGGCCTTATAAAATCAACAAGCATAGGTAGAAACATTAACCCCTAAAGGACCAAGAATCCCAAATTGGGCCTCATGTTTTTTTCAACAGTTTTGAGTAGGTTCTATGTGGACTTCTTTTCGTTCAAATTTATTCGTTGTTCAACTAATGCATGCAATGTTCTTGACTCATTCCAGTGATATAAAAGATGGTCTCATCTGAATTATATTTTTCACAATATAAGGAATTGATTTTGTCATTTTAAAACCATGAATCCTTGGTCCTTCAGGGGTTAATAACCTTAACGTTTGGGTAAGAAAATCGAACAATGAGAAGAAGCTTAGGAAATACCTGAGGATCATTCATGCGTGCATACGTGTCACGGGGGCCACCCAGACAAGCAGCACACGAGGGAGACGTCGGAGTATCACAACCCGCTTGCTCAAAGATTTCCGCACATGTCTTGCCATCAGCTCCAGGAACTGGCAGGGAGTACAAGTCCATCCACACCTTTTGGGTGGCAGGGACAAGGAATGTTGGCACCTTCACTTTTTGGCCCTGTCATAAAAATGGGGAAATTAGTACCTTCCACTGCTAAATTATGCAAAACGTGACTGTTGGGACACCCTGTAAAGTGTGAACATGGCGTTGATGACTCACTGAAATTGCCAAAAGTTCTGCAGCAGCAAGAAAATCTTCGGTCTTTCCACCAGTGCATGATCCGATATATACACGGTCAATCTTCACATCCTTGCACTCTCGAGCCAAACCCCTATTGTCCGGAGAATGTGGCTGTCACAATAGCAACAGACAACTTGTCAGACACCAGCATCGGTTAACTCTCATCACTACATTTTCCAACATACATGCACTCAGGGAAAATGAAAACAAATTCCTAAATCAATGAGTTTTTATTAAAGATAACCACTAAGACATGATTTTAAACCACAGTAATTAAGGCCTGGAATAAACCTTAGCGACAACAGGTTCCAGCTTGGAAACATCAAATCTGTATTCCTGGAAGAAGCTGCACATTAAAGGTCAAATGTTCAGAAAAAGAAATTCACTCAAATTAATAGCAACCAATGAATTCATATAGAAACTATCCAGAAACTATCCAGATATCTTTGGCAGATATGTAAGCCTATACGAAAGTGCAGAAACCCTTGGATCTTCATTGCAAGTGGGCGATGTCAAGGATACCAAAAACTTAAGTCCAATAAAGATTGTCAGCCAGCATGGAACATATTGCAGTGTTTGTATACCTGGCGTTCCCATCACTGGCGAAGACTTGGTATGGTTTTGAGGTCTTCCCTTCCAAGTACTTGGCGGTAGTGGCATCGGCAGGAACGACACCATTCTTGCCACCAGCCTCTACAACCATGTTGCATAAGGTCATTCTGTCCTCCATCTACATTAACCCCATCACCATCAGATCATAAGTATTGTCCTCTACCTCAGACAAGCATTGCCAAGCTTCATATGGAAGGCTGCGAAATGGAGGTGGTCCATCCAAATACAGTTCCATGGAAAAGATTAGCTATTAAATCAATTGCAACCAAAGGAGTATTACAGCGTAACAGCCATGACCATCTAGTGCCATGTGAAACCTTTGCTTTACTAGAATTTAATTTGCATGTTATCAAAATACATGCTTGTCATGATCAGCAGAACTGATTGTGCAGTTTAAGCTTGAGTTGCTACTAACCGTCATAGCTTCAACGGCTGTGCCAACGAACTCCATCGCTCTGTAAGTTGCTCCCGCCACTGAGATTTCACCAATAATCTGCAAACATAAAATAACTTGATCTTAAGAGAGAATGCATGGTAACTAATGCACACACCTCTCTACCTCGAAGTTTACGCTGCAAATGGACCAGTGCACTTCAGAAAGCATGACAATACCTGCAATATAAGATCCTTGGCTAACAAGTGCTTCGGCATTTCCCCATCCAGTACAAACCTCAAAGTCGGTGGAACCTGCAAATAGCATTACAGCTCACTATTTTATTCAGTGCACAAGGTTCCAACATGAATACCCCTCCCGTATCACGTAGTACACAATTACAGTGGTAAAGGTGTCAACAAATTTTAGTTTCTGTTGGCATAAATAATCCTACGTAGACCTTCAAAAATAATCACAGATTCAAGAAATCAAGTGCACCTTGAGCAGAAGTTTTCCGGTGCCCATAATAAAGCCTGCATCGGTATTACCGATGCCAGTTGCGAACTGACCGAAGGCTCCAGCGTTGCAAGTATGGGAATCCGTGCCAAAGAGAACCTACATCAAATGGGCCCACAACCAATTTTAGCTTACTAAAAGTTCACAACTACTGGTAATGATACAAATGTAATATACATGACAACGATCAATTGAGAGGCAACACCATATACTACCAAATTCCCAAAACGCGGGCATAAATATTTTATATTTACCTCTCCTGGGCGACAATGACCTTCTTGCGCAAGAGCCACATGGCAAACTCCCTTATAGTCTGGGTTAGCCTGCACATTCAATAAACTCTGCATTAGATATCTTGGTAAAGATGTCTGTCAATATTATACTCCAAAAGATTGAAAATGTTAATGCTACCATATATAATCATACGTAAAATGAGATTTCAATCGAATGGCACTGTACCCTCCATAATGATACATATGAGTGTATGCCTTACACACTGGTTAAGATACTGTGCAGAGTCAGTGCATACGTCATGACCTTAAAACGTTCCTTGCAAAGCGAAACGAGAGGTGTGACACATACCCGAAAGTCACTCCTGTCGGTAATATCGTAGAAATACTTGATGTCTTGCTCATGAGCAAAATCACGCAGAATATCTACATTTCTGTTGGCTCGTTCATCTGATGTAAAGATGTAATGATCGGGAATAAGCACTATCTTTTCACGATCCCATACCTGCACATCATACAGAATATCTATTATGTCCATGCCTTGATCAAATCCACCGGATAGCTTCAGCGAGAATCAACATGCTCATCTCCACTTAGGTCATCGCAGATTCGCCACTGAGTGGCTTTTTTCCAGAGTTTTACATGAGATCTGTTGATGAGAAACTGTGTATGTTCAAGGTTCACAGCCTGACATTGTAATTTGTCTGCGTATAACCATCATGTTTAGCGTAAACAATAGTTATGAACATAATGAGTCCCTGAATGTTATTAACTACTCAGAGTCAAATCAACCTAGAAATCTAACACTTTCACTGCCATGTTACACACCTTAGCATTTTGACCAAATTCCTTCTTGAAAATGCCAATCGTTCCAGGGCCGCACACATCATGAGTCATAAGGACATCTGCCTTCACCCACACATTCTCTCCTGGCGTAAGCTTGGTCTTTTCAGATGCATTTGCCAGGATTTTCTCGGTGGCTGTCATGGCATGTTTCACCTGGAGTACAAAAGGGTAAATCAGAAGCACATCACAATCATAGTATTTTATCTCTACGTATAATTTTTCAACTTTTCCACCGAAAAACGAAAGTTGCCCGATATTCTGTCAATGCTTAGACAATAACTGGTCATGGGCTTAAAAAAGCAGAAAGAATTAATATTCTCTACACCAACTTTTATCGTCACTCAAACTTACAAACAGTCTCAATAATATATGCTGTAACTCCACAGTTAGCCCACTCAGATAATTTAAAAAAAAATTGTAATGCACCACACATTCCCCTGGTCGCAACAGCTGAAGGCATAAATCTAACTTCACCCATATGTGACTGGTTTTCAACCGCCTCATTTGCCATCAGAACCTCAAAATGAACTAAAATCAGAGGAAAGTGTGTAACCCTTAACCCCTAAAGGACTGCTCTACATTTGGGGTACTTTGGTTGAGTAACATGATGATCACTAACACAAAATAAAGTTATGAGAACAAAAGAAAAATATGAAAAAGTATGTACGTCCACAAATGGCTCCTGAGTCCTTTAGGGATTAAGGGCCTAGAAGGTCCCCCACGGAGTATCTCTAAAGATTCAAATGCGAATTTATATAAAAAGATGAAGTCTGGTGGAATTTTGGAAAAGAGACCCTCCTCAAAATATCCATCAAACTAATATCTAAACTTGGAAATTCAATGTCATAAAAATTCATTTAACATCAACTAGTAGCATAAATGAATAGTAGTTTTTCAAATTGGTTGAGATGGTTGGACAGGTTGAGATGTTGGAAAGAAACCAATTTGAAATATCATGAAACTATTTTCATGCTATTTTGAGAAATTATGGGAGCCATTTTCTTTTTATAAATACACTGAGGTCCGCTATTCTAAATGCCTCCCTATTTTTACAACCATAGTAATTTTAAACACATCATTGTAGCCGCACCAATGTCAACTGTGTTCTATCGTAACAAACCTTCAAGGAACACTAATTCCCAGTAACACTAATTCCAAAACCTTGATAGAATTTTGAAACTTACAGCTCCAGTAGAGGCAGGAGAGCGCTCCTGACGCTGAGGAGGAGAAGCCGTCACCGCTCGCACTCGCAAGTCCCGTTGTTGCGTCGACACGAGAGAGGTTTTCGGAACAGCAGCGACGGAGACACGGCCGCCATAAAACCCTGAACCTGATGGCAATGACCCTCCATCTCTCTGCAAGGAATCCACCGAGCTCAAATCACCCCTCCACTCCACATTCGCTCCCTCACACCATTCAAATTCACCGCCAAAAACATACAAAATCCGCTAAGATCCATCTTCTGTATAATCACTCCCACTACACAAAACCTAGATTGAAGAATGCGCACAAATCACGCGCCATTCCAATTCACCGCCCTCCTTCCAAGGAAGAATCCAAAATTCCAAAACCTCGGACAAAAAAGTAAAACAACATTCGCTTCCTGACACGATTCCAATTCACCGCCAAAAACATCCAAAATTCAAACAAAATCCGCTAAGACCTATCTTCTTTATAATCACTCCCACTACACAAAACCTAGATTGAAAAATGCGCACAAATCACGCGCCATTCCAATTCACCGCCCTCCTTCCAAGAAAGAATCCAAAATTCCAAAACCTCGGATAAAAAAGTAAAACAACATTCGCTTCCTGACAGAACTCCAATTCACCGCCAAAAACATCTAAAATTCAAACAAAATCCGCTAAGATTCATCTTCCTAATAATCACTCCCACTGCACAAAACCTAGATTGAAGAACGCGCCATTCCAATTCACAAATCACGCGCCATTCCAGTTTTCCAAGAAAGAATTCAAATTCCGAAAAGTAAACATCATACGCTCAGCGGCATCGTCCCGATAATCACTACTACTTCACAAACCCTATAGTGAAGAAAATCCGTAAAAGAAACATACCAGCGATGAGTAGAGGGCAGGATGATGTGCCACAGCGGTCGTCATAGCAACCAAAACTGAAGCTCAGCTAGAATGGCAAAATCCTACAACTAGAACGCGAGATGGGAATCCAAGCAAGCGCAGGAGAATGGGGATTGCGAGATGAGGGTACAGAGGAAAAGGGAGAAGGGGTGGGGAGCTTCGTTCGTTGAGAGGGCGACGGTTCGTCGGGACTGTGGACGGAGTCGTTCGGAGGAAGCTTCGTTCGTCGGCTAGGGGTTGGAAAGCCCCTTTCGTTGTGGTGTCAGTTGGGGCTTGGCAGTTGGGCAAAGTATGTCCGCCACACACCTTCCGTTCAAAGCTGACGTCTGTTCGTTGCTTCTTGCCCAAGTTTCGTCTGGCTCTGGCATTTGCGACGTTCATAACATTCAATAGCCTTTGTGAGTGTTGCCTTCCCCCAACAGAATGATGTGGGATATTCCATAATATATCAGTACACTAAATAGGTAGATTAGTGTTAGATAATTATAATATTTGAAAATATTATAGATTTTACCTCTCGACAAAAAAAATTACCAAAGACCGTTAGGAGAAATCTGGGGTCACAAAGGGGCCTTTGCCTTTGGCACGTGTTGAAAATTTGAGGGAAAACCGTGCGCTTTACACGCTAGCACCAATGGTGCCACCGTGGTGCCAGCAGTGCAGTTCCGTGGGTCGAGCCAATCGACGCTGCCAGCACTGCCAACACTACGGCTTCCGACGATGTCCGCAGGAAGCGACCTGCACCAATGGGTTTACATGGAGAGGGGTAATTGGACAACCGGTTCACCTAACACGGGATGTCTTACAGGGCCCCTTTGGAACCCCATATTTTTCCTAATGGTTGATTCCAATACTATTGAAAGATCCCCATCTTGACCAATATAGAGGGTAAAAAAATTGGTCAACAGTAAAAACTTACAACATGTTTATGTAAATTAGTGTATCTAACACTAATCTACCTATTCGGTGTAGCTATGGGGGCATGTGGCATTAAGCAAGAGCAATCAATCATCGTGAGCAATAATCAAAAGCACTCATTCAATCACAATTCAACAGTGTTTTGTAATTGTTTATTTGATTCAATAGACCATTCAATTACAAAACACTAGTCACTCCATATATAAAAGTGGATGAAACTAAAAGGCAGCCTCTTGGAAGTCTACCGAATGTTATGTTAACTACCAACTTGTGTATAGTGTGTCATAGAAAACTCTATTTATTTTTATGATTTGACTACTTCAATGTAAAAAAGAATCATGCCATGAAACTAGACTTCCCAACCCAATTTTCTGTTTGTGATTTTATGGATTTTTAAGCATGTGGTGTCATTTTGAAATTGCAAGTGTAGTGCAAATTTTTGCATCCAAAGGGGGTGGACAAATGAGAGTTGTCTGGTACTGTATAGTGCTACCGGTATTGTAAGCCATCATTTTACAATTGTAGAAATGATGTTTTTATAGTAGTCCTGCAAATCTTCAATTTAAGATTTCTCATGCAAAAAAGGGACTATAAAAAAAAAGACTAAACTCATAAAAGTAGTTGAAGAATGTTATGAGTTTCATCTCATTTTATCTCCTAAAGGACCGAAGCGTTTTTTCTCCAAAAACACTCTAAAGCTGCCATCTTTACTTCCCTATGCAAATGTTTCAAAAAAAATGTCGTTTTTTACCTTTTAACTATAAGATCTTGTCCTAAACTACTTGAAAAACGTTCACAACAAAAAAAATTGATTTTGACTGCACGGATTGCAAAATAATTATGTTTGATGGAAAAAAACACCCCAAAAAAACACGTACCCAAAAAAAAAAACCTCACTACCAAAACATGACGCACTTCAATTTCACATTCTATATGATGTTAGTTAGTTGTGTACCAATTTTCGTTGCATTTGGAAATGTTTGGGATATCGAAGAACACCCTGCACTTGTCAGGGGTTTAAAAGTTTAGAAAAGAGTCTTTATTTTTGGAATTGCAATATTTCAACTTTTTCTCTGTAAAATACAAATCCAAGCAGTGAAACATAAGTACATTCCACCCTTTATAGAATGGCAAAAACAAAATTGAAAAAAGAACTAAATCTCCAAATTTTAAAAGACATGTACAGTATTTTCTAAGAATTTTGGGGGTTATGAGGGAAATAAAGGGTGGAGGAAGGGAATTGAAGTGCCACCTCACCCAACCCATTCCAATGTTCATGGCCGTCAAGGTGGACTGCCATGTGGCAGTATCTCACTGGACGATTGGTTTACTTATTTAATTTTAATTTTAAAAGTTAATTTTCAATTTTTAAAAATTATAATTTTTTTAATAAATGATTATGAATTTTAATCAAATAATAATTTATTATTTTGAATTTATTTATTTTTTAAAATTAATTAAAAAATTTAATGAGTGTGGGAAATGGGGTGGTCTTCTGTCTCCCACAGTCCACCCCATTTTCCACAATCCGCCCTTCTAGAATGGTTGAATTTTAAAAAATTCAACCATTTCTGTATTGCCCTGCTGCACTTACTCCCAAAAAAAAAACACATTTTTCCTCATAACTTCCACATACGGGGTCGGAATTTCAAAAAACAAAAAAAAAAACAAAACAAAACAAATCCTCATTTTTGTCGCGCATCAAGGAATCTACTTTTAAATGTTTTTCAAAAATCGGTTATAAATGTCTTCATCAGAACCTACCCGGTTCTCTAATGTCCTAGTTAGGACACTTGGTCCTTTAGAGGTTATACGAGGTTAACCCCTAAATGACAGAGGGGGGTAAGGACAAAACATAAATGTGTTATAAAATGTTACTTCTGCAACTTCTATGAAGTCTGGTCCAAAAGAAAAAATGAGAAGCATGATGTTTAGTAATTATCCATACGGTCAAAGTTCCAAAAATAGTTTTAGATACTCATTCAATGAATTTAAGATCATTTATCATTTAAAATTCACCAAAATTACAAATTTTATTTTAAGCATTTGAAACTTGGTATGATTGGTTAAAACTAGACATTCTATTCTAAATTTTTAAAAAGCAAAATTATCGAATGGATGAACATCATTACTTTCCCGAAATAGTAAGTTTTATAACACTGGACAATATTGAGGTCTTTGTTTTTGAAAAATTCCTTAATGAACCTCAATATTGCAAATGAAATGTATCCAAAAGCACTAGAACATGATCTCGACCCCCAATTTAAACAAAAAATGAAAACTTGGAAAATGTCATTTTTATGCCCGTGGGCAGTCACTACTATTTGGGCTGCAACCAGAAAATGGTTGATCGGTCATTTAGGGGTTAAATTAGTGAACAATAGAATGGATGAGTTTTTTCTTTTTTCTTAAATTTTTTAATTTGTACCTCCGATCACATCATGAACGTTTTCAGTCAATATTTTCTTACAAGTCAACACAAAATAGGTACATTAATTCATATTTCTATTGTAATAGTGACAGTACGAGGTAGGGCTATGAAATACGGAGTAATGTGTCGTACAGTGGGGTCCAAGGTAGAATGGCGTTTTTGGTTTCGCAGTGGGAAAAAATTCAAGTCTGCCCACTTTGAAAACCTCTAGAGAGATCAAAAATTGGTACTTTACCTTGAAATTTTTACCATGAACTTGAAATCAAGTTGTTAGTATGCCTACCAAATTTCAAACCCAAATAATTCACCAAAAAAAAGGTCTTCAAACTCTACCAACATTGGTAGTTATTCACTGCTGCCAACTTTGACAGCCTCCCAAAGATTGAATTATTATTTTTTTGCCATGAAATTCTCGGAAAAAAAACCTCTTTATGTCAACAACATATGATAAATATTTCAAGACCAAAAGGTTAATGCAAAAAAAGATATTAACAATCTACCAACATGTGTAGTTGTGGGATACAATGGGGAAACCATTTCATTCCTACCAACTTTGAATATTGCCAACTTTGAAAGCCTCCCGAGAGCTCAAAAATTGGCATTTTACCACGAAAGTTTTACCAAAGAAATATCTTTAAGTGAATTATATGTATGCCAAATTTCAAGGCCAAAAGATTCACTAAAAAAAAGTTATTCATAATCTACCAACATAGTAGTCAAAGTTGGTAGCAATGAAATGGTTTCCCCCATTGTTTCCCAGATAGATAGATATGAACACCGGTCCTCTTTCAAGGCCGGCGTGAATAAAGTGTATGTTCGTCTTGACAATGAGCCAATGCCCACCGGACAAGGTCCATTGGTACAAGACTACTCACCTCTTTCGAGAATAGACACTTTAGTAACCAGAGATAAATACTAGTAACACTAGTAAAATTCATTAGTTAAAGCTAGCGCGGGTATAAATTGGTGTTTGTGTTGCTGCAGGTCGCCAAGTCATGGTTCCAAGGTTGGTTGGAGAAGGGCGTTTATGTTACAATTGTACGGTCCGGGTTCGATTCCCATGGAGTCCGTCTGAGCGTTTATTGTGATATACATGACTTGGTGCTGCTAGTGAATTATTCATAGGCAGGAAAGTTTGTACCAACCAACCGGCCCCATCCCATCTACCTGAGACAAGTGTGTACTGTGAGCTATTCAAAAAATACAAAAGAAATAAGTAGTGGTCTTCACCATTACCCTCCTTTTGTTTGGTAGTTTTGTTTTATCTAGTAATCCATTGGTAGTGGTTGGTTATTTTCTATTTTTCTTTTATGTAGAATAATTGATCCGACATGATGTATAGCAATGGTGTTTATTTCTTTGAATGTATGTTTGATGGCAGTTTCAGGTAATTTAAATTTTGTTTCAAGGAGTTTCATCGAGGGGATATGTGTTGTTCCTCTAGCTCCTGCAATGATGACTATGAGTGGGTCAACTTTCCATCCTAAATTAATAATGCTGTTAATAAGTGGTTGGTATTTTTGATTTTTGATATCTATTGTTGTTTGTGGGAATCTGTCATTACAATATGTAAATTCAATAAATTGAATTGTGAGGGTGTCTGATGGATGTGATGGTGGGTCATTTTTGTATGGGAGTCCTTTTACGCAGAGGATGTCTGGTTTGAATCTAGCGTTGCAATGGCATCTATGTTGTTCACATGTGCATGGTAGTAGCCATGGGGGTACTGTGTTTTCTTGGGGGTTGTTGTTGAATGTTCTTGCGTTCATGAGGGTGTAACATCTAGATTTTTGTGATGAGAGGATTAATTTCTTTAGTTCCCAAACTGCTTTGTTGTGTCTTTTGACTCTAATGGCGTGAATGTGGTGATGACTACATTTTAGAAGCGCGTGTAGCCATGTGTCTGCATCTATAGAGTTGCAGATAGAACATGTTATTGAGGGGAATCTTTCTCTTCCAAAAAATAGTTGTTTTCTAGCATTACCCATGTATTGGCCAGTACGAAGTTTTAATATAATTTTTCTTTGTGAGTCAGTGATTGTAGGATTGGACCAAAATGTGTTGGATAGTTCGTTATCGATGTTTGGGTTCGTGGTCCATTTACTAATGTTTGGAAATTCGATTGTCATTTCTTCAAGGTTATTTTCTTCGTTGTATTTGGTTAGATATGTTTGGAGACATCTGACGGGGCCTTTATCTGGCCGTTTTATAGGTCCTGGCCATATATCTTTTTGAAAATAAAATGGTGTAGTATGTGCATATTCATATGAACTTGTAGCTCTGAAGTATTCTTTTCTGGCCCCCAATTTTGCAAGTGTATCTGCTTGTTCGTTGCCTTTAATGTTAATATGTGCTTTGACTTTGTGGAATGTGATGGGTTGAGTACGAGTTTTTAACATTTCTACCATGTCTGTTAGTATGGTTTTATCCGCGTGATTGTTGTGTGTGGTTGGATGTTTGATGTGTGTGTTTAGATTGTATAGGCAGTTGAGGCAGTCTGTAAATATATGTGCCGGTTCATCTGGGTATTTAGTAGTGATTAATCTAAGTGTTCTATGGATAGCCATTAGTTCAGCTCGGAAACATGTTTGTAGGCCTGGTAGTCTTGGTGATATTTGCATGTCAGCCTTTGTAGAGTTGTATATTCCGTACCCGGCTTTTTCTTTTTTCCAATGTCCGTCGGGAGCTTGTTCAGGAGGAAAGAAGGATCCATCGGTATAGTAGCTAAATTGTGGTTGGAATTTAGGTGTAGTGTTTGCCGTAAAGTTTGGTAGAGATGGCGTGTTTAGAATGGTTGGGTTGATGGAAGGCGGGTATATGAGTTTGTTCCAATTTTTATTTTTATTGACCGGTGTATTGTGGGGGGTACGTGGAGCATCTTGTATGTGATATTGTGGAATTTGTAGGTTTTCAATTGCTACTTTAATTGTATTTATTTGGTATGGTGTACCAATGCTGTGATCTTGGTGATGAATGCATAGTACGTGGATTGCAAGGGGTTCTGTTTTTGGTTTATGTAGTTCTTGTGGGATTGTTGGTTCGTCATATGTGATGGAATCTGCGGCGAAGTGGGCAATTATATGGGTGTCTGAAAAAGGCCCCTTGTGTGGGGACAAATTTTGGTACCAATTTGTATCTGGTATAACCAGTATAGTGATGTTATTTGGGTCGGTTTTGGCTGCCAATCTTGCCCAGTGAATTGCTTGTTAGGCTGTTTTTTCATTATGTGGGTGGGCGTAGCCTATGCCTTTCCATTTGTATTGGAAGGCGGTACCGAGTGATCCAAAGACTTTATCTCTTGCAAAAGGAGAATAAAATTCACAAATTTGTGTGGAACATGTTATTGGTGAAGAGAAGTATGAGTGGGAGATATTAAAGGAGGTAGTAATGGAGTCCAAAATACTTGTGGGTAAAGTATGTTGTGCTGCTTTTAGTGGGTCTTTTCTGGGGATTTTATGGTTGTATCTTTGATAGAGCCATATTTCTTCTTTTTCAAATGATTGTGTTTGCGGTACTAGGCCGTGTGAGCTATAAATTGCTTTATTATATTGTTGCCATAGCCATTTTAGTCTAGTGGTTGGTATAGTGGTGAGGTGTCTACCGGTATCTTCATATAGGTGGGTTTGTTCATTATTTACTTGTATGGTATCGTAATTGGAAACGATATCTTTCTCCGGGTTACATTCTTGTATGTTTATGCGTGTAAGCGGGGTGGATGTGGGTGGAGGGATGAATCTTGTATCTCTGTTTTGTTCAAGAGTGAAGTGTGTGTTAATAATTTTTTTATAGTGATTGTGTTGTAGTTTTGTGTAGTATTCTGTTAGTAGTTTGATGTTGTGTGCAATGGTTGTTGGATGGTTGAAAGGAAAGAGTTCTCTTTGTGGCATTCATTTGTTGTATGTATCGTTGTTTTGAAGAGTCCATTGACATAGGTATGTGTTATATTTTTTTGTTATTTTATATTTATCTTTTGAGGTATTTGTTTTGTGGTTTAATATTATATCGATGGGAAATCTTAGGGGGTTGTTTTTTATGTTAGGGGGTGGGTTTGGGTGAAGGTGTTGTTGTGGGGCTGGGGGTTGAGGTGGGTTAGCTGGTGCTCTTGGTAATATGTTTTGGTTATTTGAGATGAATCTCGGTTTAAGCGTACGGGCGGGTGGGTGTCTTGCACATGGGTTTGGGCAATATGGTGTGCAACTTGGGTAGCAGAACAATTGTTCAGCTATTTGAAGTGCGCTTTTTTCTAGTTTGGTTGGTGTTTTGTAGTATGTTTTGAAGTTTTCTGGCGTCATAAGGGTTGTTCCGTTGGGAAGGGTGATGTGTTTTATTTCGTATATGTTATGGATTAATAATTTGTGTAAAAGTTTGAGTGAGCGTTCGGGGTCAAGAAGTGGAAGTTCAATTGTCGATTGTGCTCGCCATTCTTGTGTCAATTCCGTCATATGTAGTAAGAAATTTTCATTTGTACTTTTGAGGTGAATTCCTCCAGCATTTTTTAGTAGAAATAATGTAAGTATGGTTGGTGAATTAATGCAATCATATTGTGTGATTCTTGGGATTTCTTCCGCGCCTCCATATTTGGCTAATATGTGGTGTATAAGTCCCTTATATATAATACCTAGTCTCCCTTGATCGTTAAGTGCGTTTCTAAGTTGTTCACCAATGCATCGTAGATATGCGTTTTTTAATGAGAAAGCTTCAAGACCAAAGAGTTCGTGGGGTAATTGGGTTATTACATTTGCTGTGCATTTTGGTAGTCCACATATTGTTTTTTGGATTCCTATAATTTTTTTATCTAGTTTTTTGATGGTCGGTAGTGAGTATGGGACTGCATAAAAACTGTATGCAATGCCTGCTCTAATGATTGTATCAACCATGCTAATTTTTTGTTTAATTGTGGCAGGGCATTTGACTAGTTGTTTGCATTGGTCTATTATTTTGTTTGTGGTGATGTGTGTTTGGAGTTTCCATTTTAAAGATGGTACTAGTTGAATGCCTAAGTACACATAACGTTCATTTTGATGTAGAACGGGTATTGGTTGATTTCTGTAAGATATGTTATGATTTTGTATTTGGGTCTCAAATTTTTCAGGATTTAGTTTGGATTTGTTGGGACATCCAGTGATGGCACATTTTTGTACACCCAAGTCCATTCCAGCCCATTCACAGAATTTATCTAGTTTGTTTAGTTGCGTTTGTAGTGATTGGAGATTATTTGTTATAGCTGCTAGGTCAT
This sequence comes from Pohlia nutans, assembly GCA_022496805.1. NCBI lineage: Eukaryota > Viridiplantae > Streptophyta > Bryopsida > Bryales > Mniaceae > Pohlia > Pohlia nutans. The sequence continues at coordinate 13,732,959 of CM040095.1, read as the reverse complement.
CTGCGTATGCTGCAGAGCTGATGGTTAATTTTGATGTACCAAATGTGTACCCGTTTTTACCTCTTTGTAACCATCTAAGTAGTGGTTCAAGAAATATTAGAAATAAATATGGGCTTAGTGTATCTCCTTGGATGGTGCCTCTTTGAATGGGTATTGGTTTTGTTTTACCGAAGTGTTCACCAGTAAATATGGTGGTAGAGTGTGAGTAAATATTTCCAATTAGTGTTACTGCATCTAATGGATATCCAAGGTCTTTCATTATAGCTAATAGTCTAGCATGGTCAAGGGAGCCAAATGCATTTTTAAAGTCTATGTATAGAAGGTATATGTTTTGGTTGGTAAATCTAGCTTCTTCGAGGGTTGCTATGAGTAGTTGTAGTTGTCTGGATGTACTTCTTTTTGCTCTAAATCCTTCTTGACTGTCGTGTAGTATTTGATATTTTTCACCATATGATGATAGTATTAGTGTTAGTGTGCTAAACGCCATATTCGTTATATTGGCCGTTCCCAATTATTTTGTCCGCTCAAATAGTGTGACTTGAGTTCATTTTCTCTCCTTATTAGATTAGTGTGGGTAAAATATAAACAGGATTGGCCAATTTAATGAATATGGCGTTGCTAGTGAATAATTTATAAATTGTGTTTGCAAGTGCTATAGGTCTGTGGTTTGGTAATAGTGATGGGTCCCCTTTTTTGTACAAAAGTATGGTTAGACTTATTTTCCATGATGCTGGGATTTTTTTTTTGTTTGTAGCAGTGGGTGAAAAATAGGAATAGTAGTTTATGAAAGCTATCAGGCATATTTTTTAAAATTGAGTTTGGAATTTTATCTGGGCCTGGTGTTTTGTTATTGGATAGGTGTTTTAAATATAAATCGTATGTTTCTTGGTCGAAGTATTTATGTAGTGGTGTTTGAGGGTCTCCTCTTGTATCTATTATAAATCTATCTAGATCATGCCATAGGTATTGTTTTACTCCACATGTGCAATTAGTTGGATGTTCTGGTTGGTAATAACATGTTGGAACTGTAGGTCTATTACTAATTGATTGTTGAATATAAATTTCGTTTGCTATGTCTTCTGGGCTAGTTAGTATGTTGTTGTTTCTATCCATAATGCAATCTAACGGTGGTGTTTCTTAGTTCTTGAAAACTTTTTTATTTATTTTCTTGGGGCTTTTTTCATATAGTTGTCTATATTTTGTGATTGCTTTTTTAACACAGTCTTGGGTGTATTTAGTGGTAATTTTCTGTGCTTGTTTGTTTGCGGTTTTAGCTAGTTCTGCTAGGGTTTTGATCCACTCTTGTGGGTTTAATTCTGGGCTAGGAGGTGGTGGGATAGTAATGTGGTTATGGTTTTTTAATTCTTCTATTATTGGGTGATTTTGCCACTCTGGTATGGTTTTTGTTATGTATATTGCTTTTCTGATTAAGTGGTAGGTAAATAGGTGTTTTTTCCATTGTTTTTGGAGTTTTCATGGCAAAAAACCTCCTTGTTGAGCTGTGCAGCGTGTTAGTGAAGGTAGGGGTGGAGCACTACAGGTTTCTTGGATTTTTTCTGATATTTGTTGTATTAAGTGGTCTAATTTTGTACAAGATGTTTGCCATTGGTTGTTTGTTAATTGTTCGTTCATCAGTATTGTAGTGAGTTCATTGATTTGGAGTGAGTTTTCTTCAAGAAATTGTGTTTTGAATTTTTCATTGTTATCTTGTGGGATGGGGTTTAGAATCCTTGGTGGTTTAATTGTTTTTGGTTGTGTGGGGCGAGCTAATAGTGTATTTGGTGGTATTTGTAGGGTGACTGGTGAATGGTCTGAGTTTAGGTTGTAGTCGTGGTTTGTGGTTGAAGTATACAATGTATTATTGAGGGTTTTGATGTAGTATCCATCAATTAAACTTGTTTGAGTGTAGTTTTGACCTCCTTGTCTGGTGAATGTGCTATTTGTTGGTATGTATGTTAGATTTAGAGTGTCTGTAAATGCACGCCATTCTATGTCTTCTATTTGCGGAGGTGTTATGTTGGATTCGTTTTGTCTTCCGATAAGAGCTATGTCTCCATTAAAATCACCACATAATATGTATGTGTGGTTTGGGTGTGCTATGATTTGTTGTGTTATTTGTTGTTGTATTATTGTAATATATTGAATATCTTCTATGTGGGAAGGCATGTACATATGTAGAATTAGCCAAGGTTGTAGTGGTGCATTTTGTATTTGTATAATTTGTAAATATGGTGAGATTTCGGCTGGAGTAGGTATTTTGGTGATATTTCCTGGGTATGCATATTTGTTATTTATTAGAGTGAGGAGTCCGCCTCTTGCAGGGGTATACGGCATACTTTGTTGCATGCATCTTGTTAAGGCGTGTGTGTTGTTGAAGATTAGTTTGTGTTCTGGGAATAGATTTTGTATATATTTTGTTGATTTTGTTGCGGTTAGTTTGGTTTCTTGTATTGTGATAATTTCTGGGTTTGTTGTAGTGTTTGAAATTAAGTTTTGTAGGCTTGGTAGGGCTGTGTTTAAAGTTGAGGCGTTCCATGTAATGATGTGTGTATTGTGGTTTGTTGTTTGGGTCTCTTGGGTTTGCGGTAATGGTATGTTGGGTAGTGGGGGTGGGTGTGAGTACTCATTTATAGGTACATTGTATTTAAGAGATTCTATTAGTAAATTTTCGGGTAGAAATGGGAATTTGTTTGTTAGTATTTGTAGAGTTAGTAAATTATTGTTTAGATTGATAAAATCATATAATTGTTTATGGATGGTATTAGGGAGGTTAATTAGATTTTGGTTGGAGTTTTTGAATTCGATGTAAGGGTGTGGGTTTAAGTTGTGTCATTTGGGGGGGTTTTGAAGAAGTGCCATTCTTTCAAGGAGTATTGTTGTCCAATCTGGATCGGGTGTTTGTATTAATTGATGATCACATGTTTTTAGTAATGGACTTATCGTGGTAATGAGTGCGTATAGCATGCGCGGAGGTGAGTGGTGTTGGTTTTCATGTATGTATTTTGAGAGGTGTGGGTAATCTGTAGATATTTCTGGATGGTTTGGATGTGTTGTTTTTAAACAAGGAGCAAACTTTTATGCTAAATGTTGATATTCTGGGTGTAGTTTTATAGTGCATGGTATAAAATATGTTTTGATTCTATTTTTATGTGATGGTGGGTGCGTTTTAAGTAAGTTTGGCATTGGTCCCGGGTTGGTTTCGATGTCACCACAAAGGAGCAGTAGAAGTTTTATATAGTTTGATAAGGTGATAATTTTGTTTTTGTTAAGAAAGTGTTTTTTGCGAGGTTTTTTGTTGTTTTTTCTAATGGGATTTAAAAACTTTTTATTTATTTTGTTAATAGTGTGACTTTTATATTTGTGATGTTGAGTTTTATATGGTGTGTTAATATTGCATTTTCGGGTTTTATTTGGGTGGATTTTAATTGGAATTTTTTTATATATCTTTATGGAGGGTATATTTTTGTTAGATTTGTGGAGTGGTATTATTGTATGTGTTTTATGGCCGAGGCCGGTAGGCCGAGGCCACTTAGGGTTTACTATGGTGATAAATGTTAGATGTTGGTAAATTTTAGGGTTGTTTTTCAATTTTTTTGGTATTTTTTGGTTTGGTTTGTTGGTTTTTATATGTTTTTTTTTGTGTATCTTCTTGTATTTTAAAGCATCAATATCATAAGTCAATTTTGTTTTTGTAGATTGTGTAGGGTTTCTTCTTATCGTCTCAAAATCTGCTCCTTCCGACAAGTTAATTTGAAGGGCCGAGTGGAGTATGATGTTTGAGAAGATATGGATTTTTGAAGAGATGATGTGAAAGGAAACATTGTATGAGTAATTGATTTTTGCTACTTTAGAGATAAAGGATTCATTTGGTATAGTTGATGGTTCAAAGTTTGCATATAATTTTAAAGCATCAATATCATGAGTCAAATTTGTTTTTGTAGATTGAGTAGAGTTTCTTCTTATCACCTCAAAATTTGCTCCTCCCAACAAGTTAATTTGAAGGGCCGAGTGGAGTATGATGTTTGAGAAGAAGATGTGTGTTCTATCATTATGAACAAAGTAATTGAGTAATTTCTCTAAATAGTGAATGGTGCTAACAAAGAACTCATCTTCTAAGCAAGTAATATAAATGTGCTCACAAGCATACACTAAGACTGATTCTTCAATCAACTCCCAAAGGTTACAAGTGTTGCTTGCAAAATAAGCAAACTCTCCAGAGGGTTATATATTTTGCTTGCAAAATAAGCAGACTCCAAAGGGTTATATGTTTGGCTTGCAAAATAAGCAGACTCCAAAGGGTTATATGTTTGGCTTGGAAAACAAGCAAATCCAAAAGAGTTACATGGTTTGCTTATAAAATAAACAAGACTTTGCGTAATTGAAATAGTGTTATAAGTACTACTCAAGATAAGCATTATAGAGCTACTAAATGGGTTACAAAGAATAATGATAGGGATAATGCAAATGAGATGTGAACATGGATTGGTCGGCTTGCTTATGCCTAACGTATTAATGCTATTAGAATTGTGAGAGCAATGCAATTTATGAATGAGAATAAAGAGAAAGGTGTGGTTAGAAAACTTACCTCTAGTTCTTGTGATGAGATCTTTGGAGATGACGGTCTGCATGCGGACAATCCTTGCACCAGTTGTTACTTGCATTTGGCCTTTGTTACGTTGATACGCTCCTCGGCTTCTCACTTCTTTTTGCTTCATTAGCTGTGGAGTAAGGGACGTTCTTCCAATTCCCTTAGCTCCCGAGTTTTGTTGAAGAGCTTGGCCTCTCCAACGTCGAATTCTTCTAGTAGTTGTAACGGTTGTGAATCGGTTTGTTATTCCCACGACCACCACTGCTTTCGCGGTGATTTGTGCCTTCATGCTGACCTCTGTCCTTGGACCGGCGGCCTTCTTCATCATTGTCGTTGCTTGCATCGTTGGCTTGCGGTTGGTGCGGCCTTCTACATCTCCGGCGCTACATTCTTGACTGTGCGCGCTTTGTTGGTATGTGCTGTGGTAACACTGGTTCCTGCTAGGGTTTTGAGCCCTAGTACTGTCCCCGTGATGTTTATTGCTGAGGTCGTCGTTCTTCCTTCGGTGGTGTCTCTGAATTCCGTAATTCCAACCTCTGGGTGTTGATGGCAGTATGGTTTGCGTAGCTTCTATTTTGAACCGTTCTTGCTTTTGAATCGTGTCAATTCTCGTTGTCAACACGGGCTCTCTGGTGCTTGTTGTCCGTCGGTCATTACCTCTACCGGCTTGTTGCGAGCGGTATTGAGGTTTCTGGTCATGGCTTGGGTTCCAGTCGGAGTTCATACCGTCATGAATGTTGGAGGAATGACGAGGTTTCGCTTGTTGTAGCTTGCTGCAATGCTGTAGGCGCGTCTTCATTAACCGTTGTGTTTTGAAAACACATTTGTTGTTTGTAAGATGTTTCGTTGCCCTGCTGCGATTTGTTCCACTACCACATTCTACATTATTGTTGGGATCAGTAAGGAAGTGGAAGAACGGGGGCTTACAATGGCGTAAGTGTTTGTTGACTTCTGGTTGTTGGTGTTGGTTGTTGCAGTGCAGGGACCGGAGTTTTGGAACTGTCCAGGCAAGCACTTTCTGAAGAAGGATTGGCCGCGGGTCTTGCTGCTGCTCCCATCGTCTGCTGGGACAGAGGTGTCGCACAGTTGGTGATAGTGTTTGTCTTGCGTCACGCATCGTCTTGGCGCTTGAATCTAGGATGCCATGGCGTTTGTCCAGGTCGATGTTGTTGTTGAGATGCTTGATGTCGTTATTGTTTCCCACAACTACACATGTTGGTAGATTGGGAATATCTTTTTTTTCACTAATCTTTTAGACTTGAGATACTTACCATATATTACTAACACAAATTGGTTTCTACCAAAAAAAATCAAAGTAAGGAATTTTTTTTTCAATTCTCGGGAGGCTGTCGAAGTTGGTAGGAGTGAAACTTTTGCCACAACTACCTATATTGGTAAATTTTGAATAACTTTTTTTTGGTGAATTATTTGGCTTTGAAATTTGGTAGGCATACTAAAAACTTGATTTCAAGTTCATGGTAAAAATTTCAAGGTAAAATGCCAATTTTTGATCTCTCTAGAGGCTTTCAAAGTGGGCAGACTTGAATTTTTTCCCACTGCGAAACCAAAAACGCCATTCGACCTTGGACCCCACTGTACAGTGTACGCGAAATAGTGGAAATGTGAAATCTACCGTCACATTTGAGCAAATTTTCAAAAATAATTATACACCCTGAATCTATCACAAATTTGGCCATTGAAAATTGCTTCATTGAGTTTGCTGAATGGCCAAATTTGTGCTACTACGACTTCTCTTTAACCCCTAAACGTTCTCACCCTTTTCAAATTTGGTAGTTTTTCAAAGATGCATTATAGAATGCAAATATGAGGGATATTTTCAAGTTGATGAATGAATAAAAGTTATATATTATGTGTTTTGGATTCTATCCATACGGTGAGATTTGCGATTGCTATCACCGATATTTTTGTATTCAATTTTAAACTTAAAATTTAACACTCTTTTGTAACATGATTACAAATAACATATTGACAATCTAACAATGAAATTTGTTGTGATGAATTGAAATGTAATACTCTAAGTGTAGTGATTTTTGGAGATTTTTTTGTTGCTTAATTTTAGTAGTTGACTTTTTCAAGATCACTCTTAGACTAGAATCTTCAAAATTTTGGGTGGAACACTACAACATGAACTGAGGCATAAAATTTTCACAAATCATCTCCTTTCTAATCAGATCACACATGCACAGAGCTAACTTCCCATAAAAGTTTCAATAAAAAATCCACACGGCAAAAAGTTCATGATGGATGAGAAAACGGACTTCAAATCCGTACATCATGCAAAATATGCATGGTTGGGTAGTTAGGGGTTAAGGTCCCAATTCAACACTATTTTCAAAGATTTGTTATAAAATGTTTGATGAAAAATAAAAATGCAGTTGATACACAAACAAAGTTGTAAATGTCAATGTGAAGAAAACATTTGTACGGTTGGATTCATCATATTTATTATTAATATTTTTTAAATTAATTTTGCAAGGTTTTCTCTTGAAATTCAATTTAAAATCCAAAACTAACACCAAAAAATCAAAAAATATTGTAATGAAATTGGAATAACATGCACCACAAGATGGTATGGTTTCCGTTATTCAGTTCTACTTATTACAGAAAATCATGTTTAAGGTCTCACTTTTTGAACTAAGAATGAAACTTGACATAAACCACTTTTCTTATTTTTCAAAAATTCACAATATCTTATTTTGAAGATCCATACCATACAAGTGACAGTCAACTAGCACAAGAATCAAGAGAATTTCGGATGGATGAAAAACATCACCATATGTGATGAAGGAACGCGTTAAAAATCATCCAGTGTCCATAATATGGACGGTGGCGCGTCAAAGGATTAAACATTGCCACCCATATATTGAAAAGATTTAACATTTAGCCAAATTAGATGAAAAATAATAAGGACCTTTCAAAATAGCCTCAGCTTGAATATATAATATCATATTGTATCGAAGACAAAGACAATCAACTTTTAGCTATAAATTGATGAATCACAATTGGAAAAAATGCTCATAATTTGTAAGGTAACCATACTTTAAGGAAGTATTTACCTTAAACCGTGCATACTTACTATTGTGTAACATTTTTCTTCTGAAATGTCACACAACATTAGATACGCACACTTTAAGGTAAATGCTTCCTTTAAGGTATAGTTATTTTAGTAGCATGCACTTGGCTCTCTCATGTATGACTATACCACTTGCTACAAAGTACATAATTAATATGTCAAATGTCATATACTGAATATTGTGGTTGATCCTTTATAGTGTAACAAGTTACACTACAAAATACTAATTTTGTCCCATAATTGAGCCCATAATAGATGAACCTTTTGAGAAAATAAAATTTTCCAACTTACTTGATGCAAATCATTTATTTAAAATGAAGTTGATGTTTTACAAATTCTAACAAAGAAAAACTACAAGATATGTGCACATAAAGTGTTATTTGATTTTGAAGTTTATCTTTGCTCATGTGTGAAACCCTATAACTATTGCAACCGCCTATTTTCTTAGTTTCTACCATACAATGATATAAACTCAAGAAAGCATTATTGAAAACTCGAGCTAACATACTATCATACGCCTCCCCCGATGCCTCCTCTACATCATGAACAAATCCATCAATTGATATGGGACCATGCTCATGCTTAAAAGATTGAACAATGTTAAAATATTCCAAATCTAAAACATTCATATTAGGACTATTTGGAAGTTGACATACTTTTTTTGTTATTGATGGCATTGAAACCTCCAAATAGTATTGATAATGCTTAGACAAACAACTACTCCAAAATAGAAACTTATTATATTAAGCTTTTGATGAAATCATTCCAGTTTGCTTTATTTTTTAATCTTTTTTCAAAAGCAACATCTATTATGAGACAAAGGGAGTGATATTGTGAACACTATTTCCGTTCCATGTCAAGAGTTATTACTCAATATGTCTAAATAACCTTCTTCAATAGGTCCTTGTACATAGTTTGTCAAAGTGGAATGGAATTAAAAAGCCGAGGTGAAAACATCATACTAGACGAACAAATTAAAGTAGAATGTAAGAATGATAATCTAGATTAACACCAAATAACCAAGGTGTCATCGTTATTTTTATTTGCTTTATAAAATATGAAGGCAAAGGAGAAATTTATGTATATATTTAGGAGTTATAATGCACGATAAATGATTTGATTAGGGGCTCCCTTCAATTGTTAAAATCAACATCAATCAATGGCAACGCTTTTTTTTCTAGTTATATTTTTGTTAGATTTTTCTACAAAATATGGCATTTTTCTTTTGTTAAGGAAAAAAATGAGAATTTTTTAAATTTTCTTTGCAAAATTTTCTCTATTAAAAAAATAGTTAATTTTTTTGAAGATAACTACCAAAATATGAAGAATTTCTATCAAAATATGATTGTAAGCTTGCCAAATATTCTTTCACAATTATTTTTATGTCACCAGTTAGGCTCGAGGTTAGGCTTTAAGGGAAAAAACACAATAAAAACACTAATGAGTGGTATCCTTAACTACGGAAATATGAAGAATTTCTATCAAAATATAATTGTAAGCTTAAGATTTTGCCAAATATTATTTCACAATTTTTTTTATGTCGCCAGTTAGGCTTCAAGAAAAAAAAACACAAAAAAAACACTGATCAGTGGTGTCCTTCACCAAGCATGGACCTTATTGGAAGAAAGTGAAAGCATTGAAAAAAGAAGTTAATTTAAAAAATTAAAATATGGTATTGTAGTAATGAAAAGTTCAATAAGGCTTTTTATGCTAAGAGAACTTTCCTGGTAGGGTTCTTTAAGGGGAAAGGTGAAAGCGTTTATGGATAATTCACTAAAGTCACTTATAAGATTAAAGATTATTCAACTCAATCACCCAATGTTAATAAGACTCGGTTTATGTTAGAATGTGGTGGGATCACTTGCCTATAACTAATTCCTGTCAATTAAATATGTGTCCGTCTTGTCTTAACCTAAGGTCAAATAATCATCAACAAGGGCAATACCCCTTTTTATAGTTGTCAAAATGAGTCAAATAGACATGTCAACCTTCATTGCTTGTTACAACTCAAGGTTCATTTCTATCCTAAGGTAGGGAAGAATACTTATCTTATAGAAATCTTTTCACTTTAAGCTTTATACTCCTACGTTCTCCATTAAGGCATTCCTTAATTATTTCCTTAATTTAATCACTACAACGACATTGCTTTTATTATATCCTGCAAGAATTTGTATTACCAATCAAAAGCAAAGTAATTAAAGAACAAGTACTCCTCAAAGATGGCCAGCCTTTGTGGATTCACTCCTTAACACCATAACTTGCTAGTAGTATCAATTTCCCAGGATATAAAACACCCAATGTCAAATTGACTTCATATATTCTAGTTGTACAACTCTTTTTTAAATAAGATTCATTTCGAATCTCTCATTTTCCATGGTAATAATCTTACCAGGCAATGTACCAGAGCGGAGTTTGAAACAATCTAGTTTTACACACTAGCTATCAAATCCCTTGGTAACACTCCTAAATATACACAGTCGTCACCATGTATATATCTATATCTTACAGGAATTCAATCTTGACTGAATTACTATCTCCTAATTTATTCTTTCTAATACATAGTGTATACTTCTAGTCAAATTGACAAACCCATATTATCTATTTTAATCTATACTTATTACTTATAATTTTATATAACTCCCAGTATACTCTAACAGAGTCAAGTGGACAATTATTGGATTCTATCAATATCCTGTTCAATATTCAAAACTGGTGTATTTATTCTAAGTCACTTAAATCAATTACAATGTCAATTTTCCATATGCTTACATGTATCCAGTACTCAATGGGTTTCAATATAGTCAAATAGACACAATTTGAGAGCCCTGAAAATTCAATTAGACTGGTGACTCAATACAGTTTCCAATTGTCAATTTGACTACAGTTCTTCCAAATGTCCAATTGATTGTATCATATTTTCAATTCCCAATGCTCTCAACAAGTGTTCATATCCCCCACATGCATTATCACTCAAGAATAACTGAATCCATTGGACATACATTCTTCCACTGTGAATCAAATGTATCCATGTATACCTCAATTCCCACAACCAGATTATATCAGTTACTGTCAAATTGACTATGCATGTATGCAAGACTAAGTTCACAATCATACTGCCATACCACATCGTCACACACAAGCATTCATATAGAGTCAAATAGACATCCAACAATCCATTCAGCACATTTACTAACAAAGACAAGCAAGCAGAAAATAAGCAATTCAAGTTTCTTTACTTCACTCTGTCAACTGGACTGTGAGCATGGAGACTAAAGATATTTACAAAGCAAAAATCAAGCATAGAGTAATATTTAGACTAACACTCCCTAATGGTGTAGCGAGGAAGACAACTTGCTATCATCTCTCATATATACTGTGAATCCTAACACTTACACCTATTAGAATCTCTATTCAAGTCTAATTGACTGTTTATATCTTCATTCACGCACCATTTCCTTTCTACTCTATTAGACACTACATATTCACACATAAACTGCATTTAGAGTTCAACAAAAAACAGATTCACACTACAGGTATTGTACATGGTCCATCTGGAAAAAATTAAATGGTGAGAATCACAAAAATTATATTATAAAAGAAAACAAAAGCCTCATTTTAAAATTTATTTTCAAACTTTTAAACTTTTATTTTGTATTTTACAGTTTTGCACTTTTATTTTTCTTGTTGGAATATGTAAAAGCAAAATGGCAGAGAATCCCTACACTTCATTGTTGCATTCGTTGTTGAGTCTACATTCATGGTTGTTTTTGGCAATTAGTAATTCTACTACGTGTTACAAAGACGTTACAGTAACGTATTTCAAAGACTATTGGAGGAGTAATTGTTAGAAATCGAGTTGTATCGTGGCTAGTGTGCAAGTAGACGTTAACAAGAGTTATCGATCTCCATGTGATGGATGAATGCACAACTCATATAGATGAGATGTCTGATAGAGTGAGAAAACTCTGCTTGGATGAAAGATGTGTTGAAAATAAACAAGATGATTTATGCATTAGAGTGAGACATCTCCTCATCTAAAGTAAAAGGATAGAATTCATTAATAGTAAATTTTGTGAATAGAACTGAAATAAAAGTATAGATTTCCTTTTTATTAGTTGATAGTAAGATATACAAATATTTTGTGTGTAGGTTCTATAAAAGAACTAAAGTAAAAGATTAGAAGATCTTTTAGTCAAAAATAGTTTAGGACTTTAGTTTTAAATATAGAGGCTGTATAACTATTAGTTCATTTGAAATAAAAATACTCGGCTCTCTCTATGTAACTTTTAATTTTTTTGAAATATAAATACTAGGCTCTCTCTATGTAACTTTTAATTTTTTTGAAATATAAATACTAGGCTCAAGGATGAGGAGAGTTTGTTTTTTATGTGCTCTCTTTGGTAATTGGGAGGAAGTATTGAACCATGAGAGGTTCCTTACACTAAATTTTGTTGGAAACACAAAAGGGGTATAGTAGATTGTAGGAAGTTATATATTGATCAAACTTGTGCATGGTGGTTTGTTTTGAGGTTCCTTTCAATTGTTAAAATCAACATTAGTTGATGACATCTTTCAACCAAGCGGGGATGCAAAGTGGAAAGTATGTTGGAATGACGGAGCCTATTTCTATCGTGGGTCCCACGCCCGTGGACTTACATGAAAGTGAGGAACTGGAGAAGTGTTTGATGAGTGCACAGTTGTTTGAGAGTAAAGAGGAATCCGTGCAACGAGAAGAAATGCTTGGACAACTAAATGAAATTGTAAAGACTTGGATAAAGATGGTGGCGCAAAAGCAAGGCTTCAACGAGCAATTCATAGAGGAGGCCAATGCTAAGATTTTCACATTCGGTTCGTATCGCTTGGGTGTGCACGGCCCGGGTGCAGATGTGGATACCCTTTGTGTTGCTCCTTGCTATGCTAGTCGCGAGGAAGATTTTTTTGTAACATTGCGTGGGTTGCTAGAAAACAAGGAAGAAGTGAAGAAGCTTCACATTGTACCAGATGCTTATGTTCCGATGATGGGTTTCGAGTTCAACAACATCTCTGTTGATCTTTTATATGCCAAACTTTCATTGTGGGTCATACCTGAAGATTTGGATTTATCTGACAACTCCATTTTACAAAATGTGGACGAACATAGTGTCCGAAGTTTGAATGGTTGTCGCGTGACTGATAAGATTTTAAAACTTGTTCCCAACGTTCAACATTTTCGTACAACCCTTCGATGCATTAAGCTATGGGCAAAGAGACGTGGTGTATATTCAAACATGAGTGGATTTTTGGGAGGTGTTAGTTGGGCCTTGCTTGTAGCTCGCATTTGTCAATTGTACCCAAACGCTGTGCCAAACATGCTTGTGCTAAGATTCTTTCGATTCTACAAACAATGGCGTTGGCCTATCCCGATAATGCTCTGTGACATTGAAGAAAGTCAATTAGGATTACTTGTTTGGGATGCACGAAAAAATCCGAGAGATAGGACTCACTTGATGCCCGTCATTACTCCCTCCTACCCTGCCATGAACTCTAGCTATAATGTGTCGGCAAGCACCTTGCGTGTAATGACATCAGAGTTTTCTCTTGGTTGTGAACTTGTGGACTCGACAATTAAAGTCAACTGGAGCCGATTGTTTGAACCGTATCCCTTCTTCGAGAAATATAAAACCTATATACAAGTTGACATCACTGCAAATAATGATGGCGATCTACGGAATTGGAGGGGTTGGGTAGCGACACAACTCCGAAAACTAATATTGAAGATTGAGAGGGACACGCATGGCATGCTCCATTGTCATCCATATCCTAAGGAAGTTGTGGATTCAATCAAGAAAAGTCAGCATTGTTCATTTTTCGTAGGGTTGCAGCGGAGGCTTGAAGGCCTTCATCCACCATTTGACATTCGATCCACCATAACGGAGTTCAAAGTTATTGTAATGCGGTATTCGATGTGGAAGGAAGGGATGGAGCTTCATGTCAATAAAGTGGGGCAGAAGCAACTTCCATCCTATGTCTTTCCTGATGACATCCGTCCATCAACTAGGCCTTGCAAGCCAGCATGCGGTAAATCACGTGCTTTGCATCCTGCTCATTCCACTATCATTAGCACCTTTGCCAAAAACTAATCAATAAAAAAAACATAAAATACCAAAAATTGCGAGGACAAAAAAATGAGTATAGTATAAATTATTTGAAGCTATATTTTTCTATTTCTAAGCTATATTGAACCATTTTTGCTCAAAAAAAAAATCAATTAAATCTGTTTTTGGCAAACAAACCTTATTTTTCAAAAAAAAATTAAATATTTGTTCGCGAGGTGGCAACCCTGCTATGGTACTACGGTAATTCCTTGCATTAATTCTCAAGAGCTCAAGTTGTAGGGGAAAATGGAAGATAAAAAAGCTTATATTAAACTGGGATCTAAAGAGGAATTCTGACATGCTAAATAAAGATCCTAGAATCAGAGCTTACCAAACTAATAATTTGTAATAGGGATAACCAATATGGCGTTGTCAGCATATCAATTGAATTTAACCCTTTAACGCGCCTGCGTCCATATAATGGACGACGAACAGATTGAAATCCTTCTCTTTACTACATCCTGTACAGTTTTTCATCCATCCAAATTTTCTTTGGTTCTTGTGCTAGTTGACTACCATTTGTATGGTATGGATCTTCAAAATAAGATATTGTGATTTTTTGAAAAATAACAATAGTGGTTGATGTCAAGTTTCATTTTTAGTTCAAAAAGTGAGACCTTCAGCATGATTTTCCAAAATAAGTAGAATCAAATAATGGAAAGCATACCATCTCGTAGTGCATGTTATTTCAAATTCATTACAACAATTTTTAATTTTTTTGTGTTACTTTGGGATTTTTACTTGAATTTCAAAAGAAAACCTTGAAAAATTAATTTAAAAAAATTACTAAAAAATATGATAAATCCAACCATACAGATGTGATCTAAACATTGACATTTACAACTTTTCTTTGTACATCAACTCCATTTTTGGTATTCATCAAACATTTTATAACGGATCTTTGAAATCAGTGATGAATCGGGACGTTAAAGGGTTAAGTACAAATCTAAGTTCACACTACCTAACTTAGACTAATAAAACAAAATTCACCGAAGCAAGAAGATCGAACATGTGATTTCTATGAATCGGCAAACTAGCCCCTAAAGGACCGGAGTGTTTTTCCTCCAAAAACACTCCAACGCTGCCCTTTTTACTCCCCCATGCAAAAAATCCAAAAGAATGTTATTTTTTACCTTCTAACCGTAAGATCTTGTCCTAAACTATTTGAAAAACATACACAACAAATTTCGTTCATTTTGACCGCACGGATTGCAAGATAATTGCGTTTGATGGAAAAAAACACCCCAAAAAAACACATGCCCGAAAAGTTCAGATGCATTTGACCACATCTACATCAAAAAAACCTCACTACCGAAACTTGTCGCACTTCACTTTCACATTCTATATGATGTTACTTAGTTGTGTACCAATTTTCGTTGCGTTTGGAGATGTTTAGGATGTTGAATAACACCTTGCACTTGTTGGGGGTTTAAAAGTTCAGAAAAGACTATATGTTTTTGGAATTGCAATATTTTCGACTTTCTTTATTTAAAATACAAATCCGAGCGGTGAAACACACGTGCATTCCACCCTCTACAAAATGACGAAAAAAAATTTGAAAAAAAAAAAAATCTCCAAGTTTTAGAAGACATGTAGCACATTTTCTAAGAATTTTGGGGGTTAGGGGGGAAATAAAGGGTGGAGGAAGGGAATTGAAGTGCCAACCCATTCCATTGTTCATGACCCCACTAACTCTCAAGGTACACTGCCATGTGGCAGTCCCTCATTGAACGATTTTTATTTTTTATTTTTAAGAATAATTTTATTTTTCAAATTTTTAAATAATATTTTTAATTATGAATTGAACTTTTAGTTTAAAATAATATTTTTAATTAAAAATAATATTTTTCAGTTTAAAATAATAATTTTTTTAATAAAAAATAATTTTAAAATTTTTTTTAAAATTTTTTTAAAATTTAAAAAAAAAAATATTTTAAAATTTTTTTATGAGCTTGGAAAACGGGGTGGTCTTCTGCCCCTACAGTCCACCCCATTTTCCACACACCGCCCATCTTGATGCCCCCCCTAAAATTCAACTATTTCTCTACTGCCCTACTGCCCTTTCTCCCAAAAAAAACACATTTCCCCTCATAACTTTCACATACAGTGTCGGAATTCAAAAAAAAAAAAATCCCCATTTTCGTGGTACATTGGGGAATCTACTATTAAATTTCCTTCAAAATTCGATTAAAAATGTGTTCACCGGAACCTACCCGATTCTCTAAATGTCCTAGTTAGGACACTTGGTCCTTTAGGGGCTAGGGAAGCAAGCAATGGGGGAAGATGGAGACGATGAAGAGAAGAAGATTCAGGATGAAGAATTGTAAAGGTACTTTTTTACTATACTGATTGCTTTTTTTTTTTCCTCTTGGGAATGACCTGATTTCTGTTCCACCAAATAAAAAAAGAAACATAACATTCTTGAGCCTCTTTATTGTTTACCTCGAAATCTTAAAAACCTGTTAAAAGATTGGAGGAATTATAGAAATTTTTCTCTAACTTCAGTTGGTCCAAACAAAAAGGTTGAAGAGTTGAATTATTTTATTAGTAGTTTCTCTACAGTGTAAAGATGTGATCTAGCGAGGTGTTAAAAACTTTCTGAAAGGGCACATGTTACAAGGGTGACTAGGAGCCCATCTGGCACCTCATCAGGCCTAAGGTAGAAATATCATAAATTGAGACACTCTCAAGAATCATGTCATAGATTGCCATTGAAGCCATGTTGTAGATTGACATTAAATCATTTTTTATGTTTAATATTATTTTGGGTAAAATCAATATGATGTAAATTACAATATTTCCTTGCAATCTGAAATAGTGTGATTGTTATTCAAATTAAAGCTAATGGCAGCCAATGGTTTCATTTCTTCCGGTGTATACCATCACCTTGGTCGTGAGTAAATTTTTGTTCTGTAAACAAGCCTATTGATGTGCCAGCTCAGTTGGAGGAAATCAAATGTTGTACTGCAATACTCTACTCAGATGCTTTTAGGAAGGAAAAAAAAATTGAATACCGGTAGGGTTAGGGTTAGAGATCTTGTTATCCCCTTGGTGGAGTCAATAGAGTTTTCCTTTAATTCAAGGTTATCAAAGTTTTAAAACTCTTTCAAAAGAGAAGCTCACTTTCAACAAAATTTTGAATTTGTTTGGGTTGAAGGGTAAAATAGGATGTCCTAAAACCACCACCTCCCCCAACTATGACATGTAGAGTTTTTTTGGGGTCACCATAGTTGAGACTCAAAACCACCAATTCTACTATTCAAATAAACCAATGGCATGCCAAGCATTGCGAAGAAATAGTTGGTGGTTTTGGGTATCATTGTGAGTGAAAATTAGTACCACATGGTGTGGTCATGAGGAAACCTAAAGGTCTGATTTGGATCATGAAGTTCTTTTCACTTTGAAAATTTGTATCAATTTGAATATAATTGGGAATTAAATTGCAAAAATTTGTGCATTCCATGAGAAATCTTCTTCCAAATGACCAGAAAAATAATTCTCATAAAATAATAATCTTGATTGAGGCTATATTTCTTAAGTTGATGGTTTTAGAACACCCAACCTCATCTCTAGTGTCTAGTGAAATGCTTTCAAAAACAATATTGTGTGCTTTAACCCCTAAACGTCCTCACCCTTTTTAGATTTGGCAGTTTTTCAAAAATGCTTTATAAAATGCAACTAAGAGGGGTATTTTCAATTTGATGAATGAATAAAAGTTGTACATTATGCACTTTAGATTCTATCCATGCGGTTTTAGTTGTGACTGCTATCACCAATATTTGTGTATAAATTTTAAAACTTAAAATTTAGAGCTCTTTTGTAATATGATTATGAATAAGATATTGACAATCTAATATTGAATTTTTTTTGAGATGGGTTGAAATGCGATACTCTAAGTGTAGTGATTTTTGGAGATTTTTTGGTTGCTTATTTCTAGTACTTGACTTTTTCAAGAGCACTTTTAGACTAAAATCTTTCAAATTTGGGGTGGAACACTACAACATGAAATGAGGCATAAAATTTTCACAAATCATCCCCTTTCTAATCGGATCACACATGCACAAAGCTAACTTCCCATAAAAGTTTTAGTAAAAATTTCACACTGCAAAAAGTGCATGATCGATGAGAAATCCGAGTTCAAATCCGTACATCATCCAAAATATGGATGGTTGGGCGGTTAGGGGTTAATCAACTCTCTCCAATAGATTTTGTATTCGCATTGACCAAGGGATAAGAAAAGTATTGGAATGTTTGCATTTGGTGTTAGGAATGATCTCAATAAAACGAATCTAATCCAAAAGTGTACCTAGATTTTTTTTCAAACCTTTGATAACACCATTCTTAACCCCTAAAGGTCCGAACGTGCGGTGGCGACCAATAGAATACAGTGTATTTTGGTTGTATTTGGAATGGATCCATTCCTTCAATGGATTTGAACTCAAAAGAGAAGTTAAAATTTAAATCAATGCGGTTCTAATGAGCTATTCAGATCCCAATTTAAATTTTCTTGTTGATAGCAAATCTCAATTATACGACAACGTATATACTATCCCCATAGGACTTTTAAGGGTTAATACCAAGTGAGAACATATCTTAAGGCATACAAATTTATTGTTAGAGCCTATGTCATGACAACTCCTAGTCATAATATGGCCATTGCAAGAGGCCAGCTCGTGCTACCATAGAACCATAGTATTACTATGTATTGTAAATAAAGAACATCCAAGAACCACATGTGAACACTAGTAGAAATGGTGGCACTACCGAGGGAGATGCCTAGGCAACACTAGCCCCTAAATGACATAGGGGGTAAGGGCAACACCTAAATGTGTTATAAAATGAGAGGTGAGTAGTCTTGTACCAATGGACCTTTGTCCGGTGGGCATTGGCCCATTGTCAAGACGAACAGACACTTTATTCACGTCAGCCTCGAAAGAGGACCGGAGTTTATATCTATCTATCTGTTATAAAATGTTGCTACTACAACTTCGGTGAAGTTTGGTCCAAAAGAGAAAATGAGAAGCACGATGTTTAGTAATTATCCATATGGTCAAACTTTCAGGAAACGTTTTAGATACATATTAAACGAATTTAGAAGCATTTATCATTGAATATTCACCAAAATTACAAATTTTATTTTTAGAATTTGAAATTTGGTATGATTGGTTGAAACTAGACATTTTATTCTAAAGTTCAAAAAAGAATTTTTTTAGAAAGAGGGAACATCATTACTTTCCCGAAATAGTAAGTTTTGTAACACTGGGACAATGTTGAGGTGTTTGTCTTTGAAAATTTCTCCTTGATGGAGTTTAACTCCGATTGACATGATTCAAATTGGGTTGAAAAGTAGACATGATTTCTTATTTGAAAATATTTTTTATTTTTTTAAAAAGTGTTTTTTTCATCTAGGGCAGCCCGTAAAAAAAGGGCAACGACCACAAAATGGTCATTTGGTCACTTAGGGGCTAGTAGGGAATGTGTCGTTTTTCACTTACTATAAATGGAAAAGGAATGAAACTGCGTCAAGCACATGGGTTGTGTTAGTACTGGAGAGTGGTTTAAGTCACAAGAAAACAAAAATATAAGTATAATATATAGCCACTATTCATTGTTCTCACAAAGTGGGAAATGAAAAACGACAAATCTGCTACTAGTGCAAGCGGTGCCCAATTCCATGCATGCACAGTGATTTTGATTGGGCATCTCCCTAGGAGCACCACCTTTTCTACTAGTGCAAAGGGTTCAAATTTTGTGCAAATTCCATGATGTCCATTAGAAGCTTTATGTACAACAGTACAACAATATGACATATAAAATGTAATTTCGTGCAAATTCTATGATGTCCATTAGGAGCTTTATGTACAACAGTACAACAATATGACATAAAATGTTTATATACAGTTGCCTCTTACATTCATGCGTCCATCAACGTGGTTCTGTCATTTACTACACAATGGACTCCCTATTATGCTCAATCCATGTCATCTTTTGTTGACAAGAACAAATTCCTCCCTCCCCCTTCAAAAATTGCAAGAGCTGATCTATGCTTCAGTTGAGTTTTTCTGAAGGTCTTCACCGTCCTCTAAAAGAGGCTGCAACGACAACACAAAAAAAACCCATCAGGATTTTGTGAGAATTAATTGATTATATTCTTCACTGAAAATAATTCAGCAGATAACTGAGGGTTGCTGAACAATTTCCAAACAATCTAGAATTACAGAAGGAATTTAAGGCCCAGTTTACACTACTCCAGCCAAGTCTTAAGGACAAGAAGCTGAGACCAAAACATAGGTATTTGGAGCCCACAAAACATTGAAATATAAAGAGACTAAGCGGTCCCGTCCATTTGACCATTTCATAAGCTAATGGTCAAACGGACAAGACCACTCACAAAAGTGTTGTCATATAAATATCCATGTCATTTTGTCAAGATTCTCTACAAAAAATTTGGAGAATGGAGAATGGAGAATGGACCCTTCTTAAATTTTGGCATTTTCAATGTGATGTTTGATTCAAATTGTAATTAGAGAGAAAAGTGATATGTCAATGTTTCCAACATGTATATAAAACACATGGTACAAGATGAAAGCAATATTGTAAACAATTAGCTATCAAAAGCACAAGAATAGTCCTGTCAACAGTGGTTTTAATGACTCACCAAGGATTTTTCTAAATGATAAATAACACTTTTTTGATATAAATTTTGGAATAATTGAATGAGAATGATGATCATGTGAATGAAAATTGAAAAAAATACACTACAAAATTGTTCTTTCAATGAAAATTATGACTTTCTTGTCTCTAGCTACTCTCTAAAGGACTCTCCAAAGCAACCAAAAGCAGGCGGATTTGGTACGAGTTTCGGAGAATGGACCCAGAAATAAAATGTAAAGTCCTTTAAGGACAACCGACTCTCCAACGTTTGACCAAACACAATGCTAGATTTATTAAAATATGGTTGAAGTGTCTAGTTGTCTGAGAAACGAACCTTGGTTAATGGTGTTGCCACAGTGGGTAGCCGTGAACTGAACGAGAGTGATCTCAGATTGGCTTCATGTGCCTGCAATAATATCAATCACAAACAATCAAACATTTTTTTCGCATGTTTCATGATTTCGTGTTTGATTTATTTTAGCAGAAATGGAGGTCAGGTTGGACACATACCACAATCTCCCAGTTTGTGTAGAGAATGATGCAGATGAGGGCTATGGTTTGTGTAGCAAGACCAAAGCCCATCCCCAGCCACAATCCCTGGAGTACCATGCCAACATGACTCCATGTTAGCATCACATAATCTTCCACTACTAGAAACCTCGTTGCATTTCACTCACCAAAACAAGGAACTTTTGTCCCGTTGTGACCAACACTAACCCTCGTTGCATTTCACTCACCAAAACAAGGAACTTTTGTCCCATTGTGACCAACACCTTCCACTACTTTATGTAGTGAAAAACAACACTGTGTTCTACTACATTGAAATCACCATATATTGTGGCCCGCTGGTTTTACCAATAATTATTTTTCCAAAATATTGTGGTAAAACTCATCCAAATCTGATGAAAATTTGTTCAATGGATTAAAAAAATCTGAATGGATGAATGTACCCCAACAATTATATGGTGATTTCAGTGTAGTGTTCTCAAAACTCAGTTAATTAAATCCACCAGATTTCCCCAGCTAGTTGGGGATTAAATGTCTAATGTCAAAAGATGGCACATCTAGAGACAAGATTGTTTCTAGTAAGCATTATTTTTGAGATTACCCTTCCATCGAAGTGGAACACAAAGACTGAGACGACAGCAACTGGTAATCCAACGCCATAGTACGCTCCCAAATTGGCAAAGGCACCCACTCGTTGCCATCCAATGCCTCTAACCACACCTGCAAATTCATTCAAAACAATTCATGAGCAAAAGGAGACAAATATCATATGGCTTAGGTTACCGCTATTTAACCCCTAAAGGACAAAGGCTTCATGGTTTTAAAAGGACATTGGATTTCAGATAGGACCAACTTTTATATCACAAGCAAGAGGACCGAGACAATTTCATATTACATTCATTTATAAAAAGTAAAACTTTGCTCAATAAAAGAAAGTTTAACCCGATTAACTTGGTTTTTGAGGTGTTTTTTCAAAGATACCTTTTTATTAGTGTGAAATGGACAGCTACCCTAAAAATGATTAAAACCTCAGAATTTTTTTCATTAAAAGAAAAAAAAAAAAAAAAAAAAAAAAACCTAAATCAGTATATGGTTAGGTCACCACTGTTTAAACGTAATCATATAAGAATATTATAAATTTAAAAAATAAAATAAAATAAACATGATGTGAGGCCGAATTCAGGCTTTATGGTCCATAAGGAGTGAAATGATATGATAAAAGGGCAGCACATGCACACCTGAAAGAATAGCTTGAGCAGCATAAAGAAGGGAAAGTACTGCAAGGTAAGGTGCAGTGTGAGCGACGTGCTCCACAACCTCAGCGTCGTTAGTAAATCCCCATCCCCAAACATCACGCAGGGAGTAGATGAGGCTGCCCATCACTGCACCATTTACTGACCCAATCGCCAGAGACACAGCCACCACGGAGCGAGCTGCATGTGCTTTTCCTGCTCCCAACTCATTCGACACTCGAACGCTGCAAACACCAAATAAATGCAAATTAATTACACTAGAAGGAAATGTGTCCTTTTTCACTTACTATAAATGAAAAAGAAATGAAACAGCGCCAGGCACATGGGTTGTGTTAGTGCTAATGAGTAGTTTTGGTCACAAGAAGACAAAAACTTAAGTATAATATTCCGCCACTATTCATTGTTCCCACAAAATGAGGAATGAAAAACGACAGGTCTTCTACTAGTATAAACACAATCAATACACTAAATAGTATATTTAGTGTGAGATAATTATAAGATTTGATAATGTTATAGATTTTTACTCTCGACAAAAAAATTTACCAAAGACATTGATTCCAATACTATTGAAAGATCCCCATCTTGACCAATATAGAGGGTAAAAAAATTGGTCAACAGTAAAAACTTACAACATGTTTATGTAAATTAGTGTATCTCACACTAAATATACTATTTAGAGTAGTCTTCATTTAGCCCCTAAAGGACCAAGAAGCCCAAATTGGACCTCATGTATTTTATAGCAGTTTTGAACAGGTCGTATGCAGGCTTCCTTTTATTCAAATTTATTTGTCTTTTAATCAACACATGTAATGCTCTTAGCTGATTCCAGTGATATAAAATCTGGTCCTATCTGAATTATATTTTTCACATTACGATAGATTGAATTTGTCATGAATCCTTGATCCTTGATGCAGGCTTGGGTGTTAATCAACCAAGTGCACATTAATCCGTGACTGAGTTTTGCTTCTCTCAAGAAATCAAAATGGTTCTTCAAATTCACCTGGTTGCAACGCCCAGCGCAAGCGAAGTCATGTTGGATAACGATATTAGGGTCATACTGCCATAATCAGCACAATGGCTCTGTTAGGTCACAACATCTCCCACTTTGTACATTTTCAGCAAATTGAAGGGCTGCCATACTGGATCACAATCCCAAACCCAAGAACATAGTGCCAATTCCGAAATTGATAAAACGAAACTGAGCACAGTAGCAGTCATGCAACCAACCAGATGGCGAAAGACGAGATAGCAAGTCTGGAGTTGGGAAGCAGTCCTGCCAACAAAGTAAGAATTTCGAAGCACCAGTGTTCCAAGCTGCAACATCAGAAAAGAGAACATCATCAGTACATTAGAGTTAACCAAAAAGAGAACATCATCAGTACATTAGAGTTAACTAAAAAGAGAACATCATCAGTACATTAGAGTTAACCAAAAAGAGTGTCTCAAAGTAGAAAGAAACCTTAAAGCATCTCCAACCATGCACACAAAAAGTGACACGCTGAAATGACTCATCTATATTCAAAGAGCCCTTCATCTTAAAGTTCCCCATCCACAATCGCTATTCAAACATCAATAGTGTACATCGAATAGTCAATAGACCAATCACAAGTAAAATGTGAGATATAGTCAACTAAACTTAGATTTGAAGTCTCATCTTTCACGCATGTTATTATAGAGGGTCAAGAAGCTTTTTGGAAGGACCCTTAGAATTTTTCATTCACTTTTGGAGTGTGATAGACTCTTGGCGAGTCCTAGTGGAGATGCTCTTAAACTCACTTTAGTCTAGTTTTGAGTTCAAAAAAACTACAAAACTAGTATGTAGTGAGATGGAGAATCATCTAAAGCAAAGGCCTTGCACCACCATGCAGTGTGGAACTTGTGACCTCCCCAATGCTAGAGGAGACGGAGTTCCCACATGTTCCCCAAGCCAAGAGCCCCAACCATGGAAACTATTCATGGACACTACTTGTCATAATTGTAATAACAGGCTTCCACTTGAACTCTGGTCATGGACCACTTCTGTTTTCGGATAACTCAATTGTATAACGTAGTACCATAGCAGGTTCGTCCTAAAATAATTCTAAAAATAAAAAATGTAAAACTTAGAAAATTCTGAAGACAGAAAAACGAAAATAGAATAAATTGGTTTTTTCAATATTTTGTTATTTCTAAGCTATTTAAGGTCATTTTCACTTATTTTTTGCTAAAAAACGAAAATTGAGAAATTCAGTTTTTGAGAGGCGAACCTTATTTTTTCAAAAAAATAAATATTCATTCACCAGGTGGCGAACCTGCAATGGTGTTACGGTAACTCATCGGAAGCTCAAAAAATTGTCAGTAGTTTATAGTTTTTGTGTCACTCTCATTCATTGTTCGCTCCATTTGAAATGGACAGGGCTCACGTTTGAAGTATAAAGCATAGAACAAATATCGCAAAACAAAAATGCCAAAAACTAAGACAGTTATTTCCGGACAATTCACAAGTTGAGCTCTCAAACATTACATACCACAACATGACGGCGGACGGAATGGCGAGCCGGAAGAAGTCACCGAAGTCTTCGAGAGCCTCCCACGAGAACGAGACGAACGTCTTCTCAAACCGTTTCGAGAATCGGAGAAAGCCAAAGAGGAGGCACAGGTTGAAAAGAACCGAGATATTGATAGCGACAGCGGCGCCTTTGTAGCCCACATTCAGTTTATCAATCACAAGCCACAGGAGGGGCACATGAAACACCACAGTGATGGCGGAGCAAAGCATGAGCTGAAACACGACCTTCTGCATCTGGAAGAATTTCACGAGCGGCAACAAGACAGCGTAGGTTGCCAACACGGGAAGAAGCCAGTGCGTGTAGCTCTGCGCCGCGTGCGCAATCACCGGATCCTCCCCTACAAACACAAGAATCCGCTCCATGTTGAGCCACAGGACTCCGACGGGGACGGCGGCGACGAGGAGAATGAACACCGCGCGTTGCAGGTAGATCCCCAGGAGTTGGTACTGTTTCGCGCCGTAGGCTTGCCCGCACAGAGTCTCAAGCGCGCTGGCGAGTCCCGAGAGCACTGTGAAGCCCGTGATGCCGCAGAAGGAGACGGACAAAGATACCGCGGCGAGCGGGAAGGAGCCCAGGTGGCCCACGAAGATCACCCCTGCGACCGCCATCACGTACTGCAGCATGTACATGCCCATGATCGGGAAGGCGAGCCAGCACTGCTCCCGAACCTCCCCCCATACCCACCGCGTCGCCCCCGGGTCGTGCGACACCGGGTTGCTCGCGGCGTTGTTGCTCAAGGGACGCGTCACGGCGATGTAATTCTCCGCTACTGTGAAGACGGTTGTCGTTATCGGTTGCGGGTTCAATTCTCCGTTGATCAGCGGCTCCGCGAATTCCTCCCCCATCGCCATTCTTCGTACGTACTCCCGTCACCTCATCAGCTACTGGACAAGAATCAATGTTCCAAAGAACAGAATCAACAAGTGATGAGCTTCCTCATAGAACAGAATCAACAAGCGAATATGAACCTCTAAAAAGCTCAAACCGCATGTCAAACAGGAACACTGATTCGCTCTTCGAGGCTCATGTTAACAAGTGAATATGAACCTCTAAAAATTAAGTTCGACACCTCAAAAAGTGACAAATGCGTAAACTATCACAATCAGAAACTAAAGAGAACCCAGGAACACTGATTCGCTCTTCAAGAAATGCAAATCTGCAATGCCGAGAAGCGCAAGAAGTGGGGGGTTCAAGCTTACATAATCTTCTTTACGCAAACGAGAGTCTCGAGGTAGTCAGAACACCAACAATTAATCCGAAATCAATTACACCAATTGATCATCGAGATGAAAGTTGTTTCGCTGCGACTAGCTTGTTCAATGAAACACCAGCTGCGTAAAGAAAAGTCCTCAAACTTGGGAATTAACGCAAAGTGGCAATGCTAAAAAGGCACCTTCCAGAGAACATGCAACGTGAAACAACACCGTTCGATTCACCACCGCATTATATTGGAGCTTGAAATGGCAATTCAAAGGATGAGCATGCAGTTACTTATAAATGGTTGGAAACGATGCAAGTCCAGATAATGGAGATGATGGAGCCCGCCACCAGAGGCTAACCGTTTGTGAGTCATCGATTTCAGTTAAGCTTTTGGCTTTCGGGGAGGAGGCGGGGGATTGAAGATTGTCAGTCAGTTGCGCATGCGGAAATCTCGCGCCGTACACTTTGTTGTTCATTGCCATCATCATCACAGTTTGGCCAAAAGGAGTTGGGGAAATTGAAAACCAATATCCCACCGCCAACTGCGAGCCGGCAGCCCGGCATTTCCAGGAGGACAAAACTGAAAGCTAGCTAATATTCTCGCCAAGCCTACATGCACGGCTCTCTTCTTTACAGGAAGAAAGTGAGAGGTCGACGTGGTCGCCATTGGGTCATTTTGTGTTGCCAGCTGGACTCTTTTGTGCCGCGTGGCGGTGGGTTATTGGACCCTTGCGTGTTTCTACTTTTGTGTTGGCGGCTGGACGAGTTAGCATAATTGGGGTGTGTTTGTACTCTCATGTACGTTTTAACCATGAAAAGGACATTTCCTAATTTAGAAAGAAAGGAGTGATTTTGAAAAAATATACATCCCAAAACATAGTAGTAATTTACATCCTATTCTTTTTACGGATGATGCTAAAAAAATCATTAAAACATTTTGCAATTCATAGTCAAAGTGGTTTAAAATTTGAGAAAACTAAGCCCGAAGGCTAAACAGGAAACAAAAGCTTGCAATTACATGAAATTATTTTTCTTTTCATTTTATTTCGTGTTTAAGCATATTCCTCTGTCCTATATTTCACCCTCCATGGAAAAAATTAACTAGCTAAAAATAGTCATTCTGGATCCCATAAAATTGAATGCAATAAAACAATAAAACATAATTTTTGAGCGATCTAGGAAAGCACCCCAAATTCTATTTTTAGCCAGTTTAGTTTTTCCACGGAGGGTGTAAAGTGAAGCTTCATGTATCTTAAAAATAGACGACTTGATTAGTCCAATGATGTGGACTCTGAACACAACAATGTGGACCCTGAGCCATTAGAAGTAGTAGTTTGAGCAAACAGGAAGCTTAACCCTTAAACGTCAAGGTAAGCCCCATGAGCTTATTTAAAAGAGAATAATGAAGAAAAAAGTTGATTTTCTCAACCAAATCAAGCGAGGATTGGTGTGTTCGAAAGCTACTGGAAAAACGATCCAAATTTCAAATTTTCGCCTCATTTGAGAGATTGTGTAAACGGTGGTAAGCAATCAAAGCTATCAAATTGAACAAGTTTTGAGGTTGGGGCAGCTGAAGTTCAGCAGTGCCGCAGTGCTACAATGCTACAGTGCTAGACAGCAGTGCAGAGCCGTTTTTGCAAAAAAAAAAAAAATTAATTTAATTTTTTTAAATTTTTCTCTTCCTCCAAAAATTTAGATGCCTTTCGGGCTGCCCTGTCCAGGCCCTCTTGACGTTTAAGGGTTAATGTGAAACAAATTCACAAAGCATTGTAGAAGCTTAACCGCTAAATGATAGAGGGAGTAAGGGCAAAACTAAGATGTGTTATAGAATGTTACTTTTGCAACTTTGATGAAGTTTGGTTTGAAAGAAAAAATAAAAAGCATAACGTTGAGTAAATATCCTTACAGTCAAACTTCCAAAAAATGTTCTAACATTTCATGAATTTAGAAGCATTTACCATTTAATATTCAACAAAGTTACAAAATTAGTTTTTAGAATTTGTAATTTGGTATGATTGGCTAAAACTAAACATTCTATTCTAAATTTAAAAAAAGAAATTTTTCAAAGGAGAGAACATCATTAGTTTCCCAAAATTGTAAATTTTATAACACTAGAGCAATATTGTGGTCTTCATTTTTGAAAATTTCTCCTCGGTGGAGTTTAACTCAGATTGACATGATTCAAATTGGGTTGAAAAATTGACTTGCTTTCTTGTTTAAATATATTTTTCATTTTAATAAAAATAAGTTTTTCATCTTAGGCAACCCTTAGAAAAAGGGTAGCGACCATAAAATAGTTGTTTAGTCGCTTAGGGATTATTATAGAAAAGAGGAGTGACCCATAAATGCCCTATACCCTCTTTAGATTTGGAAAATTGAAGAGATGAAAATAAAATGCAACTAAGAGGGTTATTTTGAACTTCATGTACGAATAAAAGTTGTACATTAAGAATTTTAGATTCTATCCAAGATTCTATCCATACAGTTAGATCTATGATTGCAATCACCAAAATTTTGTATAAAACTTGAAACTTAAAATCCAAATTTCTTCTCTAATTCAATTACGAATAAGATATTGACAATTCATGGATGAAAGTTGTTGTGAGGGCTATGCAATACTTTAAGCGTAATGATTTTTGAAGATTTTTAGGTTGCTTAATTTTATGAGTTGACTTTTTCAAGAGCATTTTTGAATTATTTTGAACTAAGATCTTAAATTTTTTTGGTGAATCACTGCAACATAAAATGAGGCATAAAATTTTCAAAAAACATTCGATCCCCTTTTTAATCGGTTCACACATGCTAACTTCCTATAAAATTTATAGTAAAAAATCCACACTGCAAAAAATGCATGACAAATGAGAAAACATGGATGAAATTTATACATTGTCTATGCATGTTGTCATGTGGTGGTATGAATCACAAGATGTTTTTGGACTTCTACTAAGGTAGAGGGCTCTAAACCCACCACAGTTCTCAACCCGCACTCTACCAAGGACGAACATTTTGAAATTTTGGATGTACCCATGGTGAAGAGCACAACTTTAGAACCTATGTCATTTCAACTTTAGAAATTCATAACTAATTTTAAGAACATTCAAAAAAATTGATTCAAAGTATGTTCGTCTTTGCTTGGACTTGTCTTCCAATGGAAAATCGTGCTCAGTTTTCCCTCTGTCCATATAAATTCACAGCCCTTAAAGTGGTGGATTTAACCCTTTCAGGCGCCTGCGTCCAAATATTGAACGCTGAACAGATTCAAACTATTCGGATTCAATCCAAATTGGACAGTTTTCATCCACCAAAATTTCTCATGATTCTTGTGCAAGTTGACTATCCTTTGTACGGTTTTGATTTTCAAAATAGGTTATTATGATTTTTGAAAAAACAACACAAGCGGTTTATGTCAAGTTTCATTCTTAGTTCAAAAAGTGAGACCTTAAAGATGATTTTTCAAAATAAGTAGAATCAAATAATAGAAACCATACCATCTCGTAGTGCATGTTATTCCTATTTCATCACAATTTTTTTTTTAAATTCCGTTAATTCATGATTTTTAATTGATTTTCAAAAGAAAACCTTGCAAAATCAAAAAATAAATTATATATATATATATATATATATATATATATATATATATATATATATATATATATATATATATATATATATATATATATATATATATATATATATATATATATATATATATATATATATATATATATATAAGAAATATATGATAAATCCAACCGTACAAATGTGATCTTCACATTGACATTTACAACTTTTCTTTGTACATCAACTCCATTTTCGGTTTTCATCAAACATTTTATAACGAATCTTTCAAAACAGTGTTGAACTGGGACGTTAAAGGGTTAACCTTAGCAACTTCAGGGTACATGCTTGGGGAAACCCAATTTTTTGGTTTTTTATTTTGCATGTACCAAGATTTATTTTGCATTCAACATTGAGACATGTGGTCTCAATTTGTTCCACAAGGATAATTTTGGGGTCTAGACTCTAGACAACCACAAAATAATTAAGGACAGCCTTTTGATTGGGGCTTACAGAACCTTGAAAAGTTTCATATATCTTGAATAACATTTTTGGTCTAAGTCCATGTAACCAATTTCATCACCACAAGATTTGTTGTCTTCCAAAAAAGACAACTATATTCTAGAAAAGACAAGACTTCAACAGCATTGGTACAACTTATAATGTTATGGAATTTGTATGCGTGGAATTGGGTACCACTTGCTTGGACATCTCCGTGTAAAGTACCATCTTACAAGTGTTTGGAGCAATACCTTGACAATACTCAAAGCATCACTGATAGTTGCATAGTTACTTAGTACCGTCGATGAAGTGTAGGTTGGACATAAAAAAATTCTAAAAAAAAATGCCAAAAAGAATTTAAAGAATAAAATTTGAAGAATAAAAATTTCAAAAAGTACAAGTGTCAAATTTATTTTAAGAAAACAAATGAAATATTCAACACCTAACTATTAAATCTAGTTGTGTACTACGGTATTCCAATGCTTATGTTTTCATCTTCAGACTGGAGGTTCTTGGTGTTGACAAATCTACGTCTACAAACTACGTTCCTTGATTGGTGGAGAAGGTACGTTCTACAAAAGACCAAATGAAACCTTGCTCTCATTTTCTTGTTCCCCAATTTTACAAAAAGTCCAAGAGTTTTTACTTCATCAATTACAAACCAGCAGCTTTCATAGCCTGTCATGAATGAAGCCCTGGGGAGAGACGTGCAATCCCGGTCACACAGGTTTTTGGTGTTTGAAAATGTCTGCTTGCTATCCATGATTTCGGGAAGTGACGTGAGGATGTGATAGTCACAAAAATAACATTCATTACTATGCACTATCTCTGCCTTTGGCTCTACAGTGGTATATTCCACACCCAACAGTACTTCACCAGTAACTAAGTGGACAGTTGGGGGCTCAAGGTGATGAGCAGAGTGCATGAAGGAAAGGCAATGAGATGAAGGCTACTAAATGTTATGTATGGTAGAATACATGCATGAGCAGTAGGTTAGAGTACATTTGTGATTAATGTGGGTTATATTTTTCATTTTTGCTGATTTTTGTGAAGGATATTATATGGGGATCATACTGTTGGTAATTGGTAAGTTGCATGAAAGAAACGTAGTGTGAAATAGCGGCTCCCCTGAATCACAGGCACCAGCATGGCCGCATGGCCTCGGCATGAGCACCAGCACCGGCACTAACTTAAAAGACTAACATATTCACCCACAGCACACCTCCACGAGAAGCTTCCATTTCCACAACCTACACTATTGACTGAGACCACAACCTACACTATTGACTGAGACTACAGGGATTCTAGAACATTGGGAATTACCGGAATTGTGTTAACCCTTGACCCCTAAGAGCATTTGCACCGCACTCCCTCCAAACATCCCCTTGATCTGGATAATGGAGGGGTTGTTGGAGGGATTTATGGAGGGGAGGGGTTGTTGGAGGGATTTATGGAGGGGAGGGGTTGGATGGGAGTTGAGTGCCCCACCCCAAAATCATAGATGGGAGATTTAAAATCATAGATGGGAGATTTAAAATCATAAATGGAAGATTAAAAATCATAAATGGAAGATTCAAATGTTTAAATGGAAGATTAAAAATCATAAATGGAAAGTCAAATATCATACATAGACATTTGGTACATAGACCAAAATCTACCGATGATTTTTTTAAATCCAAAAATGAAAATCAAAGATCCAAAAATGAAAGTTGAAGATTCAAAAATGAAAGTTGAAATCCCAAATATGAATATATAAAATATATTTTGATGATGTAATTTCAACAAGTCAGATGTCTTTAAATACTATACTCAAGCGATAAAAATAAAAAAGTGAAAGTATTTAAAAATAAAAAAGTGAAAGTTTTTTAAAATAAAAAAGTGAAAGTTTTTAAAAATATAATACAACTCAAATTTAAAATTATCTTAAGATAAAGTAAAAGTAAAATCTAAAATAAAACTGGAGTTATTCCTACTCTTTAATTTTCCCACTCCCTAAATTTTATTTTAGATTTTAGATTTTATTTTACTTTTACTTTTATCTTAAGAGTATTAGATTTATTTTAGATTTTATCAGTTTTATTTTAGATTTTACCTTTACTTTATCTTAAGATAATTTTAAATTTGAGTTGTATTATATTTTTAAAAACTTTCACTTTTTTTATTTTTATCGCTTGAGTATAGTATATAAAGACATCTGACTTGTTGAAATTATATCATCAAAATATAATTTTTATATTCATATTTGGGATTTCAACTTTCATTTTTGGATCTTCAATTATCATTTTTGGATCTTTAATTTTCATTTTTGGATCTTTGATTTTCATTTTTGGATTTTTAAAAATCATCGGTAGATTTTGGTCTATGTACCAAATGTCTATGTATGATATTTGACTTTTCATTTATGATTTTCAATCTTCCATTTAAGATTTTTAATCTTCCATTTAAACATTTGAATCTTCCATTTATGATTTTTAATCTTCCATTTATGATTTTTAATCTCCCATCTATGATTTTAAATCTCCCATCTATGATTTTCAAAAATTGAAGGCTTTTAGAACAATTTCAAATATTGATATGGAAAATACAAACTTGCTCATCTTCCCTCACCGTAAAGTTTTTTCCCTTGCCCGAACTCTGACTACCATGACCGCTAACAACTTCTGACTCAAAAGGAGACCCGGAAGCTATAATTAACTAAAAAGATCCTACTCTGGAGGGGAGGGAGATGGGCCGCGAGGTCCCTCAACTATCCAGGGAAGATGGCTTTCAGGGGCGGGGCACCCTGAATATATCCGTTGGCAGAGTGTTTTTTTGGGCGGGTGGGATAGTTCAACGCCAACCACCCCTCGTAAATGGGGTTGGCGGGGCAAAATAAGGTTGCGGTGCAGATGGTCTAAGTGCAAGCCTAGCAGTTTGTCAATGTGCACCAAGTCCACATGCAAGTTAGTGTGGGAGAATTAGGAACTTCCCCAACAACAAACATCAAGCATGCTTAGAATAAAGGTCACCAATCAATTTTAAACTACTACTTTTGTCTCAACTTGAGGCAATCATAATGATGGAGAATAAGTTTACTAAAGTTAACTTCATAAAATAAGAGCATGGTATTGTCAGAGAGTAGGACAAAGTGCTTGATGGGGAAATCACCTCCGCCATATGGACAATATTTGGAGTTGAAATATCAAACTCCAAACTATGAGAGGCACTCTACTAGTCAAAAATAGCGTTGGTGAGTGAAAAAAGGATGTTGTTGGGCCTGCTCTATGAGCATTCCCACCCATGCACATTAGGACTAACTCTCTCAAATTATTCATCTATGTTTGAAGGGCCCTTGCACTCACATTCTCCCACCCTTGCACTCACATTTCCCCACCCTTGCACACCCTTCGCGTACTAAAAGTGCGCATCAAATAGTCAATGAACCAATGACAAGTGAAATGGGAGGATAGTCAACTAAATAGTGATTTGAAGACCCAATTTCTAACACGCTAGGATCCAAAGTCAAGAGATATTTTGAAAGGGCCCTTGGTACTTTTCATCTACTTCTAGAGTGTGAGAGACTCTCTGAGGGCATGGGTGACCGTGGTCTAAATGTCCCAACGTTCAGAAATTGAATCACGAACAAATCCAAAACTTTGCAACTTTCTCATACAACCTTGAATGAATTTCATCCAAGTCATCTTTATAAGCCTTATTAAATTCTCTACGAATTACAATAAAGCTCTCGGGATGGGGAGCTCTTGATAATATTGGAGAGGCCTCCAACTACAAGTATGTCAAATTTGTTGAATAGATTCTAGACTTGCAATGGTCCTCTCATATATACCTCATGTACACCTAAACCATGCTAATATCTATTTCTGAGGCTAGGATCTACTTCTATTCAAAGGGTTGGTACGTTTACGGGTTAAAGGACCAAGGATTTATAGATTTAAAATGACAAATTCAATTGATTCTATTGTGAAAACTATAATTCAGATGGGATCACTTTTTATATCATAGAAATTAGTTAAGAATGGTGCATGTCTTGTTTAAATTTATAAGTAGATTTGAACAATAGAAAGTCTATATAGGGCCTACTCAAAACCGCTGAAAAAACATGAGGCCCGATCGATTCAGGCTTCTTGGTCCTTCAAGGGTTAACCCAGGGTTGTCGTGAGTGAGGGGTTTTGGTAGAGTGAACAATGTGCGATGGACTTTTGAGGTGCTGATTTGAGAATGATGGTTGGATTGTTTTTGGAGGTGTAGCTTGGTCGAGGAAGTGAGAGTTTAGAAAGCTTGACTTTTGTGTGTGATCCTGATGATCGTTGATTTGGACGCGTTGGGTCGCTAAAGGACCAAGGATTCATGGTTTTAAAATGACAACTTTGATTAATCATATTGTGAAATAAAAAATTCAGACGAGACTAAATTTTGTATCACTGGAATTAGTGAAGAATAATGCATATGATGGTCAAGGAACAAATGAATTTGAACAAATAGAAGTCCACAAAGAACTTACTCAAAATTGCTAAAACAATACGAGGCTCAATTTGAACTTCTTGGTCTTTTAGGGGTTAAAGTCCATGACCAATATACTGATTACAACTATTAGTGTGTATAGCACTATTTGCGAGGAGACACACTAATTTCAATGATTTGGGATTTACATCGTTTACATGAAATTTTCCTTTTTTATATGATCTCACATATAGAAATCAAACACTTTAAATAAAGTTATTTGAAATCCTTCCATTTTCATATTTAACAACACTAGTAGAAAAGGTGGCGCTCCACTGTACATGCATGGAATTAGGCACCACATGCTTAGGCAACTCCCTCGGCAACGCCACCTTTTCTACTAGTGCAAGCACACACAAATTTTGATACAAAGAGGGGTTAAACAAGTCAATATGAAGTCTACAATTAGTATACAAAACATGCATGTGAGAATTCTTTTAAAAATCCAACAAATTCATTTAGGTGCTAGATTTCAAATTCATCTCTAAAATCCTATTTTCTAATTACAAGAACAAACAAATTATAAAAATCAACTAATTTCAAAGTTTACTAATAAAACACACACACACACTAATACACTAGTCGTAATCCGTGTTGCTACCAGTAAGTGCTTGTCACACAGATAGATAGATAGAAACTCCGACCCTGCTACAAGGCTGGCGTGAATGAAGTGTCCGTTCGTAATGCCAATGATCCGATGCCCACCGGACAAGGGGAAATTGGGACAATACTACTCTCCCCTTTTGAGGATGGACACTATAGTGACACACTAAGCTACTACCTAGCTAGCCACTAGTGACTTGAAGATACCGGACTTGTCACACACACTAATACACTACACTAAATAGTGTATTTAGTGTGAGGTGATGAATAATGTGCTTACCCCTACTACTTGTCTAACACTAATTGTCAATTTGTGGGTAATTAGTGTTCTATGATTTCAGTTATCATCCAATTTGATTCATTCCATTTCTAAAATTTTAGTTTTTCCATCTAAACTTTCATCTCAAGTTTCATTCCTTACTCACACTAAATATCCATATCTCAAAAGATCACAATGTCAAAACGTTACTATTCTTCATAAATAGTGTGAGAATTCACATTTAGTGTTTTTACAAAAGTAGGTTTTTTGATATTTAGAGTGATGTCCGCAATTACAGTGCCTCAAACTAAAAACACTATTTAGTGTAGTCATAATCCGTGGTGCTACCGGTATGTGCTTGGGCGTGAGAATTATAACTAAACGTGGGCTAGATAGATAGATAGATATGAACTCCGGTCCTTTTTTGAGGCCGGCGTGAATAAAGTGTCTGTTCGTCTTGACAATGAGCCAGTGCCCACCGGACAGAGGGCCATTGGTACAAGACTACTTACGTGGGCTACACTCAATCCAAGAGCCTAACTGACTACCAGAATCCTTACAACTTCCAAAGACCATGGAAGGTAACCACACCTAATTGCATGTTTGCAACCCGTACCCAGCTATCCTTGCCCAGAAGCAAACCGCATACATTCTTGTCTAAAATGTTCACCATTGAACATGTCAGCTTAGAATCATTTTTATCTTTGGAAAACAAATGAAAACAACAGTTACTAAGCCTTCCTTAGCTAAGTAAAGGGAACAAGATTGTGCATGATTCCACAATTTAAAAAAAAAAATCTAGCAGTGCAACAAAAAATCAAAGACAATTCCAAAAAATGTTAAATAGTTGTATATGAAGAACATCCTGAGTATTCTAGTTTGACCTCTTCACTTGATTTGATAGAAAGTGTGCACAAATCTTTGTGAAGTAGAGTTCAAATAGGCAATAGTTGTGCAACTATGAGCAAAAAGTCACACCCTATGTCTTACAATACACATGGAAGAGCATGGCCACCTATGCCCTTACATATGAATAATTTAAGTGAGCCAACTCTGCCATGCGTGGGTGTGAATGTTCTAAAACAAAGTGTCTCACCATTTATCCAATGTGGAATTTTGATTTTGCACAATGAGGGTAAGTTATAGCAATTGTACTTGCTATTTCTATAGTTGAAATCTAATTATAGCATCTCAACTACCCAAAATGATATACATTTTCAAATAAGTCCTGAAAGCTTCGTTTTCTCTGAAATAGTCATGATCCCTAAAAGATTAAAGGTCACCAGTGAGACCAAACTTTGCCATTTCTCCGCAATAGGCCGTTCTAGAACCTTACTTGAATTAACCCTTAATCCCTAGTGATCGAACGACCATTTCAGGTTTGCAACCCTTCTTTTACCGTTGCCCAAGATTTTTAAAATGTGTTTTTTTATTAAAAATTAAAATTAAATAAAATCAATTAGGAAATCAAGTCTACTCTCCAACTCAATTTGAATCATGTCAATCAAAGTTAAACTCCATCAAGGAGAATTTTTTTAAAGAGAAAGAGCACAATATTGTCCTAGTGTTATAAGTTTTACTATTTCTGGAAACTAATAATGAAAAAATGACTTTTTAATTTTAGAATAGAATGTCTAGTTTTAACCAACCATATCCTATTACAGATTTTAAAAATAAATTTTGTAAATTTGGTGAATATTAAATGGTATATGCTTCTAAATTCATCAAAAGAGTATCCAAAACATTTTTTGAAAGTTTGGCTGTATAGATACATACTAAACGTTATGCTTGTCATTTTCTCATACACACCAAACTTCATCAAAGTTGCAAAAGTAAAATTTTACAACACATCTTAGTTTTGCCCTTACCCCCTCAGTCATTTAGGAATTAAACAATCTTCCTTGATTTAGAAAAAAGAAGTGTTTTTCAATGTCCACTTCAAAATAAAGAAGTAATTTACATTCTAAAGAAGTAGGAATATACTAAATTGTCATTAATGATTCCTCGTACAAAATTTTCCCCATTATCAGCAACTAATAGTCAAAATTATTTGGAAACTAAGAAAATTGGATTTCGTCGATCTTTCAACCTCTACATGCCTACAACCCTCTCCAAATTCAGTAGTTTTGCAAAGATACATTATAAACTGCAACGAAAAGGAATATTTTGAACTTGATGTATGAATAAAAGTTGTGCATCATGAATTTCAGATTCTATTCATACGGTTACATCTTTGATTGCTATCACCAATATTTGGTGTAAAATTTGAAACCCAAAATTCTTTTGTTATTTGATTACGAATAAGATATTGAAAACTTGTGGATAAAATTTGTTGTGATTGATTGAAATGTAATTCTATGAGTGTAGTGATATTTGGAGATGTTTTGGTTGCTTAATTTTATGAGTTGAATTTTTCTAGAGTGCTTTTGATTCGTTTTGAACTTAGATCTTCAATTTTTTTGATGAATCGTTGCAATATGAAATGGGGCTTAAAAATCCCTTTCTAATTGGATCACACATGCATGAAGCTAACGTAAAAATCTGTACTGCAAAAAGTGCATGACGGATGATAAAACATGGATGAAATCCCTTCATCGTTCAAAAATGAACGCTTAGGCAATTAATCCTTAAACGTCCCATGGGGATAGTATATATGTTGTCGTATAATTGAGATTTGCTACCAACAAGAAACTCTAAATTGGGATATTAATAACTCATTAGAACCGCATTGATCTAAATTTGAACTTCTCTTTTGTACTCAAACCCATTAAAGGTGTGGATTCATTCCAAATACAACCAAAATACACCGAATTCTACTAACCACTACGGCACGTTTAGACATTTCGGAGTTAGGGTTAACCCCTAAATGCACAAGGGTGTCTCTAGAATTGACAATTTGAGAAAAAGCATCATAAGCTACTATTTAGAAGAATATTTTGAAATTGATATACAAATGAAAGTTCTAGATTTTGGATTTTAGATTCCATCTGTATGGTTCAATTCAGATAGATAGATAGATAGAAACTCCGGTCCCTTTAGGGGCCGGCGTGAATGAAGCGTCCGTTCGTAATGCCAATGATCCGATGCCCACCGGACAAGGGGAAATTTGGGACAATACTACTCTCCCCTTTCGAGGATGGACACACTATGCTACTAGCTAGCTAGCCACTAGTGCCTTGAAGATACCGGACATGGTATCTCCCCAAAGGGCTTTGAGGTACCCATACAACAAGGTCCAAAGACCCCCACCATAGTATTTACTCATACTCTCACCAATATTTAATTATAAAATTTGAAATCCAAAATTGAAAATTCCTTCTAAATTTGATCACAAACAAAATTTTAATATTTTTTGAGTAAAATTTGTTGGAATGAACTTGAAATGAGATACTCTTAAACGTAGTGATTCTTTGAAATTTTTGTGTTACTTAAATCTATGACCTCATTTGTGCAAGGCCACTTTTGAACTATAGTCATTGCCACTTTTATACTTTTACATTTGTAATTTTAGAAAAATAAGTAATCAAGCTTGACTAAATGCAACTGTTAGATAGAACAACAACTTGGTGAAGAATCTTCAAAAAATTGAATGACTTTCATTCAAGAATTGATGAGAACGTGAGAAGGGTTTGAATTTGTTAGTCGTTCACTTTTTGGACGCTGTGACATTTAGGGGATAAGAGCAGCTCCACCACAGCCCTCACAGGGCCCTCCCAACTCCTGAAGTAAATGAAAAGTGCCCAGGGCCCTTCCAAAATGGCTCTTGACTCTGGAACCTAGCATGTCAAAAAATGGCCCTCCAAATCACTATTTAGTTGACTAAATCCCCACTTTCTACTTGTGATTGGTCCATTGAATATTTAATGTGCACTTTTGATGTGTGAGGGCCCTCCAAGGGTGGGGGAGTGTGAGTGCAAGGGCCCTCCAAATGTAAATGAATAATTTGAGCGAGTCATCTCTGGCGTGTAGGAGTGGGGATGCTCTAAGGAATTGGGTTTAGTTGTGTACGACAATAAGTTGGTACAGTCTCCAGTGGAACAAAGACTTTATTCACGCTATCCATGCAAGAGGACCGGCGTTTCTATCTATCTTGGTGCAGTCACTCCATCGTCTCTAGGCCGGGTCAAAGAGGACGAGAATGAGCCAGTCTCTTTCTTTGCAGTGGCTCATTTACCATGGACGACAATCTACGAGCCACTCTTTCTGTGCAGTGGCTTGTTTATTATGGAGATTGTCGCTTGACCACAAACCGAGTTGAGGGTACACAAATTGGACATTCCATAAGTTACGCGTCTCAAAGTCTACCTGTTTGTGAATGGCTGGTACCAAGGTGGTCGGCAGGCCAGACAGCCCCAAATTAACTTTCCTGCTGGGAAAATACCCAACTGGCTGCCTGCCTGCCCTGATACAAATTCCCCCCATCAGTGAATTTATGTGCTAATTTTAGCCAAGTTGGTAAAATGGATTTACTACTAGAAAAGGTGGCTCTCCCCAAGGACATGCCCAAGCAAAATCACTGTGCATGCGTGAAATTGGGTACTACTTGCCTAGGCCACCATTTCTACTAGTGATTTTTGAGAAAAAAAAAGGGAATAATAATCAAATTTCTTACATGGACTGAGTCAAGATGTGTAGCTTTTTTAAACCAAGGTATCACCCAAGTATTGCCTAAGTAGCAGCTAGGTAGCACATGTGTATTACCGTGATATTATATGAAAAGGAGCCTGGATTGCTCTTCAAGCTAGCCATGGAAAAGTACCAAAAATGTTAATTCTTAAGCGTTCACATTGCATTTACCCGGTCAAACCTCATAAATTTCTCACATGTTAAAATATATTATATTATAGTAATATTTTTCTCATTTGATTTATTGTTAAAACGATTTACACTAATTTTTTCATAATTATTTAAATAAAAATGAATTTTACAAGATTTTTCACAGGTTTTTTCTTGTGATAATCATAGTAATTACAAAAATGCATAAGATAGTATGAAAATTTAAGTCGAAATGTAAGTAATAGCAATGAACAACAAAGTGTGAGTGGCATGCTTCTCGGTCTTACACAAATACAAATTTGATTGAATTTTTTTTTGCAATGTATATTGGAATTCTAAAGTTGTGAGCTTTAAAGTACTATAAAATACGCAATTTTAACAATTTTGAAGAATAGTAAATTAAATTAGAAAGTAGAACATAGCTCCCACACTTTCTTAAATGAAACCATTTTCATTTGAAATTAGGAACTAAGGCCCACTTTATACTTGGGGCCGGATTGAGGGCCAGCCCGAACTCTTCAAATTTGAACCAATTTCAATCAATAGGATCGCTCGATTCTTTCAAATCCAGCCCAAGGACTTTATACTAGGGCCGGGCCGGAAGGAGCCATTTTTGCTACGTGGCATCTTATGTGACATGATTTTGGCGCCAAATCTTTGGGCCGGTTTGATGAAATCGGGACAAAGTTTGCCACGGCCCGAACTCCCAACTTGAGTTGGATGGAATTGAGCCGGTCTTCCATCCAGCCCCATCTTGTGTATAAAGTGTGCCTAAGTGAAAATCAGCATTTGATTGAAAAATGATCAAACATGGCCCCACGGCGGGGCTCCTTCCGATTGTACCGGTTAAATTGTCTCCTGACAAAAACAAAATCACTGTCCCCAAACCTTGGAAAAATTGTACTGCATGAATGGGCCCCTGCCGGCCACATAAGAGTCTAGAAGCTTGCATGTCTGACTGCCTTAAAGTGCCAAGTCAACATTGTACAGAAATGCCGGCATGATTCCACGTGGCATTGGATGTATGGGCAGTCAATTTCATCCTAAAATAGGGGACTTTTCATACTGTTTTCTGCAATGAAGGCTTCCGTCAGTTCATTAAGGGATGGTAGATGAATGCTCTCACCATACTGTTGAATGAAATGGGATAAGTAAAATATTGTGGGACTATGCTATTGTAAGTTGCATGGGAAAGAGATGCATGTTGTTATGGGAATGAAGCTTCTTTAGGTCTTTCCCAAATCCACATGACATTAAAGCATGGCTACCATTGCTCGAGATTGTTGGCTTCAAGCATTTTTGGAGGGTCCATCCAAATTTATCCATCCTACCACCTTTTTAGCAAGAGCCCTCTGTGTCGCGGCCTCTGTACAATTTGGCTTTGTCTCGCCATCATGTGAATTTATTTATTTTCGCTTGTGAGCTTGAATTCCGGGTTCATGGAAGACAATCATCGGCATTAATTACAATTTGAAGCATGACCTCCCTCCTTGCCTACTTTGACATGATTACTTTGTAACAAAAGTGGTTTGTGATTGTTGCTTTGACATGATTACTTTGTAACAAAAGCTTTGACATTGCGAAACGGATAATTATTGATCTTAGCCACCCGTGTGGTGAACTAACATTGACCGTGCGGCAGGCCCACAGTTTGAAAACACTACGTAGGTTGGAAGCTGTGGGCTCAAGCACAGTGGAGAAAAATAAATCTGGAGGCCGAATTTGCTCTGGGAGGCTCCACATATTATTTTTTTGATGTCATTTTGGAAGGGCATGGGTAGCCATGCTCTTACATATTCAATTGAATGAAATTCTATTACATAACTGCAGGTGATTATTCTTAAAAAACCATACAAAATTTCTCATTTTTAGTGCATTGAGTCAAAATAAAAATAAAAGAATTTAAGATCCATATTTAAACACACCAAATTTGTAGAAAATTATATAGTGAAAAATTCAGCAATTTTCATCGCAAGTATTGTGAAATATTAGTGTTTGAAGTAGAAAATGAGAAAAAATGCATTTTGTAGCTTGCCACATGTAATCATCAGACTTTGAATTCGCTTCGCTTCCAATATTTTTCATTATGAAAAGTTGGGGATCTTGAGGTCATGTTGGGAAACAAAGAAATAAAAATTTATAAAAAAATTTATTTCATTATTTTAAAATTCATTTAGTAGAAATAGGTACAAAATGACTAGGAAAACTAAACAATTCATACTTTTAACTTCTAAAAGATTTAAGAATTTTGGCCATAACTTAGTTTGCAATTATGTGTGTCTTCTGTAGCTTTTTTGCAACTAGAGTTGTGAAGAAAGATTGTACTAAAGGATTGGAGCTTAACATTTATATAGTTGATTATTCAAAGAAAGTTTTGGGATTTATTATTATTTATATATTCTTAAAAGAAAAACCATATAAATAATTTATGTATTTTTAACCCCTAAAGGCCCTTAAAAGCCAAAATGGCTTTTTGCTGTTTCGGGCAGCTTAGATGGAAGGTCTAAATTAAGAATTTTAGACTATAAGTTGGCGTGGGCATGGTCATACATACAAGGTGCGTGTGGTAAAAATTTCAAAGTCAAATTCGGATTTTATAATTTTTTTTATTGAAATTTTTGGTTTCAAGCCCAACTGGGGCAGAAAAAAACTTTTTATTATAATCATTTTTTCAAATTTTTTTTTTGGAGACATGCTCTTCACCACATTTAGGCTCAGAATTTGAAGTGACCCATGTTGATTATATTTCTTGGCTTGACAAGGGCAGCCTCCAAAATAAAGAATAGCAACCTCCAAGGTTTTTTGTAATTTCACATTATTTTCTTTCGAAATTTGTCAAAATTTGAAAATTTGAAATTTTTTAAAAATAATTTCGCCTAAAATTTATAAAATCATAGAGGTACCTAATCACCGTTCATTTTTTCCAAAAATCAAATACAATTAATGTGATGCATGTTTCACCAAATTGCCATTTTTATACCTTCTTCCGGAAATTAATTTGCATGAAGGTTTGAAACT
Source organism: Pohlia nutans (assembly GCA_022496805.1). Classification (NCBI taxonomy): domain Eukaryota; kingdom Viridiplantae; phylum Streptophyta; class Bryopsida; order Bryales; family Mniaceae; genus Pohlia; species Pohlia nutans. The sequence continues at coordinate 13,689,765 of CM040095.1, read as the reverse complement.
CGTAATGAGTCTCTAAAATTTTGCATGAGCGTACCCAACTTAGTTATCTATATGGAAAAAATATGAGCAAAATGTTTGGAGTAACAATCTTCAAGTCCCCCTTTGCACTATGGAGACAATGCCTCCCAAACAATGCCCAGAGAAACTTTTGCACAAACTTTGGATGTTATGATCTTGCAAATGATAAACATCCAATGGTCAATTTTTGAAACAGTAGCTATGATAGGCTTAGGTACAAGATCTTACGGTTGGAATTCTAAAAGAAGTAAAAAAACTTGGTTCGCATCCCCGGGAGTACATAGAGGTAGAAAATCGCAGTTTTGAGGTTTCAAGCTCCCAAAAACACAAGGAAATTTAGGGGTTAATTCCTAATTTGGTTTAATTGGACAAAAGTTAAAAATTTATAACATGATCTTGTGCGCCTTGTTCACGTATTGGTGGTAAACTGTAGCGTTCAAGCATTCGATGTTCATTAAGCCTCCATATAGCATGCCTTGTTGTTTGAAAAAGTAGTGTGATGAACAAATGATACGTTTTTGGGTCTCATGAGTAACTCTTTATTGGCATAAATTGTTTCATCCATAGTCTTTATAAGTTACCATCTTCAGAGAGCATACATCAAACAATTCTTCTTTGCACGTTGAGTTTTTGATAGTCTCTCACCGGTTCTAAAGGTCTTAGATAGAATCTCATTGCGGAAATCAGTCTTCTACTTCATAAACTTCTCTACTTGGTTAAAGGTCTATACTACTAACTATACCCATGTCTTGATAACATTCTTCAGCACTCTCTTAATTTTGACCTCTTTGTATTGCTTGAAGCTCTTTTCAAGGATTTCTCTGTAGAGCTTGTATCCTATAACATTTGCTAAAATATGGGTACTAATTTGACGAATGACAAGTTGTTTCTAGCTATATAATTATAGTTCCTGCGTAGACGTAACCTACTATCATCCAAATCTCAAACATACACATTATTTTGTGCAATTCCATGTACAAAATAGCACCAAAAAAGTGACGAGTTATGTATCAAAATTAAAGCACAACTAATGTAGAGCTCTATGTTGATTTGATAAGCTTCCAAAGCAATCGTCAAATTTCAATTGCAAACCCACCTACACGTTTTTGAATAATGCTAAGGGAAAAATCCCCTATATCATTAATTTTAAAATCAAAACAAAGAGTTTCAATTTTTAAATTAAAAAATTTATTTTGAAATATCATTTCAACTCATATAATTAAATTAAAAACTTTACACTACCCTATAATAGATACTAGAACTATACAACAAAATGGTGATTTTTAATTTGCTCGGAATGTACACATTTCATAATAGGTGGTGCAAATAAGCACGTAAATGACACACAATTTTGTCCTTTTTCTTGATTTATTTTATAATTGTTCACGTAAAACTAAAAATTTAAGACTTGATAGGGTAGGTCGTGTGATTTAAAACACAATTAATATTAAAAAAATGTAAAGAGCTAAAATAGAATGCAAAGTGGATTTTAGAAAGTTGCTTCCACTATAATTTTGGTGTATTGCGTCCACATTTTTGCAAGACCGTAGCTTGCTCTACCCTCTTGCAGACTTTTCCTACTGTAGGTGTGCCATCATCAAGAATCAAGATAAAGGACCTATATTGTGAGAGCAAATTAATGCCATTTACACCAACTAAAACCAATTAATGTGGAGCTTTATTGTGCCCAACAAATGCTTAGGTGAGTCATTATTGCATAGAATGATAACATGTTCCGCTATATATATCAATTTCTAGTGGAGTGTTCATTTCCTTTAGTCTTGCTTGTGTCATGGCTAGGACTTTTTGAAATGATTAATTTGAAAAATTAAAAATATAATATGTTATGTACTAGAATGCCTACAAATGCTTATTTTTGGCAATTTTTGGCACAAAATATAAATACATGAAAATAAATTTATTCAATTACATACTTGAACTTGAATTAAGTGTTTTATGTCATTTAGGTGTGGATGTTTTTATTTATAATTTTAGTCAATTGCCTTAGAAGGTGCTTATAAAGTTCAAAGGGCTTTCCGAGGTACCCTAATCGGTTCATTGCCCCTTTGTAGTTGCCTAGGTGATTTTCTATTCTAATGAATGTTGCTATAGATGCCTTCGGCATGTGTGTTGCTCATTGATATTCTTGTTGTTGATGTTGTCTTTACTGTCAACATGATTCCTATAGTATTTGGTGTCAGTATGCTATCAATTGATGCGCTTGGTCAAGATCTATTGCGTCTTGGGTTGGGGGTCCGTAACTTTTTGTTAGTCTCTTTGTGTTGTCAAGTGTTATGACAACTTAGGAGGGAACTAGTATTTGATGTGGTCAAATGTCAACGATGATATTGACTTCGTTGGTGTTGCTATCTCCTTTGTTTATCGTTGTTGAAGTGATACAAGACAAATCTAGCCTCTCGGACGTGCATTTGTGGATGAAGTACCGCCGTGTGTTTTGGATTGCAAATCTTGTTTGGCGGCATTATATACCGTACTTGATTGAGTGCACGTAGTCTTGTATTCTTTTCTGATACAATCAAATTGTTAGCGGATCTCAGCAACACGCTTTAGAGCAAAAATCTAAACTTATCTATTTGAACATACATTTCCAACTACAAATGTGTACATGGCTAGATCACTTTTAAATTTGTGTGATATAGATCTGGCCATCCACACGATGGTCCAATTTGCTACTCAAACTTGAAAACAACTACACGCTTACTGTACTGTTCGATTTGAGTTTTCCACATTTGCAAATTATAGATCTAAAGTATACGCAACTCACAAATCTATTAGCATCAATATTACCCTCATTGATATATATGAATCTCACTCACGTTCATACATGCGTCTAGCTTCCCTCACCATCATACAATATGCTCTTCAACTCTACATGCATTCTTCCATCCATTTCTTCATTTAGGATCATATGATATGTGAAACGTGCATCTTTAAAAGAAAAATTGAATTTACTAACACCATCCGACTCACTCATCATTCAACCCTTGTAATGCATCATGAGTTATTCAATAACATAATGTATCATGGTATGCAAATTCCTTAAGTCTTATTTTTATGTGATATTCATTTACTACATCTAAATACTAATTAAACACATGAATTTAAATCTAACTTGATATGCATTATGCGCTAAGTAAGGAAAAGAAAGATTTTTTTATCTCATGCAATTCTTTTGCTTAAATCTTCAAATATTCTCCTTCGACTCTTCCATGCATCTTTTCCATCATATCATATGAATACGGTATCATGTTTTTATGACAAATTTAATTATCCTAAACATTTTAGGATATTGTTCTACATATAGTACTACAACGACATTGTCTCTTCTTATTCCAAAATGAAATTAATATAATTATTTGACATTATGACATTAAACTATAAAATGAAAATCAATTTGTATAATAATCATTCTTTCGTACACTCATTCCTATAGGTTGCTTTATAATCCTATGTTTTTCAAATCATTGAAAAGACCCAATGTCAAATAAACCTCTCTCTATTTGTCTTTACCAGTTGTGCAAGCTATATCTAATAATTTATATAAGAATTTCTCTCTCTAACTTTTAATTGCCATCACGGCCAATATTTTTTAGTAATTACATTTTTAGCTAATACACCACAGCCAAGCTATACTCACTCTAGCCCAATCCGACTACCCAATATACTTTTTTGGTCTTATTCCACATTTGTTAATACATACTTTCTATTATGCATCAATATTTATGCCACTCATATGATATTATGTATAACCTTATTTCAATTTTTTGTTCTCACAAAATATTCATGCATTACTTAAGTCCAATTGAGCAAATTTCTTAGAGCATCCCTAGCAGTGGAAAATACAACTAACCTAACGCTAAAAGTGAAGCCCATTGCGACGCCTCCTTGAAATCCATGCCCAACAACATGGTCGCCAACTCCAAGGAACGCTTAGCATCAGGCTTATTTGACATTTCCATACCAAGCTTGGCTCTTTTGGCGCGTTGAATTATCTGACGCTAAGCTTCCGTGATGGTCAATCTACTACCTCTTCAAACATCGGAGACATTATTTGCGGCAATTCAACATGACTGTGGTGGTGGCAGTGCAATTGTTCAAAATCAAGTAGAGTTTGCAGCACCTGCTCCTTCAACGATCGCAGCTGCGACTGAAGCGATGCCAATTATTGTTTTTTTAATTCTCTCTTTGAGGTAACTAGCCCCTTCTTTTTTTATCTCTCTAGCCTCTTTGAATTTCGTCTTCCCTTTTGTATTCCCTTAGACCATATGTAACTGGGGTTTTTTTTACGTTCCTTTAATTTGCAATGAAATAACTTTCATTTGTTTAAAAAAAATTAAATAAATAAAATGTTAATTCACTAGTAGAAATCTTGTCTTATTTGACAAGTTTTTAGTGACTAAATGTCCGGAAAGACAAGTCCATAATGACGCAAAGACCACTTTGTGTCAATATGGACTTGTCTTTCTGGACATTGAGTCATTAAAGACTTGTCACATAAGACAAGATTTCTACTAGTGATTGATTTACATAATCAACCATGCAAGGGTATGTGAATTTTTGAAGGATACCTAACCAATGCAATTTTCTATTTGGAAATCTGTCCAATCTTTGCGCTTAAATTTCCAATTGGAAAATCATTTTTGCATACCTTTCTTGAAGGATGTTGTACTTCAAATATTTCAATGAGCAATGGTTATGATTGTTTTGGTGTAAGTAGAGATTAGTTTTGTACGGAACAAAAAAAACCTATTTTTTTATGTATCAAAAGCACAACAACATAGAATTCAATTGTATGGACTCTAATATAGTTGTATGGAACCTAATTGTTGATGCAAGCATTAGTTTAAAAAAATCAAACTCATTCTCTTTTTTCAGCATAATTACAATAGAAGTGTCATGTTCTTGTATAGCCTCTTCATGACAACCACCTCAACAACCACATGCCAAAACACTATGAGTAGTTGTATTGAAAAAACCACAATGTCATTTTAGCAAATGAATGTGTTTTGTTGTATGTTGAAGGCATAGTTGGTAAAAAATATATATATGAAGAAAGGTCAACCTTTTAAGGATATTTCATTTTCCAATCTACTGTTTGTGTATCGAAAAAGGAAGATATTGAAGAATGTTTACAATTTTTTTTTCAAACCTTAAATCTTTTATATCTTATTTCAACTATGTTTAAGCAAATACAATTATAATTGTATGAACTATTCTTTTATCATCACAATTTGTAGTTATTAAATTGTGCTTCCTCTAATTGTGCAACACTTTATTTAGCTGCAAAGCCGCCCGAGACAAAGGGGAAGAACTTTACAAACAATGAAGAGGTTCTAGTTTGCCGTTCTTTCCTAGCCATTTCGCAAGATCCAATCACCGGCATAGAGCAAAAGGTCACCGTGTTTTAGGATCGAGTCTTCGTTCACTACAACCATCACAAGCCTGAGAGTTACCTTGATTGGTTCACTCGATCTTTGGATACAAAGTGGGGTCACATTTGACATGATGTGGCAAAGTTCAATGGCTACTAAAATCAGGTGGTTGCGCTGAGAGAGTTAGACACATCCATGGACGATAACATTTAGAAAACCATTGAATTGTATCGTTTGAAGACTCCTGCCAAACCCGATTTTTAGTACTTGCATTGTTGGTTTGTGTTGCGCAAAGTTTCTTGTTAGCAAGAGTTGCCCGTCGATACAACGAAGGTTGGAGTTGTGATGTTGTCATTGACCATAAAGCGGAAAAGCAACAAGGGCACCATGACGACCGAAGGGAGTGGCGGGGCCTCACCATTGACTCCGGGAGCGAAGGACCAACACTAGCTTGTTGTCACAGCGGAAAGTGATGGCAATGCATGGGAGTTCGATATGAATGTCGATCACGGTTTAGAGTTGCCCGCTCCAACCGGTGTTGCGGCCGATTGGGTTGCGTGCAACAAAAGACCAAGTCTGTCTCTATTATTCCCGGGAGAACTCGTTTCACGTCTAAGTCAAAGCAACTGCTGATATTTCCAAGACTAATAAAAAGAAGGTGTGACTGATGGCAAATCAATATGCATTGCAGTTGTTCAGCTTGCAAGTGGGTTTTGTGGTGGGAGACTAGGCCTGCGAGTATTTGCTCCTTCGCCGCCTCAAAGAACGAGATCAACAAATTCAGACATAGGATTGAGGCCGACCATGCAACGATAGCAGCTACCCGCTCTACTGCCACGGTTGTTCACATTGTTGCTTTTATAGTCGCCGTATCGCCGTCCGTAACCATACCATTTGTTTATGTTGATCCACTAGTGCAGACCGCAAGTTGTTCGGCCTTCGCTGTGCCTATCATCATTGATCACTTTGAAGTAGAATTCTATAGCCCTAATGGCACATAGGTGCAATATGAGATTGGTTGAACGAAGATTCGCCTCATTCATTGAACCTCAATTCAGAGTTTTGTCCTTATGATGTATAAATTTAGAGTCTTCTCCTCGTGATGTATGTTTAGTTTACTTGGAGACACTCTTTTATAAATTTGGAACTGTGTAGCCATATTTCTCCAAATGTTCTTATGTGAAATGAGGATGGAGAAGGTGTCAACGTTCCAAAAATAATTATATAGAAAAAAAAAAAAAAAAAAAAAAAACCCTATTGCATACACTTTGGTACAATAATTTCTCTAGATTACCAGTTATGTCATATGTTGCTTACGTACTCATATTCCAATTCAACAAAATAAACACTAATGACTTAATATATGTTCAACTTCTCCTTTCAGATAAATAGATAAAAACATTGATCCACTTTTGACGCCGACGTGTATGAAGTGTTTATTTGTAATGACAATGACCTATTGTCCACTGGACAAAAAGTCATTGATGCATTTTCCTTTCAATAGATATTGATCACTAGAACAAATGATAGGTTGTTTACATAAAAATAACAATTAAAATCTTGAATCTTTTAAATTGTTTTTCTTGCAAAACACTATTCTATTTCATAAGCATTGATGACGTACATCACAACTGCCCAAAAAAATTCCCTTAAATCCATCAATGATGATAGCACCATTATTACCGGTGGCCCAATGTACAAGTGCAATAATTTCCCTCATAGTCCTTTATTCTTTAAATTCAATTACATATTTGATTGTCATAGTGGGAAAAAATATTTATAAAAAAAACCCAAATCTTATTTGATTTTTTTTCTGCTACACATTTTTCTGTTTTTTTTCCTTATTTTTTCCTTTTATTTAAAAAATATATTAATTGAATATACTAGTTCCTACTATTCTATATGAGCTCCCATTTCAACCAAAAAACTTCCAAGTTTTTGAGATGTTGAACGCGCATGAAATCCATTCTTTGACATTGACATACAAATGAATGTTGTAGATGATGACTTTTCTATGACATTTATGTGGTTGGATTAAGTAAGAGTGTCAAATTATGTTTTTTTCTATAAATTTAAACAATAATATAGTTCTAATTATATGAAAATTTCAAAGATATTTAATTATCTTATGAATTTTGAATTGATTGGCCAAAGTGCATGACTGCATAATGTATAAAATTGAATCATCTTTTCTATAAAGTGCAATATTGTTTATGTAACGCTCACAATGAGCGCTACATAAACATGTTTCCACAATACTTACAATGACGGAGAATCTTTACTATGCTCGTTGTACCGGTTTTAAACTTATAAGTCAAAGAAAACATCACAAGATTTCGTTGGATTGCATCCTTTTGGTCTCCCGCCTCCTCTATGATGCAACTTCAATCAAGCCAGAACTAACACGCAACCGCCACCACCACCGCACGAAGCCACTCAACCATGCGACACTCAACGGAATACTCACGAGCTGCGGGACGGCGGGACGAGATTTGAGAAGTTGAATACATGACTTCCCGTCTAAATCTTACCCTTCAACGTCCCGATTCAACACTCTTTCCAAAGATTTGTTATAAAATGGTTGATGAAAGACGAAAATGGAGTTGATGTACTGTACAAAACAAAGTCGTAAATGTCAACGTGAAGATGACATCTGTACGGTTGGATTCATCATATTTATTATTAATATTTTAAAAGTAATTTTGCAAGGTTTTCTCTTGAAATTCAATTAAAAATCCAAAATCAAAACAAAAAAAATTCAAAAAATTGTAATGAAATTGGAATAACATGCACTACGAGATTGTATAGTTTCCATTATTTGATTCTACTTATTATAGAAAATCATGTTTAAGGTCTCTCCTTTTGAACTAAGATTGAAACTTGACATAAATCACCTTCGTGATTTTTCAAAAATTCACATTATCTTATTTTGAAGATCCATACCGTACAAATGGTATTCAACTAGCTCAAGAGTAAAAAATAAATGGATGGATGAAAAACACCACTGTATGTGTTCTTAGAATTTCATTATAAAACTACTATTTGTACATTAGTTTTTTTTTTGTTTCAATTATCATATTTTAAATGAATTTTGAATAACTAGCATTTTGTCTCAAAATCTACGAAAAGTCTTAATATAATGAATATGACCTTTTGTAGTAACTGTCCCAGGGACGAAAAAAATCAAAGATCGTTATTTCAAAAATGAAGCTCATTGTTTGATACAAGTTCAGCCTACCAAAATGGAGCTCGTACAATGCAAAAATGACAACAACTAAATAGCTGAAGGAGAGATGTGGATATCAAATCAAAATCCTGTTCTTCTAGTTTGTTGTCGAACTATGGAAAGGTCTCAATATCAACCAAAGTGGGCTTGATTCCGGTATGAAATCGACATTGAACAAAGTTCGTCAAGGCAATCAAACTAGGCTTGGAGATCGTTGTTGTCAAGGAGGGCACTCGTTGTTCCAACATCGGGATCGCTCTCATTCGGGGTGAACTCGTAGTGATGGTTAGCATTTGCATGTAGGTTGGAAGGGACTTCATTTTCAAAGAAATCATCGAAAAGGTTGTCGGTGTTATTGAGAAGATGAAATTTGCGGCGCTCTGCTAAGCTTCGCGCTACACGTACAATACATGGCATGGGACAAGTATCCGGCCCCAGGAGATCGAGCGCCATCAGTACCGATCAACCAATCTGGCAGTAACAAACTAAAATTAGTTACATCTGTGCTATCTTTAAGGTCCATTTTCAACAGCTATGAACAATCTTGTAGCAAGTCTTGCGACACATAGATATAGATCCGCACACCTCACAATAAGTGTTCTACTTTTGGCCACACTTGATGCACTGTCTCGCCAACATGCAGTGACATTCGGGAAGGTAGACAACATTTGGGTTTCGTCCAAGAGGGTGAACTGTACGAGGGAGAGGAAACCTTGGCTCAATTAGAACTTGTGCAATCTTGTAGTAAAAGTGCTTTCTCCGGCCTAGTCTCTTAGACCCTCCTAGCATATGCTCAGTGTACAATACCCACATGTTTTGTAGATTGGAATCTAAAACAAAAAAAGACTTTATGCCACCATTTGTGACTGATATTGACAAGTGTAATCTCTACGCATCTGATCTACCACGCCAACTCCCCTCATGTTTTCAGAGTATTCAAGCTCTTGTAGGATAGCGTCAATGTCTTCATGAACTCCGTTCACTCAACGCTTGCAAGTTGGTGGTCTCGATGCCACAGGATTTGTACTTGTACTCAAAAAGATAACCGGTTTGGAGTCAAACTATGTTGTCGCTACCATTTGATGGTCTTGATGAATGAGCCAGAATAGAGTTGAACAAGGGTGTTCATCTTTTTTCAATCCGCATAGTAGTGAAAGTACTCCAATTCGAGGCCCTTTTGATGTTCCCGTAGCATAAGTACTTAGATCCATGAGCTTTTCAAACAAAGAAGGAAAAGTAAAAAAGATATCTACTACAATGACATGTTTGTAGTACTCAAGGCCACTGAGGAGGTCTAAAACAACATGCTCGCTCTGGCCTACATTTCCCTGCTTACCTAAATACGGAATGACATTGTAAATTTTGCGGGACTTTGTAGATACTATTGCCCAAAATTTAAAGCCGTACTTAGTAGGCTTTGCTTTCATGTACTGTCAAAAGCTAAAATAATGCCTTTGATAAGCAATCATCATTTTGTCTAACGTAATGTATCTACTAGGGTTATACAATTCTTTTGATCTACTCACAAAGTGGTCAACCATGTACCTAATCTTCTCGACCATAGGGCCACCGAGCACTTTCTTGGTATCATTAGAAAGCTCCCAACCAGAAGAGGTGCATCAAAATCATATCGTTTCTTTAGACTTACAGTGCGAAAGTTGTGGATTTTGTCCCGAAAGATTGAATAAATTGAATTTAAAAAAAAAAAAAAAAAAAAAAAAAACATAGCTAAATCACAAGGAACAATGGGCCAACAACAGAAGGCCACACTATACAATGTACCCCTTCTATTTGGAAATAATTGTCCTAGTTCTTCTTGTGTTTTAGCTTAATACTTTTTTTACCAAACAAAACCCGTCACAATACTTGAAAAATGATTATTATAGATGTCATTACCATAGTGTTCATTCCCGGTAGGGTAGAGTAGTTTTGTCCCAATGACCCTTTGCAAGGTGGACACTGAGTCATTGACATTACGAACGGACACTTAATTTATTCACGCCGACCTCGAAAGAGGCCGGAGTTTCTATCTATCTATCTAAGGTAGTAACACCTAAAATTGCCACTTTAGCTAGTGTGCCTACTTGCTGTTGTTAGAATTGTCAAATTTCTTAATGCTATTGTGAGCAAGTTCAACAGATTTGAACGCACCAACGAATGCGTAATCTGGATACTGAATACAAAAGTTTTAAAGGGTCAAACTTTTATTGGTAGATGATCTAAGATTGCCATTTGGTTCAGCAATAGATGGTCAAAAACTACAATCTAGAATTGGGTAGGAAACGATTTTGGGTCAGGTGCGATTTTGGGTGTTCCCACCTCAGTGTCATTTTCATTGTTCACCCCGTTTGAAATGAACAAGGCTCATATTTAAAGTATAAAAAATAGGACAAGTATGTAAAAAAAAGAAATAATGCCAAAAGCTAGGACAATTATTTCCGGAATATACCTCAAGACCAAAAAGAAAGTAGTAGGATGAAAAAATGAAATGGATGAGAGGTACTTATGGATGGATGAAATCAACGAAATGGTAGGGCACTGTAGAGTCCCATAGAGTCGTCTCCCCAAGTCCACGAGGAAGAGGAAAGGGACGGTCAAGAGTTCGCATTCCTTACTCACCATCGCTCATTTTGCGTTTCTTCCTTCGCCCGCTCACTGGCTTCCTTCCTCCGATGGACTCCTCCTTTGTAACTCTTCCTCAACGAAACCCAACTAACAACAACTTATAAATCATCATCATCAACATCAACAGAAGGTTCATCGGAGGAAGGAAGGAGCCCCATCATCATCTCTCGCGCGATCAATTCATTCCAATTCATTCTTCGGTAAGCCCGAGTCTCACTCAAACCACAATTTTCGCTTTGTGAAAATTCTCGTACCACGTATTTTGAGCTGCTATGGAGTGACGATTCTACGAAATTCTGTCGGTTTCTCTTTTCTCCACGTCTCCAAATGGGAGCTTTGCAATTCTCGCTTTGTTTAAAGAGAAACCCTAAAATTTTCGATGATTCTTACGATTTGTACAAAATCCCTGTCTTATAGTTGGTGTGTGGTTTCTTGTACTATTTGAGTGATAATTCGATGAGTTCGCCTTTTTTTTTTGAAATTGTTCACCGTGATATTTTCTCTGTTTCCCACGTCCTGTAATGGGAGCATTCCTTTGTTTTAAGTGAAACCCTAAAATTTTCGACGATTCTTACGATTTCATATCAATCGTCGGTACAAAATCAATTGGTGTTTGGTTTCTTGTACTATTCGAGTGATAATTCGATGGGTTCGTCTTTGTTTTTTTGGAAGTTGTTCACCGTGATATTTTCTCTGTTTTGTGATGGGAGCATTCCTTTGTTTTAAGTGAAACCCTAAAACTTTCGATGATTTTCACGTCAATCGTCGGTACGAGGCTTATACACAATTCCTGTCTTATAATTAGTGTGTGTTTCTCGTACTATTTGAGTGATAATTCGATAAGCAGGCTCTTTGGAATTCTTTACTGTGATGATGTCGGTTTCTCCTATTGCCCTTCGCACTTTGTTTTGAGAGAAACCCTAATTTTTTTGATGATTCTGACGATTTCATCGGTAAGAGCCTCATTCAAAATCCCTGTCTTACAATTGGTGTGTGGTTTTGCGCTTCTGTCGAAGCCATGGAGTGATAGTTTAACGAGTGCGTCTTTTTTTTCTTGAAATTGTTCACCGTGATATTGAAATTCTCCCATTTGTTTTACGAGAAACCCTAAATTTTTCCAATGTATCGATGATTCTTACGATTTCACGACAAGAGCTTCATTCAAAGTCCCTGTCTTATAATTGGTGTGTGGTTTCTCGTACTATCTGAGCTTCTGTTGAACCCATGGAGCGATAATTCGATGAGCAGGTCTTTGAAATTCTTTCCTTTGATGTTGCTTTCTCATTATTTCACGTCTCCAGATGGCGCTGGTTTTGCGAGTTCTTAGAGAATTCCTAATTTTTTTCCGTTTAGTGATGATTGTTAGGATCTGTGAATTGCTCTCAAAAACTCGTACTGTGGGCATCTTAGGTCATATTGGTCATGTAATTGCCATTTGAGCATCTGGTAGTGTTTGACAATTATGAGAGGAGTCGCTTGTGGTTGTTATTGCGTTGATTTCTTGGCTCTATTTCATTTTCAAATCGGTGGTTCGATTAGGGTTACCAACAAACTCAGCTTTGGAAACGAGTGACCTATTTCGAATACCTCTTTCATTGGCATGAATTAGAAAGTCAAAGACTTCCTGAGGTCTGCAATGAAGCTTGCTTTCATTTGAGACTTCCTGAGGTATACTTATGTTTCAAAAATATTGAGACTTATTTCAATGCTTGTACTCTTGGTTCATGCTGATGACATCCATGAGAGTGATGGAATTAGGAATCGAACGCTCTTTTTTCGTGCATTGGCATTTTTTCTTTTTTCATTGAGTGATCTTCTTTCTAATATCCTTCCACCCTGATATGAGTCTAACCATTAAAATATTTTTATTGACTTGCAAACAGAATTGAGCGGCACAACGTGGAGGTTTAGCACACTAAGCTATTAGGTGCATCTGGGCTTGGGAGCAATTTTACAATTTGGCGACAACATGGTTGGCTTAGAACCTGGCGAGAAGAGCTTGGAAAAGTAGCAGGTCTGGTATTCCAACAGGAGGCTAAAGCATTCCAGAATGTCAAGAACAGAAGTGGAAGAGATTGCGCTCGCCAGGAGCATGATGAGGAGGAGAGTGACAAGTATTGTAGAGGACCAAGGTGTTTACAACAGTTCCTGTGGCTACTGCAAATCCTCGTCACGAACCAGCGTTGCGCAAGGTCAGTCCTCCTCACGAGCCAGTTATGCATTTTTCCAATTGCTCTGGTCTTGAATCTCTTTTGTGGTATTTTCAGGATAGTATCACTCACTGTGTTTTAACCCCTAAAGGACCATAAAGCCACCTGGTGGCTCCTGTTTTTTTCAGTAATTTTGAGTAGGTTTTATGTAGATTCTTTTTTATTCATTTTCAATTTTAATTTTATTCAACATATGTAATATTCTTCACTAATTCCAGTGATATAAAATTTGGTCCCATTCAAATTATAATCTTCTCGATATGATTGTTTAAACTTGTCATTTTAAAACCATGAATCCTTGGTCCTTTAAGGGTTAAGGTCGGTTTACAAGGCTTGAGGACAAGACATTTCGACCATATTTTAAGAAATCTAGCAATGTGATTGGTCAAAAGTTAGAGAGGGCTTTACACTTTGTCGGGATAGCTATGGAGAAAGGATCCTGATAATGGATGTTAAATGACATGGATGCTTGCATGGGAACACTTTTTGTGGAATGCTGCAAACACCATCACTAGAACAAAATATTCAAACGGACAAGATCATTTAGCCTCTTAGTTTCTTAATTTTTAATGTCTTGCCATCTCGTTCCGTGGGCTCCAAATAGCCTCAACTTTTTGCTTTTCCTGAAGACTTGTCCGGAGAAGTGTAAACCGGTGCATAGTATACCACCCGAGGGTGGTAATGTGGTTCTACTGACAGAAATTGATCTCTTTGAAGTTGTGGATATCTTTTATTACTATGTAAGATTCCACGTAATGACTGAGATTATAGCATCTGGTGCAGGACTATGGGCTCATACACTCACTGTGGACGATTACCAAGGTTTGCCTCTACATTTGCCATACTGCTTCAAGTATATTTGTTATGCTTAATCTTTAAATTACAAACACTCACCTACGTTGTTGAGCAATGACACCCCAGTTGCGTGGGTTAATAATGTTATGTTCTTTTTTTGAAAGATTTCAAATGCACCAAAACACATGCTAATTGGATGTTGTATGAATAGATTATGAATATTCAAAGCTTTTTTGTAATAGGATGATTAAAAACCTTGAATATAGGATCGGGTGAAATTCTTGTGAATATTATCTCACCCAACGAATATTACTTGAATTTTGCATGGCAGAACTGCTGAATAGGGGATGGAGGCGATCAGGAATGTTTCTCTACAAGCCAAAGATGCACCGAACGTGCTGCCCTCCGCATAGCATCCGATTAGACGTGAATGCGTTTCTCATTTCGAAAGAACAGGCTCGTGTTATGCGTCGCATGCAAAGGTGAGGATCAAAGTTCAGCTTTCCTGTGTGAGTACAGAGCTCAGCCGAAAGGCCTATTATTGAATCAGGGCCGCTTCACACTATGGCCGTCCAAGTCGAGAGGCCGTGGGATTGAGAGTCCAAACTTTGTTGAGAGGCCAAAGAAATCTACTGAATATAGGCAATAAAATATAGTTTTCATTTTTTATGAAAAGAAATCGACGGCCTCTCGACCATGGTTTGGGTTTCCATTCTTGCAGGACCCAAACTTCCTCTTGAGAGGCCGTCACCTTGGTCAAAAAGTGTTGCCATGTAAGCATTTTGGAGGTCCACGGCCTTTGGACTTCGGCCTCTAGTGTGAAGGGTCGAGAGGCCGAAACCATGGTTTCTTGCAATTTGATTGGTGGAAATCGACGGCCTCTCGAATAGTGTGAAGCGGCCCTCAGTATGCTAGATTATTAGCTTGACTTCAGCTTTCTCTTTCAGTCACTAGAAAGTGTTTTGTTGGTGGTGGCATTAGTTGAACCTCATTGTAAACAGGTTACTTACTTGTGACACCTGGTTAACAGATACTTGGAGGGTTCTTACCATGGAACTCGACTGAGTGATAATAACGGTCCAGGTTCTAGCCATGCCTCTGAAGCTAAAGACCTGGTTGGAGCTCTGAAAAAAAGTATGCCACACGACACACCAGAATTGGACCCACCTTGTTCTGCAAAGAAGAAAAAGACTTCAGAAGTGGAAGATGAAGCAGCAGTACAACTTTCGGCTTCAATTCATGGTGCCATTACCCGTTGTGTTGAATCTGGATCTTTGGCTCAAGACTTAGAGTTTCCACAAATATCTGTGCGAAAAGTGACAGAGACCACTCGCGGAAAATTGAAAGGGATTGAAGGACAATTAGATTACACATCCAACATAGCTTTTGCTATTGCTGCAGCAGTGAAAAGAAAACGAAGGAAAACAAGCTCGGAAATGGAAGTAGAGTCACCTCATTTCGGAAATGGAAATGAGGTGAATAGACTTCAACCCTTATCATCACAACAGGAGCTTTCCCCATCTCTTGTCGCTGAAATATTGGTTTCTCAACTGCGAGACATTAGTGGATACATTCCACAAGCTTGCAAAGGCCATCTCAATTTTCTCACTGTTGGATGTAGCAACTCACCCTCGTCTGAAAGGGGTTCCCCTGACTTATCACCCACTACAGAAGGTAAATCAGGTTATCCCTAGCCAGGATTTAATTTCTAGTCTTTATAATAGGCATATCAGTCATATGCTTGTAGTTCTTTCCCTCTTCATATGTTGATGTTCTTCGTTTCCATGTCACGGTATTGCTCCTTTGGTCCGACATATGTGTTTGCTTTTTACAAATTTTCTGGAGTAAGAATCTATATTGTCTTGATACGGGTATATTTTGTTTTTATTTGTTGCTTAGTTATTTACTAATGTGATGTTTTGAAAGCTTGGACAATATTCCTCGCGTTGTGAATTCTTCTAGTTTCTATCCTACTTGCTATGTGCTAATATTTGTAGTTTCTATACCCTTATCAATTTTGGTTGTCCTTTAGGTGCACCCAGGAAGGAAGCATCAGAAGACACTGGTTTTGAGGGACAGAAACTCAATCGTTCTTCACCGTCTCCTCCTCCAGTTCCTTTACCAGATGGCAGTCACGGAATGGAACTTAATCCTCCTCCACCACATGTAAAATCACGTCATATAGAAATCCAAATCAAGGAGTCATCATTTGATCCTGAGGAGTTCGCTCTTTACAAAAAGTACCAGGTTTGGATTCTTTGCATACCTATCTACCTTTACCCCTAGAAATCCATGAAGCCCGAATTGGGTTCGTGTTTTTTTTATAGCAGTTTTAACCCCTAAATGACAGAGGGGGTAAGGGCAAAACCTAAATGTGTTAAAAAATACAACTTTGATGAAGTTTGGTCCAGAAGAAAAAATGAGAAGCATGATGTTTAGTAATTATTTGTACCGTCAAACTTTCAAAAAATGTTTTAGACACTCATTAATTGAATTTAGAAGCATTTACCATTTAATATTCACCAAAATTTCGATTTTTTTTTCTAGAATCTGAAATTTGGTATGATTGGTTAAAACTAGACATTCTATTCTAAAGTTTAAAAAGAAAAAATTTCAAAGGAGAGAACATCATTACTTTCCCCAAATAGAAAGTTTTACAATACTTGGACATTATTGAGGTGTTTGTCTTTAAAAAATTCCTTAGCTAACCTCAATATTGCAAATAAAATGCATCAAACAACACTAGAACATGATCTCTACCCCCAATTTCAACAAAAAATCAAAACTCAAAAAATGTCATTTTTCTGACCATGGGCAGTCACTGTGTTTTGGGCCTCGACCGTTTTCTGGTCGCAGCCCAAAACAATCTTGTATGGACTTCCTTTTATTCAAATTCATTTGTTTCTTGACCAATACATACAATATCCTTCACAATATTCATAAAATTTGATTCCATCTGAATTATGTTATTCACAATATAATCAATTGAATTTGTCATTTAAAACCTTGAATCCTTGGGGGTCCTTTAGGGGTTAATACTAGGAGTTAAATGAACCACTTTCAAATCACACGCGAGCTGTTATCATTTGATAGATAGATTTTCCTGATGGTTCTGAGTTCATGTACACTGTTATTTTTTTATTTGGGATGTTTCAGTATGTTGGTCTGTCACAAGCTGAATAAGTTGATTTGCTAGACTAACAATTGGCAACCGACTTGCTCGGATGGACCAGATAGCCGTGCATAATGATAAACCCGAAGAGGTTAAAGAATCCTCTTATGTTAGATTTCTTGTAGATACACCTCTGATTTATGTTGCACCGGAGGGTGATGGCTCGACCCCAAGCTGCGGATTCGGCTCTTTCCACCAGCAATACCGCATCGATGGAAAGCTCGTGGCTGTCGGAGTTGTGGACATATTACCTCATTGCCTTTCCAGCAAATATTTGTTTTGGGACCCGGATTTGGCCTTTTTATCTTTGGGCAAATATTCTGCCCTCCGAGAGATTCAATGGGTTCAGGAGGCTCACAAGCTGTGCCCATCACTTGCATATTATTACCTCGGTTTCTACATTCATACCTGCCCAAAGATGCGGTACAAGGCCGCGTACGCACCTTCCGAGCTTCTTTGCCCCTCAAAGTACATGTAAGTCATTTCCTGTGCCTTTTCCTGCAGCTGCTTTCTGAGTTCTTGCACCTCAAGGTTGCTTTTCATAATTCCACTTTTGTCTTATTGGTGATAAGTTTAGGTGTACAGTGGCTGTGAGTTTAGGCATTTCAACCTACATGGAGAGCTGATTTTCAGTGATAAAAAATTGCAGTACATGAAACTTTAGGTTTAATAACCAATCTCAATTTTTAATTAATTTTTTCACAATGTATGATTTTGTTACAAATTTTCAAACTTAACCCCTAAACGTCTGAACGTGCCTTTGCGACCAATAGAATACATTGTATTTTGATTATGTTTGGAATGAATCCACACCTTTAATGGGTTTGAGGTCAAAAGAGAAGTTAAAATTTAGATCGACGCGGTTCTAGTGAGCTACTGAGATCCCAATTTAGAGTTTCTTGTTCGTAGAAAATCCCAATTATACGACAACGTATATACTATCCCATGGGACGTTTAGGGGTTAATATGCTTAGACCACTATTGATGTTAGTAGGTGTACCAATGACTGTATTTCATTTCTAGTTCAATCAGATTGCTAACTTGGTATTCATAATTAATGCTTGTGATAACTAGATTGGGAACTCCTGAAGTTGCTTTTATAGGTGACCACAATTGGTACCTAACAGTTTCTGGTGCTTCTACCTTACAGATGGGTACCTTACGAACAAGCGCGGCCAGCGCTTGCCTGTTCTCAGTATTTGTGCCTCTCTGATTTGCCGACGCAAAATGGTTCAGCGACGGAGAGCTCTGCTGCGCAGGCCGAGAATATGGAGGAATCCCCTGAGAATGACAATGAAGAAATGAGTATTGATACATTAGTAGTTGATGCTGAGTATTTGCCCTCGAACGGAGACGAGTCCTCAGATACGGAGAATGGCCAACTCTCTCCTCATTCATCTGAGACCGTGGAGAACGATCCAGACCATTCTGAGAGTCTAGGAAAAATCATCCTGTTGTTGAACAACAAGTGTCTTACGTTCAAGGTATTATCATTATGTTGAATGGTTGCAATATATTCCTGTAGTCACTCAATATAGGTTCTCTTCTTGAGTCTCGTTTTCTTGCAGTTCTGATTGGAATTTTGTTGAATGAGTTTTGTTGATTGAATCGTTTTTTTTTTTTTGTTGGAACTGGCAGCGATTGGAAGAGATGCGTGTGGTAAATCCAGAGTACATGGAAGCATTGACTGAGGAGCTCTCCTCATACATGCAGGCCGTGGGTCCAGAATTGGCGTCGCGCATGGCGTTTGTCCCAAGATGATTCAGGCAAGTTACTCTTAAACCAGAGTGTCTGCCAATATTGAAATTAGATTGAAATTAAAACCATGTCATAAGTGTGGAGGTTTTGTTCTCCACCTTGGCTCTTTCTTTCGTTGTTGCGGTGTTATTTTTGAGTAATTTTATACCTTTAGTTACTTTCAAATGTTCTACATCATTACGTAATTGGATGTTGTTATTTGGAAGTTAGCGACAAGAGTAGTAAAGAAAACTTAGGTATTTGAACCTGACGAAGTCGTATTCTAAGTATAGAGAATCCTAGTGCTGTTATAAATATCAGAGATCAACTCCTTGGAACCACTTTCTCGTAAATTTTTTTATTAGACCCTAAGCAGCTCTTCTGGCCTTATTACAAACCCACTCACTTTGCTCTGTAGGGTTTGTGATTTACGAGGGTCTTCAAAGACCACCGTGGGATTGGGGGTCTTCATCTCCGGGGTCTTCAAGCATTGGACCCTGAGGAAAAAACCCCATAGTATGCTGGTGGTCGTCCTCTATAGCACAAACTACATTAGCCGTTAGTTTTCCATGCATATATAGTAACTTCATATTGTGTTTTTTTCAGGAAATGAGACTCTCCAAGTTCATGAGTAGCAGTAATACCGAATATAGTGGAAGCAAGGCAATTAAGAACCCAGTGCTATAACGCTACCGGGCAACTCAAGCCTTATGTGTGCATATAAGCAGGATTCAATAACCATCAGTTGGAGCTGGACAGCAATTCTCGCAAAGCAAAGGTTGGCCAGGCATTCCTCCCAGAAATAAAATCACAGATCCCTTTTTGACCAGTTCTCCGATTACTCTGATGCTGAAGTGCATTTTCACTATGGAACAGGAATTGCCAGTACTGTAGTTGTGTTTACTGCTTTTATATCTGACAAGTAGAGAAGGTTTTTTTTATCAGACTCGATCAACGGCCGCCAGGCAAATTGTGCCTGATTTCTTTAATAGAACCAAGGGAGCCAGCCAGAGGGGTCATTCTCACCTGTTGCTTTTCCAACTTTCAGAAATGCTGCGCGGACTGTGATAATATGGGGCCTACAGTATCTGCATAAACGTAATTGATAGCGAAAGCGTATTTCACAAGGAACAACAGGGGTTTTAGTTTTGTAGCTGAAAGAGATGGCAACGAGATGGGTGCACTCCACTATAACTTACATGATGAGTAAATTTACAGGCAAGTGACCTTACAAGACGGGAGATGTCCTTGTACTGAACAGTGAGCTGGGCCCTGTCTATTGACTATTAATAGTCTGGTTTTATTACCCAGACTATTAGCGTTTCTGCTCTATATCTTTGTGTTATCTTGTGCTGGGCCATTCCCTCTTGTACAGTATCTATGTAGGATTCCGGCACCCAAAAATAGGAAGAAGTTTGAGCAGTCCAGTTGGCAATGGAACCGGGGAGATTCAGCCCCTAGTTACACGCTTGCTAGATTCTGGATTATTTTTTATTCATCTTTATGATGCCAGGGAAAAGATCGACCATTTCAACAAGAGTTTTTAGTTACAGAACAGTTTTTCGTGCAGTTACTGTGGCCCAATGTAATTTTAATAAGATTCTTTTTCCTTTTGCTACTTTCGCTACACTATTACAGGAAAAAAAAGGATGTCGTTAAGAAAAAAAGGTTCTCTTTTTAGCACCAAAGAATAATGTTAGAGTGTGATGCCCTAAGACAGTTCAAAAGACCTGATTATTCTCTCATAATGCATAACCAATTGCTTCATTCGTTTTTGGTTAACCCTTTAGGTCCGCAGTCAATAGCATGCACTGTTTTTTCCTTGGCTCTACAGTAGATGGTGTGGAATATTCCACACCCAATTGTACTTCATCAGTAACTAAGTGGACAGGTGAAAACTCAAAGTGATGAGCAAAGTACATGAAGGAAAGACAATGAGCATGAAGGCTATTGAATATTATGTAGTAGACTTTCCCAACATACTCTTTATTCATGTTGATATTACAGTTAGACAATTGGGTGTTGTGTGCATAACATTCTTTAGGCCATCCAACACACCTTTCAAAGTTGAGATAATTTCGATCTAATTTTGATTTTCTTGAATGTCCTCTTATCACAAACACATCACCCCAATAACCTAATCTCACTCCCATTCCAAAATTGACGGCTGCAGTTTAAAGAATATTATTTGAAACATTCTTTAGTTAAAGAATGTTACGTGGGACATTCAAAATTTGACAGCTTTAGCTAAAGAATGTTGTGTGGGCCATTCGAAATGTAACAACTTCAGCTAAAAGAATGTTGCGTGGACCATTCGAAATGTAACAACTTCAGCTAAAAGAATGTTGCGTGGACCATTCAAAATTTGACGGCTTTAGCTATGTGTGATTTTCTGAACTTTTTGCATGTTTGTTGGTGCGTTGGTCTGCCTTCAAGACATAGATATATAATTTTTTTCAAGAATCCAAGAATGATCAGTTTTCAAATGAGTCTTTCAGTCTTTGTCAAGACTTGTACTGCACAGCTTTCTTAATATATTTTCTTAAGAAATTGGTGATGTGGGCATGAGCCAGTCAGTGTGGTCCTGGGCATGTCTT
Source organism: Pohlia nutans (assembly GCA_022496805.1). Taxonomy (NCBI): domain Eukaryota; kingdom Viridiplantae; phylum Streptophyta; class Bryopsida; order Bryales; family Mniaceae; genus Pohlia; species Pohlia nutans. The sequence goes on along the minus strand of CM040095.1, from coordinate 13,667,992 downwards.
AATTATCGCAGATGATGACCATGGCTCCGATACACCGCTCCAGTCCTAATCTTTCACCTGCCTGTTTGTGTCCATTATACTGTATGGAATATAGTGTGGTTGGTGGTAAGTCCTAGTGATCAAAATTGTTCAAAATAAAGTTTACAGTCCTGTGGTTTGAAGCTTACTTCCAGTTGCTATCATTGGATATTCGACACAGTAAAAAACACCATTTTATGATTCCTTCATATCGAAATCAATATCACCTTAACCCTTTAAGGACCGCGCATCCAAATAGTGGATGATTGTTGGTCAAAGCCAATTTTGAACTTGAAGATGAAGTTTTTTGATATTGCTCTCAATTGAGAAAATGAAGTTTATCAAGTCTAGTTTTCACTTCACTTTTCGGATCTTACAAATTTCAAGTATTGAATATTTTATTTCTGTTGCAAGCTAGGTAGCTCAAGGTCTTAATTGCACTGCATAGAATGTTCACTTTTTGAATTTTAAAATTAAAATTAAAAAATTCTACAAAAATATATCATGTGATTCTCCATTGTCATTTGCACATGTTCTAAAAAAATTATATTTTTTGAAGATTTTTTGTAATTAATATGAATTTTATGAAGTGTTTGACCTAAAAATTTGTAAAAAAATCATTTTGTATTAAAAAAATCAGAAATTTTTAGGACTAATAGGAAACATACAATTTCATGCATGAAAAATATCAAAAAATATATTTTATTAATTCTTGAATGTTGAACTGTGTATAAAAGTGTAGTTTGACTATTCTGCAAAGGAATGGGACGTTAAAGGGTTAATCCCTATAGGACCAAGGGTTCAGAGTTTTAAAATGAAAAATTTCAATTGATTATAATAAAAATTATAATTAAGACAGGACCAAATTTTACATCAGCAGAAGTATTGAGGATCATTGCATGAGTTTGTCAAGAAGAAAATAAAATTGAACAAGATGAAGTCCAAGTAGGACTACTCAATACTGCTAAAAAAGACATGAAGTCCATTTGGGCTTCTTGGTCCCAAAACAGTTGATAACAGTAAATAAATAACGATAGATAGATAGAACCTCTAGTCCGCTTCTAAGGCCGGCATGAATGAATAAAGTGGGTATTTGTCTTAACAATGAGTGCCAATCGGAGAAAGAACCATTGGTGCTTCAAAACAATAAGGTATATGAACGCATGATTTGACACTTGTTTTGCACTCGCCATGTCAACTAGGCATATGCAAATTTGTTTTACATTAAATTATTAGTCTCCAAAAGGAAAAACCCAATCCAATTTCTTTTGTCACTTTGTTAATATAAATTTTCAAAAATTAAATCACAACATCCTTACATGTGATAGTAGATTCTCCTTGACTTAACATCTTTGAAGTACTATGCATTGCTTCAACTCTCCTTGGTTACGTCAAAAGACTCTTTCAACTCTTATCGGTCATCTCAAAGAACTTTTCAACTCTCATTATATGATAGAGAGCACTTGTGAATGTTTTGCATCTTGTGCTTGACGCTTCACGTCAGTACCGTTTTTAGGTGTCCACTTTTGAATCTTATCCCACTTAGATTCAACCACCCTCTCAACAATTAGTTTTGATGATCACCACTACAATAGGGCCCGATTGTTGGCCCGACCTAGGCTTCATAAATTTCAACCAATAGGATTGTTCAAAATTGATAGTGAGCCAAAGGGCTTTACATTAGGGTCCAACCTGAACTTCTCTTCATCCTATGTGGCATTTACATAGCACAAATTTGGCACCAAAACTTTGGGCAGCTCAAGGAAATTAGGTTAAGGTTTTTCTTGACCCTAAATTCACAATTTGGATCGAAATCACTTCAAATGAACCCTTACTATTGGATTTCACGCATCGTTACCATCCGTATAGTCATTGACCCAATTTCTTGGCAATTTGGTTCGGATCAACAATTGGGTTGTACCCTATTGGAAAGTGGACCTAAGATAGAACTGTGTTTTAATTCTTCAATTCTTGTATACAATTAACTTAGCTCACTCCTAGCCTAGTACCAAAACCAACCCACTTAGAGCATGCCCAACAACATTCAAATATTGTCATCCAACTACATGATAGCAGTAGCCTAAGGTTTGTATGTCCCCAATTGGCACAGATCAAGTCACACTAATAATGTGTTTAGGTGGCCATCATTTGTGTTTTCCCTGCCATGTACATGAATATTGGCACGTCCACATTACTTACACTAATCTTGATTATTGACTGGTCAACGGTTGAATTAATGACATGAAGATGTGGTGTTGGATTGGGAGAAGCTATCTCGTTGATCTAACCAAGGTATTGTTGGGTTTGCTCCTCCACATTGAATTAACTCCAAAATGGCCCTCAAGTTAACTCCAAAATTCTCTCAACAACTAGGCAAGTGGGCATGCTCTTATATTTCAATTCTTTGATTCTTGCCAAAAAGAGCGTACTGCACACCAAAGGAGAATGACATAAAACAAAATGACAATGTACTCATACTCTAGGGGTGCACAATATGTTTGAGAATCACATGCCTTCATGACCTCCTCTAGAACCTCATGATGTTTGAGAATCACATGCATTCATAACCCCTTGTAGAACCTGAAGGGTATACAAGGTTTTGAATGTCCAAAACCCTTTGTATACCGATTTATTCCGTCCTAAATACTGGTATATGTTTAATGTAACTATACGTCAATATTTTTAGCTCTAAATATGTTTATTGTATGTATATGGAATGCGACAATGTTCGAATTTATACTCCTTCTGAGCACTCACGTATACTTGTACAAAGTGCACCCCCTAAGACTCATACTCATTGGAATGTGAAGGGTTTCGTACTGATTTTGTTCCCTCTACTACAACAGTTCTTAGTACATTACTAATCCTATTACTGTAATGCACAAGTGGCAGTCACATCCAATATTGACCCCACCCTGGTGACGGTTGTTTTTCTTAAAAGGAAAGTCAATGTGACTTCAAAAAGTTTGGAAAGACAAAATTAGTGATACTTTTTTACTCGAAAAAATGAGTACAAAGTTTAGAAATCACATCGCCTAGGAGAAATGTGCACGAGGTGGAATGGCCCATAACAACCCACCCCACGATGGTCATGTAGGTGCCCTTCATAACCGCATTAGTAGAAAAGGTGGCACTCCCAAGAGAGATGTCGAGGCAAAATCATTGTGCATGTGTGGAATTGGGCATCACTTGCCTGGGAATCTCCCTTAATAGCGTCACCTTTTCTATTAGTGTTGTCACTTAAGAAAGTTATAAACCAATCGCTTGTAAATGAATAGGAGTTTTCAAAAAGCGGGCAAATTTAGGGCATTTGAGATGCAATTCATGATGTTTTTGTATTTTAAAAACACACCACTTACAATGGTAAACAAAATTGAGTACGTTTGATGATTGTTTTCATTCAAAAAAGTATATATCATATTCATATTTGAATAAAATCCAAGATTGTAATATAAGCAATTGGATTCCACATTTGATCACATCAGATACCGTACTCAGTTTTGTAACCATCTTGGATATCACTCAAAAATAATTCTAACGCATGGTTTTTCAAGCCACCGTCATGTTTGCATTTTTTAACACCGTTTAAAATCCGTCTTCATCAAAAAAATTAAAATTAAAAAATGAACATGCATGCGTGAAAAGATAAATACCAGTAAAACATAACTTTTTCAAGGTGGAATGTTCCATAACCACACATCCTCCCAATTCTGGTCATGTATATTCTGTCAACAACAGCCATTCTTGAAACCACTTGTAATTTCCAATAAACCTAAAACCAACTACCAATAATCCAATCACACTGGTGTATAGTAGAATAAAATTGGGTCTTCTGGGATGCAATTCTTTAATCTTATTTGTCTCCCGCAAAAAATAAATACTACCGTATCAATTTAAAATAAGATTTCAAACACAACAACTTAACCCTTAACCCCTAAACGACAGAGGGGGTAAGGGCAAAACATAAATGTGTTATAAAAAATTACTTCTTCAACTTTGATGAAGTTTGGTCCAAAAGCGAAAATGAGGAGCTTGATGTTTAGTAATTTTTCATACGGTCAAATATCAAAAAATAGCTTTTTATCATCTCATAATGAATTTAGAAGCATTTAACTTCAAATATTTATTAGAATCACAAAATTTATTTTTAGAATTTGAAATTTTGTATGATTTGTTAAAACTAGACATTCTATTCTAAAATCAAAAATTGCAAATTTTTCAACGGAGAGAACATCATTACTTTCCCCAAATAGTAAGTTTTCTAACACTAGACAATGTAGAAGTGTTTTTCTTTGAAAATTTCTCCCAGGTGGAGTTTAACTCGGATTGACATGATTCAAATTGGGTTGGAAAGTAGACTTGATTACCTATTTAAAAATATTTTTTTATTTTCTATAAAAATGTTTTTTCTATTTCGGGAAGTCCATAAAAAAGGACAGAGACCATAAAATGGTTGATCCGTCACTTAGGGGTTAAACGTCAAGAGGGCCGGGACGAGGCTGCCCGGAAAGAATCTAAAAAAAATTTGTCTAAAAAAAATAAGAAAATAAGAAAATAAAAAATAAAATAAAATAAAATAAAATAAAAAAATAAAAAATTGGCCAAAAACGGCTCTGCAGTGCACTGCTGGCTTGCACTGTAGCACTGCGGCACTGCTGAACTTCAGCTGCCCCAAACTCAAAACTTGTTCAATTTGATAACTTTGAAAGCTTACCAACGATTCCACAATCTCTCAAATGAGGCGAAAATTTGGAATCTAGATCGTTTTTTTAGTAGCTTTCCAACGCAACAAGTCTCGCTTGATTTGGTTAAGAAATGAAACTTTTTTCTCCAATTATTCCTTTATACCAAGCCCGTGGGGCTTGCTTTGACGTTTAAGGGTTAAAACGGATGGTGTAAGGGCATTTTATCATCCTTACCCCCTCACCCACACACAACATTCATTAACAAATAAGTTTTGTTTTTCCGTTGGTAGAGCAACACGCACCTTGGAATGTAACGAAGAAAGGAAAAAATCATCCAAATATATGCTCATCTATCAAATTAGTTATTACAGTAGTACCATAGTTGGGCCGCCAAAAAAAGACTTAAAAAATAAAAAATTATGAGGACCAAAAAACAAAAATACAATGAGCTGTTTTAAACTATATTTTTCTATTTCTAAGTTATTTTGGGCTATTTTGGATCATTTTAAATCCTTTCTTGCTAAAAAACGAAAAACAAGAAATTCATTTTTTGAGGAATGATCTTTAATTTTCCAAAAATATTAAATATTTTTTTGTCGAGTAGCAACCAAGCTATGGTACTACGGTATAAGGCACTTTCATCCAAGCATTGGTGATTTTAGTATTTTTATAAGAAGACTTTGAAAATTTCATCCACTTTCTTGCCCATTGTTTAGCCCCAACTTTAAATCCCCCCTCCCCCGGACGTTAATGCAAGCATTGTTCACCCATGGGCCCCATTTTCTAAAATTTCCATTCTAGACACCCGAAGGTCTTTTTTTTGGCATATTTTACAGCCCAAATTTGTTTGACGGGACCCCCTCGAAAATTTTAAACTCTTGGAAGAAAAGGTTATTTTTTAAGGTGCACCACTACATGTTCAAAATAGGGAGCAATTTTTATCCTCTTCCATTAACGTCCCGGGGATTCTAGAGAAACTCATTGTTTAGTGTGAAAGTACCCCCAAAATCAGATAAGATTACAACAAAAATTCGCCAAAATATTTTTTCGCTGACATTCACGAGGCAAGGAAGCCGGCTGGCTCAACCGAATTCCTCCATTCCCAAGGCGTGGAATTTTCCACTCCCCCGCATTCCTCGCCTTCCCGTTATCACTAACCTCACTCAGCGAATTCAAACGCATCAATCCCATAAAGCAACAACATCAACACCATCAAAAGCAAAGCAATGATACTGTGATGAATCCAATCCCAACAACACAAGCGAGTGAAATCAACGATGAACTGAAAAACGCATCTCCCTTATTACATAGATGCTCGCCGGAGCGTAACAGCGTAACCACCTGGTCCGAAAGCACCGGATGATTGATTGCGCAGAGAAACTGTGTTAACAATATCCCAAAGCGCAAAACAAAGAGTCCGTGTGGTGGTCTGTCTGACAATCAGCCTTGCAAGTTGCAATTCTGTCAGTCAGTCAGCAAGCCCGGGCAGCAGCAGCCCAGACAGTTTGATTTTCATTTCATTTCGGGTTAAGGAAAAGTTAAGTTAAGGCGGGCGGGATTGACACGCAGGGAATCAAATTCTTGCTTGAATGAATCCATTGCTTCGACACGTTTCGTAAAGTATTCAAGGTTTCGTTTTTCGGCAACCAACCTGCTCTCTCTCACTTCTCTCTCTCTCTCGCTCGCTCCCTTTTGTGGCGTGCCGTAGAATCACCGAAAGCTCTTTCCGTTTCATATATATCGTTCTACACGTACACAGACTGATAGGTTGAGATTATTGTTAAAGTGAGCGGTGGAGATTATTGTCAAGTGCGTCGGTGGGGTTTTCGGAGCGCGTGGAGGTTTTGACAGGTGGGGAGGGAACCCTAAAGAAGGCTTTGAAACTTGTTATTGGTTATTCTATCAGTGTTTTTTGTTTTGGGTTTGAATTTGTGAGTGATGTTGCAAGAGTTGAGGATTTAGGTTTCGTTTTTGGAAACAGGGAATCTCTCGTGGATGAGTTTTGTTTTTCCGGGGACTTGGTGTGGATTAGTTTTGAAACAGGATTTCTGGTATTGAAAAATGGGTGTATTTTTTGGAGGTGAATTACTTTTTTCTTCTATTTGTAGTTGGGCTTTTGGCGTGAATGAATTCTCTTTCGCTACGACTGTGGTTATGCAATTTTAGTTCTTAATTTGGTTTTATCGAGTTTGAGTGCATGAAACAGAAAATTTTCGAGGAGAGAGAGCAGTCAGAGCTTGATTAGAGTTTTGAGGAAGTTGCTGCACTACGGAAAAGTGTCAACTGCAAAGATTCTCTTCTTTCTTTTCTATTTAGACCCAAAATTCTTGTCCAAAATATGAACAATTCTGAGCCCAACTTCTTGTAAAAAATATTCTCCCTTCATGTAGAGTTTTCAAGTCTCGTTTGAGAACGGAAGTCTCGCACTTTGACACTGTTTTTCTTTTCTTTTCAGAGTGTTAGCGATTTCAATCTATTGAGTCCTTGAATTTGGTTGATGTCCTCCGAATACACTTCTCTGCTAGTTTACTGTACTTATAACATACCCTGAATCCTATATCTATCATCGCTGCTCAGTGGCTTTAATGCACTTAATGAAGCCTAATTAACCAAGCTTTAGTTTTACACACAAGTGGAATGGTTTTTTCCCTCAAAGATACTCATTTTGTATACAAAGATACCTTTTTGGGTTCTTGCAAATTTGATTGTTCCACCATCTTTTCTCCTATTCTCTTCATAAGTATTCTCCTCTAACCATTTGATTGATCCACCATCCTCTTCACTATTCTCTTCATGTAAACATTCTCTTCTAACCATTTGATTGTTCGACAATCTTCTTTGGGTCCTCTACCCAACCTCCTCATATTAGATGATGTTGATATTTTCAATTTTTTGAGCGTATAGTATTTAGAGATATTACGGTTAACTTGGTTACAAACTTACAATGTTATGTTTTTTTGTTATAGGTTTAAATCCATTCAAAATTTGGAGGGGGATGCACATGGAACACGCAGGGGGTTGAAGTGCATCCACGGTCATGGGGAACAAGATAACCATAACTCGAAGGCGCACGGTGATAGATGAACGTTACACGCGGCCGCAGGGCTTATACCCGTGTCGGGATGTGGATCAAAGAAAGCTCCGTCGCCTCATTCTGGAATCCAAGCTTGCTCCCTGTTATCCTGGTGCCGAGGAAGCGGATAAAGATCTTGAAGAATGCCCCATTTGCTTCTTGGTGCGCCTTCCCCCTTTTCTATATCAGCCTTTCACTATAAGAAACCCATGTTTTGCATGACGCATTTCAGGTGACGTCAAGATGTTTTTCATCACTATAAGAAAAGTTAGTAAAAGAAAACCGTAGTCGAAATTGGCTGCGGTTCTTTTGACCACCATTTTCTGCAGTCTCAAAACAACTGCAGACTGTTCCTTTTGGTGTAGCAACTTCAATTTTAAGAATTCCGGAGCGTATAATATACCATTGGAAAGGTCTTGAAAAACACCTTTCCAACGGTATATTACACGCTCCAAAATTCTCAATATTGAAGTCGCTACACCAAAATGAACAGTCTGCAGTCGTTTTATGACTGAAAAAACGGTGGTCAAACGATTTCAGCTGTGGTTTTTCTTTACCAAATTTTCTTATAGTGCATGTTAAGAATAACATCAAAATGAATGTCTTGGTGTTACATTTGATGTTATTATTAACATGGAAACATCACGTGAAATGCGTCATGCAAAACATGGGTTTCTTATAGTGTTTGTTGTAAGTTACTAGAATTTTCATCAGAGAAAACTTAGACCCTGAGTTTTCATCACATTCCGCTTTTCAGTATATAATATTGATTGCCTTGTTGTACATAAGACAAGCTTTTCTACTCTGTTGTGCCAATAGTAAATTGTTGAGTTTGGAACGTTGATGAGGGCATAGTGTTTGCTGTGAGGGACATTTTCCTTCTTATGTTCTTTCCTCATGGGGGAGTTAGAGCTGACAATCTAGGCGTTCAAATGACAGCAATATCCAAGCTTGAACAGATCCAAGTGCTGTGCCAAAGGAATATGTACTGGTAAGTAATCTGAGTGCACAATAAATTGATATATACATAACATTTAGTAGCCTCTGTGACTGTTGCATTTCCCCAACAGGATGATGTGGGATATTCCACATCACATCAATAGCTATTGGGGTAGGTGGCATTAAGCAAGAGCAATTAACCATGGTGAAGAGAAATCCAAAGTACTCACTGAGTTACAATGTAACGGTGTTTTATAATTGTTTATTTGATTCAATAGCCCATTCAATTTCAAATCAGTGGTCACTCCATATATAAAAGTAAATGAAACTAACAGGGAGCTTTCTTGAAGGCTACTAAATGTTATGTACATATACAAGTGTTTGTAGGCTATATTCTTTACTAAAAGAAGGCTTGAAAACAATCAACCACTCCCCACCTCAATAATCCAGCAATAACAACCTATTTAAAATCATAACAATTGCTCTCCTATATTCCACATAAATACAATATGTTTGCAAGTCTTACCTTAGAGCCTATGATTAATGCTTAAAAGGAGTATGTAATTTTTGTGTCACTCTCATTGTCATGACGCGGGATCTTAAACAAACTCTTAATGTACGCTAGTTTCAAAAAGAATTCTGGAGTTAATTCTTTCTTGGAAAGTTGAAACTAGCAATAATAATCTGGGTTAAAGAACATGTTCTAATTCAGATACATGAGGTCGGATTTAGTGGAATATTATGTGTTTAAAACATAATATTATTAACACACAAAACTGTTGTGGTTGCAGAGTGTTTCCTGCAGATGAAAGCTCCACATGCAGCTCGGCCAACCCAGTGAGTGATTTTCTAATCCTTAAATTTCTACTTTAGTTGTTTCACCTCTGTTTGGTGGTTTGTAATTGAAATTGGGCAGAAGTCTATGCTACATAACATTCAGTAGCCTCTGTGACTGCTGCCTTCCCCCAACAAAATGATGTGGAATATTCCACATCACATTAGTAGCTATGGAGGCAGGTAGCAATCAACCATGGTGAATAGTAATCAAAAGCACTCACTCAATCACAATTCAACAATGTTTTGTAATTTTTTATTTGATTCAATAGTCCATTCAATTACAAATCACCGGTCACTTCATATATAAAGGCGGATGAAACTAAAAGGCACCCTCTTGGAAGGCTACTGAATGTTATGTAACACAGGGTTAAGCATCTTGGCTCGATGAAGTTGTTTATTTGACAGTCAAATAGAGAGAGGTGCGCTCTAGCTTTAGGTCAAATCTGAGACAAAGTTGGATTTTTTTTTGGGAAAGGTGCCCGTTTTGTAAGACCCCTTGCTACGCTGTTGAGTACCGAGGCGCCAAGACATTAGAGGAGAAGGGCATGGAGCAAGCGGTAGGCATTTTCAACTCTTTTTACAAAATCTCTTTCTGGAATTTATACAGATATTATACCAAAATGAAGTCAAAAACTCGAATTTTTTATCAATTGACTTGATGGTTGAGTTTTCTTGTTGAACATCAAAAGTTGAAGTTTTGACTTATTTTGGTTTGAATGACAAGATTAGATTGTTTTGAATAACATTCATGCATTTGACATGCTCAAAATGGAAAAAAAAAGAAAAAAGAAAAAAAAAAAAGGGTGGATTCTCCATTCCTATGGTTAAGTGCGTTTACTATATTATTAGAGAGACAAAAGCACTTTGTGGATCTTGTCTTTGTTTTCAAGAGGATTCCCAACACACTTAAATGTGTATTATTTGGATGTAAGTTATTAATTTTGCTAAAGCTTCTCAAAAACCGTGGGTAGGCTTTTGTACATTTACTCAACTTCAGATTTATTTTGAGCCTACCGACAGGAATGGAGAAGCCATGGGAATGGGAAAACTACCGTATGGATTTATAGACTGTCAAAATGTTTGAAAGCTGCATGGTGTCAAATGCTTGATTTTATTAATTTTTGCAATTGAAAAATTCCAGTAGATAAAGAACTTTGGTCCTCTTTCAAGGCTGGCATGAATAAAGTGTCTGTTTGTTTTGACAATGAGTCAGTGCCCACCGGACAAAGAGCTTCCAATAGCAAAATAGTAAATGAATTCTCACCTGTCATGCAGGAAGAGCAAAAGGTTATAGAAGCCAAGATTCGCATGCGGCAACAGGAGCTTCAGGATGATGAAGAGCGCGAGCAGCGCAGGGAACAGGACATGATTAGATTACAGACACCTCGCGCACTACCGAATACGAACCATCTGACAGCCATTGCTCCCATAGATGACATGGAGGGCGTAAATTGGCGGTCCGGCTGGGGCGGTGCTGATCGTCAACCACAGGTGAAATCCCTTCTTTATTAATGTCATAACATTCAGTAGCTCTTCACTAGTAGAAAAGGTGGCATTGCTGAGGCAGATGCCCAAGCAAGTAGTGCCCAATTCCACGCATACACAGTGATTTTGCCAGGGCATAGCGCCACCTTTTTCTACTAGTGCTTGCAAGGGCTGCCTTGGGGTTTCATCCAGCTTCATCCTTGGAGCGCTTTCCCGTGAGGCACCCAGCCCTGCTCTTACTAAAATTGGATGCTAGGTTCACTGTTCAATCTCCTCTAATAAAAGTGAAAGCGGGTCCTTGAAAGACATCAGCCTTGGTTTGAGGAAATGGCAAGCCTGTCCAACCTCTCAAGCACCCGTCCTTGAATCCAAAGCATAAGTTTATCCCTTGTGAGAGCGGAGACGGGCTCTTCATGGGAAGGGGCTCTTGGCTGATGAGATGATGAGGTATATTCCTCATCATTTTCATTAAGGGAAGGCAGTCCCTGAGTTTACCACTGAATGTTATGGTATGCCCTACAAAACATCCAGGAGTTTTCTTTCTTTCTAGTCAATTTTCTTAATGCTGCCCGGGGTACCAACTTTGCCTGCTTCTCATTTGTCTTTACTCTGCGGTACTAACAAGAATCCTAAATGTTCACTTTGGTATCCAGAATTGCAGTAGACAGACTTGGAGAGAAAATTCACCCCTAGGACTGTGTTGACTAATCAGGTAGCCGCTGTTTAGAGAGTTAATATTTTGATGCTTCATTTCAGATTCTGGACTTGAATGCTTTCAAAATGTTGTTAATAGAGCGCTTTGCCATGATTCATGGGGAGGTCACAGTAATCATATCATGGAGGTTTTCTCATTGTTTAGAATTTTTTTTGAAGCAATTTAATTTTAGTGAAAACCTTTGTTGATGTGTTCAGTGATTTTTCTTTATTTTGGTCTTGAGCACCATGTAGACTTTAGGATAAAGAGATTTTTGCACCGTTCATAAATTTATTCTCTGTTTGTGCAGGTCCTTGAAACGTCTGCTTTAGAGGAAAGAAACACGTCAGGAATGGACCCACATGTCCAACAATCAACTGTATCCATATCATCAAATATCACGCCTCCAGTAACCCAGCAGACAGATTTTTCTACTCCTCAATTCCCGCCCGGAGCACCCCGGGCACGGCACAGGTGTAAAATCATACCTTTACTACTCACTAAAACAATATAACCTTTTTTTTGAACATGTAACATACTAGGGCTTTGCTTGTGCTACCATCAACGAGAAGATAGTCAAAATAATATCTATATTGTAATTTGTAAATTTTAATTTTTTCAATTCACAATTCAAATTCATAATCATAATTTTGGGTCACGTGCTCTTTTCACAGCATGTGTGCAGTTTTAACGGAAGCGGTGTTACTATTGTACATTTGAGATACTGTAAGAATAAACATTAGTGTTCCAGTTGTGCTAATCCAAAGGCATAGAAAGAAAGAAAAATAAAAAGGATGCAGAAGAAGACTATCAATGGCTTGGTATTCAAAACTCTAGGTAAACCATCTCCCTTAAATTGTCAGTGAAATTACATCCATTATTATCCCAATGTACATTTAAATTACATAAGTTTTCTCTACTGCTCTTAATCCTTAAAAGGGCTGATGGGGATAGTATATACGTTGCCGTATATTTGACATTTGTTGTAAATAGAAAGTTCCAAATTGAGACCCCAATAGCTCATTAAAATCATATCAACGTGAATTTTAGCTCCACTTTTGATCTTAAACACATAGGAGGTGTGGAACCATGTCAAATACAGTGAAATAGTGTTGTATAATATTGGTCGGATAGGGCTCTCTGGACCTTTAAGGGTTAATCCTTAATTGAGAGCATGTGAGATCATTGCTACTGTTTTCGAAACATGCTTTTATTTTTAGAAACTATACTAAAGGTACCTTTATTATTGCACCATCTCTGCTGACGTGGCTGTTTGGTGATGCCAGAGAGGATGAGTTTGATCTTGACCTGGAGGACATAATGGTCATGGAGGCAATATGGCTCTCTATTCAGGTTTGCTCATCTTCAAGCAGGTCTCCTCTCTTGGTCCAATAATTTGCAATAACAGCTTCCATTTCTAACTCTTTAATTTTATTTTTTTCTGATAACAGGTATCCTCACATTCGTTAACTTGGAGCAATTTCAGACACCCAACTGAAACCTCAGATCTATATTTGTCCTAGATTTCAGAGTTCTAGGCACTTGAATGTCAAAGCTCTGGACTATTCCTGGCGTTCTATGTACCTTTACATTGGCCTTATTATAATAAGATCAATAATAATACCAAGTCTGGTGTTCAAGGCAACTGTGTCACTACCTCATTGATTCTTCAAAAGAGGATTATAATATGTAACCCTCTCCTTTTGCTTTTCACACCACATGGTCCATTGTTCTTGAAAACGAGGAGGGTCTCACTCAGTGTAAATTTTGGTATATATGAGCAAACAGAGGGTATTTAATGAGGGGTTATGAAATAATTGGAATATTCTATCATTTATAGTATATTTAAGGTATATTCATGATATATTCTAGAAATATTCTCAAATTGGTTTTAAAACACCCTATATTACTTCTAAAAATTTATAAATTTTATCTCAAATGAATGAAAAGACAAATTATATTGATTCTCTTATGGTTATTTAAATTTTTGACAGTGACTTTCCCAGTGGAGGGTCCAAAGTCATGACCCCTAACCTCGACCATGCTCACTGTAGTTTTTCAAGATTTGACGATTTTGATTTAGTTTAGAGGAGAGGGTTATACTCGATATGATTTCGGGCCTCAATTGGGATCCTTCTTCTCATTTTAAGCCCTCAAAAAGAACAAATCTCTCAATTGCGTAGAATGAGTTGACATTATGTCAGATAATGCTCTCGATGGTTGTGTGTTTTGAAGATTGCCTTCTTTACTAGACAAGAAATACATATGTTTAGTTGGTTTGTCCTGTTCTCTTCTAAGAATTAAACGCTTCATTAGAGGAGTTTCGTTGATGAATTTCTTCATTTGCTTTCCGAATAAACAAATAAGGTAAGGTGTACAGTTGCCGTCAGTTTAAGCATTTCAACCTACATGGAGAGTTGATTTTCAATGATAAAAATTTGCAGTTCATAAAACTTTGGGTTTAATAACCATTCTCAAGTTTTAATTAATTTTTTCACAATGTATGATTTTGTTATAAACTTTCAAACTTAATATGCATAGACCATTATTGATGTTAGTAGGTGTACCAATGACTGTCTTTCATTTCTAGTCCAATCAGATTGCTAACTTGGTATCCATAATTAATACTTGTGATAACTAGATAGGGAACTCCTGAAGTTGAAACAGGTGCTTTCATAGGTGACCACAATTAGTACCCAACAGTTTCTGGTGCTTCTGTTTCAGGAACAGGGAGCACGCCACAGAAGTTCAAATGCGGAACCCGTTCGAGCTCGACGCGCGGAATCATTGACAGAAATCAGCCTTGACTCTGAATCAGATGATGTGCCTGCCCATTTACCGCCCCCTCTCCATCCAGTACCTGAAGCACAAGGTACACTAGCAGGTGCCATTGCTGCATTGGCAGAACGGCAGGCCGTGGACGGAGACTCAATTATGCCTGCCACTTTTCCAAGCTTAAGGTAAATCACCAACGCCTAATTTTTGACTCGTACCCAAAACTCACACTTGTAGAGTCTTGTCTAAAATGTACATAGTCTGAACATAAGTGCATGCACACCTTTCTCCCTTCAATTCGCCCCACTGCATTATCACAGGGAGATAAAAAGAAGATTCCCACATGGAACAAATTTCCTACAATTGTAACTTTTCCAGATAAAAAATACACTACAATCATTCCAAGAAAGTTACAATTGTGGAAATTTTGTCCCACTTCCTATATGAAATCTTATGTGGGAATGTCTTTATCTCTTTAATCACATCTAAGATTTGGTGTCAAAAGCTATTCTCTCCACATCCTAAAACTGTTATAATTACCTTCTATATAGTGTGTGAACCAATTAACAATCACTATACATGAATAATCATTATTGTCCATCAATTTAGGATATTGAGCCCTTCCTAGACTTAGCTATAGAGGGATTATAAAGTGACATGGTGGATGACCCAATAACCGACGTGTACTATAAACCAACAGGTGTTCATTGAAAGCTTCTAATTCTATACCAATACTAGATTTGCATGAAAAAGTTTAAACCGTTGGTTTATGGGCCATCCACTATATAGAAGTTTCACTATATTTGACCCAAAAGGCGTGGCTCTCTCAAACAACATTAAATATAAGGATATTACATCCAATTTTCAGAGTCAAGGGTGGATGTTCCAATCAATCTTAGGGACATTTATAATCAACACTTGAAAATTTATAGCCTCTTCATACGAAGTCAAAAAAAAAAAAAAAGGCATGTTTAACCCTTGAACGGCCCGAAAGCCCTTTGCAGCCGTATAGTATATTCCGTATTTGATGGTATTTGATCAAAACAACAATGACCGAACACTTTTCAGTATAAAGAAAAATTGATAATTGTGATAGTATGTATCAAACTTTTCCATAAGTTTTAGTATAATGTTGTTCAACATGCCAAAAGGGCTTTCATCAACAAAAAGGAGGTTCAATATTTGGTAGAAGGTGTGGGAGTCATTGTGAGGTGTGGAGAACAATGACGGCGGCTTGTTTTAGATTGTCTCCCAAGGGCCTTTTTAACCCCTAAATGTCCCATGGGGATAGTATGTATGTTGTCGTATAGTTGGGATTTGCTACCGACAAGAAACTCTAAATTAAGATCTTAGTAGCTCACTAGAACCGCATCAATCTAAATATCAACTTCTTTTTTGAACTCAAATCCATTGAAGGTGTGGATTCATTACAAATACAACCAAAATACAATGTATTCCACTGGCCGCAAAGGCACGTTCAGACGTTTCGGGGTTAAGGGTTAAGATGTGTTGGAATTGCCTTTCAACTGCCAACAACTGCTAGTGCTCAGATACTTATTTGGATGCTTTTACGTGTACGCGCCTTTGACCTGACCTTGAAGTGGGATTACAGAGCTGGGGAGGAAGCCTTGGAAAACACATTAGAAAGGGAAAACTCCAGGGGAGAAAGCAGTGGTGGTGTGAAGGGGAGCTTTGAGGAACAGATGGTGTTGGCAATGGCACTCTCCATTGCAGATGCTCAAACAAGGGTTGGAGACAGCCGTTCTGGTCCTCTTCTGCAGCCTGCGCCTCACATGGGACACTAAAACTTGCCAAACCCTCCGTCACTGTACAAAATCAACCTCTTTTTGTCTTTTTTGCACAAATGAAAAAAGGCTCCCTTTCATTGCAGATATGAGAACCAGGTCCAAGGGAGACTCAGTCACAGCCATGCAAGACTAAGTATATCATACAAGCTCCTCAACCAGGGACAGCCATGCAAGACTAAGTATATAATGAAAGGAAGTAACAGGACTGCATCATTAACATCTCTTCTGGTTCTAAGCAGCCCCATAACTCTCAAGTTGTGATTTTGAGGTTATGGGTTGGTGGATTAGATTTGTTGTTGAATAGGAGCCTTAATATGAACCAAAAGTACGTTTGTGATCCAATAGAAAAAACTTGGTATTATGTCCAGCCTAATCGACAAGCTCTCCACAAGTTTAGATCTACCCAGGTTTAGAGTTTAGGAGTTCTCTCAGTGAATTTGTTAGTGAATGCTATGTCCTGCATTCCAGGCCATCATTGATGGCTTGTGTTTGTTTAATTAAGGACAGGGCTTGATGTCTCAGGTCAGGTATGATTTAGTTCTCATGCTTGATTTATTGTACCGGTGCCCTAGAAATGAGAGGGCGAAAAGTAGTTAGTGTACCCATTTTTAAGTATCCGATTGTAGATACTTAATTTGTATAATATTGAACACTAGTTCTTTCACCTCATAATGTTCTTCAACCCTTGTTGGACCACACCCTTTCTCAGCATTGTAAACTACTAATAAAATAATTCAACTCTCCAATTCTTGTTGCTTGAACGAGGTGAAGGTAGAAAAAAATTCTCTATGATTCTTCTAATCCCATGATTTCATGACAGATGCTTGAGATTCGGAGGTGTAACAATGGACTTTAAAAAACAAGATGTGGAACGGTTTTTGTCTCTTCGATAAAGTTGCATGAAAAAGCTGCATCAGATTGCGAATCTTCGCCAGAATCTTACCTGAAATTTGGAGTTGTGAATATAACACTAAAAAAAAATTGGACAAAAACATCTCAAAAGAATAAAGATTTGAACAAATATTGAATGATAGATGAAATAGTGGATGGATGTCCAAAACAGGATGATTGTTCTTCCTTGCGCGGCGGGAATCCAGGGTGCCTTCTGCTCTACCAATGAAAATACCCAAAATAATCACTAAAATCAATGACTTGTGATTGGCTGCCAGTAACAGTCTGAGCTAATGATTATTAGAATGTGACCTCGTAAGTATCCCTGTACCTTGCATGTTCGCCATGTTAGTAAATGATTGAATACCAATAATTAGCGTTAGCGTCTTTATAATTAGCGTTACACATACTATTAGGCGAATTTAGTAACGCTTCTAATTAACCCTTTAACCCTTTAACGTCCCGATTCAACACTGTTTTCAAAGATTTGTTATAAAATGGTTGATGAAAAACGGAAATGGAGTTGATGTACAAAACAAAGTTGTAAATGTCAATGTGTAGATAACATCTGTACGGTTGGATTCATCATATTTATTATTAATATTTTAAAAGTAAATTTGTAAGGTTTTCTCTTGAAATTCAATTAAAAATCCAAAATTAAAACAAAAAAATTTAAAAATATTGTAATGAAATTAGAATGACATGCACTACGAGATGGTATGGTTTCCATTATTTGATTCTACTTACTATGGAAAATCATATTTAAGGTATTTCTTTTTGAACTAAGATTGAAACTTGACATTAACCACTTTTGTAATTTTTCAAAAATTCACATTATCTTATTTGGAAGATCCATACCGTACAAATGGTATTCAACTAGCACAAGAATGAAAAAAAAAATGGATGAAAAACATCCGGTACCTACAGAAATCGAGCTGCTGAAATTCATCCGGCGTCCAGATTCTGGACGCCGGCGCGCTAAAGGGTTAAATTATGTTGGCAACTGTGAGATTTTGAATCACTCCACACTTGACACACTTGTATCAAGGGAGGTAAATAAGAACACTTGAGGCAAAGCAACATCACCTCTCTTTCAAGTGGGTCACTCAGTTGTCGTGTAGATTCAAAAACCAACTAGGACAATAAAAATCATAAATAAAGGGACAACAAAAGCATCGCTGCGCAATTTGCGCGTGGATTGAAGAGAAGCAAAAAAACGGTGAAGATGTAAAACTATCAACCGGCCACGGATAATTTACATTGATAAACTGCCGATCCAGATAGTCATCTTTGACTCTTTGATCAAAATAAACAGGCGGAAGAGCCGGCCGAAGCAAGACTTTTCCATTTCGTGCACTGATAAATAGTAGCTCCGAAACCATCCTGGTGGATCAAGGAAACTGTGTGTTCCAACCAACCAATGGAGGTAACAAGACCCATACACTACGTCTAGAGTTTAACAACCCCCTCCCTCCCCCTACAGCAGAAATTAAAGACTATAAGAGAAATTTGACCGAGAGAGCCAGGCCTTGCTTGAGGCGGACTCTCCCATTTCGTGCCTTGATGAATGATTCAAAACCAGTCAGTGACTACTGATCTTGAGTATACATACAAGTACAAATGACATGAGAAGGAAAAAAACAAACCTACTTCTCGTCGTCATCTCCCGACAATTCTGAGTCGGATGGTGAGATGAGTGAGGCCATGCCATGAAGGTGCCCATTTACGCACACAAAGTAGTCCACGTTGTCTTTGTACGCTCCCAGCCTTCGAAATGCGCTTGGAGGTACTAGTTTCGCCCCTCTCATACTCCAGACCTGCATGAACCATCCACTTCTCAGTAGGGTTTCCATCATACACATTCATGAGCCACATCATTACAATGGCACACTTGTACTCGAGTAGAGCACGTCAATTGAAGCAATTGCACCCCCACCCAAAGTAGACTTTAAGCTTAAGATTTGAAGTACAAAACCAGCCTGGACTACGACTTGAAGAATGAATGTGCTATGAGATGAAACACTCGGAAGCTGACATTGACATACAAGTCTGTGGACCTAACCAATATAATGCACTCCAGAGGGATTGCGTTTCACATCATTACAACTCGCACAATGGCAGACACTTGTAGTTGAGTAGGCACATACGTTGAAGCACATTCACCCCTACTCAAGGTAGATGTCAAGCTTAAGATTGGAAGTAAACAACCAGCTAGTACCCACAGCTATACTCGGAAGCTGGCATTGACTTACAGATAGTTCCTAATATAATTTTTTAAGACTTAGGGCCTAACCAATATAATGCCATTTCAATTGTAACGGATGGCAAGAAGTTCAAATTTCCAGAAGAGACCGATTCCTGAGAGAAAAATATCGTGGCTGAAACCCTAGGTCTATACACGACGTTATAAGCAACACTGGCACGAGCTAAAAAAGTTTTGAGCAGAAGAAGACAGAAAGAAAGAAAATGAGCTGTGTCCATAAAAATTAGGTTATCTTGGAAATGGTGTTTTCGGGTTGAGACTGACTGCTAGCGTCAGTCGGTGTGGCTAACACTCCAGCCAGTTGATTGACTGTGCCAGTAAGAAAATGAGAAGACAAAATGCAGGCGAAACTACAACTTAAATGAGGAATGAGATTGGATCACTCCGAAGCTGAACAGGTGAAACTCCTAATATAACTGAAATCTTTGGACCTAACCAGCATAATGCGATTTCAAATTATTACGGATGGCAAGAAGTTCAAATGTCCAGAAGAGACCGATTCCTGGATGAACTAGAGAGAAAGATATCGTGGCTGAAACCCTAGGTCTGTACACGAGGTTACAAGCAACACTGGCACGAGCTGAAAGAGTTTTAAGCAGAAGGAGACAGAAAGAAAATGAGTCGTGTCCATAAAAATTAGTTCGTCTTGGAAATGGTGTTTCGGGTTGAGACTGACTGCTAGTGTCAGTCGGTGTGGCTAAACTCCAACCAGTTGATTGACTGAGCCAGTAAAAAAAAGAGCAGACAAAATTCAGGCGAAACTACAACTTGAATGAGATTGGAACACTCGGAAGATGACATCGACTTACAGATGGTTCCTAATATAATTGAAGTCTTTCCAGGACCTAAGCAACATAATGCGATTTCAAATTAATAACGGATGGCAAGAAGTTCAAATTTCCAGAAGAGACTGATTCCTGAAGAGAAAGATATCGTTGCTGAAACTCCAGGTATGTACATGAGGTTATAAGAAGCAACACTGGCTCGAGCTAAAAGAGTTTTGAGCAGAAAAGATTGCAAGACAAATGCAAGGCGAAAGTACCTTTTCCCGACAGAAGGGACAGAGTTCGGCCTCCTCGTAATTCACGCGATTTTCAATCAAGCAGCGGCGCGTCCTGGAACTTCCGAAGGAGCGAAAGATTCCTCGATAGACACCGAGATCGTCGTCGTCGCCATTGTCCAGATGCTCACAACAATCGGAGATGTAAAGCGTATCCGTCCGGCACTTGGCAGGTAAGAAGCTCTTCCCGGAAGTCTTGGAGAATCTGGATTTAAACACGAAGTGATCCTCAATAGTCTTGGAGTAGAAATTCCTGCTCTGGTGACTCCCGGGGCAGTGAAACAGCAGCTTCCCGAGTGGCAACCAGCCCCCGATGACCGTGCCATTTCTTCCTCCAGGAGTCCCACTGAGCAAATCCTCCACCATCTTCGGCGCTCGGGAGAGACAAAACTCTTTCCATATCACGCGCTTCATCACGTCCGCGAACCGCTTGCACACCAATGCGTACTTGGCCAGCAGAAACGGATTGTAATTCAGGGCCTGAAAGACCAACTGGAGCACCTTCTCGTTCATGATTCCAGTATTGGCTCCTCCCACTCCACTCCCGCTTGCAATGGCAAGCAAATCCAACTTCTGCCGCGTCTGCCGTGTCAACATGATGACACCAACACCTCGCCCTACGGCCACGCTCATTCATAACCCTTAATCCCCTCCCTTCCCACGCAACTGAAGGCCAGCGGGCGTGCCTTTCCCCCTTCCCCAAGGCCAGATCAATCAACGATGATCCTCTCTTCTTCTTCTTTGTCCGCCTCCTTCTTCTCCGAGCTCACAGTCTTCTTGTTCTCCGCCTGATTTACTCCACCACTCTCCCTTCTCTTGAATCACCATAGCTCACTCAACTCTGCACCGCTACTAGTACGAGTTCTTTTTGCTTACCGCTCCATTTTCAAAACAGATTCTCCACACAGACAAAACTGATGCATCGTCTTTAATGGAACACTAATTCTGGTCATATTGCTGACACTTCTACTGGCGATTGTTGACGAAGCTGCTGCTGCGGCGAGAACGATGATCCAGAAAAACATAGAACAGAAAGATGCACACAACGTGAAAGAGGAGAGCCAGGAGGGAAGAGGAGGAGGTCGCGTAGTGTGAATGGGGTTCACGGGACCCGGCGATTCGACGGGCGATGGGGATTGGCGAGAGGGGCGGCCCGGTGGTTCGCCGGGTGATGGCGATTGGTCCATCCGCTTTTTGGTTCCCAGTCAGTCAGTCAGTCAGTCCAGCCAGGGACTGTTCTTATTACTAGGCTTGACCGGGTCTTCCATGACTTGGTCCTTATTATTTAACCCCTAAACGTCACAGCGTCCAGAAACTGGACGACGAATGATTTCAAAGCCTTCTCACGTTCTCATCAACGCTTGGATGATACTCATCCAATTTTTTGGAGATTCTTCACCAAGTTGTTGTCTTATCTAATGGCTGGATTTAGTCATACTAGAGTACATATTTTTCTAAAATTGCAAATGTAGAAGTATGTCAAGTCGTTGACCAAGCCAAAATTGCATTGACTCTAGTTCAAAGTGGAATCGTGAAAAATGAGGTCATTGATTTAAGAAACACAAAAATTTCAAAGTATCACCACGTTTAAGAGTATCTCATTTCAAACTCATTCCAACAAATTTTACTCAAAAAATATTGAAATTTAGTTTGTAATCGAATTTACAAGGAATTTTTAATTTTAACTTTCAAAATTTATAATTAAATATTGGTGATTGTGTTAGTGAATGGAACCGTACGGATGGAATCTAAAATTCAAGATCTAGAACTTTCATATGTATATCAATTCCAGAATATTCTTCTAAATGGTAGTTTATAATGTTT
Organism: Pohlia nutans; assembly: GCA_022496805.1. Classification (NCBI taxonomy): domain Eukaryota; kingdom Viridiplantae; phylum Streptophyta; class Bryopsida; order Bryales; family Mniaceae; genus Pohlia; species Pohlia nutans. The sequence goes on along the minus strand of CM040095.1, from coordinate 13,645,640 downwards.
TTTCTCAAATTGTCAATTCCAGGGACACCCTGGTACGTTAAGGGGTTAAGGTAGAGGGGGACCTTATTACTCAAGGAATTTCAACCATCAAAACGGCTAGGCAGCCAGTGTAGGAAGTTAGATGATTCACTGCCACAAAATAAGTTCTAAAAATATTATGTATTTTTTTATTTATTGGCTCTGAGCATAGGGAGAGGTATTGCCGGGACACCCATTTTCTTGAGCTAAATATAGCTGTAGCAAATACATTTTATTTATGATTTCACTGAAATGCATTCTCGTCCTTCACCCGTTCTATTCCGGTCAGAGCTCCTCATAGCGTAGCTTTTCGTTTATTTTTAAAACAATGTAAATAACAACATTGAACTATAGCTTTGTTTGACCTTCTAAATTTATGTAATTTACTATAAATAAACTATTGGTAATAAAATATGTCAAATTTAAAGAATTCATATTAATATATCATTTAAATGTCGTAGCCTCTTAGCAGCTTGGATAACTGGTAACTTTCTACCTAGAAACTAATTAAAGTGAAAAAAAAACAATAAGGCAAGTTGGGCAATATCATTTTTATATACATACATACATATACTGTTGGCCTTTTGATATTTTTTTTTATTTTTTTATTTTTTATTTTTTAGTTTTTAGTTTTTTTGGTTGGGGGGAACTAGGTCAGTAATTTCCTATAAATTTAGGCACCCTTTTTGTTATTTATTTCACAACTGAGCTGCTAGGAATCTACAGTACTATTTTTATTACTACATTTTCATTCTAAGCAATCAAAACTTCCCTATCCACCATGTCCCAAATTCGCCTACTTTGGCGTTTTAGTTTTTTCCTAGCGGATTGATCAGTAATTTTTTAATTGATACTGACTCAAAATTGTAGAATCCAGATAAGTTACTAAAGCAATGAAATTATTCTTGCATACAATGTGTCCTCGTGGTCCTCTAGGGATTAGGCATTGGGTTTATTCCTCTTGTTTAAAAATAGAAATTAAAACTTTAGATTGAACCATGTGTTATAATGATTTATACATGCTTTTGCATACCGTACTAGTTTTGAATAATTTAATAAAATTAAACCTATTAACTATTATAATTTTAACAAACACATTCACATCCTAGTAATCAATTGTGTTCTACGTGAAAACGCAGATCAATAGTGGTTGTTAAAAAATAACTGGGATTTTTTTACGTCAAATTGACTTGCCCATTGACGGGCGTTTGGATTGGATGTTGGAAACGTCGGTGTCATCGTACAACACGAAGCGGATCGTTTCTGACGGCACTGTCATTTTGCTGGAGATGATGGTCATGGCACATTGGGCGCCATGCCCCAGCATTACCACCACCACTAAGTTACTGCAACTCCAACTTATATTTGATCACTTTCAGCTTGATCATTCAAGCTTGTTTGATCTGAATTCAACTGCACAATAGACAAACAAACTTACTTAGGTGAATTCTACACATTTCACTTGTTTTGTACGTATAGACATGGCATCTGAATTGCTAGAGTTCTAAACTACTAGAACCATCAGAGCATGTTAGGGACCAATTCCAGTCACCTATGCAAGCACCTATTTCAACTTTGTGAGTTCCTAATCAAATTATTTCCAATCTTTTGAAAATTATGTTTGGTGTCATTTGTGCTTTAATATAACACTCAATTGATATATCATAAAGTAAATGACTTCTTTTTGTTAAATTTGTACATTGAGATTATTATCAATAAATAGTCATTCAAAAAATGGTTGTTGTGGAATGATTCATTGTGAACTACACTCTTCATTATATTTGGTGTCATTTGTGATTTAATATAACACTCATTGATGTATCATAAAGTAAATGACTTCTTTTCGTTAAATTTGTACATTGAGATTGTCATCAATGCCCGGGTAGGGCATTCATACATGTATTTAATAACCCATCTGCGACGGAAGGGTATTTATCATGGGGCTATTCATTTAATAAATTGGAATTCTTTACACCCTATCAGTACAGATAAATTTAAATTTTTTCATTTTAGATGACCCTATTGGTATTTATAAAGTCGCACGTTAACTAGTTTCTAGTACCCTATGTTCCTTGTAATTTTTATATTTGACCCTATGAATGACAAATCATAGGACTCTTGAATGTTTGTAGTGAAAATTCAATAAACCATGTTTAGACTGAAGACATCAAACAATGTACCAAAGCATAAAAACTTGAAGCATTTTTAGGACCTCCTGTTGTTCCAAAACATACATCAAACAATGTTCAAATCAAACAAACTTGAAGCAAGCAAATGAAAATGGACAGATTTTCATCTTTTGACCACCATAAAATGCACTATATACCTTTGCCTCAATTTTTTTCTCTACCTACTATTCCCAACCCTATTTAGATTGAAATAATTTGATAAATTGATGCATTATATGGTACCCTTATTTTTTTATAAATGAAACTTTGTAATTGAAGAGGCCCTTCATTATATCAAAGAATTGTATAAATTTTCTCACAAATGAATAAAAAAAACACCCTTCATTATTTCTCACATGGTTTAATAAATTTTCGCGAGTGCCCTACTCGGGCATCAATGAATAGTCATTCAAAAGAATGGCTAATATAAATTAAAATTTAAGTAAATGGAGTTCATTAATAGGTACGCTAATCCATTATGTTTGATACTTTGAATTAGCATTGAACTTAAAAAAATTTGTATCATACACTAAATATAATGAAACATATATCTGGTGACAAAGAATACAAGATAATATACTACATACACTAATAGGAATTAATTCCTTTAAAAATGGTCCCTTATGACTTAAATGGTTCAAAAAAATTAAAATTTAAAAGAATTGAGTCACATGGACCATTTCAGTCACTATAATAGACCAATATAAAAAAACCAAATTCCTAATACATTAAATGGCACATTTAGTGTCTTGGGACACTATTTCTCAACCCGAACACTATTTAATTTTTGGGAGATATGATGTCCTTGTAGAAAAATGGATGTAGTATTCCAATGATATATGGCAATTTTATACTAAACATGGCATGCCACCTCACGTCACTCTCATTACTTGAAAAGAACATGACACTCTGAATGAAAGTAGGAATGACAAGTGGCAAATTCCTATGTAGTGTAGGGACAATATTAATTTTCTTCACATGAACAAATTGCGGCAAAAAACATCAATTTTCCATGAACACTAAATACGCCATTTAGTGTAGTGATTGTAAACCAACATAGGCCTTCATTCATTTAGGCAAGAAAATTATTAAAGAATCATAGTTATTTGTTATTTTATTATTTTATTGTAACCTCTACATAATCAAGCAATTTTCTATAAATATGAAATGCTGTAACATTTGATTTCTATAAGATTTTTGAAGTTTGTTTTAAAAATAAGTATATGCAAGAGTATATGAGTCTCAAAGATAATAAAACTTTTGTATGGAGAAATATTGAATTCAAAACGGACATTTTTTAAAATTGAAAGACGAGTTAAAATTTTGAGAATTCAGTAAAACTATCATATTTTATTATCATAATTTAACCTTAGAACGATTGATTAAAATTATAAATTAAAAAATTATAGTGTGATTCTTCAAATGTATTTTTATTTTTAATGTACTAAAAAATATTTCAACTATTTCCTTTCTTTTTCATAAAATAAAGGATTTCAAATAAATTCATTTTATTTTTACATATGTCAATATAAGATAAATAAAATTTGTAACCCATAGCAATTTGGTAAAGATTTTTTTTGGCTTAGAAAGAGGCTAAAATCCAACATGGATTACTTGATCCATTAGAGGTTAATATGGTAGTTGTATATCTCTTAAATTTTTTAAAAGAGTTTTACTTTAAATTTTTAAAAGAGTTTTACCTTAAATTTTTTAACGGATTTTACTTTAAATTTGTAAAAGAGCTTTACTTAAAAAAATTATGCTTTGTTTTTAGGAATACTAAAAGGGGTGCTTCATTCTAATTATCATTTTTAACATCTATCTTCTCTTTTCTAATGTATTGCCGAACATGTTCGACATTAACATATTTCTCCTCTTAGCCATGCACATTTCATATGCTATTGTGCAGTTTCTACCAATGTCAATTTTCATGAACTTGTGTCGTAGCAATTTTAATAATTTGATGTTGCCTTTGTCAAATGAGTAGAAGACATTGGTTTCCACCATATTTATGTCAATCAATTCATCTATGTTATTTTAATATCAACCTAATACTCTATTCCAACTTTGTTGTAGCTTGTGATAATAAGCAACAAAGTGCACAATAACTTCTTCATCCATATACGAGTTCTTGATTTTAGCCTTTCATCACGTCCTTTGGGGATCATCATCCCTAGTGACAACCACATCATCATCAATTGTGTAGAATTTATTTATTTACATTATCCTCTTGTGTCGACAAAAGTTTCTTTATCTCTCAATGAATGTCCTTATATATGTTTTCACATAGTGCTCAACAAGTTTTTAGTTTGCATTATCCAATCGGCCTAGAAAGATGCCTCTTTCGCTCAAATCGTCAATAGAAGAGGAGAGCGACGGGTACAACGGAGCTCAATGTATATTAAACTGGGATCTATGGCAGTGGAAACAAACGTTGGTTACCACATTGAGGACGCGCAACAGCTACTGCGGGTAAGCAAAGCGGAGAATCAAAAAGAATTTTACTTTAAATTTTACTTTATTTCATGATTGTTTTATTTTAAATTACATAATTTTAATTTAATTTAACCATTTAGAAGATTATTTATCTTTTACATTCAAATTATTTTAAAATTATTTATCTTTTACATTTATTTAAAGAAAAAGATGAAGATGATATAAAAGCTAGATCAATGGTCAATGTAAAACGTTATAAACAATTATATACTTTGTACAAGTATATATATTTATTTTTTATTTTTTATTTTTTTTGAGCGTATTGCGTAAAGGGATTAGATATAGATCTCTTTTGTATCATTGAAAAGAACATTGAAATTTCATTTTTTCCAATAATGGAAAACAATGCACAAAGTGGATTGCTATGGGCTTCTCCACCGACAACTATGAAAAAAAATGAATATGGGGTTACTATTAACAAAATATATGATCAAAAAGCTAATGAATGGGTGGTGGATAAAATATTGCGTTCAAGAATGACTAGAGTTCGAATGTCAAGACATAATTACATATATAAAAAAGAATATTATGTACTATGGAAGGGATATCCACAAGAATATGCTTCATGGGAACCAGAAGAGCATACAATCAATTGCCAAGACAAAATAGATGAATACCGAAGAAGAAGAAAAAAAAGAAAAGAACGCTTTCTCAACTTTGTTTTTAGAAATACATAGAAAAAGCCAATTTGATTTTGGTTTGAGAAATACCATTTAAATAATTTTCTAGAACTTTCCAAATGGATGAAAACAATGTTCAAAATATTGGACAAGGTATACATATACGACCCCAAATTGGGAGCGCAGGACCGTTTGTTCCTCACTCCTTTCCTTCGACTCGCCGTCGCCTATCCACTAAAGACACTCCTCAGCACAACATTCATATCCCCGCAAGTGAGCAACTTGCCAGCACCGATCCCTTCGCCAAACACAACGCTCGAAGTTCTTCATAGGAATTAGGAGCTCAACGCCACTCTCAGGAATGGAGTTTACTGAGGCGATTCTCTATTAGTAGTCCAGATAGATAGAAACTCCGACCCTATTGCAAGGCCGGCGTGAATAAAGTGTCTGTTCGTAATGTCAATGACCCGGAGCCCACCGGACAAAGGGACATTGGAACAAAATTACTCTCCCCTTTCGAGGATGGACACTATAGTAACCGAAACATAGTAACAGTAACAAAAGACAGTAATGCAGTGATGATGGTTGGGTGCTAGTTTGTATAAAGGTATGTTATAAGTTAATTATTATCACCAAGTCATGAGTTCTTTGGTTGGTTGGTGAAGGGCGTCGTATCACAATTATGTGGTCCGGGTTCGAGTGTTATTGGGCTCATTTGAGTAGTGGTGTGATACACATGGCTTGGTGTTGCTAGTGAGTTATCATGGCAGGAAAGTTGTACCATATTAGTAGTCCACTTAGTTCTACAAGTCATAGTGACAATAGCTATGATCTCTCTTTCCCTTTAGAACCTGATTAGGGTTTTTCTCACTTTTTGTAGGTCCCTACTTCTTTCCTTATTGGTTAGTTGCTAGTGACTTTTTCCCCCTTAGGGTGTTTCGGTTTTGCCTTGCACTTTTGATTGGAACTAGTGGAACCCGTGCCGTTGAGCACATTGACGTTAGTTTAATATTATGAACTTTTATAAACTTCAAATAAGTTGATTCGAGAAATAAATAAAAAATATGAAATGTATTTATTTAGAAAAATAAAATATACATAGAAGGCCTCAAACATTGCCTCTATTTTATTTGATTTTTTGATAACATTCCATTGGATCAATCTTCAACATAGTTATTACCGTTGAAATGTATCTACTCTTTTTGAAAGTACACCATAACGTTCATGTGCAGGTGCATATATAACACACATTCCGTAGGCCCGTAGTGTACATTTGAAAGAGCTCCTTTGAAATTCCAATTTCTTGTGCATCATAGCCTATAATCCAAAGAACTAATCTTGATGTAGCATACACATGAGTTGCTAAACTACATTTAGCTACTTCTGATTCATGGAGACTCGTCAAAGAAGGATCCACCCAAGGGTGTTTCAATTTATCTGCTTCCATTTCTCTTTGTAATCCATATTGATAATTGGATTGGTGAGGAAAGCTTACCCTACATGCAAATCCCCAATCACAAACACCTATATACATATTATCTCCTTCTCTATGCAACAATATATTGTCTGGAGACGAATCACAATGTCTACTACCATTTGATAAAAAAATAACATACCATGTAAAAAATGCCAAGATAATCGTATACGTAGTTGTTGAAACATGCTCACATTTTCCTCGTCAACTCTTGGCTATATAGGTAATTTCTTATTACGCTTATGAACCATTTGTCTCAAAGTTTTGGCATTCCACCATCGCATATATCCATGGGCTTTGGTGGAATGGATAGCAAACAACTTTATAAATAGAGGATGAACAAGAGGACAATTCATTGCCTCTATGTTCATTGTTGTTATAGCGTTTCTTTCAACCAAACTAATAAATGCTTTACAAGCATATTTTTTATCTCTCGGTATAAAATCGACTCCCACAATGTGACACTTGTAAATGACACCATAGCTACCTCTAGCAAACTCCCTATTTCCGTTCAAAAAGATAACTTCGGATTGAGGTGGAAAAAAATGCAACAAAGATCCATCTAACGTATCTTTGTTTATGCCATGTATTAATCGTCAAGATTCAACTACTAAATTACTTAGTTCACTATCAAACGAAGTCACCTTTTTGATTATTGGGATATAATCAGGATTATTAGGATTAAGAATTTGATAATCCAAGTTTTTAAACCTCATGTTGCACTTTTAACCTCCTCGTTAATTAGACTCTGAAATCTTCTAGGAGAAAGTTGGTTTTTTTCATGTTCAAATTTTGTAAGAAAAATGTCATTTAGTAATCTCTATTCTATATATCATTTCAAAGTCAACACAAACGGTAGCATTGCAGAGGAAACTCAAATCTTCACAATAAAGCGTAATGGGTGATCACTCACGTAGGAGTACGAAACACGATGCCAAACACTTTGTTCTCATCGTCGGACATGATTTCAGTGCCAGTCTTCTATTACCGATACAAAGTTGCACTGGACTTATTCTCACAAACAAACTGTTCTAAAAATTGCTCAAACTCTAACTCCGTTGCCAACTCAAGGATGGCACCTGCAACCCACGACAACCAACAAACTGTTTTTGGAATTGCTTTGCTCAAACCCTAATTCCGTCGTGAACTTAGGGACGACACCTGCAACCCACAACAACCAACAAATTGTTCTTGGAATTGCTCAAACTTTAAAACCGTCGTCAATTTAGGGACGGTACCTGCAACCCACAACAACCTTAAGTTTGTTTCTCAAGGAATTGGAGAAGAGCATAAACTCTGAAGTTTTAGGAATTTGATGGTCCTAGAGATAATGTCAAGTTGGTAGTCTCATGGAGAAGAGTGAGCCGTTCATACACATTTTGCTACACCAAAAGACATTGCACAAAATCCGATATTTGCCAATTATGCACATTCATGAACTTGTCTGTGGATCTTCGAGGAGGAGCGGTTTTGTGCATATAGTGGGGCGACGAAGCCACGATGATGAAGCGGCTTGGCAAGGCAAGGATGAAGGAACATATTCCCGCACAGAACGGTCGAGTGACACAAAGCGAGCTGTATTGTATAATAGATTGTTTTCCCCTCTTGGTCCTAGGGACTTTGCTTGCTTTTTGGTTGCTTGGTGTCAGTCTTTGTGACCCCACCGTGAGGCTTTGTATTCTTGCAATTCATCGCCTCTTTTTAATCCCCCCGGATTTCGGGTTTTCATCTATACATGAACTTTTAGGTAGTTAGAGGTTGAAATATTTATTTGAAAATGAATGAGATATCATTTAAAAAAATTTAGATGACATTAGCCTCTAAAAGCTCAAACGACCATTTTTGGTCACTGCTCGAATCCAATAGGCTATCCGGATCAATTTCTTTTTTGAACTAATAAAGATATTTTAAAATATTGCATCAAGTCTAGTTTCTAACCTTGGGGGGTTCACTAGCGAAAATTTTAGAAACAACGTGCGATAAAAAATAGGGTCCAATATATTCATTGTTGATAAATTTTGTAAAAAATGTACATGTAAAATAGGGGATTTTAAAAAGTGAGACATGTTTACATGTAAAATACCATCACATATAATATTCTCAGGCTTTTTACATGTAAAATACCTTCACCTTATAATATTTTTTGCAAGGTAAATAACCCCCCAAATAAATAGGTCATTATCGCACGTGTATGCAAAATATACAAGGGAGTGCTCCCCCCGAGTTTCTAACTCAATTTGAATTATGTCAATCCAAGCTAAACTCCACCCAGGAGAAATTTTCAAAGTGAATCACCTCAACATTGTTTTAGTGTACTCAAATTTCCTATTTGGAGAAAGTAATAATGTTCCCTCCTTCATTTCTTTTGCTTTTTTGAAGTTTACAATAAATAAACCACCCATAACCAATCATACAAAATTTTAAACTCAATGTGAAAATTAAAATTCATATAAAATTTCACAAGTTTATGCTTTTAAATTCATTAAAAGAATATCTAAAGTCATTTTGGAAGTTTGATTGTGCGGATAATTTGTAGAGATGATGCCCTACATTTTGTCTATTGAACTAAACTTCATCAAATAATTGGAAGGCACATGTTATAACACATCTCGTTACAAAAGTTTTGAGGCTTCTAAAGGGCTGCGAGTTTGGCCAAAGCTACCATACAATAATTAATTAATCAATTGATTTTAATAATAAAATTGAATTAAAAATAATAATTAAAAAAATTTGAATTCTACTTGATCAAAATTTGGCCACATCATATCTGGATTTATTATTTATAATTTTTTTAAATAAAATTTTAAAGAATAAAATTTTATTAATGGTTTAATTATAAATTTCTAACATTTAAAAAATAAAAAAATAAAAAAATAATTGGCCAGGATTGTTTTCTTTTTTATATTCATGTCTGTGTCTGAGGGTGTTGGTTCGACTAACAACCCTTTGGAAGCCTCAAAATCTTTCTAATGAACACATCTATGTTCAGTCCAATACCCCTCCGGCTTTTAGGGATTGAAATACACTTTGAAATTGTTATTTTCATACTCTCTAATATTAGTCCTCTCTATTTCGATATCATTTGGTCATGCGCTCTACATACATTTGTGGTTACGTTAGTTTTTGGGGTCCCAACCAATTAAGACATGATTTAGGTGACTTTTCATAAGAAATTGTTAATTTTTTCCAAAAGTTTGAAAATTCAATCAGTTAGTATGTAACTATTATAGTCCTCTCCATATTTGTGTTATATGACTATTTGTGTCACTTTGTGGTCACTATATGTCATTGTCTTACATCTAAAATTATGAATTTTACACACTGGTACATAATAATACAAATAGGATGGCTTCTAAATTATGGCACAAATATAGTGAGTTATTTAAGAGCATCCGCACTCTACCATTGAAAGCAAGAAATCCTTTAAAAAATGATTTAAAAGTGATTGTATTTAATGTTGTTTTTTTAGTGCGAGTGACAGAGCGATGGAATATGTGTACTTTTTGGATGGGCCACTCTGTAACTGATTTAAGGAAGGGCTTAGTATCCTAAATTGATGGACAATAATGATCACTGATGTATAGTGATTCTGATTGGTTCAGAGACTATATGGAGGGACACATAGCGATTCAAGGATGTGGAGAGGACACCAACTTTTGGATGTGATGATACACCACGTATCCTATTTAGTACAAAATGCACTAATTTTTTTTATAATGACAATATATTTTTACATAGGATGAATACTTTTACCAAGCATATTTATGGACGTTTTTCTACATTAGTAGTACCAAAATCTTCAATCTTGGTAAAACAAACCACCTTGCATACAAAGTTATAGCCTTGAGCAAATAGTTAGTGTGGCTTGGACTAATTAACCCCTAAAGGACCATAAGGCCACCAGGTGGCTCTTGTTTTTTTTCGGTAATCTTGAGTAGATTTTATGTAGATTCTTTTTTGTTATTTTTTCTCAAAAAAATATTCAACATATGTAATATTCTCCACTAATTCGAGTGATATAAAATTTGGTGCCATTCAAATTATAATTTTCACAATATGATTGATTAAACTTGTCATTTTGAAACCATTAATCTTTGGTCCTTTAGGGGTTAAAAGAGGATAATGGGTGTACACTTTTGCTAATGGTACGTGGTTCTAATTCTAAAGGCTAAAATTTACACCCAATCATTTGCTTACACTGAGAACAAGAATTCATTGCACAATGACATACAATACAAAGTCCAACTATACAAAGACACATTAAAAGAGGGTGATTGCAAGCTACAGTCTACCAAGTGGGGAGTGCAGCTTGTAACTCCAAGCTACAGTCTACCAAGGGTTGTGCAACTCATGCACTAGCGTTGTAATGCACACGTCTCAACTTTCAATTAAATCAAAATTTCACCATCCTAAATATGGTTTATGCTAATACTTTCACTTTAGCAATTATTAAGTTTATTTCAAGACTTTACGCTTTACTTAACAACCTTTTTTGTTTTTTTATCCAACAAGGGTAATTAGAGCCTTTTTTACATAAGATTTATAGCTAGGTTTTATGAAAAATGCATTTCATATCCCACCTTTAAAATTGGACCATTTTTTCATTTTCAAAAAACAAAATCCAAAAAAAAGGTTTTAATTGCACAAAAATCTTAAAAAACAAAAAAACCACAAAAAAATTAATTAAAAAATAAGTAGGCATAATACCAAAAATAAAAAATACGGTAGCTTTGTACATACTTGTGGTATGTTGCTATAAATTTGTGAAGTTCAAATTTTACCCCTTTTAGCATTTCCCATAAAATAGGTGTATATAGGTGCACTTTTGACAAGCGACACGCTACCAAATCCAAGTAGAAATGATTAATTCGGATAGAAAGATTGAAATTTTGCAAACTTTATTGCGGTAGACATCTTGGCTTTGGAATTCTAGAAACAATGCAATTTGTTTTATCACAAAATTCCATCCCAATATTTATTGGTGATTTTCTAAAGATTGAAAAAGTGCAGCAATTCCTACACCGCGACAAAAAAGTTGGGTGACCGTAGCTTACAATCACCCAGGAGCACACACTAAAAACCAACACGCACTAAAACCCACACACACTAAAAACCCACACATACTATTAGCAATAAGGCCCTCTTTACACTACATGCGAGAAGTCGTGGAGAAAACCTCACAAGGGCCATGGCTCATCCTTGAGAAGCCAACCTTTGAACTTGACGGCCTTTGGATAGAGTGTAAAGTGAAAAGGGGCCACAAAATAAAGTGCCGATTTTTTAAAATAAAGTTTTTACATATTTCTTAAAAAATAAAAAAATGATTGGTTGTGAGAATTTTGGCCAAACGGTCCCCCGGATTTTGTGTTAAACCCACCTCTTAACCCCTCAAGGACCATGCTCATTTCTAAAAATTTATCACTTTCTCGTGATGCTTTTAGAAAGGCAATTGTATCTCTTGATTGGTATTCATGTAGAAAACTTCACCGTTGAAGTTCATAAAGGACTTAGTCATGAGACTGTACATTAATTTTCAGAACAATTTACCGTATATATTACATGATTATAAGGTTTGTCATAAGTTGATTTTTGAAAATTTTGAATAAAACCAACAGGTCATTCATTGCAAACTTTCTCATAAATTTAGAAACCATGATTAGCGTTTGAAAGTTTAGGAGCATACAAAGATGTACTATATCTAGGTGCCCACAAAAAATGGTGTTCTAAAACTAAATACAACAACAATGATTGATTCTCAAAGATTTATGTTTGGGTGATGTGACTTGTTGGTGACTCGTTGAGTCGGTGTTTGTGATCGTTATTAATTTTTACATTGCAATTTTTTTAAAGAATTGAAATTTATATTTGGAATATTCCAAAATATTCCAAAATAATATAAAATATGTAGAAAAGATTCCAATTATTTTGAAAAGATTCCATTTAAATATATTTAAACATTTTCCGTAATTATTTTATAGTGTTAATGATGCACTATTGGAAAATATTTAACATATTGGACACTTCTTTTTTTTTTACAAATGTGACGTCCAAGTGTGAAAACGCCCTCCAAGTCATTAACCGCCCTAACTACTATGTCCCAGGTTCACCTACGTTGACATTTTAATTTTTTCCCAATGAATCAATCAACGTAATTGCAAATCTTGAAGTTTTTTTGTGTTCTTGAAACGAACATTTTCAATTCTCTAGTTAACATTGAGTCAAAATTATGAAATCCAAACAAATTATTCAAGTAATGAAATTATTCATGGACACAATGTGTCCACCTGGTCCTTTAGGGGTTAAGGTGGGCTCGACGCAAAATCCGGGGGCCTTGAAAAATGTCCACTTTTCTTGCCATGAAGGACAAAAGTGTTGTCCATGTTATTTTCTCCTCTTTCCGTCCCTGGGACTGAAAATTTTGGGTGTAAAGTGACATTCTTTGGTCTTCTCGATTTTTAGGCCTCCCATTGGCTGAAATTTCTCTCTTCATAGCTTCTCGCCTCTAGTGTAAAGAGGCCCTAAGTAGCATAGTGGTAAGGGTGAATTGAAGGAAGCAAGAGTCCGTTTGTTCAAGGCCCCACACCAACATACACGGGAATCTCACGGGAATAGGGAGAACTTTAGGAGGTGCTGGATTTGGTGCAAATAAAAATCCGTATTCTAGAGCAAAATTCCATGTAGATGGACGCAATTATTATGGCCGGAGATGGATGGTGTTGCTCAAAGACGGATGATCCACAGTCCCGCCATTGTCAAGTGCCAGGCAGGCTCCCTTGTTGTCCATTTCTCTGGATTTCTTGAAGATTCTTATTGGCAGGTTGTTACCACTGTAGACCAAGATGACAGTGCTCATGGCCCATTCACATAAGTTCTGGCCGATGCATGCATGCATCAGATAACTTTGAGGGAATCTGTTGTCAACCAAGAAATTTAAAATTAGAAATTACTTTAACGCATGATAGAAAGGAACGCAACGCAAAAAAAGAGCATGGTTCTACTTGCATCACTATAATGCGGTTGCATAGTGTTTGAATGGTATCGTTCATGGAAGGCAGGGTCGGCAGAAAATAATCCCCCAAAAAAGCGCCAAATAAATAAATAAATAAATATATTAAGTATTTTGTCGAAATCAACAAAATTGAAAGTCGACGAAAAGCCGAAAATAAAAATAAAAATAAAATAGTACAGTCAACAAAAATCGTAGACAAAAAAATACAAGAAAACGTTTATCCGTTGGGATTTTTTTAATGTTATCTATTAATAGCCTATATCTTAATAGTTACTTTTGCAAGTGCCGACTTCCACTGTTTCAACTTTTATTAATTATTCAAAACGAAAGTGCCGACCTTGCCTTCCACGTACGGTAATTGCAACAAGAAAAGACAAGGCTTCGAATAATTTTTTGTTTCTCGGTTTCACCTTCACGCAGATGTAAGTGCGGTAGGGGCTTGTTGTAAATGGGTCATCAGAGCATTCACACCTATGCACGCTAGAGCCGACTCACTGAAATTATTCGTTTACATTTGAAGAGCCCTTGCACTTACATTACCCCACTTTTGCATGCCCCTCACATGTCAAAAGTGCACATCAAATCGTCAATGAACCAATCACAAGTAAAATGTGGGAAAATTGTCAACTAAACAATCATTTGAAGGGCCATTTGTTACTACGCTAGGATTGACTCTAGGATGTTACTACGCTAGGATCAATCCTAGCCCTTGGTACTTTTCATTTAAATCTTGAGTGTGAGAGACTTGGCATGCGTGACCAAGCTCGGAAGATCGGGCATCGCGGCATGCATGCATGCATGGGGCCGGCCCCCTTTTGTGTGCTTTTGTACCAAGGAAATATATGCTTACTGGAGTTCCCACATTCACCACATGCAGAATGGGGATTCTCTAGTGGCAGAAAAAGAAAAAAAACTCACTGTTTGTTGCAAGCAGGTACTGATCCAGGAGAGGCTATTGTAATGTAAAAGGTAGTAGGCCCCATTCTAGTGGTTTTTACTTTACGATTGTTTATAATAATAATAATAATAATAATAATAATAGTAGTAGTAGTAGTAGTAGTAGTGATTTCTAGTATATGAGTGTTTATTGATGTTATTGTTGTTGTTATTATTATTATTATTATTACATTCTTAAGCAGCATTATACTGCATTGCCTAGTGTTTGGTGGCTTTTGACTGAGACAATAACTTTCCTTGCAACATAGAGTGAAAGATGACACTTACTGTTATATGCGGGAATTTAGTAGGAGTCAAGCAAGTAAGACAAACTTAAGATGTGAAAACAAATAGAATTCAAGAGCATATGAGAAAATTTTGGAAACATTAGTAGGGGTACAAAGTCTATGGCTTAACTCCTAAAGGACTATACTCATCCTTAAAATTTTATCACTTCTCGTGATGCTTTCAAGAACGTACTGCACCCAATTGTCACAGTCAATATCTCATGCAAAATATTTTTTTTTTTGCTGAAACAAATGCCAAATTATCATGAAAATATTTCTCAAGGTTCTCTTTTTCACAATACAAAAACAATCTTTTTTGAAAATAAACAAGGTGCTAGTCGCGTAGTCTCTGCCTTGGTATTTATCCTGTATTTACTTTTACACCTTGTTTGTACTTTTCAACTATGTAACTCCTTGAGAACGAAGGGTTTCCGTAGTCTCTCCCTGGTGGGGCAGAGACAATAAATTCTGGGCTTCTACTTTAAGAACTAAAATTTTCTGACCCTGATGGCCAGGTATGGTAACTTATTGAGGAGTGTAGGGGTTTATGCTGACTCTGAAAGTAACTTACAGGCCCGCACAATCCATCCATAACTTTCACATCACTGACGTGGGGTAAACTTACTGTAACTTGCATGTAAGTTGGAGCAGAGTGAATCATTCATTCTTGTTGTTGATGAAATTCATGGTTGCTAGATGTCACATCAATTGGCCTGGATGCCTAATAACTTAGATTTCCTTTGCTATCCAAATTGCCGTAGTATTCCGTTTTCTTGGATATTCTCCGGTCAATTTGTTCCCATTACCATCACACACAGTACCGTATGATCAGTAGTCATACAGCTCACTCACATCCAGCGTTTTTTTTATTTAAAAATTTTAGTTTTTTTTTAAATTTATTTATTTAATTTAAATTTTTAAATTTAATTTTTCTTCTTCTTGTGGCTATATTTGCTAGATTTCTCTACAAGAGATGGCATTTTAAGGGAAAAAAATGAGAAAAATTTGATTTATTTCGCCATATTATACATATATACACATATATATATATATATATATATATATATATATATATATATATATATATATATATATATATATATATATAGTGAAGATAGCCATATTTTGTGAAGAAAACTTCCAAAATATGAAGAATTTGTTTTATCATAATATGATTGTAAGCTTAAAATATTGCGAAGCATTCTTTCCCGATTTTCTTTATGTTGCCACTTAGGCTTCAAGAAAAAAAATAAAAACACAAGGAAAACACTCCTCACAGTCCACGACTGATTTGATTTGTCAAAAAGAAGAGTCTTTCATTTAAAACTTGCTTACCCTTACATAACATTCAGCAGCATGCAATGTCCCTGTTTTGGCTCTACAGTGGGGTACCAATCAAAATGTTGTTTTCGAAATTGCAGTGAGAAAATTTTCAGTACTGTCAACTTTGAAAGCCTCCCGAGAGCTCAAACATTGATATTTGACCACGGGATTTTTACCAAAGAATTATCTTTAAGTCAATTATATGTATGCCAAATTTCAATGCCAAATTTCAAGGCCAAAAGATTCACCAAAAAAAAGTTATTCAAAATCTACCAACATTGGTAAATTTCCACAGCTGCCAACTTTAACAGCCTCCCAAAGATTGAATTATTATTATTTTTCCATGAAATTCTTGGAACAAAAACCTGTTTATGTTGACAACATATGATAAAAATTTCAAGGCCAAAAGATTGATACCAAAAAAGATATCAATAATCTACCGACATATGTAGTTGCGGGAAACAATGGGGGAAACTTTGCTACCAACTTTGACACCCTCCCAACGGTTAAGAAATTGTCTATTTACCATGAAAATTTTGGCACAACATGCTCTTTATGGTAACAACATTCATGCCAAATTCCAAGGTCAAAAAATGTATACAAAAAAAATTTACAATCTACCAATGTGTGTAGTTTTTCCCCATTCATTTGTTTCCCACAACTACACATATTGGTAGATTGTTAATATCTTTTTTTGTATTGATCTTTTGGCCTTGAATTTTTTATCATATGTTATTAACATAAACAGGTTTTTGTTCCAAGAATTTCATGGCAAAAAAAAAAAAATCAATCTTTGGGAGGCTGTTAAAGTTGGCAGCTGTGGAAATTTACCAATGTTGGTAGATTTTGAATAACTTTTTTTCGGTGAATCTTTTGGCTTTGAAATTTGGCATACATATAATTGACTTAAAAATAATTCTTTGGTAAAACTTTCGTGGTCAAATACCAATTTTTGAGCTCTCGGGAGGCTTTCAAAGTTGGCAGTAGTGAAATTTTTCTCACTGCGAATTCGAAGACGACATTTTGATTGGTAGCCCACTGTACAACAGATGGGCGTGAAATATTCCACATTCAACAATACTTCATCAATAACTAAGTGGACAAATGGAGGCTCAAGGTGATGAGCAAAGTGCATGAAGGCTATTGAATGTTATGTAAAAGACAAAAGATTCATGGTTTTAAAATGATAAATCTAATTGGTCATTGATTGTAAAAATTATAATAAAATTCAAATGGGACCAAATTTTATACTACCAACATGATTAAAGAACACTGCATGTGCTGGTCAAAACAGAAATAAATTTTAATAATAGGAAGTCCACATTAGACCTATTAAAGAAAACACATGAGGTCTAATATGCGTTATTTTTTTCCATACTCTAAGGATTACATTGATAGAAATTCACGATATTCACATTTTTTTTAGAGGCCTTCTTGGAAACTTAGATCTACATTTTGAGAGCTTTTTGGTTCACTTGAATGCCATCATTATGGTGCTCTGAATTGCACCAATTAGAAAAATTGGCCATCAGTTGTTTCTTTGTTCATTGTATAATTGGTAAGCTTTTGTGAACCATGGATTGTTGAATGTTTTTCTTGCTGTGTGAATAATGACCCAATGTCGCATATCATTCTAATTAAGGCCATTACGAGACCTAGTCCTTTGATAGGTAATGATCAAAGTACCATGCCCCCCCGCCTCCCTGCCCCCCAAATAATAAATTATTAATAATATATCATGTGTGACATTGAAAGTTCATATTTATTTGATTGAGAGTTATGAAGTTGCATGACGTTGACGCTAAGATGGTTTTTAATAAATGATTCAAAATCGAGTTTCTCACTCTTTCATGTACTATTATCCCGAGTGCTGTAAGTTTCTCACTCTTTCAATTTACAACCTCAAAGAACAATCGCAAAAGATTCTGCATCAAACTAGTAAGACATACCCGTGACCACGCAGCCCTCAATTTCACCCTCATGTACTGGTGATTTACATTCTAGAACACAAACTGGTACAGATTGGAGGCCATAAGAATCTGTAAAACCAAAGTGATCGAGGGTTCAACAACACAATAAGTTACAAGGGGGGAGATAGTCCAAAATGCCAGTCCAAAAATGGAACGAGGAGCAGTCAGGCAAAACGGCAAAAACTCATTCTAGAAGCTTGAACGGGAGAATTTAGCGAGCTCCAGTTGTCGTTCTTGTGAAATGACCGATGTACTGCATTTCTTAACGTTTGAATCATGTCACTTTCTGTGCGCACTGGATGACTGGATACACAACCTTCACGTACACGAGTCACGTGTTGTTTACGAGATATTAGTTTGTTGCAGCTAATTAACCTTTAAGGTCCCAATTCAAAAATGGAGTTGATGTACAAAGCAAAGTTGTGAAATGTCAACGTGAAGGTCACATCTTTACGTTTGGATTTATCATATTTTTTTATTAAGTATTTTTTAATTATTTTTGCAAGGTTTTCTCTTGAAATTCGATTAAAAATCCCCTATTAACACAATTTTTTTTTAAAATATTGTAATGAAATTGGAATAACATGCTCTATGAGATGGTATGGTTTCCATTATTCAATTCTATTTATTTTGGAAAATCATGTTTTAGGTCTCACTTTTTGAACTCAAAATGAAACTTGACATAAACCAATTGTGTGATTTTCCCAAAAATCATAATAACCCATTTAAAAAATCCAAACTGTACAATAGATAACAAACTTGCACAAGAACCAAGAGAATTTTATGTGGATGAAAACTATCCAATTCGGATGAAAATCAAACAATTTGAATTTGTTCGTCGTCCAAATATTGGACGCAGGAGCATCAAAGGGTTAAATTGTCAGAGCAAAAGTGGTTGCATCGTGTATGTACTCTGTGATTAAAACACTAACAAACACCCTCTTGCAATGCACCAACACTGCTTTTGGGAATGTGGGAATCAATTGGGTTCTACATATTGAAATTTAAAAAAATAAAAATGGGGTGCACCTACCACATGCATACAAGACGTTATCACTGATACTTGTGTAAACCAAATAAAAAATCAAGCCCATGCATGCATAACTTTAGTATGGTAAAAGGGCGGCTTTGTACTGGAGACTTCAAGCAAACGGATTTGAATTAATGTATAATCCGTGTTACCCTGATAACTCAAGGGTCCATATTTGTATATTATAATTTTGATTAATTATTATTATTATTATTATTATTATTATTAAACAAATGGATGCTCTATTTCCATTGCACAACTAGAGATTACAAACATCACACCCCGAACAAGGAGAGCACGTTTCCGGTACTCCCTCGCGGATGGTTTTTCGGATTTAATTTGTGTTTTGTATCTAATCTGATGGCTGGTTTTAACCCTTAAAGGACAACCCCAGCCCACGGGCTTGGTTTAAAGGAATAATTGGAGACAGAGTTTCATTTCTCAACCAAATCAAGCGAGACTTGTTGCGTTGAAAAGCTACTGAAAAAGCGATCTAGATTCCAAATTTTCCCCTCATTTGAGAGATTGTGGAATCGTTGGTAAGCAATCAAAGTTATCAAATTGAACAAGTTTTGAGGATGGTGCAGCTGAAGTTCAGCAGTGCCGCAGTGCTACAGTGCTACAGTGCTAGCTAGCAGTGCACTGCAGAGCCGTTTTTGAATTTTTTTTTTGAATTTTTTTTTTTTTTTTCAAAAAAATTTAGATTCTTTCCGGGCTGCCCACCCAAGATCCAAATTGTCCTTTAAGGGTTAAGTTCCAATTGCATTAGGTTCCAATTGCATTGAGTGTGGTTTTCACGATGAGGCCACCACCACCAAAATTTGATGAGTGTCATGTACTAATACTTTGGTCTTTGTCACTTATTGATTTTGTGATTGTTACTCACTCGCACCTCCAGGTTGTATCCGGTTGGAATTTGTTGTAATTCTTCCTTACCCCTGGAGGACCAAGGATTCATGGTTTTAAAATTAAAAAATTTAACCTGATCATATTGTGAAAAATATAATTCAAATGTATAGATTTTGTTCATGATACAATAAATGGCAATATTTGTTCAGTTAGGACTATTCCATCATATTGGGACTTTTTGAAATCTACAACTGGCATAGATCCACTAGGCAATTTCCCATTGGATCTATGCTAGTTGTAGATTTCAAAAAGTCTTGATATGATGGAATAGTCCCAACTAAACAAATATTGCCATATATTAACCCCTAAGCGACGGATCAACCATTTTATAGTCTCTGCCCTTTTTTTACGGGCTGCCCAAAATACAAAAACATTTTTATAGAAAATAAAAATATTTTTAAATAGGGAATCAAGTCTACTTTCCAACCCAATTTGAATCATGTCAATCCGAGTTAAACTCCACCCGGGAGAAAATTTCAAAGAAAAACACTTCTACATTGTCTAGTGTTAGAAAAATTACTATTTGGGGAAAGTAATGATGTTCTCTCCGTTAAATAATTTGCAATTTTTAATTTTAAAACATAATGTCTAGTTTTAACGAATCATACAAAATTTCAAATTTTAGAAATAAAATTTGTAATTCTGATAAATATTTGAAGTTAAATGCTTCTAAATTCATTATGAGATGATAAAAAGCTATTTTTTGAAATTTGACCGTATGGATAATTACTAAACATCAAGCTCCTTATTTTCTCTTTTGGACCAAACTTCATCAAAGATGAATGATGGAATATTTTGAAATTGAATACACGAACTAAAAATAAAATAAATTAAAAATGTTAAGAGTGATCACATGAAGTCCACTAAAATAACAAACATTCAATGAAACTTCATCAATTGTGGATGAAAGTCGAACTTAAAGTTATTTATTTCCTGAAAAGTCGAATTTTAAAAAATTACTTTTTTTATTGCCGGACATCAAAATTTGAAATTAATTAATTATTCGAAGGAGGAGTGCCGAAGCTGCCCCTAAGGTACGGTAGGCACTGCGGAATTGATAAAGAAAAATAGAGGTAGCCTAATAATGGCACAAAAACAGGACACTTGTAAATGTTCCATTGAGATTGAATCAAACCCATTCTTGGACTTCATTTTGTAGACGTTTCCATGCATTCCATGCTCTAGAATGTGAAAAATTTGCAATAGCAAGTGGAGCTCAGTGACGGTAGGGAATCTGATTTGAAGTGCACTTCCTGGCCCTCATCAGGAATGCTAAAATGTGAGCAGCGAGCAGAAATTTGGATCATTAGTTCTGCAAAAAAACTACACTATTGGTGTTTGATCATTGCCAAACTGGGACAATATAGGTCACAGTATTTATTAAAATTTTAATGATTTACTAAATTTGAAATTATAGAATGTCTAAATGTGCTAAAAAGTTGGCTATAATTCTGGGTTCATTGCTCATCACTCATGGCTTACCGCTCAAGCAGCAGCGCAACATTTCTCCATTATCCAGAAACATGTCTGGCAGCTGCGAATTAATGGCCAATGGACCTGCAATTTAAGATTACTGAGTTACTCATAAGAGTGCATCAAATTTTCTCTACAAGCACATCTTCATTCCACCCTCTATCAATACTGGGCAGTATAATAACTCATTAATTGAATTAGCAGGTTTAGGGTTGCCAAACTTTTGGGTGGGCATCCTCAATCGAAGTAAGGATGGTCGCTTGTTTTTTTTTTGGTTAAAGTTGCAAATTTCAAATTTTCACCAAAAATGTGATGTTCAAGTATCCAGAGCACCAAGTAAAATACATGAAAAGTATGAACTTGATTGACGTTTAGCCAACTGATTGGAGGTTTCAAAACAATGTTATTTCCTTATTGTAAACCTTTACCATGGTCGCATAATTTTTGGATTTCTGCCAATGTAACAGATACCACCATACACTATATATTCCGGGTTCAGTTATAAACTTGTGTATTGTGCACTACTAGGATCATACATTGATCTCTTTGTTAGAAACATTACATTACAGGAGTAACTATAACAACATAATTATGGTTGAGAAGGCCATATCGTTATATTGAGACTTTTCGTAGTCTCATTTTTATCTTCGACTAAAAAATAAACAGTTTTTTATCTCTTTACTAGTATTTTTTTATAAATATTTAACACCAACTTTTAGAATTTCATTATAGAATCACTATTTGAACATTATTTATTTTTCCTTTCAATTATTATTTTTAAAATGAATTTTTGAATAACTAGCATTTTGTCTCAAAATCTGTGAAAAGTCTCAATATAACGAATATGGCCTTAGTTCCCAAATATAATTGCTTGACATGCTTGAGTTCCTCCCTTACATTGCTAACAAATGCAGCACTGTACAGTGTATGGTACTAAGTAATGTGCTGAAGATAATTACATAATTCCTTCTGCACATTTCAGGCAATGAAAAATTATGCACAGGCCTCCAGCTTGATGAAATATCCTACTGGTAAATATTTTGGTGCAAATACTTCCACAGCTAGCGTGCCGTATCAACCACAACTGTAAGAATTAAAAATCTATCAAACTTAAAAAAAATACTACCATTCAAAGAGGATTGCAGTATGAGTGCTGCAGCACTGTCACAGCACAACTAGCAAAGGCGTCGCTTCTCACTCAAAAGAGTGTCAGCTAGAGTTCATTGTACACACTTGTCCTAAGGTAGAGGGTCATATTTATGACCGGGTTGTATTTCCAACCCCTACTGGTTGGGGGATGGGTGTCAGAAACCAGCCAGCATGGTTTCAGATAGTGTCCAAGAGTGTTCTAATTTCGTCCATGCTTGGAAAAATCAAGAGCTTCTGATTGGTTCTGATTGGTGTAGAAGCACTCTATTTTCAGAATCCAACCTCTCATGAAAACCATGACTCTATGAGCGGTTAATGGTCACTCTAAGCTTTCAGACTTAAAAAATCATAGAAAATTGTAGAAATGCTCAAAAAATGTTTTTTTTGGGGATGCCTTTGCAATAGCTTTGCAGAGCATCCAAAAATTATAAAAAATTTCTTTCACAAGTCTAAGTATGCAAGCCTGAAATTCAGTCGGGAATTGGTCCCACTACCTTACGTGACGAATTGCACTCACCAAGTCTTGAGCGTCTCTGTACACACTTATCCTATGTGATGAATCGCACTCACCATTGTCACTAAGTCTTGAGCGTCTTAGCAGTGATCGCAAAGTGACGCGGTGACTCACCTATTGAGTGAAAAGCGACGCCTTCTCCATGTAATGCAGATATTGGCCATGCACTTCCTGCTCTATAATGTTTGTGTCCCTATTTGCTTTGCAATTAGAGGACATAGTCACTGCAATTCATGAATAAACCAGAAATGATGTGGGTCCATTCTCTGAAATACGAACCACCTACAGCGTCAGCAGTGGTTTTGAGATGCCCTTTTCTTTCCAAAGCGTGAGTGAACCCGAGAGCGAACCAAGTGTTCCACCTCCCATTTTTCTGCGCATACATTTTCCATTACATGATACCTCAATCTACCAAGCAGATTGCACAATGGAACAACAAATTGATGCCGAAAATCAATCACGAATGCTTGTCAACAGTGGTTTTAATGACCGGAGTGCTCTTCCACTGGTTTCTCTTGTTTATATTTAGTAATCAGTGGAGGCGTTGTGACCTCAACAATTCTGAGGTGGCAATTCCACGTCATACTTCGGATATGAGTTAGCACGAAGCAGAAACCCGTGACTGCTTTCAAAAGCAACCAGAAGCAGACGGGTTTGGTACGTATTTCGGAGAATGGACCCATGTATGTACATCCCGAATTAATCAAACAATGTGAGTATCCTTTGATGACACACATTCCCTTGTAGTCTCATTTATTACATGAGGTTGCAAATCCCTTATGAGGTCAAGTAGAAAATGGACAGTATATTAACCAGTGAGTTTTGGGTGCGGCGAATAGTTTGTGGGATATAATGTGAGGTTTAGGGTTTCAATCTGCAACATTGAGATTTACGCTTCAGTTTTTGTTGAGCAAGGACTGTCTAACCAAGCGGACACAAAGAAGAGAAGATTTACAGGTTCCAGTGTGCTTCTGAGAGAGTAATGCAGTCGTCTTTTAACCCTTTAACGCCCCGCTTCAACGCTGATTTTAAGATGCGTTATAAAATGTTTGTTGTAAATGTCAATGTGAAGATCACGTTTGTACGGTTGGATTTATCATTTTTTAATTAATAAATTGTACTTAACTTTTCAAGATTTTATATTGAAATTCGATTAAAAATCCCAAATTAACCCAAAAACACATAGTAAAATGCACTACGGGATGGTATGATTTCCATTCTACTTATTTAAAAAAATCATGTTTAAAATCTACTTTTGAGCTAAGAATGGAACTTGACATAAACCAATTTTGTTATTAAAAAAAATAAAAAATAAAATCACAATATTTTATACTGAAGATTCATACCGTACAAATAATAGTCAAGTAACACAAGGACCAAAGAAAATTTGGATGAATGAAAATTGTTCATGTATGTATTCATGTATGTAGTCAAGAGAACAACGTAAATATGTTCATCGTCCACTATGTGAAACTCGTCAAAGGGTTAAACTTGAACCTGACATCATGTTGGTTTTAATACAACCTGGGATTTGACATAACCTTCTTGTGAAATAACTGCAGCCAAGAGCAAATTAAGTCCTGCAGATTTTGTACTCAGTGGAGAAAACCTAAATTTGAGCAATTCCGTTGCCTAACTCAACCTAAGATCTACGCCAATATATGGTAGATATGCTATTGAAGCACACAACAATTTTAAACCCAAGCCTGCATCACATACATACATATTTTGTATTTCAAATTTTTTATGGTGATATTTGGACGAGGGAATTACATCCATCCAAAAACGGAACGTGAAAACTCTATATGGATAAAAAATTGTTGTAACTCAAATGCTAACATGCTACAGTACTAGAAAAGGTGGGGCTCCTCATGGAGATGCCCAAGCAAAATCACTCTCAATGTACAGAATTTGGCACCACATGCATGGGCAACTCCCTCAACAATGCCACCTTTTCTATTGGTGCTACTATTTTCCTACAAATTTGGTGCAATCTTTTGTTGCGCGATATGCAATTGATGTGCAATACATGTTGGCCATATCACGAGAAAAAAAATTCTTGTCCTAAGATATAAGTGTCATGCTGTGGCCAATGTCCATGTCGAGAAAAAAAATTCTTGTCCTAAGATATAAGTGTCATGTTGTGGTCAATGTCCATGTCTTAGTTTGCAAGTACCTTAGACATACATTGTTGACTCTTTGTGAGTAAAAATTGTGCAATCACTAGGATACCATTCCGTGAACGGGATAGGTGCTCAAGTAGGTAGAGAAATTTGGAACAAAACTCAAACCATGGTTTCTAGCCACCAAGTTTTAACACATTGGAATGACATGTTAGAACAACATTTAATATAATGTTCTATAACAATATCGTTCTTACAATATCATCCTCAGTACATACTCTCATTTGCAATGTCTTCCATACCCATCCTAACTTAACACTATGCTTTTTCCAAAAGGTTTAACACAAAGTTTTACACGAAATTTTTCTTTGCTCAAGATCTCTTGCATTTGAAAACATGCCACTAAACAAGTAGGTTGGTCTACGCCGAAGTTTGGTACAATAGTTCTAGGAGTACAACAATCTTGTTGTACAGTGGGGTGACACCGAAACTGTCCCCTTGTGCAATTCCAGGGAAAGTGCCCACACTGCTACCAACTTTGACACCCTCCCGAGCGCTGGAAAATTGTTATTTATACATGAAATTTTAGACACAAAATCATTGTTATGTTGACAAGATGTGTACCACATTTCAAAGCTAGAAGATTGATACAAAAAAAGATATTCAAGATTTACTAACAAGAGGTAGCTGTAAGAAATGTTTCAGAGCTGCCAACTTTGACACCCTCCCAAGGATTGAAGAATTTTTTTTTTCACATGGAATTTTTGGAATAGGAACATCTTTATGTTTTTTACACATGAGAAAAAATTCAAGTCCAAAAGACCCACAAAAAAATGATATTCCAAATCTACCAACAAGTGTAGTTGTGAGAAACAAAGTCGCTTCACAACTATGTTGGTAGATATAGAATAACTATTTTTTTGTGTATCTTTTGGCTTTGAAAATTTTCACACATGTGACTAAGATCGTAAAGATCATGTGACAAAAATTTCATATTGACATAACAAATTCTCAGCCCTAGGGAGGTTGTCAAAGTTGGAAGTTATGACGCGACTTTGTTTCTCACAACTACACCTGTTGGTAGATTTGGAATATCATTTTTTTTGTGGGTCTTTTGGACTTGAATTTTTTCTCATGTGTAAAAAACATAAAGATGTTCCTATTCCAAAAATTCCATGTGAAAAAAAAAATTCTTCAATCCTTGGGAGGGTGTCAAAGTTGGCAGCTGTGAAACATTTCTTA
This sequence comes from Pohlia nutans, assembly GCA_022496805.1. Classification (NCBI taxonomy): domain Eukaryota; kingdom Viridiplantae; phylum Streptophyta; class Bryopsida; order Bryales; family Mniaceae; genus Pohlia; species Pohlia nutans. The sequence continues at coordinate 13,618,899 of CM040095.1, read as the reverse complement.
TAGCTACCCATTGTTAGTAAATCTTGAATATCTTTTTTTGTATCAATCTTCTAGCTTTGAAATGTGGTACACATGTTGTCAACATAACAATGATTTTGTGTCTAAAATTTCATGTATAAATAACAATTTTCCAGCGCTCGGGAGGGTGTCAAAGTTGGCAGCAATGTGGGCACTTTCCCTGGAATTGCACAAGGGGACAGTTTCGGTGTCACTCCACTGTACAGTGGGGTCCAAGGTAGAATGGCGTTTTTGGTTTTGCAGTGAGAAAAATTTCAGTACTGCCAACTTTGAAAGCCTCCCGAGAGCTCAAAAATTGGTATTTTACCACGAATTTTTAACCAAAGACTTATCTTTAAGTTAATTCTATGTATAGAAATTTTCAAGGCCAAAAGATTCACTGAAAAAAAGTTATTCAAAATCTACCAACATCGGTAGCTGTGGAAAGTTTTTCATTGCTGCCGCCTCCCAAAGATTGAATTTTATTTTTTTTGCCATGGAATTCTTAGAAAAAAAACCTCTTTATGTTAATAACACATGATATAAATTTCAAGGCCAAAAGATTAATACAAAAAAAAGATATTAACAATATACCAACATGTGTAGTTGTGGGAAACAATGGGGGAAACTTTGCTACCAATTTTGACACCCTCCCAACGGTTGAGAAATTGTCTATTTACCATGAAATTTTTGGCACAACATGCTCTTTATAATAACAACATTCATGCCAAATTTCAAGGCCAAAAATCTATACAAAGAGATATATTTACAATCTACCAATGTGTGTAGTTTCCCCCATTGTTTCCCACAACTACACATGTTGGTAGATTGTTAATATATATATTTTTTATCAATCTTTTGGCCTTGAAATTTTTATCATATGTCATTAACATAAAGAGGTTTTTTTTCCAAGTATTTTATGGCAAAAAAAAAAAAAATTCAATCTTTGGGAGGCAGTCAAAGTTGGCAGCAGTGAAAAAATTTCCACAGCTACCAATGTTGGTAGATTTTGAATAACGTTTTTTTGGTGAATCTTTTGGCCTTGAAAAATGGCATATATATAATTAACTTAAAGATAAGTCCGTGGTAAAAAATTTGTGGTAAAATACCAATGTTTGAGCTCTCGGGAGGCTTTTAAAGTGGGCAGACTTGAATTTTTTTCCATTGCGAAACCAAAAACGCCATTCTACTTTGGACCCCACTGTACTTGCATGCCCTGAGGGTGCACTCTTTTATGTGTGTGCACACGAGGGGAACTAATTTGAATACTACCGTACTAAGTATGTATACATACTACAAACATATTTAACACGCAATTCACTATTTATGCACTTGGCCAAGTGCGCTCATTTCATAAGCATATTTGACTTTAAAAAAAGTTGGTTAAATAGTTTTCTAAAAAACATCAATGTTGTCTTTTTTCAATCCCTTACATTGTAAACAAATAATTATTTTAATTATTTTTTATTCTTATCTTTATATTTTCTTTTATCTTTTCTTTTTTATCTTGATTTCTTTTTTGTCTTCTTTCTTGTCTCCCTCTTGTCTTTCTTCTTGTCTTCTTTGTGTCACTGTTCTTGTCTTCCTTTTTGACTTCGTTGTCTTTTTCTTCTTCTACTTTTTCTGCAGTTGGGGATGCTGAACCCTAAACAATGGAAGCAAGCCAAAACAAAAAAAAAAAAAAAAACTTTTTTTTTGGCGGTGGGGTGCTATTGAACCCCAAAATGGCAGCTGCCCAAAAAAGGTTTTTTTTTTTTCCTTCTTCTTGGCCGTGAGGTGCTGCTGAACCCTAATGACAGCCGCCAAAACAAGAAAAAACTTTTCTTTTTTTACTTTTTTGACTTTTGCATAAAAATCTATTTTTAGGCGCTGGGGTGCGCGGCCGCGTACCCTAAAGCCCTCTCATCTCCCTCATTTCCATCTTCATCTCCCTCTCCATCCCTCTCCTCTCCTCACATATATAGGGGAGAGGAGAGGAGGAGGGATGGAGAGGGAAATGAAAATAGGAATGGAGAAGGGATGGAGAGAAGAAGGAGAAGGGATGGAGAGAAGAAGGAGAAGGGATGGAGGGAGATGAAGATAGAAATGAGGGAGATGAGAGGGTTTTAGAGTGCGCGGCCGCGCACCCCAGCGCCTTAAAATAGAAATTTTTGAAAAAGTCACAAGAAGTCAAAAAAAGTCAAACGAAAGCTTTGTTTTTTTTTTGGCGGCTGCCATTTAGGGTTCAGCAGCACCCCATGGCCAAGAAGAAGGGAAAAAAAAGCTTTTTTTTTTTTGTTTTTTTGTTTTTTTAGGCAGCTGCCAGTTTGGGATTCAACAGCACCCCACGGCCAATAAAAAAATAGAAAAATTAAAATTAAAAAAAATAAAAATAATTTTTTTTTTTTGTTTTGTTTTGTTTTTTTTTTTGGGCTTGCTTCTATTGTTTAGGGTTCAGCACCCCCAACTGAAGAAAAAGTAGAAGAAGAAAAAGACAACAAAGACAAAAAGGAAGACAAGAAGAAAGACAAGAAGGAGACAAGAAAGAAGACAAGAAAGAAATCAAGATAAAAAAGAAAAGATAAAAGAAAAGATAAAGATAAGAATAAAAAATAATTAAAATAATTATTTGTTTACAATGTAAGGGATTGAAGAAAGACAATAATTGTCGGCTTTTTAAAAAAAAGTTACACAAAAAAAATTATGCGCTCGGGGACCAAGTGCATGATTATATGGCCAAGTGCGTAAATAGCGAATTCTGTGTTATTTGGGATTGAAAATAGGGTTGTATGTTTACATTCTACATATATGCATGAACAAATACAAGAATATTCTAATTGTGCAAGGGGTAATTTAAAGGAGGTCATGAACGCATGTGATTACAAGGTTTAATAAAAAGTGCACCCCCGAGGTGCATGCACAATCTATATTAGGCTATTACTAGCCTTACATATCAAGATTGAAATATTAATGAACTCTATTAGATGCAATTTACCAGTCAATTCGGAAGATGATTTGTGTACTATTGCTTTTGATGATAACGATATTCATGAGTGACCGGAAGTCACCTTTTGGGCCACAAACTACGTTTCAATACATGAGATGGATTGTATGAGTAAATATACAATGGTGATATATGCACTTATGTAGAGCCCAAGAGACTTAGTAAAGAATGTTATAATAGTGTTAACCTTAGTTACCTAAACTTCCATTTTTTTGACAATGCACAAATTTCATCCATGTTTTCTCATCCACCGTGCGTTTTTTGTAGTGTGAATTTTTTACTATAGATTTTATGGAAAGTTAGTTTAATGCATGTGAGATCCGGTTAGAAAGAGATTTTTTGAAAAAATAAATTATGCTTCATTAAATATTGCACTGATTCACCAAAAAAAATTTAAGAATTTAGTTCAAAAGTGTTCAAAAGTGCTCTTGAAAAAGTCAACTCATAGAACTAAGCAACCAAAAAATCTCCAAAATTCACTACACTCAGAGTATTACATTTCAACCCATCAAAACAAATTATCCATGGATTGTCAATATCTTATTCATAATAGAATTACAAAAATATTCTAAATTTTAAATTTCAAATTTTATACAAAAATGTTGGTAATAGCAATCATAGATTGAACGATATGGATAGAATCTAAATTTCATAATGTACAACCTTTATTCATACATCAAATTCAAAATATCCCTCTTAGTTGCATTTTATAATGCAACTTTGCAAAATTGCCCAATTTGGAGAGGGTTATATGGAGAGGGTTGTAGGCAATTAGGAGTCAAACAACTGAAAAGTAAGAGAAACTTCAAAAATCAATAACTCATTCTTACAATGTTCAAACAATACATTTTTCTAGTGCATTGAAATCTTTTTGTATAATTATGGCAATCTATTCCTTTGAATGCTCTCACTCGCTCTCTCATTAGGTATAAACTGCAAAGGCAAAGCCTGAAGTGTTTAATCCCAGATACATAACATTCAGTAACCTTACTGATTGTTGCCTCCCTCCAACGGAATATCCCACATCCTTTCATCCTCCCAATGAAATGAAGTGGGATATTCTACATCAGATCAATAGTTATGGGGGCACGTGGCATTAAGCAAGAGCAATCAACCATGGTGAACAGTCATCGAAAGCCGCGTCGAAAGCACTCATTCAATCACAATTCAACAATGTTTTGTAATTGTATATTTGATTCATTCACAATTCAACAGTAATTTGTAATTGTTTATTTGATTCAAGAGTTCATTCAATTATAAATCATTGGTCACTCCATGTATATAGGTGGATGAAACTAAAAAGCACCCTCTTGGAAGGCTACTGAATGTTGCGTAGCATGAAAAAAATGAAAGCAGTTTAAAAACATCTATTATGAAAAATTTCCATGAGACCTGGATCTTGAGAAATTTCTTGAAGATTTCCCAAACCCTAATTCTGCATTATTAAGCCACGTGAATTGTATTGCAAAATTTCTTAAAATGCTTTACAAAAATGAGAGTAGGGTTCATAAAGAAATGATTCATTCTAAAAAAAAATATGAAATAGACAACAATGGGGTCAATTCAACTAATAATTTTTTTTTTGTTATGGGAAAATTTAGCATTTTTTTTGCTACTTTTTCATGGCAATCTAGGCTCCTTGGATGCTCTCTTCACATTAATATATACTCTCTTCATCCCACAAAAGACCATGATATTGGCTTAAATTTTGTTCCAAAATAAAACCATGATTTCCAACTATACATATTTACCATCGACAATTATGTTTTGCGCATGCTTGACGACTGCATTTGGGCATTGTAGGCAATCTGATACCATAATCCATGTACTTTGATTATACTGATCATGGATTCTGCTCAGGCTCATCATGGATTATTGTCATGGATTTTGGTCATATAGGCAATCAAAATACTCCCTATGTACTCACTTAATCCATGAATTTGCATCACAGTCAACATACTCCGTGTATAATCGTGGGATTAAGTTCAATTCATGAATTTCAGTGAAAAAAAAGGCTTAAACTATAGATTTAAATGAAAACAAGGTCTTTTTGTGAGATACAGAGAATAAGTAATACAAAGTAATACACATGTGCTACCTAGGTTCTACTTAGCCAATATATGGGTGACACCTAGGTTTAACCCCTACATGTACCGATCCTTTGAACACAAGTAAATGCTAGCTTCAAAAATAGATATTAGCATGGCTCAGATGTAAATGAGGTGTACATGAGAGGATCATTGCAAGCATAAAATCTACCCAACAAAATTTGACATACTTGCAGTTGGAGGCCTCTCTAATATTATCAACAAGAGAACTATTGTAATAGGTAGAGAATTTAATAGTCTTGTAAATGTGACCTGGATGAAAATCATCCAAATTGTATGAGAAATTTGGAAGGCTCTGAATCTGTTCGTAATCTAGTTTCTAGACGCTAGGACGTTTAGGGGTTAAAGAGACTACACATCTTGACTCCATGCACGTCTGACTATTATTCACTCTTTAAAAAAATAAAATAAATTCTTTGTATCAATTAGCTAGCCCAAATTTTACATACCAATTTGGCTAAAATTAGAAACTAAATTCAATTTAACAAATCCATCGTGAAGACGTGAGAACTATTAAAACAAAAGTCACAAATAGTTAACTTGTAGTTAACCCTTGAAGGATTTAGGGAATAGTAGATACGTTGCTGTATATTTAACATTTGTTATGAGTAGAAAGTTCCAAATTGAGATCCCAATAGCTTTTAAGACCATGTAGACATGAATTTTAACTTTACTTTTGATATAAAACTCATAGGAGGTGTAGAACCATTCCAAATACAATGAAATACGGTCGTATACATTGGCCGGAATGGCCAATCTGGACCTTTAAGGGTTAACTATAGCCAAATTAGAAACGATTTGTAGTTTCTATTTCTATTAAGGTAAAAGAATGACTTTTACCTTATTAACTCTTAAGGTAGGTGGCTCAGAAACCGCTCAAATTTCAGATTGGCAGGTTCATTGGTGGGAGTTATTAAGGGAATCAATCTTGGAAGATGTGCAAAGTATTTAGGAAATTGGACCAATTGGAATAATTAATTTTGGATTAATATTGAATTAGTTATGAATTTTGGAAGGGGAAATCATAGGTGTACCCAAAACCACTCACCCTAAAATGTACACCATGGTTACATAGAAATTTGAGGTTGGAAGCTATAATGTACCTCCTGCTTGGATAGGTCTAGTGAGCGGTTTAACAGGTTTTGAGCCACCTACCTTAGTTATAATTTTAACTTCTATGGTGAACAAATGAGTATATAAAGCCAACCCTTCCTCGGGTTGAGACACTTCTTCTTCTATAGAGCTCTATGCCTATTATATATTTATTGTTCCGTCTCAACAAATCCAACTTACAAATCCATCGTGAAGACGTGAGAACACGGGAACAAGGGAACGTTTCCACCGGCCGGCCGGCCGGCCCTGTCCGAACCGAAAGGCACAAAGCGAGACAGAAAGAAAAAACCACAAGGGAATCCATTCCGTCCCTCGCCCTCCCTGGAAGAAAAAAATCGAAGAAAAAAGTAAGTTAGCCGGGCGGCACTCATCATCATTCATCATTCATCAGTCATTGATATCACTCACTCACAAAACTTCAAATGCAGAGTGTCCACAAAAACTCCCACATGAATATCTTCTCCCACTGCACTTTCCACGACTCCCTCGTGTTGCCACAATAGTCACTCGCAGATTCAACAAATTGATGAATCTCCTCACTCCTCGCAGGCAGCATCCGGTACGCTGTGGCTCATAACCCGTTGAGTAACAATAAGATAGTTTCTCTCACGTTCTCACGTGATTAGGGTTTGATTGGGATTCGGTGGCAAGTAACTTGGAGTCTTTGGAATTGACAGAATTGGGCTTGTTTCGAAACCCTAGTTACGAGATTGATGGTTTGGATGTGTTTTTTGTTTCTTTTTTTTCAGGTAGCGATTAGGGTTGGTGTGTTGTTCTTTTTAGATGTGGATTACGTGTGATGGCTACGGTGGGTTTGGTGTAAGAGGACAGGATGCAGAGCCCAAACGCTCGGCTGGACCAGGTCAGGATTTCTTTCTGTTTTACTTACTGCAATTTTGATGAAGTAAGTAGTGTTAGCTTTGCGAATTGCTGGCATGATTCACTTTTTGTGCCTACAAAGTTAATTCAGCTGATATTAGTATGAAGCTTTTGTGAAGAGGTGCGCTGATTCTGTCAATTCGCTCTTCATATTTAGTAATGCGGATTTGAAGATTACATGCGATGTGTATAGCAGGTTTTCTCTATTTTCCGGTTACTAGCTGATGATTGTACAACCTAAACCTAGACGAGCAGAGATTTAAGTTTTACTCTACCTCACTTTCCAAAGTCTGAGAATCATGATCTTTAGGGTTTACGGACTACACATAGAATTACCACTTTTTGAACCAAAATAGTAAGAAGTTGTGTGATGGAGAGAAGTGAAAGTCAAGAAATTATGGAAAAGAAACCTTGAGTGTGTAGCTACTGATATAGTGACACATTTCCTGGAGTAGGTTATGTATTCTAACTGAATTATCTTGTCCACTGAGTTTTTTGTTTTTCTTCCAAGGTTTTAGGTGGAGTTAAGTTTAATGCACTTTTTGAGAGAAGATTAGAAGGTGGTTGAGGATCTACTGAGTTTGTGTTGATTATTCCAGGATTATTACAAAGTGCTTGGCGTTGATTATGATGCAACAGATGACTCTATACGTACCAGCTATTTACGCCTTGCTCTGGTTGGTGCATGAAATGCATAATTCTCCATTTGTTTAAGGAAGCTTTGCATGTAGAGACTCGTACATGTTCTTCCCTTTCATTTGTAGGATTTGTGAATGCTTTCGTTTACTTTTCTTTCTTTTTTCCTTCTAATCTGCAACGACGCTGAATTCCTGTTGCTTGTTGAGTGAGGAATTTTTGTATCAAGCGTTCCCTTCCTGATTAGTTTTATGAAATACACCTGGTGTTTATTTATTGCAACTTGTATTGCCCTGCAGAAATGGCACCCTGATAAGCATAATGGTGCAACTGCGGCTACTCTCAAGTTCCAGGAGATCAATGAAGCATATCGAGGTTAGCTCTAATACTGATAGACCGTTTACTAATGCATTGTGGAAATAAGTGGTTTAATTTCAACTCCTGAAGGACCTGTTTTTGTAGCAGTTTTGAGTAGGTCGTATAGAGACTTTCTTTTCTTATTTTTTTTTTACCAACGCATGCAGTTTTCTTTACCAGGTCAGGCGATATAGAATTTGGTAAATTATATTGGTCATTTTCAAACCATGAATCCTTTTAGGGGATGCTATATTGGAATCCTGACTGCATTATTAGATCCTGATGGTAATTATTTAAGTTATTGTCATAAAGACAGTTAACCATTAACAACATGCTCGTGTGGTTTGGTTTTGTCGAGGATAGTCTTGAGTGACCCATTTATGCGACATGAGTATGATATGCAAGGAAATTACGGCCTTCAGGACTACAACTACACTGTGAGAATCGATATTGCTCCCCTGAGTTTTTTTTTGTTTCTTTCTTGACTATGCTCCTCTTTGATTCAGATAGCTGGATGTTCAAGCAGGTTAGATACTGTCTGCCTGAAACTAAATCATTTGAACTTGGTGGTATCTATAAACGAACTGAATCTTATCCCCTGGAGAACCAAGAAGTCCAAATTAGGCTTCATGTTTTTTTTAGCATTTTTGATTAGGTTCTATGCGCAGTTCCTTTTGTTCAATTTTTCTTTCTTTTTTTACGAACACATGCAATGTACTTCACTGATTCCGATGATATAGAATTTAGTGCCTTCTGAATTATATTTTGACAATATGACAACCATGAATCCTTGGTCCTTTAGGGGTTAAAAGATAAATAAACTGAGTTCTGTTCTCTGGTGCTTGCAGGATTACCTAAAGCGATTTAAGAGCTTGATATTGACCTGCAATGGCTTGGGAATCACCACTCGTCTAGACCGGTAAATTTTGCATATCCAAAGAGCCTTGAAATGAAATCATCCCTTATGGATCAGTGGAAAATCATCTCCTGAAATGCTCATAATTGTATTACATTGGACGAGTTATTGAGGCTAAAATGTGAAGGCATCACAATCGGTTGTGTCTAATTGACACTAGTGTTGATAGGCCGTCATTTGTAACAATGAGAACCCCTTTTTTAATCCACGAATGGAATGAAGGAGATTAGAGTAAGTTGGCCATTACCGAGGACAACTGTGTTCCCAGGTTTTTTCCATTTAGTATGTAGCTCATGTAATATCTTGAAGATGAGTTGCCATCAGAAGGTCCAGATCTACCTTCTTTGGTAAACTTTTAGGTTTTGATTATTCTTTACATTCCTCTTCTGTAATCACTTTGTTGAAAATCATCAAAGGCTTGGAAGTCTTTCACAAAGCCTTACAAGAAATTTCATAGTCTTAGTTCTCTGTATTCACTATTGCACAACTTTGGTTTTGTATTACTTCACAAAGAAATACCTTGTTGGCATAAACTTTGAATCTTGGTGAGTGTATTGACTTTTTACACATGGATGGTCAATTGCTTTGGAAGCGAATGGAACTCATGGATCAAATGCGCAAAGTTTCTTCTAATGGAATTCTGAAAACACAAAATAATAGTCTCAAAATTTGAAGTAAAAGCAAGTGTTGTAAAATTCTCCAAAACCACCCTTTAGTGCCTAGGTAATTGGTAAGTGGTCACTAGATCACCAAAAAATGAAATGTCGTAAAATCCGTGAACCATCTCAGTTCGGTGTCTAAAGTTTAGGTGTGTAACTTTTGATTCTGCAGATGATGCAAAAAGAAAATTTGGATTCTGCCTTTCTTAGATATCTAAATACCTATGTACAAAATACCAAAATATTGCAAATACCTCAAAATATAACAAATACTTACGAATACAACACATATACTATGCGGTATTTTTTGTGTTTGGAAGTTTGTTATCTTGTATTTTCTTTTTGGATTGTGTTTTCTTGTTCATGTTTCATTAGTGTATGTATTCTGATCTTGATTAAAGTGTTTTTCTAAATTGCATTTAAATTTATGTGTTTTTTAACGATGAAAATTTATTGCTGAATATATTAATATTGAACTTCCAAGCCAAAAAAGAGACCAAATTCTTTTCTTTCCTCAACCCATGACTTCAATTCCATTGGGTGCATACTTCTAAAACGAAAGGTAAAAGCAAAATAAAAAATACATCATAACTTTACAACTAACTCTAAGGTGTACTTAAGTTTCATTTATAGAAGTGAACATGTACAAAACCATACTCATATTTCACAAGTGTATACAGATAACAAGGTTGCTTTCCATCACCTCCAACCAATAGAATCACTTATTAAATGAATAAAATGATACAATTCATCGACAATGTGAATGCAAAGAATGCTGAAAGCTAAGAACACATAATTATCATGCTGAAATGACAGATCCTTGATGATGAAACCAAGAATGATACAAGAATAAATTCTGATAGCTATCCAAAAACCAACTTTAAGCCCTCTATTGGCTAGAAACAATGTAATTTTCACATTTACCATGGATAGATACGCAATGTGCAAAAGGGGCAAATAGTCACATTACTAACTACCAAATATCAACACTAAATTTTTCAGAACTAAGGTTACACATGTAAGAAATTTCTCACATCAAAATATATAAAAAAACATTGTCAACAAGTTGCATATTAACTTGTCACATTTTCTATCATTTGACGAGGCTAAATTTTCTACAAATCATTAGGCTACTACATCACAAAGAACTTCCCATTTTTATGCTACAACATAACATTCAATAGCCTTCATGTCCAATGCCTTTCCTTCAAGCAATCTAATCATCACCTTGAACCTCCATTTGTCCACTTAGCTACTGATGAAGTATTGTTGGGCGTGGAATATTCCACACCAAGCCAAGGTAGGGACAATGCATGCTACTGAATGTTATGAACCTTGTAGTTTTAGGATAAAATCGAATGTGGTGAATTTAAGAAGCATAGGAAATTATTGCAATTTCCCGAGTCCGCCTTCGACACTTCGTGCAACTTTGATGAACACATCTTCAAGTGTGGTATCGGAGAGGCCCCATGCATTGATCTGCAGATGCTGCTTGGCTTGTTCTATGGCACTGAACACCGTGGCTACACTCACTTCCGCTTTCGAAAGCTCAAACTTCTGCGTGCCTGACAGACCGTAGATTCGCTTGGCATTGCGTGTCAGCGACGTGGCCAACTCCATGGCCTCCGCCTCTTGCTCCGGGGGTGTGGTGATAGTGAGCACATACAGGCCTCCATATCGCGCCGTAAGCTGCCATCAACATCACATAAACCTCCTTACTAACCCTTCCAAAGGATTCATAGTTTAAAAATAACAAATTCAATCAATCATATTGTGGAAAATATAATTCAGATAGGACCGGATTTTATATCACCAAGGTAGAAGCACCTAATTAGACACTTTATCTTAAAATCTGTGATCTATGACTCACATAGAAAAGTGTTCTAAAATGAAGACCATTCCTAGAATATGTCATAATTAGGTAATTGTCACAATTAGGTGCTTCTACCTTAAAATCAATGAAGAACATGGCCATCAGGAATTTAAGACCTCACTGATTATTAACGATTTCTGAGCGACATCTGATATTTCATGGGTTTGTACATTTTTTGCATGGATTGTGCACGGATTTTGCACTAATTTTGCACTACATCCGCACAGCTTCTACATTCACTCTTTTTGTTATTTAACAAGTGCAAAATTTGTGCGGAATTAGTGCAAAATCCGTGCAAAAAATGTACAAACTCATGAAATATCGGATGTCGCACAGAAATCGTTTAAAATCCGTAGGGTCCTAAATTCCTGATGGCATTGCATGTGTTGATCAAAAGATAAATAAGGAAATCTACATAGTACCTATTCAAATTGCTATCAAAAGCATATTGGGGCTTCTTGGTCCTTTAGAAAAGTTGACCGATTTAGGTGAGATGGGTGTAATTAATTACCTCTTTGGCGTTGCCGATGCATTGCAGCTCGCCGTTGACAAAAATCCCCAGGCGGTCACATAAAGCTTCCGCCTCCTCCATGGAATGAGCTGCAATTTATGGTCATGTTTTTAGTTCATGTTTCAATAAGAATCCAATAATTTAATTATGGTAAAGGAAATGATAGCAATTAACCCCTGAAGTACCAAGGATTCCTGGTTTTAAAATGACAAATTTAAACCATCATATCGTGAAAATTATAATTTGAATAGGACCAAATTTTATATCAGTAGAATTAGTGAAGAACATTACATATGTTGAACAATTTAATTATTTTAAATTATTAAAAAAAATCTATATAAAACCTACTCAAAATTACCGGAAAAAATAGGAGCCACCTGATGTCCTTATGGTCCTTTAGGGGGTTAAGAGAGCCTACTTGTGAGAATGATGGCCCGGTCTTGCTTGGACTGCTTCACCACGTTCCAGAGGTTATACCGAGACGCTGGGTCTAGGCCCGTGCTCGGCTCGTCCATGTACACCACCTGTACATTTCCACAACATTCATGAGCTCAAACAAAACCAAGTGAGTGCGTATAATTGAAACATCGTTGCGAAATGTATACAAAGGCTATGCATACTATAATTCATAATTATGTAAATGTACAAGGAAATTCCCCAAAATTTAGGGCGATAGTCTTTGTATGGTAAGGTTTTATATGCTCAATTATAGTTATATATACCATAAGAGTCTCATATCAATGGTGATTCCTGTGTAGTTTCTGAACGTTTTCCACCGATGTTCAAAATAAGACATCTATCCAAATTACCTGCTTATCCAAATCACCTGCTTAAAAGGAAAATTTAACAAATGGCAAATTATGTTGAGGTTTGAGAAATTAGAAGGGAGATTTGTGAAATCACAAGGAACCCACTATAAAGCCCTAGTGTACATGGATGAAAATAATGTGATTTTTGAGAAATGTATTTTTGGTAAGAAAAAACGCTGGAAAATTACAAAAACTAGGTGTTATAGTCACCATGGCTGCAACTATATACATGCTGTTAAAAGACGAAATTTCTAGCACACAAAATGAATTAGGTCCATAAGTCACACTATGTGAGACGCGTAAAAGTGGTACCCATATCAGGCCATATATTATTAGTTTATTTTTATTTTTTTTAATTTAAGAAAATATGTAAACATGAGGTATTTAGAGGAGGTTGCGAACACTCACGTTTCTTTGGTTTAAAGAATTATGGTGCTGTACTTGGGTTCACAAACATGGAACTCACAAAGTGGTGGTCAAAGTGAGAGTAAGGGCAATTGTTAAAGTTCTACTTACTTGAGGATTTCCAATGAGAGAGATGGCAACGCTGAGCCGCCGCTTCATTCCCCCGGAGTACTTCCCGCACTGCTTGTCAGCCACTCCGCCATCCCAAAGATTTACACTTCTCAAGGATGTTTCCACAGCCTGTGGCAGAAAACCAATAAAATCATTCACCCATACTAAGATCAATGCTTTGTTCGTCCACTGTGCAATAAATTTCCTCTTTTATAATGACCCTGTGACACTATCATTAAGTGTGCTGTCACACATTCAAACTATGTTGTAGTGAAAAGGTTGGGACTCAAGGTAGTCAGATTAAATATTAGGTTTGAGTATAGCTTGTGTTGGATTTCGTCACTCCATGAACAACATATTTAATATGTGTTTGGGCCAATGGATTTTCTCAGACTATTTTGGAATGAATTAGTGACAAAATCCACGTAAGCTGTTGGGAAACTATGGCATGACTTACAGTAGTGAGTTCTCTGCCTTTCAAGTTCTTCAAGCGACCGTAGAAGAGGAGGTGCTCCCGACCTGTCAGTTGCCCCCACAACAAACTGCACAGAAAAATTATCCACAACATTGTCCTGCTTAATATACGAGAAAATCGTACTCTTCACCCACCTTCTAGGGAGAGCTATATAATATCAGTGTTGAACTATATGGCATCTCATAACATTCAGTAGCATGCACTGCCTTTACCTTGGCTCTACAGTAGTTGGTGTGGAATATTCCACACCCAACAAAACTTCATCAGTAGCTAAGTGGACAAAGGGAAACTCAAGGTGATGAACAGAGTGCATGAAGGAAAGGCAGTGGACATGACCGCTACTTAATGTTATGCTTTCTAAATAATTACTTGTTTGAGGTTCACTACTTCTCATTATGACTCTATCTCATTGAGAATCATGTGATATCAGTACAACAATTTATGCTAAATAAATACTGTTGAATGAAATGAAAAGAAAAGAGAAGGGTACAGCGACGCACTCATGCTGGGGGCAGACACCCATGCAGGCGTAGATGCGGTCCATGTCTGTCATAATGTTCATCCCTTGAATGTAGGCCGTGCCTGAAGTCGGCTTCAAAAACCCTATCATCTGCCAGCCATCCATCCATCCATCCATCATAAGCCCAGTCTCTGGGAAGAATTGACATTGAGTTACGGGTTGAAGAGCAAAATAGGCACTTATGTGACCAGTTGAATTTCTAAACCGAAAGAAAAATCAATAAATTCTTATGACAAATTGCGAGGTGTCATATCTTCTTTATTTTGGACACAAAGGTTTGGGCTTAGAATTGCATAGAGTTCTTTTAGCCCTTATAGTACTCACCTCCCATATTTTGTTAGGGAATAGCATACGGGATTCCAGAATACGAGATTATGTTAGATTAGTTAAGCTCAACTAAGGATGAGTTGGTTGCTTCTTGCCAATGATAGTTCATTGAGTCCATGCTCCCTGACACTTTTTGAATTTTTTATAAAAGAATACTGTAGAGCCTTGATGGTTTCTGGATTCTTTATTAAAAGCTAGTGTAGTGTCCCACAGATCGAGGAGGGTTTGATCCCCGAACTGCTAAAGAACCTTATATGTGCATGGGGCCAATGTTGAAAAAGAAACAGGGAAATCTCAAAACACAAATTATTGTAAACTATGGTAAGTAGGTGGTTACTTACCATGTTGATGGAGCTAGTCTTTCCTGCACCGTTGGGTCCGAGAATGCCAAAACATTCGCCTTTGGGCACTGCCAGAGAGAAGCCACGGACGGCGTATTTGGGTGGGTTTCCATCCCTGGCGGGATACACCCTCTTCAGATCATCGCATACTATGGGGTACTCTTGGCTAGGATTAGCTGCCAACTCCTCCACATTTTGCCTCTACAAATTCAAGCGATCAAGGTTAAAACTTAGATCCACTCACCCATCTTTTTTTTCCCACAAATACACATTCCATATTGCAAATATTTTTAGTTCCAAACACACCTTCCTATTTATGTGTCAGACCTGACACTACTAGAAAATTCAACTAATATGTTGATTCGGTCCCGTTGATCAAGGACACTTTTTTGTTGATTTGAACAACAATCTTTTGATGTGAATAAAAATTCAACCAAATCAACAGAACAGCGTCCCTTATCAACGCGACCGAATCAACAGATTACCATAGTTGGATTTTCTAGTATATAGTGTGGTACTTTACCTGAAAACAATTTGATCAACCCCCCTTTTTTTATTTACTTTCTTGATATCTCAATTGTCTCAAAAAGCTTTAGACAACATCATCAAAAGGATCATTCTTCTTTGTGACTTATAGGGAGGTCTTTCTATGGTCATAGTGATCATACAAAGGCTTTCCATGAGCACCAACTAAATTATGTTTTTCACCATATGATCGATTGACTTTGTCATTTTAAAACCATGAATCCTTCATCCTTGAAGGGTGAAAAGAAGAAATTAAATTTTGAAGAGATCAAAGAGACTGACCTCTTGGGCAACGTCTGCTCGGTCCAGGTGAGCCTTGTGATCTTCAGCATCCATGTGAGCCATGGACTTTTGACTGCCCGAGAATTTGCGCGAGTGGGCCGAGGTGAGGGCCGGTTCTGCTTTGTCGCCTTTGCGTTTGAAGTTGAGGAAAAACAGGGGATGCTTTCTGATGCCATTATCGGACGAAGCCACTTGGTCCAAGTAGAAGGTGAGCAGTAAGAACACTATCCATTCCACGGCCAAGATGATCAACACGGTTTTCATACCATTTTCCTTGTCCTTGAGATTGCTCCACTTCATGCCCTTCTCACCCTGCGTACATTAATAAAATAATTTCCAATGAGTATGTCACAACCAGTGATGGGCGTGTATGCCATCTTCTGCATGAAATGAACCCAACTTAAACCCTAAACGTCTCAACGTCTGGAAACTAGATCAGGAACAGATTCAAAGCCTTGCAACTTTCTCATACAATTTTGGATGACTCTCATCCAAGTCACTTCATTGAATAAAAGTAGAAGATTGTGATGAATTATTATTTTTTGAACTAAAAAAAAATTACAAATATGAGATAGGGGTAAATTGTAATAGTTGCAAGCAATAATAATAATAATAGGGATGGCTTTTCCTGCATTATTGGTAGAAAACCGACCATATATTGTGGGGTTGGTTGAACATGTTACCGTGTAAACAGCTTTGAAAGAATATGCTGAAAACTCATAGAGACCACGATAAGTTGCAAACGGAGGGATGATCTCCAATGCGGTGACAATCCTTCCTGCCAAAAACAGAAACATGCCGGTTGCACATTAATTCTCAAACTCATTCCTTGGTTTACCCAAATGGTCAAAATTGGCCACCTCTATATCATTTAAATAAATCATTTAAGAACACTAGTAAGATTTTGGTCTTTTATAACTGGTCTTTTGTGACTTAAATGATTCAAAATGACTTCTTTTTTAAGTAGGATTTTGGTTCTTTATGACTGGTCTTTTGTGACTTAAATGGTTCAAAATGACTTCTTTTTTAAGTAGGATTTTGGTTCTTTATGACTGGTCTTTTGTGACTTAAATGGTTCAAAACGACTCCTTTTTTAAAGAATTGAGTCACAAAGAACTAAGTAAATCACAAAGGATTAGTTATAAAGAACCAAAATCTTACTAGTGGAATCAACAAAATGTATCAATATCTTATGTTACTTTATGTTACTTTTTGAACAGTAGAGATATATTTTGGAAGTTACTATAAATGACTGTTAACTTCCAAAGTGGACCGACTTCCGGCTTTTTAAATTAGAACACTTTTGGGGTTAATGAAATAGACTCAAATGAACATACTTGAGAGAAAGAAAACTCCACATGTGAGCTAAACATTAGCATAAAATAATGCAAAAACTGTCTAGTACTTACTGCTGGTATTGAGGTCCACCACAAAATTTTCAAAGAGGAAGTTTCCTAGCAATCCAGATCCAAACACGTACAAGTACCCGAACGCTGGCAGATCAACAGCACGAAGTTAGAGAACATCATTTTCTCACAATTTGAAAATCATTTGTATATGAAAAGAACGTGATGTTCTAGCAACTAAACAAGCCATGTGACCTTGATCCCTAAAGGACCAAGGATTCATGGTTTTCAATTAATCATATCGTGAAAAAATATAATTAAAATAGGACCAAATTTTACATCACCAGAATCACTCCAGAACATTACATGTGTTGGTAAAAAGTAAATAAATTTGAACATAAAGAAGTCTACATAGGACCTACTCAAAATTGAAAAAATAAAAAAACATGAGATCTGATTGGGGGTGAAACAAATTCAATGACACTAGTAGCAAACCTATCGTTTTTCATTTCTCATTTTGTGGGAACAGTGAATAGTACTCGAATATTATACTTATGTTTTTGTTTTCTTGTGACCAAAACTACTCATCAGCACTAACACAGCCCATGTGCCTGGCGCCGTTTCATTTCTTTTTTATTTATGGTAAGAGAAAAACAAAACATTTCCTTCTAGTGGGAGAAAAGGTTGACAACCAAACCTGTAGCAGTTTTAGCATCTCGAAAGAGATTGGAAACCAGAAAGGCTAGCGAAATGATCATGTTGATATACAGAAAGTAGAACAAAGCTTGTATACTGTAGTCATTTTTCGTAAAGAAAGACAGGCCTGTGAAATGCAGTCATACACCAACTTGAATATATCAGAATCTATGGAACGAAACCATGATGAATAAAATAAGTTACACAATGAAATTAAGAGGAGATTAATTGGAATTTTCTTACGAGCGAGGGAACCGAATATGATGAAGCAGATCATGTAGACACAAAAGAGAGCGACGTAATAAAAGTAGGTGATCATCCAGTAGGCACTATCACTGAGGCCGTGCATTTTCATCATCATCCGGAGATGGTACTGCTTTTCGTACACTATTGCAGTTAACACCACCTGCAATATGAAATTAAAATTTAGCAACTTGGATGATTTTACAACAGCCGTCACATTAATGGTTTCTGTACCTAAAAGGATGACAGACAGACAGATGTGTTTAAAGTAGGAAAATAGAAAAGGAAAGTCATTGGAGTTTATCCTCGTCAGCAATAAATTCTGCACTAGTAAGAAGTCGTTGGACTTTATAATAGAGTGAAAGTCATTGGATTCTTCAATACGAAGTACTGTTGTCTTGATGAAGGAAGTTATTGAACTTTATATTAGACATGACGTGTGTGAATGGATTGGTAGGGATGTATGTATGCTTACAGCAAATAGAAAGCCCAAGACCCACATGTAGAAAAGTGGGCCAAGGAGCGATGCAAAATCAAGATGCAATTTGGTTTCAGGTTTGGGCATCTCTTTCACAAACAGGAGCGGCAATTCGGCTGTTTCTCCCAATTTGAAGCGCAAGAAGGCTTGTGATGCCTGCAACTCTCACAAGTCCACCATCGTGAAAACAGAGCCATTGATGGCCCTAATAGAAATCCTGTCAATCGTGACTTGTCTTTAATGACTAAATTCCATTGTGATTTGTCTATAGCGCCTCAAAATCACAAAAAACAAAATTAGACAAAAACGCAATTTAAGTTAGTTCCATTCAGTTCCCAAGTAGTTGACCCATTTACGTGTCCGAAAATCATACACATCTCAAGATTCACATCACATAGTACGTGGATCCATCATCATGCAAAATGCAGATTTCGTTTCATTTGGATCCCAAGTAGTTGACCATCCATATGTCAAAAAAATTATACACATCAACATTTTTTGGTCACATAGTACATGGATCCATCATCATGCAAAACCAAAGCTTTACAGATTGCGTCTTTTAGTTCTCAAGTAGTTGACCATTCATATGTCAAAAAGTCATACATATTCACTATTAGAAAATCCAACTGTTCTTTTGATTTGATCGCGTTGATTTGGACAAAACTCTGTTGATTTGAACAAAAACGCAACCATATCAACAGAAAAGTGTCCCGCATCAACGAGATCGAATTAACAGAACAGTTGAATTTTCTAATAGTGATTTTTTTGTCACCTATTATCAAGCAAAACCAAAATTCTCCAGGAATTGTGCAACACAGAGAAGTAAGAGTGGAATCTTGACGAAAGAGCAAATCTTAACCAAAAACCAGAACCCAGCTTTGCAAGAGAAAGGAAAAAGTTGGAACTAACCATGTTCATAGAGCGAGATACACGTTGGTAATAAGATGGCTGATCGTCTGTCCGGTTGGCATAAGTATCATTGTACCAGACATTCACATCAAACACACCGGGATTTGTGCTGCCGAAGTCATAAGCTGCAAGTCATCAAACATCCCATGCTCAATTTTCCCATTTAATTTCAATCTATATGCCAAGTTCGAACCAGATAATTATTGCAAGTTGGTAAAACAATTCTAAGATCACAAACTCTAAACACAAGGCCCTAGCTAGATCTAAGAAAAGGAATGATGTAATTGATGAGTCTGATTACCAGCTGGGTATTCGCCAATGTCCTTTTGAGGGTTGCCGTCACGGTATCCTTTATAGAGCATATCATTTATAGAAGACACATTGCCCCGCCACAAGAAATCTGTGTCCAGGCACTCAAAACCTGCACAGTCCACGATTGAATTGATTTCCTCTTCCGCTAATTACTGACCAATCTAACAAAGAAGGAAAAAAAATCTGCTACAACGAAACTCAAGAACACTTCACCACTAGAAAACCCAATTTTTTTTGGTTGATTTGGTTCACTTTTTTTGTTGATTTGGTCGCGTTTTTGTCCAAATCGACGCGACCGAAACAACAGAAAAATTGGATTTTCTAGTAGTGTTTTCACAATCACTAGATTGAATAAGCTAAGCTCAATGTGGAATCGAAGAGAAAGAGGACAAAATCAAACCTCTTTCTATGATGGAAAATGTCATGTTGAATGTAATATGGAATGCCAATTTTCATAGTATCTTGTTTATTCATAACATTATCGATGTTATTGGTTTTTAGCTTTAATTAATTGTCCCACCTGAATCCCAACTTTTTCACTATTGAATGTGTGACAAGGGTGCTACAGTAAACGATAATGTGCAGAAATTATGTCATTTTAGGAAGAGGTTTTTGAGTGGGTATTGAGAGATTTACCGACCTTTGGTGATGTTGTATCCTCCGCCAGCATTGATAGATAAAGTGGAGGTGTTGTCTCGTGAGCCCACGCATGTGGGTCGAAGCACCGACAGGGGATCCGAGGACGTGAATCCCGACTCGATCAGAAGATTCGTCCACGGAAGCGCAGATGTTCCCTACAGTAGTACGTGTCCAACATAATTTCGTTTCATCAGTACCTACTCATTCATGCTGTAATCACTACTAGAAAATCCAACTGTTATGTTGATTAGGTTGCGTTGATCAGGGACACTGTTTTATCGATTAGGTCTCGTTTTTGTTCAAATCAATAGATTTTTGTCCAAATTACCATAAAAGTGTCCTTGATCAACGCGACTGAATCAACAAAACTGTTGGATTTTTTAGTAGTGAATGTTCATAGATTCAATCAATATGGCTGAGAATATTAATGTGCAAGACCATGCCAAGCCTGAGCTATTGTATTGATTGATGATAAATGTTTCAAACTCATCTATGCTAATGATCTGAATGTTCATGAAAATGGCATGTAACTTCAGAATGCCAACATTGACATTCAAGTGCAAAAATCTCTAAAAACTACTTAAGACTGGTATAGAGATCTGAAGGTGCCATTTTAACAAATACGAGGATGACTTCAGAGCATCTTGATTTTTTAACTACTGATATAATGCTATTTCCTATTGCCAAGGAACTATTGAATTGATTGGTGATACGAATTTCAAACTCAAGATGTAATGGATGCTAATGGTCCATGAAAATGGCATGTTTCAGAGTGCCAACATTGTGACATTTAAGTGCAAAAAGCTCTAAAAACTAAGACTAGTATAGAGATCTGAAGGCGCCATTTCGATTATGGCTTTCATTTTGTTCCTTTAATTAGCAGATGTCTGGAGGTTCACTTTCATTAAATGTGATGAAATTTTCAAACTTACCAAGACGGCTTGCGAGAGCGAATACGCCGCGTCGGTGAGGTTCAATGCAGCACTGCTTAACAAGAAGCTCGCCATGGCTGTCACAAGCGTGGCAAATCAACTTCAGCTCAAAAATTCTAATAAGAGAATCAATCAGTGCTACTGTGGTTAGGTCCGGGTCAATCCCAAACAGTTAGTAATACCCCCTAAGCGTCCAAAACGCCCAATATGGCCGTCTGCATCACTAAACTTTGCAACCTCTACTAGAAAATCCAATTGTCTGTTGATTCAGTCGAGTTGATCAGGGACACTTGTTTGTTGATTTGAACAGAAATCTGTTGATTTGGACAAAAAGACGACCAAACCAACATAAAAGTGTCCCTGATCAACGCGACCGAATCAACAGAACAGTTGGATTTCTTAGTAGTGTCATTTTACAGGCTCGGTTTTCTGATTGCAATACATCATTTTGAAGCTCTTGTTCTATACTACAAGATCGACAGTGTCGATTGTGTCAAAATGAAGTCGTTTTCACACAAACAGATGCTTTCCAGCAGGGGGTCCAATTTGCAGAAAATACAGTGGCTAGAAATTAAGGGAGGGTGCTTACAATCGGCCGTGGTTTTGTTGGTGCCAGTGTAGGGAATGGCCGTGGCGCAAGTACCGGTGGCGCGGCATGACGCGGGCTGCGCCAGATCGGGCGCCTGCGCGCTCTGAACCGCCATGTACTGCGGGCCGGGGATCTGCAGCAGCGCCGGCCAGGACGCGGGGTTGGGGACGCCGCAGAAGGGCGCCTCGTTGTCGTCGGAGAATTCCAGGCCGCAGCGCTCGACGCAGGGCCCGCCGTTGGGGTTGGGCACGCACTGACACCCGCACTTGAACAGGCTGCCGAACACGCCATTCACCACCGCTTGAATGATCACCAGAATCACCACCAGCGTTACCGGGAACAGCACCAGGCAGCAGTTGGTTTTCCAGTTCCGTTTCTGCATCAGAAACCACGCCCAACATGCTCACACATTCTCACCACAGAATCAAAAAAAAAAAAAACAATTTAAGAAGCATCGATTGATCGATCGCCAGTGTCTACAAAGTGGAGCTGACAGGATTCAGATCGCACAATGGAGACAGCAAGCAAAGGATTGATGGAGTCACTCGGGGTGTGCATATTCGTCAAAACCCAGGACTCGTAGAGGTTTCAAATTTCGCCATTTCGAGGAGTATGAGGATTCGAGTAGCCACCGACATTGATAGGATTGAAGAATGGGATGGTTGGGTACCTGAAACGTAAGGTTTTTGCGAAAGAGCGCATTGGCTTGGCTTCGTTTGGAAGTGCGAAGACGCATCGGCGTCTCCACTGCTGGTCGCCCCGACTCCGGGTCATTCATCGTGGCCAGCACCACCACACAAACAATTACTCACTGCTGCTCACTATCAATAATATCCTCCACAAAAATCAATGATATCTTTTCCTCCTTCAGGAAATGCGCGCTAGCTGTATTGAACAAGAATTTGTCGCCACCAGTTACTTCAGGAACTACGCACGCACAGGCATTAATGTACACAAACGTCGCACCCTTCTCGACGAACCGGGAAGCTGATCTCGGCCCACAAGTCGCTATATCCCAGGCAAGCAACTAGATTCAATTCCAACCTGACTAGCTCTGACTCTCAGCCCAAGCTAGTCGTGATTTTAAAGAATATTTGCAGTGAGGTTACAGTCAACCGCTGCACGCACACATCGATCACGACTGCAGACGCACGGCTAGCTAATGTTTAAGCTAGACAGTCGCCAGGGTTGGATTGATTGAGCAGTTTGTAAGTTAAAATTACAAGTCTAAAACTAATATACAACTCATTGGTACGTTACGAGTAACTGTGCGTGTTTCGATGCAGCTAGTGCGACGACCCTGCAACGTTTCGTGCGTTTCGTGGAGTATTCGTGGACGTGGAGGCTGCGCGTTTTTTATGCGGTAAGCGTGTGCCGTACGTCCACAATGTATCAAAGTCTGAGTGTCTTAGTTAGTTCAAGGGTGGAGATGGGAAGGTTCGGGGCGGTTCCGGTGGGATCTGCGGCGAAGTGAAGGATGGATGATGCGAGGTGCATTCTGGTGGAGAGGCAATTGGCGGTATCAGTCATGGTGACGACCACTCCGGATCGGAGCTAACTTAACTTCATCGAGTGTGCGTCTGATGGAATCGCGGCGACGCTGTGTGAGAGCGTGACTGTGATAAGATGGCTGCCATTGCTTCGTGGTTACCGTTATGCACCGCACCTGCCATGAAATGAACTGGTGGACGTAATGCGGTCAAACTGTTGCTCTTTCATTGAAAGTCTAGCCTACTAAAACGCCTCTCCAACCGACTTCTAGTTTTTTGTTTTTATTTTTTAAAATTTAAAAAATTTAAAAATTAAATTTTTTTTTATACACACGAAGTGCATTTTTTTTTTCAACCCGCGGCAAGTTTTCCAATCAATTAGTAAAACGATTTCACACCCGGGAATCAAACCGCCAACCTCTTCATTCGGTTTGGGTACCTTACCAGAAAGTCTCCACCGGGGTTAAAGTAAAAAAGTACACACGCGGATACCCGCGCGGATGGCCAAGGGCCTGTGTATGGCCGGGCGGTTTGGGTACCTTACCACTATCACCTTGGTAGTTTAGGGTCATCTCGGACTACTTCTAGGTTTTTCAAATCTTCACCTTGAATACATGCTCGTAAGTTGTTGAACTAGCATTTTAGTACATTGGACTTTGTGTCAAACTTAGGCCCACTTTATACACAGGCTGGGGTTCGATGGAAGGCCGGCCCGATTCAATCCGGCCCAAATTTGGAGTTCGGGCCATGGCAAACCTTAACATGATTTCATCAAACCGGCCCAAAGATTTGGCGTCAAAATCATGTCACATAGGACGCCACGTAGAAAAAATTGCTCCTTCTGGCCCGGCCCTAGTATAAAGCCCTTGGGTTGGATTTGAAAGAATCGAGAGATCCTATTGATTGAAATTGGTTGACATTTGAAGAGTTTGGGCCGGCCCTCAATCCGGCCTCAAATATAAAGTGGGCCTTAGATCTTCACTGACTAGAGTGAAGGGGAAATGGCCAATTTTTTTTTCAATTTTCCTAGGTGCGTGAAGCAATGTTCTCTTTTAAAACAAACAGCTACGCTATGAGGAGTTATGATTGGAATAGAAGAGGTGAAGGACGAGAATGCATTTTAGTGAAATCATGGATGGAATATATTTATTACATTGGTATTTAGCCCAAAAAATGAGTGTCTCCGTAATGCCTCTTACCTATGGTCAGAAGCACCATCTTCTTGTTTCAAAAATAAAAAGAACCTCTGAGAAATGGTTCTCACGCACTTTTTATTTTGGGATAGAGATTACAAGAAATATGAGATAATTACAAGAGTTTCACGCACTTTTTATTTTGGGATAGAGATTACAAGAAATATGAGATAATTACAAGAGTTTTAGTATGATAGTACAGTGCTTGTAAAATTCAAATTTCTCTTAACGTAGTTGGTGTTGTGTGAACAGGTATATTTTGAATCAATCTTGAGTGGGCAGTGTGAAAAAGTGTTCAATAAGAAATGGACCCTCAAAAAATGGAAACGGTCCGGTAGAGTGTCCCTGGGATAGATCCAATAAAATCAAAATAAACCGATAAATAAATTGATCAATCTACGGTGAATTGAGTCAAAAATCACTCAAAAATTAACTCCATAATCAGTCGGTAGACCATCCCTAAACTCAAGCAAAAGGAATTCAAAATTACTTGTGGATACAGTGTGGGATGTGTGAACTGGCTGTGAAAGTCCAAACTCCGTTGATTTCCAGGAAAAAAATGGAAAGTGAAGGGTGATACTTCCCACCGGGTTCTGGCCTGAACAAGAATTACAATCAGTGGTGTTGACAATGACCACGTCATCACTGTTGCCTGGAACTTGCAACCCAAGCAAGCCCCCCATTCCAGTGGGACTTGGGGAGAGTATATTATTGCCAGTATTATATCTGAAGACCGACTCTCACATGGGAACACCAAATTGCCGCATAATTAGAGCAAGTCCAGCAGAGCCGGGTCAAATCCTCACGTAACGTCAAGTCAATTTTGAATTCAAATGTGATTTGGGAGACGGCCAGCAAGCCACCACAGCAACACCTTGTTTCATCAAACCAAAAGTATTGATAAATGTTGAAAGAATCAATAAAGGCAACCCAACTTGTGTAAAAGCCACGGCATGTAGGTTTGCAGGGAAAATGATAATTGGTTGACTTTTTCTTTAGCGTGAGAATATCAAAGGCTTCAAGAGAGTAGAATATGACGTCCACAACTCAAATAAAAGTCGCTTCCAAGGTATCTTGATGCTTCATTGGTGATTTATTTCTGTTGTTGGGGCCATATTTACCCCAAACCTTCGCTATATTGGCTTTTGATTGATGTTAGAGCGTCTGCACCCATGCACTGGAAGGGTTTGCGACGTGGTCAACGTGAATGAAAATTGTTGAGTGTTGTTTCAGCAAGTAGCCTCAAGCATGTTGTGCTAAGAGCATCTCCACTCATTTGGGATAATTTCATCACATTATGACGTCATTACTAGTAGGGGCCACTTATTCAAAGAGCAGGTCTCTTCATTACTCCACTTGTGCAACTCCCCCTAGTTTAGGATGTTGGGCTAAAATATACAACTTGGATACTTGTTTTAGAATTTGTACAAGGCTTAGTTAAAAGATGAAAGGGATTCTTTAATTAGGCTGAATTTTTTGTGCGGATTTGCTTCAAAGGATGTCATGCTATGAAATTTTCTGCAAAATATTCTACAACCAAGAAGAGTGGTTTAGGTGACCTATGTATCCACAAGGAATATGTAGAATACAACATTGTCCTAGGCGGATATTCCACCCAAAAATTCCAAATCAATATTTTAAAATTTGTAAATACTATCTATAGAGATGTCGTCTAAATTGTCAGTTTGCATGGAGACCAATATGCCGAGAGTGCCTCCACCATAAACATGAGGCGATGGAGCAATGTTTGCATATAAGGTAGAGGGCTCCAAAGCCAACAAGGTTCTAATTCCAAGAGAATCTAAACCTTGCATTTAATTTAGAACACAAATTTAGGCACATCATAGAGCTCTTATTGGATGTTGACTAAAATGATAAGATATCTATGGTCTACCTAGATTTAGGTTTTAGGATGATTATTGTGCCTAGATTTTGTTGGAATTAGAACCTGTTGGTTTTGAAGCCCTCTAAGGTCGAGGCACCTAAAACCGACCAGGTACCTAAAACCGATCAGGCCTAATTTCTAGATTTTGAAAGAAAAGATGTATCTCATTTGTACATTAGAGCATATTATCGGTTTGGGGTCCTGAAGTACTTTTCACTTTGAAAAATTGTACAAATTTCAATATTGAGAAATAATTCATGGAAAAATTTGCATTCTCCGCGAAAACTAACTTCCAACCCGGGAAAAATATCACCTTATTAATGGCTAGTCCAGAAATAGTGTAGGTAGCTTAAGTTATCGGTTTTAGGTGCCTTGACCTTACCGTTTTGTTTTTTATTTTTATTTTTTTTACACAAATTGAAACCCTCTACCGGTTTTGAAACACAATTTTGGCTGTCAAGGTGCTTTTTTTACATTTGTCAAGGATCCGTACAAGACCTTTCCAGGTGGGTGCGAGGGATGTATCAGAGCAAGTTCACTACTCCTCCCTTCCTCCAAAAGCCACAAAAAGCCCGGACTCATACCAGTGATTTCAGCGAACAGTATTCATACACAATCTCACTTTACACTTGTTCAAGCTTTTTCACGGTTGTTCATTGCAAATGAGTGGTTCCAAGACAAACCTCCCTGCTCCATTTGAGTTATCCGTAAGGCTGAGAAATTTTTTCCACAAGACATAACATTCAGTAGCATGCACTGTCTCTGCCTTGGCTCTTCAGTAGATGATGTGGGATATTCCACATCCAAGAGTACTTCATCAGCAGCTAAGGGCCTCCTTCCATGCTTGGATCGGTCTGGCAGTAAACAATGACTTCACCACCACCGAAATCTGCAAAGCACTTCCATGTGCACCGGTAGAGAGGGCCCCCACCAATCTGTACACTCAAACATACCTGCCATGTACCTAAAATTAGACGTAACAAAGAAAGGAGCCAATGAAAGGTGGCTGCCACCGATGAGCAATGAAACTCAATGTCCTGGTTCTCCACTCACCCTCTTCCAGTGAAGTTTGAGACCTCAATCCTTGTCGTTTTCCTGATTCCACTGGAACCGATCAAACATGGAAGCCCGCCCTGAGTGGGTTAGTGATTCCATGACTAGTTTGTGGTATTTAGTGCAATATGTTACCACCTATGAAAAAGGTCAGCTACCGAAGTATGTAGACTGACAGAAGTAGAAAAGGAAAGATAAAATTACTCTCACAAAATATATTTAGAGTGTTCTTATTGGTTGCCACGTACTTCTGAAGCCTAAATTGGTTGTTATTGGTGCTACCTCCGAAGTGAATGATGCAGCAAATTGTCTACTGACTTATAAATTTTGTCAAATATTTTGCTAATGACTATTTTTACCTGCAATGTACTAGAATTTTGTTTGGTAGAAATCCAACTAATTTTAGCCATTTTTTGGGATCACTGTGGAGACTTAGAGTGCATGAAGGAAAGGCAGTGAGAATGTAAATCTGAAAATTTGTTTTTATGATTTCAATCTGAAAATTTGCAAAAAAGATGCCTACAAGGGTTTTTAATGGCCAAATTTTTTGCAAACTAACTTATGAAGTAATACAATAGATGTACAGGGACATGGATAAGGACACATATGTCGCTTGCTCACAAGGGTTAATTGTGAGGGAACCTCTGTGACACAATTTCTAGTACGTGTTTGACATCCCGTAATTCATGCCCACAATTGCAAGACTCCAATCAAAACAATTACCTTCTACATGCAAATTGAAATTGTGGGGTTCTTCAAATGCCCTTCAAGGCGATAGGCCGCCTCCTTCCTCGAAAGCTCGTCGCGCAAAAGCTGATGTGAATACTCGCACTCTGACAACCCCTATTTGTGAATCCGCAGTTGCTAATTTGGACTGTAATCAAAATATATTTCTGTAGCATTATTATAATAGATAGGGATTCTGGTCGTCTACAACATTGAATGTGCACTGCCTTCACATCTATACACCACTCAGTGTCGCCTCAAACATCACAATTATTCTCATTGCAGACAGTCCAAAATACAATTTTCTATTGTAAACTCTTGAATATGACATCTCCTTATTCATCAACAGCAAGTTGAATGATTTTATCTAGTTTAATTGTACTAGCTAAGGTAAGCCACCCTATTTGTACCATGATTCAAAAGCCACCCTATTTGTCCCACAATTTCAAAGCCACCCTATTTGTGCCACGATTCAAAAGCCACCCTATTTGTCCCACAATTCAAAAGCCACCCTATTTGTCCTACAATTCAAAAGTCACCCTCTTTGTGTGACTATGTGTGTGACTATGTCCTAATAGTATACATATCAAAATTTTAGATGTAGAATATTGATACATAGTGGCTACAAAGTAACAAATAGTCACATGGCACAAATAGGATAGTTTACCTTAATACGGATACAATATAGAATGTCAAGGCAACTAGAATGCTATACATACTAGGTTAAGAATAGAAAGTCAGAGATGAGGAGGAGTTCTCTACAAAGATTTGGAATACACTACGAAGATTGTGTGCATAGGAAAATATATTGTTCCTTGTAACTGTACTGCTTAGAACCAATCTAAGTCGCCACAGCTGATCCTGATTTCCTGGAGTAGGCTATATACACAAGGGAGAGAGAGAAAAAGCTCACCATGAAAACGGCAATGTTCACAAGCATCAGGAAGAGTTTGGATGTAACAAACTTAAGCCGGTTTGATCCCAAAACTTTTGAGCCTTCTCAAGTAGGGAGAGTTTGGATCATTCTCCTTGAGGGATTGAACTCGGCCATAGATGATAGTCCTGCGCTCCGCATACTGCTCCTGCATGAGATTAAACACTTCTTCCACTTTGTCCCGGACGGAGAATTCAATGTACTCGTCCAGATTTTCAGGTGGCCGTTTTGGTTCCGGAGGGAACAAAGGATTCTCCAGTAGCCATTGCGCTCTCGCTTCAGCGGCCAGTCTTTCCGCTTCCCACTCGGCCCACGCTATCTCATACTCAGCCCAAGCTTGCTGCTCCAAAAAACCAACATCAGCCAATAATATGATTGGGCTAATCATCCACATAGAATTGAGTTAACGGAAAACAAAAGAGGAGTTGATTGGGCTAATCATCCACATAGAATTGAGTTAACGGAAAACAAAAGAGGAGTTGAAGAGGAGTTTCGTCTCTATGATTATATTTTCTGACAATCATTGTTCATGATCAATTTCCATGGTCAGGGCTCTTGGTTTGAAGGAATATGTGGGAACTCCCCTCTAGCATTGGCGAGGTCACAAGTTCGGCACATCGTGATGGTGCAGGGTCTTGCTTTAGATTATTCTCCAGCTCACCATAGACTAGTTTTGCAGTCTTTATAAACTCAAAACGAGTCTAATGTGAGTTTAAGGTTTCTTTCCACTTTGAGACACTCTTTTTTATTAACTCTAATATTCATCAAATGTATATATGGTATAATTTCCATGAGTGTAGTTTCTCACAAGTTTTTAGGGACTTTGGGGATCAAATTTCACATTTCAAGTGAGCTTTTGAGAAAAAAGTGGAGTTGTCATGAAGTGTAAAGGGTTCTCAAGCCCTCAACTTCATGACAATGTCTCCCTAACCAATCAAATTTGTTCATGTTCAAGTTCATAGAAGTGTGCGCCACTTTATGGCAGGGTATGAGACAAACTCTAATACCACTTTTCCCCTCCTTCCATGGGCAACTTCTCAAACCCATGGAAGTTGGCTCTAAGACAAAGCTAGCATGTTTATAGATTTTATTCCTCTGAAGCATGTTCAGTTTGAGGGTGTCATGAACCCCAGTTACCTTGTCTTCATCTATTTCCTCCATGGTGTCGAAGTCCTTCAGCGGATATAATATATTCTCTGGGGCTTCGATGAAAACCTCTTCGTAGTATTTCCAATGTAAAGACTCTCGGTTGAAGCAGTTGGAAAAAAGTTTGTAATGCTGAAATACTCTGCAATGTGGACATCAATCAATGCAGCTCAGGTATCAACCACATTTAATTAGGATATAGCATCCTACTCTTACATATTAGGTGATGAGCTACTCTAATGAACTCCTTATTATTAGAGCTTAAAACATCCTCGGGACGTCACATCCAAATATTACGTAACAACGTGCAAACAAAGATAGGGTCCAAATAAATCTTTGAAGGTAAATTTTATAAATGAATTATATTAATATAGGATGCTCAAAATTGATTACAAGAAACAAAATGAGAATATTCTCAAAATTTTACTACTTTTAGTATTTAGTTTTTTTAAGTACATTTAAATATCCTTTGTTCACACGTGATACTCAAAAGATACAAAGAGTGACCTCCCCGAGTAAACATCCAATAGAGAGAGATTTCCTACGTACGTGGTCATGAAGTAAGGAACAATCTTCTGCAACTCAATGGTTGTGAGCAGTGGCACATAACTGGTGTTCTTCACCTTCACACTCCACCTAAATACCAGGTTCTTGAATTTCTTCTCAGTCTTGTTCAGGCTAAACCCAGCTGCCAAAAACCATCCCAACCAAAAATGAGAACTAAAATCCAGAGGTTAGTCCTCAGTAGCCACACTTTGTGTTACAATAAGCTTGAAGGAAGCTAAACCCTAATTACATGAACAGTAGAACGATATCAAAAAACTGGTTGACTGTTTCAGGAACTTAAGGTGGATTATTTTCATGAGTCATGGGGAAGCCTCCATATGATATTGTGGACCATAGAGGGACCTCCCCATGATCATGAGGAAGATTATGGTGTTGTTTAAAAGTTCCTGAAACAACCTAAATTTTACTGAAAACACTCTTAAGAACAAGCCAGACACAGACATCACTAGTAGCAAATTAAAACTGTCGTTTTTCATTCCTCATTTCGTGGAAACAGTGAATAGTGGCAGAATATTATACTTACGTTTTTGTCTTCTTTTGACCAAAACTACTCATCGGCACTAACACAGCCCATGTGCGTGGCGCCGTTTCATTTCTTTTTCATTTATAGTAAGTGAAAAACGACACATTTCCTTCTAGTGCATCAATCAGAACTAGGGTTTTTGAATGTAGAGATTAATGATTCTTGACCTTTTATGTTCTCAAGTGTTTCCATGCCCAACTGATACATGAGCAGCGTGTGCGGTGCACTCATGTGCTCCTCTTGCGCAAACCTGGCCGAATATATAGAGTAAGATACTCATGAACTGTTTATAATAAAACTCCTTAACTACAGTCAGTGAGATCAGACCTTCACAACAGGGGCTTCACACACAACATTTTTAGGGTTAGAAATGTAATTCCAACCATGACAGAAGATGAAGAGTGCCAACATGAGAATGCCGACAAAGTAGTCAAGGACCATCCCAATGTTGCCATCGTACGTGAAGTCCGGCAGTTTGAGAATGTCCAGTGCCACATACCTGCATCGGTAGGGCACAAACTTAACCCTGAAAGAACCTAGGATTCATGGTTTTTGAAATGATAAATTCAATCGTTCATATTGCGAAAAACACGTTTCAGATGGGACTAAACTTTATATCACCGGAATCAGTAAAGGTTATTGCATGTCTTAGTCGAAGAAAAAAAAAATTGAACAAAAGGAC
The DNA here is from genome assembly GCA_022496805.1 of Pohlia nutans. NCBI lineage: Eukaryota > Viridiplantae > Streptophyta > Bryopsida > Bryales > Mniaceae > Pohlia > Pohlia nutans. Next base: position 13,586,729 of record CM040095.1, on the reverse strand, counting down.
GTCTATATAGAACCTACTCAAACTCCTAAAAGAAACATGAGGCCTGATTCGGGCGTTTTGGTCCTTTAGGGTTTAATAGCAAGAATTTCAAACAGTCATGCATGATCACACAACAAATGTCAATAGGGCACAAACTTAGCTTGCATTTCAAATCGAAATGATCACACAAAACTCTCTAACAATGTCATGTACTCCCTCCGTCCCAAAGTTATTGTCCACCTTGTTTGCTTGGTATTTCTTTGAGCCAATTTCTTTGATCATATTGTAAGAAACATGATTACAAAAGGTTCCAAATTATGTCACTGGAATGATTGAAGAACATTGCATGTGTTCATTGCAACCTAAATAAAATTAGCCACAAGGAAGTATTTTTTTGACCTACTTAAAAAAGCACTTTCAAACATGACTTTCAAACATGACAATAACTTTGGGACGGAGGGAGTAAGAGGAGATTCCACAACATTCAGGACGGTGGAATTAACAACATTCATGCAAAAGTTCATTTATTACTTGACGGATTCTTCATTGTCGACGGCAGCTTTCTCGTAAAAGGCCGTCAACTGGTCCTCGGAAATGTCTTTGCAGTACTCGAGCTTGTTGTCCTCCGGGTCTCCTTCACCTGCAGGCTGGTTCTCCCCCTCCACGGCCACCGCCTCCTCCGCCATGACACCCTCATTTCTTTCTCATTCAACACCCCCTCCCCAAGACAACAGCCCCACAATTTCAAAAATCTCCTGCCATTTCCAAAGCCAAAAGCGTATATATACATATATACATATATATATATATATATATATATATATATATATATATATATATATATATATATATATATATATATATATATATATATATATATATATATATATGCATATATGCATATATGCAGCATTCCTGAAACGCAACCCATTCAAATTTAGGTCTCGATCGTCGTCTTGAAGCCCATGTACAGTACAGTATACGTATTGAAACATCACAGATATAATCACTACTGCATAGCACTCCAGTTCACATTCATTGAGATGATTTTTTCAACGCTTATTGACAGGATTTAACAGATTTCTTTTTAACCCCTAAACGCCAAACGCCCCATGGGGATAGTATATACGTTGTCATATAATTGGGATTTGCTACCAATAAGAAAATCTAAATTAAGAAGCTCGCTAGACCCGCATCGATCTAAATTTCAACTTTTCTTTTCAACTTAAACTCATTGAAGGTGTGGATTCATTCCAAATACAATCAAAATACAACGTATTCTACTGGTCGCAAAGGCACGTTCAAACATTTAGGGGTTAAACAGAAAGTAGGGCGGTTTGTATCACAATTATCTCTCTATTATGACATGTTTGCAAAACCCTAACTTCAAGGTGGGTGGCAAGGCATGGATCAATTAGTCATAGAAATGACTTGTCACATATGTATTGCTTGAAACAATACTATCGTCATATTATGGAGTGTCATATTATGGAGTGTCATATTATGGAGGGTAAATTGTAGTGAATACTAGTATCTATACACATAAGTTTCATATCTTTCATTGTTGATCTTATAAGCTCAGTTTATCAAAGGTCATTACTACTGTACCATATCGATCTCATTTCTACCCTTTGGGCATCAAGGGATAGAAAACACAAGTTATTGAAATTTGTGGTGGCATTTTTATATTTGATGTCATCGCTGAGGTTTATGTTGGTGAAATAGAATGCTTATCGATCAATCTATAAACCCTAATTTGAATTGAGTAGGTGTCATAGTGGAGGCTTCTTGTAGTGGAGGAAGCTTGTCGATCAATGCAGCCAAGTTAGAATAACTCGGCCGCATTCAGGCAAATGAGGAAGAAGAGATTTAACCCCTAAAAGGACCTAGGATTTTTTAGTTTTAAAATGACAAGTTTAAACAATCACATTGTAAAAATTATAATTTGAATAAGACCAAATTTTATATCACTAGAATCAGTGAAGAATATTACATATGTTGAATTAAAAATAAAATAAAAATTAATAAAAAGAATCTACATAAAACCGACTCAAAATCACTGAAAAAAACAGGAGCCATATGGTCCTTTAGGGGTTGAAGTAGATTGAACATACTGAGGCAGAATGGCTCGAATGAGTGAAGCGAAATGCAAGGAGGTGATCCGAGGCGAAACCAGCCAGATGTTGTACCCCTACCCAGAGTACGAGAAGCCTTACCCAGTGGTCATCTTGGACACCACTGCCGGTGACATTACTCTCGAGGTCCCTCCCTTACCCCTCTTTTCATTGACAGAGTTTCAATGCAAAATTAACCCTTAAAAGGACCAAGAAACCTGAATTCAGCCTCATGTTTATTTGAGTAGTTTTGGCTATAGACTTCCTTTTGTTCAAGTTTATTTGTTCATATGCAGTGTTCTTTCGTGATTCCAGTGGTATAAAATTTGGTCCCAAAAACTGGATGATGAACAGATTCAAAGCCTTGCAACTTTCTCATACAACCTCGGATGACTTTCACCTTTGTAAACCTATTAAATTCTCTACCAATTACATTAAGTCTCTTGTGATGAGGAGCTGCTGATAATATTGGAGAGGCCTTCAATTACAAGTATGTCAAATTTGTTGGGTAGATTTCATGCGTGCAATGGTTCTCTCATGTACATCTTAGCCATGCTAATATCTACTTTTGAGGCTAGCATCTACTTGTGTTCAAAGGGTCGGTACGTTTAGGGGTTAAAACCATAAATCCTTGGTTCTTTAGGGTTTATTACATGATTGTCGGTGCTGTAATGCTTTTAGGGTTTCTTTCCTGTAGATGCACTTGGATGCATCTCCGAAGACATGCCGCAGCTTCCTGGAGCATTGCCGGAATGGCTACTTCCAGCCCTGTTTGTTCAACCGGATTCAAAAGGTGAGAATTGTGTCTAGGTTAGCATTTGCTACTCTGCTTCGAACTGTTTGACTCATTTATTGTTGACCCTAAAGACCAAATGATTTTTTTTTAGGAGCGTTTGAGTTGGTCATATATGGGAACTTTCTTTTCTCTAATTTTCATTTCTGTTTTGACCAGCACATGTTCTTTCTTCACTGATTCTCGTGATCAATACAATATGGTCGTATCTGATTGAACATTTTCAAACCATGGGTGAACCAAGTCGTACTGTACATTTTTGCATGCTGCTTTTGGGTGCACATCCTTGGAATGGAATCATCCCTGATGCGGTTTATGAATATGAATTGATGGGGAGAAGGACTTGTGGGTACAATGCGGTGACCCAACATCAACAGGACGAGGCGGGGAATCCGTCTATGGGTACGAAACTAAAACAGTAAACCGAAATGGTTATTCAGAGTATTTATTACAAGGACATACTATTTGATATCAATTGTGGTGGTGGCATTGTAGCATTCATGATGTGCAGTGGCGGCTTTATTCATACTACAGGCCAATTATCATACTCCCTTTGTCCGAAAATATATGTCCTAGTTTTTTCCATTGTTTTTTTTGCATTACTTATCCTATCTTTTATACTTCAAACATGAGCCATGTCCACTTCAAACGTGAGCCCTGTCCACTTCAAACATGAGCCCTGTCCACTTCAAACCTGAGCCCTGTCCACTTCAAATGGGCCAGACAATGAGAGTGACACTAAACCTACATACTATCATTTTTCAAGTATTGAGACGGTTTTTTTTGGAAAAAAAAAAAAAAGCCTTAACCCTTAAAGGTCTAGATCGGCCATTCCGGCTAGTATTATACAGCCGTATTTCATTGTATTTGGAATTGTTCTACACCTCCTATGAGTTTCATATCAAAAGTGAAGTTAAAATTCATGCATACATGGTCTTAAAAGCTATTGGGATCTCAATTTGGAACTTTCTACTTACAACAAATGTTAAATATATGGCAACGTATTTACTATGCCCTAGTATTTACTATACTGGGGCACTTATTTCCGGACAGAGGGAGTACGTATCATACTAAATGACCATTTCAGTGCAGCTGCAAGTGGGTAGTAAGAGCTGCAAATTTGAAAATATTTCTATGGGAGAGGTCAAGGATACTGGGAATTTTCTTCTTGCATTAAGAGAGGAATGGCTGGGTGCATTGGGAATGCAGTGCAGACCAAGTTTTGACGACGAGTACTCCTTCAGCCTGAAGCATGATAAGGCAGGCGTGGTGTCCATGTGCAACAAACGCACTCCTAACACCAATGGCAGCCAGTTTTTCATCACTCTTAGCCCTTGCCCTTGGCTTAATGGTACCTCTCTTCACCTACGGTAATCCCTTTTATCCAATTTCCATGCCGATTTCAAACACCAAAATATCACATCGTGACTGCACCATTAATTCTGCACTCAGACCTCTTTTATGTCACACGTACATGAGTTCAGACTTGATTATGGAATGTGATATTGGAGAGTGTGATAATAACAAGTTTAGAGTGTGTTTAGTGTCATTCATGAATTAACCCTTGAAGGATTTAGGGAATAGTAAATACGTTGCCGTATATTTAACATTTGTTATGAGTAGAAAGTTCCAAATTGAGATCCCAATAGCTTTTAAGACCATGTAGACATGAATTTTAATTTTACTTTTGATACAATACTCATAGGAGGTGTAGAACCATTACAAATACAATGAAATACGGTCGTGTACATTGACCGGAATGGCCGCAATGGCCAATCTGGACCTTTAAGGGTTAATATTGTGTTACATATCAAGCAAACTTCTTTTTTGTGTCAAATGGTGTACATTGTTTAACCTTATGGACCACCATCAATCAGTGAATAGTAAGCCCATCAACACAGAAAATGAACTTTTGCTAAATGGTGTTCCAATTTTGTCCATCTAGAAATGGTGTTCAAATTAGCATTAAACTTACGAAATAGTATCATCATACACAAATGGTGGTGTTGTGGGCGTCGTGTTAGGGAAGAACGTCATCTTTGCTCAAGTGGTGAAGGGCATGGATGTCCTGAAGAAAATGAACAAGCTTCCTGTAAACAAATACGACCGGTAAGAATCATCATCATTCATAACATTCAGCAGCATGCACTGTCACTGCCTTGGCTCTACAGTAGATGGTGTGGATTATTCCACACCCAACAGTACTTCATCATTAGCTAAGTGGACAAGTGGAGGCTCAAGGTGATTAGCAGAGTGCATGAAGGAAAGGCAGTGGACATGAAGGCTATTGAACGTTATGTTATCTACACCTCGTAGAATTAATTAAACCGATGATTGGTCTTGGCATTATGAATGGTCTGACATGGGTACCCCAGTTACGCGTAACCATGTGTGACTGTACATAACTCATTTTATGCATGCCAAAAATTTCGTTTTTAACACAGTGTATGCTGCTCCTACTATGCCATCTACAACATCATCTAATTTTTGTAATTTTTCAATATTTTTTCCTTACCAATTTTTTTATTTTTTTATTTTTTTTAAATCACACTAATTTAGGACAGGGTACCCATATCAGGCCATCACCCTGATGCTTGTTGTGCAAGCATGGATTATACTAGCAAAAAAAGGTGGTGTTGCTTTTGACACTCTTTGATGTCAACACTCTTTTCAACATTCATTTTGACACTTTAGTGTCAAAAAGAGTGTCGAAGACAACACCTATTTTTGGTAGTGTGAGTTCGTGAGCAAGTAAGGGTGCTATATTTGACGAGAAAAAAAAAAAGCATTCAAGCTCATAATGGTTGGTGTGACAGACCATTAGACCATGTGTTTTTGACCCGAACGCTGGTGGTAGAAAGACCTGGGCATTATGAATGGCGTCCACATGCTGTAAGACCTCACCTCTCCATTCATTAATTTCTCCCTTGCCAGCATACTAATTATTATGTCGCCTGCCGTCATTGTGTTTAGTGAGAATGTGGTGATCAGTGCGAATGATTGTACACCCAAAATGGACCCTAAGAAACCCCTACAATTGGATCCAAAAGCGACACTTAAACCCAGGGTTTTTTTTTTTTTTTTCCCAGGTCATTTAACTTTAGGCTACAAAGCTCACATGCAAGTGAATGAGGTGACTTTTGATTCCTTATTTTATTTTATTTTATTTGAAAAACTTGGTGACGGATCTCTGTTTTTTCATACATCCTATCTTTTTTCATACATCCTATCTTTTTTCATTTAATATATTGGCCTTTCACAAAACCCTTCATACATCTTGTCTTTTTCATCCAACATCTTGGCCTATTCATCCATTGTGTGTCGCACACAAAGTCCTAGCCAAGCTTGCAACCGGTGCAATCTATGCTACATGAGGTGACATTTTTTCATTATGTTCCTACATGGTGATTCTCCCAGTAGATTTTTGTAGCAAATTGGCTATTAAAAAGAAAAGTAAAAAAAATCCTACTTAAACCTAACACTGATGTACACAATCAGTGTTGGGTCAATTTTGTTTACACCTATAGACAATACTTTGAAAATTCATAACTTATTCATACATTGTCCAAATAACGCATGCTAAAGTGTGTTGGAATCGTCTTTCAATTGCCAATAAGACCTAATAAAAAAAATATGTTTAATAATAGTGAATTTTTTCAGTTGCTGTTAGTTAGTAGTGGTTTATGGGTGCACATAGCTTACACAGATAGAATGTATATATTGTAGCATGTGATTTTTTGGGAAAGAAAGCAGAGCTCATGTTGGAAGTTCTCGTGTGGATATAACTGGCAGGAGAGCTATGGGTGCTTCAATTCCAAAGGATCACAACTTCGAGAGTCCCAGTATGTGGATAAGGTGATTGTTCTTGCCTTGTCTTTCTTGAATTAGTTTTTCACTCTCCCAGTATGACAACGAAACATGATACAGTCCTGTCATAGAAATCATGTACAGCAAATCTGAACCCAAAAAAGAAAAGGAAAAAAAAGTCAAAACATTGCTGCTATCGAACAACTAATAAGCTGCATAAGAAATAAAGTAACTATAAGCGTGCAGAAGGAATAACAGTCAAAATCTTGAGTTTATGTACAGTACAGTCAATATCTGAAGTTATGTACAGTCAAAATCCAAGTCTATGCACAGTCAAAATTTGAGTCTATGTACAGTCAAACTTCCATAATGGGTATTGTGTTATAAGTTAAATCATCTATGTTACTCCCTATGTCCGGAAACAACTGTCTAGGTTTTTGGCATTTTTCAACTTAAACGTCTTTTTTTTTCAAAAAAGCTGCCTCCGTACTCAAAAAATGGTCTATTTGTAATAGCGGTTTTTGTGTCACTCTCATTGTCCGTCCGTTTGAAGTGGACAAAACATAAAATATAAAATTTTAGGACAAAAACCAGGAAACAAAAAATGCCAAAAACTAGGACAATTATTTCCAGACAAAAGGAGTATTTATGTTTTTCATGATCCCTCAAAACATTTAATGGATATAGTTAAGTGTGATAGATATGCCTTTATGCTCTTGCCACTGTTAAGTGTATATTGATAAAAACTATACTCTCAATTTTTAGGATACAATAGAATGAAAATTCAACATTATGGATGAGAGAATGAATTTTGTTGTGAATGTAAAAAGCTAACAAAGTTTTAATTAGCATTGGAAATTGTATTGGCAATCAAAAACTATTGGTTAATCTCTAAATGTCAAAACATGCCTTTGTGGTAAGTAGAATATGGTATATTTTGGTTGTATTTGGAATGTAACCACACCTTTAAGGGGTTTGAGTTCAAACAGAAGTTGAAATTTAAATCAATGCGGTTGTAGTGAGCTATTGAGTTCTATATTTAGAGCTTCTTGTTGGTAGCAAATGCCAATTATACAGCAGTGTATCTACTATCCCCCATGGGACATTTAGGGGTTTATACAACAATCGATTTTTTCTTACTCTCAATATGGAAGTCTAATTGTACTAACTATGCGCTGGCTGGTGGGCATTTGATGAATGACAGCCTAAACATGACAGAGGTAGTTGGCGAGTTATCAAGCGAATGTCTGCTAAATTTGTCAAAGCTACTCACCAAGGTGGTTGGCAGTTGTGGAATAAGAGAGCTTTCTAGGAAGAAGTCAGGAGTTTTAGGGTCACTTCACGCTATGGCCGTCCAAGTCGAGAGGCCATTGATTTTCACCAATCACATTGCAAGAAATCAAGATACAGCCTCTCGATCCTTCATACTGAAAGCCAAAGTCCAAAGGCCGTCACCCTTCAAAATGCCTACATGGTAGCACTTTTTGACCAAGGCGACGAACTCTCGAAGGAAGTTTGGGTCGGACAGGAATGGAAACCCAAACTATGGTCAAGAGGCCGTCGATATTTTTCTATAAAAAATCAAAACTATATTTTATTACCTTTTCACAACCCATTTCTTTGAACTCTTAACAAAGTTTGGCCACTCAATCCTACAGCCTCTTGACTTGGACAGCCATAGTGTGAAGCGGCCCTTAGTACTACATCAAGACCAAAGTTGTACAAGACAAAGAGCAAGATTACGTGCTATACTTGGAGAACACTCAAGAATGAAAAACAAGGAACACATTTCTTTAAAAAAAATTGATTGTGTTGAAGTTTTACATCTTGCATGTAATAAATTATGTTATTTTAATAGTATGATAGTAAAAAGTAATCATATTTTAATATAATACTCCCTCCGTCCCAAAGTAATTGTCATGTTTGAAAGTGCTTTTTTAAGTAGGTCATATTGTAAGAAACATGATTAAAAAAGGTTTCAAATTATGTCACTAGAATGATTGAAGAACATTGCATGTGTTCATTGCAACCTAAATAAAATTAGCTACAAGGAAGTATTTTTTGACCTACTTAAAAGAGCACTTTCAAACATGACAAAAACTTTGGGACGGAGGGAGTAGCATTAAAATGATATTATTATTATCATATCTGATATCAACAAGATATTATTCAATCATTTTCCACAAAGTTTTGAATATTAAAAGAGCACAGTTGTACCAATAGAGAGATACGGTATGGACAGTTCTATTCTTTATTCTAGAACAATATTTTCTCTAAGTTTCAGTGCTCAATTAAAATTAATCGGTCCTCATTGTCCATTTGCATGAGTGCACCTCATTTGAGAATCTTTGAACCTTTCAACATCCAAAGGTAATCCCACTGAGGGATTCTTTCAAACCCTAGCACTCAACTTGCCTCATTTAATTATGTTCTTTGATGATATTTGTTCTGTGGACATCGAATCATCGGTGGGTCGAATAGGCACTTTATTCACGTCGGCCTCGAAAGAGAATCAAAATTTTTACTACTACTTGTTTGACGATGAAGGTTGGGCCACAGGGGACCTAGAGACGTCTATTTCCGTCAGTGCTACAACAAAAGGTACCCAAAATAAAACATTTTCTAATGTACAATGCAATCTACAAATGGGAAGAGCAAAATGCTATTTGTAGCAAATAAGAATTCGGTTTAATATATTGTCACTTTTATGTAGATATTCAATAGAAACAGAAAGAACACTATAGAGAGGAGCCAATAAATAAAGAACATTGTTGGTAGAGAGAAGCCAATAGATAAAGAGCATTGTTTATAATGTTGAGGGAATAAAGAAGAAGCTAAGACATGAGTGCTTTTGTCAACCTATAGCACTACCTCACTTTTCAAGAAGTGAACAACCTTACTTAAACTTCTTCACACTTCCTCATTGTTGATGCGGTTTTGTCAATGCATACAGTCAATAAGGATTATCATTATGTAAAACAAGTGAAAAAACAATACAACATTCTTTAAAGGCCTGAAATATCCCATGATTATAATAGTAGAATGGCAAATTATGCCCAACTTTGGAAGACAACCTTCCAGTTGTTATGTTTCACTTCACTGTGTCAAATCAAAAAATGGACCTCAATTCAATTGGTAAAGAATGTTGTATGTAGTGTTTTTCTTGAACCTCCTGTCGCTTGAATTTTCAGTCCGAGTTGATAGTCTAACCTACAAATAGTATTTTTGCGCCCTAGCATGAGTCATACTTGGTTTTGTGTGACTGAATTGTGCACATGATAAGTTAGCATGATTCCAAGTGGATATTCGACAGAAATTCTACATTGGGGTATTTGTTTCTGTTTCTATGGTGCAACCTGCATGCAAGTAGAGCATAGCCTCTTTGTTGTCATCATGTCAAGAAGAGGCACTAAAGGCCTCCTTCCATGCTCCATCAATGGATAAAGATAGTACTAGAAAACGAGTGAACAAGAATCCTTCCACCGACCATTGGTGAACATAAAAATCAAGCAAAGCTCTTTGCCGATATCAGTATGGCATCGGTACTTTCATTTATTGGTTGGTTTCCAAAAAAATCTAATTTTATGCTGTAAAGTGTACCCGAAATACACAATCGAGAGGCACAAGCACTATCGATGAACACGAGCGATAAGGACCCACCCACCAATACATGTAAGGATGCCCTAAGAGCACGTTTCTATGCTCCACCCATCCCACATTTTTTGAGCGGGACAAGCCACTTCCATGCAAGGGAGCAACTTCCCAACCCGTCATAATAATAAAGAGTACCCACAATCTTTGAAGGGGTTGGAGCAAGGGGGTGGCAAGCATATAAAAGTGAGTAGCTTCCCACCACCGATATGTTCATTTTAAGTCACTGAAATTTGTGTCTTCTCCTAATTAGAACATTTGCTCCCTGATTTCATTCATTTAGATTAAATGACGTAATTCTATTTTTTTTAATTCAAGATTGTGGGATATAAAATACAAACACCCAACCGGACTTCATCCACAGTGTTCTGGGTGGGTAGCAAGTGGGAGCTACAGTGAAAAATGTGGGGACGGTTGCAGCTAACAACTTGAGAAGAATGATGGGAGCATAGTTACCCTAACAACTTGAGAAGAATGATGCAGCCATCAATCTTACGGCTCTCCAAAATATTTATTTTTAAATACCTTACGATTTTATTTTTTATTTTTATTTTATTTTGTATTTACATATGTGCCAAACGCATGCATTCGTGCAAATGACGTTGATGGTTAGAGTTTCTGATTTATATATACATATCCTGATTTATATATACATATACTGGTGAGTACTTGGATGGACACTTCATACTTTTGCTATATTTTTCTGTGAGGTCACCACCAGTCCACACCAGTTCCATTCAGGGCTTGAGGCTGCCCATTCTAGTGAAACTCTGAGCAATCATAGGTGCAGTTATGAAAAGATACAAAGTTCTCATCATTGGCATTGATGGATAGTACGCACCTTTCAGTTCAAAATAATCGTCTTGCTCAAATAAACGCACGTGTTTGGGACGTAGTGCATGCATGTTGCTCTGATAGCCGAGGAATCTTTGCCACTGACCTGCTCGATCAAATATTGAATTTGCGTTTCTTCCTTATTGAATTACTAGCCGAACAGATTTCTGTGAAATTCAGTGCTATTAAATTTCAAACGTAAATGCACAGGAGTGGTACCTCAGAATTATATTGTTTCCACTTGATTGCTGTAGGGCCAAATGTAACCACGTTTCTTATGGCCAAAGATATTCGTTTGTCACTATTGTCAATCTTGTTGGCTTCTTCCGGACTCCAGCTTGATTAGTCAAAGCAGGAGTTTGCATTGGGGCCACATCATCGTGCATGAATTATTTTCTACAGGTCCCGGAATCTCTCTCCATGTCCTGTAATGCATACAAATAGTGAAAGAGACGCACAGGCCAGTACTGTGGAATAATAGCCCCCACTGTCACGCCAGATAGTTGTTGCTTGCAAGTTACTGGCCGTATCATGTCTAGAAGGAGCATATAACAACATATCTTGACCTGCAGGAGCAAGAGGAATCATCAGAAGCACCTATCATTACTGTTGCTGTATATTTACGGTTTCATTTCAAGAATTGTAAATGAAAAAAACCATGCTGCAATGGCCCACCTGAAGCGTTTAAAGTTGCTCCCCCACTTTCTGACCGCCTAGTTTTAAAATTAGTTAATCGTAGTCATGATGATCTCAGCTGCCTTCACGTACCACTGAACAATGCTCAAACAAACCCGCGACTAATTCTTGCAGCTCAACTTCAGCCTTGTCCTGTGCTCCGCTCATATATTCGTGCAGAACAAAAGATCGTTGAAAAGCTTTGGCTGGGGATGATTGAGGCAGAGAATAAAATTGACTTGTACGACGTTGTACACGCCAATGGGTGCTTTTAAAACCCCAGCACTCTTTGAAACCACCGGTTCATGATCTGAAGTCCGTACTTTGAACCTCGCGCCCCTACCTTTCTAATACATATTTATTCATTCCCCCCGGTATGGTACTTATACACATGCATGCTGCTTCTCCTCAATTGAAACACAAGGTAGCACACATTTCGTTTCAGATCTGTCTTGGTCTGGCCTGATCTGACGAACAAGGCCATGGCAAGCAACATCTGCCCATGGTCAGAACCTCAGAGTCGTGCCAAAGTCTCAAGCTATGGACATGCATCATGTACACTGGATTCGTGAAAATCGAGAGGTGACGAGAGAGGCAACCAACCACAGGGTACGTTCTCAACATATTTTCTCATACTTTTTGGTGTCTTTGTCTCCTGGAAACTCAAGAGAAAGAGACGTTTAGAACAAGAATTCCTAACAGCTAATAATAGGAATGCCATTGATACTGCTCTTATTAACAAGGAGTTATGCCATGTGGAACAGGCTTAAGGAAGACAACCAGGCCACATGGACATTGAGAGCGGGCACCTCACCTGGTTTCTTGGGCTCACGAGCCCGGTCTTGGCTCTTGCTCGCTCATGCTCTTCAGCAATGGTAGCCAATGACTTCAACCATGCTTACTCTTCTCCACCATAAGGATGGTGGACGTTTCCCAATGTCACCTACAACCTTGGTTGCTGTTTTCACTTAAGATGATCTCTCAAACCCTTGCTTTGAAGCCTGGGTTTGCGTAGAACAGGATGTCAACTGCAGAAGAAGTCATGATTGAAGTCATTGATTATCACTGCAAAGGGGCTCCTGAGAGAAGCAGATTTTTGAAGCGACGAGCCTCCGTTCAGGAATTGCAGCTGAGTTCGACATCAAGGTGAGTTCGGCTTGTTCTAACCAATTTCATTAGAACCTCCAGTTCCCTCCAACTGTCAAAAAGATTTTCGTCATGCAACCAATCTCTTAGTTTCCACATTCGACGAGCAAGGACGAGTACAATTTGACTGGATGTTTAGGCAAAAAAGCTATATATGAGTAATATTTTCGATCTGTACTGTCTCTCATGTGCTTGGACTCTATTACATTGTTCTTCTGCTTCAAATCACAAACTATGAGCGAGACCAGCAAGGTAGTCCCGGTGCCAAAAGGATCAAGTTATACCTGCCATGTTTCAGTCACTCCATGTAAGTTCTTCAACATCAGCAACTTTCCCAGTGATCCCCTACTTTGGGTAGATTGAGTCTGAGTCAGAGTGCGGAACGGAAAAGCAAGCTCGTAGAGGATAACTCTGAGCTTGAAGTGAAAAGGAGGATTTGATCAAGGCTGAATCAACAACTTGTTAGACACTGAGCTGCTTTCTTAGGTTTGTTCGGAATTTCAACCATGCCTAGGCTTGATGATGGACGAGAACAAGTACAACGATGGTCCTGATATGCAATTTGAACGATTGATTAAGTCCTTGGCATCATCACGTTTCATGAAGTTACAACCTATCTGAAATGCAGCTTCGAGTGCAGAAAGTACTTACCATGAACATCCCGCAAAAAGAACTTCACACCCTCCTCCAAAGTTAGCATATGTGATGAGCTTGGTGGTTCTGTGTGATGTCCACAAGCTTGAAGTTGATTGACAATACTCCGGGGCACTTAGATTACGTAAATACTCCTGCTCCAATTCGTAACATCATGTGGAAGGAGCAGATATGTCAAATAGCTGACATAAAAATCCACCTGTTGATCATGAGGAGAGCTGCAATATTTACATCTGTCTTGAAGCCTCTGAGCATGTTCAATAATAAACCAGCAACCGTGCAGTAGTCCTTTGAACCAATCGCTTGGTTGGAGTCCACCAATTGTAACCTGGATGAGACGCTCTAAAGGCTCAAAGGTAGCATATCACGTCATGATTATCATACAAATATAGCAAGGTCGTCCAAACGTCTAAACCAGCCAAATAATAATGATCATACAGCGCTCTGAACTTCAACCTTCCATCCAGATAATGCTCCAATCGTGCCACCATTAAACCCTAAGCGTCCAAAACGCGCAATATAGCCATCTGCATCACTGAACTTTGCAAGGTGGCATTTTCTCATTTTACCTCGGTTTTCTGATTGCAATACATCATTTTAAAGCTCTTGTTCTGTACTACAATATCAACAGTGTCGATCGTGTCAAACCGAAGTCATTTTCACACAAACAGATGCTTTCCAGCAGGGGGTCCAATTGTCCTACACTACAGAAAATACGCTTAGGGGTTAACACATCCCGGAAGTGCCTTGTATCCGGAATCTGCCGTTGCATGTTAGGGTTTCAGACAGGAACAGGAGGTACTTACCTCTTCGTCAAGTTTTCTATACAGAAAGTGACGTGATTGAAAAACCTCCAAACAGCATCTTCAATACCACCGAAGAAAGAGCTGATATAGCCATGGACGGCCAAAGAAACCTCCGGAGGAATGACGAGGAAGTTGTTGTAGAGCACACTTTCAAGGGTTCCGACAAAGCATCCAATGAGCACGTCGAAGAAGAAATGGCGACCTAGCATAATGCGAGACGAAGTCATGGCAACGGCCCAGGAGAACACGAGCCATGTCACAACGCTAACAAGAAAATTCTCCAACATCGTCACTCCCTCGTCAAGGATATTGACTTGATGGCTCAACAACCTGCTCAGGAACGGCAGCCAAACATTGGCGGCCTGCGCTCTCCACATTGGCATGTACATGGTGAAGAACGTGACCGCCATGAGCGCTCGCGCCGAGTGACCCCAATACTCTTCCCGGCGCACGTAATTTTTTATAACTGCGACAATGACGAGATCCGCAAGGAAAGCCACGAACAAGTTGAAAAAGAATAATCGAACCTGCGATTTTTTTTTGGTAAAATAGAAAGCATTCTTTGGTGATTTACAATTTTTTTACTACGAATACAAAGCATTCTATAGAGTTTTTGGCTTTAATACATACTAATGATCGATAAGAGAAGATGATGGCGATATACTCTATCTTTTTACCAAATTTTTCGAATAGGAACATAATTTTTCATTTAACAAGTTGGCGATATATAGCCACATAAAAAAACACTGAAGAATCGAACCTCCGGGGTGAGATGTGCCGCGGGAAGCAGGTACGCGGCTGCCGAGGCGGGGATGAGGAAAATGCCGTCGCCGGAAAACTCCAGAACGCGCAGGAGAAAGTAGAAGAATAAATTCAGGCCGTGCTCGTGCATCCACCATGAGAAGCGGTGGTCGTAATCGAGAACGCAATCCAGCCAGCCCCTTGGTCTTGGTGAAGCGTGTTTTAGGGTTTTCTTTTTCGGTTTGCTTGACTTGGACCTGGACTTGGATCGCTTGCTGCACCTGGACGGCGATCGCCTCCTGGTTGCCAGCATTGTGCTACGAAATCATTTTGTCTCCGTGAGCGATTGATTGCCTCCCCTGTTGAATGAGCTTTCGATCGATCGATCTCTGCTGGAATTGATTGGCATGAAGAATGAAAAAATGCAGGGGATCAGGAGAGCAAGCGAATTGCTGACGATCGGATCGCGTCCGTTGTTGCATTGCCAGTGATCTCGTAGTGGTGGAATTTTGTTTCGTGGCTGTTGAATTGGAAATAATCTTCTCTTATCATTGCCAACAATTCTATAGAAAGCTATGCATTTGTAGAAAAAAAAAAAATTGTAAATCGCCAATAAAAAAAAATGCTTTCTAGTTTTCAAGTTTCAAATCGCCGATCGGACTCCCTTGAAAAATAACAATCGGACTGACGGAGACGCCAAGTGGAGAGACGGAAGGGAAGAGTCGACATTGAGACCTCGGTGAAGACAGGTGCATGCACACACCCGGTCAAATTCCGCAAACTTGATGTTCCCGGGTATCACGGCCATACCCGGTTTATACCCTGCGGGTCTTACGAAAGGCTACCGAAAAACGGTCTTACGTTGCGGGTCTTACGCAACGTTTCTGTAAAGAGGGCAGAAACGACTGACGTTCAGCAACAGAAGCTTCTAAACGATAGAGATAGAGCGGCTTCACATTAGGGGTTGTCACACCATTTTCTCCCCATTTTCAATTTTCAGAGAATGAGGACGTGGCACTCTCTCCTTTGATTGCAGAGGGCCCATTTTTTGAAGAGAGAGAAGTTTCTTACTTCTTCTTCAAGGGTGAAGAATGGATTTGAATAATGGTTTCGTGTGTGAAGTTTTCACTGTGGAGCTTTTAGCTTTTTAGCTCAATTGCACATAAATCTCATGTTCATTCTCCACATGGCAGAAAAGGGGAGTCACACCTTCTTCATGTAGAAGGGCCCCACAGCATGAAAACAAAATATCATGAATTGCACTCTCAAAGCCTCAACTCCATTCGCTCAGAGAAGCTCATGTCATTGACTTACAATTGCATCCCAAGTACATTATAAGTGAATAGTTTTAGTTCCTTGAATGTGAGTTGTTAACCCTTAAACGTCAAAGCAAGCCCGGCCCGTGGTATAAAGGAATAATTGGAGAAAAAAATTTCATTTCTCAACCAAATCAAGCAAAACTTGTTGCGTTGGAAAGCTACTAAAAAACGGTCTAGATTCCAAATTTTCGCCTCATTTGAGAGATTGTGGAATCGTTGGTAAGCAATCAAAGTTATCAAATTGAACAAGTTCTGAGGTTGAGGTAGCTGAAGTTCAGCAGTGCCGCAGTGCTACAGTGCTAGCCAGCAGTGCACTGCAGAGCCGTTTTTGCAAAAAATATTTTTTTTAATTTTTTTAATTTTTTTTATTTTTTTGCAAAAAAAATTAGATTCTTTCCGGGCTGCCCACCCAGGACCCAAATTGTCGTTTAAGGGTTAAAGGTGGGGGCATTCCACCTCATCATGATAAAGATGTGTTACTTTGATTTATGATAACAATTGTAGAAAGCGGACCCCAAATTAGTGATGGCTAGCACAACTATGCTCTTTGCTTCAATGGCTCACAGCTTGTATAAAAAATGGATAAGATGAGTGATGATCTCTATTGTACAGTACATTTTTTCCAGTCTTTTTTGCCTTGTTCTTCCTTCTTTTTCTTATTAGCATGCATGATCATTTCTTCATGTTTGCAGCACAACGGCAAATCCTGATACATACATGCAATCATCTATAGCAAATCTACAAAATAGACTATCAAAACAAAATCAAATAGAGTTGTTTTCAACACTCTTTTTGACATTGTTTTCAACGTTATATAGTGTCAAAAACATATTATTTGACGATGAAGAGTCGGAAACAAACATCTTTTTTTTAGTGTCAAAAACAATATTTATTTATTTTATTCTAGTAGTGACTAGACGAAAGCTGAAAGCTCGCAAAGGCATGTCAATGATCATGCACTTGAGGTACATCAATTATGAGAGCGAAACTCAGAGAAGTAAGTAGCTGAAGAATCATCAAAGACTTCGTCTCCTAAATTTCTTAAAATTACTTCACCCTTGAGGTGACTAGGGGAGTGATAATGAACAGAGTTTCCTAGAAGGATGGTCATATAATAAGATGTTTTGGTGTGTTTGAAACCCACCAAAATCATAAAGTGCACATAGCTCTCAAAACTAGGATGATCTCAGGTTTCAAAAAGGCACCTAAAAAAGTGCCAATTTTTCCCTAATGTGACTAGAGAGCAGTATGAATCTACTATGATTCCAATCATTTGTTAGAATTGACATATTCCGTCAAAGTTTCTATATTTGCACTCTATCCATTTTGGTTCATTTGGTTGGACTCAATTTTTCTCCAATTTGACTAAAATCAAGTCAAAACGAGTTAAAATGTCTCTTAGAAAAAATTCCCACTGATATTGTGTAAGGGCCACTTTACATGACGGGGCAAGGTCAATTTGGAGCTATGACATACGTGAATCTTTGTATGTGATTGGTCTATTCCACGAAATCAACCCCAAGGTCTTTGCATGATGGAGTGAAGTAAATTCATATTCTAATGGGCTAAAATTGTATTCTAATGCACTAAAAAAAATTGACATGACCTTCAAAGACCATACTATTGTGAAGAAATCATGTGTACGTTTATGTAAAACCACAAAATTGATGAAAAATAACATCAATAGTCGGAAAGGAAAGGAAAATAAAAAATATATCAATTTGTACAAAATAAAAGATTCTTTGTAGGAGATGGTAAATATAATTCTCAAAACCACCACAAGTGTACAGTGAATCAACCCACTTTGGCCAATAAAAAGTCACAATAAAAAAATTTAAAAAAAGATTTGTTTCTCAAACATTATGAATCCGTGAAACAAACGATATGTGTGTACATATCTCAAATAGAATGTACATCTCTTCCATTCTACATAACGTTCTTTAGAGGGCCACTATTGCACCTCCAAATCTCAAGCTTCTATTAGAGAATCGGAAGAATCGTAGAGTATTTTCTCTAACTTCAACTGAGTCAAGCAACAAAGGTTGGAGAATTGAATTATTTTATTCGCCATTTCTCTAAATTGTAAAGGGTGTGGTCCAGCAAGGTGTAAGAACGTTATGTAGGGGCCATACCTAAAAAAAATCCAATATTTCTAAGAAAACATGGGGCGGTAATGGGTTATTCAAGAGAGAGGATCCAATTAGTCCTCTAAAGAATTTTGCTAGCTAATATATTACAGATCTCGTTGACCAGTACGGATGATAATTGGGAACTTATCAGTGATGGTTGATCATACCACTGAAACACTCCTCCTGGCCAAAGTACTTGAGGGAGACTCAGAAGATTCATGCATATGTCTTGCCACTCTCACCATCTCCAAAACGTGATCCACAATCACACCATCAATACCCCACCTCTGTTGCTTAAGCACGGCTTCTCCCACATTACTGCAAAACCATTCCATCATTGTACATCAGTAAAGAATCCCTAAAGCACCCATCATAAATAAAGCTCACTGGTAGCAAACCTGTCGGTTTTTCATTCTCACTTTGTGGAAACAGTGAACAATACTAAAATATTCTATTTCTATTTCTATCTTGTTGTGACCAAAACTACTCACCAACATTGACACAACCCATGTGCTTGGCACGGTTTCATTTCTTTTTCATTTATAGTAAGTGAAAAGCGACACATTTCCTACTAGTCATTTCTCGCTACTTCCATTACCTACAACCATGGTTATAGAGAACCATGGTTATGGTTCTCTATGTCAAAAGCATAACCGCAAACCAAACAAATCAAGCAAACTTCATTAATGTTCTTTTTATCCCTTAACAACCAAGGATTCGTAATTTTAGCCACGAATCAAACAAATGTGTCATCAGCCATGTTTCATTAGTGTTGTTTCTAAGGATTCATGGTTTTAAAATGAAAAATTCAATCGATCATATTGTGAAGAATATAAGTCAGATTGGGACCAAATTTTGTATCACTAAGAGTTAATGAAGATCATTTCATGTGGTAATCAAGAAAAATAAAAAAAATTGAAACAAAAGGAAGTTCACTCAAAACTGTAAAAAAAAGGGAAGGAAATGGAAAGAGATGGGAGCATGAAACTCACTTCAACTCGCCGTAGGTGAAGAAGAACAATCCTTCGGCCTTGACAAGAGCAACGCACTCCGGGCCCCGACGCAGAACGGCGCGCACTTCACTCACAACGCCTTGCAAGTTCCCCTTCCGGCACACTTCCACGGCGGCTTCGATGGAGTTCCGCCTCTCGTCGTTGAATTTGTTGGTGCCACCGTCCGTGAGGAAGAACACCGGGTACACGTGTTTCTCCGGCGCGTACGTTTGAAGAAGTGTGAGTTTCTGGCGCAGGATGTGCACGGCGTCCGGGTGGAAACTGGAGAAGTAGATCATGCGCCCGTTGGCAAACTCGCTCACATTCTCCAGCACCGCGTCGATCACACGGTGCAACTCCGCTTCCGAGGTCACCCCGGAATCATCAAACTTCAGTTCTATGTTGAATCCCACAGAAGGTTGGACCTCCCGGAATGCCTCCTCCAGCGTGCACATCGCGTCCTCCACATCGCATGTCCACAGCAACTTCGATCCGTCCACCGGACAGCGTCGGTACAGCGCCTGACCCACCTGGCATGCACAGAAAGATTCGTCTCAATCAGTGAATTCTTTTGGTCAGGACTCAGGAGACAGTTTAGTATTTTGCTATTTTTTCATGACTTGAGAACCAATCCAGGTTCCTTGGATGCTTTATTCATACTAATATATAAGTAATATCAGGGTAATACACATGTGCTACCTTGGCATTTCGGCAATACCTGAGTGATATCTAGGTGGTACTTCGGTAATACCTAGGTGATACCTAGATGCTACTTCGGCAATACCTGGGTGATACCTAGATGCTACTTCGGCAATACCTGGGTGATACCTAGATGCTACTTCGGCAATACCTGGGTGATACCTAGATGCTACTTCGGCAATACCTGAGTGATACCTAGATGCTACTTCGGCAGTACCTGGGTGATACCTAGGTGTAAAGAGGCTACACATCTTGACTTCGTGAAGGAAATCAGGCTATTTATTCCTTCCTTTTTTTAAAAAACCCATTGTATCAATTAGCCAGCCCAAAATTTATGTAGGAATTAGCAACAAAATAATCACTGGTCTCAATACCACAACCATGAAATAATACCAATTTTTTCAAGGTAACGAGAGGTGGAGGTAAATAAAAGAGGGACATAGCATGGCAAGCCAGCACCAAATGCAACTTTTCAAACTTGGTTGTTGCTTACTAGGAAAGTCTACTTGTCAGAGAGGACAAACTGTGACATGGCAATGACGATCCAAGCACTCTTCCTCGGAAATTGCCCTCTATTTCCAGAGGCTCAAACTTACGCATTAGATATGAAGATCACGATTACAGTTGATAATCTTCATCCTTGTTCACGAGGATTATGATGTGCTTTCTTTTTATACAACCAGCCTCACGAGTTATGTTGAGCATGATTGTGGATAATATTTAGTTTTGTGCATAATATTTACCTTGGAGGCGTCTCTTTGAGGTCCCATGGCACGAAACTCGTCCAGGGTGATGTCGCCGATATGTCTGCCGTGTTCCAGATACTCTTCCGTCCTGATCACGTCGTCGTGAAAGATGATGGGCACGCCGTCCTTCGTCACCTGAACGTCGAACTCCACGAACTGCGCGCCGTTCCGGGCGGCCAAGTTGAACGAGACGATCGTGTTCTCGCGGATGGATGACATGGACATGCCCGCCTCGGGAATTCCGCCCACCGGAACCGTTTTGTTCTTGCCGCAACCGCGGTGACCGACCACCACCATCATCGAACTTGCCTGAGCTCCCTCTCCAGCAACATCTACAACATCCACAAAAACATTAATCGATGATTGAACTAATAATAATAAATTATTTTAAACTAATGAAAACAACACTTTTCAGTAAGGTGACGCACTTTTCAGCCACGCCAATCGTTAACTTAGTCATGGTGCACATGAAGACAGATAGCTTCAGGGCCCTTCTTTTGTTTGTTTTTTTGGGGTATTTTAACCCACTGTATATTTTCTCCCACACTGATTCTTAGAGTGTGATTCATTGATGAAAAGATTAATACCGCGTGGAGTCAAAACGGCCTTCGGTGCCATGAAGTTTCGGCTTCCTTCCATCGCGATCTCCAGAACTAAGTCCTGGCTATGGCGGTTGATTGTCGTTGTTACGGCAGAGTCCGCCACTGCAAAAAGCAATACATTATAAAATCGGAATCAGCAAACGGGGCCGAACTCGTAACCTTCATCGCCACCTTTCACCTGTGAAGTCAAACCGTTAGTAAATTGAATCACAAAAAAACACAACAATAATTTCAAAGTACGAGGACGGAGAACGCTCAAAAAGTCGAAAAAACTCACCAGCAGCAGCGTCACCGGCGATGAGCGCCATCAACGACTCGCCGGAACTGGTAACGGAAAGACTGGAAAACGAAGAGATTGATGTTCCTGGCGAAACGCAAGCCACGCTCGTCACGGGCAACTGGGGCACTGTTGTGCTACACGCAGGAAAAGCGAGACCATGAAGCTCCCCTTGCATTTCCAAACAACCGATCAAGCTGATGCGGCAACGGACGGATTTGCCGGCGGGTTTGAGAGCAATGTGGGTGCAGAGGAACGGATGCGGATTGTGGAATGAGCGTGGAGGGATTTGTAGGAGGAGGCGGGGCGCGGTGTTCAGCAGAAGAAGGAATCTGCTGGGGAATCGGGCATCTTCCGATGCGAGGGATGTGCTGTGAGCATATTCCGGCGAACATATACCGGCGGCTTTTCTCGGCAGTTGGGGAACGTCATCCACTCGGGAACACGCCTTCGAGGCGCGGCGCTTACCGGTCTCCCCGTACTTTAACGTTTGCTGCCGCTAAATATTCTAAATATAAAAAACGCGTACACTTCTCTTTGCATTCATACCGGTATATATTCAATTGAGATAAAAAGTAAAAGACTCAAACGAGTTATGCGTAACGTAAAAAGGAGTGTCATGTGTAAAGTAAAAGGGGTATCATATGTGCTAGCCAAAGTTTGTAGCCTTCAAATAGTATTTTCTGTACTTATTAATCATAAGCCACCAAGCACTTGCTTTGGATGGACTTGAGTGTTGGTGTGAAAGTACGGATAGATTCCCTCTTGGGAACTTGAGTGTGCATTAGTAAGGTGCAAGGCTCAAATCTCTATGACAACGTATAGCCTTATGATTAGTAAAAGAAAAAAAAGTTAAAAAGTTAATCATATGTAAAGTAAAAGGGGGTATCGTGTGTGCTAGCCGGAGTTTGTAGCCCTCAAGTAGTATTTTCTGTATTAGGTGCAAGGTTCAAATCCCCTTGACAAGGCACGGCCTTGTGATTGGTAATAAATAAATAAAATCACCGCCTTTCATGATTAAAAAAATCACTTCTACATTTTTTTTCTTCTTAGGGAAATGTTTTGTTCTACTTTATAGAAAACTCCAAAAGTAAAAATAAATTCTATATTAATCATCTTCCAATATCGTTCCTATTTTCTCTTTCTTCTTGGAGAAATGTTTTTCTCTACTCTATGGAAAACTCTAGAAGTAAAAATAAATTATGTATTAATCATCTTCCAATATCGTTCCCAGTTAGTATAATTTATTTTTATTTTTTCAAAATGGTGTGAATTTTTCTTTAACCTTTGAGGGTTTTCACTTGTTTTGTAAAAGTCAAAGTATTACAATCTGCATACTTCAAATACTACATTGTATGATTTATAAATTTTCATAAATACACTAAATGGCATATTTAGTGTCCGAGGAGAATCAATGTATTTCACCTCAATTCGTTCCCAGGTGAAGAGAAATAGTGTCCCTTGACATTACATAGGAGTTTGCCACTTGTCATTCTCACTTTCATTGAGACTACCATGTTCTTTCCAAGTAATGAGAGTGATATGAGGTGGCATGCCATATTTATTATAAAGCTGCCATATGTCATTGGAACACTACATTTTATTTATTTTTACGAGGACACTATATCTTCCTAAAATTAAATAGTTCCCAAGTTTAGAAATAGTGTCCTAGGACACTGAATACGCCATTTGGTGTAGTTATCAACAATATAGAGGTATGACAAAAATTTCAACGTGTGTAGAAGATATTTTAAATATTTAAAAAATTTATCATGTAAACAAGATAAGAATTCAAAATAAATATATTTTTGTCAAATTTAATTATCTAAAATTATACTTAGGGTAGATAAAAGTTATGTTTACAAGTATGAGATGTCAACTGTGACAACCAAGTGCAGTAAAGTGAATGAGAATAGTTTACATTTACTCGTCAATAATAGTATTTGGATATTTGTGATTTTTAAAGATCACTTACAAATTGTCACTAACATTATCAGTCCCGCAATTTGGAGCCTAACCCTTAAACGTCAAGGTAAACCCCATGGGCTTATTCAAAAAAGATTAATGAAGAAAAAAGTGGCTTTTCTCAACCAAATCAAGCGAGGATTAGTGCATTGGAAAGCTACTAAAAGAGCAATCTAAATTCCAAATTTGCGCCTCATTTGAGAGATTGTGGAATTGTTAGTAAGCAATCAAAGTTTTCAAATTGAACAGGTTTTGAAGGTTTTTTTTTTTTTTTTCCCTCCGAAAATGCCTTTTGGGCTGCCCCGCCTAGGCCCTCTTGACGTTTAAGGGTTAAACTAAAAGAATAGGTGGAGGCTGAAGGTCACGAGCAAAGTGCATGAAGGAAAAGCAATGGGCATGAAGGCTATTGAATGTAATGTGGCTTATAATTATCCCTATTTTTTCACTTTCAAAATCCATAAGAATTTTGTTTATTTTATTGTCTCTGCCCATCACGGAAGAGACTACAGAAATGCTTCGTTTTTGAGGAGTTACGCGTCTAAACAATAAAATGAAGCCGTAAAAATAAATCTGGGATAAATACTAAGGCAGAGACTTCGCGACTAGCCACTTGTTTTATTTTATTTTTCATTTTAACCCCTAAACGTCACAGCGTCCAGAAACTGGACGACGAATGATTTCAAAGCCTTCTCACGTTCTCATCAACGCTTGGATGAAACTATTCAATTTTTTGGAGATTCTTCACCAAGTTGTTGTCCTATCTAATGGCTGGATTTAGTCATACTAGAGTACATATTTTTCTAAAATTGCAAATGTAGAAGTATGTCAAGTCGTTGACCAAGCCAAAATTGCATTGACTCTAGTTCAAAGTGGAATTGTGAAAAATGAGATCATAAATTTAAGAAACACAAAAATTTCAAAGTATCACCACACTTAAGAGTATCTCATTTCAAACTCATTCCAAAAAAAATTACTCAAAAAATATTGAAATTTAGTTTGTAATCGAATTTAGAAGGAATTTTTAATTTTAACTTTCAAATTTTATAATTAAATATTGGTGATTGTATTAATGAATCGAACCGTACGGATGGAATCTAAAATTCAAGATCTAGAACTTTCATTTGTATATCAATTCCAGAATATTCTTCTAAATGGTAGTTTATAATGTTTTTTCTCAAATTGTCAATTCCAGGGACACCCTGGTACGTTAAGGGGTTAATTCATGAATCTTATCGAATATGTTTATCAGCCAAAATAGTGCCGGTTTGATTCTCAAAACTGAGTAAGTTAGACTAAATGACACAGAACTCTAACTGGCCAGCAGGCACCCAGAGCTGGTGCAAACGTGTCAAATGTGGTAAATGAAAGTCACCCTCACACGTAACTGGGTCAAAATGCATGTCTCGATACCGCGGTAAGGCCTGGCTGCAAGGAAGCTGCCAGCCTCTTTTGAAAGCATGCTCATCTCACTTGGAAATGGAGTGAAAATGTCCACTTGATAAATAATCATAATAATAATAATTATTATTATTATTATTATTAATTTATTTTAAAATACTCTAATATGCAAAGGATTTGGAGAAGAAATCTTTGTGACAACAACATGAACTTACACTAAAGTAACTATACCTTAAATCGTTCACCTTACCAACTGAGCCTATTTACACACGTAAAACAGAAAATATTTTCACTGGGTTCTAATAGCAAGTTCAAGAGGATTCCAACGCACTTTAGCATGCATTATTTGAACACCGTATGAATAAGTTGTGAATTTCCAAAGTATCGACTATAGGTTGACCTTAAAGTGACCCTAAACTCTGATATTCAGATTGTGCACATTCTCATCAACAATACGGTGTCATAATCTATTTATTATGGAAAATTAAGATATGAACACTTTAAGGAAATGGTCGCTTTTAGATATAGTTCCCTTAAGGGCAGGATTACATATGAAGTAGAACTTGTTTTTATGTGTAAGAGGGCTTCAATCCTCACCTTTCATTGGTTTGAATCTCGAAATGAGCGTCAACCCCTACACGCTAAGACTTGAGGTTAATTTTTGAAACCAGGTTTTTTTTAATTAAAATTGACAAAGTTTGGCAACGGCCTAGCTTCGAGAATTGGGTGCACCAAAGATGGAAGACCAATTCATGGACTTGAACTTGTCTTCAAATTTCAATCATTTCTAAAACAATTTTCCTTTTCTTAAAATGGTTTTTTTTTTAACAATCATTACCCGTGGATTGTTTGCAAATCTGAACAATTCTTTTTCAATTGGTGTCTTCTTTCCTTCATCTTCCTTCATCTCCTTGGACCCAACGCCATTAGACAAATGAGAACCGACACCATTATGATCTTATTATATTGAGTACTTGGGATCCGAATGAACCCCTAAACGTCCTCACTCCTCTCCAAATTCAGCAATTTTGCAAAGATGCATTATAAAAGGGATATTTTGAACTTGAGGTGTGAATGAAATTTGTACATTATAAATTTTAGATTATGTCCATGTTGTTAGATCTACGATTCCTACCACCAATATTTTGTATAAAATTTGAAGCTTGAAATTCAAAATTATTTGGTAATTCAATTACAAACAACATATTGACAATCTATGGATGAAATTTGTTTTGATGGGTTGAAATGTAATACTCTAAGTGTAGTGATTTTTGGAGATTTTTGATTGCTTAATTTGATGAGTTAATTTTTTCAAAAGCACATTTAGACTAAAAGCTTTGATGAAACCCTGCAACATGAAATGAGGCATATTGTTTTCACAAATCATCCCCTCTTTAATCGAATCAGACATGCATCAAGTTATCTTGCCATAGAATTTTGTAGTATATATATTTTTCCTTGCAAAATATGCATGACATTTGAGAAAACATAGATGAAATCTTTACATTGTCCAAAAAACAGAACAGTTGGATAGTTAGAGGTTAAGGCTAATACATATTTAAATTTCATTGACTTTAATATTATTATCAAATCTAGTGTGAACCAAATTAAAGCCCATATCATAAAATCTAGTCCTAATTAATGGGACATCAAATTTTAATAATTTGAAAATACATAATTTATCCACATGTTGTCGAAATAATGTATAGATTGGAATCTGCTTACACTTTTCTTCTTTCATTAGATTAGCAATAGGGTTAAATTAAAGTAAATTTGAACAAGCAGAAATAATTCAGGTCCAACATAATAAGTGGAAAATATGGATGCAATGACCATAATTTTGGAAACTTTGTTTGCAAATAAAATAGTAAATTTAATATTTACTATTTATTGCAAGGGAAAAGCTCCTTTTATAAAATATTCCTATTGGACTTCTGCAAGTTTATAATAATTCAAGTAATTTCTTTAATATTTGAAGATTTAAGGCACTTCTTTATTCAAATTTCCATAAATGTAGGCACTTTTTAACCCCCGAAAGCACATAAAATTGGGCACTAGTTAAAACAAACAAAAAATTATAGCCATTGAGGCATGCAACAAAGAGGATAACGTTTTGATTTAGAGCATCCGCACCGTTGCTCTGTATATTCGGCCGCAATAGGGTTTGGCGGACCCAGGCATGAACAGCCCCCCACCGTGGCTCTGGCAATGGCTATTTCTCTCGCGGCCTCGTCAAAATCCTTACTCGACCCGCCATTCTTCAAAGTGCTTGTCTTTTACAAGCGCACCCTAAACACGGGGAAATCTTGGTAAATCATGCTCTATTCGTGGTTTCTGCTGGATTTTGGTTTTTTTATAATCGTTTGCAGGGCGTGTCAGTCCCCATGGAAATCAGTTAAGTCAAAGACAGTGTCATCTAGCCTCAAATCCCAGCTGTTAAACCGCATTCCCAACTGGCGAGTCTCGTCACCATTGAAGAGCCCTCCAAACTTCGCATAGCGAGTGGTGGATATTGAGCAACGGTGCGGATGCTCTTATAAGTTAGGGCCGCTTCACACTATGGCCGAAGGTCGAGAGGCCGTCGATTTCCACCAATCAAATTGCAAGAAACCATGGTTTCGGCCTCTCGACCCTTCACATTAGAGGCCAAAGTCCAAAGGCCGTGAACCTTCAAAATGCTTACATGGCAACACTTTTTGACCAAGGTGACGGCCTCTCGAGAGGAAGTTTGGGTCCTACATTTTGCAAGACCCGTCACTATGGTCGAGAGGCCGTCGATTTCTTTTCATAAAAAATAAAAACTATATTTTATTGCTCTTTTCAGTAGATTTCTTTGGACTCTCAATCCCACGGCCTTTCGACTTGGACGGCCATAGTGTGAAGCAGCCCTTAGGGGCGGTTTACACTATGGACCAAGAGCCATGACCAAGAAAATTAAATCATTTTCATGGTCGTGGCTCTTGGTCAAGAGCCGTGACCATGAAAAGTCAAAAATACAATTTTAAATGACTTGGTCACTCTTTGTAGTGTAAAGTGGATTTAGACCGGGACAAGTTTAAGCTCATCATTCTCTCTTTTATCCTCCCCTTTTTCCTCCTTTCTCTTTAAATAATTGAACACTAGCCAATCAATGATTTTTGAGCCCCATGGTCTCCTAGATTATAGTTGAGTCGAGGCATTTGCTTCGACTCAACTATAATCAAGGAGACCATGAAAACATTATCCATTTGGGAAATTTTAGCATTTTTGAGGACCTCAAAGTTAGTGGTCATTCTCCTTTTTTCAAGGTAGTGTAAAGCCAAATGGGACCGAGAGCTCTTTTTGGGCCAATCACAGATTTTAGAATTCCATGGTCATGGCTCTTGGTCCATAGTGTAAACCGCCCCTTATATGGACCTGAAAAGGACTATCGATGCAGTGATTATAGTACTGATTATTGTAATGAAGAAGTTAGAATTATAAGTCGTCATTATTCTTCTGAGAACATCACGATGATCTGGATCCAACTGACCACGAGATCCATTTGCAACATTGTGTTGGAGTGCAGAACAGCCAGCACATGAGCATTCTGACTCTTCTCTCACAAAAACATTCATTGAGCACTCACTTTGTATGGAAGTGAAAAGGCCAAGAGATCAGGTGAGGCTTGTGCTTGTGGTCGTAACCCCTCAAAAGAAACATGATCATCCCTAAAATTTATCACTTCTCGTGATGCTTTTAAGAACGCATTTTCTTTTTTAAATTGGTGTTCATGCATCACTGTTCATGTAGAAAACTTCACTCAAAGAGGATTCAGTCGTGAGATTGTATACCAATTCTCAAAACAACTTATTGTGTAGATGACATGATTATAGGGTTTAATCATGATTTATATATTTTTTAAATTGAATAAAAGTTACAGGTCATTCACTGCAAACATTCTCATAAATTTTGAAACCATGATTAGTGTTTGAAATTTCAAGGACACACAAAGCTATATTGTATCTAGATGCTCACAAAAAACGGTGTTCTAAAACTAAACACAACAACCATGATTGATTCCAAAATATTTAGGTTTGGGTCAAGGGATTTGATAGTGACTCATTGAACCGGTGTTTGTGATCATTGTTAATTGTTAATTGTTACATTGCAAATATTTTTGAAATATTCCAAAATTTCCAAAATTTCCAAAATTTCCAAAATAATAGAAAATAAATAGATGATATTCTAAAAATTACCAATATGTTCCATTTAAAATACATTTCATAGTTAAATGTTATCTTTAATCATTATTATGAAAAAAAATACTATATGTATTCAAAATGTACTAATACTTGAAATCTACTTATTTTAGTAGACCTTAGCCTATGTCATTTGTGATGTATTTGTAAAATAAATCAATGGTAGTTTTTGCTATCCATGTGCCAACTTACAATGTATCGAGACTTAAAATCTACTTATGTTAGTAGATCTTGGCCTAGATACAATGGAGAACCAATGTACATCGTGACTACTATGTTTGGAAATGTATTTGTAAGTCAATTAAACGTAGCTCTTGCCATCCATTTAACAATTTTCCCTCATGTCCAAGTATTGTACATTTTGTTTAGAATGTGCATCACTGGTACATTATGGCGAAATTAAGATCAAGTTGGTAATAAGTATATTCACCTTACTTACATTTGCGTGATGATATTTGTATGACGTAGTTGTTAGAACTCCTTGCAACAACATACTCTTGATTCTCAACAATCCTGTAACGAGCATTAAATTACTCTTTATTCTTCCTGAACCCTCAATTCTCCATTTCATTATGCCCATTACACTCAGACTTTTTTAATTTGATCACCTTGGGTCCCAATTTTATTTCACTATGACATAGTTAAAAAAATAAGTGACAAATGTGCTACACTCAATGATAGTGTCACAAGAGTGCATATTATTCTAAAACGTCATTGTAGAGAACCTCATTATAAAGAGGCTTTGAGAGTAATTGCGACACATCACGTGCATACAACTTGCTATTTTGTCACACTAATTCAAAGGGGTTACAAGGCTTAGAGCATCCTCAATGGAGCCTCTAAAAGGGCCTGGCATATAAAAACGTATCTTTTAATAAACAAGGAATTAGACCATAATGTATCATAGAAGTGCATTCAAAAATGGATATTGGAAGTACAAGAAAATTTTCATTTAGACATTGCGTGATTCATGCACATCCCATCAAATGCCTGCTAATTTAGAGGGGCCTTCAAAAACATGTTAAAGAGGGCCCTTTTGAAGCCCAAAACACAACACACAATTTGATGTGCCCTTGGCCCTCTAAAAAAATAATTCAAAGCCCTTTAAATTTTTTGAAGGTTATCTAATTTTCACACTAGTAGAAAAAGGTGGCACTCCTCGAACAAAATCACTATGCATGCATGGAATTGGGCACTACTTGCCTGCACATCTCTCTCGATAGTGCCACCTTTCCTACTATTGTAGTGAATATCTTGTTCATCCAATAGAGTTAACCGTAAAGAAGCCCATCTAACCTCCCTTTTTGCCCTCCTTCTAACCTCTCTTTTGAGCTATGCTTGGGTTGAATAGTGTCGTGTCATAACTTGTCCCCTTGTGGGCCATGGGCTTAGAGCTTAGGTAGGAGGTGTGGAAGTCATTGCGAGGTGTGGAGAATAATGACAGTGGCTTGCTTTAGATCGTCTCCCAACTCATCATGAACTAGTATTTGGTTTATTTATATTTCAATATGAGTTCAAGAGGAGTTTAAGAGGAGTTTGCTAAAACTTTCTTCTTTGAGGTGACTTTTCGGTTAACTCTAATGTTCAAATGAAGACTTTCTTGAGTCTATTATATTTAGTTTTAAAATATAATTATAACAATAATAATATAACTTTCTAATCCCATCTCCATCCAAAAATATATATATTGTGTAGAGGCCCCCATTGAGGATGCTCTTATCCATCACATTCATTACGGTAGAGAGACAGCCCACACTAATGAATAGAGCTTATCCTCGACTGACACCCATAACGCTACAGACAGCCAAGTCCTTTTCCTGATGACAACAGAATGCTCGTTCATCCCTACAAATAGTAGCAGTCTCCTGCACTGACGGAACCGTGTCATCAATTCCCTGTTGCCGGTAAGTTCATTTGTTGGACTCCGTGGCTTCTTTGGAATGACTGAATGAGTAGGCTGGCGAGTCAATTCCGCTAAGCTACGGTGTGTAAGTGTCCATGTGTTCTCTGCTCTCGACGACGGAGCAGTTGAGCAGTACTGCAGCTTAGTATATGTCTTCCACAGATTAATAGACGGAGAATCCCTTTCACATTTGTGAAAAAAATGTCAGTCTCAACATCCTTTTTGTGATGCTAACAATTAGTAGTATCAATGGTATTCTTACCTACCCTCTAAGAGCATCTCCACTAACGTTCTAAATAACATTAAGTAGTCTTCACTGGCTTTGCCTTGTCCTTAAGGAGAATGTGCAAAATATCTGACGTCATCGTCCATGCAAAATCAATAGCTAACTTGATTAACAGACAGGTGTTGTATGGGGTTCTTTTCTTTTCATTCATTCTACTCTAGCAACTGGTTTTGTCCATCCCTTCTCTGAATGAACTTCTATATCGTTGAATGTAAAGTTAAAGTTTACATGAATTGCATTATGAAGGTCATTCAAAAAATCAAACCTCGCCGTGTAGTTCTCCCACCAACATTACTCAATTAAACTATTGAAAATAGTGAGTCACTCACAAGCCAACACGCATGAATTGTGCGATTTATGTTGTGCAATTGCTAGAGTGACTTTGATAGCCTTGGATTTGGTTTCATTTTCAAGTGTCACAATCAAAATACAACTACCTATTTTTTACTAGTATCTCCAATGCGATTACCACTTAATCTAAAATTTTAAAAATTGAAATCAAATTGAACAAAAGGGGTGCATTGGGTGATGTTAGTCCAACGCTAGGGAGAGCTGGCAAAGTGCCGCAAGTGACCGACCATCAGTGGTTGGGTGTCATTTGTACATTTTTCTTGTGGCCCCAAGAAAACGGGGAAAATCAAAGAAAAAAAGCCATTTTAGGGTAACTTATTGACGGGGATCCAGTAAGTCCTGTAGTAAACCAGAAACAAAGATGCCTGCCCATCATCAATCATAATTGGATGGATAAAAGGGAATTATGAAAGCTGCTATTGGCACCTTCAGTTATTTTTGCTGGCATCCAGGGTGGACTGCTGGGCTCGCCACGTCCAGCCACTTATCCACTCACGCCTGGCAGTGTTCTCATGTTCCCACGTTCCCACATTCCCATTGCCTAGAACAACTACAGTATCTCTCAGCAATAGAGCAACTACAGTAACTCTCAGTATAAAATATTATTTGAAAAATTTACAAAAGTTAAATCCTAAACGTACCGATCTTTTGAACACAAGTAGATGCTGGCCTCAAAGATAGATAGTAGCATGGTTCAAATGTACATGAGGTGTACATGAGAGGACCATTGCAAGCATAAAATCTACCCAACAAATTTGACATACTTGTAGTTAGAGGCCTCTCTAATATTATCAACAACTTCTCATCGCAAGAGAACTATTGTAATTGGTAGAGAATTTAATAATCTTACAAAGGTGACTTGGATGAAAGTCATCTGAAATTGTACGAGAAAGTTGCAAGGCTTTGCATTTGTTCATGATCCAATTTCTGGACGCTACCACGTTTAACCCCTAAACGTCTGAAAATGCCTTTGCGGCAAGTAGAATACAACGTGTATTTCTTGTATTTGAAATGGATCCACTCCTTTAATCGGTTTGAGTTTAACACAGAAGTTGAAATTTAGATCAATGCGGTTCTAGTGAGCTATTTAGATCCTAATTTAGAACTTCTTATTGGTAGCAAATGCCAACTATACGAAAACGTATCTACTATCCCTATGGGACGTTTAGGGGTTAAGGGTTAAGGTAGAAGTATCAGAGCGTGTTAGCGCAAGCCCAACAGTGGGAGTCCAAATTTTGCTCCAACTGCATTTTCTTTGGATTTCAAATGAGCTTTAGAGGGTAAGAGTAAGCCCAACAGTTCCAGACCAAATATGTCCGCCAAACATCGATTAGAGGGCCATTTTTAACTTAGAGGAATGTTATACAAGAAGTAGCCCAACAACACTCCTTGTGCGAACACCACAACAACTTATAAAACTAAGATCTTATGAAAGTAACTTGACGACCATGAAACATGGACCACTGAATAGTCTTCAAACTTGTTATTAAATTGTTGATTGAGCACCTTCGCTCGCTTGGTGTGAGAAATTTGCTTGCACTGAAGCTTGTGTAGATGGCGGGAAAACCTCGAATTTTGACTCCAAAAACTATTTTTTTAGCGTTAGTGGGTCGTTATTAGGCCAAATTTTGAAGCAAGTTGAGATGACTACACCAAATCTTGGCGTTAGTTCCTCCAAAACACATGTTGTTGGGCATGCTATAAGCCAACATACTAGCCACATCGACACTTGTTTTATCACAGCAATCTACTAAAAAATATTGAAAACATGAACGAAGTGGAGGCATGTGTCATAGGTAGCACATAAGTTGGAGCAGGTGTTTAGTTGGGTTGGGTTGCGCATCTTCCAAAGCATGATTCTATGTTGACACCTCTCTACAATGGTGTTTGGTGTTAGTAATTCTCTTGGGCTAAGTAAAGCTCACATGGTGGGGAAACGTTAGGAAAAAGCATGCTGCTATATTTCTTGGTGTCAAAACTTGTGTTGCTGGGGGCATTTTTGAATTACTAATCCATCTTCTACAATTACCTTGGAGTTGGTCCTACCAAAACTCATGTTGTTCGGCATGCTTTTAGGGACCAATTCTAACATTAGAGGATATTTGAGCTCTAAATAGGGCTCTTAAGAAGCTTGTGTGGGGCACCTTGGCTTTTATTTAAATTAGTACTTCAAAGGTGAAGGACGAGAACATTTCTCCTATTTGTGCCCATGTACTTCGTGGTATGGTACTATGATTCAAAGCATGGTGTAGGGAGTTGATAGGTGAGTCATTCTTTAGCGGTAGCACTCATTGTCCTTTAGTCTAATCTTTCATACAAGATAGAGATGGATCCATTGGTACTCACTTAGGCTAAGCCTACATCAATAAAATGGGGTTCTTTGTCAATCCTTAAGGGCCCTTTTTAGAGCTCAAATATCCTCTAATGTCACTTATGTGAGCATTTATTTCAACTTCGTGACTTCTCAATCAAATTATAACAACCATTAGTTGTAGCAGTTTGGTGATCAATTATGAATGCTATGTTAGCAAACTGATTGGATTAGAAATGAAAAACGAGTATTGGTTCTCCTACTAACATCAATAGTGGTCTATGCAAATTAAGTCCAAAAACTGAAACAAAATCATACATTGTGACAAAATTAATTCAAAAATTGGTTTGGGTATTAAACACAAAGTTGTATGTGTTGCAATTTTTTATCATTATAAACCATTGCTCTAAATAGGTTGAAACCTTTAAATTGACAAATATTGGTGCCTCCACTTTACAAAGTTTTCAAAAATTACAATCAGAAAAGTTGCAAAATTTAGCAAACACCCTTTGAAATGGGACCACAACCTAATCATGATTAGAAACTAAGTTTACATGGCAATTACAAGGAAATCTCACAATTTAAAGGATACAAGTGGCATGGGTACATCATTTAAAAGAGTGAATACTCTCCTTGTGATCCACTTTGAAAAGGGTCATCCCTTCCTGTGCACTATTATGCTATGATAATAATAATAATAATCCTTATCATTTAGTTTGTGAGTAAAGAGTTTATTGGGGGTATTTTGTCAACTTATGCTTTAAAACATGGGTAACTAAGTATATTTTTAATGCTTCATTGTTATGGTAAACTTTACGAAAATTCACTAAATGTTTGTGAAAGGTTACAAAATATCAAATACATTGCAATACCGGGGATATATAAGTATACCAACTATTGTTGATAACTTAGAGGGTACATTATACAAAAGTATTGTAATGGCATTTGAAATATGAGGTTCTAAAACTCCATGAAATTTCTAAAAGATTATAATCATTTCAGAAGTAATATATGGATGGAAAAAAAGGTTTTGGTGAATATTCTAAAAATATAATCCAAATTAACAAAATATTCATAAATTTTAGTGAATATCTGATTTAAAAAATGCCTATCAATTGATACATGTTTCAATAACACCCTACATTAATTAGCAACATAAAATACCTTTTACTTTAAAAAACACTTTTCATTTACAAAATAATAGAATTAGAGGATTTATTATTTTATTTGAGATAATTTTTTTGAAATGAAGTTACAATGGTTTTGGGTGTTTGCATACGGAAAACACAAGGTATAGTTTTATGATGTAGTTTTTATATTTACTACATCTAAAAATGAAGAAAAAACATTTTAAAAATTACCAAAAAAATAATTGAATTCAAAATTTATATACCGTACTGGATTCAAGTGGAAATGAAAAAAACAAAGTGCACACCCTCTAAAATAATTCTAAACTATAAAATTCACAAGTCCAATTTTACGATAAAACATCTTTGTCTTTTATGAGCACAACTTGCTATTGCAATTAATCTTTTGCTTTTAATAGAATGGAACAAAAAGAAATTACAAATTTCTATTCAAAATTTTAATCAATGCATTTATACATCCATGAGAAAGTTATGGTTAACCAAATTTCAACTTTAAATTACATGTTTTTGAAATTGGTGCCTATACACATCAAAAATGTATGTGAATTTACTGTTTCAAAAATTGGTGTTTTAAAAAGTTAATCACATTTTACAAAACTTTGAAAATTACCAAAAATACTTATACAAATGACATCAATAAAATAAAATACAATATTATTGTAAGGTGATTCTATAATTATTTTAGACACATGTAGATTCACCATCTGGTTGAAACTTTCCAATTACTGATCCATCTAATCGAGGTTCATAACAAAAACCACTTGGAGTGATTGATGGATATTTAACAATAATTGGACATAGAGGTAAAAACCGCCAATTTTTTTGACAAATATTGTAAACAAGACATCTTGTATTTTTGTAAGTACATAAATATAATAACTGACCTTGTCCAACACACATAAAATATTTTGATGGTGACAATCTAAAAAATTCTTTAAACAATTTTGGGGGCATTTTTCCAACAAGTTTCCAATCATCAGGTGAAATATCAAGTTCCCAAATTCATATTTTTGTTGTCACACTAAACTTTCCTAAACCTCCAATCATAAGTAAATGACCATTATGATCAACTAAATATGCATATAATAACAACCTTGGCATTGTAATATTAACCCGTCTCCAACTATCATTATCAACATCGTATGCAATCAATCCATTAGGTTTATATGCTCCATGAGTGATGAAATACAATTTTTTTTTGCACATTGCACTCCCACAATCTAAATGTCCTTCTATGATAAAAGTAGCACCATTTTTCCAATTTGATGGATTTTGAGAAGAATATACAAAAATACGTACTTCATAACATTCACCTTCTTCAAGTTCTGTATCAGAGCTAGAAGAAGAAGACATTGAAGCAACTTCAATATTTGTTCTTGGG
Source organism: Pohlia nutans (assembly GCA_022496805.1). Classification (NCBI taxonomy): domain Eukaryota; kingdom Viridiplantae; phylum Streptophyta; class Bryopsida; order Bryales; family Mniaceae; genus Pohlia; species Pohlia nutans. The sequence continues at coordinate 13,549,802 of CM040095.1, read as the reverse complement.
CAAGTTATGCACTCAGCAAGTACAACTTGATATGATTTTAATTTTTTATCAACAATCATTCCTCCTAGCACATTGTCACAATTAATAGGAATAGACATCGGCATTGTACATGCTCTTGTCATAGGATTACAAATTAAAAGATATTCAAAACCGTTTTGAAATATACAAGAACACAAAAGTCCCTCAGCTGCGGCAATAGGATGGCCCAAATCATCATTGTTATCGCTATTTCCACATGTATTTGTTGGAAAATCTAAATGTGTACCATTTGTTAGTTAGCGGATCATAAGTTGCACTTTTTCTACAATTTTCATTGGCACTAACAATGAACCAAGGTAGCGTTTGTGGTGCATGTGAACATAATTGATAAAAACTTGGAGAATACAGAATTTCATTCCATCGTCTACATACCAATCGAAAAGCAAAAAAACTTGGCAAAGGCAACCAAGCTAAAATACGGTCAATCACATCGTTGGGCAAATCTTCCCATCTTGAATCAAAATCCCATTCATCTTCCTCAATGTATTTGTTTTTGAATCCTAAAAAGTCAATGTTTTTAAAATTAGAATCACAATAATGTCTTTCATTACTAGCAATACTTTTCATCTTTATTTTCTTTTGTCAAAATAAAAAAAAACTACGATGTTGATAACATCTCTTTGTTATATTTTTTCAAATCTTAAAGGATGACATCAACACCTCCATTGGATCTTTTAATGTTTTAATTATTTATATAAATATTTTCTTTGAACAATTGAAAACTTCATCTTGTTTAATGTAATTAATTGTATGATATTTTGAAACTTTACTTCGTAGTAAACATAAAATAAAATTAAAAATTAAAATGAAGTACTTTATATTTGAATCTTGTAATCTCTTTTAAATATCTAGTTTCTTTGAAAACAAGAATTACACACAACAATTACACAAAAGATGAAGACACTAGTTGTTACAATAGAAATCTACAACATCAAAAAAATTCATGAATTTTTTTGAAATACTAGTATTGCAAATATAAAAGTTTTTAAAATTAAAATGATAAGAAGTATTGAAGGCAAGGAGATAAATTTGAACATTGGAATTTGTATAGATAACATGATTGCAATTATGAGAACGGTCGATTTAAAAGCTTGTAGACAAGTGAAAATCAATATTAAAAGAATTGGTCATAAAAGAAGATTTGTAATGGGTGGTGATAATCGATCAACATTGGCCACTGAGGCGAGACTAATAAGTGAGACAAATAAACAAGATTTTAGAATAAAAGGAATAAGAACAATAGATATGATATCAACACCTTCAATAGTTGAAATAGTTTTAAATGAAATTGTTATAAAATTTGATTCAAATCAAATTATTACATATTTTGGAAAAGATGTCAATTGCAAAAATATTGATTTTCATTTGAAATATTAAGTCAAATATTCTCTAACTTTTTGTCCAATGTTAATTAATTAAAATTATTGAAGTTCATTATCAAACGTCAAATCAAATAAAAATAAATATGTAAAATTGATTTTCAGTATTTTAATATATATTGTAATCATAAACAAGATTTTTAAATTTTAATTAAACAAATGATAAATTGGTGATGGTTCACATTGCAAGTGTATGTGTTACAGAGCTCTTAAAGGGTATTCAATGAGACATGAAGAGAAACTTCTCAGATGGAGAGACATTGTAGATATTGGTATATGGACGAGTATTTGGATTACAATTCAATATAAATTCAAATTGGATTCTTTTTGGGTTTAAATAGAAAAATGAAGTTTATAGTATAAATCAAAATTCCATTAAGTGTTTGAAAAACAACTTAAAAATAACATGTGACACTTGTTGTATTCAATTATGTAAAATTTTCTTAAAATCAAGGTTTAACTTCTAAGCATCCCTAGTTTTTTTGGGCTTAAAATCAACATTGCTTTGATGTATTATATGTCAAAATGTAAGTGAGGTATACATGTTGTAGCTGATGTGAATCAAATTTGAAGCTCCGGGAAGTCACTCTATGTATTTTTAAGTATCACTTGCGATAACAAAGTATTTAAAGGTACTTTAAAAAATAAGAGTATTTTCTACTATGATTAATATTATTTAAATAAAATTCTCAATTTTTTTTTGTAATCAATTTTGAGCATCCTATATTAATGTAACTTGTCTCTAAAATTACCTTCAAAAATTTATTTGAACCCTATATTTTTTTACACGCCAATTGAATTTTTTTGAAAGTGGCTCCCCGAGATTTGGAGTCATTTGGTCACATAGATTGCAAGATCATAATATTTTAGTGTTGAAAAAGGATGCAATTTTTTTCCTAGCAACACATTAGAGGTGAAATTTGATTTCTAAACCCACTCAAAGGAAAAAACTTTAAACTATAAAGTGGTTTTAAATCGTCATGTAAACACATTGGTACCACAAAAGAACTCATGAAAAAAAATCAAAGTGCCCTAAAATGGCCTTGCAATGTCAAAAAGTAGACCAAAAAGTGACCCATTTGACCCAAAATGAAATAGTGTCCAACGGCAAACCCATGCACCCCAAACTTTCAAAGCAATTTGGATTGACATGAAATTTTTTCCATGATAACTAGATTTAATGTAAAATCCAACTCAATAATTTATTATGAACAAACATTTGATGAAGGAGAACCAAGTCCTCGAAAGTTGCAGTGATTAAAATGCACAAAAAACTGTCCAAAATTAAGACCCCTTCACTGAGGTGATTCCCAAATATTCATTACATCTCATATTGATATAAAAGTCTTACAACACAACCTAGACATCATAAGGGGTTTGTTGGAAAATTTCATTGAAATCGGACATTGAATGTAGATGATACAACTCTTCAAAGTTATCTTTCTCCAAATGATGTCCAAAATATGGATGTTAGGACAGTTCGGGATTAAAGACTTTATTTCCGAATTTATTTATTCAATACTAAAAAAAAAACTTTTTTAGAGATTAAACATGAAGTAGTGAAGCTCTAAATAAAATGGCCTTATTAGCATATTTATATTCCTTTCTTAAAAACATAATGGCCTTCCTTTAGTTATTAACAAATTAATCACGTCAAGACCTTCTACTAGACACTTTTACAAAACCACTCCAATTTGAGTTTATGGTATCTTTTTTTGATGCTTATTAACATGATTTAACAAGATTTAACAAAATTTCCTCTGAAGTCATCTTAAAAACTTCATATTGCATATAGTATCCAAATAGTACATATTTTAGTGCCTTGAAGTCTTTGTGAAAATGAAGCCAATATTCATAATTTTTTATATTAATAGTAAATACATTCAACAATTGAAAAGCTATAGGTACAAAGAAACTACCTTAAGATTTGAAAAACTGTGTGAACTCAAGGGAGTTCTAATAGTACAAACATAATGTAATGAATCATGTTAAGTTAATTCTGACATTTGGTACCCAAATTCTGCTAGCTTTACTTTTTTCATTATTAATATGGCTAATCATATTGACTAACTACCAAGTTACAATCGCAATAGGGTTAGCTTTGTCCTTTCCATGGAATTCAATAATCATATATCTGAGACAATTGCTAATTTTCAATGGTCAAAGAAGTCATGACTTTATAGTCTTCACAAATAAAGATGGGGATGGGTCTTGAGACGCCCTTTTAATACTTTTGTACATGCGTTATTCTCTAGCTATAGGTATTCTAAGATGAAGATGCAATTTCTAATTGCATACAAGCTTCGTAGATTCTTAACACCATTATAACAATTTCCAAAGAAAATCATTCTACAACTAAAAATCATTCTACAATTTTGAAGATTAATAATTGAAATTAAATAGTTTTATTAAATTTATATCAAAGAAGTCTTTGATTTAATACTTCACTCAAAACTCAAGACAAACAATTAGATTTGCAACGTCCATTCTAAAGTCTAAACAATACAAAATCCATTACTAAAGTAGAATGGCCCATAACCACCCACCGATTTTAGTCATGTATGTGCCATCATCAACTACTATCCAACAAACCTAAAACCAATCACTTGTGATCCAATCGACTTCTACATATGAATGAAATTGGGAGTTTTGATGATAATTTTTAGTTAAAAAAACACAACCTATAGGTCACAAGTGGGATATGACTACCTTTTCACTTTCACAATTTATATACATTACATTTATTTATAAAAAATGAAATAAAAATTCATGTTTGAGCCAAAAATAATACAAAGTTGAAAATAGGTGCTACGTGGATTTCATTTTGTTCAATTTATTTCTAATTTGTGCAAACACATGAAATGTTCTTCGTTGATCGTGGTGATGTAAAATTTGATCTCATGTAAAATATATTGTTCATAGTGTAGTCGACTGAATTTGTCATTTTAAAACCATAAATCCTTGAAGGATTAAACCTTACGATTTGATTTTTAGTATTTGACTTTTATTCCCCTAAGTAATATCTATAAGGTTCTTTAGCCTTTTCCGGAATCATACCCTTTCCCTCATGTGGTATTGTACAGTGCCCAACAGAAAGTAAGGTAACGCCCATTTCAACCTGTAAGATTTTTTTTCAAAATTTGACCTTTGTAGACACATTTTTCAAAACCAACCTATTAAAATGATAGTTTTATGCAATATTGATCAATACATCAAATTTCAATTTCAAAAAATAAAAATTTAATTTTTGATAAACTATTTGGTGTATTTTTCATTGTGGCACATAATAGTTGACTGAAAAATATTGGTGATGATTTTTTTAAATTTTATTGTGCAAATATATAGGAAACATTGATGTGTGCATCTTACTTTTAGGGAAAAATCGCATTACCTAAGAAAATTTTCAACTATAGAGAATTCAATGTTAAAAGCTTGCCTTCCCAAATTTTGTTAAATAGATATTATTAAATTGGAATCATATTTTTCTAATCGACCCTTACATTATGATTACTTTTATACCTTTGAGTACTATGATGCAATTGGTTTGCGAAAACCTAATTAGACTTAGAGAATTTTGTTGTACAAATTCTTGATTAGTGACCCTTGATATTCAATTCTTTGTAGTTTAAATTTTTTCTTAGGAAATGCAATTTTTTCCTAAAAGTAAGATGTGCATATCAATGGTTCCTAAATATTTGTATAATAAAAATTTAGAAAACTGCCTTTAATATTTTTCAATCAATCATTATGTACCACAATGAATGATACACAAAATAACTTATCAAAAACAAAAATTTTGTTTTTTAAAGTTGAAATTTGGTGTGCTCATTGAAGTTGCATAAAACTATTGTTTTAATAGGTCAGTATTGAAAAATAGATCTAAAAAGATCAAATTTTGAAAGAATTTATGACAAGTCAAAATTGGGGTTACCTTACTTTCTATAGGGGACTGTACACAGGCTGATCTTATAATGTTATAAAAGCACTAAAATCATGCTTACTCATTCTCAAACTTGAGATTCCTAACAAAATGTTTTATTCTCCACTTGGATGCTATTATTTGACAATGAATGTAATGTACCATGTGGAGTACATTTGGAGTAGAGATGATACTATATTGGGTATAGTTAATACCACGAGGAATAGACTTAATACCTAGTTGGTATAGTGGATATCATAACGGATTTAGTTGATACCATAAAGAATAGAGTTGAAATCACGGGTAGATCTTGAAAAGTAGGTATGATGGCGCTTTAGATGAATGAGTCCCGAGATGATCAAAACACTAACTACACGTGACAATGGATAGTATGTATGCAAAGATGGAGTTAAGATAGACAACTCAAAATGGATGTGTTGCATTTCAGAGTTAAAGAATTTCGATAGAAGGATACCCTAGAGAGCTCAAATTTAAAGAATTGTGCATTGGAGTTAGACAACTCTAAGATCATGACAAATGCACTTTAGTTAAAAAGCTCCAAGCGAGTGATCTTCGAGATAAAAATAACTTGTAGCATCTCAAAAAGATGAGTATTAAGACTTGTACTACTACTTTAGGAATGAACTCTAAATGGAATCAAAAATAGAATTCTAAAAGTAATAATGAAGTCCTAAACTAAATTGATGATCATCTTTGTCATAAGATTGAGATGAAAAGCTCTCTTTGGTTGGAGTCCCTCATCTATGATTGAAATATTGTTATTGCTTTTAGAGAATATATATATATATATATATACATTGATTAATATATAGTGTTATGCAATCATTATTGTGTATAAAAGTTTGTGGTTATAGCCTTTAGATTTCATTTTATTAAATCATTCTTATAAGAGGTTCATAATAGTGAATTGTAGAAATTTGGAGGTGAATAAGGTCGAGATACCTAAAACCAATGAAATAAGACATATACTATACTTGGGATAGATGAATCAATATTTTCATTATTTTCCTCATTTAGCACTAAACAAATGAAGAAGTTTTCATATTTAATTAATATTTTTGATAATGTACAAATGGGATACATCTTCCCTGTCAAAATCTAGAAATTAGGCAAGAATCTAGAGTGGTTGGTTTTGTGTATCTAATCGAGAATGGGTGTCTTAACCTCAGTGGGGCCCTTAACCCCTAAACGTCCACGCATCCAGTTATTGGATGTTTGTTGGTCAAACCCAATTTTGATCTCAAAGATGATTTCTTTTGCTAATACACTCAACAGAGAAAATGAAGTTTATCAAGTCTAGTTTACACTCCACTTTTCAAATCTTAAAAATTTCCTGTATTGAGTAAATTATCTCTTTTGCAAGCTTTGTAGCTCAAGCTCTGAATACACTACATGGGATGTTTACTTTTCAAATTTCAAAATTTAACTAGTTTTTTTTTTTATGGAAAACATATCAATGATATCATGTGATTCTCCATTGTGATTTGCATCTAATCCAAAAATTAATCAATTTTTTGAAGTCCTTTTTGTAATTAAAATGAATTTGTGAAGCATTTGATTTAAAAATTTGTAAAAAAGTCATATTAAATCAAAAAAATCTGAAAATTTCAGGACTTATAGGAAACACTTAATTTCATGCATGAAAGTATTACAAAATATACTTTGATTATTCTTCAAGGTTTAATTCTGTATAATTCTGTAGTTTGACTTTTCCAAAAAGGATTGGTACGTTTAAGGGTTAAGAAACTTATGCAGTTTTTTTGTACGAAGTGTTTATGTCTAAATTGTTTTGTATAGAATGGACTGTAGTGATGTAAATTTTGGCCTCATGCGTACTATGTTTTATTGATTGAATTTGTCATTTTAAAACCTTGGTCCTTGGAGGAATAAACTTACAATTCAATTTTCAATTTTCGATGTTTATCTCCGAGATAATAAAAAGAGAATCTTAGTATGAAACCACATGGACAAGAACAAATTTCTTGAGTTGTTTTGAGTAGGTGCTATGTGGACTTCTTTTTGTTCAAATTTATTTATTACTTGATCTAACACATGCAATGTTCTTTACTGATTGTAATGAAGTAAAATTTAGCACGATGTTCATCATTGATTTTGGTGATGTAAAAGGCAACCTAGTGTGAATCATATTGTTCATAATATGATTGATTGAATTTGTCATTTTAAAATCATACTTGAATCCTAGGGAAGATCCTTCATAAACATAACATTCAATACCCTTTGTGATTGCTGCCTCCCTCCAACAGAATGATGTGGAATGTCCGACATCATTTCATCTCCCAATGAAGGGCACGTGGCATTAAGCAAGAGCAATCAACCATGGTGAACAGTCATTGAAAGCACCCATTCAATCACAATTCAACATTGTTTTGTAATTTTATATTTGATTCAAATAATTCATTCAATTACAAATCACTGGTCACTCCATATATAAAGGTGGATGAAACTAAAAGGCACCCTCTTGGAAGGCTACTGAATGTTATAAAGTCCGATCTACTCAAATGCATGTCCAACCTATTAAAATGCCTGTTCAACTTACAAGCATGACTCAGCATGAAGATTTGAAAAATCTAGAAATAGGCTGGACAAGCTTATAGTAGGTTAGACTTTGTGAAAGGGGTTTACAGTTTGATTATCAATTTTTGACGTTTTTTCCCCTAGATAATAGGAATGAAATCACGTGGACAAGAACACAGGATCACTCACTCTCGTAAACCTCAGTCCTGCGGCCACCACCGTCACCGTCACCGTCGCCATTGCCTTTCCCTTCCATTTACATCACCGCAGTTCCATTGCCATAGCTCAGTTGGAAAGTTCCGCGTCAGCTGACACTAGAAAAATCATCAGTCAAGTAGCTGAATACAAAACCATTGCTCCTGTTTGATCAGAACTCCCTACGGTAAGAAAAAATCACTCCTTCCTACCTGCAAAACTCTCCAGTTGAATTCGTCTTGATACTGAGTTTAGATGTTGCCAACAAGCTGAAGTTTACAGAGATTTGCGCAGAGCTCCCTACGGTGAGAAAAAAATTCACTCTACCGGTATCATGCTTTGCTGCCGATTCTTACTGCACAATTCTCCAGTTATTGTCCAGGAACTCGTGAGCTTAGATGTTGCCAACAAGCTGAAATTTACAAAGTGCGTTGCGCAGAATCAGACGAAATATCATACACGTTTGAATAGGTATTGTGGTGCGAAACGCCATTGTTTTTGGTACCAGGATTAGTCTTGGTTCAGGAAGTGACGAGGGAAGAAGACAATGCAGGGATACAGGAAACCCTGATTAGGGTTTAGGGAGTTCCGAGATGGCAGTGCTGGGATACGAAGCCTCGACGTGGACGGAAGGATTGCTCATCGCCCACGCCGCGGCGTTTGTTGCGTCAGCGTACCTGTACTGGTTCGTCCGCCTCCTCCCGCAAGGCGTCCCTCGCGTCATCGCCAGCACGCCCGTCTTCACCGCGTTCGCCTACCTCCCGTTCATCTTCAACCGAGAGACGCGCCTCATCGGCATCCCGTGCTTGTTCTGCATCCTCACATGGCTCAGCTCCTTCAAGATCCTGCTCCTGTGCTGGACCACGGGCCCGGGGTACGACCCCTGGGTGGCCGATTGCTTCCCCCGCTTCGCCATCGCCATGAGCTACCCCGCGCACATGAAACGCGCCGGGCACGTCGTGAAGCGCGTGCCGGTGGAGTATCCGTCGTGGATCGATCGCGTCACCAAGTCCGAGGTCTGGTACATGCTTCTGCTTCGATCCGTCATAAAATCCATAGCCCTGGGAATGCTTCTACAGGTGCTCTTGCAACGAGAGGAGCTCCAACTCCCGTTGATTGTTGTCCATCTCCTGTTCTCGATCCAGCTCTACCTCTTCGTGACAATTGTTCTGGAAATTCTCGCCGCGATTGCAAATACGGCGTTCAAAATCACGATCAAGCCGCACTTCGACAACCCGTTCGCGGCCGTGTCGCTGGAGGAGTTTTGGGCGAAGCGATGGAACCTGCTCGTGAGCAATTGCTTGCGGGAGACTGTCTTTAGCCCTGTGCTGTACGTCCTAAACCCTAAAACAGGGGAGAGAAGGGCCGCGGGGACCGGTGCCCGCGGGGGGGTTGATGGACCCAAGCTCGTGGCCATGCTGGCAGCGTTTCTGGTGTCGGGATTGGCGCATGAGCTGGCTGTGTATTATGTCACGTTGGAGGAGCCCACGTGGCAGATGTGTAGCTTTTTCGTGGTGCAAGGGTTTGCTGTTGCCTTTGAGGCTGCTTGGAAACTCTCTTTCCCCTGGAGGCCCCCCAGATGGGTTGCCAAGTTTCTTACTCTAGGGTTTGCTTTTCTTACTTCCCATTGGCTGTTCTGGCCTCCTCTAGACAATGCTTCTGGTCAGGTTCTTCTTGAGATCCAGAGAATGTTGCCCTGGTAAGGTAACAAGCCACACTTTTCAGACTGTTCAGCCAAGCAAAGAGGATTTAGGGTTTAGGGTTTATCGTTAGGCAGGCAATTTAGGGTTTAGGGTTTATGGGTAGAATGTTGTATTGGGAACCTCCCATGTATTATTCATGTAGAATGTAGCCAGAGGGTACATTTGCTGAGGTGAGGTTTTCCGATACTACATGTGTTCCGGGTTTATGGTTAGGCAAGCAAAGAGGATTTAGGGTTTAGGGTTTATGGGTAGAATGTTGTATCGGGAACCTCCCATGTATTATTCCCTGTAGAATTTAGCCAGCGGGTACATTTGCCGAGGTGAGGTTTCACAATACTACATGTGTCCCGGGTTTATGGTTAGGCAAGTAAAGAGGATTTAGGGTTTCAGGTTTATGGTCAGGAAAGAGAGGAGGATTTAGGGTTTAGGATTTATGATCAGGAAGCAATGAGGGTTTAGGGCTAAGAAAGTAAATTGGATTTGAATGCAGCAAAGAGTGTATTGAGTGTAGGATTCGGAGTTTTATTGATAGGTGATGCACAGTCTCAAAATCAGTACTGTATGTACTCACCGTGTACGATTTTAGGGTTGCATTTAGGTACTTAAATGTTTTTTTAGAATCACTTGGCTTTGCTGAAAATATGAGTTTGATTTGAGCAACCTGTTGATGAGCATCAACCCCTAAACGTTCCAGCGTCCAAAAATTGGATCACAAACAAATTCAAAACCTTGCAACTTTCTCATATAACCTTGGATGACTTTCATCCAAGTCATCTCTCTAAGCCTATTATATTCTCTACCAATTACAATATGTCTCTCATGATGGGGAGCTGGTGATAATATTGGAGAGGCTTCCAACTATGAGTATGTCAAATTTGTTTGGTCCTCTCATGTACAGTCGGGTACAACATGCTTACGAATTCCCCACTGTAGGGAATTTTTTTGGAAACTTTGAACACTCCGTGTGTACTAAAAAATGATCCGATTTGGAAGCCGCAAAGTGCGTTGGAATCACATCGGCGTGTACTACAACACCTTACAAATTTACACATAAATTAGTGAAAATTATACAACAAGTCAAAAATAATACATACACTATCTACCATTGAGTGCTCTCACCATTTGCTTCAGTTATAGAGTCCAATTTAGCAAGAAAAATTGAAATGAGTGTTTGAAGTTGTTTTTGAGATACTTGAGCTCATACTTGTTGAATGATTTGTATCATTTCATTAGTCTCCTTTGTAATTTCTCCTTTTGTAATGATGTAGGGGCTTTTATGGGTTTTGATAAAAGTCTAGTTGTCATCATTCCTCCAACTAAACAATCAAAAGTTGATTTTGTGGAACTTATTTATGAAAATTCATTGATTGGCTTCTATTTTATGCATGATAGACCTATTTGTGAACTCATTTTAATTTTGAATTTAGCCGATTGGGTAGTCTGTAGTGTAAAAGGATGATTTTATCAATTGGTTTTGGAATGAGTAGTGTAAATAGGTTATGTTACCAATAGATTTCCCAATCTGGATTCCAATAGGTTCGAGGGTAGTTAGGAAGTTGTGTGGCCGATGGGTATTTAGAGAGAGAATGCCGATTGGTTTTTCAGTCTTTTCCTTGCAAGTCAAGCAGGAAGCTCCTTCCGCTTGAGGAAGTAAAACAATTGTGTAATTGTGTTTTGTGAATGATTTGTGTAATAGAAAATAGTTTTGGAACAATTGGAAGTGTGAAATTGTATTAATTGTGTGTGATTCATTGTATGGAAATTGGAGATTTGTGTTTGATTGAGAAACTGGTGTGGAGAAATTGATGAGAAACTAAATGTGCTTGCAATTGGAAATTGTGAGTAATTGTTGTGAGAAATTGGAATGTAGAAAAAGGCAGATTACCAATTGGGATTTTATTCCTAAAAATATAGAAAAACTTAAACTGAATTGGAAAAGAGATAGTGTAAAAATTGAGATTGATTATAAATCAATTGGAGAATGTATAATCCAATTGGTAGTTGAATAATGTACAAAAGTAAAGGAGAGACAGTGATTGAATGTAAATCAATTGAAAGACTGTGAATTAATTGAGTGAATTGTGAAACCAGTGGAGTGTTAAAGTTTGAAGATAAAAATTAATTGTGTGTGTGCGATTGAGAGAAAATTTGCAATAGGATGAGAAACTGAGTTGAATGGTGAGAGACTGAATATTATCAATTGGAATTTATTATCTGGAGATGAGTGTTAATAACGTGTGTGGAAAATATCAATTGGAGAGAATTTGAACTGTGTGTGAGGCGATTGGTTAATGGAATTGTCTGGGAGTGTTAACTGAAGTGAGCAATTGGTGAGAACGTTGTGTGAGTGAGTGATTAACCAATTGAATGAATGAGAAGAGAGAATGTTGGTAGACAGTAGATAAAAGAGAATATTTTCTACGATTGATAGAATCTGGTATCAATTGGGAGGTCATGTCAGTGCTGAATTACAATTGGTAAGAGAGCCAATTGAAAAGATATGCTGTTGGAGTAATCAAGACACAATTGGAAGAGATTCAATCTGGGAGCATTAAAGAAAGAACAATTGGAGAAAGAAGTGAATAAGGAGAAAAGCTTGAAGACAATCACCAATAAAATATGATAAGACATTTCAATACCCTATACTATTGGTTTAGAGTGGGAATTTACATGTAGCTTACGAATCCAATTGAGCAAATCATATTAGAAATCTGAATTTATCTCCCTGTGAACGAACTCGTAACTATAGGATTAATTTTAATTTTATTTTAAAGGTAAAATTAATTTAACTACACTATTCAATTTACATTGATGGAGGCTGGTGATCCAATACATCGTAGTAGATATCATGATGATTTGAAACAAGCCCATGGAATCAAAATGATTATGAAGAAAAAAGATGAAATGATACAAATCATTCAAGAAGTGTGAGCTCAAGTATCTCAAAAACAACTTCAAACACTCATTTCAATTTTTCTTGCTAAATTGGACTCTATAACTGAAGCAAACGGTGAGAGCACTCAATGGTAGATAGTGTATGTATTATTTTTGACTTGTTGTATAATTTTCACTAATTCATGTGTAAGTTTGTAAGGTGTTGTAGTACACGCCGATGTGATTCCAACGCACTTTGCGGCTTCCAAATTGGATCATTTTTGAGTACACACGGAGTGTTCAAAGTTTCCAAAAAAAATTCCCCGGGCAATTCGTAAGCATGTTGTACCCGACTGTACATCTCATCTACATGTGAGCCATGCTAATATCTATTTTTGAGGCTAGGATCTATTTCTGTTCAAAGGGTTGGTACGTTCAGGGATTAATTGCTACAGATGGGTGATGCACACCATGCTATACAATGCTGCAAATTGTTCGCCAATATTGCAATCTTTGTATTGTGTTTCAACCACTTACAAAGTTTACAATTGGATCATTCATTTAGAGTATCCATAATTTTTGCGCTGTGTATTGCACTGAAGTACTTAAGAGTAATTTTAATACATTAGAGTTATCCGAAAATTGAAGAGGAGTTTTCTATTTGTGTTTGTTTACCAATATAATCAATTTAGAACAAGCTATTGTTCATGAATAGTTCCTTGGTCAGCTTTCGGCTTAGACTTGGGGGATCTTGTGGGAACTCTCTTTTAGCATTGGAAGTGGAATAATATATATTTTTTAATTTTTGGACACATAGTTTTTATTCATTTTAATATTCTTTAAAATGATTTACACCACCTCTAGATTTTATTTTTTAAGTACATTTTGTAATAGATATTAATTTTCTTAATTATAGTTCAAAAAACCATAATAATTTCAAAATTTCACCGAATTCATAAGAGTTTATAACTTCATCCATAAAGTTCTTAAGCCCTTTGTGGATCACATCCTTTCCCTCATGTGGTATTGTGCATGGTCGGCCTTATAATATTATAAAAATGGAATTACTATGCCCATTTAAACCTTGCTCACTCACTCTTGAGGTCAAGATCTCTGACGGAATCTCTTATTCCCTAAAAGAATATGGCCTAATTTGGGAGTGAGCAGTTCATGGTGTGAAGAACCTTATGTCATAGTAAGCCATATGTCACACATACCTTCATCTAGTAAAAATATAAAGTTGGATTCTTATCTAACTACTATAACACTTAGTAGCCTTCACCGGCTCTGCCTTGCTCTCTAAAAGTATTTGTAGCATATGCTGCATGAAATGGACAAAAAAAATAGTACCTAGTCATGATGACAAGAAACTACAAGTTACAAGCAAAGGACAATTGCAAGTTAGTAAGGCATCTTTCATCCATGAACAATCTCTTGCATTGATAAAGATATTTCGGTCCCTACGTGTTCTGGAAGGTGCCATACTTTGTGTGCAATTGAATTAAATGCTATTGGCTCCATGACATAACATTCAGTAGCCTTTGTGAGTATTGCCTCCCTCCAACAGAATGATGTGGAATATCCCACATCATTTTATCCCCCCAATGAAATGATGTGGGATATTCCACTTCAAATCAGTAGCTATAGCACATGGCATTAAGCGAGAGCAAGCAACCATGGTGCTCAATAATCGAAAGCACTCATTCAATCACAATTCAACAGGGTTTTGTCATTGTTTATTTGATTGGTTCTCAACTCAACAGTGTTTCGTCATTGTTTATTTGATTCAATAGTTCATTCAATTAGAAATCACTGGTCACTCTGTATATAAAGGTGGATGAAACTAAAAGGCAGCTGAGGCTTTTTGGGATACCCATATCAATCCATTGCCCTGCTGCCAAAACAATGTTAATTACAACTGTGACAAAAGCTGTAGGTTGTAAAATTGACTACTCCAGTAGACAAGTAGCATTATATTTTAAATAGTTTGTGAGCTCCTTTAGAAGATGCATTTGTGAAGGTGGCAATTGTTTATGAGCCAAAACATTATCTAAAGGTCTGTTGTTAAAACGTTCTTGGCAAAGAAAGAACATATTTTGGGTCGAAGCCATTTATAGAGTTCAACTTTGTCTTGACAAAGGCTTCAACTTCATGACCGGAATGTCCCTCTTTCTTCCCTCCGGCTCAAGTCCTCCCCTAGCAGGAACTCTTTCCCTTACGACATAGCATAATGGAGCCTTAACAATCTGGAGGGCACTTTTCCAAGGTTACAACCCATAACATTGAATAGCCTTCATGCTTTCTACCTATCATTCCTGCGTCGTATTAGGAGTCCACCTATCCAAATAGCTACTGATTTGGTCTTGTTGAATGTGGAATATGTTGCACCTATATTCTAGTAGTTGACAAAGACAACCGATTCTTACTAGTAGTTAACAAAGAGAACATTCTAGTAGTTGACAAACACAAGCTTGATCTTTTTGTTTGTCTCCTCCAGAAAGATTTTTCTATTCTAATACAATTAACACAATACCACTCTAAATAATATTGTACATGGTGAAATAAAATTAGGATTCAAATTGGTATCAATTTGTGAAAATCACATCTTTATAGCACATAACCCTAATTTATACAAGAATGGAATTTTGCGGGTCTTAAATGTCATGACATTAGAGTTATCCATAAAGTAAACATAGGGAGCTTGTGTGTTGCCTAGCATTTTCATATTGTAAATACATTTCTCTAGCAATCTCAAACATAAACAACTTGATAGTTTGCTGCATGGAAGCTTGGAGCCGGTTTGGAGCCGGAGTGGACGCACTCAGGCACTTCTTTATTGATTTCCTCCATGGGAACTCACATGTAGTTTGGGGGAGCTTCTCTTGCATTAGGAAGGTTCAATGTTCAAAAGCCTCTGACAATACATAGCACAATGATTAGTTTAAAAAGCAAAAGCAAAACTAGTTTTTTTTGCCTTTGAAGCTAAAAGACTAGTTATGCCTTGTCTTTCCTCTTTTATTTTTTCATTTATTTTTTAAATTTAAGGATAATTCAATTGTCAAGTTACACTTTGATGCAAGGTATATCATAATTTTAACACATTTTATAAAGAGACAGTTCTCAAGAGTATACATGATGTGATACCCTGTTTATACAATGAAATATGTGCGATATCTTCAAACATGCACAATTTATCCTTTGAAATGGCACGACGTACCTAAAGATGTTTTTTAACCCCTAAGTGACCAAACGACCTTTTTATGGTCGCTGCCCTTTTTTTACGGGCTGCCGATATGAAAAAAAACTTTTTTTAAAAATAAAAAATATTTTCAAATATGAAATCAAGTCTACTTTCCAACCCAATTTAAATCATGTCAATTCGAGTTAAATTCCATCAAGGAGAAATTTTCAAAGACAAACACCTCAACATTGTCCTAGTGTTACAAAACTTACTATTTCGGGAAAGTGATAATGTTCCCTCTTTCTAATATTTTTCTTTTTTGAACTTTAGAATAGAATTGTCTAGTTTCAACCAATCATACCAAATTTCAAATTCTAAAAACAAAAATTGTAATTTTGGTGAATATCTAACGACAAATGCTTCTAAACTTGTTTGATGAGTATCTAAAACATTTTTTGAAAGTTTGACCGTACAAATAATTACTATACATCGGGCTTCTCATTTTCTCTTTTGGACCAAACTTCATCGAAGTTGTAGAAGCAACATTTTATAACACATTTTGGTTTTGCCCTTACCCCCACTGTCATTTAGGAGTTAATAGACAAGGGATTAGACCATTATAATATTATCATAGAAGCACATTCAAAAATGCATACTTAGAGTACAAGAAAAAATATATTTGGACATTAGTTAATTTAGACACATCCTATCAAATGTTAGCAAACTTTCAAAAAAATTAGAGGACTCTTCAAATCAACTCTAGAAAGGGAAGATTTAGCCAAAGACAAGACACACTTAGTATGCCTTTGGCACTCTAAACCCTTTTCAAACACGATTTGAAGAGCCTTTAGAAGTTAGATAGCTTTTTGACCCCTTAGTGCCTAATCAAGATTTTTTGGCCTGATATACACAATTGAAATTCATTCTTGTCCGTCATGTACTTTTTGCAAGTAGAAAAATACTACAAAATTCTATGGAAATAATGGCGTATGTGATCTGAATAGAAAAAGGATTATTTGTGAGAATTATATGCCCCATTTCATGCCACACATTTCCACGAAAAATGTCATAGATCTTAGTTCAAAACAAATAAAAAGTGCTCTTGTTAAATCAACTCCAAAAATCACTACACTTATATGAGTATTATATTTCAACCCATCACAACAAGTTTCATTCACAAATTGTCAATATATTATTCGTAATCTAATTCCAAAAGAATTTTGAATTTTCAGTTTTAAACATTTTACAAAAATATTGGTGATTGCAATCATAGATCTAACTTAATGGATAGAGTCTAAAATTCATAATGTAACATCAACCATTAAGTGCAACATCAACCATTAATGACTCATTGACATGATCATGTGAAATTCAAAACATCAACTATATTTTGATGAAATTATTTCTAAATCATAAAATGTCATGATTGTCATCTGACCTCAAACCAATTGAGAATGTCTAGAAAATCTGTAGAGGTTTTTAGAAGGGGTCATGAACGCACGTGATTCTCAAACATAATGTAGAGTGCACCCCCCAAGCCGTTCAGTATGGTCCAAGAATAGGCCACAGGTTGGAGGAGTTGAGGCAAATTTTTCAATGCGAATGGAATTTGATTTGTGGAAGCTAGTAATCTCCACGATTTGTATAGTTGTGTTGATCGATGCCTTCTAGAGTAAAAGCGGTGATCAAAGCAAAGGGTGGACATTCACGTTGGTAGATTAGTCAACTTTGGTGATCATTAAATTACTTTTGAGTGTAGGATAAATATAGACAATCAAGAAGTTTTAGAGCTAGAAATAGTCAAATGTAATAAGCAACAATCAATATGACACTACGTTAATCTGAAAAGATATAACTTTCTTGAATTTTTTCGTAACTTAAAAATTATTGATTTTTCTTGTTTTTAACCAAGGAATCTAATTGGAACTTTAAAATCTATCAACTTGATTTCAAATGAATTTGTAAGTTCACTCAAATGAAATTGCTAATAAATTGATCAATGAAGCTACTAAATTATATATTTTGCTTCGTTTTGTAGTACACTATAATGTACAAAAAGAAATTTCTCAAATGAATGAAAGGAACGTCATGAAAATGATTCAAAAGTAAGAAACAAATCATATCCTTGAGTGAACTAAACTTTGACGATGCATAAATCCTCGATGCATTTGTCCAATCATGTTATTTCTTTTCTAAAGTTTCTCATATGAATGTTTCTTTGTATTGATCGTTTATATTCCCAATCTCAGTGTTCAAACTAAGGAAGCACTTTTTGACAATCTACTTTGTAGAATTGAAATGAAATTGCTAATTTGATCATTGAATGTAATAACTTCTATACTTTACTTCATTTTGGTGTACATTGTAATGCTCAAAAAATTCCTAAACATATTGAAAAGAAAGTTGTGAAATATAACCCTAAAAATGAGGAAATACTCATCTCACAAAGTGTACTAAGTCAATTAAATCCCTGAAATAAACAAAATCCTTGAAAGAGGTGAGCCAGAAAGAGAAGTGTCTAAAAGAAGCCCTGAAGCATGCAACCTAGGCAGGCCGTGGAGCAAGCCAAAAAATGAAGAGATTCCATCCAACCCTTGCTCCATGAATGGTCGCGATGGCCAGGCCCTCCGTCCGTGGCATGAGTTTCTGACTCACCTAGGGACTTGGGTGGGAAGGTAAGGAAGAGGGAGAGGAGATGCGATGATATATATATATATATATATATATATATATATATATATATATATATAGATTCGTTTGGTTTCTTTCCCGCCGCTATCCCTCGTAGAATTCTCCTTGTTGGCCATTATTGTTTTTAAAATACGATTTAGACTCGCGGCACTTGAAGCGTCCATATCCATGCTAGATGCTCCTCCTAAATGAGTGTCTCGGTGCCATTGCAATGGGTCTTGGGCTTCTCCTCTAGTTTTGTGGGCCATCCCTTCTTCTATAAGTTGTTGTAGCTCTTTGTTCACTTCACATCCTTCGTGTGTACTTCTTTTGTTGGTGTATCCTTGCCGTGGCCTCTAGCTTCTTGCTAGTTTCAACTGCTCTTTTGTACCATCTTCCATCTTCTACGCTTCTCTTCCCGTTCTAGATTGTTTGTTGTGCGCTTTATCTTCTCCACTACATCGGCCTTGAAACCCTGTCGCCTTGAAACCCTATCGCCTCGAAACCTTGGTCGTATGTTGTGAATAGTCATCTTTGTTGTGGGCTTTATCTTCTGCACTAGCCACCTCAAAACCTTGCCGCCTTGAAACCCTACTGCCTCAACTGCCTCGAAACCCTGTCGTCTGTTGTGAATAATCATCTTTGCTCTGGGCTTTATCTTCAACACCACTGTTGCCGCCTTGAAATCCTACCGCCTCAAAACTCTAGTCCTTTGTTGTGAATAGTCATCTTTGTTGTGCGCTTTATCTTTTGCACTACAGCTGCCTCGAAACCTTGCCGCCTCGAAACTCTAGTCCTCTGTTGTGAATAGTCATCTTTGTTGTGCGTTTTATCTTCTGCATTGCACTACAGCCGCCTCAAAACCTTGCCGCCTAGAAACCCTACCGCCTCAAAACCCCGCCGCCTTGAAACCGTGGTCGTCTGTTGTGAATAGTCATCTTTGCTCTGGGCTTTATCTTCAACACCGTTGCCGCCTCAAAACCTTGGTAATTTGTTGTGAATAGTCATCTTTCGATTTCCAATAACCCTTTGTTTGGTGGGCACTAGGTATGTAGTAGTTCTTCGTATGAAGTAGTTCTTTAAAATGTCTTTAAACATCTAGTTTTGGTGTGTGAAGTAGTTTATAACGGAAGTTTTCTTACTTTTCACAACACTTGTTAAAACTTCAGGCAATTCCATTTTGGTTAACCTTTATTAATATAAAATACATCTTTTGCAAATCTTTAAACATCTAGTTTTGATCTATATAGTAGTTTTTAGTAGTTGTTAAAAAAGGCCTTAGTTTCTTACTTTTCATAAGAGTATGTTGTTGACTTGTTGTCAAGGGATAATTTCATGTTTTTAAAACTTATGCAATTTTAGTTACTTGTCTTTGCATTTTGGATGCATAACTTTTGTAGTTCTTGTGAGATTATGTTGTGTTATTTATTATGCTTAGAGTACCTCGTTAAGATTGCAAAATGCACTTACAAGTTGGGTTAGTATTCTAACGATTAAGTATAAAGTCTTTCAGGTTTATCTTTGGGAAGCATTGGCAACATTGAGTAGCACGAGACGTACGGGACATGAAAGGAGAGTTTCAAAGATTTTGCATCGCTATATATTCTACATCACTACATCAACTCTTTTTTGGACTTATAATGTAAGTGATTTTCTTTTAGAATATAATGACATATATGGCATTCCTTTTTTTGCTGTTAGAAATTATCAAACAATACAAAACAATTATAGTTTTTTGCCTTAGTTTGTAAGTAAGGTCAATGCATTCCATTTGTACAGACTATAGAAGTATCAACGTGATATTAAAAAAATGTGAACATGATTATATGTCATAATTATTTCCTTTTTTAGTATTTGAGTGTCTTTTCAGAACCCTTTTATTTTTTAAAACATAGTTACATCTCATGATTATCATTGTATGTCATTAGATTTTTGGTGTCTTTTTAGGTCCTTAATGAGATGAGTCATCTATAAACAAGTTTAAACCTTTGACGTTGTGTTTGAAAGAATAATATCTAATGTAAGTTTTAACATTAAATGGCCACTAAATATTAATAACATTAGAAAATCAAATCACACCTAATTCCAAGTCTTTTCATTGAATCACAAATTAACATTAACATGATCAATGTCCCTTTGTTTGATCTAATGATTCCCATTTTCCAAAAAATAAACCTTTTTATAATTCACTAAGCAAAATTCTCTTACCACAAAATCGCAACATGAAATTATAAGAAAAAACCCTTTGAAGTTGAAAACTCTTTAATCTTACCACCTCCATGGGGCTACCAATCCTTATGAATGAAGCCAATGTACTATTTACAATATAAGTATGAGAAATGCTTTAAAGTAGAGGGCTCCAAAACCAACAGAGTTCTAATTCCAACATAATTTAGGCACAATAATCATTCTAGAAACTAAATCTAGGTAGAACATAGATAACTTATCATTTTCGTCAACATCCAGGAATAGCTCTATGATGTGCCTAAATTTGTGTTCTAAAATAAATGCATGGCCTAGATTCTGTTGGAATTAGAACCATATTGGTTTTCGAGCCCTATACCTTCTATTGTTTAAGGAAGAATAGTAACAAAGAGATTTGAATGACATAACATCCCTCTGACTCTTTAGTTTTTCCTTCAAAACAAGACATTAGTTTCATATTACTTAATCCTAATGTATAATGTTCATACATTTCTGGTTACCGAGTTCATAACATGTGATTCATATGGATTTTTGTTTTTTGGTACACGATGTACAATTCTTATAGATTCATTTTGATATATTATCAATAATGTACTTCAAGATTTTTTTGTTACCTAATCTATAATGTACAATTGGTAGAATGAATGGTCTTTGGACAGTCACCAAGGAAAACTATCTGAGAGTATAGTACCAAGGGCTCAAATTCACACAGTTAGCATAGTGTCAAAAATAGTTGTTGGGCACCATGCCTTAACTTTGACTATACCTTGGGGCTCAAAGACCACCCATTCTACTAGTAGATTCTTATGGAAACTTTTTGCTAATCAAGACATAATCTACAATTCTTACATAATTATGTTGCTATCCTACCCTTCAATCCATATTGCAAGACTATTATAGATTTCTTTTTCACCTCATTCCATAATGTATGATTGACTCACTTACGGAGTTTTTTTAAGTTGTTGTACTCTCTTGGCTTTCGCTTCACGAGTGTCTTATACAAAAAATTTGGTGCTTTAGAGAGTTGCAGCGACTCTTGCCAATAATCAAGTTGAGATGAAGCTAGAAGAGGAGAAGCAATCGAAGAGGTAGAAGATGGAATCCTCATCGTGGGAAGAGATGGAGAAAGCACAAGTAGAGGAGGGATCGTCAAAAATGAAAGAGACAAAAGGACAACACGAGGAACAAGAGGAGCACAAGGGCAAGTGATCATAGACTCTCAGTGCGTGGAAAGCCTTTCCGCTAGAGCTCCACCAAACCGTCCTCTGCTTCATTCCCATAACGAACATTTGTTGCCTCCGCACCGTATGCCGTAACTGGAACAACATCCCAAAGCAACTTAGCTTCGCATCTCAATCATGACCTCAAGAAGCCATGTTCACTTTCAGAACCATGGACTCTTTGTCTGTCGAACTCGCCTGTGATACCATTGGAGTATCACAACGGCGATGGCAAATCTACGACCCTAGTACACAAAAGAGCTTCAAACTCAGCATGGAGTTTCTATACGAAAGTGTACGTGATAGGTTCGACGTGCACGATCACTACGCAACACTTGCTGCAGACAAAGGGTTCGTTGTCGTCATGTGGAACTCGGCGAGACGGAATCCAAAAAAAGCTGTCCAAATCGCCAACCCGATGACACGTTCCGTTGTGGAGATTCCACCACTTCCCCCGGGACTCTCCGTCAACACCAAATTCGGCAGTTGCGATATGCCTAGAGTTGGATGCCATTGGGTAGTGTCGTTGGTGACCGTAGAAGATTTCTCATCCTTCGCGCTTTACTATGTGTTGGCAACCAGAGAGAAATATCTGGAAAGGAAACGCGCGTTCCGGTTCGACTCGAACATGGGCGAGTGGCGTGAGATTCCAGAGCCGCCCGAGGATCACAATCTTGAGTACATCCTGAACATCGACTCAACTTTATTCACAGTCTTCTGGGACGCGGAGAACAACGAAGACTTCGTCATGGGTCGACCCAAACTACTGGCATTCGACACCAAGCGCAACGAATGGAACGACACGGCGGTGTTGCTTCCCCCCGTTGTCTTCCATAACCGGCTAGCTACCGCACAAGGGCATTTATTCTTCTTTGCATTTGGGGGTCTACACGAAGTGGAAGGGATGGACAAGATGGATGGGCTGATGCTCGTGGAGACTGATGTAGCGTCAAGCAAGTGCACTTTGGTCGCGACCTTGAACCGTATGCAGGACTTCAATGGTTTCTTCAAAGAGGTTAATGAATTGAAATTCACTCATCTTGTGACGGTGGTGGGGTATGGCGATTATATCGTGTTCTCCTACACTAACGGTGTTGTCGTGGCATATGATTTGGTGTCTTCCATGTGGTGTGAGTAGACGAACGACAAGATGATCACTAGCCTCGCTGATGGTAACACGTTTTCAACTGTTGCTTGTTGTGACGCTGGCTACGGGATGTTTGCGACGACGATGAAGTTGACGCTGAATTCCGTGCTTGCAATAATCCATCAGGCGTCTTCATCGAGTGTCTAACACGCATTATGTTGTTGGAGTAGAAAACGCACATCGGATAGTGCATGCTTGTATGTATGTTTGTGTCGCTTTTTGACATGGGCCAACCTAGTTGTAGCAGACTACACTGTAAGGGTTGACTTTTGGACTAGGAAATTTGAATGTTTTTTATGTTATTGATGAAAACTTTTGACAAAGTCTTTAATACTCAACTCGTATATCCGTTCATGGTTATCACTTGAATTGAA
The DNA here is from genome assembly GCA_022496805.1 of Pohlia nutans. Taxonomy (NCBI): domain Eukaryota; kingdom Viridiplantae; phylum Streptophyta; class Bryopsida; order Bryales; family Mniaceae; genus Pohlia; species Pohlia nutans. The sequence goes on along the minus strand of CM040095.1, from coordinate 13,526,340 downwards.
TTCTAAGGGTGCTGAGGGACATGAGTATTGAGTACAGTTTCTATGACTATAATATTTTTAGGTGGAAGAGGATTTCAATGCACCAAGGAATGCCTTATTTAGGTAGAGTATGAAAAGGTTATCTCAAAGAATGAAAGTTGTTTGGAGTAAATGTACTAAAATCATATTTTTGACGATTAAGGTGATCATGTCCTTTCTGGGTCACTAGCACTTTTGGTCGTTTCCACTTTATTTTACATCATCTTTTTAAGCACTTCAAAATAGAAGCAAGAATAGGAAGTTCCTCACCAACACACTACCACCATGGAAAGAGTCTCTTTGAAAGCTACTGAATGTTATGGAACATTCCAATACATGAAAAGTTTGCATGAAGAGAACAAGTTATTTCAACTGGCTTCATTCATTCATTCATTGTGGATGTGGCTAAAAGGCAGAGCCAGTGAAGGCTACTGAATGTTATGACCAAAATCAACATATATCGAGGGTGAGTGAATGGCATGGGTACATTCATCTATTTGGACAGATCTTCATCCAATTTGAATGAATTTCAACACAGTATTTTGAAAAAAAAAATATTAGTAAAGCCTCTCGTAAATACGGTGGGCCACAGTATATGGTGATTTCAGTGTCCTACAAAATTGAGTACTAATGTAGAGCTTATTGGGTTAAAGTGGCTTGATCACAACTGACTCAACAATTTAAACTCCCAGCTTTCTCTAATAAAAAAAAATACCATTGCAATCAGAAAATGTATAATGAAAATAGGTTGAAAATCTTGCACATTCAGGAAATTCAAAAAGTCTTAACGTTCAGAAAAACTTGTGTAAATTTATTGTGATATTCATGATGATAATAATAGATTTGATAATCCAGATCTATAGCTCACCGTCTACAACATTCATTTGTAAACCATCACAAAAGTAAACCTCCAACACATGTTTTATAACACATTTAAGAGAATGACAGATAACAGTTTAATCTGACTTTTTGTCAGTGCCTGCTTTAACACTCTCATTTGGCACATCATCTTCCTGAGCTTCATCAGTGTCCTCTCCAGCAGCAACAGATTCATCAAACTCCAGAAGCTACACAAAACCAAAACCGAAAGTAATAAAGAAGAATTAGCTGAAGATAACACCGAAGGTTCTGTTTCTCAATATGCAGTAAAAAGTATGATCACCTGTGCGTTGAAAAATTGACCCAGAATCCATGCTAAGATACTACTGTAGCTCTTAAAAGCAATGAATTTGAACACATTCACTGATCTAGTAACACAGTTGATAGGAGCAATCGAACCTAAGAAAAATCAACTATGATTCAAAGAAGTCCCACAAGAAGGGCACTTACAGGTTTGATTTCACCCCTGATGGCGCAGTGCAACCCCAGAAAGCCAATAACTCCGGGTACAATGTACAGAAGTGCGGGCTGCAAAATAGAAAAAAAGAAGAAGATGAGAGACCACCCTTTACACACTTGCAGCAGCATTGCACTCTCTACAGGCTAGAGGTCAACAAGGTAACACCTCAATAGCAGCTTAACCCCTAAAGGACCAAGAAGCCCAAATTGAGCCTCGTGTTTTCTTCAGCAGTTGAGAGTAGATCCTGTGTGAACTTTTTGTTCAAATTTGTTTGTTTTGTCAACCAACACATGCAATGTTCTTCACTGATTCTAGTGATACAAAACTTGGTCCCATCTGAATTATACTTTTCACAATATGATCAATTGAATTTGTCATTTTAAATCCATGAATAATTTGTCCTTCAGGAATTAATAGCTCACTTGTCTACTGCTGCGTCTATACAAAATAAAACAACATTGCATGAGCATCAGCCTCATACCAACAAGGTGAGTGCTCCAAGGAATTTTTGAATCTTTCGAAGGGAAATACCTGTGCAGCCTGGAACCAGTTCATGACCAGAATGGTGACTAGTAGGCCTGCAGAGTAGCCAGCAAATGCACTGGTGAAGTAGGTCTTATCCCGACCACGTGACATATCAAAACGCAACGCCAAAGCTACAAAAATACCTGCAGTCGCAAAACAAATAGCATTCTCTCGGTGAGAAGACATGGTCTGTATTGATGCAAAGAATGTAGAACAATACCTTGTCAGCTCCTACAAGGAACAAAATTAAACGAAGTACAGACTAAAACAACGTTTGATACATTACGGTTAGCACCATTCCTGTACTCAAGTGCTTATGGTCCTACCGAATCGAAAGAAAGACCTAATAAAGTACATGAGGTTGTGTTGCCTTTCTGAAATCTTTGTTTTACAAGATTAGTACAAACTCTTAAGAGAGTTAACCCCTAAACATCCCAGCGTCCAGAAACTGGATCACGAACAGATTCAAAGCCTTGCAACTTTCTCATACAATTTCGGATGACTTTCATCCAAGTCACCATTGTAAGAGTATTAAATTCTCTACCAATCACAATAAATCTCTTGTGATGGGGAGCTGTCGATAATATTCAAGAGGCCTCCAACTGCAAGTATGTCAAACTTATTGGGTAGATTGTATGCTTGCAATGGTCCTCTCATGTACACCTCATGTACATCTAAGCCATGCTAATATCTATCTTTGAGGCTAGCATCTACTTGTGTCCAAAGGATCGGTACGTTTAGGGGTTAAAAGAAAAGGTCTCATCTTTTCTCCTAAAGGCCCCAGTATACATCCAGTGATCAGGTTAACGCTGAATTACGAAGTTGAGTTAAAGGCTAGAGGAAGACCTGGAATCACGATGTCACCTAGGCCCAGCATTGAGAAAGGGCGAGCAACATCACCAGTTGGGAAAATAAGCTGCAAAAAAAAATTAAATTGAAGAATGTGTTAGATCCATTAAACGTTGAACAAGTCTCCTTTCCAGGATATGATTACTATACAAGGAATCAATACAACACTACGTAGAAACTCACAACATGACTCATATAGATACCTGTCTAATGACACAGCCCGCTGTGCAGCAGCAAGGCAAAAAGAGATGACAGTCACCTGAAATCGATGAGGATTAGACTTGGCTTCTCACAATGACTCCTATACATTCAGCAACTTCCGGAAATGGAAAAAGCACAAGAAAATGAGGAGTACCTTAATGGGAGCATCGAATGACTTGGCTACGCTCACCATGACAGGAGTAAAGAAAACCCAGAAGATATCATATATGAAGAGCCCTGCCTGTGGATGATCACCAACCTCCGAAATTAGTCCTCTTCATTATATCACAACTTTGTAATATTCAAAGCCTACAAGCATCACTCAATATTGCAAGTACGCCACAAGAGTAGGTTTTCAACAAGGATTGCAAAGAGATATCTGGCGATGAGCATACAAGAGCATCACATATGGACGGTAAATAGTATGATCACCAGAAGAATAGCTCCAATCTTGAAAGAGCCCAGAGACAGCATTTCAATACCCTGTACCAAGCACGTAAGTCAGTAAGTCAGCGAGCGCATAATTCAGAAAACGATGAACAAGTACAAGTAACCTTGTAAAAATCCAAAGCTCAAACATGGCTATTTAGCAGTGTCAACACATTCATTTGACAGAATCAAGGCAAATACATGACAAACCGCGAGTTAGAAAAACACATAATAAAGGGCAAGCAGATCAAGAACTAAATCCCTGTCACGAGCTTCGCAGTTGATAAGTTGATACTATGTTTAATGAGCAATAGTATTTAAATGACTCCATGACGTGGAGACGAGTAAGACCTGAATAGAGAAAGCCAAGCCGAGTGTATTGTTGGCCAACCAATGCTTCTTCATCACATACCATATACAGAACCCGGTCCCTGGAATGCCTGCTACCAGTTGTGACTGTGTGAAATCCACCTCCACATCTGAATATCAAAACGCAAGTCAGTCCACGGTTTTAAAAATATTGGACTAACAAGTCATGAAGATCTGCAAGCATGGACCTGTACTACAAACATTTTTCACTACTCATCCACGTCTATTAGGTGTAACATTACTCAGAACCAAAGAATCAATTTCAAGAATATATATTTACTTTAAGACCCCATGAAAAGGCTTGAATACAAAATTTTGCTCACTTTTCCAGTATGGTAGTCTCCACGTGATCACGTGTTCGTTCCATTGGGAAGGAAGGAAACGCTCCAATGCTGGGAGAATAGTAGCTCTGCACCCAAACACTAAAGATTAACCTTTGAGCAAACTCGACAAGAACATCTTACAGAGTTGCCAGATTCTGATAATTGAAAGGGCAAGGTATTAACGCACAGTTCGAATGGCTGTAAAGATACTATATAACTCTGAACTCTTGAGGGAATAGACATAACAACAAAGTCACAGAAAGCTAAAGGGTAGTTTTAAAAAATTAAAAAGATAGGCTCAGTACGATGGTGAGTTATACAATCAGATTCAAATTGGGTTCAGTCCTCCCCGGCGTTCTTCCCATTGCTTTGAGTGGGATTGTTGTTGTATCATGTTTCTTCTTGCAATGAAATTCCGTTTCCTTTTGTGTCAAAATAAAATAAAATAAGAAGGATATACACTTCCGACCTGGAATAGATTATTCTTCATTTTCATCTAAAAAGAACGATGTTACTTTAACATTATGCTCGTTTACCGCTACTAATCTTGAAATCTAAGAATTAGTTAGCACTAATTGTAGCAGAGAATTCAAGTTCCAACTGTATGTGGACATTATGCAGGAAGTAATACTATTGTATCCAGCTCTTTCTTGATAATTGAATGAACTCACTTAAAGTAGCAAATCTGAGCCTCGTCATGTAGACAATCTACAGGCGAGAGGGAGGGAAAATAACATCCAAAACAAATATTCTTAACAAACATTTAGCTGTCTCTGAATCTACTACAGTCGTTTCTATCTCAGAAGGTATTGAAACAGATAAGTTACTGTAAAGGTATTAAAAAAATGAGTTCGGAAGAAGAATTTTAACCCCCAAGCGTCTAAACCGCCCAATATGGCTATCTGATTTTGCAACGGTGGCATTTTCTCATTTTACCTCGGTTTTCTGATTTCCATACATCATTTTAAGGCTCTTGTTCTATACTACAAGATCAAGAGCGTTTGATCGTGTGAAACTGAAGTCATTTTCACACAAACAGATGCTTTCCAGCAGAGGGTCTAATTTCCCTACAATACAGTGGACGATTAGGGTTAAAGGGTCAGAAGGTGACGTACGAAAGCGCCAAAACCCCGAGCACAAAAAAGTAGAGAGTGAGAACGGTGTTGATTAGGTCCTTCGGTAAGAACTTGAAGAGAAGAAAGAGCGACATCAAAACTGCACTCCCGATGAAAGGGAATCGCATGGCATGTTCCTTCGACATTGTTTCCTGCACCACCAGCCATACATACATACATACACACATACCATGTGAGTCCTAAATAAGGAGGAGGCCAGTGTACATGTTTGTACATATTACTGTATAAATTTATTACATAGTACATATTACTTTATAAATTTATTACATATAACATATTACATGTTTATCATGTTTGTACATACTACTACATGGGTGTATGTTCTGTGTAAATCCCTCCACAACTAAATCCCCTCCAAACAAAGAAATAGCTTCTTCTATCACCTCTCAATGATAGTATATCCCAAGCCACAACAAGATATAGGAACCTACAGTATTTGTTTCATTTATTTTACATTTCGCTCGTATGAAATTCTTTCGGTTCATCAGAACTAGTATCGAAGTCCAAGCTAAAGTCACTCTGTTGTATAGAGAGAATGTACCAGAGGGGATGGTCCAAACAGAGGAAAACCTCTCGCCTAATGTGCGTTTTATTTTCTTTCCATGACATTCTGGCAATTAGTCCAAGCAAAGATTACTCACGGAAGCTTAAAAGGAAAGAGAAAACTTACGGAAGGAGGAGCAGGCTTGACAGAGCGATGACATCCTATGAACACCGTCAAGCAAGCAGTGGCAACAACGTTGAAATTGGGATTCACCTTGACGACTAAGGGCAACAACGTCAAACCTGCCAACCCCAAAACAAACCAATTCAGAAATGCAGCCTCCTCCCAAACCCTAAAACCCAGGGTTCTTTCGAATTGTACAAAAAGCAAAGAGTTGAGTTAACCTTTACCTATGAGAGCGGTACTGGCAACTTTCTCCGCCATGGCAGCGCCCGTCGTTTTGTGCGTACTCCGCTCGTCGACCTCGACCTCCGACGACATGGATCTGGCTACTTCTGTGTCTGTTTGTGTGTGTGAAAATCTATATTTCTGTGTGGAATGAAAATGAAGAATGGAGTGTGAGGGTTTCAAAGGAGAAGAGGAAGATGAAGAGGTGTCCCTGCATGAGGTGAGGGGAAAAGCAAAGATTGCAATCGAGTCTCCGTCGACAAAACCCACTACGCGCAAGGACGACACAGAAAGGCGAAGACCGACGACACCCCTCCCACACGATGCCAGGTCTGCCTTCTTCTTACCCACACTATATCACTACTGCGGAATTTAGTGTCGCAGTAAATATAGTCTTCCTTCCCCACCCGAAACACGCCCGAAATCATTAACCTCTCCGTGCCTGCACCAATTAGCACCAATTAAGGTCGAGGCACCTAAAGCCGACCAGGTACCTAAAACCAACCACCCTAGATTCTTGTCTAATTTCTAGATTTTCAAAAGGAAGATGTACCTCGTTTGTACATTAGAGCATGTGATCGGTTTTAGGTAAACCTATGACTTTCACTTTGAAAATTTGTACTTATTCAAATAATTATCAAAAAAAAAAAATTAAATATGAAAACTTCTTAATTTCTTATTGCTAAAAGAGGAAAATACTCAAAATATCGATTCATCTATCCCATGTATAGTGAATGTCTTAACTGGTTGGTTTTAGGTGCCTCGACCTTAGTAAACTTTAGACATCAATACCAAACCGAAGGTAGGGTTGGCAGCTCATAACTAATATTCTTTTTTTTAAATCTGAAATGATGCTAATTTTTTTTAAGATTCTAAAGATATTTTTTAAGATTCTCTTTTCAATGTAGAAAATCTAACTTTTTTGAAAAAAAAATTATTGGCTTCTCTTTTATAATTCATTTTTATTGAGACGGGTAACGGTGTGACTAATTTTTTTGGACATTTATGCCAAAGTTGGAATTTGCATTGTTCAAAGAGTAAGTGATCTAGAAGTCTCGGCTAGGTGAAAGTTAAAATTAAAAAATTCTCATTTATGAGAAAGGGGAAACAGCTTGGGAAAGGTACTTAGTGTGAATTTTGGAATACATGAGCGAACACGGGGTATTTAATGGGGGGTTATGAAATATTTGGAATATTGTAGTATTTTTAGTATATAGGTTATATTCATGGTATATTCTAACAATATTTATAAAATATTCTCAAATTGGTATTAAAACACCCTATATTACTTCTATTTTTTATTTTATTTTATTTCTCAAATGAATTGATAACAGCCTATATTTGTTCTCTCATAGTTATGTAAACTTTTGATAGTGACTTCTTCAAGAGAAAAAGTAATTGAAAGGGAAGTTTTTGCCTTTGGTGCGTCACCTTTAGTGTGTCATCATCGTCTATTGTTAAAGTTTGTCATAATAGATTTAATAGAACTCTACAAAACGAACAAAGCTTGAAGGACAGAGAGTCATTTTCAACAGTATGTCACCTTTAGTGTGTCATCATCTTCTACTGATATAGTTTGTCATAAAGGATTTGGAGCATCTTTAACAGAATTGTGCAAAAAGAATGGAGTTTGAAGAACAAAGAGTCATTTTCAAGAGTACATTCCATGTAGCAAATATCTATTTCACATTATAGTCTATTGTCATCACATACTAAAAGCATCTCCAAAAGAACATTGCAAAACGGATGGACTCTGAAGATATTAATCAGATGATCCAATCAAGCGTCACAACATATGCCCACAAGTATTAATACATATTTCTATTCATCTTACCTTAGCTTTTAGTGCTGAGTTGAAGATTCTGAATATCTAAGAGATTTTTAGAGCCTAGGGTGATTTCGAGTTTGTTTTTGAACATCCATTATTCCGAGGGTTGGGCCAATTCAAATTTCTATTAGAGATATTTAGTAAAAGCATAAATTTAGATGTTTCAACTAAATGAAAGTAAGAATGTAAATTTCATTACTTATGTGCAAAAAAGAAAGGGAAAAAAAGAAGACGATGAGAATCACTGGGAAGAAATAATTTGTCACTAATGTATTACCTTCAATTTGCTACTATCACAATTGATGGTCATTGTCAATTATTCTGCATTAGATAGATAGATAGATAGAAACTATATTCTTCTTTCAAAATCGGCATGAAAAAGAGTTTTTTCATAATGTCAATAACCCAATGCCCTATCGTACATCATACCACAAATTTTATTTTATTTTGTCAAATTGTGCCATATATCATTTTATGATTGGGTTAGGATGACATAGACTTCTCAAAATAAGACCTAGAAATTCAATTTTAACACAAGTTAACCTTCACATATGGTAACAGAGTTTGCCATTGTAAATAAAGGATAATATCATGAATTTTATTTAAAGAAAATAAGAATAAATATTTCATCACTCACAGGAAGGAGTAAAAATACAATGCACAGTAGTTGAAAGGGAATCTTTGACCTTCAATGTATCATTACAAATTCAAAAGTGAAAATCTAGAAGTTTCAACTAAGAGAAAATATTATATTATATTATATTATAAATTTATAAAATTTTATAAAATGAAAGGGACATTGTACCTTAGTTGAAAGTGAACCTTTGCTCTTGGTACTTCACTTTCAACTATGTATGTCATGAAAAACTAAAGGTAAAAGTCTAGAAGTTTTACATAAGTAAAAGTAAGAATGAAAATTTTATTGCTTACAATAAAGGAAAAAAAAAAAAAAAAAAACGTATCAATTGAAAGGAAATTGGAAAATCACATTTAGAATTAAAGCAAAAAGGTTTTAAAATGAGAATATGCTCTTCCAAATATTCATTAGTACACTACTTGTCATTATGTTGTGGTACTATAATGTAATATACTATAGGGGAAAGGAAGTTTGAGCAAGACCGGAAGTTGAGTCAGAACTCTAATTCCCTTGACATACCTGCCCGAAATCTTTATCCGATATAAAAATGCGGGAATTTTTTTGTAAGATTTTTGGGTGGATGCATAAGGGTCTTGATTGATGTAAAAGTACCGGTTCAACACAAAATAATAGTTATGCTTGTTACAAGGTCCACATACTCAATTGAACAAATTTTTACCAATCTTTATGTTTTGAAAAGTTTATAACTATTTTGTTGAAGGGTTGTCATGGGGAGTAAGTATTGGCAAATCAATAAAAATAATACAAGTTTTCAACTCATATGCAATAGGAAAACATGTGTAAGAGGCATATCTCGTAATGTATCCTCCTTCAATCTTTATTCTATACTTAAGAGATTGCAATCTCTATTCACAAAACTAGCACATATAAGGGGGTGTTTTCGCACTAGGGTGTCATAGTTTTCAACAAAAAAAAGTTTATAATATTGTAAAGTAGTTGCATGAATGGCTTATTAAAATAAATAGGAAAAATAACAAAAACATATTAATATAGTAAAATAGAATCTTTTTGGAATCGTTTGAAATATTTGAATCACAATATTTTATATTGTTTTGGAGCATTCTCATAATCTTTTGGAATTATTCTTGTTGATGTCATTTAATCCGCTTGTAAACCACATTGAATGCAAATACCAGCCAATTCATAGGCTCCCTTTTGATTAACCAACCAAGCTCCTGAGTAACTTGTCATTTTATAAGGTGTTAAATGTAAAGGAACAAATATTGCGGCCATAAACCTCTAATATCCACCTAGCTCACAAAACTTATAGAATCTATTTTCAATAAAATACTTTTATATTATAGGAATTGAGGAACATTATTGCCATCACTATATCTTCAATGAAATGTATCAATTAAGGCAATAATATATTTATTCTATAACGTCACCGAGTGCAATGTAGTCCAAATATTATTTTTTATTATTTTTTAATTATATATATTCTTAAAATAGCTTTCATTGTGGTTAACTTTTTGCCAAAAGCTAATTTCAATGATAAATAGAAAATGTTTATCGCTACATTTTGCTTTTTAGGCAATGCACTCTACACATTTTGGACGTCCAAGGACACAAAGAGACGGAGATCGAGACACACCTATACAATGCGTCTACCACTCCAAGCTTCTTACCTACATAACTTCTACAAAATTTAACGTCATAGTGAGTATAGTCTTCACTCCCACTCGAAACTGGTCCATATGTCCTAAATCATAAATCTTTCAATGTCTAGACCAATTTTTTTTTAAATTGAACTTTAAACAAGTATAAAACTAATTTTTGGAGATATATATGCCAAGGTTGGAATTCGTATTTTTGAAAGAGTAAATGAAAGGTGAAAGTTTAGAAGTTTCACCTAGCTGAAAGTAAAATTAAAATTAAAAGATTATGATTTACAAAAATGGGAAAATACAATTGAAAGGGATTTTTTCCCTTGGTACATCACTTTTGGTGTGTTATCATAGTCTATTGTCATAATTTGTCATTGCATACTTAACCCTTAAATGTCAAATCAAGTCCCATGGGATTGGTTTTGAAGGAATAAAGTAGAAAAATTCAATGCATGTTTATTGTTTTTAAAATGGAAAATATCATTGCATAGAGAAGCCCACAATAGATATAGATTCTTTTAGGTCTTACTAGGACATGAATTGTGTTGTTTGTGCTGAAAGGAGAGAGGGATTGATTGGTATGTGCGAAGGAGACAAGGAGCAATGAGTAGGTAGAGACGTAGAGTGAGGAGCCCACGACAAATATAAATTCATTTACTGTAGGTCTCAATCCGACGTGAATTGTGTTGTTTGTACTGGAAGGACGGAGATTGATTGGTCTGTGCTAGGGAGATAAGGGATAGTGAGTAGGTAGAGAGCCTATGTGAAATTTGTTCCAGTGGCAAGGGCTCCACAAGACTTAAAGATTTATATTATTCATTGGATTGTCCTTCCAACCATCCCAAGGACCTCCAAAGGTTAAAGATATAAATTTAGAAGCTTCAACTAAATAAAAGTCAAAATGTAAATTTCATTACTCACAAAAAAAACCATGGGAATCAATTGGAAGAAACTCTTTGCTATAATTTAATATATCACTTTAAATCTACTATTATCATTGTCAATTATCCTACATCACATATTATGTTTCAACATAAATTCCACTTGGAACTGGTTTAGCATACATAGGATTGTAGGTTTGTCCGAACAATAGTTCCATTTCGTCACCATGACTGATTCAATTTTTGTCTCGTCTCCAGGATTGTTTCACACTATCTCCACGACAATTGCAACTTGCCAACGCACCACATCAGAGTTAGGATTTCAAGTTTGGGTTTTGAATGGTTGGACCCTGTGATTCATGAGCAATCCAAAACAAAGGTATGCCGGTGGATGTACCCAACGCACGGTATTTTTTAGTAAAAGGCAAAAGAATAGTTCGCTCTGTGTTGAACACATGACTGTGTGAGGCAAGTGGGCAAGGTCTACTAAGGGTTTTATAGCCAAGAATCTATCGAAGAGTTGTCAAACAAGGTGGGACAATTGGGAGTGAATAGGGTGCATTTTAGTTCGCAAGAAGTAGCGAAGCCCTAAATCTGAGGCATTGCAATATGGAAGAGGTTCATCGATACAGATGTTCTCTTCCCTTTATTGATTAGCGTTTTTTCACATGAGCAATGGTTACAGTGATTCAAGAAGATTTCTTGGAGTTTGACAAAGCTTGACAAGTTTACAGTGATTCAAGAAGATTGCCGAATTTATTCTTGAACGGGATGGGTATCCTAGGTGAACTTCTAGGTTTACTTACTCATTTTTAGCCTCTGAGGTTTATAATGAGGTTTATAGTTTTAGAATTAGCAGACAAGTTATTATGAATTTATATATGTTATGATCAAATCTACAATGAGGCTTGGGTTTCTCATATTGACTATGAAAAAATAGCATGGACTAATGTGCAAAAGCAAGTGAAGTAAAAATTGGAGTGGAATCGCCTTGCTTAGGCTATTTGATAAGTCTTGACTTAGGGCCTCTTTACATTAGAGGCGAGAAGCCGTGAAGAGAGAAATTTCAACCAATGGGAGGCCTAAAAATTGAGAAGACCAAAGAATGTCACTTTACACAATAAATTTTCAGTCCAAGGGACAAAAGGAGGAGAGAATGACATGGACAACACTTTTGTCCTTCGTGGCAAGAAAAATAGAAATTTTTGAAGGCCCCCGGATTTTCCGTCAAGCCCACCTCAAGAGGTGGGTCTAACGCAAAATCCGGGGGACCGTCAAGCCAAAATTCTCACAACCTTTTTTTCCAATCATTTTTTATTTTTTAAGAAATATGTAAGAACTTTAATTTTTAAAACCGGTACTTTCTTTTGTAGCCCCTTCTCACTTTACACTATATCCAAAGGCCGTCAAGTTCATAGGTTGGCTTCTCAAGGATGAGCCATGGCCCTTGTGAGGTTTTCTCCACGGCTTCTCGTTTGTAGTGTAAAGAAGGCCTTAGTAAAAAATCGAGCTTGGGTCCATGGAAGATATAAGAGTGGCATAGAAAATAAGATAGCCTAACAAAGGTCTCATTCTTCAACCTAGGATGGTGGAATAGATCGATTTGGATGACTTGTATCTTATCTTTTTCCTCCAATGTCTCTACCACTAGTCTCCAAATTTTTGGTTGTACCTTGGTAAGCATTGGACTTTCATGTCTTATTTCAAAAATAAATAAAATTTCATACATGTTATATAAAAAAACTACTTCTCTAATTGCCCTTAAAACATTAATTCTACTTAGGTAGAAATATTTAAAACCGTTCCTACATCCATTCCAAATATGTAGGATTGTTTTCAAATTGTCCTCATAAGGTGCATTAAAATCATCTCCATATTTTAATTTCATTGATTTTAATTTAGAGTTTTAAAGTATTGTTTTTATGACAAGACTTTGAGGTTGTTCAACAGTCTAAGAAACTTAAAAAATTGATGGCAATTAGATGACTTCTCAAAAAGTGTACTATTCATTAAAGCAAGGAATCATGTGCATGCATCCCCTTTATTAAAACACCCCTATATACTCTCCTTTTTGGGTGCTGAAATCAAGCGATATATGTAAAAATCTCACAGCTTCAAAAAGCATTTCCATATGCCACAGCCCATGTATATCTACTCCTTGCTCTATTGCAACATGTCTCTCATACACTTATTTTGTACATGCTTGTTCTAAATAATACCCCTCTTATGTACGCATGTGTATATTTACAGTACTTGAACAATGCACTTCTTAACGATGACGTCCAATTAAAAAAAATTAAAAAATTAAAAAAAAAATTAAAAAAAATTAAAAATATATATTTGTAAAATTATCATTTTCAATTGTTAATAACTCAAAAATATCCTTTAATTTAAAAAATGTCTTGAAATATGCTAAATTGCTTAAAGTCACAATTTTAGGTATTTCTACCTTACAACTCTTATAGAATATTTTATCTTGAAGCATAAAAATTATTAAGGCTCTGGACTATAGAGGTCTAAAATGGATGCACCTAAAACATCCCAAATCTTTGTTTTGGCCCTATAGGTGCCCCTAGGTAAGACCAACCATGGAACCTAAATTTCACCACTTGTCATTCCTAAGGAAACTAAAACTCATCCCTTGTTATTTAATTAAAAAGCTTCTACAAGTGACCAAATTTTGGGTGCATAAGATGCAATTCATGACTAACTTTTGAGAAATTCAATGGATGCCTCTAATTTTTGCAATAAATTTATTCCTTTGCTTTTATTGCAAATGTAAAGCATAATGCGGAAAATAGAAACAAATAACATGAAACAATCACAGAGCAACACAAAGAGCGCGCCAACAAAAACACAACATCTTGTAACTTATACGAGTTGGCGTAGTCAAGATTAATTTTCAAATAAATCCAACTTCAATTCCCTCCCAAATACGTTACAACTTCTCCGAAAGGTCTGCCTTGTTTCTAGGTGGATGCTCTAATGTCCGCATACGATGATTGAGCTCATTCTAAAGATACTCGATGAATTTCAAATCTGCTGACTGTGGTGGCCATAGCATAAGCTCAAATTCTTAATCATCAAACTACTCTTGCAACAGTGAGGGCCGCTTCACACTATGGCCGAAGGTTGAGAGGCCGTCGATTTCCACCAATCAAATTGCAAGAAACCATGGTTTCGGCCTCTCGACCCTTCACACTAGAGGCCAAAGTCCACCGGCCGTTACTCTCCAAAATGCCTACGTGGCAGCGCTTTTTGACCTAGGTGACGGCCTCTCAAAGTTCGTTTGGGTCCTGCATTTTGCAAGACCCGTCACTATGGTCGAGGGGCCGTCGAATTTTTTCATAAAAAATTCTTGAAACTCACAAGATCTTGCCAGAATTAACACGGAGGCCCTGGACTGTTCATACCCGAATTAACACAGAGGCCCTGCACTGTTCATGCTCATGACTCAAGAATTGATCAAGATGTTATTTACAGAAAACTCAGGTACCTGCCATCCATTCTATTTTTTGGTTACTGAAGAAATGGAGCTGACAAAATGGCATTGAAGAGCTATTATTATCAATTACTTGGCACGCTGTAGAGTCCAGTTTATCATCCCACCTATGATCTTCAATTTTTAAATCAAACCAATTTGACAGAGAAGGTTTGGCCTTGGCCTTTGGAGGCTTCACACTATGCCCGACCGAAGGCTTCAATTACAATATTTTATTGGCTATTTTCAGCCCATTTCTTTGGACTCTCAACAAAGTTTGGACTCTCAATCCCACGGCCTCTCGACTTGGACGGCCATAGTGTGAAGCGGCCTTGAGATGTGTGCTTTGGGTGGTTATCTAGTTAGAAGATAACTTCAGACTCATCAAGGCCTTGTTGTGCAATTGTTCCAATCAATTCCTCTTGCAAAATGGTGCGATAATGAACTTGTCCAGGATGCCATTGATTAGTCAAAGGCTCGGTCAAAGGTTGCCTACATAAGGAATTTAGGACCTCACTGATTTTTAACGATTTTGTGCGACATCCGATATTTCATAAGTTTGTACATTTTTAGCACGGATCCCGCACAAATTTCATGCTAATTTTACATTGAATCCGCATTGCTTCTACATTCACTCTTTCAGTTATTTAACAAAGTGCAGAATCCGTACGGAATTAGCGCAAAATTTGTGCAAAATTCATGCAAAAATGTACGAACCCATGAAATATGGAATGTTGCACAAAAATTGTTTAAAATCCATGGGGTCCTAAATTCTTGATGTACCTCTTCCCACAACATGCAACCCCAAACTTGTTTTGAGTCTTTTGGACATACGGTATGGAAATTATGGACTTCATAAATTGAATTAAAATTATAGATTAAAATATTCTAAAAAAATAAAAATAAGAGCATTGTTAATCCTTTGACGCTCTTGCGTCCAATATCTGAACGACGAACAGATTCAAGTTGTTCGATTCTCATCCGAATTAGACGATTTTCATCCAAATCAATTTTTCTTGGTTCTTGTGCAAGTTTACTATCTATTGTACGGTTTTGATTTTTTAAATGGGTTATTATGATTTTTGGAAAAATCACACAATTGGTTTATGTCAAGTTTCAATCTTAGTTCAAAAAGTGAGACCTAAAACATGATTTTTTAAAATAAGTAGAATCAAATAATGGAAATCATACCATCTCATAGAGCATGTTATTCCAATTTCATTTTAATATATATATATAAATAAATAAATATATATATATATATATATATATATATATATTTGTGTTAATGTGGAATTTTTAATCGAATTTCAAGAGAAAACCTTGCAAAAATAATTAAAAATATTTAATAAAAAATATGATAAATCCAACCATAGAGATGTGATCTTCATGTTGACATTTACAACTTTGTTTTGTACATCAACTCCATTTTTGGTATTCATCTAACATTTTATAACGTTTCTTTGAAAACAATGTTGAATTGGGACCTTAACCCTTAAACGCCAAAGCAAGCCCCACGGGCTTGGTATAAAGGAATAATTGGAGAAAAAGTTTCATTTCTCAACCAAATCAAGCGAGACTTGCCGCGTTGGAAAGCTACTGAAAAAGAGATCTAGATTCCAAATTTTTGCCTCATTTGAGAGATTGTGGAATCGTTGGTAAGCAATCAAAGTTATCAAATTGAACAAGTTTTGAGGTTGGGGCAGCTGAAATTCAGCAGTGCCGCAGTGCTACAGTGCTAGTCAGCAGTGCACTGCAAAGCCATTTTTGCCATTTTTTTTTTTTCCCCAAAAAAATTTAGATTCCTTCCAGGCTGCCCCATTCAGGCCCTCTTGACGTTTAAGGGTTAAAGGGTTAAATCCTGGGGCCAGCCACAGCATCCGCACTAAATCCTATAAACGCAATTAGTGTGACCGATCGCACTAAATCCTATAAACGCAATTAGTATGACCGATCGCACTAAATCGCAATTAGTGTGACCGATCGCACTAAATCGCAATTAGTGTGACCGATCGCACTAAATCCTATAAACGCAATTAGTATGACCGATCGCACTAAATGGCAATTAGTGTGACCGATCGCACTAAATTCTATAAACGCAATTAGCGTGACCGATCGCACTAATTCTATAAACGCAATTAGTGTGACCGAAGGCAGACCGTGGCGTGTGCGAGTCTGTCGACGTGATTGCAAGTTTGCAACAACAACAATCAATCTTGTCCTTCACTCCACAATCAATCGCCCGCCCTGTCGATCGATCCTTGATAAGGTAGGTTGCCTGGATTGACTTGGGTTTCCGTGACTCGCGATGGCGCGTGGAGGAGGCAAGCATCAGAGTAAGAATAAGAAGAAGGTGGAAGAGGTCGATTTCGCCGTCATCACCGGGGAGGCTCGCAAACACGTCTGGTCGGCTGCCGTGCCCCTGCAGCTTCACCTCCACCCTTCCGAACTTTCATCGCCGGGGCCCAATTCAACAACTCAAGCTCCTCCCTTCCTGGTAACTCAATCCCTCTCTCTCACTTTTCTCGTAGACTTTCTTTGCGGTAGGATTAATTTTCACTCCGTCACTCGATCGCGACGCGGGCGAGTCTGTAAGTAGCTTCAAAGAATGCCTCGGATGGAAGAAATTGCGATTTAATATGTATTTTTGATTTTACATGAATTGCGGATTCTCATGAGCTTGTATTAACAGCAAAAAAAAGGAAAAAAGAATTCACAATCATGCAATCAATGTCACGCCCTACAGAGGTTTGCGAAAATTTGATGCCAAAACCCTAACAATTTGAATGAATGCCAAAACCCTAATTAGTTGAACATCAGCTGGATTTTTGCTTTTGATTTGAGAGTAAGCGTTTTTCTGAATGAGAATTTGTATATGATACACTATTTCGTAGGTTTTTGAACATTGTGTATCGGTGTATCTGTGGATGGATAATATTGGAACAAAAAAAATGGAAAATCCCTAGCTCCCAAGTCACTTGTGGATTGACGGACTATTAACCCTTTAAGGACCAAGAATTCATGGTTTAAAAATGACAAATTCAATCATTCATATAATGAAAAGTATGATCCAGATAGGACCAAATTTTACATCACCAGAATTAGTAAAGAACATTGCATGTGTTGACCAAAAACATAAATGAATTTGAACAATAGAAACTTCACATAGAACCCACTCAAAACTGCTAAAAAAACATGAAGCCAAATTTGGCCTTCTTGGTCCTTAAAGGGTTAACTCATAAGCCGTTGGTACTAAGTACACTATTTAACAGAGGAGATTCGTTTATTATATGGCATGCTATTTTGGTGGCACATTAATCCCTAAAGGACCAAGAAGACCTCATGTTTTTTAACGTTTTTTATGTGAACTTCCTTTTATTCAAATTTATTTTTGTCGTGACCAACACAAACAATGTTCTTCACTGATTCCAGTGATATAAGATTTGACCCCATATGAATTATATTTTTCACAACATGATGGATTGAATTTGTCGTTTTGAAACCATGAATCCTTGGTCCTTGAGGGGTGGATGACACTAAATAGTAGATGCAGTGATAATCGCCCTAAATTTGTGAACTAATTTCTTGAAAAGTGTTGCAGATACTGGCACCACGCAATGGCTATCTACCCTTGTTGGAGACTGAGATTCGACATCATTTCGCAAGGGTCATACCTTCCAATTCAGATTCCATTTGGTTTGACTACCAAGGCTTGCCTTTGAAATGGTACTACGATACAATTCATACTTTCACTGATTCCTAAATTCTTCTTTGACAGTTTTAACCCCTAAAGGACCATAAGGCCTCCAGGGGGCTTCATGTTTTTTTAGCAGTGTTATTAGGTTTATGTAGACTTCATTTTGATCAAATTTGTTTGTTTTTTTTTGACCAAAACATGCAATGTTCTTCACTAATTCTGGAGATATAAAATTTGGTTCAAGCCGAATTATATATTTCACAATATGATCATTTAAATTTGTCATTTTAAAACCATGAATCCTTGGTCCTTTAGGGGTTAAAGTAGAGCTTGAGGCAATCTTTAGATATGGACTTTGTTCGTTTGTTATCCCTTTTATAATTGTTCTAGTTTTGCGTATTTGAACAGCGTTCTTTCTTGTTTCACAGGCACATTCCAACAGGTGTGCTCTATGACCTACTGGTTGCAGAATTTGAAAGGCCTTGGAACCTTACGGTATGTGTTTTAAGTCTCCATCGCCTTTTCGTAATCAATTTGGTTTTATCAATAAATAGTGACGCTTTTTGGATAGAAACGCATGTGCCTTGTTGTATAATTGGCAAGTCTAATTGAAGAGAGAATGATTAATGAACGTATTACCATATTTTCAATCTCCCCAGTGAGATTATCAGTATTGCTGATGAAATAACTTTCACTAGTTCCTAGACCTTTTTTCCTCTTATTATCCAATCGCTGAATGTTTTTTTGGTGCAGGTGCATTTTAGAGCGTACCCTACAGAGGTCTTGACACTGTGTGAGGTTGAGGCAGTCAAGTGGAACTTCGTTAACGCCCTAAAAGAGGTGCAAGTGAATTCTGCATTTGATAGTTTTAGGCCCTGTGTTTGTATCAAGCTAAGAGTCAAATTTGAACAGGCTACCGTGTGGCTTATAATGAAACTCTCATTTAGGGTTCACAGATGCTTTAACTGAAAGTCTCCCATCAGTGGCTACTAGATAGAAACCCAAAAAGGACCCATGTAATTATTGACTTGTATCTGTAGATTGTGCATAAACGTGCTCTTATTAACAATTGAAGGCATATGCTCTTAATAAATGTTCAATTAGTGGCTTTGGATTAAACAACGTTGTACTCATCGCTTTGGCTTTTACTTGGATAGGCATCCTATATTATGTACGGGAGCACGAAGAGCATAATGAACATGTCGCAATTAGACCAGGTGGAGCTGTGGCGTTGTGTAATTAAAGGTACGTGAGGTGATTGCTTGGTGAATTATTTGACAAGAGATGAAATTCAACCAAGCTTAACCCTTAAAAGGATCAAGGATTCTTAGTTTTAAAATGACAAATTCAATTGAACATATTGTGAAAAATATAATTCAGATAGGACCGGATTTTACATCACTGGAATCAGTGAAGAGCATTGCATATGCTGAATAAAAGGAAGTCTACATAAGATCTATTCAAAACTGCTATAAAAAACTATGAGGCCCAATTTGGACTTCTTGGTCCTTTAATGGCTAATACAATCATGGTTTCTAGTTTTCCGAGGTGCTAATTTGGAAGGTTCATGTACAGTCGGGTACAAGATGGTTACGAATTTTGGATCCAGTTGAGATTTGTGGGAACTTTGGAAGGCCCCTTAATGCTAAAAAATGAACGGAATTTCAAATTTTAATTTGCATTGGAATCATACTAAAGTCTACTTTATCACTATTACAAATATACATATGTAATTGAAAATCATACAAAAAATCTGATGTTTTCTATATACTATCTACCATTTAGTGCTTCCACCAATTGTGAAAATTACAACTTGTATTTAATGGTACATATTAGAAATGAACCTTCACAATTGCTTTAGAGATACTTGATCCCACACCACTTGAACTATTTGTACGGTTCCTTACTTGTTCTTTACCTTAATGCAAAAAAAATTTGACTACCGTACTAGGAAGGCAGGGTCGGCACTTTCATGTCGAATAATTAATAAAAGTTCAAAAAGTGGAGGTCGGCACTTTCAAAAATAATTATTAAAAATTCGGCTATTAATAACTAACATTGAATTTTTCTAGCGGCTAAACGTTTTCTTTTGTTTTTTGTCTACGATTTTTGTTGACTTCATTTTTGTTGATTTCGACAAAATACTTGATTAATTTATTTATTTTTTCGGCATTTTTTTGAGGAATTATTTTCTGCCGACCCTGCCTTCTTGGTACAGGTTCACTATGAAATGACAGATAGTGCATAAAAGAAATCCAAATTGTTGTCTTATTTAAAATAATTCTTTATTCACTTATTATGAAGTTGAAGCACGCTTCATTGCAATTCCAATGCAATTTGTGGTTTCAAAATCGGTTCCTTTTTGAGTATGCTAGAGCTTCCTAAAATTTGTTGAACTTTCTAATGAAAAGTGATTGAAAAATTCATAAGCATGTTGTACCCGACTGTACAGAATTTTGTATGGCAAAGTCAGTGCAAGTCTGGTACTATAGTTGTAAGAATATATTCAACCCACAATTGCAACCATGAACTTACGCTTTCAATCTAGTGGTTGGTGAATCTTAGATTAGTTTTTTGCTTTGAATGGAATTACAGGAGAACTGGAAGGCTACGACCGAATTGCGGCCCGTTTGCGACCTGGATTTGGTGGGGGAGGAAATTGGGTTCGTGATTTTCTGCTCACTCCAACATCTGATGATGGTTCGTCCGGTGGTCCATTACATAGAGCAGGTAAAGACAGTGTAACTATTGCACAATATATTCTTACCTCAATGAAAAAAGCAGGTCTAAACATTCACACACCAAATTTGCCTTTGCTTCTAGTTTGTTACATTATGGATGTAACCTTTTAACTCCTCAAGGACCAAGGATTCATGGTTTTAAAATGACAAATTCAATTGTTTCTATTGTGAAAAATAGACATTCAGATGGGATCAAATTTGTCCAGAAATAACGGTCCTAGTTTCTGGCATTTTTCAACTCAATGTATTTTTTTTGCCAAAAAAAGCCGTCTCAGTACTCAAAAAATGGTCTATCTTTAGTAGTAATATGTAGTTTTTGTGTCACTCTCATTGTCCGCTCCGTTTGAAATGGACAGGGCTCACGCTTGAAGTAAAAAACATAGGACAAAAACTAGGAAAAAAAAGAAGCCAAAAACTAGGATAATTATTTCCGGACAGAGGGAATATCAGTGAAGAAAAACAGAATAAAATTGATCTAAAGGAATTCCTACTCAAAAATGCTAAAAAAAATATGAGGCCCAATTCAGGGTTCTTGGTCCTGTATGGGTTAAGTGTATTGTTAAAGAGGTAATGTGGCTCAGTTACAAGTATTCTACTTGTCGATTGACGTTATTGCATATTTTGAGTATTTTTGTTCTTAAAGAGTACTGAGGCATATATGTTCAACCCTTTGACTCTGTTTAGGTAGCGACAGTGGAAGGCCAAGCAGGGTTCCAGTTCGAGTGTATGTGAGGACAGTAGATTGCGACTTGGATGACCTCTTTGATGCTGCACCCGTGTTGAGCTGGGATGAGGTGGTATACACGACGCGTCCCATTGATCTTCGTGGAGGTAAAATTACTCACTTACATCTCCTTACAGTCTCTCTATTACCTTCCTACTTTGTGTGTACATTACAGTACAGTACCGTACCCTCCACTAGTGTTTGCATTGCGACACAAAAATTGGTGAACCGTACCGTGCAAACACCCCTTACTCAATATTGATCATTTTCACAAATGAACAACTCCATTAGACAAATAATGCAATGTGAATAGGGGTTCTAGTTCAACATATTGGCTAAAAATGGAATATTGAGGTACTAAATGGGGATTTTTGGTCCCAAACGACCTCTCAGGTCATGATGACATATTTTTGGTTTTTTAAAGAATTTTCATGAAAACTTGATAAATTAGAATATTTGATCCAAATTTTGACATGTTGTAGTATACAAGATGCATAACACATACAAAAAATTAACTTTTTTTGACCTATTTTTATATGAGAATCAAAACTCCATTTTTTACCCTCAATTCAAACAATCATGGATACAAATTTTGAGTAACAATGGTTTTAATGGAAAGAATGCGAATCCTTTCTAGAATCATGTGAAAAACAAAATCATGAGTTTTGAGGTCTTATTGACTAAGATATTAACGTATGAAGTTATCAATCCAAAACTATTCAATTTCCAAGTAAATTTCTAGTTTTTTAGCATTTCATCCTAAACCGTCCCAAAACTTGTCATTTCTTGATAGTAGACTCAAATACCTATACTTGGATCTTGATAATTTTGTACCTAAAATCCCATTTTGAAAATCATGGCTTGACTTCATGTGTAAAAATTATGTATCATTTAAGGGACATCAGAAAAGTTGGGTTAGACTATTTTGGTGCCATTTTGACACCAAAGGCCGCATACATGTCATTTTAGTGTCATTTTATCCATACTAGGTTGGTATGGAGGTTGGCACCAAATTATCTTAATTGCATTTCAATGCATCATCATGGCACCATGTTCACATGCCTGTAAGTTCCTGGTGGAGCTACTGTACATGTCTTATTTTTCATGTTCTGAAGCAGGCAACATCCTCACAGTACGAGACGCGCTACTGAAGATGGTGCCACACCTTTTCTCAAGCATGGAAAAGCCATCAAGAGCAAGCAGTCCATCACAACGACCGAAACCTTCGGACTCCGCCGAGGCGGCAAGGGAGGAGGATGGGGATGCCTCCACAAAAGCAGGCAAGGAATTAACACCGAGTACGAGTCCTAAAGAGACACTGAGCAGCAATCCAGTGTCTGATGCAGAGTCTGATGCAGGCCTTGATTTTGAAGGCATCATCCGGATACAGGGAATAGAGCCCAGCCTGGACTTGCCTCTAGAGTGGGTTGCAAGGAACCTCTGTGGTCCAGAGAACTTCATTCACTTCATTGTAATATCAACAAGGACAGCTACCTTGCAGTGCAATTGACTGACTTTCCCTGTCATGGACTTCACTTTTCCTTTTGCTGCTTCTTAACCCCCTCTCTGTTCCCTGGCATTGCAGAATATCTTCCAACATTTTAGGATGACTTTCCCTTTCATGGACTACTCTTTTCCTTTGCTGCTTCTTAACCCTCTCTGTTCCCTTGAATTGAAAAAATATGTTCCAACATTTTAGGATGACTTTCTCTTTCATTTAGTACTATTTTCCTTTGCTGCTTTTTAACCCTCTCTGTTCCCTTGAATTGAAAAATTTATTCCAACATTTTAGGATGACTTTCCCTTTCATGGACTACTCTTTTCCTTTGCTGCTTCTTAACCCTCTCTGTTCCCTTGCATTGGAAAAATATGTTCCAACATTTTAGGATGACTTTCCCTTTCATGGACTACTCTTTTGCTTTGCTGCTTCTTAACCCTCTCTGTTCCCTTGAAGTGAAAATTATGTTCCAACATTTTAGGATGACTTTCTCTTTCATGGACTACTCTTTTCCTTTTGCTGCTTCTTAACCCTCTCTGTTCCCTTGAATTGAAAATATGTTCCAGCATTTCAGGATGTGTGTTTGGAACAGGAGACTGGATATGTAATATTTGCAAAGCATTTCAACATATGAAGGAGCGTGATTTTTGGCAGATGTATAGTGCAGTGGAGCCAAATCTGTCGACGTCAAATTTTTATCACTGTGTGAATTTTTTATTTATGCAATCTCAAAAGTGGTAGGTTTATATGTGACAATACACAACTCCATTTCCATTCAAAGATCAGTGGCCAATTCATACTCACTCCAATTGTAAATAAGTCCAACTAAGTGTGAAATTATACTCACACCCACATACAAATAAGTCCAACGAAGTGTGCAAAGATGAATCATTGTACGTAATAGCAAGCTAACCCCTAAACGTTCCATCGTTCAGAAAGTGGATCAAGAATAGATTTGAAGCCTTGTAATTTTCTCATACATCAGATGATTTTCATTCAAGTCACTTTTGAAAGCCTATTAAATTCTTTACCAATTACAAAAAATCTCTTGAGATGGAGAGCTATTGATAATATTGGAGAGACCTTCAATTGCAAGTATACCAAATTTGTTGGGTAGATTTATGCTTCCAATGTTCTTCTCATGTACACCTCATGTACATCTGAGCCTTGCTAATATTTGCTTTTGAGGCTAGAATCTACTTCTGTGCAAAGGGTTGGTACGTTTAGGAGTTAATCATCCAAGCTTGACAAGACAACTACCCCCAATAGACTCTTTATTCACAATGGTTCGATTTGTATTATTGTCAAGTGATTTTAATATCCCTTGTCCTTGGCTACCCCCAACAGACTCATTATTCACAATGATCTTTGGGCTTTGGACCATCATTATGATTATGTTATTATTATTGTTATTCCCAACCTTATTACAGTACACAAAAATGTTAAAAGAAGCTTTCCTGCAACGTATTTTTATAATGAATCTCACACTTGAGGTTTAAAAACGTGTAAATATATGCGGACTAAAGATCTCATGCAGAGAAATCAGTTGGGGGAGTACGATGGTTCTCTCTCCCATGGAATTGCTGACTTAACTTAGATTGTCAGGAGCCAACTTAGATTGCTGACCGTTCTTCTAGTATCGTGTCAGCATTAGGGATGCTTTCAAACTACCTTTTCTCAGTCTGTACACACAAAGCCGAGCAGCATTAGAGAATTGATTGTCCAATGTCTATGTGTCTCGTAAGTACAGTAGTGCGAGGTTCTTACACCATTACATGAACTTGTTCATATTTCACTATAGTGTACCCTCCATGATAAGACGATATTATTGTTTCAATCAATACTCATGCGACAAGTCATTTCTGTGACTAATCCATGCCTGTCACCTTGAAGTTAGGACTTCCCAAACATGTCATTCACATCCACTATCATGGGTAATTTCACTACAATGTACCCTCCATAATAAGACGATATTATTGTTTCAAGCAATATATATGTGAAGGCATTTCTATGACTAATTCATACCTACCACCTTGAAGTTAGGGCTTCCCAAACATGTCATTCACATCCACTAACATCACTACAGTATACCCTCCAAAATAAGATGATATTATTATTTCGAGCAATACACATGCGACAAGTCATCTCTGTGACTAATCCACGCTTGCCACCTTGAAGTTAGGGCTTCCCAAACACGTCATAGAACTGTAATTAAACATACCTCTACATACATACATACAGACTCAACAAGTGGTGCCAGTATATATGTCTCACTGAGTCTTTCAAATTTTTGTTATTCTTTTGGGCAAGGAATTGAATGGTAAAAGGTCAATGATCAGTGTGCTTTGTCTCCAGACAGAGTGCTGAAAAACTGGAAAGAAAAGGTCCAAGCCAGCGGGTGCATTAATTGTAGTGTGCGGATGTTTCAACATTGATAGAGAGGGAGCCTTTTGCGAGGACTTTGGTGTAGTACACTGTCTAGTTGTTGCTGTTATTGTGGCGCAATTTGGATAGTGAGGAACATATGGAGCCATGATAATTCATTCTCTGTATGATTCCCAACCAGCCGGCCGGGGAGCCAGGGGCGGGGGCCCAGTCAATCTATTGAAGCTTTCCACGTAGCGAGACAGGTAGAAAGACAAATGGGTGAACCATAATGAACCCTGGCCCTGCTTTGTGCTTATCTCCCAACTCTTCCCACACTAATTGTTTAGTCGTAACTTACTCCAACTTCGATGGGCCGAGAATGATTACTATAAAAAAGCAGTCTCTGTAGGCATGTCTGTTCTCGAGATGCGACATCGCCCTGACCACCACACATCCATCAATCGTACGTTCCGGTTATTACGTCGACTTTGCTGCCCAATGCAAGCACTCACTGAAAATCAGCTGGATGTAATAATAAGCTACAACCAACGGTTGTCGGTGCTGATTGTTTAACCCCTGCTGGACCAAGGATTCATGGTTTGGGGTATGGCAAGTTTGAATGATCATATTGTGAAAATTATAATTTGAATGGGACCAAATTTTGCATCACTGGAATTAGTAAAGAATATTACATATGGTGAATCAAAAATAAAAATAGAATTAACAAGAAAGAATCTACATAAAATCTACTCAAAATCACTAAAAAAAACAGGTGCCACTTGGTGGCCTCATGGTCCTTTGGGGGTTAACCCTTAACACTAAAGGATTAAGGATTCATGGTTTTAACATGACAAATACAATTGATCATATTGTGCAAAATAAAATTTAGATGAGACCAAATTTTACATCACTAGAATCGATGAAGAACATTGCATGTGTTGATCGAAATTTGAACAAAAAGAAGTCCACATAGGTCTCACTCAAAACTACTAAAAAAACCATGAGGCCCAATTTGGACTCCTTGATCCTTTAAGGGTTGAAAGACCAAGAAGTCCCAAATTGGGCCTTGTGATTTTTTAGCAGTTTTGAGTCGGTTCTATGTCGACTTCATTTTGTTAAAATATCTATGTTTCTTGACCATTATGTGCATTATTCTTCACTAATTCCAGTGATATAAGACTTAGTTGCATCTGAATTATATATTTCACAATATGATTAATTGAATTTGTCATTTAAAAACCATGAATCCTCAGTTGATATGTTTGATAATTTCTCTTATTCTGTTCACTGGCACGCCATTGATTGAGCACATTGTTACGCAAACATCACTAATGAGTCCCAGTTTTTGCAGAGTCTACCGGTATCTATATTAACTTACTCTAGTTTGGAATTATCAGTTGATATTGCATGGAGGTCTGTGCACATGCGCACCTTCTAGAGCAATAACCCCTTTTGAATAGAACGTCGCAGTCAAACGTCACTGTGTAAAAAATTAATCAAAAATCGTGAATATAGAAAAAAAAAAGAAAAAAGGTGACATCAGTCAAGACTGGAGAGGTGCTGGCTTGCACGTCTGTGGAGGAAAACACAGAAATACCTGAGTACACTCAGAACTCTGTTATATCACACGTTTGGTAACAGAACTTCTTTATATCACAACCAGTATGTACATGAGCTCTGAACTCTTTTGTATCACACCTTAAGTAACAAATGTACATGAGTTCAAAACTCTTTTGTATCACACATTTGGTAATCCACGTACATGAGTTCAGAACTTGGCATCCGGAAAGTGTCCAGGTACATGCGTACGCAATAAAAAATTATTCTCTTTTATTGGAATGTGATACTGGAGAATGTGATTGTAATGAGTTTAGAGGACTTTCAAATAAAATCAATTTTTTCTAATGTTACAAAATCAACCATCTATCTTGATACATTGGTTATACATTGTTTAAGGTGTGTTTTTCCTAAACTTGTAGAATCTTGCCTTCTGCAAGTTTCATACATACATACATTTATAAATGTATTACATTCAAATATGTATTTTTAATATATATATATATATATATATCATCATCATCATCATTTGACTTATAATATTATTTCATATACTAATATCAACTCTTTCAAAGTTAGTAGTATATTTCATATATTCTTTAGTTCTTTTCCAAGAAACTTATCATATAATTTTGAAGTGAATCGAATAGTCAATTTGCATAGCTGTCTAACAATTTGAACTCTACCTTTGTGCAAACTCATTCACCGTCATGTGGCAAATCAAGGTCATCCAAGTGGACAATGAATGAAATGTAGGTACGCTACAGTAGTAGAAAAGGTGGCGCTCTCCAAAGAGATGTTCAAAGATTGAACAAAAAAGCCATGCACTTCAATCAAGATTGCTCAGAAAGATCACTTCAATCTATAGTATTGTACGTTTTACCCAACATTATTTCTATATCCAATTCACATTAGTACAACACTTTTTTCTTATAGCATGAACCCTTCTGTTTCATTTAAAACATGTGGAAAACGATTACTTTTTGTGCCTTTCCAAGTTCAAGATGACAACTTGCATGTACGAAGGTGGGCCAACATTGCGAAAAATCACCACCACTTGTTCATGGAACTAAATATGCGGGGAATGTTCTTCACATTATTTTACTTTGTTTTTTTTTTGGGCGGACACAAATGAAAGAACTTTCGTTGCAAGAGATAAAATAGAAGCGAAACCCGCCAATTAAGGCGAGGGCCGACACAAACTACCTAGAATGTTGTTCGTACATTGAAGCAGTGACTCTTCCATTGAGCCAAGAGGCCTTACTGGCTTGCCTTGCAACGATCAGCTTCAAAAATCAATACAGATTGCGCTTTGGGGCCACGCTTTGTGCGAATAAATTCGAGCCTTTTAAAATAAAATTTTGAATCGTCCATGCTGCCTACTTGGTACATATCTGATGCTAGTTCTCACTGTTTTCTAGTGGTCAATTTGGTCAACGTGTTAGTTCAGAGCCTATCCGATTTGAGTCGCTTTACATGGGCATCCAAATTACATGAAAAGTAATACTCCCTCTGTTTGTCCGGAAATAATTCTCCTAGTTTTTGGTTGCAATATATGTTTTATATTTCAAGCGTGAGTTCAACCAGGGCAAACAATGAGAGTGACACAAAAACTACATACTACTATTAAAAATAGATCATTTTTCGAGTATTGAGACGGTTTTATTTTAACAAAAACATGTCAAAAACTAGGACAGTTATTTCCGGACTAAGGAAGTGTATACTACTGTAGTAGAAAAAAGATATTTGGGACACTAATAAAAATTGTAGTGCCAAAGGTCCATTTGGATACTAAGCACCACGTTCTACATTGGTAACTTGGTGCCCCACTACTACACCGAAATCACCATATATAATTGTTGGTGGGTTGAATGGCGTGGGTACATTCATCCATTTGGACAAATTCTCATCCATATCAACAAAATTTCATCCATTTGGATGCATTTTAATAAAATATTTTGAAAATTTTATTATTAGTAAAGCCTCTTGTAAATACCGTGGGCCACAATATATGGTGATTTTGGTGTAGTGCTCTAGCTACTAATGATTTGTGTTTAGCTCTTCACTAGGTCAATAACAACCCTCCATACACAGATTACAATGTTTGGTGTAGATGTTTCTGAATACAGTACCTTCATAGCAACTTCGCCCTTGTTCAGACAAATAATTAATTAACTCTAAAAATAGAATTTTTTTTCCTAAATATTTTATAGAATCCGTTTTTTCCCTTACAATTTTTTTTTTTTGAAAAATAATTTCATGGAAATTTTTGTTTTTTGTTTTTAAAAATATTTTAAAAGTGAAGTCGTTATGAAGGTACCGTATGTGAGGGTCTGATTCAAACAATATTGTGTCAAAATCTAATTTCCATATCAGATTTTGAGGGGTCCAAGTCACCATAAACCAATCAGAAGATGACATGTGACACTCTTCTGACAAAATGATTTAATTTATGTCGAAACTGACCATGAGGTAAGGTATGCTATTGATGCACCCTTGGGCTAAAGTGATGACAATTTTTTTAATTAAATACTAATATAACTCTCATGTCCTTGCCACTTGATGTGTGCTGGATGCAAGAAGATAAGCTCAATGCATGGCATCTATTGGTTGTTGAAGCCTCTACTCTAGAGTTGAAGCTTTTTCATTATTCCAATAAGCATATTAGTGAGATACCAATGTACCCATAGCCTGCCGCAAGTGATCCCAAAATCATTATGTTACTTAACCCTGGATGAATCTGGATGCGCCCTTCACCACGAACGGGGATGTTTTTTTATTCATTCAATTTTTTAAAATTCTTGTGCTAGTTGATTACCATTTGTACGGTACATATCTTCAAGATAAGATATTGAGAGTTTTTGAAAAAAAGCAAAAGTGGTTTATGTCAAGTTTCATTCTTAGTTCAAAAAGTGAGACCTTAAACATGATTTTTCATAATAAGTAGAATCAAATACCGTACGTTAGGGGCAGCTTCGGCAAAAAATAATTCCAAATTAAAATGTCAAAAAAAAAAAATTATTATGTTGCCTATTTTCCGGAAAACCATGAAATTAAATTAGATGAATGATGAAATATCTTGAAATTGAATACATGAATTAAAAATAAATTAAATTAAAAATGTTAAGAGTGATCACATGAAGTCCACTAAAATAACAAACATTCAATGAAACTTCATCAATTGTGGATGAAAATTGAACTTAAAGTTATTTATTTCTTGAAAAGTTGAATTTTAAAAAATTACTTTTTTTATTGCCGGATATCAAAATTTGAAATTAATTAATTATTCGACGAAGGAGTGATGAAGCTGCCCCTAAGGTACGGTAGTGAAAACCATACCATCTTGTAGTGCATGTTATTCCAATTCCAATACAATATATTTTTTAATTTAATGTTAATTTTGGATTTTTAATTGAATTTCAAGAGAAAACCTTGCAAAATTAATTTAAAAATATTAATAATAAATATGATGAATCCAACCGTACATATGTTATCTTTAGATCGACATTTATAACTTTGCTTAGTACACCAAGTCCATTTTAATTTTTCATCAAACATTTTATAACGAATCTTTGAAAACAGTGTTGAATCGGGACCTTAACCCTTAACTTCTTGGGCAACCCAAAATGGGTCGCTCTATTTTTAGAACTGAAAATATCTTGAGGAAGAAGTGCCCGAATGATTCAAAATTTGGGCAAATTTTGTGTAGAAACAAGTTAGCTATCCAATGGTGTAGTCTGATTTGGAGAAATGCACATTGTCAATTTTACAAAAATCCACAAGTGCTGGGTGGTCACAAAATTGAGGAAGAAAAGTCAACTCAAGAGAGTGATGGGCGAATGACAACCTGCCACGTGTTCCATTTCGACAGGGCGGCTTGTAGGTGGGTGTAGCTACTGAAATGCAAATCTTGCACTTGGATTTCACCTTTTTCCAAAATTCTTTTTCCTACTGTATGTGTTATTTTGTGTACTTTCAACCTACCGTGTCTGATTTTGCAATGGAAGATCAGATTTGTAGGAATTTGTAAGATTTCTCTCAAAGTCGCAAGGGAACTAGTAAAAAGTGGATGTCATGTCAAGGCCTTTTTCTCACTCATTTTTTATCCTAAAAATACAAAACTTATTGTCATGCGTAGGAAATTTGATTATCTTCATAATTCCAAATGGCACCAACTTTCTAAAATAGTATGTGCCCAAGAGAGTCGGTCAAAGCTCATTTTCAGCGGTGAGAAAACAGTGAATTTTTTGGAGTACCCTTCACTTTTATGTCCCATCCAAGCAACCTATAACTCGGATTGACACCAAACTTTGTAAAGATGAAGGTAACTTGTATATCTACAAGATCTTACGGTTGATTTTGTAAAAAAGTGAACTACATAAGATTGAGCAACATGTATCCCTAACCAAAAAAATCAGGGTCCAAAACGCGTTGGAAATGGTTTAGGAAGTTAAGGGTTAAAGGGTTAACCCCTAAACGTACCAAGGTGTCCCTGGAGTTGACAATTTGAGAAAAATCATCATAAACTACTATTTAGAAGAATATTTTGGAATTGATATACAAATGAAAGTTCTAGATTTTGAATTTTAAATTCCATCCGTACTGTTGGATTCACTACTACTATCATCAATATTTCATTATAAAATTTGAAAGTTAAAATTAAAATTCCTTCTAAATTTGATTACAAATAAAATTTTAATATTTTTTGAGTAAACTTTGTTGAAATGAATTTGAAATGAGATACTCTTAGGGCAGCTTCACACTATGGCCGTCTAAGTTGAGAGGCCGTGGGATTGAGTGTCCAAACTTTGTGGAGAGTCCAAAGAAATCTACTGAAAATAGGCAATAAAATATAGTTTTCATTTTTTATGAAAAAAATTCGACGGCCTCTCGACCATAGTTTGGGTCTTGCAAAATGTAGAACCCAAACTTCTTCTTGAGAGGCCGCAACCTTGGTCAAAAAGTGTTGCCATGTAAGCATTTTGAAGGTTCACGGTCTTTGGACTTTGGCCTCTAGTGTGAAGGGTTGAGAGGTCAAAACCATGGTTTCTTGCAATTTGATTGGTGGAAATCGACGGCCTCTCGACCTTCGGCCATAGTGTGAAGCAGCCCTTAAACATGGTGATTCTTTGAAATTTTTGTGTAAACATGATATTTGGTGAAAATGATATTTGTCTTTACTAAGATGAACATGACATTCGTCCTTATTGAAGCGAACATGATATTTGGTGAAAAATGATATTTATCTTTACTAAGGTGAACATAACATTTTTCTTTATTCAAGTGTACCTGGTTTTTGGTGAAAAATGATATTTGTCTTTATTGAGATGAACATGACATTCATTCTTATTAAAGGGAACATATTAGTTGACGAAAGTGATATTTTGTCTTTACTTAGGTGAACATAACATTTGTCCTTATTAAAGTGAACATGGTATTGGGTGAAAAATGATATTCGTCCTTAGTAAGGTGAATATAGCATTTTGATGAACATGAGATTTGTCCTTTACGAAAAGTGAACATGGAATTTAGTTAAATTATGTGTAAATATGGTGGCAGTACTATTATTCAGGTTACAGTGTTGCACATTGAGTATGCAGGAAACAAAGTCTAAATTGTATGCTTTTTGGGGTGAAATTATTCACATGATCATGATGAAAGCGCCAAAGAGATTCATAGTGAATAATCAGTGACCTCTCAAAACTGTCAAAAATGGATGAATATAGCATTGTTACCGTAACAAAGCTGGATTTTCAAACAGTGATTCCTCCTCTGTGGCTTGCTCAGTCTCGTAAATATTCTTTGCAATATTATTTTGTACTATGTGTCAAACAAGCTATTGATATTCCCAAGGTGTAATCATCATTAAACCATGCAGTGCTAGAAGTCGTTTTTTTTCCTAACCTCTTTTGTTTTTATTTTTACGGCATCATCTTATTAGATTTGATCAAGGATAGTGAAAATCTGGATAAAAATTTAGGTGTGGAAAGCCCGTTCTGACTACATCTTTACTTTGTTGTACTTAAAAATGGTCTCTCACTTCCAATGGTCTAAAATCAAAAATAAAGGTGAAAGTTGTAAATAATAGTTTTAGAGAAATGAGCTAGTGAGGTCCCAAATTAGAGCTTCTTACTTATAACAAATGCCAAATGTACACTGAAGTATACCCTATCTCCAAGGGACCTTTAAGAATTACTACTATATCAGTAGGATGCCAACCTAGCTACTTTTTACATTGAAACTCTACTCCTGACCCATTGCATTTGATGAGAACGTACTAAATTGCAATCGATACGCGTATAAGAGATCATCTTTCAAATATCTTTTTCAAGTATTATACAACTAACATTGGTAGAAAGGCAATTTTTAGGTAGTAAGGTATAGTACAAGAGTTTAGTGCCTAAGGTTAGTATTGACACTAGTTTGGTACCAAAAATGACGATGGACACTATACTTCAACGATTTACACTAATAGAAAGGGTGGTCTTGGGCACCGAGGAATGGTGCTAAAGCATGGTGTTCAAGACCCATATTGGTCCTAAACTGCTGCCAATATGGGACATGGCCATCACGTTTTAGCACCATTCATTAATGCCTTTGAAGTACTTCTTTCCTATTAGTGTTTCCTGAATGTCCATAAACCACCTTCACATTATTGGAAACATCATTCAATCAATAATAGAAGTGTGAATGGGGTCAATATTTAGAATGCCAAAACCAAACTCTCAATTAACCCCATTGGGTGGAAATGCCCTAACCTATAAGAGCATGCGCACCCTATACCTTGTATTGATAAGCCCATGAGTCTGGAAACTATAAGATATATGTTTGTAATTAATGTTGTTTTGTAAAGTGAATGAGAGAGTCACATATAATGATGCCTCTATATTCCCTTTAGTATGTTGAAAATGACCTCATTACTACAATACACTTTTTTGTGCAATTACTATGGGTCAAAGCAATTCTATTTTTTTTTCTTTTAGCTATTAACCCCTAAACATCCCATGGGGATAGTATATACGTTGTCGTATAACTGAGATTTGCTATCAACAAAAAAATCTAAATTCAGATCTCAATAGCTCACTAGAACTGCATCGATGTGAATTCCAACTTCTTTTTTGAACCCAAACTCATTAAAGGTGTAGATTCATTCCATATACAACCAAAATACAACGTATTGTACTGGTCGCAACGCATGTTCAGACGTTTAACCCCTAAAGGCCCAACCAAGCCAAAACGGCTTGGTTTTCAGTGTATTTTGACAACCTTGGGCCTTTAGGGGTTAAGGATTAAATAAAACTAAGAATATTTTGTAATTTAAAGAAATTAAATCGATTATTGTAAAGTGACGTATGTTTCATTGAAATTTTTGTTACAAGTAAAAATTAAAAACGTGATGTAAATTTCAGTGTAGCCCATAGTAATTTCACAGAAAAAGTGTCCAGCACGGTAAAACAATTCTTTTTTAAAAAGCAGCTGGAGTCAGAATGTGAGCAGGTAAAGCTTTGAGAGGAAGATTTGTCAGTGCGGCATTTCAATGAAAAAAGGTTCTTTCCCAGTGCATGGGAGCCAGTCACATTTTCTCAATTTCCTGCAGTGTCCGAAGCTCTCTGGAAAATACACGTTGCTGGTCCTGCAAACCTGGTTCATTTTTCAAACTTGTTTTTGACATTTATATTATATTTACATTTTCATTTTTTTTTGGTCTCAAAAGTGACTTGGAAATGTAGAAAGGTATGCTATCTAATGAGAGTGTGACATGTGTTAAAAAAGCAATAGTCGTATGTTTTGGCCCATCTTATGTCTGTAACATGAAGTTGTTGCACTATTGTCATTCTAGGAATGTTGTACATAAAATTTTAGTAAGATTATATTGAAGACTTTACTTAAGATTATGAGGAAAGGAATTCATTTCTTCTTCTTTTTTGTTTTTTGTTTTGGAACTAACTAGACACTTTTCTCCATTGAAAAAAGTTTGCACTGATATTACATCGAATCAAAAATTAGGACTAAGAGAACTATATTTAAAAGGGAGCATGTACCTAAAAGCGTGCGTATCTATTATAGTGTGACATGTCACACTGTAATGGATACGCACGCTTTAACCCCTAAACGTCCCAGTGTCGAGAGAGTGAATCACGAATAGATTTGAAGCCTTGTAATTTTCTCATACAACCTCCAATGATTTTCATCCCAAGTCATCTTTGAAAGCCTATTAAATTCTCTACCAATTACAATAAATCTCTTGTGATGGAGAGCTATTGATAATATTGGAGAGGCCTCCAACTAAAAGTATGTCAAATTTGTTGGGTAGATTTTATGCTTGCTATGGTCTTCTCATGTACATCTAAGCCATGCTAATATCTACTTTTGAGGCTAGAATCTACTTTTGTTCAAAGGGGTGGTATGTTAAGGGGTTACCCCTTAAACGACACAGCAAGCCCCAGGGGCTTTATTTTCAAGGAATCTTGCTTCTAGCAGGAACACTACTTAACTCCTTCGAACCATACATAGATCATTGAATGCACAACAAGGTGAGGCATCTGATGTGCTCAATTGCTACAACAAATTCTTCAGTGCTTGTTTGCAATGTCTAGATCAAAGGTTTTGGAGGATCATTTGATTCTTGCCCAAGTACTCAATTTATTCCTCATGTGCTTGTTCCTTTGTTGTGATTGGTCATGCCCGGCCTAAATATATAACCCTTATTCTTTGAGAGATGCTCGGGCTGCCCACCAGGACCTGAAATGTCCTTTAAGGGTTAAAGTAAATGCACGTTTCAAGGGGAACTTACAGATCTTCAGATGACATAGGGACTTTTTTTAAATCATTGGAATTCAGCCAGCACCTGTGTTTCTTCAACAAAGTCAGCTAACGTATGCGCAGAAGTTCAAAGTGCAGTGCAAGCCAAGCAATGACATTACATACTGGCTGGACCATTGCTCTAAATATGTTCCTGAAATCGGTCCTTTTCTCCAAATTTATGCAAAGCTTTGCTGTCTTTGGTTTAACTTACATGCATGCTACTTAGCAACATGCAGGAACAGTATTATTGTTATTCTGTCAAAGAATGTAAACAAATAATTGTTCTGCTCATTGTTATTGTGATGTATCTTCGTCTGCAAGCATTGCTATAAATGTAGTAACTTGAACCATTACTAGTAAAGAGCTGTTCAATTTTTGACTGAGTCTGGAATTCCCCAAATTATGAACAGTGTAGTAATTGCTTCATCTATAAATTTCAGGAACAAATAGTTGCTTACAAACCGGACTGCCACAAATTGCTTTACTTACAGGTACGGCATTCACACTTTTACTACATTTATATGCGGAAATCAAGTTTTGAAAATGGGGTGTTTGACTTGGCTGGGCCCAAGGTTGTTTTGTGCAACGTCCGAGGAGAAACGACTTTTAGTTACAGACTAGCTTGTTGAATGTAAGAATTGCATGATCAAATTCAAAATCTTGGGGGAAAATTTTGATAGTCTAAGGGGTAATAATAGAATATTCCCTCATATTTGAATATTCTCTACTTTTCTTAAGGCTTAGTCAAGAGAATGCTCCAGAAAACCAATTGGTCCAAGAAAACGTAGGATCTTAACTGGTTAAGCTAAAAGAATCTCTGGTTTTGTGCCTTTTGTGGAATTGGCCCTTGAACGTCTTCACTCCTCTCCAAATTCGGCAATTTTGAAAAGATGCATTATAAAATGCAACTAAGGGGATATTTTGAATATGATGTATACATAAAAAAAAGTTGTACACTGTGAAAATTAGATTCTATCCATACGGTTAAATTTGCAATTGCTATCCACCAATATCTTTTATAAAATTTGAAACTTGAAATTCAAAAATATTTTATAATTCAGTTACAAATAAGATATTGACAATTTGTGAATGGAATTTGTTGTGATGGGCTAAAATGTAATATTCTAAGTGTAGTGATTTTTAGAGATTTTTTGGTTGCTTAAATGTAAGATATTTTTTTCAAGAGCACATTTAAACTATAATCTTCAATTTTTTTGGTGAATCGCTACAACATGAAATGTAGAATAACTTTCCACAAACGATCTCCTTTCTAATCCAATCACACATGCATGAAGCTATCTTGTATAGAATTTTGTAGTATTTTTTTCCTTGGAAAAAGTGCATGACAATAGAGAAAATGTGGATGAAATTTGTACATTGTTCAAAAAATGAACGGTTGGGCAATTAGGGATTAACCCTTGAACGGTCCAAAAGCACTTTGCAGTTATATGGTAAATTGTGTATTTGGTGGTATTTGATCAAAATAACAATGAGCAAACACTTTTCATTACAAAAGTAAATTAATAATCATGACAATACGTATATAACATTATATTACAATTCATATATTAACCCCTAAAGGACCAGGTGGACACAATGTGTCCTCAAATAATTTCATTACTTTAATAACTTGTTTGGATTTCATAATTTTGACTTGATGTTAACTAGAGAATTGAAAATGTACGTTACAAGAACACAAAAATCCTTTAAGATTTGCAATTACGTTGATTGATTCATTGGGAAAAACCTAAAACGTCAAGGTTGGTAAACTTGGGACATTTTAGTTAGGGCGGTTGATGACTTGAAGGGCGTTTTCACACTTGGATGTCACATTCGTAAAATAGAAGAAGTGTACAATATGTAAAATATTTTCCATTACTGCATCATTAACACTATATAATAATTACAGAAAATGTTTAAATATATTTAAAACGGAATCTTTTCAAAATAATTGGAATATTTTATGCATAGTCTATATTATTCTGGAATATTTTGGAATATTACAAATATATATTTGAATTCTCTAAAACATTTTTGTAATGTAAAAGTTAATAACAATCACAAACACCGGCTCAACGAGTCACCAACAAGTCACTTCATCCAAACATAAATCTTTGAGAATCAATCATTGTTGTTGTATTTAGTTTTAAAACAGCATTTTTTGTGAGCACCTAGATATAGTACATCTTTGTATGCTCCTAAACTTTCAAACGCTAATCATGGTTTTTTAATTTATAAGAAAGCTTGCAATGAATGACCTGTTGGTTTTGTTCAAAATTTTCAGAAATCAACTTATGATCAAACCTTATAATCATGTAATATATACGGTAGATTGTTCTGAAAATTAGTGTACAGTCTCATGACTAAGTCCTCTTTGAGTTTCAACGGTGAAGTTTTCTACATGAATACCAATCAAGAGATACAATTGCCTTTTTGAAAGCGTCACAAGAAAGTGATAAAATTTTAGGAATGAGCTTGGTCCTTTAGGGGTTAAGGGTCCATATTTGTAACTTGTGTTTTGTGTCTAGTCCAATGGCTGGCTTTGGGTTCCAAGTGCGTTGAGTGTGATTTTCACGACGAGGCCGCCACCACCAATTGATGATGAGTGTCATGTACTAATACTTTGGTCTTTGTCACTTATTGATTTTGTGATTGTTACACACTAGCCTCTTCAAGGTTGTATCCAATTTGGATATTGTTGTAATTCTTCTCTTGCAATGAATTTCTTCCCTTTGTGTACAACGTTTAACCCCTAAAAGACCAAGGATTCATGGTTCTAAAATGAAAAATTCAATTGATCATGTTGTGAAAAATATAATAAATATGAGATCAAATTCTATAACTAACCGATTATTTGCACGTGTCGGTAACTTTTATTGAAATTAAAAATAAAAATAAAAATAAAAATAAAAATCCACATAAGACCTATACAAAACCGCTAAGAAAGAATGAGGCCGAATTTAGGTTTCTTGGTTCTTTGCGGGTTAATTTAAAGTTAAATAATGAAAACCATATGTTCTGTAGTCTGTACATTCAAGGATGGAAAAGGATCTCCTCCATTGCTCCGACGGATGGCTATTCTAGGTACGGCATTATTATTTAAATACTACAATACAGGAACAGATTTCCCCGTTTTCTGCAATGTTAGTTGGGGAACCGACCATCCGTGGAGTGTGCTCCTCCAATTCCTGTCAGAGCCTGTTTGCTTTTTTTCTTTTCCGCGCTGCCCGTCCGGTCGTCGCTCCTCATGCCATACATAATTCAAGGGCTTGAAATCATGCTTTATACAGACTCACTGACCAGGGGGTCCGGTGGGATGTCGGTCGCACATTTTTTATTTATTTTTTGAACAAATGGACAATCGGTCGCACATTTTGACATCCTTCGTTCTTCCCAGACTCGCTCTGAACCAACCGTTGTCCTCATTCCATGGAGCTTTCACAGCTTCCACCCCAGTAGCAGCCACCAATGTTGTTGAATCACAACATGCTTCAATCATGAGGGACGATATAACTAATCGTTTTGTGTATCAAAAGGGCAGGATTTTCAACACGCACAAAAAAAACACACAACCTTTTCTAACCAAACCAGAAAGTGCAAGGGAAATAACTTACACTCTTCCGCCGCCGACTCCTTCATTACAGAATTTTGAAAATTGTACAAATGAACAGAAATTCATTGCTTGGGGAAAAAACAAGCGGCTTCTCTGCCTTAGTATTTACCTCAAATTAACTTTACAACTTCTTTTTATCGTCCATGCATGTAACTCCGGGTAACTCCTAAAAAACGAAGCATTTTTGTAGTCTCTTCCCTGGTGGGGCAAAGACAATAAAATGCAGCTTCATTATAGACTTCGAAAATTGTACAAATGAACAGAATTCATTGCTTGGGGAAAAAACCAGCGGCTAGTTGCGGAGTCTTTGCCTTAGTATTTACCTCTAATTTACTTTAGAGCTTCTTTTTACCGTACAGACATGTAACTCCTAAAAACAAAGCGTTTCCGTAGTCTCTTCCCTAGTGAGGCAGAGACAATAAACTGCACCTTCATTACATAATTTGAAAATTGTACAAATGAACAAAAATTCATTGCTTGGGGAAAAACAAATGAGTAGTTGCGGAGTCTCTGCCTTAGTATTTACCTCAAATTTATTTTATGGCTTTTTTTTACCGTCCAGGCACGTAACTTTTGGAAACTCTTGAAAAACGAAGCGTTTCCGTAGTCTCTCCCCTGGTGGGGCAGAGACAATAAAGTTTGACCTTCGTTACAGAATTAGAAAATCGTACAAATGAACAGAAATTCATTGCTTGAGAAAAAAATAAAGTGCACTTCAGATTCGTTATTATCACATTCCAGTATTTGCTGTTGTGTACGCTTGCGACTGGACGCTTCCCACATGCCATGTTCTGAACTCATGTACAGTTGGTGATATTAAAGAGTCCTGAGAGTACACTAGCCAGCAAACAGAATTGAAAATTGTTGAGCATACCCAGCTGGCAGCATCATGAGGGGCGTGGCTTTTGACCAGTAATCAAGGATCTTGGTCCATGGAGATCTAGACAAGTGGCCAATTACATAGAGTTATAGAATTTCATAACTTTTTGCTCAACGTGTCATTTTTTACTAAGTAATTTTTTATATGTTACACAATGGGTATGTTGTTTGGTGATGAATACGATATTGAGCTATGTGAAATTATGTTAATTATTCAATACCGTAGTAGGAAGGCAGGGTTGGTCGAATAATTAATTAAAGTTTGAAAAGTAGGGGTCGGCACTTCAAAAATAATTATTAAAAAATCGGCTATTAATAACTAACATTGAATTTTACTAGCGGCTACACGTTTTCCTATGTTTTTTTTCTACAATTTTTGTTGACTTCATTTTTGTTGATTTCGACAAAATACTTGATAAATTTATTTATTTTTTCGGCATTTTTTTGGGGAATTATTTTCTGCCGACCCTGCCTTCCTACTACGGTAGTAGGTTGATTTGTGTACTCTATGTTATGTATTAGAAGAAATGAATGAAAATTCTTTCACAAGATGTTTGTCATACAATATTTGTTTTGGGGTTTTGATGATGGTATATGATGTATTGTGCATGGTGATTTGAATTTACATAACAATGCTTTTGATCTACATTTTGTTGGTAAAATTGGCACGTTGATACTAGTGGAAAAGGAGGCATTGTGGACGGAGGTGCCCAATAAGATGATATGGGCATGCGTCAAATTGAACATCACTTGCAACTTCTTCAATAGTGTCACCTTTCTCACTAGTGTGAGTCAATAGTATGAGTAAAACTTTGTAGTATTGCTTAACTCCTAAACGTCACAACGTTCAGAAACTAGACAACTAACAGATTTAAACCTTCCCTACGTTCACATCAATGCTTGAATGGATGAAAGTCATCTAAATTTTTGGAGATACTTGACCAAGTTGTCGTCACCTATCTAATAGTTAGATTTAGTCATAATCGGGTACCTATTTTTCTAAATTTACAAATGTAGAAGTATGTTAAATCGTTGACCAAGCCAAAATTACATTGACTATAGTTCAAAAGTGGCCTTACAAAAATGAGGTCATAGATTTAAGAAAGACAATTTTTTTGAAGAATCACTACATTTAAGATTATCTCATTTCAAATTCATTCCAACAAATTTTACTCATAAAATATTAAAATTTTGTTTGTAATTGAATTTTGAAGGTATTTTTAATTTTAACTTTCAAATAATATTGGTGATAGTATTAGTGAATCAAACCGTACAAATGGAATGTAAAATTCAAAGTCTAGAACTTTCATTTGTATATCAATTCTGAAGTATTCTTCTAAATAGTACTTTATGGTGATTTTTCTTAAATTTTCAATTCCAGAAACACCTTGGTATGTTTAGGGGTTAATTTTGCACAAATGGAAACAGTAAAAAATAAGGTTATGATACCGTAATATCGATTAAAATTTTGTGATTTTAAGTGAATAAATTTGAGAAATGATGTAATCATTTTTTTATTGCAATGAATAAAAATAAATACTAATCCATCGTTCATTACAGAAGCACGGAACAAACCAAATTAAAACCAAATCCTAATTAATTCGTTATTAGTTAAAAGCGTGTTGCAATTCTACAACCAAGGACATCAACCATCATTCATCTGGCAGACTGGAAAGGTGCAAGTCGATTCATTCATCCAAAAATTCATCCATTCAACCAAGAATAACAAAGGACCAAGCCACGTTTCAAGTTTCAACTGTCCTCAAAGTGCTAATAATTGTAGATGACACGTGGCATTAGAAGGTTGCTTTTCTATTTCTATACTACCTCAGTGGTCATACTTTTTGCATTCTTTTGGGGGGCACATTAACAATTTGAAACATGAAGCTTTGAATACTTCTTGTACCTTATTGAATTCAGTGGAGTAATAATCTATTATATAACGCACAATGGTGCACGCATGTTCTTCGTGATAGTTTAGCCGTCGGAATGGTCGTACCAAACACACAATGGTGCACGCATGTTCTTCGTGATAGTTTAGCCGTCAAAATGGTCGTACCAAACATCCAATCTAGTTTATTGTCTCTGCCCTCCCAGGGGAGAGACTACAGAAATGCATTGTTTTCAAGGAGTTACATGGCTGAACAATGTAAACAAGCCATAAAAATAAATATAGGATAAATACTAAAGGGCGGTTTACACTACAGACTAAGAACCGTGACCAAGGAAAATGGATTAATTCCATCGTCACACTTCAAAAAAACCTAATTTTTAAAGCCCTTGGGCCTCTCACTAAGTGTAAACCAAATTTGGACCGGGACTTTAAAATAGTAATTAAACGGCATTTCAAACCCATATTCTCCTTGTTTGGCGATGAGAGAACCCTTTTGCCTCTCTCACCACAAAATCCGAAGGATCCTTCAATATTATCCACTAGGCCTATTTTTAGGGCTTTTGAGGACCTCAACTCCTTTGGTCAGTTTTCTTTTTCTCTTTGTAGTGTAAATCCAAGTCATCCCAGGACAATTGATGGAACCAATCACAAATTTTAGAGCTGCGTGGGACAAGTTTTTGGTCCGTAGCGCAAACCGGCCCTAAGGCAAAGACCCAGTTGTTATATAATGCAAGATGGTAAATGGATATCCATGCTCCCCGGGATGGTTCCGCCTCTACATTGGTTGTGTCGAGTGCCCTAAAAGGTGCACCTCGCTTGTTTATTATATATTGTAGTAGTGCATCCGCGCACACTTCTAACGACAATTTCATTGCCGAGATGATCTTGTTGTGTATAGCACCCGCATGGCCTTACCTAGTCTATTATATAAAAAAAATTGGTGCATGCATGTGCGCAAACTCTCTGAGATGGTTCTATTGTAGGAATTGTCGTGAGTGACTTTGGCACAGGCCAACTTAGTCTATTATGTAACGCAGGTTGTGCACGCATGTACTTCATAATGGTTTGGTGATGGAATTGTCATACTACCATACTCTGGTACATGCCCATTTAATATATTTAATAATATACACCATATAAGCACAAACATGATGATGGTTTTGTTGATGGAATTGTTGTGTGTGACTTCATGCCAACTTAGTTTATTATATAATACAGAGTGTGCACGCATGCTTACGAAGAGGGTTTTGTAATTTGATAGAATATTTTGTCTAATTATCTCTCAAAGACATCAATACTAAAGTTTATCTTTGGTGGCTTCTTTCAAAAATACTCTATGACAACAGATTAAATTGAATAATGTCTTGCCTTTGTATAGAAAAGAAAAAAGAAACTAAACATTTTTATAGAACATCTGCTACAAGTACTTTT
Organism: Pohlia nutans; assembly: GCA_022496805.1. Classification (NCBI taxonomy): domain Eukaryota; kingdom Viridiplantae; phylum Streptophyta; class Bryopsida; order Bryales; family Mniaceae; genus Pohlia; species Pohlia nutans. Next base: position 13,482,598 of record CM040095.1, on the reverse strand, counting down.
ATATGAGGACATATTTGATGCAAAATAATATTAATAGCACAAAGTATAATTCAAAATTTCAAAATGCCATGAGATAGTTAATATTTCAAATTAAAACACTAGTGTGGATTTGTGATGTTGACCTTAATATTTCCCCTCTTTGTGTTTCGTGTTTCCATGCTCCCTATGCTTTTGCTTTTGCTTTTAAAAATAATTTATGTATAATTTAATTCAATTTCCAGTGAAAAAAATTGATTAAAAATTCATAACTTTCATACCATATGTTCTAAACTACAAAACAATTTTAATGCACCTTCCTTGTTGAGAGCTTTTTGACAGTACAAAGAATGACATAAATCCCCTATATTTCATTTTTCATAATTTAATTCAATTTACAATGAGGAAATTCAATTGAATATGCATAACTTTCACATTGTAGGTTCAAATGCAACCAAACAAATTTTGTGCACTTTTTTTCCTGGAGAGCTTTTCGATGGTACCAAGAATGCGACTGCAGGTGCATGGTTGGAAAAATCTCAAGATAACAAAACAAACAGAACAAAACAAATAACATGGTTTAACCCTTTAGCGCGCCGGCGTCCAGATTCTGGACGCCGGATGAATTTCAGCAGCTCGTTTTCTGTAGGAACTGGATGTTTTTCATCCATTTTTTTTTTTCATTCTTGTGCTAGTTGAATACCATTTGTACGGTATGGATCTTCCAAATAAGATAATGTGAATTTTTGAAAAATTACAAAAGTGATTAATGTCAAGTTTCAATCTTAGTTCAAAAAGAAAGACCTTAAATATGATTTTCCATAGTAAGTAGAATCAAATAATGGAAACCATACCATCTCGTAGTGCATGTCATTCTAATTTCATTACAATATTTAAAAAAAAAATTGTGTTAATTTTGGATTTTTAATTGAATTTCAAGAGAAAACCTTGCAAAATTACTTTAAAAATATTAATAATAAATATGATGAATCCAACCGTACGGATGTTATCTACACATTGACATTTAAAACTTTGTTTTGTACATCAACTCCATTTCCGTTTTTCATCAACCATTTTATAACAAATCTTTGAAAACAGTGCTGAATCGGGACGTTAAAGGGTTAATGTATTGATTGGAGTGTACAATTGTGATGACCTCATAATATAGAGATAGATGAAAAATCTGTTAGCTGAAGTTTCACAATTTGCTCCAAATTTAAATCAAGTCTTAATCTCAATTTTAAATAGACAGGGTTTACCTTGTGCTTGGTTTACTCTCCCTTCTAATAGAGGAACGTAATCCCAATGTTGCATTGGGATTATACGCACACATTGCGATGAAAAACACTTAATTTACACCAACTTCAAAAAGTAGTTGGAGTTCCTCGTTATCTTCATTCTCAATGTTCAAAAAGAAGTTGTAGTTCCACGTTCTCTTCGTTCTCAATGTTTGGTAGGCATCATAGTGATATCACTCCTACAATTACTATTTATAGGTAGATACAAGGTTTAACCCCTAAGACCAATTTTTTGGTCATTGCCTGTTTTTAATGGGCTGCCCGGATTTAGAAAAAAAATTCAAAATACCACATCTAGTTTACTTCCAACGCAATTTGAATTATGTCAATTCAAGTTAAACTCCACCGGGGAGAAATTTTCAAAACGAATCACCTCAACATTGTCTTAGTTTTATAAAATTTTCTATTTGAAGAAAGTAACGATGTTCCCTTCATCATTATTTTTTTGAATTTTACGATAAATAAACTAATTTTAACAAATCAAACTTAATTTTAAACTCTAAAAGTGAAAATTATAAATTATAAATTTTTCCAAAGGTTAATGCTTTTAAATTCATTAAAAAAATATCCAAAGTTATTTTGAGAAGTGTGAATATATGAATAATTTGTAGAGATGATGCCCTAAATTTTTCGATCGTACCAAACTTTATCATACAATCGGAAGGCACATCTATGTTTTGTCCCAACACCCCTTGGGCTTTTAGGGGTTAAGGGCTATCCTTACTCTCTCTTTACGGATAGAGACAAGGAAATTCGTCAACCCTAATCTCGTGTAAGCCTCCCATCACTCCAAGTGTCTAACCGCTCAAAACAAGAATCCCATTCGGTAGACACAGGACCACAATCATGGCAAGTGGCCCACCCTGAGCCCAGCCAGCCAATTAAGTTAGCGCTAATCTAACTCTAACTAAACAAGCCGCACAGCCAATCGACACCTGGCAGGCAATGGGACCCACGGCAGAAATCTACCAGTGTCCAACATTCCAGCCAGCCAATTAAGTTAGCGCTTATCTAACTCTAACTAGACTAGCCGCACTGCCAATCGACACCTGGCAGACAATGGGACCCACGGGAGAAATCTACCAGCATCGTACATTCCAGCTAGCCAATTAAGTTAGCGCTAATCTCACTTAATCTGGAGCTAACTAATTTAGCCGCACTGCCAATCGACACCTGGCAGACAACGTCCCCACTGGAACAATCTACCAGATTCGAACATTCCCCAGCTCTGTTCTCTGCAGCTTTCTTCCCCGCCCTTGCAGAGTCCCCAGAGCACAGTTGGTGGTGGTCGTCGTGAAATGCCCGTGTGCCAGGACATGCTTTACAGCCAACGAAGATTCCTCGCACCGCTGATAGTGCACTGGCGAAGAATTCAACTGTAGAGTTCGTTTTTTCCTCAACATTCAGCAAGTTTCTGGAGGTTTTAAACTTCAGTTAGGACGTGCTGCAATGAGGCAGGGGACAGTAGTCAAGACCTAGGAGCACGCATTGAAACGCGTGGAGGAGTCAAGGATTTGTTAGGAGTTGGAGGCTGCCGGGTTGCTTCGGGAGGAGCACAGACAGCGCGAGTTCGGGAAGGGGTGGCTGGCGTGACTTCGGCGCGATTGCACTGTTACAGAGAGAAAAACAGAGAGGGAGAGAGTGAGAACTGAGAAATAGAGAGCCTTCGTGTGTTGCGTTGTAATCTTCGAGGTAGGTAACTTAACTGCTTGAGTGCTGCTGATGCCACATTAAAGAAATGTTACAGGCAGCGCCGGTCCTGACCGATTCTGACGTGACTGACGCGCACTGACTCCGCTGGCGGCCTGGCTCGTGCTCTCGTCGAGGTCTGTGCACCTGCCAGGCCATGTCAGTGGAGTATAAAAACGCCCCCGCGAGGTTGAGAGAGCCTTATTATTTTTGGCCCCTTCGTGCATGTGGTTTGAGTTCTTCTGAGGTATCCGTGCATGCCTCCAACTCGACCTGGTGTTGTTCTTTCGTTGTGCCTGTTCTGTGTTTGTGTCGGGATTCTCTGCCGCGGTTTGGAATTCGGCATTCTGTGTGTAGGTATGCACGCATCTTGATCTTTGTTGATTGCGTTACTTTCCGTCATGAAAATTCACTGACGAAGAATAAGCAGTAATTTAGTCTTCGAAGAAATTTGTGACAGTAGTTGTTGCGAGTTTTTTTTATCAGTCGCAAGATTCATCGTTTTGTGTCGATCTTCTCTGCCGTGATTTGGAACTCAACATTTTGAACGTAGGTACGCGCTGGTCTTGATATGTGTATTGCGCCTCCGTTCCGTACGAAAATGTTCAGAAAAAAGCAGTAAATTAGGTGTTCTCTTGTTTAAAAATATTTTTGGAGCCTGTGTGACTAGTTGGACATCCCGAGTTTTTTTACCGGATGAGTCATAGTTTTTTATTTAAGATGGAACGATCTGGTAGCTCTGTCATGTGCCGACATAGGTTGCTCAGGTGAGCTATTAGGAGTCTGCGATCTTGGTATGGAGTTTGCAGTCGTCGATTTGGTATTTTTTCGTAGGTTTGGTGAATTTGTCTGAGTCTGCGCTTTGTCTGTTTTAGTTAACTGCACTGATACCCGTTCTGATTGGAACATCTCCGAAATTTGATGCAACTGAATTGATAGTTAGTTATTCTCTCGGACAAGCGGGCGGACAAGTGCCTTCCTTATACTCAGTGTGACTGGCAAGCCAGCGGTTAGCAAGATCTGGCAGTTTCGTATGACAATGCCATAAGACACAACATAGCTAGTAACCTTCTTCTACGTCTTTAACTCAAATCCTTCATCTAAAGTTGTCATCACTTAGAATCTCGTAGCACATACACAAATACGTCAACAACGCTCCACACGACGCTCAACCCTAAGAGAAAAGGCGGCCCTAAGAGCCTGATTGAAGGTGTTGTGCTTTGATTGTTCAAATAGCACATTGTGTAGTGGTGGCTGATCCGTGACTATTTTTCCTTGTATGTTGTGCGACAGGTGCCGGTCAGGTGCGTGGAAGATCTGAGAACAACTCCCGCGACCACGCTTAACAATATCACGCAGTTAATGGCCGCCATGATCCAGTGATAATTGCAGATTTATCCCTACTTAATCTTCTCTGAAAGTTCTTCAATGCTCCAGGAGTTCCTTGTTTGATTCCGTTGCGTGGCAGCGCGAAATCAGCGTACTCATCTCAACTTACTGGAGTAGCTATACAGCCAAGGAAAAGTCTACGAGTGCAGAGTGTAGAGAGATAGTATTGCTTTCTGTGAAGTTCCAGAGTGGATCTGCAGATTATAATTAATCTAGAAATTTAGAGTCAGTTTAGCGGCCTGATATTGAAGGGTTCTCGGTAATCTCTGTTCCGGGAGCCGTAGGAGGCTTTAGCCATGGTTCTCAAATTCAGCGATGTTAGTGGTAGTCTTGATAGATCTCACGGAGATTTTGAAGGCAGGGAAGGATTACTGCGAGCGAGCTTTCCTAATTTCGGAGAGGGTTTCGTGGGAGGAATGACCTTTAGGTCTAAGCGCTCAACAGTCTGCGCAGATGCTCCACCCTCTCCGTGCGGGTCAACATTGTCAGTGTCTTCTATGCTATCTACCTCCCCTTCAAAGCCATCAGTTATGAGTGCAAGCTCTGTCTCCTCAAAACCCATTCCTATCGTCCTGCAGAAAAAGCATGGCCCTTACACCGAGAAGGGTCCATTCAATGCATGGATCGATGCGATGAGGGCCCAGTCACCCCCTCACGTTCACTCACTTCACGAAGATATTCCTGAAGCTTTCGGTCTGGAAGGCGCTGTTTATAAATCCTGGCTCGTAAGCACCGTCGCACTCTACTCCCAGCAGAACCCTCCATATTATATAGAAGCTCTGGCATTGATTGAGGAAGTGGGAGGAAGCCGTATCATTTTGTAGATCCAAAATGAGATCTTACATCAATTCCTTGCTGCACCTTATCATGAATGCAAACTAGCATTTGCTGTGAAGCTAATTGAAGTCGTCTCGTCAACCGCAGGAAAAACATCCGTCAGCTCTGGGTTCGTTCGATACAGTCATCAATCATGCTCACAAGAAGCAGGTTGTGGTGTTTCTTGACTATGATGGTACGCTTTCACCGATTGTGGAGGACCCTGAACGGGCTTTCATGTCAGCTGAGGTCCGTGTTTCTTTCAAGAATTACTCAACCAAAGTTTATATACATATACAACTTTTTGTAAAACTAAAACAAATGTATATGACGGAATCTAATCTAAGGAGCTCTGTTTAATGTTCAACAGATGCGAGCTACTGTGAAGGAATTGGCGTCTTGCTTCCCAACTGCAGTGATCAGTGGACGATCTCGATCCAAGGTATAGATGGGATGGGATTATTGTTTGGCTCCGGAAATAACCCATGTAAATAAGCACAGATGTATTGAACTTTCTAATACAGTTATTACCTTGCATGTCCTAGCGTTTATCCTGAAGTTGTAATTGGAGTTACTTTGGGTGTGGAGAGAGGGTGATAGAAGGGTGCTATTTAGAGGTGTGCTTATGATTGCTTCTTTTCTGGAACAGGTCAATGATTTTGTGGGATTATCAGAACTATATTACGCTGGAAGCCATGGCATGGATATCATGGGACCTGCAAAGAGCTCAGATGGTTTTCGGGTGAAGGGAACAAAAAGTAGAGACAAGAAGGTAAACGCCATTGATATCCATGGTTGGCTGATGTCTTTTTCGATCTCCAGAAGCTGGCCATGCGTTTGGATATGTTTGGCTGGTGATCATCTTATTGACCTTTAATCTGAATTGTTCTTATCTGCAGGGAAATGATGTTGTTTTGTTCCAACCAGCCAGTGATTATCTTGAGCTGATAAACAAGGTATTTTTTCATGCTTCGGTTTGAGAAATTTCCCTCATTGTATGTTTATTTTGGGTCTTGACCACTCGTGCACTCTGACTATCAAATATTTGGGTTTTCCTTCGCTGTGTAGGCCTGATTTTAGGTGTTTGGTTACTCAGGTCTGTAATGCTTTGATCGAAACCACGAAGCCGATCAAGGGCGCAAAGGTGGAGCACAACAAATTTTGTGTGACTGTACACTTCCGACGAGTGAAAGAGGAGGTACGTTGTCTAAATGTGTATGACCTTACTATTATAGAGTCACTGGATTTCATGAATGCGTGTTGTACTGCACTACCTTGAGTTAAAAACATGAGCATTTTTTAAGTGGGAGAACGTACCCAATCTAATTCTGGTGGACCTGTTACGATTGTGGTGCAGTATTGGGAGGCACTTGCGGAGCGGGTGGGTAACGTTATGAAAGATTTTCCGACTTTAACCTTGACACATGGCCGGAAGGTATGGTATTCATGTCCGTTAGCTTATTGGTACACGCAGTCACAACTTTAGTATGTGTTTATGATGTAAATGCAGAGAGTTTTGACACATAACTGTATCATGTTTCTGACAGGTTCTGGAGGTTCGCCCATCCATTTCATGGGATAAAGGCAAAGCTGTAGACTTTCTTCTCAAGTCTTTGGGTGAGTGCTAGTACTGAGACCAGTCATATCTTTATAAGAAAATTCTGTTTTTTACCGTGGGACATTATAATTTTCTATGTGCAATTTTGCTGTTTTTTGAATATTTGCTTAAGTTTTTGTAGAGAAACTCATCTGTTGAATTTTTATGCGCAGGGTACAACGACACAAGCGATGTCGTTCCTTTGTATCTCGGAGATGATAAGACTGATGAAGATGCTTTTAGGGTATGCATCATCTCTCATTCATAACGTTTTGTACCGTTCATGCTGTCGTTTGTGCAATGTTGTGAATCTGGAAGTTGTAGATGTTCGTACTTTGCATGGTTTTGTCTCCAAGCTGCTGCTTTAGAGATTAATTGCACTTTCCGTAAATATTGCAATTTGTCTCGATTTTCATCCATCTCCAAAATGTGAATTGCTCGTTCCTAGTATATACGGAATTGAGGTAAAATCATCGTTCCTGACAGTTGAATGTGATTCTTATTTTCAGACGATCAATGTTTTTAAGCACGGTTGCAGCATTTTGGTATCTTCCGTTCCCAAATCAACTGATGCAAAACTGTCTCTTCAAGATCCATCCGAGGTATTTTTTTCGATTCATGCGTGATTTTTAATCAGATCACTTCATTTTAAGAAACATCTTATAGGTGTTCTTGTGTCGAATGTTTTACTTGTATCAGACTAACAGTGTAGTGCGACTCCACAGGTCATGGAATTTTTGCGCAGGCTCGTGCACTGGAAGAAGTGGGGATTGGAAAGCCGAAATAGCCTGCAGAAGGGTGTCTACAACTACAACTAAAATGCCATACCTACTTCATATTGTCTGATCCAAGCCTGCTCCAAATTTCTTGTGGATACAGCCACCACTTATGGTCGCAATGACCTCAAAACCACTCTCACCTTGTCAAGTAAATATCCCCTGTAACATATATTAATATATCACTTCTAATATCCCGTCAGCCAACCCTCTGGTTTCGAAGCCTATACTCTGCTAACCTTGCGGGTTCAGTTCCTACCTGAACTGAAGTTTTGCTAATCCAGATCTTACATGATCAAAAAAAAAACAGCGTTGAAGGCATCCCACGTTAATCCGTGGGGGTTGACCAAGGATCGACATAGAAAATTAAAAATTGGCGAGAAGATCGGGAGCTCTGGCGACAGACAAACTCTGTATTATTAATTGAACGGACGAGTATGCTCGTGAGGATCAAATTCAGGAAGACGAGATCAAGTCGAGCCAAAATATATCCAGCCATCAGCCATCTGAAATCTTCATCAATATTCTTAGCCCAACATTGAGGCTTACATTCTCTAAATCGTCACAAATGTGACCCTGCGAAGTTGCTGTATTAGAGGTCTCCGCATTCAAACGATGACATTTTTGGAGAACCTTTATCTCCATGTATTATTCAGCTAGCACATATTCTGGCAGATGGTGCAATTTTGCTGTTCTGATTGCCACTCATACTTAGCATTAGTATAGACTGTAGATTCTTAGTTACATGGTGTCATTACAATGCCCAAGTTCTTACTTGAGCTATCACCAAACATACTACCTGCAGCAACATATGTATGACTTAAGAGTAGGGGATCTTTAAGAGTATTAATGAAAAGGTTGTAAAGCCTGGCTCAGGATTGAGGCCTTGATTACTAAATAAACGAATCTTGAGTTCCTGGTCGATGGAGAAATCTGAATTATCGTAACATTAGAGTTAACCCTTTAAGGTCCCAATTCAACGCTGTTTTCAAAGAAACGTTATAAAATGTTAGATGAATACCAAAAATGGAGTTGATGTACAAAGCAAAGTTGTAAATGTCAACGTGAAGATCACATCTGTACGGTTGGATTTATCATGTTTTTAATTAAGTATTTTTAATTATTTTTGCAAGGTTTTCTCTTGAAATTTGATTAAAAATCCCACATTAACACCAATTTTTTTTAAAATATTGTAATGAAATTGGAATAACATGCTCTATGAGATGGTATGGTTCCCATTATTTGATTCTACTTATTTTGGAAAATCATGTTTTAGGTCTTACTTTTTGAACTAAGGATGAAACTTGACATAAACCAATTGTGTGATTTTTCCAAAAATCATAATAACCCATTTTAAATATCCAAACCGCACAATAGATAGTAAACTTGCACAAGAACCAAGAGAAAATTGTTTGGATGAAAACCGTTCAATTTGGATGAGAATCCAATAACTTGAATCTGTCCATCGTCCAGATATTGGACGCAGGAGCGTTCAAGGGTTAACCGAAAAGTGAGGAAAGTTTTTGCGAACTCGTGTTGAATTCCTCATGAACTCATATTGAAATATAAATAAACCAAAAACTAGTTTATGATGAGTAGGGAGACAATCTAAAGCAAACCATTGTCATTATTCTCCACACTCTACTAAAGCTCCAAGCCTATGGCCCACAAGGTGACAATCTATGACACGACACTATTCAACCCAAGTATAGCTCAAAAAAGAGATTAGAAGTAGAGAAAAAAGGGAGGTTAAATGGGCTTCTTTTCGGTTAACTCAATTGTACCGGTATACCTATTCTAGCGAGGTCTCTTTGCCTCCTATGAAAAGAGGCAGTGAGGTGTGAATCATGGGAAAGGTATTTTATTGGCTCTGACCATAGGGAAGAGGCATTGCGGGGACACCCATTTTCTTGGGCTAAATAGCACTATAGCAAATATATTTTGTCCATTTTGTCCTAATTCCATTGAAATGCATCCTTGTTCTTCACCCGTTCATAAAAGCTGTCCACGAGTAGCTAAAGTTTTCTAGTTGTAGTAAAATGTTGTCCATAACTAAGTTAGGTACACCCAAAATTCTTGTCAATTTTTGCTATTGAGCGTAGTTATTATTATTACTCTAGTCAAAATTTTATGTCCTTGTTGGCACATGGAATTGAGTTTCAATGCACCAAATAATGCATCATTTATATGTTGCATGCAAAAGTTACGAAGAGTCAAAATTTTATTGGCATATACTTTAAAATTGCTTCTTTGAAAATAAATTTATATCAATTATAAGGATGTATACTAGTTGAACATCTAATCAAGCAATTTTGGCAATTTTGAGTTCCCTACCTTAGCTATAGGCCTTTCAAAACTCTCATGATTCTCATTATGAAATGACAAGATTTAGTAGGAGTCTAGCAAACCACATTGAAGTTTAATTCATTGATTTAAGGGTAGGCTTCTATGTGAGAATTAAGCATGTGAAGCTGCTAGAAGATAAAAATTGAAGTCTCAAGGAGTGATGGTCCATCCATTTCGGTAAGAATGGAAATCATACTTTTGGGTTTACCTATTTCGGTGACGAATTAGTATCTTCCACCTTTTTAGCATCCCCCACCAATACATGGAAGCGTAAGTTGAAGCCAACTTCTTTGTCATTGTTTATGATTTGATCTTTCAACCAACTTTAATAGTAATGCATGTATATAATGTGAAGAGAATGATGGAAATAGTGAGGAGGCAAGTAACCGATGGAGATGTTCTAAAAGAAGAAATCTCTAGGTTCTAAGGTAAAACTACCTAATAATAACACCTAATAAAATGTGACATTGAAATTTTTTTCTCAATGACTGCATGTTAATTTTGAAAATATATTTGTGTTGATAAATATAGTGTAAAGGCATCTTGAACCTAGTTCTAAGATTTAAGATATTGTAACTTTGAACATCTCAAATCTTATAGAGGTTTTAGTTTTATCCTTTGCATGTGTGTGGATGAGTTTGTTAGGCCTATACGAGTCTTGTTAGGCATGTGGATACACAAACTAACTGTCGCCCGATATCAAAGGAGGCAACGCAAAGAGGGATGTGCATCCCAAAATTTTAGCTAACATTCCTCCGGCTACTCCCTTTATATCCTAATGACGTTTAACAGTTAAAATACTCTCATTCAATACTGAATCCAACACTTGAATACATACAACAATAATTCAAATTTTTTCTCCCAACTTAGAAACTTTGAACTTTGAGAAGTTCACGTGGGTTCAAAAATACATCAAATCACAAAATGTAAAGTACATTGGAAAGATAATGGAGTCTAGGGTTAAATTTTAATAATTATGAAATGATGTTTGAAGATATTCAATAGAATTTTAAGATATGAAAAAAATTGCTTGGAAAATAATTTGGAACTTTAATGAGTCATATTTTATTCAAAAATGACCCAAAAATCACAATTCCTTTTGTATTTGATTCTAAAGAGAGTCTACAACTCTTTGTTAATTTCTTAATTTTTCATAAGTAATAATTTTTTTGGTTTAGACTAACGATTCAAAACGAGATATTTTTCATTTAATATAAAATAGATCACAAATTTTTATTTTTTTTGTTGGAACTCATTTGTATGTGTAGTGCATCTTGTATACTACAACAAGTTCTAATTTGGCTCACAAATCTTTTAATGTTTTAATCTTGTGGTAGTACAAATGAAATTTTTATTTGAATTATTGTTGTACTACATTGTACACTATCTTAACTTAGAAATTGTCTCAACCTTTCAATCTATGTCTTTAAAGTGTTTTTAAGCCATTAACCCTTAAACGTCCTTCAGATATTAGAAGAACAACCCAAAAGAATGAATAATTTTTTTGGAGCTTTAAACACGAGTGGGAGAGTTGCCCTCGATTTAAAAACTCATAGGCCGCTATCATCAATAAGTAACAGAAGAAGGAATGAAACATGCCGAGTTGTAGGTTGAAGGACTGCGCTTGTGTGAAATCTCGCTAGGCCAACTTGTAGACAACCTATGTTTGGGCTTCGTGGGGTTGTTTCACCCCGTGGTTACCTCTGGCACCTCAATGACGCTTCATTGCCCCCCGATCGGTCCGTCTTTCTAGCAGGTTGTCCAAACTATGCCTTCCATCTCCTTCCAATGCATTTAAAGGATCTCTATCTGTTCTACAATCATCTAATTCCGGTTCAACTTGGAAATTTAGCCTTGCTTCTTTAGCCACTTTCCGAAGCACGAGTCCCCAAAAAAATTTGTTTACAAAATCTAATATTTTTTCTCATTATTCTCTCAAAACTAAGCCATTTGGGCTTAGTATGTCCTTTATGGGTTAATAAACATACGCTCTTTCATTGCATAAGTAGATACACTAATTTTTCTAAATCAAATATGTGATATTTTCATTTCATGTAGATTGCAAAAATGATTTTGGACATTCTATTTTTTCTTATTCATAAAAAATAGTGACATCATATCTATTATATATTCAAACTAACTCAATACTCATAATTCCTAATAATTAGAAGAGATCTCATATGAAACTTGGTTTACTTCTAACCACTTGGTTCTTCTCCCAACATTCTAAGTCGGAATATTCTCTTAATCATTTTAACAACTTTAAATAAGCCTACACATGATTTGTTCCAAAACAATCATGGTCTTTTAACGCAATTGGGAAATCACATCAATTCTAACGTAGGGAAAACCATTTATATGTTTGTACATGTGACTTCATCCCATTTTACTTACAGGGGAATTGGTTGGAAACTTATGTATATAGGGGAATTGATTGAAACTTATGCATATAAGGAATTGAATGGAAATCACCATGATCCAAAAAACCCGCATGAAACTCTCTAAAATGAAATTCTATTGTATGCACTCTATCTATATATCCAGAACTGTAGTACCTCCAAAGCAGTTCATCCTTTGATTCTGTTCAAGTTCTTTGTGCGGTGATGTTTGATCTCAATGGCGTATCAAATGATATCCACCATCTTCCAACAGAGTTATACCTTCCTTCACAAAAACCAACACTAGTAGGAAATGTGTCGTTTTTCACTTCCTATGAATGAAAAAGAAATGAAACCACGTCAGGCACATGGATTGTGACAGTATTGGTGAGTGGTTTTGGTCACAAGAAAACAAAAATAAAAACATAATATTCAGTCACTGTTCATTGTTCCCTCAAAATAGGGAATGAAAACGACGGATCTTCTACTAGTGCAGGGAAGCCAACTCGACTCCCTTTAGCAATGAAAGTAGTCAATCGTTGCATCGTTATCATATCATGGGCTCGGTTGAGTGATGAAATCCTCTACAAAAGGATCGTCACTATCTGCAAACCAGTTCCACACATCTCCTCGGTTAAGATTGAGCTTCTTAAAGACATAATGATGGAGTTCACTTAAGAATGCCTTATCCCATGCGTAACCTGCAGGAAGGTGTCAAGGCTTCAAAAGAGAACTTTTCTAGTGAGAAACTTCAGCTGCGTTAATGTACATTGCAGGTGTTTTATGTAACTTTTTTTACTTTATAATTGAATACTGATTTGAGTTATCCGTAAAGTCACTTTGAGTTTGATGAATCTATAAATAATTTTTCTTTAATATAGTATTATTTGTTCACTCTAAATAGTAAAAAGGTGTGGAAGATTTTGGTGGTCTATCATTATTAGGTGTGTAAGAGGTGTGTAAGAGCTTGGTGGTTTACAAAAGTTTTCAAAAGTTTTTTAGCACCATGAAAGGAGCTAAAAAAACTTTTGAAAACTTTTGAAGACCACCAAGCTTTTACACACCTCTTACACACCTAATAATGATAAACCACCAAGATCTTCCACACCTTCTAACTATTTGGAGTGAAGAAATAACAGTATAATAAAGAAAAATTCATGGTATCTTCTTCAAAAATTGATGGACTTTAAGGATAACTCCATTAATGTTAGAAAGTTTATAGAATTCATGCAATGGTTATGATTAGTTTTGGCGGTGATTAGCCTTCAGATTTGCCCTTGCCGTAATTTGCTTCTAGATTGTTTGAGGGCCGCTTCACACTATGGCTGTCCAAGTCGAGAGGCCGTGGGATTGAGTCCAAATTTTGTTGAGAGTCCAAAGAAATCTACTTAAAATAGCCAATAAAATATAGTTTTCATTTTTTATGAAATGAAATTGACGGCCTCTCGACCATAGTTTGGGTTTTCATTCCCATTCAACCCAAACTTCCTCTCGAGAGGCCGTCACCTTGGTCAAAAAGTGTTGCCATATAAGCATTTTGGAAGTTCACGGCCTTTGGACTTTGGCCTCTAGTGTGAAGGGTCGAGAGGCCGAACCCATGGTTTCTTGCTATTTGATTGGTGGAAATAGACAGCCTCTCGACCTTCGGCCATACTGTGAAGCGGTCTTGAGTCCTCATCAATGCAGTATTTATCGTGCTTGATGTATTCTGATTTGTGACAAGTGACAAGTTACTCTCACGTACTCTCTTAGACGGTGAATTGATTGATATTTAAATCTAATATGCTCATATTTCACATTAATCCAATACTTTTGGTTCCAAGTCCGCCTTCATTGAGGATATTGGGGCCTTCAAATATCAACACAAAGGTCTAGATTTTAGGGATTCCTTGAAGATATAAACCACCTACCCTACATCCTGGTCAGTGTTGACAGTGAGTATATTTTGGTTCAACCCCAAAAGATCAAGGATTCATGGTTTGAAATGACAAATTCAATTGGTCATATCGTGAAAAATATAATTTGGATGGAATCAAATTTTATATTACCAAAATCAATGAAGAACATTGCATGTGTTGATAAAAGAAAAAGAAAAGGATCTACTCAAAAATGCTAAAAAAACACATGAGACCTGATTCTTCGGGCTTCTCCATCCTATAGAGGTTAAAAAGTGCCACATGTCATTTTGTGATTAGTTCAGGATACCATAGACCTCCATAACGTTCTTTAGAGGCCCATTGTCGCATTTCCAAATGTGAAGCATCTGTTAGAGAATCAGAGGAATCATAGAGAATTTTTTCTAACTTCAGTTGGTCCAAGCGAAGAGGGTTGAAGGGTTGAACTATTTTATTAGTCGTTTCTCTACAATGTAAAGGGTGTGGTCCACCTAGAGCTAAAGAATGTCATGTCTTAAAAATCTCATGTGAAAATTCAATCTCAACACCAAATTGTGTGAACCTGCACTAGTAAAAAAGGTGTCATTGTTAAGGGAGTAGCCCACGCATGTGGTGCCCAATTCCACGTATGCACAGTGATTTTGCCAAGGCATCTCCTCGGGGAGCGCCACCTTTTCTACTAGTGCTTATTTTTCAATTCCATTCATTTTGTTTTTGGAAACATTTCTTTTTCTTTTTCTTCTTTTTTTTCCTTAATTTTTTTTAATTTTTAATTTTTATTAACCAAATAAACGTTTATTCCATTGATACCGGACATCTTGGAAGCATCTTTTCACTAACAGGGGAAGGAACGGACTGGATCAGCGATCTCAGAACAACTTTATGACATTTAGAACATTATGCTACCTCCCACATAAATGGTATCTACTTTTGCTACCTAATGCATACAATACTCACGATACCTCTATAATATCCGGAAATATCCTTGATATATCAAGGTGATACCATGATGATATTCGTAGATATCACTTCATGAAGTTGTTGCATATTTATATTATTATGAGCATTCTCGCTACATTTCAATTTTTTTTCATTTTCTTTCTTTGTATGTTTAGCTGCTCCATTTTTTGGGTAGAAATCAAGCTAATTTTAGCTAGTTTTGAGATCACTGGATTGGATGACTGGAACACTGGAAGTTTGGATAATCTTAACCCTTAAACGACAATGCCATGCAACCCCACGGGCTTGGTTATATTTGGGAGAATCTTGTTCATAACTTCTACTCCATTGCACCAAATGGGGTTTTTAAAAAGCCAAACCGAGTACCTTAGAGAGATCTATACTTCTTTAGAATAGAGCCAAAGTAAATCTAAAACATAATCATGCTTAAAATGGAAGTTAAAAGAGATTTTGGGCGTGGTATCAGGAAAGCATATGTTGTTTAAGGGTTAAAAGAAGACTCATTGCAATCCTTGTCTGGATGTCTCCGAAGTCAGTCAGTCAGCTTTTTGAAAATGAATGAGATTGATATCCACAGCCCACGAGTATTGAATGTCACAAATTATCCAAGTGCCTTCGCCAATCAAGGCCGCTGCTAATGAATTCCATATCCTGTTGCTACACGAGTTGCTTGGGCAAGAGCGAGTGAGCTTACTCACACCCAGTGATCTCAAAACTGGCTAAAATTAGCTGGATTTCTACCCAAAAAAAATGGGGCTGCTAAACATACAAAGAAAAAAAATGATTTAATTTTTTTTTTTTAGCGAGAATGCTCCTAATGTTTTAAATATGTAGCAACTTCATGAGGTGATATCCGCGGATATCATCATGGTATAACCTTAGTATATGAAGGGTATTGCCGGATATTATAGAGGTATCGTGAGTAGTACATTCACAAGGTAGCAAAAGTATCTACCATTTATGTGGGAGGTAGCATAATGTGCTAAATGTCATAAAGTGGTTCTGAGATCACTGCTCACACCCCTGTGCAGGTCACGTGCATTAAAGCCACATTGGAATCATCTTCATCTGTGCGTAATAGACCCCGGAAGTATCATTGCACATCTGACTGCATTTTGGCTGCACTCTCCATAACCAGCGTTTTTCTTGTGTTTTGTTTTCTTGAAGCGTAACTGGTGACGTGAAAAAGATTGGGAACGAACGTTTGGCAAAATCCTAAGCTTCCAATCATATTTTGATAGATAGAATTTCTTCGTATTTTGGTAGTTTTCTTCACAAAATCTGGCTATCTTCACAAAAGATTATAGAGAAAATCTGGCAAAAAAATTCTCAGTTTTTTCCTTGCCTAAAGAGAAATGTCACAGAAATTCGGCAAAATATCATAACATTCAGTAGCCTCTATGACTGGTGCCTTCCCCCCAACAGAACATTGATGTGGATTATCTCACATCGTTTCATCCCCCAGTGAAATGATGTGAGATATTCCACATCACATCAGTAGCTATGGGGGCAGGTGGCATTTAGCAAGAGGAATCAACCACGGTGAACAGTAATTGAAAGCACTCACCCAATCACAATTCAACAGTGTTTTGTAATAGTTTATTTGATTCAATAGTCCATTCAATTACAAAACACTTGTCACTCCATATATAAAGGTAGATGAAACTAAAAGGCACCCTCTTGGACGGCTGCTGAATGTTGTGATAGCTAGAAAGAAAAACGCTTTCCTTAACGTAATGCAGCCCAGAATTGTAGAGGTAGCAAACAATCATTCGATTAGAAGGACAAAGTTATTTCTAGCTGTGATTGAGAGCAAGTGTCTGCTTGGACTTGTTTCATCCACGAGCAGCACAATTTGTTCATGATAATCATGCAAGATTCATCTCGAAAGGCAGCAGTTTCGGGATTTTTCATTAAGTACGGTAACCTTCTCGCCGCCTCACGGTGGCTCAAAGGTTACCTAGGGTTGGATAACCTATTACCACCACCTCCCCCATTTATGACAGGTACAACTTTCTTGGAGCCACCACAATTGAGACCCAAAACCACCAATTTCACTATTCAAGTAGACCAATGGCATGCCAAGAATTGCGAAGAAATAGCTGGTGGTTTTGGGTTAGCTCATGAGCGGATCTAGGAACAACAAAGTGTGAACTTAGGAAATTGGTATGTGATGTATGGGTAAAAGGTTACTTTCCACTTTGGAATTTTGTATAAAATTGACAAATGCGAATTAGATGTTGCAAATTTTTGCAATCCTCATCAAAACCTATTTCGAATGCAGTCATATTTTTTTTGGGAATCTAGCACTGCCAAAAATAGGCCAGATTGCTTAAGTTGGTGGTAATAGGTTATCCAACCCTAGTTCATAACCAGGGGCTGTTTGTCCATTATGTGCAGATGAAGTTCACGCATTCCACTAGTGTATTACTTTGAAATTGGCATGGAAAGTAAGAAATCCAGGTGGAAAGTGAGAAATCCGGATGGTTATCATAGCACCAGTACTGAGTGTCGACTACAGCAGTGATGTCAGGACCACTTTATGACATTTAGAACATTATACGACCTCCCACATAAATGGTATCTACTTTTGCTACCCAGTGCATAAAATACTCACGATACCTCAATAATATCCGGCAATACCCTTGATATATTAAGGTGATACCATGATGATATCCGCGGATATCACCTCATGAAGTTGCTACATATTTATATCATGATGAGCATTCTCGCTGCATTTCGTATATATTTTTTTCATTTTCTTTCTTTGTATGTTTAGCAGCCCCATTTATTTGGGTAGAAATCCAGCTAATTTTAGCCAGTTTTGAGATCATTGATCTGACTCTTAACCCCTAAGTGACCGAACAACCATTTTATGGTCGCTGCCCTTTTTTTACGGGCTGCCCGAGATGAAAAAAAACTTTTTTGAAAAAACAAATAAAAAATTCAAATAGGAAATCAAGTCTACTTTCCAACCCAATTTGAATTATGTCAATCCGAGTTAAACTCCATCAAGGAGAAATTTTCAAAGACAAACACCTCAACATTGTCCTAGTGTTACAAAACTTACTATTTCGGGAAAGTAATGATGTTCCCTCTTTGAATTTTTTTGCTTTTTTGAACTTTAGAATAGAATGTCTAGTTTCAACCAATCATACCAAATTTGAAATTCTAAAAATAAATTTTGTAATTTTGGTGAATATTCAACGATAAATGCTTCTAAATTTGTTTAATGAGTATCGAAAACATTTTTTGAAAGTTTGACCGTATGGATAATTACTAAACATCGTGCTTCTCATTTTCTCTTTTGAACCAAACTTCATCGAAGTTGTAGAAGCAACATTTTATAGCACATTTAGGTTTGGCCCTTACCCCCTCTGTCATTTAGGGGTTAACAAGTGAGCAGAACAGGCAATGACTGTAGACTCAGCCTCTTAAGATTATGTCCTGGGCAGTAGTCTGCCAAGGTGGACATTGATTAACGAAAGTTTAATGCATGATTAACAAGTGGCAAGGGAAATGCACATTCTTGCACTGTAAGACCCCTGGGGCAGTTCGTACTTGTCAGGCAATCCAGACTGAATCCATCAGGCAAAGACAGACAGTGGGATTGCAACTAGCTCGCCATTTCCAAAGTGGTGAACTCTCGAGTTGAAAGTTCGGAGTTAGTAGAGAATGGCGGCCATGAAGATGTCCACTTCTGCCATGCTCGGTGGAGTGCAAGCTTCGACGACCGGGTTGAACAAGTTGAGTGGATCTGCAGGCGGTCCAAGCACTCCGCCGAATTTGACGACGACGACGTCGCCAGCGGAGCGAGTGCGGTGCCAGGCGGCCAAGGGGCACGATACTCAGCCGAGCGCCAAGGCCGCCGTCCAGACAGTCTCTAAAGGTGATGACCTTCGGTTGCGTAATCTCAATGTAGCAAGTTCTCGTACGTGCTCATTCGATCTAGAGTTTCACTAGTTAGATTTGGATAGAAATCTTGTCCAATGTAACATGTCTTTCACGACTAAATGTCAGTTATAACATATCTTTAGATATCTTGTCCAATGTGACATATCTTTAACTACTAATTAAATGTCTGTTATAACATATCTTTAGCCCAGTGTATCAGTGGAGTGCTGGAAAGGTGCAAGCTGTTGATTCACCTAGGAATATGATTTTCATTTTCATTCTCATCGAAATGGGTAAACCATAGGTACTCCTTGTCTTCTAGCATCTTTCACCCACCTAATCTTCACATCGACACATGTTCTTAGTGACTCAAAATACATTGATTCACCCATTTCGGTGGTGAATCAATAGCTTGCACTTCTTCAGCACCCCATTGATACACAAAATCCTGGGCCAAAGATATGTTATAACGGACATTTAGTAGTGAAAAATATGTTGCACCGGACATTTAGTAGTTAAAGATAAGTCACATTGGACAGGATTTCTACTAGTACGATATGCACACAATTGAAGCAGAGCTGCTGGAATGAATGAATGAATGGCGTTGGATACTGATCCTGTGGCTCGGGCCGAACTTAATACATGATATGTTTGCTGTTTGCTGCAGCAGCTAGTGCAGGGGAGAAATGGACCGGGGGGTTGAAAGACGTGCACCTGGATTGCCCTGTGGAATTGGTGTGGGAGTATTGCGCGGACTGGGCGCACTGGGATCGATTCTACCCTTCCGACCCGGACTTCCGCGTGGTGGTGGTGCAAATGGAGGGCGAGAATCGGAAAGCAGGCTGCAAGCGCTACGCCGAGATGGCGAAGGGCAACTGGACCTGCGAGCGCCTGCTTGCCATCGACCATGAAAACTACTACTTCTCGTACAACATGGAGGAGAATGTGTTCTGTGGCGGCCTCAGCAATTACGTCGCCAAAGTCAAGGTACTAATAAATTAATCTCTCATTTCCAAAGCGCAGTCCTAGCTCACTACCTGTGGCACATTCCTTGGTATATAATGAACTATAAGTAGCACATTCCACAGTTTTCGAAGTCTGCCAGGTCGGTGTGAATACAGTGAAGTGACAAGGCATTTGCAGATGGTTCAATTCGTTAGAATGGCAAATTAGAGCAGTTTGGGCTTCAAGCACCACGAGTGACATTGTTTGAGACGCGCACACTTAGTCGTTAGATGGGTGGATATTGATTTCACATTATTGTCAACATATAGAAATCGCAGATCTAACCATATGGATAGAATAAAAAATTTGTAATGTATGACCTTTATTCACACATCCAGTTAAAAATATCAAGTTAAAAATATCCCTCTTGGTTGCATTTTATGATGCATCTTTGCAAAACTGTCGAATCAGGACGTTTATAGGTTAATTAACCCTTATAGGACTAAGGATGCACTGTTTTAAAATGACAAATTCAATTAATCAAATGTAATTCGGATGGCCCCGACCAAATTTTACAATCACTAGAACTAGTGAAGAGCATTGCCACTGGAAGCTTTTGAACTTTTAGCCCCGGGGCTAAAACAACTCTGGGAGGCTAAACCACAACGTTTAGCCCCGGCTATATCCAAATCTCTCTTTTTTAGCCCCGGCTAAACCCAAATCTCTCCTTTTTAGCCCCGGCTAATTTGTGTTTTAGCCACGGCTAGTGGTACAAAAAGGGGGCTAATGGTACAAAAAATTTAGCCACCCGTCATTTTTCACATAGTGCTAAGGAGGGCTAAAGAGGGGGCTAAACCACCCCAGTTTAGCCAGGATCAAAGTTTCCAGTGTGCATGTGTTGGTCAAAAAAACTGTGTTGAACATTCTCAAACTGGATATATTGCGCATGAATGCAGTTCCGAGGCACGAGTGATGGCAAGACGGTGCTGGAGTACTGGAACTACGAAGTGGATCCTCTCACGAACATGACTCGTGAGGAATTCACAGCCTTCATTGGGGGATTCTTGAGCCAGAAGCTTGTCAAAGGCTTGGAAGCAGCGGCTCAAAAGCTGTCCACGAAATGGACCGGGGGACTGGAGCCCATGCACTTGGACTGTCCCGTGGAAGTGGTGTGGGATTTGGCGGCGGACTGGGCCAACTGGGACCGATTCTACCCGTCCAGCCCGGACTTCCCCATGGTGTCCAAGCTCCTGGAGGGCGAGAATCGCAAAGTGGGCTGCAAGCGCTACGCCGAAGTGGCCAAGGGCAACTGGACCTCCGAACGCCTGCTTTCTATCGATAATGTCTATCACTACTTCTCGTACAATATGGAGGAGAATGTGTTCTGTGGCGGCCTCGTCAACTACGTCGGCAGAGTCTCGGTACTCAATTCATCATTCGATCTCAAACCTCCCACTTCAGATAATTCTTTAAGGCTCTTTTGGCATCATGCCTACGTACCAGAAGCGATTGACACTAGAAGGAAATGTGTCGTTTTTCACTTACTATAAATGAAAAAGAAATGAAACGGCGCCAGGCACATGGGCTTTGTTAGTGCTGATGAGTAGTTTTGGTCACAAAAAGACAAAAACGTAAGTATAATATTCTGGTACTATTCACTGTTCCCACAAAATGAGGAATGAGAAACGACAGGTTTGCTACTAGTGTGATCAATTAATATATATCATTCAAAAAGTAGCTTTCACTATTAAATTAGTAACAATATTGTATACCAAAACAACTCTATGGTTACTTTAGTGGTTACTCTATGTTTTTTATTTTTTATTTTTTAAAAAGTAAATCATGTCAGTTTTAGGTATGGATTAACGACTGAAAAGTGCTCAAATTTAGGTAAGGATTCCATGTGGTCAACATTGTTGGTGATAGCTTGACATCGACTGAAAAATCTGCTTGCAAATACGTCGTAACTGACAGTGGAATGTGCTACTAATATATAGTTCCATGAAAGCAAACAGCATTTGCATTGATTTCAAAGCTCAAAGTTGATGGAGTTTGAACACTGTGAGGGGCTCCTGGAGTTTTAAGAACGTTCCAAGGTCAAACTCCAGGGCCAATCTTGGGTGGGGTAAAAATGAGGGATTTTTACCCGAGGGCAGTTTTTTTTTTTTTTTTTTTTTTTTTTTTTTTTTTTTTTTTTTTTTTTTTTTTTTTTTGTGCCTCCACACTCATCAAAACACCATGGTTTTATCCCGATAAATCATGTTTTACCCCTGTAAAGGTTCCAAAAAAAGAGTCAAAGTTTGACTGCCGACTCCCAATCTGCACTTTCGGTCACAGTGTGTATAAGTATTGTACCTGTAAGCCCCTGACTGGTCATTGCATTGAAATAATCCCATGCCACGTGGATGTTGCCTAAGTAAATTATCAATGTGAGTGCAGTTCCGAGGCACGAGTGACGGCAAGACGGTGCTGGAGTACTGGAACTACGAAGTGGATCCTCTCACGAACATGACTCGTGAGGCATTCACAGCCTTCATTGGGGGATTCTTGAGTCAGAAGCTTGTCCGAGGCATGGAAGCAGCCGCTAAAAAGCTTGCTCCCGGTACCACTACTACTCTTTCCTCTGAACCTCTGCTCTCATACTTCAGTTCACAGGAAGAACGGGAGGCCATTACCCCAGGGGTAGCCTGGAGGCCAATGTAGATTTACCCCCCAAACTTTCTAAACAAGTAGGTCGAGGGGAGGGTATTCGTACATCACCGTGCAAAATACCCCTGGGGTAATGGCCTCCCGGTCTCCCTGTGGTTTGAGCTCATTATACAAATTAACTCCTAACGAACGAAGGATTCATGGTTTTAAAACGACAAATTCAAGCACTTGATCATATTGTGAAAAGTAGAATGCAGATGAGACTAACTTTTGTACCACCAGTATATTAGTGAAGAATATTCTGTGTGTTGGTCGAACAACATATAAAATCAAACAAAAAGAAGTCGACATTCGACAGTCTACTCAAAACTACTAAAACAAATCACTTGAGGCCCAATTTGGGCTTCTTGGTCCTTTAGGGGTTAATATGGTTGTTGGTTTTGGACACTTTGTTAGGCCTTTTGGATTCAAATGACCTTTAATTGTACAAAACCGACAGCCACATAGAGAATTTGTCCCGAGGGTGCACTCTACACTATATTTGAGAATCACGTGCATTCATGATCACCCCTTCTAAAAACCCCTTTGTATACAAGAGGTCATATGTCTAAATACCTTTGTATACAGATATATTCCGGTTTAAATATATGTTTAATGTAAACATACGTGAATATTTTCAGTTCTAAATGTCCTTATTGTATATATACGTAATACGGCATTGTTCAAATTAATACCCCTTCTGTGCACTCACATACACTCCTACATGTTTAGTACAGTGCAACTCTAGGGAATTTGTGCGTCAAGATTTTGGATTATAAAGCTAAATGTTTATTCTTGTTTTCAAAGATTTTAGGAGTATAAAGGACAAAACTTACTTTTTCAACTAAAAAATTCATTATAATTTCTTTAAATTCTTTGATTATGATGAAAAAAAAATTCTGGATACATTAGAGTTATTTGTAAAGTCCCTCAAAACCCTTCTTTTTGACCTATAATTTGGAAGGAAAGGACAGGATCGGCATGATCTCACTGTAGACCCAGAATAGGACACTGGATAGATTGAAATTTTTATTCATAAAAATTTGGAGGGAGGGAGAAGAATTGGGCAGTGGGGTGGGACCGTGAAAAGGAGTGGTGTCAGATTGATGACGACCAGCTCTGGTCCATGAAAAGAGGAGGACAAAAGACCGGATGCCTTTACAAATAACTCTATTACAAGTGTTGGAAGCTAAAACTTCATTTCGTGAAATCATACTTTATTATATTTAAAAGTTGAAGTCGTTTGACTCAGTGCAACAAACTAACATTGTAGTTAGACAACATTTTTGGATACCTCAAGTTGACCATTTCCTGTTTGCGTTGGCACAAATTATTATTTTTAGTATTGACCATGAAGTGATGGAGGTGCTGCAGAAAGATGGACCGGGGGACTGCCACCCATGAAGTTGGATTGTCCTGTGGATGTACTGTGGGATTTGGCCGCGGACTGGGCCAACTGGGACCGATTCTACCCTTCCGGCCCGGACTTCCCCATGGTGTCCAAGCAGCTGGAGGGGGTCAACAGGAATGTGGGCTGCAAGCGCTACGCCGAAGTGGCCAAGGGCGCCTGGACCACCGAACGCCTGCTCGCCATCGACAATGCCAACCACTACTTCTCCTACAACATGGAGGAGAATGTGTTCTGTGGCGGCCTCCGCAACTACGTCGGCAAAGTCAAGGTATTAATTAATTAATTAATCTTTCTTTCTGCAAATTAAACACCGCAAAACGTACTGTTGATCAGCAAGGTCTGATATGCTATTCCCTGTGTGATTTCTGTGATTTCCCTGCGAGTCTCACTTTTCCCACTGAGTCTTAAAGCTGCATATTCACCTGCATATTCACCTGCATATTCACCTGTTTAATGTTGACTCATCTGCTTGTAAAAAGAAAGCACCGGAAGTTTAAAGTGGATTCCCTGTGACGTTTTCCTTACATACACAGGGAATTTGTAAAGAGTCCACAGGAAAGAACAAAGAGATACAGGGAAAACTGAGACACACAAGGAAAATTGAGACACAGGGAACACTCTGTTTTTCCTGTGTGTCTCAGTTTTCCCTATGTCTCTTTGTTCTTTCCTGTGGACTCTTTACAAATTCCTTGTGTGAATTTCATTCACACAGGGAATACACACAGAAACACACAGGGAATCCACTTTAAGCTCCTGATGAAGTTTAACAAGTGTCAACTCTTGAGGTTCGGTGGGAAAAATGAGACTGAAAGGGAAACGCACGCAGTGAAACCATTATGAGGTCCCAATGGATGTATTTACCTCCCCCATAAACTCCTACTCCGCTCTACAGAATTCCTTTTCCATCACCTCCATCTTTTCTTAACCCTTAAAGGGTTGATGGGGATAGTAGATACGTTGGCATATATTTGACATTTGTTGTAAATAGAAAGTTCCAATTTGAGACCACAATAACTCATTAAAATCATTTGGACGGGAATTTTAACTTCACTTTTGATCTTAAATCCATAGGAGGTGTGGAACCATGTCAAATAAAGGCTGTATAATACTAGTTAGAAAGGGTTCTCTGGGCCTTTAAGGGTTAAATTTTGTTTTTTGTTGTCTAAATCAAAGTTGTCTTATTCAACCACTATATAAAACGTCAAACTCAACGGGAAGACAGGCTAGAATGTAGTATTGGGAACCTCCCGTGTATTGTCTCATGTAGAATGTAGCCATCGGGTACATTTGCCGAGGTGAGGTTCCCGATACTACCGATGTGCCCCAGGAAGACATCTTGTAGACCTCCTCTTATGCTACACAAGCATATTATTAGAATATACTTGGGAATATTCCAAGATATTCTTGAATTTTGGGGAATATTTCATCAAAGTTGTCTAACATATTTGACACTCATCTAATTAGAAAGTTGACATCAGACATCTAACACAACAACTCTGGTTTGAATCAACAAGAGGTGTCCGCATTCCATTGTGACACATTCTATCACATTCGAGAGATTAAGACATTCCTACGTGGGATTTCATATGGGAAGTGGAACAAAATTCTCACGATTGTAACTTTCATGGTATGATTGTAGTGTATTTTTTATCTCGGAAAGTTACAATTGTGGGAAATTTGTTAGCATGTTTCAGAGTGACAGCTAGAGCTTTAAGAACTAGAAAGTCCTGGTATAAATTTGAGGTTCTGTCAGTGCAAGTTTCTTGTTGAATGTAACTTGCCATCATTTTGATGATTGTGGCGATTCATATATGATCACTGCTCTTGTGTGGGCATGCAGTTCCACGGCACGAGTGACGGCAAAACGATGCTGGAGTACTGGAGTTACGAAGTGGATCCTCTGACGAACATGGGTCGCGAAGAATTCTCCAAGTTCATCGCGGGATTCCTGGGCCAAAAGCTGGTCAAGGGAATGGAAGCTGCGGCTCACAAGCTCGCTGCGGAAAACAATAAACACACCGCCCACGCTCACCACCGTCACGCTCATCACAACCGGCACTAGACTTGAGAATGTATTGTAAATTATTACTATATATTCTTGAGCACCACTGTCTTCGCCCACCTCCATACACTACCACTAGTAGCAGATCTGTCGTTTTTCATTCCCCACTTCAGATTTCAGAGTCAAGGGCTCATTCAGTGATAGGTTTTGGATGCTCTGAACTCTAAAGGGGGCAAATTCAAGCACAATTCTCCTCTCATGTGTCTGATACCAATTGAGATTCTACAACTCACAGCTTGTGGAAACAGGATCAATTCAGAGATAGAAAGAGCAGACCAGGTCTAGAAATTCAATCATAAAAACAAAGAAAATGAATATATGAAAGTCATATACGAAACATGAGTCACATATGTATGTATACCGGTAGCAGAATTATAGAGGCTAAGCTAGTACTGAACGCAAATTTCAAACACCAGTAAGTACATCACGTATTATTCCCTCTAAGACCACCATTTTTGTGATGACACAATATATTATCACAACATTCTCCAAAAAGCCTGAAGCTCTAACTTGTCAACTAAGCCGGACACGAACTGATAGTGCGAGAGAGGGAGTAAGGAGGCTCGTCCTTGGCCAACCACTCAAACACATTGAACACCTGGGTCTGGTACATGAGCGACACGGTGACGGTGTTGACGAACCAGCCGGGATTGGGCCCTGAGTCATCGTGGGACAGATGCATTTTGCAGATGTTCTGCACACAGTCGCCCACCACAGTGAATGTATCCGTGGCTCCTCGGTTGAAGTTGCGGTTCTGGCTCTTGAGATTCACGAACAGAACCGACTCGCCATACTTGTTGAAGAACTCGGCGTTCACGTCCGCTGTTGTGCCTGCTCCTTCGATGTTTCCCGTGGTCGTTATAATCGTATACGTACACTGATTGAACTGCCATGCCCACGAACAATGAATCCACCACATCAGTCTAATCCCGGGTGGCAGGGTTTACTAACGTAAATTCAAAAATTCAAAAACCAACTGTTGCAGTCATATCTCAACTAAATTGATATAATGGAGTCTCATACTCCAAAATGCCAGCAACTTCGTGGACAAACTCCTTTTTAATCCCTAAGCGTCTAAAACGCCCAATATGGCTGAGCTTCATTTTGCCTCGGCCTTCTTTTTGCAATACAAATCATTTTAAAGCTCTTGTTCTGTACTACAAGATCAACAGTGTCAAACTGAAGTCATTTTCACAGAAACAGATGATTTGCAGCAGGGGGTCCAATTTTCCTACACTACAGAAATTACACAGTGGACGCTTAGGGGTTAAGCAAAACGATGCAAAGCCAGCATAGGAGTCACACAGCATCTGAAACCATTTGCAAAAGGAATACTATCTGAACCTACCTTCATGGCACTCACCATGGTGGTATGCGCCAGAGTGCTGTTGTCACCAACTAGGGGTGGAAGTGCTGGCTGACTGCTGGAAGGATCAAAGTCAGCTCCAGATGCAGGGGAAGGTGCAGGCGCAGGACTCACATCACCTGGTCCATACGGGAAAGGCGCACCAGCAGGAACATACATGCCGTAAGGAACAGCAGGTGGAGTCTCTGTACAATTTCCTGGTGATTGATAATCAGCTCTCGTCACGAATTCCTGTCCTCCAGAGTGGGAGTTCGGATCACTACTGAGCAATCTCCTTCCATGAAGCGTTTGGTCTTCATCCGGAGGTGGAGGTGACGGTAATGGTGGAGGCAGGCGGGGTCTTGGCCTGACTGAGGGAGGAGACGAAGGTGAAGGTGGCAACAACGAAGGAGGACATGTACAGGGAGGTACATGGTGGTGATGTACAGGAGGAGGAAACTGAACGTATTCGGGCGGCGGTGGAGAATGAGCAGGAAGCAAACTCAAATTGGCACGTCGAGCTGATACAGAGGGTTTCATGAACCTAGAACCTCCCACTGGGCCACACAGGAACGCCAGCAGCACCAGCGTTGCTACCATCACCACCTTTCCTTCTGGCCCGGTACTTGAGGTACCCATACTTGCAGAGCCGGAAATGGTCCTCAGAGGCAGAAGATGTACCCCTGTGGACCTTGGCAAGCAACACTGAAAGAGACTTGAAATGAAACCAAGGACAAAATGGAAAATGTAAAGGAACTTTCAACGTTGGGACTGAGTGGCAAAGACGAGAAAAAAACATACCAGACGAGTTGCATTTATGTTGAAATCTTGGAGATGGTACCACATAGAATCCAAAGACTGACGTTGTGGGGAATGGTGCACAATCCTGTAACGTCCTTTCGCACCCAGGATTCAAGTACGACGGACATGGAATTATATCCATTCTCGAATAGGAAGGCGAGAAAAGGTACGATTGACAATCGTGTGACTTTCTTCGGTGAAGAAGTGCCTATTGGAGCACAAGAGAGATAAGAGGTTCAAACATGGTGAAATTCAGCTACGGTAATCTTTTCATACCAGAATCCTAGCACACAATTCAACACACATTGCAGTGAAATTTCTGAGCTACAACAGCATGACAAAATTGCAGCTAAAGTCAGCAACCTAGATAGGATGGATTGCAATACAGGTAGAAAGAACAAACCAAGAACGAAAAGAGATAAAAGAGTGAACCCAAGGTTCTATTTTCACTAAAAAAAACTCAGAAAGGCTCAATTGGCAGTCCCGTTGGCAATGAGATAGCAAAAACCTGGGAGTGCTTGAACATCACCAGATAAAGAATGAACTTAATTACCAGGAAGGTTTTACCAAAGAATTTCCCAATCCATACAATCATGACAGGGCTGTCGTGATGCTGAAACCTGGCAGTCGCGTTGCTTGTCACAGGGTAAGAAAACCCTGTTGATCTGGACACACGCTCAAATGGATTAATGCATTAACAGAAATGTTCAAACCTCGTTTCTCAAGACGGGAGTCGTGTTGGAGGATCTGATCAATCAGGAGTTCACTTGTGTACTTTGCACATCACTGAAACGCTCTAATGATACAGTCTATGACCTCAGCACATTGACATGCTTCAGACCTTACCCTCCTCGTGTCCAGCAAACCGAAAACCTAACCTGATCAGCCAAACTCTGCCTCTTTTCACCGCAAATCGGACTTGAAACTGATACAACGTCCATGTGATAACCATACTGACCGTTACACACACAAGGGCTCGTCATGAAATTTGCTCACAGCATTGTCACACGCGCCAGGGAATGTACAGACAGGCCCCAAGCATGTCATTCTCTAACCTCGAGAGCAATCCAAAGTACTCAGCCATGATGCACATTCAGCATACATAACCTCCGAAATGATACCGTAAATGTACCTTGCCTAATATTCCACATGCATATGCAATTAACTTTCCCCAATATGAAATCACAATCTTATCAACTCGCACTGATGGAAAAAAGAAAATCTTACCTGCAGTCTAGGTTACCCCATGAACACAAACACGCGCTCCTTGGACCTCCAGCCCTGGCTGGGTCACAAATACCACACATTACATGTTCGAAACAGTAGACCAGTGGAGGTTTGTTCAACTGAGAAGTAACGGTGACAGCATCGAATTACAGGTCCGTATCACCAACTCACATTCAAAGTTTATAAATTTCCACTTACAGCAAACGAAACTGAGTCAGGATTAATTTCAAACGGTCCATTGCCCGTATGAAAATGTCGACATCCTTCCAAAAGAAACCAGAGGCTAGACATCATCATAAACTGTTGGGTGATACAAAAGTAGCGCATCCATTCCGTGCAAAGCCATTCAAAAATGTATAACGGCTGCGATAAATAAATACTCTCGACATTGTTCGGCATCTTCGATTGCTGCAACGCTATCGAAGATGAGGTCTAGTAAAGACCTTCTTCAATTCTCAATCAACACACTATCTAATTCGACAGGTGCCCGCTGGGTAATAGCACGCAGATCGTGCTAGGAAAAAATAGAAAAGATCCTATCCTCGACGAGAGGAAATCTGTAAATTATCACGAACAAAATTTCTAATAAGATAGGAAGAATTTCATCAAAGAGAAAAATAAGAGAAAATGTCGCACTTGCGAATCTCTGAACAGTCCACACTATCAAAATTCATTTGCTGCGCTGTTAGCATTCCAGTGTCATGTAGAGCACCGATGCACGCAGAAACGCAGCATTAATAGAAAAACCCGGTGCTGAAGTAGATCATCAAGTGAGTGAACAACCCACCGGACTACAAAACGCAGCATTTGGCGGAAGGCGACAGTTTCATCACGCAAAAAACTGCGTAAGGTCTGGACTGCACTGGACCAAGTGGCAGGATGCGTGCGATTCCTATTTCTTGTTATCAGAAACTCCAAATCCATGGTTCACTTCGAGATCCAATTACGCAACTAAGCCCTGTATGCACAACAAGAAATATCTTAATTAATACGGCTCATCCAGCAATCTGAATGCACCTTCTGCGAATGATGAATGCTCGTCAACACAGTCATCTCAAGCAATTAATCTGATAACAGACACTCCAAAAAAAATCAGGCTATCAAAGATAAATTATGAGACCTTTACTCTGTAAATCAAATTACGCCACTAAGCCCTGTATGCACAACAAGAAATACTTTAATTTATACGGCTCATCTAGCGCGTAGCCTACAGCAAGCTTAACCCCTAAAGGACCAAGGATTCATGGTTTTTAAATGACAAGTTTAAATGATCGTATTGTGGAAATTATAATTTGAATCAGACCAAATTTTATATCACTAGAATTAGTGAAGAATATTACATATGTTGAATAATTTATTTATTTTTAATTAACAAAAAAACTCTACATAAAACCTCCTCAAAATTACTGAAAAAAACAGGAGCCACCTGGTGGCCTTATGGTCCTTTAGGTTAATGCACCTGATGCAAATGATGAATGCTCTTCAGCACAGCCATCTCAAGCAATTTATCTGATAGCAGACACTCCACATCGACTTTCCAGAAGAACATCGTCACCGATACGGATTGTAAGAGTGGCAGAAGAAGGCGCTCCAGTAACATGAAATAAACTCCACATTTCCAGGCAATAACCTGCGAAGCAAACATATAGATGTACACAAATTCAGGTTCCTAAAGTCGAGGAGGAACGATCACAATTGATGTCTTCGTTCATACTTCCACTCCTCATGTACTCCTGTCAATTGTCATCAAATATCAACAAGAAAGAAAGAAAGACGCGAATACTTAGGGTTTTAACGAATGACACTTACGTATTTGCAGCTAGTGAGAATTACGTTAAGCGAACCAACTCATTCCGTCAAAGAATCCAAAACTCATTTCCAAATATTAAAAAACCAAACACTTCGGCGAATGTCTCTCAAACCCTAACCCTGACGTGAAGACACAAACTAATCACCGAAACCAACGAAACTGTTAAACTGAAATTTGAAGCTCGCAATACCAAAACAAGAACCACAATCAACAATCATTTCGAAGTATTAAAAAAATCAAAAACTTGCATAAACCCTAAACCCTAACCCTGCATCAAAATACGTGAAGACACAATATAATCAATTTCGACGTCGGGATTGAAGAATTGAAGCTGGCAAAATCAAAACACGAACTACAATCAACATCAACTTGTGACAAAAAGAAGAGAATCCTCACCTTGAACAAAACGTACTCGTATTATAAATTGATGCATGGCCTGGAGGATTTTGATGAATGACACTCAGCTACGAGGATTAAGTTAAGCGTAGGCCAATTCATTCAGAGAATTGAATCCAAACCTCATTTAAAAGTATTAAAAAATCAAATTGCACTTGGACCGGGATAACTGACTACCGGTAGTAGTGATTCGTACTGTACACTACACTACACTAAATGCCATATTCAGAGTCCGGGGAGAATTGATGTCTTTTGCCACAATTCGGTCAAACGTGACGAGAAATAGTGTCCCTGCACAAAGGTTGGTTGTTCTAAAACCACCAACTTAAGCAATTTGGCCTATTTTGGCAGTGCTAAATTTGAAAAAAAAAATATGACCGCATTCGAATAGGTTTTGATGAGGATTGCAAAAATTTGCAACATCTAATTCGCATTTGTCAATTTTATACAAAATTCCAAAGTGGAAAGTAACTTGTAACCCGAATCTAACCTCTAGGTTTCCTTATGTTCACACCATGTGGTACTAATTTTCACTCATAATGATACCCAAAACCACCAACTATTTCTTTTCAATGCTTGGCGTGCCATTGGTCTACTTTAATAGTGAAATTGGGGGTTTTGGGTCTCAGCTGTGGTGGTCCCAAGAATTGGGGGAGGTGTGCTCTTTGTGTATATGTGTGTTCTCCACATTCCCCACGTTTCTCGTGTGCCCGTTTGTTCTCCATGTTCCTAGTGTTTCTCGCGTTCCCCTGTATCCCCGTGTTTCCCGTGCTTTTGTTCCTTCTTTTTTTTTCTTTTTACAATAATAAATTCATAATTTAATTCAATTTATGGTCACAAAGTTTGTTTAAAAATCCATAACTTTTGCACTATTGGTCCAAACACAGCGATACCAACTCCGTGCACCACCCCTCTACCTCGAGAGCTTTCTGACGGTACCAAGAACAAGACCGCTGGACGCATGGTTGAAAAAATCTCAACATAACAAAACAAAACAAAACAACCTTCCTTAACGTAAAGATTTTGGAAATTTCTTTAAAGATGATATCAATATTTTTGAAAAAGTAAATTAGGTAAGGTATGATTTTTTCATCAAGAATCTTATTTGAATTTTTACCCCTGAAGGACCAAGTGTCCTAACTAAGACATTTCAATGTTTGGATAGGTTCCCACCAACTTTATGATCAATTTAGGATTGAGTTGCTACGAGGTTGCAACTCTATTTTATTTTTTTTGGTGATATCATGTTGCTCTATAATGACTAGTGGCTTTCTTTTGTGTGCATTATACTTGTAATTCAACAATTTTATAATTAAATTTTTCATGATCTTGCTGCTCAAGATTATGGACTACATAATTGATGAGGCACGGGAGTCTCAAGTTGGTTGTAGGACATTACTTACGATTAAGAATTGGCACTTCATGAACTAACATAGAAAGAGAGTTAATTCTACAACACTTACATGGAGTAAATTAGTAGTTCAAAAAGGAAAGCACAACTTATGAGTTCTAACATGTGAGTGTATAGCCACTTATGTATTGACACATCTGCTTCACAATTCATAGAGTAGGTTATGTTGTGTATATGTGTTTTTGATATATGTTGTTTATGTGAGAAAGCCACAGAAGAGGGTTTCTATTTTCAAATTTGTTTTATAATGCGAGTTTATTGTAAACTAGTGTGGCCATGTGATGTTGGCCTAGGTGTTTGGTGTTCTCCTGTGATTTAGACATGCTTTGATTTTATTTTAGAAATATATTCATAATTTAATTCAATTTATTTACTTAGATGAAATTCAATTAAAATTCATGCCCTTCGCACCATATCCAGGTCCGAAATTCACAAAACAACTTCAGTGCACCAATGCAAATACCTTGTGTTTGATACAAAGTAAAATTTTCCTTTGAAGTACTACTAAAAGTATTTCAAATTTCAGAATTTCACAAATAGAAGCTCTATATGAATAAAACAACAAGTTACCAAAATTGTATTATTGTAATTGCCACTCTATTAATATTTACTTTTACATTGGGGGAGGGTGCTTTTTTGGTTGATGTGATCATCAAGACAATTCCACATGGAATTTGTGTTTGCTTTTAGTCTTTTATAATCATACAACAGTCGAGAAGATTAAAAAAAAAATTAAAAATATATATATCTACATACAGTCAAGAAGATAAAATAACACATCATACAGTAAAATAGTATACCCACAAAGTTTAATATTAGAATAGTTTTAAAAATAGGATGGTTCATCTTAAACATGAACTGGAGTTTTATTTTCTGAATCATCATGTACTTTAAACTAATAAGTGCTCACCGCATGTCACAAATTATTTTGCCTTTGTGAGAAATTTCATTTTTGAAAGAGAGTGTGAAGATGACGATACTATATTCATTTGTGATTTTATTGTTGGTTGGAGCCTGTAATTTTGTTGATGCGCGGTCATATCAACATTACAATCTCCATGGACAACGTAAAGATGTAGCCGAAGATGCACTCACTGCTTCAAAATTGAACGTATACCCGGAGCAATTATTTCCGGGAAAATTGCACAGGTCTCAATTTCCAAAGGGCTTTGTCTTTGGATCGGCCGGTTCTGCATATCAGGTTGAAACACCTCTCTTTTGTTTGTTTCTAGTAAACTTTATTACCCATATCCTTGAGGCATGGATGGACAACTATCCCCAACACACTCTTTATTTCTGATGATCTTTTAACCAACGTTATGTAATAGGTAATCTTCATTGGGAGGAGCATTAT
Source organism: Pohlia nutans (assembly GCA_022496805.1). Lineage (NCBI taxonomy): Eukaryota > Viridiplantae > Streptophyta > Bryopsida > Bryales > Mniaceae > Pohlia > Pohlia nutans. The sequence goes on along the minus strand of CM040095.1, from coordinate 13,448,134 downwards.
GGGTTATAATTGGGACCCCAATGATGATTAGCGTAGTCAGAAATCATGGGATCTTGATTATAACCCATGATAACTCAACTAGTAAAAATTACCTCTTGCAAAAAAAATTGGGGTTACATATATTTTTTACGTCATGTGTGTCTTGATTTGAAGGTAGATGAAGTGAAGAGAGTAATAGGATATATTATGGAATATAACAAGACCCCGAAAAATATTATTATTCTTTTTTTTTTTCTATAAATGATCGTTAAAAAAAAGGAAATCATCTGAGAATTTTGATGTTGTTAAATCCCATCATATGGTATTATCATTCCTTTCATAAATTCAAAGAACTTTATGATTTTTTTGAAATACTAAAAAACACATCATCTCAGTTTTTTTATAATGTTCATATTTTGGGTTGATTGTATGTAGCTTGAAGGTGCTGCCTATGAAGGAGGCAAAGGCAAAAGCATATGGGACGACTTTGTAACTCAACCTGGACGAGTCATTGACAATTCAACAGGCAATATTGCAACAGATCAATATCATCGCTATCAGGTATTGAATGACATATTGAATGAAAAGGAGGCACCAAGGATACCCATGCCCTTGAGACATGGCTAGATGAACTACTCCAATAAAAAAAAATTATTCATAATGGTTTTTGGGCCAACGTGATGTTTATTACTGAATGCAAAATGTTTTTTTTAACATAATTGTATATTTTAAAATACAATGTACAAGCATAGAACTTCATTCATTCTCACAATAAACAACGATTTTTTCATGAAACACAAACATAAGAGTTAATCTATTATATGTGGAAATATTGCAGGAAGACGTGTGGCTCATGAAGGATGTCGGATTCGATGCATATCATCTTTCTATCTCTTGGCCTCGAATATTTCCAAGTATTTTTTTCTCTTACAACTAAATTTGAATGTTATAAATATATAATGGTGACATTCAAATCAGAGATGAACTACATAACTTGAATTCTATTAAGAAAAGAACATTTGTGCCATAATTATTTTCACATCTAATATGATTATACAATTTTATTATTAAAATTTGCTTCATACTTGTTTTAAATTGTTTTCTTTTTATTGGTTGCAGATGGCATTGGTGCCATAAATACGGAAGGAGTTGAATATTATCACAAACTTCTTGATAGTCTTTTGGAAGCTGGTAAGTTAGTAATCTCGTTTTTTATTGTTTTTATTCATTTTCTTTTATCATACATAAAATCTAATGACTGTTGTTTGAATATTGATAAGACAATGTTTTACTATAATGAAGATTCTTGGATGATTTATTTATTTACATACATATAATAATATTTATTTATTTACTTTTTGTATGTGTTAATTGAGTAATTATATATTTAAATAATGTCATATTTATATTTTTCCTATGATATTACATTTCACTTGTGATATATTTTGTAGGTATTGAGCCTTATGTAACAATTTACAATTGGGATATGCCCAGTGCACTTGAAGATTCTATGGATGGATGGTTGAATCCAAAGATGGTGTATGTAATTCTTTTTTTCTTTTCTTTTCTCCACAAAAAAATTATGTACTTATTAAGTTCAAATCATAAAGATGTTAGATCTTGGATCATGTAAATACTGTGTGATTCTATAATTCTTAATAAGTTGATTTGATTTTATTAAATTGATATTTCTAATAATTATGTTCATTGATTTGCAGGGATATATTGGGTGAACTTGCTCGATTTTACTTTCAAGAGTTTGGAAGCAAAGTTAAAAAGTGGCTCACTTTTAATGAAATACATAGTTTTGTACAATTGGGTTATTTGAATGGACAATTTGCACCTGGTCGTTGTTCTCAACCATATGGAAATTGTACAAAAGGCAACTCTTTCATTGAACCATGGATTGCTGCACACAATGCATTGAATGGTCACGCACGCGTTGTAGATATTTATAGAAAAGAATTTCAAGTAAGTCTTACTATTCATATTTTAAGTTTTCACTATTTTTTTTCACTAGCATGACTTTTAAAATAAAATAAAAATTAGTGTTCATGTTAATTTTTTAATTTGATGATTGTAGGCTCAACAAAACGGTACTATTGGAATCAAAAATGATTGCATGTGGTACATACCTCTTACGGATTCAAAAGAAGATAAAGAGGCTGCTCAAAGGGGACTTGAATTTTATCTTGGTTGGTAAGTACAAAATAATATTTATATAATAGTTGGATTTTATCTTAGTAGGTATATTAAAAAAATACTAAATATAAATATGCGTATATGGTGAAATATTAAATACTTTGTATCCAAAAATTTGCACAAAAACTAATACGTCACATTGTTATGTATCTATAGGTTCATGGATCCTATTGTTTTTGGAGACTATCCATCGTCTATGCGAAAGTATTTGGGTTACCGTTTACCCCAATTCACAGACGAACAAAAAGCACTTATAAAAGGATCTTATGATTGGATTGGTTTCAATCATTATTCCACTCAGTATGCATATCATACTAATACAAGCTATGATAACGATAGCGGAGTGGGTTTCACACGTAAGGGATTTTTTGAATGTTTATGATTGTTTTTTGTTTTTTATTTTATTAAATTATTTTGAATTAAATTTTTACTTATTTTTTTTCAATTCATTTTGTGATGCAGCTTATCGCAATGGAACGATTATAGCACCCGTGGTATTTATTTACTTGAAAATCTTACTTTATTTTTTTAATTTACTTTTTTGTTTTTTTAATTTACTTTTTTGTTTTCATAGTTTAATTGATAAAAGCAATATATGCTCTACTAGATTATTATTAAAACTTTTACATTTGCAGGCTGCATCTCCATGGCTTTGGATTTATCCATCTGGCATTCGTCACCTTTTAGGATGGATTCGTGATCGTTACAACAACCCTCCAATCTATATTACTGAAAATGGTAAGTCAATTATCACAACTCTAATGACGTTTAGTAGTAATCCTCTAAAATGTTTCTTGATATGTGTTTTATTTATATTTTTCCATATAATTTGATAGTAATTATTTTTAAATGAATTGTCACATTTTTAGAATTTAGAATGTAGTTTTATTAATTATTCATACATATCCCTATACAATAACAAATTGTTGATTGTTTGATTTTGTTAGGTGTTGATGAATATAACACAGCAGAGACATTGCCAATGCAACAACAATTGAACGATGTAACTCGTATCAACTATTATCATGACTACTTACAAAATGTCCTTCTAGCAATTAAGTAAGTGCACTATGGTACTTGTATTCTTCTTAATTATGCTAGTAATATTATTTCCAAAGAGAATATTTAAACCAAACCATTTGCAACTTTATCAATAAAATTATGAATGAATATTTAGTGGTATGTTAAATGTGATTTAATTCTTTTGGACATGTTACAGGGATGGTTCCGATATACGCTCATACTTTGCTTGGTCACTTTTGGACAATTTTGAGTGGGCTACTGGATACACTGTACGGTTTGGTCTCTACTATGTGGACTTCAAGAATGATCAAGCTCGTTATCCCAAAGCTTCAGCATATTGGTTCCAAAGTGTTCTCAAAGGAGAAGAGTAGTTTCAAGGAAATTTTAGTGCTTAAATAAAATAAAAATCTTTCCATTAATATATGTCCATAGGCATGTAATGAAGCATATTTTGTAAGTTGCAAGATTTGAAATAAAGGCATATATATATTTCAGACTTACCATGAAGATTTTGCTTACAAATGTCGTCAAGCTTGTCATTAATTGTCTTGCTTAAAAACCAATAGAGACGAGATAGAGCTAAATACCTGTTTGTTTTGATAAATTGTTCATATTAAAAAATGCCCTGATCTGGACCCAAAGCTTTCCTGATATACAGTGTCTAGCAAAACTGAGTCAAGTTCTGGTAATTCGAAATTCAATTACCAATGTAGGAAAACTGGCAATAGATTTGCACAAATCATAGATTGTACAAGATAGCAATTTCAGTGGGCTACAATTTGATGCAAAAGAAAGTTCTTCTTACATTCATATGTACAAGAAAATTACATTAAAAGGAAATTGTGTCTCTTGACTCAGTTTTGCATCATCAACCAAAAAACAACTTAATATTTTGTCCACTTGCCTTTGGCAGCTAAAACAGCTTGGATTCGTCGTGGCATGCTTTCGTACAACCTCCTACACTCCTCTGGTTTTATAGAAACCCAACACTCCTCAATACGTTCCGACAACTCTAAAATTCCTTTTGGAGCACTTTCATATTGGTTAAGACGACGTTTCAGCCTTGCCCAAAGATGCTCAATTGGATTTAGGTCAGGAGATTGTGCAGGCCACTTAAGAACATCAAAGTTTTGTGATTTTAGCCATTGGCGAACACTTTTGCTGTATGTTTGGGATCATTGTCATGCTGAAATATCAAATTCGAAGGATCAAGATCATATGCCATCACCGTGTACATTAAATCTCTTTGCAATATTTCTTTGTACTGATGTTGATCCATTCTTCCTTCAATTCTACAGAACATGCCTGGGCCTTGAAATGTCATACAACCCCACAACATGACAGAACCACCATCAAACTTTACAGTTTGTTTCACTTCTTTTAAATCACAAGACCGTTCGTTGCGAATCCAACACCAACTGCGACCATCGGAGCAAAATCGATTTACCTTTGTCTCATCAGAGAAGATGACGTGCTCCCAATCATGAATGGTCCAATGTTCATGGCGCCTAGCAAATTCAAGTCGATCCTTGATGTGTCTCTGGTTCAATTTCGGTTTCTTCTGCTTCACTTTTGATCTCAGCCCTCCTGCACGTAATACCCTTCTCACCGTATCAACACTTACAGTAACTTGGCATTCCTCACGTACATGTTGGGTAGCATATGTTGCAGCTTCAAATCCTCCTGATGTGACAGCTCTAATGCATGCTCTCTTTTGTGCATCTGTTAATACTTGTGGTCTACCACCACTACTAGTAGGAATATCAGACAATCTCTTCCTTCTAAGTCTTGCAACATGACTTTGAGACACCTGCAACTCACTTGCTACATCCCTTGTGGATCTACCAGCTTGCAACTTCACCAAAATAGAGTTATCAAGGTCTGTACGAGCACTTGCAGAAAGCTCCTTCAAGTACACCATGTTGAGTAATAAAAGTCTACTAACAATGTGCATGGAGTATTGCAACATTGTAGTTTAACATGCCCAAGCCAATTTGAGTTCATACATCCTCAATGCATTTTTGGCATGCAAAACACATGTCTTGGTTCATGAGTCCTCAATGGCATGCGAAACTGAGTCAAGACATATGTTTGTACTTGAACTTTTTTTTCTAACTATAGTCTGTGTGTGTGTCAACATGCATTCTATGACAGCTCATAAACTCCATGTTGTATCTCCTCTATCTTGAAAACCGCAATTTTATTCAACGAGTTGTCAGGAATGGTCAACCAAAGATATGTTTTCCTTAACTTGACTCAGTTTTGCAAGACACTGTATAACTTACCCTTCTTAGAGCCTGTTATTCTTAGCATCTCATCCTTTCTCTGCAAGGAAATCAACATTTGAAGCAATTCTGGCCATGTAAGACTTATGCGGAAGCATACTAGAGCAAGTCAATAAGGGTTTAGCAACTCTCAATGTATGCAATTAGGGTTTAGCATTTTGGAGGGGAGCCCACACAAAGTTGGAAGGGGCTGAACCATTCTCTTAAGTATGATACTTTATGTCTAGATTGAAGTCAAGGTTGCATTGGCTGTTGTCCCTATGAGGAAGCTACTCTTTCTGAAGTTAGGGTTCTGCAATTTGGAGCTGAGATCGATAGACGCAGTTGAATGATAGCTCAAGAATTTGCAGAGATTAAATCGTATATGATAGACTGAAGGGTCTTTTATACTCATTGGTGAGTAAGTGAATTGATGCCAAAAACACCCTACTGCTTACTACTTTAATCCCTAAAGGACCGTAAGGCCCCGGGGCTTCTGGAATTAGAAAGTGGGGAAATTTGGGTTCTTGGGCTTTGAATTGTAGGATGAGCAACAAAGAGACCCTGGCTCTTTTTGAGAGCCAAACCTGTAGGTGCTTCTTGATTGGAAATTCATCAAGTGAGCGATTGTTGGTGATTCTTTTGAGTTGCACAGTGAGTATTTCAACGTTACTTCAGACCATTATATCTTCCTCCTCACACCTCCAAATTACTTGAAATTTTTTCCACGTGTTTAAAATGATGATTTCTACTCACAGTAAAAATTTCAGAATTTTTGGAGCACTCTTGAACAATCCGATTTCAGCATGTGTACTAAATATTCCAAACAAGTTCCATCAATCTTCTCAACGGTGGCATTTTCTCAAAAATTATGCGATTTTGTTGATCTTTATTTCATAAAAAAGCTACATAAGTCTTTTTTAGTTTCAACGGTGCCGATCGTCAAATTTACAACACACCAATGAGGAATTGAGCTTGCTAAAAGAGCTAATCAAGAAAACAAGAGCTAAATTCAACACCCCCGGTCCTTTAGGGGTTAGGTGAATTTTTTTGGTTCACTTAAATCATCCTTCAATTCAGGCTAGAGTTAAATTTTGGAACTTGTTGCATGTGTGGGGTGTTGTCTGTCGAGGGTGTTTTCCACTCAGATTAGGGTTTAGCAGTTTCGAGAATCGACCAGACACAGTTGAAAGGGAGCAGAAGACCTGAAGAGATTGTTTTCAAAGCTATATGAAATTTTGTTTTGCTTGAAACTTAGTATTAAGGCTGCATACATTGGTGGTTGATGATGTAGAGAACTGTTTTTCTCTCTGAAACGAGGGTTTAGCAAACAGAAGGGGATCAGAAAGAGAAAACGTACATACAGTCGAAGGGGAGTGGAATGTTTGAAGAGATTGATTCAGACATGAAACTTGGTATGTAGACTGAAGTGAAGTTCTAGTCTAATTTTTGGAAGCTGCATAGATTGGAAGTTACTCATGCTGAAGACAAAGCAACAGAGACGATTGAACAAACTCGAAGATATTGGCCATCATACATGATACTTTGTGTCTGTGCTGAAATCAAGTTTTGAGGCTGCCTATATACATTTGACGTTGCTGATGTAGAGGCTGGGTTGGTGAAGCAAACAAGAAAAGATGGGTTGGTAATGCCTTATCTTAAGCTGTCCCTCTCCCTATCTTGGCAATGTATGTGAAGCAAACAAGAAAAGATGGGTTGGTGAAGCAAACAAGACTTCGAGAGATTCATTTATTTACTCTATCTTGGCAAGAAGCTAGATTTCTGGTTGTCGTGTTACTCTGTTGTTGCAGAGGAATGTTTAGAAGTTTGTAGACACAGAGCCAGAAAATGTCTGCATTCATGCGCCTTTCGTAGCATCATAAGCCAATATCTGCAATGCTCAAATTGGTGACTCAAAAGAAGTTACAATCTCATGTTGGTTATGACACCAGTGACTCTCAAGATATTGTACAACCAAACAAGTATTGGCATGCTCAAGCATGGAACTAAAGGAATGAGGTGTTGTTCCTTCTGACACGAGATAGGTGCAAATGATTGAAGCTTACAAATTGAAGGTGGATGTCAAGCCCTCACTTTGTAACATTCACTATGTTAGTGTTTAGCAGGTGCATATAGAGTGTGATGGCATTTTGAGAATTCTTGTTCATTTAAGAGATACAAAAACTGCATACATGCATTTTAGTATGTTTAAATTGATTGAGTGAAGTTTTCCATCTCATGAAGAATTTTTTGAGCCAGGTTACCCAAGGACAATTTTGGAAGAAAGACTTTGCCTCTCGCTTTGCCTACTACTGCAAGAGAGTCAAAGCAAACTGTTGAAGTTGGCTTCACCTGATAAGATGCACATGCAAAGTGCAAAAAGCACAAGTGAAGCAATTGCTATTTTAAAGAACCGACTACGACAAGGCATTGCTATAGACTCGTACATGTTTGTTTGAAGTTCTGAAGCGGTGCTTTAAGCAGGAAGACCTTACAGCAGCCAAGCAAGTTCATGAGTACATCATTGAGAGTGGAATGGAGCATAACGAGAAGGATAAAGAATTTTCTGTGTGTTCTCATAGTGAGAGGCTGGCTATTGCGTATGGGCTTCTCTGCACACCCATTTAGTAAAGCAATCTTCGGGTGTGTTCAAATTGTCATACGGCAAGCAAATTTATATCCAAAGTGACTAGAAAAGATATAGTGTGTTCAAATTGTCATTCGGCAAGCAAATTTATAACCAAAGTGACTAGAAAAGATATAGTGTGTTCAATTGTCATACGGCAAGCAAATTTATATCCAAAGTGACTAGAAAAGATAGTGTGTTCAAATTGTCATACGGCAGGCAAATTTATATCCAAAGTGACTAGAAAAGATAGTGTGTTCAAATTGTCATACAGCAAGCAAATTTATATCCAAAGCGACTAGAAAAGATATAGTTGTAAGAGATGCGAATCGCGTTCATTGTTTCAAAGATGGCGTTTGTTCTTGTAAAGATTATTGGGGATCATTTTGGCTCTCCCGATTAATTGACTGTATGTCGAGTTCTCTAAATGTTGGGTGATCCTTGATGAGCTTTGACTATCTTTGATGATCGTCTATATATACGAGGAATAAAATACCTCATCCTTAGATTAATTCTCTTCTTTTATTTGTGCCGTGAAGTTATCCTGCAAGACATTGGTAAGTTGTGTATGACTTACCAATATCGCATTCACAAGCTAAGATCAACATATTCAGAGTTATGTGTTTTGCTAGTTTGTGACTGCAGACTGCGTCCAGCAGGTCAGGTGCTTGTTCGGGTATCAACTTGGTACATCACGGGTATCAACCTAAAGCCTAGTAGGAATTTTTAACCACTTGACATGGTCGCAGGTGCCATCGGTGGATTTGAATTTTACCCGTACCTACTGCAGTAAGTAGAGACGGCAAAAGTCAGTTCAACTGTTTCCAAGGAGAATCTCCCCATCATCGGTAGTTACACCACACCGATTATTGCCGTTAACTTACTGTGAGACACACTGACTGTTCACTGAAGGCTATAACTTTTTACAGAAGGCCCATATTTTTATGATGTCAAAGATGTTGGTACTGTTGATGCAATAGAATTGAGTTAACCAAAAAGAAGCCCATCTAATCTCCCTTTTTGTTCTACTTCTAACCTCTTTTTTGAGCTATACTTGGGTTGAACAGTGTTGTCATAGACTGTCCCCTTGTGGACTATGGGCTTGGAGCTTTGGTAGAAGGTATGGGAGACATTGCGAGGTGTGGATAATAATGACAGTGGCTTGTTTTAGATTGCCTCCCAACTCATTATGAACTAGTTTTTGGTTTATTTATATTTCAATATGCTGAGTTCAAGAGGAGTTCAAGAGGAGTTCAAGAGGAGTTTGCTAAAACTTTTCTCTTTGAGCTGACTTTTTGGTTAACTCGAATGTCCATAAACATATTTTGTAAGCATGTTGAGGTTGTGCAAAAAGATGTAGCCATTTCAAAACATTTAGTGTGTCTCACACTAATGGGAATAATCGGTGTAGTGATATGATGGAATAGAGTTAGTCAAAAATAGTGATATGATGGAATAGAGTGGAAAGAAATACTTTAGACTCGTTTTCACCATGGGGTGTGGAACTCATGACCCAAAGAAAAGTTCCCCCAAGCCAAGAGCCCTGACCACATAAATTCGTGAACAATGCTTGTCAAAAACTTATAATAATAGAAAGAGAACTCCACTCAAACTCCGATCATAGATGATTTTTATTTTCGGATACCTCTAATATCCATAAAACACATTTTGTAAAATTGTTCATCTTGTGTAAAAAGATGTAGCCATTTTAAAATAATTAGTGTGTCTCACACTAATGCTAATAATCAGTATACCTGACCAGTCACCAACCCCTGTAGTATACAGTATAGACTCTGCAGTCTGCAGAATCAGTTTGGTTCCTTGAAGAAGTGGAAGTCTGGACCAAAATTCCACTGGAATCTTTTGAAATTTTAAATTCTGGTATACTCAGTGCTGTAGTCATCCGTACTGACAACTAACACACAAAAAACAAGTTATAGAACCAATAAAGTGATTACTTGCAGTCAGTACACTATCTTTGAAATTCGTACATCCAAAATATTTCATGGGAGCTATCTTATTGACGACATTCATTGCCTTGTCAATTTCTCGGCTCTGTGACGAAAACCTGAATGATTCTGACACAGGATCTGTGTTGATATCTGTGCTTTGCAGCGAAGTTGTTATTATTATCACTATAATTCAAAAAGAATCCGTAACCATCCATTAACCCTTTAAAATAAAAATAAATTAAAAATAAATTAAATTAAATAAATAAAGCCCCACGGGCTTTTTTTTTTTTTTTTTGTGGGCACAAATGAAACAGAATTTCATTGCAGAGAAAAAAGAGAACAACCTCCAGCCACATGTGGCCTGGGAGGGGACTAAGACACTGACACACAACGACAGCCTAGACCCGCAAGAGGCGGGCCAGCACCAGGACGACCCCAGGCCGGCCGGGCCACGTTGACAGGCCCAAGGGCGGACCCAACAGGCCCCACGAGCCTTTTCAAAAAGGAATATTTGAGAAAAAAGTAGTTTTTCTCAATCAAATTAAGGGAGGATTGGTGCGTAAGAAAGTTACTAAAAAAGCGACCTAGATTTCAAATTTGCGCTTCATTTGATGGATTGTGGAATCGTTGGTAAGCAATCAAAGTTATCAAATTGAACAGGTTTTGAAGTTGGGGCAGCTAAGGTTCAGCAGTGCTACAGTGCCCAGCATAGCCGTTTTTGCATTTTTTTATTTTTTTTCTCCCTCCAAAAATTTAAATGCCTTCCGAGCTGCCCCGCCCAGGCCCTCTTGACGTTTATGGGTTAAAGGTGCAAAGTGAACTTTGCCGTGAGCATCCGCACCCTTCTCCCTCAATTCACCCCTTGATCAAAATCATCATCCAAAATTTGGTATCCCAAGTTATTGTCTCCGTGTCCTTGAACTGCTATGTGTCCTTTTATGTAGTGGATGAATCAATCATAATTACTTTGCATGGGTATTCTTTATTGTTTATCATAGTATCTTGCTTAAACTCGTTATACATTGAGTTATTATTATATCGTGGCTCGTATTCCATAACTCTCTCACCCTCCGTGATAATACAACATTAGATACGAACACTTTTCATACAGTTTTTAGAGTCAAGTGAGAATTCAGTAGTAGGATGCACATGTCGTAAAGAAAAAGATCTTTCAATCAGGGAAATCTTTGAGGGTTCCAACCAATTTTATACTTGTATTCCAATGTTCTCAATGATATGCATTATTTAGAGTCATTATAAGAAGTATTGACCTCAAACAATTATTAAGAATGAACGAATGTCTAAGATTTTACTGTAGAATGATGTTATACCAATTCAACAATGATTCCAACTAAAGAAGGAAGATTGACGATAAATATAAGAGCATCTTCAATTCAAAGCATAAAGAGGGGCAATACCAATATAGTAGTAATAGAACCTCGATAGTTGCGTCCTCATGTTGACATCATATAAAGCAGTCTTGTGCAGGCCACAACACATTTGGCCTTTCTCAAAGCAATTTTATTATTATTTGATGAATCCTGAAGTGATCACATCAATAAAAGTGCAAACCATCTTTTGAGCAAGAGCATTTATGTCAATGGTGGCGCCAAAATGAAAACCAATCAAATGCACTATTATAGCAAATAGTGTATTTGTTGTTGTCCTCCTTATTGAATCTCCACTCTCATTACCTTGTCCATCAAAATCGAGGGATTCAAATTATCCTTGAGATATTGGCTTTAATATAATTTGACACCGTGAACGCATTTAAGATGTACTTAGAGCTAACTTTCTATCTAGGACGGTAAATGCCATTGAAGGATAAACATTGATGACACACCAAAGCGAAGAGAATTAACTCCGAAATGTCCGGGCCTGTCAATATGGAATCATGTTTTACACGTCACACTTAATTTTGCGAATATGAATAAGAAAATAAAATTCAATTTTATGTTTTAGTGGATGAAGCCACGTGTTTACTACAAATCATAAATTTTTCATAAATTTTGGTGAAATTTTGAAATTTCTATGCTTTTTTGAAGTCATTTTAAAGAAAATTCATATCAATTACAAAATATACTTTCAAATTCCAATTTTCTTAACCCCTAAATGCCCTCACCTCTTTTGTAAAAGTCAAAGCACTACAATTTGCATACCTGAAATATCATATTGTATGATTTATAATTTTTCATAGATAGTCATCAACATTATGAAGGTATGACAAAAATTTCAACATGATTGGAAGATATTTTGAATATTTACAAATTTTATCATGTAAACAAGATAAAAATTCAAAATAAATATATTTTTGTCAAAGTTAATATCAAAAATTGTATTTAAAGTAGATTAAAGTTATATTTACAAGTAATAAAAATATGAGAGTGAAGAAATTAAAAGAGATCCATGATTGGAGCATCCTTAGAAAGCCCTCTGTATTTTGGACACCCAAATTTCAAATTTCTCGACGGCGGAAAATCTTCAAATGAAGTCTATTTTCCAATCCCAACAGTCAAAAGATATATCATAACTTAGTTGAAACATCTAATGAAAACACCAACTACAATAAAACTACATAACATTCGGTAGCCTTCTAAGAGACTGCCTTTTGGTTTCATCCACCTTTATAAACAGATTGACTAGTGATTTCTAATTGAACGAACTATTGAATCAAATAAACAATGAATGACAAAACACTGTTGAGTTGACAAAGCACTATTGAATTGACAAAACACTATTGAGTTGAGAATCAATCAAATAAACAATGAAAAAACAATGTTGAATTGTGATTGAAAGTGCTTTGGATTACTGTGCTCCATGGTTGCTTGCTCTTGCTTATTGCCACGTGCCCATAGCTATTGATTTGATGTGGAATATCCCACATCATTTCATTGGGGGGATGAAATGATGTGGGATATTCCACATCATTCTCTTGGAGGGAGGCAATACTCACAAAGGCTACTGAATGTTATGTAGTTCACTTGATTTTTTGGGTGTTTGATCAAAAATCAAGCATAATATAGTTGATTGGGCAATTAGGGGTTAACAAAGGTGTAAATTACAATGAGAAATTACAATAAATGAAAATCATCTATGTGTCTAAATTAGATCTTCTTGCTACACCGTTGCAATACTCACCAAACTTGTAACTCCAATAAATCGTTCAATTTTAAGATTTTTCAAAAAATTCAACGTAAATTAGATACTAGACTTGGTAAGCTCTATTTTGTAAGTTAAGCTCAAATGCAATAGAATTCATATTAATGGCCTAATTAAGGTTAAGAATACAATAGAAAAAAATCCAAAATACACTACTTGGTGAACCATTTTTACGACTCTTTTTGTAGTTAGGACCGGACTCCATGTAAAATTCACAAATAGTTTTAATGACATGAATTTCAATTGAAGAGGTGGCATGAAAATTGTGAGTTACATTCAAAAGCTAGATCTTGGCCTTGAAGGGGTTTAAGGGTTAACCCTTAAGCATCCACAATACGACCACCCAATCAAACGTCATCAATCCCTCACTTTTTAAAATATATTATATTTTCCTAGTATTTTTCTTATATAAATTAGTGTTGAACCAATCATAACATTCTTTAGCTAGCACTCCAGCACATCCATTTGTTTCTGCAAAGAATTAACATTTGAACATGGAATTGTTGACGTGGAACATGCGGAATCTATTAAAATGAATAAATTTGTTCAGCTACCAAACCGTTTTTTAGCTAACAATGACTTTGATTTACCAAGAGCTCATGATTATTGCAACTATCACGGATTGGGATGTTGATTCCCAAAGGTGAGCAGTGAGGTTGTTGAAGAATGTTATGATTTACCCTTGGTTTTTTCATGATTTTTATAAAAAAAACAAAGTTATTTACTTGTAAAAATCAAAGAAATTATATGAATACTTGCAATAGTATGAATTTTTTTAGGGAAATGTAAATATTAGTGATGAACAACAAGGTGTTGGTCGCATGCCTCTTAAGCTCACACAAATGAAATTTGAGAGAAAAACCTCTTTCAGTGTATATTGGAACTTTGGGGTTTTGAGCTTTCTAGTGTTGTAAAAAAACGCAATTTTATCAAGTTTGAAGATTGGTAAATTGAACTAGAAAGTAGAAGATAGCCCCCACATTTTCTTAGTTGGGACCATATTCATTTGAAATTAGGAACCAAGTAAAAATCAACATTTGACTGAAAAATGTCCAAACATGGTCCCATTGGGCTCTTTGCACGCTTGGAGGTTAAGTGCAAATTGCAACCTTGTGTTTATCACTACAATTATCATAAAATTTAACCCCTAAACATCCTCACCTTCCTCAGATTTGGCAGTTTTGTAAAGATGCATTATAAAATACAACTAAGAGGAATATTTGAAACTTGATGTATGAATAAAAGTTGTACATTATAAATTTTAGATTCTATTCATACGGTTAGATCTACAATTTCTATCACCAATATTTTGTATAAGATTTGAAACTCAAAATTCAAAATTCTTTTGCAATTTGATTACGAATAAGATATTGACAATCTATGAATGAAACTTGTTGTAATGTAATACTCCAAGTATAGTGTTTTTTGGAGATTGTTATGTTGCTTGATTTTATGAGTTGACTTTTTCAAGAGCACTTTTACATTGAAATCTTGAAAAAAATTGGTGGAACAATGTGGCATGAAATAAGGTGTATATTTTTCACACATCATTTCCTTTCTAATGAGATCACACATGCATAAAGCTAACTTCCCATTAAAAATTCAGTATAAACTCCACACTGCAAAAAGTGCATGATGGATGAAAAAACGGAGTTCAAATCTGTTCATCGTCCAAATTTTGAACGATTGGACATTTAGGGGTTAACCCTCTAGTGTCCACCTGACCACATGGTCACTACAACATCCGAAATGAAAATAGCAGAGAAGCCGTGAAGAATTGGAACTTCAATTTTGAAGTTTAGATTTGGCCATATACATTACACACCTTCCAGAAAAAGAAATTTTCAATTTGGAATTGTACAACTATCAAAATACCTTTCAACACAACGCAAAAATACAACGAATACTTGAAAATACAGTAAATACTTACAAATACAACACATGTATTACCGTATGCAGTATTTTTTGTGTTTGGAAGTTTGTTATCTTGTTTTATTTTTTTGGATTGTGTTCTCTTCTTCATCTTCCATTAGTGTGTGTAATTCGATCTTGACTAATGTACCCACTCCTGTCAATTTTCAACGTATAAAATTTTGTCCTAAACCGTATATAGATAAGTCACTTTCACTTATAAAATTCACAATAATTATGTGTGAGTCTATTCTTGATATGAAAGATTGCAACGAAGAGGTGTTGACATAGGGCATAGCTGAACTACTTTACTTTCATTTTTGAAAATTTAACCCAAATTCTATTTAACTTTAAAGTCAACATCCCCCAAAATCTCATTTATGAGCGTGCATTATACAGTTCAAATACATACTATAATCTTCCAATCTCACAATTGGGTGATTCTCAAATTTTAATAAAATGTGTGCTCTCTAGTTGAGAATAGAATTGTACGGTTAATTTCTAATTTAATCCATCCTATTTCTGGTATTCTCAATCACAATAGAAAAAACCATTGAAATCCAGTGTTCCCAGCTACCATACCCTGGGCACTAAACGGTTAAGCAACCCACTCCAAATCAAGCCAATGTGAATGAGTTGTATCCCGCCACACAAGATGGCACACTTGAAGAACATTGAAGGGCTCACTCCTGAAGATGGCTAGATGGCCGGGTTCCTGGCACACCAGATAGATAGATAGATAGAAACACCAGCCCCTTTACAAGGCCGGCGTGAATAGAGTGTTCGTTCGTAATGGCAATGACCCGATGCCCACAGGACAAAGGGACAGTGGACCAATACTACTCTCCCCTTTCGAGGATGGACACTATAGTAACCTAAGCAAAGCCTGGCACACCACAGTTAACTTAAGTTACTAGAGAATGACTGAAGAGTCTGGACTCTGAAGCCTATGACGGAAGGTACTGTTTCATTTATGGGAAAAACAAAGAACGCCTGAGTGATTGTCTGTACTTCAGTTATGTCGGCCATTGCTGCAATAAAATAAAATAAAATACAATTGAAACTTTGGAATCTAACCAGGCTGATGGCCCATTCACATAAGGTAGACGACCTGTTTCCGATCACCTTAAGCAATTCAGCATACTTCCGGTGGAGTAACGAATAGGCAAATAATTTTGCAGTGTAGGGAAATAGATTTGAAGAAGATCACATAATTTTGAACAAATTTTTGGGCAATATCGAATTTACTACAAATTTTCAAAGTGAATATTCTCTCCAACCCGTTCTCGCAATATAGGCTGACCTATTTCCAAGAATTGTAAAACTAAATTTCAAGAACACCTGATATCATACTAACTCGGTAACAAATTTCTATTCTTGGCGCCAACCATTCCATATTAAGAAGAAACATGTTTCCATCACCGTTTACGAATGAATTTGAAAATAATGCAGGTTGCTTCACGGAAATAGGTCGCCCTATATTGCGTGATTGGGGGCCTGATCGGAAACAGGTCGTCTACTTTACACCAATGCTGCTGCATGCATGTATGCGTCAGGTAACTTCGATGGAATGTGTTGTTCACCAAGAAATATAAAATACGCAATTGAAATTTATTCTAACACGTACCAGAAGGGAACGGGACCTAAAGAGAAGCATGGCTCTAGTTGCAGCACTGTAATGCAGTTGCACAGTGCTTGAACAGTAGTTGAAGCAAGAAAAGACAAGGTTTTGAATATCTTTTTGTTTCTCGGTTTTACCTTCTTCCATTTCGGGAACGCATATACAAGTGTGGCAGGGGATTGGTGTGAATGGGCCACGAGGAAACTGTCTTGTAAATTATGTTGACGATCAATTGTCAATTGTCAATCTTCTATCAAGTCGTTAGCAATTTATACTAAAATAATAGGATTTGTCCTTAACAAATGGAGTAGCTTGGGTAAGAGGATCGCCAATTCACCACCCAACCTTCAAAATAGACGAGAACGGCATTTTTTTTGGTTGAAAAGCACGCTTGGATTCACCAAAATATTCTTTTGCATTAGCAAATAGCCATTTTTTTTATCATGGTTGTGCAACCCTATGCAAATACTATTTTTTTCCTGTAAATTAGCATGCTGGATAATAAATGACGATTTTTTAATTTATTTTTTGCACATTAGGAGACAAGTGATTGGTTGAAAGTTAATATATCGAGAAGCACATGTGGCATAATTAAGTGATCTATTGTTTAAATGACTGACCTCTAATAGTGATGAAGTTTTAATGAGATGAAATCACCGTGTACAAGTGGATATGCTTTAGCAATTGGGAGGGGGATTTCAAGACACTTGATTAAAGATATTCGATAGGACACAAAGTATTTTAGTTCTTGCAGTAGTAGCCGCCGTCACATATCTAAAACCAATAAAATACAACCCATTACGCATATGAAAAATATTAAATCTAACAACAAGACATCAATGGATTTGAAAAATAATGTTGTAACCACTTTATAAGGTAACTACACCTAATCAAAATTATGTTACAAAACCAATCTCTACATATTCTTATCTAAAATGTATACTTTCCAAACATACAAAAACATTGTTTTCTAACTTTGGAATTGTTTAAGCCTAAGTATCTAAGAGTCGATTTTTTGGACGATGTACATGTTTATTTTACAAATTTTTTATATTGCGATGGTGTCTTTGCAATTGGTTTTTCTTACATGACTATTTCAAGTAGTTACTTTCATGTAAGCGAAGTCAGGTTAGGAAAAAAAATTGAAATTGAATTTACTAAGTCCTTTCATTCAAAGGGAGCTTCCATTTTGACAAAAGAATTCCAAAGTTTAGAGTTGTTGAATGTGCACAAAATTCATTCTTTGAGGCTAACATACAAATGAAAGTTGTAAATGATGACTTTTCCATGACATCCATATAGTTGGATTAGGTAATAGTGTATTAAAATGTTAATTTCATTTAAAAACAAATCATGGTTTTAATTTTATGAAAAATACAAAAATACCCATTATGTTATGATTTTTGATACGATTTGCCAAAAGTACATAATGTACAACGTTGAATCATCTTTTGCATAATGTGCGATATTTCAATCTAAAGGTAGACATATCTAAAACCACCTGACCCAATTCCGCACCCTATTATGGATTCCCAATTCCACCTCGCTTCAAGTGAAAACTAAATGCGGAAAGTGATAGGTGGAATTGGGTGTAAATAGAACACTTTTCAATATTTCAATGAATGAAAATGACTTCACAAAGTGATAATTAAGTAATCGAGACAACGGAGGATGCAATTTAGTATGGCAATTAAGTATTCTCCATGGTATAAATAGGTGAAGATGGATGTAAATGAGGAGGTTTAAGTTAATTTCTAAGTGCCTACAAGTTTTGAACAATACCTAAATGTATTATAAAATTATGCTTTTTCAACTTTTTTGAGCCTCAACTCTAAAGAGCAAATGTAAGAGATTCTTGCAAAAGACATCCGTACAGTTAAATTTGATATAAGATGCCTAAATATCTTTCAAATAAATTTACAATTTTTTTAATATTTTTTTTACTAAAATTACAATTTTAGTACTCACATCTAGTAATTCAACATAATTAGTTGAAATCATTATGTTTCAATAGTAGTGACATTTTTCATATAAGTTTCGTTATGGTTTAATAGAGGTGTATTGAGCGAGGTCTTGAGATCTCTTTGTAAGCAATCAAAAAATAACTTTATAGGTTGAAATATTGCACAATATGCAAAAATAATAATTCAATGTTGTACAATAGGGTGACATTCAAATTGGCCGTTTAGTAGTTCCAGGGATAGTGTCCTACACTGCTGCCAACTTTGACACCCTCCCCAAAGCTGAGAAATTGTTATTTTACCATGAAAATTTGGGGACAGCATCATCTTGAAAAATTTCAAGTCCAAAAGACCCATACAAAAAATAATATTCCAAATCTACCAACATCTGTAGTTTTGAGAAACAAAGGGGAAAACCATTTTACTACTTCCAACTTTGACGCCCTCCTTAGGATTGAGTTTTTGTTGATACATAACGAAATTTTTGGCACAAGATCATCTCTACACTGGTAACATGTGGGATTAATTTCAAAGCCAAAAGACATACATAAAAAAAGTTATTCCATATCTATCAACATGTTTCTCAAAACTACACATGTTGGTAGATTTGGAATATTATTTTTTGTATGGGTCTTTTGGACTTGAAATTTTCCACACATGCAAAAAACATAGAAATGTTTTTGCTCCAAAAATTTCATGGGCAAAAACAATTTCCTCAATTCTTGGGAGGGTGTCAAAGTTGGCAGCTGTGACACTAGCTGCTATCCCATATTGGTAGATCTTGCATAAGTTTTTTTGTATAAGTCTCCTGGACTTGAAATTTGGTATGCATGTTTTCAACATAAAGATGATGCTGTCCCCAAGTTTTCATGGTAAAATAACAATTTCTCAGCTTTGGGGAGGGTGTCAAAGTTGGCAGCAGTGTAGGACACTATCCCTGGAACTACTAAACGGCCAATTTGAATGTCACCCTATTGTACATTATGCATTTTTGGCCAATCATTCCAAAATTCATAAAACAATGAGTATTTTGCATTTTTCAAATAATTTTTCAAATAATTTAAAAAATAAATAAAAGTTAAAAATATTTCAACACTATTACTTAATCCAATTGTATAAATGTCATGGAAAAGTCACCAATCATCTACAACTTTCATTTGTATGTGAACGGCTCAAAGAATGAATTTAGTGCACATTTTATAGCTCAAAACTTTGCAAAATGACAATGCTGCTTTAACACATTTGCCTTCATAATCTCTCCTATAATTATGCAATTATTGTACCATATAAGTTGAATTTCAATCTTTGAGAGAATTTGATCCTTAATCCAAAAAAAAAAAAATTAAAAATTAAAAAACGATTAATCCCAACTCTTTGAGTGTCGCTTAAAATAGCCAATGACCAATATGGATCACTTGGGCAGTTAGGAGTTAACATCTCTTTTGAATGAATAGAGTTATCCGTAAACTAAAAGGTTGAGTGCCCCTTAGTTTGATTAAAATTTGGAGAAACGGAAGCTATTGAGAGAATTTTTAGGAAATCAAAAGAATGGGTGGGTGGGGCCGGTCTAGGTATTTATAGCAAGAATCTATTGCCACAAAAGGAGTTAGCAATGACCTTCTTCATGTGTGAAGGTGAATAATAGAAACTTGGGTGAGAAGTTTTTTTGCACCGATTTTGGTGCTTCCAAAGTTGTTTTTTTAGTACCCGACACACGTTCTTTTTTGAGGATTACTGTCACTATTTACTCAAACTATGGTCCACTCACCCACTTTTGAGGGACTTTACGGATAACTCTATTATAGAGAATTTTTGGGATGCTCATGACTCCACATAGGGATGCTTTTGTAATTTCAAGGCAAACCACTTTGAGAATTCATAAAAATTAGAAATTTAGTCGAAAAAATATGAATTTCACTTGGATCCAAATCCACTCAGATTTGTCTTTCCCTCAAATTTTTTTGGTATGTCCTCAGATTGCTTGTGAAAGGCGGGTAAGTACTTCCTTATTGAGAGAGGCTGACCGCTGACCGACTGACTGAATGCAGACCAAATCTTTCTAATTTGAATTTGAGTGTGCAGTAGTTGGAGGGAGCTTCGTAGCTTACCGTTGATAGTGGACTTGTACAGTGTGCTGATTGGAGACACTTGTAAAGAACACTAGCCCGAAAGTTAGTTCTTACTAAGTTTAGAGGGTGGAGGGCCCTTCATATCCGGGGGAACCGCCCCAACCGTGCACGACATCCACGAATATTTCCCTTCATGCACATCCCACTTGGCCCCCATGTCCGCCCACTTGCCAGCTATGATTCTGCCCCTATGCCCACTCATCCATGGATGCATGACCATAGCCATCCATCCATCCATCCATCCACATTCAAAGCCCGACTGGAGCACCTCTTCCACTTCGGCTTCTCTTCGAGTTTGTTTTTTTTCCTTTTCGGGGGCTCTGATGATTCCGTGCACTCCAAATCATGCGGCCATGGCGCCTGCCATTTCTTCCTCAATTGGCGGTAGCCTTTCTTGAGTTTTACGCCATTTTTTTGCCATCTGTTTGTTAGTGAACCTGTTAGTGATTGTCGGAATAATGAGGCTTTTAGCAGTTTGAGCATCGAATTTTCGGGGTTTGCTGTTACCGTTCTGTGTTAGTTACATTTGGAGACGAGATTGATGCATCTTCGTTGTCGGCGAGGGTTTTCAATGAGTGAAGCGGTCTGGTATGTTGAGCCGTGCCTTGGAGCTCACATTTCTTTTCCGGGCGTACGAGATTGTGAGCTGCATGTCGTTTTCAGTACCTTTGCTGAGGATGGAAGACGTTTTGAGTGATTGGTGTACGGAAGCGAGTACGTTGCAGTTGAATGTGAAAGTGTAGGGTTATCGCATCTGGAGAATGAAATTATTGTCGGAGCAGAGGAAGGGGCAAGAGCGGGTTTGAAGGAGTGACGTGCTACCATGGGGAATTCCTTTGGTTGCTCAGCATCCGGGGAGCGGTTGGTATCCGCGGCACGAGATGGCGATTTACAGGAAGCACAAGCCTTGTTGGACTGCAACCCTCGCCTGGCGAAGTATTCCACCTTCGGAGTGCGCAACTCGCCCTTGCATTTTTCGGCTATGCAAGGGCACAATGAGGTCCGTATTGGAATTTGATCACTCTCTGCGTCTGTTTTGTTTCGAATTGGAATACTTTTGGTGTTCACCAACGCGAGTCGTGCGCTCTCTCTCTCTCTCTCTCTCTCTCTCTCTCTCTCTCTCTCTCTCTCTCTCTCTCTCTCTCTCTCTCTCTCTCTCTCTCTCTCTCTCTCTCTCTCTCTCTCTCTCTCTCTCTCTCTCTCTTCGTACACAGGCGAGGAGAGCGAGAGCCAGATATACTTATAAACCAGTATCCGAGTTGTGAGCTTTAGCAAAGGAATTGTGCTTTTGTTGTTTTTTAAATCACTTCTTTGAAGACGGAGGCCGTTTTCTTTTTGTCCGAGGTTGTTACTTGTATGTACAAGTTGAATCTCAGAATACGAAATGAGGACGGCCTTCTTGTGGTAAAAGAATTACAGATTTTACGTGCATGATCGTTGCAACTAATTTGGCGGAATTTTATCTAATCTCGGTTATCGTCTGCAGGAATGGCTCCTCCTGATATCGTGTAAACATTTCTTAGTTGTAATTACCAACTGAATTGGACTTTGAATGCTGGGATTTTCAGTCTTGAATCGTTTGGGTTCTTGTAATAGTCTACTAGCCTATGGTTATCGCTTTGGATCAGGCTACTCATCTTAGTCTCTGACTCCTGTTCGTGTAATGGAGAGGAATGTGATCTGCTATTGTTGAGGTTTTATGGTTTTGGCCCTTAATTTGCTCTTCATGCCATTTTTACTGAAGACAGTCTTGTACATCATTAACTTCTATTTTATGAATCTGCTATCCAGATCGTCACATTGCTTCTCGAGTGTGGAGTGGAAGTTAATACGCGGAACTATTGTGGACAGGTATTCCAGGATTGTTCTTTGCGAATGTACTGATTAGGTCATGTCGCAGTATTGACGTTCATTTCCGTGTTCAGAACCATTTTTCTTAGTGTTGATTAATTGCGTTATTTGATTTACTCATTGATATTCCATGTTTTGTGCCTTTGCAGACTGCCCTAATGCAGGCCTGTCGCTATGGGCACTGGGAAGTGGTGCAAACCCTGCTACTCTACAGAGCAAATGTAAGAAAAACTAGAAATTTCCTTCCCGAGCAATTCTGGTCCTGGTTGTTTCTTGAAAGACAATCTTGAATTTGGCATCGGTTGCCGTTGCAGATATTTTGCATCCTCTAGGGGTTTGTAGGACGTGCATTGCCTTGACTCACATTTTTCCAACCCTTTCAGCTTAGCAGGACAGTGAGTAATTTCTCTTTAGACTACTTTCTTTTCGGTTCTCTCGTTTCAAGTGTAGAGAGATTGAAGCCATCTTTTCTGAGAGAAACAGTTGGAGGTTGAGCGATAGTGCGTGAATGAGCACTACCTTGTGGACTTGCATGATACATTCATGTATTTTTTTCCTCGAATCTTCCACGGAATCTTTAATGTTGCACTATGTGTCACTCGTCCGTTTGACAATCACCCTACGCATGCTCAAGTATTTAGTTTATCTTTCCTGGTCGTCTCTTGAATCTACCATTATTGACTCATTTAGAAATACCCTTGTGGGACTCCCATACTCGTATCAATGCATCATTGCAGCGAAATGGTGGTGCTCCCCTGGTTTTTCTAACATGAGTTTCTAATGCAGATTTTGTTAGCTTGGCGCATTTCGGACTTTGTCCGTTATCTCATTGGAAGTTATCCAAATGGAATCCAGTACGGAGTGGAGGTATTAATTGCGGCCCCTATTTATCCACTACTTAGCCTCATGCAGTCTACAGTGTTTAAGGGGCTAAGTAGTGGATTGGAGGGAAGGTATCGTGAAGTACCTTTTGGAATTCTTAACAATAAGGAGTGACTGCTTATTCTAAGATTCTGTGAGAGGCTTTGGCCTGAATGGAACTCAGGGAATGTCTATTAGGATGGATCATTCATTGCATGTCGGTTTCTGATCATACGTGAGCACTTCGGTGGATTGTGAGACCGGGCAATTAGTGCAGCCGTGGCTAATCATTGTTTTCTAGTGTTCTCTACCTATTTCCAAAGTATAGTTCTTATATCTTCAGGATATTAAAGATCCGAAGTTTCATGTGCAGGTGAATAGAGCAGACTATTTAAATGGTCGTACTGCTTTACATTTTGCGGCAGTCAGCGGCCATGCACGATGCATACGCTTGATTGTAGCTGATTATGTGCCCAGTGTTCCCCATTTGTGGAACACGTTGCAGCAACCTGTGAACAGTGATGAATTGGCATCCATGAAAAATCACTCAGATCAAAGGTTGTTTTTCAACACCATAACTCAACTAGCAATCTCTACTTGAATTTATACATCAGCGTATATGTTAACCAAGCTTTGGTTGCGATGATTGCACGTCGTCTTATTGATTGCATCTTTTTTCTACTCATTTCTGATAGATTCCATTCGTCTTGCAGTTCTTTAGCCAGGGTTGTGAACAGAGCAGCTGATGGAGGCATTACATCGCTTCATATGGCTGCTCTAAACAGCCACACAGAGTGCGTGCAGTTGCTGTTGGATCTTTCTGCAAACGTCAACTCAGTCACCATTCAAGATGGCACTACCATCGACTTGATAGGTATTTTGCCACCGGAGGCCATGATGCTGATAGGTATTTAACATTGAGGAAGTTCATTGTTTTTTCTGATTTGGAACATGTAATGTTTATCTGTTATTTTTTCAGTTATCAAGTCTTCTCAACAATAATAATATTTTAGGTTGCCAGGAGACCTCTAGTTATTTTGTCATGTTCGATCTTTTGTCCAAGGAATGCTAGTCATGGCTATTGTGCTAGTTGGAACCTTTGTGGTATTTAACTAATATAGAAGGGTGTTGCAGGAGCAGGAAGTGCACCGTTGCATTATGCTGCTTGTGGAGGCAGTATACCCTGCTGTCAGGTGACCTCTTCTACCTATGCTTGCCTTTGTTTGGTCCTTAGGTAGCAAATTTGACGGTTTTGTGTTTGCCGTTAGTTATGTTGTGCGTATCTACCTAGCATTTTGAAATTATCAGGGAGGTCTGCCAGCCATTTGTGAGAATATTGCTTAACTTTCTTCTGTATGCAGGTTCTGATTGCAAAAGGGGCAAGCCGGAGTGCTACCAACTGCAACGGGTATGGTCGTTGCTATACCTGTATTCCTGAAATTGGGTGTCACAGTTTATACAGGCTATTGTGTCACTTATTTGGAATCAATACTTCAGCTTAAGAACAGTTTGAATAGACAGTAGCATCAATGGCATTTACTCAGTTGGCTTCACCAATAATGTGCTGATGGAGGTGTGAAGTCTTAGCTTCTAAGTCATCCTAATAAGAAATTTTTGCTGACTTTAGCCACTTTCCAATACGTGCTGACCGAAGAATATTTGCGATTTGGTGATGTAGATGGACAGCGTTGCAAGTGGCACGATTGTGGCGTCGTTATTGGCTGGAACCTCTTTTGACTCCCGACTCATCAATTCCTATCCAACCTTTCCCTCCATCGCGCTACCTGGCGCTCCCACTCTCCAGCATCATGAAGATAGCCAGGTATGTGAGCGTTTGGCATTTCTCTCGTCAATTTCTAGTTTATTGTGTCCTCTTTACTGGTCTAGATCCTTCGTTAACATGTCAAAGGATATTTGGCCTTGTGTAAGTAACATGGACCTTCTATTCTTGTAGCCATTCTGAGAGTACGTGCTGTTAATGGGTTGTTATAGTTTACGTATCACTTATTCTTGTAATCATCTATTACATGGCAGGGATTGTGGTTGGCGAAGTGTCGATCCTGCGCCTGTAGATGCTGACCCCTGCTCTGTGTGCTTAGAGAGACGGTGCACTGTGGCTGCGGAAGGTACATTTGCCCTTCCTGGTAGTGTTTTCAAGAGGAATGATTTTTTTCTTTTTCGTGCCATACGAGCTGTCAGCGCATTTTATACAGAATCTGCAAGTAATCTTTTTTCTTTTTTCTGTTGGGGTTTATTCTGGTATTATGCTGATAATTCAGGAGTGATATTTCAGGTTGTGGGCATGAACTTTGCACTCGTTGTGCTCTTTACCTCTGTTCAACCAACATCATTGCAACTACAACCTCAAGCCCACCAGGAGCTATTCCCTGTCCACTTTGCAGGCACGGCATTGTATCATTCTTGAAACTGCCGACTACCATGTCACTCAAGGATCTTGCGAAAGTGAACTTGGCTTCTCTTACCCTTTGTACAACCTGCACCATGGAAATCTCGGAGCCCAATTCTGCAAGGTCCCTTCTTCAGAAGAGTGAGAACAGAGGTGGTTGCCGAGTATCTCCGCTTTCTACTCACTCGTTGAGATTGACTTGCCCTGGCTTCTCCTCCCTCAACTGTCCAGGAGGCTTTGGTACCAATGATGAGAACTCCGGTTGCACCTCTCCTGCTATGACGTGCGGCTTTGCAAGGTCTGATTCCCGGTCAGAAGTTAGAACGGATGACTCTACGACGATTGAATCCCTTGCTTGGCCGGCACCTTCAAGAGCGTCCATGCTGAGAACGACTCCCGTGGTAGCGGTGAATCCTTCGCCTGTTCAGCCCCATACTGATGATAGTGATGTGCCGTCTTCTTCCAAACCTACACCCACTCGAGACTTCGGCTCCCCGAAGAAGGTGTCTACCAGGCGCTGGTTGAGAAAACCATTTCGATGGAGCAACTACGCTAGCTTGCGGTCACATAGGGATTAGTCACAGGTACAACAAACCACTCGTTTATCGCATCTTCTCATTCTTTTGTATAGGTGAGAGTCGGCAGCTCAAAGGCAACAAATTATTGCCTGAGTGATAAATGTATGATCGGTATCCTGCGGTCATTCTTGTATTAGCACTGCTTTTCCAGGTGGCGTTGACTTTTTCACCCCAGCCAGTTTGACCTCATCTCGGAGAAATCTATCATGGCTGTCAGGTGAGCGCAGTGGGATAACCGTTTTCTTCACAAGAGTCTTGTCTCTGCCTGAGATTCGGAATTTGTTAGTAGTGAATCCTGGTGTGTTGCAAGTGTTCGTGTGGACACATGGACCGGAAAAGCACATACCAAATTGTACAATGTGTTATACTATCGACTTCTCCAACCGGTATTTGTTTGGCTCCCCACATCAAGTGTAATCTTGGATGGTGGTTGTGATATTAATTGTATTTTGAACGCCCACTTGTGAGCTTAACCCTTTGATGAACGATGTCCATAGAATGAACGATGATCAATGATCAGACTCTAAGCCTTCTCTTTACTACATGTCATATAGTTTTTCATTTATCAAAATTTTCCTTGGTTCTTGTGCTACTTTACTACCATTTGTATGGTATGGATCTTCGAAATTGGTTTATGTCAAAAGGTGCCAAAATTGAATGTACATTACATGAAAAGAAATGTAATGCGAATTTTAAGGGGGTAGGTGTGTTTCCACCTCCTTTTAAGATTAATAGAAATGTAGTGCAAATTTTAGAGGGGGGTGGGTATGTTCCCACCCCTTTCTTTTTAATATAAGCAAACACAATGCACATACCACTAAAAAATAGTGCACATGGCTATGTGCACTTTTAGCGAAACAAGTGTTAATTACATTAAGTGTCATGAATTGCATCCTTATTCGCCAATTTGGCTCTCTTATAAAATCTTCAGTAAAATTGAATGACAAGTGGTCAGTTTTAAGTTCCTTCAAGATTATAAGTAGTTGGATTTAGGTTCCTTTGATGGTTATAGGGAGAAGTAACTAAAGGACCATAAAAATTGAATGAAGGACAAGGGGGGGAGGGGAGAATGGTTTAACCTCTAAAGGACCAAGTGTCCTAACCAGGACATTTCAATGTTTGGGTAGGTTTCCATGGTGTCAATTTTTAAATTTTTTTTTTTGGAAATAAATAATGTGAATTTGGTATGTCAATACAAAAATGGGAATCTAATTTTTTATTTTATTTTTTGACTTTTTAAGTGGAAGTTATGGAACAAAAGGGTTTTTTTTGGAAGAATGGGCAGTGCGGGCATGGCTAAAAATAAACCTCAAAAATTATTATTTTTCAACTTTAATCGTAGGATCTTGTTAAAGATTACCAAGAGAGTGCATGGTAAAATTTTCATAGAATTTGATCGTACAGATTGAAATTGCAGTCTTTTGGATATTTTTTGACCGTCTTTGAAGACATGGGAAAAATTGTTAACCCCTAACTGCCCAACCATGCATATTTTGCATGATGTACACATTTCATCCGCAGTTTCTCATCCGTCATGCACTTTTTGTAGTGTGATTTTTTTAGTGAACTTTTTATGGGAAGATAGCTTCATGTATGTGTGATCCGATAAAAAAGGAAACAATTTTTGAAAAATTTATGCCTCATTTCGTGTTGCAGTGTTTCACCCAAAATTTTGAAGATTTTAGTCTAAAAGAGTTCTTGAAAAAATAAACTCATAAAATTAAGCATCCAAAAAATCTCTAAAAATCACTACACCTCGAGTACTACATTATAAGCCATCACAACAAATTTCATCCCCATAATGTCAATATCTTATTGGTAATTGAATTACAAAATAATTTTTTATTTTATGTTTCAAAATTTATTGAAAAATGTTAGTAATAGCAATCAAAGATCTAACCGTATAGATTGAATCCAAATTTCAAAATGTATAACGTTTATTCATACATCAAGTTTCAAATATTCATGTTAGTTGCATTTTATAATGCATCTTTGCAAAACTGCCCAAATTGGACATAGATGAGGACGTTTAGGGGTTAAATTGGTTAAAAGAATTCTTAAATTTTATTTAAATGTTTGATTTGGTATTTTCTATCAAGAGGAAAAAAAATATTCACAAGAAAATGAATAGAAAGACGTGAAAATGAATAGAAATAGGTGAAAATGATGCTCAACAACAGGAAAAACCGCGGTCCTTTAGGGGTTAAGGTGCCTCTAACTTACTTCCATTGCTTTCTTCAATATGTATCCAAGTAAGGATTGCGTGAAGACAATGTTGTGAGGATCTATGTGGCTATAGTTATAAAAAAATTCTTCATGGCATTGTGTACTCTCCAAATTGTGGCACAAAACTTGTATGTCAAATTTGGGTGCCGGGTTTGGAGATAGTGTTGTTGTTTAACCAGAGAAGTGGGTGGAGGCATTGGTATAGACAGAACGCAATTTTGCATTACTCGTGTCACTTTGGTAGCGTTGACCTGTGCTTCTATAGCCGCCTCCGCTTGTTCTTGCGTTTATGCAACTTTTATAGCAACAATTCAATGTGGAAGCTTCAAAATCTCCTCCTCATGCCTCAACTCCAAATTCTCCCGTTCTTATACTGATAGTTGTTCCTCATTTGACGTTGTGATTAATGACAAAGCCGCTTGGTCTTGGAGCACTTGTAATTATTGTTGTTTACGGACGCCATGTCTGCTATAGTGTTTGTTTGCTTTTGCATTGCCCATTTGCACTCGTTGGCAACCTAGTGCTCTTACTTGGCGGCCTTATGTCCACATGGCCCCTTGCTAGGATCCACCTGTTGGCCGCAATGTTTTGGGCGATTGGTGCCAACATTTTGGGGTCCTTGTCATTTCCCAAATCCTATCCATCGCCAACAAGCAGCTCAAAAAACTCTCGTGCATGGCCTCTTTTCCTTGCTTTGTGACCATCACCTGTTGCCGATGCTCTTCTCTTTGGACCCTCAGTCTGCTCCACCTTTGCACGCATTTTACTCTCCCTTGGTGTGTCCATTCACCTAAGAAAATCCATGAAAATCAACCAACAATGGATAAAAACAAAACATTGTCGTCTGAGTGCTTGACTTTGTTCAAATCAGAAACAATTTTTCAAAGTGGAAGGGATATAGGTTGCTATTTATGCTCAAAGGCTCCACCAATTATCAATGAAAACATGACTTTCAATAGAACAAGTGAGTCCAGAAAATGATCAATGTGATGCTTAGGTTGTTTTTGTGAATTCTTATTGTGTTCACTTGATGTCAAAAATGATGCTATGGGCATGTCTCATCTACATTCCCCACTAAGAAGGCTGACGAGTCATTACTTCACAATTCACTCTACAAGTCCCACAATCTTATATTAAAGTGCTTTATATCTTTGGCAATATCTTTTTTTGCCGAAGCCCCTAAAAATGGGATTATACCTAGCAATTAAGGCCCATCTAGAACCATGTTTTAACATTTCTTTTGCTAGGGCCAAATCCTTGGCCTGTGTCCACTTATGAATATGTCTCCCTCTCTGAAAATTTACCATGACTTGTATTGTTAGCCACTCTCTCGGACCTACAACGGTAGGGAAGAAAAAGAGTCTTAGTTTGAGGACTTCGCAAACGTTGTCTCAATCAACACTTCAAGTCTTCCCTTTGCGTCCTTTGTCAGCTCATGCGCATGCTGTAATGGTTGTTTCAATTGTCCCACAACTTTTCTTTTCTCTATCCTAGACTGATGTATAAGTACTGTCCGAGTTAGATTTTATTAAGGAAGATATGTACTTGCAGGATATCTGCTCCGTCTCCTACCATATGCTTTGTTGAGGGCTTCTTCACCTTCAACAAGAAAATCTATGAGCTCGATTGTGGCACTCTGCACATCATTTTTTAGAGCTTCGATCTCAGAGTCCTTCACTCTTCAGATAATCTTTTACTTTTCAATCACATGTAAGTTCTTGTCTCTTCCATTACTAAGCATCAACCTAATACTATTAAGATCATTGTAAGCTCTGACACAATTCCTTTTACTATTGCATATTCTTTGTATATGACTTGAGCTTCAGTTTTAGTTCTTAAGTCTAGAAGCTCTGCTTGAATAGAGCTGATGGCTAGGATAGTTTCGAATTCCGTCTGACACCGCGTAAGGTTGTTGTCGTACTCTTCTTCGTTGAGTTTTAAAATTTCTTTGTGGGTAACTTTGAGCTTTTGCTTTGCATTCTCCAACTTGCGCTCCAAAACCGGCCTTTCCACCTCGTTTACCGCGCTTCCCTCTTCCAAACAATAATACTCTTGTTCTATCTTGGAGACCTCCTGCTCTTTCACTATTTTGCGTTCTTGGCGCTTGATCTTTCTTTTTGAAATCCTCTCCTCTCTCCTCTCTAAAAAAAAGTGACATAAACTTACTATGTCATTTTTTTAAAGTTCTCATATTTACTCAGTTAAAGGCTTCGCCTTTGACCAATTCCACTAATTCGTACACTAATTTCACAGATTCAATATTGAGCTCTCGGGGAGTGCACTTAAAGTTAAAACTAGGAATCGCGTGAGTGCGTACTTTTGACCCCCCTATGTATGTACTAAAAAATCATCTGAAAATTGTAAAAAAAAATGAAATTTTGAACACAATCTGAAGTTCTAGTTGTATAAATTTTAAAAAATAATCACTTGTAAATATTTTTAAATGTATTTTGAAGCAAACAACAACACATTTTAGTCTAAACTTCTATCATTTTTTTAATAAGATTTAAAAAACTTTTGGATCTCAAATTTATACCAAATGATAGATATATACGTAATAATTGAGCACCTTAAAAATTGTGATTTAAAAACTATTTTAAGGCCAAGTATTGTAAAGGGTATGCTATTAAAACGCACTCACGTGTAATCCTAATCCTAACTTTAAGTGCACTCCATATGTCTTAATACCCAGCTCTATACCCGGATATGGCGAGCTTCCAGCTCATGTATCCCTGGGAGCTTCCAGCTTATGTATCAAGCATGAACATAGCTATTAAAGTGACCCTGATATTCCTCTAGCACCCGGCTTGGTATCTGAGTATATCATGCTTTACGGCAGCAGGCCCCATGCGGGTATGACAAATCGGATATCGAGGACGTGACAGCCCATACAGGCCATCCAAGCATCTTGGGATTCCCGCCTTGAGGCACAGGCGCCCAGACATCTCCACTTTTCTTCCCCCGCCATTTTGCTTGTCGTCTTTCCGTGTCTGCAAGCTCCTGTGCCTAAGCGTTACGACCGGTGCATTGACGTGCAGATTTCCAACGTGCTTGTGTTCTGTAGTCATGGACTCCGACATGTCCCAAGTTCCGCCTCTGGACTCGTTCGCATACCTGCTGGGTTATTTATTCTTCCTTTATAATTTCACGAGCGGGCTTTTCTTGATATTCTTGATCTTCGAGAATATTT
The DNA here is from genome assembly GCA_022496805.1 of Pohlia nutans. Taxonomy (NCBI): domain Eukaryota; kingdom Viridiplantae; phylum Streptophyta; class Bryopsida; order Bryales; family Mniaceae; genus Pohlia; species Pohlia nutans. The sequence continues at coordinate 13,416,194 of CM040095.1, read as the reverse complement.
GAGGTGCTATCATACTTATGTAGATGGAATGGTCCTGCAAACATGATGTTGTTGTGTGTAGTAGATTTGTTTTAATCTTTGGCTCTGATAACAAAGTGAGAGCAAGTTGAAGACACCTTTTGCACGTCCAACAAACACTCATTCTTGTTTGTTGTGGGTGTGGGCACAGGTGAGGCTTGCTCTCTCAAGATTGGAGCATAATTTTACTACATCAATACTCCATGTTTCTTGAACCCTTCCCTCTACACTCTATAATTTTCTTGCCATTTCATTTGCTGATTTATGAGCAAGATTTAGCACTATCAATATGAGGATCGATCAGACCCTTGTACAATGTATAATTTCATTGATTTCAAACATAGGCAATGCATGCTGATTTGTCATATTTCAAGGCTATTTACTCATGCTTAACATTGTTGCGACTGGCTTCTTGCCTCTGATCGTTCATCGTTCTTTTCTTTTTATTTTCTTGAGATCAGTGTACGAGTTGTTACTTAGTCGGAGGATGCTAATGCGCTATGGGATTTTTTATGGATCCCTCCCTCACGACCAAGTAATATTATCAAGGTTTCAACTTGTATATTCTGAAAAGCATGTAAGATTCGTAATACAAGCCATGCACTGTATGTTGTTCTTCCTGTCTGGATAAGTCATTGCCGATATATTTAGATATTCTATATGGCTATTTATTGTCGATCTGGCCTTAACAAGATTCGAGCTTGGAAATTATAGTAACTTTCTTTACATGATCTGACTAGTATCTTGAGATGACAGAAAACGCCCTATATTGGGGTGTACAGTCTATGTCTTCTTTCTCTCTGTACTTAGTACCGTCAAGAATTTGACATTTGTGGTCATCAGTAAAAGATATTTTGTCAAAAACGACAAAAAAAATATGTATACGTGTATTAGACATTATAGTCCTTTGTTTATACAATCACACAAAATTATACATGAATGATGAAAATTAAGCAGTGGTACAGTGGTGCACAAAGTAATTACATCAAGAACTTCAAGGCATGTGAACATGATGCCATGATGGTGCAGTGAAATGCAATTAAGATAATTTGGTATCAACCTCCATATCAACCTAGTATGGATAAAACGACATGAAGATGACCTGTATGCAGTCTTTGGTGTCAAAATAACTTCAAAATAGTCTGGCCCAACTTTTTTGATGTAACATGATTATGCAGTGCTTAACGTGATTAAGCATTGTTTAATGTGACTAAGCGGTGATTTCAATTGATTAGCTTGAAACCAGGCCAAACGGATATCAGCTTGACATACATATAGGGTTTGAGGTATAGATATTAGACTGTTTCAACCGGGTAGACTGGTTCAACCGGGTAGTCAACTACATAGTTGATATACCGATGAGCACCAAATGATAATCATGTACCCGGTTATCAACCCTTGGGAATCCTTGGTTATCAACCCTTGGGAATCCCGCATTGACGGCCAAGAAGTAGAATCACAGGAGTTTGTTCTTTCTCCCTGTCTTTCTCTTTGTCGTATTGCTCACATGTTACACTGCTGCACCATTGCTCCTGCAGACTTTCTGTGTGCGACCTCTGTTTGCAAAACGCTGACGAGATGGACTCTACCATGACCACTCAGGTTCCATTAGAGACAAGTTGTCAAGCTTGAGAGCGGGGTTTATTGATTTCATGAGATGATGTCATAGTTTTTTTTTTTTTAGCTTCGTGACACCATTTGATATGAATCTTGTGAGTTTATTTGCGTACTATAATCTTTGATTCGGATAACAACGTGAAGTCACGCTGAAGACACCTCGTGTACGTCATCTAACCCGCACTCCCTCCCGGTGTAATCCGGGTCAACATGTCCTTGGGTACACAATTGCATAAACTGCATTGTTAGAAATGCTTGACAGGGCATGGACAGTTACTTCTTGACGTTAAAAATCCGTGCACAGTAATTTCGTGACGTAATCTCGGCTTTGATGATTTCTCACACCACTGCAGAGTACTAGAATGCAAATATTTAACGCAAATGGTCGCTAGCCTAATGCATAAATGGAAGTAAACGGTATCTCTGAAATATACATAATCATGTAATGTGCCTAACTCAGTCTGCACTATAGCTCATGAGATGAAAATTTCAGCACTCCGATTCCGTATATGATTTGTTTTCTTACACCACTGCTGTACACTCAAAAGTGATAATAACGAAAGTGGTAGTGAATCATATGCTTAAAACCGAACTGTTCTTTATTCAAAGTAGAATCTTTCCAAGCCAGGGATGCGGGATTTAATTAATTTTTATTGTTAGGATCCGGTGTGTTGGTCGCTTTTGAAAACATTCTTGTTTATACAATGAATGCACAGAAGTTATGAACGAACTTGACTTAGTCTATGTACAGTAATTTTGTAACTTGAAAAGGTTGAAAAATCCCAACTATGGGGTGACAAGTCTAGTCTTTTTTCTCTCTCTCTCTCCTTCTCTTCGCCTTTTCCTACGGCTTCAAGTGTTTGCCTTGCAATACACCAAACTATTAAATCAAATATAGGTGATGATTCTCTGAGTTTTCCATTATAATATCGCCTTGATTCAACTCTTCGCTAAGACTTATTGATTTTTGGCCTGGAGAATACAACTGCAACCTCGACACAACATTCTAAGGACTTTTGCAAAACATCCAATCCAAAGAATTTTTAGACTTCCTACGAGATTTAATGAGCTTGTGCACTCCGATAAATTTTGAAACATTGTGCTTGATTGTTCCCCATTTCATCTCCAAAGACCTAGTTGGACGCTCTCTATAACTAGTTGGTGAGTTGCAATTGTAGAGTAACAACTATGTTCCAAAATGCCTTTTTCCGTTGCCCGTTTCTTGCATTGGGTCTTGAAAAATGTGTAGCACCCTCCAACAAACATGTTGAGTTCTTTGTCACTCTATAATTTCTTCTCCTGGCAAGTGCACAAAGACATAAACACAAAGGTCATAGTCGATGAATCTTCACGTAAGGAGCGACTTGGAAGGCTAGGTTGTTTGTGCCATATTTTTGCTTCAAACTTTTGGATCTCCGTCCTCAATACCTTAACCTTGCGGGTATGCTCTTTATGTATGGTATTACCTTTTTACATAGTAATTTAATGTGAGTCTTCACAAAACCTTCAAAGAGCCTCATCCTTTCATTCATGCCAATGGACTTGTCATCAGGAGCTGATGAAAAATATTTTTGACCTCTCTAATGGTACCACCTAAGATCAAGCACTTCAATCTATTTTTGATTTGTTGGCTGACAATTTTTTCATATGCCTTGAGGCCAAATCCAGGTAAAAAAATCAACACATGTATATCCAATCAAAATAGAAAAGACGACTATTCAACATCCTCAAGTGCCAAAAATTACTAATTATGAAGCTCTTAGTGCCATCAATAGGATCTAAAACCTAAACATAGTCAGAGCTTCCTTCAGGCTTTGTCAAGCCTCCTTCAAGCAGGGCATTGAACATTCAAGTGTTGGACGAGGCCGTGAACATACGGAAGCAAGTCACGGTCACATTGGATCAACAAAAATCCCCTCGTCGGGGACCACATGCCTAATACCATTGCAAGGTTGTTGTAATCGTCTAATTGAAGATGCTTTAGCAACAATAACTTAGAGCTACACCTTTTATTCTAGTATGAGACTTTGGGTTATCCAATATTGTGATGTTTGCTGATGTTAAGGAGCCGACAATAAAAATATTTAAAATCTAAAATAAATTGGATTTTGTATTTAATGTAGGTTCATCTCTTTTCATTTAATGTTATGTAACCATTTGTAATTACTTGATGTGTAAAATAGTGTAGGTGTTTTAAGTGTCATAAACAAATAGAGATCCATACTATATAGAATAAATGGTGTGCTTCAAACCTCTTATTTTTAAATTCTCAATGATGCTTCTCCAATCTCTCCTTCAATTTCCCCTTTTGGGGCCAAAACAAAGTAGTCTTTGTCAAATTGTTAAATAGGAAAAGTGAATTTTTACAAATGAATTTAAGAATGTTAAAGGTGACTCAATTGTATACTACTCTAAAGATTATCATTAAAATTCAACAATGCATCAACTTGCCAAATATGAAGAAGGATATATTCACAATATCAAGATTCGAACAATACATATAGTGATATAGGTGGATAATCCTTTGACAACTATGTTTTATATATATATATATATATATATATATATATATATATATATATATGTTTAATTCAATTACGCCTAAGTACATTTATTGGCAAATGTTCCTAATTCTATATTTCTAAGACTTCATAAAAATCATTTGAAACTTTTCATAAAGGAATATTTGATAAACCGACAAAAAAGAATAGAAAATTGTTGTGCAATATTGAATGGGATAGATGTACTTAGAAAATTTCTATTATCAAGCATTAAGGTTTAATACCGTAAGTGGAGGGTAGGGACGACACTTTTGTGTTAAATAATTTTGTTTTTGGGAAATAAAATTTGACATTTAAAGTACTTGAAAATAATTTTCAATTTTCTAATTTTCACCACTTAAAAAGATTGAAAAAAATCTGGAATTTTTTTTTAGATTCTTTTATCTGGCAAAATATTTTTTTTGGCAAAAGATTTTTTTTCTCAATCCTACGCTCCACTTACAGTATGCATTTTCTATTTCCGATTTAGACACCAAAAGATTAAACAATTTGTGTAACTTTGTTTTGCTATCAAATTTACTTTCATTTATGTAATTTTTAAAAATAAAAATAAATAAAATGAATAGAAAATAATAAAAATAAAAATAAATAAAATGAATAGAAAATAATAAAAATAAAAATAAACAAACAATATAACTACGATGAAGTCCCATTTCTGTTTAGGGCTACATAAGTTTCCGCACAAATGAACATTACCTGCCACCTATTGTGACAGTTGTCGGCACATCAACCATCTCCACCACACTTTACATTCTTTTGTCCTGGTCAATGTACTTTTTACGGCAACAGAGCTGAACTTTTCTAAGTGTACTTTTTACGTGTATTAGCAATTTATTTAGCATATACTCAGAACTCTTTAATGTCACAGGCCCAAGACCCAAACATCTTTTACTAGAATGGATCGTAAATAATGTAATTCTAGAAAATGTGATGATAAGGAGATTTGGGCATAGCTGCAATTGAAAAAAGTGACAAAAGTAGGGCAATTATTTTATTATATTGTTGAAATAAAATTTGGCCTTAGTTTTTTAAATTTTGAATTGCATGTGAACAAAAAAATAAGTAAGAATATCATTTTTTTATGACTTCATATTGTTTCTTACTGCAACTTCTACCTTCAGAATCTGCTAAAAATTTGGATCCTTAGAAGGTTCTGTAATAGACATGCATTTTTTTCACTTTAAACATCAAAGTTGGTAAATTGACATTATTTCAACTTCCGGTCATCCTTCATGCACTAAATTTGGCACAAAAATGCATCGTATACAAGTTGTATTGTAGGAAAAATTTGGTGATTGACAAACCATTGTAGTGAATGTGATAAGTGTTTTAGTGAATGGTGGATTGTGGGATTACTTAATTTTATTGGACCCTATTGTACCCCAATTCTAAATTCCCCTATTGACGCTAATACAATCATTATTCACCCCGGGGCCCCATTTTTTGAAATTTCCATTTTGGGCACCTAGGGGATTTGTTTGGCAATTTGTTTTGCTATTTTGGGACATTCGGCCCTAATTTTTTTAAAGGGACTCTCTCTGAAATCTTAAACCATTGATAGAGAGGGTTGTTTTTTAAGGTGGGGCCCAACCGACACAAAATAAAGAACAAGTTTTGTTATCGTCAAGGGAGGGGGGAGGTTTGAATTTGTGCTACTGTACACATGCCAAGACACATGTGATTGGACACTTTCTACATGTCGAGTGTGATATGAAAGAGTTTTGATCTTGTTCTTTGAAAATTGAAAAAATTAATCACTAAAAAGAAAGTGATAATAAAGAGGCTAAGGTGTGATGATCAGTTGAACTAATTTGAATTCAAAAAAGCAAGTTTACCTTGTGGCGATTTTATTGCAGTGGGTTTGTCCATAGTAGAGTAGTGCAATGGAGGACCATTTGAAAAGTGAATCAAAAGAGAATCTTCACTTAGATCTACTTTTTTAAGTAATGAAAGAATACCATTAGTATTTCATGAATTTTGGGATTATTGTGTCATTATCATGTAAATTTAGTTTCTAATTGTAATTAGATTGCGGTCCAATTGCAAAAGGGTGTTGACTCCTATTGCTCAATTATGCTATGTACCGTACGTGGAAGATAAGGTCGGCACTTTCATGCCAAATAATTAACCCTTAAACATCAAAGCAAGCCCCACGGGCTTGGTATAAAGGAATAATTGGAGAAAAAAGTTTCATTTCTCAACCAAATCAAGCGAGACTTGTTGCGTTGGAAAGCTACTGAAAAAGCAATCTAGATTCCAAATTTTCGCCTCATTTGAGAGATTGTGGAATCGTTGGTAAGCAATCAAAGTTATCAAATTGAACAAGTTTTGAGGTTGGGGCAGCTGAAGTTCAGCAGTGCCACAGTGCTACAGTGCTACAGTGCTAGCCAGCAGTGCATTGCAGTGCCGTTTTTGCCAATTTTTTTTTTTTTTTTTTTTGCAAAAAAATTTAGATTCTTTCCGGGTTGCCCCGTCCAAGCCCTCTTGACGTTTAAGGGTTAATAAAAGTTGAAACAGTGGAGGTCGGCACTTTCAAAAGTAATTATTAAGAAACCGACTATTAATAGATAACATTAAAAATTTCTGGTTGCTAAATGTTTTATTTTATTTTTTGTCTACAATTTTCGTTGAGTGTTATGTTTTCATCCAATTTTGAGTGTAACCTTTTTTTCAACTTTTTGTTGACTTTATTTTTGTTGATTTCCTCGAAATATTTAATTAATTTTTTAATTTTTTCAGCATTTTTTGAGGAATTATTTTTTGCCGACCCTGCCTTCCACGTACGGTATTTTTCCCCCATGCAATTGATTCTTTCAATTTATGCCCAAAAAAGAAAAGAGAACAGGTCCGAGATGACCCTAAACTACCAAGGTGATAGTGGTAAGGTACCAAAACTGAATGGAGAGGTTGGCAGTTCGATTCCCGGCTGTGAAACCGTCTTACTACTTGATTGGAAAACTTGCCACGTGTTGCAAAAAAAAATGCAATTTGTGTGTGTCAAAAAAGAAATGAGAAAAAATAGAAAAGAGAAAAGCAAAAGCAAGGTCAACACCTCAACACGAGAGGAGAACAGAGGATAAATGGTAAGTTAGGAGTGAAACCAAACTAGGGTTATGACTTAGCCCTAAAAGTAACCTCATGTCGACCAATTTTAGCGAAGAAGCTCCAGTATACTGTTGTATGATTCTCCCGAGGCCGTGACCACGACGACGACGGATGCGAGACAACAACTTGTGAGAGTGCGCGATCGTCAACTTCCCGAAAAAATTTGAGGTGTTGTGCGATCACACTTCTGATTTTTTTGTCTCTCTTTTTTATTTTATTTTTTGCGAGTTCTGTGAGCAACTGAGTGATTCTGCATCTCATCTCCCTCGCTCGCTCGCTTAGGGTTTTCACGGAGCTTTCTTTTCAGCTCCTTTCATCGTGCGTGCAACGATTTTCAAGTCCGTGAGGTGAGCGTCTTTGCATTAGGGTTGTGTGGTCGGTGTGGTGATTCCTTTCCGAAAAAAAAAATTGAATTGTGTAGGTAAGCTGGGTTTTCCTGATCGTGAATCTAGCGACACGAGACTTTGAGCCTTTGAGTTTTGGTTTGCTGTTTGATCAGCGATCTCTGCTCGTTGCGATCAATTGAAGCAATTTTAGTTTTGGTTTTTTGACACAGTATAGATTGTAGCTCGAATTGGTGCTAGAGGTTTCATTAAGTTGATGTAAACTGGTTGTGATATTTCTCGGTTTTTCTGGGCGTAAATTTCGTGATGGAATCTGCTGGCGAAGGTCAGGTTTTGGACTTTGACTACTACCTGGAATAATTCTTGAGTAGTTCCCTGTGACATTGTTCTGGCAGGCATGGTTTGTGAGTTGTCTGAGAACCAAAAACAGGGAATTAGCAGAGGAGAGGTTTTTTTATCTACACATGGGTAGGGTTTAGTGTTGGTGTTCCAGTAATCAGTGGAGAGTGTTCCAGTTGTGGATCTTCTGATGTTTGCAACGGCTTCTCATGGTTGCTTGGATGGATGTCGGCAGGAAGACTCTTGATGGACGGAGGGGTAGTTGTGTATTACTTGCGTGGGAGCTTTTGGATAACATCTGATCGCTTTACAGGTCTGTTTCTTTATTGACAGAATTTATTCTATTCATTCTGCTCTTGTGGCAATATTGTTCGTTTCTTATTGATATAGGATGCTGAGCGTTGTGTTAGAATTGCGGTGGGAAGGTATTACTGTTGGTTGGAGTCAGTTTCATGTCAGTTTTTTTTGTAGGATTGTAATTTTTTTGACAGTGAGCATGCTTGGTACTTTTCAGGCTTGACTTAGTGAGCTGGCTCGACTGTGAGCAATAATGGAGACGAGAGTTCTCACGCGTTCAAGTTGAAAAGAAGTTGAGAAGCGGAAGGTGTGAGGTGGAGGCGGGATTTGAGCTGTTTAGGTTGGTTTTGTTCAATGGCTGGCACTTCTGAGGGGTATTGGGGGCCGATCACTGCGAGCACTGAGTGGTGTGAGAAGAACTATGAGGTCACGCCTATGGTGGCGGAGTTTTACAACACCATTTCCAACATCCCGGGGATCATTCTTGCATTGATAGGCCTGTATTACTCCATCAGCCAGAGATTTGAGCGGCGGTTTAGCGCTCTTCACTTGTCGACCATCGCTCTGGGATTCGGCAGCATCCTCTTCCATGCTACTCTGAAATATGCGTAAGCGCTCATATCCGTTGATAGAATGCCTATTTTTCTGTGTGTTGCAAGGGTTTTCAGCTTGACTCCAGATTCTCCTACTGCTCTGAGATTTCACCTACCTTCATTTTCAGTGCTCATGTTAGCCCCTAAGCGTCCACTGTGTATTTTCTGTAGTGTAGGAAATTGGACCCCCTGCTGCAAATCATCTGTTTGTGTGAAAAGGACTTCAGTTCGACATGATCGACACTGTTGATCTAGTAGTGTAGAACAAGAGCTTTAAAATGATATCTTGCAATCAGAAAACCGTGGTAAAATGAGAAAATGCAAAGTGGCCATATTGGGCATTTTAGACGCTTAGGGGTTAGTTTCGGGGTGTGATATGTCAACAGAATGCAGCCATGTCAGTGTTGTGTTTCTGGTTGAAGCATGCCTCGGGGTTTGCAGGACGAGTAGAGCAGTTTTGACACCTTTACCACGCAATAGTTGCGCTGGAGAAAGAATCAATGTGAGTGATGAATACCTGACTAATGGTGGTTGTTTTTGCATGGTGGCCTGGAAGAGCAGTCAACAGCAGAGCGACGAAACTCCCATGGTGTGGGTGATGCTCCTGTACATATACGTTCTGTACTCTCCGGATTGGCATTATTACAGCACGATGCCGACAGTGCTGTTTCTGTATGGAACGATCTTCGCCATTCTGCACTCGCAGTTCCGGTTCGTGGTGGGATTCCAGCTACATTACGTGTTTCTGGCGGTGCTGTGTCTGCCGAGGATGTACAAGTATTACATCCACACGACAGACCCACTGGTGAGGAAGCTAGTTCACCGGTACGTGTTGTTTCTGATTCTGGGCGCCATGTTCTGGCTGGCAGACCGGCACTTGTGCAACCAGATGTCGAAGCTGCGGGTGAACCCTCAAGGGCATGCTGTGTGGCATGTGTTGATGGGGTTCAACTCGTATTTCGGGAACACGTTCTTACAGTACTGCCGAGCGCAGCAGTGCGACTGGAGCCCCAGGATAGAGTACTTGCTGGGAGTTCTGCCCTTCGTCAAGGTTCAGAAAAGCGATAAAACGGAACGGAAGGAGCAATAGCAAGATGACGACATACACACCGTGCTTTGCGTTATGGGCTTCACAGCTACAGTTGTTTAGAAAGTTAATGTATGAGAGTCAACCTATGTAATGTATCGTTGTTTTTCGTAGGTACCTTTTTCTTTTGGCTGGCAATATTTGGCACAAGCGACATTAATAGCTACGAGCCATTCGATTCTCATTCTGTAATTTAGTGGCGTCTGGTCGATTTATAGCACCAAGAGGAGTTGGCTACAGAGGAGGGCAAGCAAGAGCCGATGAGCTTGGTTCTGAGTAGTAACTTAGTCTGAGATTTAGGTGCTGGACCGATCGCCAAAGCGTGTGCATGTGCCCTTTTCCCTTTAGATTGATGTCAACTTCTCTCCGGAGGGCAGCGTGCTTGAGAGTTGACGAACATGAATGTTGGAGGGCTTATTTTCAGATTAATGAAATAAGGTTATCAGTGGATGTGCGCTTCACTTTCGCAGGTCGGTATGGACTTTCACGAGGTGGAAGCACTGAACGGGGAGTTTTCCAAGGAAACCAGCTAGAATCCAATATTTTACAAAAGCAACCGGTTTTAACCCCTAAACGTACCAGGGTGTCCCTAGAATTGACAATTTGAGAAAAAACATTATAAACTACCATTTAGAAGAATATTCTAGAATTGATATACAAATGAAAGTTCTAGATCTTGAATTTTAGATTCCATCCGTACGGTTTGATTCACTAATACAATCATCAATATTTAATTATAAAATTTGAAAGTTAAAATCAAAAATTCCTTCTAAATTCGATTACAAACTAAATTTCAATATTTTTTGAGTAAAATTTGTTGGAATGAGTTTGAAATGAGATACTCTTAAATGTGGTGATACTTTGAAATTTTTGTGTTTCTTAAATTTATGACCTCATTTTTCACGATTCCACTTTGAACTAGAGTCAATGCAATTTTGGCTTGGTCAACGACTTGACATACTTCTACATTTGTAATTTTAGAAAAATATGTACTCTAGTATGACTAAATCCAGCCATTAGATAGGACAACAACTTGGTGAAGAATCTCCAAAAAAATGGATGAGTTTCATCCAAGCATTGATGAGAACGTGAGAAGGCTTTGAATTCATTCGTGATCCAGTTTCTGGACTCTGGGACGTTTAGGGGTTAAACAAGAACCCATCCAAGGAAACCAGCTAGAATCCAATATTTTACAAAAGCAACCGGTTTTAAACAAGAACCCATCCGGATCTTACCCATGGTTCACCTATGTAACACCGGAGTATCCCAAATTTTATCCAGATTTTAGCTTAATCCTTTGACGCGCCAACGTCCATATTCTGGACGCAAGATTATTTTTGACGTAGTCCCTTCACCACGTACTATGATGTTTTTCATCCATCCAAAATTCTCTTGATTCTTGTGCTGGTTGACTACCATTTGTACGGTTTGGATCTTCAAAATAAGATAATGTGAATTTTTGAAAAATAATGAAAGTTGTTTATGTCAAGTTTCATTCTTAGTTCTAAAAGTGAGACCTTAAACATGATTTTCCATAATAAGTAAAATCAAATGATGGAAAATATTTTGTAGTGCATGTTATTTTAATTTCATTAAAATATTTTTTGATTTTTATGTTAATTTTGAATTTAATTTTTTTTTTAAATTTTAAAAAGCTTGCAAAATTAATTGAAATATATTAATAATAAATATGATGAATCCAACCGTACATATGTTATCATCACATTGACATTTACAACTTTGTTTTGTATTCCATTTTTATTGTTCATCAAACATTTTATAACGAATCTTTGAAAACAATGTTAAATTGGGACGTTAAAGGGTTTAAAACTATGGGTTTCAACCTGTAATTTAGCATTTACATTTGGTTGATATACACCAACTGCTGGATCTCCCCGAATGTTGGGTGAAAGCATTTGATGGGGGGTTTTTCTAAGGAAACGAGTTAAAATCCAATATTTTCCAAAATCAACTGGTTTTAGACAAGAACCCATTTGGTTACTACCCATGTATCATTCATCTAGGTAACACTTGAGTATCACAAATTTTATCCAGATTTTAGCCTACTACTATGAGTTTCAACCAGTAATTAGGCAATTACATTGGGTTGATATACACTACTGTTGGATCTCCCTGTAGATTGGATGGAAGTGTAGGCCCAATTTTTTCTAATGTGGTTATAACCCCTAAATGAACAAATGGTTTGAGAAAAATCATCATAAAGTACTATTCAGAAGAATATTTCGGAATTGATATACAAGTGAAAGTTCTAGATTTTGAATTTTAAATTCCATCCATATGGTTCAATTCACCAATGAATACTATCACCAATATTTAATTATAAAATTTGAAAGTTAAAATTAAAAGTTGAAATTCCTTCTAAATTTGATCACAAACAAAATTTTAATATTATTTGAGTGAAATTTGTTGGAATGAATTTGAAATGAGATACTCTTAACCCCCAACCGTCCCAACGTCCATATTATGGATGCTTTTTGGGTACATTCACCTTTGAAGAGCTCTAACTTTTGCAAAATGTGTCTGATTTTAATGAAATTTTGAAAAAACAAAATTAAAAATGTATGGAATGTGTGGTAAAAATTTCAGATCAATCCAAGATGTATTGAATTTTGGTGTTCATTTGAAAGCAGGTATCTTTTTTTGAACAGTTTATGTGCATTATGCTGGTTGCAACTTTGGGGGCTTGTATCTCCTTCATTCCATGTCTGTTTTCAATAAAAATTAGTGGGTTGGATTCTCCTTGAAGTCTAGTTATCATTAAAAAAGTTCATGTCAATCCATGTTGTTCTGAATGTTTGGGAGTCATTTTAGTGCACCGGTCTAGTTTGAACACTTTTTGCTTTCTGGATCAAATGAGTCACATTTTTGGGCTACTTTTTGCATTGCAAGGCCATTTTAGGGCACATTAAATTTTTTCATGAGGCTTTTTTGTACCAAAGTGTTTATATGATGATTTTGAACTACTTTGTAGTTCAAAGTATTTTCATTTGAGTAATTTTGAAAACAAGTTTCACCTCTAACTGTGTTTCTAGGAAAATTTCAACATCCTTTTTTAACACTAAAACACTATGATCTTGCAATCTATATGGCCAAATGACCCCAAAATTGATCGACATGATCTACAATATGTATACTAAAAGATTGTATGGTTGAGATTTTTATACCTCATTTACATTTAGACTTGTAACACATTAAAGGAAATGGTGATTTTAAGCCCCAAAAAGCTAGGGACACTTAGGGGTTAAACGTGGTGATTCTTTGAATTTTTTTGTGATTTTAGTAAACCTATGACCTCATTTTTGCCAGGCCACTTTTGAACTAAAGTTAATGCAATTTTGGCTTAGTCAACAACTTGGCATACTTCTACATTTGTAATTTTAGAAAAATATGTACTCATGTATCACTAAATCCAACTATTGATAAGACAACAACTTAATCATGAAGTATCTCCAAAAGTATGAATGACTTTCATCTAAACATTGATAAGAACGTAAGATAAATTTGAATAGGTTAGTTGTTCAAACACTGGAAGTTGTAACGTTTAGGGGTTAATTTCTCCCTTTGTTTTGATATAAGAACTACCTTTGAGAATTTAACCCCTAAAGGACCTAGAGAACTGGGTAGGTTCTAGTGAACACATTTTTAATCGAGTTTTGGAAGAAATTTAATAGTGAATTTACCAATGTGCTACAAAAATGTTGAATTTTTAAAGTATAATTTCGACACCGTATGTGAAAGTTATGAGGGAAATGTGTTTTTTTTTTGGGAGAAAGGATAACGGGCAGTAGAGAAATGGTTGAGTTTTGGGGGGGGGGGGGGGGTGGGCGGAAAATGGTATGAACTGTAGGGGGCAGCAGACCACCCCTATTTTCCACACTCATTAAAAATAAAATAAATAATATGTTTGGATTTTATTTTTTAAATCTTAAATTAAAATGATTATTTTTAATTAATTAATTATTATTTTAGAATTTGAAAATAAAAGACATATTTAAATTTAAAAAAATAACAATTGTCCAATGAAAGACTTTCACGTGGCAATCCACCTTGAGAGTTAGTGGGGTCATGAACATTGGAATGGGTTGGATGAGGTGGCACTTTGATTCCCTTCCTCCACTCTTTATTTCCCCCCCAACCCCCAAAATTTGTAGAAAAATATGCTACATGTCTTCTAAAACTTGGAGATTGTTTATTTTTTTTCAATTTTTCTTTGGCATTCTATAGAGGGTGGAATGTATTTATGTTTCACCGCTAGGATTCATATTTTAAATTAAAAAAGTAAAAAATATTGCAATTCCAAAAACAAAAACTCTTGTCTAAACTTTTAAGCCCCTAACAAGTGTAGGGTGTTCTGCAACATTCTACATATCTCCAAACGCAACAAAAATTGGTACACAACTAAGTAACATCATATAGAATGTGAAAATAAAGTGCAATAGGTTTTGGTAATGAGGTTTTTTTGATGTAGCCACGGTCAAACGCATTTGAAATTTTTGAGCATGTGCTCTTTTTGAGGTGTTTTATTCTATCAAATGCAATTATCTTGCAATCCGTCCGGTTAACTCCTAACTGCCCAACTATACATTTTGTGCATGATGTACAAATTTCATCCATAGTTTGTCATTCATCATGCACTTTTTGTAGTGTGATTTTTTTACTGAATTTTTTTTATGAGAAGTTCGCTTCATGTATGTGTGATCTAATGAAAAAGGAAACAATTTCTGAAAAAGTCATGCCTCATTTTGTGTTGCTGTGTATCACCCAAAATTTTGGAGATTTTAGTCTAAAATTGTTGTTGAAAAATTAAGCTCATACAATTAAGCATCCAAAAAATCTCCAAAAATCACTACATCTGGAGTACTACATTATAATCCATCACAACAAATTTCATCCACAAATTGTCAATATCTTATTCGTAGTTGAATTACATCATTTTTTTTAATTTTATTTAATGTTTCAAAATTTGTAAAAAAAAACAAGTGAAAGCAATCATAGATCTAACCGTATGAATAGAATCTAAAATTAAAAATGTATAAATTTTATTCATACATCGAGTTTAGGGTATTCATGTTAATTGCATTTTATAATGCATCTTTGCAAAACTGCCCAAACTTGACATAGGTGAGGACGTTTAGGGGTTAAAATCAACGAATTTTTTGGTGTATATTTTTCAAGTAGTTTAGGATGAGATCTTACAGTTACAAGGTTATTTTTTTAATTTTTTTTTGGAATATTTGCATTGGAGAGTAAAAATGGCAGCGTTGGAGTGATTTTGGAGGAAAGACGCTCCGGTCCTTTAGGGGTTAACCTTTTAATGCTTTGGGTACTGTTGCTAGGTTCATTGGTTTTCACTGGGTTTTTCTACTATGATTATTATTGCCAGAAATTAAATGGATTAAATTAGAAACTAACTAAATACAATTGTATTTTTAACTAGAGTGGAGACATTTTACCAAAATTAGAGAATCATCTGATGGTGGGATTCAAAGATCATAGTATGTTTTTGAACCGTATGATGCACACTCAAAAAATGAGATTTTGGAGGATGTGTGACTTCAAAGTTAAATAGAATTTGGAATAAATTCTCAAAAATGAAAGTAAAGATGTTCAACAATGACCCATGTTAACACCTTTCTGTTGCAATCTTTCATGTTAAGAATGGTCTCACACATAATTATTGTGAATTTTACAAGTGAGTGACTTATCCATGTACAATTTATAACAAAAATTTATACGTTAAAATATCAAAGGAGTTGGTACATGAACAAGAGAACACAATCCAAAAAAATAAAACAAGATAACAAACTTCCAAACACAAGAAATACCGCATAGTACATGTGTTGTATTTGTTAGTATTTAATGTATTTTGAAGTATTTACAGTATTTTTGCGTTTTGTTCATAAGTATTTTGATAGTTGCAGAACTCCAAATTCAAATTCTCTTTTCCGCTCATAATCTGAACATCACAATTCAAAATCCAGTTCTTCATGGATTTTCCGTTATTCACATTTTCAACACATTAGAAAGTACAGTGGGGTACCAATCAAAATGTCGTTTTCGAATTCGCAGTGAGGAAAATTTCAGTTTTGCCAACTTTGAAAGCCTCCCGAGAGCTCAAAAATTGGTGTTTCATCACGAAATTTTTACCAAAGAATTATCTTTAAGTTAATTATATGTATGCCAAATTTCAAGGCCAAAAGATTCACCAAAATAAAGTTATCTAAAATCTACCAACATTGGTAGCTGTATCACTGCTGCCAACTTTGATAGCCTCCCAAAGATTGATTTTTTTTTTTTTGCCATGAAAATCTTGGAACAAAAATCTCTTTATGTTAATAACATACAATAAAAGTTTCAAGGCCAAAAGATTAATTCAAAAAAAGATATTAACAATCTACCAACATGTGTAGTTGTGGGAAACAATGGGGAAAACCATTTCATTGCTACCAACTTTGACTACTATGTTGGTAGATTTTGAATAACTTTTTTTTGGTGAATCTTTTGGCCTTGAAATTTGGTATACATATAATTAACTTAAAGATAATTCTTTGCTTAAACTTTCGTGGTAAAATACCAATGTTTGAGCTCTCGGGTGGCTTTCAAAGTTGGCAGTACTCAAAGTTGGTAGCAATAAAATGGTTTCCCCCATTGTTTCCCACAACTACACATGTTGGTAGATTGTTAATATCTTTTTTTGAATTAATCTTTTGGCCTTGAAAGTTTTATCAAATGTTATTAACATAAAGAGGTTTTTGTTCCAAGATTTTCATGGCAAAAATAAATAAATTCAATCTTTGGGAGGCTGTCAAAGTTGGCAGCAGTGAAAACATTTCCACAGCTACCAATGTTGGTAGATTTTGAATAACTTTTTTTTGGTGAATCTTTTAGCCTTGAAATTTGGTATACATATAATTAACTTAAAGATAATTCTTTGGTAAAACATTTGTGGTAAAACACCAATTTTTGAGCTCTCGGGAGGCTTTCAAAGTTGGCAGTACTGAAATTTTCTCACTGCGAATTCGAAAACGACATTTTGATTGGTACCCCACTGTACAATGTGGTCACTTGAGCACTAAAGGGTTAAGAACATTGTGCTGGGTTCTTTTTGAAGGTGCATTATATTTTGGGATAGGGGGAGCAAAAAACTAGGTTCCGAAATTTTGGCCTCAACTCTTGGTGTAAAGGGATTGAGACTGATTTCGAGATTTGGTCCTATGCGAGGTGAGGATTTGAGCCCTCTTACACACTAAAAATGCCTCGATTTCATATACAAAGCTGCCCTAAGCTTTAGACATGCTTCCTTGTAGAATTCTCTGTGTCGGTGTGGACGGCTCAGAGTTTGGGCAGAATTGTTCCAACGCAATGGAATCTAAATTGCAACTTTAAAGGAACTGAAGGCAGTTATTCCAGAGGTGCTTAAGTGTCTCCTTTTTTCTCAACGTCGACGCGTGCCGTCTGCCTTGGATGGGACAATGGTTGTTCCAGCAAACACAAAGGACGTGGCAGTCCCTCAAGGGATAATGCCCTTGGAATCATTCTCATTATTTTGTAAAGTAGGATTAACCTTCTAGTGTCTAGGTGACCAGGTCATTGGAAATGAAAACAGTTCATAATTCAGATGAATTTGTATTTTGATCATGAAGTTCATGCTTACATGTGTAACGAGGTGTCAGAGTGCGAGCATTTGTGCATGTTTTTACAACGAGCTTCCACGTCTCCTTGCAGGGTGATGGTAGGATCCCGCGATTTTAACCCTTAACCCCTAAAGGACCAGGTGGACACAATGTGTCCTCGAATAATTTCATTACTTTAATAACTTGTTTGGATTTCACAATTTTGACTTGATGTTAACTAGAGAATTGAAAATGTACGTTACAAGAACACAAAAATCCTTTAAGATTTGCAATTACGTTGATTGATTCATTGGGAAAAACTTAAAACGTCAAGGTTGGTAAACTTGGGACATTCTAGTTAGGGCGGTTGATGACTTGAAGGGCGTTTTCACACTTGGATGTCACATTCGTAAAAAAAAAAAAGTGTACAATATGTAAAATATTTTCCATTACTGCATCATTAACACTATATAATAATTACAGAAAATGTTTAAATATATTTAAAACAGAATCTTTTCAAAATAATTGGAATCTTTTCTACATATTTTATATTATTTTGGAATATTTGGAATATTCCAAATATATATTTGAATTCTCTAAAACATTTTTGTAATGTAAAAGTTAATAACAATCACAAACACCGGTTCAACGAGTCACCAACAAGTCACTTCATCCAAACATAAATCTTTGAGAATCAATCATTGTTGTTGTATTTAGTTTTAAAACACCATTTTTTGTGAGCACTTAGATATAGTACATCTTTGTATGCTCCTAAACTTTCAAACGCTAATCATGGTTTCTAAATTTATGAGAAAGTTTGCAATGAATGACCTGTTGGTTTTATTCAAAATTTTCAAAAATCAACTTATGATCAAACCTTATAATCATGTAATATATACGGTAGATTGTTCTGAAAATTAATGTACAGTCTCATGACTAAGTCCTTTATGAACTTCAACGGTGAAGTTTTCTACATGAATACCAATCAAGAGATACAATTGCCTTTCTGAAAGCATCACGAGAAAGTGATAAAATTTTAGGAATGAGCATGGTCCTTTAGGGGTTAAACATCCCACTGGGATAGTATATACATTGTCGTATAATTGAGATTTTTTATCAACAAGAAATTCTAAATTGGGATTCTAATAGCTCACTAGAACCGCATTGATTTAAATTTCAACTTCTTTTTTGAACTGAAACCCATTAACCCCTAAAGAACTATGCTCATTCCTAAAATTTTATCACTTTCTCATGATGCTTTGAGAAAGGCAATTGTATCTGTTGATTGGTATTCATGTAGAAAACTTCACCGTTGACGCTCAAAGAGGACTTAGTCATGAGACTATATGTCAATTTTTAGAACAATCTACCGCATATATTACATGATTATAAGGTTTGATCATAAGTTGATCTTTGAAATTTTTGAACAAAACCAACAGGTCATTCATTGCAAACTTTTTCATAAAATTAAGAAATCATGATTAGCGTTTGAAATTTTAGGAGCATACAAAGATGTACTATATCTAGGTGCTCACAAAAAATGGTGTTCTAAAACTAAATACAACAACAATAATTGATTCTCAAAGATTTATGTTTGGATGAAGTGACTTGTTGGTGACTCGTTGAGCCGGTGTTTGTGATCGTTGTTGATTTTTACATTGCATAAAATGTTTTAAAGAATTCAAATATGTTTGGAATATTCCAAAATATTCCAAAATATAAAATATGTTGAAAATATTCCAATTATTTTGAAAAGATTCCATTTTAAATGTATTTTAACATTTTTCGTAATTATTATATAGTGTTAATGATGCAATAATGGCAAATATTTTACTTATTGTATACTCTTTTTTTTTAACGAATGTGACATCCAAGTGTGAAAACGCCTTCCAAGTCATCAACCGCCTTAACTACCATGTCCCAAGTTCACCTACGTTGACGTTTTAGTTTTTTCCCAATGAATCAACCAACATAATTGCAAATCTTGAAAGATTTTTGTGTTCTTGTGACTGACATTTTCAATTCTCTAGTTAACATTGAGTCAAAATTATGAAATCCAAACAAGTTATTAAAGTAATGAAATTATTTTTGGACACATTGTGTCCACCTGGTCCTTTAGGGGTTAACCCTTTAACGTCCCGATTCAACACTGTTTTCAAAGATTTGTTATAAAATGGTTGATGAAAAACGAAAATGGAGTTGATGTACAAAACAAAGTTGCAAATGTCAATGTGTAGATAACATCCGTACGGTTGGATTCATCATATTTATTATTAATATATTTCAAGTAATTTTGCAAGGTTTTCTCTTGAAATTGAATTAAAAATCCAAAATTAACACAAAAAAATTTAAAAATATTGTAATGAAATTAGAATGACATGCACTACGAGATGGTATGGTTTCCATTATTTGATTCTACTTACTATGGAAAATCATATTTAAGGTCTTTCTTTTTGAACTAAGATTGAAACTTGACATTAATTACTTTTGTAATTTTTCAAAAATTCACATTATCTTATTTGGAAGATCCATACCGTACAAATGGTATTCAACTAGCACAAAAATGAAAAAAAATAAAAAATGGATGAAAAACATCTGGTACCTACAGAAATCGAGCTGCTCAAATTCATCCGGCGTCCAGATTCTGGACGCCAGCGTGCTAAAGGGTTAAAGGTGTGGATCCATTCCAAATACAATCAAATTACACTGTATTTTACTGGCGGCCACGGCACATTTAGACGTTCAGGGGTTCAGTTGTGAGAAGAAGGCAATTGTTTTGTGAGAGTCTCACAATTCTCAGCATGGATTGTGAGAGGGAATGCGTAAGATTATTGTCCCTAAAAAACAAACCCCCTAATGATTCTACATCTTGTGCAAATTTTTTGATTGTCATTTGGATACTACAATTCCTACAATATATGAATATATACTTCTAAATTTATCTATATATTACAGACTATGCACGCAAAGACAATTCTGATACTAGAATTATCATGCCAAACTTTGGTATGGGCCAACATATCTATCCTATAACAAAGATTGTATATGTAGACATTAGAGTTATTTGTAAAGGCATCCGGTCTTTTGTCCTCCTTTTTTCATAGACCAGAGCTAGTACCAGAGCTGTACTCCTCACGGTCCCACCCCACTACCCAATTCTTCTCCCTCCTTCCAAATTTTTATGAATAAAAATTTCAATCTATCTAGTGTTCTATTATGAGTCTATAGTGAGATCATGCCGATCCTGTCCTTTCCAAATTACAGGTCAAAAAGAAGGGTTTTGAGGGACTTTACAAATAACTCTATTCTTACAAAAATAAATTTGTTGCTTGAAGTGTCGTGTTGAATTTTGGCATAGGGAAACCTAAAATTGAGGTTGTTAATAGATTATGTATTCATTTTAAGAAAAAAACTCATGACCAAAAAAAAACAATTGATAGTAGTCAATTGGTGATTAAAAACCAAACTGTACCAATAATAATATCTTTTGAACCAAATGGAAGCAAGAAAGAGACAAAACAACAAATTCCTACAAATGTTATAAAAACATGGAGTAAAAATTGCCAATTTTTTTATAAAAAAACAATGTACCTAGTGTAGATGAAATGGAAGTTTTATCAAAAACTCAAATGAATATTAAAATACATGGCTTCACCAAGATACCATGCATGCGAGCTAATTTTGGACACTAGGGCTACAAAATAGTTATGTTTGCTTCTATCATGTCAAATTCATTATTAGTAGCAAACAATGAAAAAGTGATATGTGTATGACATTGTTCAGTTTTAATGCTTTGAAAAATAGGCCCGGTTCTCACAAACACAAAAAGAACTTCAACTTCTTGAGCACAAAAGCATAAGGAGCTCAAAAACTCAAGACTTCTAAACAAAGTCTTTTGAAAACTTTACCATTCTTTACAAGCTCCAATATTAACTCTCTCTTAGTGAACTGCAACAATATCGAACCTCAAAAGGTGCAATGACTCATGGCCCATTCACACCAGCCTAGTGCCACTGTTGCATTTACATTCCTCAAAGGACTTGAGGTAAAATGAAGAAACAAATTTTTTTTCCTGCTGCACCTACTATTGAACACTCTGCAACTACAATACACTGCCACAAGTATAGTCTCGTTCGTTTTTTTACGTTGCATTGCTTTCTATTATGCAGTAGTGTAATGCATGTCTGTCCTATTTTAGAATTTTCTAGTTAACTCATATTCCTTCAAAGTTATATGACGCACGCATGCCTGCAGCAGAAATGGTGCATGTGAACGGGCCTTCATTTCTCTTTGACACAAGCAACTTCCAATCGTCTAAAACTTCAACTCTGTAAGGAACCAATAGAACACATCCATTTCTTTGGAATTGGACAAGTGGAGTCCGAAGATGATGAGCAAAGTACATTTAGAAAAGGCAGAGTGCACATGAAAGCTACTGAAGGGAGAAGGGTGCGGATACCCAAGGAAAAAAAAAGGAAAAACATTAATTGACAAAGTCTGATGACACGTGGCGGCCCAACCGGAAGCCCCGTCACAGTGCCAACTTGCGGTCGGTGGACTCACTGCAGAAGTCGATGAGAAAGGCCCGTTTTCCTGGGCCTGCTCGATGAGCACAAATCCTGCGCCCTTTTGTAAGCAATCGATTCTCCGCTCCTCAACACACACACTCAGTCTTCGCAGCCTCACAACAAACTCAGAGCGGACCTCGGAGCCGCATTTGCACCTTAGTTTTCTTCCTCTGTCACTCGGTAAATCCCTTCCCTTTCTTATGCTAGAACGACGACCTTTGTACAAGAATTGCAATGAGCTTCTTTAGCACAACAACCAGGAGGCTGTAGTTTCTGTAATTGGTTTCTTGTACACGGAGTTGCCAGAGTTTGTGACCACTTGATTCTGTTGTTTTGTTTCCAAATCCAGCCCCATGCAACTTGGTCTTTTTGTTTCTAAATTCAAGTTCTTCGTGTCATTCTTCTGAGCCCCAATTTTTTTTCCAGTTAATCTTTTGTCCAATCTTGCAACCCCAGAATATCCACTTAAAGTATTAGTCCTCTCCGTTGTAGAATTTAACCCTTAAAGGGGCTGATGGGGATAGTATATACGTTGGCGTATATTTGACATTTGTTGTAAATAGAAAGCTCCAAATTGAGACCCCAATATCTCATGTTGACGTGAATTTGAACTTCGCTTTTGATCTTGAATCCATAGGAGGTGTGGAACTATGCCAAATACAATGGAATATTAGTGTATTATACTGGTCGGAAAGGGCTCTCTGGACCTTTAAGGGTTAACTTAAAATTGATCTGACACGGTCCTTTGTATCTCGAGAGATTTCAGCTTCTGTTTAATTCCCAAGTCTTGAACGTACTCTAACAGATTTCTGTGATATGTAGCAGGGAATAATTTTCTTACAAAAAGAAGAATTGCAAGATGGTGCTCACTAAATCGAAGAGCAAGAAGGAGTCGGACACGCAGGCCATCGACTCCATGTTCGCCTCTCGCTACACCCAATCCCCCCTCCCGAAGTACGGCGCCCCTTCCAATGTAGACATGATTTTGAATTGATTTTTCTATGCTATTTTTTAGTTCATTTTCTCTTAAGTTTTTGTGTTGAGCCTGAATGATGTTATAATTGTTTTTGGGGTTGCTGGCTGCAGATGGAGGTTGCCAGAGCAGGAAACACCGAAAGACGCAGCGTACCAGGTGATCGGCGATGAGCTGATGCTGGATGGCAACCCTCGTTTGAATTTGGCGTCGTTTGTCACGACGTGGATGGAGCCAGAGTGTGACAAGCTCATCCAGGAGTCTCTCAGCAAAAACTACATCGACATGGACGAGTATCCCATCACCACCGAGATTCAGGTTCCCTTTTCTAGCCCCATTTTTTTTATTAAAAAAAAAACAGAAGGTTGACTTGTCTTTATCACAATGGTTAGAGCTCAAATCTTGATACTATCTTCTTTTGTGATTTCCGAGGATGGAAATACTTTGAAGCTACATGCATTCTGTTAGTTAGGTTAACCCCTAAACGTCTGAACGTGTCGTGGCGACCAGTAGAATACGGTGTATTTTGGTTGTATTTGGAACGGATCCACTCCTTTAATGGGTTTGGGTGCAGAAGAGAAGTTGAAATTTACATCAATGCGGTTCTAATGAGCTATTAAGATCCCAATTTAGTGTTTCTTGTTGGTAATAGATCTCAATCATATGACAACGTATACACCATCCCCATGGGACGTTTAAGGGTTAAAATTGTGTGATACCTTCAACGTACAGACTTTCCCATGGTACACAAAATACCCAATGGTTGTGGGGATGTGTGGTCCAAAAAGAAGATTTGAGTCTAGATCTATGATTGCATTTCAATTTTTCTGTCGGGTTACTTTTTAAATTTTTTAAATTTTTGAAGATGACAAGTTTTGAACTAATTAGGTTCAAGTGGTGTGATACCTTCAATCTTACGGACTTTTACAAAATCCCCAATAGTTGTGGGGATGTGTGGTTCAAAAAGAAGAATAACTCTAGATCCAAGACTTAAGAGTTTGATGGAAGTAGTTCTATTAACTATAGCGTCTAGGTTTAAGACAAACATGAATGAAGAGTTTGTTGGAGATAGTTTAACTAACTATAGCATAATTGCGGAAGAGTTTGTTCTAAAGAGGTAATTTTAGTGACTATGTCATTTAGCGAGTACGACCGACATCATATGCCTAATTGGAAAATAGTGTCAGACATGACAACCCTGGTTTCTTTGTGGCGACTAGGATCGGTGCGTGAACATGATTGCGCGATTGTTCAATGCTCCCATTGCTGAGGGAGAATCCGCAGTAGGAGCGGGCACGGTGGGCTCCTCGGAGGCTATCATGTTGGCAGGGCTGGCTTTCAAGCGCAAATGGCAGCTTCAAAGGAGAGCTGCAGGGCTGCCCTATGACAAACCCAATATGGTCACCGGCGCCAATGTTCAAGTTTGTCTCTCTCCCCTTTTCTCTCTTCATTTCATTTCATTTTAGGCTTTTCTCGATTTGGACCCTTTTTGTCATGTTATGTTATCAACCCCTAAACAACTTGACATTCCATTGTGGTCATGTATTTTTGCGTACAAGTAGGTGATTGCTGTTGTATTTCACTATAACATATTTGAGACCATCTTTGTACTTGAGTATACTAGTGGGACCCGTGCCGTTGAGCACATTGTGCTTGGGTTGTCTCATCGACGGATTCTAGCTCGGAACGGTTGAGTGAGACAAACCATGCTATATTGTATAATAGATAGAATATTTGATTTCCACTGTGATCATGTATTTTTGCGTACAAGCATGTGATTGTCGTTGTATTTGCTATAACATATTTGAGACCATCTTTGAGAGCATTTAACCCCTAAACGTTTGAATGTGCCTTAGCAGCCAGTAGAATATGGTGTATTTTGGTTGTATTTGGAATGGATCCACACTTTTAATGGGTTTCAGTTCAAAAACAGAAGTTGGAATTTAGATCAATGCGGTTTTAGTGAGTTATTGAGACCCCATATAGAGTTTCTTGTTGGTAGCAAATCCCAATCATACGACATCGTATATACTATCCCCGTGGGACGTTTAGGAGTTAAGTACATATTTGTATGAAACGGATTATATGAGGAAATATTTACATATGGATCTGAAGGGAACCCTAACTAACCTTTGTTTATATCTTGGTGTTTTGGCCAGGTATGTTGGGAAAAGTTTGCCAACTACTTTGAAGTGGAGATTCGGGACGTGAAGCTTTCAGAGGATTGCTATGTCATGAACCCCGCCAAGGCCGTGGAGCTCTGCGATGAGAATACCATTTGTGTCTGTGCCATTCTTGGGTCAACGTACAACGGCGAGTTTGAAGATGTGGGCACTTTGAATGATCTTCTGGAGAAGAAGAACAAAGAAAAAGGGTCAGTTGCTCGGTTTCTCCGGATCCCTAAACTTCAACTCTTGCTTGTGACATAACACAAATACATCGAGAAGACGAAATATTTTTGGGACCTCAGGCCAACGTAAATTAACCTCGCCAAATTGAGCCTCATGGTTTTTTTCTCTAAGCAGTTTTATGTGGACTTCCTTTTGTTTAAAATTACTTATCCTTTGACTAACACATGCAATGTTCTTCATTAATTCTGGTGTTATAAAATTCAATCCCATCTGAATTATGTTATTCGCAATATGATCAATTGTTTGAATTTGGCATTTTGAAACCATGAATCCTTGATCCTTTAGGGACTAAATGAACAATTTGTTGGGATAGTATGTCACTAAGGTAAATCACCCTATTTTTGTTATCTGTGGTCATTATATATATATATATATATATATATATATATATATATATATATATATATATATGTGTGTGTCGTACATTTAAAATTTTGATACGTACACTGCTAGACTTCCACAGTGGCACAAATAGGGTGACTTGTAGCATATCTTAGTGTAGACTGTGGAGACAAAGTCTGAGCACTTGTGCACGAAAATTTACAGACTATTTGTCTATCAAAGTAAGTTGTGATTCACGGTCTGCAAACATTTAGAATTGGCGAAGTGATTGGTGATCAAAGTGGAATTCCAAATTATGATCTGTATGATGGGGTAAGTGGTTTAATTATTATTTTTGGGTGGTACTTACTTGCTGTAGGTGGAATATTCCCATTCACGTAGACGCTGCCAGTGGAGGATTCGTGGCACCGTTTCTGTACCCAGAGCTGGTGTGGGACTTTCGGTTGCCGTTGGTGAAGAGCATCAACGTGAGTGGCCACAAGTATGGGCTAGTGTACGCTGGCATTGGATGGGTCGTGTGGCGGAGCAAGGAGGACCTGCCTGAGGAGTTGATTTTTCATGTCAACTACTTGGGAGCTGACCAGCCCACTTTTACCCTCAACTTTTCTAAAGGTTCGTTATCTCCCTTCCTCCATCAAAGTTCTTTCTGTCATCGGAATGAGAAGAAGAAGAATAACTCTAGATAGTGCTAAGATTAGTGTCTAGGGATGAAGAGTCTTTTGGAGGTAGTTCTACTAAATATGTCACACGGACCATCATTCTTCTCATTGTGTTGTTTATTTTCTTATGCTTATTCAGGTGCTAGTCAGGTCATTGCACAGTACTACCAATTCATTCGGCTTGGCTTTGAGGTATTTGCTTCTCATCAACTGGTTCTCTAGAACACATTTTTTCCATTTGGAACACCTGTTTGCAATTAGTGTCTATAACCAAACACATGTATTCCCGTGAGGTTTTACTTTTTTCTCAAACCAAGACAAATATCTCTACCAATTGATTATTCCGACAAACGGAGTTGTATTCCACAAACGTAGTTGGTAGAAATGGATTTAAGGTAGAGGTTCATAAAATTTGTAACACCTACCTAAATGCAACACCCCAAAATCTTGCACAGTTGAAATAAGTAACATGTCTTCTCTATAATTTCAAGGATGTTGATGTTGCTCTTGAAACAGAATCTGGATTCATTTTGCTGCTTGGGTGTGAAATGTTGTTGCTTAACCCCTAAAGGATCAAGGATTCACAGTTTTATAATGAAAAATTCAATCAATCATATTGTAAAAAATATAATTCAGATTGGAATGAATTTTATATCACCAGAACTAGTGAAGATCATTGCATGCGTTGGTCTGAACAAGAAGAAGTCCAAATAGAACCTACTCAAAACTGTTAAAATAAACATAGAGTTGCTTGGTCCTTTAGGGGTTAAGAATGTCATGTGTCCGAGTATGTAAGCGTTCATTCTGTCCAATCTAGATTCTCTTCAACGTAATGTGTCATGTGTAAATGTTCATGTTTTGCAGGGTGTGAACATGTGTTGCAAGAATGTTACATAAATTTTCACGTATTACTCGAATCTCACAATGCATTTGTGCACACAGGGCTACAGGAAGATCATTTGCAACTGCGCAGCGAACGCCAAGGTGCTGGGAGACGCGGTAACGGCGACAGGGAGGTTCAAGCTCTTGTCCAAGCCAGAGGGAGTGCCACTGATAGCGTTCGCGTTGAAGGACAAGGCGCGCTTCGACGAGTACGACATCGCAGACGGGCTGCGTCGCTACGGCTGGACCGTCCCCGCGTACACCATGGCGCCCGACGCGCAGTCCATCACCCTCCTGCGCGTCGTGGTGCGCGAGGATTTCAGCCGCAGCCTCGCCGACCGCCTCATCACGGACCTGAAGCGAGTCTTGACCCTCCTGGACTCGCAGCCTCCCAAACTGGTGCAGGCTGTTGCCGAGGCCATCCACGAGCAGAACCCGGAGCTTGAGAACTCTGATAAGTCTGTTGAAGAGATCAAAGAGGCTACCACCATTGATAAATCCACTTTCCATGACACTGTGCAGAAGCATGCCAATGACCACAAGCACAACAAGAGCAAGAAGTCTCATAAGAAGCACTCCATTCACAAAACCAATGGCGTTTGTTGATCGATTCAGCCGTTGACTTCGGCCATGCAAGACAGACCCATGTTGTTGAGGTTGACTTGTGGAGTCAGACGAGTCTTGTTGAGGTTGACTTATGGAGGAAACTATAGCATGCGCTTCATTTACAAGACCAATGGAGTTTTGTTGTGGAGGACGATAGGAGCACTTTATTTACACTTGAGACATTGTTGAGGTTTGCATTTTGGAGGAAGGTTTCTTGCATATGATCCTAAGTTTTAAGAAGAAGTGTACTTCATTCACAAAAGTAATGGGTGTTGTAAATAGCTAGTATAATAAAAGTTACTAAAAAAAATGTTACTAAGAAGTGGTCATAAGTAGCTTTTTTCACGAGGATGAGAGTGTGCACTTCCTTTATAGAAACAATGGCATTTGTTGAGCCGTTGACTTTTAGCCTGAGGTTCATTTACAAGACAATCCCATGTTGAGGTTGACCTAGACTGGAGGAAACTGTAGCATGTGCTTCATTTACAAGACCAATGGAGTTTTGTTGAGGAGGAAGACTTTTGTGAATGATGTTGTAAATGAAAAGTATTAATGGTGGAAAAGTTACTAAAATGTGTTAGTAACAAATGTTCACAAGTGGTGGTAATGGAGTTTTGTTGAGGTTGATTTTAGATAGCCTGCAGTTTATGTACACTGAGACAAACCGACGATGTTGTTGATTTCTAGCGTGCACTTTAGTTACAAGACAGACTCGTGTTGTTGAGGTTGACTTATGGAGGAAAGTATAGCATGCGCTTCATTTACAAGAGCAATGGGGTTTTGTTGAGGAGGAAGATAGTAGCGCTTTATTGTCTCTGCCCTCCAGGGGAGAGACTGCGGAAACGCTTTGTTTTTTAGGAGTTACCAGGAGTTAGGTGCCTGTACAGTAAAAATAAGCTGTAAAAATAAATTTGGGGTAAATACTAAAGCAGAGACTTCGCGACTAGCTGCTTGTTTACACTTGAGACCCATGAAGTTTTGTTGAGGTTTAGCTGTGTTTTGCAAGAAGGTTGCATGTATAGTACAGTACGGGGAAATAATGTTTGGCATTTTTACATTCTAGTTTGAAAAAAAATCAAATTTCTCATCTTTGAAAGAGGTTCCAAAGGTACATAAATGGTTCCATTAGGAGAGAATTCGGGCCTTCATATACAAGCACTAAGTTCGAGACACCTAAAACCGATCAAATAAGACATGTACTATACTTGGGATAGATGAATTGATATTTTGATTATTTTCCTCTTTTAGCACTACAAAAATTAGGAAGTTTTCATAATTGATTATTTTTTTTTGATAATTATTTGAATAAGTACAATTTTTTAAAGTGCAAAGTTGTAGGTGCACCTAAAACCGATCATATGCTCTAATGTACAAATGAGGTACATCTTCCCTTTCAAAATTTAGAAATTAGGCCTAATCGGTTTTGGGTACCTGGTCGGGAATTGATGTCTCAACCTTAGTAGCATGCCTGTCGTTTTTCATTCCCCACTTTGTGGAAACCTCCGGGGGTGCACTCTACATTATGTTTGAGAATCACGTGCGTTCATGACCCCTTCTAAAAAACCCCTGTATACGAGAGGTTATATGTCTGTATATAGATACATTCCGTTTTAAATATATGTTTAGTGTAAGTATACATGACTATTTTCAGTTCTAAATGTGTTTATTGTATGTATACGTAATACGGTAGTGTTCAAATTAATACCCCTGCTGTGCACTCACGTATACTCGTACATGTTTAGTACAGTGCACCCCCCGAGGTGGGAACAGTGAATAGTGGCTATATATTATACTTATATTTTTGTTTTCCTATGACTAAAACCACTCACCAGCACTAACACAACCCATGTGCTTGACTCAATTTCATTCCTTTTTCATTTATAGTAAGTGAAAAACAACACGTTTACTACTAGTGAAGGTGTTTTTAGAATCATGAACGCTGGTGACTTTCAAACCTTACATAGTGCACCCATGGGGAAGGAAACCCTTGTGAGATCTTGCTTATGTTCTCACTATTAGCAAAGACGTTGCTTCTCACTCAAAACAATGTCAGTTCACTGTACACACTTGTTCTACGTGACAAATCGCACTCACCAAGTGTTGAGCAAGTGAGTGCGAAGTGGCGCCGTTTGACTCACCATTGAGTGAAAAGTGACGCCTTCTCCTTGTAGTGTCTCGCGGTGTTTGCAATGCAGAGATGTCGGGGTGATTTATCAAACCTCATCAATCTAGAAATGCTACCCTATAGCAGCCACTAGAAGCTCACATGTCACTTTTCACTAACTGAAATCGAGGAAACCCTTGTCCTATGTAACCAAAAGCACTCACCAACTTTGGAATGACTCAAAATAGCAGTGAGAAACGACCATTTTTACTAGATAGCCTTAAACCTAGATTTTCAGCTATGGCGGCCGAACACATGGTCTGGGAATGGAAAGGAGTTGCATTTCTCAAGCTGTCAACGCTCCAAATACTGATGCTTCAAAAGTCCGTGCAATGTAAGACACCGTAAGTTGTATATATCTGGTAATCAAGATTTTCATCTCTATTACAAATAATGTGGGGAAAAGAAAGAGCTGTGGTTTTGCCATTTGATGCTGTAAGTGCATTGCCAGTTGCTTATGAGAAGTCACAGATTAGTCCCATTAACCCTTAAACGCCGGGCCTATGGCCATGGATTCAGAATGGTCATAGGGACTGTTCTGTTTTCTCTATTTTTAGCTCAAATTAACTGATATTATTTTTTAAATATTTTTCCTAAATGAAACCTTACATTTTCTATGTGCAGTAATTTTTTCCGTTTTTTTCGAAAAAAACTGAAATTACTATGATTTTTTAAGGAAATCCTTAAGAAAATTCATATAAATTAGAAAATATACTCAAAAATTCAATTTTTTTTTCCATAGGTCTGACTTACATTGGAGTGCATAATGGTGGATGAAAATCATCCGTGTCTCTAAAATTAGTAAAAGGTACCTCTATGATAATAAGTGTTGAACTTGCAATTGCTATAAAATACTTAATATTAGTAATTTTCCAAAAATTCAAGATGGAGGCAAAAGTGGACTTGATAAACTTCATTTTCTTAGTTAAGCTCATATACAACAAACGCCATCTTCATGGTTTAAATTGAATGTTTGTAGAAAAGGTCAAATGATTCAAAATACATGACATGGAGATCCGTTTTTACCACTTATTTTCCAATGAAGGCCCCAAATTAAGTCCCATGGTGGATATCTCCCATGCATGTGCTGTGTAGAAGAGTAGCAAGGAGGTGCACAGACAGAAATGGATGAAAATCCTCTTTTTCTGTTGAGAAACAAGCCTTTTTAGTCATCCAAAAGCCACAAAATGGCTCTGCCGGCGTTTAAGGGTTAAGCTCTGGTGATGCAATGTGTGAGTGTGAGGTGCAGTCGGATACAACATGCTTATGAATTTTTCAATCAATTTTCATTAGAAAGTTCAACAATTTTTAGGAAGTTCTAGCATGCTTAAAAATGAACCGATTTTGAAACCACAAATTGCATTGGAATTGCAATGAAGCATGTTTCAATTTCATAATAAATGAAAAATAAAATAAAAAATGAGACAAAAATTTGAATTTCTTTTATACACTATCTATCATTTCACAGTGAACTTGTGGAAGATAGTCAAAGGTTTTTTGTATTAAGGTAAAGAACAAGTAAGAAATCATACAAGTAGTTCAAGTGGTCTAGGATTAAGTATTTCTAAAGCAAATGTGAAGGGTCGTTTTAATATGTACCATTAACCCCTAACTACCCAACCATGCATATTTTGCATGATGTACAGATTTCATCCGTAGTTTCTCATCCGTCATGCACTTTTTGTAGTGTGATTTTTTTACTGAATTTTTTATTGAAAGTTAGCTTCATGTGTGTGTGATCCGATTGAAAAGGAAACAATTTTTGAAAAAGTTATGCCTCATTTTGTGTTACAGTGTTTCACCCAAAATATTGAAGATTTTAGTCTAAAAGTGTCCTTGAAAAAATAAACTCATAAAATCAAGCATCCAAAAAATCTCCAAAAATCACTACACCTAGAGTACTACATTATGACCCATCACAACAAATTTCATCGATAGACTCTCAATCTCGGGGGGTTCACTGGCGAAAATTTTAGAAACAACGTGCGATAAAAAATAGGGTCCAATATATTCATTGTAGATAAATTTTGTAAAAAATGTACATGTAAAATAGGGGATTTTAAAAAAGTGAAACATGTTTACATGTAAAATACCATCACATATAATATTCTCAGGCTTTTTACATGTAAAATACCATCACCTTATAATATTTTTTGCTAAATTTTTTTGCTAAAATAACCCCCCAAATAAATAGGTCATTATCGCACGTGTATACAAAATATACAAGGGAGTGCCCCCCCCCCGAGCTCTCAATATCTTATTTGTAATCAAATTTCAAAATAATTTTTTATTTAATGTTTCAAAATTTGTAAAAAAAGATTAATGATAGCAATCATAGATCTAACCGTATGGATAGAATCTAAAATTCAAAATGTATAACTTTTATTCATACATCAAGTTCCAAATATTCATGTTAGTTGCATTTTATAATGCATCTTTGCAAAACTGCCCAAACTAGAAATAGGTGAGGACATTTAGGGGCTAAATACAAGTTGTAATTTTCACAAATGGTGGCATCACTAAATGGTAGATAGTATATAGAAAACATCGAATTTTTGTAAGATTTTCAATTACATGTGTATTTTCAATGATGATAAAGTAGACTTTAGTGAGATTCCAATGCAAATTACAATTTGAAATTCCGTTCATTTTTGAGCATGCAAGGGCCTTCCAAAGTTCTTACAAGTCTGAACTGGATTTAGAATTCGTAACCATCTTGTACTCGACTGTACAAGAATGGATGTCTATGTTCATTTAGGTATACCTTTCTCAGCTTTTTGGCTAAGATCGAGTGTAGTATTTGTTCTTTTTTCATATAGTAATATTTGATATGAGGCTCATCAAGCCTCACGATATTAATCTAATTTTTCAGTGGGTGCAGCTCTGATTAGATTAATCCAAACATTGCGTGTGTGGCTTTGGTCACTTACGAGTGTGGCCTCTATAAGGAGAAGGCGTCGCTTTTCACTCTTCTATAAGTCAAATGGCGCCACTTTGCACTCACCTATTTTTGGTTGGATTTGATGATTGCGATTTGTCACTTAGGACAAGTGTGTATAGTGAAAAGCGACAATGAACAGGATCCTCCATAGTGAGAAACGACGCCTATGCTTATAATGGGCTTTGGCATCGCACTATATCCTTGGCCGGCACAGCCCTACTCCGGGACTTAACGAAAAAATTAAACGAAGTGTATGTAAAAGTTGGTGATACCGAATGAAAATTGATACGACAGTGACATGGTTCACTTGCTTCATAAACCATCGTTTAATTTTTTTTTAATATTTGTAAATCCAACCACATCAGGAATTTCGGACCCCACTGATTCTGCACTGATTCAGTGCGATTTCTGATATTTCAAGGGTTCGTACGATTTTCGCACTGATTCCGCATCGTTGCGTCATTCATCGCAACTACACTGATATGACACGATGTTCGTACAAGCGGATATAGTACTGATTCGACACGATTGATACATCCATTGAAAACGTATGAATTCAGCACTCTTTATAGTCGTCAAATGTCGTGTTTTAATCGTCTTTAAAACTACACTGATTCAGTGCGTTTTTCGTGCGACATCATCTTTTCCATATCTAGATTTTCTTTTCTTTTTATATCTAAATTTGATCAAAATAATATTATTAAAAAATATAAAATAAAATAAACTAATATAAAATATAAAATAATTACTTTCCTCGCTACCCACTTCAATTACACGGAAATTGCCCGCACATGCGGTGGGGCCCACCATAGCTTGGGCTTCCCAAGCTCTATATCGCCAACGGTGGGATTTGAACTCTCAACCTTCCGGTTGCCAATCAAGTTCCCAACCACCAAACCACCTCAAACTCTTCATGCATAGAATGGAACTCTTTTGGTAATTATCGAACTTCTTTTTTCAGCGGACTTTGAATGTTTTTAACTATGTGAAAAAAACTTTTTTTCCAAATTTTTTTTTTGCACTAGATTATGCAGGACATTTTCTATATCTAGGATTTTTTTCATAATTTTTTGAATTTTTTAAATTTTTGCCAAAATCGTGATGGCAGATCAGGGATTCAGGGCTGTGAGCTGTTTTTTTTTTTTCAGCGGACTTTGAATGTTTTTAACTATGTGAAAAAAACTTTTTTTCCAATTTTTTTTTTGCACTAGATTATGCAGGACGTTTTCTATATCTAGGATTTTTTTCATAATATTTTGAATTTATTTATTTTTTGCCAAAATCGTGGTGGTTGTGAGCTATTTTTTTTTGCTCCTATGATGAAAAGTACAATGATAACCAATAATACCAAATTTGAATTCTAAAAATATAAAATGTTATTTCTTTGAAATTTTAATGTGTATTGCTTCTAAACTCTATAAATGTAGATCTAAAAATGTTTTGGGAAATTAAACCGGAAGTATAATTTAAAGAATATTCTTGGAATATTCCAACATATTCCAAAATATTCCAAAATAATATAAAATATTTTGAAATATTCCAAAAGATTCCAAAAGATTCCAAAAGATTCCAAAATATATATTAAAATATTGTACACGGATGTCGTACGACAATGATTTGCATTATAATAGATACTGAAATCGCACGAATATAACAAAAGGCATTAATATGATACGTATACGATACTGAATTCGCATTAACTAAAATTGCACGTTATCCGTGTCTTATCAGTCATGTGAAGTAGATACACGATTAACGCACGGATTTCGTCAAGCACGACTTCCGTGCGGAAACAATACTTTTTTGATAATCACGGAAAAGACACTGCATCGACATCTTAGTAATGCATGTCACTTCCGTACTGTAACGACACTTCTAAATGCACGTATGACGTGCGGAATCAGTGTTTTACGATAAACGCACTGAATCAGTGCAGAATCAGAGGGGTCGGAAATTCCTGATGTTGAGAACTAAATTTTTGTAATTAAATGAAGTTTAAGAAAAATAAGTTACTAAATATAGCCTAATTTTAGATACGTAACCCTTAAAGGTCCAAAGAGCCCTTTCTGTCTAGTATTATAGAGAAATATTTCATTGTATTTACCATGATTCCACATCTCATATGAGTTTAACCCTTTAGCGCGCCGGCGTCTAGATTCTGGACGCCGGATGAATTTCAGCAGCTCAATTTCTGTAGGTACCGGATGTTTTTCATTCATTTTTATTTTTTTCATTCTTGTGCTAGTTGAATACCATTTGTACAATATGGATCTTCCAAATAAGATAATGTGAATTTTTGAATATTTACAGAAGTGATTAATGTCAAGTTTCAATCTTAGCTCAAAAAGAAAGACCTTAAATATGATTTTCCATAGTAAATAGAATCAAATAATGGAAACCATACCATCTCGTAGTGCATGTCATTCTAATTTTATTACAATATTTTTAAATTTTTTGTGTTAATTTTGGATTTTTAATTGAATTTCAAGAGAAAACCTTGCAAAATTACTTTTAAAATATTAATAATAAATATGATGAATCCAACCGTACGGATGTTATCTACACATTGACATTTACAACTTTGTTTTGTACATCAACTCCATTTCCGTTTTTCATCAACCATTTTATAACAAATCTTTGAAAACAGTATTGAATCGGGACGTTAAAGGGTTAAGATCAAAAGTGAAGTTAAAACACGTTGACATATTTTTAATGAAATATTGGGGGTCTCAATTTGGAACTTTCTATCTTCAAAAAGTGTCAAATATACGCCAACGTATATACTATCCCCATCATCCTTTTAAGAGCATCATCAATCCAACACTGTAAAAGACGCAGCACAAATGAGAAATGTATCCTGCAAGTACATTTCCCGTTTATGCTGTGCCTTTTACAGTGTTGGATTGATGATGCTCTAAGGGTTAATGAATTAGTGGGTAGAGAGGATACTACGATATTCAAAACCCTATCCCGGCTGCGGTGGCGTGTACTTTTATCTTTCTTGCAATTGATTCTTCAATTTGTGCCAAAAAATAAATAAAAAATATTCAAAACCCTATATCGAATTTCAAAAGGTACCAAATTATGTATAGGTCATATTTTATCAGATTTCAACCAATCACATGATCCATCTGACACTTTTTTGACAAAAATAAGGAAAACTTCTGCTGAAAGTACTCCTGTGATTTATTGTAAGGTGGTTGAGGACATGAAGAGTACAGTGACAATTGTACAGATGTACGGAGAGTCGGTGTCAGGACGATGAGTGATCTGAGGAGCTTTTAACAGATCAGCATTCTGCTATTTTTAAATTAAATTATTTTTTTTATCATTCTGGCATTTTTAATTAGGTTAGCATTCTTGCTTTTTCTTTACCAAATATTCATTGTGAGACACAATGCGGTCCAACATAACATTCAGTAGCATGCACTGTCCCTGCCTTGGCTCATATGGTGTAGGATATTCCACACCCAAGAGTACTTCATCAATAGCTAAGGGGACAGATGAAGGCTCAAGGTGATGAGCAGAGTGTATGAAGGAAAGG
The DNA here is from genome assembly GCA_022496805.1 of Pohlia nutans. Taxonomy (NCBI): domain Eukaryota; kingdom Viridiplantae; phylum Streptophyta; class Bryopsida; order Bryales; family Mniaceae; genus Pohlia; species Pohlia nutans. The sequence goes on along the minus strand of CM040095.1, from coordinate 13,379,509 downwards.
CAGTGGGTATGAAGAAAAGGCAGTGGGTATGAAGAAAAGGCAGTGGGTATGAAGACTACTGAAGGCCCGTTCACATACACCATTTCTGCTGCAGGCATGCGTGTGTCAGATAACTTTGAAGGAATATGAGGTAAATAAAAAACAGGACAGATAGGAATTACACTACCGCATGATAAAAAGCAATGCAACGCAAAAAAAGCAAACGGGACTATACTTGCGGCAACATATTGCAGTTGCACAGTGCTCAGCAGTAGCTCCAGCATGAAAAGACAAAGTTTTGAATATTTTTTTTGTTTCTTCATTTTACCTCCATCCTTTTAGGAATGCAAACGCAACAGTGGCACTAGGCTAGTGTGAATGGGCCATGAATGTTATGAGATATTTGAGTTAACCGAAAAGAAGCTCATCTAACCTCCCTTTTTGCTCTACTTCTAACCTCTTTTTTGAGTTATACTTGGGTTGAATAGTGTCGTGTCATAGACTGTGGGTCATGGGCTTGGAGCTTTGGTAGAAGGTGTGGGAGTCATTGCGAGGTGTGGAGAATAATGACAGTGGATTGCTTTAGTTTCTCTTCTTACTCATCATGAACTAGTTTTTGGTCTATATATATGTCAATATGAGTTCAATAAGGTAGTAACACCTAAAATTGCCACTTTAACTGTTGTACCTACTTGCTATTTTTAGAATTGTCAAATACCTTAATGTTATTGTGAGCAAGTTCAAGAGGATTCCGGCGCACCAAAGAATGCGTGATTTGGATATTGTATACAAAAGTTATAAAGGGTCAAAGTTTCATTAGTAGATGATCTAAAATTGCCATCTAGTCCAGCAGTAAATGGGCAAAAAGTACAATCTAGAACTGGGCAGGAAACGATTTTGGGTCAAGTGCAATTTTGGGTGTTCCCACCTTATGAGTTTGCTAAAACTTTTCTCTTTGCGTTGACTTTTTGGTTAACTCTATTTATGTCATGGTGAATATACTCTCTTTGTTTGTGCATGTCTCTACTTTTTTTTAATTACACCCGCTTGATATCGTGGCTGAAGGTCGAGAGGCCATCAAATTCTATCAATCATATTGCAAGAAACTAAGAAATTGGCCTCTTGGCATGTTGCACAAGAGGCCAAAGTCTAAAGGCAGTCTCCCTCCAAAACGCCTACATGGCATCACTTTTTAACCATTTTAACGTTCTTGAGAGAGAATTAGGTCAACCAAGAATGGAATCACAATCCTCCTTCAAGAGACTTTCGATTTATTTTTATAAAAGTATAACAATTTGAAATGTTGTTCTTGGCATGTTTTGATAAATTAATTCCATTTGTGTTCAATTAAGTGTTCATGAACATAATGATGAGCAGTGACTTGTTCATACTATTTACAATTGTTCATGATGACAAAATCTTGTATATAGTCCCTTCAGAGCATTGCGATCGTCAATCGGAATTGCGTACTCGCAATCCGCATGTTGCGGGGTTGTGAGCAATATATTGTGGTGGCCTGTAACATCATTCCTCTTCTATTGTAATCGGTTTGGGCGGCCCTTGAAACAATCCGAATTGGCTAATTTTAAAATGGTTTGATTGTATAGCCGTATAATCTCCTTCAACTGGTCAGCATGGCCTCTCACCCTTGTTTTCCAAAAATTCAGATCACGACCAACTAATTTTGTCTTGCAGATTGGGCACAGTGAGAGACCGAAGAGGTCCAGAGGGATGGCAAGCCATAAGCAATACATGATGAGCCCCTGATGATTGAACTCACAATTGAGTAGGCGATGGGAGACCAAACCATTGCCTGAGTCCTTCAAGATAGGTCGCGGCGTTGTTTCCAGAGCAATGGTAGCGATGCTTTCATATATTGTAGCTCAATAGTACCTTTGGTGGAAATAATTTTGAAAATAAATGTAAAAATTTCAAGATTTTTTAAAAAACATTGTAAGGGAAAAAAATGGATTTCAAAGAGTATTCAACTATACATATTGCAAGAGTACTCTTTTCATAGAATTTGATATTCTTGGTACTAAGAGTACGACAAATGAAATTTTCTTTACATTTTCTTAGGAAATGCATAAGTTCCAACATCCCAACCTGCCACTCATGTTTGTTAGGCCTTGCCCAAAGCAAGTAAGTAGCTAAATAAACGTTACTTTTCTATATTTCTCTTTGATTATCTTTAACTCTCCTTAACTAGTTTGTACTTCTCCGTGAATAGAGAAGTATATATGTGATTCTAAAATCTTCACCCACAAGACATTATAGCTAATTCTCATTACTTGATCAATCACCCAATTGCTCCTAACTAATAGATGTGAGCATTAGTTAACTAAACACTGTAATCTAATTTTTCTTACTTAATAGGTGTGGGGTACAATTTAAGCTAATTTCTTTTAACATTTTTTAGTTACTTCTTTTTACTTGCTAGGTGTGGATGGAACCTTAGATGGTTATCACATATATATCACACTTACAAATTACCTGCTATTTAACCTTTTTTTATATAGAAAATGAAAATGCTACTCATAGGCTAAAAGGTTGTTTGCATGTATGGATCCGACCTAATCTCCAGTTGGGTCCAAGTGGTTTGCATATAGAAATCATGGACCGATGGTGGATTTGCCAAAGCATGTTTGGAGTTCCAAGCTCCCTCCTTGAATAGGGTAATGGCAAGTCCTTCCTTTTGTTGTTCCAACCTGATTTGCTATTTTGAGTTTAACCCGTAAAGGACCACGAGGCCACCACGTGGCTTCTGGAATTAAAAAGTGAGGAATTTCGAGTTGTTGAACCGTGAATTGTAAAGTGAGAAACAAAGAGACCCTAGTTCTTTTTTAGAGTTGAATCCGTGAGTACTTCTTGATCGAAATTTCATAAAGTGTGAGATTTTTGGTGAACTTTTTGAGCTGCAAGGAGATTATTTGGGCGTCACTTGAGACCCTCATATCTTTCCCCTCACACCTCCAAATTGATTGAAATTTTTTTCACATGTTCAAAATGATGATCATTATGCATGGTAGAAATTTCAGATTTTTTAGAGCACTTTTGATCAATCCGATTTCAGCATATGTACAAAATACCCTAAACAAGTTCCATCACTCTTCTCAACGGTGGCATTTTCTCAAAAATTGTGCGATCTTGTTGATTCTTTTTTCATACAAAAGCTATGTAAGTCTTCTTTGATTTCAACGGTGCCGATTGTCAAGATTAACCCACACCAATGAGGAATTGAGCTTGTTATAAGAGCTAGTCAAGAAAACATGAGCTAAGTTAAAAAAAACCCCCCGGTCCTTTAGGGGTTAATTTCTCTTTACTTTTGCAACTCTTTCCACGTGTCTACCTCGCAATGAACATTGTTCTAGGCAATCATTTTTTTTTAGTTTTCTTTGGACATTTGTAGTGCATTCGGAAGCAAGATATCTAAGAAGACTATGAAATTCAATTTTTTGAAGACTATGGGCTCAATCATTTACACTTGACATTTTCAATTGAAGGCACAATAGGAACAAAGAATTATGTGAACACTTACAAGTTTGTTCTTCATGGCAATAGAACACAAATCTTAAGTTGCCTAGAATTTTCATTAGGCCCGATAAAAAAAAGGTGAAACTGATGCAAATTTCGGAAGACCTTCTTTTCTTAATCAATTTTTTGGGTAAGAACACTCAAATTAAGAATTTCCTTAATTTATGAAATGATTTTAAAATGTTAGTAATCAATTTTGTAGTCCTTTCTCACTTTGCACCACATCCAAAAAATTTGATCACGAAAGGGTGGCATAGGCAGCACAAGCCATCCTCCTTGAAAAGTTTCTCCATGGTCACTCAACCCAAGCATAATGAGGGACTAATATTGTATGTGCATACCGTAGTACCGTAGCAAGTTCGTCCTAAAATAATTCTAAAAATTAAAAACGTAAAAATTAAAAAATTCAGAAGACAGAAAAACCAAAATAGAATAAATTAGTTTTTGAAATATTTTGTTATTTCTAAGCTATTTAAGACATTTTTATTGATTTTTGTTAAAAAACAAAAATTCAGAAATTCAATTTTCGAGAGGCAAACCTTATTTTTTCAAAAAAAATAAATATTTGTTCGCCAGGTGGCGAACCTGCTATGGTGTTACGGTAGTAGGTTCATGCAAAAATAATTAGAGTTTGTCAAAATTCACCGCTTTTCACATGTCACATAGATATTGGCTCTAACCCAAAAAGGTCTAGGTCGCATCAATTTTTAAAAATTATTTGCCATTGATTGTACAAATTTGCTATGTGGTTACAATAAGGTATGGCACTTAGAATTTACAAAAAAAATAAATAACACAAATTAATTGGAACCTTAGCATATCATAGATCAACTTTTTGGGTATACTTTGAGATCAAGGTTTTTTCACATATGGTCTTTTGGTTAAAAACTTACCAAGAAGTTCACAAATTTAAAACAAGTTTAATATCTAGTAAGAGGGTTGGCTAGAAACAACTATAGGTAGCCTTACATTAATAGCAATACAAAAATATCATCCCTTTTATAGAAGGCAATCTAAGACTAAATCCCTACTATTCATCAAAGTTGTTGACAATGGTATCCTTTACCAAATGATGTTGTTGTGTGTCCAAAATACTACAATGGTCTACATCTCCGGATGGAGCCTGACATTATTCCATCTTATGTTGTTGAAGGATAAATCATTTTTAGGCAACCAATTGTTCCCTAACATAAAATTTGGAATAAACTATGATTTTTTAACACTCTTTTCAACACTTTCTCACTACAATTTTTGAATGACATACTTTAAAAAAATAAATTAAATTTGACATTTCTTTTCGATACCAAAGTGTTAAAACCAATAATTTTTGTGGCATTGAATTATTGGTAAAGTAAACATCACACAACTTGTATGTTGCCTAATGTTTTCATACCATAACATTATTACACAAATGTCAGACATCAACAACCAAACAATGGCTTTGGGGGAGTACAAGTCCAATATAGACACATGCTTAGATTCCGCTTTGGAAATGCATGTGTGCATTGGGGGACCTCCACTTGCATCCGGAAGGTGCCGTGTTCAAATCTCCTTAACCCCTAAGCATCCCTGACATTTTTGGGCTTAAAATCATCATTGCTGTTGAAGTGTTATAGGTCTAAATGTAAGTGAGGTATAGAAATCTCAACCGTACAATCTTGTAATATACATGTTGTAGATGATGTGGATCAAATCTGGAGTCATTTGGCCATATAGATTGCAAGATCATAGTGTTTTAATGTAAAAAAAAGAATGCTCAAATTCTCCCATCAACACATTTAGTGGTGAAATTTGTTTTCAAAATTACTCAAATGAACAAACGTTTAACTATAAAGCAGTTCAAAATCATCATATAACACATTGGTACTAAAAAAACTCATGAAATTATTTACCGTGCACTAAAATGGCCCTGGAATGTTAAAAGTAGCCCAAAAGGTGACCCATTTGACCCAAAAAGCAAAAAGTGTTCAAAAGAGACTTGACCACTAAAACGACTCCCAAACTTTTAGAACAACATGGATTGACAAGAAAAAAATTCCGTGATAACTAGACTTCAAGGGGAATCCAATCCAATAATTTTTATTGAAAAGAAACATGGGATGAAGAAGATACAAGCCCCCAAAGTTGCAGCCCTCAAAATGCATAAAAATTGTCCAAAATAAAGGACCCTACTTTCAAACGATCACCAAAAATTCAGTACATGTTGGATTGACCTGAAATTTTTATCACTCATTCCATACATCATGCTGTTTGTTTTTCCAAAATTCCATTGAAATCAAACACTCCTCGCAAAAGTTACAACTCTCCAAAGGTGAATGTACCCCAAAATATGTCTTGATGGTTAGGGGTTAACAGCGCAAAGCGTTAAGGTTGGTAAAAAAAAATGAGCCAAAACTCTTTTTTGCCGCCTTTGAAGCTAAAGAACGTGTTTTGCCTTGTCTTTCCTCTTGTGGGAAAAAAAAATGCTTGACTTTATGGATATCTCTATTTCTCCAAAACTTTAGCGTCAAAAAATGTTAAAAACAACACCGTTCTCGTAGTGGTAGGCAAATGCAAGGCGCGAGTAGCATGTTCATTGGTTGAGAGTAGAGTTATCCTTAAAGTCACCTTGTGTTTGAATAAGATACCGTGAATTTTGCTTTAATGTACTCTTATTTGTTCACCCCAAATAGTCAATAAGTATGGAAAAGCTTGGTGGTCTCTCATTATTAGGTGTGTAAGAGCTTGGTGGTCACTAAACTCAAAGGAAACTAGTTTAGCCGTTAAGAAAGACGGCTAAATTAGATTTCCGTGAGTTTGAAGACCACCAAGCTCTTACACACCTAATAATGAGAGACCACTAAGCTCCTCCCTACGTTTTAACTATTTGGAGTGAACAAATAAGAATACATTAATGCAAAATTCACGGTATCTTATTCAAATACAAGGTGACTTTAAGGATAACTCTAGTTTCTTAAGAAAGTGCATCCTTGGCACATGACCTGATTGACCTGATGAAGCTAATGTATTGTCGAGCATGTTGTTTAGATAACCATTTGTTTCATTGAAAATAAACCCCTTTGTTCCATGTATGTTTTGTTTTGCAATGAAATTTAATGTCTTTGTTTCAAAAAATAAAATAAAAATAATAATTAACTATATATATTTCTTTTGCGTGTAAAAATAAAAATAAGAAGGTCACAAAGCACGCCACTAGCAGTCATTTCTGATCAGTAAGTTAGCCAGTCTTAGTTCCTTTTTGCAACGGTCCATTTGTACATCAAACCAAAAAAAAAAAACCAACTTACAAAGCAATTAAAAAGACACTTTAGACAAGGAATACTGAGTAAGTTAGAACAGGTAAATTTGAATGACAGTGGTTTCCAGTGCCTGCCAGATCAATTAGGAGGTTCTCAATTATATAAAATGAACCATTCACAGTTACAGACCAGACATGAGCAACAGGTGATTCAGATTTCAGACCCTCATGCAATTATCAATTGCACGATCAATTTCTAAAAACTGAAGTCATTACATTCTCAGTTCTGTGTAAAATTCCTTAAGCAATTATCAATTGCATGATCAATTTCTAAAAACTGAAGTCACTACATTCTCACCTCTGTGTAAAATTCCTTAAGGTTTCTTTTTTATTTTTCTTTTATATCTTCCAATTTTTAAATTTTTTTGACACAAATACAGAGATTTGCAAGTGAGGGAAAATACAACCAACCCCAGTTGAAAGCGGCCAAGGCAAAGAGGAAAGAAGGTGAAATACAAAGAGAAAAGGGAAAGAGAGAAAGGGGGTTGGACGACCCCAAGGGGCCACGCGGCCAGGGCGCTAAACTACACTAGTAAAAAAGGTGGCACTCCCTAGAGAAATGCATAGGGAAAATCACTATGCATGCGTGGAATTGGGCACTACTTGCTTGGGCATCTCCCTTGGTAGTACCACCTTTTCTACTAGTGCTAATGCACTTGGAAGTCGTCGAGGGATTTCATAAGGTTTTCATTCCTTTAGGGCCTAAGAAGCCACAACTAGTTTAGGACACTTCGGCTTTAGCTAATATTATTTTCTTGAAAATTCAACTTATTCATTTTTCCTATTGTTTTTGGCCAAAGTTGGTTTAGGTACTATATTACATCCTTTTTTAGAACGTAAATTACTTCTACATTTTGAGGTTCAAACTCAAGAATACTCCTTTCTTTCTTAGTTAGAAAACGTCCTTCAAAAGTCAAGAGAGTTCCTCGGGGAGGTCACTTCCAAATATTACGTAACAATGTGCAAACAAATTTAGGGTCCAAATAAATCTTTGAAGATAATTTTTATAAATGATTTACATTAATATAAGATGCTCGCAATTCATTACAAGAATAAAAATGAGAATATTCTTTAAATATTACTAATAATAATAATAATTATTTTTAATTTTTAGGGTACTTTTAGATACCCTTTGTTCACACGTGATACTCAAAAGATACAAAGAGCGACCTCCCCGAGGAGAATTCAATACTAACCCCGAAACGTTCCAGCCTCCAAAAACTGGATCACGAACAGATTCAAAGCATCTTAACTTTCTCATACAACCTCAGATGATTTTCATCCAAGTTACTTTTAAAAGCCTATTAAATTCTTTACCAATTAGAATAAATTTCTTGTGATGAAGAGCTATTTATAATATTGGAGAGGCCTTCAACTGCAAGTATGTCAAATTTGTTGGGTAGATTTTATGCTTGCTAGTGATCTCAAAACTTGCTATCACCTTAATATATCAAGGGTTTTGCCAGATATTATGGAGGTATCGTGAGTATTGTATGCATTGGGTAGCAAAAGTAGATACCATTTATGTGGGAGGTCGCACAATGTTCTAAATGTTATAAAGTGGTTTTGAAATCACTGAATTGCTTGCAATGATCTTCTCATGTACACCTCACGTACATTTCAGACATGCTAATATCTACTTTTGAGGCTAAAATCTACTTCTGTTCAAAGGGTTGGTACGTTTAGGGGTTAAAAATGCCGTTGACCGAATGAAGGAAGTGAGTTGACTTTTCTAGAGAGAAACGAGGAGAATGCTCAACGGTAGGTCGGCCCACCACCGACGACCGAGTGAAACAAAATTTCAACTCATTCGGTGGAATCAAACGTCACCAACAACAACGCCAGACGCTCTGGTTTCATAATTACGTTGCCAGCCAGCCTCCAGAATCCATTAAAAAGTTGGTTAAAAGTCCATTCAATTTACTGCCCTGGGGTTAAGTTACTTAATGAAAAAGAGGGGCTGGGAAACAGCCAGCCACGTGTTCACACAGGCCGGGAGAGGGAACTGTATCGATCGATCGATCCCGGTCCGTCGTCATCATCGTTCCACTTTCGTCAGAGGGAAGTCCAGACGTCCTGTGAGCCGGCCTCATAAACCCATTCAATCGCTCTGCTTCCCTCGCATTATCAGCTCTCTGTGTCAGTCTCCATCAGCTGAAAGAGCTCTGCCAGTAGCTCTTGATTGATTGGGGGTAGTCTCTCTCAAGAAACCAGATCGTCGTCTTCCTCGATCGATCGGAGCAAGCTTTCGAGCTCGTCTTTCTAGTAGCTAGATCAAGAGAGTGAGTGAGTGTGAGCAATGGCGCAGGGAAGATGCAGTGCAATGCTGGCTGTGGCGGTCCTGCTGGTGAGCGCCGCGGCTGCCGTGCACGGCACCACGTACACCGTCGGCGGCACCACGGGCTGGACCGTGCCTGACTCCCCCACTTTCTATGCCGATTGGGCCGCCAACCATACGTTCGTCGTCGGCGACTCGTTGTGTGAGTACTCCCGCATGCTTGAATTCTCACCCTCGCTTCAATCTTACACTACTAGCTGTAGGTTCGAAAAATGGCTACCTAGTTCGTTCTTTTTCCATCTACTGTTTGTGTTCGCATTACCCGGTAAGAGGCTTGGTCGTGTAGTGGGTGGCATGGCTACCACCTCGTTGGTTCACAACTCGGAGATAGCAAGCACACTAAGTTACATGTCGTAGCAGAGCCTATGCAGTACTTAATTTAGCATATTCTTTACACATTAGTAGAGTCTTCCACCAGGGTCTCATATGTGATTCCCTATGTGATTTCCCTGCGAGTCTCACTTTTCTCATTGAGTCTTAAAGCTGCTCATTCACCAGTTTAATGTTAACTCACCTGTTTGTAGAAGGAAAGTTTAACAAATGTCAACTCTTGAGCTTGGTGGGAAAAGTGAGACTAAAAGGGAAATGCACACAGGGAAACCATTATGAGCTCCCTGTGGTAGAGTCTTCTTTGAGGAAAACGCTATGGAGAGTTGAGAATAGAAAGAGATGAGGAGTTCTCTATAAAGATTCAGAGTACACTATAAAGATATAAAGATTAGACTACACCATAAAGATTGTAAAATACATCATGGGCTGTAACTTTATTGGAACAAATCTGTAGCTGCTACAATTGGTCCTAATTTCCTGGAGTAGGTTATGTGTGTACTTACCGTTTTCTTACCATCCCCTGTTGTTTTTGTTGCTGGTTATGCAGTGTTTGTGTACAACAAGGCAGGGCACAATGTGCTGTCCGTGAGCTCGACGGATTACGCGTCGTGCACACTCACGGCCACCAACAAGGTGCAGACAGGGAACGACAGCATCGCTCTGGTAGCGGGGGCGAACTCGTTCGTGTGCGGCATTCCGGGTCATTGCCTGGGCGGCCAGAAGCTGACTGTGAACACGACGGCGGCTCCCGGAACGCCGAACCCGATCACCCCGCCCGGACCCCCAGCAGCCACCCCCGCCAACACCGCGGTCGCAGGCAACGCTGTGACTGTCGTCCAAGTTTTGGCTGCCGTCGCGGTGTCCGCTGTGGCGCTTCTCGCACTCTGAATCATCTCCCCTTGAATCACATACTAAGAGCTGGAGTGATTTTGTAGTAACTAGCTCTAGCGACTCTTTCTATCGTACATAAAGTGTTCTTGCCCGGACGTCTGTCTGTCTGTTGCAACATTTTGTAAGCATTTTGAGCTATGGAAGTTTATGATTTTACCCGACTGGAGTGAACGGCAGATTAAGCTCATCCTCCAAGCATTTGAAGCAGACAGGTGTTTTTTTGTCCTGGCACTCCACAGTCATTACTTGCATGCTGTTTGTGATTTTCGTTTTATGCAGAATCACTCCGAGTGCTGGATCATCAGTCAGGAGTGTCTGTTGCAACATTTTGTAAACATTTTGAGCTATGGAAGTAAATGATTTTCAGCGGAGCCGATTGGAGTGGATGGTAGATTGAGCTCATCCTGGTTTCAACTATTGAAGCAACACTAGTAGAAAAGGTAGCACTGCTGAGGGACTTACCCAAGCAAGTAGTGCCCAATTCCACGCATGCACAGTGATTTTGCCTGGGCATGTTAATTGACAGCGCCACCTTTTAGTGCAGACAGATGTTTTGTACTGGTACTCCATATATTATTCACATGCAGTTTGTGTGATTTTTGTTTTAAGTACGTGTGAGTTGGCTGGAAAACTATTGTAACCAGGGTTGGTAGGTTAACTTGATTATTATAGTTTGGGTCACAGAAAGTGGGTATTATTTTATGCCAAGACTTAAGCGAACATGGGTACGGTGAACTCTTAACACTGCGGCTAGGGCTAACATAATACGCTGACGGGATCCGATCTGTGTCACAAACAGTGTTTTGTGTCCACGGTCAGTTCGTGACTTCACGTACGCTGCATTTCTGGGACACTGCGCCAGTGTCGCTCCAGTGACATAATTATACGCTGACGGAATCCAAAAGGTAACGGTTTTGGAAGAACCGCTACACTACTTTTTTTTTTTCTTTTTTTTGCTTCTTCTTGCTAATAGTGACGTTGGGTTTATAGTAAGGGAGGGTAATTAGTGAAGGTGGCTAAAATGTAAAATCGGTGTAAAATGAAGATTTCACATTCTCACTAAAAACTTCAGTCCTTGTCTATGATTTCGCGTAATAGAGAGTGCCACACGCACTTTTAGCAAAAACTAATGTAGTAAAAATGATTGTTTTGGGCACCAAGTAATAGTGCTAGAGCATTGTGTTCAAGGCCAAGTTAGGGTTAACCTATTGTACTATTCCTTAGTGCTCAAAGACCACCTATTGATAGCTCCCTCTTTTGAAACCATTTGATCACAGACTTTATGTACACAAGTTGTTTCTTGTATTTTATAGATAACAACCAATTGAGACTCATGATATGTGTTGCTTTCATGTAAAGCATATAGATATTTTTTTTGAGGTTTGAAAATTCAATCAATCAAGTGCCAATTTGGAACTAGGATAGTTTGTATCCTTGTTCGCTATTTTAAAGTACACTTGGCTCATATTCATTAGGCCTAATACGAAGTTAATTAATTTTAGGGTTATTTTCTATTCATTAAGTGAAGTTGTATGTTTTTTATTTTATTTTTCAAATTTCATGTTTTGCTATATATAATATTTCTTGTGACTTTTGATCCTAAACTTTGTTTGTTATACCACAATGAACTTTTTATTGTTAATTTTTTGAATATTGGTAAAACATAAGATGATTTCATTCACCACCTTTAGCAATTTGATGAAAAGTGTTGTAATTTGTACTTGGATAGGTTGCTTGCAAATTTTTTGAATTCCTATGAATTTGGATTATTTACATTAATATTTTCTATACTATTTAATTACACCACCTTAGAATTTTTGAAAATTTCCCTCAAGCCATTTTTATTTTATTTTATAATTACTTTTGAATGAATCTGATCATAGCATAGGTTAGTACTAATTTTTTTGAATTGAAATAACATCTTCACATTACATTCGTAAGATTACATGATGAAAAGGACCAATATAGTGTACACATCCTCCAAAAATGTTGTACATCCCCTCAATCCATATCAACTTCAACCAAAGAAGCATATTTGGAACATTTACTAAAAAGATATTTGACCCTTCATAATTTTTGTATACAATAGAGTTAGCCATAGAGTTATTTGTAAAGTGAGAACCATGTAACCTGTTGCCACAAGGTGTTTTAATCTTGATATAGAAATTTTTGACACTCACTCACATAAACCATCAAGCTCCTTCCCTTGTGGAAATATGAGATTGGTGTGGAGGTACATGGAGATTCCTCCGTGGGAACTCAAGTTAGGTTTAGGGGAGCTACTCTTGCATTGGGGAGGTTCAAGGTTCAAATCTTTTTGACAATGCAGTGCCTTGTGCCTTCTTGTGCCTTGTGATTGATCGAAAAAAGGGGGCAAAACTCATTTATGCCGCCTTTGAAGCTATAAAATCAATTCTGCCTTGTCTTTCCTCTTGTGGAAATTTTTTGCTCAACTTTACAGATAACTCTAATATCCAAATGATGAATTGAAATCCTCTTTCCATTTGGTTGCCAAAAGGAAACATAAAAGTTTGATGAGTCTCATTTAATTATAACTGTGCTCATTAAAAAAATAAAAAAATGGCAAATTTTTCGGTGTACCTACGGTCTTACAAATGGTTCAATCCATTCCAGCAGGCACGTCACTCACCAACTCTAAGTTACATATTTTATTTTTTGGGAGCTCAAGATGAGGCACTTTCCAATATAAAAAATGTAAGAAAAGAAAATCTCACCAACTTTAACCGGAGAGTCCGCATAGCACGATGAGAAGTGGTACTTGGCCGTGCAGGGAAATGCTCCCACCTTTCGTACTTTGTTCATGAAATTCTAGAGTGTACTGTACAGTAGAAGTACCACTGGATTGGTCTTCGTTTTGGATCGCTGTTTGCATGCCGCTTAGAGCATTCCCACCCATGCACGCTAGGACTAACCCTCTCAAATTATTCATCTACATGTGAAGGGCCCTTGCACTCACACTCCCCCACCCTTGCACGCCCTTCAGGTATCAAAAGTGCCCATCAAATAGTCAATGGACCAATCACAAGTAGAATGAGAGGAATAATCATCGAATAGTCAACTCAATAGTGATTTCAAGGCCCAATTTCTAACACGCTAGAATCCAAAGTCAAGAAGCATTTTGAAAGGCCCCTTGAAACTTTTCATCCACTTCTTGAGGTCAGAGAACCTCTGAGGCCATGGGTGGCCATGCTCTTACAGCAAGCCCACTCAGCAGCTCCACACCAAATAAGGTAGGAAAACCAAAAACGGTGAAAATAAGGTGATTTGACCAGAAGGAATGGAGTTAGAAATTATGTGAAATGTTTTTGAGATGAAGAAGAAGAAATGATGAAGAATGCAAGTTGTTTCGTATTTTTATTCCCCGTAAATAATTATCTACAATTTCTCAAAGTGGGAAGTTTGTCAAACCCCCTCTTCCTTTTCTATACATGAAAACACCTAAAACGGTTAACTAATATCATAGAAAACCGCACACAAGGCTACTAAAAATTTAAATTTTTTTAATAATTTTTAGTAAACTTTTAGTAATCCTGGTCATGCAAAAATTCTCCATTTTCGGTCTACCACCTCCCTGTTTTACTGCAACCCTAGTGTACGCCTTGAGGGCATTAACCGTTTTTGGTTTTCCTACCTTATCCACCAAGCATTAATTTAAGGGCCATTTTCAGCTTAGAGGAATGTTAAACAAGAAGTAGCCCACATAACATTCAGTAGCCTTCACGCCCACTGCCTTTCCTTCATGCACTCTACTCATCACCTTGAGCCTCCACCTGTCCACTTAGCTATTGATGAAGTATTGTTGGGCGTGGAATATTCCACACCATTTACTGTAGAGCCAAGGCAAAGACAATGCATGCTACTAAATGTTATGCATCAACACTCCTTGTACAAACACTAAGGCAACTTATTAAAAGAAGATTTTATGAAAATAACTTGATGGCCTTGAAGCTTGGGTCGATGAATAGTCTTCAAGTTCGTTATTTGATTGTTGATTGAGCAAAGATGCTTGCTTAGTGTGAGTAATTTTCTTGCACCAAGATTTTTGTAGATGGCGGAAAAAACTCAAGCTTTGGCCCCAAATATATTATTTTTGGGTTTTAACGGGTAGTTGTTGAGCCAAACGTCGGAGCAAGTGGAACTAGCTACACCAAATCTTGGCGTTGGTTCCTCAGAAGCACTTGCTGCTAGGCATGCTCTTGTGTTGAATAAGGTAGGATGTCCTAAAACCACCACCTCCCCCAATTACGACATGTAAACCTTTCTTGGGGTCACCACAGTTGAGACCCAAAACCACCAATTTTATTATTCAAGTAGACCAATGGCACGTCAAGCATTGCAAAGAAATAGTTAATGGTTTTGGGTATCATTATGAGTGAAAGTTAGTACCACATGGTGTGAACATGGGGAAACCTAGTCTAGGTTTGATTTGGATCACAGGTTACTTTCCACTTTGGAATTTTGTATAAAATTGACAAATGCGAATTAGATGTTGCAGATTTTTCTAATCCTCATCAAAACCTATTTTGAAAGCGGTCATATTTATTTTTTTCAAATTTAGCACTGCCAAAAATAGGCCAGATTGCTCAAGTCGGTGGTTTGAGGACAATCGACCTTGCATGGCTTTTGTTCCAGGTCTCCGCAAGACAGGAGTGCACTGCTCGGGAGTGCGGACTGGACCAATTCGCCTCCCACAACAGCCACCTCCCGTCCGTCCGTCACGCTGTGGCAGTAGTCAGTAATAATTGCTTTGCATGCACATTTGTGGATGCTCTGATCGGCACAACTACCACAGCTGAATCACTACTTGAAAAATGGTTGAAAAAAGGTTCGTGCATTTGCGGCCCACTGGCCTTGACCATTTTTGAGTCATCATTGAAAAGCTAATCAATTTTTGACGCAACTGTAATATGAAATCTCCCTGCTGAAATTCTTGGTTGCTTGATTTTCACGTGGGCTTTCACTCATGAATGGATGTCCCAGTGGGTCGAAATATCTTTACTTTGCCCTTCAACTACCCTGCTACCAAAAATTGGCTTTTGTTGGTCCGGAATGACCTTAGAGCAGCTCCACCGCAGCCCTCCAAGAGTCCCTCGCACTACAGAACTAGATGAAAAGTGCCAAGGGCCCTTCCAAAATGCCTCTTGACTCTGGACCCTAGCGCGTTAAGAAACGGCCCTCCAAATCACTATTTAGTTGACTATATCCCCACATTCTACTTGTGATTGGTTCATTGACTATTTAATGTGCACTTTTGATGTGTGAGGGGCCTGCAAGGGTGGGGGACTGTAAGTGCAAGGGCTCTCCAAATGTAAATGAATAAATTCAGCGAGTCATCTCTAGCGTGTAGGAGTGGGGATGCTCTTAACTCCTAAATGTCACAACGTTCAGAAACTGGATATCGAATGGATTCAAAGCTTTGTAATTTTCTCATACAATCTTGGATGACTTTCATCCAAGTCACCTTTGCAAGCCTATAAAATTCTCTATCAATTAGAGTAAATCTCTTGTGATGGAGAGATGTTGATACAATTGGAGAGGCCTCCAAAGCAAGTATGTCAAATTTGTTGGTAGATTTCATGCATGCAATGGTCCTCTCATGTACACCTATTGTACATATGAGTCATGCTAATATCTATGTATGAGGCTAGTATCTACTTGTGTTCAAAGGATCGGTACGTTTAGGGGTTAAACTACCTGGGTGATAGGTAAGAGGTGGCTTCCCCTTAGGAGTGCTTATTTGCACTAACGAGGGCGGCGGTACGATTCTAGTCGGATGCACGTTGTGAGGGTTAATACTTCTTTGTTTGATATGAACCCGAGCATGGCGAAGATTGTTCCTGGACTTCATGTTACATGTTACGGGTGGGGGCGTCTTTTAGTTGGAAATGATTAGGAGCATTGAGTTTAGTCCAATTATTGTAGGAAGAAAATCCAAGAAAATCACCTGCACGAGAGCACTAGTATGTGTTCTCTTTGTTTACAATGTGATGTTTGTAATTTGTTATCAATTGTGCAGTGGAAATAAAACATTTATTTGTTTCAAAAAATAAATTAATAATTGGCTTTTGCCTTTGTATTTGTTAAACCCTAAGGACCCCTTTACATGAAGGGCCAAGGCTAGAGAGCCATTCATAAGAATTAGTGGCTCACGCCATGAAGGGAGGGAATTCTAACACGGCCATAAGAGAAGTGAATTTGGGTTTCAATTTTTTATTCATTTCTCTTCTTTGGGATAGTGCCGGTTTTGTTTTTAGTGCACTAGAATATGAACTTGCATAATTTTCTACTAGTGTAAATAACTAACAAAATACACCTATTTTAAAAGATTTTTGGTCATGAGAAAAATGCCTAAAATCATGTGCTTCAAAAGATGTGCCCATGTCCAACAATCAATTTGTGATTGATCATCAAATTTGTGATTGATCACAACAAACCTTTGGAGAGCTTGTTATCATATTGTATTTTTTGGGTTGTTAATACAAAATGTCATGTGGAAGGGTAATGGTGCAAAGATTTTAAAAGCTAATAATATAAGGAAATTTTCATGAGTTTTTTATTGAATGCAAATAGGGTCACTCAAATTGGATAATCTTGAGTACACCAGCTCTAGTTCATATTCTACATTAGGAGAAAAATAGGGTCCCAAAGGGGCCTTGTAAGCTTGCCCGGATTAGGTGAACCGGCTGCCCAAACACCATTTTCTATGTAAACCCATTGGTGCAGTCGCTGCCCGCTGACAGCGTCGGAAGCCGCAGTGTTGGCAGCGTCGATTGGCGCGACCTATGGAACTGCACTGCTGGCA
Source organism: Pohlia nutans (assembly GCA_022496805.1). Lineage (NCBI taxonomy): Eukaryota > Viridiplantae > Streptophyta > Bryopsida > Bryales > Mniaceae > Pohlia > Pohlia nutans. Next base: position 13,362,316 of record CM040095.1, on the reverse strand, counting down.
GCCACGGTGCTACCATTGGTGCCCTCATGTAAAGTGCACGGTTTGGCCTAAATTTTTCAGCACGTGCCAAAGGCCAAGGTCCCTTTGTGACTACAGATTTCTCCTAATGCATTAGAATTTGAGGTTTCAAGGTTTGACTCAACTGGCACTCGACCAACTTCTCTTACTTGCATTGACCATTATGAACTATGACCTTGGAGAAGTCATTTAATATATTCTATGGGATACATGAGCGTACAACACATATTTGTCGAGGGGCTATTTACCTCATTTTCAACATTTTAGTGAACTCTATATATTTTTAGTTATTCTACTTTCTTCAATTTATTACAACCTATGTGTAATTATAAATTAAAATATTCATAAAATTTTAAACCTTACATTATTTGTAATTTTTTGAATTTTCCTAGAACTACCTTAGTATTGTACTATAGCACTAGGAACCAGATTCATCACACAACAAGATTTATGCCTTGTATACAAGAAACAATATCTTATTTACAAAATTGGTTACATGTTTAAGCCGATTGGTAATGGCGTAATTATCTGTTTCACCAAAACATTGAAAGAAGTCTACAAATCTCAAAACAAACCACTTTAGCATCACTAAAGAGTCCATGATGTGTTCACCAATACAGTTGCACATGTTCTCACACAATGGTACAAAATTAGCCAAATTTGGTACTTTTTAATGCACATTGCTATAATTCTTTCCTTGGTTGGGAAGAAAAACTACTAAATTACACAAAAGTCTCTTTAATGTTCCTCACACAAAAACCCTCATCTAACAAGTTCATCTATTATGTAAATGGATTTGTGACCAGTTTTCATCCAATTCTTAAATTTTGCTCACACTTCATTCACCTCGTAAATATTTTTTTTTCTACTGATTAAAATACCGTTATTTTAGAAGTACTATAAACATAATTTGGGGTATTACAAGGGACCCTATATTATATGTAATGTGCTCTCAAATGTGCTACCTCACATTTCTTCAAGGCTATGGTATATCAATTTTATTTATTTAATTTTTATCAAACATGAATAAATGACATCCTATATTTGTTTTCTCATGGTTGTCAAAATTTACAACATTGACTTCCCCGAGACCATGACTGGATGGATGTGAGGAGCAATATTGCAATAGCAACCAACAAAACCACAAATGTCCATGGTTTGGAGAAGAACAACACCCGCACTTTATGATCCCTCTGTTTAAACTAATTGCGACAATGCTTGTGAAATGTCCTAGTAACATTTGGGCCATGAGTTTGATGGCCAAGATATATACACTCCCCTCATGAAGCGGATCCACATTCCTATCGCATTGTCACTCACCAGTAGGATTTTGGTTCTTTATGACTCGTCTTTTGTGACTTAAATGGTTCAAAATGACTTCTTTTCTAAAGAATTGAGTCACAAAGAATTATGTAAGTCATTAAAGATTAGTTATAAAGAACCAATATCCTACTAGTGACTCAGTTGTCGAGAATGTATCAAAGGCATTAATTAGTTGATGGGATCTTGGTGCACTTCATAACATTCAGTACTTAGTCTTTGAGCCTGCTGCCCTCCCTTGCATGGAATGATGTAGAATATCCCACATCATTTCATCCTTCCAACAAAATGATGTGGGATATTCCACATCCCATTAGTAGCTATGGGGGCATGTGGCATTAAGCAAGAGCAAGCAACCATGGTGCACAGTAATCGAAAGCACAATTCAACAATGTTTTTTCATTGCTTAATTGATTGATTCAAACTCAATAGTGTTTCGTCATTGAAAGCACAATTCAACAGTGTTTTTTCATTGTTTATTTGATTGATTCTCACTCAATAGTGTTTTGTCATTGTTTATTTGATTCAATAGTTCTTTCAATTAGAAATCACTGGTCACTCTGTATATAAAGGTGGATGAAACTTAAAAGGAAGTCTCTTTGAAGGCTACTGAATGTTATGTTGTTGTACCTTGACAACATCATTAACATATGTTCTACATACTTTTCTTTTTTCTTTTTCTTCTCAAACACAAAGACTCTTCAACAAGCATTTGAAATTGATGTCATAAGTTCCTCTCCCTTGCTGTTGCAATGAGAAATTAGGAGTTGCGACACATAAGCACCTTACTATCCATCACACCATGATCCATAAGAAAAATGCTACATCAGTAGGATTGAAACTCAACGACGCCATGCACAAGAAGCATCTCAAATTGTCATGTTTTCCACCTAACACAGTTTTCGTTCAACTTTTAATCCTCCAATTCCCAAAAATGAGATGCCTAAGCCTTTTTTTCTTTTTTACAGCTAAGTAAGGACAACATTTAAGTTTTGCACAATTGTACAAAATTTTGCCAAAATGATGAAAAGTTTCCAGTACATATTCTTACCTTCATTGAGTTGCTCGTGAAGCGCCAGGTTATGGAACACAGTTTCAACCCACCCTACAAACTCAATCAAAACTGATTTTACACAAAGTTTTGTTCATCACACGTAAAAGAAATCTCGAATGATTCAAAAGAACACATCACATCATGATCGACATGTAAATCTTGGAACGGTTTAGATCACAAAAAACAGTGGAGGTACTTGTGAGAAATTACCACTGAGCTCAATCCTGTTCAAAGTGGGAGCTGTGTCGGTGACGGTAATGCCAATCGCTTGCAATTCAGAGACAGACGGTATGGAATCCAATCTCGTTGCGGGAGATCAAAACCTTGCAAGTTATTGGTTCTTTTTCTCAAACTAATAAAGAAGCATTCACTGAATATGACGAATTATACCAAATGATCTTTACTTTTTCTTCTACTGTGACACCCACGATTGGATTATAACAAATGCTCTTCAATTTTTCTGTGTTCAACATATCAGAAAACTTGTCACATTGTACAATAGCTTGAAGCTCTTTTGCTTGAGCTTCACTCTCTACTGGATATTTCACGACATTAAACTCACCAAATACACACACTGTAACACCAAACCCACTGTACATAACGTTCTCCTCCGCAATAACGTTCTCTTCTGCTGAAACTAAGTAACTAGCCCAGCAGGGCGAAGGTAGTGTATGGAGGTGGGCGAAGACAGTGGTGAGAATATGTAGTAATAATTTACAATACATTCTCAAGTCTAGTGCCGGTTGTGGTGACCGTGACGGTGGTGAGCGTGGGTGGTGTGTTTATTGTTTTCCGCAGCAAGCTTGTGAGCCGCAGCTTCCATTCCCTTGACCAGCTTTTGACCCAGGAATCCCGCGATGAACTTGGAGAATTCTTCGCGACCCATGTTCGTCAGAGGATCCACTTCGTAACTCCAGTACTCCAGCATCGTTTTGCCGTCACTCGTGCCGTGGAACTGCATGCCCACACAAGAGCAGTGATCATATATGAATCGCCACAATCATCAAAATGATGGCAAGTTACATTCAACAAGAAACTTGCACTGGCAGAACCTCAAATTTATACCAGGCCTTTCTAGTTTTTAAACCTCTCACTCTGAAACATGCCAATTGTAATGAATATTCACAGGGAGATAAATTCAAGATTCCCATATGGGAAACGCAGACAAATTTTCCACAATTGTAACTTTTCGAGATCAAAAATACACTACAATCATCTCATGAAAGTTAAAATCGTGAGAATTTTGTTCCACTTCCCATATGAAATCCCATGTGGGAATGTCTTAATCACTCCATGTGATAGAATGTGTCACAATGGAATGCGGACACCTCTTGTTGATTCAAACCAGGGTTGTCGTATTAGATGGCTGATGTCGACTTTCTAATTCTAAGATGAGTGTCAAATATGTTAGACGGCTTTGATGAAATATTCCCTAATATTCAAGAACATTTTGGAATATTCTCAAGTATATTCTAACAATATGCTTGTGTAGCATACGAGGAGGTCTACTAGACATCTTCACATTGTGTTTGACATTTTATATAGTGGTTGAATAAGACAACTCTGATTCAGACTACAAAAAACACAATTGAACCCTTAAAGGTCCAAAGAACCCTTTCTAACCAGTATTATACAACACTATTTCAGTGTATTTGACAGGGTTCCACACCTCCTATGGATTTAAGATCAAAAGTGAAGTTAAAATTCCCGTCGATATGAATGATTTTAATGAGTTATTGGGGTCTCAATTTGGAACTTTCTATTTACAACAAATGTCAAATATATGCTAAATTGCCAATGTGTCTACTATCCCTATCAACCCTTTAAGGGTTAAGAAAAGATGGAGGTGATGGAAAAGGAATTCTGTAGAGCGGAGCAGGAGTTTATGGGGAGGTAAATACATCAAGTGAGTGTACGTTTTGCAAAGCTTACTCAGGAAACCTTGACTGAGTTACTGCCAAGTAAATGGTATAAGAATGATGGTGAATTCGTGGTAAACACTTGTTAAATAGAGCAACCATTTCAATTTAGGAAGTGTTCACCACGAATTCACCATCATTTTTGTACTATTTACTACCTGGTGAATGTGTCAAGGTGCCTTGTGTTAATTTGCAGAAAGAAAGATTAATTAATTAATTAATTAATTAATTAATACCTTGACTTTGCCGACGTAGTTGCGGAGGCCGCCACAGAACACATTCTCCTCCATGTTGTAGGAGAAGTAGTGGTTGGCATTGTCGATGGCGAGCAGGCGTTCGGTGGTCCAGGCGCCCTTGGCCACTTCGGCGTAGCGCTTGCAGCCCACATTCCTGTTGACCCCCTCCAGCTGCTTGGACACCATGGGGAAGTCCGGGCCGGAAGGGTAGAATCGGTCCCAGTTGGCCCAGTCCGCGGCCAAATCCCACAGTACATCCACAGGACAATCCAACTTCTTGGGCTCCAGTCCACCGGTCCATCTTTCTGCAGCACCTCGATCACGTCCATGTGGTTAATAATAATAAAAATTTGTGCCAACGCAAGCAGCTAGCTTTAGAATCCAAAATCTTGACGCACAAATTTCCCGGGGTTGCACTGTACTAAACATGTACGAGTATACGTGAGTGCACAGAAGGGGTATTAATTTGAACAATGTTGTATTATGTATACAGAACACACATTCTGTTAAAACTAAACTACCAGATTGGAAAAGTGATGGGGAATGCTACCCTTCGCAATAGAGATAGTAAAATAAGAGTGTTGTAGAAAAATTAGCAATAGAAATAGGTCTCCAATTTTTCTAGAAAACCGTCGAATGTAGACTTCTTTTTGTTTAATTATATTTGTTGTTTGACCAACACACGGAATGCTCTTCACTGATATAACTTACTGGTGATACAAAAGTCAGTCTCATCTGCATTCTACTTTTCACAATATGATCACTTGAATTTGTCGTTTTAAAACCATGAATCCTTCGTTCTTTAGGGGTTAAAATTTGTATAATGAGCTCAAACTGAAGTACGATTGAGAGCAATGGTTCGGAGGAAAGAGTAGTAAGTGTACCGGGAGCAAGCTTTTTAGCGGCGGCTTCCATGCCTCGGACAAGCTTCTGACTCAAGAATCCCCCAATGAAGGCCGTGAATGCCTCACGAGTCATGTTGGTGAGAGGATCCACTTCGTAGTTCCAGTACTCCAGCACCGTCTTGCCATCACTCGTGCCTCGGAACTGCACTCACACAGATATATGTACTTAGGCAACATCCACGTGGCATGGGGATTATTTCAATGTAATAAACAGACAGGTACAATACTTATGTTGTTTGCTAAATTCCGACATAATTGATCGATCAGCATGTCAGCATTCCTACCTCCCCTCCTTGAAATGCTCCCTTCAAATCGTAATGCTATTATTATTGGCTTAATATTGCCTTCACAAAGCCATGAAACTAGACCTTGGAACGTTCTTAAAACTCCAGGAGCCCTTTACAGTGTTCAAACTCCATTAAAACTACTGCAAATTATGCTTTGCTTTCATGGAACTATTAGTAGCACATTCCACTGTCAGTTACAACGTATTTGCAGATTTTTCAGTCGATGTTTCACCAACAATGTTGACCACATGAAATCAATATCGACCGTTGTGACCAGCTGGGGTGCTAAAGGTGATTTTAGTGCGTATATTACAATCATGCCATCATTCTGATAATGGTGCATTCACGATCAAATGACTGGAAGGCGCCCGAATTTAGGACTCCGGGCAAGTGCTTAGACGATGAAACCTTTCAATTCTGCTCGAGCAATTCTGTAAATTTTAGAATCTCATTTAGTGCTCAGTAAGCTCTTTTTACCCCTTATGGTTACAAGCACTTTTCAGTCCTTAACGCAACATCTGAACATGTTGCAGCCAATAGAATATGTTGTATTTTGGTTGTATTTGGAATGAATCCACATCTTTAATGGGTTTGAGTTCAAAAGAGAAATTGGAATTTAGATCAATGCAATTTTAAAGTGAGCTACTGAGATCCCAATTTAGAGTTTATTGTTGGTAGCAAACCCCAATTATACGTCAACGTATATACTAACCCCATGGGACGCTTAGGGTTAATCTATACCTAATATTGACATGATTTACCAAAAACAACAAGTGGACAGTGCAAAGTAACCATAGAGTTGTTTTGGTATACAATGTTGTTACTAATTTAATAGTGAAAGGTACTTTTTGAATGAATCGAAGTAAAAGTTAAACATTGGTTACGCTTTGTATGAGTCCTTCAATTGATTATGAATGATGACATATATTAGTTGATCAATCGCTTCTGGCAAGTATGCATGATGCCAAAAGAGCCTTAAAGAATTATCTGAAGTAACTGGAGGTTTGAGATCGAATGAATTGATTACCGAGACTCTGCCGACGTAGTTGACGAGGCCGCCACAGAACACATTCTCCTCCATGTTGTAGGAGAAGTAGTGATAGACATTATCGATAGAAAGCAGGCGTTCGGAGGTCCAGTTGCCCTTGGCCACTTCGGCGTAGCGCTTGCAGCCCACTTTCCGATTCTCGCCCTCCAGGAGCTTGGACACCATGGGGAAGTCCGGGCTGGACGGGTAGAATCGGTCCCAGTTGGCCCAGTCCGCCGCCAGATCCCACACCACTTCCACAGGGCAGTCCAAGTGCATGGGCTCCAGTCCCCCGGTCCATTTCGTGGACAGCTTCTGAGCGGCTGCTTCCATGCCTTTGACAAGCTTCTGGCTCAAGAATCCTGTATAGAAGGCTGCGAATTCCTCACGAGTCATGTTCGTGAGAGGATCCACTTCGTAGTTCCAGTACTCCAGCACCGTCTTGCCATCACTCGTGCCTCGGAACTGCATTCATGCGCAATATATTCCAGTTTGAGAACAACACAATTCTTTTTGACACTAGTAAGAACTGTGCCGTTTTTCACTTACTATAAATGAAAAAGGAATGAAACCGCGCCATGCACATGGGTTGCGAGTAGTTTGATCACAAGAGGACAGAAATCTAGGCACAATATTTTATCACTGTTCACTGTTTCACAAAGTGGGGAATGAAAAACGACAGTTCTGCTACTAGTCATGACCAACACACGCAATGCTCTTCACTAATTCTAGTGATTTTATAAATTTGGTCGGGGCCATCCGAATTATATTTGATCAATTGACTTTGTCATTTTAAAACAGTGCATCCTTGGTTAATTAAGAAATATCTTGGGCTTTCTTTTAAGTAACTCAATGTAGCAATTATACAGGGCCTGGCATAGTGCACGATTCAAACATAATTGATTTGTTTGATGGTTCGACATCAGGGAGAGGACCAGGTTGCAATCCTCCGATCCTTCAACTCCTATTTGAATTTCTAGGGCAAATTAGAGCTTGGGACTGTATGCTGGAAAATCCCTTGCGTTCGAAGTCCAAGGATTGGATCAATTACTACCAACAGTAGATTTTATATCTTAGTTAGGACTTCGTTCTGTGGACTTTGAATTCAACACCACAATGAAAAGTACTGTTGGTAGGGAAATAAAGGACCCCGTTCTAATGGGGATTTATAATGACCAAAAATTAGTTAACACATGGGATGTTCTTCAGATTCTTGATGAATGTTGTTTACTTTTTGGCTTCGTATCACTAGAAGCAATTAACCACCATGTGCGCACACTTTTGATTTCACATTATTGTCGACATATCTTACTCGTGGTGCTTGAAATTCAAACTGCTCTAATGAATTGAACCATCTGCAAATGCCTTGTGACTTCACTGTATTCACACCGACCTGGCAGACTTCGAAAACTGCGGAATTTGCTACTTATAGTTCGTTATATAGCAAGGAATGTGCACTCGTTAACCACAGGTATGGAGACTGGATTGCGCTATGGAAATGAGAGAATAATTTATTAAATGTACCTGGACTTTGCAGACTAAATTGACGACGCCGCCACAGAACACATTCTCCTCCATGGTGTAGGAGAAGTAGTGGTTTTCATTGTCGATGGCAAGCAGGCGCTCGCAGGTCCAGTTGCCCTTGGCCAACTCGGCGTAGCGCTTGCAGCCCGCTTTCCGATTCTCGCCCTCCATTTGCACTACCACCAAGCGGAAGTCCGGGTCGGAAGGGATGAATCGGTCCCAGTGCGCCCAGTCCGCGCAATACTCCCACAACAATTCCACAGGGCAATCCAGGTGCACGTCTTTCAATCCCCCGGTCCATTTCTCCCCTGCACTGGCTGCTGCAGCAAATTAACAGCAAACATATCTGATCAGTATCCAACGGCATTCATTCATTCCAGCAGCTCTGCTTCAATTGTGTGCATATCGTACTAGTAGAAATCCAGCAGCTCTACTTCAATCGTACTAGTAGAAATCCTGTCTAATGTGACATATCTTTAAGGACTAAATATCTGATACAATGTTTTTAGTGACTCAAAAATAATGTATTTTGAGTCACTAAGAACATTGGGCGGGTGAAAGATGCTAAAAGACTAGAAGTGAGGTCTCAAGAAGCATCTATGGTTCACCCATTTCAATGAGAATGGAAATCATACTCCTAAGTTTACCTATTTCGGTGGTGAATCAGTTAGCTTCCACCTTTTCAGCTGATACATGTATAAGACGTGTTATAACGAACATTTAGTCGTTAACCCCTAAACGTCCCATGGGGATAGTATATACGATGTCGTATAATTGGGATTTGCTACCAACAAAGAAACTCTAAATGAAGATCTCAGTGGCTCACTAGAACCGCAGCGATTTAAGTTTCAACTTCTTTTTTGAATTCAAACTCATTGAAGGTGTGGATTCATTCCAAATACAACCAAAATACAATGTATTCTACTTGCCACAAAGGCACATTCAGACGTTTAGTCGTTAAAGACATGTCACATAGGACAAGATTTCTACTAGTGTCAATCGAAATCCAACTAGTGGTACTCTAGATCGAATGAGCATGTACGAGAACTTGCTACATTGAGATTGCGCATCACCTTTAGAGACTGTTTGGACGGCCTTGGCGCCCGGCTGAGCATCGTGCCCCTTGGCCGCCTGGCACCGCACTCGCTCCGCTGGCGACGTCGTCGTCGTCAAATTCGGCGGAGTGCTTGGACCGCCTGCAGATCCACTCAACTTGTTCAACCCGGTCGTCGAAGCTTGCACTCCACCGAGCATGGCAGAAGTGGACATCTTCATGGCCGCCATTCTCTACTAACTCCGAACTTTCAACTCGAGAGTTCACAACTTTGGAAACGGCGAGCTAGTTGCAATCCCACTGTCTGTCTTTAACTGATAGATTCAGTCTGTTTCGACAAGTACGAACTGCCCCAGGGGTCTTATAGTGCAAGAATCTGCGTTTCCCTTGCCACTTGTTAATCATGCATTAAACTTTCGTTAATCAATGTCCACCTTGGCAGACTACAGTACTGGGACATAATCTTAAGCGGCTGAGTCTACAGTCATTGCCTGTTCTGCTCGCTTGTTAAGAGTCAGAATGTCAGATTATGCAGCCTGCAATCGACACTCAGTATTGGTGCTATGATAACCATCCGGATTTCTCACTTTCCTTCTGGATTTCTTACTTTACATGCCAATTTCAAAGTAATACACTAGTGGAATGCGTGCACATAATGGACAAGCAGCCCCTGGTTATGAGAAATAACCTTGTCCTCCTTATCCAATGGTTGCCTGGAACCCCTTCAATTTTGGGCTGCATTAACTTTACGGAGAGCGTTTTTCTTTCTAGCTATCATAACATTCAGTAGCCATCCAAGAGGGTGCCTTGTAGTTTCATCCGCCTTTATATATGGAGTGACCGGTGATTTGTAATTGAATGGACTATTGAATCAAGTAAACAAATTACAAAACATTGTTGAATTGTGATTGAGTGAGTCAATGTTTTTGTTTACTGTTCACCGTGGTTGATTGCTCTTGCTAAATGCCACCTGCCCCCATAGCTATTGATGTGATGTGGAATATCCCACATCATTTCATTGGCCGGGGTTGAAATGGTGTGGGATTTTTCACATCATTCTGTTGGGGAAAGGCAGCAGTCATATCTGAGGCTACTGAATGTTATATGATATTTCGCCGAATTTCTCTACAAAATGTGACATTTCTCTTTAGCGAAGGAAAAAAATTGAGAAAATTTCCCCTCATTTTCTCTATATTTTTTTGTGGAGATAGCCAGATTTTGTGAAGAAAACTACCGAAATATCTATCAAAATATGATTGGTAGCTTAGGATTTTGCCTGATGTTCTTTCCCAATCTTTTTCACGTCGCCAGTTAGGCTTCAAGGAAACAAAACACAAGAAAAACGCTGGTTATGGAGAGTGCAGCCAAAATGCAGTCACTCAAATGCATGATCATTCCGGGGTCTATTATGCACCGATGAAGATGATTCCAATGTAGCTTTAGTGCACGTGATCTGCACAGGGGTGTGCATGCTCACTCGCCCTTGCACAAGTAACTCGTGTAGCAACAGGGATCATGTAAGATATGGAATTCATTAGCAGCGGCCTTGATTGGCGAAGGCACTTGGATAATTTTTGACATTCAATACTCGTGGGCTGTGGATATCAATCTCATTCATATTCAAAAAGCTGACTGACTGACTTCGGAGACATCCAGACAAGGATTGCAGTGAGTCTTCTTTTTAAAATTATCCGAACTTCCAGTGTTCCAGCCATCCAGTCCAGTGATCTCAGAACCACTTTATGACATTTAGAACATCATGCGACCTCCCACATAAATGGTATCTACTTTTGCTAACCAGTCCATACAATACTCACGATACCTCTATAATATCCGGCAATACTCTTGATATATTAAGGTGATAGCATGATGATATCCGCGGATATCACCTCGTGAAGTTGCTATCATCATGAGCATTCTTGCTACATTTCAATTTTTTTCATTTCTTTCTTTGTATATTTAGCAGCCCCATTTTTTGGGTAAAAATCCAGCTAATTTTAGCCAGTTTTGAGATCATTGATCCAGCCCATTCCTTCCCCTGTCAGTGAAAAGATGCTTCCAAGGTGTCCGGTATCAATGCAATAAACGTTCATTTGATTAATAAAAAGAATTGAATTTAAAGAAAATTTAAGAAAAAAGAAGAAAAAGAAATGCATCCAAAAGCAAAGGGAATGGAATTGGGAAATCAGCACTAGTAGAAAAGGTGGCGCTCCCTAAGGAGATGCCTTGGCAAAATCACTGTACATACGTGGAATTGGGCACCACATGCTTGCCATGGGCAACTCCTTCGTCAATGCCACCTTTTCTACTAGTGCAGGTTCATAGAATTTGGTGTCCAAATTGAATTTCCACGTTAGATTTTTGAGACATGACATTCTGTAGCTCTAGCTTGACCACACCCATTTCACTGCAGAGAAACTACTAATAAAATAGTTCAACCCTTCAACCCTCTTCGCCTGGACCAACTGAAGTTAAAAAACATTCTCAGTGATTCCTCTGATTCTCTCACAAATGCTTCACATTTAGAGATACGATAGTCGGCCTCTAAGGAACGTTATGTAGGTCTATGGTATCCTAAACTAATCACAAGATGACATGTGGCACTTTTTAACCTCTAAAAGACAGAGAAGCTTGAATCAGGTCTCGTGTGTTTTTTTAGCATTTTTGAGTAGATCCTTTTTTTTCTTTTTTTTTCTTTTTTTATCAACACATGCAACGTTCTTCATTGATTTTGGTGATATAAAATTTGATTTCATCCAAATTATATTTTTCACAATATGATCAATTGAATTTGTCATTTCAAACCATGAATCCTTCATCTTTTGGGGTTGAACCAAAATATACTCACCGTCAAAACTGACCAGGATGTAAGGTAGGTGGTTTATATCTTCAAGGAATCCCTAAAATCTAGACCTTTGTGTTGATATTTGAAGGCTCCAATATCCTCAATGAAGGCGGACTTGCAACCAAAAGTATTGGATAAATGTGAAATATGAGCATATTAGATTTAAATATCAATCAATCCACTGTCTAAGAAGGGTAACTTGTCACTATGATAAAAACCACTTTAACCCTTTAGTGCCCAGCAAGCCACATTATGGTCACTGCAACGTTCGAAATGCAAATAGTAGAGAATTCGTGAAGAATTGGAGCTTCAGTTTTGAAGTTCAGATTATGCCACATACATTATACATCTTCCAGGAAAAGAAATTTTCAATTTGGAATTGTACAACTATCAAAATACCTATCAAGAACACGCGAAAATACTGCAAATACTTGAAAATACAGTAAATACTTACAAATACAACACATGTATTATGCAGTATTTCTTGTGTTTGGAAGTTTGTTATCTTGTTTTTCTTTTTTGTATTGTGTTCTCTTCTTCATCTTCCATTAGTGTGTGTAATCCGATCTTGACTAATGTACCCACTCCTGTCAATTTTCAACGTATAAATTTTTGCCTAAACCGTATATGGATAAGTCACTTTCACTTATAAAATTCACAATAATCATGTGTGAGTCTATTCTTGATATGAAAGATTGCAACGGAGAGGTATTGACATAGGGCATAGCTGAACTTCTTTACTATCATTTTTGAAAATTTAACCCAAATTCTATTCAACTTTGAAGTCACACACCCCCCAAAATCTCATTTTTGAGCGTGCATCATACAGTTCAAATACATACTATAATCTTCCAATCCCACCATTGGATGATTCTCAAATTTTAATAAAATGTGTGCTCTCCAGTTGAGAATAGAATTGTACGGCTACTTTCTAATTTAATCCATTCTATTTCTGGTAATCTCAATCACAATGGAAAAAAGTAGTGAAATCCAGAGGTCCGAGCTACAGTACCCTGGGCACTAAAGGTTAAGAGTACAATGAGAGAACTATTGGATTTAGTAAAAGATACACTAATGGAACACCCATAATGGGTGGCGTTAAAGGTACCCATCAATTGCTCACCAACGATAAAGTCTGGAATTCTGTTCCAAGGTATCACGCATACTTAGTTGTCTCGATAGTGCCCACGTCCACCTGTCACCAAGTCCGTCCACTTCAAATCATATTTACAAAATGGCCTTAGTTTAGGGTTCTGCGTCAGCGCTCTTAGTTTTTGAATGATTATTAATTCCTCGTGCAATCCAACATATTGTGGTTCTTCTCTAAAGAGCTCATCGTTGTCACAAAGAACCTCTACAGTTTGTTGCGCTACCATAACTGAAGGAAAAACCTCTGAATAGGAACCCTAAACTAAAACTCCAATTTGAACCCTAAACTAAAACCCTAAACCTTAAATCCCAACCGAAGATGGATTTTGAAAATGAATTTCACCCAACATGAATCCTGAACTTCAAACCCTTAACACAAGATGGATTCTGAAAATGAATCTTCCAAGTTAACATGAATCCTGAACTTCTAACACCCGAAACCCTAAACCTTGAATTTTAATGAATACAGAGCTTCAGCACAAAATCCTTAAACCCTAAAGCAACATTCATGGAAACAAAGAAAGAATAACAAGGTGGAGAGCAAGAAAGGAGTAGGCAAATACACGAAGACAAAGAGAGAAGAAAAGGAGTATATTAACAGTAGACCAATTTATATTTGAAATCTCAAATTTCCAAGATGACAACACACAATTCGCTATTTACGCACTTGGCCATATAATCATGCACTTGGTCCTCGGGCGCATAATTTTTTTTGTCTAACTTTTTTTTCTTAAAAAAAAACGATTACTGTCTTTCTTCAATCCCATACATTGTAAACAAATAATTATTTTAATTATTTTTTATTCTTATCTTTATCTTTTTTTTTATATTTTCTTTCATATTTGCTTTTTCAACTTGATTTCTTTCTTGTCTCCCTCTTGTCTTTCTTTTGTCTTTCTTCATGTCTTCCTTTTTGTCTTTCTTGTCTTTTTTTTCTTCTACTTTTTCTTCAGTTGTGGCCGCTGAACCCTAAACAATGGGAGCAAACCCCCCAAAAAAAAAAAAAAATTTTTTTTTTTTTTTTTTTTTTTTTTTTTTTTTTTGGGTTGGCCATAAGGTGCTGCTGAACCCTAAATGGCGGCCGCCAAAAAAAAAAAAAAAAAACTTTTTTTTTCTTTTTCTGGTTGACCGTGGGGTGCTCCTAAACCCTAAATGGCGGCCGCCCAAAAAAAAAAGTTTTTTTTTTTTTTGGACTTTTTTCAAAATTTACTATTTTTAGCCTCTGGGTGCGCGGCCGCGCACCCAAAGACCCTTCAATCTCCCTCTACATCTTCATCTTCCTCTACATCTCCCTATCGATCTTCATCTCTCTCTTCATCTTCATCTCCCTCGCTACGTTCATCTCCTCTCCATCTCCCTCCCCTCTCCTCATATATATAGGGGAGAGTAGAGGGTCTCTCCCATCATTCTCCCTCTCCCTCTTCCATCCCTCTCCTCAATATATGTGAGGAGAGGAGAAGAAGATAAGAGGGAGATGGGAGGGTTTTTGGGTGCGCGGCCGTGCACCCAGAGGCTAAAAATAGTACATTTTGAAAAAAGTCCAGGAAAAAAAAACCTTTTTTTTTTTTTTTTTTTTTGGCGGCCGCCATTTAGGGTTTAGGAGCACTCCACGGCCAACTAGAAGAAAAAAAAAGTTTTTTTTTTTTTTTTTTTTTTTAATTGGCGGCTGCCATTTAGGGTTTAGCAGCACTTCATGACCAACCCAAAAAAATAAAAATAAAAATAAAAATAAAAAACTTTTTTTACTTTTTTTGGAGGGGGGTTTGCTCCCATTGTATAGGGTTCAGCGGCCACAATTGAAGAAAAAGTAGAAGAAAAAAAAGACCAGGAAGACAAAAAGGAAGATATGAAGAAAGACAAAAGAAAGACAAGAGGGAGACAAGAAAGAAGACAAGAAAGAAATCAAGTTGAAAAAGAAAAGATGAAAGAAAATATAAAAGAAAAGATAAAGATAAGAATAAAAAATAATTAAAATAATTATTTGTTTACAATGTATGGGATTGAAGAAAGACAATAATCGTTGTTTTTTAGAGAACTTTTTAACCGGTTTTTTTTAAAGTCAAATATGTTTATGAAATGAGCGCACTTGACCAAGTGCATAAATAGCGAATTGCGTGTTGATCCACAATTTCCGACAAAACATTGTCCGTGTAGTGTTCTTACAAACGTAACGCAACGTGTTCTTTGTCGCTATTAGAACATATAAAAATTTGTCTCAAAATATTTTCAAGATTCACGATTTTTGGCAGAACATTTTCCAACATGCATCAGAAGTGTTCTTTAGAAGTGTTATTAATATGCATTAAAAGATTGTATCTCCGTAGGTCGTCCGTCTTTGTCATCGTCAACGACCTAATCAGGAGAAGTCCGTCAAGACTTCAATCCGTTCGTCCGATGGATCCCACCAAAAAAGTTTGGACTATAGTCAAGCGGGGCCTGCCAACGAAGCTTGGACGATAGACTACCGACGTTAAAGCTTGAATTGGCTGCGGCTAAGAATAGAGCCATGAAAAGGCTCGATGGGATACCTTTAACGTCACCCTTTCCGTAAGGGCTAATGTAAAGGGAGAGGCCCGTGCTCGAGGGCCTCACATGATGGGAGGCCCGAAGAAGGAGGGAGGGCGGAGCCCGAGCGACGACTGAGGGTGTCCCATCATGTAAGGGCCAATCAGGGAGGGCCAATCAGGGAGGGCCTCTCCCGGCGTAAAGTCAGGCAAGGAAAAAATTTACTTTCTGCCCCGGGCACCATGTTTAACGCACGCCTCACAATGCAAAACCAAATTTGCACTGTGAGCACCTCAATTTGAAGGACCTCCCGAGTGTGAGGTGCCCGTCTACAAAGAAGTTGTTTTCCTTGCCAGGCTTTATGTAGAGGATTTCATCAGTCAACCATCCATCAGGTATGAAAACGATGCAACAATTGATTGCTTTCATCACTGCAAGGGAGTCGAGTTGGCTTTCTTGCACTGCAAAGAGAAGGCGTGGTTTTTCACTCCTGCAAGGCAAATGACGCCACCTCGAACTCACCAATTTTTTGGTTGCACTTGGTGAGTGCGATTCGTCACGTAGCAGCAAGCGTGTACAATGAAAAGCGATAATGAACAAGATCCTCTAAAGTGAGAAACGACGCCTCTGTTTCTAGTGTTGGTATTTTTGAACTAAGGTATAACTCTCTGTTGGAAGATGGTGGATAATTATCATTGGATACGCCATTGAGATCAAACATCACCACAGAAAGAACTGGAACAGAATCAAAGGATGAACTGCTTTGGAGGTACTACAGTTCTGGAAAGAAGGCCATTGGTTCAAAATCAAATGGAAGCTTCCGGTGGAGGTGGTCTCATATACAGTATGAAGTACTACCCAAAGATACATATAGATAGAGTAGCATACAATAGACTTTCATTTTAGAGAGTTTCATGCAGATTTTTTGGATCATGGTGATTTCTATTTAATTCCTTTATATGCATAAGTTTCAATCAATTCCACATTGAAGATCCAGTCTAGACAATAGAGTTTTCCGCAAACTCATCTTCCATGTGAGACTGAGTTTCTGTGAAAATGTAAGAAACGTAAACTCAATAGGCGTTTTTCTATGGGCCTAAAATTGACTTGCAACCTGTCAAGGCTGACACTTCGATCAGCTAAAATGCCCCTTCCTTCCCGCTCCTGCCTCGGTGGAACGTTCCAATTTAGTCTGTCAAACTAGCGCGCAGGAAACTGAGGTTGTGAAATCAAAAGGCACCGTTTTTTCGCTCCAAACTTCAGACCTGTAGTTTTTTTTCAGACAACTCACACGTCTAATTTTAATGGGAACTGAACCTCTCTTTTTGAAAACTATGGTCTAGTCACCCTACTTGGGACGACTTTGCCGATAACTCTAATAAGTGGTGAACAACGGCCATGAAACCCTGAAATCATGCCTATGTGTATGTTTTCAACTAATTCCCCTGTAAGTAAAATGGGATGAAATCACTTGTACAAACATATGAATGATTTTTCTTGCATTAGAATTGATGTGATTTCCCAATTGCATTAGAAGACCATTGTTTCGGAAGAAATCATGTGTAGTCTTATTTAGAGTTGTTAAAATAATTGAGAGAATACTCTAACTTAACCCCTAAATGTCTGAACATGCCTTTGTGACCAGTAGAATACGGTATATTTTGGTTGTATTTAGAATGGATCCACATCTTTAATGGGTTTTAGTTCCAGAAAAAAGTTGAAATTTAAATCAATACGGTTCTAGTGAGCTATTGAGATCCCAATTTAGAGTTTCTTGTTGTCAAGAAATCCCAATTATACGATAGCGTATATACTATCCCCATGAGACATTTAGGGGTTAAAATGTTGTAGAAGAACCAAGTGGTCAAAAGTAAACAAAAGAGAATTTATGACAGTCAAAAATCTTTTATTGGAGAAGAAATAAGACATCTTTATGTGCAAGAATGATTATTCTAATAATTGAATTGTATTGTACTTTACTAAATGAATGATTGTCAAGTATAACCTCTCTATAAGACAATTGTCATTCAAATTGTCAATTGAAAATTTGGATAGATTTCTACAATGATATTTTGTGGTGAATCTTTTCGATTTTTTTTAAGGTATGGGAATGTATTGACCTTTTAGGGATAATTGTTTTTTTAATAGTGCCCAAAAACAAGTTTTTTGTTGCCCAAAACATTTCAGACATCTAATACAAAAAATTGAAAAAACTCCCCAAAAAATTTGAAATTTTTCTTTTCATATAATAGTCTAAGTGTTTAACCATACTCACATAGAAAGTTTTGATTTATCTCACTTTTATTAGAGTAATGTGAAAGTTATAAAGAATCTTGTTTTGCATGCAATCAAAGCATCTTGTTGAAAAATAACAGACCAAGTACGAAGTTTGTTTTTGAAGCGAATTTTGACAATATTAAAAAAAACAGGTCATGAGGTTTAGATTGCTTGCTAAAACATTCTTGCTAGAATTCTATTAGAATAGGTATATTTCAATTCTATGTTAAGACTTAATGATTTTAAATAGAATGACAAACAAGTTTATGTTTCTTGAAATTAGTTTCATAGATTTCCAACTCAAATTGCCAACACAATTCCAAGAATTTGAACTTAATTTCTACAATGAAACAAGATACAAAGTTTGTAACCCATACTTAGGAAGATGCAAATTAAATGTTTTTTTTCATTGTAAATGATAATATCTTACAATCTACACAATAAAAGTTGCTCAATTTTTACTACATGTTTCTATACTAGTCTTGTGCAAGATCCTATGGTTAGATATGAAAAAATTATATATTTTTCATCTCAAATCAATATAGTAGATTTGGTAGTTTTTGTGCATTCTTTGAGCAAAACACCTCTCGTCTTTTAGAAAATAATTGAACGATTTTCAACACATGAACGATCTTCAATAATTGAACGATTTTCAATACATATGATCAAAGATTTTAAAGATCTGGATCTATGACATCAAGTATGGCATGAAAGAATTTTGAATGTACCCAAGTACAATATTTAAGTTCTTTAGGTTTCTTTATTTAACATACAATTGGAGATATAATAAAAATTCAGATTTCAATATTTACAACTTAGATATAAAATAGAAACTCAAAATTGCTTAAATATACCATTGCAAGAGATCATGTATATTAGTATAAAATGCCAAGAAATAGAATTGGATACTGAAAGAGACAAAACAGTGAAAGTGCATGTAAGCACAATTTACAATAACTACCGTAATTGTTCATGAGCTAGAATTTTTAGTTTGTTGCACTTTTACAAGAACATATGTGGTTGTGAGGACCTAATTTGGAAAATTATATATATATATATATATATATTTAAATACATAGTTTTAAAAGATTTTTTCTTTGTTTATCCCAAATTAGTAACTTAATTTTAAAAAATCAATAAAAAAATAAAGGACTTCTACCTATGTAGTAATTATGACATCTTTGTAGATCAATTAGACAAGTGATGTTGTTAGTACAACGTTTTGGATTAAATTATAGTTAATAGAGAACCGCTGGTAAAAACATAAATGGTAAAACAACCGATAAAAATGAAGAATAAAAATAGCTAATAACATAGCAAGTAAAACCAAGTAGTAAAGTTAACTGATTAATCAAATAGTAAAACTAAGGGATTAACAAATTTCCTTCAAAATTTATTATTAATAGTATAATTTTGAAGTAGCATTTAGAAATTTTTAACAATTTACTTGGAATTAAATTGCAAGTAGCATAGTATTTAAGTAGATGAGGCTTTAAAATTTTAGCAAATCCCAAAATTCAGAGAAAATCTCTTAAATTTGTCGGAGACTCTCAAAAAATCTACAGAAGCAATGAGTAAAATCAGAGCAATAAACATCAACGTTGTCTGCAATAGTGAACATTCATAAATTCCTAAATAAAAAAAAAGGAATGATGTTAAAATAACCACGAAATTTATACAAGAACCCTAAAGAGTACCTTCCCAATTTGTTATATTAATTGATTAGGAGACCAAATTAAAAGAATTCATGTGAGTATAAAAACAAAAACCCAAAAATTGCTCACAGTTTCATTTAGTGTAGTTTCATCTGGTGCATTTTTATCCACGGTAATTTCATTCATTGTAATTTCATCTGCCACGATGGTAAGTTCATTTACGCATAGCTTCTTAACCATAATTCCTGAATTAACAAATTTTATATCTTACAATTAGTGTAAAAGGTAAAAGAGCATGACTGCAGACATATCGAGATTAAGTAACTCGCGGAGAGGAGGGAGGAGGGGGTACTTACAGTAATTTTTAGGAGACACCTAAGTTATTCATTTATTTTTAAGGGGGGTATTACCTTTAAGAATTGGAATATTAGGCATCTTTTAAGGATAAAAGAATCTATTGAGCATGATTTTTTTAATATTTTAAAGTAATCAGAAATCAAGAATGCATTCAATATTAAACACCCTATTTTATTTACAATTTTTTGATAGCCTTTAGTTCAAAAAAATTAAATTAATTTCATTAAATTCATTTTTTTATATTTATATTTTTGTATTGGAAGGGGGTGTTGTGAATTGGCATTTTTAACAAATGAATTGCTGATTATTGTGGTATGGCAAGAGGAAAACACAATTAAACAAAAATACACCAACAAGACAGCAATGGTGAATGCTAGTAGAATGCAACATGAAATTTATAAAATAGAAACTCAAACTATGGTTGAGATGCCGTCAAATTGTTTTAATAAACTAGTGGGGTTTTTAAATTTTATCAAAGGTTTGGCAATCAAAGACTTGGGCTTTAGATTTGGCTTTTGGGACTTTACACTATAGCTAGTTGAAGGCTCAATCAAAGGCTTGGCCTTTGGACTTCCAAAATGGGGCTTCATACTATTTAGCCGAAGGCTTGGACTTTGTACTTGGCCTTTGGAGGTTTTCACACTACGGCCGGCCAAAGGTTGCAATTTTTATACTTTTTATTATATTTTTCAAGCTCAAGTCTTTGAACTCTCAACATCATTTAGCCATGATTGACTCCCATTGCCTCTTGATTTGGACGGTCATGTTATGAAGAAATCCTACGACTTTATGGATCACTCAATTAGATTTTTTATTCCAAAACTATGAATCTCAAGTCCGAAAACTGACCTTTAAGTACCCCATACAATATAATTACTGTGTGGTTGTGTCGTGTCGTGCTCTCGTAGCATTACCATGGTCCGTGGTTCAATTCGTGTTGACGGTAGGTCAAAGAGGGCTTGCTCGTGCCACTGCAATGTTGGGAGTACTCATGGACGATAAACATGTGCAAGTAGTGGTAGGGAAGTACAAGGTTGCTATTGATAGGAAATGATTAGGAGCATAAGATTAATTCTTCCCGTGAGAATACAAGTTTGCACTCTTTGCTTTGTGGTGTATGTTGTACTTCCTCTGTTTCATAACAAAGTCCATTTTGTAGAAAAAAAATGAGATTTAAGACGGAAATAGAACCCACATTGAAAGTGATGAAACACACTGACAACTTTTCAAACCGTGTGTCTCAATAGAAAGGAACAAAAAGTGTAAGAAGTCAATGTAGGAAGGCAACAAAAAGAATATGGATTCTTAAATTAACGAATATGTAGTTTTGGACTCTTACAATGAATTGGAGGGAGTAATCTATTGTCTTGTTACGGAATTAAAGCATCCATTTGTTTTAACCCTTAAAGGTCCAGAAAGCCCTTTTCGACCAGTATTATACACTAATATTTCATTGTATTTGGCATGGTTCCACACCTTCTATGGGGTTAAGATCAAAAGTGAAGTTAAAACTCATGCCAATATGATTTTGATGAGCTATTGGGTCTCAATTTGGACTATTTTACTTACAACAAATGTCCTATATACGCCAACGTATCTACTATCCCCATCAACCCTTTAACCCCTAAAGGACCATAAGGCCACTAGGTGGCACCTATTTTTTTTCAGTGATTTTGAGTAGGTTTTATGTAGATTCTTTTTTGTTAATTTTTATTTTTATTTTAATTCAACATATGTAATATTCTTCACTAATTCTAATGATATAAAATTTGGTCCCATTCAAATTATAATTTTCACAGTATGATTGTTTAAACTTATCATTTTAAAACCATGAATCCTTGGTCCTTCAGGGGAAAAAAAAAACAGACAAACAAACAACCATGAATCTCATTCACACTGGAGCCCCTTTCACACTTGCAAAACAGATGACAGGGTTTAGGGCAGGACGGGGAACGTGAAGAGTACTCGCGTGGGTCTGTCTGGGTTTTGGAGCTCCCCTCGGGTTTTGCCTGCACCATCTTTCCACAATCGCGATCGATTGATTTTGGATTGCTGTAGTGAGCAACCAGCAGCAATGGCGTGCCACAATTGCGCAATCGGCAATGTAGACCAACAGCCCACCAACCCCGATTCCTGTTTCGAAGAAGAAGAACAAGTCGACACCGAAGA
This sequence comes from Pohlia nutans, assembly GCA_022496805.1. Lineage (NCBI taxonomy): Eukaryota > Viridiplantae > Streptophyta > Bryopsida > Bryales > Mniaceae > Pohlia > Pohlia nutans. The sequence continues at coordinate 13,340,015 of CM040095.1, read as the reverse complement.
GTCGGCGCTCAAGGCCGCGGGGGCGCAATTGATCTCTCCCGACCAGGGCCTGCAAGGCATTCGCGTCGCCGGCTGGTCCATCCAGACGCGCAAAACCGCCATCCTCAAGATGGGCCCTCGCGAGAAGTACGTGAGCCTCATCAATCCCTCCCTCCTCTACCGACAATAGAAAATCAATAGTTTCTCTGTCGAAATATCCAATAAATGTTTTTAGATCCAGTGATTTTTTTTTGTCAGGAGACAGTTTAGCATTTTTGCTACTTTGCCATGGCTTCCTTGGATGCTCTTTTCATACTAATATATAGGGAATATCAGGGTAATACACATGTGCTACCTACAATAGAAAATCAATAGTTTCTCTGTCGAAATATCCAGTGATTTTTGTAGATCCAGTGATTTTTTCCTTGTCAGGAGACAGTTTAGCATTTTTGCTACTTTGCCATGGCTTCCTTGGATGCTCTTTTCATACTAATATATAGGGAATATCAGGGTAATACACATGTGCTACCTACAATAGAAAATCAATAGTTTCTCTGTCGAAATATCCAGTGATTTTTGTAGATCCAGTGATTTTTTCCTTGTCAGGAGACAGTTTAGCATTTTTGTTACTTTGCTATGGCTTGAAGAGCAATCCAGGCTCCTTGGATGCTCTTCTCATATTAACCCCTCAAGGACCATAAGGCCTCCTCCAGGGGGCTTCATGTTTTTTTAGTAGGTTTTATGTAGACTTCATTTTGATCAAATTTGTTTGTTTTTTTTGACCAAAACATGCAATGTTCTTCACTGATTCTGCAGATGTAAAATTTGGACCAAGCCGAATCATATATTTCACAATATGATCATTTAAATTTGTCATTTTAAAACCATGAATCCTTGATCCTTTAGGGGTTAATATATAGGTAATACACATGTGCTACCTAGGTGATACTTAGGTTTACAGAGGCTACACATCTTGACAGGAAATCTGACTATTATTGCAAAAATCCTTTGTAACAATTAGCCAGCCCAAATTTTATGTAGTAATTTGGCTAAAATTAGCAACACGAAGAGCATCTTGTTATTACACATAATATGTTTTTTTTGTTTCTTTTCAATTTGAGAGAATTTTGGGAATGACTTAATTCCGAGTTTTATGTGTATTACTACTCAAGTGTGAGTGATGGTACTGGCGAGCAGGTTGGAGAAAATGCTGGGAACGATTCATTTGCCGGAGATGGTGTTTGGCGACAATTCTCTGGAGCTAGTGCACGAAGCCACGGGGGTGAAGATCCACTTCAATGCTTTGGATGCTCTGCGAGGGTGGCGTCAGGAGAGCCTGCCTCCTGTCGAGGTTCCTGCTGCGGCCAAGTGGAAGTTCCGCACGTACGTTATCTCTCACCAACTCTTCATTTTCGAAGGAGACAACAGAAAAAAAACCAACAAAAACCAACTTGTTTTGGCTGCCTTGGAATCTCCGTTCTCACGTTGGTGCTTTATAATAATACATTTTGGTTATGTGTTGCCATTAAGGTAGAGCATTTTAACCAATATGTATGAGTGTGATGTAATGAGAGATCACAAGAGCCAAACTCTCTCATTATCAAGTTTTTGATCACTATACTCCCTCCGTCCCAAAATTATTGTCATGTTTGAAAGTCATGTTTGAAAGTGCTTTTTTAAGTAGGTCAAAAATATACTTCCTTGTGGCTAATTTTGTTTAGGTTGCAATGAACACATGCAATGTTCTTCAATCATTCTAGTGACATAATTTGGAACCTTTTTTAATCATGTTTCTTACAATATGATCAATGAAATTGGCTCAAAGAAATACCAAACAAATTTGTATGACAATAACTTTGGGACGGAGGGAGTACTATGTATGAATTTTTAATACAATCATTCAAAGTGGGAGGTTGTAAACTACTTCAAGTGACAGTATAGACAACCCCATTTCCTTTCAATGATCTGTAGCCATCGACATTCACTTGTGTGAATAAGTGCAAGCAAGTGTTGTATGAATAGATGAGTCTCTGTTGGGAATAGGGATCAGTATATAATATCCTCTACCTTATTGATGTGCAGGAAGCCAAATGAACAAGTGATATTAGACTATGACTACACATTCACCACACCATATGCTGGAAGTCAGTGCGTTGAAAACAAAGAGGTTTGTGTCTCCTCATTTCATACTCATGGTTATGTGTTGAATTTCGAAATTGACGTAATTCTTCTACAGCGGTTTTGTTATTATCATGTTCTATTTAGGGCTTTGTACTCCCAATTCTAGCTTGAGGGTGCTCTTCAAAGACCTTAATAAATCACATACCCTACAAACTTTATGCAGCCGAGTGAGTAGGGTTTGTGATGTGGATGGAATGGCTGTGCAGCCTGTCCTACTTAGAATATTTACAAAAAAGGGGTCCTCTGCTTTTTTATAATTATGCAATGACCCTCTATACTTTGGATAGGACTTTGTTGACATTCATGCCTTGTGGAATGCTAGGTCTGCATGGAATTGCCAAGAGTAGCTAAAATCTAGGAGTGGTTTAGATTCAAGCTACCCTTGCTATTACCGGTCTGCATGACGGGTTCTCTGTTAGTACTACTCCTGTTCCGGTAGTTCTGAGCTTTGTGCTCGTGATAAACAGGGCATCGTGAATGATACAGTGGAGTGGGTGGAAAGCGAAGAACGGATCGATATGGCCGCGCTGCAAGCAAGGGATCCAATACTGTTCTTTGATGAGGTACTATTTAGGATCGTTTGCCCTAAGCATGTTCAAATGGCTAACTGTTGATATTCTAGTCAAAAGTTACAGTCTAGTTTATTCTAAATTTATAATGTCATTTGATTAAAGTTGCAATACAAGAACATGTTAATTTCATACACGAGCTGTTTCTCATCATGAAGTCTACAAGTTTTGTTATCTACCTCCATTTGTCACGGTTTGAGTAATTTCTGCCTGAACCAGATGGACACATTTTCATAACGGACTCCATAAATTGGTGCGTTTGTGAGGTGTATTTTTAAAGAAGCCTGGTATGGCTCAGTGGCTGTACTGAAATATGCGGAAACTGTAAGAACTGAGCTTTTTTAATTGGTTTTTTTGTGCATCTATTTATGTTCTGAATGGTTTGTACAGGTGGTGCTGTATGAGGACGAGTTGGCTGATAATGGGATATCACTTTTAACTGCTAAAGTGGTATGCGGTCGTTGCTATCCTCAGTTTTCTGATGACAAGCTCTTGCACTGAATTTCCTGTTGCGCTCATTGCTATTCAAAATCTGCCATCTCACTAGATTTGTGGGTGTCTGTTGCAGAGGGTGATGCCCACCTGCTGGTTTCTCCTGCTGCGTTTTTGGGTAAGCCTTATCTTTGTAGGCTGCAGACTGCTAGCATCTTATCAGTTCTGTTTAATATTGAGTTCGTAGTTCATGCATTTGAAAAATATACATTGTTGCAAGTGATATTCAAGTCTTTCTTGACTTCCCAACATGCATCTAATTCCCTCTCCATTTTTTGCAACATTCTTTTGAAATCACGTCAATCTAATTGCAAACCAGCATTGATGTGTGTTTCCGTCTAATATTCTCTTATAAATATCAGTTATCAATATATTTCACGGGAATTCTAGTAGATTTTGTGTTTGCTATTGGATGATACTTACCCATTGCTATTATCTCCGGACAGTTGCGGGTTGATGGAGCTCTGATGAGACTGAGGGACACACGTATGTTTTGTCGAATGCAAAATGGTTCTAGTGCATTTCCAGTGATAATAAGGGAGCGCAGCATCAAAGAGGATACGTTTGAGGCTTTGGCTTCGGTGTGTGCTGGTCTTTACATCTTTTCTGGATGTTTTCCTAGTTTTGCATGGTTCATGTCTATCGTAGTTGTTGTACATGAAACCAGAATTATTCAAAATACTGCTTTCTTCTCCACAAAAAGACATTGTTTTTTGTTCCATGCTCTTCTCGATGCTGACCAAATTGTTGTACATATGAATTTGACCACCAGTACTGTTACGGATACTATCAAGTCTTTTGGATTTACAGGTTTCAATCTTCATCTCATCTCCGTCATGAGGTACACTTAACTACAAACTAGCCCACTCCCCTAAATAAGTTGATTTGTGGTTGTGCTTGCAGAAAGGTTATCCACGTGATTCAGCATTGTACAAAGATTCAACTGTAGCAGGCGAGAGGCTTACGCAAATAAGCCACTTTTGTGAGATATTGACACTGAAGTCCAGCAAAGAATAGCAACGTCTGCGCCTTACCTCAACAGTCAATCGTGCAGCGCTGATTAATTTTTGTTAAATCTCAAAATTCAGGCTCAGTATTGCTGGAAACATTTTGTGCTTGACACATTATGTGGCACTCTTTCATGTGCTTAACCAATTCATGGTAGAATCTTGCTGTAGCACTCAAGACGGACCCAGTATTTGCGGGCGTGGATCAAGTTTGCACAGCATAGAGTTTCTCAGATACAAAAGTATCAGAATGTTTTTTGCTATGCATGTAGTATGCAGGAGAAGGCCTTCTACCATACCTAAGCTTGTAGTAATCATCTTCAAGCATTTTCAGGGGACCATTGTAGATTTTGAAATCATGATAGGTGGTCTGACCATTTTGCAATTTGCTGGATATGTTGAGGATGCTGGAAAAATATTCTTGGCAATATAACTGAGTTATTCTATTTTCACTATGGACTAGAGAGTCCAGAGGTTTGAAAAGGTTATAGAGGATCTGTAGAAATGCCATAAACCGGGACACCCCCAAGAATTGTGTCATAGGCTACCAATGAAACTGTGTTGTGGATTGACCTTAAACCTTTTTTTTCGGGAGATTAGTGTCAACCTATTGGCTTCTTGTATTTTCTCTATTTTGGGTAGAATGGTGGGGTAGCCCATATACCCTATGTCATGGTCAGTTTTGACATTAATTAATTATTTTTTGTCCAAAAGTGGCACATGTCATCTTGCGATTGGTTTATGGTGATGTGGACCTCTCAAAATATGATGTGGAAATTAAATTTCGACACAATACTATCCGAATTTGACCTTCACATACAGTAAATCAATTTAGGGTCAGCCCATTATTGGTTTAACCCCTAAAAGCCCGAGGGGTATTGGACAAAACATAGATGTGTTATGATATGTGCCTTTCATATATTTGATGAAGTTTGGTTCAATAGAAAAATGTAGGACATCATCTCTACAAATTATCCGTACGGTCAAACTTCCAAAAATAACTTTAGATATTTTTTTAATGAATTTAAAAGCATTAACCTTTGAAAATTTGTATAAATTCTAATTTTCACTTTTAAAGTTTAAAATTTAGCATGATTGGTTAAATTTAGTTTATCTACTGTAAACTTTAAAAAAGCAAAAGAGATGATGGAGGGTACATCATTACTTTCCCCAAGTAGCAAATTTTGTAACACTAAGACAATGTTGAAGTGATTCACTTTGTAAAATTCTCCCGGGTGGAGTTTAACTGAGATTGACATAATTCAAATTGGGTCGGAAAGTAGACTTGATGTAGTATTTTAAAATATTTTTTATTTAAAAAAAAAACACTTTTTTATATTTCGGGCAGCTCATTAGATTTCGCAGCGACTAGAAAATGGTCGTTTGGACGTTTAGGGGTTAACATGAGTTTAGGGCACGAGGAGGGGGTTTGACAAACTTTCTACTTTGAAAAATTGTAGAAAATTTACTATTTGGCAAAAAAATATGGAATCACTTCGTCTCTTCATGATTTCTTCTCTATGATCTAGGAAAAAATTGTGCTTGATCAAACTTCCTTTTTTATAATCTAGAACACCTTATCTTCTCGGATTATGGTATTTCTACTTTATTCATTCGTCTTGTGGTATTTCTACCTTATTCATTCATTTGCTCGAGATTGGAGGAAAAAGTAATTTAAAATAATTCCCTTGTCATCTCAATCTTATTCATCGGTTAACCCCTAAACGTCCACGCATCCAGTTATTGGAGTTTGTTGGTCAAACCCAATTTTGATCTCAAAGATGATTATTTTTGCTAATACACTCAACAGAGAAAATGAAGTTTATCAAGTCTAGTTTGCACTCCACTTTTCAAATCTTAAAAATTTCATGTATTGAGTAAATTATTCTTTTGCAAGCTTTGCAGCTCAACCTCAGAATACACTACATGGGATGTTTACTTTTTGAATTTCAAAATTTAGCTAGTTTATTTTTATGGAAAACATATCAATGATATCATGTGATTCTCCATTGTGATTTGCATCTCATCCCAAAATTAATCAATTTTTGGAAGTCCTTTTTTGTAATTAAAATGAATTTGTGAGGTATTTGACTTAAAAATTTGTAAAAAAGTCATATTAAATCAAAAAAATCTGAAAATTTCAGGACTTATAGGAAACACTTGATTTCATGCATGAAAATATTACAGAATATACTTTGATTATTTTTCAAGGCTTAATTCTTTATAATTCTGTAGTTTGACTTTTCTAGAAAGGACTAGTACGTTTAAGGGTTAAACTAGTCTTACATAAATGTGCATAACTCGAGTCAAAAGACTTCAAATCACAAATTTCTTTTTGAAGGTGAAAGATTACTTGATTGTGCAACTTTTTGTATCGAGCACAACTCAAAATAAGTTGGTCTTATATACACGATTGATCCCCAAAATTCTTATCATAACATATTTTTTTACCATTCAACATATACAAGTCACAAATCCCTTTTGGAGGTGGAAGATAACTTGAACTTCTAACTTTTCCTAGTTGAACATTTTTCAAAATAAGATCATTACACTAAATAGGTAGATTAGTGTTAGATACACTAATTTACATAAACTTGTTGTAAGTTTTTACTGTTGACCAATTTTTTTACCCTCTATATTGGTTAAGATGGGGATCTTTCAATAGTGTTGGAATCAATGTCTTTGGTAAAATTTTTTTGTCAAGAGTAAAAATCTATAATCTTTTCAAATCTTACAATTATCTAACACTAATCTACCTATTTAGTGTTGCTATCTTCAATTGTGCATTAAAAATTTATTGAAAAATATAGTGTAGTAAGAATTGACATGGACTTGCCCAAGTCCGAAACCCTTCTTTGCCTTGCTTAGCACACAATGCATCATAAGATAAATTTGAATTCATGTGTTTAATTAGTAATTAGGTGTAGTAAAGTAAATATTAAACAAAGATAAGGCTTAATAGATTTACATATCATGGTGCATTATGTCGTTAGACAACTCATGTCTATTGGATCCGCAAGGCACAAAACACTAGTATAAAGAAGTTTCCCTTTGATGTGTATTTGACTTTAGGATAAGACAAGACTATTATCCACACATAAATGCATTCATGGATATTGAACTAGAACTAGTTACTAGCTACAACTTGAACTACACTATAACAGAAATGAAAATTTATTAACATTGGATAATTGAGTCTGATTAACTTTACCATTACAAGTGACTTTTATTAGCTGCTTAATGTTAGACGACTTGATATTTCCCTAAAAATAACCTTACTAGAAAAGATTTCTTGAGTTAAAATACCTTTTAAACTTTTCCAAGCTATAATTAATGTTACGGATTTGGAGTGTCAACCTGGAAGGACACTAAGGAAAATTAGTAAACATAGCGCATTAAAATATAGGGTGTGTTTTATTCACGAGCAATAAAATTTGGAAAAATTTAGATGTAATATAGGATGCTTAAAACTCAAGTAAGGAATAATTTGAGAATATACCTCGAATCTTCCAATTATGTGATAGCTCTTTTAATATTTTAATTGCCTTATTAACGCAAGTGTTCACCCAAAGTATAGTGAGGTGTCAACAGATAACGATTTGCCTTGAGTTTTATACACACTATCACATACTAAACTAAGTAAAAGACACATTTCATTAAAATTGAACTACCAAACTGGAAAAGTCATGGAGAGTGCTCCCCTTCTCAATAAATATAGGTCCCCAATTTCTCTACAATGTCCAAAACCTTCCAACCTTCATTTTTGGAATTAATTTGTGTTGGACCAACTATTATCCCCTAAACGTCCTCACTCCTTTCCAAATTTGGAGGATTTCCAAGATGTGTTGATTATTAAATGCAACTAGGACAAACATTTTGAACTTGACGTATGAATAAAAGTTTTACATTATGAATTTTAGATTCTATCCATACGGTTAGATCTATGATTTCAATCACCAATATTCCTGTATAAAGTTTAGAACTTAAAATTCAAAATTCTTTTGTAATTTGATTACGAATAAGATATTGACAATTTGTTGATAAAATTTATTGTAATGGGTTGAAATGTAATATAAGTCTTGTGATTTTTGGAGATTTTTTGATTGCTTCATTTTATGAATTGGTTTTTCAAGAGCAATTTTGAATTGCAACTCTCAATCAATCAAGTCAATTTTTCACTTTAAGAAACAAAAAATCCATTTATAATGATTTTTTTCGTTATTTTTTATTGTTTCACAAGAAAAATATTGGTGATGAATTTTGTAAATTGAAGTGGGTGAACATGTACAAAATTTGAGCACTTACGCCTCTCCATGCAAAGTTGATAACTCATAATTTCCAAAAAAAAGTTCTGCCGATCCTACCTTCCATCTAAGGTATGATTACTTTGGTACAAAAATCTGCACCATCAAAAGATGCTAGTCTACAAAAAATTGATGGTTAGTTCACTAATTCTTTAAGGAAAATCATCAAAGCATCCATAATCGACACTAATAGCAACTGCACATGTATTATATTGATTGGTAAACAAAATATATATTTATTGGGTTTTAAGAGGATTCCAACATATTTTAGTGTACATAATTTGGACATTGTACATGAATTCTCAAAGTATTGCTTATAGGTGTAGCTATAACCAACCCTAGCTTCACTTAAAATTTCATGTTTTGATTGTGTGCATCTTGTACAATCCATATCTCAATTTTGGTATCGCATTTACATCCAATTCCAAGGATCTCTTTTTGAGACAAGGTCCATTTTGGATGTATGAATTGTATGTTTCAATTAAGGCTTGGTTTATACCATTAGAAGAGGAAGCTCTTCAACTTCCACTACATACAGTGACCTTCAAAACTGTCCCAATGTTTGTACATATTACATTCAAAAAACAATGTAGGTAAGAGAAACTCATGGAATGGAAGGTAATAAATTTACTGAAATAGTACATACAATGTACTAATTGTTTACAGAAATTCCAACAAAATTGAAGCACTCAATGAGAAGGGAAAAAAACCTAAAGCTACTCTGTATATTGGGACACTTTTGAAGGTCCAACATGGAAATCCCTCACCACTTTGTCCATTTTCCTTTGGATTTTAATACAACTGCTATTCGTCTGGGCATTGATTCTATAAGTCTCTTGCAATCATCAACAGTGATAGAAGGGAAGGTTTCTTCTACACGAGACCATAATTCAAGTATCCCTTTTGGTGGTGTATCATATCGGTTTAATCTCCTTTTCAAAATCGCCCATAGATTTTCTATAGGATTCAAATTTGGAGACTGAGGAGGCCAAGATAAGACACCAAAAGGTTGCCTAGAAAACCATTGTTTCATACTATTACTGCTATGTATAGGTGCATTATCCTGTTGAAAGATGACTTCTGATACATCTAAATTATATTTTTGAATTGTACCATAGAGATGCTCCTCCAAGATTTTTTGATAACCATACTGATTGAGGCGACCTTCAATTCTATACATCATGCCAGGTCCATGTATACACATACATCCCCATATCATCACAGAACCGCCACCATGCTTAACAGTCGGAATAACAGTCCGCTCTGAAAGTTCTTGTGGATCACGAACCCAACACCAAACTCTCCCATCTGAAGAAAATCTATTAATTTTAGTCTCATCTGAGAATATCACGTGACTCCAATCATCAATAGTCCAGTGCTGATACTTTCTGGCAAATTCTAAGCGAGCCCTAATATTATTGCTTGACAAATGTGGTTTCTTTTCTTTCACATGCGATTGCAAACCTGCTCTACAAAGTCCACGACGTACAGTAACTTCACTGACTTGTACTCCAAAAACTTCTTGCACCTGTTTAGTAGCTTCTTTTGCAGTAGACACCTTCCCTCTAGTTACACTAGTTACACAAGACCGCTCCATTGCACTTGTCAACTTGCGTGGTCTACCTCCAACTGAAAGCTTTGCATCTGGAAAATGCTTCTGACGGAGCCTCTGTACACTTGATTTACCAACATGCAAAGACTTTGCTATCTCTCTCACACTACAACCTTTATGAAGCAAAGAGAGTACATTCTGTTGCTTCCCTTGGGACAATGGTCTCACCATTTTCACTTGTGAAGTTAAACACGAAAAAAACAAATATATGATGCAAGAAGAACAGATACACACAACAGAACATAAACCAAGCAATTCACAATGCATGTACACTTCACTTGCTATGCACACAAGACTCACTCATATGGACTTTCAAAACTGTCCCAATGAAGAGGAAATATCTAGAGCTTCAATCCATGCACATGCATGTAGAGACAAGTGGCAAGACTTACTCCTCAATTACCTTACTGATAATAGCATGTAACTAAATTGATGCCATGTCAGTCTAGCATGCAATCACTATTTGGTGACTCACCAAACTTCCAAATTAGAAACATTGGGACAGTTTTGAAGGTCACTGTAGATAGAGTTTGGAGTACAAAATGTGAGCTCCTCAACTTTTGGACTTCCAAGCAAAGTGGTCTCCTCAAAACTTTGCACTATCTGAAAGCTCCTAAACCAACTCTCTTTTTGCCATGTCATTACACCGAAACAAGACTATACTTCAAAGGCTGAGTTTACTCATCTCTCTTGGTACATGCAACTTTTCCACTCGTCTAAAACTCAAAAGCCATAAATAACCAACAAAATGCACCTATTTCTTTATATTTTTGGTCATGTGAAACATACCAAAACTCAAGTGCTTCAAATGATGTACCCAAGTTCAACAATCAACTTGTGATTGAATATCATCAACAAACCTTAGGAAAGTGGGTTATCATGCTATCTTTCATGGATAGTTAATATAAATTTGGCATGTGCAAGGTTAATGGTGCAAAGACTATTTTAACGTAATAATAGTATACAATTTTTGTGTGTTTTGTATTGAATGCAAGTAGGACCACTCAAAATAATCTCAAATTGGATAATCTCTAGCACACTAATCCCAATTTTTATCCTACATTAGAATTTGAAGTTTGACTTAGCCAGCACTCGGCCAACGCCAACTTCTATTACTTGAATTGACCACCGTGAACCATGTTTGGATGGCTGTGAAGAACAATATTGCAATAGCACCCAACAAACTCACAAATGTCCATGGCTTGGAGAAGAATAACACAAACACTTCGCGACGCCATTGTTTCAACCGATTGCGACGATGGTTGTGAATATCTTGGTAACATTTTAGCCATGAGTTTGGTGGCCGCGGTATAGCCAATCCACTCTCAATGCGGTCCCACATTCCTAGCACAAGGTCACCCACCTATGGAAAATATGTCAAAGGCATTAACCCCTAAATGACACAGGGGGTAAGGGAAAAGTCTAGATGTGTTATAAAATGTTACTTTTACAACTTTGATGAAGTTTGGTCCAAAAAAGAAAATGAGAATCATGATGTTCAATTATTTATATGGTCAAACTTTCAAAAAACGTTTTAGATACTCATTTAATGAATTTAGAAGCATTTATTGTTGAATATTCACCAAAATTACATATTTTATTTTTAGAATTTGAAATTTGGTATAATTGGTTAAACTAAACATTCAATTCTAAAGTTTAAAAAAGAAAAAATTTCAAAGGAGAGAACATCATTACTTTCTTGAAATAGTAAGTTTTATGACACTAGGACAATGTTGAGGTATTTGTCTTTAAAAAATTCTCCTCGGTAGAATTTAACTCAGATTGACATGATTCAAATTGAGTTGGAAAGTAGACTTGATTTCCTATTTGAAAATATTTTTTATTTTTTATAAAAATATATTTTTCATCCTAGGTAGCCCTTTAAAAAAAAGGGCAGCGACCATAAAATGGTCGTTCAGTCACAATAGAAATGAAGCAAGAGTTATGCCACCTAGGTACCTTATTATCCATCACACCATGATCAATAAGAAGTGCAAAATCAGCAGGATTGTTGCTCAACGACGCCATGCACTGCAAGAAGCATCTCAAATGGCCACGTTCTCCACCTAACACAATTTTCATTCAACTTTTAATTCTCCAATTGCCAAAAATGAGATGCCTAAACTATTTTTCTGATAACTAAGCAAGGATTACATTTAAGTTTTGCACAATTTTCCAAAATGATGAAAAGTTTCCAGTATAATCTTACCTTCATTGAGCCACTCGTGAAGCGCCAGGTTATGGAAAACTCGTTCAGTTTCGCTATGGACACACATTTTCGGTAAGCTCAATTTGGCACTCGTCACATATCCACACCCTACAAACTCCATCAAAACTGATTTTACACAAAGTTTTTGTTCATCACACGTAAACACTAGTAGCAGATCTGTCGTTTTTCATTCCCCACTTTGTGAAAACAGTGAACAGTGATAGAATATTGTGCCTATATTTCTGTCTTCTTGTGACCAAAACCACTTACTAGCACTAACACAACCCATGTGCATGTCGCCGTTTCGTTCCTTTTTCATTTATAGTAAGTGAAAAACAACACATTTCCTACTAGTGCAAAGAAATCTCGAATGATTCAAAAGAACACATCAGAACACATCACATCATGAACGACATGTAAATCTCGGAATGGTATAGATCTCAAGAAACAGTCGAGGTGCTTGTGAGAAATCACCAGTGAGCTCAATCTTGTTCAAAGTGGGAGCTGTGTCGGTGATGGAAATGCCAATCGCTTGCAATTCAGAGGCAGACGGTATGGAATCCAATCTCGTTGCGGGAAAGGAAGCAAGTTGAGGATGAGAGTATGGTAATGAGTGACCACAAAGCACAACATACACGCAGTCCAGCACATGTTTGCAATTGTGCAGAGATTGATTGGGATGACCTACTGGATACTTCTCGTCTAGGTAGTTGGAAAATCTTTCGGTCCGATTATTATATTCATTTCTGCGCAACCCACAAAGATTAAACACTCAGCAACATTTTCGATAAAATACCACTTTCATCAAAACCGCACACCTATGGGAAATGAGAAAAGAAAAGAAAGCAAAAAAAAAACAGAAAAAAATAGTTTGAACTTTTGGGACTGCCATTAATCACAAAGCCTACAAAGCAAAGCAAATAGGGTATGTATGTGGCGTCTAAACCATTTGGATTAGGGCGTATAAACAATGTAAAGAACAATGGGATACAAATATAGCAATAGAGAGACATCCCGGGGAGAATACATTCATGAGGACCACTGTAAAGGTCACTATTGGTAACAATTCACCCTAGAAATATTGCAAAATTGCGTAGCAAGGAACTTGGCATTGATTGCTACAAACTTCAAAATTTGCACAATGAGGAGTTGACCGTTGCGAACTCACAGCCCAAATTCAAAAAAGGAGTGTCGGTACAATGTGCAAGTATAATACCCTTTGTGCCGACGTAAAAAACACGACACCGATTCTGATTCATCAGGGTGTTCAAAAGGATGAAGTAGAGAGACGGCCACCTTGAGAATAATGTCAAGGTCATTCTCCACCTGGATCTGAATCTTCACTGCAGTATCAGTTGGGACGGCACACATAGCAACCAACTGCGCAACGACATTCTTCAGCAAGTACATGGGCAGCTGATTCTCCAATAGTATCAAGTCTGACCTGCTCAACACTGAATTTGTTAGAACTGCACAAAAGCTTTCTAATCGGCTAAGTTGATATATGGTTGATTGTCCTAAAACCACCAACGTAAGCAATCTGGCCTATTTTTGGCAATGCCAAATTCGAAAAAAAATTATGACCGTATTCGAAATAGGTTTTGATGAGGACTGCAAAAATTTAATTCGTATTTGTAAATTTTATACAAAATTCCAAAGTAGAAAGTAACTTCTGACCCATACATCACATACCAATTTCCTAAGTTCACACTTTGTTGTTCCTAGATTCTGTTCATGAGCTAACCCAAAACCACCAACTATTTCTTCGCAATGCTTGGCATGCCATTGGTCTACTTGAATAGAGAAATTGGTGGTTTTGAGTCTCAACTGTGGTGGCTTCAAGAAAACTCTACATGTCATAATTGGGGGAGGTGGTGGTTTTAGGACATCCTACCTTATGTGAGATTTGGAACGGATTGCCAATGTATGTGGGTTTCATCAGTTAAAATAGCCAAAGTCAGGTTACCAAAAAAAAAAAAAATCAAGTTAAATTATGCACTTTTTTCTATCTCATTATCCTATTCCACCTGTACAGACAATCATCCACATTTGCTCCATCCTGCTTCTAAATCACAATGGAATGGGACAAATTGAAATTGGGATAGTGTACTTTTTGAGGAGGCGATTGTTGTCGAGCAGGCGAGCGCCGAGAAACGCCAAATCCTCCTCGAGGAAACATCTCTTGAAGCTCCGAAACTGGAAGAAGACGACGAGAAAGAGTGCGTCGAGAGCGAGCAGAAACGGCACCACTTCATCGGACAGATCATCGCCGGAGTACTGTTGGTAGTGGCCACGAGCGGTCTTTACGTCGCCGACCACGGCGGTGGCGAACGCTTCCCAGGAGCTCGAGGCAGTGAGGAGCCTGGCGTGCAGGCAGCGAGCGATGTCGAGCTTGACCAGCTGCGACCCCGAGGTTTGCAACGACCGGTTGTGCAGGCCCAGTTGCAGATTCTCCCGGTGGTGGTACGCCGGCGACCTGGCTCGCACGAAATCCGGGACGCGGAAGACGGAGACTGAGGGTTGAGGGTCTACTAGACTGTGAGTTTGCGGTCGCGTCGGCTCGTCGCGCACCTGCTCAAGCCATTCCTGGCTGGCCATGGTGAACCGGCTATCACTCTCGGTCCTTTACACTCTGATCCAGGGGTCTTTTTTGGTATTCGGGTCGTCTGACTTTAGGCTACAAAAGTCGCATGCAAAGCGAACATGCAAGTGAATGAGGGCCGCTTCACACTATGGCCGTCAAGTTCGAGAGGCCGTGGGAATTGAGAGTCCAAAGAAATGGGCTGAAAATAGCCAATAAAATATTGTTATTGGAGCCTTCGGCCGGGCATAGTGTGAAGCCTCCAAAGGCCAAGCCGAGAGTCCAAAGCTCAATCCCACAGCCTCTCAACTTGGACGGCCATAGTGTGAAGCCTCCAAAGGCCAAGCCCAAAGTCCAAACCCATACCATTTGTTCGGCTTCAATCTACTTCTCTCCTCATCAATTCATGCAATTTCTGAAATTTTCCTCTCATCTTCTTTAATCATGGATTCTAGAAGGGAACGCATTCTTGTGTTACTCTCAATTTTCATGGTCATCAAGTATGTCATTGTGGGCATTTTGGCATTGCAAAAACTTGCAATTTTTCAACAAAATGTTCAAATGATGATGATGGCAGTTTTATTACACAAGGACGGAGGGTGAATTATCAAAGGAGATGTTGGCATTATCAACGATATGGAGGTTTTTTGGACCAGACGCTTTTGGGGTCATTTTCAGATGGTGATTTTCTAAAAGGGATGAGGGTGAGTACATCTACATTTCAATATTTATGTACTCTATTGGGGCCTGTTTTGAAGAAGAAGGATATACATTTAAGAGAAAGTATTAGTGTGGAGTGTAGGATTGCAATTACTCTTTCTCGATTAGCAACCGGTAATTCATTACAAATGGTTGGTGATTTATTTGAGGTTGGATTGAGTACAACTTCTATCATTGTAAGGGAGTGTTGTGAAGCAATTAGGATTCATTTGAGACCATTCACTAGGAGCTTAAAGTGGATTCCCTGTGTGTTTCCGTGTGTATTCCCTCTATGAATTTCATTACACAGGGAACTTGTAAAGAGTCCACAGGAAAGAACAAAGACACACAGGGAAAACTGAGTATTCCCTGTGTCTCATTTTTCCCTGTGTGTCTCAGTTTTCCCTGTGTGTCTTTGTTCTTCCCCTTTGTCTTTTTACAAATTCCCTGTGTATGTAGGGAAAACGTCACAGGGAATCGCATATGAGACCCTGGTGATTGGTTTTTAAGAAACCAACTGTTGATTGGATGAGACAAGTAGCAAAGGGTTTTGAAGCACTTCATGGCATTCCGTTTATTCTAGGAGCAATAGATGGTAGCCACATCCCTATTGTAGCACCATCGCATGATCCTGTAGCATATTATTGCCGAAAAGGGTATTATTCATGTTTACTACAAGGAGTTGTAGATGTGAATTGCAAATTTTGGGACTATGATTTTGGATGGGCTGGACGGATTCACGATTGGGCATTATTTCAGAAATCTGAAATAGGGAAGAAAACTATGAAAGGTTCATTTCTACCTTACAAATTCATTGGGGACGCTGCCTATCCAATGAGGCCATGGTTTTACTCACCATTCAAGGGAGAAAGAACATGATTGTCTAGAAGAAAGGCGCACTGGAATTTCATTCAATCAAGCACTCGTATGGCTGTAGAAAGAGCATTTGGAATTCTAAAAGGAAGATGGCGTGTATTATTGAAAAGGGTTGACATGTCACTCCGGAATTTGCTCGACATAGTAACCGCATGCCTATGTCTTCACAACCTTTGCATTATAGAGAATGATCAATTTTTTGTGGATTGGGCTAAAGAAGCTGAAAAGGAGTTACAAGCTAAAGTCAACATGTCACTAGGGAAATTGTAGCAAGTAGATCATTTTCACGCACTAGAATCAGCATTGAGGGAAATGAGAGAATTGCAGAAGGCCAATCCAGAAGCGGAAGAAACACCGTTCATAGAACCGGGAGAAGAAGAAGAAATAGAGAAGAAGAATGATTCAAGTGAAGAAACAAAAAAAGACCGACATGAGAAGATGAAAAAAATGTTGGCGGATTCAACTCGGGTCCATTTATTACTAGCAAAGAGCTATTACAAGGCTCATTTGGAAAGAAAATCAAGCTTTCAATTTGAAAGCTGTACCTACGATGATGATGATGATGGCTATGAGGATAGCTCCGATGAAGAGTAGCCAATAGCCTATAGTTTATTGATCAAACGATCAAATTGGTAATCCACCCTTTCTAGAAGCTCATTAGTTCTCTCAAAAAATTTCATCAATCCCGTGCTAGTTTCTGCCATTTTCTCAAAGATTTCAATTGCACGGTCGTGAAAGTGCTGTTTGCCTTTTGATGTTGGTGTTGTCATGGTTATTGTTGTCACGGTTGTTGATGTTTGAGCACTCTCCACATCTTGTGCTGAATTGGTTTGAATCTCCACATTATCTGTGGTAGTGGCTGAGATATGCTTCATCACTTGTCCGGCTTGGTGGTACCACTCATCTAGAGCATCATAGAACTTGCCCTCCTGTCGGTTATTACTAGAAATTCCGTTTGCCAATTTGTCTTCTTTGTATGCATCAAAGATGGTCTTGAATTTCTTACGGCATACCACAGCCGTCCGGTTGAATTTTGGTAGCATGAGAGCCATTCTAGCATGAAGTCTCACCCATGTATCAATTCCTACAACTAAAAGAGCCCAAAAAAATGAGAGATGAGTCAAAAATGGCCTTGAAAAATAAATCACAGCACATGTACGGATCCTCAAACAAGGACTATGATTGCTATAAAGGGGAGAGAAAGGTGGAATGAATCACCAACGGGAAGTAGGAGGAAGGTGTGGCCATTGAGAGGAAAGGCTGCCCATTGTAATGGGAGAGACTAGGGCTCAAATCCCAATGGCGACATACGGTTTGCAACTCCAATGGGGGGAAAGGGGACACAGGCACGGGCACGGGCACGCGGCAAAGGCCTTTCGGCCTTCAATTGGCCCCAATCCTCAATCCGATTTTTATTTTAAATTTGACAATTAGGGAAAAAAAAATTACCTTATTTTTTGCCATTCCTCACGAATTCAGGCTCCATCTCCCCTTTAAGCGCAATGAGTTGAAGCACCTCCGAATCTTCCCACTTTCGATTTGCCTCATCTCCTTCTCCCTCAACTTTCACCACCGCTTTTGTTGCCTTCTTCTCCTTTGTTGCCTTTGCTGCCTTTGGAGCCTTTTGCTTAGGAGCGGCTCTCTTTTTGGAAGACCCTACAATCTCACAATCCTCTTCTTCTTGAACAACATTCTCTTCTAGCCTTTGAACAACCCTCTCTTCTACCTTTTGGACATCCATCTCTTCTACTCTTCTCTCTACAACTTGAGTTGAGTAGGGCTGAAATGTTCCATAAGAATTTAGGGCCAAATTTTTTTCTATCCCCATTAGATTCGGCTAGCTACAATAGTAAGGGTTTTGAGAAAAAGGATTTTGAGAAAAAGGGTTTTGAGAGAAACAATCCATCTGTCCTACTCCTGAAAAAAATTGAGACAGCCAAGATCTGCAAAAAAAAAATGAGCAGTTTCTACCAAGACGAGAGAGAGAGAGAGAGAGAGAGAGAGAGAGAGAGAGAGAGAGAGAGAGAGAGAGAGAGAGAGAGAGAAGAAGAAGAAGGAGCATTCTACTTTATTCCCTGTCCAAAACAGCCTTTTCAATCTAACGGCCCAGATCTTGTCAAGTTTTGAATTTTTTATGAAAAACTTCGACGGCTTCTCGACCATAGTGACGGGTCTTGCAAAATGTAGGACCCAAATGAACTTCGAGAGGCCGTCGAAATGGTCAAAAAGCTCTGCCACGTAGGCGTTTTGGAGAGCGACGGCCGGTGGACTTTGGCCTCTAGTGTGGAGGGTCGAGAGGCCAAAACCATGGTTTCCTGCAATTTGATTGGTGGAAACCGACGGCCTCTCGACCTTCGGCCATAGTGTGAAGCGGCCCTGAGGTGGCTTCTTGATCCCTTATTTTTATTGGCTCTAAGGTAAGAGCACCTTATTCCGACAATATACTCAATTCCGATAATATCTAGACACGGCATTTGTTTTAGAACGCAAATCTAAACACATAATAGAACCTTTATTGTTTGTTGACCAATATGATAAGCTATCTACAGTATACCTTGATTTACGTTCTAAAATGACTACCGAGCCTAGAAATTTTCGGAATTGGGTACATTGTCGGAATTGGGTGCTCCTACCTTAATAGTAGGGAAGAAGCATTGCCATAACATTTGGTAGCCTTCAAAGAGACTACCTTTTAGTTTCATCCACCTTTATATACGGAGTGACCATTGATTTCTAATTGAATGAACTATTGAATCAAATAAACAATTACAAAACATTGTTGAATTGTGAATGAAACAAATAAAAAATTACAAAACATTGTTGAATTGTGAATGAAACAAATAAACAATTACAAAACACTGTTGAATTGTGATAGAATGAGTGCTTCCAATTACTGTTCACTGTAGTTGATTGCTCTTGCTTAATGCCATGTGCCCCCATAGCTACTGTTTTGATGTGGAATATCCCACATCATTTCATTGGGGGGATGAGATGATGTGGGATATTCTAGATCATTTTATTGGAGGGAGGCAACTGTCACAGAGGCTACTAAATGTTATAGAAGAGGCATTGCAGGGACATTCATTTTTTTGGGTTGTTTTCTATTATAGTAAATATATTCCGTCCATGATTCCACTGAAATGCATTCTCGTTTTTTATCCATGCTATTTCGGTCAAGAGCTCTTCGTAGCACAACTACTTGTTTATATTTTTATTGGCTCTGACCATAGAGAAGAGGCATTGCGGGGACACTCATTTTTTGGGGCTAAATTTCATTGTAGTAAATATATTCCGTCCATGATTCCACTAAAATGCATTCTTGTCCTTCGCTCATTCTATTCTCGTCAAAGCTCCTCATGGCGTAACTGCTTGTTGGCTCTGACTATAGAGAAGAGGCGTTGCATACACTCATTTTTTTGGGCTAATTCCACTATAGCAGATATATCCCGTCCATGATTCCACTAAAATGCATTCTCATCCTTTGTACGTACTATTCTAGTTAGAGCTCCTCGTAGCGTAGCTGCTTGTTTGGAAAACTTGGAGACGGATGATCTCAAATATTTCATACATCCTATCTTTTCATCCAAAATACTGGCCTTTCGCAAAACCCCTCATAGATTGTGTCTTTTTCATCCAACATCTTGAATGGCCTTTTCATCTATTGCGAGTGGCTCACCAAGTCCCATCATGACTTGCAACCGGTGCAATTCACTACCTTGGTGGCTACATAAGGTGACATTTTTCTCATTATGTTCCCACATGGTGATTCTCCTAGTGCATTTTTGTAGCAAACTCGCTATAAAAAGCCAAAAAAAAACCTTGGTCCTATACACTTTGATCTATATGTACATTGACTTACACACAGATATCACTCAATAGAGCGAAAAGAGTGCCTTAAAGTGAAAAGAAACCTTAAAGTCACCTTAGACTCATTTTGAGTTCAAAGGTAATGCAAAACTAGTCTAAAGTGAGTTGGAGAATAATCTAAAGTAAAACCTTTCACCACCATTCTACTTGTGATTGGTCCATTGACTATTTGATGTGCACTTTTGGTGTTTGAGGGGCGTTCAAGGGTGGGGAAGTGTAAGTTCAAGAGCTCTTCAAATGTAGATGAATAATTTTAGCAAGTCAACTTTAGCGTGCATGGGTGCGGATGCTCTTACAATGGAATTGAAACATTTGGTACCTTAAACCTGAGAGAGTTGAATGTGAGCCAAGCTTTGCAAAGATTTACCTTCCTGAGAGGAGCAGATACGGTAGAAGAATCCTTTTCCGAGTCTCTCCTGGTAGTCCTTCGCCTCTAACTTCCAAAAAATGCAAAAAATGTAAAACTAAGAGGTCGTTTTGAACTCTGCTGAAAAAAGAACTATCCAACTTTTTGATAAAGATGAAAGATGAATCACCAGCCTAACGTACCTCCGTATGATTCGACATGTTTGAAAATGAAAAATCTGTACAATAATCTCCATAGTTACTGAGAGTACTACCACCAAATGAACGCCTCTGCTACGGTTCAGCAACTCTCATTCCCAGACCATGTAATCTTCCATTTAACTCCTAAAGGACCAAGAAGCCCAAATTGGGCTCATGTTTTTTGATTACGTTCTATGTAGACTTCTTTTTGTTCAAATTTGTTTATTTTTTGACCAACATATGCATTGTTCTTCACTGATTCCAATGATAAAAAATTCAGTATCATCTCAATTGTATTTTTCAGAATTTGATCAATTGAATCTGTCACTTAAAAACAAAGAATCCTTGGTCCTTTAGGGGTTGATTTCTTATCTCCGTTTTGACTCTACTAGTAACATATGGACCAAAAGTGTTCAGGGTCCTTGCAATATACTAAGCTTATTACACTAGTAGCAAACATGTCGTTTTTCATTCCTCATTTCGTGGGAACAATGAATCGTAACAGAATATTATACTTACGTTTCTGTCTTCTTGTGACCAAAACTACTCATTAGCACTAACACAACCCATGTGCCTGGCGTCGTTTCATTTCATTTTCATTCATAGTAAGTGAAAAACGACACATTTCCTCCTAGTGTTACGATGCAGTTGGGCTCTAAAAATTATTATTCCTCTACTGCTGCCTTCTTCTTCATAGGAGGCGGCTGCCACCAAGGTTCAGGTATTGCTCGAGGCGAGTGTGGTTTCTTCCTTATGGCCTGCATTAACAACAGATTTTCTTACCCTTTCAAAGTTATGAATCACAGTTACATTCATGTTAAATTCTAGCAGTAGTAATTCAATGAGCCCTGTTTCCTTGATCACCAATGAATATCATTAATTTTGGAGAGTTTAAAAAATATCAAATTAAAAAAAAAAAGGTGGTGTAGGAGGAGAAAGTTTAACTAACCACCAAGATGTTGTATTTCCTCTTCAGTCGCTCAGGGATAGTCTGGCTGTCAATAAACTTCCGCAGAGCACTAGCAAGCTTTGTATTCTCATGACTCAGCTTGTTCCTTTCCGTCTGAATGGCCAGTGTATCCAGCTTGACCTGTTGTTTCATTGCCACGTCAGAAAATCTTGCAAACTCGCACAACATTCAAATCTTGGTTCATAAAATGATTAACTTGGGGGATATGTTACTCCAAAAAAGGAACCGATGTGAATGACTGATGACATCGGGGAAGTCACTTAGTGTGAATTTTGGGCACACATGAGTGAACAAAGGGTATCTAATGGGAGCTATGAAATATTATACTGTTTATAAAATATTTAGGGCATATTCACTATATATTTGGGATATTCTTCAAATATTCCCAAATTGGTTTTAAAACATCCTATATTACTTTTATAAATTTATAAATTTTATCTCAAATGAATAAAAGACACCCTATATTTGTCCTCTCGTAGTTAACTAAATTCTTGACAGTGATTTCTCCAAGACAAGACATTCGAGGTATGATAACACTAGTAACAAAACTGTCGTTTTTCATTCCCCACTTTGTGAAAACAGTGAACAATGACAGAATATTGTGCCTAGATTTTTGTCTTCTTGTGACCAAACCACTCACCAGCAACCCATGTGCCTGGCGCGGTTTCATTTCTTTTATATTTATAGCAAGTGAAAAACGACACATTTCCTACTAGTGTAAGTGAGCCAGGTTCAGTAACCTTGTTGAAGCGTTTATAAAAGTTGGACATGTAGTCGATTTCTTCCACCTCATGGCCAGCGTCATTGAGAGCATAAGACGCCCAATGAAACCGACGATTGCCATTTGCTACAGGTGCGTTGTTCGGCTCAGCTGGAAACTGGGTGGGCACTACTGGTAGCGCCACTCCCAACTCATTCTCATCCCCAACTTTCTTAGCAGCTGCAATAACTCACGTTGCAACAACAGTTGATGATTCACTGAGTTGGGAATATAGTAAGGGTGGGTGTTCCTATGACTGCTCATGCACTCGTGATTTCGCACCTATCTGTGCACCAAAATCAATTAACAGAAATAGGAACAGACAACAAAACTTCATGTTCCTATGGTTGCTCACCAAAATCAATTATGAGCAATACAAAGAACAATTAAATCAAACACCTTTTTTGACCCATGTCCGAAAAATGGCCATTTCACATTCTGTACACTTGTGAAAGTAACATATAAAAGTAGAAGTTAACTTGAATTTTAAGATTGTGGTGAAATTATTTTTTGAAAAAAAAAGATTCCAAATATGAAATAAGGGCAATGTAACAGTTGTGAGCAATAATAGGGACGGCTATCCTAAATACCATAATCACAAAATGACATGCAGTAGCGTCTGATGACGTGCAACCACCCAGGTTTTATCCAAATTTTATGACTCTTTAAAACCGTAGTGTACGAATTAAACATGCGGTTCAAACCACAGTTTAGATAGGAGCAAGCTACCCTATACCATTCTAAAGTTAATGTAATTGAAGTGGGTGTGGGACATGGAAAAGGTGGATGGGAATGCAGGACCTTACACTCGTCTTCGGCCAGCTCTTTCTCCAGCAGTACTCCAGGCACCGTTGGGACGGCAGAACGATACAGAGGATCAAATGGAAAGACCTTCTCGTGCTCCGTCTCAAGCTGGTCAAAAAATCACAAACCCCCACTGTTTTCAAGCCGTTAGAAACGCTGGACAGACAGACAAACAAACAAACAAACATGTGGGTGTAGAGGCAGTTTGAAGCCCGGGCCGAACAAGACTTGAAAACTGACCATTTTCTGTAAATGAAAGAAAGCCTGTAGATGAGAAAAAGACCAACACTAGTAGGAAATGTGTCACTTTTCACTTACTATAAATGAAAAAGGAATGAAACCGCACAAGGCACATGGGTTGTGTCAATGTTGGTGAGTAGTTTTGGTCACAAGAAGAGAGAAATATAGGCATAATATTCTGATATTGTTCACTGTTTTCACAAAGTGGGGAATGAAAAACGACAGGTATGCTACTAGTACAAAAACTTGTAGTTCAAATGTGGAGAAGATGGAGGTTTACTTGGCCAACGCGTCTCGCCAACAGGAGAACTCGTTGTGCAGCCACGTACTTGTCCATCAGAGTGTTCTTGGCCTCCAAAACATTCTTGGAAACCTCCTGCAGTGAGCCAGTTGACACAATCACATGACATGCCTTCACTGGAATGCAACGAATCCAAATACTGTTCATTCTTAGGTTTTGCTGATGAGGAAATCCAGGGGATGCACTCTACATTATATTTGAGAATCACCTGCGTTCATGACCCTCTCTAAAAACCACCTATATATGAGGGTTTTGTATGTCTAAAAACCTTTGTATACAGATCTATTCCATCCTAAACATATGTTGAATGTAAGTATATGTCAATGTTTTCAGCTCTAAATATTTCTACTGTATGTATACTTTGTACAGAAATGTTCAAATTAATACCCTTTTTGTGCACTCACATATACTTTCACAAATTTAACATAGTGCAGACATCTCTCACAGAGGGCAATCATGATGGAGTACCTTGAGATGGTCATGCTCGTGATGGTGCGTTCTGTCCAACAGGTGCTTCAAATAGATATAGTGGCCCAGCAACTTCTCCTTTTCGTCCCTCACCTTCTTGTTCACGATGTCAAAGTTTTTGCTGCCCAGACAACAAACACATCGTGATCAATGAACTTCGGAATCAGTGACAAAATTAAGTAGGGATGTATGACTCACTAGCAGCACCAAGTCATGTATATCACATTACTTCTCAAACGGACCCAGCGGGAATCAAACCCAAACCACATAATATGATACATAGCCCTTCACCAACCAATCGCAGAACTCATGGCTTGGCAATCTTACAACATAAAAAAACCAACTTATACTCAAACAACTACCCAACCAACAGCTTATGGTTACTTTTATTGGTTATTGGTCACTGAAGTGTCTATTCTCGGCAAAGGCGAATATATATATATATATAGAAATAAAAGCAAACAACCTGATGGTGACATTGGGTCGTGACCATGTTCATTTAACCCCTAATTGCCCAAGCAAGCGTTTTTGGCCTGATGTACAGATTTCATCCGTATTTTCTCATCCATCATGCATTTTTTGTGGTGTGATTTTTTTACTGAATTTTTTATGGGAAGTTAGCTTCATGTATGTGTGATTCGATCGGAAAGGCAATAATTTTTGAAAAAATTATGCCTCATTTTGTGTTGTAGTGTTTCACCGAAAATCTTGAAGATTTTGGTCTAAAAGTGTTCTTGAAAAAAAAAACTATTAAAATCAAGCATCCAAAAAATCTCCAAAAATCACTACACCTAAAGTACTACATTATAACCCATCACAACAAATTTCATCCACATATTGTCAATATCTTATTCGTAATTGAATTACAAAATAATTTTTTATTTTATGTTTCAAAATTTATAAAAAATGATTAGTGATAGCAGTCATCGATCTAATCGTATAGATAGAATCTAAAATTAAAAATTTATAACTTTTATTCATACATCAAGTTCTAAATATTCATATTAATTGCATTTTATAAATCATCTTTGCAAAACTGCCTAAACTGGACATAGGTGAGGACGTTTAGGGGTTAATAACATACATATATGTAAGAAATGTAGACCGAGTTTACCATTTTCTAAGAAGCGCACGTACCCATTAGTTACAATGCGGATACGCCAATAGGCTAGCGTTTCATGCAATTTGATGAGCTTGCGCATCCGTTGCTCAATGACGCGTGCTGTGATGGCATCTTTTGCAACCAAATTTTTGAATGATATTGTCTTCGCTTCTGTACTCGCCAGGTATGTCTGCTCGCATTTGGCATTCACACATTATATTCAAGCTCTTGTACTTCTATGACTATCCAACTCTGATATTACTAAGTAACCCCAAATGGCCAAAAGTGGCTGCGTCCATATCTTTCGGAGTTGAAATAAATCATTCAAAAGCTTCAAGGAAGGTAATACAATGTACCAATAGAAAATACAAATCGTATCCTACATTTTTGAACAATAGAAATCAAGTATTAACTAGCAAAGTGGAATTTCTACTTTTAACTTTGGCACTTTGGGGTTAAAGAGATGCGATGTATGATTAAACTGAATAAGCACTATTATTATTATTATTATTGTTATTAATGTTATTATATCTGTGATGGGTTAGAACCTGATGTGTGTGCTCAATCCGCCGCTCGAGTTCTTCAATTCCACTTTCAAGCGAGATTCTCAGCATGTTGTACTCTTCAGTGTTTTTGTTCTGATTTGCAACAAGTTGCACAATACTAGACATGACTACAAGAAAGAAGTTGCAATTTATAACGATGCCATAGTACACGACAGATAGATAGAAACTCCGGACCACTTTCAAGGTCGGCGTGAATAAAGTGTTCGTTTGTAATGTTAATGACCTAGTGTCCACCGGACAATGGGCCATTAGAATATTACACGACATAGTATAACTGAAACAAGCTTAGTTTGCTCACCTTTAGCTCTTCTCGGGTTGCTTCAAACACTTGTCTTCTTTCATTGGTCATTTCTTCAGCTTCAGCTTTCATTGCTGCCAGCATATCTTTCAATTCCTGCATGCATTCACACCGGCACAGCAGATGTGAACAACTGGTTTTAATGCGTCCGATACAATTTAAAAAAATCAGGGTGTGAATTGTGTTTGTGACTTTTTTTCCTCTTTCAATGGGAAATATCCATGTGTTTCAAGAAATAAATAAATTGTGTTAGTGACTACCAGTTACCTTTTTTTGTTTATCATGATTCGTCGTCATGAGATTCCTCTCTGTCATGAACGAATCTTCTAGACTTTTCAATTGCTCTTGAAAATCCTCCTCCATTTTCTGCAGTGAACATGAGAACATTCTAATTAATCACTCCATGAGTAAGATAAACCAAGCTCAAGTCCAGAAATTAGGATTTTGAGGTTAAAAAATTACCCTAGTTCGCAAGTAATGAAGATCAAGTAGGGCATCCAGCATGGATAAGTGCTTAATCTGAGCACTGCGGTGTTGAGCTTCCGACTCGTTCATCTGCTTCAGATATAATGATATGACATAGTCTTTCAATTCGACCTGCAAAAAATCGAACTCCCAAAAAACTGATTAATTGTGGCTTGTAAATACATTCCAATTCTGTATTCTTCTCTCACCTTGAAGTCACAATCAGCAAAATCTGCTCCATAATAGAGTTAACCAAAAAGAAGAGAGAATACATGTTAGGTGAGGTGAGTCTGACCCGTATCTAAGGCAGCCAAGCAAACTAGCATGATTTCCAAAGAATCCAAAATAGAAAGGAAGGAGAACTAATTTTGCCGTCACAAAGGTGGTGAAACTGAGGCTAAGGTGAATTCACAGAGAGCCAAGGCTTGGAGGCAATGTCCCACATCCAATTTGAGAATAGGTGGCTCTGACAACTTGGACTGACTTGCAAAGCTCATATCTAAAATTGAAGTTGGAGGGTGTTGGGTTCACTATTTGCTTTGATTTCGCTCTGATTTCCTGATATTTTGGGGGTCAGATTACTTGTTCTGATTTCGGTTAACTCAAATGAAGTGTTAAATTAATCAAGGACTATTTCAGGAACTTTTAGACAACATTCCACTCTAAACTGGTTATTATCACACTCTCCAATATCACATTCCAATACGTGCTGAGAATATTTGCTATTGTATACGCATGTGATTGGACACTTTTCACATGCCAAGTTCTGAACTCATATACGTTGGCTGTGATATAAAAGAGTTTTGAGTGTACAAAGAGAATCTTCCTCATGATTCATGACCTTATGGAGAAGATTCTCTTTTGTGATATTGCCTAAAAGTTCCTAAGACAACCTAAATTTGACTGAAACCCTAATGATAGGGTTTCCTAAAGTAATGAATTGTCAGATGATTGAAGAAAAGAAAGGACACCTGATGCACATGCTTTTTAGACAACCAATCAATGTCCTGTCGCTGCTCCTCAATCTTGGCTCGGCGCATAATGTTCCTCCATTCTTTATGGATTTGAAGCATGCTTTTCGTACTGCGCTTCTCCTCCTCAACCTGCAAAGTGAACACCATGAAAACCAGTCCTTTCCAAAAGAATTTGCTACAATATTTTTTTTGTGAGAATCGAAATGCAATTAATTAATCACAGCTTTTTAACTCACCATAGCTTGCTTGAATGCTATTCTGCGATCGCGAATTGCCTTCTTCACCATTTCTTTGGCCTGTGACCAAATCCAGTGTCGAATACTCAAAAAAATGAGAAATTCCTGATAGAAATTTTTTACCTCCACAGTGAAATGTAGTTTATCAAGTTTTCACCCCACAAAAGTGAAACCCTAATTTACCTTCAGAGCTTCAAAGTCGGCCTTCGCCTTCTTCTCCTCCTCTGTGAGTGGCTTCTGCAACAAGGAACATACAACAACAAAAAGGATATTCAGGGTCATCTAAACCTCTGAAACTGGCAATGAATTCCTTCATTGAAAAAGAAAACAGAATGCGGAAATCAAAGACCTAAAATCCATCTTTAAATTAGGTCAAAACAGGGTTGACATTATTTTTTCCATAACTATGAAATGGGTAACAACATTGATTCAATTGTGGAAGAGAGTGAGTTATTACTGACCTTCTTCCCCTTCTTCGGTGCTGCAGGCTTGGGCGCCATTGTCGGTGCTTCTTGTAATAAAATTGACACAAATTCACAGTGTAGTACAAATATGATCTGACACAAGACTGAAAACTTGGAAAACTGGATGCTGTATTAAAGTCAGTTATATGCCATGGACGACACCGAGGTCTGTTTGAACACAAATATCTTCATGACAATCAATGGCAAAATGCAGTAGTACCCATCCATTCCTCACTGCTCATCCTCTCCACCTTGCAGATCAGTGATCTCAGAACCACTTTATGACATTTCGAACATTATGCGACCTCCCACATAATGCTATATACTTTTGCTACCCAGTGCATACAATACTCACGATACCTCTATAATATCCGGCAATACCCTTGATATATTAAGGTGATACCATGATGATATCTGCGGATATCACCTCATGAAGTTGCTACATATTTATATCATGATGAGCATTCTCACTACATTTCAAAAAAAATTCATTTTCCTTCTTTGTATGTTTAAGTTAGCAACCCCATTTTTTTGGGTAGAAATCTAGCCAGTTTTGAGATCACTGTTGCAGATACATGGCACCAGTCAACTGGTTCTTAATTTCAGTAGTTTGTTGGTTCTATTCTGAACAATTTTGCACTTTCTGACATCATCTTGTGTCTCAACAAACTTTGTGGATCATGCCAACTGGGCGGCATCATCAGTCAACAAACGAACAAACAGGTGCTGACAAGGCTCATGCAACAAAGGGAACAGATACCGCAAGTGGAAAGATATTTAGTCATGTCAGCCTCAGTATTCATTAAATGGTTTTTAATGCCAACATGGGTTGCCTTTCCTCCAACAGAATGATGTGGAATATATCACATCACATTAGTAGCTATGTGGGCAGGTGGCATTCAGCAAGAGCAACTAATTATGGTGCACAGTAATCAAAAGCATTCATTTAATCATAATTCAATAGTGTCCTGTAATTGATTATTTGATACAACAGCCCATTCAATTACAGATCATTGGTCACTCTATCAATAACCCCTCAGTTATAGTCCTCTCATGTACACCTTATGTACATCTGAGCCATACAAATATCTATTTTTGAGGCTAGCATCTACTTGTGTTCAAATGATCAGTACGTTTAACGAATAAAGGTGGATGAAACTGAAAGGTAGCCTTCTTGAAGGTTACTGAATGTTATCTACTAGAATGATGACAAGTTTTAATTGAATAAAGCTTCTCATTACTTCCCGAAATTTTGACAAAAATATTCAAAATCTATAAAATTAGGCTAAAATCATTTGAAAAGTTGTCAAAATTATATCCTTTGTTTCTCTAGTTGGATAACAATTTGGTAGTGAGAAAAGCTAAATCTAGCTAATTTTACAAACAATGGTTGAAGAGCGTACATGTAGAAGCAATCATCCTAAAATCACTAGTAATCACTAGTTCTTACTCTTAAACTAGAAAAATTGTTATATATTCTTGAAAAAAGGTTTCAAGACACAACTAAAGAATGTGTTATTTGGATACAACACTTCACCAAAGGATAGAATGTCCTTCCTCTACAATTTTGGAAGATTAAATTTAGTTTGACACCTTGTTAACAAGGCCTTTATTTTCATAAGAGACAAATACCATAGGCAATTAGTAGGTTCGTCAACTCATTGCCTAATATTTATTTAAAGTAGCAAAACAATGTTCGGCAAAAAAAAAAATACTAAGAATTTCAAATTTTAAAAAATAAAAATAAAATAAAAATTGGCCAGAACCGAGTAGTTTGTTAGTGTTGAATGCAAATGAATTACATTTCTCAAATGTGGGTTGTGAAGTAGGTAGAAGCTTGTGCTTTATACAAAATTAATTGCACTAGTGCCAACAATGATTGTGGGATATGTAGAACTCCACTCACTTCTTGCTTCCTCTTAATCATTGGTTAGACTCCTTTACAAAAATGTGCATAATCACAACACATGTTCTTCTCATTCAACTTATGCATTGTCCATATCTCATGCATAAACACTTCAAATCGCAAAATTCTTTCTGGCTATAATTTGCTAGATTTCTCTACAAAATACAGCATTTCTCTTTTGTTTAAGGAAAAGAATGAGATAATTTTGAAAAAACTTGCGATATTTTCTCTATATTTTTTGTGAAGATAGCCAGATTTTATGAATAAAATTACTAAAATGTGAAAAAATTCTATCCAAATGTGATTGTAAGCTTGATTGTAAGCTTAATTGTAAGCCAAATACCACCAAATATTCTTTCGCAACTATTTTTACGTAAAAAACACAAGAAAAACACTGATGAAACCCCTAGTACTAAGCAAGAGTCTGAGAAGAGCTACAGTCCCGTACAGTACTGTACCGAACGTTAGGAAAGCAGCCCTCATCACACATCCTTGAAGAACTTGAATGACAGATGTAAGTTACAAATGAGACCCAAAAAAAGAACACCATGCTGACAAAGACTCTAAATCTTCCAACTTTTTGACACATGGATGCTCAACAACAGTACTTGAGGGATTGAATGAAAACCCACTCAGGGTCCAAATCTGCAAAGACCTGACAGTGGCAGTTGAAGGGACTCCAGAGGAGTAAGCAAAGTGGAGCTGTAGTTCCCACTCATGCAGTGATGATATCAAAGGGGCTGATTAATCAACTCCATAAGTTCTTTGCTTACGGCATCATCCTCACTACGAAGCCACGTCAGCAGTCCACCCAGTCACCCATGCACAGAATATAGGATGGAACGAAGGGATTTCCTTGACCACCCCGTTCCATGAGAATTTCAACACTTAAAATTAGTAACGAAGCCTGGGGGACGTGGCAGTGGGGTAATGGAGGAATAACTGACGTTTGTCAGACACTAAGAATAACAAAGAATAGGAAGGCCAAGGGTGTGGCCACTGTCCACTCAACAACGCACCATGTGGGTCACACCCACTGAGCGCTCGCCACGTGCCTCCGAATCTTGTTTCCCGTTTTGCCACGTCAGCTCTCTTCGTTCTAGCCAGACCTGGTCGGCGGACTGAGACGCTTGCTTTCGCTCTTGGTTTGTAGTCACAGTACTGTAGTAGTTCACCTCTTTATTATCACCTTCTTTAATATCACATCTTTTGTTCTCTCGCCAAACATACATAACATTCTTCAGCCCTTGCTGGACCACACCCTTTCTCTACAATGCGGCTAGAGTACTAATAAAATAATTCAGGTCTCCAAGATGACCCAACTAAAGTTATTGTAGATCCTCTAAGATGCTTGTGATTTCAAGGCGCTACAAACTCTTCACATGCCACACATGCGATAGTGGCTTGCATAAGAACGTTATGTAGCTAAAAAACAATTTTATGTCTTATCTTGTTTTCATAATGGGTTATTGTAAAACTTAAGTTTTAGAATAATGATTTTTTTCAAACTTAGAGAATTTGGCACCTCATCAATAACCGGTGCAAATGAGTATTTTCGAGCGATAAATAGAGGTTGTTGATTAGGGGTTGTTAAAGTGCAAGCTTGTGAGGGGAGACTCGAGACGTGTTGGCAATCTGTAAACCACACCTACAACCGCGAGACTCTCACCGGGTTTGTTGTCTTTTATACACAAATTGAAACTGCGAGGCTATACGATCGCCCTTCATAAAGACATGGGCCATGTCCTTGCTTCATATTCTCGTTGCAAAAACTCGCAAAAACTCGTACTATCTATGACACCCTTATTGAAAAAACATAGCTCTATTTCCTTCCTTCTTTCTAGATTTAATTTTTTGTACGTTTGTAAGAATCATTAAGATTTGAAATATTCCATTCACAAACCCATTCTAAACTCCCACTAATATTACACTTATTTGTCACCTTTATTTCAAAATTTGAAACAACTAAATCGTACTGAATTTCAACATTACAATGCTTGGAAATAGATTAAAATACAATCTATCCTTTGACATTCCATAATATGACGATATTATTGTTTCAAGTAACACACATGTGAAAAGTCATTTCTAGAACTCATCCACCTTCAAGTTAAGGCCTCCCAAAACATGTCATAATAAAGAGGGACGACTATATTTTGGACATGACATTATAGAGGTGCAGGCCAAAACGCTTGGTTTCCTTCGGGGTTCCACCCCTGGTTACCCGCAGGGTTGTGTCCGGGGTGGGTCAGTCTGTTGAGTACCGCGTCCCCCTCCGTGGACGAGGACATGCTCTTGTGCATCCGATATGTATGTAAAGCTTGCAGCAATCCGGAAACCATTTCTTGAGGTGGAGAGAGAGATCACTCACTCCGAACTCGCACGTCTTCCTCATCAAAGGCTCACCTTTTTTGCTTTGTTTCTTGCAGCGCGTTTGTGTTTTCTGATGGTGATGTGAAGTACACGACAGTTGCAAGGGTGGGTATATCACACTCACTTGCCCAATGCTATAAATTTCTCTCTTCCTTTTCCTCCTTGGAGTTTCAGGCTATGCCGTTCTCAAAACTACCGGCCGAAACTCCAGTCTTTGTGTGTGTGTTGCAACAATGTGACATTGAGTTTGGTTCCAAAGGAAACTCAAATGTTAAAATGTGCTCATCTTCATCCTCCTCACGATTAAGATGGCGTCATCTGTGCAACCGTTAAGAATTCAAAAGTCTTTCCTTTTTTCGCAAAACTGTCCCTAAACATAAATCAAATTAAACACCATTAGGTTGAACACTTTTCGTTGAATTCTCCGAGGGCGTTAGTTTTGAATCTGCTAACTTGGTTGCAATTAATTACTCCGAACTGTCTGGGTCCCCAAAAAATGACTGACATATTTTGAATGTGTGCTACAGTCAAAATGTTGTTTCTTTTAAGAGAACGTCTTTTTTGAAGATGTCTGAGTGTAAGTAGGCAATCTCAGCACTGACCATGTTCTTCTTCACTTGCAAAATTTTCAGAATTTGCAAGCCAAAAAATGAGGAACGAAATTGTTTGAATGTGTGAGAAGTGAGAAAATTTTGCAAGCCAAAAAAATGAGGAACAAAATTGTTTGAATGTGTGAGAATTGTGCTACAGTTAATGATAGTGTGCAGAATGTTGTTTGTTTTTTTCAGAGAAGGTCACACGTTGAAGAGGTCTGAGTGTAAGAGGGCAATCTCAGCACTGACCATGTCCTCTAAACTTTTCAGAATTTGCAAGGCAAAAATGGGAAACAAAATCACTCGCCGGTGCACGGCTGTTGTTGATGAGCGCTACACTCGCCCTCAAGGCTTGTATCCTCAGCGTGATGTGGACCAGAAGAAGCTGCGTCGTCTCATTCTGGATGCCAAACTGGCTCCGTGTTTCCCTGGGGAAGACGAGCCCAACGCCGATTTCGAAGAGTGCCCTATCTGCTTCCTGGTACGTTTTTTTTTTTTGTTTTTTTTTTAGTCCAATTGTGTTTGATTTTTGGACCCACACATGCATTGGTCTATAAAAATTTTGAATTATTATATTTTTCACAATTTTTGAATTGGTCATTTTTTAATCCATGCTCAGTATATTTTGTTTTAATCTGAATTTTGGGATGTAGGAAAGCTAACAAGGTGTGATGTTTTTCAGTGCTACCCAAGCTTGAATCGATCAAAGTGCTGCTCTAAAGGTGTTTGTACAGGTGTGACCTAACTTCACAATCTCCGTTTCAATTTTTGAATCCACGTTATCAACGGTCTGTTTTAGATGACAAGCTTTTTGGCCCTGACCCTTTTTTTTTTTTTTTTTTTTTCCCAGAGTGTTATCTGCAGATGAAGTCTCCACGCGCAGCGCGGGCAACACAGTAAGCATTTATTCTCTTCAAGTTACTTCTGCTAATCATATAAAAACCAGTGGTTGATGAGGTAGAGGATACTGTTTCTATAACAGAAATGGGAGTGTGCTTTTCATTGGAAGAGCTGATTACTACAAGAGCCAGATCAAACTTTTATGAAATCGTTCAAAGAGGGAGGTTGTAGACCACTATTGAAGGGACAGTAAACATTAAAGTCTTTAATGGTTTATGTATCCTCTACCTTACCATTATTTGTTATGAATGCCGCAGGTGCCCTTTCTGCAAGTCTCACAACTACACTGTGGAGTTTCGTGGTGTAAAGTCTTTAGAGGAAAAGACCATCGAAGCTGCAGTGAGTGTCCTTTTGCCCTTGCGAATCATAATTCTTGTGTCGATTTGACATCTGTTGTTGCACCTTATTATCACACTCTCCATTATTACATTCCATTATTTGCAGAGAATATTCCCTGTGATTGGACACTTTCTCTCTACATTCCAGGGTTGTGAAGTCCTGTATCAAAGGTGTGACATCAAAGAGTTTTGGCTGTAACTGTTTTTGCAGGAAGAGCAGAAGGTTATAGAGGCCAAGATACGTATGCGGAAACAAGAGCTCTTGGATGACGAAGAACGGGAGCAGCGTCACAAGGAAACTCATCGTCACGAGGAAAATGGTCCTGAAAACACTTTGTCAAGTACTGATGATGAACTTGCCGTTACCAGCCCTTTGGTTGTTGAGCTTCCCGAGTCCTGCTCCGAACTCATTGAGATTCCACAACAGGTGAGTAAGCTCAATGGAAAACAGCTTTTTATGTGAACCCAGTTTTGTGGCTTTAAAATGACCTTTTTAATTGATCATATTGTGGGAAGTATAATTTAATTGGAGATGAATTTTATATCATTAGGCTAAGTGAAGAACATTGCATGTGTTGGTTTAAAATAATATTTTTTGGAACAAATAAGCACCCTTGTATAAATTTCTCTAATCTCCTTATCCCTTAAAGGACAATGCAAGCCCGATGGGATTGATAGTATTTTGGGAGAATCTTGCTCATAACTTCTACTCCGTTGCACCAAATGGAGTTTTTTTGAATGTCAAACCGAGCACCTTGGAGGGATCTATACTTCTTTAGAGTAGAACCAAAGTAAACTAAACAGAGAATTATGCTTAAAAATGGATTTTAAAAGTGGAATCAGTGAAGCATATGTCCTTTAAGGGTTAAAATAACATGTAGCCCCTTCAAGTGCTTGCTGGCGTTTCACAAGCGAAGAGTTGAGCCTTTTTTTCTGTTTGAGAGTTTTGGAATTTAAATGATGCCAATTTATAAAAAGTCTGATCATCAAGACCGTGGTGAGGAGAACAATAGTTTTAAATTAGTGTGGGTGGAGCAGGAATCTGTGACAACAGACAGTTCATGTGATGATTTGGATTCATCACGGGTCCAGGAAGAGTCGGGGAGTGAAGAAAGTTTGGCTCCTATTGCTCCTGCCCCTCAACAACCAGTACTAGCTTTGGAATCTGCAACGTCTCAGCATCAACCTAGACGGCACAGGCATGTGTGGCTAAAAGATTATAATTTTTATATTTATTTTTTGGAATGGTGACGAAGAGCATGCTCTTGGAAAGGAAAAAATTTCGACAGCTTGTAGTACCTGTAGAACTAACATATTTTGGTGCTGTTTCCAGAGACGATGAATTCGACTTTGATTTGGAAGACATTATGGTGATGGAGGCAATCTGGCAATCAATTCAGGTAAAAATGCACTCCTTGCTTGGATTTCAATTGCCGAGGAGCTCAGCTTAGATAAAAACTGGACTAGAGGTTTGAACATTAAAATTAGATTGCTTCAAGAACTTTTAGACAACATCATAAAGAGAATCTTTCCCATGATTCATAAGCCTTTTGAGGCATCACTATGAATCTCTTTATGATGTCTAGAAGTTCCTGAAACAATCTAATTTGACTAGAAATCATATTTGTGACTACTCTGAAGCATACTCCCTCTGTCCCACTAAAAAACCCGTGGTTTTTGACATTTATTAGGCAATATTTGTTCTATATTTTATACTCCAAACGTGAACCCTGTCCACTTCGAACAGGATGGACAATGAGAATGACAAAACTTACATACTACTATTAAAAATATATCATTTTTTGAGTATTGAGTATACCACTTGAGTATTGAATATACCATATTGAGTATACCATACTGAGTATCGAGTATTTTTCGAGTATTGAGTATACCATATTGAGTATTGAATATACCACTAGTGGGACCCGTGCCGTTGAGCACATTGAGCTTGGGTTGTCTCCTCGACGGATTCCGGCGCGGAACGGTCGAGTGAGACAAAGCGAGCTGTATTGTATAATAGATTTTTCAAGTATTTTTGGCAAAAAGAGCATTAAGTTCGGACATGGGTTAGAACACGGAGTAGATGATTTGTTCCAATACAATGTTGTGGTCTAATCTCACTGACTCATGACGAATCTCATTTTGTAAATTCAGGAGCAAGGAACATGCCATAGCCACACTGCATTCCAACCAGTTATTCAAATGGTGCCAACGCAACCCTCAGGATCAGTAGTTCCTGTGAATACTGACACAACATCTATATCTCCATTAGAAGCCAACAGGGATCAACTACAACTACAACGTGGCAGTGGCACAATGACAGGGGGTTTAGCAACTGCCATTGCTGCATTAGCAGAGCGACACGCCATTAAAGGAGATCCAACCATCATGGAGTCTCTTAACAAGAGAGCCTCGTTGCTCGGACAAGCCGAGGTTGGATCAAGTAGCAGCTGTGCTCCAAGATTATTAACCTGCCCGGCGACCGACGTAACTGGAGAAGTCATGCTACCCCAAACTTTTGAAGAACAAATGATGTTGGCCATGGCGCTCTCGATCACCGACGCGCAGTCGAGAGCTCGCCTGGAGGACAGCCATCCACGTCTTTTGCCCAACGTATCTTAAAAATGAGATGATTCACAAGTACACTCTGACCTCCTTAATCTTGTGACAGTCAATGATAGTGTGCAGGATGTCGTTTTAGAGTGTAAAGATTATTAATCCCTCTTAGAGCTCACAGCAATGACAGAGGGTAACAGGCTCACACTGTCTGTGAAGAGAGGTTTTCAAGGCGGTTTCAGGTCCTCAAGTTTTGCATACACAGAGAATAGAGTTCCTGGCTTTTAGTGGTTTTTTTTTTTTAATTTTTTTTTTAATTGTTATGTCGATGGGTAGATAGCAATTGGCTGGAAAAATATAGTTGTAAATACTCGGAACATTGATGTCTGCATCATCATCATCATCCTGGAGAGTCAGTTTGCCATCTTGTGCATCAACTTGTGCAGATGGTGTGTTGTGTAGAGTGCACATTGGTAGCAAACCGCCTGGTTCAATTAGTGAAGTACAGTCTTTGGAGGAGTAGAGGGTGGTGTGTCCAGCTTATCACTTGTACAGTAATGTTCCTGGATGTTCTACATTGATGGACTTCTGCATAGAGAAACTATGTTATTTTGACTTTCATCCATGCTACTGTATTAAATTTATCCTTCTCTTGCATATTATTATTTTTGCTTTTAATACTTATTTGTGTGGGAGAATGATGTTGTGTGAAGGGATGTCATAAATAGCTGCGTTCTATTGGTTTAGAGTTTAGAGTTTAGAACTGAGTTTGGAGTTTGGAGTTTGGAGTTTAGAGTTTGGTTTAGAACTGATTTTGAGTTTTAGATGAGTGAAAGTTGCTTGTGCCAAGAGAGATGAGTCATGTCACTTTTTGAGGTTTAGTATGGCGGAATCTTTTTTCATTTAGAAGCTTGTAGGGAATGCAAATTTTTCAAGGGGCTTTGCCTAGAAGTCTCATAGTTTCACTTTTTGTGCTAAGTGCTACCGGGGGAAATTGATGAGCTTCTAGTCTTATGAAATGGGTCTAAAACTCCCTAATTTAGTAATCTAAGCACCTTTATCTTTGTTCCAATGAGGTTGTTACATGTTTTGGATAAGGTTTTCTCCAAACGGTTGTCAGCGACAATCTGTGAACTTCTTCATGTTAGAGTATGAAGGATATTGAATTCTTTAATAAAATATAAGCAAATGTTTTAAGAGAGAAAATTCTTGGTTAATTTCATTAGCCCCTAAATAATAGGAGCAAGGCCAAAACCTACATGTGTTATAAAATGTTACTTCTTCACTCTGATGAAGTTTGGTCCAAAAGAGAAAATGATAAGCATGATGTTTAGTAATTATTTGTTTGGTAAAACTTTCCAAAAATGTTTTAGGTACTCATTTAATGAATTTAGAAGCATTTATGGTTGAATATTCACCAAAATTACAAGTTTATTTTTAGATTTTGAAATTTGATATGATTGGTTAAAACTAGACATTATTTTCTAAATGTCAGTTAACTCCTAAACGTCCCAACGTTCAGAATGTGGATTACAAATGGATTCAAAACCTTGTAACTTTCTCATACAATCTCGGATAACTTTCATTCAAGTCACCTTTGCAAGCCTATTAACTTCTCTTCCAATTGGAGTAAATCTCTTGTGATGGGGAGATGTTGATAATATTAGAGAGGCCTCCAAATGCAAGTATTTGTTGGGTAAATCTCATACATGCAATGGTCCTCTCATATACACCTAATGTGCATGAGTTATGCTAATATCTATTTTTGAGGCTAGATCTACTTGTGTTCAAAGGATTGGTACGTTTAGAGGTTAAAAGGCAAAATTTTCAAGGGAGAACATTATCACTTTTCCAAAATAGTAAGTTTTATAACACTAGGACAATGTTAACCCCTAAGTGACGGATCAACCATTTTATGGTCTCTGCCCTTTTTTTACGAGCTGCCCGAGATAGAAAAAAAAAATTATAGAAAATAAAAAATATTTTCAAATAGGGAATCAAGTTTACTTCCCAACCCAATTTGAATCATGTCAATCCGAGTTAAACTCTACCCGGTAGAAATTTTCAAAAACAAACACTTCTACATTGTCTAGTGTTAGAAAACTTACTATTTGGGGAAAGTAATGATGTTCTCTCCTTTGAAAATTTTACTTTTTTAAAAATTTAGAATAGAATGTCTAGTTTTAACGAATTATACAAAATTTCAAATTCTAAAAATAAAATTTGTAATTCTGATAAATATTTGCAGTTAAATGCTTCTAAATTTATTATGAGAAGATAAAAAGCTATTTTTTGAAATTTGACCATATGGATAATTACAAAACATCAAGCTCCTCATTTTCTCTTTTGGACCAAACTTCATCAAAGTTGAATAAGTAATTTTTTATAACACATTTATGTTTTGTCCTTACCCCTCTGTCATTTAGGGGTTAAGGTGTTTATCTTTGAAAAATTCTCCTTGTGGAGTTTAATTCAAATTGATGTGATTCAAAT
The DNA here is from genome assembly GCA_022496805.1 of Pohlia nutans. Lineage (NCBI taxonomy): Eukaryota > Viridiplantae > Streptophyta > Bryopsida > Bryales > Mniaceae > Pohlia > Pohlia nutans. The sequence goes on along the minus strand of CM040095.1, from coordinate 13,300,286 downwards.
TGGGCTGAAAAGTAAACTTGATTTCCTATTTGAAAATATTTTATTTTATTTATAAAAATGTATTTTTCATCTTAGGCAACCCAGAAAAAAAAGGCAACAACTATAAAATGGTCATTCGGTCACGGAGGGGTTAAAGGAACTTTTGGAGGCAATTATCCAATTTACCACTAACAAATGTCAAAATGAGCTAAAAATGTTTCAAATATTATAAATTGAGATAAAAATATCAAAAGAATATAGAATGTTCTATCCTTGATGGCTATTGGAAGTTAAATGCTATACAATCGAACTTCTTTACTTGAAGAGAGAGACTATATATATTATTTGGTGCTAACTAGAAAATGGCTTAATTTTTACCACTTCCTTGTTTCAAATTCTATCCTACCTTGTGCGTTGATGTATTAGTTAATTTTCGGCATGCCTTCAAATATTACACTGGTAATGGTTAAGTTGTCATTTAAGAACTATGAATCCTTGGTCCTTTAGGGGTTAACAACTAACTGTCATTTAACTTAGTTAAGACATTTTAAACACTCATTTGTACTGATTATTTGAGTTTTTATACCTCTTTCCATCAATTTATGAGAGACAATGAATTTTTTCTTTTTGCAATCCTCGATTAATATCCCTTCAAATATTTAGAATACATATCAACTTGTGAAGGTCTAGTCATACAAAGCACAAACTTGTCAAGTAAAAGAAATGCAAAAACATGCCACTTTTGAATATTAACCCCTAAATGCCTACAATCCTCTTCAAATTTGATAGTTTGCAAAGATGCATTATAAAATACAACTAAGAGGGATATTTTGGACTTGATATATGAATAAAATATGTACATTATGAATTTGAGATTCTATCCGTATGATTAGATTTATGATTGCTATCACCGATACTTTTTTATAGATTTTGAAACTCAAAATTTAAAATTCTTGTGCAATTTAACTATGAATAAGATATTGACAATGTGTGAATGAAATTTGTTGTGATGGGTTGAAATGTAATATTCTAAGTGTACTATAGTGATTTTTGGAGATTTTTTGATTGCTTAATTTTATGAGTTGACTTTTTCAAGAGCACTTTTGATTCGTTTTAAAATGAGAACTTAAATATTTTTTGGTGATTTTCACTCAGTCTACAAAACCCATAGTTTTGTATGAATTAATCTTTAATCTTTTAGTGCTTAGAAGGTCACTCTATTTTATTACTTTCTAAGTGTGAAGTGTAATAGTGTAAAATCTACAGTAGTTTGCCCAATTGCACCTGCAAATCACCGACAGAGCAGGAATTGACACCCCTATTGTGTCATCGACGAGCTCAAAGCAGTGATTGATCAGGAATTCTAGAAGCTCAAAACTGACAGGAGCACAACACGTACACTGCATCGATCGAACGCATAAATGCAGAGTGGAAATAACTAGAGGGTAAGTTAGGCCCACTTTATACTTGGGGCCGGATTGAGGGCCGGCCCGAACTCTTTAAGTTTCAACCAATTTCAACCAATAGGATTGCTCGATTCTTTCCAATCCAACCCAAGGCTTTATACTAGGGCCGGGCTGGAAGGAGCAATTTTTTCTATGTGGCGTCCTGTGTGGCATGATTTTGGCGCCAAATCTTTGGGCCGGTTTGATGAAATCGGGACGAGGTTTGCCATGGCCCGAACTCCAAACTTTGGCCAGATTGAATCTGGCCGGCCTTCCATCCAGCCCCAGCCTGTGTATAAAGTGGGCCTAAAGATATATAAAGTCTGCCTGTTTAGTATACAGAACACGGCAGAGTCTAGTATTTTTATTATCATCTGAATTGATAGGCACAGCAGTGGCGAACGTTTTTCACCAAAACTGACAGGAGCACAAGAATCGTGCACGGCACCGATCGATGCATCGTGGTTGCATGAATGCACAGAATGGAAATAATTATAGTATACAAAACAGGCAGATCGAGTCTAGAATACTAGTATCAATGTTATAGTTATTCATCAGAATTGATAGGCACACCACCAGTAGCGTTCTTGACCAGCCTCTCGCGGGCAATCTTGCGGCCCATATCACGCAAGTGGTTGTGCATGGTGAGCTGCCCGCCCGGTTTGACGACGACGAAGCTCTTGTCGATGAGGTTCTGCAGACTGATCCGGGGCGAGCCGGACTGGGAATGCTTGATGAAGGCCTCCCGGCTCACAGTCAAGCGATTGCTGGTCTCCTCCACTCCGCCCAGGAAACACGCGAACTCCACGAACATCTCGCGCTCCGGCCGGTCCAAGTCCTGGAATCGGTCCCACAACCGCGTCCACAGCTTGTCGTTGCTCTTGCCCCCGCCCAGCACCTGTACAGTCAGGTACAACATGCTTACATTGAAAGGAGGTAGATCTCATATCAAGTACATAACATTCAGTAGCCTTACAGGCTGCTGCCCTCCCCTGGATGGAATGATGTGGAATATCCCACATCATTTCATCCTCCCAATGAAATGATCTGGGATATTCCACATATTCCACATCAAATCAGTAGCTATGGGGGCACGTGGCATTAAGCAAGAGCAATCAACCATGGTGAGCAGTAATCAAAAGCACTCACTCAATCACAACTCAACAGTGTTTTTCAATTGTTTATTTGGTTGATTCACAACTCAATAGTGTTTTGTTATTGTTCATTTTGATTCCATCACAATTCAACAGTGATTTGTAATTGTTGATTTGATTCAACAGTTCATTCAATTACAAATCACTGGTCACTCCATATATAAAGGTGGATGAAACTAAAAGGCACCCCCTTTGAAGGCTACTGAATGTTATGGTGGTTGCATTGATTCTAAAGATTGCAAATATGATAAGAAAAAATTCCTACCAGTAAAGCACTAGACTAGGAATGCCTCCTTCAATTTGTAAGTCCATGGGTGCCATATCAAGCGCATTACAATTTAGGGAAAGAATCATTTATTTATGAGGAAGGAGTCAAAAAATTTGTAAGCAACTAGTACCCGACTGTACAGTACAATACACTCATCTTAATTGCCTTCCTTCCACCAAAAAAATAAATACAATCTTGGAAGTGGTTTGATGACTGTCAGGTTCTGAAAGTTTCAACGTGATTGTCTCATTCTGTCGTTAGCTAGTTAGAAGAGAAGAGGATTGGAACTCATGACTCTTCTCCTCTTCGTGACCACTTTCATCGAATATTGTAAATTGAAACTTGAATTTGACATTACGTTTCGTTTCCGATTCGTCGCTCTTATGGCTCATTGGTTACGTGGTTCATAATGTTATTAACCTTTGTAGATGGGGTGTCTTTGCTCAATACTGGATGTAGATTGTTAAAACTCTCAATAAGTTCTCTAGCTAGCCGTTTGTTGTACATAGAAGAGCCCTTGGTTTATAACGTTGTGCCCAGTTGGGTTTCAAACACTTATCTCAAATCTCGTCTTAGATTTAGAGTTGTCTTAGGGGAATGGCTTGATATGGGTATCACTTTTATGCGTCTCACATAGTGTGACTTGTGTCTGACTCATTTTATGTGTGCTAGAAATTCTGTGTATAGATGCAGCCATGGTGACTATAACACCCTCTAATTTTTTGTAATTTTCCAATTTTTTTCTTCTTACCAAAAAGATATTTCTCAAAAATCACACTATTTTCAGAGGGGTACCCATATCAGGCCATTAAGTAGAATTACGAGAACATCTAAAAGCCCTCGTATCCAACTAGACTAAACCTAATTTCATATCAATGGCGTGCGGGTATCAGGGGGTATCAACCAATGTAGAGGGTCAGGTATGGGTAGTTATATAGATACAAGAGTAGATTACAGTTCAATATGAGTATTGGTACAGTCCATTTGAAAGAAGGACAAGGAGGATATATACCTGCACGTGACGCAGTTTGTACAAGGCCTCTTTGTACATTTCCAGGAGATCTGCGGTGCCGAAGAAGTTCTTCTTCTTGCCCAGAAACTCGCCCACCACTTGGAGGCTGAGGGGATTGCCTGCACACGCGTGCACGATGTCCGTGGCCACGGTCTCGAACTCGCACGCCAGCTTCTCCACGTTGGGGTGGTGCTCCGCGTGTTTGTGCGAGCGCCCGTCTTTCACCATGAGCTGGTGGATGAGCCTCTGCCTCTCCTTGTCCACTTTGGCCCCGTCGAACGCGTAGTGCGAGAACAGCGCCATGCCGTCGTCCTCGTCCAGTGCTCCCACTTGCACTCGTCCCACGCTCGGCACGTAGTCTTGCATCACCTGCCACAATGCCAGAAAACCATTCATGAGCTCCCCGGCCATTAAGCTTCTCGCCACCCATAGACACTATGCACAAGTCGCAACGGAATTTAGTCACATTTGACAGGATTTCTACTAGTGAATTTTAGACTAAGGTATAGTTATACCTTAAAGCGTTCATCTTACCAACTAAGCCTATTTACACACATAGCATAGAAAATATTTTCAGTGGGTCTTATTAGCAAGTTCATGAGGATTCCAACGCACTTTAACATGCATTATTTGGACACAGTATGAATAAGTTATGAATTTTCAAAGTGCTAATTATAGGTTGAAACTCTAATGTTTAGATTGTGCACATTCTCATCAACAATAGGGTGTCAAAATCTACTTATTATGGAAGATTGAGCTATGCACGCTTTAAGGAAATGGTCACTTTTAGATATAGGTACCTTATATCCTCACCCACCAAGTGGAATCAGAACAAGTGTCAAGAATATTGTCACTTTGAACAATTTACAATTACAGCTCAAGACGCAGGAAGCTCATGAGGTTCCCTGTGTTGATTCCCCCGTGAGTGCCACTTTTCATTGTGATTTTAAGTTTTGACATGTGTATAATATCACCTGCTTAATCTTAGTCACCTACTTGTAGAAGGAAAGTTTTAACATGTGTCGAGTTCCGAAGCTCAGAGGGGAAAGTGGCACTCACAGGGGAATCACACAGGGAAACCATATGAGACCCCTGTGAGAGCTCAAGATGTCCGAAAAGAACAACCATACAGAACGCAATCCCAAACAATGCAAATCTAGACTATTCCACCATTCTTAGTAGCCGATTGATGTTCCCAAGTTGCCAATCGGAAATCAAAACTTCAAGGAAATTGCCAACCTATATTTCAGAAATTCTCAATATCAAGTACAAGTAACAAGGAATAACCAATAAAGTACCAAAGGAAAACCAAATACTTGTGGGTTTTGCACTATCTAGTTGCACAACAAAGTTCATTGAGCTTGTTGACGTGTAAAATAAAGCACTTGGTCGAGTGGATTCTCCAAATAAGCATGCTTTAGTACATGCTTATTTGGAAAATTCACTAAACTGAGTGCTTAACTTGGCATAGGGAATAGCATTAGACCTATTCTTTTTAACATTTTTTAACAAGGATGTAACAAGAAATCATGTTACATCTTTGTGAAACAGCGTTAAACCGTATCCTAGAAAACAACACATGGGTGATTTTGTGCAAGTAGAATCTACGTACAAACATCTCCCTATTGCATTGCTTTGGACTATATGTGTCCCCTGAAAGTTTTGAAAAGCATTCAAAGCCTGTTGTGTCACCAATAGGAGATTCATAAGATCAACATTTGGCACAATCCCATCCCTGTGATTCATATGATGGAGAACCCATGATCTCCATCCGGTTTAGGGTTCTGGCGCACTTGTGGTACTTTTCTTGAAAGTCTAAACTTCCAAGAGCTTTCAAGGGCTTCCATGAACATGAGACCTTGCACGTTGTGTTGTGCACCTTAAACCTTGTGGTGCACCTTTCACCTTGCACCTCTCAAGCCTATCTCTACTCAAGTGCCACTCAAGTCTCATTCAAGTCTCCCTCAAGTCTCACTAATCTATTATATTAAGTACAGAGTGTCACAATACCATGTCACTACCCTGCTCGGTATCCATCAAGATACCATGTCACAAAATCATCTAGATTTTACGTCTATGCTTTTCATCATGTTCCCAAATTGTTTTCCAGAGTTCCCATATGTTCCCCAAAGGTTTCCATCATGTTCCCTAATGTTCCCTTTATGTTCCCAATTGCTTCCCACATTCTTAATGCAATTCTTGCGCTTTCCTCTGTTGTTGTTGCATTGCAAGGGGGTGTATGCTAGTCTCTTTTAGTCATTTAGAGCATGGCCACCCATGCCCTCCCAGAGTTTCTCACACTCAAGAAGTAGATGAAAAGTGCCAAGGGCCCTTCAAAAATACCTCTTGATTATCAATCCTAGTGTGTTAGAAATTGGGTCTTCAAATCACTATTTAGTTGACTATATCCTCACATTCTACTTGTGATTGGTCAATTGACTATTTGATGTGCACTTTTAACCCTTTAGCGCGCCGGCGTCCAGATTCTGAACGCCGGATGAATTTCAGCAGCTCGATTTCTGTAGGTACTGGATGTTTTTCATCCATTTTTTTGTTTTTCATTCTTGTGCTAGTTGAATACCATTTGTACGGTATGGATCTTCCAAATAAGATAATGTGAATTTTTGAATATTTACAAAAGTGATTAATGTCAAGTTTCAATCTTAGTTCAAAAAGAAAGACCTTAAATATGATTTTCCATAGTAAGTAGAATCAAATAATGGAAACCATACCATCTCGTAGTGCATGTCATTCTAATTTCATTACAATATTTTTAAATTTTTTTGTGTTGATTTTGGATTTTAAATTGAATTTCAAGAGAAAACCTTGCAAAATTACTTTTAAAATATTAATAATAAATATGATGAATCCAACCGTACGGATGTTATCTACACATTGACATTTACAACTTTGTTTTGTACATCAACTCCATTTTATAACAAATCTTTGAAAACAGTGTTGAATCGGGACGTTAAAGGGTTAATATGTGAGGGACATGCAAGGGTGAGTGGTAGGGCTCTTCAAATGGAGATGAATAATTTCAGTGAGTTAGTCCGAGCGTGCATGTGTGGGAATGCTCTTACTATCCACTACATGAATCCCGGGGGCTCCATACTAGGATTGTGCCCAATATTTGATGATAGAGTCCTAACTGATGAGAACAGTAGTAAGCACTGACCTGCCAGTCGGTTCCGGTGATGATGGCCTTGCTCTTCTTCTTGACGGCTCGATCCTCCCGGAACGCGGACAACTGGAGCGCCACGAGATCGTCCTCGCAGGCCACGTCGTCGACGACCACCAGGACGCGCAGCGTGCCGATCACCTGCCGGATCTTCATGCCGTACTTGGACTTGTCCCAGTCCACGGTGCCGCACAGGTCGAACAGCAGCTGCCGCTGCACGTCCTCCGTGTGCCGCTGCCGCACATTCTCCAAGAAGCTCGCCTTCTCGAACCCCCCGCGCCGCGCCTGGAACAACTGGCTGGCCAACGCCGTCTTGCCCATGCCGCTCATGCCCGTCAGCCCCGCCACCGCCACTGCCGGCTCGTTCAGCAACTGGAACAGGTCCACCTCCCGTTGCCCTAAACTCACTGCGAATCGCGGCACCCCAAACGTCGACACGAAATACTCCCGCCGATCCGCCATAGCCACCACTGTGGACCCAACTGAACTCGATCTCCCTTACCACGGTACTATGATAGCCACGGATTCACAGTTTTTAAATGTCGAATTCAATTGATCATATTGTGAAAAACATGGAGCCCAGTTTGGACATCTTAATCTCACACTTACAGTGTTGCATCAATGAGTTCTGCCCACTTGCAGCTGAAACGATCACTTCCACCAACGCTTCGGTAGTTCTGCCACTGCCAGACGAGATCACTTGCAGCTCAGTCGATCGATCGCGACCTCTCAGAAAGTTTACTCCTGTCAATTGCAACCCGACATATGCATGATGTGAGCGTGACGCTGGCATCCCTGTTTCCGAACCTGATATACCAGCCCTGGTATCCACAAGCTAAAAATCTTGCCAAGTCAAATCGGGACCTCAATTATTAGCAATAAACTTGAGGATACCAGTCACTGGCTGAAAGTGCAAATCTAAATTCTCTTGATAGAAACTGAGGATGTCAGAGTTCAAGCAAGTCTAGTACTTTGAGACTTTGAGATCATTTCAAGGGCTTAAACTTGCACGCGGCTAGATTTCGAATTGAACCAAACAACAGACTCGTGCAGCTGAAATCGCACAATCTGACAACCTGTGATTCTTACAATTTTCGCGTTTGCTATCAACACGATGCTTCCTACTAGCCCTCAATCCTACAGCAGGCCATACATCTCTAGTAGAAGGGCAGTAGTTCAAGAGTGTAAGATTAACAACTGCAATGACTCCGGGTCTCTCTGATCCGAGTTTCCAACAGAAGCTTGTAATCCTTTTGGTTTCAATTTTGTACAACACCGTGGCTTTCCAACAAAATGTGACACCGGTCTCTTAGCAACACTTACAGCGCAAAGGTTGACCTAAGTTTGTCGGTAAGGACGGACGAAGAGGCAGAGAATATCGATGGGGACGAAGTTACATATCGAATGAACTGAATAGGGGTTAGACTTAGCTCACCAGTGGAGACGTGCAGAAGAAACCTACAACGTCGCTTGCAGCTCCGACCTACCTCTGCAAGGAAGCTCTCGCTAGAGAAGAGAAAACCTAGATGTTACTAACAGTACCGCCAGTGACATCCAAAAGAGCTCTTGTCCAAGCCAGCTTGGCCTTGATGTGCATGAGCAATTACAAAGGTAAAAGCAGCGCAATCAATTTAGAGATGCATGCCACCCACTCAGCCAGCTACTGCCCCCTAATAAGCCTAAGTCAGTATTTCTAAATCCCTTGAAATAGAATGTAGACAAAGTTTGACTTTCTCCGAGATTTCTCCATCTATGGAACTCATGCTCTCGGCCGATTGGCAGTTTTGAAGCTCGGTCAATCGTCAGCTTGGTCTGTAATCAGATTTTCTGCTTTCACTTCGACCATGGACCTGATCTGTCTGAGCTATGGCGTAAGAAGTCCCAGCTTGCGAGATGCTGTTGCTTGTCTGACGCACCTTTGCTGTCTCTCTGAACAGAAATCTGTTGAAATGATCAAGTTTTTTGGTTGTATACTATAGCCATTGATGGGGTTCCCTAACACTACATGTCAAAAGAGGTAAAAACCATTTCTCTACAATGTGATGAAAATTCTCTTGTTCCTCATTACGAGGATAATCACAATTACCTGTTGTCATTTTACTATAAAGCTTCACATCAGTGTTGAAATCTGGTCTATGATTCATCGATGCATCAGAATTTTAATAACACCGCAAAACCTTGCTTACTTGACAAAGAATGAGAAAATGGGCGCACAAAAAAAGTGAGATGGGATTAGAGCCTCCAAGCCTCCAACATCATGTCATTAATTTCACGATGTGTAGATTCAAATACTCTTTTGTGTGCAGTGTGCATTTATTAACAAGAAGCATATTTTCGCATTGCAAATGGCCTCCTTCTGACGCCTTGCACAAAGCTGATTACAGAGCCTAAACCCTAAGACAGCGTCGTTTGAAATGACGTGCTAACCATCTCATACATCCCCAGCTCAAATATAATAACAATCAGAAAAAAATTGCTAATCATCAGAACCTGATACATAGCATGATGATAAAAAGGTCTGATTCTACTCCATGACGATTAAGCTCGATCAAGCAGCCAAAAAGGAGAGACTCAACCCAACGTTGGGCTGCGCTTTCAAGTCCCTGGAGTTCACTTCAGCAAGGAGACTGAAAGTGACGAGAGGGTTGGGAGAGAATTGCAAAAGACCAGCTACCAAACCCTTGTCATCAAACCTCCCCTTCAATGTGGTTTGGCTGTTGTAGACATATGAGCTTGCCACTTTGGCAGAGGTGAGCCCCTTCTCATACAAGCGGCTGATGTGAGTGCCCACTTGACATCTTGGAGACAGAAAACGTGTGAAGTAGAGGTCAAAGCTCTTCTCAATGAGAGGGTCAAATATCAAAGCCCCCGTGAACTCATCAGTCGTGTATCCAAGTCCTGCGTCACATGAAGCAGATGACAATCAGTACCCGAATTGAAGCCTTATCATGTATATAATATAATACAGACCACGTGAAGACAGTTCCACTGCTGGAACTGTCATGCCAGCACAGGCCAACCTAGTGATGTATGATACTAAAACCATTAGGAACTTCATCCCATCTCCTATAATGACCCCTGTTACCAAGAACAACACTTCGATTCATACACTTAGTTGGCTTTCTTGTGGAGTATGCAAGAATGTGTATAGTTGTCTACAACCTCCCACTTTGAACGAAATTCATACATAGGGAATAAAGATTTGATCTCAAGAGAGTTTAGCTCTTTGATAGATCTCCCAATGAAAGCACAGTCCTACGTATTGGTTAGCATACTTAAAGAGATGGAAAGAGTATCTTCTACCTTACTTCATTTGACATGGTCTACTTTGTGTAATATCAAGTGTATGAATCGCACGACTTAGAAATTAATAAAACAACATACCAGCTTTTGTCATGGAAATGTTCCTGGACTCGGTGTTGTACATAAGGGAACCTCCCGTGAAGATCCTCTTGTTTCCGAAGTTGGCGGACAATTCAAGATCGGGTGCAGCCTTGAATCCATGAATTTTGGCGTGGAGAGCTGCATAATCGTGATGGTAGGTCACCTGTAGCCAAAAAAATGTTATGAAAGCAGAACATAAAAGATCTCGGTTCACAAACGCAACTTCCCAGGCTCAAAAGAAGAATCACATCACCAAAAGTTGGAACGTTAACATACGTGAGCCTTGCCGTCAGCGCCACTCGGAAAACTTGTTTGAGCACCTGCAGTCAATCCTGGTACACCGAAGTTTGATATGGTTGATTGGGCAGAAATCTGAACAAATGACAACACGGTAAGAAAACGTGATGGCAGTCACATAAATGCACATGATATACTGTCACTAGAAATCGATTGAACTTTCTCAAGGAAATCTCGGTCGTGTTGCTAGATGTCACAAAACATTTACAAATCCCAAATTTGGAAAAATTGAACAATGAGAACTATTCTATATCACCCCTATGGTTACATTCATGAGTTCAGAAGTTGACATGTGGAAAGTGTCCAATCGCATATATACACCACAACAAATATTCTCTCCAGATACTGGAATGTGATATTGGAGAGTGATAATTATGAATTCAACTGCAGTATACTGTACTACCTAGCTCTAATTTCGACACGACACAGGCCTGATCCAGAAGCTAGTTTAAGAGGTGCCCATAACATTCTTTAGTAGTATCACCAAAACAGATATTCTAGTTTGTAGCCTAGAATGAAAACCACCACACGAAAAAACTTGAATCCTACGGTTTTCTCTCACATACTCAGACATGTGAAGACAATGACTTTTCATGTGTCTTGGATTTCAGAGGGTACTCAACGAAGGATTCTCTAGAATTTTATGTAAACGCTCAGAATCGATAATTAAAATGAAGATTCAAACTAGAAACAAGAAAAAAAAAAAAAACCCACCAGAACATCACCAATACCTAGTCAACGGATTTTCCAGGTAGTAAACTAGAAATACGAAAACCACCAAAATACTGGCACACTCAAAAATTTGAATCCTAGGGTTTCCGAGTACAACGGTTTTCCCATGTGTCCTGGATTTCAGAGAGTACTCAACGCAGGATTCTCTAGAACATGATGTACAACGATAAATAAAATGAGAAAGAAGATCACTACATTGTCAACAAGACCTACTCAAGTGATCAGTTAGTAACCTAGAATGAAAACCACCGAAGTACTGGAATTTGAATCCTAGGGTTTCATGATTCACCTGGTTGCCGATGGTGGAGAAGGAGAGGTTGTGCGTGGTGTTGCCCTCCTGGAAAATGGCCTGGACGATTCCGACCGTAATGTCCTGGACAATGGTAGCGGTGGTGGTGATGGTCGCGGCGCGAGGACCCACGCACGACAGCATCAATGTGTGCCCGCCCACGAATCCCTTGAGCACCAAATCCTTCGCCTGCTTCCCGACATCTGAGAATAACGTCGGCCTGCCGATATTGGCCAACAGGGGGGCCTTCTTCTCGCTCGCCATTTCAACAAACAGAAGAAGGAATGGGCGTTTGCGGGCACCAAACGCGACGATCGAGAGTGCGTTGGAAAGCTGGCGGCGAGCCCTAGTGAATGGCGAGGGACGAAATCGAAGATACTGATGAAGTTCGGCGCGCCGAACGTGCGAGTGAGGGACGGAGGAGGCGAGGCGAGGGAGCGTGAGGGATGCCGTGGGGACGGCAGGCGCGGGATTAGCAACATCGGCGGATCTGCCTTCTCGCCACGTGGTGAGGGATCCAACCAATGAGAGACCACCACTTGGAGTGCATGTTTGCGTGGCATGCTGCCATGTCGACGTCTCGCTGACGTGTTCAATCGAGGGCATTGAGTACCCGGGTATGTGCAATATCGTCATCCTCCGGGTATAGAACGGGGGTATTGGAAGGGTATGGTGCGGGTACGCCTGGATACAGTCTCCATGGATAAGGATATCTCAAAATCTATGATGGATCTAGATTTTCATACTCACATTGATACTCAACTTAACCCCTAAAGGAGGTTGCCCCTGTCCATACGGTGCGCACACATTGAAGTATATTTGCATACAGGTGACATTTACTGTAGCATAACGTGTCTTATGGAGCCAATTTTTTTTTCAACTTTATAAGAACTACAAAACATGTTGCTATAAAATTTTCAGAATTTTTCCTTGTGTGGAAGATGGTCAAAGAATTTCTTGTACAAATGCGGTAGTGAAAAACAGTAGAGCACATTGAGGTTGTTGCATGCATTAGGGGTTAACATAAAAGTCTACAAGCTCTCTTTTATGACATTCTTCAGTCCTCTATTTTTCACCTTCAAATCCCAAGCACCTGTCAAATTCCCAGGGGATTTGAGGAATTGCAAAAAAAATTCTTTAACTTTAATTGGGTTAAGCAAAGAAGGTTGAAGAGTTCAATTATTTTATTAGTTTCTTTACAGTGTTATCGTAGTGCAAAGGGTGTGTTCCATCAAGGTGTAAAGAACATGATGTTGATCATGAATTTTAGCATGTAAACATATAATTGTTGTCGTACTTAGTCACCAACATATTGAATCTCTAAACGACCAAACATTTTATGCTTTTTGTCCTTTCTCTAATTAGTTGCCTAGTATGAAAAAAAATTATAAAAAATTAAAAAAAAACATTTTCAAATAGGAAATTAAGTCTACTTTCTAATCTAATTTGAATCAAGTCGATCTAAGTTAACTCCTAACTGCTTGAGCGATCAAATACGGTCGTCCAAAAATTTCCGCTCAAATCTATCAGGGCAGTTTAATTCCCCTAACCGGTTTAAATTTTTTTACAACCCTGAACCCTAAAACCTAAACTTAATCATTCACAATTTTAAAATAAATAAAACTCAACAGACTTTGGCGGCCATTTTGTCATAGTAGAATAACTTTTTCAAAAAACTTTGAACTTAAAAAAGTTGGGAAAGCACGTTAAGTTTCATCTTCAAAAATCCGTTTGAGCTTTTGACTCTTCATTCAAAAGTTATAGACAAAATTCAAAGACAATGTTTGAAAATAAATATATAAAAAAAATTAAAATTCCTTGCTACTCCACTTTGAATTTTGTTTATAACTAATGAATGGAGGCTCGAAATCACAAACAAATATTTGGAAATCAAACTTAAATTGAATTTCTAACTTTTTTAACCCCTAAACGTCCCAGAGTCCAGAAACTGGATCACGAACGGATTCAAAGCCTTCTCACGTTCTCATCAATGCTTGGATGAAACTCATCCGATTTTTTGGAGATTCTTCACCAAGTTGTTGTCTTATCTAATGGCTAGATTTAGTCATACTAGAGTACATATTTTTCTAAAATTACAAATGTAGAAGTATGTCAAGTCGTTGACCATGCCAAAATTGCATTGACTCTAGTTCAAAGTGGAATCGTGAAAAATGAGGTCATAAATTTAAGAAACACAAATTTTTTAAAGTATCACCACATTTAAGAGTATCTCATTTCGAACTCATTTCAACAAATTTTACTCAAAAAACATTGAAATTTAGTTTGTAATCGAATTTAGAAGGAATTTTTAATTTTAATTTTCAAAATTTATAATTAAATATTGGTGATTGTATTAGTGAATCAAACCGTACGGATGGAATCTAAAATTCAAAATCTAGAACTTTCATTTGTATATCAATTCCATAATATTCTTCTAAATGGTAGTTTATAATGCTTTTTCTCAAATTGTCAATTCTAGGGACACCCTGGTACGTTTAGGGGTTAAGTTCAAAGTTTTCAAGAATTTATTCTACTAAGACAAAATGGCCACCAAATTTTGCTGAGTTTTATTTATTTTTAAATTGTAAATGATTAAGTTAAAAAATAAATTAAGAGTACATAGAACTTCAACCATGGTATCTTAAACGTTGCCCAAATGAGGATGTTTTATATGTTTTAAGTGTTTTGAAAGTCATAATTTTGTGTTTTGATGCTTTTCAATTTTGGAAATTATGTTTACAATCTTGTTGAGAGTTTGTATAAAGAATTTTAAATCAATTGGATCTATTTGTCATAGGTGCTCTAAAATTGCCTTAAAACTAAAACATAGCACCTTTTGAAAAACAACTTTTGAATTGCAACTTGAATTGATCAAAGAAATTCTAGGCATTAACCAGAAAGTGAAACACAAGTTTATTAAAAAATTCACATCTTGTACAAGAAATGTATTCAACAAATATTGTATCAAAAAGGGCCTACTGAAAAGTAGAAAATAGTTTGAAATCATGATTTATAATTTTGAAGGTTAATTAATTACTTGACATCAATGTGCCAACCTTGTCCTAACACTATGGTATAAGAACATTCCAAAATTTTATAATAGTAAAAATTGAGTCCATAAATTGCAAAATATTTCAAAGATTCCAATAGATTCTAAAATGTACCCCAAAAGATTTTAAGAGATTCTAAAAAGATTATAGATTCGCTAAAATTTTGTTGATTTGGTCATCACACTATTCAAATTAACAAAAAGTAGGTAGCAATTTGTAGATTTTTACAAAAAGTTCAAAATTTAATAAAATTGATCATTGCAGTGTTGCAAACAATATAAATTAATTGATTTTATGTTGATTTGGTCAGGATTTTCTAGTAGTGGATGTTGCTCACGGTTTAGGGTTTTCTTTTTTTGTTTGGCTGTTGTAGTACAAGTTGTGGGAAGTTTAAAGTTTATGTTTTCCAATTGTAGATGCCATTGTAATGTCTAAAAAATTTGTTATATTTTTTCTAATTATTTTTATCTAATTGTCGTTTAGTTATTGTTTGGTTGTATTTCCCTCTACTTTGAAGATGCTTTTGATTTAGTTTTTTGATCGTCGACATCGTCGTCATGCCCAAATTTTTCGTTTTTTTCCCCATTTTTTTTCCAGCGTTTGTGAATTTCGATGTACTGTTTGTGATCTTTTGCTTACAATCGTTTTTAAAGTTTTTGCATCGTTCTAGCATTGTGTACTCGACATGGTCTCAGATGATTATTGGCATAGTCTGATGGTAGTGAGGGAGAGTCAAAGTACAAGGTTGAATTTTGTGTGTGTGTGCTCTTCAAACGTGCACAAGTTGGAATTCGTAGGTTGGGGGTTCAGTGATTGATGGGATTGTTAGTAATGTCTGCTTGATATTTTTGAACCATTCAATCCTTAATTGAATGTTGTGAGATCCTGAGCATCAAAGTAGAGAGCTTAACTCGTTTAAAGATTATCAAAATGGGAGTTCTATGGATGCAACTTTTGAGAGAAAATAAGAGTTACCATATATGATGAGTAGAGGACACTGATGAAACTCTCAATCTTAGCAAAAAGAACGGTTTCTCTTTTTCTAAATGGACAACATGAGAATAGTCTTCTCTACAGAAAGTGAAGATTTGTTTATGGCAAAACAATTTGGACCATACTCTAGGTTGTGCGAGATTGGTTATCGTTTTAATTCGCAAACCCATTCTGAATTTGCTTCTTTTGTACAAATCTCTTCCTATGCAAATCTATCTCTATGAAATTAAATTTTTGTTTGTTTTTTTAATCTATTTGGGCTTCTAGACCTTCCACCACTGCCATATACATTGCAAACATCCCTTCCTAGTTCACTAGATGATGACGAATGCCAATTTAGGTTAGAAATTCCCCTTAGGATGAAACCTACAAGTGACCCTAAATTGCGAGGTAGTCGTTTGATTGTAGAAACTGAGAAAATTGTTTTAATGGTGGCAAACTACCGTCAAAATTTTGGCACTTATTCTAATTCTAGATAATAAGTTTCTTAATTGATTCCTACCGTACGTGGAAGGCAAGGTTGGCACTTTCATGTCGAATAATTAATATTTTTTTTAAAAGTGAAGGTCGGCACTTTCAAAAGTAATTATTTTAAAATTGGCTATTAATAGCTAACATTTTTTTTCCGCGGCTAACTGTTTTATTTAATTTTTGTCTACAATTTTCATTGAGTATTATGTTTTCATCCAATTTTAGCAAAAATGGTCCAAATTGGAATGATGACTTGAATGAGCACTCTCTTTTCACTTGTGTTTCGTTTAGTGCGTAAGGAAAAGGGTTCTTTATTTCTTTGTGAATTTGGTACTCTGATTGTGGTTTAGAGGGCTCTTGGTACTTGTTTTGTTAGGATATGCAGTTTGGCATTAACAAGGCTAAAGAGAATCCCCGAAATAGTATTCTAAAGATTTTGCAGACGCACAACGACCTGTTCAACCTGAAATCCACAAAATTTTGGTTATTTTTTGAATCCTCCAAAAATTCAAGCCATGATTTCCGAAAAAAAATCAAAAATGATATCTACACCGAAAATCTCTCAAACCTTCTCAAGCAACAAAAAAAAGTCGGAAGCACTCCATCTTGGAAACCTCGTCTTCAAACATCGAAACAAAACCATCTCGACGCCAAAATTCAAAATCCCATAGACGAAACTTTCAAGCCAAAATGGCGGAAAGATGGTGCTGGCAATGAAAGACACCGCAGAAACTGTGAGGCGCCCCATAAAAAACAATCAACTCCAAAAATTGATTCAGTGCAACGGGCAACATGAATGCAAGGATGAAGGGATGCAAAAGCCGCCTGTACTTACCTAGGAGCCTGTCCGGCTCCTTGGAAATTGCTGCCACGTCCCATCCTACCATGTCTAGATACCCTTTCACCATCTCCGCAGCCTGTTACTCAATCAAAACCTGAACACGGTCTTGCTTCAGAATCATCAGCTTCAAAATCTCCACCACTTCCTCAGTCTTGCTTCAGAATCTCCTCGATCTTGTTTCAGAGACATGCTAAAGAGACATGTCAAAGAGTAGCGTAGAGAGGCGGAGCAGTACAAGAGAGTAATGCGGGAATGAATGACTAGTGCGGATAAAAGAGTACAAGCAGGGCATGAGGAGTCAAGTGTCTGAGGACTCGTGAGAAGGAAAACTTATTTCCAAGAGTAAGGGACGTTGACAAGGAATCAGTTGGTTGTGGTTAGCTGATTATGGGGTAGGCGTGGAGCATGTGGATGTGTTTTATTATTCTTGTCAACACGTTTGACAAGAGGGTCTTTTACAGTTGTGACATTGAAGATTTTGGCATGATGTAGACTTTGTTTTTTTTTTTTCGGCTTTTGTTAACTTCATTTTTGTTGACTTCGACAAGATACTCAATAAATTTATTTTATTTTTCGGCATTTTTTGGAGGAATTATTTTCTGCCAAACCTTCTTTTTTTGTACGGTAGTCTTGTTTAGAGGCATGTTTACAATGATTATTTGGAATGTTTTCCAAATACTTACTTCTTGGAGGATTGTATAAAGAGCGTTTGCGCAATCGACGTAAGGAACTCAAACTGGTACTAGCGACAATGAAGACTCTGATTAAGCTGTGATCTAACTAGACGACATCTTGGAACTAATACGTGGCACGAATGAACACGTTGGCAGAAACATTTTATGCGCACGTCAACAAGTCATTGACCGATGAAACTCAAGTTTGGGGAACAGCGATACGGACCACCTAGAAGATGAGTTTGAGATGTAAGTTGGCAACAATGGCATTTGCAGTAGGCAGCAAATCCTACTGCCGGCACTGGCGGACAGTCAAATGCAGGTGTTGTTGCGCGGTAGCAAAGAAACAGTTAATCGTATAGCGGTCAGTCGGGCAGCGCTCTAGCAAGTAGACCTTCTAGGTTGCATAGCCGCCAAGGCCAAAGGAATGGAGGTACTTTCTGCTCGAGGTCCGCAATGACACCTACAGAGAAAGAGTTTACCTCTCGATGGCTGAGATTTTGGTAGAGCTTGCTCGTAGAACTCTCACAATTGCCACATCTTACAAGTCATGTGAGTATAATCGGGAGTCTTTAATGGTAGCAAAGACAAACTCAACTTGAATGAAGATAAACTCAGAAAAGATGAACGGCATATTTTTTAGCTCTAAAGCCAAGAGTGTGATGTTCAATGATCTATTTTTTTTGCATGATGTGGGTGTTAACTTAGATGATGAGTTCTGAGTTGAATCAATATGGATCATGGACTCATTTAAGAACGTGTAAAATTTATTATTAATTTATAAAGCCTTACTTTCACCATACATGTTCAATTTCATCAAATTCACATTAGAGTTGTTTGTTTCTCTTGTTTGTTTTTTGACCAACATATGCACAGTTTTTCATTGACTTTAGTAATATACAGCTCTATGTGATTGACTCTAGAGTTGACTGTTAAATTTTGGCATTAACGTGTCAAGGCTAGGGTGTGTGTTTTGGGTAATTGCTCCAATTTGCCCAGCTTGAAGGTGATGTAAAATCACATACATAAAAAACCATTCTCTGTCCATGACTCCAAAATCAACTCTAAACTCCTTCATTTTTCCTCAAAATGAAGCAATACCACCTCAAATTGTATGCCAAAAAATCAATTAAAATGTTTTACCATTTGGTTTTCAATTTAGTGAAGGTAATTACCCATGTTTTATTGCAAAAAAATTCACACCACAAAAAGTGTTTGATGTAGAAGTAAATGGTTGTCATTTCTATACATAAAGTAGAATTTGCATGATTGGACAATTAAGCGTTAAAGTAGGAAAAAAAAAGAATCACCGCAATAGAAGCTAAGATACAAATTATGTTCCTGGATTTACGCCAGTAGTTTTCAAGAAAGGGTCTGCAATATGTTTAGATTTCCTTTTGAAAAGAGAGCCTATGTCCTTTAGCAACCAAACAAATTTTTTTGAGAAAAAAAAGGATCTAGGAAGTTGCCGGCAGTAGGAACTAAAAACTCTGGCGCAAATTTTGTCATCCATTAGCAAAGGTCGCCTTCGGCTCGTCCACATCCCTAAACTACGTTGATAGAGGTGGATCGAAGATGCTTCCAAAACTCTCAAGTACGTAGTCAAGGCCAAAATTGGGCGACAAACTGCCGCTTGGGTTACCATCGCCAACGTTCCCGGGTGCGCTCGGACGCTGCTACGTTGTCATATCACTATTACCTAAAACTGCAAATCTTCTCTCACTTCCTATCCCGTGTACGTATCTTCCTTGACACGACACAACTCTTTTGCCACCGCTCACTCTTTCTACATAATCGCGAAACCTCAAATTTTTGTAGAACGGATTTTGCAAGTCTGCTCCGACCCTTAAACCAAGCTTCATCTTTAGATCATTACTCCCATCTCCCCTCTCTATCCAAATACGCTCACAATGAAAATTGCCTCTTACAAAGAGACCCCTGTCAAAATGTCCGCTTCCTCCCCACCCCGCGGCTTTGGTGGAACATTCGCGTTGTGAACATGTCAGCATGGGCATGCTTCAAAATTGAGGCTGGAAAATAAAAGGCACCATTTTTTTTCTCTAAACTTCAGACCTTTAGTTTTCTTCATGCAACTGACACCTCTACTTTTATTGGGAACAAATTTTTTTCTTTGAAAAATATGGCCTAGTCACTCTACTTGGTATAGTCACTATACTTCTCTATTTGTAGAGACACTCATTTTTTGGGCTAAATTCCACTACAACAAATACAGCCGTCCATGATTCTACTAAAATGCATTCTAGTTCATTCCAGTCAAAGCTGCTTGTAGCGTAGGTGTATGTTTATTTAGTAATCATCTATATGAATAATTGTATACCATAAGACCAAAACTTGTGAGATCATAAGATTTGATTTTTAAAAATAAAATTTTAATTATTTTTATAAAAAATTATCCATACTTCTTTTTTGAAAAAAAAATTAATAATTTTATTCACTTACTTTGTAATCATCTATAAGCATATCACAGGACTAAAACTTGTTATCTGTCTCTCCCACAGGATCCATGCTATCTGCATTGAAACGAGAATTGTAAAATGGTCTAGCTCACTCACTAATGGTCTCACTCATGTTAACTTAGTGTGTTGTCCAGTTCAACCATTTATCAAGTACCCACTTTACCACCAGTTCCCTCAATCCTTTGTGCTTTTAAAATACAAATCTGGACGTTCCTATTCCTAGTCTATAATCGTGAATTTCAATGACCTAGTCTATTAGATTGAATTTTTCAAATAACTCAATTTTGTTTTAAAAATAGTTTATTTATAATTTCATTCAATTTCTAGTAACAAAATTCAATTAAAATCCACAACCTTTAAACCGTAGGTCCAAAAGTTACGAAACAATTTTGAGTGCACCCTTTTTTGTTGAGAGCTTTCTATCAATACTAAAAAAGCAGCTAATGGCCCTATGGCCAAAAAGATCTTTGTCAACGTTATAAACAAAACAAAAAACTACCTCCTTTAATGTACAGATACTACAATAGATATGATGTATATTATGTATAATTAATATACATATTGATATATGTATACATTATAATATATTTAAATTATAGATATTTTGTAATATTTATTATATATTTAATTATAATTATATTAAACATATGTCATTTATTTGATTGTAATATTTCTTCTGTTGATATGTTAGATAATGAAGACTACATTTATTTTTATTCAATCTTTTTGGTTTGTTTATTTTTATTTTATTTCTCTTATTCTATAAATTTATCTAGAGTGTTGTCAAAAAAAAAACTCATTTCATAGACGAAAAGTAGAGATTGAAAAACTTGAACATGCATATGATGGAAGAATTCATTATATGCCTATTTGCCATTATGATGATTAATAGAATGGAACGAAAGAATATTATTTTTGAAGAAATCTTAATTCATTGATCATTGTTATTTTGCAGTACATTGCAAACATTTGTAGAGTTGTCGTATCAATTGGCGTGTGGTCGATTGGGTTGGATTAATTAGAATCCATTTATTGATATGTTACTACAATCCACTTTTGATTAGTCTTTAGGACTTGTGCTTTATTGCATTTGAGCTCTTTGACGGTATCAAGAATGAATTTTGCGGATGTTGTTGAATTGACCAAAGGTTTTTAAACCTTTGAACGACCGCGAACGACCGTATTACAGACTTTTCACTACATCTGATATCATCAATCTGTTCATTGTGGTGAGTGAAAAAATGAGTTTGTCATGTGATTTTTATTTTGGAGCAAGGGGAGATTATTTGAAAAATAGAATGGGATGGAATTTTAGCTTTGGAAAGGGATGAAAATAATTTGTCTTTGAAATTTTAGTGGTGTGATTTGGCTCTAATTTTTTTTTTTTCATTTGAATTTTTTGGTAGGAGTTTCTGGATTAAGCTAGCGAAGACATTAACTTTGATGGTGCCATATGGGTACTAATGAGACGTGTGACTTATATGTAACTCATTCTATGTGTACTACAAATTCTATCTTTAATATTTTAATGTGGTGACAAATTTAACACTATTTTCAAAGATTTGTCATAAAATGTTTGATGAATAACAAAAATGGAGTTTATGTACAACCATGCGCTCTTGTTGGAACATTCGCGTTGTGAGCCTGTCAGCCTGGACGTGCTTCAAAATTGGGGCTATGAAAATAAAAGGCACTGTTTTTCTCCTTACAAACTTCAGACCTCGAGTTTTTTTCAAGGAAACTGACACCTCTACTTTTATTGGAAACGGAACTTTCCTTTTGAAGAATATGCTCTAGTCAAGTGCCCTACTTGGTATAGTCACCCTATTTTTCTATTTATAGGTACACTCGTTTTTTGGGCTAAATACCACTGTTACAAATATATTCCGTCCATGATTCTACTAAAATGCATTCTAGTTCTTCCGGTCAAAGCTCCTTGTAGCATAGTTGTTTGTTTATTTAGTAATCGTCTATATGAATAATTGTATACCATAAGACCAAAACTTGTAAAATCATAAGATTAATTTTTTTTAAATAAAATTTAAGTTATTTTATAGAAAATTATCCATACTTTTTTTTAGAAAAAAACATTAATAATTTTATTTATTTACTTTGTGATTATGTATATGTATATCACAAGACTAAAAGTTGTAACATTATAATATTAAAATTTTCAAATAATTTATTCTTATTTTTAGAATAATTTATCCAAAATTTCATTCAATTTCTAGTAACGAAATTCAATTAAAATCCATAACCTTTAGACCATAGGTCCAAAAGTTACGAAACAATTTTGAGTGCATCCTATCTTGTTGAGAACTTTCCATCAATACTAAGAATGCAGCTAATGGCCCTATGGCCAAAGAGATCTACATCAACATTATAAATGAAACAAAAAAAAAAAAAAACTACCTCCCTAAATGTATAGATAATAGAATATATATAATGTATATTATATAGAATATATATATATATATATATATATATATATATATATATATATATATATTTCAATCCATTTGACCTTCAAAATGCAAATGCACAACAACTTTGGATTTCTTCTACCATGTTGTTATTGTTGTTCAAACTTCATCAGGATTCGATATATTTATTTGTAGTGTTCATAAAATGCATGAGTTCGTAATAATTCTTGAAGCTGTAACATAGTAATTTTAGTACAATCTAGATTACGCTCCATTCGAATGTTATATGCCTCAGTAATATGAATAAAATATGGTTGAGCATATTTGACTGTTTCACCAACAATAGACAAGAACGATCCACTCAAATGTCTTAACTTTCCTTGAAATTTAAAGACATTTGGACCATTTCCTGCAACATGTGTATCGGAGTTTCAATTTCCAACAGAAGTAAACGCAAAGCAGCATTATAAGACATAATATATTTAAACTGTAGATATTTCGTATTAGTTATTAAATATTTATTATTATTTATAATTATATTAAACATATATCATTTATTTTATTGTAATATTTCTTTTGTAGATATGTTAGATAATGAAGACTACCTTTATTTTTATTCAATCTTTTTTGTTTGTTTATTTGTATTTTATTTCTTTTATTATGTAGATTTATCTAGAGTGTTGTCAGAAAAAATTATCTCTATTTATGTAGGTGGGTATGTATGTATATATGCAATAGATGGACCATCTAATTCCAGGGTCGAGTGTAGCTTTATACAGCGGCAGAGGTTGTTTGCTCACGTTTATCCTCAAACGGAAACGTGTAAGCTAAGAATAGATCGTACATGTATCACTTTTATTTTTATCCTGAGCATATAAACACCTGAGTTTATAAAGTCTTGCCTAATCACACAGTCCTAGTTTTGACTTGATTATTTTCCTTTTACTTCTCGTATCTTGATGTTAACTTTGGTTACAGTAGTAAAAATAATTCCTAGTCGTCGAGTGCTAGTTTGGTATAAAATTAATCGTTCCTCTTCACTACTTCATATGTTTGCATGATTGAATGGTTTTAATTTTTACTTTTTCATCACGTTTTCTTTATACATTTCTATATGAAAGGTTATTAAAGAATATGCATATGTTTTATTTACTAATTCCTAACTAATATTGTTCTAAAAAATTATTTAATTCTTTGTAAAATTTAATTTTAGATTATATTTTTGGTTGTTTTATTTTCTATTATATTTATTTATCCCTACACATTTTTATGAAGAGTGTGAAAATTGTTTATTTATTATTGCATTGAATATTTTCTGAATATTCATTTTTATTTTGTATTAGTTGGAATTTCAAATATTTTTATAATATTTAAAATCATTAATTACATTCTTTTAGGTTATAATAACCAATTTATTTTTATTTTAATGTATTTTTATACTAATTTCCAAGTAATATTATTTGTCGAAGTATTAATTTTGTGATGATGCTAAGAATTTTGAGTTCATTTTATATATTTATTTATTTATCTCTACACAATTTTATGAAGACTATGAAAATATTTTTTATTATGAAATTTTAATATATTTTTAATATTTATTTGTACCTTACATTAGTTCAAATTTAATGTATTTTTTAATTCAAAATCATCAATTATATATTTTTGTTTATTTATTTTTATTTCGTTTTTCTTATCTTATTCTATAAAAAACATTGTTGTTTTTGTTGTTGATAGTATAGTTTGATTTTTCTCTAGATTTATTTTAAAAATCCTCTTTATTCTCTAGATTTATCCAAAACGTTGTCCAAAATGAATTCTCTCTATGTATGTATGTATGATTGTGTGTTTAAGCACAATGTGGACTTGCCAATTCCATCTAAAATTAATCATTATCTCTTCATGCAATCTATTGTAAAATTTTATATTTATTAATTATAATCTAAAAAAAACACATATTTTGGCATAGGGCACACTATCTTTTTTCTTTAAATTACTACAAACTTCACCTTACAGTTTATTCCCCATGACTATCTTGTGGATCTATAGAGTACCAATACTTTTTACATGGAATTCCAGTAGGCCTATCAGTTTGAGCTGTCAATTGATGCTCTACTCTAGTTTTCAACCACTTTTTGTTTGGAAGAGCAAGTCCTAATGTATAATTTTCTATTGGATTATCTCTTGTGTTAAAATGTAGGGTCCCATGGACATATTTTTCACTTTTCACAAACATACCATGTCCATTGTTAGTTTGAAATTTATGCAAATATTGATAAAGGCCAAATTGTCCTTTTAAAGGATCTCCACATGTGAACCATGTTATTATAGAGGACTCCATATTCAAAGAATCAACATGAGGCTTAATGAAAGAATTCTTACTAAAATGTAATTGACAAACACTTGTTGGACTTTCATCGAGACCAACATATATATATGACTTGAAGTACCACCTCATGTGCCATTATGATTGAATGGTTTAATGACAACCTTTCCACCACATTTTCATTATATATTTTTATATGACAAGATATAAAAAGTTATGCATATATTTTTATATTAATTTCTAACTAATACTACATTTACAGATTGACAATTGGTAAGTTATACATATTTATTTGTAAACTTTAATTGTGTTTGATATTTGAGGATTTAAAAATCATTTTGATTTTAATTTGAATTTTTACAATTTGATAATTGGAAAGTTTTATTTAATCTTGTTCTATATTATTATTATTATTATTAGATATTTTATGTCATGAAAACCATTAAAATTTTAATTTTATTTAATTTTAAACTAATCTCCAATTAATATCATTTTTTAAGGTATTTTTGATGATGATGATTTTTAATTTATTTTCTATATGTATTAATTTATCTTTGCACAAATTTATGAAGATTACGAAAATACTTTTATCATCATGTCATTTGAATACCTGACTTGCGCGCAGCACACTTGCAAATGTGTTTTGAGTGCAAACAGTTTTTGCAAGCACACGCCATCTTGCTCAACGAGGTTCTTGCACATCGCTAGGCCCGCCATGGAAACGTGTTTCTGGCCATTTCTCTATTTTGCTAGAGATGGCAATGTTGCATTGATCGATAGAATAACAATTCCCGTTCTATTGAGCTGCCTAGATTTCTATGGCGATGGCGGGATCGAGGGTGGCGACTTTGGACAACTTGAGGTCCTTATGTGGAAAGTACAAAGTGTGAGTTGTTTTTTTTATGAAAAATGAATACTAAACACAACAAAGTTATATTGGTTTTAATCATTGCTTTTTTAGTACATTTTTAGTTTTACAAGTTGTACTTATTTGTAAATTTTGAACATTTTTAGCTTTAAATTTATTTTCACACATTTTGTTTGTTTTTTTATTTTATATGCTTTAAAAGTTTTATATATTTACAAATTATTATTTTTGGTGATATTTGAGATTAAAAAAATAATAATTAGTAACGAGACAATTAATAAGTTTTATTTATTTATTTTTAATATTTTTAAAATTTAAGTTTAATGGTTTTTAGATTATCAAAACTGTTTCTATTTTTATTTACTTTACAATGTGACAATTGAATTATATAAAAAATAAAATTAAAAATAAAATAAAAAAATAAAAAAATAAAAAATAAAAAATAAAAAAAAAATAAAAATAAAAAAATAAAATATATATATATATATATATATATATATATATATATATATATATATAAAAGCGAAATTTTCAAAAATTTTAAATTTCGATTTTCGTATTAAAAAAATAAAACTTTAGAGGCTCCCTTCTCCGGCCACGGGGTTCTAGTACCTTAGGATAGAAGAACAACGTAACTTAACCCTTTAGTGCCTAGGGTACTGTAGCTCAGAGCTCTGGATTTCAGTAGATTTTTCCACTGTGGTTGAGACTACCAAAAATAGAATGAGTTAAATTGGAAAGTAACCGTACTATTCTATTCTCAACTCGAGAGCACATATTTTATCAAAATTTGAGAATCATCCGATGGTGGGATCGGAAGATTATAGTATGTATTTGAACTGTATAATGCACGCTCAAAAACGAGATTTTGGGGGGTGTGTGACTTCAAAGTTAAATATAATTTGAGGTAAATTTTCAAAAATAAAAGCAAAGAAGTTCAGCTATGCCCCATGTCAACACCTCTCCGTTGCAATCTTTCATATCAAAAATAGACTCACACATAATTATTGTGAGATTTATAAGTGAAAGTGACTTCTCCATGTACGGTTTAGGACAAAATTTTATACGTTGAAAATTGACAGGAGTGGGTACATTAGTCAAGATCGGATTACACACACTAATGGAAGATGACGAAGAGAACACAATCCAAAAAAATAAAACAAGATAACAAACTTCCAAACACAAGAAATACTACACAATACATATGTTGTATTTGTAAGTATTTACTGTATTTTCAAGTATTTACAATATTTTCGCGTTCTGTTGATAGGTATTTTGATAGTTGTACAATTCCAAATTGAAAATTTCTTTTTCTGGAAGGTGCGTAATGTATGTGGGCAAATCTAAACTTCAGAACTGAAGTTCCAATTCTTCACGGATTCTCTGCTATTTGCATTTCGGACGTTGTAGTGACCATAATGTGGTCAGCTAGGCACTAAAGGGTTAACTTACAGTGGGTGACAAGTGACTGTGAGTCATGATCGAGTGCCAGCCTGGGTGCCAGGCACCGACCAGCCTGACAAGTGTCGCCACGCCATTGGATCCTCACTCTCCGGAAGCATCTTTCCATCTCCGCTAGCTCGACCTCCCCCGGCCCCCAATTCCGTTCATTCCTTCCAGAACTGAATTTCCACCTCCACCGATTCCACTCATCGCAGCTCGAGCCAGCCTCATTATATCCCCACGGTACTGAATTCACTCGAGCTCAACTCTTCACACTCATACTGAACCAGTGCGTTCCTGCTTTCCCTCATGTTCTACTCATGTCTTTTCTAGCGACTTTCCTATTTGTTTGAATCCCGAGATCATTCAAGTTCCAGCTCACAACGCTTGAATGAGTCAGTGCAGCTCCAGGATCGAATTGGATTTTCTAGTGAGTGCGTTGACTGCCTGCTCGAAGTTCAGGGGATTTTCGTGTTTGTTTTCGAGAGAGCCTTCAAGAAACCAAAACTTTCAGATTCTGTGTAGCTCGATTTGCGAGTGCGTTCCTGATGAACGTATTATTGACTGCAATTTGTTTAAATTCATAGTTTCGAGTCAGAGATCAAGATGCTACGATTGATTGGATAGGGTTACGATCAGTATAGTTGCTCTGATTTGAGCACTTGATGTTAGGAATGATTTTCGTATACAGTCACAGTTAGCGTAATTCTGCATCCACTTGGATATGATAGAGTATCGTGTGCGTTCGGGATTTTAGAAGGAATTTTCGTACTGGTTAGATTTTTTGTTTTGTTTTCCAAGAGCTGTGACTGGAGCGTGGGATTGAATTAGGGTTTGAAGTAGCAATTCTTCAATGGATTCGATGAGACGGTGCAGAAGAGGAACTGTCCATGCATTGATGTGACGTTTTCCTCGGAATTTTAGTGAACTTAGACTGCAATTTGTTTAAAGGACCACGCATCCAAATAGTGGATGTTTGTTGAACAAAGTCAATTTGACCTTGAAGATGAATTTTTTTCTATTGTTTTCAATTGAGAAAATGAGTTTAGTTTTCACTTCACCTTTTGGAATTTGTAAATATTCAAGTATTGAATATTTTATTTATGTTGCAAGCTATGTAGCTCAATGTCTCAATTACATTGCATAGGATGTTCACCTATTGAAAATAAAAAAATCTACAGAAAATATATCATGTGATTTTCCATTGTCATTTGCACATGTTCTAAAAAATTTATATTTCTTGAAGATGTTTTGTAATTAATATGAATTTCTTGAAGTGTTTGACCTAAAAATTTGTAAAAATTTCATTTTGTATCAAAAGATTTTAGGACTAATAGGAAACATACAAATCCATTCATGAAATATATTAAAAAATATATTTTAACAAAGCTTGCAATCTGAACTGTGTATAAAAGTGTAGTTTGATTGTTCTACAGAAGGAATGGGACGTTAAATGTATAGATTCAAGTCAGGGCTCAAGATACCACGATTGATTGGATAGGGTTAATCAATAGAATTGATCTGATTTCAGACTGTCTGCTTGATGTTGAGGAATTTTCTTATGTCACAATAATTAGCGTAATTCTGCATTCACTTGGATATGACAGAGTACCGAGTGCGTTCGTGATTTTAGTCTAAGGAATAATTTTTGTACGAGTTTGCAGCTTGTTTGTTTTCCAAGAGACTCCGCAACGGTTTGACTGTTTGGTTGGGATGGAATTAGGGTTTGAAGTAGCAATTCTTCAATGGATTCTACGAGAAGAGGAACTGTCCATGCACTGTAGAGAGCCGGGGAAGAAGCACAGGCTGCTGAGATGGAGATCGCAGAGTTGGCGACATCGGCGGGGGTCAACATCGTGTTAATCTTCGTGTTCTTTTTGCTCTACTCCGTGTTCCGCAAGCAGCATGCGAATGCGGGTGTCTACTTCACGCGCCACTTGCTGCGCGAGCAGAAGCGCTTGAAGGCCGCGGGCGAGCCCGAGCAGGAATCAACGTTCTCGTTGGAAAGCCTGGTGCCGTCCGCCAGCTGGGTGAAGCGCGCCTGGGATCCCTCCGAACAAGACATTCTCAAGTCCTCCGGCGTCGATGCCGTCGTCTTCCTCCGCATCTTCATCCTCTGGTACGAGTCACAGTCGCCATAGCCACTGTGTGGATATATAGTTTTATATCACTAGAATCAGTGAAGAGCACTAGTACGTATCAATGAAGACCACTAGAATTAGTATAAATTTTATATCACTAGAATCAGTGAAGAGCAGTAGTATCAGTGAAGAAGACTAGAATTAGTATAAATTTTATATCACTAGAATCAGTGAAGAGCACTAGTATCAGTGAAGAAGACTAGAATTAGTATAAATTTTATATCACTAGAATCAGTGAAGAGCACTAGTATCAATGAAGACCGCTAGAATTAGCATAAATTTTATATCACTAGAATCAGTGAAGAGCACTAGTATCAGTGAAGAACACTAGAATTAGTATAAATTTTACATCACTAGAATCGGTGAAGAAAACTAGAACTGTGGAAACGTATCCTTCACAATAGCGTAGTGTGAAGACTATAATTCAGATGGTTTTATAATGGCCAATTCGATTGATCATAATGTCAAGATTATAATTCAGACGATTACAAATTTTATATCACTAGAATCATTGAAGAACGTTGCATATGTTGGTCAGAAAATTAAATGATATTGGAAAAAACAGTCCTTATATGACCTACTTTAAACTGTAAGAAAAACAGAAAGTCCCAAGCCATCTCACAAGCTTCTTTTAACCAATTGTACTCTTTGAAGTTGACCTTGATTCTTGGGTTTAAAATGACCAATTTTGATTGATCATTTTGTGAAAAATCAATAATCCAGATGGGGTCAAATTTTATATCACTGGAATCAGTGAAGAACGTTGCATGTGTTGGTCAAAACATTAAATGAAATGGACAAAAAAAAGTCCTTATATGATCTTCTGAAAATTGTAAGAAAAACAAAAAGCCCGAATTGAGCCTCTTGATCCTTTTGGGTTAAGACCTAATCTTTCAACTTCTATGTGACTTGGTAATAAATAAGCCATAGCCACGGTACTTGCAGCCTTACCTCCTTCACAAACTTCTTTTAACCAATTGTACTCTTTCAAGTTTTAGCCCCGATTCAAGGTTTTAAAATGATCATATTGTGAAAAATCAATAATTCAGAGGGAGCCAAATTTTGTATCAGTAGAATCAGTGAAGAACATTGCATATGTTGGTAAAATAAAACTGAACAAAGAAGAGGATCAATTCGATTTTGTAGGGGTTAAGTAAGACCTGGTTTTTCAGATTTTATGTAACCTAAGCTTTCTGTGTCCAGCATGCGGTTTTTTATGATCTGCACGGTAGTAGGGTTTGGAATCCTGGCGCCTCTCAATTTCACCGACACTTACCTGGCTGATAACCCGGATGAGAAGGAGAGGCACAAATATGGCACTCTGGAGAAGCTGACGATCCTCAACATTTCCTCCGGCTCCATGCGGTATGCATCCCGGATTTCATGGAATACAATTTCTTAATCACTAGATTTCTGTTTTCATTCCTTCTGCACAATTAATCAATTAATAATAATCCATGCAGCATATCTATGAATTGACAGCCTGTGAACAAGGTCAATTATTGTTTTTTTCTTTTGGTTATGGTGATGTACAGGTTGTGGATTCATTTTGCGGTTCTGTACTTTATCTCCTTCAGTGCTTACGCGTTGTTGTACATTGTAAGCCTACGTTTTTTTAATGTTTTCTTTCAACTTTCACGTTTGAATGAAGTTGTTGCAGGGCAACATTCTGCCACTCTGGTAACACAATAGTTGGCTGAGTACTCAAGATGTGAGAGAGGATTTGTACCATTAAAGAAAGATGTTAGAGAACCTGATTCTTTTTTGAATAATAAGCAGGTGTTTGCAGCTCCTTTGAAAACATGTTATGGTTGAATTGTCAACATTAGCAAGAGAATTAAAAAGAGTTGGTGCTGTGCAGGAGTACAAACATGTTGCAAACTTGCGGTTGGAATATCTGGCGAATGTGCTTCCTCAGCCTGATCAGTTCACAGTTCTCGTGCAGGCCATCCCAAAGCCTGACAATGAAGAACTGAGTTATAGTGACAATGTGGACTACTTCTTCCGCCGCTTCCACCCTATTGAGTACTTATCCCACCACATGGTGTACAAATCCAGCCATGTCACAAGCCTCTTGGTACGTCAACTCAAGCATTAATATTACCATTTGCAATATTTTGCTTTCACTAGTAGCAGGGTGTTAAAGAAATCCTGAACCTTGCTAATTCTAACACCAGTTTTCTAATCTAAGAGCATCATCAATCCAACACTGTAAAAGTCACAGCACAAATGAGAAATGTACTTGCAGGACACATTTCTCATTTGTGCTGCACCTTTTACAGTGATGCTCTAAATCCTGTTAATTGTAACGTGGCTAGTTTTTCTGTCGGTGGGTGGGTTCTTTATTTCTTGAAATCAAAAGCAAGACGTAGGGTGGGTGTCCCTATGGCTACTCATGCACTAGTGATTGCGCACCTATGTGTGCACCAAAATCAATTAGGAGTAGTAAGAGGAACCGGCAATGAAACTCCATGTTCCTATGCTTGCTGACCAAAATCAATTATGATCAATGAAATTTAACACCATCTGTAAAAGGAGATCATTTCATATTACATGCACTTGTAATAGTAATACTTTGTTGCATATTTTAAGTAAACAGTAACTTGACTTCTGAGATTGCGATGAAATTGCTGTGGGAAAGCTTTAAAAAAATACGAAATAGGGGCACTGTAATAGTTGTGAGGGATATTGGCTGCAAGATTCCGAGTGTGAGATTGAATAAACGGGTTGGTGGTGTGTGGGACATAAATATATTACAGAACGAATTGGAGAAATTGAAGGTGAAGATTTTTAATTTGAAGCAAAAGTCTCCTGGCCAACGGCGGCCTTCTCGAACAGGTCTTTGTGGGCTCTATGGGCCGATTAAAGACCCCATTGAGCTTCACATGGAAAAGTTGGAGGACGTCCATCGCCAGGTTCGACAATGCCAGATGGAGTTTCGACAGAAAAAAAAGGTTAGTCTACCCTAAAACCAACAAAACACTTGCACATTTTTCTACAATCAATTTCAATATACTACTAGTACCAATTGATGGTGGTACCAATTGTCAAACTGGGTAGTGGCAATGAGGGACATGCTTATCAAGAACAATTTGCAAGTTAGCACCAGTGTTATACTGTTATTACACAATTCTAATCACTATGAACCTCAAACGGGTATTTAAAATGAACTACTGTTCAAGATTTTACTGTAGAAAGATGCCATGCCAGTCCAACGTTGGTTAGTACACCAAGTTGTTGGGTGGTGAGGTAGTTACAAACTTACACTTTATTTTTGATAACCATGATCTTGATGGCCATTACCAAACATGTTGTCAATGCAAATGGTATTTTTAACTTACAACCAAAATCTGATTTCAGAAAAATTCATTATTTGAATAATCCAATTGTAGGATCTCGAAGATCAGACTGTATTTTTCCTATCCTCAAATTTTAAGTCATCGATTTTAAGTATGTATAATAACCAAAGTTTTAAACAACACTACACTTTGATCTTGGCAGTAAGTTTGTGCACTTGAATCTCATTGGTTTCAAATCAGATTCTGTAGCGGGTTGTAAGTGCAACTTAAGAAGGGCTAGCTAGCATTATGGGTTCAAAATCTTGAGCTGTTTTAGGGTTTAGGGTTTTAATGTGACATTCATGATTGTGCAGGAGGTGCCCACTGCATTTGTAACAGTGCGGACGCGGTGGGGTGCAGCCGTGGCAGCACAGACTCAGCAATCAGTAAACCCTCTGCATTGGGTGACTCAATGGGCACCAGAACCACAAGACCTTGATTGGCCCAACCTGGAGATTCCTTACAACCAGCTCTTCACTCGCCAAGTCATTTCCGCAGTGCTGGCCATTGTCCTGACTTTCATCTACTATCCCATCACCTTTGGTGTCAAACTGCTTGAGAATCTGGATGCCGTGAAGCAATATTTGCCCCAAGTCATCGTGGACAACGTCTTGTCTATGTACGCCCTTTTCACCCTGTCTCTCTCTCTCTCTCTTGGATTCGTCTCAGTTACTAGTAGAAAACAGAACCTTGTTAAAGATGACACCGAAATCTCACTTTGTTTGTGATATTGATATTGAAATGTCACTTCATTTGTATTACGAATAACACAGATAATGTGATTTTCATGGGATTTGTGTTATCCATACATCAGAAATTTAGAACCCCACGGGTTTTAAACGATTTCCGTGCGACATCGGATATTTCGTGGGTTTGTACATTTTCCGCACGGATTTTGCACGAATTTCGCGCTAATTCCTCACAGGTTCTACACTTTGTTAGATAACGAAACGAGTGGATGTAGAAGCCGTGCAGATTCAGTGCAGAATTAGCGCAAAATCCATGCGGAATCCGTGCCAAAAACGTACGAACTCATGAAATATTGGGAATCGTTAAAAATCAGTGAGGTCCTAAATTCCTGATG
Organism: Pohlia nutans; assembly: GCA_022496805.1. Taxonomy (NCBI): domain Eukaryota; kingdom Viridiplantae; phylum Streptophyta; class Bryopsida; order Bryales; family Mniaceae; genus Pohlia; species Pohlia nutans. The sequence goes on along the minus strand of CM040095.1, from coordinate 13,266,419 downwards.
TAACACAAATGAAGTGACATTTTGATAATGGTATTTTCTACTAGTGTATGTATTAATTTTTTGGATTGAAATCATAACATTAAGTACATGTGTAGAGCTCACTTTTCCATGAGTACTGCACTTTTTGTTCATTGCGTATCCTTTCTCTCTTTGTAACCAGAGAATCGTTTGCACAAATTGACATTTGATTCTCTTGACCATTAATTAAGTATATGTGCTAGAGCTCACTTTTTGATGATTTGTTCGTTGAGTATCCTTTTTCAAGTATCAAGAGAATTGTTTGCACTCAATTCCTTGAACCATTAAATATGTGTGAGCACTATGGTGCACTTTTTATGAATTATAGTGCATTCAAATATCTTTTTTTCAAGCATGTACGAGGCATTGCAACAAGGGAATCGTTTGCTTAAATTGGCATTTGATTCCTGACATGAAACCTTGATGAATCTACTTAATGTTGTTGTGATGATCAATGTGGTGCAGTCCAGCAGTGAAATCGTTTGTGCAAGGGTACTTGCCGGCGCTTTTGCTCTCTTTAATCTTGTACATGGTGCCCAGCATCTTTTTCTTCCTGTCCCGGATCGAGGGGCACCCATCCATTAGCCACCAGGAGCGCAAGGCGTCGTCGAAAATGTTCAGTCTGCTGGCAGGCAACATCTTTCTGGCTGCGGTCTTCAGTGGCTCCCTGATTTCCATCAGTGAGTCCTTCACAGAGGATCCCAAGAGCATCCCCCGCCGTCTTGCTGAAGCTGTTCCTGTACAAGTATGTATTTTCCAGTCTCTCTTCAAACCTGCACTTCCATTAATCCCAACATAGCCATCCACAACATCTCTGGAAGATTACAGAATGGGTTTTAGAAGTTTCCACACAAATTTAGAAGTTCTTTTTAACCCCTAAAGGACCAAGGATTCATGGTTTTAAATGAAAAATTCAATCAATCTTATTAGAGTTAACCGAAAAGAGTGTCTCAAAGTGGAAACTCACCTCATACTCACTTTCAACTCATTTTCAGTTCAAAAAGACGGCAAAACTAGTTTAAGGTGATTTGAAGAATAATCTAAAGCAAGACCCTGTGCCACCACGGGGCGTGGAACTCGTGTCCTCCCCAATGCTAGAGGAGAGTTCCCATCCACTCCCCCAAGCCAAGAGCCTTCATGAACAATGGATGTCAGAATATTTAATTATAGAGAAGGAACTGCTCTTCAACTCCTCTTCTGTTTTTGGTTAACTCAATTGTGAAAAATCAATAATTTATGTTGCATGTGTTGGTCAAATTAGACCTAATTTGAACAAGAAGTCCATATAAGACCTACTCAAAAATGCTATATAACATATGAAATCCGATTCGGTCTTCTTGGTTAAGGTAGGGAATTCATTTTCATAAGATTTCTTTTAGTGTTTGATGTATATACAAACCGCTGATATGAAGGTGTATGTGCAGGCGAATTTTTTCATCACGTATATAATGACGACAGGGTGGACGGGCATGCCATTGGAGATTTTGCAGTCGGGCAGTTTGGTGTTGAATTTCATGAAGCGGAACACGATAGAAAAGAAAAAGCCCCTGATGGACAGTGTGTTGTCGTTGCCATACTACCGCACGCTGCCCACAGTGCTCTTCTTTGTTCTCCTGGGTCTGGTGTATTCCATTATCAACCCCCTCATCCTCCCCTTCCTGCTCATCTACTTCATCTTGGGCTACGTCGTCTACCGCAATCAGGTGATTCATTTCATCCCTTCTCACCTCCTTCATTCATAATTAAATTAGAAAATCTTGCTGCATTACAATTGCCAGGATTTATGATAGGAATTTGTAGAAGATTTTCTTTCTTTTGTTTAGTATCATGCATGATTTAGTGTATTTTCAAATCAAAATAACATAGAGTAAACGAAGTATGTTTTTGAATTGTGTACCTTGGAACCACCATCAAGAAGCTAGTTACTTAAGCAACAAGTGAGATTCAAAGTTTACTGAATGCATCTCGAACTTGGAAGGCCACAAAAAGTAGTTGTTTTCCACATGTTTTACATGAATAGAAAGATTTTTTGCTTTACTTTGCACTGGAATAATGTAAATTAGTCATGTTATACGTGTGATAATTATTGGTAAATGTTAATTTAAAAAAAGAAATCTAGATTGAAGTCATTCTTTTGAGTGCAACTACGTGCCCAAAAAGATCACTTCAATTTAGATTTGTCAATAGGTACACTAACTCATGGTGTTTCTATAGGGCTATGAAATAGTGTAGATCATACACTGAATACTTTGTTCCAGAATGACTGCCCAGGATAATTTATTTTTCTTAGATTAAGTCGGTAAGTGCAAAAGAATTAGCTCCTATGCAATACATGTGTTGTTGCAGTTCTAAATAGCAAGTATAGGTGATGGGCGCAACAAAGCAGCGCTCTACTCCATCACCTGTTGTGGTTACTGCTATTAGAATAATCATGTTTTTATATGATAATCTTGTGGCAATTGAAAGATGATTCCAACGCACCAAAGAGTGCGACGTTGTTTGAATGTTGTATGGAAGAATCAAAGTTTTACTAGTACATGTATCCCAACAGTAAATGTACCACATTCAATCATTTTGGAACCAAATTATCAGCTCAAATGGGACAGTCAATCTGGACACACAGGGAGTAGAATAAAGAGTGTGAGGTGAGGTGATTAGTGATTAGTCAGTTTAGTGAGGTGGTTAGTGAACTCTATGAGAGAAAGGAAACTGATTCTTCTAGTGAAATTGATGGCAGGTTTTGCATGTGTATGAGCCCAAGTATGAAACGGGCGGGCAATACTGGCCAGAGATTCACGGCCGGACGATCACGTGCATCGTGTTCATGCAAGTGCTGTTCATCGGGATGTTCTCACTGAAAGGCCTGAAAGCCGCTTCGCTGGGCTGCATTCCTCTGCCCTTTCTCACCTGGTTCTTTCACCAGCACTGCCGCCAGCGGTTTCTCCCCATCTTCAAAAACTTCAACCTCGAGGTACTAGTCATCCTCTTCTTACCTCTCAATTTCTTCGACGAAGGAAAAAGAAACACTAGAAGGAAATGTGTCGTTTTCCACTTACTACAAATGAAAAAGAAATGAAACGGCGCCAGGCACATGGGCTGTGTTAGTGTTGATGAGTAGTTTTGGTCACAAGAAAACAGAAACGTAAGTACAATATTCTGGTACTATTCATTGTTTCCACGAAAGGAGGAAGGAAAAACGATAGGTTTGCTACTAGTGAAAGTCATCAATCCACAGGTCTATTCATCTCCTCGTAGACATGGAAGGATATGAAGTCATCTGTGCCACCAAAATAGCAGGGCATCACCATAACTGAACCTTCCTTTTTTGGGTTAACCCCTAAAGGACCAAGGATTTATAGTTCTAAAGTGACAAATTTAAACGAACATATTGTGAAAAATATAATTCAAATGGGACCAAATTTTGTATTTCTGAAATCAGTGAAGAACATTGCATGTGTTGGTCAAAGAACAAATAAATTTGGACAAAAGGAAGTCCTACTCAAAACTGTTAAAAAATACATCAGGTCCTCTGGGGGCCTTATGGTCCTTTAGGGGTTAATTAGTGTAGTTTTTATTTGCCAGATCCTCTCTTTCAATTCCACTATTCAACCCAAAAAACAACAGTTGAAATTTTTGGAGGTAGTGTTGACTGCCCACTCTTTTCATCGTGGTTGGCAATAACTACAATTTCCTATAATTTAATTGGCTCAGTACGTCCAATGCTTCCATTCTCAAACTCAAGAGGATCTCCTCCAAAGAAAGGTGTCAGAGAATCGCAACATCTTGAATACCGTGAAGAACTAATGGGAAGAGTAGCTGGAACGTGAAGTAGTATTAGATTTCGACTACAATTACCCAAGAGTAGGGTATTTGAAATCTAGGACTGGTTTAGATTTCAGCTATACCCGACCCATTACTGGTCTGCAGCACCTCTGAACAATGATCTCAAAACTGGCTAAAATTAGCTGGATTTCTACCCAAAAAGTGGGCCGCTAAACATACAAAGAAAGAAAATGAATTTTTTTTGAAATGTAGCGAGAATGCTCATCGTGATATAAATATGTAGTAACTTCATGAGGTGATATCCGTGGATATCATCATGGTTTCACCTTAATATATCAAGGGTATTGCCGGATATTATAGAGGTATCGTGAGTATTGTATGCACTGGGTAGCAAAAGTAGATACCATTTATGTGGGAAGTCGCATAATGTTCTAAATGTCATAAGGTGGTTCTGAGATCACTGTCTCTGAAGAACGTTACGAGTTCATGGTATTTGTGAGATTCATGGCTCTGGAATGAGTGATATCTGATGTTCACTGGTGTGTGTTTTTTTTTTTACTTTTGCAGAGCACAATGAAGAAGGACATTGATGACGAGGAGTCAGGGCGAAAGGAGGAGATTCTGAACTCCATTCAAGATGCGTACCTGCACCCCGCATTGCATCATGTGGACTTGAACGTGGACCACAACTCCAAGACTCAACCCTTGCTTCCCGAGTCGTCAGCTTTCATTGAACCTGAAATTCCCGTGTAGATTCTTTTATGCTTTTGATCATGTAATGATCTTCTCATTTGATTTTGCTGCTGTTTTGTCCAAGCCTGGTACTGTAACATTCTCTCCCTCCCATTTGTTTTGATACCTTATGAGGCCAGGGGTTGACGTGATAACAATCGAGATTGAAAGTTGTGTGCTTAGTATCGATAGATCATGGCGAGTGTATGTTATGAATTCATAGTGTGTCGAACGGTCCCTATTTAATTAATGACGAAGTTGTGCAAGTGAAGTTGTTGTTGAAGCTGATTTCTTTCCTACAACTGGGTTTGTGTCCCATTCATTGCAGGTTTTGCTAAATGCCTTTCAGGAGTTTAGGACCTCATGGATTTTTACCCCGTAAACGTTCCATGGGGATACTATATACGCTGTCGTATAATTGGGATTTCCTACCAACAAAAAACTCTAAATTGAGATCTTACTAGCTCACTAGAACCGCATTGATCTAAATTTCAACCTCTCTTTTAACCTCAAATCCATTAAAGGTGTGGATTCATTCCAAATACAATCAAAATACAAAGTACTCTATTGGCCGTAAAGGCATGTTCAGACGTTTAGGGGTTAAACAATTTCTGAGTGACATCCAATATTTCATGGGTTCGTACATTTTTTGCACGGATTTCGCGTAATTCCGCACTTTGTTAGATAACAAAAAGAGTGAATGTTGAAGTCGTGCAGATTCAATGAAGCATTAGCGCGAAATCCGCGCAAAAAATGTATGAACTCATTGAAATATTGGATGTTGCACGGAAATCGTTAAAAATAAGTGAGGTCCTAAATTCTTGATGTTGATGACTCCTTTCGTCTCATTGATGGAAAGACCAACCTTGCAAATGCTGTGATCATTGAAAAGTTTGTGCAGATGGGAGCTTTATATGTATATCTGGAATCTTGTGGAGACTCACATGATGGAGATTCGCTGTTGCATTCTTTCAGAAATGGCTCAGAAACTTTCAACTTTTCGGTACAATTGTTTGTCCCTCATAACATTCAGTAGCCTTTGAAGAGACTTTCATAACATTCAGTAGCCTTACAGGCTGCTGCCCTCTCCTGGATGGAATGATGTGGAATATCCCACATCAAATCAATAGCTATGGGGGCACGTGGCATTAAAGCAAGAGCAATCAACCATGGTGAGCAGTAATCAAAAGCACTCACTCAATCACAACTCCATAGTGTTTTGCAATTGTTTATTTGATTGATTCACAACTCAATAATGTTTTGTTATTGTTTATTTTGATTCCATCACAATTCACCGGTGATTTGTAATTTTTTATTTGATTCAATAGTTCATTCAATTACAAATCAGTGGTCACTCCATATATAAAGGTGGATGAAACTAAAAGGCACCCTCTTGGAAGGCTACTAAATGTCATGTTTAGTTTCATCCACCTTTATATAAATGAATCAAGTAAATAATTACAAAACATTGTTGAATTGTGAATGAATCAAATAAACAATTACAAATCACCGGTGAATTGTAATTGAATGAGTACTTTCGATTAGTGTTCACCATGGTGGATTGATCTTGCTTAACCCTTTAGTGCCTAGGGTACTGTAGCAGACAGCTCTAGATTTCAGTGGGTTTTTCCACTGTGGTTGAGACTACCAAAAATAGAATGGGTTAAATTAGAAAGTAACCGTACTATTCTATTCTCAACTCGAGAGCACACATTTTATTAAAATTTGAGAATCATCCGATGGTGGGATCGGAAGATTATAGTATGTATTTGAACTGTATAATGCACGCTCAAAAACGAGATTTTGGGGGGTGTGTGACTTCAAAGTTAAATAGAATTTGAGGTAAATTTTCAAAAATAAAAGCAAAGACGTTCAGCTATGCCCTATGTCAACACCTCTCCGTTGCAATCTTTCATATCAAAAATAGACTCACACGTAATTATTGTGAGATTTATAAGTGAAAGTGACTTGTCCATGTACGGTTTAGGACAAAATTTTATACGTTGAAAATTGACAGGAGTGGGTACATTAGTCAAGATCGGATTACACGCACTAATGGAAGATGAAGAAGAGAACACAATCCAAAAAAATAAAACAAGATAACAAACTTCCAAACACAAGAAATACTACACAATACATATGTTGTATTTGTAAGTATTTACTGTATTTTCAAGTATTTGTAGTATTTTTGCGTTCTGTTGATAGGTATTTTGATAGTTGTACAATTCCAAATTGAAAATTTCTTTTTCTGGAAGGTGCATAATGTATGTGCGCAAATCTGAACTTCAGAACTGAAGTTCCAATTCTTCACGGATTCTCTGTTATTTGCATTTCGAACGTTGCAGTGACCATAATCTGGCTTGCTAGGCACTAAAGGGTTAATGCCACGTGCTCCTATAGCTACTTATGTGATGTGGAATATCCCACATCATTTCATTGGGGATGAAATGATATAAAATATTCTCTCGAAATATTCTACATCAAGGGAGGCAACAGTTACAGAGGCTACTGAATGTTATGTTGGAGGCCAAATTCTCGAACCATTCAATGAAGTAAAGTCGGGCACAATATGAATCATCATTATAAAACCTGTCTGAATGGAGAAGCTGTGATTACTACTACAGATGTCATATTGAAAGCAAACTTTCAAGTTTTAAAAGCGTACTTTCAAGTTTCAAGTTTTAAAATTAGAGTAATTCTTAAATTCAAGATGTTTTGAATCATGATTTGAGGATTTCAACAGTCAATAGAGTTAACCGAAAAGAAGAGAAAATACATGTTAGCTGAGGTGAGTCTGACCTGTATCTAAGGCAGCCAAGCAAACTGGCATTGTTTCCAAAAAATTCAAAATAGAAAGCAGTGTGAACTAGTTTTGCCGTCAAAAAGTCTGCAAAACTCATTCTAAGGGGAGTTTTATGTCAGAAGCTGCGTTGGCTGAGGAGAGCTACTTGCAAGTTGCCTCCTTCCTCTCGCTTTACTTAAAAATAACAATATAGTATAGCTACCTTATCCCACCCTGTCAGACACAGGATCTATTTTTTTCCCACGCCTCCCTGCTACCGCATCAGGCCTTGATTACGAAGCCTTATTATGCCTCTCACAGTTCCGAATTGCATGGAGAACAGGAATCTTCAAAACTCATTTTTGATTTCACTTACACTCAAACACCTCATCGATTTCCGGATCCACGATTTTAGGGGGTCAGAATACCTCTTCTGTTTTCAGTTAACTCTAATGTTTCAGTGGTTTTGATTCTTTTGAACGTCTATATAAAAGGAAGCTCCAGGAGATATAGAAATCTTATGATTGGCCAAATTTCTGAATTGGTTAAAATTATTGGAACGTCAATAGCTGTGTTTTAAAATGAGAACATTTCAAAAAAATATAATTACCTTTTTGATGTCAACCTATTGATCAAATTTCATGCAAAGAGTTTAAAATTTTGAAAGTTTAACCCCCTAAATGACAAAGGGGTTAACCCTTTAACGAGCCAACGTCCACTATTTGGTTGACGCACAGATTGAGATTGAAACTGCTAGATTCTTATCCAAATTGGACAATTTTCATCCACCAATTTTTTTCTTGGTTCTTGAGCAAGTTAACTATCCTTTGTATGGTTTGGATCTTCAAAATAGGCTATTATGATTTTTAGAAAAACAACAAAAATGATTTATGCCAAGTTTTATTCTTAGTTCAAAAAGTAAGACTTTAAACATGATTTTTCAAAAAATTGAAAACAACTAGTGAACCACTATTGTATAACCTTGTTCTTCTTGTGCATCTTGGGTTTTATTTATTTATTGAAAGTAACAAAGTATTAGAATTTTTTACGGTTATAGATCACCAACTTTGGAAGTACCATACGTGGAAGGTAGGATGGGCACTTTCATATTGAATAATTAGTGAAAGCTGAAACAGTGAAGGTCGGCACTTTCAAAAGTAATTATTAAAAAATCAGATATTAATAGCTAACATTCAATTTTTCCGGTTGCTAACGTTTTATTTTATTTTTTGCATTGAGTGTTATGTTTTCATCCAATTTCATTGAGTGTTATATTTTGAGTTTGTTTTATTTTTTTCGGCTATTTGTTGATTTTATTTTTGTTGATTTTGACAAAATACTTGATAAATTTATTTATTTTTCGGTATTTTTTTGGGGAATTATTTTCTGCCGATCCAACCTTCCATGTACAGTATCATTGTGATATTTTTCGTTAAGGTTTCATAAACTACAATTTGACTGAAGTTTTCAATTAGTTGTTACTAGCTTTTGGAACTCCATTAGTCTATGCAAGGTCATTTTGATGTTGAGGCAAATAAAATTGGTCTTGTTTATGATTTAAAAAAATTCTATATTTACTGTATCATTTAGATGATGATGATGGCTTCAAATAGAAAACCGTAAAATTGACACAATTGTATAATTTTCAATCAAAACAATTGCAGTTACACATATTATAATAAAAAGGTATTTACTAAGTTTATGCAATAAAAAATTTAGATCATGTTTTTTATATTAATTTCAAAATTCAAAATGAGATATGAGTACTTCATTTCTATTCTTGATATTATGAAATCATCAAGTTACACTAAATTTATAATATAAAAATCTTGTAATAGATTTAATAATATCATATTTATTAGATTTTTGTGATTACATTAAGGTCCTTAATTATGACTCTTTGTAGTCAATAGAAAAAAATTCAAATTATTTGAAATTTTTGTAAAATTTAAAATAGTTTTTAAAAACATTGGCTCAATTTTCGTTAAAAAATGTACATCTCCATATGCAATTTTTGTGTAAATTGTATCGTCGGCTCCATGTGATTCTCAAAAGAGTCAATATTTTATATATGCATATATTATTTATTTAAAAAGTATATATCCGTCAAATATCAAGGTATCTAATACAATGCGTATTAATGTAGTTTGCAAATTTAAATTTTATTAACCTTATAATACAATTTAGCTATAGATAGTTTATTTCATCTGTCATTTTCAATATCAATATAGATCTATACATTAATTCTATATATTGCAAATATATAATATAAATGCGATCATAACATTCCTTAAACCTTCTACATATTTCTAACAATGTATTGACGTCTTAATTACATATTGTAAACATAAATTAATTTGATTTTTTATTTCCTAAACTCAAAATCCGCTATTAATCTATGAGGGTCATTCGGTGATAGACGCATTAATGAGTTTTCTACATAATTTATAACTTTCTACAAACAGCCATTTGTACAGCCCGCTGATCGGAACGCCTTGTGGCGAGACATGAAGACGAAGTTGCAGGGAGCAACTACGATCTATAATCCAAATCCATAAGATGTACTCCACGAATGTGAGATTTTGCAATACTGGCAAATCGCGCGTGCGTCCCCATATCCAATTTTTTATAATTTTTTGTCAATATTATAAAAAACTACTTTTTATGTTATGGTTCATAGGCAATTTTTGTGAATATTATAAAAAATAAATTTATTTTAATCAATATGTTTAAAATTCTTTGAATGTATAAAATTGGGATTTGTGACCTCATTAGATTGGGTCTTACGCTTTTTAATGTATAGCTTTTAGAATGAATTGTTTTTTATATCTTAAAATTATATATATACATATACTTTCTATAAAATTTATTAACATATATAAAATATTATCAGTGAAAAAAATGTTTAAAATTTAGAATAATTACATAAAAGAGTAATTTAAAGAAAAATGATAATGATAAAAATATTTTCTTCTGTTTATATCTTGTTTTCAAATGAATTTGAGAACAAAATCGTATTTTTTTATCAAAATGTGATTAGCGACCAATCGTCCCTTATGATTACGGTGACATTGATCTTGAAGTTAAAAAAGCATCCCGAGAGTAAGAAGTTTTATTGCAAGATTTGCAAAGGCATGAGTCGTAAAGGCTCTAATCACGTAGTGGGGAAACAACATATGAAAGCCATGAATCCGATTAAGATAATTTTCTTCTTTTTAGTCACTTTTATGGATTTGTTTTAAATTAATTATAATTGTACATTGTTGATTTATATACATGTTTATGGAAGTTTTTTATGAAATGAATTTTATTTAATTATGATGTTACTATCATTGTAGAAATACCAGTAGCATTTGGAAGTTGAAGATGATGTACAAGAGCGGTTTCTTGGCAGAAGGTATGTGTTTGATATTCCATATCATTCTGTACCAGTTTTATTTCTTCTTGATTGAGGTTATTCTATTTTGTCAACTCAATAACAAATGTGAATTGTTTTTTAATGACAAGGTTAGATTTGGCAGTCATATGTTCTGATTATTTTCATATTGTCTTGTTATATTTCATATATTCACTTTGTTATTACATTATTATTTTTAAATAAAACTAATCATAAATATTGTTTTGTGTAAGAAAATTCATTCGTTTTGAAAAGGCAGATGATGCATGATCATGAGGTTTTTCCCATAGTCGTTCAAACAAGAGGCAAAAACTTGGTACGAAGCTTCAGACCCGTAAGTCTAAAACTTCGTCAGTTATGAGCGTTTTGACCGTCGCCGGTCAAAAACCCATAGGTTTGGCCGGAAAGTGGGTGAAGTATGAACGCAAGCAGTGGACTCCTATTAATTTAGGCGTTTGTATGAGGAAATTCTAATTAAAACGGTGAAGTAGTGGTGAAAGTTGGTCTAAGGGGTAACTTGCAAGAAATTACAGCACATGTAAACAGTCGATTCGGACCGTTTACGAGTACCTAAATGAACCCAAACCCTTCCCAATTCTCCTTACGCACTTAGTGCACTAAATCGGGCTTAGAATTGGGAATTAGAGCTTGCAATTAGGGTTTTTAGGCTTGATACTAAAAATTACAGCACATAATCCTACTTTCACAAGGACACTAAACTCCCACTATTAAAAGTTTTGTTGATTCCTTAGCTTTGCAAAATACCCTAAACACCATTGAACAACCGTGCAATTCAAATCACCCAATTTCAACAAATTAGGGATTTTATGGGCAATTTTGGGCAGCGCTGGCGCGTCGTGCACCAAAAACCCTAAATATTCCACCCTAAACACAAAACTTTACACCCAATTGGCGCGGCGAAATTTGGGCAGCGCTTCCGTGCTATACCCTTCGCCGGACCAATTTCATACAACAAAGAATCCACACAACAATCCAACACAAAGTTCAACAACTTCAAAGCAATTTGAGAAAAAATCAAACAATTACACCACAAATCTTTTTTAGGTAATTGAAACAACCAAATTTTTATAATAAAGGTATTTTCTATCCTTCTAATTACTAGCAAATCTAATTAGACTAGGAAAACACCAAAGATTGGGAGAAAACAAGGAGGAGGGATGCGTCCTTCTATAATATCACTCTGTCTCCCTCTGTAATATCACAGGGGAGCTTCGAGCTTCGACGCTGCAACTTGCAGCGCCCTTCTTCGCCGTGACCGTCGTCGTCTTGGTCGCCGTTCGTGATCTCGTCTTCACGAACTGCTGCCTTGAGCTGCCGAGTCGACGTTGCCTCCGTCGCCTTGTCTCCTTCGTTGTCGGAATTCGGGCTGCGCCTTCAATTCGTGGTCGTTCTGTTCTCTTGGTCTTCGTGGTGTTGTAATTGATCGTCGCCTTCCCAGGATTCGCGGCGTCGATGGTCGCCTTGCGATCTTCGTGATCTTCGTCTTTTCTGATCGTCGTCGTTTCTGTGAATTTGGAGGCTGGTCCCCGTCGCCTCAATTCGTGGTCGTCGACGTCGCCGTTCCTGAGTGCCGTCGCTGCTCCACCGCGAAATCCGGATTTTGCCCTACTCATACTGCAGTGAATTCCTCCTCAGCCCGAGAGCCACAGCCGGATCTCAACCGTACCCAACAATCTCAAGCCCACTGATTCCTCCTCAAATCCAATCCTAACAAAACTAATTCTGCAAAAGCCCAAGTCACTAAATTTTTATGGTTTTTTCACAACTCCTTTCAATCAAAACAAGTAATCATGAATTCCTTCCGAGATTTTTTCTACAAAAAATAAAATAAAAAATCCTAGCTCACAACTCTAATATTTTTGTGATTGTTTCTCCAAAGCTCTACTTAGAAAACCCCAACTCAAAATACAAGATCTAGATCTACAAAACAGAAGCGTCTCTCTCAAACTAATGGGCGCAGACACAATGAACTGGCTCGGCCGCAGAATCGGAACGGAGATTTTGAATCCCACCAAAACTACATTCATCTACCTAAAAATATTCATCCAACTCCATCAAAACCCTAAATTATCATTTAACTACCACTTAATCAGGAGTCCCACACTACACTAATTCACTAACATAAACTAAACTCACTCTAATAGAGTAAGAATAAACTCAACAATAGGCTAATAAAATAAGGCTAAACAATAGAAAATTAAAAGGCTAAAATAATAACCCACAAAGAATAACTCAATCAACTAATAAAATAGACTAATCAATTTAGACTAACTAATGAATTAGAATGACAAGCAATAGAAATAGGTTAAAATCATCAAGTAAAATAAAAGGACAAACGTCCCAATTGCACCTAATCAATCAATCAAATCGTTAGAATTGAATAAACACACAAAATTATCTAGATAAAAAAGAATTTAATATTGCCTATAAAAACCGAACACTAAATGCAATCAAATCCGGGAATTTGTCTAACCGGCTAAAATGTCTCGGTTAGAGAAATATAAATTGCTAAACAAATCAAAACTCTAGAATTAAGAGTTTATCAGTAACGTGGACCGTTTCGACGGTGCACATCAGTGTAATCGTAAACAACGCTGACAAATGTCTCCTTCGTTTATTGCTCGAGGTCCGAAAACTTAAAAACAGATCGGCAAGATCGAGAAATCGAGAGGTTAACTGCAAACAATACAACAACATTTTAAATGCTATCGAGGAAAAACAAAAGGAGGCATCGGCCATTTGACTGTTGAAGCACAATTTTTCTACAGTCAACGATTTGTTGAAAATTGTGAAGGGTGTAAATTAGGAGGTGTTGATCGCGGATGGGTATTGAATCATCCAAGACAACCGCAAATTGGGTAGCATTTCTACTCGGTATGGCAGTCTATCACAGTTATTGGAAAGTATGAAGATTGTTGAATGAAGTTCAAGACTTCATGTTTCGGGACATCATTATTACCACCAAATGGGTTAAGCGCGGGGACCAACATTGAATCTTCATAATTTTATTATAAAAAGCATGACATTGGAAATGATCATTGATGAAGTGATGAAGACTTTCATAGGTGGCGCAAGGGATATCAATGCTTTTCGCGAGACTTTGTTTTACAAAATTTCATGTATGATCACGATGTTGAAATATTGTATGATCACGATGTTGATCGCGATCAGTATTTTGATATCGCAAAATTGCAATTTAGAAGTAAGCTATCCCTCATTGATTCAAGAGCTACTCATCTGGAGGTGACATACAAAGATGATTATGAGGAGGAGGTGGTAGAGGTTTATCAATTTTGAAATGCGAACATGTGTTACATTTGAAAGGGTGATTCTAAAATCGTTCACAACATGTCTCTTGTTCACAATGACTTTCGACTACGTGCAAAAACATGAATTATGGACGGAGAGAGACCAAAAATGCATGTTTGAGAGTTATTCATGAGGTTACGAGAAGTGCTAGCAAAGAATCTAAGTTTAGAACAAAAACTTTAGTTCATGTTGAGGATAGTGTATTGACTACTTTCAACTTGATGCTGTCAGGTGCTCTGAAGATCTAGTATATTGTGCGAAACAGAAATGGTGATCGTTCTAAGCATTTTTTTATGTTCAAGGGGTTGTGAGAGACTACTTTTGAAAAACGATGCTTTATCTAATCATTTGCACACGGTCATCTTGCAATTTCGAAGAGTGATTCATCTTACATTGCGCGATCCTAAGTCTTAGGCCAAAATCAAGACCCTAATATGTAGTAATGTAAGGATATACATTTTCTATAACATAATTCAAATCCTGAAAGCATATCTTATAAAAATTACGAAGCAGAGCAACAATATATAATAGTTATATATAAAATAATTGAAGAATTTTTTTTCAACACTATAACTTCAATGAAACATATCAATTAAAGCAATGAGACATTCAAAGATAACTATATCTTGCTAAGAGACATTCAAAGTTAGCCTACAACGCATGTGTAAAGTAAACTTCTTCTTTACTAATATCTTTAAAAAAAAAAAAAACTTCATAAAAATAACTCTAAAACAAATTTTACTTTTTTTTTAAGTTTTTAATTTTAATTTTAATTTTTTGCCTATCGACTAATCTTTATATACTTTGCCGATTGACCAATCAACTCTACGTTGTCTGTCGGCCTATACTTCTACACACTTTATAATGTCGACAATACCGCTGACTGTGAAGACCTGCGAAGTAATTGTGTATGATCGATTGTAGTTGAACGCTTCTTGGCAAATTCTTTAATATAATCAAACAAGAGCTCATTTTTACTCATACTCGTATCTTCTCAAGAACGACATGCCGGTCTCTTGTTTAGCCCAATGCTCCCGAGCTGTTTCCCTTCGATAATGTGAATGAAAAACTTTGTCTCCGTAGATCGACGTTCGAAGTTGTATCGAACATTATCCCTATAAGAGAACGTTTGCTTAGGCTGTATCACTTAATCCACCCAAGCTCCTTCCCTAACTAGAAGCACAATGGATAATGCTGTGGGCAGTGATGGAAAGTTTCTTGCCTCGTTGCAAATTTTGTTAAGACTTTATCAGCATCATTCCAACACAACGTACATGCGCTTATGTACTCGGTAATCAACTTGAAATGATAAGAGTGGTGTACATGAATCGAGAGCCTTCGAATGGTTATGCTTTGACAGCCTTCCAAAGTCAATCCTTGGTCATCGCCGCGTGTACAACGAAAAGCTCTCGGCTCATGAAAATGACAGGAATTTTTCCTCAACCCCATGAACAATTCGAAGTAGTTCACTTCGTCAAAAATTATGTGCTCAGCGCGATCTTTGATAAACTCGTGATTGATATCTTTGTATCGTCGAGTTAAATAATTCGTATCGTACACCTTCCGATCATTCTCGTGGTACTTTCAAAATCTGCGTTTACACATTCATCAAAAAAATAATGCTCTTATTGTCTTAACACTGATGTGTGTGTCAAGTATAAGATTTCGCGCTTAGTATACTCACTAAATGTTAACCGTGCGACCTCCGTTTCTCTTGCTTCAACGATCAGTAAGACATAAAGATTCGGAAACTGCAATTACTGCAGCACCAAATTCGTTCAAAACTCGAAAGAGATTTTCAGAGCACGTAGTCCGACAAGCAAAGTCCTCCGGAGTCAAAACGTTCGTCGACCTAAGCACTTCTGACTGACTAAGGTAATCAGAGTTTTCAATATTTGACATGTTTCTTTTTTTCAATAAACAATCATACAAAATTAGTCATAAAAGAAGGAAAAAACTGACCAACACATGTGTAAATACATATCTTGATTTTTATATATTTATATGTACGTGTATATTCTCTTTATCTACTAACTTAAACTTCTTTATAATTCACGCTTTGAACCTTAGCTACCCGCTTCGATCGGCTGAGATGAGCGAGAAAGTGTAATTTAAAGTACTTATTAACTTTCTCCGCCGTACGTTTGTCCTTGCGTAATGAAGCCTTCAATGTCTAACCTCGCGGAAAAAATTACCCTACACTTTCAGAATAACAACCCCAAAAATTCTTCGTACGTACGCAGGACTTTGGGGGTGTATTCTTTTCGACTCAAAAGAATATACTTCGGCGAGCTTGGAACCACAAATTTGGGCGACTTCGGCAACATAAATGAGTTTTGAAGAAAACCTCCAAATCTGGAATGCTCGGAAGCTCGAACTTCGTACTAACTACAACTGGAGATTGACAAATTTCTTTTTCCCACATACCACACAAAATTTCTGAATTCCCCCAAAAGTTAGAACCATCAACTCCCTACAGACGCACCATTTATGTGAGGCAGAGAAAATAACAGTCTTATAATTTTAAGTATTTTATATATATATATATTTTTTTTTTCACAACAAGTTGAAACATTGTGACTAACTGTTATGAGAAGGAATTTAACAGAGTGTAAGAGCAGTAAAATCAAATTAAATAAAAAGAACACTAATTTGTTTGCCTTCGAAACGGACTTCTCTTATTTTATTTATTTGTTTCATTTTTAAATTGAATCCTTACTACTCTTAAAAACATGTTAACAACATATTACAAAATACCACAACAACAAAAACGTAAAATCTTTTAAATCCTCGAAGAGGTGACGAAATCTTACCATTTTGGTCGATGATTGCAGACGAGCGGTCGAAAAATACCACCGGCGCTTAACGATACATGAGATAAGCACTTTAGTCGAGGATAAGAGGAAAAAAATAAGAAATAAAAAAAACAAAAAAATCTAAAAATAATGACATTACGTTAAACTACACACTTCAAGGTTTCTACAATGCTAAAATACGTAAATAAACGGATAATATATGAAAAAATTATGTTCTTTTGAAGTTTTAACGATTTTAAAACTCTAAAACGTCGTTTTTAGATTTATACTTAGACTTGCAAAACGTTTTTTTCCAACTTTAATTTTTAAGAAAACAAACTGTACCATGATCTCAAGTTTCTTTTGCACATTCTGAAATTATAAAAACTTCTAATTTGGACATTCTATGAAGAAGTTATAGACGGATGGAAAAAACGGATTTTTGGATGAGAAGACGCTGCCTACTTCTCCGATGGATGAAACTGCGTTTTTGTGGAAGACAAGAATTCTACAACTTAAATTAGGCCCCACTTCTTATCACATCTTGCTAATTCACTCTTAACCTTACTATTAACACTAGAAAAAGGAATAAGTGAATTAGAAGTAGAGGCAAAAACTATAACTAGAAAATAGAAGGAAATATTAAAAATTAGAGGCAATGAGGGTTTAAATCCAACTAAAACTCCTTGTATATAAATAGCAATTGAGAAAAATGTGTGATTGAGAGGCTCAAGTGCCTCTACTTATATACTAAACTCATCATTCGAGGTATTATTTCTCCCTACCAACTGTAATCAAATCCTTTGACTTGCTTACAATTAGTGTTTATAAACTTTGTTTTATTCTACCACTACTTCTAATTTTTTTAATATATATATATATATATATATATTTGTTTTGCTTAGTCGTAGGGCAATTGATACCCTCCATCATGCAAGGCACCACTCCTCTCTAATAAACCCTTTTTGTTTAATCTTCAATTCTATATTAATAAAAATTGTTTTATTTTAGAATTAGTTTGATTAACTTCCATTTGACTAGTTGTAGAGACTAATAATGTCATTCATCTCTTTATGAATGTATCTAACTGTGAGAGCTTGATAAAGCTCTCTTGCTTAATTGTCGTTTATTGTTTCTTTTATGAATGAATTGTTAACAAACAATACAATCTTGAAGTACTTTGGTGAAATTAAGGTAATTAAGTTGTGGATACAATATGCATGTTAGAGGATGGTTGTTGCAAGGCATTCGATATGATATTTGGCATTAAATTTAAGCTTCAGGTTAGATTAGTGTGGAAAGACTAGAGGAGGAAAAAAATCCCCCTAGTGAATCCAAAAAATAGAAATAAGTTTAGTTGTTTGATCTAGAGTTGGATATTTTTACCATTGGCCTTGTGCAATTAAGTTTGATATTCATGTTTGTGTTTGTGACTTGATTGTTTTGGTTTTTCCATTTGACTTCGTGGTGGTGTTTGTGAGTTACATTCATTCGTGGAAGTTCTTCAAGATGAAGCGCCGTGGAGGTTGGAGCATCATTCATCCATTAAAGCCTTAGATAAGGCATTTAAGCTTGAGAGTTAGGGTGAGCCGTCTCTTTGGCGACTTCTTCTTTTATACTTAAGAGCTTGTTTTCAAGCTTTAAAATCAATCCCTCTCATTGTTTATTAATTTATCTTGCGACTCTTTCTTCTCTGTTTGTGATCGCTAATTGATAGGAGAAGGAAGGCCGTGGGCTTCTTTCTCACTCCTCTTGATCTCCTCCTCCATTGTGTTAGTAATTGTTTTGAACTCAAGTATAATGTGATGTCTTTTATTAATCTCCATTGAAAATCTCTCGATCTTTTCCTCATCAATCCCTCGTTTCTTGTCTAAGAAGAGCGAGATTTGACATGGTGGTAGATCTCTTGTATAGCTTTCCAGTGGTAGTAAGCACGTCTAATTCCGAATTATAGGGAGTGAGATATTACCTCCCAAAGTTGGAGGGTGTCAAAGGAGTTTTTCAACCAACGGCCAAAGAAAGGGTCTTAGTTTTTTAACAATCAGTCCTAGGGTTTTGATCTTATGCTTTTGAGATTTTGAGTGTGGATGCAAAATCAACTTAGTTCTCGAAAAAGCTAAGGTACGCCCCGATCCGAGCTAAGATCGAGAAATGACGAGCTAAAAGCTGAAAGACACTTCAATGTGGTTCGGGGGGTATTTCTCCTCATTTTATTCTTGTTCCCCATCTTCTTCTTGTCTCCTTTCCTCCCTTGTTCCACTCTTCATGTAATTTTGTTTTAATAACCCCTTGTCATCAAATTCCACCTCCATGGTGGTTTTTGAGCTCACAGTAGCTAATAGAGCCAAATTCATTTAGCTCCTCCCACTAACTTCTTCGATAATGCGACCGGTTGGTGATCAAATGTCGAAAAGAGTCAACGGTAAGTTCGTTTTTATCCTTATTTTTTGTTGCTCTTTAAATACGCACTAAGTATAGCTTCCAATTAAAATTTGACTTCATCAATGGCTTCAGAAGGCCCCAATTAGTCTTCAGAGACCCTTTCTTGATAAAAAAGGTAAAACTTTTGTTTTTACTTTGATGGAGTTACGGACCGAATTTATGCTGTCCGGTAAAAAGTACTTTTAACTTACTTGACTTCACCATTAGAATCCTTAGGATTTAAATAGCTGAAATAGCCTTTGAAAACACCCGATTCAAGCTCCTAAATTGTCTTGGGCACGCCTGATAAATTCAATCGCTCGATCAAACAACGGTAAGTACTTTTGTTTTTTAAATTAGAGTAACTCCCTAACTCCAATGATAACCAAATTTACCGCAAGGTAAAAGGTGCTCTAGAGACCTTTTCTAATTGTTTTTGATAATTTTAGAGTTCTTCAATTATTTTCTACAATATTTTTTAAGTCCTAATCACTACATATAAGATCTAAAATATTTATTGACAAATTGCCAAAAAAAATTTATAAATTTTTTGGAGTCTTCTTAAGATTTAAAATACTTTTGTGAGTTTTTTGAGATTTTTTTAATATTATAATTATTCCTATAATTTACTGATGTACGTACTACCAAACTAAATAGTCTTTACTATCTATTTTTCTTCATATTTTAATTCCTATTACATAGTGGTCTTAGAGGGCATCTCCATATATAATAACATATCTTGGTTTTCTTGCAACTTTGATCCTTTTACGACTATTTATAGTTTTTCAAATAGAAAACTACCTATATTATGGCATTTTTACCAAATAACTAACAAGTAAAAATCAAACATTTATTTGGTTATTCCATCCTAAATTCCACTATTTCTACTAATCTTTCTTTTTAGAATAATAAACATATAAAAAATCGAAAAAAACCTAACAATTCACTACTGTGGACACCAATGGCCGAATTGATGTCTCACAGTACGTCAACTTTGTTGGGTAGGTTTTATGCTTAAAAGGGTCCTCTCATATATACATTTTGTGCATTTAATCCATGCTAATATCTATTTTTGAGGCTAGCATCTACTTGTATTCAAAGGGTCGGTGGAGGTCGGCACTTTCAAAAGTAATTATTAAGAAATCGGCTATTAATAAATAACACAAATTTTTTTCCGGCTGCTAAACGTTTTATTTTATTTTTTTTGTTGAATGTTGTGTTTTCATTCAATTTCGTTGAGTGTTATGTTTTGAGTTTGTTTTTTTTTTTTTTCGAATTTTTTTCGACTTTATTGTTGTTGATTTCAGCAAAATTCTTAATAAATTTATTTATTTTTTCGGCATTTTTTTGGGAAATTATTTTCTGCTGACCCTGCCTTCCACTTACGGTAACGAGTAATCACAAATTGTATTCCATAAAAATGCCGCGAAGGACCCGTCTGCCTGTCTCGTCATCACGCCACGAAACCAGGACCTCGTTTCGTAACCTGGTTCAGGACATCAGAATGGGCCCTCGAAAGTACCTAGCTCGCTTCATCTTCCTCTTTGCCAGAGCTTATCGCCTCGTCTACGTCGTTGCGTTGCGTTACTTGGCTTTGCTCTCGTGCCAGTTGCGGCGTCTCTCCCGTTAGGTAAATCCGTCCTCCTTGAATCTCTGTTTTCAAGCTCTTTTCCAAAAAATCCAAGTCTTTTTTTTCAGTGTTTTAGGTGAATTTTAGTGCCACTAAAATTCACCTAAAAAACGAAGATGAACGAAGCGTTCGTGATTCTGGATCTGTTTTCTAACTTTTGATGGTAACATTAGAGCGAGCATTGCTTTGTCTTCGGAGATGATGCTACTTTGAGCTCAATAGACGGTGCTTTTTTTTTTTCCGATTGTTTCGCGGGTTTTTTAGGTTTTAGTTTGATCTTAAGTAGTCGGTGGACGCTTACTTTCTCTTTGCGGTAGCTAAACAAACCATTTCGTGGCCCCTTAGAATTGCCACAGATACCGTAGTCGTCTCTCATTAATTTTTTCTTTTATAGGAATTTGCAACAGTGCCTTTTGAGTTAAAGAGGTTCTTGGTCATTTTTCAGTGCGATTAGAATTATTGTAGTAACTTTTTCAACATTGCAAGAAAATAATCGATTCCTGGCAACATTTGTCGTTGTTGTTATGAGTTTTCTGGAAGAGAACTGCCGTGACGATTAGTTTCTTCCATTCTCTCTTATTTCCAGAAAGTTCAAATTTCAAATGCATTCTCGATTTATTAGGTCTCCAACAGTGGTTTTTTGCATTAAAGAGGTCATTTGTCATATTATTGTAGTAGTTTTTTCAACATTGCAAGGAAATGATTCGTTCTCTGTTCTGTTCTGGCATTGAATTCATTCATTCATTCTTTGTGTAGTGAATTTGGATTGTGCCTTCGGTCTGTACCTGCGGGTTCTAGTTTCTAGTATCTGAGCTTGCTGTCAAGTGATTTCGTGGGATTTGGATTTCGTGTCGCATGTACTCTATTCTCTTAGTTCTTTGTTTCTATAACAATTTTAGGTCGTTGTTGCGAATGTCTCGAAAAATATCGGAGCTACTTGGTACTTGTTGAACAGCATCTCTTGTTGATATTGATTTTCTCCCGGCAAACCCTATTTCTAGAGTTCTGTGACATGTTTTTTTGTTTGTCGCAAGATAGATATCATTCGATTTTGCGTCATCCCCTGTGTTTGAGTTTAACTGCCATCCTCCGTATGTTGCTATTACTAGGGATGCATTGAAAAAACTAATCGTAACGGCATAGGAGGTTTCCAGAAGTTGAACGATCCACGGGACACGAAGTTAGATTCATACTTGTTTTTCTCGTGTAGGAGCTGCATTCCCGGGGCTGACTGTCATAGGGCTGGAAGGCAGGGTGACGAGGGATGCAAGTTTCGGGTGGTGAGGACAAAGTCCAGAAACACATGATCCATGTTTGTTTGGTCTTGGATAGTGAAATCTTCCCTGAGTTGCGTGCAATGCGTGTGTAGGGTGATTTTTTCTCCGTTGCTCCCATCTGTTGTATCTTACAGCTTTCAACCAACTTGCAGGGATTAGAAAGTATGCAGGTTGGATAGTGCCGATTACGAAACAGGTAAATAAGCCTCAATGTGGAAAGAATAGACGATGACTTAGTGATAGACACCCCAGAACATAGATCTCTTCTTTCAAGGTTATGATGATCGATTTACTTAACTGCGCTATACTTGTTTTGTAACAGAGCAGTAGCTGTTTTGGAGGAAGGCAACAACAATCAAGTCGGGGTTGCCAGTTTTAGGGTTTTTTTTTTTTTTTTTTTTTTTTTTTCCCCCCTTTCTGAGCCGGGCAGGGAAGCATCAAGCTTGCTTTGCAGCGATGGAGGGCGGCAGGCCTGTGGGCACAGATGGATATGACTACGCCTACCGCATGACTGTCGATGACCGTGCGAAATCCAACCTCAACCACTTTTGAATCCTGTTCGTCTTGGGGAGGGGGATTTTCTACCTTTTGAAAATAATTACAGTCTCGGTCTTGGGGAAGGAGATTTTTCAAATTCGTGGTTGGATGTTTGTAGGGTACAAGAGAGCGGCGGAAGGGCGGGTCTCGCTTCGGAAGTTTGTGTCGGCGCAGGTATGTTTTCAGGGTTTGTTTGTTGGATTTATGTCGAGGAAAAAATAACAATGTAGGGATCGATAGGAAAAAGAAAATTTGAGGAGAGAGTGACTGTTGTTGTTTCCAGCAAGCAGATCTTGGAATCTGAGTTAATTCTTGTTGATTGAATGAATATTTTGTTTGTTGGCTGGCAGGCCCTTTTGCAGATCTTGAAAGCTACATGGGCGTGTTTGGGAGCACTGAATGGAGACCCTCCGAACTACGAGCTAGTGACTTCGTGTGCTTTTGGTGGAGCAGCTGTGCTTCTAGGAACATTAGGTAAGAGCTTAGGGCTCAAATAGGGTTCAGTCTAATGCCGCATACTTGGTGTTTACACTTGACAAGAGAAATGATTACGTTAGGGTTTCATGTTAGAGAGACTGTTTGACTTGAGCTGCGCTTTCTTGGCGATCACAGGCTCAAAAGGAAGCTCTAAATTGCTCAAGTTCTACATCTTGGTGACAATCCTCGCTGTTGGACTTTCCCTGATTCCCTTTGCATCGGGCCACTATGTTGGAAAGGCAAGAAATCAATATTCTGGTTGTTGATTTATGGTGGGGTAGCTTTCACAAATCTATTGCTCGATGAGGTTTGGAATTGCAAAAATCATCTGTTTTATTGGTTATATGTACATGACCTAGTTTCTGCGTTTTGTGGTTTTGTTTTATGTTAACTTGCTTACTCTGGTACTGCAGTGGAGAGATAATTGGGAATATCTTCAGGTTACTGGTGATTATCAACGAGTTCTTTATTATACTCTCGAGGGGGTGGTGGAGTTGGCAGGTAGATTTCTGATAAACTTCTACTAGTATCTTTCAAATTGATCTTCTGTCCATTTGAATTGATGCGGGTTTCCAAATTTGTTTCCTGGGTTTGATCTTTCCTGCATCCTGGATCTTGTATTCTGAGGGGTTTTTTTTTTTGAACATGGGAGTAGAGTCTTAACTTGGTTTATCAAGTGCTGACGAATTCCATCTCTCTGATGATGAGTTTCTATATGTGTGCAGGGGTCCTGTTACAATTGATATCCGTTCTCATTGCGTTCAGTCTTATGAAGAATGTAAGCCTGCCCAAGAAACGGGTTTGAGATGCCAAGAATTAGTCCCAAGTGGTAATGCATTATGTACAAAAGGATTCTATCTCGGGCAGGATTCTATGCCGCGGGATCCATAAGGAGGGCTGCTTGCCATACATCTGAAGCACCCTTGACGTTGCAAGGTAGAATTTGTTTTTTCAGGTTTACCCTCTTTGAGTTCACAACATGAATGTGCAGTATTAGAATGGTATCCACATTCATATGTACCTCATTCAGGGACCCTGTTTATACTTACCAAGCAGAAAAGTTGCTACAGTAGATCCAGCCGGTCAAGCCAGGCTTTTTAAAGGTTGCTTTTGATGTCCTTCTTTGTTGTGCCCATCTGTTCCTTGCATAATCGTGTGAACAGAAGGACTGTTGCTCAGGTTTCACATTCATATCCTGCTTCAAAAGTTCCCGATTATGGTGTAACCAATGAAGTAAGGTGATGTGGGTACTAAGATTTTTACAGATAAAAAGCTTCTTTTCACTCCAGGATGTGGCAGTGTACAGATAAAATGCTTTTTGAGTTAGCGTCGTAACTGGCACTTAATTCCCAGCTGTGTACCCAGTTTGTGAGTGAGGTCTGAAATTCTGTAAGGTGGATCTTCTCAGCACCTTGGAATCTTGGTTACAGTACCGTTTGAGTATTTTTATTCATTTATTTTGTTTAGATCAGCCTTATGTCTATGAGGGGGTATCAGTTCCAAGAATGGAGGTGGTTTGGGAAATGCAAATTGAAATCTCGACAAGGGGCTAGTACTTTGAGATGAGATGCTGGAGTTGAGAATTGTCTAAATAGATATCTAGACTCCAATCCTCTACAATCCAATGTTCGTGGGCTCCAGCAAACTCTAAACATGCCTTCATATTTTTGGAAGAAAAATGTGATTTTTCCACCTTTGTTTATGAATGTCAACCGGCTTTATGAAGTGCACGCTTGATAGTATGAGAGCTCACTTGCATCCCCACTACTTGTTGCTTAGACCTTGCTACATCTGCACAAGTACCCACTCTTCCCCTGACCATTTCTTACACACCTTTGTTCTTGTCCTTTATTCAACTTTTAGTCTATCTCATGGGAAATATGTACCTAACGAAGGTTATGGTAACTTCCCACACTCACATGCAAAGTATTTGATATTTCTGTGTGAACATCCTCTTCAAAGCATCAAAACTACGTTATCTTACCATTTACACTAAAATAAACCACCCTATTTGTGCGATGTGATTATTTGTGCCACTATGTGGCCATTATGTATTGGCGACTTACATTTAAAATTTTGATGTGTACACTATTTGTACAGTGCCCTACAAAAAGTAAGGTAACGCCTATTTCAACCTGTAAGATTTTTTTTCAAAATTTGACCTTTGTAGACCCATTTTTCAAAACTAACCTATTAAAATGATAGTTTTATGCAATATTGATCAACACATCAAATTTCAATTTCAAAAAATAAAAATTTTATTTTTGATAAACTATTTGGTGTATTTTTCATTGTGGTACATAATAGTTGACTAAAAAATATTGGTGATGATTTTTTAAAATTTTATTGTGCAAATATATAGGAAACATTGATGTGTGCATCTTACTTTTAGGGAAAAATTGCATTACCTAAGAAAATTTTCAACTATAGAGAATTCAATGTTAAAGGCTTGCCTTCCCAAATTTTGTTAAATAGATATTATTAAATTGGAATCATATTTTTCTAATTGACCCTTATATTATGATTACTTTTATACCTTTGAGTACTATGATGCAATTGGTTTGCGAAAACCTAATTAGATTTAGAGAAATTTGTTGTACAAATTCTTGATTAGTGACCCCTTGATATTCAATTCTTTGTAGTTTAAATTTTTTCTTAGGTAATGCAATTTTTTCCTAAAAGTAAGATGTGCATATCAATTGTTCCTAAATATTTGTATAATAAAAATTTAAAAAATTGCCTTTAATATTTTTCAATCAATCATTATGTACCACAATGAATGATACGCAAAATAACTTATCAAAAACAAAAATTTTGTTTTTTAAAGTTGAAATTTGGTGTGCTCATTGAAGTTGCATAAAACTATTGTTTTAATAGGTCAGTATTGAAAAATAGATCTAAAAAGGTCAAATTTTGAAAGAATTTATGACAAGTCAAAATTGGGGTTACCTTACTTTCTATAGGGGACTGTACAGTGGGGTGACACCGAAATTGTCCCCTTGTGCAATTCCAGGGAAAGTGCCCACACTGCTGCCAACTTTGACACCCTCCCGAGCGCTGGAAAATTGTTATTTATACATGCAATTTTAGACACAAAATCATTGTTATGTTGACATGTGTACCCAATTTCAAAGCTAGAAGATTGATACAAAAAAAGATATTCAAGATTTCCTAACAAAGGGTAGCTGTAAGAAATGTTTCACAACTACCAACTTTGACACCCTCCCGAGGATTGAAAATTATTTTTTTCACATGGGATTTCGGGAGTAAGAACATCTTTATGTTGTTTACACATGTGAGAAAATTCAAGTCCAAAAGACCCATGAAAAATATGATATTCCAAATCTACCAACATGTGTAGTTGTGAGAAACAAAGTTGCTTCACAACTACGTTGGTAGATATAGAATAACTATTTTGTGTGTATTGTTTGGCCTTGAAAATTTTCATGCATGTGATCAACATCATAAAGATCATGTGACAAAACTTTCATATTGAAATAACAAATTCTCAGCCCTAGGGAGACTGTCAAAGTTGGAAGTTGTGAAGCAACTTTGTTTCTCACAACTACACCTGTTGGTAGATTTGGAATAGCATATTTTTCGTGGGTCTTTTGGACTTGAATTTTCTCACGTGTAAACAACATAAAGATGTTCCTACTCCAAAAATTCCATGTGAAAAAAAAATTTCTTCAATCCTTGAGAGGGTGTCAAAGTTGGCAGTTGTGAAACATTTCTTACAGCTACCCCTTGTTAGGAAATCTTGAATATCTTTTTTTGTATCAATCTTCTAGCTTTGAAATTTGGTACACATGTTGTCAACATAACAATGATTTTGTGTTTAAAACTGCATGTATAAATAACAATTTTCCAGCGCTCGGGAGGGTGTCAAAGTTGGCAGCAGTGTGAGCACTTTCCCTAGAATTGCACAAGGGGACAATTTTGGTGTCACCCCACTGTACATAGTGGCACAAATACGGTAGCTTACCTTACGCACGTAGGAAGCAAACACATAGAAAAGATCACCTGTGGGAATCGTAGATAAGAGACAGTACAGAAAATGGGAGCAGCTTTTTTCTCCTTATGTAAGAGAACCTCTGCGGCTCTCATTTGAGACAAGGATGTATCAGCTACATTCCAACTCTAAATTTACACTCTGAACGTATCCATACAGAAGTCGGTGCAAAGTCATTAACAATGCAGCCATCATCTTCTTGTCAGTTGTCATGGAAAATGGCAACAGCAGATACGGTCCTACAATGCACAGGAAGCCAGTAAAGGAAAAAAATTATAAAAAAACATCGTACAAAGGCCTCCGCTTCCGCATGATCTCAATAATTTTTTGTCAAATCTGAAATCTCTTCCAACGTGATTTTCTGAACAGGTCCAACACAAAACTTTCCATGAGAATGAAGTGCACAAAGCAAGGTTTAGAACAGCATATTCAATGGCAAATATTCACTACTTATAAAACATTATGGATTTAGCCAATAATAATGAATTTCAAGTCAAAAGTATCAGAAATGTGATTTGGTAGATTTCCGATGTCAAAACTTGTAGATTCAATTGAAAAAAATTCAATCCTTTTTCCTAAAATTTGACTGCACTGACGTCCAGTGGTTCTTTGGAGTTGAAACTCAAAAAAGTGTGAGAAACCACATGTTGTAATACATATAGGTTATGTCCAGAACCCATAGGCAGGGGTTAACTTAGTTTTCACACAACTACTTGTAATAATGAACACAATTTTACAATAATGAACTTGGAAAGGGCAACAGCAATGAAACAGAATTCATGCTCAATTGCTCTAAAGAAGTACCTGATCAGCTCCCGCAAAATCATTATCAGAAGTCAAGAACAACATGCAATGGCACTCCTTCCTGTACAGACGTAACCAGTTGAGAAATGCTGAAATCACCATGCAAGGGTACAACTTCTCAAACTTTGGAGAAGTGATTTCAAAAAGCACTAGACTGCAATCCTTAGCATGCATTCTGGAAAATAATTGCAGTACTAGAATCCAAAATGAGTACACAAATGGACTTCACACTCAGTAAAAAGAATAATGAAAGTAAATCCGCACCTCTCACGCATAGGAACACAAGGACAGTTCCAAAAACCTTGTTGAACTTCAGCCACCTTGTCATCGTAGTGCCTGAGAAATCAACAAAGTGTAAGTACATATGATAGACGACTAGCAATAATTCTACCACACAAAGGTCCGTACCAAACTATGGTATTGATTTGAGCTATAATCACTATAAATCTTTAAAAATCAAGGACAGGTCCAGTAAAAGGTTAGCAAAGAAGAAAATGTTTGTTGGAAAAGGACTAATTACACTCATGAATCCTTCCGTTACAAACCTGCAGGGGCAAAGAGGAGCGCCTAAAGTATCCTTGTGCTCTGCCAACCCCTGCAATACGACGACCAGTATAAGTCTCCCCAACAAAACAGGAAGAATAGATAGAACAAAAAAAGAAAGACAGAAAAACTGTAGCTCTGCACTTCTGTATTCCACGGTGATGTTATAAGTTCTGGAATCACTTGGTATCAGATGGGATCAATAACAAAGGAGCACACACTCTCCACAATGAGCAGATAATTGCCTCAATGGATCATGTGGCCGCTTGCAGTTGAAATAAATCATTTGGGAAGGTTAAAGGAAGGAAACAAAATGTACCATTAGAAAGAGGAAATCATACCCTAGATTTTGAACAATAAAATATGTTTTGAAAGGTACTATAATCAACTATTAGCATCCAAAGTGGACTTTATTTTTTTTTGAGCTTGAGCATTATATAGAAAAAGATTGGTGGGAAATATGGTTTCCTAATCTTCGGGCTATGATGAAATAAAAGATAGTACCGAGGGCACCCACCTTAATAACAACAGCAGTGACACCCTTGTCCACGCAGAAAAAAGTGTCGGACTTCCTTGCATACTGCTCCGAAAATTTGCGCATAACTTCCAGGGACTTATCAGAAGGCTCTCCTGCAATAAGAGTAGACCCAAACCTCAGATCCTAAAACACTAAAAGTAGCCTAAAATTGCAGATTCCGAAAAGACTAGGGAAAATTGCAATGTGAACTGGAGAAAAGTTGAGTCTTCTGAGAATTCTCTTTTGACAAAAACATTTGTGCGTGCAGAGAAAGGGCAGTGATTGATCAACAATAAACTTGACTTGGCTTGATGCAACCAGTAACTCCTGGGGATTGATACGAAGATTTAATTCTACGATATTAATTTTCTGAACGATAGATAAAAACCAGAATATCCTGAACGGTAAAAGCTTTAAATCACATATCAACGTCATCCAGCAAAACTTCTAAGGTGACGGCACTAAGTCATTTAGGCCTCTTTCAATACTCAATGGTTGGACATCGCAGTTTTAGAAAGAAACCGCAGCCCGAGATCCTACAGCCACGGATTAATGTAAAGAAGCCTTCAGCGCCCCAAATTATTGCAAATTTCTATCTATAGATGTTCCCTTGGAAAAAGCATTTCTATTGAAGACACGCCAAAGCTGATTGCAGGAGAGAGTGCAAGTACAGTCCTCACAGAAACGTAAATGCTCTAATGTCTCAAAGTAGAGAATCACAATCTCAATGAGGACTTATAATCTACAGGCGGCAGCCAGCCAGCCAGCCATTCGTTCAAGGAGAGGAGCTGTAAGGTAGAAGCACCTATAACCGACAATGCACCCAAACTAATGTTTACACCCAGCGATCATGATTACCAACCAAACTCAATGTCACTTGTGTAGAAATTTCTGTCAACTATTCAATATTTTGCACTATTACCTATATTAGGGAATCATATGTTCACGGATTTGGGATAGTCTAGTCATCGGTATGGGTGATGACTAACTTTTCACTTTAAAAACTCGCAGAAATTTCATTTTTAGAATAGTATTATGAAAAAATTGCATTCTTCATGATTTCTATTTTCATATGAAGGAAAAATACTATTCGCCTTCTACTCTTCCCGCACGTAAGTAAGCTAGAAAGCTTAAGTTATCGGTTATGTGTGCTTCTACCTTAACATAAGCCATAGTCATAACCACTCCACTGTTCTCAATTTCTATTCACTCATTTTTCCAAGTTCGTCATTGATCACCCGCGTCCTCATGGAGATTAAGCGAGGTCACTCAAATCGTGTGAAAGAAAAGCACATGTACTAACTCCAGATTTGAATTTACCTAGAACATAAGGAAATCCAAATTCTCCATCAATTCAAAACAATGCTACTGGAATTCGAGCTTATTGTTTCGTACCTGCTGCCCGCACGACGAGGCTCGTCTTCGGGACGGAAGACGAAGACGTGGCAGTACAAGAAGCCAGACCAGTCGATTGCGAAGCGAAAGCGGAACGGCTACTGAGAGGAGACGATGAGAAGACGCCTGCCATTCCTGCACCGGCCATCAAGCACGCCATCTTTTCTTGTTCCGCTCTCCTACAGCACAGAAAACAACACTTGAATCATCAGAAAAAGCACAGTCCGAACGAAGCGCAATCCAAATTCGAAAAGCAATCGGTTCATACCACAAGCTTGTTGTCGCTGAAAACTCTGTAACAAGTTTGAAACTCCCGTGGCAATGGCTTTGAAAGGAAACACAGAGACAGTAACTTAACCGACGTAGTGATGAAGGTTGCGCACACAAGCTACACAAAAAAAGGAAGAAAGAAAAAAGACGTGGTCACGTGGATAATTGGAATGCTCACAAAGTGATTGAATGCGCAAATTTTTATGCAACGCGAAGATCTGCGCGATGGAATTTAGGGTTCAGATCGTTGGCCTCGTGGATAAGAAGGGCTTTTTCCATTTCGGAGATTGCATATTCCTGCAAATAACCAGGGCCATTCTTTTCCTGGATGAACGTATTTGGATGATTCTCATCCCTTTCCTACGATGGATGGACAGTGGTCGTCGGTCTACTTACTACGCCTGATGAGTCGGATCCTGAGAGGCCCCTAAAGGACCATGGTTTCAAAATAACCAGCGACTAGTAGCGGAGTCTCTGCCTTAATATTTATTCCAAATTTACTTTTACGGCTTCATTTTACTGTTTAGGTGTGCCTTAGTATTTATCCTAGATTTACTTTTATGGCTTCGTTGTACCGTTTGGGCGTGTAACTCTTGGTAACTCCTCAAAAACGAAGCGTTTCCGTAGTCTCTCCTCCGGTGGGCAAAGATAACAAATTCAATCGACTATATTACAAAAATATATAATTCAAATGGGACCAAATTTAACCCCAAAACGTCACAACATTCATTTTCTGGACGATTAAGAGATTCAAACTCATCTTACATTCTCATCAATATTTGGATGAAATTCATCCAATTTTTTTGGAGGTACTTCGTCAAGTTGTTGTACTATTCAATGGTTGGATTTGGTGACACTAGAGTACATTTTTTTTTAAAGTTACAAGTGTTCAAGTTCTTGACCAAACCAAAATTGCATTGACCATAGTTCAAAAGTAGCCTTGCAATGATGAGGTCATACATTTAAAGAACACAAAAATCAAGATATGATTTGGATTCAACCGATACGGTTTGTGCAATAAGATGCAACTTCTACTTTCTCAAACAAGTGGCGATCAAGGAATTATTTGTCAAAGAACTACTGAAATGATTGGGACATGGGAATTGTCCAAAACTCTTTAAGGCAAGATGTAAAAAGATGCGTGAAAAGGGAAGAAAATATCAAAAGGATCAAATGGGCCCAAACTGTGAGGAGCTCATTTCAATTACGATATGCACACACGAGACCTCTGCTTGACAATCCCCTTGATTTCATAGTGCAGTGCAGTGCAGAGAATCCTATTGACACACGGGGTCTGGAACTGAAGTACCAGAATCTGAACTTCACGAGTTGTGGATACAGAGCTTTTCGTGAAAGAAATGGTTTTACAGCTGCAATGAAATCTGTGAGGACTTCACAATCGATTTTGAAGGAACCGAAGAATGTCAGCCATATTCCTATTCCTGAAGTGCCTGGGCGCTGAAAGTCTAATACCGGTACTCTAGTACTGTATTGATGACTGATGAATCACACTCGTTCGCATGGGCTGTGCATTTTCGTGATATGTCTGACATATTGGGACGACTAGCGTCACGCGTCAGCATTCTCTTGTTCCATGGACACCACCATGGCTAGTCGGTCATAGACCTGCAAGAATCAGCAACCGAGGTTGTAGGTAAATTGACGTTTCAGTTTCATGATGCAGTTATTGATTTCAAAAGATTTGTCGACTTCACAGGAGAATCAAACCTTCAATAACCATCTCACATACATACTTCCAAACTATTACCCAGGATTACGCAAAACGAAACAATCAACAAATTCAACTTTCTTACGTGATGTTACCAATACAAACGAATGTAAATTGTACCTCTGGCAGCCGAGAGCTGTTCGTTTTCCCGCTGAGTTCGGTATTCGATTTCCCATTTTCATGACGTTCACTTGGAGGTTGCGCCTGATGGACCATATCAAACTTTATCACTTCAGCCCAAGACTGTAACACGAAGGTATAGACTAGATATAAGTCGCAGGCAGAAACGGGCATAATACCTGTTGTTTGGTTACTTGCATTGACTGCTCTCCGCTCCCTTTGGCAACTTTGGGCCCTACTTGACTGGCCGTAGAGGAAATATCCACGGCAGCAGCAGATGGATCGTAGGAAGAATCATACCTGCACGACATTGATCATCCACATTGTTGGATCCAAATCCTGCATACACTACGTTGTTGGAATACTGTTTTACTTTCTGCCCAAGCTCGTATACAAACAATTAAACTTCAACGTGCTAAAGTTAACAGGTTCAACTTACAAAGAAATGAATACTCCAAAACACCTTACCAGTCTCGTGGAAGGCCAGCCAATAACCTTGCTGAATGATTAAAAGGCCCTCTCAGTTCCAAATCACTCTCCTTTAGCAAACCTGGAAAAGGTGCGTACATCCAGAAATTAGATTGTTTTACGAAGTGCACCTAAAGTGCCAATGAATATGTATACAACGATTGCAATCCCAAGCCTTATGTGCACACACCAAACATATTGAATAGAAAAAACTGCCTAAGAATATCACCGTAAAACCAATACCTTGAAAGCGGTCAGCTGGATCCAGACCAAGGCGTCGGCATACATCCACAAACCAAGCCACACCAACTGCAACATGGCCAACTTCTTCTTCAGCAATGCGCTTGGAAATACTGGCACTACGGGCATCACCGTTCCCCATTAGCCTGTCAAATAACCTTGGTCCAGCATCTAATCCGCGCGCTTCCTGTATACCCACAAATACGAAGTCTTATTGCAAATGCATATTTATTTGTACTACAAAAGAGACTCGATTCTCTACGTTTACATTACTTCGTCATCTTGCTCAACTACAACATTTAAATATAACTAGTAACTACACAACACTCAAGAAATAAATTCAAATTCACCTCATTCCATAAATTACATCACATGATACACCCAACATAAAGTCTCTATCACGCTCACGCTCCAAGCCTAAAGCTTCAGCATTTGCTACCACTGTGATGCAAGCAAGCAGGGATAAGA
This sequence comes from Pohlia nutans, assembly GCA_022496805.1. NCBI lineage: Eukaryota > Viridiplantae > Streptophyta > Bryopsida > Bryales > Mniaceae > Pohlia > Pohlia nutans. The sequence continues at coordinate 13,232,674 of CM040095.1, read as the reverse complement.
GATGTGCACCTGCATCATTGGGATGATTGCAAGTCGAGTCATCACATTTCCAGATGACTTTTGACAATCTGCCAACAGGAGGTTATGCGCTGGCATATCACCGTAGCTGTTCCCCTCCAAATCCAAATGTATCCCCTAAATGAGTTGTCTACGATCCTGTCATCGTAGCGACATGAACAAAGACACGAACCTACAAGTAACTGGACGGGTTGCTTTTCAGAATTGAATCGCAGAGGGAGCAGAGTAAACATTCCTGTACCTAAATCCCATTTCAGCAAGACGTTGAAGGCACCACAGGCAATGTCGACTCTCATCATCTGCCACATGTGCAAAGTCCGCAAAGAATTGTCGATCAAGCTCCTCACTTGCACCAGAAAATCGGACAACGGTATCCCAGGCTAAATCGATTGCATTCAGCTCTATGTGTGCCAAGTTGTGAAGAGCATGCGCGCTTGGAGTGAGGCTTGTGCCTGAAGGTGGAGGAATCTTCCAGGGGTGAACCTGCACATACAGTACACATTTCAATCAACACTCCAGTGATTTCCTATCCAAGTTACAAACCAAAATAAACAATTGTAAACAAAGATGTACAAACCATCTGACGTCAATCTCCTCAAACCACTACACAAGACATTCATAAAGCTTATAAATTACTCGACTCTTGATACAGATTCAACAAAATAATTGGCTAAAACTCTTCAAAGTTGTGGCATTCCACAAAGAGTATGAAATAGGAACAACGAAGAGGAAGCAAAATCTTCTTACCAATTCGGGCTTCTCAGGCCTGGAAGGCGAGTCAGGCGCTTCCGCAACCCCCAGCGGAAGCTCGCCATTGCACCAGAGAGAATAGGCGTGGTGAGTAAACACAGCTTTCTCGACAGGGTCCGCAGTACCAAGCACAATCGCACCCCACTCTGCGAGAGACGCGCCCCGCAAGCCAAAACTCAATTCCTCCACTCTCGCCTCTAACCTCTGCAGTTTCTCCCAATGCAATTGAAAGACGTCAACAGCAACATTTGATTTCTTCGCCACATCCGACGCAATGCCCTCAAATTCATTCCTGGCAGTAGTAGGGCCCCGCTTTCCCCAAAGACGCAGGTCGTTCAGAGGATTCGTCCGCCAAGCTGGCAAACCTACCCACTCTTGAGCTGGTGACAGTGCGCGCGATTCAACGCACAGGCGCGAATGCAAATTTCTTGACAACGACGGCGTCTGAAAGGCGGCGTCTCGGCACGGAATCGTACAAAATTGGCTGTGCAAAAACGTATGTCGCTCACTCGGTTGCCATAATAACCTACGCGGTGTGGAAACACTAGCCCAGGACAAACCGCCAGACATGGCAGCCGAAAACTGTATTGCTCGCATGCCTCGCAACGTCATCTACTCCGCTCGAAAACCTAACCTCTGAACCGTCACCTCCTTCATGGTATTGTGGCCCTAATCCAACTAGAAATTTTCAAACTTTTAACCACCGGCATTTATTTGACGCGGCACTGACCTTTCCAACCCTGGACAGAGAACGGCAAACATTGTAACCTAATTAGGAGCTTCATTCCAATTGTCGACCATAATCGCCAGAGTGAGAGTGAGACACTCTTCATCAACAGAATATTCTCTGGCTAAGGTCACGCATATTCTGCAAATCACTGGAGTGTTGATTTGAAAGGAAATATTCGTCTAATTCGAATATTCGTTTCCTGCATATCATACACCGACTTCCCGATCAACGAACTCCTCTGCAACCACACCGCGTAGGTTTCTAATTATATCTATAACTCAGAATAAAGTCAATCGAATTCCAAAGCATTCATAAATCTCGTCTGTAACATGATTTCTCCGAACTCCAATCAACCTTTCAACCACCGACATTTATTCGATGAGGCTCTGTGCCACTATCCTTCGAGAGAGGCAATTCGCTGTAACCTAATTCGGAGCTTCAGTCCAACGTGGACCTCGTTGCGATCACAAAGACCGACACTCTTCATCGACAGAATATTCTCTGAGTAAGGTCATGAAATTCTTTTCACGAGTATCATCCACCGACAAACGTTGTGCACCGATTTCCACATCAACGAACTCTAACATTATCTGCAACATCAGCGCGAAGAATTCGAATTAAATCCCTAATTCAGAACAAAGTCAATCGAGATCCTAAGCATTCATAAACTTCGTGTATAACACAGAGCACTCCTTCAAGCATTCTGTCCGGCCCGCTTCCCTACCAATACAAATAAACAACTTCTGTCAGATTCATGAGGCAAAAAAACTACTACTGTCATATGAGGCATTTGATTCATGAGGAAAATTAAGTACTACTATGATGAAGTATTTAATTGACGAGGCATTAACCTTTCGTTGTAACCTAATTCGGAGCTTCATTCCAATATCGACCACGTTGCAATTACAAAGTTATGCGCCAAGACACTCTTTCATCTGCAATAAACAGAATATTCTCTGGCTAATTTCTTTTCGTGAGTATCATACACCTACAACATTGTACTGTACACCGACTTCCCGATTAACGAACTCCCCTGCCATTGTCTGCCACCAGATTTCGCTAAAGTCAATCAAGACCCTAAGCATTCATAAACCTCGTGTACAGTATAAGCACCAGAGCTTGAAGCGAGTTAGGTTTTCCGGTCGAATACGAACGACCGGTTCGATCATTGCATCTTCTTTGGCTGCTGAACAAGAACAACAAGAAGTTCAACAACAACACAACAGAGGCCTGACTTTACCGCTTACCGATTCCGCAGCAGAGTGACTCTCCGTGACCAGAAAATATGTAAAAGGAGCCAGTGATTTTTGAAATAATTTTGAAACCTGGCAGTGCGCTTGGTTCTAGGCATCCAATTGCACACTGCACAAGAATTATCGCACCAAACTCTCACGGCCTGGCGAATTGCTGCAATTGTGCAGAGCTGTGGACGGTATGGCGCCAGGCGCACTTGCATTCCATCACCTTACTGCGAGAATCATATTACCATTCTGGATATAAGGTAGGAGGACCTAATTTCTTTATGAAACCTTGGCATCACGTGTGTTCATGACCCTCTTCACAATACCCCTTACCTATTAAACGTTAGAATATTTTTATATTTATTCTATTATATACACCTTACACAGGGCACCTTGACACATTCACCAAGTAGTAAATGGTACAAAAATGATGGTGAATTCGTGGTGAACACTTGCTAAATTGAGGTGGTTGCTCAATTTAGCAAGTGTTCACCACGAATTCACCATCATTTTTGTACCATTTACTTGGCAGTGAATCGGTCAAGGTTCCTTGTGTTATATATGTATACAATCCTATTTTCAACCCAAAATGTGCTTCTTATATGTATACATAATATGGTAGTGTTCAAATTAATCTCCCTCTTGAGCACTCATGTGATTCTTCACACACATAAAAGAGTATTCCACGGGTCAATAGGTTGTCTTTTATTTTGAGTTTATGTAACCTTGTATTTTCAAAATGTATTGTAACTTTTGGTGCCTTTTCACGTGAGATGAACTCAAGATTCTATTCAAAATGATTTTGGATTCTTTTCCAAGGGATTTCCTTGAGAATGTTATAATGTTGACAAAGAGAATTCACAAAAAGTTCAAAATGAGCATTTTGCTGTAACTTGATACGTTCAATGTCAAACTAAACATTAGAGTTCATTTTCAATTGTGTGAATGTGGAATGTTACCCCTATATGAGTAAAAAAGTAGGCCAGGATCAATCTAAAATTGCTCAACAAATTGATGACATTAATTTAATTTGTGAATGCTAAGAAGATTTTCTTAGTCATTCCAAAATTAGGGTTGAAAGTGATTTGAATTAAGGAAAACTCAAATACACTCTAAACTCATTATTATCACACTCTGCAGTATCACATTCAAATATTTGCTATGGTGCATACATGTGATTGAATACTTTTCACATGACAAATTCTGTGACATGTATGTTGGTTAGCAAAGGGGTAGTGGTCCAACTTTACAACAATTTTCAGTTGGTGAGATGTCAAATTTTCTCAAAGCTAACATCAAAGTTCCATTACTGTTTGGTTCAGATGACCCAGTTCAGGTCTCAGGTTCAGGTACTTCTGGCATGCCCAGAAGAAATTCCAATTTCAATCACAATCACAACGACGCAGTAGCCATGAATTCATTGGATTTGTGTCAGAGCTCAGAAGCAGTCTGTGGAAATGGTGCAAACGTGAAGAGGATGGAGCCATTACTGTACGTTGAAGGTACATGATTGGGAAAGCTCTGAAGGCGGAATGCACGCAGCTCATATTCGTGGGGGGACTGTTTTACAACCTTGAGCAAGTTCAGCACAAGATTAAAAAAACTGCGGGAGGGTGCCTTTGGTATTCCAAAATTTTCAACTAAAATTTCTCACCATTGTAATAAGTATGACAACTTACCTAAGACAGACCCATGTTGTCACTGACTTACAACTAAGAATTGAAAACCGTTGAATGAACACTGTTTGGGACCTCTGGAAAAGTCTGTGTTCCACAAAATAATTCAATTTCCACCTTAAATTGCCATGGTACTACAGTACTCTGCAAAGGTCACTGGCATGCATGTGTTCACGGACTTATGGTTTCTCCATGATGGCCATGTCAGTGATGGTGATGGTGATGGTGGTTTTGATGTTGCCATGCAGGCTTTGAAGAAGATGCTCTCACTTGCTTTTTCTCAAGCAAACCTTAACTTATTGCGCCATAAGTTAAGGTTTTGTGGAGTGAGCTCTGATTGCGGTTTTCGTACTCTTTCGGTTGTTGACAATTAGTCACAAGGTTTACGATTCGCGTTTGCGCCGTGAATTGCTAAATTTGTAGCAGTCTTTAATTCTTCGGGATTTCTGTGTGAGGAGAAGGATACTCTGCGTTTATTTTGTGTGTTGTTTTTCCTGCATTGTTGTGAAACTTGCGATTGGTTCTTCGTGGCCAGCCTTTAACTTGGAATGCGCATTGAATTTTTTCGTGAAGCGAAGCATTTGTTACGCTTTCATGTAGCGTTTCGGAGTCACGTAGGTTTTTTCTTTCAGGATTCGAGGCTTCTGCCTCCTGAAGCTCTTTATCGTCTTTAGTTTCACGTTCTATTTCAATTCGACACTCTTCTGAAGTAGTCTGTACGCAATTGGTTTTTCCGATGTCTCTCAAGCTGTATCGTATATGTCACAAGATATGTTGAAATTCACGGAGGAACAATGAACTGAATACTGATGTGAAGTTCAAGCAGTTCATGTTAATCTCTCTTTTGATCTTCCTTCGTGGAATTGGTTCTTCTGAAGGACTCTGTTTTTGCTTCCTATTGAATAAATAGTTTTTTCATAGGGTTTGCACAAGGGTTTGGGGAATCAAACTTTGAGAAGGGGGAGGGTGTTTATGGGGAAGAGGGATGAGATAGATAGGGTATATTGTTTTGAGTTTCTGACTTACTAAAACTATTTTTCAGTGCTCCAAAAGCAAAAAATCGGATATAAAAGTTGTGGCAGTTGCATGAAGGTGTTTTTTCTTGGACACAATGGTTCCTGATTGAGGGTTCTCTACCTTTTGCTTTGTTTTTTATCTTGGTATTTGATTATTATATTGGATGTGCAGGTATTCGTGGCAATATAGGGTGTAGATTGTGGCATTTCATACTCTCACGATATGGGAGGTGGTGAAGGAGATGACGGTCTGCTGTCAACATATTCCATCTTGTCTCCAACTCAATTTTAAGATATAACTTCTTTTAAGAAGTCTGTCACGAGTTGCTACAATGATTTTGTTGCTTGAGAGTCACATTTGTGAAGGCCATGTATTGATTCTGTCACAAGTTGCTACAACCATCAATACATGGCCTTCACGAATGTGACTCTCATGCAATTCAACAAGATTGATCCACTTCGTGAGAGGAGGACTTTATTGCCAAGAATGGTTGTCTTGTATGATGGGACAAAAGAGGTAATGATTGTGAAACTTATGCCAAGCCCTCTCCATAGTGCAGCTGTTGTACAATTTGACCATGTCCTTTTCGAAAAGTTCATAGACCTTGGCGTTGAGAAGAAAATTTATCCTATTGGAAGTGGTCGGTTTGGGGAGGCAAATGTAAGATGCAAAGAGGTAGGCAATGCATATAGGCCGGTAGAAAGGCACAATGATGACTTTCCTAGCTTTGTAGTGGAGGTGGGTGTATCTGAATCTCTTCATATGTTAACAAAGAGTGGTGGTCAAACACGGCTGGTCATCATTATCCACATTGACAAGTCATCAAGAAAGATTCTCTTGCAACGTTGGGAATGCGTCGATGATAGACGTTCACATCGTGCAACTGTTCAATACTCTCCTCGTCCTGGAATGATCCAATCTTTGGAATTGGAAGCTGGCATGGCCTATGTGGGAGATGCTCTGGAGGTCCCAGCTGTCAAGGTGTTTGACACAGTGCCGATTAATTTACCTAATGGTGAATTTGTATTTACTCGCCAAGAGTTACAAGATTTCTCGGAATTTCTTTGGGCACAATATTAAGTGAGTTCTCATTCTTCTCTTTTGTATCTTTTGCTTTGTTTAATTATGCTTCATTATGTTCGCAGCATGTCTTTTATCTCAATAGTTTAGTAGAATTCCATGAATTTATGTGTTGTTTGGGTGATTGTTTTTGAAGGAGATAAAAGACATGACTGTGATCAGAACTTATTCTCGTGGATCTTTCCATTCTTATGGTTTTCCAGTTTTCATACGCACTGTCTAGCTGTTTTTTAGCTTTTAACTAGGGCAGTTATTTCCGGACAGAGGGAGTGACATTTGGCCCCCTCTGAATTCTTTTATTTTCACAATGTGATCAATCAAGTTGGTCCTTCAGGGTTAGCAATGTGGCAGCTTGAATGTTCCTTGTATAAATGCAGTTGTTGCTCTTCCTTTGAAGTTTGATGTCTCGCCCCTAGAGGACGAAGAAGCCTGAATTGGGTCTCATATTTATTTATTTAAGCGTTTTTGAGTAGGTCCTAGGGAGAGTTCTTTATGTTTAAATTCATTTGTTTTTGTATAATGTTCTTCACTCATTCCAGATGGTGATATAAAATTTGGTCTCATCTGAATTATGTTCTTGAGAATATGACCGATTGAATTCGGCATTTAAGAATCATGAATCCTTGGTCCTTTAGGGTTGAGGGTTCTTGGTGCATATTCCTGATATGGTGATGTGTTCTGTTTCAGCGGACAGCTTTGTGGTACAAACTGGAGACCCTGAGGGACCTGCTGAAGGTTTTGTGGATCCAGCCACCGGTGAACTCCGGAAGGTTCCTCTAGAGATCATGGTGGACGGTGAGAAGGCTCCCATCTACGGTGCCACTCTTGAGGTACAGTCCACCCTCCATACCGTATGTGGAAGGCAGTGTCGGCAGAAAATAATTCCCCAATTTAAAAATGTCGAAAAATAAAATAAATGTATTAAATATTTTGTCAAAATCAACAAAAATAAAGTCAACAAAAAGCTGAAAAAAAAATAAAACAAACACAAAACATAACACTCAACGCAAAAAATAAAATAAAACGTTTAGCAGCCGGAAAAAAATTAATGTTAGCTATTAATAGCCGATTTCTTAATAATTACTTTTGAAAGTGCCAACCTCCACTTTTTCTATTTTTCAGCTTTTATTAATCATTCGACATGAAAGTGCCGACCCTGCTTTCCATGTACGGTAATATGACACTCCATAATATTACAATATTATTATTTCAAGCGATACACATGTGACAAGCCATTTCTGAGACTAATCCTTGACTGCCATCTTGGAGTTAGGGATAGATAACATGTCATAATAGATAGGGAAAACTGTATGCTCAACTTGCGACTTTGTTTTCTGCAACAGAAGTATGAGAGAAAGTGGTGGTTTGTGATCTAATGCGGTTTTTTTTTTTGTTTTCCTCCTTACAGGAGCTTGGTATGTACAAGACAACAACTACACTGCCATTCAATGCATTCGGCGCCATGGCCATGCATCCCATCCACCCTCGTCTGTGATCTCACAATGGAACTTCTGAGACAACTAATTGAGCTAAGCAAAGAGATTCTATTATTAAGCATTTTGCAGGAGTGTGCTTTCATTGGGAGATTAGTATTGAGCTCAGTAGAGCTAAACTCTCTTCAGATCGAATCTTTTCTCATTATGTATGGTTTCTTATGCAATCATTTAAAGTGGAAGGTCGTAAAACCACTATTTAAGGGACAATAGAGAACTGCATTTCCATTCAAAGATCAGTGGCTATATTCATTTAGCCAAGTCATGCTTACACCTAATTTGCTAACTTAGGCCCCACCCACTCCAAGCAAGTAAGTAGTTAACAAATGTTAAGAGTATTAGCTTAAAATGTGCCCACACCTACCAAGAAAGAGCAGTTACGTCACAATGTTTAGCTAACTCATGCCCACATCTACTAGTTAAGAGCAATTAGCTAATTAATTGAGTAGTAAGAGTTAGCTAGAATGTCTTGCGCATGAAGATTTTGGAGTCAAGTAGTTACTTGGAACCGGTTTAGGAAAATCAAAGAGAAGTATAGGAAAGTAACATCTGTTTAGCTACTTTCTTTTACTTGCTTGGTGCAAACAAGGCCTTACAAAAGTGTGAATAAGGTAGACAACCCTATTTGTGTCACATTTTGATCATTGTACACAGGAAACCTTGTTTGATTCACTAGGAAGTAAACATTACTACGAGATTGCTGTTTATAGCAAGTTTTTCAAGTGGTTGTTGAATTTAGCAAGTGATCACCAAGAATTTACCATCATTCTTGTATCCGTTATTGCCTAGTAATATGGTCAGGGTTCCTTGTGTGTGTTTTAGTGTCTTACATTTAAAATTTTGATATGTACACTACTAGTACATAGTGGCACAAGTCCGATGACTTCCAAATTGTGGCACAAATGAGGTGGTTTATCGTACATGAGTTGCTGTTGGTATCAAGGGTCAGTGAACAGGAGTTTTAGTATTACTTCATTTGCTTCTCCTAAATTGTTGATTGATGTTACAAGAAGAACTTGTAAGTCAGCAGTTACAGTGAGGTCAGTGATCGTGGAGCTTGCAGTGTGTGAGACCATGATTTGTCACACTTACTGATCAGCATTAATATGAAACAGTTAGATTTTGGAATGAGCCTGCATGCAAGATTTGTTTGCAGAATTACACTTTTGGAAAGAAAGAATTAGAAAAATTTGAAGCGGTTCGAATCTGATGATCTGGTTCTTGTGCTATCTTGACTGATATTATCATGATATGACAACAGAAAATTTTCCAACCTGGTGGTCTTCATTTTCACTCCTTTGAATATTCTATGGGACATTGGTGGACTTGGAGATTCGATTATGCATTTTTCCGAAGAATTGTATTGAGGTTGCCCAGTGTACTATACAAGGAACGTACTTTTGGGTACATCTGCTTAAATGGATTTGTGAAATGCGATACAATTTATCAGACGAAATGTCCATTTTGTCTCAGTTTAACAAATATGGTCATCTGTGGTATTGATGATGTTAAACGAATCGGTAACTATTCTGCTTTAACTATGATGAGAGCTCTTCAATCCATGTGCATAAGTATGTATTTTTGCGAACAATGCAATCAATCGGTGAACGATTATATTGCGTCTGCCGCTGTGATTCTAAAAATTGTGAACCAACTTCTCCGTATAAGATTGATCGAGTGAGCAGTCTTAGAAACAAGCAATGTGGTAAATACCTCGGAAAAGAAGAAAAATCTGGTGTTCTATTGATGTTGCCTTGGGGGTGCACTCTACATTATGTTTGAGAAATCATAATCTACATTCATGACCCCCTCTCATACTAGGGGTTATATGTCTAAAAACCTTTGTATACAGATTTATTTTGTCCTAAATATATGTTTAATGTAAGTATACGTCAATATTTTCAGCTCTAAATATGATTATTGTATGCATACGTAATACGATAATGTTTGAATTAATACCGCTTCTGTGCACTCACGTACACTTGTATGTGTTTAGTACAATGCACCCCCCAAGAATGTTGCATTTCCTCATTCTTGTAAGGTAACTGTATCTAAAAGCAACCATTTCATTAAAGCGTGCATAGCTCAATCTTTCATAATAAGTAGATTCTGACACTTTACTGTTGATGAAAATGTACGCAATTTGAACTTCAAAGTTTAGGATCGTTTTAAGGTCAACCTATAGTTAGCACTTTGAAAATTCATAACTTATTCATACGGTGTCCAAATAATGCATGCTAAAGTGTGCTGGAATCCTCTTGAATTTGCTAATAAGACCCACTGAAAATATTTTCGGGTGTTATATGTGTAAATAGGCTCAGTTGGTAAGGTGAACGCTTTAACCCCTAAAGGACCACAACTATGTTTCTCTCCAAACACTTCAAATTATCCCTTCTCATAAAGACAAATAGCTTTTGATCTAAAACTTTTTTAACCTATTCAATCGTAGGATATTTCAACCAACTTGAATTTATTACAACATAAAATTTTCAACCGTTCAAGGTTCTTCAATAGTAAGATTATAAGCTTCAAAGTTGGTAGCATTTTTTTTTTTGGCTTGTTGCCCAAGTTTGAAACTTTCTGAAAATGCCCAAAATGCAAAGTTTTGTCTCAAATTTGGTAAAATGAATTTGGCAGTTGTGTATATGGGGGCGTTAGCTCATTGTGTACAAAAATTCAAATGCATAACTCATTGTATGAAAATTTTCAGGAGGTGCCCGCAATTAGGTTTTTCACCTTTGCATGATCGTATCTTTTGATCTATACATGATCTACGTACGCAAATTACCATCCCATCTTCGTTACGAAGAGTAGAATCACCACAAAAAATCTCAATAATTGACGATCAATACTCATTCCATACTAAGCTGACCGAACTTGGAAAATTAGCCTTGGTCCTTTAGGGGTTAAGGTATAGTTACCTTAGATTGGCTTATCGGAATGGAAGAAGATTTAACGACAGGGAGAATAGCCCCCATGCATGATCTAGAGAAGTCTGTGCATCATTGGTTGCGGCAACAATATTCAGATAATGCAGTACACTGTCTAGATTCATCAAGGTTTGGAATCATTTACATCCGTCTGCCTTGCCCTACCTACACAGCTAGACTAGCTTGATCTAATAGTTAACATCAAGTCAACTTATTTTCAAACAACACTCTATGTACACTGATAGATCAGCTTAGTCTAATAGTCAACATCAAGCTAACTTATTTCCAACACAAGCTCTCTGCAAAGTATATTACAGTGTTGTGTTGGAAATGTAAACACACAAGCTCTCTGCAAAGTATATTACCCAGAATTCAGTCATGAATCTGGTCCATACAACACTCGAACGTAGCAAGTATTCACTATTCAGAAAACACACCCTGGATAGCTCTAAACCCCAGTCATTGTGATAACCACCTTCCGCGCGGTGGCGCGGTTACGGTGCTCACACAACAATATCCCCTGCAAACACGAAAAATAAGTCAAACTTAACTGCTCTTGAAATGCCATATGAGTTACCCTAAACCCTAAACCCTAAAACCAGGCAATGAACCATGAATGATACGAAAGCCGTGGTCGGTAAATTTACCTGCCATATTCCGAAATTCAGTTTACCGTTGGTGATTGGGATTCTGCAAAATCAACATCCAATGCAATCGAGATTATTTGCTTAAACAACATCAAAAAGTATAGACACTCTCCCACCTTATTCACAGTGAGTATTTTTAAACCCACACAAGAAAAGCCTGACAAACAGTATTCTGTACAAATTAATTGTACTACTAGTAGAAGCATACTCACACTAGCTATTCATACATCATTACAATATATTTTCCACTTATAAATAATCGATGAGATCAGTGAAGGGAACATACGAGAATTGACAACCAAACATGGATGACTTGATATGTGCTGGCAAATCATCAGGTCCTGCAATACAAGGAGTATAGCTTAATATGATTCATATGCTTCCCAGTTGATATAAATTCCTCGTGGCCATCCTGATGAATAAAGAAGTACGTATATTCTACTATAAAAGTACACATATAGAATACAGTACACGGGGGAAAAACTTCAAATGACATATCAAGGATCATACACTCTGCCCTAGATACACAGAAACTCACCTTCTATTTTATGCTTCCAAGGAGCTTCCTCTCCCTACAAACAAAAGGAACGTCAGCTTATATACCACCACCGAACAACAGGTTTGTGCAATTCATAGAAATACTTCATGATGAAGACTTAATCACAAGCGCTGAAAACACGAACTACCAGAATGATTAAAAAAGTCTATGAGCACGAACCCAGCCTTAACCCCTAAAGGACCATAAGGCCTCCTGGGCGCCTCATGTTTTTTTTAGTATTTTTGAGTAGGTTTTAAGTAAATTTTCTTTTGTTCAAATTTATTCAACATATGTGATATTCTTCACTTATTCCACTGATATTAAAAAAATTCCCATTTAAATTAAATTTTTCACAATATGATCGTTTAAATCTGTCATTTTAAAACCATGAATCCTTGGTCCTTTAGGGGTTAATTACAACTCCATAGCAATAACTTTGTTACCTCAGGTACTGTACTCAACCAACGTTCAATGTCATCGAGAACATCGCTGTCGTAGTTTTCGTTGATCGTAAGCGATGCGCTAGTGTGCTGCACTGTTTCAGCGAACATGCCACCATTGTTGTGAGGTGGAAATAAATATACTACCACACTGGAATCAAGACTAAGCAAATCACGATGATACAAACAGAATGGAGGCAACCACCATATAAGACCGAATAATTTCACAATATGTACATCAGACTCAAGCAGGTAAATACAAATCGAAACGCTATCTTAGCACTACTAACAACAGCCCAGCCAGGGATGATGCTATAAGAGAATAGCACTTGGAAGATCATAGTAACTTACAGAAGAAATGCGCAAGACCGCATGTAAAAGGAGCCAAATCAGCCTCGATGACTTTCAAAAGCTGTCAATGAACGGACGCACGCATGAGTTTCATGAGTTTCATTAGTAGCAGATGTGTTGTTTTTCATTCCCCACTTTGTGAAAACAGTGAACAGTGAAAGAATATTGTGCCTATATTTCTGTCTTCTTGTGACCAAAATCACTAACCATCACTAACACAACCCATGTGCATGGCGCCGTTTCATTCCTTTTTCATTTATAGTAAGTGAAAAGCGACACATTTCCTACTAGTGTTTTGGGTGCAACACTTCACTATACTGTGTTATAATGCATAGTGTGATCGTCCTCTGCGCCCACTTGGGCCCCGGGGCACCCGCGTTCCCGTTTCCGAAAACCGAAGTTGACTTCGTCTCTCCAATTCTCGTATCCTCCTCAGTCTAATTCAACAAACAGACTCAGAAAGAGGAAAACCATAAATTCGACTATTATATCATGACCAAAGAGATGGTGATCACATAAAAACTGCCATAATTCGTTACTCCAAATCACATTGTCTCAGATTCATTAAAGCATCGAAAGCGAATTCTACAATTGATGCCATACCTTGTGTTCCTCCCGTTTGTGTGCCTCCCTTCTGTGTCCCTCCAGTGAGTGTTCCTCCCGGTTGTGTCCCTCCCGTGCATGAGCCTCCCGCTTGTGTGCCTCCCGCTGGTGTCCCTCCAGTGTGTGACAGTCCGCCCGCTTCTGTCCCTCCACTGCATGAGCCTCCCGTTTGTGTCCCTCCAGTGCATGAGCCTCCCGTTTCTGGCCCTCCCCTGCATGAGCTTCCCGTTTCTGGCCCTCCACCGCGTGAGCCTCCCGCTTGTGTCCCTCCCGTGCATGAGCCTCCCGTTTGTGTGCCTCTCTTTTGTGTCCCTCCAGTGTGTGGCATTCCGCCCGCTTGTGTCCCTCCCGTGCATGAGCTTCCCGTTTGTGTGCCTCCCGTTTGTGTCCCTCCACTGCGTGAGCCTCCCGTTTCTGGCCCTCCACTGCATGAGCCTCCCGTTTGCGTCCCTCCAGTGCGTGAACTTCCCGTTTGTGTCCCTCCACTGCGTGAGCCTCCCGTTTCTGGCCTTCTAGAGCATGAGCCTCCCGTTTGTGGCCCTCTTTAGAATGAGCCTCCCGTTTCTGACCCTCCGATGCATGAGCCTCCCGTTTGTGTCCCTCCCGTGCATGAGCTGCCCGTTTGTGTGCCTCCCGTTTGTGTCCCTCCACTGCGTGAGCCTCCCGTTTTTGTCCCTCCAGTGCATGTGCCTCCCGTTTTTGCCCCTCCAGAGCGTGAGCCTCTCGTTTCTGGCCCTCCAATGCATGAGCCTCCCGTTTCTGGCCCTCCACTGCGTGTGCCTCCCGTTTCTGTCCCTCCACTGCGTGAGCCTCCCGTTTCTGGCCCTCCAATGCGTGAGCCTCCCGTTTCTGGCCCTCCACTGCGTGCGCCTCCCGCTTTTGTCCCTCTAGTGCGTGAGCCTCCCGTTTCTGGCCCTCCAGTGCATGAGCCTCCCGTTTTTGTCCCTCCAGTGCATGAGCCTCCCGTTTCTGGCCCTCCAGTGCGTGTGCCTCCTGTTTCTGGTCCTCCAGAGCATGAGCCTGGTCCTACAATGCACGAGAAGCCAGTAAAGGAAAAATAATTATAAAAAAAACATATGGTTTCCTGATCCTTGGATTCTGATGAATTGAAAGACAGTACCGAGGGTACCCACCTTAATAACAACAGGAGTGACATCCTTGTCCACGCTGAATAAAGTGTCGGACTTCCTTGCATACTGCTCCGAAAATTTGCGCAGAACTTCCAGGGACTTATCAGAAGGTTCTCCTGCAATAAGAGCAGACCCAAACCTCAGATCCTAAATCACTAAAAGGAGCCTAAAATTGTAGATTCCGAAAAGACTAGGCAAAATTGCAATAAGAACTGGAAATAAGTTGATCGAGTCTTCTTAGAATTCTCTTTTGACAAAAACATTTGTGTGTGCAGAGAAAGGGCCATGATTGATCAACACTAGACTTGATGCTGCAAGTCCCAAATATGAGCGTCTGGGGACAATTAATTGATGCGAAGATTTACTTCTAAGATATTAATTATCTGAACGGTCGAAAAAAACCAGAAAATCCTGAACGGTGAAAGCTTTAAATCACATATCACCGTCGTGCATGCAGCAATACTTCTGAGGTGACCGCCTAAGCCATTTGAGCCTCTTTCAATACTCAATGTTTGGACAGCGCAGTTTTAGAAAGAAACCGCAGCCCGAGATCATGTGACAGCCAAGGCATCATCATGTAAACAAATTATTTGCAGATTTTTATCTACAGATGTTCCCTTGGAAAAAGCATTGCTATTGAAGACACTTATATAAGATTCCACGCCAAAGCTGATTGCAGGAGATCGAGAGTGCAAGTACAGTCCTCACAGAAACGTAATTTCTCTAATCTCTCAAAGTACAGTATCACAATCTCAATGACACAGGGAGATAAATACAAGATTCCCATATGGGAAACAGGGACACGATTGTAACTTTCCCAGATCAAAATACACTACAATCATCCCAAGAAAGTCACAGTTTTGGAAATTTTGTCCCACTTCTCATATGAAATCCCATGTGAGAGTGTCTTTATTGCTCCCTGTGTGAGGACTTATAATTTACAAATGCAGCCAGCCATTCATTCAAGGTGAGGAGATGTAAGGTAGAAGCGCAAGCACCCATAACCAACAATGCACCCAAAAAACCAATGTGTAGACTAGACTGACCCATAATGGTTACCAACCAAACTCAATGCCACTTGTGCAGAAACTTCTGTCAACCAATCAACTTCTTGCACTATTACCTGTATATTAGTCAATTCCAAGAAGCAACTTGGACCGATTTGTGGAATCATATGTTCATGAATTTGGGATAGTTACCTAGTAAATAAGCGTCACCCTGAAATCTAAAATTCTCCATCAATTCAAATAAAAGCAAAACTGGTATTCGTACCTGGTGTCCGCATGGCGAGGCTCTTCGGGGACGGTGAGAAGACACCTGCCATGTCGGCACCGGCAATCAAGCACGCCATCTTTGATTTTCTGTTCCGATCTCCTGCAGCACAAACACCGACTTGAATCATCAATTGCTGCACAGTCCGAAAGAAGCGCAATTCAAAAGAATGGAAATTTGAAAATCAATTGATTCATACCAAGAGTCGAACTGCAAGCTCGTTGTTCACTGGAAACTCTAACAAGTTTGATCAAACTCCCGTGGTAATGACTTTGAAAGCAATCGCAGAATTAATAGTGAAGGGAGTAATGAAGGGATAAGTACTGGGCCACATAGGTAATCCTGGCTCAACGTATGAGGAGCTACCTGATGGCCCATGCACGTACACCAATGTTGCAGCATGCATTGCATGCATCAGGTAATTTTGTCAAGGGAATCTATTGTCAACCAAGAAAAGACAAGGCTTGATGCAAGTGCAGCAGCACGGCTTGGTGAGAATGGGCCATGAGTCTTATTCCTTTAAGGTATGTTCGCACCTGGCCTTAGAGGTGGTCTTACAATGGGGTCTTACATCCTTAAAAAAGTGTGTGTTCCCACCTACATTCTTTAGTAATTACCAATCCTACATGGATGTACACATGGCACACTTTTAAGAATGGGTATTAGCTAACATTTAGGAGGACAAAAAATATTTGAGCAATAGTAGGCAATTGTTAAGGGAGCACCAAAATAGGAAATATTCCCTAGTTTTGAACACTAAAGAATGGTCTTAGCTAATGTGGCACTTGAGGGGCCATTATGTAATCCCCCTACTATTAGGGGCTACCTTTCCAAACCTCATTGATGACACCTTTCCTACAAAGAAGGTATTTTTTCCAAAATTGTGGGGGTGTTAAATTTTTATCCACGGTCTTTGCAAAGGCCAAGTACGAACGGGCCTTTAGTGTTTAGAGTATTGTAGCTGCGTGCACTAGTATTTTCATCGTGATTGATATTATTAGAAATAGAATGGATTAAGTTAAAAAGTTAATTGTACAATTATATTCTCAATCAAAGTAGAGACAATTTTCTAAAACTAGAGAATCATCCAATGGTGGAATTGCAAGATAATAGTTGATGTCTTTGAACCATATGATGCACACTCAAAAATGAGATATTGGAGTGTGTGTGACTTCCAAGTTAAATAGAATTTGAATTAAATCTTCAAAATTGAAAGCAACGCACAGTTTAGCAATGATTTATGTTAACACCTCTGGATTGCAACCTTTTATATAAAGAACAGACTCACACACAATTGTTGTGAATTTTATGGAAAGTGACTTCTTCGTATATGGTTTAGAACAAAAAATCATACGTTAAAATTGAAAGAAGTTGGTACATTGATCAAGATCAGAATACATACACTATCGAAACATGAACAAGAGAACACAACCAACAAAAAACAAAAAACAAAAATAAGATATCAAGCTTCCAAAAATTAGAAATACAACATAGTACATGTCTTGTATTTGTAAGTATTTGTTGTATTTTAAGGTATTTGCAGTATTTTGGTGTTTTGTACATAGGTATTTTGATAGTTGCACAACTCCAAATTGAGATTTTCTTTTTTTAAAAAGATGTGTACTATAAATCTCCAACTCTGATCTTCCCAATTCAAAATTCAATTCTTCATGTATTTTCTATTATTTGCATTTCCAACACTTCCAGTGACAAGAATGTGGTCAACTAGGTACTATAGGGTTAACCCCTTAATGTTGGGCCTACTACCATGGAATCTTACTTTGCCTGTCACATTCAATATTTTTACTATAAATAAGATAAGAATCATGTCTACTACAAAACATGAACTTTTCATAAATTTCGGTTTAGGGTTGAAATTACTATGATTTTTTGAAATGATTGTATAAAAGTTCATATCAATTACAAAATGTATTCAAAAATTCCAATCTTTTACCCAAAGTGTAAATTACAATGAAGAATAGTATAGTAAATGATAATCATCCGTGTATCTAGATTTAGAACAATTCCCCACACTATAGTAATACCCACCAAACTTGTAACTCCATAAAACATTCAAGATTCAGAGTATTCCAAAAATTCAAAATAAAGTAGAAACTAGATTTGGTAAGCTTCATTTTGTTAGTTCAGCTCAAATGCAATAGAACTCATTTTTACGGCCTAAATTTAGTTTATGCAAGAAAAAGTGAATTGTTTTTACTACTCATTCTGTAGTTGGGACTCCATGTAAAATTCAAAAATAGCTTTAGTGACCTTAATTTAACTTAAAGAAGTGACTTAATCAACCAAAAGCTTCACAAAAAGAATTGAATGAAAAATCCTTCATCTACTCTATGATACTTGAGTTCACTATGAATAAATTAACTCCTAAAAGTACCAACCCTTTGAAGAAAAGTAGATTCTAGACTCTAAAGTAGAGTTAGCATAGCTCAAATGTACATGAGAAGACCATTGCAAGCATAAAAACTACCCAACAGATTAAACATACTTGTAGTTGAAGGCCTCTCCAATATTATCAACAGCCCCCCATCACAAGAGATTTATTGTAATTGGTAGAGAATTTAATAGGTTTTCAAAGGTGATTTGGATGAAAATCATCCAAGGTTGTATGACAAAGTTACAAGGTTTCGAATCTGTTCGTGATCCTGTTTCTGAATGTTGGGACGTTTAGGGGTTAAATCCATTTGCTATTATATGGATGCAACAACGTTTAAGGGTTAATTCTACTTAGGGATTAGTCACTTAAAAAACGGTCACTATGAAATTAACAAGCGGCTAGTCCGCGTAGTCTCTGCCTTTGTATTTACCCTAAATTTACTTTTACACCTAGTTTGTTCTGTTCAGCCATGTGACTCCTTAAAAATAGAGCGTTTCAGTAGTCTCTCCTTGTGGGGCAGAGACAATAAAAGAGCCCAATTGTGCCAATGTGAGGCATATATCAGCTTCTTTGAGCATATTCCAGACTCATCGCTACAATAACCGCTCCTTGTGTTCTTGTTTACATCCGTTGACTTGTCATCTCTCTACATTCTGACTGTCTATTGCCTCTGGTACACTGTTCGGCAGCCCTTTTTTTTGTTTTGGGAAGAGTGCATGCTAGGCGATTTTTTTGGGGGTTGCAAAGTGAGAATGGCTACTTCAGTCGTTTTTACGGTGCATGCATGTGGCCACATTTTGGGAGTGTTGGAAGGCGAATATGAGATATTCTTCAGAATCAAATTTTTTGATTTTGCAATTTGTGGTGGCGACACAATTCACAGAAGTGATGCAACACATGGCAACAACACAAAAAAAAGTTAAAGGTGGTTACCCCATTCCCAAGTGAATAAGAAATACGAATATGAGACATTGATATTATTTAGTATTATTACTTTTTTAGAGTTAGGCAAGAAGAAATAGATTCCAACACAAGTTGAAACACAATTTTTGGATGAAGAATGAATTAGTTATAAATTTTCAAAGTTGAAGCATGACACATCCCATTCACGTCACATAGGTAGAGTTGTTTCTGTCCAAAGAAGATTTGTATTGCACACACTAAAGATGCTTAAACCAACAACAACAAATTCATAACCACACTTACATATATTAAAACCAACAAGAGAGAACCCATCACCAACTGTAACTCATGCTACAACCAACATCATTGCAGCATTGATTGCGGAAAATGCCCCTAGCTGTTGGTTTAACCCTTTAGTGCCTAGCAAGCCAGATTATGGTCACTGCAATGTCGGAAATGCAAATAACAGAGAATCCGTGAAGAATTGGAACTTCAGTTCTGAAGTTCAGAGTTGCGCACATACATTACGCACCTTCCAAAAAAAGAAATTTTCAATTTGGAATTGTACAACTATCAAAATACCTATCAACAGAACGCAAAAATACTGCAAATACTTGAAAATACAGTAAATACTTACAAATACAACATATGTATTGTGTAGTATTTCTTGTGTTTGGAAGTTTGTTATCTTGTTTTATTTTTTTGGATTGTGTTCTCTTCTTCATCTTCCATTAGTGTGTGTAATCCGATCTTGACTAATGTACCCACTCCTGTCAATTTTCAACGTATAAAATTTTGTCCTAAACTGTACATGGACAAGCCACTTTCACTTATAAATCTCACAATAATTATGTGTGAGTCTATTTTTGATATGAAAGATTGCAACGGAGAGGTGTTGACATAGGGCATAGCTGAACGTCTTTGCTTTTATTTTTGAAAATTTACCTCAAATTCTATTTAACTTTGAAGTCACACACCCCCCCAAAATCTCGTTTTTGAGCGTGCATTATACAGTTCAAATACATACTATAATCTTCCGATCCCACCATCCGATGATTCTCAAATTTTAATAAAATGTGTGCTCTCGAGTTGAGAATAGAATTGTACGGTTACTTTCTAATTTAACCCATTCTATTTTTGGTAGTCTCAACTACAGTGGAAAAACCCACTGAAATCCAGAGCTGTCTGCTACAGTACCCTAGGCACTAAAGGGTTAAGGCGCCAATTGTGAATGGGGTAACCACCTTAAGTGGCTACATCCTCAAATCTCCAATTGCATCTTTGGCAACCTTAGAAGTTTGTTTGTTTTCTAGGAATGCAGAAATCGACGAGATGGAATTTAGGGTGCAGATTGTTAGCATCTTGGATAACAAGAGCGTTTTCCATTTCGGAGATTGCACAAGGGCCATTCTTTTCTTGGATTAACGTTGTTGGATGACTCTCATCTCTTTCCTCTGTCGAAAGAATGGATGAGAAATAGGTCGTCTACTCGTCGCCCCTAAGGAGTCAGATTCCGAGAGGAATAACCCTAGTTCAGTCTCTTTTTGAGGTCCTAAAGGATTATGGTTTTAAAATAACAAATTCAATTAATTCCATTCACATAGTTTGGTCAGAACTAATTTTTCTCAAGCCGTGGTGAACATAGGGTATTCTTGTTAGTTGGACCAAATTGTTTCATTTCGATCTCCAAGGTCATTCCATTTTTGTCGTCGTCAAAATCGCTCTTTCTTTGCAGTAACCTATCATATCACATCCTTTCACTTTCATGGCCTTTCATGTCAATTGAGGTCATGCAGACAAAAACACAACAGTAATTGTGTTATTAAAAATATATAATTCAAATGGTTCAAAGGTTGGAATCGGTGAAGAACATTGCATATGTTGCTAAAAATAAATCGATTTAAACAAAAGAAAGTCTATGTAGGACTTAGTTAAAACTACCAAAAAAACACATGAAGCCCAATTCAAGCTTTTTGGTCTTTTACAAGTTAAGAGAACATTTGTTCTTTTAAGGTCTCATATCATGATCCATAGAACAATGAGAATAATACAAAAACTATATACCCCTATTAGACAAATGAACAAATCAAAAAATATATAAAATGAAAAATAAGACAATGAATATGAAAAGTAGTAATAGAATATTTTTCAAAAAGAACTAAAAACAAAAAAACAAAAAAACAAAAAAAAAAAAAAAAAAAAAAAGGAATTCTCATTAATTAATGAGCTACAATAACACATTTTGGAAATTGCACTAGAGTATTTTTTTTTTTTTCCAGCTAGTTTATTCTTGTGAATAGAGTTAACCAAAAACAAGCAATGAGTTCTATAACTTTTATAGACTACGTCCCAAAATTATCCATTTCTCACAAAGATTGTTCATGAATAGTGGTTTGGTCGGCCCTCTTAGGCTTAAGGAAATTTGTGGAAATCCTCCTTTAGCATTCAAGTCATGAGTTCTATACCCCAAGGCGGCGTAGGGACTTGCTTTAGAATATCCTCCAACTCACACTAAAACAACTTTACACTCTGACTCACAACTTTGTGCTTAGTTGTCTTACACGAGGTCTTACATTGGTAAATTCACTTGATGGAGTGGCTTACCATTTAAATTCTTAAATCCTTCTATGGACATACCCATTTTATTCTCCATTTGACAAACACATGAAAATCAAGATATGATTGGGATTCAACCCATACGGTTTGTGCAATAAGATGCAACTTCTACTTTCTCACACAAGTGTCGATCAAGGAATCATTTGTCAAAGAACTACTGAAATAATTGGGATATGGGACTTGTCCAAAATATCTTGAAGGCTCGATGCAAAAAGATGCGTGTAAAGGGCAGAAGATACCAAAAGGATCAAATGATCTCATAGGCCAGTGCAGTGCAGACAATCCAATTCAGTGACACATAGTATGGAACTAAAGTCTCAGAAACTGTACTTCACAAGTAGTGCATAAAGAGCTTTTCGTGAAAGAAATGGTTTTACAGCTGTAATGAAATTTGTGAGGAATTCACAATCGATTTGGAGCCGAAGAATGTCAGCCATATTCCTATTCCTGAAGTGCCTGGGAGCTGAAAGCCTCACACCGGTAATCTAACACTGTATTGATGACATTTGAATCACACTCGTTCGTATGGGCTGTACATTTTCACCAACTGCAACATGGCCAACTTCTTCTTCAGCAATCCGCTTGGAAATACTGGCACTCCGGGCATCACCGTTCCCCATTAGCCTGTCAAATAACCTTGGTCCAGCATCTAATCCGCGCGCTTCCTGTTAACCCACAAATACGAAATCTTATTGCAAATGCATATTTATTTGTACTACAAAAGAGACTCGATTCTCTACGTTTACATTACTTCGTCATCTTGCTCAACTACAACATTTAAATATAACTAGTAACTACACAACACTCAAGAAATAAATTCAAATTCACCTCATTCCGTAAATTACATCACATGATACACCCAACATAAAGTCTCTATCACGCTCACGCTCCAAGCCTAAAGCTTCAGCATTTTCTAGCACTGTGATGCAATCAAGCAGGGATCAGAGATGTGCACCTGCATCATTGGGATGATTGCAAGTCGAGCCATC
The DNA here is from genome assembly GCA_022496805.1 of Pohlia nutans. Classification (NCBI taxonomy): domain Eukaryota; kingdom Viridiplantae; phylum Streptophyta; class Bryopsida; order Bryales; family Mniaceae; genus Pohlia; species Pohlia nutans. Next base: position 13,209,855 of record CM040095.1, on the reverse strand, counting down.
ACATTTCCTGATGACTTTTGACAATCTGCCAACAGGAGGTTATGCGCTGGCATATCACCGTAGCTGTTCCCCTCCAAATCCAAATGTACCCCCTAAATGAGTTGTCTACGATCCTGACATCGTAGCGACATGAACAAAGACACGAACCTACAAGTAACTGGACGGGTTGCTTTTCAGAATTGAATCGCAAAGTGAGCAGAGTAAACATTCCTGTACCTAAATCCCATTTCAGCAAGACGTTGAAGGCACCACAGGCAATGTCGACTCTCATCATCTGCCACATGTGCAAAGTCTGCAAAGAATTGTCGATCAAGCTCCTCACTTGCACCAGAAAATCGGACAACGGTATCCCAGGCTATATCGATTGCATTCAACTCTATGTGAGCCAAGTTGTGAAGAGCATGCGCGCTTGGAGTGAGGCTTGTGCCTGAAGGTGGACATACACATACAGTACACATTTCAAACCAACACTCCAGTGATTTCCTCTCCACATCACGAACCGAAATAGTCCATTGTAAACAGAGCTGTACAAACCATATGACGTCAATCTCCTCACACCACTACAAAAAACATTCATAAACCTTATAAATTACTCGACTCTTGATACAGATTCAACAAAATAATTGGCTAAAACTCTTCGAAGTTGTGGCATTCCACAGAGAGTATGAAGTAGGAAAAACGAAGAGGAAGCAAAATCTTCTTACCAATTCGGGCTTCTCAGGCATGGCAGGCGAGTCAGGCGCTTCCGCAACCCCCAGCGGAAGCTCGCCATTACACCAGAGAGAATAGGCGTGGTGAGTAAACGCAGCCTTCTCGACAGGGTCCGCAGTACCAAGCACAATCACACCCCACTCTGCGAGAGACGCACCCCGCAAGCCAAAACTCAATTCCTCCACTCTCGCCTCCAACCTCTGCAGTTTCTCCCAATGCAATTGAAAGATGTCAACAGCAACATTTGATTTCTTCGCCACATCCGACGCAATGTCCTCGAATTCATTCCTGGCAGTTGTAGGGCCCCGCTTTCCCCAAAGACGCAGGTCATTCCGAGGATTCGTCCGCCAAGCTGGCAAACCTACCCACTCTTGAGCTGGTGACAGTGCGCGCGATTCAACGCACAGGCGCGAATGCAAATTTCTCGATAATGACGGCATCCGAAAGACGCACTGACTCGTACAAAATTGGCTGTGCAAAAACTTATGTCGCTCACTCCGTTGCCAAAGTAAGCATGCGGTGTGGAAACACTAGCCCATGACAAACCGCCAGACATGGCAGTTGAAAACAGTATTGCTCGCATCGTCATCTACTCCGCTCGAAACCTAATCTATTTATATCATCCTATTCGTCACCTCCTTCATGGCATTGTGGCTCTTATCCAACTAAAAAAATTCAGACCTTCAAACACCGGCATATATCTGACGAGGCACAAACCTTTCCAACCCTGGACAGAGAACGGCAAACATTGTAATCTAATTTGGAGATTCATTCCAGTGTCGACCTCGTTGCACTCGCAAAATCGCCAGAGACACTCTTCATCAACAGAATATTCTCTTGCTAAGGTCACACGATTCTTTTCGCACGTATCATACACGGACTTCGCGATCAACGAACTCCTCTGTATCCACACCGCGCAGATATTAATTACATCTCTCAATAAAATCGAGAACATTCATAGACCTCGTCTATAACACGATTTCTCCAAACTCCAATCAACCTTTCAACCACCGACATTTATTCGATGAGGCATGATCCTTTCCGACCTTGAGGCAGACGATCTAACCTAATTCGGAGCTTCAGTCCAACGTGGACCTCGTTGCAATCACAAGACACTCTTCAATCTTCATCGACAGAACATTCCCTGACTAAGGTCATGAGATTCTTTTCGCAAGTATCATCCACCGACAAACGTTGTACACCGACTTCCGATCAACGAACTCCGCCATTATCTGCAAAATCATCGCGAAGATCTCGAATCAAATCTCGAATCCTGAAAAAAGTCAATCAAGATCCTAAGTATTTTTTTATTTTGGTTTTTAACACAAATTGAAGATCCTAAGTAATAAACATTCATAAACTTCGTGTATACCGTAACACAGAGCTTCAAGCGTGCTTTCCGGCTCAATTCCCTACCAATACAAATTAACTACTTCCGTCAGATGAGGCATTTGATTCATGAGGTAAATTAATTACTGTCAGATGAGGCATTTGATTGATGAGGCACCTGATTGATGAGGCAAATTAACTAAGTTACTGAAGCATTTGATTGAAGAGGCACTTGCTTGATGAGGCATTTGATTGATGAGGCAAATTATCTACTGCTATCAGTGAAGCATTTGATTGATGAGGCACTAACCTTTCGTTTTAACCTATTTCGGAGCTTCATTCCAATATCGACCTCGTTGCAATTTCAAAAGCGCCAAGACACTCTTCATCTGCGATTAACGGAATATTCGCTGGCTAATTTCTTTTCGTGAGTATCATACACCTACAACATTGTACTGTACACCGACTTCCCGATCAACGAACTCCCCTGCCACTATCTGCCACCAGATTTCGCTAAAGTCAATCAAGATCCTAAGCATTCATAAACCTCGTGTACAGTACAAACACCAGAGCTTCAAGCGTGTTAAGTTTTCCGGTCGAATACAAACGATCGACTACTGTACGTCAGACCGATCATTGCATCTTCTTTGACTGCTGAACAAGATCAACAACAACAAGTTCAACAAGAACAACAGCAACACAACAGAGGCCTGACTTTACCGCTTACCGATTCCGCAGCAGAGTGACTCTCCTTGGCCAGAAAAGATGAACAAGGAGCCAGTGATTTTTGAAATAATTTTGAAACCTGGCAGTGCGCTTGGTTCTAGGCATCCAATTGCACACTGCACAAGAATTATCGCACCAAACCCTCACGGCCTGGCGAATTGCTGCAATTGCACAGAGCTGTCGACGGTATGGCGCCAGGCGCACTTGCATTCCATCACCTTTCATCTACACTAAGAGCATCTCCACCCGTGCTCGCTAAAGGTGACTCGCTAAAATTATTCATCTATATTTGAAGAGCCCTTGAAATACACTCTCCCACCCTAAAGCACGCTGTGAAAAAATCCCTTACATTTTCCGGGCGCCTCACCAACGGGAAATACTGTTGGGGACTCACGATTTCCTCACGGTGCAAAAAAATTGCACGGGCAGTTCAAAATTGCACATGCAGGTTCGAAATTTTTTCACAACGTGCTTTAGGCCGGTAGAGGCCCCGCCCTCCGGACCTTACGCGTTTTGAGAGACCTACGTCGCCCGTCCGGGCTAGCGCCCTCCCGAGGCTCCTCCGGTCTCTAAAAACGCGTAAGGCCCTCCGGCGGGGCCTCTACCTTTACCTTAAACGCCCCTCAAGCACCAAAAGTGCACGTCAAATAGTCAATGGACCAATCACAAGTAGAATGTCGGATGTAGTCAACTAAGCTTAAATTTGGAGGGCCATTTCTTAACATGCTAAGGTTGAGGGCCAAGAGGCATTTTTGAAGGGCCCTTAGCATTTTTCATCCACTTATTGCGTGTGTCAGACTCTTGGCAAGCATGATTGCGGATGCTCTAAGTTACTATGAGAAACCTATTGCCATTCTGCTTCGATGTGGATATAAGGTTAAAGGTAGAAGGACCTAATTTCGATCTTTTTGAGGATTTTTGTTATCATGAAAGTTGATGTCAGATATTGAAAACAATTTTTAAGGCAGTGTAGGAATTTATAAATGATTGATTTTATTGGTCAAGAATTTGGACTAAATGAGTTGTGCTAAATTTAGGCGCACTTTTTATACAATAAATTGGGGTTGGAAATGGAATAAGGTCTCTATACTTTATATATTCTGTATCTTTTATAAATGGTCATGAAAATCAACACTTTGAACTACAATTTTTTTCATTTGTATAGATTTACCCTTCTCGACTATATCCATTAAAAAGGATTTAGGAATTTGACATTCACTCTATAAAAAGCATGCATTGATGGTGCATGTATTTTTCTTGTAACTTTTGGTACTTTCAACATGAGATGAATTCAAGATTCTATTCAAAATAAATTTGGATTCTTTTTCCAAGGATGTCAGAAGAGTTCCTTGAGGATGTTATAATGTTGACAAAGAGAATTCAAAAAAGAATCAAAATGAGCAGTTGGCTATAGCTTGAAATGTTCACAGTTAAACTAAACATTAAAAGTTCATCTTCAATTGTGTGAAAGTGGAATATTACCCCTAGATGAGTAAAAAAGTAGGTCAATATCAATCTAAAATTGCTCAAAAATTCATGACTTTGATTTTATTTGTGGATGCTATGAAGCTGTTCTTGGTCATTCCAAAATTAGACTTGAAAGTTATTTGAATTAGGGAAAAACACAAATACATTCTAAATTTGTAATTATCACTCATTCAAGCTCTAATATCACATTCCAATATTGCTATTGTGTATACATCTCCGGGGTGCCACTCTTCATTATGTTTGAGAATCACATGCGTTCATGAACCCCCTCTAAAAGCCCCCTATATACGAGGTATTACTTGTTCAAATATATGTTTAATGTAACTATAAATAAATATTTTCAACTCTAAATATGTTTATTGTATGTATACGTGATACGACAATGTTCAAATTACTACCCCTTCTCTGCACTCATGTGTACGTTGCACTCATGTGTACTTGTACGTGTTTAGCATATTGCACCTCATGATGTTGCACTCATGTGTACTTGTAAGTGTTTAGTATGTTGCACCTCAGGGTATAAGAAGGGGTAAGATCATGTTTGTTGGTTAGTAAAAAGGGGTAAGAACAAAGATTTTTGAGTGTAAGCTTAGTGGTCCAACTTTACAACAATTTTCAGTTGGTGAGATGTCAAACTTTCTCAATGCTAACATCAAAGTTCCATTACTGTTGGGTTCAGTTGACCCAGTTCAGGTCCTTCAATCTGGCATGCCCAGAAGAAATTGAAATTTCAATCACAATCACAACGACGCAGTAAGTTAGCCATGAATCAATTGGATTTGTGTCAGAGCTCAGAAGCAGTCTGCGGAAATGGCGCAAACGTGAAGAGGATGGAGCCATTAAGTTAGTGTACGTTGAAGGTACATGATTGGGGAAGCTCCGAAAGCTCTCAAGACGGAACGCACGCAGCTCATTTGCGTGGGGAGACTGTCAGTGTCAGCTTGCTGTTTCACACGAGCAAGTTCACCACAAGACTAATAAAAATTTGCTGGAGGGTGCCTTTGGTATTACTTGGTAAGGTAGAAACACCAAATTCTGTCTATGCACCCATTCTTGCATTATTGACTTGCTCTAAAACTGTTCTACAAAGTGTTTCTGGAACTATTCCCTTTCTTAACCCCTAAACGTTCTCACCCTTTTCAAATTTGGCAGTTTTTCAAAGATGCATTATAAAATGCAACTAAGAGGGATGTTTTCAACTTGATGAATGAATAAAAATTGTATATTATGAATTTTGGATTCTATCCATACAGTTAAATTTGCGATTGCTATCACCAATTTTTGTGTATAAATTTTCAAACTTAAAATTTAGAGCTCTTTTGTAATATGATTAAAAATAGATAATAATATCTAACAATCTAATAATGAGATTTGTTGGAAATGTAATATTCTAAGTGTAGTGATTTTTGGAGAATTTTTGGTTGCTTAATTTTAGTAGTTGACTTTTCCAAGAGCACTTTTGACTAAAAGCTTCGAAATTTTGGGTGGAACTCTACAATATGAAATGAGGTATAAAGATTTCACAAATCATCCCCTTTCTAATCGGATCACACATGCACAAAGCTAACTTCCCATAAAAGTTTCAGTAAAAAATCCATACTGCAAAAAGTGCATGATGGATGAGAAAACGGACTTCAAATCTGTACATCATGCAAAATATGCATGGTTGGGCGGTTAGGGGTTAACTCTCATGAGTTGAATTTGAATTTGTAGGAGTTGGTTTTATGCCCATAGTACATGTCCATAGACATCCGTACAAGTCCAAGTATATCTAAGTAGATCTAGAAATTTTTGTAGATTACGAACATTTTATCGAGATTCATGTAGAATGAAGAAAATACATTTGATAGTTTTATTTTTTTAAATCGCCATTTTTTAGTATTTCAACCTAAAATTTCTCACCATTGTAATAAGTAAAAGAAACTTACCTAAAATGGACCCATGTTGTCACTACAACTTAGAATTGAAAATCATGGAATGAACAGTGGAAAAGTCTCACTTTTTGAGATCTGTGGAAAAGTTCATGTTCCACAAAATAATTCAATTTCCACCTTAAACTGCCATGGTACTATGGTAGTCTGCAAGAGTCACTGGCATACGATCACAAACTTATGGTTTCTCCATGATGGCCATGTCGGTGATGGTGTTGGTGTTGTTGTTGTGCAAGCTTTTAAGAAGATGCTCTCAGAGCATACTCAATGGTGGGACTGTAACCACGCATTTTCAGTGCAAGAAGAGAGTCTCGTGACGGGCTCTTGATTTTGGAGGGAGAGATGCAAGCAACTTTGCCTCAATACCAACCCGTCATCATTCTTCAGAAGCCTTTCATCATCTTAGACCATCCCCGTTCACATTGGGACTTTGTCGAGTCACTGGTTGACTTGAACAAGAGCAAGGGAATATCTGAAAGAGAGATGGACTAACAACATGGGAATTTGCCATGACGCCTTCAATAGGGGCAACCACCTTGAACTCAATTTAATAAAAGCACGTTGGTTAGAAAATAGGGGGAAGTGGAGGGCACCTCAAACTCAACAAATACGACGTGGAAGGGGCTAAAAATGAAGGTCCCATGTTGAAATTGGCGGGGATCGTGACGGTAGTATTGGATTGAAAAGTTCTTAATTTGTTGCTACTGGTTATTAAGTTACTGTTGAAAGGCTAGTATGACAGTCCTATTGAGGATGCTCTCACTTGCTATTCCAAGATGGCTTTCAAGAAGATGCTCTCACTTATTTTTTCTCATGCAAACCTTAACCTTTAAGTGTACAAGGAGCCCGACTAAAAAAAGTGTGGGGACTACCTTCCACTTTTAAATAGTCCAATTTATTATTCTTCAAAATTGTTAAAACTGCAATTTTTATAGCACTTTAACTCCTAAAGGACCAAGGATTCATGGTTTTAAAATGACAAGTTTAAACGATCATATTCTGAAAATTATAATTTGAATGAGACCAAATTTTATATCACTAGAATTAGTGAAGAATATTACATACATTGAATTAAAAATAAAGATAAAAACAACAGAAAAGAATCTACATAAAACCTACTCAAAATCACTGAAAAAAACAAAAGCCACCTGGTGGCCTTATGGTCCTTAAGGGGTTAAAGCTCAAAACCCTAAAATTCCAATATACACTGCACAAAATGTTTTTGTATCAAAAATCTTTTTATGTAAGCTCAAGAAGCATGCCACCTACACCTTGTTGTTCATCACTATTATTTGAATTTTCCCTAAAATTTTCATACTATTCTAAGTTTTTTCATAAATACTATGATTTTTACAAAAAGGAACTTTGAAAAATCTTATAATTTTTTATTTATTTAAATAGTTATGAAAAAAGTAAGTGTAAATCGGTTTAACAATTGAGTTAACCGAAATTAGAACATTTGATCTGACCCCCCAAATATCAAGAAACCAGAGTGTGTGCCCTCTTTTAGTGTAACCAAAATCAAAGCAAATAATGAATTCAACACCCTTCAACTTCAATTTTAGACATGAGCTCCAAGTTGTCAGAGTCAACTAATCAAACGAGTCATCTAATTATATCTCAAGTTTGCCACATGCCTTGCCATTATCTCAAATTGGATGTGGGTCATCGCTTTTAAGCATTGGCTTTCTTTGAACTCACCTTAGTCTCAATTTTGCCTCCTTTCTAACGGCAAAACTAGTCATTTTTATTTTGGATTTTTTGAAAACTATGCCACTTGGCTTGGTTGCCTTAGATACGGGTCAGACTCACCTCACATAACATGTATTTTCTCTTCTTTTTGGTTAACTCTAATACCTTACATAAGAAAAATACCTAAAAATAATAATATATTTTAAAATATGAAGAATTGATAAGATTCGACCAAATAATTGCAGTGTGGATGCTTAAGGGTTAACTTATTGCTACAACAATATGACTTTTACAAGGGACTCTGACACTGGGTTTCTGGTTATCGTACCTGTACAGGCATACAGCAGGTTCATACAAAAACAATTCTGAAAATCAAAAAGACAAAAAAGAAAAAGTGGAAAAAAGTGAGTCAAGGGCAACAAAATTTCAAAAATATCTAATATACCGCTAAACTAGCTACATGCCAGCAGCAGGCAAGCTCCGGGTGCACATTTCAAGACAACCGTTCCAACATCCCTTTGTCACAGCCCCAGTTCTAGCATTCCTCCGGTGCGACCGTTCCAATGTCCCTCTGACTGCCACCGTTTTGGTTTCTCTTTGGCATGACCGTTCCAGCGGTGGAACCAAAGAGATACATGCATGCACCTCCGTGCATTATATAATAGACTACCGTAGTACTATAGTTGGGTCGTCAAAATTCATTCTAAAAATAAAAGACGTAAAAAATTGGAAATTATGAGGGCCAAAAATTAAAAAATCGAATAAATTATTTTAGCTTTAAATTTCTATTTCTAAGCTAATTTGGGTCATTTTGGTCCATTTTAAATCATCTTTTGCTAAAAAACAAAAACCAAGAAATTTATTTTTTGAGGAACGAACCTTATTTTTTCAAAAAATAGTAATTATTCGTTTGTGGGGTGGCAACCCAACTATGGTACTACGATATCTAGGAAGGCCCATGTTGGAGTGACTCTGGGACGATTGTTCCAACGGTGGAAGTATCTTAGAGAACGTGCATGTGTGTGTCATGTGGAAGTCATGTGTGTGTTCACCACCATTCATTATATAATAGACTCTCTAGGAAGGTCCATGTTTGAGTGACTTTTGCATGAATGTTCGAACGGTAGAACCGTCTTAGAGAGCGTGTATGCGTGTGTCATGCTTGTGTTCACCACCATGCATTATATACTAGATAGGTTAACCCGTGCCAAACTTCAACACAACAATTTTGCGGCAAAACCGTCCATGCATGTGTGTGCGCATGCACGAGTCCAGTGTTTTTTTTTTTTTTTTTCTGGCTATTTTTATCTAGATTCCTCTACAAAATATGGCATTTCACTTTTGTTAAGGAAAATAATGAGAAATTTTTAATTATTTTGGCCAAATTTTCTCTATATTTTTGTGAAGATAGCCAAATTTTTTGAAGAAAACTACAGAGGAAAATCACAGTGCACGACCTGCATTGTCTAGTAGATCATCAGCACAACAGGAGACTGCTATAGGTATCTACTTTTATAAAACCCTGGATGCAAATTTAAAGAACAATGCGGCACATGAAAAGAGCATGTGTTCAGAATGTGTGTTCATGTGTTCGTTTATCTGCTTTTTGGGACACAAAAGCTGCTACAGCCATAACATTCAGTCGCCTTGGTTACTGCTGCCTTTCTCTGACAAATTGATGTGGAATATCCCACATCATTTCATCCCCCGAATGAAATGATGTGGGATATTCCTCATCACATCAGTAGCTACGAGGACATGTGGCATTAAGCAAGAGCAATCAACCATGGTGCACAGGAACTCAAAGCACTTCTCAATCACATTCGATAGTGTTCTATAATTATTTATTTGATTCAATAGACAGTCCATTCAAATACAAATCACTGCTCACTCTATAAATTAAGGTGGATGAAACAAAAAGGCACCCCTCTTGAAGACTACTGAATGTTATGAGCCCTTTTCTGTTTACAAGAAACAATTACTCTTGGTCAGCAACACGTTCAAGTTGCTACTGGGTACCCATCACAGAAAAGGGCTGTCACACCTTCGGTTTGAAAAGATTGTGACAGAAACAAAGATTTTGCAAGGAACAGTACTACGTGGCTGTTACTTAGCTAAGTGCACAAAATTTGAAGCCTTGTTTGCACTAAGGGCCTCTTTACACTAGGGACAAGAAGCCGTGAGAAATTTCACCCAATGGGAGGCCTAAAAACCGAGAAGACCAAATAATATCATTTTACACTCAAAATTTATTGTCCAAGGGACGGAAGGAGTAGAAAAATGACATGAACAACACTTTTGTCCTTTGTGACAAGAAAAGTGCACATTTTTCAAGGCCACTGGATTTTGCATCAAGCGCACTTCAAGAGGTGAGTCTAAAGCAAAATCCGGGGGGCCATTTGGCCAAAATTCTCACAACCAATCATTTTTTATTTTTTAAGAAACATGTAAGAACTTTATTTTTTTAAATCAACACTTTATTTTGTGGCCCTTTCTCACTTTACACTATATCCAAAGGCCGTCAAGTTCAAAAGTTGGTTTCTTGAGAATGAGCCATGGCCCTTGTGAGGTTTTCTCCATGGCTTCTAGCCTCTAGTGTAGAGAGGGCCTCAGAGCGAAGGACACCCTCCAACCCAAATGCCACAAATTTCTTCCACTTCTGTCAGCAACAAATAAGCTAACTGAGGTAACTACACCTTAAAGTGTTCACCTCACCAACTGAGCCTATTTACACACATAAAACAAAGAATATTTTCGGTGGATTTTTATAGCAAGTTCAAGAGGATTCCAACGCACTTTAGCATGCATTATTTGTACACCGTATGAATAAAGTATGAATTTTCAAAGTGTTGACTATAGGTTGACCTTAAAGCAACCTTAAAGCGACCCTAAACTCTGATGTTCAGATTATGCACATTCTCATCAACAGTAGGGTGTCAAATTTTACTTATTATAAAAGATTGAGCTATGGTCGCTTTAAGGAAATGGTCGCTTTTAGATATAGTTACCTTTTGTGCACCTGTAATTGCCACAAATAGCAATTCAACACATTTACTATTATATATTAACATTTTTTATTTTTATTGGATCATGTTTGTGAGTGAAAGAGGAGAGTTAACCGAAAAGTCTACCCAAAGAGGAAAGTTTTGACAAACTCACATCAAACTCTTGTTGAACTCACATTGAATATAAATGGACCAAAATTTAGTCTATGACGAGTTAGGAGACAATTTAAAACAAGATGGTGTCATTATTCTTCATACCTCGCTACTGTATGGCTCTCACGCCTTCCATCAAAGCTTCAAGCCCGTTGTTCACAAGGAGACAATCTATGAGATACTATTTCACCTAAGTATAGTTCAAAAGAGGTTAGAAGTAGAGTAGAAAGGGAGGTTAGAAACAATTATTTTTGAATAACTCTAGTGTACGAACACATTTTAGCATGCGTAATCAAAACTATATGAATAAGTCATGAGTTTTCAAAAAAAAACATTTACACGTGTACCCAAAATCGACTCTAAACTCTCATGGCTCTCGTGTTCTGATTGTGTACAGCTTGTGCAATTATTATGTAGACTTTAGTGTCACTTTTGAGTCTAATTCTAAGGCTAGAATCTAAAGACAAGGTCCGTTTTGGATGTACAGTGGGGTACCAATCAAAATGTCGTCTTCGAATTCGCAGTGAGAAATTTTTTAGTATTGCCAACTTTGAAATCCTCCCGAGAGCTCAAAAATTGGTATTTGACCACGAAAGTTTTACCAAAGAATAATCTTTTAGTTAGTTATATGTATGCCAAATTTCAAGGCCAAAAGATTCACCAAAACAAAGTTATTCAAAATCTACCAACATTGGTAAATTTCCACAGCTGCCAACTTTAACAGCCTCCCAAAGCTTGAATTATTATTTTTTTTCCATGAAATTCTTGGAAAAAAAACCTATTTATGTTAATAACAAATGCTAAAAATTTCAAGGCCAAAAGATCAATACAGAAAAAGATATCAACAATCTCCCAACATGTGTAGTTGTGGGAAACAACGGGGAAAAACTACACACATTGGTAGATTGTAAATATTATTTTTTGTATAAATGTTTTGACCTTGAAATTTGGCATGAATGTTGTTATCATGAAGAGCATGATGTGCCAAAAAATTCATGGTAAATAGACAATTTCTCAACCGTTGGGAGGGTGTCAAAGTTGGCAGCAAAGTTTCCACCATTGTTTCCCACAACTACACATGTGGGTAGATTATTGAAATCTTTTTTTTTATTAATATTTTGGCCTTGAAATTTTTAGCATTTGTTATTAACATAAATAGGTTTTTGTTCCAAGAATTTCATGGCAAAAAAGAAAAATTCAAGCTTTGGGAGGTTGTTAAAGTTGGCAGTTGTGGAAATTTACCAATGTTGGTAGATTTTGAATAACTTGTTTTTGGTGAATCTTTTGGCATTGAAATTCGGCACACATATAACTAACTAAAAGATTATTCTTTGGAAAAAATTTCGTGGTCAAATACCAATTTTTGAGCTCTCGGGAGGCTTTCAAAGTTGGTAGTACTGAAATTTTTCTCACTGCAAATTCGAAGACGACATTTTGATTGGTATCCCACTGTACTTCATGTCATAGGAATTGTTCTCAACATATACGAGACATTTATTAGCAACAAATACAATGAAATTGTTGTATATTACTTGTAAAATGTCTTTGTGCTCAGGGAGGTCATCCTTTGTATTTTTTGAGTACACCCACACGTGAATGACATATAACCCTTTAATTCAAGTCCAAATTTTTAGTTGAATAAATTAATTTTCATGTTTTTTGCTTTGTGAGAAAAATAGTAAAAAATAGCATTTGCAAGCATTGCAGTAGAAAAATAATAATATTTTTTAGAGCTCAAATTAATCATTTCAAATAACACATATTTCAATGTACAGTGGGGTACCAATCAAAATGTCGTCTTCGAATTCGCAGTGAGAAAAATTTCAGTACTACCAACTTTGAAAGCCTCCCGAGAGCTCAAAAATTGGTATTTGACCACGAAATTTTTTCCAAAGAATAATCTTTTAGTTAGTTATATGTGTGCCAAATTTCAATGCCAAAAGATTCACCAAAAACAAGTTATTCAAAATCTACCAACATTGGTAAATTTCCACAACTGCCAACTTTAACAACCTCCCAAAGCTTGAATTTTTCTTTTTTGCCATGAAATTCTTGGAACAAAAACCTATTTATGTTAATAACAAATGCTAAAAATTTCAAGGCCAAAATATTAATAAAAAAAAGATTTCAATAATCTACCAACATGTGTAGTTGTGAGAAACAATGGGGGAAACTTTGTTGCCAACTTTGACACCCTCCCAACGGTTGAGAAATTGTCTATTTACCATGAATTTTTTGGCACATCATGCTCTTTGTGATAACAACATTCATGCCAAACTTCAAGGTCAAAACATTTATACAAAAAATAATATTTACAATCTACCAATGTGTGTAGTTTTTCCCCGTTGTTTCCCACAACTACACATGTTGGGAGATTGTTGATATCTTTTTCTGTATTGATCTTTTGGCCTTGAAATTTTTAGCATTTGTTATTAACATAAATAGGTTTTTGTTCCAAGAATTTCATGGCAAAAAAGAAAAATTCAAGCTTTGGGAGGCTGTTAAAGTTGGCAGCTGTGGAAATTTACCAATGTTGGTAGATTTTGAATAACTTTGTTTTGGTGAATCTTTTGGCCTTGAAATTTGGCATACATATAACTAACTTAAAGATGATTCTTTGGTAAAACTTTCGTGGTCAAATACCAATTTTTGAGCTCTCGGGAGGCTTTCAAAGTTGGCAGTACTAAAAAAATTCTCACTGCGAATTCGAAGACGACATTTTGATTGGTACCCCACTGTACTTCATGTCAAAAATTGGTACTAAAATGACGTCATTGAATATTCTAAACAAATGTTTTGGTTTCTTTTAGCAAGTTGGACAAATTTTGATTTTTGTACTTAAAAACGCTTTTAAAATCTTTAAAATTCTTCAATTTTTACGTGATTTTTTTTTGTATAGTACATGATTGAGTGTAGGAAATCAAAATCACTTCCGGTCGATTCAATATTTATTTTGTTTTAAAGAGGGACTCATTCAAAGTTGCCATGAGGGTTGATTTTAGAGTTCAAACGGCTTTTCGAGGTACCCGTATTAGATCATTGTATGTTAACCTTACTTTAGAATGACCTATACCACATGGATGTGAAGCTTACATCAAATGAACATCAAAATGACATTAAAATGGCACTAATTCCTACATCGCCGTGGCATATGTCATTTTGACATCAAGATGACCCTTCCTAAATTTAGTGATGTACATCACAAATAACCGGGTGGAAGACCACTAGTGAGAGAAAACAAAAAGCATAGTCAAGTTTTTCTTTTCTTTCTTGAAAACATTGGCGATGAATCTTTGGTTTTTTTCAAACATCCTGTCTTTTTCATTCAACATATTGGCGTTTCGCAACATTGTGTCTTTTTCATTCTACATCTTGGCGTTTCCATTTACTATGTGTGGTTCAAGAAGTCCCAGCTTGATGTGCAACCGACACGTACCACTGTCTTAGTGCCTACATGAGGTGACATTTTACTCATTATATTCCCATATGGTGATTCACCCAGTGAATTTCTGAAGCAAACTGATTCTACAAAGCCAAAAAAATAAAAAATAAAAAAAATAAATAAACCCCTGGTGACTTACTACTAGTAAACTTAGAAATTTGAGCGTAGGCAGAGGTGTAGGTACTAGGTAAGTTGCAACAACCTACATTTTATGTGCCATCTAAACTAAAAAGTGTCACTGAATAATTAGGTCCATATAAATGCAGCACACTTCTGGTAATTCAGATATTTACCAAAGATTTCCAGTGTCTGTGCACAGCTTCATTTGAATTGAATTGGCCTTTGACTACAAAGTCAAATTTTGACCAGCTCATTGTAGAATGTACAATGTAAACTTTATCCATGCTCCAAATCTCCAGTAACAGTGCAGTTCATCTTTTCTGTTTTGATTGGTATTAAAAAAAAATTAAAAAAATTTAAAATTTAAAAAACATTTTTAATAGCTCATAATCTTAAATTACATTTTAGCCAAAATAAAAGCTCACATGGAATGAAAGGACCTAGCAAATTCAATTTTTAAATTTTTACCTAATTTGACTGTACTTTTGTAAAAATGCTTATTAAAAAATTAATGTAAAAAAAAATCACGTTACAAAAACTCCTCCATCCATAAAGAAAGTGGAGACAATTCTACATATCATCCAAAATTTGGATGGTTAGTGAGTTAAGGGTTAACACACTTTCTACTTTACTTGATTTTATTGTTCACTACTATATTGTACGTAACAAAAAATGATATGATGCATAAACAAAAATGGATGAGACTTGGTAGATGTTAAAATTGCCATCAATTAGTGACTTTGGTTGCTCATGCGTCCAAGGGTTTATTCAAAGATCTATAATTTATTCCCTAATTGCTTAATCCTTCAATGTCGTTCCCTAATCTAGAAAGAGTGGAGTATTTTTGAGTTTTAACGACAAATTTAAAATTTAATTTAAAAATTTAAAATGTAGATACATACATGTACTATTTTTGTCATGGATGATGTCTGAAAAAATTCACAAATTTTCTTCTCCATTATTAACAATTCATGGCTAAAGTAATTTGAAATTTGAAAAGAGTAACATGGGCCTACAAGTGTGTACATGAATGAAGCGTTTGTTGGGGATAGTGCTATTAATTATGCCACCAAGACCTAAATAACGTGAGCTATTCTTAATGCCCTCTTCCGAAAGTAGACTCTATACCTACTTAAACCTACCACTAGGTACCCTTAAGAAGAACCGACATGGTCTCTCCCAGAACATTTATTTAGGGTATTCATACAAAGAGGTCATGAGACCCCATTATGGTTGGGTGGACTAGTAGTAGTAGCTAACCGGGCAGCATTAAAAGTGCCAAGGCTCGAACCACTAAGCCAAGCCCCTAGTGGCATGAAATTGAGAAAATTAAGCATGGAGGGCTTGATATGTTCTTTAAGGGTTAATATCAATCAAATTGCAACCCTCTCAAATTGCATTCCCATAGGATTCTAGATGCACTCTATCATATGTTCACAACTTGGTATGTGGAACTTGTGGAATCGAATTTGTACACACAGTGAGATATTTTAAAAGACATGCATGGAATGTGCAATTACAAAGTACTAATATGCAATTAAAGAGAGTTGAGTAAGGAGCTTCCAAATCCTTCATGGATTGCCTCTATCCTTGGTCGGTGTACATTGTACATTGTACATCACAAGGACAACAATCCATTGCCATTGTCAGATTTGAAAAATACAGCCTTCCAATGCTTCAATATTGAGGTAACAAGCCTACTACAGTTCCAGTTGCAATATTCAGCACACCCATGACATCTAGAGCAGTGGGTTCTACATTTTATTTGGTAAATATCGTCAGTCATGACAAGTTCTTAAATCTGGGACCATCTGTCTAGTTTGTCTTTGGTCAGTCTGGATCTTCCCCTATAGCCGTTTCCCGCTAGGGTGGGGTGCATTTGATTCTCTTATTTTTGCAATGGAATTTGTTCTTCTAGTGTCAAAAAAATAATTAAACATAACAAAACAAAATTATAAAAACAAAACAAAATTCAAATTAAATACAATAATAAAATAAAAAGTAATAAAATTTCAACATTTACGTTCAGAAATATTTTTCTGCTGACTCTGCCAGGCTCGCCCTACGGGAGCACTAAATTTTACAACAAGTCTGAAAGCTCTCAAATAACGGTGGCCGGCACTTCAGTTGTGCATGAGCTCCGTCTGGCGAGATTGCTCAAGTGATGTCAATTTAGTGGATGCATGTGTAATGCAAACAAAACTTGCACACTTCACACGACATTCCTTAATTGATCTTTCTTTCATGATGATTATCATCTGTGTTACTGCACACTCACTTGAACTGCACGCCATCACTTCAGTTGCAGTGGCTTTTCAGATTGTGTTGATCATTCAGTGGGCTTTAATTACACAGTGCAAAGTCAACCACCATCCTTCAACAACTATTGGCTCTCAAATTGAACTCCACTACCCACTGTCTACGTACCAGAACAAGGTAACACTTTTTATTGTATTGACTCCAACTGTAGGGAAGAGGCGTTGCGGGGACACTCAATTTTTGGGGTTAAAAACCACTGTAGCAAATATATTCCATCTATGATTCCACTGAAATGCATTCTTGTCCTTCACTCGTTCTATTATGGTCGGAGCTCCTTGTAGCATATGTGCCTGTTTTTGAATTTTGGCACAAATAGATGAAATCTATTGCAATAAGAAAAAAAAAATACAAATACAAACACCCCAACCAGGTCCGGTCATGGTGATAGGAAAGCTAGGAAAAACAACTAATAAGATGGTCAACGAATTGTCACACAGGGCTCTCACGTTCCCACTTAACTAAACTATCAATGTAGCATTGCGCATCCCTAAAGTTGCTAAGAGCATCATTAGTCTTTATTGGGAATCGACAAATTTGAATTTGTGTGTTGCTCCACGCAACCCTCCCATAATCAACAATGTCAAGCCAAAATTTACCCCGGACTTTCTCCTTCGGCCATCCCACCCCACTATACACCATCTCATTTCTTTGAATCCACAAAGTCTACTTAATGATCCCTCTTAAGAAGAGACACATCTAAAATTGGAAATTACAGGTCTAAGCTGAAAATAAAATGGTGAAAATTTTTAGTTAGAAAAAATCCCTATGCTTATACACTATGTAGGTAGTCCAAAAATCAATGTGTTTATATTATTAAATGTTTAGGAAGCAAACTTGTTACAATATATAAATTCATTAGCCTTCATTGACTTTGCCTTTAGCCCCAAGAAAATATTATGAATATTCTTCATTATATGGATAGAACAATTAGTAGTTACATTGGTTTACAAGAAATTGCAAGTTGAGAGAATTGACAGTTGCAAGTGAAGAAGACAATGATCTCAATGAACAATATTGATATGATTAATCACATGTTTCAAGACAGTGGTGTTATGCTTGAACAATATCGATATAATGAGTTATATGTTACAAGACAATGGTCTCATCAATGTATAAAGAATATCAGTACAATTTCTTATATGTTACAAGGCAGTGGTCTCATGCATGAACAATTCAATATAATTATTAATATGCATCACTATATTAATACAGTTTTTGTATAAGCCTTCATTTCTAACCGCAACGCCACTTGTCCTCTCTTTCTCATGCTATATTCATCCATATGTATAATTGTTCATCATATGTTGGATGAAGTTGAAAGGCCAAGCAACCCATTGCTAGTGAATGTTATGAGCGTAGTTACGCTTGATAAAAAAAAAACTTTAATTGGTTTTTTAATACACTTTTATATATATACCAATGTTGCATTTCTGTATTTAAATTTAAAATTCTTATTTTTTGTTATGTGATTACAAATAAAGAGAAATATTGACTTGTAGGAGTTCACAATGAATTGGTAGAAAATCTTGTAGGTGAGAGGTGATAAAAGCTTTTTCGTTTTAATGGGCAATTCAGACTATGGCCAAAGATTGAGAGTCCATCAAATTCTACCAAATAAACAAGAATAAAAATGGGTTAGATATGGCTTCCATTTTTTGTTTCAAGAAGAAGTTATTGAAAAATATGAAACCCCTCTAAAATGTCAAATCAACCCTTAAAAGAATAGCACCTCCTACCTTAGTGTATTGTGACCTTGGGGAAGTCACTTAGTGTAAATTTTGGGTACATATGAGTGAACAAAGGGTATTTAATGGGGCGTTATGAAATAATTGAAATATTTCACTATTTATAGTATATTTAGGGTATATTCCATATATACTCTAAAAATATTTTAAAATATTTCCAAATTGGTTTTAAAACACCCTATATTACTTCTATAAATCTAAAATTTTATCTCAAATGAATAAAAGACACCCTATATTTGTTCTCTCATAGTTATCTAAAGTCTTGACAGTGACTTCCCCGGATTATAACTTCACAATGTAAGTTGAATGCTCATATTCATGAGTCACTCTCGATCACCTCAATGATGCCCCAATATGATCATGATATCAAGCACAATAACCTCAGAAATCCCTGAATCTCTTCTCTCCCCTCCGCCAATCTTGCTGACCAAATATTATGCGCACAGAATGATTGTCCATTGGTTGAATGGCCTTCAATTGGCAATCCAGTCTTTGAAGGAGGCTCAAATCAATCCATGAAGGACGAAGAGCTTAACCCCTAAATAATGCCTACAGCCCTTTCCAAATTCCTCAGTTTTGCAAAGATGCATCGTAAAATGCAATTTATAGGGATATTTTGAACTTAATGTATGAAAGTTGTACATTATTAATTTTACATTCAATCCATACAGTTAGATTTGTGATTGTTATCACCGATATTTTGTATAAAATTTGAAACTTGAAATTCAAAATTATTCTGTAATTTAATTACGAATAAGATATTCACAATTTGTACATAAGCAAACTGTTAGCGTGATGTACGCTCTGGCAGTTAAGTTTGATTTTGTACATCGTGACAAATGAAAAAACAAAGTTTGCTCCTGTACTTCTACTAACCCTTAACTGCCCAACCATGCATATTTTGCATGATGTACGGTTGATTGTCCTAAAACCACCAACTTAAGCAATCTGATCTATTTTTGGCAGTGCTAAATTCGAACAAAAAATATGACCACATTCAAAATAGGTTTTGATGAGGATTCCAAAAAATTGCAACATCTAATTCGCATTTGTCAATTTTATACAAAATTCCAAAGTGGAAAGTAACCTGTGACCCATACATCACATACAATTTCCTAAATTGACACTTTGTTGTTCTTAGATTCCGCTCATGAGCTAACCCAAAACCGTACTGCCATCCACCAAAAACGAATCATTTTAGGGGTGTGGTGGTTTTAGGTAGCATACCTTACACTGACGAGGTGAAGTACACTCATCACCTTCTGAATTAAGGTAAGACACAAGTAGAATAATATTATTATTATTATCCTGAATTAAGTTACAGCACTACACTTGTTTATTATTGAGACTTTAAGCAAGTGTGACTTATTAATAAGCAAGTGTGAGCCATAACACCCAAAACCGTGCTGCCATCCACCAAAAATTGACAGCAGTCCCACAAATTACGGAATTTAGCCCCAGCAGTGGTGGTTATGGGTCAAGTCAAACGAGCCATTTTGGGGGGTGTGGTGGTTTTAGGGCAGCATACCTTACAGAAGGAAACTTTATTTTCTCATTTGTCATGCACTTTTACAATGTAATTTTATACTGAGTTTTTTTAAATGGGAAATTAGTTTCATGCATGTTTGGTCTAATAAGAAAGGGGGTGATTTGTGAAACTTTTATGCCTCATTTCAACGCTTTTTTTTTGTCACAAAAAACTATTGACAGATCCTCCAAAGTAGGTGCAAATAGCTTCTTTTGGCAAATAAAAAAATGTAAACAAAAAATAAAAAATAAAAAATCACTCCCTCATTTTATGTTGTAGTGTTTCAGCAAAAGGCCCGTAGTATATTTAGCTACGTTTTTGCCGTAGCTTCCAGTGTATCCTTGTAGTAGTGAATTTTGAAGAGTTTATTCAAAGTGCTCTTGAAAAAGTCAACTCTTAAAATCAAGCAACCAAAAATCTCCCAAAATCATTACACTTAGAGTATTACATTTCAACCCAACATAACAAATTTAACCTATAGATTGCCAATATTTTATTTGTAATCAAATTACAAAAAAGAAATGAATTTTAAGTTTCAAATTTTATAAAAAAATATTGGTGATAGCAATTGAAAATTTAATTGTATGAATAGAATCTAGTATTCATTATGTACAACCTTTATTGATACATCAAGTTCAAAATATCCCTCTTAGTTGCATTTTATAATGCATCTTTGCAAAACTACCTAATCTGAAGTGAGGACATTAAGGGATTAAAATGGATTTTAGCAAAATTTCAAACCAACTTTGAGATAGTTAGGGAAGTCCAAATGACTCGAATTTTAGGTCTATTGTGATCAAGAGGAATTTTCTAGTAGCTTAGTGTCATTGGATTTGTGTATGTGTACCCATGTTTTTATAAATATTGTTAAAGGTTGGTGGTGAGGGTGCTTGAAGTAGTGTTCAAAATTGTCAATCTTGTAAATGCTTGGAAAGATTTACCATAACATGAAAAAACATTCAACACAATCTTGAAAAAAATACTTTAAAAGTTTTGGCTTCATATTTTGATTTACTTTTAGAAGATGTGTTGCTCTCCACATGACTAGTGACATTGAAGTTTGAAGAGTTGTAATTTTCTTTATACGTGTAGATCCAAAGAATTTTGTTTTATTTTAGTGACAACTCTTTGATAGGAATTGGTATAGGCCTTCATGAATATAGGGTCAACTTGTTGATTTTTTCCCAACCATGGAACCTTAATGTCGCTCACCCACAACACTTAACACGCAATTCGCTATTTATGCACTTGGTCAAGTGCGTTCATTTCATGAGCAAATCTTGCTTGAATTTTTTTGTGTAAAAATTTCTCTAAAAAACAACCATTTTTGTCGTTCTACAATTACTTTCATTGTAAACAAACAATTATTTAATTTAATTTTTATTCTTATCTTTATCTTTTATCTTTATCTTTTATCTTTATCTTTTATTTTATTTTTTATTTTATCTTTTCTTTATCTTATTTCATTTATCTTATTTCTTTCTTGTCTTCAATTTATTTTCCTTCTTGTCTTCCTTCTTGTCTTCTTCTTTTTCTTCTATTTTTTCTCATTCCTCTTGTGGCAGCCGCAAATCCTTCGCTCGCACCAAAGACAAAAAAAGTAAAAAAAAAAAAGAAAAAAGAAACTTTTGGAATGCACCAAAAACGATAATGAGTGCTTAAACTCCAAGTAAAAAAAGACACCACTTATCACCTCTTTTTATAGCAAATGCATTGAGACAATCAATCGTAAATGGGTAAATGAAAAAGCGAATGATGAATCAAAATAAGAATTTAAGAAAAAAAACACAAAAGATGTTAAATGTAAAAATTTAAAACTTATTTAAATTTGAAAAATAAAAATTATATTTATTTAAAAAATTAGAAGTAATTAAGAGTAATTAAAATAAGTGAAAAATGCACCTTTTGGTCCTCAAAAGACACACTTGAATATTTCCAAAGTCTTCATTATTCAAAACATGAGCTTGAATCAACACCAACATCATTTAAAACCTGAGTTAAAACCTTCACAAGTTTTTAAAAGAAATCAATCATAGAAGCTTAATTAACTTTTCATTACCAATTGTGTAAATGACATATTTATTTACTTTTAAACATGAAATTTGGCACTTCCAATTTGATAAATAAAGTATTACAGGATTCATAATGCAACAATGTTATCAACAAAACATTTTGTGCTTCTAAAAGGTTTGGTCAAAGAAAAATAAATATCATATATAAATATCCTTTGGTCCCTAAGAAAACAAGTTAAATTTTTTTGTCCCTTTTGAAAAAAACCACTATGACAATCTGGCTTTCTCGTAAGGACCATCCCAAAAATTCAAATTGTTTCCAATGCCCATTCACCAACGTATTATGATTCAATCATGTCAAAGGCAATGATGTGAGAATAGAAAGTTGCTTATTAAGTTCTTCAAACCCAAAAACAAAATCTCATCTTGCCACCTCTTCACTTTTTGATACGATTTCAATTTATATTTGTTTATTTAAAGCCACATAGTAATACCAGTTTCATGTAAAAATCTATATTTTCTTCAAACATTAGATTCATAATGACAAACAATTTAGACCTCTCAGAGTTGTTGATCGACCCATCATGATACTTTAAAGTGCACGGTACCTAACTATTAGGGTCGGAAATTTATGCTTTTTTTATTTATATTTTTAAAATACAAATATTATGAAGGACTCTACAAATATTTTTTAAGATTCTCTATTTCACCATAAAAATTAAAAATTATTTTGAAAAAAAAGTTCCTAAAAATTTGTACTTCTCTTTCTAGAATTATTTTTTGTCAACCAAGACGGCCCGGGTACGGTACTCCAAAGTGAGTATGGGCATTGAATTTGAAAAAGGAGACGAACAACTTTAAAGTTAGAGAAAAGGTGACGAAGCGCAAGCAATGTACTTTTTGCATTCGCGTCTGCAGCTTCTGAAGGTTGCAGAAGTTTAGCAGCTATGGCGGCGCATCACTCATCTGACATCGCCTTCTCCCTCTGCCCGCTCCCAAGTTCCACTTCCACATTATTTCTGCACCTCTTCATGATGAGCTGTGTTGATCATCAGCTCTCTCTCCAACAAGGCCCGCTCGCTGGAACAACCACGATCGCTTCACTCCCTTCGCAGTTTCAGGCGCTCATGATCAAGCTTCGATCGGCTGGCAAAATCTCGATCGGTGCTCTTCTCGTGGTACTCGCCTCGTGCCGATGATTTTTAGTGATCCTGGCATTGCTATGGAATTTTTTTGATTGAAAATGTGCTTGATCGGTACACAGGACTGTGCTTATTGGATTTTCTTGGAGTCGATCGCCCGGTCGATCGTCGTCTAAAAGCCTTTTCTCTTGACCGACATTGCAGGTTAAAGTGGCCATAGATCAATTTGCAACGGCATTCTTGCTTTGCATTAAATATTTGCATTTGTTTTCTAGGAGCTTGCTTTCTTGTGCTTGGAGCTTTTTCTTGAACATCGCGAATTTTTTTATTCATCTTCCGCCATTTGTAGTATCTCTGTGTAAGGTTCTTGAACTCGCAATGGCCACGGTTGTCGAATTGCTTCTAGTCTAGCTCTGTTTCCCCTAGTACTGTACTTAGGAGAGTCGTGTGTCGGGATTTGTCTTCCTAGAGTATTGTGCATTGCGCGGAAGGAGTAGCGCCGGAATTAACGTGAATGCATTTGGTGTGAACATTGTCATGATCGATGTCCAGAACCGGTACTTATTCTCTGGCTCGATGAGTGCTCTCTCTCTAGTTTTTGTCGTGTTCGCCAGGGAATGCAGCTCGTTTTGAGCCTGCACTTTGCACTTTTGGCATTTATGGAGCCAGCAGTGTTTCTTCGTACAATGATAGGTGGACATTGCGTTGTTACGGTTGTTACAACTAGGAGCAGGTGGTTAGAACAACATCGCAAGAGACGACATTATTCTAGAAGGCGGTAGAACAACATGAGAATGTCGTTTCGACGCGTTGGCACGACATGCCGTTCTAACGCATTAGAACGGCGTGTTAAGAACGACATCCGAATATCGTTCTAAATTGCTTTCCTCACCTGTGCTGGCCGGTACCTCCGAGATATCGCGTTTCTGCTTTAAAAATGTATCGATGGTGTCTTGCTGCTTCTCTTCCTTGTGGCACGATTCTCGAGGTATCACCAACGGCCATGGTCCTCTCTATACGGTAGTAGTGATACTTCGCTTAGCGCAATCAGGGATACGTTCAAATTTCAGCGCTGTTTTCCCCCTGTTATGCAATTGCTGCAGATTTAACACGAGCTAAGTCTGTCAACTTGCAGGGAGTGGAGGCAAGACAGACGTTTTGAGAGTCATTTCCTAGGAGTCTTGGAAACTAATGAGCAGTGCGTGAAGTCAGTTAGGCGCCACCTCTACTTGGAGAAGACACTGTTTCTGCTGACCGGGCGACGCAACGACTTTGTCTGTTTATAGACGGTGAGTTATTACTGCTTGGATTCACATGTACCTTGAAACTTCAAGCCTTGACAGTTGTGATTGTGTCTTTCTATATATCAAGCACCCGAATCGGTGTACGTTGTTCTTGAAACGTTAATTTTCTGATAATCTGGAGATTTTTCCGTGTAACTTTTCAATGAGTTGTTTTTTCAAAATGTGGCGTATTTGATTAGCTGCGATGAATTTACCGAGCGCGAGCTACGTATCTCGATGTGGGAAGCCGTCGCGTAGCTGGAGCATCTTCAGTGACAAGGTCCCTTCCCATGTCGCACGAAATTGTGGATATCAGCAATCGAACAAAAATCGAAGTCCAGAGATCAACACTGAGGACATGGCCTCTGTGTACTCTGATGCTGGAGACACATTCGCGTCCCGGCCCAGCAATGCAGCCTACGAGGATCACCACGATGCAGCACCATATGGCCTGTACAGCAATGCGCAGCGCTGCACAGACTCGGACTCTCGGGATTTCATACTCAAGAGATTCCTGCCTGCAGCTCAGGCAATGGCCGCAACCGGAGCAAAGTCGTCAGCATCAACATCGTCTCTGCCTCCAGAAAACAGGTGACGTCCTCTCGACAGTCTTTATGGTGACTCACAACGATATGAGTGGTCTTTCGCTAGTTATTCCTTACGCTTTATTCATCATATCCTTGTGTTTCCCTCGCATTTACTCCTATACTACCTGTGCCACTGCCAAGTGATGTCTCAACTTCAGGCCCGTACTCATTTGAAATACTTGATGATTAGTCCAGGCCTCAGAACAAATCGAGTGCAGCTCCGATTGCACGTTTAGGATCCTCTGCGTCAGGATCAAGCAAAAGCAAAAGCAGATTCATTCATGAAGTGAAGCAAGACGTTCGGTTTGAAGATATGGATGATGGCAGCGAGGACATCAAGGCATGTGGATTTCCTCTGCACTTAGGGAGGTTGACTCTCCTTCACTTCAGACATAGCTTCTGGACTTCAAGATCAAGCAGCCGCAGCAAGTCGCACGAGTCTCCTACAGAAAAGGTCTCTAAGAAAGTGATCGAAGATGAAACAACTGATAATTCCGATGACATGTTCTGGTCTGACGAGGTGAGATTAGCCTAACCTAATTGTCGAAAGCTATGACGCTTCCACGTACGTCATATTATATTACTTGATCCTCGACGGACGCAACGTATCAACCCTTGGTGCATGTGTTTCAATTCCACAGGAAGGTTTCGACGATGCAGTGAGCCAGGCAACGTCAGGCCCAGTTGGGATGTATGAACGCGGGGAGTGCAGCAACACCTCTGAGATAAGGAAGCGTTTGGCAGCGGAGATGCTAATTGCAGCCCCTGCCCGACTACACTCCATGGAGACAGTCCACACACCAGATCATCGAGGATTCTTAGGATTGCCCAAAACATCAAAACTCACCAGTGGAGAGATAGAACGAGCTCGGCAAGTGGACCGTTTGGGAGCCCGACTAACTCGAATGATAAGCAAGACAAACTACATGGAGTCTCGCAACGTCACCCGGATAAATGAGCCGGATGAAAGAGAAGCAGGGAGCTCCAGTCAAGGTCCCTCAGCCACAACATCTTCTTCCTCCGTGGAAGCTCCAAGAACAAAGTGGGTGGACGCAGTTGCATCTCTGATGCCACCTCCATCTCCAAAAATGCCTTCAGAATCGTGGCTGTCCAACACCCTTCCTCCGGAAAGATTCATGGAAGTGAAAAAGTTGTCCCGCAAGTCTCTTGGCAGCTTTATCCCTATCAAACCTCCTCTTAAGCCAACGTCGTCCTCTGAGCGGCAACCATCGAGTAGGGAGGTACATCTTCTTTCCAGTCACTGTTGATTAAGTTAGACCACGGATTATAATTTTTTCCTGGATTTATTCTTGAATCTGTAGAGATATCTCAGCTACCATCCCGGTTATGGTGGCCAAGCTAAGGGGTTTAACTGGATTTGCTGCCTGTTTTGCAGGAAATTTCGATTCGCTTTCGCCCATCGTGCAGTCTGAAGGAACACTTGGAAGGCAGGTACGAAGATATGTAAAGAAACATTTACGAGCTGGGAAATTGAGATATACAATACTCCAATTGCATCAATTGTTAAAACCTCAGAAAGAAGCAGTTGATAACTGCACAAGTGGACTTTTTGATTGACAATCTGGTTGCTGATGACTTTCAGGCAGGTTTTGAGATCATCGACTATGCAAGCGGTCTAGTTATATCACACTGCACTTGCTTGCACACAAACTTCATGCGGACATGGCACATTTTGAATTGCACTTTGATGGTACATCATTGCAATGATCAGCTCCAACGGAACTTGCCTATTGAGGTTTTTGACATACATACAGTACATTTTGCTTAACTTTCCCTTATAGATTTATATACGCTTAGCAATAGAATAGAAAGGAATGAGATGCACATCCATTTACACAAAACCTTACAAAGGCACTCATGGCTGTAAGAAACCTTTTCTGTATCCATAAAGATTGCAAATCCATACGATTTTGTCTATTTGTTGATAATGATGGTATCCTAACCAAAACCGTGTAAAATCATAGCAAATACGTAGGTTTCTTATATTCCATTTAGACATCTTATACAAATCTATACAAGTTCACATTTGTGTGTCCATAGTATCATTCATTTGTGTAAAGTTGGTTTTTTTGTGAGGTATGTACATATGAAATCGTCCATATAAGAATATAAGCATTTAAGCGTGGAGGATTTTTTATTGTTATAATTAGATTGTCTTTATTCTGTTGGGGTCATGTTAACCCCTAAAGGACCAAGGATTCATGGTTTCAACATGACAAATTCATTTGGTCATATTGTGAAAAATATAATTGAGACGGGACCAAATTTTATATCTCTAGAATCATTGAAGAACAATGTATGTGTTGATCAAAAAACAAACAAATTTGAACAAAAGGTCTATGTAGAACCTACTCAAAACTAC
Organism: Pohlia nutans; assembly: GCA_022496805.1. Classification (NCBI taxonomy): domain Eukaryota; kingdom Viridiplantae; phylum Streptophyta; class Bryopsida; order Bryales; family Mniaceae; genus Pohlia; species Pohlia nutans. The sequence goes on along the minus strand of CM040095.1, from coordinate 13,182,259 downwards.
TAAAAAAACATGAGGTTAAATTTGGGCTTCTTGGTCCTCAAGAGGTTAACAATTGAAAAAATATTTCAACATTTCTCATCATGTATTTTTTATTTTATTTTTGAAACAAATGGATGCTTTATTTCCATTGCAAAACAATAGATTACAAACATCACACTATGAATGAAGAGAGCACGTTTCTCCAATGATCTCCCGAGGGTGATTTTTTTGGATTTTCTTTCTACAATATCTCTAACTAGACCCAAAGTTCCTAATCATTTCCAACTATGAGTGATGCCCTCATTGAAACATGAGACCCGGGAGCAATCCCTATCATGCCCCAGGTTCCTATCAAATAGGGAAGTATTAACTCTCACGACGTGCATTTGACTGGAATCAAGCTGTTGTCTTCTTTGTTGTTAATAAACACTTCTAAAGTGAGCCCGCCACCCGCCCACTTTTTTTTGTTTGTGGCCCAAAAAATGGCCTATGCGCGTCCCATACATACTACAGATTCAAGCAATCAAAATCAAAGATGACGACATAAACATAAAGCTAAACCAAATCAACATTCACTTCTGCATTCTAAGCCATATGTAGAAGAAGATCATACGGTTAGAAATTTCAAATTTCATGTGAAAATCCCGTAATCACAAAGTAAAAAAAAATGCGAAAATGGTCAAAACTGAGGTGGGAGGAATGGTGAAGACATTTAGTAATACAATGTATACAATTGATATTTCGTCATTGGTAGTGCAGAGAGAAACAAAGCCCTAGTTCCATCGACGATTTTAGGTCAAAGCTGGTTTAGAAAAATGGTGTTGATAACTATGGATTGCACTTGTGGACTTCCAACACTTATAGGGTGTGAAGCGAGCTAATGAGTTGGCGACCTATAAGCCGTCATTCAACAATTCTAGGATAGGATTTTCTATAATGTAACCTTTTTATGATGTAACCTAACCTTTCACATTTTTAAATGGTCTACCCATGACTTTTCCATTCTATGTTCCATTTCATCCTTAAAGACCATTATGTGAAGTAACTTAACCTTTCATGTCTTTTCACTTTCATGGCCTTTCATTTGGTGCAAAGAGAAGTTAAACGTTAGTAACATTTGCTATAAAGTTACCTCTAAAGGACTACAAGCAAAAAATCTACTACGGAGTATTATGTATGCACAATTCCTACAAGGGTTGTGTCACCAAAATGGTTTTATCATGCGGGGCGCCGATATGGTCCAACCTAATATTATAAAACTGTACATGTAGGCATGCACACGAAGTGAGTTCCATACTTCTATTGTTGAAACCAACATGCCAAGATTCCGCCACAAGTCAATTCGGTCTATTATATAACACAAATTGGGCAAATGCGCTAGTCAATATGGTTCCATCTATGAAGTTACTATGCAAGACTTCAACACATATTGAAAACAAGGCAATGCAATTAAAAACAAGACAACAAATGTATACAAATTTAATACAACAAATGTACACAAATTTAATACCTTGCATTTTTAATCTATAAATAATCTATCAAAGTTTTATAAAATTACAAAAGAAAAAAAATTAAAATTAAAAAAAAGTTAACTACCAAAAAATTGAAATTTTGAAATTTTGAAAATTTTGTAGTACATGCAATTTTTTATGTATGAAAAAATCTTGTCTAAAAAGATTTGAAGTAGAATTCACTAGTTATGTGTCTAAGTGGAGCATATACTATGCAAAGAATTACAAATCTTAAAACTTGATTATCAATCATAGTATAATAATGCAAAGTGCCCTAATGTTTTTATTGGCTTTAGAGGATTTGAATATTATCATTTTTAGAGTACAAAATGCTAAGTATCTTGTTACTATTCATTGAAAGAACCTTGTGCAATTTGACTTGATTTGCATTATATGGCTAATGACTCCAATTCACACTTTATGTACAATACAGTGAATCCAATTTACTCTTATACGTAGTACACCCAATTTACACCTTATGTTTTTTGATATAAAATAAAAAATGCACCAAATTGAGAATAAATCTTATTTTGGACAATACAATAAATGTTGCAACAAGTTTCAATTTATTTTAACTAAATACATAAAATTTACAATAGTTAAATATATTATTAAATTAAAAATTTGCCACAATTTGCAATATACCATTCTAAACTATGTGATACGGGTTACGACACATTACATGTTATTTTTTGTACAAATGGCATTATCAATATATTTGTATTGTAAAAAAGAATTCAATAAAAAAAATTCCTACTAAAGGTAAATATATTGCATTTGATTGAGGATACAACACTTGGAAAATTATATTTCCTATATCAATTTTAAATTGAAGAATATTGAAAGATCCAAATGTTGTTATAAGCTTGAAGTGAAAATTTAGGTTTAGGGTTTTATTCCATAAATGAATTATATTTTGAAATGGAATTTAAAATTTAATTCAATGATTTCAATATTTTTATTTATTATCTCAATGCATGTGTATAATAAAACCAAATAGCATATTATGTATTAAATATTATGAGTTTTGTGACGTTAAGAAATTCTAATTTCTTTATAATGAAATTATGTATTGATCAATTTTTAGAATTTAACTATGGCGGAAATTGATACTAGTGCTCCCTTTGCTTCTGTGCGTGATGCAATCTACATGTTTGGTGAACATTCTACCGAGAAGACACAATGTGCATTTTTTAGTGCTCATAATTTACAATTGGAGGTTCTTTTATCAATCTTACATCATTGAATATTTACAATAAATATGTTTATGAATTTTGTAGTGTCTTTCTTGCAATAATATATAATTTTCAGTTCGATACAAAATTTTGAACAAAAAAATGATTCATTATAGTTATTCTTCATGCAACAAACATATATTAAAACCGACTTATTGTGAAAAAAATTACTTATAATATACTAATTAATTATCCTTATCAAAATTTTGTCAATATTTACGTGATTTCAAACACAAGAATCTTTTAAAAATTCTATTTTGAAAAATTTTAACAATCATTTTTAGATATCATTGAAATTTTGATTTTTTTGCATCTTACTTTTATATGTATGTGAAAATTGTACCAGAAAATACATTCTTTGGAAATAGAATTGCAAAAATTGCGTGAAGAACATGTAGATACAAAAAATAAACTTTTGATTGCAAAAACTACTTCAACAAATGCTATCAAAGAACCCGATGAAATAAAAAACGAGTTAACAGAAAAAAACGAAAATGACAAAGATATTGATTCTTCAAAAGTATTTGCATTGGAATCACAATTAGATGCAATACGTGAACAAGAAAAGCAGAGATTACATGAATTAGAATGTAGAAGGGATGAAGTCGAGATTCTTCATAACAAACTAAACTATCTTAATTTTCAACACCAAACAACATTAGATACTCTAAATAATACTCAAGAAGAATACAAAAAACTTCAAGATGAAAAAACTAAATTAATATATAAATATGAAAAACATGTTGAAGAACAAAAAAGCATTGCAGAGGAAAAAACAAAAGAACTTCTTGAAGACCTATTTGCAACAAAAGAAATGCTTGCAAAAGCTAACGTTGTTTCAACAGTTGAGATTGATGAAATGAAAAAGCAATTGCTAGATGCAGAAGATAAACAAAAGGAATTTATTTTGAATGTGAAAAAATTAAAGGATGAACTTATAGAAGCAAAAGAAGCTGAAGGAAAAGCTCGTAAAGCAGAAGTTGATGCTAATTTAACACTTAAGAGGATGAAGGTTGAAGTTGAAGTGTCTAAAGTTGCAAAAGAAGAGGTATTCTAAACATCAATACTTTTGGTTGTTGTAGTAGCTAAGTAGACCAATAGATAAATAATGGTTGTAATATTTCGAACTTTATATTTGATTACATATAATTTTTCATTTATAAATTCAAAAGCTGTGATTTTATTTGATTGATTGAAGGTTAAAATGTTGGTGATTCAACTTGAAGATATTGCCTCTAAATTAAAGAATGCTACACAAGAAGAGCAAAATATTTTAGAATCTTTAGCATCATTTAAATTTGAATTGAAAAACTTAAATAACGAGCTTTATAATCTTAAAACTGAAGCTAAGCAAACAACCATTGAAATAGAAGAACACATAAATCAACTTGAAGTTGATTTAAATGTTGCTATAATGGAAGAAGTTAAAGCAAAAGAATGTTTGTCAAATATGAACGAAGCTTTACAACAGGTTCATCATCATTTTTTGTGAATCAAGGAATATCAAAAAAAAATTACAAAGATATATTTCATTCAATTCACAATTTTGTTGAAATCTTGAATTAATGTTTTTTTCATTTATTTAAAAAAAATAATAAACCACGTGACTGTAGAAGCAATTGAAGTAAAAGCTACGGCAACTCAAGCAATAGAAGAAGTTGTTGTAAAAACTCAAGAATTGCAAGAAGCGTTACTTCATAATAATACTTTAGAATGTCAGCTTACAGCAGCCATGAAAGAAATTGAAGCTACAAGAGCTTCAGAAGTTTTTGTTCAAACAGAGGTATTTTCAGTTTTTTTTCCTTTTAAAGATACGTTGAAAACATAATTCAATTTATTATACTCATATGAGTTTATAAATGTAGAATGTAAATAATCTGAAATGTAAACAATGTTGAATTCATTAAAAATTTAAGAATTAAGAAAAATTGTATACCGTAGTGTACTAGCAGGTTCGACACCTTGCTGCCTAATAATTAATTAAAGTTCAAAAAGTAGGTTCGGCACCTAAAAATAGTATATTGATAATTTCGGCAATTTTCTCCTTTAATTTTTTAAAATTCGGCTTGATGTCAAGCCCAACTCTTTTACATTGGTTGACATTTAAGATTTGAGTTCAGGGAGGTAAGAATGCTCTGTGCTATACACAAGTAGAGTGGAGTTGTATCCAACAATGCATATGGGATATGTTAACTTTGAGGTGAAGCACCTAGTTAGTCTTTATTTTTATAACATGCATAACTTTTGCACAAAGTCTTCAAATGACATAAAATTTGTTGGAGATGAAAGATTACTTGATTTCTAAACTTTTCTAAGACCAACAAAATCCCCAAATAGTTGATCTTCTTTGCACAAATGAGCTTCGAAAAACTGTTAGGAACACATTTTGATACATAGACCTTTACAATGCTGTGCTGTTTTGTTCATATCTTTTGCATAAAAACTTATTTGACACAAAACTTGTTGGAGGTGGAAGAAGACTTGATTTCTCAACTTTTGTTAGTTAGACACAATTCTATAAAACTTCATCTTCTATGCTCAATTGGACTCCAAACATTTGTGTACAACACATTTCAAAAGCCTCTCCTAGAGTCTTGCTACTTAACCCATATTCTTTGTGGACTAATGTAAGTGGGCTTGATTACAAAAGGAGCACCCTCTCTTCATTAAAATTCACACAAGCCTCCCAATTAAGTTAAATCACAGTGAAAAGTAAAAAATTCTCACTTTTCGGCAATTTTGAATTATAAATTATATAATATTCGGCAAAAGATGCCAATAATTTTCCAAAATTTTAGGCATCTATTTTTAGAATTATTTTCTGTCGAACCTGCTAGTATACTACAGTACCTTTAATTTACAAATTATTAAGTTTTTAAATTAAAAGTTTATTGTTATAAATTAATTGAGATTTTTTGCAGGTGAAATTTTAAAAAATGAGGATTAATAACGATATAGATACCAATGAAAATAGACAAGAAGTAACAATTTCTTATGATGAATATAGAACAATGACAAAACGAATTGTTGATTCGGAAGATCTTGCTAAAAAACGAATAGCAGCAGCTTTAGCTCAGGTATGTTTATAAAATGCTACATAGGATGAAATTTTATTATAAAAAATGTTTAATTTTCATGCATTTCTTGTTTATATTTCATATTACATTTTCTAGTGTGTAACTTTGAAAAAATGATTTTTTTAATATTTTGGTATTACATATCATTCAAATTAATGCTTACATATTTTTGTAAAGTAAGAATTTCGGTGATTTACGATTAAAATTCGTTTTTAGGTTGATGCTTCAAGAGCTAGTGAACTGGAAGTTTCAAAAAAATTAGAATCAGTCAAGAATTTACTTGAAAAGAGTCAAATGTCTATGAAACAAGCTATTCAAGTGGCTGAAAATGCTGAAGCTGCAAAATTTGCAGTCGAAGAAGAACTTCGGAAATGGAGGGCAGAAAATGAGCAAAGGCGTAAAGCTGCTATTGCTGCAGTAATGGCAGTTGGAAATAATGGAGTTGTCAAAAATTGTAGTCTTCTTGCAACTGGAACTAACAGTTTTGATGAAAAAACAATATTCACAAATGAATCAAATGGAAGAGAGTCAAATGCTAGTTTAAATACCCTTAAACCTAAACAAACTTTGGCACAAGTATTGCGATATAATTTTTCTGGAGATGAAAAGACCAAGACAAAAAGAATTTATGGTAAAATTACTTCTTATTTTAACAAAAGGTCAAATGAAAAAAATATGTATAAATGATCAAAATAGGTATACAATTGATATGTGAACATTGTTATTTATCACAATCTCAAAAGCCTTGAGATTTTATATCTTCTTTATATGTTTAAGTTAACAAGCATATAAAAGTGATAATTTTGATAGGAAATAATTTTGCAAATGGTAATTTAAAAAATAGAATATTGATGTTTAAAAGTTTTTTTTAACTTTGAAATTCAAATAGGGAACATTGAACGAAAGTTTGTAGAGAAGTAAAGGTAAATATTTTGTTAAGGTATATTTTGTAATCGAGAAATAAATTCAGAAGTTTTTAAGGATTTATTTGAAAACTTATTTAAAGAGAACAAATTTAGCAATTCGTTCTCAAAATTTGAAAACATGTTCATATAAAATTTTATTATTAAAAATTGTTAATGAGTAAATATATTATCAATCAAACTTGTCTTACACCAAAACATTGTTTCACAAAATCAGATTTTCTTAAAGAACTTTAAAGACCATTATAAAGTTAGGAGATCTTCTCTATGATAAGGATGTTCCAAAAAATTTGAAACACTATTAAAAGAACCTTTCTCACAATTTATGGAAAAGTCTTCCTATTGTGCTAATGATCATACAAAGTCTTCTCTATGTGTCATAGAGAGACCTTTACCTATACAAATGTTAGAGGAACATACCCATTATTAGTATCCCCAAGTTATAAGACTTATTAAATGCATTAATAATCATTATTTACATCCTTACGTATTCTAAAAGTGTAAAGTGGTGCACATACAAATAATACATTGTTATATGAGAGAATGCAAGTGTTCATTTCAGAGTTAGTAAAAAGTGATCGTTCAAAATAGTCCACGTTTATTGGGCAAGGGATGCAATTGAGCCACAATAGCACCAAAAGGGCAAGAATAGTCCCCAAGTTCTATACTTCAAAACGGAAAGTCATATGTTTTTGGATTGACCATATATAGCATATTTTAAATTTTTAAATATTTAAATGATCCAAATTTTTTGGAATATATTTCAATATGACACTCATTTGCAAAAATCTGTTAATTTAATGAATCTAAAGATGTATAGTACAATGACCAAAGTGATGACAATAGATGATCCTATTGTCTGACTATAAAGACACCTTCAATAAATTGTGTAGAAACTCCACTTTATAATTTTCTTAGATGTTCTCAAACATTCTAGTTTTACTAAAAACCTTGTTTCATGAAGAGAAAAACTAAACTAGTGTTTGATTCAACTCCCACCCTACTAATTTTAACTAAATAGAGTTCATGTATTGTATACTAAATAAAATATGATATACAGTAAGATATGCATTTATTGAGCCACAAAGCACCAAAAAGGGCAAGAATAGTCCCCAAGTTCTATACTTCACATCCACATATACACACACAAATGAATTTGTATTATACTCTACAATAATTTGAAGTTGACAAAACCATTGGATCATTGATGCATTTAATAATCATAGTTGATAAAATGATTAATTCATTACCATGTTGAAAATGTGTTACAATATTATGTTATTTAATTCTAAAAACTTTGAATTGAATGATTTTAAAGAATTTAATGATATTGTTGATTACAAGATTTTGAATCATTTTTAATGTCAGATTCATGTGGTGTATAATAGACTTAAAAATAGACTATAGTATCAAAGATCAAATACAATTTATTTAAATCAATTCACCAAATAATGATATAATTGAAACATAGTCCTAAATTACAGCTTAAAACATAATATATTTATGTTCTTAAAACTTGAATCATTTAAATGGTTTAAGTCACAAAACAAAACTCTATGCCAAGAAAGATGGTCTTAAATATATTCACAAATATATAAAGTGCCCACTTTGAGGATATTGAATGATGGTGCATAAATTCAATCTGAATAGTGAAGTAAATAAAAATTGCCCACATAGGAATTTGTGTTCAAAGGAGTTTTCCATCAATACTTTCAGATACACAATGAGTGATTATATATTCCCTCTTGAATTAAGTGTATAAACATAAATAATTCGATTTCCCAACCAAAATTTCAATGTAAGAATGTTGATGTAAGGATGTATGGTAACAAAGCAGTATGGGAACTAAGGAAACTAATCCTTTCATCACAAAAATCTAGATGTTACACCCTCATGAACGCAGGAACATTCAACAACCCCCAAGAAAACACACTACCCCCATGGCTACTACTATGCTCATGTGAACAACAAAGATGTCATTGCAACGCTAGATTCAAACCATACATCCTTTGCGTAGAAGGACTCCCATACAAAAATGACCCACCATCACATCCATCAGACAACCTCACAATTCAATTTATTGAATTTAAATATTGTAATGACAGATTCCCACAAGAAACAATAGATATCAAAAATCAGAAATACCAACCAGTTATCGACAACATTATTAACTTAGGATGGAAAGTTGACCCACTCATAGTCATCACGGTAGGAGCTAGAGACACAACACATGGTCCCTCGATGAAAGTCCTTGAAACAAAATTTAAACTACCACAAACCGCCATTAAAAGCACATTCAAAGAAATAAACTCCATTGCTATACATCGCGCCGGATCAATTATTCTACATAAAAGAAAAATAGAAAATAACCAGCCACTACCAACAGACTACTGAATAAAACAAAACTACCAAAGAAAAGGAGGGTAATGGTGAAGACCATAACTTATTTCTTTTGTATTTTTTTGTTTAAGCTCAAAGTACACACTTGTCTCAGGTAGATGGGACGGGGCCGGTTGGTTGGTACAAACTTTCCTGCTTATGATTAAATCACTAGCAGCACCAAGCCACGTATATCACAATAAACGCTTAGACGGACTCAACGGGAATCGAACCCGGACCGTACAATTGCAACATAAACGTCCTTCTCCAACCAACCTTGGAACCATGACTTGGCGACCACCAGCAAAACAAACACCAATTTATACCTGCGCTAGTTCTAACTAATGAATTGTACTAGTGTTACTAGTATTTATCTCTGGACACTAAAGTGTCTATTCTCGAAAGAGGTGAGTAGTCTTGTACCAATGGCCCTTTGTCCGGTCCGCACTGGTTCATTGTCAAGACGAATAGACACTTTATTCATGCCGGCCTCAAAAGAAGACCGGAGTTCATATCTATCTAAGGATGTATGAAAAAACCTCTCAAAGTGCATTCAAGACAAGGGGTGAATAATTTTTGTTACCCTATATGATAAGGGCCTACATCTACAAACTTTGAAAATTCATTACTATTAATCATTCAAAACATGTCCCAAAAATATGATTTAAAAAGAGCAAAAAAATTCTCAAGAATTACTTAAAAAGGTCCAACTCCTCCAAACGTGTGATAATCTCTTAATGGGATTACTTTATGAGCCTTTTTACAATATTTCATTCTTCCGTATTTTATAATCTCCAAGCCAAAACACTCCTTTTTCTACTAATTGTTATATTAAAAGAAGCAATTGCTGCAGGTTGAGAGGTAAAAAAAAGAATATCATAAAAACATAAATCCTAGTCATTTGAGGATTGGCATTACAAGATGTCAACAATTTTGAAGTTTTGGAGCAACTAAGGTTGAGATTCAAAATTTGGTATTATGTTCAATAACCTTCTCAAGCCACTTCCACATACTTGTCACCCATAACATGTGACCAATAGGTCCAAATTGCCTCTCCTACCCACTAGGCCTTCAATATTTGCACCCATTACGGGTGACTATACACTCTCAAGCTTCAACTTAGCGCGGCATGTCCGATAACCATCTCAAGCCTCCAAGCTCTCAAAGGTTATTTAATCCATCACCATATTTGTAACTTCACGTTCATCTAGAGAGTAACTCTGGCCCGAATGAATGGAAAGTCTGTTTGGGGAAGTGCTACCAACTTGGCCACCACGACCAAGATGGCACGATCATGTGGGCTATTTCAATCAATCAATACTGTGCATCTACCTGGAGAATGAGAACAATTGAGTCAACAGTTGACTCAACCATGATCCAGGTTTAGCATTGCCACTTATTCACCCGAGTCTGCAAACCGGTAGTCTGAAAAATCAAATCAAGCAATCAACTCAAACGTGGATCAATAGATATTCAAAGATGAGCAACTCATAATTTCTGCTTGGATTTCACATGTAACAAATTCCAGTAGACTTATCCAAATTGAGTTCGCCTCTACACTACACATCTACATGGTGGCTTTCTCTATACGAAACTAGGCCCAAAAAATAAAAATGCCTGTCGACTATAGTACACCTGCTCTGTGAATACTTTAGGCCTGTGCAGCATCCTACAAAAAATTTGTGATACAAGCTTAACAACACTTTTTTGTGTTGCACCGTGACATATATGCCAAGAAGCACAATGCCTCGGTCACCGGCCATCAATGCTTTTCTGTGCAGAAACAAGATTCAGAGCTACCACAAGAAAAACAATAGACAAGTTCCAGAAGTACGTTCGCCTCTCTCTCTTTTTCATCTTACACTAAATATTCCTCAAGGCACAAGATTGCACTAACAACAGGCACAAGAATCGTCATGCCTGGAAGGAGGGTGGTGCTTCATCTGGCCCCTTAACCAGATATCATAGAGCAGCTTTTTCCGGCCCCATTTCCACCAAACTGGACCCCCGAGGTGCCGCCTCTTGGGGCTCTTCCTTTCACCACTTTTGGCCAGGCTCTCCAGAAGCGCATTCAGCTTTAAAAAAGTCGCATCTTTCAAACAAGGCCAGTATTGCCTGTGATTCGAGAACACATTCAACATGGCGGATGCCCCTGGTAAAGAGGGTTCAAGGTCATCCGGCAATGGTCCCGGGTTTGCTCCTTGAAGAACCTGTGGAGAACAGCACTAGGCGTGTCAGTAACTTGTCCTCGTTTGCGCTCTAGCAAGTCAGTCCACATTCAAAGGTAAGCCACCCTATTTGTGCCACTATGTACCACTAGTGTACATATCAAATTTTAAAATATAAGACACTGATGCATAGTGATCACGAACACGGTGATCTCAAAGTAGGCCATCACTGCAAATCACTTCACTAGCCAGGAAAATCCTCTTCTTGTAGAAACAAACAACAGTTTCACGAGCATAGTCTCAGCTCCGGCGTACCCGGGGCTGATATCCAGCCTTGCAGCAGATCTGAACTTGGGGTAACAGTTTACCCTGTGACTATGACCTCGAGTATCTATATTTCAAGCATAGAGTTGACCTTAAGTGCCCAAACATACTTGGCTTCTTCTGAACTAAAACACACTCACATGGGCACACAGTAGACGCTTGCAAAGGAACTGAGATGACATGATTTCTTCCTTCTATTAATACATTTTGTTACCTTGTTTCAACTCTGGAAGCTGCCACTTTTGGGCATTTGGTTAATAGAAAGGAGAGAACATACAAACAGAGACCAGAAACATGTATGACTATTCAAGGCTGGCGGACGGCGTCCTGAATTACCTCCATGACAGCATTTGCAGAGGCAGAGATGGACCGCAAGTTATAACCTCCTTCCAGAACGACAAGCATCCGACCTGCTGAGAGGGAGCTCAAGAGAAACGTCATTTGTGCGTAGCCTTGGGGAGTGACATCACAACCGCCAAGCGGATCTCCCCTTGCAGCATCAAAGCCCGCTGAGACAATGGTTATGTCTGGTTCAAATTGGCGTGCAATCGGCATAACTATATGTTCAAATGCCGAAAGATAGTCTCTGTCGCCAATTCCGCCACAGCCCCATGGTATGTTCACACAAAACCCTGTACCCGGGCCACTCCCAACTTGCTCCGCCCACCCCGTTCCAGGATAAAATTTCCCACGTTCATGCCTGTTGCACAAATCGTTTCAATAAGCCCACGAAACACAAAAGAGATTAACCCCTAAACGTCCACGCTGACAAGAATGGTCACCATGTTTTTTTTAACAGTTTTGAGTAAATCCTATTCAGACTTCCTCTTTGAACTTTTATTTTTTTTCTGGACTAACACATGCAATGATCTTCACTAGTTCTGGTGATATAAATTTTGGTCCCATGTGAATTGTATTTTTCACAACATGATCAATTAAATTTTTCATTTTAACCCTTAAATATCCCATGGGGATGGTATATACGTTGTTGTATGATTGAGATTTTCTACCAACAAGAAACTCTAAATTGGGATCTTAATAGCTCATTAGAATCGCATTGATGTAGATTTGAACTCCTCTTCTGCATCAAAATTCATTAAAGGTGTGGATCCATTCCAAATACAACCATAATACACCGTATTCTCCTGGTCGCCACGGCACGTTCAGACGTTTAGGGGTTAAAACTATGAATCCTTAGTCCTTCAGGGGTTAACAGGAAAAAGAAAAAGAAAAGACTACAAAAACTTAGGAAACACGGCCTCACCGATGCAAAGAGATATAGAGTATCGTTGGATCTTGTTCAAAAATCTGTTGCGTCCCATTGCCATGGTGCACATCCCAATCAACAATCAGGACCTTTTTCGCCCCAGCAGCCTGGGCAGCCCGAGCAGCCACACATGCATTGTTATGAAAGCAGAAACCCTGAATCAGCTCCGTTTCCGCATGATGTCCAGGTGGTCTCACTAATGCAAAAGCGTTGTGGGCCTTTCCAGCCATTACAGCAGACGCCAGATCTATGCAAAGACCAGCTGCTAGCCTTGCAGCCAGGGCAGAGTGCTCGTTGGCATAAGTGTCAGAAGTGAAGTAAGACAACTCATTGCCCTCTGTCGCTTGCACCCGGCTTATATGGTTAGCAGTGTGAACCAACTCTAACTCAGGTGCCGTGGCTTCTCTGGGAGGTATGAAAAAGCACCCTCCCGCAAGCAACCCAGAGGCTTGCAGACCCCCCAGAATAGCTCGCAATCTGTCAGGACGCTCAGGGTGCACTTTCCCGGTCTCCTCATGGTTTAACATCCTCGCATCATAGCCGATAGCTGTTTTTCTTTTCTCTCCAGACATGAAGGTGCCTGCATCGTCAACTAGAATTTCAAAAATCTGGATGTTGCTAACATGAAACTGAGCAGGAACTGTACTTTGCAGACAACAATAGAATGACGACTTATGCACATGATACTTCTCTCACACAGAGACTTACGACCAAAAATAGAAACAGAGATACTAGCCTTCATATTACCTGAAAACACCAAATGCTTTGATAGCAATTCTGCAGAACTTTTCCCATCCTCAACACCTACACCCCAGAAACATGGACGCTTAAAGCCCATCAGACTCTAGAAACGGAATAAGATTGCAAGGGTCAAAGCAACAAGCCCAACATCTTGTGCAACTTGGGGTGAGATAACAAGCGTAATATATTCCATTGCATTTATGACACTTTATGACGCATTTGAAGTAACCCAGCTCATGATACCATGTTAAATTAAGAAAGATAATGAGCACAAAAGGCAAATAATGTTTATTTTGTGACTTGCCACAAAACCATAGAAGCAAGATCTTGTCAATTAGACAAAGGTATCTCCATATTGTCATTGGTATCTCCGTATCTCCATATGTAGATATTGTCTGTCTACATACTTAGAATATGTACAGACTAACTAGACTATTACTTTGGTGTTCTAACTAACTTGGAGTCATAGACTCTTGGTCTATCAATTCCCTCAAAAGTAACTTAATTACCATATGAGTAACTTAAGCTTAGTATTCTTAGTATGTCATATGTCAAATAGGAGCGTGAAAGCACCAACCTTTCATGCTCATTCTAGTTACTTAAACTAGTGTAAAGTTGACATTGAACGAAACGAGACAACACAAAATTAAAACTGATTTGTGCAGGTAGGATTTCTTGTTATCTCAAAATAAAGTGGCCCAAAGGCAAGACATATACATACATGGAAGTTGTAGTACCTGTTGTTGGTCCTCCCAAAAGTGGATGCTCCAAAACGTGCGAATGAAGAGATTCATGGCACTGGCCGCAAAGCTCCTCATCCTCACGATTAGGCATGGTGCAGTTTGTACATAGCATCTTGGGCCGCCATTCTTCGTCATCTGACTCGGCGTCGTCGTCATCGTCTTCGCCAGCAGTAATCCCATGCATCGCAAGAAAGGCTGCAAGCGGGTGCACTACTTCCTTCTCCATCTCTTTTCCATTCACAGCATCATCACTCGATGCATATTCAAGCTCGCCCTCCTGCACTGGGCTGTTCACATCCATCACAGTGCCTGCGATCAATTCACATACACCATTCAATGTCACCTTCTCAAAAATGACATTATCATTTATACTTGCCACATTATCATTGAGTGTAGCACACTTGTCACATATTCAAACTATGTCATATCACACACATTCAAACTACATTATACCATGTCTACCATGTCATGTCACACATTCAAACTACATCATACCATGTCATGTCGCACACTCAAACTACATCATACCATTTCATGTCACACATTCAAACTACATCCTACCATTTCATGTCACACACTCAAACTACATCATACCATGTCATGTCACACATTCAAACTATGTCAATTATTATTCCGGAACCCCAATGAAGAGGTCAGGGTATTATACTTGGACTATTAATTTGTAATTATGTCATAAAACGTTTCTCAACTAATTCAAGTGGATGTAAAAAAAATCATTTAAAAAACTAAAAAAAAAAACATCCAGTCCGGTCAACTTAACTACCCACCCGAGTTCGAAACAAACCACGGTGACCAGAGAAACTCGATTCCATGTACAGTGCACAAAACAGAATACGTACAATTCTACGCCTCTTAATGATCGATCATACTCAAGAAAGAAAGACATCACAGATGCGTTTCTTGAGTCGGAAAAAATCGTCTGAAGCTTTCGAAAAGAAACTAACTCTCTCGTCTGTGTTAAATCTTTCATCAAGCACATGAGCGAAGATTCTGAGTCTACGAGACAGTCTAAAGGACTCCGCATGAAACCCTAACCCTAGAAATAAAGCAAAAGGCGAATCTCAGTAGCAAAAGAACTAACATCCAAGCATGAAAAACATCGGGGAAAGGAAGTCAGAGCGATGAAGGGGAAAAAATCGACGAAACAACGTACCGAAAAGGAGAATAAAATTATTATTCCGGCGAGGGAGAAATGGACGGGAGCGGAAGGGGTTCTGTCAATCGGAGAGATGACAGAACGGCACGGCAATCCGAAGGCAACCTACCTGCGGAAACGGGGCGAAATTGGTGTCGGAACCGGTTGCGGGTCGTCAGGTGATCTGGGGCGATGGATTTAGTTGACCGACTTGCAACGGGGCATTTTCGGAGTTGCCGATGCGCGGGTAAATTGGCTATGGCGGGCGTTCCTTCTGTTGGCACGGCACGCTGGTTGAGGCATGGCGTTCCTTGTTGGCCACGTCACCTGCCAACCTGGACCTCCGTCCGTGCCGGGCCACTTCGCATGGAGGACCCGACCCGCTTTGGATCTCCAGTGACCCGGCCTTCTTGCTTCCTTTTTTGAGCAAAACAATCCCAAAACAAGTACACAAGAGTACTCAAGAGTCAAGATACAGTGACTGCCAAAACTGAGTACGAACACAGCTTACTGAAATTTAACAAACAATGTAGGGAAATTGGATGCGTCAAAAATGAAACCATAAATTGCACAGGATTACCATTGCAATCAGTCATACTTCCATGGGGATTGAGGTCTATTACACACATGTATGCATGTTAAAAAAAAAGTAAAGTGAAGTTCAGTCCAAAACTCAGTTTTGCTCACATTAGCTGGAACAAAGTTAAAAATTTGTCCACCTACCCTTAGCAACTATAACAGCTGCAATGCGCTTAAGCATGCTTTTATACAAGTTCTTACACTCACTGGGAGTAATTGAAGCCCAACAATCCTCAACACGCTCCCACAATTCTAACATTCCTTTGGGAGGTCTCTCATATTGGTTGAGTCGACGTTTTAAAGTTGCCCACAAATGTTCGATCGGATTCAAGTCTGGAGATTGCGCCGGCCACTTCAAAAGAGTGAATTCTTGCGAATTCAGCCAACGGCGCACACTCTTGGATGTATGCTTTGGGTCATTATCCTGTTGAAAAATCAAATTGGCAGGATCTAGATTGTATGTATGCAGTGTATGAACCAATTCTCGCTCTAAAATTTCTCTATACATGTACTGATCCATTCTTCCCTCAATCCTACACATCATACCAAGGCCACTCGGAGTCATGCAACCCCACATCATCACTCCCCCACCTCCAAAGTTGGCAGTTTGTTGCACCATTCCAGCACTTCTACTCTGTCCATCACGAAACCAACACCAACTGCGACCATCAGAGTAAAATCGGTTGATTTTTGTTTCATCAGAAAATACTACACAATCCCAATCATCATCAGTCCAATGGCAATGACGTCTAGCAAATTCTAATTGTCCTTTAATTTGAAGAAGTGTGAGCTTTGGTTTCTTTTGCTTCACTTCACATTTCAAACCTGCTTTTCGTAACATTCTCCTCACAGTACTATCACTCATACCAACATGAAGCTCCTCTCAAGTAATTTCCAACTTTGTGTGCAGTTTCTAAGCCACCTATAGTGATTTCTCTCACACAAGCCCTGCGATCAGCTGCACTGTACACCTATGGCCTGCCACCAAAACTGCGATTCACATCACTCAACTCACTCAAATGTTGCTTACGAAATTGTGCAACCCAACTTTGGGATACTTGTAAGTCTCTAGCAACATTTCTAGTACTTTCACCCCTCCTCAACTTTTCTAAAGTAGCTTCTTCTATCTGCTTTCTATCAACAACAGAGAGAGACCTTAATGAAACCATTTTGCTCAATTTGCATACATGATGTGCACTGAATAGGGACACAATTATAAATGTGAAGGCCAAGAACATGCCCATCCAAAAAAATAGACCCAGAAAACCACTTGTGCATGTCAAATTTGTAGCATTCACCGCGTAATCCAAGTGTGAGCATAACTGAGTTTTAGAGCTAATTTACTTTTATCTATATCTTTCTCAAATCATTTTGCATTGCTGGACTTGTAATTTGGTAGCCACATCATTTACTTGAATGTATACTTGTGCCGTCAACTGATTTGGCATTAAATGCAGTAAATTATAAAATATGAATGGCTAAAGGTAGACTAAGCTATTTCGTACTCAGTTTTGACAGTCACTGTACAATGATGGGAAGTAGTTTACCTCAACCCAAACAGGGTATGGTACTTGTTTATGTACCTGATCAGTCCCTCCCATCGAGGCGCCGTGGTGGGCCCTTTGCCTCGGTGGGCAATAACTAATCTACAACTAACTAATTAATGGCTTGTAAATGATGATGAGGAAACTAGTCATTTGCCTCGGTAGCCGGTACTACTAATACCCGACATTGCTACCCGAGACTAGAATTGAAACCCAGGATTAGCCCGATTGATAACTCTCCGGTAGGTTCTCAACAGCCTTCTAGAAGGTTGTCTGTTAGTTTTATTCACTTTTATGTATGCAGTGACCAGTGATCTATAATTGAATGGGTTATTGAATCAAAGAAACAATCATAAGACATTGTTGCATTGTGATTGAGTGAGTGCTTTCGATTATTGTGCACTATGGTTTATTGCTTATGCTTAATGTCACCTGCCTCCATAGCTACTGAGGTGATGTGGAATATCCCACATCATTTCATTCCGGGATGAAATGATGTATGATATTCCACATCATTATGTTGGAGGAAAGTAGCAATTATAGAGGCTATTGAATGTTATGTTTGGATGCACCACAAATGTTCAAAGAAGAAAACAATTTTGTCGTTGATTTGTCCTTTGGACAAAGACTATGCTATCAACTACCGTAGTCTCACATCGACTTTGGTTCTTGGACTAGAGTTTCAATTCTTGTCTACAACCACATTCACACTACACGAGGGTATCAAGGTATGGAAGTCCGACATTGGGTTCTGTCTTTTGTGATGCCCGGGTATCGAACATTGTGTTGCTTCTCCACTATCTCTGCTCCTTCGCCATCTCAATTGTTTTTTTGTTTAGCCATCGCCATCACCATTACTTGGCGTCTTCAATTGCTCGAGGGAGAGACGAAAGTTGCTGAGGCGACGGCGTGTTTTAGGTTTTAGGAGGGTTACACTTAAGATTTGAATTGGAGATGCGATCTAAGGGTGGTCTTCTGCGACGTCACCATGGAGAAGGAGGTCGTGCTCAGCAAGGTGAAGGAGGTCTAGATGACGTTCAAGGCCAAGCCCAAGTCGGCAAACTTTGCGTTACAACGTCCAACTCATGACGCCCGGCAATGACAGTCCCAACTTCTTTGCGCATTTGAAGGACAATGAGATCGAGGTAGTGGAATGAACACTAATTTTAAGACTGAATATGGCTATGGCGAGCGACACAAAGGTGAGTGTCAATTATAATTTCTTTTTCTATTGTTCTTTTTAGTGAGTGAAGGATTTGCCGGAGGTGAATTTGTCTATGGAAATTTTTAGCAAGCATTGTTACTACAGATTTTCACAAGGTTCCATTCGTTTCTTTTTTTCAAATGAACATAATGCAACAAAGGAACTATGTATTAGTTCAATCAATCATGCTAACATGCTTAGTCGCTTCATGTGTTGTGATCTTGTGAAATTGCATGTTTTGGCTTGAAATTTAAACTTCGTTCAATTTGTCCAAATGGGTATGAAATAATGCCTATTAGGCACCAAGGATATTTACGTGACAATGGGAGGTCAATTTCTTAATCTTAGACTCTAGGTAATAGAAGATTTTAAACTATTGTTTATGTATGTTGTGGTGCAAAACTCAAAGTTCAAGTCATGCTTCTGGCCATGATGCTAGAACAAATACTACTTCAAACTCCAAGCAAGTTCAAAAAGGAAACACTCCACTATAAAAATCCAAAACTAGATGTATTAACCATTAAATTAATGAACGAGACAAATGATGATGAAGGTTACAAGATCCGACATGTACAACCCGTGCTAAAAGTTACCAAAAACAACAAATGACCACAACAAATATCATTTCGAGCCAAAGTGGTGGTCTATTCCAAAAGCAAAACTTTAAACGTACCACCATTAAAAAAAAGTTGAAAAGAATTTTTTTAATTTTGTATGTTGGTGAAGCCCCCTGCTCTAAGGGTTTACCCTACATATTTCAAATGGTGTTGATTGGCCTCGCTCTGGCCTGTTGTGCATGTTACTTAGACACTTCCAAGTTTCACATATTTGCGCTCTAAAAGTTAAATAAGATCACATTGAGAAAGAAGATCAAAATATATTTTTGCATAATGAACTGCTTCATTGAAATTGCACAAAATGAATATAATAATAATTCTCAAAATTTTATAGAAAAGCCAAATGAATGATTGAATGAACACAACTAATCACTAAATGCTATTATCTATGTGTACAATTACCAACCAAATGCTACTTTCAATGTTCAAAATCACCAACTGAAGCTACCATCAACTACTAACACTCAAATCGTCCTCAGTCACTCATTCATTTGTTGTTGCTTAGACTAGACAAGTTTTTGAAAATCGTTGTTGCCAAAACAACGTTTGTGACGTTGAGGTAATAAATACAATCAAATTTTTTTTAGGGATTAAGATACTATAATTATGCATGTTTTAATGATCAAACATTATTTTAGACAATTTACATGCAACTTATTCATATTCCAAAATCAATTTGTCAAAAACTATTTAAAATAATATATCACCATTTTTGTAGATAGGTTAAAAACATATCTATTAAAGAGCCACATAACTAACAACTTTTGGGAAAATTGTAACCTAACTTTCAAATATTTTCAACTTGTTGTGTTCATAAAAATGAACACAATATCCACAAATTCAGAATAGAAAATTACTATAAGTTGGGAAAAAAAACTGAATTTGATTAAATGTACAACAATGAAAGTGTAAAAGCCTACTTGCACTTTAGAAGAAGCTACACTTCAAACTTCCAAAAAAATAATAATTTATTCATATAATACCCAAATACTACACATTTTAGTGCATTGAAATTCTTTTGAAATGAGATCAAAAACCCATTTATACATATTTTTATCTACTACACATCATTTCCCTACAATTTAAGTAGGTCTCTCAACTAATTCAAAGAAAAAGAAAATCCATCTTCACATCTATTCACACTAGTAGAAAAATGGCACTGCCAAGGGAGATGTCCAGGCAAGTAGTGCCCAATTCCACGCATGCACAGTGATTTTGCATGGGCATGTCCCTAGGGAGCGCCACCTTTTTTACTAACGTAGGAGCACCCAATTCCAACAGTGTACCCAATGCCGATAATTTCTAAACATGATAGTCATTTTGAAACATGAATCCAGGTAGACCATAGATAGCTTATCATTTTTGTCAATAAACAATAAAGGCTCTACGATGTGCTTAGATTTGGGTTCTAAAATGAATGACGTGTTTAGAAATAATCAATATTGGATACACTGTCGGAATTGGGTGCTCCTACCTTAGTGTCACTTCAGTGAAAAACAAAGATAGGTGACTTAGACACTTAATCCCAAGGTAGACATACATGTTACCAACCAACATCCAATGTCCCTTTGTCCCGTGGGCATCGGGTCATTGACATTACGAACGGACACTTTATTCACGCCGGCCCATTCCTTTGGGTTGGTGTTTCTATCTATCTATCTATCTTACCAACCGACACTCAATTTTGCCTTCATAAACTATTTGTATACATTTGTGTTCTAAAATGTACACCACCTGTACATAAGGGCAGAATTGAGTGTTTGCATAATAATGAGTATGTCTAGCTACCACCTGAGGCAATCTGAGGATTTCTCATCACCACATGCCACACACAAGAAAGTGATTCTATAAAGGAGTAATAACAACAGAGGGCTGGCTGGCAATACACGCACCAATCCAACACGAAACAAAAACAGAGTTCTTGAGTGCTGGCATGTGCCATGGATTGGTGGCTCTAGTTGTCATCCCCACAGGCTCCAACCAATCTGCACAAAAGAATTTGATCTTTGCCAAGCCACTCATCAAGCAATGGAACAATATCAAAATCTACTACACTAGCCATGCAATGCTAACTTAGGACCACTTTCCACTAGGGTCCAGGTTCGATTCTCATGGGGTGTAATGCACGGGTCCAATTTATTTTTTCTAAAACTATGCTACTTAGAGCATGGTCAGCAGCACTTGTTTCCACTCGCCAAGTCTATTTTTGAATGATAAAGTACCTCTTATAGTGTGGAGTTTGATATTTGCACACCAAATAAAATGACCAACAATTGTTCATTACTACAAGAGTTCATTGCTACATTGCCAACAATTGCTCACTAAGCTCATGAGCTCAGTTGTTTGTCGCTACAAAGAAACATATTCTAAAATTGACTTCATAAAATGTGAACATGGTCTTATCAAAGAATAGGGCAAAGTGCTTGATGTGAGAACCACCCCTCGCTATATTGACAATATTAGGTGCGCAAATTTCAAACTCCACACCATAAGAGATACTTTTTCATTCAGAAATAGAGTTTGTGAATGGAAACGACTGCTACTGACCATGCTCTTAGGCTCCACATCAATACGGAACTTGAATGAGTTTCTCGGTCTTGGACCCTAGTGTAAAGTCCTTCGGTTCAATTTTCAGCTCTCAATCAATAGGATTGCTCAATTTTGGGGTTTTCTTGGACCCAAACCTTAGTCTAAAGTGGCCCTTTATAACACTTTGAAGTGAGTATTGCAGCACACCCTTTTGCTTGTAGAGAGATTCAACACATGAACAAGGAATTGATGTTGTGGAACATGTAGAAAATTGCCAAACCATCATTAATTTTGATAGAGATCATGGCTTTGATGCTCTAGAAGATTACGGCTCCTAC
Organism: Pohlia nutans; assembly: GCA_022496805.1. NCBI lineage: Eukaryota > Viridiplantae > Streptophyta > Bryopsida > Bryales > Mniaceae > Pohlia > Pohlia nutans. Next base: position 13,159,945 of record CM040095.1, on the reverse strand, counting down.
AAAGATTTTGGCCTGCAATGCTGATTCCCAAGGGTAAACAGTGGGGCTAGTAAAGAATGTTATGTTACACAGCATGATGAAGACAAGACTTGAATGAAAATGATCCTGATCTGAAGTTTCAGTAGTGTGGAATATGCCACGGACCATGGACTGCCACAAGCTCCAGGTGGACCCTGGTTGGGCCAAATCTTGGCACCCCAATGACCGTGGATTTCAAAATCTAAATGAATGGTGGGTCTCTCTCTGGGGACTGACGGTTTGCAAATGTGGTTGGGATTGAGTAGGCCTATAACCGCTTGCAAACTAGGCAGGCAGGTGTCGTTTGTATTAAAAGAACCGCTTCTGTTCCCACGGCTCTCATTGGCCAAGCCCACCCTTGTTGTCATCATATCATTTTACCCTTACAGTTCTTAGAACATTCGAAGCTCAAAAAAATGGCTCCACCGTTGCAAAAAATGACGTGGCACTTGGAGAAATGCCTTGGAATTTTTAGTAGAGTACACTAAATAGTATATTTAGTGTGAGGTGATGAATAATGTGCTTACCCCTACTACTTGTGTAACACTAATTGTCAATTTGTGGGTAATTAGTTGTGGCGGTTATCATCCAATTTGATTCATTGTCAGTTATCATCCAATTTTATTCATTCCATTTCTAAAATTTCAGTTTTTCCATCTAAACTTTCATCTCAAGTTTCATTCCTTACTCACACTAAATATCCATATCTCAAAAGATCACAATGTCAAAACGTTACTATTCTTCATAAATAGTGTGAGAATTCACATTTAGTGTTCTTACAAAAGTAGGTTTTTTGATATTTAGAGTGATGTTCGCAATTACAGTGCCTCACACTAAATATACTATTTAGTGTAGTGTTGAGAACAATTGCAATTTGTTCGTCTTCCATTATATGAACGCAAGTGTCTTAAAGGGTTAATACCCCTATATAAGTTTTGTGTAGGTATAGAAACGGTGTTAATCCTTCAAAAAAGATGAGAACAACATTCTTGAGATGAAAATTCAACAATTATTATTTGAACCCACCAAAATATTCTCTTTGCCACTGCAAATAGCCTTTTGGACACAAGTGATTAGTTCGGAAAATTAATATAATGAACTGCACGGTTGGGCTATTCAAATGACCTACTCTCTACATAAGTGGCCTCTGATAGCAATGAAGATTTAATGTCATGAAATTACCATGTATGAGTGGAGATGATTTTAGGATTGGTACTTGCTTCAAGGGTGGTTTTTGTTTCAAATGTACACTAGGACAATATTGAGATCTTTATTTTTGAAAATTTCTTGTTGGTGGAGTTTAACCCATATTGACATGATTCAAATTGGGTTGGAAAATAGACTTGATTTCCACTACTGTAGTGGTCCTAGACCCCATGAAAGGCTCTACTCCAAGACTTTCTCACCACGCGGGCTTTGAGGGTTGAGCATGTTTTCAAGGCTATTGAGAGTGCTTGATCATCGTTGACCGTTGTTTGTGGAGTGGGTCTATTACAAGGCCCAATGGTAAAGTCGTAGGCCATGGTTGGTTGGAAGCAATTGTTAGCAGATTGTGGCCAATTTACTATGCAACTGGTTGAGAACTACTACTACGGTTCTCAAAATATCACATCCACTTGATCAAGATCAAATCTTATCCAAACATTTCAACCTTCGTTATTAAGTGCCGGGTCTAAGTTATGCTCTAAATTCCCCTAATTTTCCAATCGCCTTAAGAACGGGCTTCTATGTGAGCATCGGTCCGGTGGATACAGCTAAAAGACAAAAAATGAGGTCCCAACTTCCACCCATGCTATGTGATTGTTGAGCAAAGTCACCCACTTTACCATGGCCATTGGCGGGCTACATGATTGGTTGCTTTTTGAAGGATCTCTAATAATATCTATTCGATTGCTCTACGGAGAATCCATGGAAGTGATATGTGCTTTTTTAATTGATGGAAAACTGAATTTTAGAACCAACCTAACTCTGCATGGAAGGAGGCCCTAATACCCTTATTCAATGTATAATCAACAACAACCCAACTTTTTATCCTAAGAAACTCTATAATTTTTTTAAGAAATTAAAAACAAGTCTTTTTGCCTTCATATTTACCATAGATTTGCTTTTACACCTTGTTTGTGCTGTTCAACCATGTAACTCCTAAAAAACAAAGCGTTTCCATAGTCTGTGGGCAGAGACAATAAAAATAAAAACTTAAACCCAAAAGATAAAACTGAATCCGGAAGAGAGAGAGAGAGAGAGAGAGAGAGAGAGAGAGAGAGAGAGAGAGAGAGAGAGAGAGCGGCCCACCAAGCCGAGCAAGCAGCCAGTCGTCGCCTGGAGTTGGCGACCATCACGCTCATCGCCAGAGCCAGGGATCGGACGGCTGTGAACAGCACCGCAATCCTGATCGAAGGGCGCAATCTGCCTCTTAGCCAATCTCCTTGGATATGGCAATCCACCAGAGGAGCTTCCTTCGCAGTCCCGTCCCCGACGCGCTCCTCGCAGCCCATGCTCGCTCGTGGCCCCCTTGTGGCTCCTCAGTCACTGCAAATCTCCACTTGGGCTGCCGCCGCCGATCCATCCCTCTCTCATGCATCGCCACTAAAACACCACAACATTCCCTCATTGTTGCTCGTTCGGGAGAATCACTGCGGGGAGTGGCCATGGCGACCACGATGCGAGTGGTTTCACCAGCATTCGTGGACACCAAGGTGCGGATTGCCAGGTCCAGCGTCTGGGGCTCGTCCACGCGCGGTCTGGAGCCTTCTCAGGCCAAGCCCAACGTGGTGGCGCTGAACCATGCGGCGTTGCTACCCCGCGCGGACATGTCCGGTCCCGAAGCGACGACGCCAATTATGCCCCCCAGCCACCGCATTAAGGCCGCCAGCGTCTCCGCGTTTCAAGACTTCCAGAATGCCCGCGCCAATCGTGAGTTCGACTGTCTCTCTCTTGCTTGCATTCTTTCATCCAGAATTGCCTCTCGAGGTCTACATTCTTGAATCAGTTGCTAGCTCAGATTGTTGTGGAAGCTACGAAATCATTCGATGCTATTCTTCAATTGGAGATGTAGCATTGGCGTGGAATAATCAGTGACACTACTGTTGTTGTAGTTCTAGATTGACAGTAGGCAATGGGACGCCTTCTTCAGGATAAGGCCCGCTTCACACTATGGCCGTCCAAGTCGAGAGGCAGTGGGATTGATAGTCCAAACTTTGTTGAGAGTCCAAAGAAATCTACTGAAAATAGGCAATGAAATATAGTTTTCATTTTTTATGAAAAGAAATCAACGGCCTCTCGACCATATTTAAGAATATTGAAGATGTTCGTGTTTCTAGCATTGCTAATCTCAGAGTGTTGGCTATATATTGCCAACTTGCTATATGAAAAAATGAGCTTGGGTTAGAATATAGAGTTTCTCACCATAATCTTCCCTTATCATTGGTACGTATAGCCAACAATTCCATAGAAAGCTACGTATTTGTAGCAAAAGAAACTGTTACCTAGTTTTCAATTCTCAAATCGCTAATGGGACTCCCTAGAATGGAAATCACTGGTGGTGATTTTCAGGATTGGTTTTGTGATTCATACAGATCCAAGGATTGGGTTAGATCGTGGAGGCGATGAGTTAAGTATGTGAGAGGCTCAATTAGGACGTGGTGGAGTGTGCAGGGTACACCAAGGTGAAGAGCAGCATCATGGTGTTGGGGTTGAGTATTCACACCACGCCCGTGGAGATGCGGGAGAAGCTTGCAGTACCGGAGGCTGAGTGGCCTCGTGCCATTGACGAGCTCTCCAGCCAGAACCATATTGAGGAAGCGGGGGTTCTGAGTACGTGCAATCGGTTCGAGATTTACGTGGTGGCTGTGTCGTGGAACAGAGGTGTCAAAGAAGTTACCGAATGGATGTCCAAGGTGACTGACTACCTCCTTTCTTTCTTTCTTTCTTTCTTAACTCCTAAAGGATCATAAGCCTACCAGGTGGCTCCTATTTTTTTCAATGATTTTGAGTAGGTTTTATTTTTGTTAATTTTTATTTTATTTTTTATTCAACATATGTAATATTCTTCACTAATTCCAGTGATATAAAATTTGGTCCCATTCAAATTATAATTCTCACAATATGATCGTTCAAACTTGCCATTTTAAAACCATGAATCCTTGGTCCTTAAGGGGTTAAAATTGATCGATAGACTCCCAGTCTATTGCATCATGTGCGCAACGTTCGGCATGATTCTGTTTTGGCACTGAAGATTTCTTGGTGCATTTGCTTGCAGACGAGTGGTATCCCGGTGGAGCATTTGATGGAGCATCTGTTTATCTTGCGCGACCAAGATGCAACGCAGCATTTGTTTAGAGTAGCGTCAGGCTTGGACTCTTTGGTTCTCGGAGAAGGCCAGATCCTTGCGCAGGTATGCCATGGCCACTAAGCTATCAATGGATTGACTACCTGTAGTGTGTCTTGATCCGCTAAAAGACAATGAATTGAAAACAATTTCCAATTCAATTGATATTATTGTGGAAAATAGAATTCAAATTTTACATCACCAGAATCAATGAAGAATGTTGCATGTGTTGGTCAAACCGTTGATCCTATCTGACATGCTCAAAATTGGTAAAATGAACATGAGCCCTAATTGGGTCTTCTGATTCCGGTGAAACCAAAGAATCTTGCCTCGCTTCTTCAGTAGCTTTCCAAAGTCTCGGGGGTGCACTGTATTAATTTGAACACTGCTGTATTACGTATACATACAATAAACACATTTAGAATTGAAAATATTCGCTATACTTACACTAAACATATATTTAAAACGGAATACATCTGTATACAAAGGTATTTAGATATATAACCTCTCGTATACAAGGGGTTTTTTAGAAGGGGTCATGAACGCATGTGATTCTCAAACATAATGTAGAGTGCACCCCCTGAGTCCAAAGTACGATTCATAAAAGTTTTGGTTGATAAAATCTAAAGTTTTCCCCATTATTCTTTGAAAACTAAGCTTATGGGGATTGATTGGTCCTTTTAGGGTTAACGGAAGTAGCGATGAGCAAGCAGAAGTGGATTCATTTTGGCATGAATTATTTGATGTGCAGGTGAAGCAAGTGCTGAAGGTGGGGCAAGAAGTGTCAGGGTTTGGTCGCAACCTCACAGGCTTGTACAAGCAAGCCATCACGGCAGGGAAGCGAGTGAGAACGGAGACGAACATCTCGGCGGGAGCTGTGTCGGTGAGCTCTGCGGCAGTGGAGCTGGCCGTCATGAAGCTCCCGGCCGGAGGCGTGTCGCGAGTGAACGTGCTGATCGTGGGCGCCGGGAAGATGTCCAAGCTCCTGGTGAAGCACTTGATCTCCAAAGGCTGCACTCGCATGGTGGTCGTCAACAGGTCGGAGGCCCGAGTTCTCGAGCTCCAGAATGAGTTTCCCGAAGCCAATCTCATCTACGAGCCTCTGTCTGAAATGTTGCGGTCTACTGGCGAAGCCGATCTTGTGTTCACTAGCACCTCCTCCGAGGTTCCCTTGTTCATGAAGGAGAACGTGGAGAATCTGTCTCCTGCTTCCCAGGTCCGTTTCTCATAAGCCTTCTTCCGTCTCACATTACTATACGAAATTTCACGGCTCTCGAGAAATCTCGTCTTAGTTCCCTGTAACTTACATTACCGCATGTGAGTGTCAGATTCGGACAGTATTGGGTCGAAATCTAATTTCCACATCAGATTTTGAAAGGTCCACGTAACCATAAACCAATCACAAGATGACATGTGGCACTCTTATGACAATGAATTAATTTATGTCGAAACTGACCAAAACTGACCACGAGGTGGGTATTGCACAATCCCTGGAGAGCTTTGTTACACTCTTATTAAAATTATAATACCTTGCTGACATAGACACTAGATCTTGTATTGATGGAACGGGCCACCAGTCATTCGGTTCTCTAGAGAGCCAAGTTCCATGGGTTTGAGAAGTTGCCCATGGAAGTAGGCAAGAGGAGTGGAACTTGGGTTTGTCTCATGCCTAGCCATGAAGTTGTTCATGTTTTATGGACTTGCTTGAGGTGAAGTATGAACAAAATTGATTGGGTGAGGTGAAACATAAACAAATTTGATTGGTTCGGGAGAAGTTGCCATGAAGTCTTGGCTTTAAACCCTCCATACTTCATGACAAGTTCTCCACCTCTTTTTACTCAAAAGCTCACTTTAAATGTGGAACTTGATCCCTGAAGTCGCTAAAAACTTGTCCTATAGTGAGATATTTCACCCCTGGAACTTGGCTCTTATCTTCATAAGTGCATAACATTGACACATGACTGCTCGGAGCTGAATAGATCTCAGTGACCAAAGCTTCGAAGTAACTTTGGCTTTGTTTCGTGAGATTTCATCTGTAGATGTTGTCGAGCCCGAGATTCTGAGCGTGGATCTGTTGGAGCGTTTCTTTTTGTTGCTAATTTTAGCCAAATTGCTACATAAAATTTGATTGAAACAATGCATTTTCGAGAAAAAAAAGAATTGAGAAAAAAAAGAAGGAAGAATACCCAAATTTCCTACATGGGGTAGCCTCTTAAAACCTAGGTATCACCCAGGTATTGCCTAAGTAGCACGTGTATTACCCTGATAAATATGAAAGGAGCCATCCAACGAGCCTGGATTGCTCTTCAAGCCGTGGAAATCAGTGATCCCAAAACTGGCTAAAATTAGCTGGATTTCTACCCAAAAAATGGGGCTGCTAAACATACAAAGAAAGAATGAAAAAAATAAAAAAATGTAGCGAGAATTTTCATCTTGATATAAATACGTAGCAGTTTCATGAGGTGATTTCCGCGGATATCATCATGGTCCTTAATATATCAAGGGTATTGCTGGATATTATAGAGGTATCGTGAGTATTGTATGCACTGGGTAGCAAAAGTAGATACCATTTATGTGGGAGGTCGCATAAGTTAATGTTCTAAATGTCACAAAGTAGTTCTGGGATCACTGCTCCTGACAAAGAAAAATTACTGATGTACAGAGTAGCGGGGGAGTGCGGCACTTCATAGACATTTCAGTACCTCGGAATGTGGCAGCCTGTCTATCCGACCTGCCAGGCACACGAGTGTACAACGTGGACGACTTGAAGGAGGTAGTGGCAGCGAACAAGGAGGACAGGCGAAGGAAAGCGGCGGACGCGCAAGTGATCATCGACGACGAGATCCAGAACTTCGAGTCGTGGAGGGATTCGTTAGAGACGGTGCCGACGATCAAGAAGCTGCGGTCGTACGCAGAGCGCGTGCGGCAATCAGAACTTGAGAAGTGCCTGGGCAAAATGCCCGAGGATCTGACCACCAAGCAGCGGCGCGCCCTGGAGGATCTCAGCCGGGGGATTGTGAACAAGCTCCTGCACGGCCCCATGCAGCACTTGCGCTCCGACGGCACCGACTCCAAAACTGTCGGTGAGACTATTGAGAACATGCACGCTTTGGAACGGATGTTTGACCTTGGCTCCGAAGTGCTGGTTGTCGAGACCAAAGCCAAAGTGAAAAAGTAAAATCAGTAGCTCATTATCACAGTTTTGTACACTAGGAGAAAATTCTGAAACATCAACAACAACAACAACAACCCATTTTCCACTGCTGAGATGCTGAGTGAGATCCATCATTTTGTTGAAACATTTTGGTTTAAGACCTTAGTGGTTCTCAGTTTTGGGGTCAAGGTGCAGCAATTAATATACCAAACAGTGTTCATATTGTAGAAGAAGAGCTGTTACTGTTCACTCTTGGACTCTTGTTGTCAAAGGTACAACTCGATCTTTGTATCAATAACGGCATAGAATGGGTACACGTTCGTTCCCCTTCAGTGCAATTCAAACTGTATGCATGTTGAGCTTTCCTTGGAAGGCTTGATATTGAAGTGAGAAAGAGAGTACTGGATGTTTTCTTAATCAGTGCAAAATCAGTTCATGAAAGAAGTTAAAATTGTCGTTTCTCATTCCTGAGAGTCTGGAAGGTGTTGGTTCTCACTCAGCGGGTTTGATCCTGTGAACTATAGTTGTTTGTCATGTGTGAGGTTCCGCACTCACCTATTCTAACACAATGAGAAGTGGCGCGGTTTCACTCAATAATGGAATGACAAACGACACCCCCGGGTCTGTACTTGTAGTGTCATTATCTGCAACGTCCCTAGCAGATCAAGTAGTGTTGGTTTCCTATAATGTAAACTAAAGCGTCGTTTCTCACTCTAGAGGATCTTGTTCATTGTAGTTTTTCATTGTACGCGCTTGTCCTACGAGACGAATCGCGTTCACCAAATCCAACCAAAGAAATGGTGAGTGCTACGTGACCCATTTGACTTACAAAAGGAGTGAAAAGCGGTGCCTTCTCTTTGTAGTGCTATTGCAGTTTATTAGGTTGATTGTTTGAAGTTTCAATGACGATGTTCCTCCACATGGCAAGAACTGGTGATTTGTTCTTTCTCTTCAATCATTAGTGGGTGTCAAGGTAGGAAAATGGCTTGATGAATAGAATTAGTGAATTCTACAAAGGCGAAAAAGCGGAAGCTCTCAGAGAGGGAGATGGAGTCACATCACTAGTAGAAGACTTGTCGTTTTTCATTCCCTATTTCGTGAAAATAGTGAAGAGTGGCTTAATGTTATGCTTATATTTTTGTCTCATTGTGACCAAAACCACTCACAAGCACTGACACGATTCATGTGCTTGCCGCATTTTCATTCTGTTTTCATTCGTAGTAAGTGAAAAACGACACATTCTCTACTAGTGCGTTCTCTTAATAGATGCAGAGTCCCACGGGTGTTCTGGAAATTTGAAAGAATGCTCGTTACTTCTACTTCGTTGAACCAAGTGGGATTTTCTAAATGCCAAACTGGACATATTTGAGGGATCTGCACTTCTCTAGAATAGAACCAAAGTAAATTTTTTTTTAAATCATGCTTCAAACGGAGTTTAAAAGATATTTTAGGTGTGGGAATCATGAGAGCGGTTAATCACCAACCATCTTTCTACTCGATGACTTGGGTAATGGAACATTATGGTCAACCATTCGTATTCAATGGCATAAGTAATGGACCATTATGGTTGTTGCAAGCTGTTGGTTCTTTTACTCTATGCATCAGTAATTCACTCACTAATAAAGTAATAATAACACCTGCCATTGATTGAAAAAACCTTGCTTGTTGAGTGGGGTTTCTTGTTTCAATAACTTAGTGAACATTGACTTTTGTTCACTATATTTCCTACACTCATGAGTTCTTCAATTGACTTTCCTCCATTTCATCCTTTGCTCCTTTGGAGCTTTCCATACTCCATTAACGTATTAGTACATGATTTCAATGAGATTAATTTAATGAGCTTAATCCATTACATTCTTGCTCTAGTCTGAGAATCATACTTTTAGAATCTATGTAATGCTTAGTACAAAGAAATCAGGTTATTTAGTATAGTCAAAAGTATTTATCACAAGAACATTCACACTATTCAACATCATTTATCATAGTGGTGTTAGACTCTCTTCATCCCACAAAAATACCATGATACTGCTAAAATCAATAGATTGAGCGTTGTTTTCACTGAAATCCATGAATCAAGTGAGTACAAAGGGAGTATTTTGAGTGTATACATGATCAAAATCGATATAATAATCCATGACCAACATGATTGAAATCCATGGAATAAGCTGCTAAATTGTTTGCAATGGGATGAAGTAGTTGTTAAGCGCACACAAAGCCTAATTGTTGGCAATGAATGAGCACAGTTGGAAATTATGGTTTTATGTTGGTACAAAATTTGAATCGATGTCATTGTCTTTTGAGGGACAAAGGGAGTAATATTCATGATGTATAGTAGTAGTATTGTTGGATTAGACATACTAATTTTCATACTTGGCAATTCATCACCTATGAAATATGTAAAATAACCATTTCAGTGTAGTATCTTCTCTAATAAGGTTATTTTAGAGGAGAGAAATGTGAGAATTTCAAAACAAAGGGAGATAGAAAGAAAGAATATGCCAAGAAAACAATAAAGAAATTAAAGATGAAGATAACAAAAGATTCAAAGAAAAAAGGAGAAGAGACGAAGAAGATGATGGAAAATTCTTACTTTGTTTTCTTGTTTGTCTCTTATTTTCCACATTTCTCTATAAGACAATTACGAAGTAAGATAAAGTCATACAAGATGAGATGAAAATTTGAAATTTGAAATAGAGTGTTGTAGAAAATTTGGGGACCTATCTCTATTGCGAAGAATAGCACTCCCTATCACTTTTCCAATCTCATAGTTTAGTTTTAATGACACGTGGTTCAATTTTAACGAAACGTGTGTTGTCTAATTTTTATTCCCTTTTGAATTTTTGAAAAACTTTGAAAATGAGTGTTTTATTGGAGTTACAAGTTTAATGGGTATTTCTATGGTGTAGGGAATTATTCTGAATTTAGAGACATGGATGAATTTTATTTATTGTACTATTCTTCATTGTAATTTACACCTTGAGTACAAAATTTGGAAGTTTTGAATACATTTTGTAATTAATATGAATTTTCTTTACAATCGTTTCAGAAAATTATAGTATTTTCAAATTTTCACCAAAATTTATGAAAATTCATAATTTGTAATAGACACGGCTTCATCTACTAAAAATATAAATATAAATCTTATTTATAGTGCCAAGTTTGAGTGTGACAAATAAAGCAAGATCCCATGGTCATAGGCCCAACGTTTAGGGGTTAATGCAGTTTGAGTGTAATCGTACACAACATGCAGGGCAAAAGCAGCTCCAACGGAATATTCTGGAGGTCTAATTTCTGCCTTCTCCAGTGTTCTGGAGATTCTTCACCACATGCAGGCACCATATTTCCTGACCTGAGGTGGCATAATTTGTATGGAGGTTGGAGCAGATAGGGAGTGGATCTTCTATTGAGGAGCTGCATGAGGAGGTCACGTATTAGGGCATCCTTAGTCCAGACCCTATATCGATTTTTAAAATTAAAGTTTCATTCATATTTCAATTTCAATTGACTCAATCATACTCCTTATATGTGCACGGTATACAATTAACCCCAATGCAGGCAAGAATCACAATATGGTCTACGACTTTTCTCTTCCTTCATTGCTACATTTCTACAAGAAATTCTTTCAAGCATTGCTGCCTTTGGAAAATTATGGAAATTTCACAACACACTCCCCTGTAGGTCTTGTATGTTAAGAAAAAAAAAATTAAAATTGGTCTCATATAACATACTAGTGGACAGTAGTTGCGCATTGTATTTTTTTTCCTCTATGTATATTGCATGTATGAACAGAGCAACCTCTTTTAGGGGTTAATGTACTAATCACAATTGTCACATGTTTAGAATCAAGGACAAAAGTTTCATCACATGTGCAATAAAGCACAAGAATCATGTCACATTACGAAAAAATTCAGGCCTGCAAAAAGCTCCTAACTCAACCAAATTGTCATGCAATAATTTTTAAAAAGAATAAAAGAATAAAAATCACAAAAAACATTTTAAAAATCCAATCTAACGTGGTCAAAATGGTGCCATGTCAGACTTGGTTTTAAAAGTAATTTTAATGGATTTTTCTTCATTAAAATTAAAACAAAATTGCATAGCAATTTGGTTGGGTTAGCAACCTTTTGGAGGCTTTATTTTTTTGTAATGATAATCTACCTAAATCTAGTCTTAGAGGGTGGTTTGAAGAACTTGATGCACTCTCCAAATATGAGGGCATCCTCAATGCAACCCTACAAACAATCCAATATCCAATATCCAATAAAATGAATGAAAAGCATCCTAAAATAATGTAGAGGGCAAGTAGACACTTCAAATTTGGAGAGCGTAGCAAACCATCCAATCGACCTTCTAAGACTAGGTTTAGATAGATTTCTTGTATTTGATTATGTGATAGAACCTTATCCTACATTCTAAATACATGACGGCTGTGATTGGTGCATTAATTATATATTGTACATAAATTGGACGAGGGTGGATTGACCACTCGCTTGTGCCAATCATTTTCAGGGATTCTCGTTTTAGAAGGTCCAAGTGTTCTTTTTGTAAATTTTCGTAATCAAATTACAAAATAATTTTGAAATTTAAGTTTCAAATTTTATGCAAAATATTAATGATAGAAATTGTAGATCCAATTGTATGGATAGAATCTAAAATTCATAATGTACAACTTTTATTCATACATTAAGTTCAAAACATCTCTCTTAGTTGCATTTCAGAATGCATCTTTGCAAAGCTGCTCAATTTGGACAGGGGTGAAGACGTTTAGGGATTAACTCTTAAATGTCAAGAGGGCCCAGGTGGGACAACCTAGAAGGCATCTAAATATTTTTGGAAAAATAAACAAAAAATAAAAAAGGCTCTGCTGACTAGCCACTGCTGCGGTACTGTTGTACTGCGGCACTTTTTCAAAAATGACCAATATTGTCTAACTTCAACTCATGTTCACTATGACTACTTTGGTTGCTTGTAGACGATTCGACAACCTCTCAAATGAGGCGCAAATCAAGAATCTAAATTGTTTTTTTAGTAGCTTTTCAATGCACCAATTCTCTTTGACTTGATTTGGTTGAAAAAAACTACTTTTTTCCACAATCATTCCTTTATAATAAGCATGTGGGGCTTGCTTTGACGTTTAAGGGTTAAGAATCGAACTTGGACTATCCAATTGAAATACGACGCCCCTCACCAACCAACCAAGAAACTCATGACTTGGCAGCCATCGACCAAACAATACTTTGTATTGTATCCAACAACCTATCCGTACACTAGATTATGGCCACTCTTGTCATTAGTTATTATGTTACTTGGTTACTTTTGGTTACTTATCACTAAAGTATCTATTTTCGATAAAAGATAGTCAATTTGTTCCGATGGCCCGATAGTCAATTTGTTCCGTAGGCAATTGGTCATTTACATTACAAACAATCATTTTATTCAGAGCAGCTCCATTGCAGCCCTCCCAAGGCCCATTGCACTCGGACATAAGTAATTGAAAAGTGCCAAGGGCCCTTCCAAAATGGCTTTTGACTCTGAATCCTATCGTGTGAAGAAATGGCCCTTCAAATCACTATTTAGTTGACTAAATCCCCACATCCTACTTGTGATTGGTCCATTGACTATTTAATGTGTACTTTTGATGTGTGAGGGGCCTCCAAGGGTAGGGGAGTGTATGTGCAAGGGCTCTTCAAATGTGAATGAATAATTTGAACGAGTCATCTCTAGCGTGTAGGAGTGGGGATGTCTCACTCTGACCTCAAAAGAAGACCAAAGTTTTTATTTATCTATTTGGAATAAGAATGCCTTGACATATCTACTTGCCCTTTGCGCTATTTCAGGATGGTTTTCATCCATTGCATGCCACGAGAGCATCTTCCTTGATGGTGAGGAATTTTGTATTATTTCATTTGTGGTTCTCTCTTGTAATGAAGCTTTGGTTTCATTTGTTAAAAAAATAGAAGAAAATGGTGCATTCTAATTTTTTTTTTTAAATTGACACAAGAAAAGGGGAACCCTTCAATGCACAGAAAGAGATAACTTAAATTCTTCCCTCCTTTGGATGGTCATCCACTGACCCGGCTTGCAGCTGGCGACTCAGCGGTCTCTAATTTGTTCTATACATATTGACTTTCTATACATATTTTTTCTATTCATATTAGAGAAATTCGTAAAGTCCTGAAATCTCAGGCTTCCGGTACTGCGTCAGTAAAGATTCTGGCTCATGGGACATTAAAAGTAGGAGTGTCGGGCTCCAAAAATAAAAACTGGATGAGTTATATTTCCGGTAAGTGAAGTAGGGTGAGTGAGTTCGCTCCCGTGTCTAGGCGCGCCACCGAGGATGCCGCCGGGCCCATCCATTAATACACCACAATAGAGGCCGCCAACGTTTGAACCTTGGACGTCGTGGCCCCCAAGAACCTTGCACACTCCCAAAGTTAGCCCAACACACCTCTCTTGAGCTTGTGTGAGAGACTTCTCGGATATCAGAATTATACGGGATAGAGGATGCAACTGTGGACCACTGGTCCTGTGAGTTTGCGAATTTCTCTATTGTACTTAACTACACTAAACAGGGGTATTAAGTTATTGCAGGCACCGACAACAGATAATACACTACTTATAGAGAGCCAGATAGGGAGTAAAGAAGGTCCTTAATTGAAATTAGAAAAATAAACCTTGGAGAGGAATTTATTGTTCACTGAACAAGTCTCTTGATAGTTCACTGAACGAGTCAACCGCTGCAAGCGGCCTTAATGACATGATCACTGTTGAGTGGCAACTTTCCCTCCCGCCTGGGAGCTTTTGGCACTGGCATCCGTCCTACTGAAGAAGCACACAATTCAGAAACACCTCCCTAGCTATTTGCAAACAAGTAAGTACCGGTCAAAACCCGAAACAGTGTTCCTGTAAAATAAAATAAAATAACAAAATAGAATAGAATAGAATAGAATAAAACAAAAACAGTGTTACTGTAATAAGTACACTGAATAGGGGTATTAAGGGGACTCAAAAATTAATTATAGGGGAAGGCCTTAAGGGGAGGGGTTCCTACATTTGAGGGCTTTGAGTTGAGGGCGTTAGCCTAAGGTACAATAAAAAAAAAATGCATCCCTCCATACATGTCTCTCAGTAGTAGATGTTCCAACTTACTTGTACACTAATTGCACTCATAACTCTTTTATACCACACTCTTTGATAACTAATAGGTATGTGCAAATCCATTACATTGCCGCAAGTAGAGCCGTGCTCTTTTTTTGCGTTGCGTTCCTTTTCTGTCATGTATTAGAGTAATCTCTAATTGTGTATTTTATATTTCTTGGTTGACAACAAATTCCCTCAAAGTTACCTGATGTATCCATCCATGCGACAACATTGGTGTATGTGAATGGGCCATCACTCTAGGTAAATACTTAGTGAATTATTCTATCCACTTTCGTTCGACAATCACTGACGGGTTGCCAAAATGGGCTGAGAAGATTGAGAACTTGAGGAGAGAATTCAAGAGCCAATTGTTCATGAACCATGATGTGACACCTTTTGAATGAGTGTGAAGAATGAGAACAACAACAATTAGTTCATTCTCCTCGAGAATAGAAGATTTGAAGCTTCTCAATCTTCACGTTCATTTTGGACTTCAAGGGGAGAAGAATGATGTTTCTCGATCTTCTTCAGATAATGAGTTCTTCACAATCCAAGGAGAAAGTGCCACTTACCCATTCTCTGAAGATTAAGAATGAAAAGAAAGCATCGTGAGTGACCCCTATTATATTATGTTTGGAAAATGTCCAATCACATGTGCGCACAATAGCAAATCTTCTATACTTTGGACATACAATACTCAAATGTGATACTTCCTTTGTCCCCAAAAAAGTTTGCAGTACCCTTGTTCATTTTGTCTCAAAATAAGCTCCCGGTTTGCTCAAACTAACTACTTCTACTGGCTTAGGGTCTACACCACTCACCAATAGAAAAGGTGGCGCTCCCAAAGGAAATGCCAAGGCAAAATCACTATGCATGAGTGGCATTGGGCACCACATACATGAGCAACTCCCTCCACAATGCCACCTTTTCCACTAGTGATTGGATTGCAATAGCAGAGTTAATTTTTCAATTTTCTTTCAATACGAAACTTATTTTGGGACAGATAAGCATTGGAGAGTGTGATAATAACGAATTAGACCAATGGAAGCAAATACAAGTGTACTGACAAGGGAATGTATGCCTGGAAATCAAACAAAGCTGTATTTGCCAGTGAGGTAATTCCAGCGGGATAAATGCTATTAATATGGAATTCCGGGCTCCATTAAATTTCGGCCGCCCTTGCTCCTCGCATTCCGATGAAGATCAAATGTCTGAATTTGGTAGCCCACCCACGACACCGCAGTCTCCCTCCCGCCCCTTCCGTCAGGTCCACATTGCTCTCTATCACCGGAACTAGTACTCTTCCGATTCTTGCACAATCAAGCCCGGAGCACTCACGGATCATGATCCAGGGCCTCATTGCAATGCCACAATTTCAATGTGTTTGGGACTCTCCATGCATCATTCAGGAGTCCATATTCCAAAGGCTTTACACTCAGGAGCAATGTGCTTTTCTTTCAATTTTGTAGCTGTCCCCGGGGGAATGAAGCCACAACAGGGAATTTGTAGTCCGTCATTGCAGGTTGACGGTTCTCGGATCTCTTGATCACCGAAGCCCTTGCATTATATTGCTCAAGATCTGAGAGTTCCTTGTTTGCTATTTGTGGGGCGCTCAAGAGAGCTTCAGTGTTAGAAGATTAATTTCCTGAAGAAGGCGACGATATATCTCGGCGTTAGAATTAGCAACTTATACACCGTGTGCATGTATTGATTGCGAGCTTGTGAAAAAATGAATGGGTACTAACAGGAGTACTTTCTCGCGTAGCTATGGCCGAAGATGAGAACAGTTCGCCATGATCAAGCCGAAAGGAGCGCGTGAACCTGGCCGAAGATCGTCGTCCACGATGAAGCCGGATGAGTTTGCGCAAGGCGAGTCACGAGTCACGAGGCGGGACAAAGTCGTGGATGTTAATCTCAGTCTAGCAGATTCAAGTGCGGATTCAAGTGTGGAAACTACGGTCGAGAAGCACATGATCCCCCCGGCGAAGCCTCGAGTGTTGCCGTTTTCCAGTTCGTTTTTGCAACCCGAGCAGTTCATCGCGGAACTGAAGGTGACCACGGGTGCCGACATTAGACCCGACCTTGCGTTTCTCGCGAGTCGTCGTCATAGTGAGCCTGTCATTGAGTCGAATCCCGATTTGGAGTGTTTCTATGAGCCTGTGAATTCGGTGCCCACGTTAGAATTGTGCTACGAAGGCAAGCCTGCGCCTGCCCCCGCCCACTTGCGCACAAAGACCGGAATTTCTACATCGAAGACTTCAGAAACTGGGGCTAAAAATAGCGATTCAGAATCCTCGCCGGCGCTTCAGAAGTCGGGATCAAGTGGACGCTCGTTCAACGGGCTGCGCGACAAGCTGGTGAGGAGCCTCTCTCGTGGGGAATCCGAGCGTGCAAATGACAAGCAATCGGGGCGACTGCACCGGATGCTGCATTGGGGATCATCGATGGAGTTTCTGAAGAAGAAGAAGAAGAAGAAGAAGAATGGAAAGCAGGGTTTGGAATCCCCGGAGGTTAGTCAGGATCATCTCGAGGAGGAAGACGATGGCAGCCCGAAATCGTCAGCGAGTGTGAGCACCACGTACTCCGAAGTGAGTTCCAAGTCACAGAGTTACAAGCACGCGGGGCACAAGAAGAACATGAAGTCCGAGGTCGTGAAGTCGAAGCTATGGCTGCTGCGCGTGCATCAGAAGTTGCAAGGACGCAAGGACTCAGAAGACGAAGGCGATGGGATTTACGAGGCGTTGCGTCAGGGGGCAATGGATCACAATAATCCCACCGTCGAGCCGGAAGAAGCCGAAGACTCCCTCGGGGTTTTGGAGTCGAAGAACTCGATCTCCAAGCTCGTTGCGAAGCACAAGCGAAACTCCACTTGGGACGCCGCGAACTCCCACATCTTCTCGCCCAAGCAACCCCGCCTGCCCACTCGCGACGCTCACGTGCTGCTCGCCCCTCCGAAACGACTCGGCACCAAACCCTCCGAAGAGACGGACAAATTCGCGGGATCTGTTGGCTTGTTCAAAGATATGGTGTTGAATAAGCCCACAATAGACACGGTAAATCTTAGCCGCCTCCCTCCATTGCCAGGCTCTCAAGAGCAAACCCCGCCATCTCCACGCCAGGCTGCAAAAACAATTAGGGTTGAATTGCCGACTCCACCCACGAGTCCCCGAAACGGTACCTTCCCGGGGTTCAGTCCACCCTTGTTGCCATTGCCAGTGAGGGCATCCGGAACGAATTCTCCGACTCCCAATGCAGCAGTAGCAGTATCTCCCGGTGGACGAGGAATGCCGAGAAGTCCCGGAACGTATGCAGCAACCAGTCCCGGCGGGGGTGTAACTGGATCAACTCAAGGACTGCAAGAATTCTCGCTCGAGGATTCGTCGTTTCCGAGGTCGCAAGCAAATCACTCGGATTCCGCCATAGCTGTATCGAGAAATGGGGATCGTGCGAATGTGCAGGAGGTGGTGAATCCGGGGGCGAAAGCGCAGGCTGAGGCGATTCAGGGGATGAATCCGGGGCGGCCGCTGCCTCGGGAGCCACGGGAATCGTCGTTCTCGTCGTTCGAGCAAATCGTTGCGGGTCGCGGGCGGTTGCCGCCCACGGACAACACGCTCATGAAGTTTTTCTTCAAGTGCCGTGAGATTGATCGGTTGAACAAGTTCCTTGCGCTCCAGAAGCGACGGTTCCTGGATTCCTCCTTCGCCGATTCCGAGAAGTGCTTTCACATGATCATGTCGCAAGCCGGTGCAGGTCCGTTGCCGATCTATCATCTTGTCTATCCCGTGGATTTTGCCTCTCACCTTCATCATCACAAACTTGGCAAGTCACGTTTTACGTATGTTGTTGAGATGAACAGGGGTGATTACGTTTGACATATATTTTGTGTATGTTTATTGTATAAAAAACGTATAAACGACACATTACAAACATGAAAAAACACATCATGATAAAATTTACATGTTTTTAATAAGTCATTCGTACGTTTCTTTATGATAAGCGTACGTAAAACATGTGTCGAACGTAATCACCCATGTTCATCTCAACAACATACATAAAACATTGCAAAAGCATGACTTTCTAAATGAGTCGATGATCAACTCATATCCTCATCTCTGTAGGGTTTGTGATTTATGAGAACAGTTTCATGACGGCTTGACTGATGCGCAGGGTTAAGCTCCATGATCTCTACGATTTGCACGGCGTGGCTGTTGGAGAACACAATGGCGTCGGCCACGTCCAGAGTGTGGCATCCCATCCCGGTGATGAATATGTGCCAAAAGGACATGTGGAATCACCGGGATGCTGCGTGGCTCTTCCACGTCTGTGGAATTGACGCAAATGCTGTACTCTTCCGAGACGAGGTATTGTCTTTTTCATTCCAATTCTATGCCCTCATCATTTGTTCAAAAAAATTTCATTCTTGAACAGCTCAGTTCGCTCCCTTTGTGGATGTTCCGATTCTGAGACCTCATTTGCATTCAAAACAATGTACTTGATTTGTAACCTTCCAAGGATATTAGAGCATTCCCACCCATGCACGCTAGGACTAACCCTCTCGAATTATTCATCTACATGTGAAGGGCCCTTGCACTCACACTCCCCCACCCTTGCACGCCCTTCACGTATCAAAAGTGCACATCAAATAGTCAATGAACCAATCACAAGTAGAATGGAAGGAATAATCATCGAATAGTCAACTAAATAGTGTTTTGAAGGCCCAATTTCTAACACGCTAGAATCCAGAGTCAAGAAGCATTTTGAAAGGGCCCTTGAAACTTTTCATCTACTTCTCGAGGTCAGAGACTCTCTGAGGCCATGGGTGGCCATGCTCTTAAGAGGTACCCCATTAAGTTACATCTGGTTTATAATGTTATGTTTTGTCAGATTACGCCGACTAATGAAGCAGTGATTTCGGGGCGCGTGAAGCGGGCAGTAATTGGCCAAGACATTTTGGTAACAAAAACTGATGAGGTACGAAGTCTTGCTGCAATTTAACATATCCTTAACAGTAGTATGCAATTTTGCACTCAGTTACCTTGATGGTCTGTTTTGCTCAATTTATAATTGTGGTATGCAGGTAGCATCCAGCTGCACCATTGTTTCTGAGAAGTTTCGGCAGGAAGCCCCGAAATTCCTTCAAGCTCGCTACATGATGACACTTCTGGTATGACGAAATATCAAATGTCAAATACATCAATAATGAAATATGACATAATTTGAAAAGAAAAACACAATTGTACAAAATAGAGACACAACCAGTCTTTTGAGGGTTAAAAATGAGTTTTTATCCTCTCTCCTTTTGGGGTTAGGCTTCGTAGAGGCAACAGGGTAACTTCCCCATGTTTTAAAAAATAAAAAAATAAAAAAATTAATACACGTGGACGGGGAACAGCTTGCAGGGATTCTCGTGGACACAAAGAATTTGTCCTCTGGATCATCAAGAGACAAGCAGCAGGCAACCATTTTGCTTGTGGGAGCTGGGTCGTTAGGAAGAAACGGTTTTTACAATCACCGTAAATTTCTGAACCCAGCGGTGTCGTTAGTTTTTGTTGTAGTTTGCTGAACTCATGTGGGAGTGCAATTTTTGGGTAGGAAATTGTTTGTTTTTTTGGTGATTGTGTGCTTGCACTGAGTTGTGAGTTTTTTTCTAACGTGTGCAGTGATGAATATTCGAGACGAGGACTTCGTAACCACGTTCATCAAAGAGATTTATGGTGAATCCAATGCACTTACAGGTAAAGGAAAAATCTTACTCTAATTTAAGTACTGATTAAACTTCTAATCACAAGTTCAGCTGACTTAAATCAAACCATCTCGTTGTCGTCACAACAAATACACCTTTCTTGGTAACATGTATTCTACATTAATTATCCCATTTAGTGAGGGAGGGTTTATAGTGCGTGTGGGAAATTAGTGAAGGTGATACTAAATATCATTATGATGTAAAACTAAGATTTCGCCCACTCAGTAAAAACTTCAGCCCTCACTAATTTTGAGATTTGGCAGAATCAGGAATTAGTACCACACGCACTAAATGGGATAATCAGTGTAGTGAGCTGAAATGCTCTCAAAAATGAGAAGTTTTTTACTTCCCATGCTCAAATAATAATAGAATACTTTCAAAAACAAGATGTAATTGCATATAATTCTGTTGCAGGGGAGAAACCGGCTCAGTTAGCTCAAGGACTTGAGCAACCGGAGAGCAAGGAAAAGGATGAGAAATCTGAAAAGCTGGCCTCCAAGGTTTCAACCGAAGTAGCCTCTGCCCCGGCAATCTTGCCTTCCACAAAACGGAGTAGCAAATCTGAGACTGAGTCCAAAAATAAAGATGACATGAAGAGCAGAAAGCAAAGCCCTCATGCGCCCCCCAATTCCAAGATTTCTCTTGCCCTTCGTCGGTTACGGAGCCGTTCTCATGCTCTTTAAAGGTATACCCATTTCTGTCATTTTTTGAGTCGGTGGAATTGTTGTTCTTTTCCAAAAAAGTTGGAAAAAACCCTACATTTATTGGACTAAAAATGATTTCTTTCTTGTAGAAGTTGAAAAGTGAAATCTGGATGGATTTGTAGTCCTTAAAACTACCCTAGAGGATTGCTAGTGATGGGTGAGCTTGTTGTTGGGACTCGCTTGGGCTTGTGAGGTTTGCAATTTGGTATTTGTAAACAAAGCTTAACCTCTAAAGGACTCATGACTTTCAAATGATTGATCGTTTTGTAAAAAATATAATTCAGAGGGGACCAAATTTTATATCACTGGAATTAGTGAAGAATATTGCATACGTTGATAAAAACAATAATTTGAACAAAAGGAGCTTTATGTAAGGCCTACTCAAAACTATGAAGAAAAGCATGAGGCCCAATTTGGGTTTCTTGGTCCTTTAAGGGTTAATGTAAAGGTAGAGGCCCCCGCCGGAGGGCCTCACGTTTTGAGAGACCGGAGGAGCCCCGGGAGGGCGCCAGCCCGGACGGGCGACGTAGGTCTCTCAAAACGTGTGCAGGCCCGGAGGGCGGGGCCTCTACCAGCCTAAAGCACGCTGTGAAAAAATTTCGGACTTGCCCGTGCAATTTTGAGCTGCCCGTGCAATTTTTTTGCACCGTGAGGAAATCGTGAGTCCCGAACGGTATCTCCCGCTGGTGAGGCGCCCGGACAACGTAAAGGATTTTTTCACAGTGTGCTTTAGGTACATTTGCACTTGGTATTAGAAGGGTAAATTTAGCAAAGTGAAGATGTACCTAAGTTTGTTCCTAAGACCCTTGTTGACACCACTCCTAACACCAAGTGAGAACATGTTTTTAATTACTTGGAGGAAACAAAAACTCCAAAAGGGGTCACCCTGGGAAGAAATTTTAGGTACACCTTTTGCCGTGTTTGCTTGTTGCGGGATTTTGCCTATTATTATTATTATTATTATTATTATTATTATTATTATTATTATTATTATTATTATTATTATTATTATTATTATTATTATTATTATTATTATTATTATTATTATTATTATTTATTATTATTATTATTATTATTATTATTATTATTATTATTATTATTATTATTATTATTATTATTTTCATATTCAACTGAACCCTAAACCAATCACATATTATTGGCGACGATTTTGCATCACTTTTTTTCTGACAGATTTTCATTTTATTTTCTATGAATGGATTTCAGGTGAAGTGACGATGGGTGGTGTTTTGTTACCCTCAACAATGTATTCTACAAAAAAGATAATTTTTTTTGAGCCGTCTCATCACCGGTGTGCTACAAATTTTTATCATAAAGAAGAGCTCCAACAAATACAGAGCATGTTCCAAAGTGACCATTCAATTAACCTCGCCACCTTGGACAAGGTACAGAATGGCACAGCTTGGATTCTATGATGTTTTTTTAAAATTTTATGTTTCTGTATAGAAATGGGTTCTTCCGTTTAGAGTTTCTGTACATAGAGGGCTTGTGTAGACACTCATCATGGCATGAAACCAATATACAACAGTTCCAAGGTTTTAACCCCTAAAGGACCAAAATGGGCCTCATGTTTTTTTATAGCAGTTTTGAATACCTCACCTTGTGGAAAAACTAAATTGGTTAAAAATAGAATTTGGGGTGGCTTTCCTACAGAATTCAAGTTTTATTGTTTTATTGCATTCGATAATATAGGATTCATAATGACTATTTTTAGCCAGTTTATTTTTTCTATGGAGGGTGAGATATAAACTTCTTTTTGTTTACATTCTTTTTTTTACTAACACATGCAATGTTCTTCACTGCTTCCAGTGATATACAGTGTCTTGCAAAAGTGAGTCAGAACCTTGGAAAGAGAATCTTGGAATGCATTTTTCTACCAACTCATTAAATGAAATCATGGTTTTCAAGATAGAGGAGATACATCATGGAGTTCATGAACTATTAATAAAGTTTACATTGACACATACATGGGATATAATTAGAGAAAATTGTCCTAATATAAACACATGCCATGACTCAGTTTTGCATGCCATTGAGAACTCATGAGTCAAGACATGTGTTTTGCATGCCAAAAATGTATTGAAAACTCATGAGCCCAAATTGGCTTGGGTATATTGAACTCCAATGTTGCACTACTGATTCAGAGCTTCATACACATCTTGAGTGGATTTTAATTACACACCATGGTGTACTTAGAGGAGCTTTCTGCAAGTGCTCGTACAGATCTTGATAATTCCATTCTGGTGAAGTTGCAAGCTGGTAGGTCCACTAGGGATGTAGGAAATGAATTGCAGGTGTCTCAAAGTCATGTTGCAAGACTGAGAAGGAAGAGATTGTCTGATATTCCTACTAGTAGTAGTGGTAGACCACAAGCATTGACAAATACACAGAAGAGAGCATGCATTAGAGCTGTCACGTCAGGAGGGTTTGAAACAACAACACAGGCTACCAAGTATGTACGTGAGGAATGTCAAGTTACTGTAAGTGTTGATACAGTGAGAAGGGTCTTACGTGCAGCGGGGTTGAAATCAAAGGTGAAGCAGAAGAAACCAAAATTGAACGAGAGGCACATCAAGGATCGACTTGAATTTGCTAGGCGGCATGAGCATTGGACCATTGATGATTGGAAGCACGTCATCTTCTCTGACGAGACAAAGGTAAATCGATTTTGCTCAGATGGTCGCAGTTGGTGTTGGATTTGCGATGAACAGTCTTGTGATTTAAGACAAGTGAAACAGACTGTAAAGTTTGGTGGTGGTTCAATCATGTTGTGGGATTGTATGACATTCCAAGGCTCAGGCATGTTTTGTAGAATTGAAGGAAGAATGGATCAACATCAGTACAAAGAAATCTTACAAAGAGATTTGATGTACACCGTGATGGCATATGATCTTGATCCTTCAAAATTGATTTTTCAGCATGACAATGATCCCAAACATACAGCAAAAAGTGTTAGCCAATGGCTAAAATTACAAAAGTTTGATGTTCTTAAGTGGCCTGCACAATCTCCTGACCTAAATCCAATTGAGCATCTTTGGGCAGGGCTAAAACGTCGACTTAACCAATATGAAAGTGCTCCAAAGGGAATTTTAGAATTGTCGGAACGGATTGAAGAGTGTTGGGACTTCTATAGAATTAGAAGAGTGTAAGAAGTTGTATGAAAGTATGCCACGGCGAATCCAAGCTCTTTTAGCTGCCAAAGGCAAGTGGACAAAATATTAGATTGTTTCTTTGATTGAGGATGCAAAACTGAGTCATGAGACACAGTTTCCTTTTGACGTAATTTTCTTGTACATATTAATGTAAGAAGGATTTTCTTTTGCATCAAATTCTAGCTCACTAAAAGTACTATCATATACAAGTTGTAATTTGTGCAAATCTATCACCAATTTTCCTACATTAGTAACTGTATTCTGATTTACAAGAACTTGACTCAGTTTTGCTAGACACTGTAAAATGTGGTCCTACTAAACCATATTTTGCACAACATGATTGATTGAATTTGTCATTTTATAACTGCGAATCCTTGGTTTTTTGGGGTTAAAAGTTCCACTTTACCATCGACCTTCTTTCATTTTGCAAGTACATTGCATGCGTGGAATTCTTTTCGATCAGAAAATGAATACACAAAACAAAATGAGTCCATTATGAGAGTTTCCAACATGTTACGTCATATACTGTTTTTGGGTTCTTTGGCCACACATTCTGAAATGATTCTGTTGTTGAACAATACTTTTATGCTCTAATTTCAGTAAATTTGGGATTGTTGCCTTGGACATGCTCGGTTTATTGCCAAAATCAAGGGCAGATGATTGACCTTGAGCTTACAGCAGTGGAAAAACAGGAGGGCCAGGAAATCTTCTACCCTGCAATCAAAGCATAAATTTGACTAGTAACTCTCCATTTCACAAGAAGATTTTGGGACTAGATTCTTGAGCTTTTGCAATTCATGAGGACAACCTTTGGGAAGTTTATCTTTTCATAAGTTTATCTATTAACCCCTAAACGTCCCAGAGTTCAGAAATTGGACGGATTCAAAGCCTCCTCACGTTCTCATCAATGCTTGGATGAAACTCATCCAATTTTTTGGAGATTCTTCACCAAGTTGTTCTATCTAATGGCTGGATTTAGTCATACTAGAGTACATATTTTTCTAAAATTACAAATGTAGAAGTATGTCAACCCGTTGACCAAGCCAAAATTGCATTAACTCTAGTTCAAAGTGGAATCGTGAAAAATGAGGTCATAAAATTAAGAAACACAAAGGAGTTATCCTTAACCCTTTAAGGTCCCAATTCAACGTTGTTTTCAAAGAAACGTTATAAAATGTTAGATGAATACCAAAAATTGAGTTGATGTACAAAGCAAAGTTGTAAATGTCAACGTGAAGATCACATCTGTACGGTTGGATTTATCATGTTTTTTTATTAAGTATTTTTAATTATTTTTGCAAGGTTTTATCTTGAAATTCGATTAAAAATCCCACATCAACACCTAAAAAATTTAAAATATTGTAATGAAATTGGAATAACCTGCTCTATGAGATGGTATGGTTCCATTATTTGATTCTACTTATTTTGGAAAATCATGTTTTAGGTCTCACTTTTTGAACTATGAATGAAACTTGACATAAACTAATTGTGTGATTTTTCCAAAAATCATAATAACCCACTTTAAATATCCAAACCGTACAGTAGATAGTAAACTTGCACAAGAACCAAGAGAAATTTATTTGGATGAAAATTGTCCAATTCGGATGAGAATCCAATAACTTGAATCTGTCCATCGTCCAGATACTAGATGCAGGAGCGTTCAGGGGTTAAAGTCCATCAAATTTTGAAGAAGATACCATGAATTTTTCTTTATTATACTCTTATTTCTTCACTCCAAATAGTTAGAAGGTGTGGGAGATCTTGGTGGTTTATGATTATTAGGTGTGTAAGAGGTGTGTAAGAGCTTGGTGGTCTTTAAAAGTTTTCAAAAGTTTTTTAGCACCAAGAAAGGAGCTTAAAAACTTTTGAAAACTTTTGAAGACCACCAAACTCTTACACACCTAATAATGATAAACCACTAAAATTGTCCACACCTTTTAACTATTTAGAATGAACAAATAAGAGTATAATAAAGCAAAATTCTTTGTAGATTCATCAAACTCAAGATGACTTTACGGATAACTCAAAAAAATTCAAAGTATCACTACATTTAAGAGTATCTTATTTCAAACTCATTCCAACAAATTTTACTCAAAAATTATTGAAATGTAGTTTGTAATCGAATTTAGAAGGAATTTTTAATTTTAACTTTCAAATTTTATAATTAAATATTGGTGATTGTATTAGTGAATCGAATCGTACGGATGGAATCTAAAATTCAAAATCTAGAACTTTCATTTGTATATCAATTCCAGAATATTCTTCTAAATGGTAGTTTATAATGTTTTTTCTCAAATTGTCAATTCCATGGACACCCTGGTACGTTTAGGGGTTAAATTTTGAACAATGATACCAAGCTTAACCCTTACGTGTGCAAGGAGTCCCGTAGGGCGATGTTTGATTGCTTTTTCAGGCAAACATTGATTTTCACTTAGTTCCTAATTTCAAATGAAAATGATCCCAACTAAAAGTGCGGGAGCTATCTTCTACTTCTTAGTCTGATTTACGGTTCTTCAAAATTATTAAAATTGCATTTTTTTGCAATACTTTAAAGCCAAGAACCCTAAATTCCAATACACAGTGCAGAAAAAGTTTTTTATTTGTAAGCTTGAGAAGCATTCCACCTACACCTTGTCATTCATCAGTGTTATTTACATTTTATCTTGCAAAAATTCATATTGTTTTAGGCATTTTTGCTCGCATTTTTGTAATTACTATAACTATTACAACATAAAAACATTGAAAAATCTTATAAAACTCATTTTTAGTTAAAAATTTATGAAATAATCATTGTAAATTATTCTAACAATAAATTGTATGAGGAAAATACCAAAATAAATTGCTGCAATTTGAAATGTGAGAAATTGATGAGGTTTGACTAGATAAATGTAGTGTGAACACTTAAGGGTTAAGAGAACAATCTTGGACAAAGGTCCAAGATTATGAGACTCTAAGAGGTGGCGAGGGCCTTGGTCAATTGAGGACTCTCAACAAATTCCTAATTATGTATCACTGGAATTTAGACAAGCTTAGAAGGGACAAGATGAAAAACAGAATACTTTCTCTATTGAAAAGATTTTTTAGTTTTTCATTTTACACAACGAAAATATTTTCAGAAAATTACTTTTCATTTGACAAGAATTTTGTCTTGGAACAAACCACAACTTGTCAAATTTATACCTTGCCTGCAATTGCAAGCAAGGGTTATCGAACCTCAATTATGCCTTCACCAAGGTTTGGATTACATCTTCCTATGCATTAGGAACAAACCGTATCTGGCTACCGTACTTAGAAGGGAGGGTCGGCAACTCTTGTCAAATATTAAAAAAAAATTGCCAAACTAATGTGATTATTCTCTAAGATTCGTTTTTCACTATAGAAAATAGATTTTTTTGAAAAAAAAAATCTTAAAAATTTGGGCTTCAATCTCCTTTTGTGATTTTTTTCTCGTTCTAATAGCTATGTGCAATGATCTTTATTGTTGTAGTTAGTCATTGCACTCCAATTCTAGAATAGTCCATGACATTTGCAAATAAGGTAGTCAAAGTTCACTTAGATAATAAAGTTAACCAAAAAGAGTGTCTCAAAGTGAAAAGAAATCTTAAAATCATCTTGGACTCGTTTTAATTTCAAAAAGTTTGCAAAACTAGTCTATGGTGAGTTGAAGAATAATCTAAAGGAAGGCCATGCCTCACCATAGGGTGTGGAATTCATGACCTCCTCAATGTTAGAGCATAATTCCCACACATTCCTACAAACCAAGAGCCCCGACCATGGAAACTATATGAACAATGCTTATCAAAAATTGTAATTATAGAAAAAGAACTCCATTTGAACTCTGCTCATAGATGTCTCATAATATGTGCCTTCCATATGTTTGATGAAGTTTGGTTCAATAAACAAAACGTAGAGCATCATCCCTACTAATTATCCATATGGTCAAACTTTCAAAAAAAAACCTTGATTATTTTTTAATGAATTTAAAAGCATTAACCTTTGAAATTTTGTATAAATTGTAATTTTCAATTATAAAGCTTAAAATTATGCAAGATTAGTTTAAATTGGTTTATTTATTGTAAACTTCAAAAATAAAATAAAAAATGATGAAGGGAACATCGTGTCTCTATTGAAATAACAACTTATATAACACTAAGACAATTTTGAGGTGATCCACTTTGAAAAATTATCCCCGGTGAAGTTTAACTTGGATTGACACGATTCAAATTGCATTGGAAAGTAAACTTGAAGTAGTATTTCAAAAAAAATTATTTTATTTGTGCACCAATTTTATTTTTGTTTCGGGTTAAAAAATCATGATTGATAAATTTTAAATGCAAACTGGGTCCATTCAAGCCAATACGAACCACCTAAGTTGTCAGCAGTGTTTTTTTGGAGGCATTTTTAATGTGATGTTTGTTTTAAATTGTAATTAAAGAAGAAAGCGATATTTCAATGTTTCCAACACGTATATAAAACAAATAGTACAAGATGAAAGAAATATTGTAAACTTTTGACTATTAAAAGCACTAAAATAGCTATATCATTAGTGGTTTTAATGACTCACTAGGGACTTTTCTAAATGACAAATATCACGTTTTTGGTAGAATTTAGAGATAAGCAAATGAGAATGATGATTATATGAATGAAAATTAGAATCAACACATTAAAAAATCAAAATGAAGCATCCTTGGTTCATATTAGCTTGAATGGACCCGACTTCAAAAAAACTAAGGTTGTTTTAGATTATAGCCCTTTTGATTTTGTCCAATACCCTCAAGCATTTAGAGACTAATATTCTATAGTTGCTTTGGCTAATATATTTTAGTAATCAATATCAAAATGAATATATTTAAAAAAAATTATGCTTATTAGTTTTGAGTATCCAATATTCAATATCTATATATTAAAATATATAAATTTCCTAAAATTGTGGCATGCATAAAGTAATCCCTACCAAAGCAACTCATGTGCAATGGTAGTTTTAGATTAGGGTATTTAGAAGTTGATAGACAACAATAAACCATAACCGTTGAATAATCCAAGTTCTTGTAGTAGAGATTTCTCTATCTACGTCATCTTTTGATCATTGTTGAATCTTGGAAGTTGGAATGAAGAACATCAACGATCACAATATGATGTGCGAGGTAGTAAGGTCAGTATTATCTTGTAATTGTCGAAGCTTCATCTTTACAGTTTTGAGAGTGTTGTTGCGTTGCATCGCCATAGCCAAGAGGATCAAAGGAGACCCACACTTTAATCATATGAAGACCTAAAAGAGAAACAATGCTGACAATGTCGTTGCAACAAATTTTTTGTGCTTTAAACTTTGGACGATTTGCAAAAGTCTCACTTTTTACTCCTATGGTCCAAGGCACACTGCTTGATCCTTTACAAGGGCAAGGTTTATGACGGCAATGAGAAATGCAATGTCGTTCCAAGACTGTTCGCACATCTTGTAACTGATCTACAAGTATTTACATCAATTTAATTTCAAAATAGGGATTTTAAGTAGAAAATTTAAAACATTCAATGCTTCATTTTGATTTTACATTTTGGGAAGTATGAGATGGATTTTTTCACCTTCGAGGTCAAAGTTTCTAATCAATTATTATCTCCTAAAGAACCAAAAAGCCCGAATTGAACTTCACATTTATCTTTATTTGTTTCTTGATCAAGAGTTGGAATGTTCTTTACCTATTCCAATAATAGAAAATTTAGTCCCATCTAAATCATAGATTTTTCACAATATGATCAATTTAAAACCATGAATCTTTTGTTCTTTAGGGGTTAATAGAGCCAAAGGAAAAGGTATATTGCATTGGAAAGAGCCTTTTAGGGTTTGTTCCTCTCGTGACACCAAGAAATGGAGAAGACGATGGTGATGAGCGATAGTCTCGCTAGGGTTCAGGAATTTGTCGATGAAGGAATTGCTCAGAAAATGGAGTACAATCGGTGTTCTTCTGTTCGTAGCTCGGGAATTGGTGCCAGAAGAACTCCGCTCTCTTATTTTCCGGCTCGATTCGTAGACGCGGTGCTCGGTTCGATGCTTTTCTTCTTTTTTTTCCTGTTTTTTTTGGTGTATTGCTTTTGTTTTTCTTGGTTGCATTTCTTGGTCGTTTTTCCTGTTTCGGTTTTTATGCATTTTTTTGTATTCGAACCATCCCGCAACGATCGAGTGATCCCGGATCCAAGGGAGGTAGTTTAATCGGCCGAGGTAGTTTTTTGAATTAGGGCACTGGTCGGTGGTTTTAGCGAAGGAAACTGAGTTCTTACTGTTCTGGTACATGACGTTATGAACTGTTTTTGTTTGATTTTTGCGGGAGTCCGTGAATTTGGTGGAAGTCTCTGAAGTGGCTAATTGATGGTGTGGTATCTTGTGCAGGTTAACTATGGAGCTTCTATTTAAACTATTCTTCTTCTTATTTCTTTGTCAGCTATTGTCTTGAAGGGAGATTATTCACTGTGTGTTAAGTTAATTACTTCGAATTGAACTTTTATATCTTCCGGTTCAGGCATTTATATATGTTGATTGAGAGGATCAATCAGGGTATGTTGCTTGGCAGCATGGAATTTCTGTGCTCTCTTTACGGTGTGGTGAAGGGTAGCCGACCATCCTACTAAGCTTGCAATATAAATGTAGTTTCTCCGAGGCAGCGGATGTGTTTTCGGAGGACACGATGGTATATGTTTTTCTGCAACGGCAGCAAGGAAAGGCTACTTGAGGAGTATTTTTCTACGTCAGAGACTGCTGCTGAAGTCTGTGCAAGATGTTGAACAGATATCATGGCATGGACAGATTCAAGAAGGCAGAATCTATAGAACCTTTCTCTGTAAATCCTGGGGTTCTTAAGCAAGCGCCTTCTCAACCTCAATCCCGGCTTCCGCCACCTCCACCTCCAACCGAAGCGCAAGTCGCTGTGGTAGGCTGCCCTTGTTACTTTTGTATTTGTTTTTTCAGTGACTTTTTTTGTCAGGAGACAGTTAAGCATATTTGCTACTTTTCCATGGCTTGAAGAGCAATCCAGTCTCCTTGGATGCTCTTTTCAAATAATTGAGTTAACCAAAAAGAAGCCCATCTAACCTCCCTTTTTGCTCTATTTCTAACCTCTTTTTTGAGCTATGCTTGGGTTGAATAGTGTCGTGTCATAGCTTGTCCCCTTGCGGCCATGGGCTTGGAGCTTTGGTAGGAGGTGTGGAGAATAATGACAGTGGCTTGTTTTATATTGTCTCCCAACTCATCATGAACTAGTTTTTGGTCTATTTATATTTCAATACGAGTTCAAGAGGAGTTCAAGAGGAGTTTGCTAAAACTTTCCTCTTTGTGCTAACTTTTTGGTTAACTCTAATATGAGAGTAATACACATGTGCTATTTAGGGAATACCTGGGTGATACCTAGGTGTACAGAGGTTACTCTCCTTGACTCCATGTAGGAAATCTGGCTATTATTCCTTTTTTCCTTTTCAAAAGTCTTTTGTATAAATTAGCCAGCCCAAATTTTTATGTAGCAATTTGCTGAAAATTAGCAACAAAAAAAATCACTGATTGTCAAATGTTAATACGTTATTGGTAAACACGACGTGTCCTCATTACCCTCATTCTTGCAGTAGTGTCACTAAATGAATGTCAAGCTTACGGTTACGAAATTGAGGGTTTGTGTGATTATGATGCAGTCCTCAAGCACGTCATTGGGACAAGGAGGATCGAACTGGCAGCCTCCTGAATGGGCTGTGGAGTTTAAGAACGGGGCTCACGTTCTCGAGGTAGTGAAAGATGGGACGGTGGTGGACAAGATATCTCTTGAAAAACGACGGGCACTTTTTGGGCGTCAAGCTATTATGTGCGACTATGTACTAGATCATCCCTCAGTGTCCCGCCAGCATGCTGTTGTTGTTCAACACAAGAATGGAAGGTATAAATTGTTGTGGAATGTTTTCAAAATTCGGCTATCTGTTCTTCAATTTAAATGCCGGGGCTAATTTTGTCGAGCTATTGAGGGCTGTTTTTACACTGGGGCTTGAGTAGAAGATGATGAAACCTGCTTTTAGGACCTGACCTCAAGTTTTTATTCAAAGTTTGGCTCATTAAATGAACTGCACTCAACTGTTTGGCTGTGACCATGAAATCTCATGTCACACAAAATCTCATTTTATTATTGCGAATATATTTGTCGTATAACGTCGGGATTCTGCTCAATAAGATTGATTCATTCTGGGTCTTCTTCATGTTAGAAGCGGCATGACAAAGAGGTTGGCTCATCAATTTTTTCATTCGATGCAGACATGGAATAATACCCCTTCGCGATTAGTAGTTTTCACTAACTTCCTTTTTGGACGGTGATGATGAATCGCCAAGTTATTCAGTGTCTGAGAATATTATTGCTGTGGTGGTCATGTCGCAGTGTGTATGTTATTGATCTGGGTTCTGTTCATGGGACGTTTGTGGCAAACGAGCGCCTATCCAAAGACAATCCTGTGGAGCTGGAAGTGGGCCAATCTCTCAAATTTGCAGCTTCAACACGGACCTATGTTCTCAGGAAAATCGTTCCAGACCCATCTACAACCCCTACGGAGGTGCCAGAAAAATTTGTGTACCCGCCAGCCCCAGATGCTAGAGATGAGGAGGCTGTAGTGGCTTACAACACAAGCCTCAACAGGCTAGGAGTTCCAAGTCCAAATCCGGTTCCAATGTTCACATATCAAAGGTATGAGCTGCTGGTTTAGTGACTTTGTTGCTTGTATCAAATTTTTTTTTTAGTAATCAAGTAAACTCCTGCAGCGTGCTATGTACAATACACCGAGCCTAAAGTGGAACATATCCAAAATTATGTTTATATATTTGTATTAATAATTTTCAGCATACATAACATTCTTAAGCAGATTTTACTCGCACCCTTTTCCTGGCCCAGTTACCTAAAAGAATCGGCCTTGATCCTAGATTCAAAGCATGTTAAGTTTAAGTCACGTAGGATGAAGCTGCTTCTTTATTGTTTTCCCGTCCAAAGATGCCAGGATCAAGGCTGATTCTTTTGGGGTGACTGCACTAGGAAAAGGGTGTCCTCTCTAACCTGCTTAAGAATTTTATGTACGACCTTTGTGCATTGATTCAATACTGTAATATATAAAATATAATGTACATAATTTGCATAACAATCCCTCGTTCGCTCCACCCACCGCAGAATCACAGACCTGGGCATGTGCAGGCACAAGAGGAATGCTTCTACAGACGGAACAGCAAGAGGGGAAGAAAGTGCATCTGAGAGGCCTACAAAACGGGCTAGGAAGTCTGGGGTGTCATTTCGGGATGAGTATGGGGGAATTCTCGTGGAAGTGGTAGGCATCTCCGATGGTGCAGATGTGAGCACAGAGCCGGGGCCAATTGGTGTCAGAGAAGGGAGTTTAGTTGGCAAGTACGAGTCATTGGTACAAGTGACAGTTATCCCAAAGGGGCAAGGTGATTCGAAGGGGAAAGTTCAGGGTGGGTCAATACCTGGTGTGACACAGAGGCTCCAGCAATACTTGGACAAGGTAAAATCCCCTAATAAAGGTGGTTTATACGGGGACTTGTATGGAGACTCGGTGTCAGGATTAGTGGGTGGTTCTTGGGCAGGATCCACCCGAAGGTATTCGGACGGAGCTCATTCTGATGGGGAGGGTACCTCACCTGGAATCAAGACCAAGGATGCAACAACACTTTCTGGGGGTAAGTTAGAAGGCCAAAGGAATCCTGGGAGCTTGACCCCAGGAAGGCCTGCGTTGGTAAAAGATGATACTGATGACCTTTTCGGGGACGCAGAAGACAGGTCCCTAGCTGCATCAGTTGTCTTAAAATCATCATAGGAAAGTTTAGTGTAACCATATCTGAAATTTTGATACCGTTTCATCCTTGGCCTGGAATGGGGAACTTGGGAATCCGCATGAAAATCGCTGGTTTCTTTTCAGGAGCGCACTTGGCTGGAGAGCATGAATGAGTACCGGACCCTGATCTATATCAATGATCAATGATTTAGTTATTTGAATCAGTCGTGTACACCTGCTTGGCAATTGAACCCAAACACCTGATTGTCATTTGTGCCAGTATGCCTGTTTCCTATGGACTGGCAATTCAAGAGACCGTAGATCAGATAGTCGTGGGGAGGGCATCTGGTGTTTTCTAACAATGTCACAACTGCCGAAGAGTACTGAAGATATGCCAAGCCAGGAGATGAGCCATGGGTAAGGCTACTCTGCACTGGCTTAAGGTATGTGCACCTAATTGTGACACTTTAAGCAACTCAACATGGTTCTCTATTATTATTAGCGTGAGTTCATTTGTATTGGGTCTATTGATTCCAATGCCTCTTACCATGCATTATTTGAGTAAGTTATGTATGTGTACTCAAATGGACATGTGACTCTCATCTTCACATGGTGTTCATCAGGGCATTTTTTTTTTCATTTTTTATGTATTGTCAAAGTGGCGATATAAAATGTTATAGTGGTGCTCCATATTTCAACATTCATCAACATATTGGATAGAAAATATCACATTAGAAGATATCATGTATAAATTTGTAATATCTTCATCCACAATTTGGTGATTTCACCCAAATATTTTCTTAATTTGAAGTTTTTTGGCAAAAAAATTCCATGGTTTTGGCCATTTTATAGCCAGATTTTTTTTCTAGTGCAATTTGGCAAAATTGTCCAAAAAAAAATACCCTAGTGTACAGTCATGATTAAGATCTACTTAAAAAGAAATCTTTGAGTCAATTAGAGCTTGATGGGTGGCTTTTGACATATTGAATTCAGATGTACTTGAACAAAATTGCCGCTTGGGATGGCCAAAACTTGGCATCTATGGAACTCGTAGCATCTTACAAAACCCCATTGTGACAAGTTGTCCATGAGATACTTTTTGTGAGAGTTTGTCAGGTCAAGCTTATTGGGCCTGGAATTTATTGCAGTAGTCATGCCTTTGAGAGCTAATCAGATATGGAAATATACAATTTGGTGCACATGGGCATTTAACCCCTTTAACATGCCAATGTCCACTATGAGTACGATGCACAAATTGAAACTATTAAATTCTCATT
Organism: Pohlia nutans; assembly: GCA_022496805.1. Classification (NCBI taxonomy): domain Eukaryota; kingdom Viridiplantae; phylum Streptophyta; class Bryopsida; order Bryales; family Mniaceae; genus Pohlia; species Pohlia nutans. The sequence goes on along the minus strand of CM040095.1, from coordinate 13,124,617 downwards.
CAAATTGAACAGTTTTCATTCACCTAAACTTCTCTTGGTTCTTGAGCAAGTTGACTATCCTTTGTATGGTTTGAATCTTCAAAATAGGTTATTATGATTTTTAGAAAAAACAATAGAATTGGTTTATTTCAAGCTTCATTTTTAGTTCAAAAAGTGTGACCTTAATCCCTAAACATCCTCACCTTTTTCAGTTTTTCAAAGATGCATTATTAAATGCAAGTAAGAGGGATATTTTCAAGTTGATGAATGAATAAAAGTTGTACATTATGCATTTTAGATTCTATCTTTACGGTTGGATTTGCGATTGCTATCACTAATATTTGTGTATTAAATTTCAAATTTCAAATTTAACACTCTTTTGTAATATGATTACAAATAAGATATTGACAATTTAGTAATGAAATTTGTTGTGATGGGTTGAAACGTAATACTCTAAGTGTAGTGAATTTTGGAGATTTTTTGATTGTTTAATTATAGTAGTTGGATTTTTCAAGAGCACTTTTAGACTAAATTTTTTGAAATTATGGGTGGAACACTACAACATGAAATGAGGCATAAAATTTTCACAAATCATCCCCTTTCTAATTGGATCACATATGCATGGAGCTAACTTCCTATAAAAGTTTCAATAAAAAAATCCACACTGCAAAAAGTGCATAATGGATGAGAAAACTAACTTCAAATTCGTACATCATCCAAAATATGGATGGTTGGGCAGTTAGGGGTTAACCCCTAAGCGCTCAAATGACAATTTTCAAGTTGCTACGCAAATCTAATGAGCTGTCCGGAAAAAAAATAAAAAAATAAAAAGTTTCAAACTACTACATCAATTCTACTTTCCAACCCAATTTGAATTATAGCAATTTGCAATCAACTCTACTCACGAGAAATTTTCAAAGTAGATCACCTCAATATTGTTTTTGAGTTATAAGATTTGCTATTTGGAGAAAGTAATGATGATCCCTTCATCATTTCTTTTGCTTTTTTTGAAGTTTACAATAGATAACCTAATTTTAACCAATCATATTAAATTTGGAACTCTAAAGCTGAAAATTATAATTTACATAATTTTTCAAAGGTTAATGCTTTTAAATTTATTAAAAAATGATCTAAAGTTATTTTTGGAAGTTTGACCGTACGGATGATTTGTAGAGATGATGTCCTACATTTTGTTTATTGAACCAAACTTCATCAAACATATGGAAGGCACATATTATAACACATCTAGGTTCTGTCCAATACCCCTCGAACTTTTAGAGGTTAAACTCATAGAAGTTGAAAAACCATTCCCAATACAATGAAATACTCATCCGAAAGAGTATCCTAATCTTCTAAGGGTTCAAGATATCCGGTGTGCTTACAAAGAGTGTGATTGGGTTGCTTGGAATTGCAATACTCAAGAAACATTAGGGCCGCTTCACACTATGGCCGAAGGTGGAGAGGCTATCGATTTCCACCAATCAAATTGCAAGAAACCATGGGTTTGGCCTCTCGACCCTTCACACTAGAGCCCAACGTTCAAAGGCCGTGGACCTCCAAAATGCTTACATGGCAATACTTTTTGACCAAGGTGACGACCTCTCCCGAAGAAGTTTTGGACGTACGAGAATGGAAACCCAAACTATGGTCAAGAGGCCATCGATTTCTTTTCATAAAAAATGAAAACTATATTTTATTGACTATTTTCAATAGATTTCTTTTGACTCTCAATCCCACAGCCTCTCGACTTGAACGGTCATAGTGTGAAGTGGCCCTTACTCTGAAGTGTGAATATAGCCTTCCAGAACCCATTCAACAAACACACGGACGGCATCATCCCCACGACGCCTTCAGCAGCTTAACCAAATACTCCCGGTAATAATGACAGCCCGACGCTCGTGACCAACACGCTGCCCGCGCCAGACGGCCCGTGGATCGTCACCTCGATTGGGTCCCAAGACGCGAGCAAATAATAATCACCCGAGTTGCCGCCCGCTCAGGCACTCAGTCACTCGGTCCCCGCGCGAGGAGTCTATACCCGGCCCGGGCCACCATACCCGGCAGCCCCGGTCTCGGCGGCTAAGCGCGTAGGAGAAGAGCCCATTGCAACGACGACAACAGGGCGAGTTCCAGGCCCAGAGTAATAAGGGGCTTGTGTGGGGTTGCTGCCGCGAGAGAGGCCGCGTGTGTTCATTGTCGCCTGGCTGCCTGCGGGAGAGGGTTAGAGGTGCCGTCGACAGCAAGGGCAGCAGTTTTGTTGGCCCTGACGTCTCGCGTCGTCGCGCTTCGGTCTTCGAGTGCTTTGCTTTCTGTTTCTCGCACACCCGGCGTGAGGCATCGTCGTCCCCGCGGGGCTGTGGCGCCATGGGGCTCACGTTCACGAAGCTGTTCCAGAAGCTCTTCTCGAAGCGGGAGATGCGTATTCTGATGGTGGGTCTCGACGCAGCTGGTAAGACGACCATCTTGTACAAGCTGAAGCTGGGCGAGATCGTCACCACCATTCCCACCATTGGTACGTTTCGCGCGCCTTCCTTCCGCCTCTTCGTGTTTTTCTCTGTCGCTCGGTTTGCCGACCCCAATTGTTTCCCCGAGGGTGCGTGGTCCGGGAGTTTGGCGCTGCCTGGGATGTATGTGGACGCGGCGCGCGGTTCGGTTTCCATCTAGGCTTTATTTTATTTTTTCCCCCTATTTTTCTGTTTTGTGTCGTTTTGTCTTTCTTGGTTGCATTTCTTGGTCGCGTATCTGCATCGGTTGTGGCGGTGTGGTTTCGCGCATTTTGTATCCGAGGCATCCCGCGACGATCGGGCGATTCAAACTAGGTCACATGTCGGGGGATGCGACACGCTGGCATTTCTTGTTGTTTCCGGTAGTGGTCCGTGAGTGCAGCGGAGGAGTCGTTGGAGGTAATGTGTTGGAGATCCGATGCCTGCTTACGGGGTGGGGCGTTGGCTGAGATCTGCTTGCATCTACGGCGCCGACAGTTAGATCCGCGTGAGCGGATCAGTTGTTTTTAATCGGCGGACGTGGTTTTTTTAGAATTAGGCGAACCTCGGAGGGCACTGGTCTGTGGTGCGTAGGAAAGTTAAATTGTTACTGTTGTGTTACGTGGGGTTTTGTCCAGTTATGTAAGGCGTCTCCCTGGTTGCTGATGTCGGGAGTGGTGTGATTTGTTGTGCAGGTTTCAATGTGGAGACTGTGGAATACAAGAACATTAGCTTCACGGTGTGGGATGTGGGAGGTCAGGACAAGGTGAGCGTCTTGGCGTTTGCATTTGCACGTGGAAGTGCGGCTTAGTTTTAGACATATTGCCGTGTTCTTGTTGTGGACATCGTGTTGTCCGTTTTTCCGAAAGGCGGAGCCCGAACGTAATGTTAGGGGTTTGTGTGAAGGCGCGATGATAATCTGAGTGTGACGTTTTCTTTTTGGCGTATTGCAGATTCGGCCATTGTGGAGGCATTATTTCCAGAACACTCAGGGCCTGATCTTCGTGGTGGATAGTAACGACAGAGATCGTGTGGTGGAAGCCAGAGACGAGCTGCATCGGATGCTGAACGAGGTACTGACTGCATTCCCTTGGCTGAAGAATCGAAATCCGATCAACGTAATAGAGGATTGGCAACTGATTGCTTGGCCTTTTTGTGACTGTGCAGGATGAGCTACGAGATGCCGTGCTGTTGGTTTTCGCTAACAAGCAAGATCTGCCGAATGCCATGAATGCTGCAGAGATTACCGACAAGCTCGGTCTGCACTCACTTCGACAACGCCACTGGTGAGGGGCCGCGACATTTTTGCGTTTTAGCTTCTTTGTGGTGGAAGAATGTGTTCTGGTCCTCATTGTTTGGGAAGTTTGAAGTAGTGATGGTTTGTGTTTGGGATATTGCAGGTACATTCAGAGCACTTGCGCCACATCTGGAGAGGGTTTGTACGAAGGTCTTGACTGGCTGTCCAGCAACATCGCGAACAAGGTAGGGTGTGATTGGACGTGTTTGGACTGGAGTGGTTCTGGAACTGTGGTTTTGTGCATCTTTCGTGTATCGAGGGCGAGGTGCTTTGCACAGAGTCTTGGATCCTAATGAAATTGCAAATGTGGATTTTTGCAGGCGTAAACATGCTGGTTACGAGTGCTGTTTTTCCTCCTTGAAGAGGGTTCATGCAATCTACACGAAGCTGGCACCATTTCATTTTAGTATTGAACTTGCACTTTGGCTTTTGCCACTATGTTTCTCTTAGTGCCTTATATACGTTCCTGTCGGAGAAGAATATCGTCGTAATGAAATCGTGTGCCTTGTACACGTTGCTCTTCACCGATTGCATTATGACGTCCAGTAGGTCATTCATCATCAGTTTTGTAACTATTCTGCATTCAAGTGCAGGTATCTGAAATTGCCTATTGGTCCAATTCTTTGATGAATGTTGAATGTGATGATTGTACTGTACATGACGGTGATTTTGTTTTATTGAGACGTCAATTCAAGTACGAGATGTTTTAATTTTGTTGACAATTCAAGTACGAGATGTTCAATACTGTGCCATCTTTCGAGGTGAGAACGTTCTTTTGCTGATCTGGCCTGGCCATTTTCCTACGGTGCATTTTCCTGCGTGTGCAAGAAAGTATAATTCATGGTTTTATTCTGGTAATAATGCTTTACTGGACATTGCCTTACACTTATTAAAATTGATATTGGTTGGTTTGGCATTAGAGATTACCAGTATAATTTAGTGATTTCGGCAGTAACCTATTGTATTAGACTAAATTGCACTTCGTGAATGGCGCTCACAAGTAATTATGCGTGTCCATTTGATGTTTGTGACGAACTGAATCAATGAGGACAAGATGCTGGATGGTTGAACGAAAGTTTCATGAACTACAGAAAAATGGTAACCCTTTGATCAGATGCGTGTATAGTATTTGCATCTGTGGTTATAATCTCGCAATCTGGTGGTCCGATGATCCCAGAACTCCCATTCACGAAAACGCTTCCCAAACTCACTACAATGGTTTGTTGATCACCAAATATTTTCTACAATATAGTTTGTTTATGAAGCACTTTCATGCCAAATTTGGTACAAGGAAGATGAATGGAAGTTGCATATATATCAATTTACCAACTTTTATGCTTGATGTGAATAAAAAAGCTTTCAAGGATCCAAATCTTTTGTAAAAGGTAGAAGTCATAGTAAGGAACAATATGGTGTTATAAGATGGAATGGTACTATAAGGTATTCTTAAATTGAATGGTGTCCGTGTAATTCAAAATTTAAAATGTAAGGCCAAATTTTAGTTTAATTATATAATAAAGTAATTTATCTATTTTTGTCATTTTTAATGACATTAGAGTTATCCTTAAAGTCACCGTGTGTTTGAATAAGATGCCGTGAATTTTGCTATAATGTATTGTTATTTGTGCACCCCAAATAGTTAAAAGGTAGGGAAAAGCTTGGTGGTCTATCATTGTTAGGTGTGTAAGAGCTTGGTGGACTCTAAACTCAAGGGAAACTAGTTTAGCCGTCTTTCTTGACGGCTAAACTAGTTTTCCATGAGTTTGAAAACCACCAAGCTCTTACACACCTAAGAATGATAGACCACCAAGCTTTTCCCTACCTTTTAACTATTTGGGGTGCACAAATAACAATACATTATAGCAAAATTCACGGCATCTTATTCAAACATACGGTGACTTTAAGGATAACTCTATTATGTTGTTCCTAACTGTGACAATACGGTCTCACAAAAAAAGTGACAAAAGTAGGCTAATTACTTTATTATATAATTACACTAAAATTTGGGCTTACATTTTTTGATTTTGAATTGCATGTAATCACCATTAAATTTTAAAATACTTAGAAATACTGTTCTTTTTTATAACACCATATTGTTCCTTACTGTGACTTCTACCTTCTATAAAAAATTTGGATCCTTGGAAGCTTTTGCGTAATTAATATACACTTTTTTCACATTAGACAAAAAAGTTGGTAAATTGACATTATCGCAACTTCCGGTCATCTTCCTTGCACCAAATTTGGCACAAAATTGCATCATACACAAGCAGTGTTATGAGAAAATTTTGGTGATTCGCAAATCATTTTAATGAGTTTGATAGTATTTTAGAGAATGGAAGATTGTGGGGTTACCTTACTTTCTATAGGTGACTGTATATGAGAGAACCATTGCAAGCATAAAATCTACCCAACAAATTAGACATACTTGCAGTTGGAGGGCTCTCTAATATTATCAACAACTCCTCATTACAAGAGAACTATTGTAATTGGTGAAGAATTTAATAAACTTACAAAGATGACTTGGATGAAAGTCATCTGAAATTGTATGAGAAAGTTGCAAGGCTCTGAATGTGTTTATGATTTAGTTTTTGAACAGTGGGACGTTTAGGGGTCGAAAGCTATTGAGATCTCACATTGGAACTTTCTACTTACAACAAATGTTAAATATACGGCAACGTATCTACTATGCCCTAAAACCTTTATGGGTTAAACTCCTTAGCATAAATGTGCATAACTTATGGATAAATACTTCAAATCAATGAATCCTAATTTGGAGGTAGAGAGTTACTTGATTGTGCAAGTATTCTTAATTAAACAATACCCAAGTTAATCTGCTATGCACAATTGAGTGTCAAAAGTTTGATCACAACATATTTTCTTCTCGTTCAACTCATGCACATTCTTCACAACCTTAGTGAATTTTGTTCATATCTCATGCATAAAAACTTCAAATCACAAAATTATTTTTGAAGGTGGAAGGTGACTTGGCGTTCTAATTTTTCTTGAATGAAAACACTTCATAATAAGATGCTTAATTGTGCACCAAAATTTATTAAAGAATATGTAGTGAGAATTCATATGGGCTTACGAGTTTTTATCCTAAATCATTTGGGAGTGACTTGGAATAAATTTGATTACAAAATCATCTTTTTCTCTCTCCACAACTCACACTTGATTACCAAATAATGCTAAGAAATGTGAAAATGGTAAGTTTTCAACATTTCAACAATTTCAAAAAATGATCTATGTGAAATACGGCTAAAATTTCATGTAATTTCTAAAAAAATTGGCATGTTTTTTTTGAAATATTTATTGACAAACTTGCTATGCACCTACGATATATGTTCATTAGTGGCTCAAGTATAACTACAAGTTCAAGTATAAATATAATCAGTGGTTCATTAGAAAATACAATGAAAGTTAGTGTGTAAGACGTTAAGGGCATTCTATTGTGCTATTTCGGCATTGACTTGGTAGACATTGGAGTGACCCAAACACTCGTCCGCATGCATTCTCCGTCGACAAACTCCCTTTTTGTCTTCTTGTCGTAGTCGCATAAGGTAGGGAGTAGTGATCTACGATGGTTCTAAGTTGAAGCCAATTCTTTCTAGAGAATTTGATCATGATCTACAAAAGTTGTTCTACTCAACAATACCGGATCTCAGAACAACAACAATTCTTTGTAGATTGTGACCTCAAATAGACTTTTCAAAGGTTGTCCATAGTGAATTTGAAGCCAATATTCTATAGTACAATTTGCTAGGCTTGTCTGCAAGTGTATTTTTTGTGCCTGTGACTTGTCTAGAAGTGTTGAGCAGAATATGTTGTGATGAAGATCAAGACAATTAGAGAACTCGCTTTCATTTTGAATGTTGTAGGTGACGTAATGCACGGGAAAGGAATGCATGACTTTTGACAACGATAATATCATAAGGACACATATACAACTTAATGAACACACTACGACTTGACCTGGAGTGGCAAGCTTTAAGAAATATATGGCAAAAATTAGAGCAGCAAGGTGGAGATGTCATGCATGTGTGCGATATAGGAACATCCCTTGTTCTAGCTAAAATACAAACATGACAATTGAGTCGTACCATCGCAACCTAAAGAACATTCTATACTTGATGAAAGAGAAGTTCAAAAGGAGGTAGATGGATTGGCTCATTTATCATTTGGTTGGTGATGTTATCATACATTTAGTAGTACAATGTACACCTCAAAAAAATTTGGCTTCTAATTTGGAATACGAGAGAGGAGTTCATCGTCGTCTTGACAATAATTTGGGCAAAGGCTATCCATGATTCCCACATTCTACTCTACCTAAATGGAGATGATGTAGCTTGGTCGCTTCTGTTAACAAGCCCAACCTTTGAAAAGTGCATTCTTCCAATTCAAAGTAGGCGCAATGCAATTAACCTACTCCCTTTGAAGGCATTACAAATGTTTTGAGGCTACCAAAGGGCTGCAAATTTGACATGACATAGCTTAATCTCAACATGACATTAAAGATCATTTAGAACCCAGAGTCCATCCTCAAGGAAAAATCATAGAAATTGTTGAATTATTAGTTGCAAAAGACATTGGGCTCCGTTATTTTTGTTGGAGTGGGTCCGTTGGTATGCAGAGGTGTTATCTGCATCAGATGGGACTAAATTGCCTTCTAAGATTTGCGGGTTGCTTGTACTATGGAAGATTTGGGCGAATGAGGAGTCTGAGACTACAAGCAAGGTTATTGTGCATGATGGAGGTACTCTCATTGATACTACTTCATATGCACCGACATTGAGATTAAGAGTATTGCTGGAGTCTAAAGGAGGAAGAGGAACCACATCTGGAATACCATTGTTAGGGCCAAATGGTGAAAGGTACATTACAGTAGCTAACCATGGCTTTCCACTAGGAGATATGAATGTTTATCATCCCGTCTATGGTGAAGACAACTTAATTGCAAGGGTAGAGTTCTCTTTACCTGATTCTGACATTTCTTTAGCAAAGTTAGAGGGAGGTATTACCTATTCTACAACATCTTTTGACGGAGATGAATTAAATGGGACAACTTTAGATGGTCTGGTTCATTCCTATGATGTGCCTTTCTTAACAACTCTCTTTCTTGACTCTTTCTTGACTCACCATTCGATGGTAAGTGTGAAGGACTTGTGACATCCATAGGCTTTTATGTCATTTCCATTGGTTCTGCAAATGGAAGTTTCCGTTACATGGAGTGTAATATGACCTACTTTAGAAATGGAGCTATCGACATCTTCCCTGAATCATGCGATAGTCCTATGCGGACAACTGATAATAAAGTGTCAGCTTTTTTTAGATGGTACAATTCAAGAGATGCCATAGCTTTTGCCCCTGTTGTGAATATCCTCATCAGCTCTTGCTTTGATATTGATCCAATACTTTGATCAACCATCTTAGGTGGGTATTTATGTTCGTTCCAATTAGTTCTATTGTTGTTTTATTACCTAGTAGTTCTTAATTATAAAAAAAATGCGCAATGTATTTATTAATTTGTTGTGATTCTAATTAAACTTGCTATAAACTAATGGTTGAATGTATGAGTTGTAAATTCTTTGCTTCTTTTTTGCAAATTATGTCTTCTAATTACTATCCTATCTCAATGGTAAACTATCATAAATGGCAATGGGAAGGAATCTTGGAGAGCACTATTACGGCGTTGGAATTATATATTTTTGCAGCAAGCATTTTGAATCTTCATTAGAATTTTGTTGTACTCAATGGTCAAACTATTCAACAAGAATTGTATTTTGGTGAAATATTGATTTAGCGAGTACAGAAAGTGAGCTTCATCTCAACCCAAAGCAGACGAAGATTGAATATATATATATATATATATATATATATATATATATATATATATATATATATATATATATATATATATATATATATATATATATATATATATATATATATATATATATATATATATATATATATATATATATATATATATATATATATGCCTACAATTTAAGAATAGCACCGGAATTTGTAAAGCATAAGTTTTAAGAAGTTGTCAAGATAGAGTCTTTGAAGGAAATGTAGTAAATTCTTTGTAATGGAAGTGGAGTTTCTCGGAATCTGGTGATGAGTGTGATGTGTGATTACTGTAATGTAAGGAGTTTCAAAGCTGGAGTATCCTTTTAAAAATTCAACAAAAAAATCTTGTATATATAGTGATCTGATCACTTCAAGTTGAGTAAGGGTTTAGTGCTGCAAAAATGAAATTGATTATAAGTATAGGACAACTACATGGTGGATAGAATCTCATAAAAGAAGCGTTGGATGAGGATGGTGGAGCTAGTATGTGGTGGCTTTTTGTGGTGGATTGCTTCATAAAAACATACAGGTGGGGTGCTATTTCATTGAAATTTTGATTTGGTGCTTTGCAATCTACCTAGGCACAACATAAGCTCAAGTCATGCATTCAACCTCAAAGTCTGGACATGACGAAATGGCCTGAAACATGTTCAGTATTGATTCTTGGATTGATAGAACTTCCCTTAATAGCAATGGTGTGTTAGGTGCTTGTTTGTAAAATCTGGAAAGACATGATTGATTGATCTGTTGAGATTAAGCTATGTCATGTTGATTTAGATCATTTAGAATTAGATTTATTTACCAACAAAAAATGTAATTTATTTAAATTAAAAAAAGAAAACCAAATATGATGTGGCCAAAATGTAGCCATATTAGATCTATATTTATTATCTTTTAATGTTTTTAAATAATATTCTTAAAAACAATACTTTAATAATAGTTTGATTATAAATTTTAGTATTTTCTAAATAATAATAATTTTTAGAGGCCTTAGAATCTTTCTGATGGATGATCAGTAAACATACTATGAAGGGTTTTAAGATGCTCTATGTAAAATATATGACGATCTCATTGTGCAAGACGTTGAGACATTACTCTTTGCAAAATTATGAACCCTCAAAGAGGCCCTTATACTTCTCTATAAAGTCTCCCTTTGAAAGCTTTCAAGTTGTATTTCTGGCTCTGTAAAATACCCAATGCCCTATTTTCTCTCACCCCCTTGCTAGAAATTTGTGACAGTGGACATAAACGTGCAAGAGTCCGATTGGAAGAAATTGCTACTGTACTTTTTGATAGGCTAGTTTTTTGTTTATTTTATTTCTGGGTTTGAGAGGGGCTTGGTACCACAAACATTGACCTTTCTATTTACCAGCTTTAATATATGACCTTAGGTCCGTATTTTATTGTTTCCACTACGGCACGTAGTGCATGCTTCAAGTACATCAAACAACACTACTATATTCATAAGTGACTTGGTTGATTCACACTTGTAGGCTACTAGAAACTAATATGGTTTAACATCTCAGGTTGGAATACTACTATTTAAAAGAAGCTTACCTTGGAATTTAGTGCACGGCCTTCAGAGATATCAACCAAGATAGAGAAGTCTCAAGCATAACAGCCTTGTACCTCGGCTAGGCCCTCAATTTTGTGAGTCAATAAAAATTAAAAGGATTCTAAAGGATCCATAATTTTGCTAATGCATAGCATCAACAAGACTACCCCATTATCTCATGTATTCTCTTATTCTACACCAGATCAGTGTACCCGACAAGTACTTGAGGAAATTTAAGGATCAAGAGACATAGATGCCTCATTCATCATTGGTAATGACTTAGTTCCTCTAAACATCAAGTCTCCATAATAGTATCATATTAGCTCTCAAAATAGTGACCGAGACACAAACGGAGTGCCAGTAGTGGACTATAATGTCATGTTTAGAAAGCTCTTGATTCTCGTTGAGGAATATTACGATTTGCATCATTATCTGGTAACCGATCTGAAGATTTTTTTAAAAAAGTACATAACATCCTTTTGCATCAATATAAACAATGGCAAGATAAACACTTTAAGGGCTGATTAGGTTAAGATAAAGAAGCTACAATGAACATTGAGTAGTCAACGTCCGTAAGATCTCACCGTTATAATACAAGATTGTCCAATTTTCGAGTTGAAAAGTGCATCTGTTCTCGTCATGCATACAACTCTTGGCAAGTACTCCAACTTCAGCTAGCACACATGGCTCAATAGGCAAGGATGCCTGTAGGACTATCGATATTTCCACCGTTTTACTCGAACTTTGGAATGCTTAATCAAGAATTTGTTGACACGATGGATTACAAAATTAGGCTTGTCACCAGGAAAGTAAGCCATTGCCGTGAAGGTTATGGACTTTCTAGTCAGGGTAATGACTGGTTGCGCCTCTATATCAGAATCACAGGTTAATGACACAGAAGATTCGGAGCTAGAAGAGTCAGCCGCACTAGAGTCTATGCCCCCTGCCATTGACAGCTTGACTGATACTAGAGCTTTAGTTATCTGTGATGAGAGTGCGGAGAGCATGTCGGTAACCTACTGCTGATTTTTTTCCACTTCTACACGAGACAGACTGGAATTGTTTAACCCCACTTCGTATATGCTTAATGTGCTTTTTGTCTAACCCCACTTCATGACCACATTGCCTTTATCGAATAGATGATGAAGACTCCTATTCTACAGATGTTCGATCGAAGAAGTTGTGGAACACACCAAAATGCAATTGATGTTATTGGTAGATGTGACTAGTGTTTTACTCTTATACTCCTTGGTTCTAGGAATTCCTTGTGGTGTTTTAAATTGTTGTCACCATGCCAATCAGAGAAAGACTAGGTAGTGCAAAATTCTCCAACGCGAGTCACCTCTCTTGCCTCCATACCCTTCGTGTATGCTTAATGTGTTTTTTGTTGTGTTCTTGTAGGTCTTCAGTAGTTTTTTTTTTCTTCATTAGAAACAAGTCGTGAGTCAACCGAGAGTTTAACTTTGCAGCCCAAAGTGAGTTGTGATCTTTTGAAGGCCCCATCAAAGATTTGATCGAAGCTGCTTTTGAAATTTCTAAATTGTTCAACTCCGAGGATATGAAATTCACCTTATTTCTTTCTTCAAGTTGTTCTATAAGCGTGTCGTTGACATCCTAAAAAACACTTCTATTCGAGTCCATTTAGCTTCAATCATGGCAAGCTCTACAATATCTTTCTTGTGCTACGCACTATTTTCAGAAGTATAGCAACCTTTTGGATGTTCATTTTTTTTTGTTCTACGACAGTCACGATGTGGTTTGATTGTCAAACTCTCATACTCCTTCTATATGACAACATATTTTTGTCTCCATTGCTTCATTGTGCTTTTGTATATCCACAATATAGGCTTGCAAAAGGCCCTCAAAATGCCCACCTTTTTGCTCATGGTGCCGATGAGCATGGCTAACCATGAAGTGCCATGTCGAAATTCACAAATTATGTACAGTGACATTGATAGAATGAAGAAAAAAACAAATAAAATCAAGAAAAAATAAAAAAGGCCCCCGATCGAGTTTGTTATAGTGGCAGGATTCAATAACCGGTGTTCCCCGAATGACAACAATAAGGAGGACTGGTAGTGGCATTGGCAATAGTATTGTGTCTACGAGAGTATTTAGCACCTAGGGAATGACCGCAAAGAATTCATCTCTCACAATTACCGGCATAGCGTCATTTAGAACTTTGCTTGCCCTAGCTTTCTATTGTGTACACTACAATCAAGTAGCAATCTGCAAGAACCCTAAAGGGTGTTTTCACGATAGGGTGTTCAAAATGTGTAGTGACATCGCATAACAAGAAAAATATTGCGGTAATTTTTTTTTATTTTTCATTGATAGTAGCGTTTGTGCAGAAAGTTAACTACAGTGAAAGGTATTCTAGGATTGTTTGTATATTAATAATTTCAAAAAAAATAAAATATAATAGTATATGGACCAAAACGTAACACATTGCATTCGGTGACTTTGTAGTATAAATACTTTATTGCCTTAATCGATACGTTTCATTGAAGATACAAAGATAGCAATAATTTTCTTCAATTCTTATAGCATAAAGGTATCGTATTCAAAAAGCATTCCAAAAAATTACATGAGTAAGGTGGATATTAGAGGTTTATAGCCACAATCTTTGTTCCTTTACATTAAACACCCTTTTAATATGGTGAATTCTCAAATAGATTCTTACAAGCTTGGTTGGCTGATCAAAATGAAGCTTGTGGTGTGGCTAGAATATGCATTCAACGTGGTTTGTAAGCAAATTAAATGACATCAGCAAGAATATTCCAAAATTTTAAAAAGATTCCAAAAGATTCCAATATAATATAAAATATTTTGAAAAGATTATTTTACTACCGTGCCACGAAGGCAGGGTCGGCACTTTTGTGTCGAATAATTAATAAAAGTTCCAAAAGTGGAGGTCGGCACTTTCAAAAATAATTATTAAAAATTCAGCTATTAATATTTAACATTGAATTTTACTAGTGGCTAATGTTTTCTTTTGTTTTTTGTCTACAATTTTTGTTAACTTCATTTTTGTTGATTTTGACAAAATACTTAATAGATTTATTTATTTTTTCGGCATTTTTTTGGGGAATTATTTTCTGCTGACCCTGCCTTCCTGGTACGGTATATTAAAATGTTTTTGGTATTTTCCCTATTATTATATTATATTGTTAATGCAAAGATTTTACAACATTATAAACTATTTTTGTAAAGAGAACTATGACATCCTAGCTTGAAAACACCCTAAACAACAAAAAGTTCAAATATGAATCACACAGAAAACGCGAGACGGACTTGAATCGCTTCTACTACTTTGCCACCACCACAAAACCCTACCTCGACAACTCTACAATATGTTGCAAATAGAATTGACGTCGCAACCACACGTGTATGTAGAAAATTGCCATTAATTCCCCTGCAAGCACTTCAACTAGACGCGTAGAACTACTAACGCCACTAGAGAAAATTTGCTTCAAGTTGGAACTATCGTGGATCACTACTCCTTGTCCTACATGGAAGCGGCGTAAAGACGAGAAAAGAGTCCCCCAACAGAGAATGCAGGCGGACAAGTGTTTGCGGGCGGGCATGGTCATACATACTTATCCATCAATGTTCACAAACGGGCCGGATGAGTCACGTTGTCTGCCATGTAGACGCAGAAATAGCTCAATGGAGTGTAGGTAACCCTTACATCATAGACATGAAATGGGGATAGCTCAAAGGAGTAAGATTTCTCGATGCTCCACATTTAAAAAAATGTTAGATCCAACTTGGTCGAAGCGTTGGTATTTTTATTTTCCCTTGAAATAGATCTATTATATTCGTGCCCAATCTACAATAAATCTAATAAAAACTTTGTCTTTGTTTCTTTCATAAAGACTAACATATCCACTCCTAAATTTATCCATGCACCAATGAAGAGTTGAAGACCAACGCCATGTGCAAAAATAGAAAATAGAATCTAACAACAACCATAAAATGGATTTTTCTGCCAAGGTCATACTAATTGTATGAGTGTTTAGCAAAGGCCGCCACGATGAATGCAATAAAAGAAAGAAAATAGCAAGCCCAATGTGCTAGCACCCAACTCAATTGTTGTGCCCCAACAACTCCACCAAACCTCCCTCTATTCCCCCCATTTGCATTGTTGATGAATGCGCACCATTTGCCAAAACCGGCGCAACATAGCTGAACATAGCCGAATCTAGCCTTGCAAAGCCAACCACTATCCAAAGAACCATTCCACTCTTCTTTGGGACCACAGTATCTAGAGTATTTTCTATTGTGCCCTCGTAACTAAGTCCCGCGGACTTGCCATATCCTTTAATCCCTAAATGCCGCCCAGACAAAAATTTGTCTTATGAATAGAACTGATTATTCGATTCCAACTGCTATGTGGATGATTTCCATTCAATTCTTTTTGTAAAGGATTTTGTTTGGTCATGCCACCTTTTCAAATTAAATTCAAATTATTCAAACTACTTTTAGATTTTATATGGGGTCTCAACTACAAAAGAGTCGTAAGATCAGTTCATCGTGTAGTGAATTATGGATTTTTCTACTTTTTTTGCTTAAAATGTACTTAGACCATAAAAACGAGTTCTATTGCATTTGAACTTAACCCCTACGTGACGGATCAACCATTTTATGCTCTCTGCCCTTTTTTTTTATGGATTTCCCGAAATAGAAAATAAATTATAGAAAATAAACAAAAATTTAAATAGGTAATCAAGTCTACTTTCCAACCCAATTTGAATCATGTCAATCTGAGTTAAACTCCACCCTGGAGAAATTTTCAAAGAAAAACACTTCTACATTGTCTAGTGTTAGAAAACTAACTATTTGGGGAAATTAATGATGTTCTCTCCGTTGAAAAATTTGCAATTTTAGATTTTAGAATAGAATGTCTAGTTTGAACAAATCATACAAAATTTCAAATTCTAAAAATAAAATTTGTGATTCTTATAAATATTTGAAGTTAAATGCTTCTAAATTCATTATGACATGATAGAAAGCTATTTTTTGATATTTGACCATATGGAAAATTACTAAACATCAAGCTCCTCATTTTCTCTTTTGGACCAAACTTCATCAAAGTTGAAAAAGTAATTTTTTATAACACATTTATGTTTTGCCCTTACCCCCTCCGTCATTTAGGGGTTAACCCCTAGAGGACCACAACTATGTTTGTCTCTAAACACTCTAAAGTATCCCTTCTCGTAAAAAGATAAATAGTTTTTGATCTAAAACCTTTTTGACCAATCCAACTGTAGGATATTTCAACCAACTTGAGTTTATTACAACCTAAAAAATTTCAACCGTATAGGGTTCTTCAATAGTAAGATTATATGCTTCAAAGTTGGTTGCATTTCTTTTTTGGCTTGTTGCCCAAGCTTGAAAATTTCTGAAAATGCCCAAAATGCAAAGTTTAATCTCAAATTTGGTAAAATGAATTTGGTATTTTTGTATATGGCGTTAGCTCATTGTGTACAAAAATTTAGATGCATAGCTCATTGTATGAAAATTTTCAGGAGTTGCCCGCAATTAGGTTTTTCACCTTTGCATGATTGTATCTTTTGATCTATACATCATCTACGTATGCAAATTACCATCCCATCTTTGATACAAAGAGTAGAATCACCACAAAAAATCTCAATAATTGAGGATCAATAATCATTCCATACTGAGCTGACCAAACTTGGAAAATCAACCTTGGTTCTTCGGGGTTAACTAACAAAATGAAGATTGCCAAATCTAGTTTCTACTCCATTTTGAAAATTTGAAAAACTTAGAAAATTGATTGTTTTATTGCAATTACAAGTTTGGTGGGTATTACCATGGTATAGCAAAAAATTCTGAATTTAGATACACATAATTTTCTTTAACAAAACTTTGATTCATTGTATTTTACACCATTGGGAAAAAAACGGAAATTTTAGTATATTTTTTAATTGATATGAAATTTCTTTATAATCAATTTAAAAAAGCATAGTAATTTCAAATTTTCACCTCAGTTTGTGAAAATTTCATGATTTGTAAGGTAGATGGTGCTAATTCCGTGCATCTTCTAAAGCCGTGCCCCTGAGGTGGTGAAGAGAACAGTGCAACACATGATCCAAACCCGCGCGCAGTTGGAACCGTCTATAATTGGATGCATGCGATGACGTTTCAAGCGCCGCGTGGGAGGTGAAGAGAGCCCGCAATTGACGTTTTCAAAACATTGTCATCGTGATTTGTGACTGTCATCGTTGACAATCTTAAGTATTGTTGAGGCCGGTTATTTCACAATTGGTTTCAGTGATGCAACCATTACTGAGCATGATGAGAAGAAATAGAGAACACTTTAATGCTTTCATGCCAGGTGCTATTAGTGTTTCGAAGTAGTAGATGAATTTCCAATCTTGGTTGACATTGCCAATCTTGGTGCCTGATATTGCAACACACACTTTGTGCATCATGGGCTTCACAAGAGTGGCTGAAATGGCGAAGATGAGCAAGAATTTGGCTGCTCTTGGACGGAATAAAAGAAGGATTCACAATGCACTCGGCCTCTCTGATGCTTGTGTTTTCGTTGAATACTCAAGCTGTAGTAAGTCATGGCCGTGCCGTTGTGGAGGCAAGATGCGTCATGGATGCAATTCAGTAACGATGAGGCTGATGATCAAGGTGATCAACGTGCTTTTGAGAATGAGGATGAAATCATGGATAGTGAGTCGGAAGAAGAGGTACCGCAGTCTGAAGAAGAGGTGCCAGAGTCTGATCACCTATCCTTCGGTACTGCAGGCGAAGCTCTGAGTTCAAGGACTCGACAGGCTTCACGACGCAGTAAGTTATTGATCATTGCTAACTCGACCGATCGATCATGACCTTGACACTTTTTCATCTTTTTGGATATCTGGAGTATAAACTGTTCAATTTAAGCTTCTTGGTCTTTTAACCCTTAAAAGATTGATGGGGATAGTATATACGTTGGCGCATATTTGACATTTCTTGTAAATATGAAGCTCCAAATTGAGACCCCATAGCTCATTAAAATCATGTTGTGAAGAGAGGAAAGTTCTGCTGGGAATTCTCCTCCGATGAGAGTGTTGTCAACCCTCCTGAAAGAATAAGAAAGTCAGACACAAGTGGAAACCCTAGAAAATTAACTCATGAAGTCCTACCAAGCCCTAGAATTCTATAGATTGTGGTGCGCAATGGTACTACAGATCAAAATCACTTACAATTCCATAAGTTTCTTGAGCTGAAATATGGCCTTGGGGAAAGTGGAAAGACGCATCTCATTTGATGTCATACACCTGGATTCAGCCACAAGCAATGAATCAAGTTAATGCCCATCTGCCAGACCAATTTCTCTTAGGCAATTCAATAAGTAGGAAAGTCCTTGGATCTAAGAAAGATACGAGGCTGGTGTGGAGAAAAAGACTGCGCCATAAGGGTCTCATTTTACAACCTAGAACGTTGTCTGTTGTCTGTCTTTTCTCTGTCTGTTTTAACCCCTAAAGGTCCAAAGAGCCCTTTCTGACTAGTATTATACAATAATATTCCATTGTATTTGGCATGGTTTCACACCTCCTATGAGTTTAAGATCAAAAGTGAAGTTAAAATTCAAGTTGACATGATTTTAACCCCTAACTGCCCAACCATGCATATTTTGCATGATGTACAGTTTTCATCCACAGTTTCTCATCCGTCATGCACTTTTTGTAGTGTGGTTTTTTTACTGAATTTTTTCTGGGAAGTTAACTTCATGTGTGTGTGATCCGATCGAAAAGGAAACAATTTCTGAAAAAATTATGCCTCATTTCGTGTTGCAGTGTTTCACCCAAAATTTTGAAGATTTTAGTCTAAAAGTGTTATTGAAAAAATAAACTCCTAAAATCAAGCATCCAAAAAATCTCCAAAAATCACTACACCTAAAGTACTATATTATAAGCCATCCCAACAAATTTCATCCCCATACTGTCAATATCTTATTCGTAATCAAATTACAAAATAATATTTTATTTTATGTTTCAAAATTTATAGAAAAATATTAGTGATAGCAATCAAAGATCTAACCGTATAGATTGAATCTAAATTTAAAAATGTATAACTTTTATTCATACATGAAGTTTCAAATATTCATGTTCGTTGCATTTTATAATGCATCTTTGCAAAACTGCCCAAATTGGACATAGGTGAGGACGTTTAGGGGTTAATGAGCTATTGGGGTCTCAATTTACAACTTTTTATTTATAACAAATGTCAAATATATGCCAACGTATCTACTATCCCCATCGGCACTTTAAGGGTTAAAAAAATGGGCCTACCTTTCTTGTTTAATATATATATATATATATATATATATATATATGTTTTAAAATATAAGTAAATAGATGATTTTATTAATGATTTAAGAATCAAGTCTCACTGACAGAGACTCAAGGTTCACCAGATTTGCAATGAGAGCGAGGTTGCCGGTCACTTAGTTCCACACCGAGCAATTCTTGCAAATCTTGCAAATCCTGTATGGATATCTGGATTTAATGTGGATTTTTGATACAAGTCGAGGTTTTAGAAGTCAGGATAAGTTAAGGGATATTTATTTGGAAATTAATTGAATACCAGTGGTGTTGACATCAATGGTTGAAGTCACTCATTTTTCAGACTTTTATGCTGCTTTTGTTGCAACGTGAGTTAACGAATCACATGAAATCAAGCTAGCCTGCACTTGAAAATTTGCAAGATCTTACTCTGTACTCAGTGATGTTGAAATTGAATGCTGATCAATAGAATCAATTTGGCTACTGTCAAGAATTACACATAGCATTCTTAAATTGTCTAGCCATCTTAAATTTTTGATTTGAAATGCAAAGATGTCTGTGAAAGCGGAGTCTAACACTAGTAGGTTGTGTTTAACTTATAGGAGGCTCAGACATGCTCTATAGTGCAGCGGAAGAGATGGCAAGAAACGCAGGTGGACAAGGAGGCCGGGCTGCAACACGTTTAAATTTTGGGACCCCACTTGTGCGCGGGTCAACACTGCCGACGTTTGAACATTGAAGTCTTCCACCGGAGCTGAATTCTCAACCTCTTTGGAGGCCCGTACGCCGTAGGAAGAATGGGAATTGGTCCACGGAGGCCTTGCAAGCTGCTATCAACGATATTGACGACGGTTTAGGAATTCGTGCGGCGGGGCGTATTCATGGAATTCCAGCATCAAGCCTTCGTGATCATTTGATGGGTCAGACTGTGGGTAGACACCGTGGTCACCCTGGAGTGCTATCTCATGCCAAGGAGTCTTTGCTCGTGGAGTGGGTCATGAAAATGCAGAGTATTGGGCATCCCATAACAATCACGCAATGTCGACTCAAGGTTGAAGAGATCACTCAATTCTGCGCGACTCCATTTACGAATGGCATCCCGGGCCAAAGATGGGTTAAGTGGTTCAAGTAGCATCATCCCGAGTTGTCTTTACGCCATTCGCAAGGATTGGAAGCAGGGCGTGCTCGTGGCTTGTGTCCGGAGAGTGTGGCGTCCTTTTATTCGAATTTAGCAAAGCTCTATGAGACTCACAGCTACTCATCACATCAAGTGTGGAATTGTGATGAATCTGGTGCGCAAGCGAGTCGCAATGGTGGTCGATTAGTCTTGGCTAAGACGGGTTCAAAGAACGTGCACACAGTCATGCCTGATCAACGGGAATGGCTAAGCGTGCTTGCATGCATGAATGCGGCGGGTGGCACGATTCCGAATTTTTATATTTTCAAAGGTAAAAGATTTCGCAGAAATTTCATAGAGAAGTGTGAGGCACGCGCAACCATGGCCATGTAGCCACGTGCATGGATGACGGGCATTCTGTTTTCAAAGTGGCTATCTCATTTCATTGAAGCTGTGAATCGACAAGGTGATATTTCATCTACTTATCGGCACCTGCTTATTCTTGACGAGCATAACAGCCACGTGACTCTAGATGTAGTGAGACAGGCCAGAGAAGCAGGGCTCGACATGATCACCCTACCCTCGCACACATCGCACGCTCTTCAACCGCTTGATGTATCAATATTCAAGCCATTCAAGACTGCATTTCGCATGTACATGGATGTGTGGTCTTTGAGCCACAAAGGTGAGCCCGCAACGAACGAAATACTCGCCCAAGGAGTATCCTTGTCCCTCCGCAAGGCCATGACCGAGAATAACATCAAGAAGGGTTTTGAGGCGTGCGGAATTTGGCCCTTGGACGATAGCAAGATGGTCGGCAAGATGGCATCCAGCGAATGCTTCCGACCTGCCGATGAAGAGGAGCCCTTGGTGATGCCTGGAGTGGAGCAGCTTCAACAGGAGCTTGATGGTTTGGTTGTAGAAGACATCACGGATGACATGGTCATTCCAGAGACGCAGCCCGAGAATATCCAACCGCGGCAGTACTTTGTGGCGGAGATTACTGAAGAGGAGGGCAACTTTGCACTGCCCGAGAGTGGCAACGAGTCTACTGCTCATCAAACAACACTGTCCATGAGCTCCGGCCCACCCAGCATTATGAGCTTCTTGTCGCTCCCGGAGCATGTGCGCCCCGCACCACGAGACCGTGGCGGTCAACCATACGTTGACTACTCTAAGAGCATAATATTGACCACGGATGAGTATCTGAAGATGATGGCTGATAAGTCTGCTAAGAAGGCTGCAACAAGTGAAGAGCGTGAGAAGAAGCGTAAAGAAGTTGAGAGGTCCAAGCTGCGACGTGATCAAGAAAAATTGCAGGCCGAAGCTCAAAAGATCAGGCGCCGCGAGGAAAGAGAGGCGAAGAAGGCCTTTGACTCCCTTTGACTCCCTTTGGACACCCACCGCGTGTAGTGCCGCCGGGCAACGCGTGCATGACTTCATCAAGCATGCCACCCCCCGCCAAGAGTCTTACAACCAGCTGCAACTTTGTGCTCTCTCCAAACCTGTCTGCATGCAAAACATGAAAATTGCAGTGGAACGTCGACGTCGGAAGAAGGCTGGACTCCCCATCTCTGATTTATCGCCCTTGGTCGAACCCCTATGGGCGCACCGAGGTCATTGATAATTGAGGTTACTCTAATCAATCAAGTTTTTATTTTTATTTTGTGTTTGCCGTAAGCCATTTGTGCTGCCTTCCTTTTGTTTAATTAGTACGTATAGTCAGTGTCGCACCAAACTGTTGGACTGTCTTTGCCATTCATTCAACACTCAGGACTGGTTCTTACGTACGAGTGGAAGCTCGAAAACTTCAATCTCCGTGTTACCACAGAGAAGTCTCTCTATATATGCAAGTCTCTCTCTATATATTCAAGTCTCTCTCTAGACTTCGTTTTCGTTGTGATTGATGCTTAGGATTCCATTCCATTCCAGCAGTGGGGACCTCGGATGCAAGGATTATTATTCAGTACTAGTAAAGAACGTTATGCTTCAATGTGCAAGTCTCTCTCTATTCAAGTCTCTCTCTAGACTGATGCTTCAATGTGCAAGTCTCTCTCTAATCAAGTCTCTCTCTAGACTGATGACAACATCTTCTACGTACAGCGATTCACAAAGAGCGACTGGATGGAGAAGCAGCTGGGCAACCTGGAGAGACTGAACGAAGACTACATCGACTGGTTCTTACGTACAACTGGAAGCTCTAAAACTTCAATCTCCATGTTACCACAGAGAAGACAAAAACTGAGAAGCTTCTTAGTTTTTGGACTTAAATTCAGGTTCTCCTTTTGTCATGTCATTATAGGTACCAAAGCAACATACATAAATAAACCTCAAAAGTTGGACATAGTGTCATCATAGCAAAGCAATAATAAACCTCAAAAGGTGAAATGAATCATGCATCTCGCAGATTGGAGGAAGCAACTTCTGAAACGCAAAGTCAGTCAAGAAAGTCTAACCAATCTCATTGTCATGTGTGCAAGACTTGTAACCGCTCCGTACGTTGGAAAAACTTACTGCAGTTGTTGTAGCATCCACATGGAGCTCATAATGGTTTCCCTGTGTGCGTTTCCCTTTTAACTTAAGCTTACAAAAGTTGAAGGTTGGATTATGTATTTGCAGCACTGCAAGTTGACTAGGCAGGATTTGCATTGTCACCTAAGCAGCACTGTAGCTTGACAAAGCGGATTTGGATTGTTTCGTGAGCAACACCGCACCTTGGCCAAACACATTTGGGTTGTTAGCTAGACAGATCAACCATGCGAGATGCACGGTTTTTGACAATGCACATTTCAGTATGAGGCACTACATCCGGACGGTTATGTTGGGCTTTGTGCGTGCTTATCTGTCTGTGTGTTGCGGAAATTTTCAACCAACGTGTGTGGTTACAAAGTAATGGTGCTCAAAGACTAAATGTAGTCACAGATAGATATAGGAAACCTTATGGGCGGATTTGTACACCACCGTGGTCGGATTTCACCCCGGTATTGGTTGGGGATAGTGGCAGCAGGGCACGTATGTAGGGCTTTTTGTTCATGTCACTTTGCGAATTTCTTATTCATCAAGGGAGATTGATCTACATCTGCACATGCTGCCCAACAACTCCTCTGATTCTCGCAAGCGTGTGGGATTTTTGCAATAATTTTTCCCTGCCTCAATCTTGCCGAATCCCTTAAGTGGGCGGTTTAAGCACTGTCTACCTTAGTAAACAGGTGACTTTATCTACTAAAAATTATAAAGCTCATTATTTATAATGGCAAAATTGAGTGTGATAAGTAAAACATGATTCCACATTCATAAATTCAACCTTTAGTAGTTAAGAGTTAGGTTAAAGGTCTTACATATTAGTCTCCAAGGAATTCAATTTTCCAAAATTAAATTTTAATTTGCCAAAAAAGCAAATGATATGAAAACCATCATTTTATGTCAACTATCACTTTTGGTCTTCACATATATGCAAGTATTTAAAACTCCGAATATAGTGGATGCAAGTTCTACCGCCTTTTGACACCCCCGCCTCTAAATCCCCGGTGGTCTTCAATGCAAGCCACTGTTCATTGGCCCCCTCTTTTCTGACGTTTCTGACATTTCCATTTTATGCACATTCGGTGCTTTTTTTGGCAATTTCTTTTGCAAATTTGGGCCCGACGGCCTCAAAATACCCTAGGGGGACCTATTTGGGAATAAAAAATCATTGGCAGAGGGGGTTGTTTTTTAAGGTGGGCCCTTACAAGGACAAAAATAGGGGGCACTTTTGTGCCCATTCATTGAAGACCATCGGGGAATTTTGAGAAATCCCATAGTTTAGCAGTGCGGTACTTAACCCCTAAAGGATGATGCTGGTTTGAGTATAGACCGAAGCTGGAGCGCATTTTCAGGGTGTGGGGTATACCGGACCCATTTGCTACTGCTGTAGAGGTGTTGGAGGAGCGCTGATTTTTTAGTGTAACCTCGATGCAGTCTTGAAGAGGGTTTCCAAGTTGTGATGAAACTCTGAGATCTGATGCGTGTAAGAGAAAATGGGGAGTGTGAGAAGTAAAGTCAATACACATAACCTGTATTGCAAACCGTAGGCCATTTTGGCTTACCCAAGCCTTTATGGGTTAAGTTAAGCATTGTTTGGAGAGAATTATAATTGTGGTACTTTCAGGGGTTAAATATTCTGACCATCATTCACTTGCACACATCCAAACAGAGCATACATTCCAATACAAGCCAGAACCAAGACTCGCTTAGATTACCGTAGCTCAGTTCAGCATGAAAAAGACGAACTTTCTGAATCTCTAAACAGATACATAAAAAGAAACACATACACGGTTGGAAATAATCACAATTGTCATCAATAGATGTGCAGTACGAATAAGCAATTTCAGATACCTGCACTTGAATGCAGAATAGTTACAAAACTGATGATGAATGACCTACTGGACGTCATAATGCAATCGGTGAAGAGCAACGTGTACAAGGCACACGATTTCATTACGACGATATTCTTCTCCGACAGGAACGTATATAAGGCACTAAGAGAAACATAGTGGCAAAAGCCAAAGTGCAAGTTCAATACTAAAATGAAATGGTGCCAGCTTCGTGTAGATTGCATGAACCCTCTTCAAGGAGGAAAAACAGCACTCGTAACCAGCATGTTTACGCCTGCAAAAATCCACATTTGCAATTTCATTAGGATCCAAGACTCTGTGCAAAGCACCTCGCCCTCGATACACGAAAGATGCACAAAACCACAGTTCCAGAACCACTCCAGTCCAAACACGTCCAATCACACCCTACCTTGTTCGCGATGTTGCTGGACAGCCAGTCAAGACCTTCGTACAAACCCTCTCCAGATGTGGCGCAAGTGCTCTGAATGTACCTGCAATATCCCAAACACAAACCATCACTACTTCAAACTTCCCAAACAATGAGGACCAGAACACATTCTTCCACCACAAAGAAGCTAAAACGCAAAAATGTCGCGGCCCCTCACCAGTGGCGTTGTCGAAGTGAGTGCAGACCGAGCTTGTCGGTAATCTCTGCAGCATTCATGGCATTCGGCAGATCTTGCTTGTTAGCGAAAACCAACAGCACGGCATCTCGTAGCTCATCCTGCACAGTCACAAAAAGGCCAAGCAATCAGTTGCCAATCCTCTATTACGTTGATCGGATTTCGATTCTTCAGCCAAGGGAATGCAGTCAGTACCTCGTTCAGCATCCGATGCAGCTCGTCTCTGGCTTCCACCACACGATCTCTGTCGTTACTATCCACCACGAAGATCAGGCCCTGAGTGTTCTGGAAATAATGCCTCCACAATGGCCGAATCTGCAATACGCCAAAAAGAAAACGTCACACTCAGATTATCATCGCGCCTTCACACAAACCCCTAACATTACGTTCGGGCTCCGCCTTTCGGAAAAACGGACAACACGATGTCCACAACAAGAACACGGCAATATGTCTAAAACTAAGCCGCACTTCCACGTGCAAATGCAAACGCCAAGACGCTCACCTTGTCCTGACCTCCCACATCCCACA
This sequence comes from Pohlia nutans, assembly GCA_022496805.1. Taxonomy (NCBI): domain Eukaryota; kingdom Viridiplantae; phylum Streptophyta; class Bryopsida; order Bryales; family Mniaceae; genus Pohlia; species Pohlia nutans. Next base: position 13,098,500 of record CM040095.1, on the reverse strand, counting down.
CCGTGAAGCTAATGTTCTTGTATTCCACAGTCTCCACATTGAAACCTGCACAACAAATCACACCACTCCCGACATCAGCAACCAGGGAGACGCCTTACATAACTGGACAAAACCCCACGTAACACAACAGTAACAATTTAACTTTCCTACGCACCACAGACCAGTGCCCTCCGAGGTTCGCCTAATTCTAAAAAAACCACGTCCGCCGATTAAAAACAACTGATCCGCTCACGCGGATCTAACTGTCGGCGCCGTAGATGCAAGCAGATCTCAGCCAACGCCCCACCCCGTAAGCAGGCATCGGATCTCCAACACATTACCTCCAACGACTCCTCCGCTGCACTCACGGACCACTACCGGAAACAACAAGAAATGCCAGCGTGTCGCATCCCCCGACATGTGACCTAGTTTGAATCGCCCGATCGTCGCGGGATGCCTCGGATACAAAATGCGCGAAACCACACCGCCACAACCGATGCAGATACGCGACCAAGAAATGCAACCAAGAAAGACAAAACGACACAAAACAGAAAAATAGGGGGAAAAAATAAAATAAAGCCTAGATGGAAACCGAACCGCGCGCCGCGTCCACATACATCCCAGGCAGCGCCAAACTCCCGGACCACGCACCCTCGGGGAAACAATTGGGGTCGGCAAACCGAGCGACAGAGAAAAACACGAAGAGGCGGAAGGAAGGCGCGCGAAACGTACCAATGGTGGGAATGGTGGTGACGATCTCGCCCAGCTTCAGCTTGTACAAGATGGTCGTCTTACCAGCTGCGTCGAGACCCACCATCAGAATACGCATCTCCCGCTTCGAGAAGAGCTTCTGGAACAGCTTCGTGAACGTGAGCCCCATGGCGCCACAGCCCCGCGGGGACGACGATGCCTCACGCCGGGTGTGCGAGAAACAGAAAGCAAAGCACTCGAAGACCGAAGCGCGACGACGCGAGACGTCAGGGCCAACAAAACTGCTGCCCTTGCTGTCGACGGCACCTCTAACCCTCTCCCGCAGGCAGCCAGGCGACAATGAACACACGCGGCCTCTCTCGCGGCAGCAACCCCACACAAGCCCCTTATTACTCTGGGCCTGGAACTCGCCCTGTTGTCGTCGTTGCAATGGGCTCTTCTCCTACGCGCTTAGCCGCCGAGACCGGGGCTGCCGGGTATGGTGGCCCGGGCCGGGTATAGACTCCTCGCGCGGGGACCGAGTGACTGAGTGCCTGAGCGGGCGGCAACTCGGGTGATTATTATTTGCTCGCGTCTTGGGACCCAATCGAGGTGACGATCCACGGGCCGTCTGGCGCGCGCACGAATGAACGGTTGCCACGTGAGACGGCCACTGTAGAGGCTGTTATTATTACCGGCAATTATTCGACGGGGCTGCTGAAAGCGTCTTGGTGTTGCGACCGCCGGTACCGCGTCTATTGTGCCGGTACCGGTATTCTCACATTCCACAGTCCGGCTTGGGGTCTCAGTGGCCATGACTGGGAGGATCCGAAGTTGTGAAGTGTGCTCCATGTGCATGAATATTCCTCATTGGGTAATGTATGTCATTATACAAGCAGCGTGGATTTCGTTGTAGTTGGGTATTTCTTAGTGTGAGGAACGGAAGGGCCGGGTGGCATGAGTGTGGCATGAGTGGGGTTGCTTTGTTTGTAAGCGATCTGGGCCTATCAGTGGCGGACACGTGGCAGAGGGTTGCTGAATGGCACAGCTTGGCTGACCTGTTCAGCCTGTGTCGTAAGTTGAGGTCTAGAGTGTGGTGGTGGTGGGGAGGGCATGAATCGATGCTTCGGTTACTTCTGGACTTAATTTCTACGCACCCCCATGGGTCCACTTACTTCCGGCCATTCATCTTGTTTCCTGCGTTGTAATTGGGAGGGTTGAAGTTCTGCTTGATCTCATAGTTGACATGGTTGTTTGGTTTCATTGTGTAGTCAGCACAACAAGCACAACAACCTCCCTTGTAGTTTGTTCATCAATCTTAGAGCATCCGCACCCATACGCGCCAAGGGTCTAACACGCGCAATAAGTGAATGAAACATGCTAAGAGCCCTTCAAAAATGCCTCATGGCCCTCAACTTTGGCGTGTCAAGAAATGACCTTTCAAATCTAAGTTTAGTTGACTAAATTGACATGTGATTCAAGTCATTTTGAGACATGTCACTTAAACGGAAGACCGGTCAAAGAACTTGAAAAGACCTCTGGGTGCAACATGGCATTTGGCGAGATGTGCTAAAAGGTGGAATTTTCAATGCCATGTCATCCTTTCAGCAAGTCCTTCGAGCATGTGACCATTGGCACGTGCGAAAGAGACACAACCATTGAGGGCTCAGTTCGAGATGCTCTTAATCCCTATGTGACCGAACGACTATTTTATGATCGATGTCTTGGATGAAAAAATGTTTTTATAGGAAATAGAAAATATTTTCAAATAGGAAACAAAGTCTACTTTACATCCCAATTTGAATCATGTCAATCCAAGTTGAACTTCATTAAGGAAAAAAGATTTAAGACAAAAGAGTTATCCTAAAATAGAAGTTGCGTTTGAATAAGACACCATGTGTTTTGCTTTATTATACTCTTATTTGTTCACTTTAAATATTCATAAGATGTGGAAGAGTTTAGTGGCCTCTCATCATTAGGTGTGTAAGAGTTTGTTGGTCTTCGTACGCATAGAAAACTTGTTTATTTTGAAAAGTTTCTCAATTTGAGTTCAAAGAAAGTTTGATTTTAAACTCAATTTAAATGAATCAATTTATAACAAATAACAATATAGTCTACTTTAGTTAAATATTTAAAATTTTGAATGATCGATATGATATGTACTTTGTAGCCTAAATGGAAGTTATACCTTGTGTGTGTTGTGAAGTATCAAGATTTTGAACTTATTCTATATAAAATGGAGATTAAAAATTGGATCTAATTGAAAGTTAGGACATCTTTTAAGGACATACAAAGCCCCACAGGTATACTTTTTGGGGGGAAGAATCTTGCTCACAATTTCTAGGCTATTGCGTTGAACCAAATTGGCTATTTTAAATGCCAAGACAAATGTATTTAAGGCATCTATACTTCTTTCAAGTGGAACTAAAGTAAATTTTAAAAAAATCCGTGCTTGAAATGGAGTATAAAAGATATATTGAATGTGAAAATCATGAAAGCCACGTCCTTGAATCATTAAGTGAAAAATGATGTTGATTCACCACCGTTCACCATTTTGAAGTTTAATACTTTTAGGATTGCATTACCATCTAAACTTCAAAACAAAGCTTCAAAATAAGTATTACACTATTATATTATTATTGTGTGATTGTAATATGTGTGTGTCTATATATCTATATATACGTGGATATATAGAATATATTATAATATTACCACATTATTATATATATGATGAACTTGTTGCTTATGTTTTCATAGAATTAATTTAAAATTATATTTTGCAATCTATTTTTCATGTTTTTGGAAAATTTATGTGTTGTGATGTGTTCTTTAATATTTACAAAACTGTCGAGAAAATTGGTAATTTATGAATTTTGTTGGATTTTCTATTGATTCGGTCACGATTTTTATTGTAGTGGTAAAATCAACAAAAATCAAGCAATGTTGTTGAACATATATTGTATGTTGTAAAATAAGTCAAGTTGTGACCATCGGTGCTTGGAACAACAAAGAATTCTAGATTTCTTGTTTATTTGGTCGATATTTTCTAGTATTAATCAAATGGGATGAATCTGGCTTGTATTAAATTATGTATTTTTTTGTCTTATGTCCTAATCAAAAAGCATGTCTCGTTAATTTATTCAAAAGTTTGACAAAAATAAATCATCTATCATACATTGTGATCAATTTTAGGTAGATGGGACGGGGCCGGTTGGTTGGTACATACTTTCTTGCCCATGATTAATTCACTAGCAGCACCAAGCCACGTATATCACAATAAACGTTGAGACGGACTCAACGGGAATCGAACCCGGACCGTACAATTGCAACATAAACGTCCTTCTCCAACCAACCTTGGAACGATGACTTGGTGACCACCAGCAAAACAAACACCAATTTATACCCGCGCTAGTTCTAACTAATGAATTTTACTAGTGTTACTAGTATTTATCCCTGGTCACTAAAGTCTCTATTCTCGAAAGAGGTGAGTAGTCTTGTATCAATGGCTCTTTGTCCGGTTGGCACCGGCTCATTGTTTAAACGAACAAACACTTTATTCACGCCGGCCTCGAAAGAGGTCCGGAGTTCATATCTATCTATCTGATCAATTTTAAAGCGTAGTTGACAAATCAAAACATACATATAGTCTTTTGCAAGTTTTTACATTAAAAATCAAATTTATTTTAATTATAAGGTTTTTATTTGTTTAAACACTTTCATGTTCATTTGGATGATTGGATCATTGTTGCAATTTCAAAAAAATGATTTATAATTTTTCAAAACATTCAACAACGACATTTTTAGTAAAATTTGCTCAAATTCACCACAATATAGGATATCATCGTATGATTAGAATTGATAAATTCACCATGTCTATAATTGATGTAGGAATTTAATTTGGTTTTCCAAAAACATAAGGTGTTTGTTCTAAACAACATCTTAGAATATGTTTTTATTCTTCACATTTGGACTTTGCAAGCTTAGTACAATTTTTATTTTTTAACTATTGCTAATAGGTTTAGTAAAAATTACAAAATAGACGACTTTATTTTGTAATGAAGATGTTACAACAATTACTATATGTTGAAAAGAGTAAATTTTGAAATTTGAAAATGTTATAGATTCAGCTCAAAAAATTTGAAATTTGATAAAAATTAGCTCAAGAAGACCCATTCTCAAAAGAATTGACTCATTTCACGCTCATTTTGTTCCAATTTCTATAATCTTTTTATATTCTTGGAAAGCTCCCAAAATGAAGGTGAAGATACTGATCTTTTAAAGGAAAATAAGCTTCTATTGAGAAAATGTTCACATTTAAAGCTTTAACCCTAAAAGTACTTGGGGGTCCCTGGAATTGACAATTTGAGAAAAGCATCACAAACTACTATTTGGTAGAATATTTTGGAATTGATATACAAATGAGAGTTCTAGATTTTGAATTGTAGATTCCATCCATATGATTTGATTTACTAATACTATCACCAACATTTAATTATAAAATTTGAATGTTAATTTGAAATGAGATATTCTTAAACATGGTGATTCTTTGATAATTTTTTTTTTCTTAAATATATGACATCATTTTTGCAAGGCCACTTTTGAACTACAGTCAATCTAGTTTTGACCTGGTCAACGACTTGACATACTTTTACATTTGTAATTTTAGAATAATATGTAATCAAGTATGACTAAATCCAATCGTTAGATAGGACAACAACTTGGTGAAGGATCTCCAAAAAGTTGGATGACTTTCATCCAAGGATTGATCTCGGGATTGATGAGAACATGAGAAAAGGTTTGAATTTGTTAGTCGTTCAAATTTTGAACGCTCTGACGTTTAGGGGTTAAAATCAATTTTACAATTTCTCTAGTTACAAGTTATAAAATAAAAATTCAAATCAAATGTTAAATTAAAAGATACTAAGATTAGGAATTCTCTTCTTCAATTGGAAAAAATATATGTTCATTAGAGTGAATAAAAGGATTGTTAAAAACGACCAAAAAGTGGAAAAAATTTGAGCTGCATATTATTTTCAAATGTAAATACCTCCATGTTGAAAGCGTCTTTTTTAAGTAAAAAAAAGTAGCCAAAATCCCCCGTTCTTAGCATTCTAAAAGTGTATCTTTTTTTAAAATCAAATTTGAAGTGAAATTGCTTGGTAGACAATGCATTTTATAGGGAATGAATATTTTTTTGGACATATCTATAACGACTATATAGATCTTTAGGATACATATTTTAATGTAAATTAGCAATATGTTGTAGTGTAAAAATAACTTGGCTTGAGACAAAATTGGCCATTTCGTCTAAATTTCAAAGCAACTGTTGTTTTTTTTTGTGAGATTGTATCCAAGGTATGTTTATTTGGTGGCAAATTGTAGTAATATAGGCATAAGAGTTAATCAACTTTAGGTGAAGTGCACTAGAATTAGACCACTCCAGATTGAGAACATAAACACAAGAGTTAAACAACTTTAGATGAGGTGCACTGGAGTTATTTAACCACTCCAAATTTAAAAATTTAAAAACTTAAAGATCTAAAGACTAGATCTAATTTTGAAAAGAGAAAGTAAAAAGAGTAGAAATAGACTACTAGTTCCTATGGTAAAAGGCTTAGAATATAAAGATTGGAGGTGGGAAAATAGATGCCCTTTTTTGTTGAAATTCCGTCTCTTTGGTTGGGTGGTTGATCTTGGACCAATATCTTGTTGATTTAAGATTTGAGTTCTTCAACTCAATAAAGAATTTATAATTTACCAGGTGTTGTGAGAGTTGGTGGCAAACCTGTTGAGATGTTTGTTACATATGTGGTCATGTGGTAAAGAAAATGTTGAAATTCTTATTTTTCTTTTAGTAATCATAGTCTGACATTTTAATGATCTTTCAAAAGTGTGTTGCTTACTGATTACGTGAATTGTTGTGTGCGGACATAAATTCAAAATTAAACCGTTTTCTGGCAGCGCAATTGCGTTTTTTTATTCAGACGCGACTTTTAAACAAAATAATATCGACATAGTTGTTCATCCATGACTTGAGGGTAAATTCAACATCAACAAATTCAAAATAACAACGTTTGAAGGCATCAACAAAACAACAGGTGTCTAGTTTTATGCCCAAATATAGTATTTATGGTCAATCAAGTGACAAGGAAAACTAACATGTTGTAGTTTGCTTTCTTTTTATGTGAGCATGTCTCATGTAATGCATATATTCATTAACTATTGTAGAAAGTAAACTACATAGTTGAGAGTTTTTACTTTGTCTTACTTTCAAATTTAGTTTCAACAAGTTTGATTTACCTCCTGGCTTTTACTTTCATATGTTGTACTTTTACTTTACACCTCACGTATAAATTGTATACATAAAAATCTAAAAGGTGAATAGTTATATGAGGTGGCATCATAGAGGAGTTTGATTCTCCGAGAATTTTTCGATCTGTTGTTCCATCACCATCAAAGCCCATTCTCTTTCCTTCAAAAGAGGTTCTTAAATCATTGTATTCAAATCATGTTCCTCGTTTCATGTTCGAAGCAATTGAAAATGCATCAATGAACTCTAAGATGGAGCTCCCAAAACATTACTTACCACATTTTAACTTTCGGATGATGAATGGATTCCCCCACTCGACCACTGAGCAGTTCATTGAAGTTGCCTCTTATTTTCCAGGATGTGCTAGTGTATCATGTACACCACCGTTTTTGGTTGTTTTATGGACTAATCTTCCCATAAAGCCTTGGCCTCTTACTTTTGGAGGGATTCCACTATTTTATGGTACTCATGAAGATTGCCGCCCTCCGACTTGTGGGCGTGCTAGGGGCAGCCAACCTATACTTACACATTTTGTTGATCATTTAGAACCCGGAGTCCATCCTCAAGGAAAAATCAAAGAAATTGTTGAATTATTCGTTGCAAAAGACATTGGGCTCCGTTATTTTGGTTGGAGTGGGGTCCGTTGGTATGCAGAGGTGTTATCTGCATCAGATGGGGCTAAATTGCCTTCTAAGAAATGTGGGTTGCTTGTACTATGGAAGATTTGGGCGAATGAGGAGTCAGAGACTACAAGCAGCGTTATTGTGCATGATGGAGGTACTTTCATTGATACTACTTCATATGCACCAACATTGAGACCAAGAGTATTGCTAGAGTTTAAAGAAGAAAGGAGAACCACATCTGGGATACCATTGTTAGGGCCAAATGATGAACAATACATTACAGTGGCTAACCATGGCTTTCCACTAGGAGATATGAATGTTTATCATCCTATTTATGGTGAAGAGAAGTTAATTGCAAGGGTAGAGTTTTCTTTCCCTAGCTTTGACATTGCTTTAGCAAAGTTAGAGGGAGGTATTACCTATTTTGCAACGTCTTTTAATGGAGATGTCTCGCCCAACTAATTCTATTCTTGTTTTATTAACCAATAGTTTTAAATTATGAACAAACTTGCAATGAATTTATCAATTTGTTGTGATTCTAATTAAACTTGTTACAAACTAATGGTTGAATGTAACGGTTGTAAATTTTTTGCTTCTCTTTTGCAAGTTATGTCTTCTAATAACTATCCCATCTCAAAGGTATCATAGATGATTGTGGGAGGGAATCTTGGAGAGAACTATTGCGGCGTTGGAATTATATATTGGAAGCAAGCATTTTGAATCTTCATTAGAATTTTGTTGTAATCAATGGTCAAACTATTCAACAAGAATTGTATTTTGGTGAAATATTGATTTAGTGAGTACAAATAGTGAGCTTCATCTCAACCCAAAGCAGAGGAAGATTGAGTATGAATATATATATATATATATGTGTGTGTGTGTGTGTATGTATATATATATTAGCCTACAATATTAGAATAGCATTGAAATTTGTAATGTATGAGTTTTAAGAAGTTGTCAAGATAGAGTCTTTGAAGGGAATGTAGTAAATTCTTTGTAATAGAAGTGGAGTTTTTCGAAATCTAGGGTATATGATTGAGTGTTATGTGTGATGCAAGGATTTCAAAGCTAGAGCATCCTTTTAAAGTTTCAACAATGAAATCTTGCACGTAGAGTGACCTGTTCACTTCAAATTGAGTGAGGGTTTAGTGCTGCAAAAATGAAATTGATTATAAGTATAGGACAACTACATAGTGGATAGAATCTCAGAAGAGAAGTGTTGAATGAGGATGGTGGAGCTAGTACGTAGTGGCTTCTTGTGGTGAATTGCTTCATAAAAACATACATGTGCGGTGCTATTTCTTTGAAATTTTGATTTTGACGCTTTGCAATCTAACTAGGCACAACCTAGGCACAAGTCATGCATTCAACCTCTAAGTGCGGACATGACAAAATGGCTTGAAATATGTTCGGTATTGATTCTTGGATTGATAGAAATTCCTTTAATATCAATGGTGTGTTAGGTTGGATTGATAGAAATGCCTTTAATATCAATGGTGTGTTAGGTGTTTATTTGTAAAATCTAGAAAATGTGATTGATTGATCTGTTGAGATTAAGCTATGTCATGTTGATGTCATGAATATTCAGTTGATCTGTCAATTGTGCATGGGGGCAATGCTACAGATTTTTAAACCGGATAGGTTGTAAGCGAGGTTGTAAGTGAAGTATATTTTTGAATCCTTCTATTTATTGAAACATGAGGGGTTCAAAATACTAGGACCATACTAGAACGCCTGATGGGTAACGTTGAACGGATATAGCTTCATCTTTTTTGTAATGTATTTATGGTGGTTGTGAGGCCTTCGTGTTTTTGTCTCAAATATTACCTTGTCAATCTTCAGCATGAAAGTAGTAGCTTGTATGATGTGGTCATTCCGCAATCTTTGGAATGTAGTGTTCCAGTGCATGTTTATTACATACTTTCACCCAAGTGATTGGTCGTCTTTATCAACACTCTACCAATCATCCTTTCTCTAGGGTTACATTAAAGACTAATAACTGGTAGAGTTTTTTGTTCATTGTGTTAATTATAAAGGTTCAGTTTTGCATTTCTATAAATATGCAAATTTAGGATTTAGACTATGTTGGAAATAGGTTGTTTTCATATTAGATGCTTGTATGAGATTACTTTAATTATTGTTATAATCGCAATTTTTTTAGCACTAACGTACAATAGGTTTCGAATTTGGACTAGGGCATCTTTAGGGTGTTTTTGACTGGGTGGTATTGTTGGTTGTGACAAGTTTCGTTGGGCACTGTGGAGAAAACACAAATTGAATGAAGACATGAGAAGAAGAAGAAGGAGGAGGAAAAGAAGAAGAAGAAGAAGAAGAAGAAGAAGAAGAAAAAGAAAAAGAAGAAGGAGGAGGAGGTTTTCAAGGCACTTTGCAACACCGATGAACGTTATTTAATTTTTTATTTTGAGGACTACAACAATCTTTCATTCATAGATTAAGGCGGTTACCTTATGACAAGTTTTTGTAAATGAGAGCTAACATTGGAGTCTTGCCATTATTTGCTTCAGTAGGCATGAATTTGATCGTGGAACTAGATGCAAGCGGTGCATCATTCATTTGGATTTTGTAATTGATGGCTACGATAGTGAGGAGATATTTGGACTTCTAAAAAGGTAAGGACCTTTTTCTCACACATGTATAAATTTCCAATACAAATTTTTTAGATTGTTAGCATAGATCATTTTTTTAATTTTGGATTGTTTTGATTAGCGGGTTGTTGGTGGAAGAGTGGAATCATAGTATTGTATTAGGAGAATATGAGGATGTTCATAGCATTGATACTACACAAGAAGTAACAACAAACAACATTCTTCATAAAAGAGTCCATGTATAACACTTGTTTCGTTAAAAGTGCACATAGCCATGTGCACTTTTTTTCCGTGTAATTTGTACCATAGGCCATATATGATGTCAAAAAAGGGTCCACGTTCTATATATGCATATACTAATTTTTTTATAAAATTTGCGTCAAATATAAGGGTATTCATTGCAAACATATGTACATATTCAAGTAGGTTGACAATTTAAAATTTTATTATTCTCATTGAGCAATTTAGATCCTACATTAGAGTGATTCCAAAGCATGAGTGGTATTTTGGAGTGCTTTTTGGCATGTATTGAATGCATTCTTTGAATTATAAAAATTATCTTCCTTACATGGGAGCCTAGGAAAACACAGTAAGTTTGATGAAGTTCAAGTCCATATAGACACCTTTCTGAAAATATCTTCTTTGCATTAACATACAAAAAAAGTGAGCAGACATTTTAAAACAAAATCAATTGAAGAATGGGGTGGGCGTGTGCCCACCCCTTTATGTATTATCATCAAAAATAAAATGAAAGCGAGGGTGGGAACACTCCCACCCTTCTTATATTTTCAACAAAAATAAAATGGAGGGGGTGGGTATGTTTCCACCCCTTCTTAGACTTGATGTCATTGTGATTTGAAAAACTTGAGACGACACACTGCAATAATCATCCACCATTACTCATTAATTGAAACACCTTATACATTAGATAAATATCAACCCTCCACATGCCATAATGGTAAGAGGTTACTACTTTATGTCAAGCCATTTGTATAAAATAGAATATTTTGAAAAAGGTCCTATAATCCACTGCTACCTTTCAAAAACCTTCCTACACCTGGAACAAGCTAAATCACACAAATACACCTCATGAGCGGTGCAGAGCTTGTGTTGATTCAACATGCTGCCATTGTTGATCCTCTTTAAACATTTCATCTGCACAACATCCCAATCCATTAAAAAAACATATAAGAATTTGAAAAGTGAGCAGATCGGATTCAAAACTATTGGATGAGCTATGGAGAAGGTGAGTTGATCGAGAGCTTTCATAAAAAAAAAAACCTCTCAACTTCATCCATTAATTTCAACTGCCGTTCCCATAAATTTGACAAATTACAATTTAATTGGTGAGGCTCCAAGTGTTTTGAATAATATCAAGCCAGACAATATTGTGCACAAGCACTTCACCATCTCAAGGGCATAATACCACGCAAACAAATTATTGTACCAAAAACTAAAAAAATAAAATAAAACTATCAAACGAAACAAAAAGAACAAAAAAATCCTTCAAACAGTGAGTCAAAGCAACCATGCAATTGCATCAAAGGAAAAAAGAATGGACAAAAGGAAGGAAAAGTGGACACATTATTGCGGTGGCAAAGGCAGAAAGAGCGCAGTAGCAAACTAGAGAGAGAACGTGAGCGAGAGTGAGAGCGAGAGAGAACGTGAGCGAGAGTGAGAGCGAGAGAGAGAGCGAGAGAGAGAGAGGAAGAAAGGGAAATAGACAAGACCTGACGGCTAAAGCTGGGGCACGAAGGTGGTGCAGAAGAAGAGCAGGGGTTAAGCTCTTGGTCGCAATCGGCTGCCTCATGGCCTCAGCTTCTCGTTGCCGTAGTTGTGTAGCAACCATGGGCTTGCTAACGACTGTGGAATCATCTCAACTTTGTAACAGATTTCATCATCGTCTCCGCCAAAACCCTAAAATCCAGTCTCGCTTCTTTTCTTCCGAGATTGTCCACATTGACAGGCCCAACTCTTGTGCTCTTTTCATTTCCATTCCATCACTACTGTCGATTGCGATTTTCACAGAAAGAAGCCCTAATTGACCAGCCATGCAGAGCGACAAGTATGCGGTAACTGAATGGAGCCAGACAAGTTGCGCAACCTGGGCGAGTACGACACCATCGCGTTCCGGACGTTCACCGCGGCGGGGTCAAGCTTTCTCGCGGGCACCATCCTGGGCACCACCACGGCCACATGGCAGGACGTGCCCGCCGTGGAACGCAACGTGGCCCTGCCCGCGCTCCGGAAGACGGGACGCAACTACAACAATGCCATCCCCAAATCTGAGATGGAGGACATCGATCACAAAGTGAGCAACGAGGGTCATATCTCAACTTCCTTCTCTTCCAATGATGGATATCATCATGTAAGTTATTCAGGATTTACGACGATTCCTGATTTTGATGAAGAATCAGAGAGGGTCAGTCGGAGTCGGGTGAGGAGGAATCCGAATTTTGGGTTTCGATCGAGGCCATGCCTTGCAAAATTCCGGCTTTATCAACATCTGTTGAATCGAAGTAAGTGGGGTCAACGTAGTAAAATTGGGTTCTTGTGGGAGGTCCTAGGTACAACAGATTGTGTTCAAATCTTCAAGGCAGACTACAACATCTCTGACGAAGCTATGTATAGACTCACAAGTGTACTAAGTAGGACAAGCAGATTTTGGCTCATCTAGTAAACATTCATCACTTTATTTATTTTTTGCGCAATAACGAAGGATTTAATATTTTTAGTTGCCCATCAAAATTTTAATGTACAAACCAACATTAATTGGGCAAATAGGGGTTTAATTTTTACAATTAAGTAATAAAATTTGGTAGGAAAGGGGGTGGGCCTGTGACCACCCCCTTTCAAAATGTTTAGGTAAGAAAATTTGGTGTCAAAGTGGGTTGCCCAACCTCCTTCCAAAATTCCGGTAAGAAAACTTAGTAGCAAAAGGGGGTGGGCATGTGCCCACCCCCTTCTAAAATGCTTAACCTCTAAAAGCCCAAGGGGTGTAAATCAATACTAAGACGTATTATAAAATGTGACTTTCATAACTTCAATAAAGTTTATCTCAACAAATAAAATGAAGAACATGATGTTTGAAAAATATCTATATAGTCAAATTTCTAAAAATATTTTTAGTTCTTAATTTAATGAATAAAAAAGAAATTAACTTAAAAATTCACCAAAATCACATTTTATATTTATAGAATTCAAAATTTGGAATTATTGGATGGAATTGTGTTTTTTATTTAAAAAGCAAAAAAAAACAAATGAATTGATAAAAAGAACAACATTACTTTCTCCAAATAGTAAATTTTGTAACACTAGTAACTTAGAGGTGTTTGTCTTTGAAACAATCCTCTACAAAGAGTTTAACTTGAATTGGCATATTTCAAATTGGGTTGGAAGGTAGACTTGATTTGCTATTAGAAAGCAATTTTGACTTATTCAAGTATTTTTTATTTTTAGCCTTGAGCTTTTTTTAAAAGAGGGCAACAATCACAAAATGGTCTCTTGGGCTCCTAGCGATTAAGTAAAAAAAAATGTAGAAAAGGGGGGGGGGTGGAAACATGCCCACCCTCTTTCAAAATGTTTAGATATTAAAATTTTGGTATCAAACGGGGGGTAGGCACATGCCCACCTCCTTCCAAAATGTTTAGGTAAAAGAAATTGGTATCAAAGAGGGGTAGGCATGTGCGCACCCCCTTCTAAAATATTCAGGTAAGAAACTTTAGTAGCATAGGGAGTTGCACATGTTCCCATCCCCTCCAAAGTTCACTTCTTAAATAAAAAAAATTGTAGCAAAGGGGGGTGGAAACATGTCCACCCCTTTCAAAATGTTTGATAAGAAAAATTTAGTATCAAAAAGGGGTGTGCACATGCCTACCTCCTTTGAAAACATTTAAAGAAGAAAATTTGGTATCAAATGGAAGTGAGCATGTGTTCACCCCCATCCAAAATAGTTAGGCAAGAAAATTTAGAAGCAAAGGAGGATGGGCATGTGCCCATCCCCTTCCAAAATGCTTAAGTAAGAAAATTTTGTAGCAAAAAGAGGGTGGGAATATGTACAACCCCTCCAAAATGTTTAGGTAAGAAAATTTGGTTTCAAAGGGAGGTGGGCCTATGCCCACCCCTTTCCAAAATATTTAGGTAAAAAAACTTGGTTTCAAATGTGGGGTGGGCATGTGCCCACCCTCTTTCAAAGTGTTTATGTAGAAAAACTTGGCAATTGCTCTTCTTAATATTGATGGAATTGTAGTTGCTATGTACATGGTAATAAAAGAAATGGCAGTGGAGTGCATTATTGGAGGTTGACATGTACATGCGATTGATGAAGTGATCCATATGCAAAGCGTTGAAGGCAAAATGCACATGTATATGAATTATACATGTGTAGAATGGAAAAGTGTTTGAACAAAACCATTTGTTGGTCTTGGTAAATGTAAAAGGATTTAGGTTTAGGGATTCTTATATGTTCATGGAAAATTCATAGCAATTTCCCCAATCATCCCAAATACCTCCAAAAAGTAGTAGTGAGGTTAGGAGCAATGACACCCTAAGAAGTTTGTAGTTAGTTTGCATTTTGCAGTGTTTTGAAGAATACCATGGGAACAATGAATGATTAGCTGTAGTATATGATTAGCTTTTGCACTAATTATATTATTTTAATAAGGGAAATTTTTTTAAGTATTTTTTTTCACTTCTTTTTCAAAATTAAAGAAGATGGTTTTCAAAAAGTACAAGTGCTAAATTTATTTTGAAAAATAATTAAATATTTGGTACCCTACTTTTGAATCCAATTGTATACTATAGCGATTAGATATACATTTAACTTAGAAAAGGGAATGGAGATCATTGATAATCAAATGTTTTTGGATGTATCACCATTTGGAAGCTATAGATTGGCAACACGTAGGATATCTTGATGCAAAGATGAAAAATGTTGTTTGATCTTCTAATGAATGATGCGGCTATCAAATTATTTTAATAAAGGCTTCATATTTTGTAATTTATGTTTAAAAAACATTCCAATGAAATTGTATGTATTTGGTTGTTTTGAATGCGTGACGTGGAATGTATGTAAATGGATGTGAAATTCAATGTTTCTTTTCATTATGAACATGCATACATTAATAACATAGATCAAGCATTTGTAAAATTTATATTCATTCAAATTTCTCCAAAAGATGTGAAATATGACTCTACTTTATTCAAACGTGCAAAATTTTCTGCATGTGCACTTTTTATATGGCACGTGCACTTTTAACGAAACAAGTGTTGTATGTTAATACATATGAAGTAAGTATTCATGGTTTGAAATAATATTTACTTTTGCAAAACAAATAAAATTTTGATGTGTATAGTTTAGGAAATCAATGTTGATAATGTTGTATTAATTGGTGATGTTGGTGCTATCGCAAGAAAATGGATTTGACTGTAGAATATTTCTCCTTTTTAACATCAAAAAATTGTGGCAGATGCTTTAATGATGATGAAGTTGAGTGATCTAGAAATAAAATTTAGTATGTTTAGAATCAATTGGTTTCAACCCTTTGAAGCATCACTCCTAAGAAAAACAATTCAACAAGAGCTTCAATTTTTGTTTGATGTAGAGAAAAAAAACATGGATGTGTAGAACTTTTAGGTCTTGAAAACTCTAGCAATCACTCGTGGGTTGAAGTTTGTAATTGAGGGGCTGATTATACGAGTCTTTAAAGTTTGACTCATGTATACTGTTGTTGTTTTGCAAATCAATCTCTAGGGGGAAATATCGAACAACCAGAAGGGTCTAATAGGTGTTTTACTGAAGTTAGGCATCTAGATAATTTTATAGTTAATTCATTCTTACGATGTTGTTTAGTTTTGCAGATGTAATTTAATTCCGTCGACGAGGAACTCAGAGAGGGTTTTACCCCAGAAAAATATGAAGGAAAATCCTCGGCGTCGTCGTCGTCGTCGTCTTCGGGCCCCCATCTCCGCGCGAGTCGCTCCTCGGCGTGCCATCGCCATTCTATGTAGATCTCTAGGACCGGGCGGTGCGTGTTTTCAGAGGCCGAGTTTCTCCGCAGAGAGAGGGCGCGGACGAGGTGACGTTGAATCTGCGAGCGATGGAGCGGAGAGTCATGGGGAAAACGCCGATTCAGGCGTTATGTGCGTTGTCTGAGGCTAAACGAATTGCGATTCTCTTTGACGGCAGGTTTGTGTCTTGGACATGCAGAGTCTCGGTGCAATGGAGAGATTATCTGGCACTAAGGGCGCTTCAGCTCTTGCCCGGGAGGTTTCTGCTCAATCTGAGATGCGAGGCTCGGATGGGAGGTTCGGGCAGTAGAGCCTCCTCCGCCAGTTGACAAGAATCAGCGTTGTTTCAATCTTAGTTGGGATGATGCGACCACCGTGTCAGCAATGAAGATGCGAGAAATTGCAGGTGTTGATGGAGTTCTGACGATGGTGTGGCTTGAGAAAACCCTAATGGTGGGTACACAAGAAGAGTACACCTCTTTGTCTTGCACTTGACATAATCGCTCCGCTGCTTTCAATCCTTACACCCCCAACCATCCGACCGGTAAGGCATATCCTTCCTAAAGAACTGTCGTTTGCATACAATCAATTCTTATTGCTTTGTGCGTTTCAATATTTTATAAACCACTTTTCTCAGTTTTACCTATCGAGAGATGTGCAAAAATGTCTTGCCAGGTTGCTGCGCAATTGTTAACCGCAAAGGAGAAGGACGTAGTTGCCCAGCTTGTGGATACTATGCTAGGGTTTGGAATTTCATACAAACATCCGAAGCCCAGAGGTTCATTTCTTCCTATATATTTATAAGCTTTCTGAGTTTGCCGAGGTCTTCGAGGATTTCTATTTCTTTTCGTGTTGACATCTAATCATTTTGTAGGACAATGATGTCAACAGGCTGCTATATTGTAACCTGCTTTCTCTTTTCATCGCAAATTACTTCCTGTCTTATTAACCCAATACATGTGGTTCTGTTTTGTCTTGCAGACTGGGGACTATTAGTTGATGTGGTTGGCTTTTGCTTCTTAAACCTCGCAATGGATTATAAACCTCCAGAAGACCTCGTGAAGTGGCTACAAGCCGGTCCACCCCCTATCTATATTGGTTTTGGAAGTCTTGTAAGCTTCTTTTATCATGTGACCTATAGGCTGCGACCTAATGGCTGAGATTGTGTGCTGAGTTGGAACATGTTGTATTTTGCGTTGTCCCAGTTTATTTTCGAGTCTCTTGATCATATTTTAAATATGGTTGCCTTCATTCAATATTTAGAATTTTTTTGATGGTATGCAAGCTACTGGCTGCAAACACATTGGTCTTCAATTTGAAATGAACTTGCCTTGAAGTACTGTCTTTTTTGTATACATTTTGGAATGTTTTGATCTCAACCTTGTCGTGTTCAACACACGACAACAAATTCTACGATTGTCAAACAACGAAGGATGGACTAAGATGATTGATGCGGGTGGAATTGGACGTGTTCATTGTTTCTCTGTAGCTCGTAGAAGATCCAGAAGGTATGACAAAAATTATTATTGAAGCACTGAACAAGACAAAGCAACGAGGAATAATTGGCAAGGGCTGGGGTGGTATAGGAAACTGTAAGTTTTAGACTAAATTATGTATTTACGGTGCTAATGCTCAATGCAGTCTACCTTTTCCTGATTTGCCGATACCAGTTTTAGATGCATTGCATTTTGTTTCCATCTCAAGGATGACCTTTGGCATGGAGTAAATCCTCCAGTCCAACATTGTCGTTTGAAAGGATGATATCTGATATTGATATCGTTTATGCTTGTCTAATATTGATATTTGGTCACGGTACAATGTACTAACGCATACTTAGATTTCGTACTATTGGCAGTGGAGGAGACACCTGAGAATGTTTTTCTTTTGTCAGATTGCCCACATGATTGGCTATTTCCTCAATGTGCTGTAGTGGTATGTATTCAGGATTTAAATATGGCACACTTTGTTCGCTGAGTTCTTTTAGCTCTGCAGATTATTAACAATCTTTAAGGAATTTCAGTTCAGTGTTGCATTGCTTTTGGAGTGTCATATTTAGCAGTATCAGGATTCACACGATGTTGCAATGTATCCAGTTCCATCATGGCGGTGCAGGGACCACGTCTGCAGGACTCAAGGCTGCGGTACTTTTACTCTCCTAGCTCGTGTCAATGTTCTTTTCGCCTCTATCTCAATACTTTGAATTGCTTTTTGTTGCATTCTCAGTGATGAATGACTTCGAGAATCGTATATCACTGTTCACCTTGAAGGTCTAGTAAATTCAAACCTAACGAAGCATCGAAGCAGCGGACATAGTGGGTTGGATTCTGTTTGCTATAGGGCTATTTATTGAAGCAGTTGCGGATCAGCAAAAGTTATAAGATGTTTTCAGTGTTATGTGATTGCAAAATTCCTCCTCGAATGTATGTGTGCTGACACTAAAATTTCGCTTGTGAGCAGGTGAAGGAAAAAGCTATGGAGGTCTCGAAAGCAATGGAGGATGAAGATGGGGTTCAAGGTGCTTGTGATGCGTTTTCACAAACATATCAGGAAGCGAATACCAGAAATAATGCATGAAACACTGCCCCCATCTCCACCCCGAGAAACAAAACCGGAGAAGTTCAGCAAATTTTTGTTCATAATCCTCATATAGTTAGGAATAAAAGTCATTTGAATTGGTAACAGTGGAATGTCATTCTTGAATCACTACACTAAATAGTATATTTAGTGTGAGATAATTATAAGATTTGAAAATGTTATAGATTTTTATTCTCGACAAATTTTTTTACCAAAGACATTGATTCCAATACTATTGAAAGATCCCCATCTTGACCAATATAGAGGGTAAAAAAATTGGTCAACAGTAAAAACTTACAACATGTTTATGTAAATTAGTGTATCTCACATTAAATATACTATTTAGAGTAATCCAATAATCCCTCATTCAAGTATGTGTATTCAAGCAATGGCTCAAGATTCTATATATGTAATCATTAGCTAGCCTTTAATTGCATGCAAGGAAATAACGTCTCCAAAATTCGTCAATTTTTTCTTGGCAATTGATAGTGTGCTCTTCTGGTTCCCATGTGGCATATTCTTTTGGATATCCCTTCCAAAGCACATAATATTCCATTTTACATCTATAAAGATGTTTTGACATTCTAACTCTTTTCTTTCTTGCATTCAATATTTTTTCCACCACCCACTCATTATTTTCACGATCATATAGTTTGTTAATATCAACTCCATTTGGACTCTTTTTGATATTTGTTGGTGGAGAATCCCAAAGCAAACTAGTTTGTGCATTGTGTTCCATCATTGACAAAATTTAATTGTAACGTTTTTTTCAATAGTGCAAAAGTGATATATATCTAATCCCTTTATGTGATATATTCAAAATACAATAATGAGAAATCTATATTTGTACAAAGTATATAAATTTTTATAATAGTCTATATTCACCACATAGGAAATAACTTCAGTAATGAATTGATCCAAACTTTATATCATTTTCATCTTTTCCTTTAATAGTAAAAGTTAATTTGAATGTAAAAGAAAGATGATCATAAAATAAAGTAAAATAAACTAAACTACTTTAAAAGAAAACATCTTGAAAATAAAGTAAAAGAATGTAAAGATATTCAAATTGTATTAACATCAAACAATCGATATTGGTTTTTAGCCACTTTCTAGTAAAAAAAACATTTTCTAGATTGTTATGGAATACAAAAAAAAATCTGATTGATCTTACATTGACTCATGTAAGAAAAAATGAATGTTCATAGCAAAAAAATTTATTTTAATAAAAAAGAAAGGGAATAGTTGAAAATATTTTTTTAGTGCACTAAAAATTAAAATATATAAAAAGAAATTGCACTATTAAATTTGTATGTAAGTATATCATATGGTTTTAGGAGGAAGATGTTATGAAATCACAGTCCTTTTAAATTGTGTAAAAATAAGTGATTTCTGAAAGTTCTCATAAATAAGGAAATATAGTAATACATCAAATTAAGATTTAAAATTAAACACGGATATGGCTCGAACATTGTTTCAACTAATTTTCAATTCGCTTCTGCTCAACTCTCAACAATGTTAAGCCACCTCAGGTATTCAAAGATTATGATCTTCAACATACTAACCTCTTATGGCATCTGCTTCCACTTCTCACCACCTGCAGCAATGCCTTTAACATCGGGATTCTCTTCCTTGAATGTCTTCCTGTAAGTCTCCCTAACAACATTAAGCAAGCAAGGTATGAGCACTTTTTCCTCCTGAGGATTTGTCAGAAACTTGAAACACATTTCTTATACAAGTAAAAGAAAAACGATAAGAAATCAGTTGATAATATATTCTAACTGCAAAACGATATTGATACATAATTAACCGATACTTACATGAAGATGAAGAATCCAGACGGGGGTCGCTTCGGAGCATTTGGATCTTTTGCGACCTTCTTTGCTTTCTTAGCCACCTTCTTTGCAGCCTTGGTAGCCTTCTCCTTCGGAAATACTGTGGTGAAGGTCCTCCTTGAAACTGCGGAGGAGGATACGGCTGGTATAGCACTTGAAATTATATGTTCAACCATAACTACTCCCAAGCACGTACGGTCTTAACTCTAAACATAGTTAATTACAACTGATCAACGCTCAAACTGCACAATCATGCAGCCCAGGTTGGACCCCAGGTTGGACTGAAATAGTACATGTACGTGTACGAGTTGAGATTACAAAACAAGCATGCAACATCAATCATATATATATATATATATATATATTGATCCGAAATTAAACTCGATCAGGCTCTCGAAAGCTTGCGATCTCGCGACATCTCCATGGAAGAAATTGCCATCATCAAGTGTGGCCCACAGTACTTTATGGAATAAAGAACGGGACTGTGAGGAGGTTGTTTTATTTGTCGGAGTGTGTAACTTCGTCTATCTTCAAGATGGTGGGAACTTCCACAAAGTTTCATGGGCCATCGACGAGGGCTCATCGTATCTATCTATTACAATTGACGAATCTTCTTATTTTGATGAATATAGAAATAAATTAACCGAATGGGAACGTGTTTATAAAATTGGTAGTGGTAATTTGGAGTGGCAATCAACAGCAAGTCTCATTTTCAAAGTTCCGGCTTTCAAAAAAGAAGAGGGAGAATCAAACAAGGGTTATAGTTCTAACAAGCCCAAGAAACGTGATGAAGACTTCAATGAAGAGTTCTTAACATCTGATCAATTGAGCAGATGCAACCAAATTCAAATTGTGGATGAACACAACTCCTCAATTGATAGTGGGAAAATAGCTAATGGGGACCTTGTTGTAATCAAGAGTCACATAAGATACTGGAGAAATTTACGGAAAGATACACACGGGATCAATAAGCATCTCGTCGGTGTTAAGCTGTTGAAGAAGCTTGAAGTACAAGTGACTCAACTGTCCTCTTGGCGGAATGATATATTCTAGATAGTGTTGTAATATTATATTTAGATGATGTTATAGTATCAGTAGCAGTATAGTATTATACTTTTAGAAAAGAACATTATATATTCTATAGATAGTATATTATTCTTATTAGCTATATTGAATTCATGTAGTCCATTGTTTCTTTTAATATTTGTGAATAAAATTTCAAAGTTTTCTATTAATTTTATTTTCAAGGAATTCCTTAAATTTGATTAATATTAATAATTATAAAGATCTAATTAAACACCTTGTAAAGAATTGAAAATAGTATGCACTACCTATAGCTTCATAGAAACTTATACAACTTTTTCCACGAAAAAAGAATTTATAAAAAAATTTATAAATTGTTTAGATCACATCTTTACAATTCAATTATTCATATTATTTCATTAATACTTTTGACTTAAATTCAAAAATTAGATTAATATTAATAATTATAAAAATCTAATAAAAATGCCTTGAAATGAATATAGAGTAATATGCACTACCTACAGCAAAAAAAAAATTAAAGAACTTTTTGTACCAAAAAAAATTGAATAAAAAAAAATTACAAAATATTTAGATCATCTCTATACAATACGGGAAAATAATTAACTATGAACATTAATATATAAAAGTTTTTAATAAATCCGCTCATTTTTTACTTTTTTTAATTATTTAAAAAAAAAATTGAATTATATTTTAGAGTTTTCTATTAATTCAAGGTTTTCAAGTTTTTTTACATTATATTAATATTAATAATAATAATAAATTCATTAAAATCAATTCTTACTGCAGCACAGCTTCTGCAGATTGTAACTCCCGGTTGTTGTCAACTTTGCAACCAACACATTCATCCATCATTTCACAACCTCGAACAACAATGTGGTAAGCGTCTTTCCTAAGACAACAATATAACATTTAGTACGCCGGTTCCTTAGAAAATTTAAAATTTGGAGTTTTTTATTCTATTAAAGCTTACATCACTTTAACGTGTCAACAGACATTTACATTCTACTCTAAAGCAAACAATGACTGATGTATTTTTTTTGTCTATGCAACCAAACAAATATCAAAATACGACTTTAAAATTTGGATTCTTTCGATTGTTTAGCTTCGTTCCTACAATATTACAATATCAAAATCAATATCACAATATCACATTATAAAAATACCACAATATTTATATCAATATCATAGTATCAAAAACAACACATTATCACAACACCACAATACCACAATACCACAATATCAAAATATCAAACAATAAAATATCAAAACATCAAACAATACAACATTAAAATATACACTATACAATATCACAATATTAAAATACCAAAAAATACGATATCCCAATATACAATATACGACATCACAATTACAATATTACAATATTGAAATATTAAAATCAATATCACAATATCAAAATATCAAACAATACAATATCAAAACATCAAACAATACAACATTAAAATATACACTATACAATGTCACAATATTAAAATACCAAAAAATACGATATCACAATTACAATATTACAATATTGAAATATTAAAATCAATATCACAATATCAAAACTACCACAATATCACAATACCACAATTCAAAACATCAAAACATACAATATCACAATATACAATATCACAGTATCACAGTATATTAAAAAAAACACAATATTTTATTTCCAAGATCTACGTAGGTTAAATGATATCACACTTATCACAATATTATTCATATATAGCATAAATACCCTCACATCATTACTCTCATAGTTGCATTCATCATTCCTTATAGAGAAAAATGGACGAACATGTTACGGATTTTGTTTTAAACAATGATATTAATAACCAGAAGTCCTTGGTAAATAATGATATTAATAAAACAAGGAAACACAAATTAGATGTTGGAAAAAAAGATGATATTAATTCCAAAAGACGTAAGTTATATACATCTAATGAAAATAAAGATACTATTAATGCACAAAAACGATATTTACATTCTCTAACTAAACATGACATCAATGGAAAAAGGAAAGAGTTACAATTACAAAATAAAGAGTCAATCAATGAAAAAAAGAAAGAATCCCGATCACAAAATAAAGATTCAAACAATGAAAAAAGGAGAGAATTCCATTCTCAAAATAAAGATTCAAACAATGAAAAAAGGAGATAATTACATTCTCAAAATAAAGAGGCAATCAATGAAAAAAAGGAGAGAATTACATTCTCAAAATAAAGAGGTAATCAATGAAAAAAGGAGAGAATTACATTCTCAAAATAAAGAGGCAATCAATGAAAAAATGAGAGAATTACATTCTCAAAATAAAGAGGCAATCAATGAAAAAAGACGTACATTACGATTACAAAATCAAGACATCATCATAGGGAAAAACAAGGAGTTCTACTTAAATAACAAAGACAGTATCAATGAAAAAAACCGTACAATATACAAAAATAAAAACCCCGATAAAAATCACATTCAATTTCCACCGTCCATAACTAATGATATTAAATCAACATGCATAAATAATTTCAATAGTTACATGAAAAATTTAGCATTTAAATTTCAAATCTGTTGTATTTGTGCGCAAAAAAAACCCGTAGGTCAAACAAACAAATACTTCATCTCTTCAATAAAATCCACCATTAAATCTATGAAATCAATTCTAAAATTTACAGCTTTGCAACATGGTCTTCATGATCAGACAAAAATACCTACAGAATTATTGAGAGACTTGGACGATGACAATACTGATCTTAGAGGCATCATATTGTGTAAACAAGGGATCTCCAACAACGACAGCTCTATTCATATTTGCAAAACGTGCTTCCACAGTATTAAAATAACAAATTACCCAAATTTTCATTAGCAAACGGAACATGGATTGGTCGTGTCCCAACCAATTTACCAAAGCTGACTATGGTAGAAGAAACATTGATCGCATGATACCGCTGCAAAGCTCTATTAATCAAATTACGTTATTCAAATAATTCTTTCACTGGCCAATGCGCATTGAAAGGAAACATTGTGAGTTTTGCTCAAAATCCAGAAATAGCACTTCAATTAATAAATACATTACCTATATCATTAGAATCCCTCTCTGATGTAGTAGCTGTTCACTTCATTGGTGACAAGCACCCTCCCATGAACATCATCAAAAGTTGTAAATTACTGTATGTTAGAAGATCAGTAGTCCAGACATGGCTTACGTGGTTACAAGCAAACCATATAGGCTATAAAAATTTATCCATTGATATAGATAATCTCAGTGCATTACCTGAAAACAATATTCCCACCTGAATATTGCAATCAATATTCAAATCCACTGATGTTGATATAGCTAACGCTGAGCACAGAACCAACATTACCGACCTACACATCTCTGCAGAGCTACATGAATCAACAGAAAACCCTGATACAACTTTTGACATTTCAGGACTTGTAGATTTTCAAGGAATAGATATTACTAACAATGAAATGATGTCTAATGCCGCCTCTAATTTAAATGAACAAAAGTATCTATCTTACACGCACGGGTCTACTGCAATAAATGAGTACAACAATCCGCATTTATTAACTTGTATGTTTCCAACATTATTTCCATATGGAATTGGAGCACCAGAAATGCAAAATCGAACAGTCAAAATTTCTCTTGAGGCACATGTACAATACTTGTTAAATTTAGATGATGAAGACCATGGATTTTCAAGGCACCACCTATTTCCATTTTTTATGTTGAATCTTATTCAACGAAAACAAATATGTCGCGGTGCAAAATTAACAGTCTCACGAACTTCATTTGTAAAGGAGTCTCAAATCTTAAATGACATACGCTCTATTGACTTCAATGATGTAATCAAGGACCCAACAACAGCATTTCAAAAACCTGGAATAGGAAATTTTATCCGTCAATTCAAAGCGTCAAGTAGACATGTTATGGCATCTGGAAGCAGCCGAGCCGTACAAAAAGAAGAAATTTTCAGTATAATAAATTATTTGGGAACACCTACGTTATTTTTTATATTAAACCCTGCAGTTGGATACAACCCGGTTGTGAGCTTACTGTGCGGAAAAGATATCAATCTAGACATATTTTACGATGACAACTTACCAAATGCAAAAGAACGTAGCTCTTTGGCGTCGATGAACCCACAAGCTCATGCACAATTTGTTCAAACCTTAGTTCATGTAACTTTCAAATATTTGTTCTGTGTAAAAACCACTTCTATCATAGAGAATAACAACTGTGGAATTCTTGGGAACGTGCAAACATACTACGGATGTTTCGAAAATGCTCTAAGCGGTATGTTGCACATTCATGCACTACTTTGGTTGACAAATGCTCCAAATCCTAATGAACTTGTAGAACTACTTGAATCTGACAAAACTTTCAAAGATGGGTTACTAAAATATTTAGATGTCATCATTCTCCGAAGTCTTCCTATGCAAAAAGAAACAAACACAAACGAATCTAATGACTTTGATTGGGATACTATACATCCATGTTCAACTATGCTACCAAACCCAAAAGACATCAATTTCGAAAACATTTACGCAAGAGATTTACACAAATTGATGAATACATGCAACCGGCATGTTTGTAATCCAGCATGCTATAAAATTAATAAAGATGCTTCAGAAAAATTATGCAGATATGGATTTCCACATGTAGTGGTTGAAGAAACACATTTTTCTAATGAAACAAAGTTACTGCATATAAAACGCACAGACCAATGGTTGAACAATGCAAATCCCACTGTTATGGTTTGTTGTCGATGTAATCATGACATGAAATTCATTGCAACATCCGGTAAAGATAGTAAAGCATTAATATATTATATTACGGATTACATTACTAAAAGTACAATTTACAAATCGCACATGTATTCACTTTTACAAATTGCAGTCCAAAAACTAGAGTCTACACTCACGGACTCCTGTTCCATGGCACATCTCGAAAGAAGTCGTACACTGCTTATAAGATCTTTAAACACTATAGGTTCCCAACAAGAAATTTCAGGGACACGTGCACTGAACTACTTAATGAAGTTCCCAGATCACATTACCGATGTTCAATTCTCAAGTATCCCGTGGTTCAGCCTATCAATGTGGTTCTCAGAACAAGAAAATTCTGCTGAAAACAATCCCGTTGATCAGGACGCATCTGAAACCTTCACCATTGAAATGGATGAGAACACATCTACTTACATTATACAGAATTTCAGACTCAATTATCAGAATAGACCAATGAGCTTAAATAACTTATCTCCGTACGAATTCGCAAGCAAAATATGTAAAGTTCCTAATTTGCATTACCACCCACTTCTAACTAGCCATCCTCAACATAAAACCCACACTCTCCACGAATACAAAGTCCCTTGAATACCAGTTATACAAGGACATCACATACCTTCACCCAAAACCAATTATGAATCTTATGCACGAACACTGTGTATGCTCTTTTTCCCATGGCGCACACTTTTGGATATCAAAACATCTGCTACATGGAAAGAAAGCTACGAACAACTCTACGTTTCATTATCTACATTCAATAAACATATTATAAAAAACAACAAGGTCCTACACGAATGTAAAGAGTCCAAAGATGCAGACAGGCTTCTACGAAACAACACTGAAAAAAGCAACGAAAGAAGCAACGACAATCATAAAATGGCCGGAATCAATCCTTTATGTGGAGAAAACATAGCTGATGCCATAGACCATACTATTAATTCTATTGTTAAAGATCATAACGATATTACCATTGATAAAGATTTCACTACCGCTTCTACGACAAAACTACAACTGGAATATTCTCTATGCAATACAACTGATACAAATTACGTGCTTAGTGTGTCAAAAAATTTAACTGCAATGGATGACTGTAAGCATTTGCAAACTAAACACAAAATACATATCATTTCATTTCAATTCTCTAATCCATCTCGCTCCAAGCAATTATTAAAAAAATTAAAGGATTTAAACAAAGCGCCCATCAATATTGTTCATGCAGACAAAACTTCTGAACGAGATAGTACAACATCTATTAGTAAAATTTCAATTGGAGATATACCAGAATTAAGACAAACAAATGACATAGAAGACTATGACATACATGAATTTGACCAACACGCACAATTGTATAGCCAAGAAATAACGCTAGGGAACCAACAAAAAATTAGAGATGAGATATGTTTAAAATTCAGTTTAAACAAGCTCCAACAAAAAACTTTCCACACATTTTTAAGAAATGAAAACAACGATGTGTCAAAATCGCAAATTCTAATGTATGTAGGAGGTGCAGCCGGCACTGGAAAAAGTCAAGTTATCAAAGCCGTACGTCAGTATTTTTCAAAGACAAACCGAAAAGATAAATTCAAAATTGCAGCTTTTACAGCAAGCGCATCTCTATCAATAAATGGATCCACAATACACTCTTTGATTGGTCTATCGATAGATCAAAAACGTGAATTCCCAAACTATTAAAAACTCAATAGGTAATTGGGCACACATCGAATATCTTATATTTGATGAAATTTCGATGATTGGGTGCACAATGCTCGCCAATATTCACTTGAAATTGTAAAAGCTAAAGTCCTCACCACTAGAACCTTTTGGAAACATCAATATCATGTTCTTAGGAGACTTCATTCAATTTCCACTGGTTAATGATTCACCTCTATATTCACGTAATATTAGACCTATTTTCTCTTTTACTAAATGGACCCAAAAAAATGTTATAGGTAAAAGCCTATGGGAAAACTATATTGCTCCTCACACTATCATCCTCACTAAACAAATGCGACAACAAGGAGATACACGGTATGCTGCTTTATTAGATAATTTACGCAATTGCAAGCTTACACACGCTGATTTCAAATTACTCAAAACTCGATTCCTTTCAAACCTCAAAATCAATCTCTTTCAACACCCTTGGATTGATGCTCCATTTATTGTCCCACGTAATGATTTAAAAGATGTTATAAACAACTACATGATTGAATATTTCGCATCAAAAAATAATGAACCATGTTGTATAATAGTGGCTGAAGATACTTATAAAGATCAACCATTACAAGACCATATACAATTTGAGATAAGACAAACCATTTCTAGTAAAAAGTCTCAAAATCTTCTTTCCTTCTTGAAAATATACAAAGGCATGAAAGTATTGCTAACAGAAAATCTATACTCAAACCTTGGGTTAGTAAATGGCACAATTGGATCTGTACATAATATTGTTATGCCTGAGAATAAAGACAACATTAACACTTTATTCATAAAACCCCCTCTATATATTTTAGTCGATTTCAATGATTTCATACAAAGCCACAAATCCTTTAAGGATATTGAATTTGAAGGGCTCCCAAAAAACGTAGTTCCTATTGCTCCAATCTGCAGAAATTTTGAATACAAACACGAGATTGAAGGACCGCAACACTCAAAAAGATTCTCCATTAAACGAAAACAAATTCCTCTAAATCCAGCATTTTGCTTAACAGATTATAAAAGACAAGGCGAGACATTTGATAATCTGATAGTAGACTTTTATAAACCACCGGACAAGCACCCTATAACAATGCATAACATTTATGTAGCTCTATCTAGACTACATTCAATAAGCGGCCTAGTTATCTTAAGAGATGTCAAAGTAGAAGACCTTCAAAACGCAAAATACCGTGATTGTGCTTTAGAATATTCAGAGCCTAAAACCCATAATTCTCCTTCTCCAAATATAACCACACCAAAGGCTCCCTTCAATCCGCCTACATTCGGCAATTCACCCAAACTGAGCAACCCTCCCACACTAAATAAGCCTCCCACATCGTCCAAACCTCCGATATTGAGCAAGCCACCCAGGTCTGGGTCTAGCAAGCCACCTATATCAAGCAAACCACCTACATCGATCATACTCCCTAAAACGGGCATTCTCTCCTCAATCCCATCAAACAATAACACTTCAATATCCCATTCAATTAACAATACCAACGACATAAACAATACTTTCTGGATTGAAGATTTATTTCTTAACAAAAATGACGAGTTGCAATTATTAGATCCGAATGGTTGGTTATCTTCAGTCCATTTAGATGCATCTTTTTCTATTTTATATAAAACCAGACTCATTACTCAAAACTACGAACAACATCGTTATTCAATAGATGCGTCCGGTCCATTATTTCAGAAATCATGTTTACAATTCCTCCGTGTACATGGTAACCACTGGATTCTCGGCCATATCAATCCTCAAAACCTCCAATATAATTGCATATTATATGATTCTCTCATGTCCCACAATAATAATCTACCAAACCATACTAAGTCACGGCTAGAAAGCCTAATTAACTTCTCTAGCCAATTGCGGTATAAATATGCTAATGTGGTGCAGCAACCCAATTTAGTATCATGTGGCTTATTCACAATAGCCTACACTACTGACATTGCATTCAATATATCACCAGAAAACTCAATATACAATGTTCAATTAATGAGGCAACATTTAAGGGATTGTCTCACTCATAACTACTTAAGTCCATTTCCTAGAATTATTTAATCACTATACAATCGACTCTTAAGTCCATTTCCTAAAATTATTTAATTATTTAATTATTTAATCACTATACAACCGACTCTTACAAATGAATAACAATATAACTAAACATCTTTTATAGTTTGAAGGGTATGAAAGTCTTTAAGCTAAACACCAATTACAAATTCTATAATTTTCATTTAACAAGTATTATTCGCCGACGGTTGTGCGCAGCAACGCGTAGTCCTAGTTGTTTAGTTTTGTGGTATTGATATCATTCAATTGGATGTTGTCCCAATGAATTTATATTAGTTTGGCCAAAGTCATCATATTGTTATCTTATAGAGTTGAGATCAGAGGCTCTATCCAAGTATCAGTGGATGTTCCACAATATAAAATACCTCGGTGAATACGTAATGCTGGACGTGAAATTGTTACTCGAGTTCGCATCACATTAAATGAGTTTCGAGCTTTTGAAGAGAAAAAAGCATCATGATGATGTTGGGAAAAAAAAGTTGGTTCTAATGAAAAAAGAAGCGAAAGAAGCATTAAAAAGAACGAAAGCTTTAGCAACTACATAGAAAAAGGAATAGCCGTGAAGGTGCAGAAGAAGACATCTAAGCTAATTCCTAACCAAGCGACATTGTAGGATCAAAGAGAGGCAAAAAAAGACTTTCGTGAGTCCCTTGGTGAAACAAGAATGACAAATTTCTCCACTCCTCAACTCAACTTAGTGGTTCACTTCATTTGATAGTTAGGCTTGAATTTTCATGTAATGACTTGTATGAAGAATGTTTTGAAAAACGTAACACATGGAAAAAAACTCAACTACATGTGCTATGAGGACAAGGTGCGCAATAATAGGGTCCAGAGTACTGTACCTGGAAGGTAGGGTCGGCAAAAAAAATTCTCCAAAAAAATGCCGAAAAAATAAATAAATTTACCAAGTATTTTGTCAAAATCAACAAAAATGAAGTCAATAATAATCATAGACAAAAAACAAAAGAAAACGTTTAGCCGCTAGAAAAATTCAATGTTAGTTATTAATAGCCAAATTTTTAATAATTATTTTTGAAAGTGCCGATCTCCACTGTTTGAAATTTTATTAATTATTCGACATGAAAGTGCCGACCCTGCCTTCCACGTACGGTAGTTTCAACCACCAAAGTACATCCATGTGTTGCTTTTTTTTTTTTGTTGAAATGTAGTTCTAAGATGGAATTTTGTAAATTGCATTGTGAAGTGAACTCACTTGCCTTGATGGATTTTAAATTTCAACCTTGTTGGTGGCCTGATGCTCCAAACATAAAACCTTAAATGCGCAATGATAGGGCCCTCTACTCCTTTGTGCTGCAAGCTTATTCCGGTGAAGCCCCTTGCTGCAGGGGTTTAAGGTGGTTACTCCATTCCCAACTGGCTCCTTTCACCAACAGCTAGGGGCATTATCCGCGATCAATGTTGTAATGATGTTGGTTGTAGCATGAGTTAGAGTTTCTCTTCTGTTGGTTATAGTACATGTAAGCGTGGTTATGGATTCGTTGTTGTTGATTTAAGCATCTTTAGTGTGTGCAATACAAATCTTCTTTAGACATAAAGAAGTGTACCTATATGACGTGAATGGGATGCATCATACTTCAACTTTGAAAATTTATAACTAATTCATTCGTCATCCAAAAATTATGTTTCAACTTGTGTTGGAATCTATTTCTTCTTGCCTACCTCTAAAAAAATAACAATACTAAATAATATCAATGCCTCATATCCGTATTTCTTATTCAGTTGGGAATGGGGAAAACTCCTTACACTTACGCATTGAGCATTCATTCGTCTTTACGGCGTTGTGTGAGATTGATAACCGGGTGTCAGGGTATATACACCATCCAGTCAGCCCTAATGGAAACGGGAAAGAAAAAGCACAATCTCATCACGGTCGAGAAAGAAGCTTTCGGTCAGTTGTCTGTGTTTCCACACCATCGATAGACTGGGGATGGCCACGACGCCAGTCGGCAGACCAACAACACGCAATCTCGTGCTCTGACTGGCAATCTCTTTACACACAACAACACTGGACTAGCCGTAGAATTTATATTCTTTTCATTTAGGTTTTCGTTGCGGGATCTGCTGCAACCATGGGCGGTCCTGCGTTGCCTCCCAAGGAGGCTAATCTCTTCAAGCTCATTGTGGTATGCCTTCTTTTCCGACTTTAAATTAATTTCTTCCTGTGCCGAGCAACTTTTAAATTTTACTGCAGCTGAAATGATCGTTAATTGGATTATTATGACTGTTTTAGCAATTGGTATGGTGTTTGGATTTCCGTTGAAGGTGAACTGTGATGCTCTCCATTGGATTTTGTGTTTCTGAGGTGGATTTTCGTTTTCAAATTTAAACCTAATTTGGACGATATTGACAAATCTGTGAGAGGTTGCACTCAATTCCGGCATTCGTATATTTAATGTGATGTAATCCTCTATGAACACGAATTGTCTATTTGGTTTTCCCGATTCCTACCTGTATATAAGCCATGGAGAATATCACGAGAGAACATTTCTGAATTCTGTAGAGCATCCTTTTAGGTGCTCGAAAGTGGCTGTATATGTTCTGTGCTGGTCCTAGTTTTTTTTGGACAATTTTACAGTTGTCTCGTTTGGATATAACAATGTCGTAGCGAATTTCGACCTATCAAAAGAATTAGGGTTTAAGGATTATTCAGGCATTTGAATATAAAGAGTCGGTTTATCACTTTAAGAGGGAATTTCTTTCAGAAGGAAACTCTTTCATGATTGTCGTGCACTTCGGCACATCACCAATATGGTTACGATGTTGGAACCCTGATGTATGAAGTACTGTCTGTGTGAGAAAGTACTGAGATGTAGCTCGCTGGTGCGTCATGTCCAGAAATCTTATGAAACAAAGCAGTACAAGAAGGGACTGAAGGCTTCGGATCAAATTCTTCGAAAATTTCCTGAACATGGAGGTAACTTCTGTTGTGTTTTCGACTGTTCAGTATATGCAGTTTAGTGACTTTTGTACCACAAATGTGCAAAGCTTTCATTTGAGGACACTTATTTTGTTTTCATTTTATTATGCTTTTGCAATGCCTATTTTCTCTAAGTTGCTCACATTTTCAGCGTTTGTTATCTACAGAAACTCTGGCGATGAAGGGTTTGACCCTTAACTGTATGGATAAGAAAACAGAGGCTTATGAACTTGTTCGAAAAGGCTTGAAGGTAGGGGTTTGCATTTCTTGCGTCAAAAACTTAGATATCTTATCATGCTAGTGCAACGTAGCTATTCATTCAACTATGGATATTATTTGAGCTTTAATGTAGTGCTTCCAAGCATTAGGTTCTTCTAACTATATATGTTATTCTCTTTGCTGTTGTCTTGTGCAGAACGATTTGAAGAGCCATGTGTGTTGGCATGTATACGGACTTCTGTACCGCTCCGATCGGGATTACCGAGAGGCCATCAAATGTTACCGATGTGCACTCCGAATCGATCCAGAGAATATTCAAATTCTTAGGGATTTGTCATTACTTCAGGTGTGGTGTGCTACTGCTTCCATAATTTTTTTAAAGTGTTCTGTTCACTTCTTAAGGGGCTATCTTGATTGATGATCATATTTGTTGGAATTAAGTTACTCATATGGTAATTAAGTTACTCATGAGGGAACTGATAGACCAAGGGTCTATGACTCCAAGTTAGTTAGAACACCCAAGTAATAGTCTAGTTAGTCTGAACATATTGTAAGTATGTAGACAGACAATACTAGGACTAAAGTGTGGCTTGGTGGGTGAAGGAGATAACATTGTCTATTGGACAAGATCTCACTTCTATGGTTGGGTGGCAAGTCACATAATAAACATTCATTACCTTTTGAGCACATTATCAATATCTTAATTTGATATCTTAATCTCTATATTTAAATTAATATCTTAATTTAACAATATTTCCCTCAAGGTTTGTGACGTTGATGCATATGGAATGGCCTTATTCTATGCACAGGCACAAATGCGGGAGCTACTGGGGTTTGTTGAGACCAGAAGACAGCTACTAACATTGAAGCCCAGCCATCGCAACAATTGGATTGGTTTCGCCATCGCGCATCACATAAATCACGAGTAATGTTTCCTCTTGTACTTATCTCACGTTGAATTCAATTCACCCGAATATTCATATGAATATGTCTAGCATGTATTTAGCAATTGTGGAACTTGAGTGTTTTTGAGATGATTAGATTGTTGTTCAGGGAACAGTAGACTAAATTTTGAGTACAAAGTTGTATTTATCAGCAACCTTGTGATTGTTTAGGCCTGGAATGGCTGTAAATATATTGGATGCTTATGAAGGCACCTTGGAAGAGGATTTCCCCCCAGAAAGTGAGCGGTATGAGCACAGTGAAATGCTGCTGTATAAGGTAAGACGGTCGTGTACAGATATTTCAGCGAGTTGAATTTTGTAATGTTGTGACGGGCAATCTGCTTACAATGTCCACGATATCATGCATGGTCATGATAACTCTTGCACTCTTATGAAATTCGGGAGACCACGTTGATTTCTGGTTTGTCAGGCTGGTTGCTCTAGGAGTACTTCTAGCACTTCGATGGGCCTCTTGAATCGTGGTCATCGAGCTTCCTTAATTCATCGTGAAACTTTTACTTGAAAACCAGGCCACTCTTCTGGAAGAAGCTGGACAACCAGAGAAGGCATTGGAAGAGCTTTCAAAGAAAGAAGGGAAGATTGTAAGTCAGTTGCTCCGTTAACCTTGAATCATTGTAAGACGTATGTTAGTCGCTGCCATATTCTGGTACCGGTTTTTGCTCAAGGCAATGTATTTGCAGAGACTTATTTTTGTAGATGTAGAGTCTTGAGATGGAGTTTGACCACAACAATCTGCTCTTTTGTGAATTCTTCCGGCTTTTAGTGGAATGTTTCTGGGTTGTCGACTTGCCATTGGAATTGGCCCTGCGAGTGGAGTTGGTTGAACTAATAGCTAAGAGAGTGGTTCTTTCGTACGTTTGAATCATCGGATTGTTTCTTGAAACAGGTAGACAAGTTGGGACTGAGAGAACAGCGGGCATCATTGTATTTGCAAATAAATCGTTTAGCTGAGGCTGAGGAAATTTATAGAAAGCTTCTTGACTATAACCCCGACAATTATCTGTATGTCATCCGGTCAACCTCCCGCAAGCTCAGTATTTATTGATAAAGATGTAGTTGATATCCAACTCTATACTTGGGTGTGTAACACCTGATAAAGTTATCCTTAGGAAATATTACATTTTGTTCAAAACAACATTAGAGCAGCTATGTGGCCGCATTCAATCATGTTACTCTTTCTTCTGAGTGCAGCTACTATGAAGGCCTGCAGAAATGTCTTGGATTGATGCCAGATGGAAAAGTCTACACCTCGGAGCAGGTGGAGAAGCTAGTGGAAGTTTACAGCAATCTTCGCAAAAAATATCCTCGCTCTGCAGCTGCTAAGGTCAGGTTTCAGAATTATATGCACTTCAATTAATGGGTTATAAGGATATGTAGATGGTTAGTTAGCAAACGATTTCCATCCATGAAGTTCGTAGTGACGGACAATGCGCAGTTGACTTTTCTGCAACTAGAACGATTTCGTGTCATACTTTGGTGTTTCTTTGATAGCCAGCTCATCTGTATGCTATTTCGCGACTCAACATAAGATCTGATCGGTAGAAAGTTGGGGTTTTGAGTGCAGCGTATCCCCTTGGATTTTTTGGAAGAGGATGCATTTAAAGGAGCAGTTAGTCAGTATGTTCGTCCATTCTTGAAGAAGGTTTGGTTCTTTCTGATACCTTTAGCCTTTACCTCCGATCTCACTATGTTCACAAACGCATGATCATATCAGTATTTTACTATCGTATCACCAATTCATTTTGTATGGAATTTTTATATTTTCTTAGTGAATTTTGTCTAGAGTTTCTTTTGAATCTTGACATTATCGATTCCTGGTTAGTGTATTCTGACCTAGTAGTAGGTTTGTGATCAAAGTGACGATGTCTTGCTACTGATTCGGTTCCCGTCTGTTCTCAGGGTGTACCTTCACTTTTTTCGGACCTTCGTTCACTTTATATCCATCCTGGAAAGGTATAGCATTGTTGCTACTGATTTTGACAATGTTATATGACGTACACTAGGATTTTCTGATGGCGTACTTGGTACTACATGCCTTCTTCTACTTATGGGCTATCTTTCGTTCACAGGTTGAAATGTTGGAGGAAATTTTTCTCGAAATTTTGTCTTCCCTTGAGAATTCAAAAACCTTTCCTAACAGGTAACTTACTGACTTGTTCTCTTTTTATCCTCAGGTTAGTGATAAATGTAACCTAGAATCTAAGATTGGTACACTGTCCTTGAGCGAAATGCTTGGTATACCGATTGCTCCTCAATAGAAGTGACAAATAGTTTGCCGAAGTAAGAATTAGAATGGGGGTAGAACTATTTTGTAGTCAGAAAATTCTCTTGTTCCTAAATCTCCCGTTATCACACAGGTGTGCTTCTTTTCATGCTGCATACTGAGATTAGATGATGTGGTGCTAAGATTGAAGATAAGTAGGATTGATTAGGAGGTGTATGATGTATTTCCTATGTTTTTTCAGTTCTGACATCGAGTCTCCTTCGACGTACTTGTGGACTCTCTACCTTCTTGCTCAGGTATGTTGTTTCGTAGGTTTTCAACCTTGTTAGGTTTCATCTTTGTTTTCAGGGACCAGATCTAACATTTATGTTCCGTGTGCATTCTGGTGCAGCATTTCGATCAAAGACGGCAACATGAAAAGGCTCTCTCCCTTATCGATCAAGCAATTGCTCATACGCCAACAGTTATTGACTTGTATCTTGTGAAGGTACAAATTTTGGAATTTCTAAACACTTTTTCTCGATATTTATCTTCAAATTGGGTTTTCACATTGCGATTCTTGTAAAAGACTATTAACCCTTAACTGCCTAAGATGAGAAAACGTGGATGAAATCTGTACATCGTCTAAAGAATGGACGCTATCATGCACTTTTTGCAGTGTGAATT
The DNA here is from genome assembly GCA_022496805.1 of Pohlia nutans. NCBI lineage: Eukaryota > Viridiplantae > Streptophyta > Bryopsida > Bryales > Mniaceae > Pohlia > Pohlia nutans. Next base: position 13,061,261 of record CM040095.1, on the reverse strand, counting down.
TTTTAGTATAGATTTTATAGGAAGTTCGCTTAATGCATGTGAGAACCAATTACAAAGGGGATGATTTGTGAAAATTCTATGCCACATTTCATGTTGCAATGATTCACCAAAAATTTCTAAGATCTTAGTTCAAAGTGTTAAAAAGTGCTCTTAAAAATTAAACTCATAAAATTAAGCAACCAAAAAAATCTCCAAAAATCACTACACTTAGAGTATTACATTTCAACCCATGCAACAAATTTCATCCATAGGTTGTCAATATCTTATTCGTAACTGAATTCGAAAAGAATTTTGAATTTTAAGTTTCAAATGTTACAAAAAAATTGGTGATTGTAATCACAGATTCAATCGTATGGATAGAATCTAAAATTCATAATGTACAACTTTTATTCATACATCAAGTTCAAATATCCCTCTTAATTGCATTTTATAATGCATCTTTGCTAAACTGCCCAATTTAGAAAGGGCTGTAGGCATATAGGAGTTAAAGTACAGCTAGTTATCGTTTGACATCACTGAAAGGTTTTCATTTGCCACGGACACTTCGTACTCTGAAATTCTCTTTTTTGATTCATTCTGGTTTGACTTTCTGGCTCTCCAACGTTTCCGTGTAATTTTGGATTTGCATTTGTTAGCTCTTCTCTTGGATTTATTTGTGCGGGATTTCTTAATTCTATCTGCTCTTTCCTTTCACAGGGTAGAATATTGAAGCATGCTGGAGATCCTGTGGCCGCTGCAGCTTTAGCTGATGAAGCTCGTACCATGGATCTTGCCGACCGATTTTTGAACAGTGAATGTGTGAAACGTATGCTGCAAGCTGACCAGGTATTTGTGGTTGTTTCTGATAATTTTTTTCCGTGGAGTTATTTCGTTTGGATAGCACTGTAGTGTGGCTTTTTTCAGACTTGTATCTTCAAACAATCATTTTCGTACATGCATTATTTTGTACACCAGTATGAATATAATTCTGAACTAGTTGCAGCTGTAATTTTCCATAGGTCGAGCTTGCAGAGAAGACTGCTGTGCTCTTCACCAAGGATGGTGATCAGCATAATAACTTGTTTGACATGCAATGCATGTGGTAAGTATTTAAATTTTCTGCCGGAACGAAATTTCATCCTCCTGATAAATATTCCGTTCTCCATATGATTGTAGTTAAGATTTAAGAGATGTCTTTGATAATTCTTGTTTGCAGGTACGAGCTAGCATCTGGTGACAGTCACTTCAGGCAAGGAAATATGGGCAAGGCTTTGAAGAAGTATTTATCAGTGGAGAAACACTACAATGACATGGTTGAGGACCAGTTTGACTTCCACACTTACTGCTTACGTAAAATGACTTTGCGGGCATACATCCGGATGCTGCGCTTCCAGGACCATCTTCATTCTCACCGTTTCTTTTTTAGGGCTGCTACTTCAGCCATCAGGTACGATTTTTTTGACTTTGAGATTAAATGATCGTATTTATGTTTTGGAATATGTGGTATAGTCTTTTTGGAGTTACTGTGTTGGCAACTGCATCTACATTCTCCTGCTTTTTCCCTTACTATTTGTATCTTCTTATTCCAAATCCTGTTGCAGAGTACTCACAATGATTCAAATATATAACGTATTGCTTAGATGAAAATTTCTGTCATGCATCCTGCCTTCAGGTGCTACATTAAGCTACATGATTCACCTCCAAAGGCAGCCGCAGAAGAACAGGAAGCAGCTGTAGCTGGTTTGCCTGCTGCAGAGAGAAAGAAGATGCGACAGAAACTTCGCAAAGCAGAAGCAAAAGCGAAGAAGGTACCTGGTGAACGTGACGCTGAAAGCTGTGTTCATTGTTTTTTTGATTGAAGTTTGAGTACCAGAGCACTGGTTCCAACCCTATTTGTTTCTGAAACAATCATTTAGCACAACAGCGCTAAGTGTGATATCAACACTGGCGATCAGCAAATCATATTACCTCAAGTGGACATTGATTTCTACTTAAGATTTTAATACCTGGCAGCCAAGCTACTTAGCAAGTTGTTGAGTAGGTCATTATAATGATACCGACGACTTTGTCAAGCCGTTGTTTAAATGAACTGAAATCTGTTGCCATGGAGCATGACCTTCCTTAAACAACTTAGTTCTTCCCAATGTTTTGAACAGGAGGCAGAAGAAAAGGCCAAGGAGGAGGAAGTTGCTGTGACCGCGACAAACAAAGGAGGGAAAAAGGGCTCACAGACACCGCGGCCTGTAGATACGGATCCAGATGGTGACAAGCTGATGCACGTATGTACATTGTTTTCCATTGGCAATGTTTGCTTTTAGCACTGCTATTGCTATGGTCAGAGTCTCGTCCAATTATAGTATAGAATATTTTAATGGATGTTGTGAATGTGTTCAGAACATGATAATATCGTTTGTTCTTAATCGTACAGGATGAAGATCCTTTAAGTGAGTCTCTCAAGTATTTGAGACTTTTGTTAGAGCACTCAGCAGATGCCCTTGAAACTCATGTGCTTGCCTTCGAAGTGTATTTCCGCAAAGGCAAGAAACTACTCGCTCTTCAGGTAACCCAGTTGTCTTCGGAAATTCCACGTGTCAGATGAACCTGCTAAGTTGCGAAGCTTGACATGCATAGGATGATTTGTCTCCTCTGAGTCCTGCTGTTTGCAATTCCTTACATCCCCAGAAACTAAATTTCTCAGCGGTGTGGGTTCTCAGGCCGTGAAGAAGCAGCTGGCATTGGATCGGAGCAGTCCTGATGTACACCGTTGTCTGGTGAGTTGAATTCCTTCGTGGCCATCCATTATGCTGATTAGAAATGTGATGGCTGCATGTGCGTTATTTATCGTCCAGGTATACATTTTATATGTCTTGATTACAAGGGAATGTTTTAGGTTTTTTCGTCAGTATGTTCAACAGTGACGGCGGTTTCACTAATTTCTCGCGTAAGCTTATTGGTGAGCATGTTGTTGTGTATGGTCAAACTCAGATACGCTTGTTTGAGTCGTTGGCCAAGCTACCGAACCCAGATAATCATGCTGACAAGATTATCCATGATGTCGTCACCATGGAGAGAGCATCGCTGAAGTAAGCTTTGAAGCTGTTTCACAATTCTGCTATTTTGAGACGTCTTGTGTGATGTTGCATATGCTAATTATCTTTGTTATGAGTGGAATTCGTTTCCTGCAATCAGTTCTTGTGCTTCTGGAATTCAGAGAAATTCTTTGCCAAGGATTTATTACTTTAGCCTCAAATAAGACGTTTTATTCTTACAGGGAACTGGGAGAGAAATCACTTCTGGATGCCAACAGAGAATTCCTTGAAGCTCACAGAGGTTAGTTTGTTGTTCTTCTGTACCTTCTGTACGGAGCAATACTTTTTGTGTGGCTTTATGTTTTGATGCAACATTGAATAAATGATATCGCCTATCAAATAGTCATTTGTTAGTGGTCTCACTCAGTGAAAGCTGCGACCATATTTTGAAGATGGTGATGCCTTTAATGTAAAGCAGATTCCTTGAAGCATAGGGTTGCTGCAGGAGAAATTAGTCTTCTTCTCTGCCCAGAAGCAAAGTCTGAGGCAGTGAAGATTATCGAAAACTCTCCCGACAGCGGATGGCTTCTCAAGGATTGTGTAGTTGTACATCAATTATTTGAGACTTCCTTCAAAGATTCAGAAGCTGCATCAAGTACGCTATTCTGACTGTGGTGCCGACCTTCTTATAGGCATTACATGAGCAAATATTGAGTGCTCTGAAAGCACTCGACTGGTTCTGCATTTAGTAACATTGTTTTATGTTTTTTCCTTGAATGTCAGAGATCCCTCTACTTGTGACTTATTTTCCTAAATCTCTTGATATCACCCTGGTTTTACCTTTCCAATTTCTTCCTAATTGTAAAAATATATCTTCGAATTTTCCCTCCATCCGCTTTTCTAGGACCTGAAAGGTTGTGACTTTCCTCGCGCGTGTTCTGGGTTTTGACTCGTGTCCACTTGCCTGGCAGGGTGGTCAGCACGTTGTGCAGAATTGTTCCCCTATTCCACTTATTTTAAGGGTGGAAAGAGCTTTGCAACCCTAGGAGTGGCTTTCTCAAAAAGTACAAATCAGTCACATAACTCAGGACCTGATTGCGTAAGGGAGAAAGATCACTCGCACTCGGTGAATGGCGGACTTAGAGACTTAGTTTTGAACTAGAAGGAAGTTTTTGTAGCTTAGAGACTTTTGTGTTGTATTCAATCCTTAGTCCACTGAGGTCGTCTGGCTGCTTATGCTAGAGAGGAACCAATTTGATTATTTTCTTAGAAGTCACAGTTTTTGTTAAAGGCGAAAGGCAAGTGGATTACCTGTTCCTTGTTCATCAGTTATTTATTAGGTAGCAATAAGTTGTCTAGTATAGTTAAGTCGTTAATCCTAAGTCCGGATAGATGTAGGACTTGGTTTGAGTCCAAGTATGATTGTAGGTGAGGTCTTGGAATCCGACAATGTCATTCTATGACATGTCTGCCTGAGTGAAATATGACGATGGGCGCATGACAAGAACTGCACCCGACTACTTTTCTCCCCGGGTACTGGTGTTAGTCAAGGTTGGCTTTGTCAAATTTTCATTGCTTCCTAACTTGACATTGCAGGAAAGTAGTATGGGTGAAGTATCTCACTGAAAGACAAGTTCTTAGATATTTTGGGGACTAAGTTCCACATTTAATGTAAGTTTTTGAGAGCAAAGTGGTGGAGAAGTAGTTTCATGAAGTTCCATGGAGGGTTTCAAGCCCATGACTTCATCGCAACTTCTCCCTAAAGAATCAAATTTGTTTTTGTTTCACTCTAACCAATCAGAATTTTTCATGTTCCAGTCCAAGGAACATGCTCAACTTCTTGGCCGCACCAGACAAACCCTAGTTTCACTATTCTCCTATTCTTGCCTACTTCCATGTGCAACTTTTCAAACCCATGGAACTTGGCTCTAAGATGGGCTGAACAATGTTATGATAACATGAATAATATTTTGAATCTCAAACGAATACACCAAAGTCACCATATACTATGAACTACGGTGTTTACGAGAGGTATTAGTAATTTAGATTTGTCATAAATACTTTGGTGTGCAAATTTTAATAATAATACTATTTTATACTCCCTCCGTCCCAAAGTTATTGTCCAACTTGTTTGCTTGGTATTTCTTTGAGCCAATTTCATTGATCATATTGTAAGAAACATGATAAAAAAAGGCTCCAAATTATGTCACTAGAATGATTGAAGAACATTGCGTGTGTTCATTGCAACTTAAATAAAATTAGCCACAAGGAAGTATTTTTTTGACCTACTTAAAAAAGCACTTTCAAACATGACTTTCAAACATGACAATAACTTTCGGACGATGGGAGTATATCTTTGCATTCTTTAAACTCACTATAATTTTGAATTGACAATACAAATCATATGAAGGGAGAGGTGTAGTACTATTATGCTTCTATTTCTAGGTTTAGAAGAATGGGCTTTAATCCGGAAGTAGTTTTCATTACAAGACAGAGTTAATGTGGTCTATAATAAGGGCCGCTTCACACTATGGCCGTCCAAGTCGAGAGGCCGTGGGATTGAGAGTCCAAAGAAATCTACTGAAAATAGCAATTAAATATAGTTTTCATTTTTTATGAAAAGAGATTGATGGCCTCTCGACCATAGTGACGGGTCTTGCAAAATGTAGGACCCAAACTTCCTCTCGAGAGGCCGTCACCTTGATCAACAAGTGTTGCCATGTAAGCATTTTGAAGGTCCACGGCCTTTGGACTTTGGCCTCTAGTGTGAAGGGTCGAGGGGCCGAAACCATGGTTTCTTGCAATTTGATTGGTGGAAACCGACGGCCTCTCGACCTTCGGCCATAGTGTGAAGCGGCCCTAATAATACATTTAACTCCTAAGTGACCGAACGACCATTTTATGGTCACTACCCTTTTCTAACGGGCCACCTGAGATGAATTTCTTTTTAAAAAAAATAAAATTATTTTCAAATAGAAAATCAAGTCTACTTTCCAATCTATTTTGAATCATGTCAATCCGAGTTAAACTCCATCAAGGAGAAATTTTCAAAGACAAACACCTCAACATTGTCCTAGTGTTACAAAACTTACTATTTCGGGAAAGTAATGATGTTCCCTCTTTCTAAAATTTTGCTTTTTTGAACCTTAGAATAGAATGTCTAGTTTCCACCAATCATACCAAATTTCAAATTCTAAAAACAAAATTTGTAATTTTGTTGAATATTCAAAGATAAATGCTTCTAAATTTGTTGAATGAGTATCTAAAACATTTTTTGAAAGTTTGACCGTACAGATAATTAGTAAACATCATGCTTCTGATTTTCTCTTTTGGACCAAACTTCATCAAAGTTGTAGAAGCAACATTTTATAACACATTTAGGTTTTGCCCTTACCCCCTCTGTCACTTAGGGGCTAAAGGACCAAGCGTCCTAACTAGGATATTTCGATGTTCGGGTAGGTTTTTTATTTTTATATTTCGAAGTGAATTATGTGAATTTAGTATATCAATACAAAACTGGGGATCTAATTTTTTTGATTCTGACTTTTTAAATGGAAGTTATAGAAGAAGAGGAGTCTTTTTTGAAGAGGAGTCTTTTTTGACAAGAAATGGGCAGTCCAGGTAGGGTTTCAAATAAATTTTAGAAATTGCTATTTATCAACTTTAACTATATGATCTTGTTTTGGATTACTAAGAGAGTGCATGGTGAAATACTCATAGCATTTGACCATGCAAATTGCAAGATTATAGCGTTTGAAGTGAAAAGATGAAATTGCAGTTTTCTTTTACATTTTATGGCTCTCTTTGAAGAAATGGGAAAAATTGTTAAATTGGTCAAGAAATTCTTAAATTTTATTTAAATGTTAAATTTGATATTTTCTATCAAGACCAAATAAAATATTCACAAGAAAATAAATAAAAAGAAGTGAAAACGATGTTCAAGAATAGGAAATACCCACGGTTGTTTAGGGGTAAAGCAAGTCACTATTGGAATCACAAGCATTTGAAAAACCTACAATAACTTTCACTCGACCAAACCACAAAGGTTGGAGAGTTGAATTACATTTTTAGTACATGGTGTGGTCCAACAAGAGTTAAAGAATGTTATCTAACACTTTTTCTATTTCATCTACTTATTAGCCTCCAATAGCAACAAAGTCTTGGAAATGACCAACTTCATTGATCACATTGTGAAATATATTATTCAAACACAAACAAATTTTATATCACCAGCATCGAAGAAGAGCATTACATGTGTTAGTCAAATGATGAACATAAAAGTGAACAAATTAAACAAATTCCTATCTTCCTAATATATATTGTTAGACAAACTACGTGCACATCACAAATGTAAGATAAATTAATAATCTTAATAATGTTTCTATTATTGAATCATGGATTCTACACTACATTTGGCCAAGGGCACAGGTCAAGTGTTTGTTCCACCGAGCTTCAGATAAATCTAAATTATCATCAATGAAAAGTTCAATAGCCAATGCTGACATGAAAGAACTAGAATAGAAATATTGCAACATTTTTCAACATGAAGCATGTTATTCGCACACCAAAAGCAATTTCTCTCGAAAGCACTATCGAGTAGTGTTGGCTCGTGATCTCTTCATTCAAGGCCTTTTGGCAATCCAAGAGCTAATTTGGTCATCTGGCTACAAGCAATAGGTACTCCTCTTTGTCAACCCAACTGTCATAAATGGATTTATTGCATGAGAAAGCTTCATCATCAGAGATCATTAGAATTGGAAGTGTCAACTTCCAATATACAGACTGCACTAATTAGTGCCCGAGAAAGGTGTATTACTTCCTAGAAAATAGTGTAATACACCTTAGACGATGATCCCTCCTTATGAAGATCCTACACCCTGTCTGTTAGAGCCCACACACCACGGTCATAGGTATCTTTCAAAAAAAAAAAAAAAAAACTCAAAATTTCCTACGATCTCAGGCTCTCCTACTCTTCTACTCTGCGCTCTTGGGCTCACATACTAGCACCCCCGCAGTAATACTTCTTTGGCCATGATTCCTCATAAAGACTAGGACGTCTTACCCTCGCTCTTAGGTTCTCAACTAGTCGTCCATTTATCTTCACTTCAAACCCCACTATATCAATATCTCTCAAAGATGGTAAGAGATCAACATCCAGAAGTGCTTCCAAATTCTTGCAACCCCTTACTTTAAGAGATTTTAGTGCTGTCGAGACTCCACTGCTGCTCACACTTCTCAAGTTCTCACAACCATTCAAGGTAAGAACTCTCAAGAAAGGAAAGGATTTCAAATTAGGAAGCTCTTTGATTGGCGAGTAGGATAGATCCAAAGATTCCAGCTGCAAATGATGGGACCTACAATGCAAAGAGAATGTGGAGCTGGTCAGGTTATCCAGCAAATGAGGTTTAGATACTGTAAGTGTCCTAAGTTGTGGGAAATGACTCAAATCGGGAAGCACAATGAGGGCGGAACCACTGAAATATAACTTCTCCAAGTGTGGAAGAGTCCAACTGCATTGCAACACCAACCGTCCTTCAGATTCTAACAAATCCACACCATCCCAACCTGTCAACCTTTTGCAGTATTTGATAAAAAGACTCTCCAATCTCATGTCCTTGCCCATACGTGGTAACCTCTCCAGGCTAACATTCCAAAGGTTAATAGATTTCAATGTGGTTGCATATCCCAAACTTGAGAGAGTTTTCAAACGACAATCCCTTATACTAAGGGCTTGTAAATTTGTCAATTTACCAAAGTTGGTGAACTCATATATTGTTCCAAAGACCGAAAATGAAGAAACGGATTCGAAGATGGCCAAATTGGTGGAACTTGGTTTAGGAAGATTGAATTCATCACTCTGCATGCTAGCTGACACCAATGATCCTTCTTGATGTTCATGCCACCCTTCCAACTCTATTGTCTGCAACTTCCTCAGATATCCTGTCTGAGTCATGTCTTGTAGAAATGGACCACCACCATAGAATTTTTCCAAGGCAATTAAATTGCCCAAGCCCGAAATGCGCTTCAATGATTTACAACCCCTCACATCAAATACTTGTAGCTTTGTCAGATTACTCAAATCAGGCACCTCAGCAAGAATGTCGCATCCATAAAAATTTAGGGTCTGCAACGCAACAAAGTCACTCTTTTCAGACTGCAATTTGATAAGTCCAACTTACGTAGATTTGAGAGGTTCTTTAAATTGGGCAAATCATCTAGATGCCAACAATTTTGTAACTTAAGTACCTTGAGGGGTATCAAGTCCCCCACACCCGGGCATCGACGCAACTTGGAACAACCTGAAAGATCTAAGATTTGAAAATTCGTCATTCTGGAGCTCAAACCTGAAATCGTCAAATTGCCCCTAAATTCAATTATCATCTCCCGCAGGCACGTCAATTGGCTTAAATCCAAACTTGTTGACACTCCCTTCACAAAGCATTCCAACTCCAAGACCTGGAGGAATCTGAGACTAGAAATCTCTTCTATAGCGCTCATAGAATCCACATTGATACTGAACCATATCAGTACTTTCAAGTACGATAACATCCGAATTCCACTCACTACTGGACTAATTCTTGATGATTCTCTATCCCAATTGTCAATGATTTCTAAACTTTTGAGTTGCTTCAGTGCACTCAAGTCCAAGCCGTTGATTTCCACAAAAACATTAACCAACTTCAACACACTAGCATCTGAGCAATCACTAAAGTTAAGGCACTCCACACTACTTTCCGAACTTGACCCCCCTTTGCCATCCATTCTTTTCATTACACAAATTCGTTGCAAGTTCTTCCAACCGCCATTAGATAACACGGATCCTACAACTCCATCATCCAAAATCTCATGTACCCAACGCCGACTTCTCAATGTACCTTCTTTCATTTCCATATCAGCAAACTCCCGCCATAAATCGTGCATGCCTATTTGAACTTTTCCGTCACCCAAATTCTCTAGAAGTGCTTTTTTCTTCAAACCATTCAACTGCAAGCCATCACAACATCCACATCATCAACCAACATACCTTCCCATTTATCAACATGCTCCTAGAATGTACTACATATTTGCAATTCAAATTCTTTATTTGATGTCCTAGCATTCTACACCTTATGTCATGGGAACTCATTATCGTAGCTATCCAAAAGCAATCTAACTACAAGCACATCAACATGAAACATAATACAATAACCATCATTATTCAATAAGTCAAACGCACACTCACCTGCTTCTTAACATCGGGCACGGTTTTTCTATGCACTATGCTAAGCCAATCGACCAAGAACCAAGACCTCTCATAACTTGCTGAATCATAAACCCACCCCAATGGCTTGTAAGAATCTTCAATATCAAAAAGCACCACATCAATGAACATCATTTTATCTTCATCCTTCAATTCATCATAACTTCTCCTCAAGATTGAAAATATGGGATTCTGGTGTTCCCGTCTTTGATTGAATACATCCCCCTCTTTCAATTGCTCTACCCACTCTTTAGGGTCTTTTGATGCCAATTGACTCCCCAACACCTTGAGTGCCAATGGATGGTAATGAAAATTACTACCATTGCCTTTGGAAAAATAACATCGATTCACACATTGCTTAAGGACTTCTTCATTAAGATCACTTTGTTGAGCATGGTAGACGAATAAAGACTTTGCCTCATCTTCTTCCAACTCTGGCATTTCAAGACAATGAAAACCATCTATCCTCAAGCACTTCAAATCATAAGGCGGCCGAGCTGTCACCAATACAATGCTACCTGAGCAATATCCCACTCGAAGATATTCTTTGGCTTCATCAATAGACATGTTGTCTGATACATTGTCAATCGCCAAGAATACCTTTCTCTTTTTCATAAGTGTCTTTAACCGGCTCTAGAGCTGCATTCATTGAAATAATACAACGATATAATGCATCCTATGACATGTACGATAACAAACTCATACAATAAAGTACAAGGTATAAAACCATCATTAAATACAAGAACATATACAAAGGACCTCAAATTGAAATGTAGTTATACCTCATCAACTTTCAAGTCCTTTATAACCTCATCGTTGGAATCAGTAAGCCGCTTCAACGCCTCTTGGAGCCTTTCCTTCTCACTTGAATCATTGCCAAATTCCAAATGGCATACCCTTCCTTCAAACTCCATATACAAATCCTTGCACAACGACTTGCAACATGTGGTCTTCCCAATTCCACCAACACCATATAACCCCACGACTTGTGCTCCGTAATGTTGGGATACCGGGATCTTCTCAATCTTCTCAAGAATTGCCTACAATACACATTGCTAATTATTAAAACCCAAAATTTCAAAGAATGCTTATTTTTTAATACATAAAGAACATCATCCCTCTTAAACAATTCTAAAGCATGATTTACTATTTATATGATAGAATACAATTGTGAAATATATTTGTATTCATATTACCTTACTCAAACGGGACCTCCCTTGCACATGTGAATCATTCCACCTATGGAATGGTGGAACTATGTTACATATACTCTTCACAATTTCTTGCCGAAACTTCACTTCACCGACCCCATGATTGAATACCAAGCCATTTGTTGCCTTCACCACTTTTAAGGCATTCTCAAATTCACACATGCTTGTCCGCTTATCAAAAGTTGCCCACATGGCCTTCCAAGCACATAATTTCTTCTCATCACCCAAGTCTGTACACGAAATGCTAAGAAATATAGGAATCAACCTCATTTGGCCAGGTCCTCTTTCCATTGTCCGCACCATTTCTACCAACTCCACCATTGGCCACTTTGAACTCAAGAATTCCTCTGATAGAACCACCACACCAACCTCACAATGTCGAATTGCCTCAAAAATATGCCCTGGAAAAGGCTCTCCAATTGGCAAGCTATCTCGATCCTTGTCGAAAAAAGGATATCGATCACATCGTCTCAAATCAACATCCAATTGCTCCACGAATGCCTTTTGTTTGCCACTATGACTGAGGAAAACTTTATGCTTGGGTTGCAGGGAGCAAATATCCCTGCTGCTGCAAATGATAGAAAGTTTTCAGCTTTTATTGAAATCACAAAGATGGAAAGGACAATATACTAGGACTTGAACATCTACATATCACAGTCAAATAGTATGTAAAGTGCTTATTTTGAATCCATCTGTTCAAGATTAATAAGCTTGGATATTCCACATCCAACACCCACCTAGTCGCTTGGCCATCCGGTGGATCCATTGCTTCAATATATGCGAGTCCACAAGTTGGAGCTGTCACACAAAGCTTTCATCAAAAATCAAGGTGATCTCCTTCGTGCACATTCTTCTGCATGCACATGATACCATACAAAATGTCAAGACTCAAACTCAAATCTCGCCTTAACTTCTTCAAGTTGTAACTGCAGCTACTTTATCAATTTCATTGAGCTTGTAGTCCATGGTTCAGTCCTACGTGAGGAAATAGATCATAGGATACAAATAATTTACCAACGAATCTCCATGTGCAATGGATGTACTCTTCTTTATCTTAATTTGAGAAGGTTTTTCAAGTTTGATAGAAATACACTGAACTAGATCAACATGGTGCAATGGCCGAAGGACTTGCTAAATACAGTTGAAATACACCTAGGGAAACTACAAAACCGACAGAACAATGATTACCGTAAAAGAATGAGCTATGCTACATTGTAGTACCTGTGCTACAAACCAACGTAGTTCAAAGCATTGAGACTAGATACCAACGTAGTTCAAAGCAATTCTATTATGACCACAACTAATCAAGTCATTCAACAATTTGTTTTTATAGCACCAAATTGGGACAAATTAACTGAAGAATGATTAGGTCATCAAGTACACATTAAACTCCTTCCCCAGGTTCCGCTATCTACTCACTCTAGTTGCGAGAAGTCAGCATGTATATATTCAGACTTCATGTGCATCAATTTCTCATTTTACAGAACTAGAATAATCACATACAAAGCCTACAATTAAAGGTATACTGACCTATTTCAGTCCAAACTACAAGAACTCCTGCCACCCATACGAGTATTTTGTTCTTAAATTCATCACACCTATTTTAAAAATTAGAATCAGATACACAAGCTAGCACGGCGTCTGCTCAAGAAGGAACAGAACGACGCTATGAAAAAGCAGTACTTGAATACCACGATTCAGCTTTTCCTTGTACTTGCTACTAGCATAGCCCGTAAGTGTCCACTGTGTATTTTCTGTAGTGTACGAAAATTGGACCCCCTGCTCCAGATTATCTATTTTTGTGATAATGACTGAAGTTTCAAACGACCGACACGGTTGATCTTGTGGTGTAGAACCGGAGCATTTAAATGATTTCTACTGCAATCAGAAAACCGAGGTGAAATGAGAAACTGCACGATCACCATATTGGGACATTGAGTCCCTTTCGGCTTAAGTTGTAATTTCTAGATCTAGCATAAGTGGAAACACAAACTGCGAGGTGCAATGTTCTCCGGTGATAAGCTAGAAGAAAGTCCTATACAACGTCACAATATATCGACCAAAAGGTGTCCAAAAACAGAAAACACTCCACATGACAAGAAACAAGTCTGAACAGGTTCACAAAAGAAAAACCTAAGAAGGAAATCCCGTACACCCTGAAGGCCTTGATTCGATGTCGAATGGTGCAAGAGCGCCAATCGCCTCTGAGAACTATCGATCGTCGGCAATCGTCACCGGGCTGTGCTTTGATGGTGAACGATAAACTTACACCGACAGATGGTCCGAACTGAGACTCACAATCGGCCCCAATGAGTCAATCATTCGAATGGAAATCCTAGGTCTACTGCGAGTGCATGTATCTGTAAGCAGTACGGATGTTAAACTTTCTTCACGCTACCAAGCTTTGCTCCAAGATCTGGAAATGGCAAGACGCCAGCAGCTTAGGCAGACAGTCTGGGGAAAGAGAGAAATAACGCAGGCAAATTTATGGTTCGGGCGAAGAGGACCAAACAAGCCTACGGTCTGAGCCAGCAGACGATGCGCAAGCAACATGGTGTGGAACAACGTATGAGATCAAGAGCGACTTCGGATGGTCATGTTCACATAGTCGGAGGGCCAAACCCAAGGTACAGAAGGACGCTAAGAAAAAGCTTACTTGAACATTCTGATTCAACTTTCCCTCGTACTTGCTACTCGCTTAAGTTGAAATTTTTAGATCTAGTAGTTTAAATGGAAAAACAAACGGCACACAATGTTTCCGTTACAATGCCAGTAATCAATAAGGTAGAAGAAACCCCCATACAAGGTGAAAATATATCCATCAGAGGACCGTGCTCGAAAAAGGAAAACACTCCACATGATGCCAACAAACGAGTCTGGAGAGGATCACTAAAGAAAACCTAAGAAAGAGTCGGAGTACTTACAGGCTGAAGGCCTCGATTCGATGTCGACTGCTGCAAGAGCGCCAATCACCGCTCCGAACGATCGATCCTCGGCAATCATCAGCAAGCCGTGCTTTGAACCATAAACTTACACCGACAATTAACCGGACAGCGTTAAGCGAGACTCAGCATACAAACGGCCGGCCCCAATGAGCCATTGATCAAATGCAAACCCTAGACGGAGCTCAGTGCATGTATCGGTAAGCGTTGCGGATATTCTTTCTCTACTTTGCCAAGCTCTGCTCCAAGAGTAGTGAATCGCAAGACCCGGGCCAGCTTCTGCACACAGTCCGGGAAAAGAGAGAAGGGTCTGCAATAAGGACGAACACACCAAACTGTTATGTAGCAGCAACAAGACCTGTTAGCGACCAATTCCAGGTCCCAATGTCACGGACCAATTCCACGGACCAATTCCAACTTCTTGAGTTCTCAAGCAAATGAATGCTAAGTTTGCAAACTGATTGAACTAGGAATGAAGGATAAGTGTTGATCCCCTACTAATAAGGTAGAGGGCTCCAAAACCAACTGGGTTCTTATTCCAACTGAATTTTTATCATTCATTTATTTTAGAACACAAATCTAGGCGCATTGTTGAGCTTTTATTGAATGTTGATCAAAACGATAAGCTATTTATGATCTACCTAGATTTAGGTTCTAGGATGATCATTGTGCCTTAATTTTGCTGGAATTAGAACCTTGTTGCTTTTGGAGCCCTTTTCCTAATCGATAGTGGTCTATGCAGATTAAGTTTGTAAATTTAAAAAAAAAATCATACGTTGTGAAAAAATTAATTCAAAAATTGGGCTTGATTATTAAACCCAAAGTTTCATGTAGTAGAGTTTTTTTATCATTGAAAACCATCACTCTAAATAAGTCGAAATCCTTGAATTGACAAGTATTGGTGCCTCCACCTTAATGCCTTTATGTTTGAGCTAATAAACGAAGCGCAAGCAAGTATGATGTGGAACAATTGATCTCCTTGTCCCTGCCCATTGTTAGAGAGATGAATGCATTTACATAGACTAAACTCCAGAGATGATTGAGTTGGGCCCATAACGTTCTTTAGGGGCCCATAGTGTTAACTTTGAATCTCTCGCATCTATGAGGGGATAAGGGTCTCGTAGATAATTTTATGGCTAACTTTAGCCGATTCAAAGAAATGGGGTTGGAGAGTTTTATTAATAGTTTCTCTTCGGTGTTACTACGGTGTAAAAAGTGTGGTCCAACAGGGACTCATAATGTTATACTTGAAAATGGTAACAATTCTCATTAGATCTTATGTAGAGTTCGTTTTTTTATTCAAATGTATTTTTTTCTTGTCAACACATTCAATGTTCTTCCCTAATTCTAGGGATATAAAATTTTATCCCATATGAATAATAATTTTTGTAATATGATTAATTGAATTCATCATTTTAAAACCGTAATCCTTTTTTAAGGATTAAAGATCAAGCCCTTTTTCATTTGCTAACAAGGAAATATTTAGTGTGACGCAACAACGTAAAGAGATACCACAGGTAAAGAAATACTTATGAGAGCAGAGGCCCCAACCTTTAGGAAATTATTCTATAAAAGAAATCTATTTTGAATAGTGAAACAGAGAATCTAGAAAAAATTCACCCTCTCTAATTGCTCTCAATGAGCCTATTTTAAAGAATCTACGAATGATACAAAAACACCAATCCCAAAGACTTGAAGAAGTCAGATGCTTCATTTGAATCATAAGCTTATACACATGCAACCCGTCCTATTCAATGATAAAATTTAGTTCCACCATATCTGGACTCTCCCACAGTTAAAAACATATCAACATGAATCCTTGCCAACATGCCATACAAATAGACAGCCACAGTGCACATTATGGGCAAGTAATCATCTGTTGAGTGAGATCCATGTCTGCAAATAAAATGAGGTAACTTATCAAATGTGACACAGCAACATGGGAGACTACTACTACAGGTGAAAATCATATGTCCCAATCACCTCTAAACCTCACTACTGTACCTATTCTATCAAATAATTGAGTGCTGACAATGGTCAAAAATCGCCCAAGAAGTCAAAATTGGTGGCTTATCCTTTCCTCTCTCACTGACTCAAGCCTGACCTAACCCTGCTTCACTGCAACTTGGAACATTCATGTTCGCTTACGCAT
Organism: Pohlia nutans; assembly: GCA_022496805.1. Classification (NCBI taxonomy): domain Eukaryota; kingdom Viridiplantae; phylum Streptophyta; class Bryopsida; order Bryales; family Mniaceae; genus Pohlia; species Pohlia nutans. The sequence continues at coordinate 13,044,708 of CM040095.1, read as the reverse complement.
CAGCCACCAACAGTGATCCGCCAAGAGTGATCTGCACATGCAAACACAAATAAGACATCCATCAAATCTGCTCACTTCAAACATTCATTTCAGGATCAAGGATTTCATGGTTTTAAAATAAGAAATCTAAACAATCACGTTGTGAACAAAAGTAATCTAAATGGGACCAATTTTTGTATCACTAAAATCACAGAAGACGATTGCATATGTTGGTAATAAAACATATAAATTTGAACAAAAGAAAAACCTACTCAGAACTCCTAAAAGAATAGGATACCCAATTCGGGTTTCTTGATCGTTTAGGGGTTAAAAAAAATCCTCATGGTACAGTAGAGACTCTAGTTGAACCTCTTATAACCCGTAGGAGGCTAAATGGTAAGAAGTGGCTGTTTGCATATGTAAAGGGGTCAAAGTGCACTATTTAGTAAGATTCAAGAAAAGAATAGAAAGAAGAAATCATGCCCAACATTTTGGTTCAGTAAATATATGTTCCAGAAGTTTCTAAAGTTGGCTAGGAGTTTTTCCAGAGTAGGCTTTCTATTTGAAGTTCATGCACTAAAGAGTTAACCTGTACATTAATCAGTACTTTCTTTTCAAATTATCAAAAGAAAAAGAAATAATCACCTTCTCTCCCAGCGTGAAGGTAGGCATGCCCCTGTAAGGACATCCAGCACAACGGAATGCGTCTCCTAGTCCACACTGCAAACATGCACACAAAACAATATTACATCCAGAAGTCCCCTGCCGATATTCCAGTGTCCAATATTATAAATGCATGTGAGTACCCGGGGTCAATACAAACAAGATATCTACTGGAGATGTTAACACATTGGATGCATCAAGCTGATACAGTGCAGGCACTTACACTTCCACAAGCAGACTTGGGATTGTTGATTTGTGCAGTTGTAAGTTTGGTCTCCTCTTCCTTGGCTTCCAGCTCGGCTCGCCCGCATGAGCAGTTTTTGCAAGCCTTCTTGGTAGGAGCACAGCTCTCTACTGCTGCAACACACAAGCTTTCCATAAGTAAATCTTTTCCAATGACCTCCGTAAGAAAATCCATGACTAAGGGCAACTTGAGGTTGCAAAGCAACAAGAAATCTTACACCTTGATTGGTGCTCAGATCATTTGTTTTACGTTTGTTTTGTTCAGGGTCAATTTTTTACTAGTCCAAGCAACAAGAATAAGCACTAAAAGGCAGCGCTTCCTTGGCTCCTATGTGGCATGCTAGAAATACTCAAGGTAACAAGTTTACCAAGCGGATTGCTACCTCAAATGCGTCAGTAGGTGCCATAAAATTTAGTGAACTATTTTAAGCTTCTTACCTCAGCCCTACTTGCACATGACGTTGGTTCGAGCGTGTTCCTTTAACCCTTTGACCTATGCAATCTTAAGTGGTCCTAAGTAGATAGTCAAAGCAATGTGGGGAAGGATAAGAAGGCACACTATTTTACTCGGACAGGATACTTACTGGGCAACTCAGGTGCCTTCAAATCTTCCTCTGTAAGCAGATCATCCTCATCAATAAGCTCATCATCGTCATTCTTAAAATCACTAGACAGATCCAATTTCATTGTTGGCTTGCTAATTGGCAGGACATCATCCGTCACATCCCCAATGGACAGTTTCACAGCTTTTCCATTTGGTCTGGCGCTTCCTGCTCAAGTAGAAAATCTTCACTAGATCAGTCTTGGTAAAATCACAAAAAGTTGCAGCAAAGAGCAATTGTCGCCCATCATCAAAAACAATTACTCAATAAAAGTGCCTACACAACTTATTCCTTGGATAACTACAGTAGTGTAAGAAGAGCACACACAAACTCAAAGAGCAACAGCTCACCGTTCTGGCTTGAGACCTTCTTCTTGATCTGGAATACAGTTTTCGAGTCCCAAGAAGGCTTCTTAACTTTCACCTGAAAATCCATGTATATCTATATCAATATTCCGCATCAGAAAATGAAACCAATCATATTCACGAGTCACATTCTCCAAAATATCAGCCACATAGTATCGGCAATACACACAGCGACAATAAAAACACTTCCATTCACAGGATGACATAAGAAATATTGGTATTCTTCACTAGATGGAGGACGCAAAAGGCTTCATGGTGAGTGACTTACGGCAACCAGATTCAAGGCAACGGAGCTTGTCGTACACGCTTTAGCAATTTCTACTCCTTCTACAGACTCTACAACTTCAGCATTCATGAAGCCGGCCAGGAGCAAGTTCCGCTCCAATGCCGCTCTGGTTTGCGCACTAGAGCACTGCAAACATTCATCTCCAGTCAGGAAAGAGAAATTTCATGATATGGACCTTATAACACTTTCCAAAGCCTAGTTGACCATTTGCAACAAATCTTAAATTCCAGACAAACTGAGCTAAGAAAATTAGTCCATCAGTGTTAGCAACAGACATCATCTGTTCTAAGGAGACAAGATATTATGGATAGACTAAAACAGTGCCCTCATTCAAAACTTTAGGAACCAACGCTGCATTTCCAAAAACCCAAATAAGAAAATGCTAGACAGTTAGGTTCTTTAGTTCAGCAATAGTTCTTTAGACAGACGTAAAATACCTTAAGTGCTTGAGCGTCAGCAAGAAGAGGCTCTTGCACCAAAAATTCACCACCAGACTTGAGGACACTAGCCACCTCTTTTAGGAAGTCCGAGGAGTGACGGCCTGGTGTTTGCATCAAAGAGATCACAACATCGACGGATGATGTAACAGCTTCAAGCTTGCCCTCTGAATTGGCACACACGAAAAGTACAACAGTCAACAACGCAATGTTAATCCCAAAGCCAGACTCGCAACCCGTAACAATGCCAGCTTCAGAAACAAAGAACAGAAAACCAAAATCAGAAGAATGCTTACCACTTTCTTGGATGTTGGTCATGATTTGCACTGCAGCCCCGCTGTAGGTCCTGTTGGCCCATTGTTCCACCGAGTCTGGGAGGGAGGCCACATCAGTCACCACCAAAACTACAGCGTTTGTGGCCATCTTCTCTTGCAGCTGCACTTCTCTTAACTTTGTGATATCTACCTGGAAAAAGCAAAGTAAGATGAGTCAAATACTTCGTACTAACTAACGTCACTGCAAACGTGTTGTTTTCTGAGAGCAACTGAAGACAACAGGAGAAATCGCATAAAAGCAGAGTTCAATACCAGAGTTTTTCAAACCGTGCTTTTCCGAGGAGAATGATTTGTATTAGCAACAGTTTAATAACCCACATTGGGACGAACAAGATGAATTTCTGCTTGAAACGGCAGAGTTTGTAGGAGAGAAAATTGTGCTATCACCAATAACGCTCTTTGCTGCTATATTTTTGTACTTAGCTCTTTGCGGCTATAGCGAAATAGAAAACTAGCACTCCTGATTCTGTGTTCGCTGCTATATATATTTTAGTATTCAGTTTTGATCTGAACAACAACATCCACAGTATTGGTGTCGTAAGACTAGCGCAGATATGGGCTTCAGAAATCAGAGGTGAAAATCTATTCTTAAACCAGTGACTCGAATCCCTTCCACCAGTGCTTTTTCATGAACGGAAGACGCTCTTAAGGGCAGTGCATTCATGAAACAATAGCATCAAGAAACGTGCCCTCCAGTAGGAAGACAACCACGGTGAAATACAAGTCAGAACAGAAGTTTCCAGACTAATAAGAGACAGGTCACACGAATGAACTTCTTGCACCTGATGGCATTACTATAACTCGAATCCCTTCCATGAATGCTCTCGCAGCCACGGAAGGCGGCTTGAGAAAGCTTCGGATTCTAAACCCTAATGAGCGTCAAACCCTGACACTCAGGAGTCAATATACTCCAAAACGTTGTCCACCCGCTCAGCCCTTTTACCATCATTTCCAACGATATCTGGACCTACATATCAAGCTCTTTCTGCGCTCCCTGTTGCAAATAGACTCAAAGGAAACACACATACCATGAATTGTTACCGGAACAAAGCTATCACAGAATAGGCGCAACAAACTCCGAAATAGACTAACTGCGAGGAGCTTCGTAACGAGCCAGAATACTTACCCTTGAGGGAGCGCAAACGCAAAGATAGAAATCAAAGTACGCGCTCTGATCTTCAAACATCAACTGCAACCATCTGCGTCTCTATCTGAGCATAAGTAGGCAGCCAGACAGAGCCTGCAGCGGCTCTGTGCACAATTGCTGTGTCCTGGATTTCCCACGTTTGGCACCACATGGGCCTGAGAATCACAATTACTGCTGGCAGAGGGCCGATTAACGAAGCCAGAAACGTGCAACAACCCTAATTACTCACTTACCTTGTGAATATTGTTGTTGAGAAAGCACGGCCGGCACCGCAAGATGTGTGTGATGACACTTCGCCCGAAGGATCCGAGGACCGTGAAGAAAAACAAGCGCCAAATTCCCTTTGTCTTTATAATAGACAGTGATCGATTGCGATGCAACAGTTTTAGGCGCCAGTCAAGTTGGACCCAAAATTCTGCCGGTGCCCACGCTTGCCGGTTGAACACGAACCGCCGTCCCTCCCGCCTTGCCGCGCCTTGCCGCGCCGCCCCTTGCCGTGCGGGCGCGTCCTCTAAACGCGTTGTTCCCTATCGCGTTCCCTCCGTTCCCTTGCTTTAATTACCTGTTCCCTTGCTTCATTGCTGACAAACCGCTTCTTGCCGCACCGCCCCTTGCCGCGCCGGTGCGTCCCCCACGGGAGTTCCCTTCCATGTTCCCTTGCATGTTCCCTTTCTTCGGCGCGTTCTCTACTCCGCTCCCTTGCCGGTGCTAAGTCCCGGCCGTCACGAATAGCCGCTCCATGCCGTGCCGGAGCGTTCGTTCTCAGCGTTCCCGTCGTTCTCTCGTTTCGTTCTCTGTTCCCTCCGGGGTGGATCAATTTTTTTGAACACTTTTATTACTCCAGATACAGTAAAGTATGGGTTTGGTCAGCTGGTCAGCTTTTACAGTTTTTTTAGCAAAAAAAATCATCATACAAATCAGCTTTAGTGGGGACGTTAATCATGAAAACTCACTTCTGGGTGGGTGGTTCATGACTTCTGGATTGATGGGTGGCCTAAACTTCATGTTGAATAGTTTTGAGGTGCTGTAATGATATGTAATTATAATGAGGAACTGCTGGAAAGTAAGGAAGGTATGAACAATCATGTGAGTGTTACTTAGCCAGACTTGAGAGTGAAAGATTCATTTGAACAAGTCCAATTGCACAGTAGTTGTTGGTAATCATGTTTGCCTGTGCTTATGTCAAATTTCAGATTCCAGGGACTCAGGTGAATTATTCACACAACTGGAGACCTGGCCGCTTGATTCCTCATTGTTGCCCAATTCTTTACAGGAGCCCAAAAAAAAATGCAGAAGGAGAATTGTTTGAAGTCAAAAGTTATGAACCATGAACAACCTTTGTCATAACATTCTTTAGCAGCCCCATTATTCACTCTTGGGAATCAGCATCCTAGGCCATGACAGTTGTAAGAATTGTAATTTTCTTGAGAATCAAAGCCATCTTTAGCTAAAAATGGCTTGGAAGCTGAACAAGCTTTTGTTTTATAATAGTTTCTACATGTTCCACATCATCAATTCCTTAGTCACATGTTAATCTCATATTTAGATGTTGATTCTCTGTACAAGTAAAAAAGGTGTATTGTAGTACTAGCTAAAAAATGTTATGGTTGTATATAGATAACCCCCTTGGACTTAGTTTTCCTCAATTTTCCTCAGATCATAAATTGTTAATAATGAAGAAAATATTTGTATGAACTTTTTCCACGCATCATTCATGACAAAAATAGTATGTACCTACATTTTTTAAATGTAAATTACTTTTGTATTTTGAGGTTAAAACTCCAAAGTACTCCTTTTCTAAATTAAAAAAAAATGTTCTTTAGTGTTAAAAAAAGGTAGTTTCTTTGTTTTGTTTTGTTTCATTTGTTTGTTTGTATGTTTTGAGATCTTCCAAACTGAGTGTCCACCGACAACGTTCTTTGGTATAACATTAAAGCTCTCGACAAGAAAGAGTGCACTAAAGTTGTTTTGTGACTTTTGAACCTATGATGTGAAAGCTATGGAATTTTTAATTGAAGTTTGTCATCATAAATTATTCCTTAAAAAAAAAGGTAAAAACATGGCTAAATCACAGGAAACAATACAGATGTCTTGTGTACATACGAATCAAGCATTAAAGTTGTGTCATGGTACCAAGGAGAGTCTTCTGGATTAACAACAACAACCAATGCAATTGCAAGTAGCGTGACTTGCATCACAGAGAAACCGTGACAAATAACACCGTCATTTTCTCTGATGTGCATGGCAAGTTTTGCGCAAAATGGGTTAAACAAAACTTAGTTCATAATCTACTTTCAGTTTTCGACGTGTCTAGATGTGATAGGAAATCTACGTAATCCAAGAGTTGAACAATGTACCTAGAAGCTTGAATTTTGAATTCCCAGAGCTGGTTTCTTGGAAAATGGAAAAGTACGCTAATGGCAGAGTGTGCCACACACAGTCTATCACACTCTAGAAAAGAAGGAAGGCGGCTGCTCCGCTCAAGATTCGCATGCTACCGTTAGGGAAATGTACGAGGCCCCACCTTGACATCGGCTGCCTCACGCTTTAGCACTTTCGGCATGTGTATTAACAAAGCCCATTTGAACTGGAACACAGCACACGAGTAAGAGAACTTTGATACGATGTTGGAAGGCACGTTTCATGACTCCTTGTAACTTCAGGATTGTTGGAATCCACATGCATGTATCATGGCCCATTCACACCAGCCCCTCGTTTGCGTACTCGAAATGAAGGTAAAACCCAGAAACAAAAAGTACTGAAAGCCTTGTTTTTTCTTGCTGCAACTAGTGTGCTATTGCATTACACTACCACAAGTACAGCCATGCTCCTTTTTCACGTTAAGTTCCTTCCTGTCATGCGTTCGAGTAATTTTAATTTCATATTTTATATATCTTGGTTGCCAACAGATTCCTTCAAAGTTACCTCACATACGCATGCATGCAACAACAGTGTTGTATGCGAATGGGCCATCAACTAGCTCATGGTTGCATTAACCTTTTGGGTAGATAATATAAAACTAGGGCTACGCAATGGTACGGATAACCATCAACGAAATGAAAATTAAAATCCATCGTACCCTTTGAAATTTACTTCAAGGTTTCATTTTTTTAATAGAGTTCCTATTTATTGTTCCTTTTCATAACACAATAATATCTTTTTCAAAATAGTATTATCTAGGAGAATTCTTTCAATAGTATAAGATATTCAATAAGACCAACGACCGTGACAACGCCGACAAAGGTCATTTCCTTTTTTTAAATTCTTAGGTAAAACCCTCTCCGAGTATATTCATTGACAAAATTATGAAAGTGATTGAAGGGCAATTCTTTTCAAAATGGCGGCTGGGTGCCTTACAGGGGGGACCATGATAATGTCATCCATTATAATATGACCATAGCCCCAAAACTCATCAGGATAGAGAAGTCAAATATCGTAGCCCGGTATTGGTCCAGAAGAATTTCACACCCCATTCTTTTTCCATAATTTGATGTACCATCCACTCAAGTGTTCCTTTCCAAGCCTCATCCTAACCATGCGGCTGGAGTAAATGGAAAGCATTTTTTTATGTTTTTTATTTTTTGAATCACGGGCGCAACTTGAAAGCAATTGTTTATTGCCGGCGGAAAGGGCCAAGGTCATCATATAAAGAGCAAAGACTATCAGTACTTCATGAGGACACAGTCACGGTCTCTTTCCATATCAGTCCTATTGTGTACAGTACTTGGTTGATTTCCACGTCACCATTAAGGGCTGCCAGGCTGGAAGCAGTGGGCAACACTGTGGCACTGCATGGGAATGACAGCTGTACTGAGAACGGACGGTGGAGATTGCATTAGGGTGCCAGGTGGCAGGCTTGATTAAGAATGAGGAGAGGAGAGAATTTGGTCGGCCTGGGCGGTATCCCACCAAATGGGAAGTTGGGAACAATTTCCAATAATAGTAATCCAATGAATTTTGGTACATTCTTTACAGGTATGTTGCCTAGATTCTGATTCTTTGACATTTTCCGCCTTTGTGTCCCGTAAAAGAAAGTAGAAATTTCAATTTAGAAGTTAATGTTCAATTGTTGAAAATAGATGAAGAATTTCATACTGAAACTTAACCCTTTTACAAATACATCGAGAGAACTTAACCTTTTACAAATACATCGAGAGAACTTAACCTTTTACAAATACATCGAGAGAACTTAACCTTTTACAAATACATCGAGAGCATCCGCACCTATGCTTGTAAAGAGTGTGACACACACAATAACTAGATGAAAAATACTAAGGGCCCTTCGAAAATGCATCTTGACCCTCAATAGTAGCGTGTTAAAAAAATGGCCTTTCATTTTACTTGTGATTGGTTCATTGACTATTTGATGTGCACTTTTGGTGTTTGAGGGAGTGCATGTTCAAGGGCTCTTCAAATCTAAATGAATAATTTTAGCAAGTTAAATTAGCGTGCATAGGTGCGGATGTTGTAAATGGCGTGTTTAGTGTCTAGGGAGAATTGATGTATTTTACTACAATTCGTTCAAAGGTGAAAAGAAATGTTGTCCCTATACTACATAGGAGTTTGCAATTTTCCTTCAAGACTTCTCTATCACTTTCAAATTGGATGCAATCAACAATCGTGTAGCAAAATATTAACCCTAACTAAGCGCTCGACTATGCGATTTTAATTTCATATATATTTCAAAATTTGCCATGCATTGTTTTTACATTAGTTGAGACCCACTAAAGTCCAACATGAAAACAACATTCTGACACTAATAAACTACATTCTTTATGCTATTGAGGTAATTCACCCTATTTGTGTCACAATTTGAAAGTCACCCTATTTATACCATTAATGTACCTAGCTATCATGATCAACAGCTCTTACAATATATAATTATTTTGCCCAAACGATGTGAATTTTCGCTAAAATTCTCTTCTTCATCATAGAAAATACAACTTATTTTTTTCTGACCTTGACAACCGAGTAGAGTATGTTACTACAATAGTAGCATACATATCAAAACTTTAAATGTAAAATAATGATACATAGTGATAAAAAAAACTGCGTGACACAAATTGGCTAGGTTACCTGACCTTACTTGTCAAGCCTGGAACCAAAGACGTTGCATTTGAACAAACGTCCAATTCATAACATTCAGTAGCATGCATTGTTCTTGCCTTGGCTTTAACCCTTAACTTCCTGAACCATTTTCAGCGCGTTTTGGACCCTGATTTTTTCGGTTAGGGATACATGTTGCTCAAACTTATGTAGTTCACTTTTTTACAAAATCAACCGTAAGATCTTGTAGATATGCAAGTCACCTTCATCTTTACAAAGTTTGGTATCAATCCGAGTTATAGGTTGCTTGGATGGGACACAAAAGTGAAGGGTACTCCAAGAAATTCATTGTTTTCTCACTGCTGAAAATGAGCTTTGACCAACTCTCTTGGGCACATACTATTTTAGAAAGTTGGTGCCGTCTAGAATTCTGAAGATAATCAAGTTCCCTACGCATGACAACAAGTTTTGCATTTTTAGGATAAAAAAATGAGTGAGAAAGAGGCCTTGACATGACATCCACTTTTTACTAATTCACTTGTGACTTTGAGAAAAATCTTACAAATTCCTACAAATCTGATCTTCCATTGCAAAATCAAACACGGTAGGTTGAAAGTGCACAAAATAACACATATAGTAGGAAAAAGAATATTGGAAAAAGGTGAAATCCAAGTGCAAGATTTGCATTTCAGTAGCCACACCCACCCACAAGCCGCCCTGCCCAAATGGAATACATGACGGCTTGTCATTCGCCCGTCACTCTCTTTTGTTGACTTTTCTTCTTCAGTTTTGTGACCACCGAGCACTCGTGGATTTTTGTAAAATTTACAATGTGCTTTTCTCCAAATCAGACTACACCATTGGATAGCTAACTCGTTTCTACACAAAATTGGTCCAAATTTTGAATCATACGGGCTTTCCTTCCTAAAGATATTTTCAGTTCTAAAAATAGAGCGACCCATTTTGGGTCGCCCAGGAAGTTAAGGGTTAAAGTAGATGGTGTGGAATATTCCACACCCAATAGTACTTCATTTGTAGCTAAGTGGACAAATGGAGGCTCAAAGTGATGAGCAGAGTGCATGAAGAAAAGGCAGTGGGCATGAAGAAAAGGTAGTGGGCATGAAGGCTATTGAATGTTATGTTTAGTGAAAAGAAGATTGCAAAATAAAAAATTGGCATAATTGTTTGAACAGTGAAATTTCAATTCGTGCCCACTCAGTTTGGGGGATTCAGGCAGACAGAGTATGTGGGATTCAAATATGGGATTCAAATATCTGATGTCATGATTTTCTGGTGACAAGGTTGGTAAATTATGATGAGTAGGAGGGCTTGGGGCGGCCACAATGCAACACATGCTGGAGGAAGCCCATCTCATTGCCGCACACGCTCCCTGCAAGCCCTCACACTCTGGCTCCTTTTGGTTTTTCTCCCCTTTTGGGCCCTTCCCTGATGCATGGGCAGTGGTCATCAAGATCTCTCCCACGCACCGTATTTTGAAAGGAGCTGGAACGAGTAAAACGAGCCACTTCTACAGAAGAATGGAACTTGTGAGCTACCGAGTGACACTCTGTACTGTACAACAAAAAATGAGCCACCAACTTATGTAGAAGAATTAACTCCAAAATGTGTTTGGTATTAACCCTTTAGTGCCCAGCTGACCACATTATGGTCATTGCAACGTTCGAAATGCAGATACCAGAGAATCCGTGAAGAATTCGAACTTCAATTTTGAAGTTCAGATTATGCCACATACATTATACATCTTCCAGAAAAAGAAATTTTCAATTTGGAATTGTACAACTATCAAAATACCTATCAACAAAACGCAAAAATACTGCAAATACCTCAAAATACAACAAATACATACAAATACAACACATGTATTATGCAGTATTTCTTGTGTTTGGAAGTTTGTTATCTTGTTTTGTTTTTTTGTATTGTGTTCTTTTCTTCATCTTCCATTAGTGCGTGTAATCCAATCTTGACTAATGTACCCACTCTTGTCAATTTTCAACGTATAAAATTTTGCTTAAACCGTATATAGATAAGTCACTTTCACTTATAAAATTCCAATAATTATGTGTGAGTCTATTTTTGATATGAAACATTGCAATGGAGAGGTGTTGGCATAGGGCATAGCTGAACTTCTTTACTTTCATATTTGAAAATTTAACCCACATTCTATTTAACTTTGAAGTCACACATCCCCCAAAATCTCAGTTTTGAGCGTGCATTATACAATTCAAATACATACTATAATCTTCCGATCCCACCGTTGGATGATTCTCAAATTTTAATAAAATGTGTGCTCTCGAGTTGAGAATAGAATTGTATTGCTACTTTCTAATATAATATATTCTATTTCTGATAATCTCAATCACAGTGGAAAAACCCACTGAAATTCAGACCTCCCAACTATAGTACCCTGGACACTAAAGGGTTAAGGTTTGCTTCACACACTATGGCTGCCCAAGTCAAGAGGCTATGGGATTGAGTGGCCTAAGTTTGTTGAGAGTTCAAAGAAATGGGTTGCAAACAGGTAATAAAATATAGTTTTGATTTTTATGAAAAAAAATTGATGGCCTCTTGACCATAGTTTGGATTTTCATTCCTGTCCGAGTCAAACTTCCTTTGAAAGTCCATTGCCTTAGTCAAAAAGTGCTCCCATGTAGGCATTCCAGAGGACAATGGCCTTTGCACTTCAAATGCCCTTTAGTATGAAGGGTGGAGAGGCCGAATTTTTGGTTTCTTGCAATTTGATTGATGGAAATCACTAGTAGAGAAGGTGACGCTCCCAAGGGACATGCCTAGGCAAATTAAATCATTGTGTATGCATGGAATTGGGCACTACTTGTCTGGACATCTCCTTCGACAGTGCCACCTTTTTTATTAGTGAATCAACGGCCTCTCGACCTTCGACCATAGTGTGAAGTGCTTTTAAATGAATTGGATCACCATAAACCCAAGATGTGGTGGTAACCACCAAGTACAATGTCACCTCAACCCATGTTCCTGCCCGTGCAATGTGTCAATATAGTAGTGTTTGTGCTCCATGCTCCCTCCACTCCCCCTATTACATTTGTACAGTTGGATTCATCATATATAATTTTATTAATATATTTTAATTAATTTTGCATAGTTTTTCCTTGAAGTTTAATTTAAAATCCCAAATCAACACAATTTATAAAAAAATTGTAATGAAATTGGAAGAACATGTACTGTGAGATGGTACGATTTCCATTGTTTGATTTTACTTATTTCGGAAAATCTTGTTCAGGGTCTTGTTTTTTTGAACTAAGAATGAAACTTGACATAAATCGATTGCATTTTTTTTCAAAAAAATCACATATCTTATTTTGAAGATCCATACCGTAAAAATGATAGTCAACTAGCACAAAATCCAAGAGAAATTTGAATGGATGAAAAATTGTACATGATATAGTGTTAAGAAAGGTTGCAATATGTTTGTCATTCATTTTATGGACACAATTTCGTCAAACGGTAAAGGTATAAGCATTTTGATTTTAAAAGCATTATCTAATGCAAGGGTACATATTAGAGTTTTCAATGTATCAAATAACACTTTTAGAGCCCTTTCTTATTATGACTACAAAAAAATCATAACTAATTCTTTGAGAGTATGAAAAATACGAATAAAAAATGAGAGAGATATTTTTTTACAATTTTTTTTTAATGAATGAAATAGGCAAATAGGTGCTTAACTCCTAAACGTCCCATGGGGATAGTATTCAAGTTGTCGTATAGTTGGGGTTTTTTACCAACACAAAACTCTAAATTGGGATCTCAGTAGCTCACTAAAACCGCGTTGATCTAAATTTCAACTTCGCTTTTGACCTCAAACCCATTAACCCTTTGGCGTGCCTGCGTCCAAATATTGGACGACAAACAAATTCAAGTAGTCTGATTTTCATCCGAATTGAAGAGTTTTCATCCACAGAAATTTCTCTTGGTTCTTGTGCAAGTTTACTATGTGTTGTACGGTTTGGATTTTTAAAATAGGTTATTATGATTTTTGAAAAAATCACACAATTGGTTTATGTCAAGTTTCATTCTTAGTTCAAAAAGTGAGACCTAAAACATGATTTTTTAAAATAAGTAAAATCAAATAATGGAAACCAAACCGTACAAATGTGATCTTCACATTGACATTTACAACTTTGCTTTGTACATCAACTCCATTTTTGGTTTTCATCATACATTTTATAACGTTTCTTTGAAAACAATGTTGAATCGGGACGTTAAAGGGTGAAAGATGTGGATTCATACCAAATACAATCAAAATACAACATATTCTATTGGCCGCAAAGACACGTTTAGACATTTGGGGGTTAATCCTTTAAGGTCCCGATTCAACACTGTTTTCAAAGATTCGTTATAAAATGTTTGATGAAAAATTAAAATGGAGTTGATGTACAAAGCAAAGTTATAAATGTCAATGTGAAGATAATATCTATACGGTTGGATTCATCATATTTATTATTAATATTTTTTAATTAATTTTGCAAGGTTTTCTCTTGAAATTCAATTTAAAATCCATAATTAACATTAAATTTTTTTTAAATATTGTAATGAAATTGGAATAACATGCACTACAAGAGGGTATGGTTTTCACTATTTGATTCTTCTTATTATGGAAAATCATGTTTAAGGTCTCACTTTTTGAACTAAGAATGAAACTTGATGTAAACCACTTTTGCTATTTTTCAAAAACTCTCAATATCTTATCTTGAAGATCCATACCGTACAAATGGTAATCAACTAGCAGAAGAATTTTAAAAAATTGAATGGATGAAAAACATCCAATTGTGTGGTGAAGGGACGCGTCTAGAATCATCCATCGTCCAGATTCTGGACGCAGGCGCGTCTAAGGGTTAAAGAACCTCCTCACTTAGAGCATCCTCAGTCTTCTCCCTCTAGAGTTCCCGACAATGAGCATTTGCAGGGAGCCCTGCAAAGGAGCGGGTGCGTGAGGAGGGAGGAGGGTCCAATGCAACGCCCGTCAACTGCCCCGGCAAGGAAGTTATGCAAGGATGCAGGCAGCCAGGTGGCGCAGAGACTCCACTGTGGCAGGATCTTGTTGGCTTGGAGATTGTCACGGATTCTGTCAGGGCTCTTAGCGGGAGGACTTTCTCTCACGGCAAACGGGGAAAATTTGCCCAGAGCAGGAGCTCTTATAGCGAGGGCCGCACAGTAACGGGAGGAATATTGAGGGCGTTGGCCCGCGCTATGGGATCCCGTGCCCGCCACTCACCGTTGCAGTGAGCAAAGTGCGCAGGACTGAGGATGCTCTTAGCCGAGTTAATTTGTGGTGTTGTGAGGAAAAGAAAGAAAATGAAGTATGAAGTACAAAAGTGTCTGCTGCAAGAGAAGGACTGCAAAGGCCCTGCCGGTCCGTGTAATTTTATTCAATTTTCTTATCAACTTTAATCTTGTAAGGAGCAGATTCCCATAAAGATCTCTAAAATTTCAATGACAGATTTCTGCACTGAATCTGATGGAATCCGCAAAGTCTTTGTCCTGTGTTTTTTGTAAGGATAACTCACCTTACAATTGGGAATGATAGTCATGTGAGTTGCAGGAGAGTGTGGAGGGCATGCTTATTAGTTTGTCTGATCAACTGACATTTATGCAAAAGCAACATTGTTAGAGATTGTCAATTTGTCATAAAAGTTTACACGGGGTTTGTCGTAGCGTGTGCCATTTTAGTGTCAAATTGTGGCAGTGGACATCAGTAGTTTTTTTGGATTTTAGCAAAAAGCCCCAGTGGCAACGATCAAATCCAATCTGTTACCCGTTTTTTTCATTTTCATTCAAAATTTGGATGCAAGTATGCTTTTCATCTATGCAAGTAACTATCTTCATCCAATTTGGTGGGCTGAAATTTGGCAATTAACTCCTAAATGTCCTCACCCCTCTCCAAATTCGGCAATTTTGCAACCTGGAGGGATATTTTGATCTTGATGTATGGATAAAAGTTGTACATGATAAATTTTAGGTTTCATATTTGCAATTGCTATCACCAATGTTTTGTACAAAATTTCAAACTTCAAATTCAAAATTCTTTTGTAATTTGATTATGAATAAGATATTGACAATTTGTACATGAGATTTGTTGTGATTGGTTGAAATATAATACTCTAAGTGTAGTGATTTTCGAATATTTTTTGGTTGCTTAATTTTGTGAGTTGACTTTTTTTTAGAGCACTATCATCCGTGACTATCATACTAAAATCTTTGAAATTTTGGGTGAATCACTACAACATAAAATGAGGCATAATTTTTTCACAAATCGTCCCCTTTCTAATTGGAACACACATGCATGAAGCTAACTTCCCATAAAATATATAGTAAAAAATCCACACTACAAAAGTCAATGATGGATGACAAATTTGTGTTTGGTTCTACACATCGTTCACTTTCTGGATGGTTGGACGTTTAGGGGTTAATCCTTACTCCCTAAATGCCTATAGCCCTCTTCAAATTTGAAGAATTGCAAAGATGCATTACAAGAGGGGTATTTTGAACTTCATGTACAAATAAATTTGTACATTATGAATTTTAGATTCTATTCATGCTCTTAGATCTACGATGGCTATCACCAATATTCTGTATACAATTTGAAACTCAAAACTCAAAATTCTTTTGTAGTTCTATTATGAATAAGATGTTGACAATATGTGTATGAAATTTGTTGTGATTGGTTGAAATTCAATACTTAGATAAGTATAGTAATTTATGGAGATTGTTTGGTTGTTTAATTTTATGAGTTGAGTTTTTATATCATCCATACCTAAATGACATAAAATACTTTAATTCAATTACAGAATTTTGGTTAAATTATTTAATTTTTCATGTTTTTATGATTTGCGTAAAAAATTGTTGAAAATCAACATTTGCATGCATTGTAGCACAAAATAATAATATTTTTATCCTTAAATTAATCATTTCAAATAATACATATCTAGATGTACTTCATACCAAAAGTTGATACCAAAATGTCGTCATTGGATATTTTAACCCCAAAACGTCCTCACCTATGTCCAGTTTATGCAATTTTGCAAAAATGCATTATAAAATGAAATTAATATGAATATTTAGAACTTGATGTATGAATAAAAGTTATACATTTTGAATTTTAGATTCTATCTATACGGTTAGATCTACGATTTCTATCACTAATCTTTTTCTATAAATTTTGAAACATAAAATAAAAAATTATTTTGAAATTCAATTACGAATAAGATATTGACAATATGTGGATGAAATTTGTTGTGATGGGTTATAATGTAGTATTCTAGGTGTAGTGATTTTTGGGGATTTTTTGGATGCTTGATTTTATGAGTTTATTTTTGGAAGAACACTTTTAGACCAAAATCTTCAAAAATTTGGGTGAAACACTGCAACACAGAATGAGGCATAATTTTTTCAAAAATTGTTTCCTTTTCGATCATATCACACATATATGAAGCTAACTTCCCATAAAAAATTCAGTAAAAAATCACACCACAAAAAGTGCATGACGGAAGAAATACTACGGATGAAATCTGTACATCATGCAAAATATGCATAGTTGGGCAGTTAGGGGTTAAACAAATGTTTTGGATGTTTTAAAGTAGTTGGGCAAGTTTTGATTTTTGTACAAAAATTCTCTTTTAAAATCTTAAAAAATCTTCAATTTTTGAGTGATTTTCTTTGGTATACTTCATGAGTTTAGATAATCAAACCACATGTGGTCAATTCATTTTTTAGTTTGCTTTAAAGTGAGATTTATTCAAAGTTGTCCTAAAAGATGATTTTACAGTTAAATGGGCTTTCCAAGGTACCCATATCAGACCATTGCCCTCCCAAACATTCAAAACAACTTTGATTGACATGAAAATTCTATCATGATAACTAGACTTCAAAAGAAAATTTAACCTATTGATTGTTATTGAATATGGACATCGTATGAAGGAGAAAAATCCCATGAAGTTGCAATCATCAAAATGTATTGTGGTGAACTAAATTGACCCTCTCCTACTAGAATGATTCCCCAAAATTGATTACTTCTTGGATTGATCTAAATGTTTGACTACACACACTAGAGGAGTATACACGAATTTTCCAACAAAGTTTAGTTAATTTGAACACTAGATGCAAAAGTTACACCTCCTCAAAGTTGAAAGTAACGCAAAAACCTCCCAAATATGGTGGTCGGGACCATTGGGGGTGAAAGGTCAAGGAGCATGTGTCCTTACATGAGTACTCATTTCCAAAAAAAAAAAAATCCCTAAAATACCAAAAAATGGAAACACAATTTTTGTTTGGACATTCAATTTAGTAAAAGTAATCAAGAAATTAAATACGCTAGATTACATCCTCCGAGTTTCTCAATGCTTTTTTTTTAACATTTCACACTGATTTATATAATCAATGAAATTGGTAAAAAAGATGCTTTTGTGTCTTTATTTTATTGAAAAAAAAGACTTATATAAACTTTTACACCCACATAATGTTATGTACCTATTATGTAGATATTGAATCCTAAATTTCTATTTTCATTACATGACTAAATATTTGAAGGTTCAACCAAATTAAAAAGGATATTCTAAGGTAAACGGATCCATTACCAACCGTGTTCCTATTGCCACCATGATGTACTTTACACTTTTATCTTATTATAAAAATGCGAACCTTCAAATGGGCCTCTTGAAAGCGAGCGTGAAAGTCTTGGAGGACTTTGGAATTGATTTTAATTGTCCTTTTGAAACCCCATCAAGTACAAATCCCCTATTTTTGCGCAATATAGATGACATTATGGCATGTGTGGCAATGAAGCGTCATTAGGTTCAGTGTTTGCAAGTCACATACTCAATTTATATTGATATCCTATTGAAAGGTTTTCCTACCTTATAAATGCCACGTGGAGTTTACAATACAATGATCCAAACTATGCTGGAAATAGGAGCCTTCAAAAGTAATCATTCCTACTCTAAAGCAAAAACCTCAGAAAATTGTAAGAAACTTTTAAAAAAATGAACTAGCTTAGTACTGATTTTGACCTACATGGTATATTAAAATGGCAAACAATTGCACCACTACTGGCTGCACTGACACAAGATGGCAATTGTTGCAAGACAGAAAAGTTGTCATTTGCCTACTTGCACTTGCCCAACTGATTTAGGGTCAAATGTCAACTTTTGGGGGCCCATTTGAGGGCTCACATTTTCTCTAATGTAGAGAGGAAGATCTAGGTCGACTGTACATAATTTAACTTATTCTTGAAAATTGGTCAGACATGTAAAGTGCTCCTAATAAACGATTGTCTGTCCTTTAGTACCGTCACTCACAAAATTGCATGTACAGTGATACAAAATCAAATTCTTTAAAAATACTCTATCAATACTTCAAAAAAACATTTTGATCAATCATACCAAGTTATACTTTCAAAATCAGATTTGTAAATTTTAAGTGAATTTTAAAGATTTTTTAGAGTTCAAACTTAGAAATTCATTTTAAAATCATCATCGATATATTTTAGAGCTATAACTGAATACATGCATAGATGATTTGAAAATATACATTTTTTCAATTAGAAAAAAGTTCCAAAGTTTTATATTGTTCCACATAAATCCTATGAATTTTTTTTTTCGCGTATTACATATGACTAATAAAAAATCTACAATAATTGCTTATAAAGTGATACTAATTTTTTTTATTTCAATATTAAATCAAGAATTTAGGAAAAAAACATTTTGATTAATCATAGAAATGTTTACTTTCCAAAAATAAAATGTTGATTTTTGTTGAACTTTTAAAGAGTTTTTTGGTGTTTGATCTTAGAAAATTATTTAAAAATCATCATTGATAAATTTTGAACATCTTATTGAACACATGTATAAAATAACTTAGAAATAAACATCTTATTGGCAAGAACGTTTTTAAAAAGTTGTAGAATTACATATGAATCTAGTAAATGGAGTGTTTCTAGTACTAACATATGACTACTCAAATTCTGCATCTATTTGATTGTAAACTAAAGGCTTTTCACTTACATTGAAATTCTTGGGAGACAAGCAAAAACACCAAGTATGAGCATCAAAAGAATGAGCCGGAGCTCTGGTCCACTAAGATTACATTCAGGGATGAAGGCAACCTTTACATTCGTTAGGGTTTAGGGTGTGACTGGATTTATCATCCATTTACCTTATCCCTATCTAACGGGTAGGTATGCTGACTAAGCTATGGGTGGAACTGGAGAGTGAATGGATGACATTCATCCTATCTTAACACTCCTCCTCGAACGATGATCTTCCTCGTTAAAAAACCTTCATGATGCGGTGAAGGAAAAAGAGTGAAGTCATTGTTCGCCATCGAATTCACTCTAGTTCAGTGATGGTCCTCATACTAGCCGCAGTGACGAGCTTGCAGTGCTGAAGGGCTGGTAGTGCCTTGGTGACGACGTCGGCGATGTTGTCTGCTGCTGCAATCTTTTTGACCTCGATATGCTTGGTCTCCGTGAGGTCTTGAATATAGCCGAAGAGGTGAGGACTGATGTGTTTGACACGGTCGGCTTTGATAAATTCAGAGGATACTTGCTCGATGCACGCCGCATTGTCTTTAAATATCGTCGTGGGTTTGTCCATCGATGGAAGGCCGCTCATTTGAAGGATGGCCTATTGCATAGTGCAAAGAACAAAGTACAATAAGTACAACGAGTTCCATCAACGAGTACACAAAAGTACTTGAACTTACCTGCCTGATGAGCTTCCCTTGAATGCACGCTGCGCACTCCTCTATGCGCTCCGCATCACTCGTACATAGATCGTGACCAATCAAGATGGGAATCATTTTCCGCATCATAGTTGTCCCGGGGTGCCTCAACCGGCGATGCCAAATGTTGGCTTCGGAGCCGGCGGCTAGAAAAGAGGCCTGGGCACCCCCCAAGGATAGGCGTGGATGACACTCGTGTTGTCGTCCACGGGCCTCTTCCTCACCTTGACAAGGGGGGCTAGCTTGCATGATGCAAAGCTCATATAGGCCGTTTGCTGTCGCGTGTGCGGTGGCGAGGCGCTGCGGCCCTCGCCTAAGCTCGAGGACCTCTTCATCATTTTCCACCGCAGTAGAACCGTGGATACCATTTGCTCTAAGGTCCCGGTAGCTGATCACACTTCGGGGAACATTTGGTGCATACAACGCATGCATGCATTTGAGGGGGGTCCCCCAGGCAAGACTATGTTTGCCTAGCCCTCTTGAAACTCAAAGTTTCTCCTTCCAGCAATAGTGACTATGTCACAAGTTTGCCAGACCTCAACTTGGCTGGGAAATGTAAAGTACTTTGGATCAGTCAAGATCGTATGGGTAGAGGCACTATCCAATAAAGCCACACCTGGACATACCCCGGACTCAATCCTATTTACCATGAAATTTTCTGGCTCTATAGTATCGATGGATGGAACATCTTAAGTGTGAGTTTCCCTCGTTCCTTCCCTCAGTGACTGCAACTCCTTATACATTGCAATGACATAACTAGAAGCTCGACATTCCTTAGCATGATGACCCTTTCTGCCGCATTTATGACAAGTTCCTTTCTATGTTTTGCTCAACGACTGAGAGGACCGATCGATTTTGGTCTGATTTGCGTACCTTTGGGGTTTGGAAGATCGGTTCCACGTGTGCTTGGGCTTCCAGTTTTCGTTTGGCTTCCGGCGTGGTGCTTTGGAAATGTGGGATCTCTACTTGGATTGCCTGGCTTTGGGTTTAGTGTGGGTGCCAAGCTGGTTGTCCTCAGCAGGTTCTAAACTTCATTGTTGAGAATCTCCTTAGCTAGCCTTGACTCTGCATTATTGAGGAGCAGCTGTTGCTGCTTTTCGGGGTTGGCGTTGCGTGGTCATGACTGTGGAGTTTATAGTAATCAACTGTCATTAGGAGAAAACTGTGGTCGCAAAGGGGCCTTGGAGACTGTCACATGGGAGCAAAATTTGGGGATGCCAGTGCACTTTTGACGAGGGCACCAATGGTGCTAGCAAGCCGGGTTCCAGGGGGTCGAGCCAAGCGCGTTGAACAAGCGCGTGTGTTCGGGCGGGGAGACGGTGTCGGGGCTGACAGGAAGCGCTGCTGCAGCGCACAAATCCTAAGCCCTGAGAGTGCTGTCAGTAGGCCTTCAGGGTTCAATTTCTGAAATCTGTCATGACTTTGGCCACCTAATTTTTTCATAAAGTCAGCGATGCTGCACCTTGAAACGGAGTTGTAGAGGGGGCGACATGCTGCCAACTGCTACCTCGACCAGCCGCTACGTTGGAGGCGTTTGTGGTGCTCGGAGTGTCGGTTTGTGGGACGATGGTTGTGGCGCGGGCGATGGTGATGGCGTTGGCGTGGGCGATGCCGCTGGCATTGGCATTTAAGGTCGATTTGTGGAAGCATTGGTTTAGGGTCGCTTCAATTAGTCAGAGTTGCGAGGTGCCCATGTGATTGGGAGTTACGGTGGGGTTCGGGCAGTGAATTTGCATGAATCTGGTATGTTCCAAGATTTAGGGTGGAAATGTGGCCTTCTCCGATCGCTAGCAACATAATCTGCCGTTCGCTGCCAGCGGGCTGCAGAACTTGTAGTTTTCTGATTTTTTCCAAAATTCTGCCGTGATATAATCTGATTCGTGTTGCGTTGAAAAGGTCGACCTGGTCGTATGCGGGTTTATCCAATATTAGAACTTTCGTTACATACTCTGGCATTTGCTGCCATCAAGGGCATATCTTGTACTACTATGGGTTTCTTGGATGTGTTGACATCACATTACCTGGTGCCTGCTGCCATCAAAGGCAGAACCTGTAGTTTTAGGGTGTCTTCCACTATTCTGTCATTGCACTGGCATGGCTAGACGGCCAAATTCCCAAGTGCAGAGCGTTCTGCTGCATAACAATCAAGACAGAGAGGGCAACTGGATCCCTATGAGGTTGGACTGTGATTCATGGGTTATGCTGCAACCAACGTCGGAGGGGCCTTGGGGTAGAAAGGCAAGGCGACATGGTGGAGATAATTTTCGAGGTGCCTTCAAAGCGCAGATCATAGATTTCTCGTGGGCACCTGGTGTGCGTGGAGAAATCAACCTGGATAAAGTGCTTGTGCGTCATGCGTACCAGCCTCGCCATCTACGTTTGGATCCAGCGTTGGCAGCGAATGGGCCATGCATGGCCAACTACCTATACGCGTCGCATTCTGAGGATTGGGTGCAGCCCGCATCTATCATTGGTCCCATTCTTGTGCTCCATGCAGAGATTGAGGAGGCAACCCGGAATGGTCGAAGTCACGTGGACTTGTTGGACACATGTACATTCTTCCTCAAGGGTGTGTATTTCCCTCCAGTGAGCCCCGAGTTGTACGGGAAGGTAGAAGCCCTCCTCCTCCCTATGATCCTTTCGACCGTCACCGATCAAAAGTCCATATGTCCGGCCGGAAAGTGGGTGAATTATAGACGCAAGCAATGGACTCTTATTAACCTAGCGTTTGTGTGTGAGATTTTTCTAACTAAAACGGTGAAAAATAGGAAAGTTGGTCTAAGCTTAAATCGTACCCAAGAACCCTAGTTTTAAAACTCTAAATTGCCTAAACTTCTAATAATGAATTGGCCCAGTGAAAATCGGGCAGCGCTTCCGTGCTAGAACCCTCACCGGACCCAATTCACTCACAAACAACACCAAAAGGAACAACTAGTTCAAAGCAATCACAAAATATAAAACTTAAAACAATTGAACAAAAATTGAAAGGATGCACACAATATTTTCGTAGGTGACTAAAGTCTCCAATTTCACTTATAACGTTTTATCTATTCTCCTAAAGATCACAAAGATAGAAGATAATTCATACAAAACCTAGAATTAAAAATGAGAAGAAGAGGAGATGTCTCCCTCTATAATATCACTATGTCCCTCCGTATTATCACACGGGGAGGGACAAGGGGAGTTGGCCTTCGTTTCTCTCTGCTACCGACGCATTGCCGTCTTGCCCTCTGTCTTCACAGTCCGTCGCCTTCCGGATTCGTCTCCTGGTCTTCGTGTCTTCGTCTTCTGGTTTTCGTCGCCGCCTTGCTAATCGTCGTCTCCTTGTTGTTGCTCGCCGTCGATCGTCGTGTTTTCTTCGTGCTTCGATGTCTTTGTTCCCGACGCTACTCCGCCGTGAAATCCGGCGCCCTTGTGTCGCCCGATCACCTTGTACTCGTCGCCTTGCTCTTTTGAATCTCACAGCTTGTAGTCTTCCCCCGTAGTGATTCCACAGCAAAAAAAAATCCTTTTTTTTTTTTTTTTCTCCTTTTCTACTTCTAATAAAAAACAGACAAAGAAAATCCTATCTCAACCTCACAATCTTTCCAACCAAAGCAACAATGTATTTCTCACTAATTTTTCCCTACAATTCTCCTAAACACACAACTAGAAAATCCTCCTTCACTTCTCCAATCCTCACACTTTTTCCAATCAAAACAACAATGTAGTTTTTCTCTAATTTCTCCTTGACTGCTGAAAATTCTCACAGAATCTCATTCAAGCCAAGTTTTCTTTGCTAATTCCCTTCACCTAAAAATCAATCCAATCAAACCAAATTCCTCAACTCCTTGCTAATCTCCAAGAACTTCACCCAGAAAACCAAAACACAGATCCAGATCTAAAAACTAACGTCTCTCTCTCTAAGCTCCTACGGCGCAGACAATGAACTGGTGGCCGCAGAAGCGGCACGGTGGGATTTTGAATCCCACCAAAACTACATCCATCCACCTAGAAATATTCATCCAACTCCATCAAAACCCTAAACTACCACTTAACCCCCACTTAACTGGAAGTCCCACACTACACTAATCCACTAACATAAACTAAACTCACTGTAATAGGCTAAAGAATAAACTCAACAATAGGAAATTAAAAGGCTAAAATAACACCCCACAAAGAATAACTCAATTAACTAATAAAATAGACTAATCAATTAGACTAACTAATGAATTAGAATGACAAGCAATAGAAATAGGTTAAAATCATCGAGTAAAATAAAAGGGCAAACGGCCCAATTGCACATAATCAATCAATCAAATCATTAGAAGCGAATAAATACACAAAATTATCTAGATAAAAAGGAATCTAATATTGCCAATAAAAACCGAACACTAAATGCAACCAAATCCGGGAATTTGTCTAACCGGCTAAAATGTCCCGGTTAGACAAATATAAATTGCTAAACAAATCAAAACTATAGAATTAAGAGTTTATCACTAACGTGAACCGTTTCGACGGTTCACACTCCCTGGTTTCAACGATGTCGAATGGCCTTTGCCAGACATGCACACATCCGAGGCCTTCAGAACCAGGCTTACGGCAGATTTTGCAAATGCGATGAAAGCGTCGACCGGTAGTAGTTTCGCCCACCAGCAATGGTTTATGTCTTTTCATGTTATGGTTGATTTATTTGCTGTATCATGTGACAACATTCGACGGACACCTACACTCTTCGTTCTCCAGAGTCCATCTCAGGCTCTCCTAAGCAGTTTGATGAATCCGGGGTGGAGCGAGAAGTTTCACATTGGCCAGGATGTTATCAAGTGTGTTGTGAATAGGTTCAGCATCGTCTTCCGCTATCATGTGGGTAGGTAGACACTGTACACCAGGTTCTAGTATACAAGGTTTAGGGGTGCTGCCAACAACAGGTGGGATGCGATTGACCACCTTCCGGACGTGGAGATGGTGGAAGTGTGTTGTTTGTTCAGAGGAAGCGCGATGCCAACATTCCAAGTGGGCAAGGCATGGCCAGTATTCCACTTACGCCACGAAATTGCAATGACGCTCGGAGATGGCGTTTCCGAAGAATACAACATGGTTGTGCTGGAGGCAACCGGTAATCGCGAAAAAAAGGTACTTGTTGTTCGCACCATTCTCTCGGATTTTGGGACCCAATCTTCTGCTGCTTGTTGGAAGCAAACAAAACTAACATACCAATTTTGATGCCTTGATGCAGATCAACAAACGCCATGACAGACATCTACTTGCTGCTAAAGTCGCGGTTCCCAAAACCATCAAGATTGTAGAAGTGTAGGATGAGAGGTTTTTTTCAGGGGTAATTCTAATAGAGTCTTGACAAGTCTGCCTACGATTAGTAATGCAAGGTTTAGGGTTCCCTACACTGACCATTTGGTCCATACAGTTTGACTGGGACAGCTCCCTAAACCGTTGGCAACTTTGAATTTTTACAAGCACCGGAAATTATCTACCATACACGGATTACATGTTCTTCTTCTTTGTATCTTGTTCTCAGATGCAAATCCTAGTCAAAAATGCAAATCCTAGGCAAAAATGGAAATCCTAGCACTACTAGAAAATGCAGTGTCTAAATCAACAGAAAAGCGTTGAGGGTTTCTGTTGAATCGGTCGCGTTGAGCGGGTCATTATTCAACAGAAATCTGTTGAAGATTTCTGTTGATCTGGTCATCTGAAAATAAGAAAAAAAAAATTAAAAATTAAAAAAATTTAAATTTTTTTTAAAAAAAAAACATTTTTTTACTGCCCGGAATTTTCGGGCAAGAAAATGTTTTTAGCTGCCCGGATTTATAGGGCAGCCCAATTTCAACAACTTCGTTGACAATCGGGTTTGAACTCGTGATCTCACTTTTAACACTCAACACTCTAACCAATCCATCGCACTTAGAATTTGATGAACATAGACCTATTTTTTTCTTACATAAACATTTATAATTCGATGTTTTGGAATTCAACAGACTTTGGCGGCCTTTTCGACATAATAAATTAACTTTTTTCAAAAACCCTTGGACTAAGAAAAGTTGGGAAATCAAGTTAAGTTTCATCTCCAAAAATCCGTTTGTGATTTGAAGCCTCCAGTCAAAAGTTATAGACAAAAATCAGAGAGGATGTTTGAAAATATCAATGAAAATATTCCTTGCTACCCCACTCTGAATTTTGTCTAAAACTTTTGAATGGAGGCTCAAAATCACAAACGGATTTTTGGAGATAAAACTTAACTTCATTTCGCAACTTTTCTTGGTTCAAAGATTTTTGAAAAAAGTTGTTTTACTATGACAAAATGGCCTATAAAGTTTGCGTTTAAAAAAAAAATTGTGAATGATTAAGTTAATCCTTAAATCACAGAGGGGGTAAGGGAAAAACCTAGATGTGTTATAGGATGTTACTTTTGCAACTTTGATGAAGTTTGGTCCAAAAGAGAAAATGAAAAGCATGATGTTTAGTAATTATCTATATGGTCAAACTTCCAAAAAGAGTTTTAATAATCATTTTAATGAATTTAGATTCATTTACCATTTGAAATTCACCAAAATTACGTACTAATTCTACATTTAGAATATGGAATTTGGTATGATTAATTAAAACTAAACATTCTATTCTAAAATTTTAAAAGCAAAAGTTTCAAAGGAGAGAACATCATTAGTTTTCCAAAGTAGTAGGTTTTATAACACTAAGACAATATTGAGGTCTATGTCGTTGAAAAATTCTTTACTAAACCTCAATATTGCAAATGAAATGTATCAAACAACACTAGAACATGATCTCTCTCCCTCCAAGTTCGACAAGATATTAAAATTTGAAAATATCATTTCCGAACCATGGGCAGTCACTGCTATTTGGGTGCGACCAAAATATGGTCGATTGGTCACTTAGGGGTTAATGAGTTCAATTGATTGAATGTTTCAAAAAACCGGATTACTGTGTAGAAACAAAAAGAAGATTCCAAGTTTCTAGCATAGAGAGATTTAGAGAAGAAAGAAAAAGAAAGGTTCACAGATGACTGACTGTTGTCCCATTCAAGTGGGTTTATTTATTGGGGCGTCCATGTGATTGTTTCAGATGGAGCTAAAAGTTAGTCAGCAGCCGAAGTGTGTCAAGATTCACCCTCAATAGCTTTAATTTAGGGAATATCAAGCTGCTTGTCTTCTGTTGTTGTTTGTCAGGGATGATGAAAGTCTGCAAAATTGCAGTTGTATAATCCAATTACATAAAACACCCATTCTAGTACTAAATGATTACAAAACTCTCATATAAAGTGCAAAAGATTCAAAAGGTTCAAGAATATTCAAAAGATTCTAGAATATTCCAATAGATTCTATAATATTTTGATAGATTCCAGAATATTCTAAAATATTTTCAAAAGATTCCCAAAAGATTCCAAAATATTCCAAAAATATTCCGAAAGATTCCATTTTCACTAAAATTTTGTTGATTTGGTCACTGTACTATTTCAATCAACAGAAAAGTAAGCAGCAAACTGTTGACTTTTACAAAAAAATTACAAATCAGTGAAATCGGTCATTGTAGTACCCCGAACAACATAAATCTGTTGAATTTTTGTTTATTTGGTCATGATTTTCTAGTAGTGTAGTCAAAAATGCAAATCCATGGATTAAGTGCAAATCCGTGTCAAAAATGATGATGCCAGCAAATTTGTTGGACTCAGATGCAAATCCTAGTCAAAAATGCAAAACCAAGTCATAAATGCAAATCCTCGTAAAAAATGCCAACGGTGGATTAAGTGCAAATATCGTTGTTCAAAACAAATGATTGATGCCACCAAACTTGTTGGACTCAGATACAAATCCTAGTCAAAAATGCAAAACCTAGTGAAAAGTGCAAATCCGAGTAAAAAATGCAAATCCTAGTCGTGAATGCAAAACCTAGTCAAAAATGCAAATCATTGGATTGAGTGTGAATCCTACTCAAAAATGATGATGCCAACAAACTTGTTGGACTCAGATGCAAACCCTAGTCAAAAATGCAAATCCTAAAGTAAATCCTAAAGTAATACCCTCTAATTGTTATAAATTACCCAACTGGTAACTTTCAATTTTTTACATTATTATTGATATTTGATCTATGGATTTTAACTACTGCAATAATTTCAGCAGTCCAATCAAAAAATCGCAGGCCACGATGAACGATGCTACAAAAAAATTTACTCATCATGTTGACGAGTCACCCTATTACCTCCAATTTCAATTTATGACATGGTAAAGATCACCGGGTCAAATATTCACCTTGATTTGGAAATCCAAGAATCCTCAACAAATATACACCTTTATTTGCAAATCCATGAACACTCAATTGATTATTAATGACACGTAGCTAATATTATGTTGCCTCCAACCCTGAAATCATTGTGTTTAGAGGCTTCATAGTGGAATTGGATGTGATGTTTAGGGTGAAGGGCTTTACTTCCCTTCGTTCATTATGAAAGGCTTCATTGCAGGAGCCACCACCCCATTGTCCTCTCCCAAGAGCCACTTAAAGGCTCATGCTGTATGTATGGTCCTCCCATTTTGAATTTTCACTTTCATTTCTTATACGCTCACTGTGGACTTCTCTCCATTGGACACTAGCACTCTCTGTCCAATTTTTATGTTCTCGTAGGCCCCCTTGGTCCCACTCAGCCCTCAGTCACTGTTAGTTGCTGCCAACAGACGCTCCCGCGACGCCAACGAGCCGGTCTCACTGACAAACCACCTGCTGCAACGGCAGGCTCTCACGAGTGCGTGCGAACGGCGAGCGACTTCACGGGCAAGCGGAGCGCGAGCAACGCTGTAGTCTTCAGCGAGCCTAGATACTTGTGGAGGCGTAGTGACATAGAGGCGGAGGCAACAGCATGCAAGCGGGCGCGACAGCGGCGAAGGAGACCACGGCAACGATTCAAACGTGCAGGTAAGATTGCGATGCATTGGCCGCTGTAGCTTTTTTTTGCTAGAATTTGCTATGGGTTTTCGGTGGATGCTGTTTTGAAACCCCACGGATTGAGGCCATGACTTTATTGCCGCATTTCTTTAGCCATGGCAGCTGAATTTTTGTGCACGCTTAAGACTTGGCCCGGAAACGCAGGAATGGGGACGAGAAAAAATGCCCCACCGCTGTGACGCCAGATGTGAAGCCGAAGGTGAAGCCGGAGGCGAAGTCGGAAGTGAAGCCAGAAGTGAAGCCAGGGGAACATGAAGACGAGGAGGTGGAAGTGGTTGCTGCCAGCAAAGACGCAGATGAGGGAATTACGCAGTGAGACCAGCCGTTTGACCTGACGGCCTTGCCGGATTCTGTGGCGTCTAAGCTCAAGTTTATGGCACCCTTTCTTGTTTGTAGAAAGAAGACAAATTATGATGCTGAATTCTTCTACCAGGCCCTCAGCCTGTGCATGGAGGGAACCATGTTTAGGGTGCTCAGCAATGACAATGTTTTAAATAAGAACAAGTTTCTGCACCGGTGGCCAGAGCGGTCATCTGGGCAGCATTACATTGCGGATTGCAGTGACGAACAAGCCATCGAGGCTTACACACGGATGCACAACAAGGTGTATGGAGGTGATCCAGACAACGAAACATTTGGTACGTCATTTCTTTGTGCATGCTATTTGAGCTTTGAGAGGGGCGAAGAGGTGAACTGGGCCTAGAAAGCAGAGTCGCTGCAGAAGGCGCATGAGAAGCAGGCTTCACGGAATCCCCTGAAACTTTCACCCTCAGCTTTGAGGGAGCAGATTCAGGCCATCATTGAGATCCTTGTGGAGCACATTGAGGACGAGCAAGCTGGTGCGATCATAGCCTCCCCACAACAGGAGGGCGCTGTAGTTGACAACACCGCCAATGTTACCGGCAGTATCAACAAAGAGGGCATTGATGAGGGGTATGGTTTAGGAAAAATTTGTCACGGGAGAACCCCGAAGGTACGTATGGTCAACAAGGACGCGGGATATCCGAGGTCTCCCCCAGATGGCAGCAGGCCTACGTCTCCGCTTGATGGCAGCAGACAGGAGGGCGGTGTCACTCCGAATCCGTAGGCAAAATTAGAGCAAGCGAGGAGGAAGAAAGCTGAAGCTGAAGCGGAACTCGAGAAGATGGAGGCCAAATGTGCACGCATTGAGGGCGATTTGCGAAACCAGCTGGCCTTTTCAGCGGAGAAGGAGGATGAAGAGAACAAGTGTCATGACGACGGTGTTGCCCACCGTGCTGCCAGCAAGAAGGCGGGGGCCGCTGGCAACAATGCAGAGAAGAGGCACTTTGCAGACTTCGCATGTCTTGGTGGTGAACAAGTCCAGCTTGCAAAAAAAGCTGTCCAAGATTGCCAAAGCTGCATTGACACAATGGAGGCTTCAATGAGGGATGTGGAGAAAGATATAGAGAAGTGCAAAGATGAGGTGGGAGTTCTCCGTGAAGTGATCTTGTCCCTCGAGCTGGCAACAGCTTTCATACCATCGAAGAATGTTTTGCCACGCTTGCCCACAGAGTTCCGAGCCTTGCCCATCCAAGTGTCAGGCCCATGCCCCTTTTGCGACCGATACTTTGTTGACACAGCTTGCGTACCCTTAACGTGCGGTTGCTTAGCACACCCACATTGCATGTTTCAACCTGTTTTCTCGCTTGACGGGAAGTGTAGGCGATGCAAGCGCGCTGTGACCGGAGGGTGGCTTGGACAGTAGGGATTTCCACTCAATGAGACGGCTCAGGCGGAACTGCAGTTGACTCAAGAGATTCTGAAGTCCCCCGAGGAGGTTTCACCACGTCTCCACCGAACTTCTAGTGGCAGCAAGAGGCCCGCTGAGGAAATCCTTCGACCTTCTGAGGATGAAGGCTCGGATGAAGGTTGGATGATGAAGAAGAACCGCATCGAAGGTCCCGGGGGGACGTCAAAGCTTCCAATTGCACGCGGGTTGGTGACTCTCGCAGCTTTGATGCTAGCAGCCGCAAACGAGGTGAAGGACGTTGCCACCACTGACGTGAAGGACGAGAGCGATACTACACAGGAAGCACAAGAAGTTGCACCGGAGAAGGTCGAGGGCACAGGCAAAGATGGAGATGATGTGCCGTGTGAGTGGCTCGATGAGCCCGAAGGAGAGGGAAATCTCGACGCCCTTGTTGACGCGATTGGAATAGCAGGCGTGGAGTAGGTTTGAGGTGTTCTTGTAAATAGTGAACATATGGACTAACATTAGCAGGTTTACGGTTCGTTGTTTAATTTTCATCGGCAGAGTGCTATGGTACTCTTTGTTGTCAACCGGGGGCATTGGACAGTAGTTGCTGCCAACAATGTGTAAGTAGGTCATTTTTGTGAGTGACAGCTGAGACGTTGTGAAACGTTGACCCCCTTATAAATGCAAATCCTCATGGTAAAGAAATGCATCGTTGTAATTGTATCGTGAACATGTGCTTGGAACTCTGTCCCATTGTTTCGTGCAAGTAATTCGACAAGTAGTTTGGGGAAGGTGAACCTTGCTGGTATCATCATTTTTGACTAGGATTTTCGTTTTGAAAGGGTAGTATTGACGGATATATCCAAAACGAATACTTTCAAAAGAGCTTCTTACAAGTCAAATGCCATCTGTACCGTTCTATAGGGTACTGTACAAATGGACAAACATCGTTGAAATTAGAATAGTATATTTAAACCATATCCCGTATATCCGAAATGAGCAATCGTAATGTATTTTCCTCATTCGCTCTAAGCATCTTCAATGTCGACACTATGGGCAACATCCTCAATGTCCACGTCGTTGGCAGCGTCCTCAATGGCCATATCGTTGGCAACATCCTCAATGTCCACATCGTTGGCAATATCCCGTTCTTCTTCGTTGTCGCCCCCATTCCCAACCATCTCTCCATCACAATTCCATTCCAGGTCGCCCTCTCTAAAGCCATCCCCTCCACCTCCCACGGAGTCTTCGGTAACTCACGCTTGGCCGACACGCCGTCGCCTTGACCGCCAGTTCTTCAAAGCGTTGGTAGCATTTGATTGATGCCACCGCTCGCGTCTTCCGCACGCAGCTGCGCCTCTTGCTTCATCATCAGGGGTATGGACGACTCTTAAGCACTCCAATTTTTTGTTGTAGCGATGCTGTATATTTCGGTACCAATGCTGGAATTGTTGCAAAAGGACACTGATGCGTCCCTTGCCACCACCGTGAGCTGTATGTGCTTGATTTTCTGCCTTCGCTTGATGGTGAGATTTCTCCATACCCTAGCAACTCCAGACTCTGAGGCTACCATATTGTTCCACCAACCAACTTGACTGCCTCACAAGTACGTGCTGTCACCAAGAAGAAGAAAGTTAAAACCCGTTGCCCCGATGAAGTAAGTGGCCCGTCAAGAAAGGAATTAGATTTTGACAAACGGATTAACGAACATACCATGTAATGGGAAACATGCTCCTCCCCAAAGGCCTTTAAATACGCCTTTCCCCAATGTTCTATCTTCTGTTTGAACTGCAGACGTTGTTCTGCTGTCAACACCAATCCGGTCAAATATGGTAGGACCTCCTCAAAGGCTTGCCACATAGCAGCCTTGGCAATGCGGTCCGCACCACCGCGAGTATTATTATTCTCGGCTTGACAAATATCTTTCCACGCTTTATCGTTGCATGACCAAACGCTCAGCTTGAAAAGCCTGCTGGCAACAACACCACTGAGAGATGGTTTCTGTGGCACGTTGCCAGTGTTTCCAGTGAGCTACGGGTCTTTTCTAATCTCTACGTTCCCACCATGAGCCCCGATCGCTGACAATGACTTCTCCATCTGCTCGATTGCAGTAGCCCTAAGTTTTTGATCCTGTATGTTCCAAACATACATGATATGCATGTGCACAATTTTCTCCGTTAATCGAACCTGGGCATGCAGTGTACAAATGTGCACTCTGGACAAAGGAATTGGAAGGATAGGCCTCCACCGGGCAGATGCCATCATGTCACAAGGTTCTACTGCCAGACTGCTCACAAAAAGTCCTCCCGCCCAGTTTGCTTTAGCACGACCTCTGATGGTAGCACTTGCCTGACTTGATGTCCCCACTGTAGGTTTAATCCTCTTTTGCTCGCAAATATATGCAGTTCAATGCGCATGCACGCCCAGATTGCAGCCCGTACATACACTTAATAGTCTTCATATCCGCTGCGAGGTGCCACTCCACATGGAATTCACCAACTCGGGGGACTTGCAGTTTTTTGCCTGTTGATTGTGCTGTAATCACAGCTGAGAACTTCGATCGTGCAAATATCCAAGACAGAACATCATATGACTCCTTCTCCATCTGGAAGGTTGCAACGGGCCAGATTTCTTGCTCGGACTGTACTGAGAAGTACTTCTCATAGTCCTTCTGAATGGCACTGTCCAATGCCCTGTTCATCAATGTGATACTAACACGTTCAAATTTTTTTCCATTACCGATCTCTGCCTCGTCGAGTTTCAGGACAAAGATCAGCGGTGCCCCTCTCAAGTCTGCACAACCATTGTAAGTGGAAGTGAGGGCACATTCAATGTAACAACAAGCTATTTTCTTTGTTGTACGCAGTTAATGTGGCTGCTGACACCAAATGGACAAACAGTGAGCCTCGAACCAGATCAAAGGGGGAACCATACCTATCTCCGTGATGCCGTAGAAGATCACCATGCTTTGTTGAACCACCTCTAGGTCAGTGAATAATGAATTCTTTTCAGTCAAGACTACATCCTTCCGTATGTCGTCGAATTTCTTGGATTTCTTGGACGTCGTTGGCAACTCCAGTCGACCTTCAGCGTGGTAGTATTCACCAATAAACTGTGGCAAGTTGGCATTCATCTCCTGCCGAAGCAATTTCACGTGATAGGGGCTGGGTAGAATGCTAGCTTTTATATCCTTGTTCAAAACAGCAATAGGAGCCCTCACGGCTTTGTAAATAGCACCGTATCCCTGATGGAACACCCCTACTTGGTCGCAAGCAGCAAGAATTTTATCCGGTCCTACACGCTTTCCAATTGATTTGAGAACGTTGTTGGCAATCTTGGTCTCAACATGTCCCATAGCAGGGTGATTCGCGAGGGCCATGCCTTCGTGCCTAGATAGTATCTTGGCTAGAGCTACCGCGGTTCTAGTTTGTGACTCTTTATCCCCATAAGTCGTTGGCTCTCACGCTCGACCCGGTTGCGGTCATTGATAGCTTGCACGAGATGTGGTTCCAACACTCTTTTGGTGAGCTTCACTCTACGTTTTGCACCACCTGTACCAAGATTCAACTCATAAATCCCTCTAAGCAACCGAGCCCTACGTCGCATTCCCACAGGCGTTTCTTTCATTGTACCGGCACTTCGCTGGAGGCGCTCTGATTCTCGCTGCCAACGGTGCACCTCAGATTCCAGATGCTGCACCCTCATGTTATAAGTTTTCTCCTTGTCGTCCATCTCTTCGCGTATAGCCTGCAATTCAGCCCGCAATTCCATGCATGTATTCTCTAAGTCTCTACAACGGTCCAGCCGTTCGATGTTGACAGCAGCTTCGCCTCTACCTTCTTCTTGCAGCAGTCTGCATCGCATTTCCAACACACTTCAATGTGGACCTCCTTGAGGTGTCAGCTCCAATCTGCATGTATAACCATACAGGCCCATCTCTCCATGGCATATGAATTGGAGGCATTCCTTAAGAGTTCTGAATGGAAGGGGCTTCCCCATTACTGGATCAACCGGGTAAATGCTGCCATCGGATCACAAGTCAATGTTTGTATCCCCGGCTGCCCTCCGTGCTGGAAACGTTGATGGACACGGCCGTTCAGATCGCAAAGAACCTCTCCTAATAATTGGTGCATAGCACGCATCAAGCGCAACTTGAGGAACATTCGAAGCACTAGGTGCGCGCCTTGCTGCCATCGACAACCCAAAAATACAAAGCAGTGACAAAATTTCCCAAGGCTACAGAACGGTCATGACGCTATGTGGATTCACCTTGAGGTGGTTTCCAATTACGCTAGACCCAATCGCTGTCAACAAGTAGCCCTAAACGCTAATCACCGTTGCTGGAAGAAAAATCAAAGGCTTCCACAATTCCTACCCTAGGACGGTGGAAAAAATGCCGCTTACAGCATGCATCGTGTGATTTGAGGTAGGACTTTTAGAAACTGCCTTGTATCTACCCAAGCCCCATAATTCCTAAAACCGATATGGGAAGCCCTGGGCGTGGGATTTGCGGAAGTCGGAGGAACCCGTGGTGCCACCAAACTCCGAGGGTTGCAGAATTCACAATCCCCAATTGCCATCAAGAAACTAGCTACGGATACTGGCTGTGGCAACTTACCTTCGCATGAATCTGACGATGTCGGAGGCAGAACCACCGACGTCCGTTTGCTGGCCGAACCTCCTCAGCCGTTGGTGCCAGCGGACGCTTCTGTTATGTGTTTCATGAATTTGGCAAGAATTCACCGGTGTTTGGGCCAGCCGTTCTGGAGACGCCAAATAGTACGCATGCCGATTCATGGTTGCGTTTCCTAGTGGGCGATGGTGATGGCGCTGACCGTGAAGAGCTACAAAAAGCTATGGTATAAGAGCTATGGCGAAAGAGCTAAGGGGGAGAGCTATGGCGGAAGAGCTAACGGTGCTGAAAACGTGTTGGGAGACAAGCATAAACACCAAGCATGAGCATCAAAAGAATGAGCCGGAGCTCTGGTCCACTAAGATTACATTCAGGGATGAAGGCAACCTTTACATTCGTTAGGGTTTAGGGTGTGACTGGATTTATCATCCATTTACCTTATCCCTATCTAACGGGTAGGTATGCTCACTAAGCTATGGATGGAACTGGAGAGTGAATGGATGACATTCATCCTATCTTAACATAAATGATTTACTGACTACAAGATTCTATCAATCTACCAACGCGTATGTCCACCCTTTGTCTTGATGACCACTTCCAATTTAGAAGACATAAATCAACCCAACTTGAGAAGAATTTTGAGCTTTTTTGCAGAAACAACTATAATCTAAATTCAAAACATTCCAAATAAAAATATTATTCTAATAGAGAATAAAAGCTACAATAAGAATTCTCAAGGAAAAAAAAATATCATTAGAAATTTTTTTGGGGGGAAAATATAGCAAGTGTAAGTGCTATGGAGTATAGCATTGATCATGACCCATAAGGCTTGTAAATGCAATAGAATGCACAATATTTAGAATTTTCTAAATTAGAAATATAGACTATAAACTAGAGTTGATAAGCTTCAGTTATGGAAGTTCCCATTGAGAGATCTTGAATGATCATAAAGACATGTTGTTTTGTTTCAGTACAAAAATTATGGATTTAGTAGAGAGGCGACAATGTTTTCTTTGAGGTACTGTACACTCGCCCTACATTGCCCTTTTAGAATAAAACCATTAAGTACATAGATAGAAACTCTAGTCCCAAGGGGCCGGCGTGAATGAAGTGTTCATTCATAATGTCAATGATCCGATGCCTACCGGACAAGGGGAAATTGGGACAATACTACTCTTTCTTTTCGAGGATGGACACTATAGCGACACACTATGCTACTAGCTAGCTAGCCACTAGTGCCTTGAAAATACTGGACATGGTATCCCCCCAAAGAGCTTTGAGATACCCATTCAACAAGGTCCAAGGTTCCCCCACCATAGTTGGGTGGACTATGGTGGTGAACACCATGTCGGCATGGGGAATAGAACCCACAACCTCTTCATTGGGGGCCATGAACCTTAACCACCAAGCCAAGGCCCGTGGTGCCTAAATCATTAAGTACATTATGGTGGCAACAAGAATATTTTTGGCAATAGGTGTCTTCACCTTTTTTGCCCGAGTAACCATAGATGCATGTAACTCTTACACATTTTGAATGATGAATAAAATAGTTGATCATGAAGTATCATTCATATAACTTTTCATTCATTTAACCCTCAAACATCCAACCATCCACAAAGTGAATGATGTGCAGAATCAAAGAATCAGAAATTCATAATGTACAACTTCTATTCATATACCGCGTTCAAAATATCACTCTTAAGTACATTTTATATGACATCTTTGAAATTCTTCAAATTAGGAGAGGAGTGAGAACGTGTAGGGATTAACCCCTAAGTATTCAACGGTCCAAAAAGTGAACGATGTACAAAATCAAACACAATTTTCTCATCCATCATTGACTTTTTGTAGCGTTGATTTTTTACTATGTGTTTTATGGGAAATTAACTTCATGCACGTGTGATCCAATTAG
Organism: Pohlia nutans; assembly: GCA_022496805.1. NCBI lineage: Eukaryota > Viridiplantae > Streptophyta > Bryopsida > Bryales > Mniaceae > Pohlia > Pohlia nutans. Next base: position 13,007,618 of record CM040095.1, on the reverse strand, counting down.
AAAGGGGATGATTTGTGAAAATACCCCTCTAAGTTGCATTTTATGATGCATCTTTGCAATGCTTGCCGGATTTGGAAAGGGGTGAGGACATTTAGGGGTTAAAAATACAAATTAACCCCTAACGAACCGGGGGTGTTGAACTTAGCTCTTGTTTTCTTGACTAGCTCTTGTAGCAAGCTCAATTCCTTATTGGTGTGGGATAATTTTGACGATTAGCACCATTGAAATTAAAATAGACTTGCGTAGCTTTTTTATGAAATGAAGATCGACAAAATCGCACAATTTTTAAGAAAATTACACCGTTGATGGAACTTGTTTGGGGTATTTCGTACACATGCTCCAAAATTCTTCAAAAAACAACCTTCGTTGCCTTTTTGAGCCTCCGTTGCCGTCAACACATCATTGATTCCAAGCACGTTGCTTCCGTTGTTGACAAATAGTCATTCAGTTTCTATTGATTTGCAATCAGGTGTGTGTGTGCCGTTTTGTGCACGACGAGAACGATGCAGCGAGGGTTTAGGGTTTCCGCCATAGCTGCAGCAGCAGCAGCAGCAGCAACGGGCGCCTCTCTTACAGGCTACTACGTGTTCCTCGCACCGCCAGGTTCTCCCTCTTCGCAACCTCCTCATCGCCGTCTCGCACCTCCGCCCGAGTTGCCATCCTCGTCCAAGCTTCTCATCCCCAACATCAATCTCACCTTCGACGAAATCCCAGGGCAGCAGCCCGACCATGTCCCACCATGCGACTACGCGCCTCTCTGGGAATGCATTGTCAACGGCAACGGAGGCTGCGAGCCTCTCGAACAGGACTTGAAAGCTTGTTTGCGGAGGGCTAGCAAACCGGCTTCGGAGGAGCCTTCCTCGCCGCAATGTAACTATGCTCCTCTTTGGGAATGTATTGTTAATGGAAATGGAGGATGCGAAATTCTCGAGGCGGACTATCGCAAGTGTTTGGATCGGAACCGCAGAAATTGAGTTCCCTAGGAAGTCCGCGATTCTCCTTCGAGGTACGCTCTTTCGCCACATTCTTGAAACCCTAAAACCGCTTGCGTAGTGATCTCTAGAATGAGATTATTTTCAGGTCACGTTTTCAGCCTCAGATGATGATGAACTAGCACTAGTCTCTTAGAACAAGTGCATTGTAGCGCTACTGCTGGCTCAAACTTTGCTTGCAAGGAGTTAACCCTTCAGTGCCCAGCAAACCAGATTATGGTCACTGCAGTGTCGAAAATGCAAATAACAGAAAATCTGTGGAGTTCGAATTTTGTAGTTCAGATTTGGAGATTTATAATATGCATCTTCTAGAAAAATAAAATTTTAATTTGGAGTTCTGCAACTATCAAAATACCTATGAACAAAACATGAAAAAGATTGCAAATACTTGAAAATACAGTAAATACTTACAAATGCAACACATGTACCATGCGGTATTTCTTGTGTTTGAAAGTTTGTTATCTTGTTTTAATTTTTTTGGATTGCGTTCTCTTGTTCATGTTTCATTAGTGTATGTGTTCAGATCTTGCTTAATGTACCAACTCCTTTCATTATTTTAACTTATAAAATTATGTCCTAAAGCGTATATGGATAAGTCACTCTCACTTATAAAATTCACAATAATTATGTGTGAGTCCATTCTTTACATTATTTTAACTTATAAAATTATGTCCTAAAGCATATATGGATAAGTCACTCTCACTTATAAAATTCACAATAATTATGTGTGAGTCCATTCTTTACATGAAAGAGGTGTTGACATAGGTAATTGTTGAAACGTGTTCACTTTCATTTTAGAAATTTAACCCAAATTCTAGTTAACTTTGAAGTCACACACCTCCGAAATCTCAATTTTTATTGTGTGTTATACGGTTAAAGACATACTATGATCTTCTAATCCCACCATGGATGATTCTCTGATTTTGGCAAAATGTCTTCATTCCAATTGAGAATACAATCGTACGGTTACTTTCTAATTTAATCCATTCTATTTCTTGTAGTATCAATCATAGTGGAAAAACCGATTGAAATCCATTGAACCTACTTGCAGTTTCTTGGGCACTAAAGGGTTAAGGTAGAAGCACCCATAACAAAGATGTGTACAGTGACCCAAAATGGATAGTAGCCAGACTCAATTCCACTTGTGTAGAAATTTCTGACAACCAATCAACTTCTTGCACTATTATCTATATTAGTCAATTTCAAGAAGCAACTTGGACCAGTTTGTGAAATCATATGTTCACAAATTTGGGATAGTCTAGTTATCAATTTTGGGGGGTGACTTACTTTTCACTTAGAAAATTTGTAAAAAAATTCATTTTGAAAAGTAAAATTATGGAAAAAAACACATTCTTCATGATTTCTATTTTCTTATGAAGGAAATATACTATGTGCTTTCCACTCCTACCGCACTTAGGCTAGAAAGCTTAAGTTATCAGTTACGGGTGTCTGTACCTTACTTAGAGTTCAGGTCCTCAAGAAGGGTGGTTTAGGGTTTCTAGAAAGCTTAAGTTATCAGTTACGGGTGTCTCTACCTTAGAGTTCAGGTCCTCAAGAAGGGTGGTTTAGGGTTTCTTATAGATAAACGTTATTGTGAAAGTATTGCACTTTATTGTAGTTGATATTTATAGTAACATATTGATTTACATGATTCTTCGAGGTTTGCTGCACAGCGATCTCTAGAGCGCAAATTTTTTACGCTTTGATGTGATAGAACACCACTCAGCTTGTGATTTTGGTGATTAAACTACCGTAGTGTAGATGATTCGAGCTTTACTTTTGCTTAAATTATTTCATGAACTAGGGTATCGCCTCAGGTGCACAATAATTTGGAGGGGTTTTGTTTTTGTTGTTTATTCTGCATTCATGTAATATTGCTTCTTCTGTTGCAGGCCTAGTATGGGAAAACAATATCAGCAGTTGACGTCTGCTCTGTGGACGATGGATGTTGGTTGCAGAAGGCAAGAAAAAGTTCATAAGATTTGCAAGTAAGACCTTGTGCAAGTGCCTTGGAATCAGATACTTGTGCTTTACATCTTGAACGTACCTTAACGATTCATAGTTTTAAAATGTCAAATTCAATCAACCATATTGTGAAAAGTATAATTTGGATGAAACCAAATTTTATAACACTAGAATCAGTGAAAACCATTGCATGTGTTGGTCAAAAAATAAATAAATTTGAAAAAAAGAAAGTCCACATAGGACCTACTCAAAACTGCTAAAAAAAGCTTGAGGAAAAGTTTGGGCTTTTTGGTCCTTTAGGGGTTAATTGTAGATTGTCTTCAACTAATCCATGTTTATAGACTTGCTTGACAGCTGTTTGTCCTGCTTGTTCAGGAAAGCCAAGCTAGAAAGAAACCAAAGCCAGTTAGTTATAAAGCAGATGGAGGGAACGTCTCCAAGGTTACAACGCTGGGAAGAAAGTTTCCTGCGTATGAGGTGAATATACAACGAGTGTTTTTCATTCTAGTTCAGCATGATCGTCTGGTGTTTTTTAAATTTCGGCTTATCCTTAAGTGCCCAAAGCTAAAAACAGAATGTCCACTTTGGAAGCTAATAATCAAATATACTGTCGTCTTTGAAAATGTAAGGTATGATTTATTCTTTCTAATCTTTTGGTAAATTTTGTTACCTTAATTAAAATGATTTATATCAACTCTTCTAGATATAGTCGTGATCACTTTGGCCATTTGAACTCTTTAGGGTTAAGCACCTTGTGGGACATTCCAGGATGTATTCAATGATTTCATTGGTTTGGTTTGCGCAGGTCTAAGAGTTGAGTTCAAGGTGTAAACAGGAATGAGAAAAGGAAGGGGCTTTGTTGCCTGTGTGAGGTTCCTGGATTTTATTCTGAATGCCCATTATCATTTTATCAGGCCAGTGTGATGAAAATGGATTAGAATAGAATCATTGAAGGTTAACCCCTAAACGTCACAGCCTCCAGAAACTGGATCATGAATGGATTCAAAGTCCTGTAACTTTTTCATACAATCTCGGATGACTTTCATCCAAGTCACCTTTGCAAGCCTATTAAGTTCTCTACCAATGAGAGTAAATCTCTTGTGATGGGAAGATGTCCATAATATTGGAGAGGCCTCCAAATGCAAATATGTCAAATTTGTTGGGTAGATTTCATGCATGCAATGGTCCTTTCATGTACACTTATTGTACATTTGAGCTATGCTAAAATCTATTTTTCAGGCTAGCATCTACTTGTGTTCAAAGGATCGATATGTTTAGGGGTTAAAGGTGTAAAATTGTAGGCAGTCCAGATTGGGACAGAGCTGTATCTGTTGAACCACGCATTGATCACATTAATCTGTTCTATTCTGAAGTAACTACCTTCAAATGCCACACGTGCAGTGAACATTTGGGAGGAATTTCTTACTTTCATTTGATGTCTCCATTTCAAAGTGAGTACAAGGGCCGTGGCAAATAGATGAAACAATATACACACGATGAACCACTTCACAAAAAACCCTAATACTCTATCAGACGTAAGTAACACATTGGTACAAGCAATGGTATCATCAGAACTCAAATTCAAGTCCAATACAATTAGTAAAACGTTTCGACTACACAGGTGACCACCATGGATCATTTCTCAACTGCCAGTAATACGTACAAAAGTGACCATCTCATACAACAAAGGAATCATATATAAACATCATTGCTCTGGAATCATCTCATAAGAAACCACTGTACGAGGAATTTGGAGCATCAAAAGGAGAACCAAAGATCAAACCAAAGCTCTAATTCCTGTGAGAGATGACCAATGCTCTAGAACAACTACTCCAGTTCAGTAAATCTCAACAGCAAGGCACAAAATCAACGGAAGTGATAAACGCTCACTTTCATGTTATAACTCTCATGTCTCCTATTTAACCCCTAAGCGTCTAAAACGCCCAATATGGCCATCTACGTCACTGAACTTTGTAACGGTGGCAGTTACTCATTTTACCTCGGTTTCAGGATTGTAATACATCATTATAAAGCTCTTCTCCTACACTACAAGATCAATAACGTTGATCGTGTCAAACTGAAGTCATTTTCACACAAACAGATGATTTGCAACAGGGGTTCCAATTTCCTACACTACAGAAAATACACGCTTAGGGGTTACCAAGATCAGTAAACTTGATCTGGCTCATGAAAGGCAAAGAGCATGCAGGACAAACGCATTCTACAACGATTCCAATTGGGACCGGTAAACCAATTCATGTATTCGCTTAGTAAATCGACTAACAAAATTAGGGTATGAAAAAAAAGCAAACTCAAAATCGAACTTTCCTTTTGCGACCCGTATACTTGGAATCGTCAGGCACATGCGTGTAACCACGATTTCGCCGCTGCTCTTTCTTCTTCAAAACCCACGACCGCCCCTTGACGTTCTTCTTGCTCTCCTCCCGCCTCTGTTTCTTAGAAGGTCGTTGCCGCTCGGATACATTCACAGTATTATTTTCCTCTTCGTCATCACTGGTATCACCGTCACTCATTTCCATTCCCTCTTTGGCCTTCGGAATAGCAGTACTAGTACTCGGCGGTCCACAACTGAGCACAAGAAAATACTTCTTCGCGCGAGTACTGTGCGGGTAATCCACCACCAAGCCTCCAGAGAATCCCGACTTCATGGCCGCAGACGTGATCATTTCCAGCTGCGCAGGATTCTCCGGGTAAAGCTGCAACACGGCCCTGGCGCCTCGGGCGAGGCTCTTGTACAAAGAGCCAAAGAAAGCTTTCAGTCTCAACCGCGGGTGATTACACGTCTTGTCAGCGTTGCACAACCACTGCACAGCGGAAATACTGATGGCGCCATCCAGAGTGCCAGGCCGAAACCCTAACCCTTGGCCAATGTCGCTCAGCAGAAGATCCCCTTCCGTCTCCCGCTCCACGGCCACGTCTAGCATGGCCTCGGAAATGTCCATACCTGCCGTTTGCAATCAAAATCCCTTTCATTTGTTGAAATCTACTCCCTCCGTCCCAAAGTTATTGTCATGTTTGAAAGTCATGTTTGAAAGTGCTTTTTTAAGTAGGTCAAAAGAATACTTCCTTGTGGTTAATTTTATTTAGGTTGCAATGAACACATGCAATGTTCTTCAATCATTCTAGTGACATAATTTGGAACCTTTTTTTAATCATGTTTCTTACAATATGATCAATGAAACTGGCTCAAAGAAATACCAAGCAAGCAAGTTGGACAATAACTTTGGGACGGAGGGAGTATTTCATTTTTTGATATCCTTTTCATTTGGCGAGATCCTTTTCATTTGTTTCAAGAAAACGAAAGAAAGAAAGGAAGAAAAGAAATGTTCATACCGATCCAGTGATGGCCGCTTTCGCTTAGGGTTTCTCCGCTCAAGCCCGAGCCGCATCCGATGTCCAGAAGGAGACGCGAAACGCCATCGTCCGGGAGGGACAGCAGCTCCAGAGCGCGCTCCGAGAGCTTGGCCTGGATTTTCACGATGCGAGACGAGGTCGTGTACTTGCGTGCCTCTCTGTCGTTGTAAAAAATCTCCGGCGGCGCTTGTCTCTCTGGCCGAATCGACATGGCGGGGCGTTCCTTTGCTCCCCGGAACTATTGCTCTCCAACAAGGGGAAACAAAAAATTTGTCAGCTGGAGATTCTACCTGGAAATGCACAAAAGAAACGTAATGAATGTGATGCGCAATCGATTGTGCGCAGAGAGGGCGACGCTCTCCGAAATCCAAAATCCTAAAGCCTAATTTGACGATGGAGCTCCACACACAAGAAGTGATAGTCTCGGTGGGGGAGAGGGCGACACACTCCCAAACCCTAAAACCCTAAAACCCTAGCCCTAATTTGACAATGGAGACGATGGAGCTCCACACACAAGAAGTGACACAAGAGGCCCAAGGGCTTCTCTTGCACCTCAAATCAGTGATATTTTATTTCTTATTTTTCATTTATTCAAGGGAATCCCATTAGCGATTTAAGAATTGAAACTTGAAAATGGAAAGATTTTTGTTTATTTATTTAACCCCAAAATGACCACAGCTATGTTCCCCTCCAAACACTCTAAAATATCCTTTCACATAAAAAAAAAATAGTTTTTGATCTATGACCTTTTTGACCAATCAAACCATAGGATATTTCAAGAAAAATGAATTTATTACCACCTACGAATTTTCAACCGTTCGGGGTTTTTCAATAGTAAGATTATAAACTTTAAAGTTGATTGCACCTTTTTTTTTGGCTTGCTGCATATAGTTGAAACTTCCTAAAAATGCCGAAAATGCAAATTTTAATCTCAAATTTGGTAAAATAAATTTGGCAATTGTCTGCATGAGAGTGTTAGCTTATTGTGTGCAAAAATTTAGATGCATAGCTCATTGTATGAAAATTTTCAGGAACTGCCCGCAATTAAGTTTTTCACCTTTGCATGATTCTATCTTTTGATTTATACATCACGTACGTACGCAAATTACCATTCCATCTTCGTTATAAAGAGTAGAATCACCACAAAAAATATCAAGAATTTGATACAAAAAGCACATGAAATCTTTGAAATACTTTCAATACTTTTCTAAAATCGCTAGGATTTGGATGAAAGTACTGTATACTATACTCGTTTGTTAACCCCTAAACGTATTAGGGTGTCCCTGGGATTGGCAATTTGAGGAAAATCATCATAAAGTACTATTTAAAAGAATATTTTGGAATTGGTATACGAATGAAAGTTCTAGATTTTGAATTTTAGATTCCATTCATATGGTTTGATTGACTAATACTATCAGATAGATAGAAACTCCGGTCCCTCTTTACCAAGGGGCCGGCGTGAATGAAGTGTCCGTTTGTAATGCCAATGATCCGATGCCCACTGGACAAGGGGAAATTGGGACAATACTACTCTCCCCTTTCGAGGATGGACACTATCTATTATACAATACAGCGCAGGAATCCGTCGAAGAGACAATCCAAGCTCAATGTGCTCAACGGCACGGGTCCCACTAGTAGTGACACACTACGCTACTTCCTAGCTAGCCACTAGTACCTTGAAGATACCGGACATGGTATCCCCCCAAAGGGCTTCGAGGGACCCATACAACAAGATCCAAGGACCTCCCACCATAGTTAGGTGGACTATAGTGGTGAGCACTACGCCGGCATGGAGAATAGAACCCACAACCTCCTCATTGGGGGCCATGAGCCCCAACCACCAAGCCAAGGCCCGTGGTGCGTCTAATACTATCAATAAATTTTTTTTTTTCATTAATTTTGAAAGTTAAAATTAAAAATTCCTTCTAAATTCAATTACAAACAAAATTTTAATATTTTGAGCGTAGAATTTGTTGGAATGAGTTTGAAATGAGATACTCATAAACATGGTGATTCTTTGAAATATTTGTGCATTAAATCTATGACCTCGTTGGTACAAGGCCACTTTTGAACTACAATCAATGCAATTTTGGCTTGGTCAACGACTTGACATAATTCTACATTTGTAAAACTAGAAAATATGTAATCAAGTATGACTAAATCCAATCATTAAATAGGACAACGACTTGGTGAAGTATCTCTAAAAAATTGGATGACTTTCATCCAAACATTGATGAGAACGTAGGATGGGTTTGAATCTGTTAGTGATTGAGAAATTGAACGCTGTGACGTTTAGGGGTTAAAGTTGGCAACTCATGCCAATTTTATTTTATTTTCTGAATGATGTGAATGTTCTCAGAGATTCATATATTATCATAGAAAATAATTTCCTAAACATCTGGGCATCTATTTTTATAATGATATAGTGCTGAATTTGATGACCAAATACAGTAATAGATAAGTTTATGAATGAGCACGCACACATACATACACACTCAAATAAATAAATAAATGAATATACATGAATTATTCTATTCAATATTTTCCTAACCGACTACATTCTAGGGTGCGTATCACTCTACTCACGGAAAAACAAAAGAAATTAGTTGACTAAATGTATAATTTTAAGGACACACTAATTTTAAAGGCACACTAAACTACCTTTTAAATATCTCGCTTAGTGTAAGGGTTAGCAAACAATAAAACTAGATATTTAAACCTCTAAATGCCTAAAGGTTTTGGACAATATCTAAATGTATTATAAAAGAAGGCATTTTTAGTTTTTCTGAGCTTCAACTTGAAAGACGAAAAGAGCTTATGTAAGTCAATCTTATTAAAAAACATCATTATAGTTAAATTTGAAATAAAAGACTTGGATATTTGAAAATTCACTAAAATTTAAATTTTGATACTTTCATCTTGTAATTCATTTTGATTGGTTGAAATTGTTATGCTTCAATAGTGGTGAAGTTGTTCACATAAGTTTTATTATGATTCGATGGCAGTATCTTCTCTCTTTGTAAGCAATCAAATTTAAACATATTTTGACACTATTACTTAATCCGGTTGTATAGATGTCATGAAAGGTCATCATCTACAACTTTCATTTGTATATCAACTTCAAAGGATGAATTTAGTGCTTAATCATTCTTATTCAAAGAATGAATTCTTTTTGTTGAAGTAGAAGCTCACATGGAATGGAAAGGGACCTAATAAATTCAATTTTGATTTTTTTCCTAATCTGATTTTACTTACGTAAAGATAACTACTTGAAAAATTCATGTAAAAAAAACCACATTGCAAAATCCCTTTCATGGCTGAGGTAACTATACCTTAAAGCATCTACTCTACCAACTGAGCCTATTTACCCACAAAAAGAAAATTAAAAAAAATTAAAAAAATATAATAATAATAATATTTATAGTGGGTATTAATAGAAAATTCAAGAGGATTTCAACGCACTTTAGCTTGCATTATTTGAACACCGTATGAATAAGTTATGAATTTCCAAAGTGCTGACTATAGGTTGACCTTAAAGCAACCCTAAACTATGATGTTCAAATTGTGCACATTCTCATCGATAGTCGGGTGTCATAATCTACTTCTTATGGAAGATTGAGCTAGGGGCGCTTTAAGGAAAGGGTCGCTTTTAGATATAGTTACCTTATGAAGAAATTGGCGACAATTGTTTACAAAGTTTCCCCCATTGTTTTCCACAACTACACATGTTGGTAGATTGTTAATATATTTTTTTTGTGTTAATCTTTTGGCCTTGAAATTTTTATCATATGTTACTTACATAAAGAGGTTTTTGTTCTAAGAATTTCATGGCAAGAAAAAAATAATTCAATCTTTGGAAGGCTGTTAAAGTTGGCAACTGTAGAAATTTATCAATGTTGGTAGATTTTGAATAACTTTTTTTCGGTGAATCTTTTGGCCTTGAAATTTGGCCTACATATAATGAACTTAAAGACAATTCTTTGGTAAAATTTTCGTGGTAAAATACCAGTTTTTGAGCTCTCAGGAGGCTTTCAAAGTTGGCAGTACTGAAATTTTTCTCACTGCGAATTCGAAAACGACATTTTGATTGGTACCCCACTGTACATCCCATACATTTTTTCATTCATTCAAATTTCCCTAGGTTCTTGTTCTAGTTGACTACCATTTGTACAATATGGATCTTCAAAATAAGATATTTAATATTTTCTTCTCTCTGAAATGGATTTTTCAAATTCTCCCAAATACCATAAAACCCGTAGGGCTTGGTATACCCTTTTAAGGGTTAACATTATATTAATATGTACTCCTTTGTACAACAAGCGACATGATATACTATGCATCCATCTGATCATGTACAAAAAAAGCTATTTAATGATAGTAATGACTAGCTCACAGGATTCAAATCATTCTGTCTACGCAGGGGGATTAGCCAATAATGAACTTAGTTTTGCTGGAAAGGGGAATGCTCATTCAGTTTGGTGGTCTTTTCCTCTAAGATCTGATCGGGGACGTCCTCGTACTCTCGCTCTGGCGACACCCACAGCCCTTGCTCATTGCGCACCAGCCCTTTATTTGCTGGCTGCCACCAGTTGCCTGGAATGCCCGTCTTCTGCGGGCACACGAACTCCGAGGCTTTGTTGATCAGAGCAATGTCGCGGTCCACCACCTAAAAGGAGTTGAAATTTTTTCGTTAAAATCATAAGCTATAGAGTTATTCATAAAGGAGAGCAAACCATTTCCCCAAGAGGAAAGACAAGGCAGAATTGGTTTTTTTAACTTGAAAGGCAACGAAAACAAGTTTTGGCTTTTTTTTTTTTTTCAACCCATTAGAAGGTTCTGCGTTGTCAAGGAGATTCAAACTTTGCAATGCAAGAGAAGCTCCCTCACACCGCACGCAAATTCTCAAGAGGGAATCTATCCATGCCCCCCCACACTAACCCTCCTACTCATTCAAAGCAAGTGCTTGGTGGCTTGTGACTAACAAGTAGAGAAAATACTATTTGAAGGCTGCAAACTCCGGCTGACAGACATGATATCCTCTTTTTATTTTAGGGGCAATTCTAATATATTTGTGCAGTTGAACAAAACTTAACCTTTAACTACACAAGGCTCAACAAACTATAAGCATTGTTTCATTGAAGCAAAGACACCCTCACTTCTTGGATTAATAATGTTATAAAATACTAGCTTTCAAAGTGATCTTTTTATTTTGAGTTTTGACATTTAGGGGTTAAATCTAGACTTGACAGATTTTTAGAAGGAAGAAACATTGGTGCACTTCATTAAATTGACAATTGGAAGATTGCCAATTTAATAAATATTTTGTGAACATTACCTGTCTCCATGGCGTTGTAGGACCATGATGCCCTGTGAGCAAATGAAGGTACGCTTCCATGTTATGATTGTTCACAAGGCTCCCCCGTTGCTTTAAGTAAGGGGATACATCATGGTCCAACTCGATCTCCTCGCCGACATGGGAATACGTCCATGGAAAAAAGTCCAATGCATTGTTGAAGAGAGTGAAATCCTCATTGAAAATGAGCGACGGCACCTTTGGTACCATGTCATGGCAATTTGTGACGCGTAGGACTTTGACGCCGAGCTCGCGGACCTGGCACCATATTTTAGTCATAGTGAGAGATTTCAAATCCAAAAAAATATGGTCAAGAGTTAAATAAAGGAGCTAAATCTAAGTGATGTGAAATACAAGTATTACGAATATGATTACATATTTGCTCTATTATTATATTACAAATACTCCCAAAATGTGCATGTTGTCTAATTACAATGAAAAATATTATATTACCTTGTCCGCAAACGGGTTGTTGCCAACGCGAGGTCCGGCGAAGGTGAATGCCGTGACGGGGATCGTGCGCCCCGCCTTCTTGGTCTTGGAATCATCGTTCGTGGGCGTGACTTTAGATGGTTCATTGAATTTGCCAATCTTGACATCTACGCCATGGCGGTTCACACCCGACATAGCAATGTCATACGCGGATAGGACCGAGAGAGCACCGCCTAGACTGTGCCCCGTGATGGTGATGCTCAGATCCTCGTTGTCGTACTTTTTGATCAAGCGACGCATTTCCGTGAGTACCTGTCATGGTAATATTCCTTAAAATGGTGGATTTCAAAGCCACCAAAATGTGACATTCAAAACCCTGAAAACCAATCATTTCAAGCTCCTAAAACTTGAAAACTCATAACAATCAATAGCATGCTCTGCCGTGCCCCAGAATAGATGGTGCAGCATATTCCACACCTAACAAGACTTCATTAGTAGCTAATTGGACAGGCGGAGTGCCAAGGTGATGAGCAGAGTGTATGAAGAAAAAGTAGAGTGCATGAAGGCTACTGAATGCTATGCTAAGATTTTCAAGTGTTTAAATGGAATTTGAGGTGACCAACTGAAGGACTAAAGGACAAATATAGATATGAGGTTTAGTTGAGTTCCAGTCTTTAGTTGGGCAAACTCAAAACAAGACCAATTTTCAGTTGGTATCATTAGTGGAGTCTTATTTTGAGGAGTACATTATGGAGAGTTGAGAATAGAAAGAGATGAAGAGGATTTCCCTACAAAAAAATTGGAATACACTATGAAGATTATATGCATGCACAGGAAAATACATTACAGGTTGTAATTGTACTACTTGGAACCAATGTGAAGTTATCACATGTAGTCTTGATTTCCTGGAGTAAGCTATGTGATGATAGTGGTGAAAGAGGCGAATTGAAGGAGAAGGGTGTGGATGCTCAGATTAGTTCCAAAAATGTCACCCTTGACATTGCCCACCAATTTTGTGATTCAATTCCGCAAGTTTAAGGAAGATGGAGTGATCTCGAGTACTAAACACGTACAAGTGTACATGAGTGCACAGAAGGGGTATTATTTTGAACATTGTCGTATGATGTATACATTCAAATAAACATATTTAGAGCTCAAAATATTGACGTATACTTACATTAAGCATATATTTAGGATGGAATAGATATGTATATAAAAGTTTTTAGACATACAACCCCTCGAATACAAAGGGGTTTTTAGAAGGGGGTCATGAACGCACGTGATTCTCAAACATAATGTAGAGTGCACCCCCGGCGGGGGAGTACATACCTGCTCGCGCACGCTGGCACGGTTGTAGCGGGTCTGGGTGTTGGCGGTGGTGTAGAGATTGAGGAACCCCTCCTCCAGCTTCACCTGCATGTTCCACGGCACCTTCGTTTCGCCGGCGCGGGGATCTAGTGCGTCGGGCACCAGTGAGCGCGCCAGGTTGGCCGCCCACTCTAGCTTAGTGGCCGTGCCGCGCCACGCTAGCACAATGTCGCGTCGCCCCAGCTTGCGGATCTTCTCCGGGTCCGTGCACACCGCGATGAAGCCCACCCAGTTGGAGCTCCGGCTCCACGCGTCTGGCGCATCGTTCCGGAGCAGCAAGCTGTCCACGCTCGTGGTGGCGAACAAGAAGTCTGTCACCTCGTACCCCGTGTCCGGCAACCCCACTTTCTCAAACATCTGGCTTGTCCATCACCAACAACAAGCCCCTGCATGTTAGTGATGTTCAAACGTCTAAACGTGCCTTTGCGACCAGTAGAATATGTTGTATTTTGATTGTATTTGGAATGAATCCACATCTATTATGGGTTTGAGTTTAGAAAAGAAGTTGGAATTTAAATCAATGCGATTCTAGTGAGTTACTGAGATCCCAATTTAGATTTCCTTGTTGCTAGCAAATTCCAATTATACAACAGTGTATATACTATCCCCAAGGGACATTTAAGGGTTAACCCTTGAACGGCCTGAAAGCCCTTTGCGGTCATATAGTATATTATGTATTTGGTAGTATTTCATCAAAGTAACAATGACCAAATACTTTTCAATACAAAGTAAAATCAATAATAATGATAATATGTATATAACAATATAGCACAATTCATGTATTAAACCACAATTGAACAATTACAAGGCTAAATGCGGGTTGTAGAGAGGGATCCCAAAGTGTTAACCCCTAAGTGTTCACAGTGACCAGAATGGTTACTATGTTTTTTTTTAACAATTTTGAGTAGGTGCTATTTGGACTTCCTCTTGTTCAAATTTTTTTTTTTTGGAGGTTCCAACACATGCAATGATCTTCATTAGTTTTAATGATATAAAACTGGGTCCCATTTGAAGTATATTTTTCACAATATCATCAGTTGAATTTGTCATTTTAAAACTGTAAATCCTTGGTTCTTTTAAGAGTTAATGTCACATGTTGCATGATCAGTGTCACTCACATGTCAGTGGATTGTCAAACAGTGTAATGAATCTCTTAATTGCTCTACCTTAGTAACAATAATCTACAGTGACTTGGAAATTGAGTAGGAAGGTGGTTGGTGATTGAGAGGATGTGGAACTTCCATCTCTCTTTACAGTCAAGGCTTTGTTTGACAAATGAGAGCACGTGGTTAGAACGACGTCCTTGCAACAAGAACAAGAATAGTATTCAAGATTGTGGTAGAATGACATTAGAATGTTGTCGTTTGCAACGACATTAGAATAATGTCAATGTAATAAATGAGTTAGAACCGTTGTTGAATTGGAATGGCATTTATCTATAATGAAACCTTGGACATTGGTTCATTCTAAATAGTCACCTATTGGAGGTTCACACTAGTTTCGTGTAATGACTCTAATCCATTCATTTCATCGCGAATTGTGTAATATCAATACAACATTGGTTAGAACAACATTGTTAGAATGACATCCTAAATTAGTTACACTTATGTTCCTTTTTCACCTTTGTAAGGATTCAGTGACTCCATGCACCAAACCATCTTCCAATCTTGATATCCACTAATAATCACAAAATTGGCAAATTTCCAGTTTGCTAAAATGAAAGGTTCTTACTAGGACAAGTGGCTAGATTTAAGTGTTTAACCCCAAATTGGGCCTCATGGTTTTTAGGAAGTTTTGAGTAGGTTTTATGCGGACTAAACATCGCTATAATATCGAAGACCCAAAACCCATCATGAGAAGATTACGTCAGAGTTCGCTGAGAAAACATATCTGAAGTTCAAATTTATTTGTTTTTTCACCAACATATGCACTGATTCTAGTGATATAAAATTCACTCTCATCTGAATTGTATTTTTCACAATATGATGAATTGAAACCATGGATCCTTGGTCCTTTAGGGGTTAAATTACAGGTACTGTACAACTATTTTCCATTTGAATGTTAAAAGAATTTGCCTTGAATGATTTACCTTGTCCTTGTTGAAGAGAGAACTCCCCATGTACTTGGAATGCGGTTGGTTATCGAACGTGTCGTAGCACGCTTGCGCAAACTCGCCGACACGGATGAGCTCCATGCGCAGGTCCGAGTCGAGAGGGTCCAACAATCCTTTCCAGTCGTTTGCGCCCTGAATCTCCCTCCACCGCGACGCTAGCGTGTCCGAAATCAGCGTCTGCTGCTGAACCACATTACTATTCTCGGACTTCTTCGGCTGCTCCGTAACAGCCTTCTCGCCGAGGCTTTGGCACACCACTCTTCCACCTAACATACACAAATGGAGCACAATCATGCTTAGAAACAACAATGTAAAAACGACATTAGTGCACAACACAACACGCTAGAACACCATTTCCATCTGTCAGAACAATCTGGATTTAACAACATCCCAAATTGAATGTGATAACATTCATTAAAATTGGCAGTTTCCGATTGCCCAAAAATGACACTCGCATGCTGTTGGAGTCATCTAAGGTGTACTGTCCTTGCACCGTTGTCCTTCAAGTTAGTTAGTTAATTGTTTTATTATTTTATTAGGAACATCATCATTAGATTAGTTAGTAACGACTTCAGGTTGTTCAGGCTTAGGTTCACCTTCCATGTATTAAGGTTTACTGTTTTTCAATGAAGGACAAGTTTTTCCTGCCTATACGAGTATACATGATTCTACACATGCGGTTTTTCCTTTGATAACTATGACATGTGACCTAGAAACAAGATTTTCACAATTGTACAAATCAAACTTCACGGAATTGCTCAAGGGTTTAATTCCTCTGTGATTCCTTTAGTTATGATGTTTCCTTCCAAGTCTCACTTTCGTACTGATGTTCAAAGCAAAACATGATTTGTCCAATTCACATGCTTAAAAAGAAAATTCAACATGTTGAGGTTTGTAGGGAAATGTGAGACAAAATGGGAAAATAATGCGTGCATGTACATTCCCCACAATGAGACCTTGGTGTGGATAAGAATTTGTCAAATATGTCATGCGCAGGTGGGTGTGTTCTTTAATAACTAAGACAAGTTACTTACTGTCAAAATTTAATTTTTGCAAGAAATTGTACAAAACTTTGCCAATTTGACGAAACTTTGCCTATGGAATGAAGGTACCTGCTAACGATCGCCCGGTTCTTCCAGCGGTGGTGTTGAGCTTCGCCCCAGTGCCACCAAGAAACTCCTGCCTAAATTTTAATGTCGACAGATTCATGACTGCACTAGTAGTCATGGCTGCTCTGGTACCCTGAACCGGCACCACCCTGCTGGAACTCATCGCCATCGTCGCCATTGAAACTCCTTCTCTCTTCCTACACCTGCAAATTGATCAACAAACACACAAAACCCGTATCTAGAGTCAGTAACCATGGTCATTTTCACAGCACCAATACACATGTAATGACTTTCAATTGCACAAAGCTCTCATGACTAGGACTAATAATAACTAGGACTGGCTATGGTACATACGCAACATTCAAAGTTGAGAGAGAACTAACTCCGTTTCTATTTAAGAACTGAAGCACATTAAGAGTTTGTTCATTCAAGATCATACGACATTACCCAAAAATTATACTCCTATGTCCTATAATAAGCTTCTTGTTGAAGGAAAATCCCTAAATCAACTCCGTCATTGCAGTCTAATGGTGTAAACCCTGAGCACAAAAGGAGTAATTAGTTTAAGCAACAAGAAGCTTATTATGGGACAAACTGACAAAGAGTGCGATCCCCAACCGTTTAAGAAGGAAGCTTATTATGGAACAGAGGGAGTAATGCACAAAGCTATCACAACGAGGACCCTAGTACTTAACAAAGGACTGATATAGAGACATTGATCAAGTGCACAAAGCTCTATTAGTTATAACTAGAACTCGTATAGATCGGAGGTCAGTTTGAAATTTGTAACGAATAGACACACAAGATTGTTAAGAAGCTGCAGATACAGAGGGAGCGCAAATCGAAGCAAGCAAATGTTGTCACGATCTGAACGAAAATTTCGCCACCGGAATTGGCTCGCTCTATGGATCGAGAGATATATATCTTCCTGCGACACGCTTAATTAGTGTAATAGCTCCCGTCGATCACGTATGCCTCGGCGATTCAATTAGAACAAAGTGTGATAGCCACCGCCACCTGGATGACTGTTCTTAGAGCATCTCCAACCATGCACGTTAAAAGCGACTCTTATGTATAAGAGCCCATCATCTCAAGAGGGCCTCGGCGGGGCAGCCCGGAAGGCGTCTAAATTTTTGGAGAAAAAAAAAAAAAAAAAAAAACGAAAAAAATGCAAAAATAGCTATGTTGGGCACTGCTGCTTTGTAGCACTGTTGAACTTCAGCCCCGACTTCAAAACCTGTTCAATTTGATAACTTTGATTGCTTATCAACAATTCCACAATTTAAATTTGGAATCTAAATTGCTTTTTCAGTACACTAAATAGGTAGATTAGTGTTAGATACACTAATTTACATAAACATGTTGTAAGTTTTTCATGTTGACCAGTTTTTTTACCCTCTATATTGGTCAAGATGGGGATCTTTCAATAGTATTGGAATCAATGTCTTTGGTAAATTTTTTTGTCGGGAGTAAAAATCTATAATGTTTTCAAATCTTATAATTATCTAACACTAATCTACCTATTTAGTGTAGCTTTCCAACGCACCAATCCTCACTTGGTTTAGTTGAAAAAGACTACTTTTTTCTCAAATATTTCTTTTTGAAAAGGCACGTGAGGCTTTTTTGACGTTTAAAGGTTAAAGCTCCCCACCTTCAAACACTCTTCAAACATCAAAAGTGCACATTAAGTAAACAATGAACCAATCACAAGTAGAATGTGGGATATTGTCAACTAAACTCAGATTTTGAAGCGTCATTTATCACACACGCTAAAATAGAGGGTCAAGAGATTTTTTTGAGTATTTGGCGAGCCCCGTTGGAGATGCTGGTAACTTACTTACAGACCAAGTTAGTCGATGATACGATTGAAGATTCATTGATAGCTGTCTGAGAGGACTGGTAATTTGGCACTGACAGGAATATAAGTTATATGGTGACCTGCAATTCCAGAACTCTCTGTGCCCATGCTATCAACGTGTGCTGCAGCACTAATTATCTTAAGTGTTGGCTGGGGTGACAGATGTATATATGTACACACGAGATGCTCGTGGGACTAGATCAATAGAGTATGTTTCGGCGTATTCCCTGTCTGGCTCGCCTCAACTGCATGCAGATCTTGAACTGTCCGGCAGCTGCTCTCGTAGTCTCGTTTATGTTTCCATCGGTACTACTTCTCCCTCCCTCATGTGTACAGCATGGCACGTGTCCCTTTCCCAATCACATGTCACTTGTGTTCGTGTACTTTAACCCCTAAAGGACCAGGACCGTATTCTCACAAAAAACCATGAAAAACGCAGCATTTGGAAGTTGCAGAAGAAATCATATGATTTTTTATTTTTTTCATCATTTAACCGTAAGATCTAATACCCAACTTGAATTTTCATGTGAGCACAAAATTTGAGAGCAAAATGACCATTAGATTCTTAGATTATAAGGATCAAAGTTGCAAAAGAAGATTTTTTGGGGTTCAATCCGGTGACAATTTTGAATTTTAGAAATTAATATCTTTTTTTTGAATGGGTTAAAAATTCATTGAATGGCAAGGCCATGTTAACAATTGAGTTAAGTCTTCAAATATAAAATCTTGTAAGAAAAAAAGCTCATATTAATTTTTTCATAAAACAATTACTAGAAGTGGGTACAAAGTGAAAGGAAAAAGAAAATCATTAATAAGTTCAACATGGAATTGTAAAATGTTAATCTTAACAGTGAGAATGTTGTACTTGGAAATCTTCACCCAGTGCCTTTTATTTCATTAAAAAATATTGAAATTGAGTTTAGAAATGAGCTTCAAAGTTTTTTTTGTCCAAACTGCCGAAAAAACAGATCTCCTCATAACTTTTATTCCATTGCTCAAAATGGGTAGATTTAAAGCTTCATTTGTAGATAAAGATCAACCAATCATGAATCAAAAAAGAAATTTTAAAAAAGAGTCAAAATAAAATAAAATCTTGCTGCCCGATCTCGCTTCAAAAACTTCAAATGCTTATAACTTTTGCAATACTTATCGGAATGACATGAAACGAAGTGCGACATGTAGAGTGTAGTTTTTGGAAGCTACACTGAAATTTTCATTGAAATTTTTTAAAATATGAGGTCCCTGGAGGCTGCCCAGAAAGTGGAACGACCAGAATATGGTCGCTCAAAAATTTAGGGGTTAAAGTCCCGTTCACACGACCGGAATTCAAACAAAACAAGCCGCTACGCTACGCGGAGCTTTTACCGAAATGCTAGGAGGGCGAAATAGCATAGATGAAGGACGAGAATGCATTTCAGTGAAATCATTAATGAAATATATTTGCTACAATTGTTTTATTAGCCAAGAAAATGGGTGTTCCTGCAATGTTGGTCAGAGCCAATAAGGTAGAATGATCCTAAACCACCAATTGACATAGAACCATCAACTTCTGCACATGTTCTTCAGGGAGGGAAATTGAGGTTTAACCCTTTAACGCTTTGGGTAGTGTAGCTGGATTCATTTGATTCCACTATGATTGATATTAACATAAATAGAATGGATTAAATTAGAAAGTAATTGTATGATTGTATTCTCAATTGGAGTAGAGACGTTTTGTCAAAATTAGAGAATCATCTGATGGTGGGATTGGAAGAGCATAGTATGTCTTTGAACCGTATAATGCACACTCAAAATTGAGATTTTGAAGGGTGTGTGACTTCAAAGTTAACCCTTAAACGTCAAGAGGGCCTGGACGGGGCAACCCGGAAAGAATCTAATTTTTTGTGCAAAAAAATTAAAAATATATTTTTATTTTTATTTTTATTTTTATTCAAAAACGGCTCTACAGTGCACTGTAGGCTAGCACTGTAGCACTGCGGCACTGCTGAACTTCAGCTGCCCCAACCTCAAAACTTGTTCAATTTGATAACTTTGATTGCTTATCAACGATTCCACAATCTCTCAAATGAGGCGAAAATTTGGAATCTAGATCGCTTTTTCAGTAGCTTTCCAACGCAACAAGTCTCGCTTGATTTGGTTGAGAATATCTACTTTTTCCTCCAATTATTCTTTTATACCAAGCCCGTGGGGCTTCCTTTGACGTTTAAGGGTTAACTAGAATTCGGGTTAGATTTTCTAAAATGAAAGTGAAGATGTTCAGCAATGATCTATGTCAACACCTCTCTGTTGCAATCTTTCATATTAAAAACAAACCCACACATAATTATTGTGAAATTTAGAAGTGAGAGTGACTTATCCATGTACAATTTAGGACAAAAATTTATATGTGAAAATATGAAAGGAGCTGGTACATGGATCAAGATTAGAATTCATACACTAATTATGGAACATGAAAAGGATAACACAATCCAAAAAAATAAAACAAGATAATAAACTTCCAAACACAAGAATTACCACATAGTACATTTGTTGTATATGTAAGTATTTACTGTATTTTCAAGTATTCGCAGTATTTTAACGTTTTGAATGTTCATAGGTATTTTGATAGTTGCACAACTCCAAATTGAAATTTTCTTTTTTTAGAAAATGTATATTATAAGATTCAAAATCTGAACTTCACAATTCAAAATCCAATTCGTCATAGATTTTCTGTTATTTGCGTTTTTGACACGTTACAGACCACAAAATGATTACTTGAGCACTAAAAGGTAAATTTCCAAAGGACCAAAACGGGGCGGGGGGGGGGGGGGGGGGGTGGGGTGTTGAACTCAGCTCTTGTCTTCTTGACTAGCTCTTGTAACAAGTTCAATTCTTCATTGGTGTGGAGTAATCTTGACTATTTGCACTGTTGAAATTAAAAAAGACTTACGTAGCTTTTGCATGACAAAAGGATCAACAAAATCGCACAATTTTTTTGAGAAAATGCCATTGTTGAAAAGGTTGATGGAACTCATTTGGGTTATTTTGTACATATGCTGAAATTGAATTGTTCAAAAGTGCTCCAAAAATCTTGAAATTTATACTGTGCGTAAAGATCATCATTTTAAACATGTGCAAAAAGTTTCATATAATTTGAAGGTGTGAGGAGGAAGATATGAAGGTCTAAAGTGATGCCTAGATAGAATATATACATTGGTATAGTTCTGTTAGAGACTCCATTGCGATTATGGCAAATAGCATTGGAGGGACTACTGGCCGGATTGATGCAGAGGCCCCTACACTTTTGTGGATGGTTGTCTGCAACAGAGAAGGCTCCAAAAAAGACACTTGGCCGGGCGTTTTGAAGTTGTGTCCACGTTTATGAATTTGCAGGTATCGATTCCAAATTTTGCATCCCGCATTTTGCTTTCAATATTGTAGTAGTAGGCAGTAGCATTTAGGAGAAAATTTTAGGAAAAAAATAAAGAAAAATGAACATGAACTTACAATACTCGTTTTTTTTAAAAGTGCAAATAGCCATGTGCACTA
This sequence comes from Pohlia nutans, assembly GCA_022496805.1. NCBI lineage: Eukaryota > Viridiplantae > Streptophyta > Bryopsida > Bryales > Mniaceae > Pohlia > Pohlia nutans. The sequence continues at coordinate 12,985,525 of CM040095.1, read as the reverse complement.
TTTTTTAGTGCCATGTGCACCGCATTTTTTTTATTGAAAAGGGAGGGGGGTGGGAGTAAACTCACCCCCCTCTAAAATTTGCACTACGTTTTTTTTTTAAAATTTTAAGGGTATGATTGCAATCACCAAAAAAAATTTCAAAAATTTTGAAATGTAAAATTCAAAATTCATTTGTAATTCGATTACGAAGAAGATATTGGAGTTTTCCGCAAACTCATCGGCTTTCAGAGCCTTACTTTGGCAATTTCTTGAGTATACGAAAATTAGCCCGTCAGGGGCTGTTAGTTACTGGTTTTTCTATTTCAGTGAATAGACCCACTCCAAAGACCCACTCCATGTAGATACGTGTCAAGCCAAGGAAGCCCATTTGACAGAGCATCCACGAGAATAGAAACTAAGGTTGGGAAGTTTTTGGGCACCGTTTTTGGTGCCTTCAAACTTCAGACCTCTAGTTTATTTACAGCATCTGATATGTCTACTTTTATTGTCTTCTCAACCTCTCTTTTCACAATCTGCGGTCCAGTCACCCAACTATAGAGCACTTTGGAGATAACTCTATTGACAATTTGCGAATGAAACTTGTTGTGATGGGTTGAAATGTAATTTTCTAAATGTAGTGATCTTTAAAGATTTTTTGGTTGCTTAATTGTATGATTTGATTTTTTCAAGAACACTTTTGATTCATTTTGGAGATCTTAGAAATTTTTACTAGAAATGTGTGGCATAAAATCAGGCATATAATTTTCACAAATCATCCCCTTGCTAATTAGATCACACATGCTTGAAGCTGTCATCCCATAAAATTTTGTAGTATTTTTTTACTTGCAAAAAGTGCATGACAAATGGGAAAATAAATTTCAATTTTTTACATCATACCAAAAACGCCTGATTAGGCAGTGAGGGGTTTAAAAAGGGTGTTTGGAGGCGATTTTTGATCCCGAACCAACCCAAGAACTTTAGGTATCAACATTGAGAAAATTGGCCCTTCTTAACCCCTAAACGTTCTCACTCTTTTCAGATTTGGCAGTTATCCAAAGATGCATTATAGAATGCAACTTAAAGGGATATTTTCAAGTTGATGAAAAAATAAGAGTTCTACATTATGCAATTTAGATTCTATCCATATGGTTAGATTTGCAATTGCTATCACCAATATTTGTGTATTCAATTTCAAACTTAAAATTTAACACTCTTTTGTGATATGATTATCAACAAGATATTGACAATCTAATAATGAAATTTTTTGTGATGGGTTGAAATGTATTACTCTAAATGTAGTGATTTTTGGAGATTTTTTGGTTGGTTAATTTTAGTAGTTGACTTTTTCAAAAGCACTTTTAGACTAAAATCTTCGAAATTTTGGGTGGAACACTACAACATGAAATGAGGCATAAAAATTTCACAAATCATCCCCTTTCTAATCGGATCACACTTGCATGAAACTAACTTCCCATAAAAGTTTCAATAAAAAATCCACACTGCAAAAAGTGCATAATGGATGAGAAATCGGACTTCAAATACGTACATCATGCAAAATATGCATGGTTGGGCGGTTAGGGGTTAACATGTCACCACTTGAAAATTGTTGTAAAGTTGGACGGATATCATTCAATTCCACACTAAGGTTGCATGCTCTCAAAACCACCACCTCCCCCAACTGTGGCATGTAGACTTTTCCTTGAGCCACCACAGCTGAGACTCAAAACCACCAATTTCACTATTCAAGCAAACCAATGGCATGCCAAGCATTGCAAAGTAGTTGGTGGTTTTGGATATCATTATGAGTGAAAATTTAGTACCACATAAGTGTGGACATGGGAGAACCTTTATGTTGATATTGAGTCCCTATGTACTTTCCACTTCTAAAATTTGTACCAATTTCAATATTGAGAACAAAATTGTGAAAAAATATGCAATCCTTCTGAAACCTTATGTAGAATGAAAGAAAAATATTTCACCAAAGATATCATTGCTAAAAATATACAAATTGCTTAAGTTGGTGGTTTAACCCCTAAACGTCCCAACATTCAGAAACTGGATCATGAACAGATTCAAAGCCTTGTAATTTTCTCATACATTATCGGACGACTTTCATCCAAGTCACCTTTGCCAGCCTATTAATTCTCTACCAATTAAAGTAAATCTCTTGTGACGGGGAGATATTGATAATATTGGAGAGGCTTTCAAATACAAGTACATCAAACTTGTTGGGTAGATTTTATGCTTGCAATAGTCCTCAACTCCTCATGCACACATTTTGTTCAACTGATATCTATTCTTTGAGGCTAGCATCTACTTGTGTTCAAAGGGTTGGTACGTTCAGGGATTGAGAATCAACCTTACTTTTCACCTTATAATGTCGGAACAAAATAAATGCTCCATTTATCAATTGGTTAACTTACATTATGCTCTGCACAGCCACCGAAAAAGTTGAACTACAGTAGGTTTTTTGCTTGATGGTGGTTTCCTGCCTCCGTCGCTCATTGTGATTCACAAGCAGCACTTGCACCTTTCGTGAAAAAACTCTAAATTCACCTCACGGCAAAGCCAAAACATCAGTCCTCAGTTCAAGTCAGAGCTACAAGGTTCCACAAATAAGATGATCTTGATAGTCAGTTTGCAACTGGTATCAATGCAATATACTTCAAAGGGAGGGGGCGCAAGCAGGTGACTGACTATCCATCTCCTCCACCACCTGTGCCATCTATTTTTCACCTCTATACAGGAGTAGGTAATACACTACGACACTAGCTAATCAAAACTCAAGAGATTCATTGATTGGGGAGGAGAGTATGCAGGGACAATCAGTCGATTTCTCCTCAATAACTCACAACCAGTGACTTTATCTGCACGACAACATATATCAAAGATCACGACACCGCATGCTATGAATGTTTTTAATAAAAAAACTACTTGATTGACAAACACACATGCCGCACTGCCAGGTTAAAATGCAGCCCAGCCTCCTGCTGTACTGCCATTTCTGCTTGAGCCTGACTTTGTTGTTGTTGGCAAGTTCTTCTGTTACATCACACACATTATGGTCAGAGTTGTGATAACGAAGTAGAGTGCTATACTAGTTATAGGATATGTAAATCAAAGGACGTTGACTAAATCAAAGAGAGGTGAAACCACATAAGAACAATTATACACTGCACAAGGGAGAAAGCAAGACAACGTACAACAAAATTTGCACATGGAACCATGCCACATAAATGTAGTCAACAAAATGGATATAAAGGTGGAAACTAGGAACTGAACAAAGAGATGAAACAGTAGCTACATCGATAAGACAGACTCAAAGGTTACTTTGGCAGGAAAAGTCTCCACAAGCAGCGTGAATTGGTGCAATTCTGAAGCGTCACAATCGACTTTCTACATTTTCAAGGGAGAAAGCATGATAACAGCAAAATTTGCACAAATGGAACCACGCCACACATCAAATCGACAAAATGGACATACAGATGGAAACTAGGATTGGCAAAGAACTGAACAAAGAGATGAAACAGTAGCTCCATCGTTTAGACCGACTCAAAGATTACTTTGGCAGGAAAAGTCTCGTGGATTGAAGCAATTCTGAAAAGTCACAATCGACTAAGTCATACAAAAAAATATGTTGATTTCAATGAGCAAATAGTAGTACCTCAAGCTGGGATAAGTCTGAAAACGGATCAGCAGAGGCCCTTCCTGACTTGTCCGCACCATGAGCAGATTTAAGAGTTGACGAAACAGGGCTAGTACGTATGCTTTTGTTATCATTGGGAGGAGGAGGAAGTGGAGAACGGATGCGCCCACCACCTGGGGGAGGTGCAAGGGGGGCCTTCATCCGGCCAGTACTGCTGATTACATTACTAGGTCCTGTTGCACCTGATAGCATGCCAGTCCCAGACCCGGGCCCCTTTGTCTTCACGTTGATTCTGATTGTTTCTCCCTCCTGAAGAAGCACGGAAAGAAACCATTGGCTCAAATGAATTCACAGCAGTACACACTCGTCAAGCATAAACCTCGGTACGAATAGAAACTAATAAAATAGGATACCTCCGTCTCCAACGAGGTTACAGAAATTCCAAGGACTGATAAGGTCATCTATGAGCATAGTCCTATTCATTCAGTTAATCCTGACCTCAGCACAGGTAAAGCCTACTGCCTTCCATTATACGAAGGTAGCCTGATAACCAAAAAGTGGACAGGTATTAGATTTATCATTACGTTCAACACTATTTCAGATTCGTGATTGAGCCACCGATAACAGGGGCTTGTCAACACCTATTCACGGTATTGTTCATTGCAACTTTTGCACTGAAACAACGTCAGCACCCGCACTTAACTTAGAATGAGTTCAAGGATAACTCCACTACTCTTCAGAATCTCCGCCCTAAGTGCCCAAATGACCAGTTACCACTTCCAAAGGAATTGAATTAAATCATCAGGAAGCTTATAGCATAGTGCACCAATCGAAGAAAGAAATTATCATCCACATTTTTAAATAGTAGAAACGAGTTTTGAAAGTTACTGTAATCAACAGTTAGCTTCCAGAGTAGAGCTTCTGTTTTTATCTTGGGCACTCAGGCGCTAACCCTAAAACTAAATGGTCGAACGTTACAAAAACATATCCAAAGTCGAATAACATAAACCTCGATTAACGAAACCTCTACTCCTACTCGAAGAAGAAACCGAGACCTAAAAAGAATAGTGCAGTCAACAAGCCAAATATTACATAACAGATAACCCCTAAGCGTCTAAACGCCCACTATGGCCACCTGCATCACTGAACTTTGCAACAGTAGCATTTTATCATTTTACCTCGGTTTTCTGATTGCAATACATCATTTTAAAGCTCTTTTTCTTTACTACAAGACCAACAGGGTCGATCGTGTCAAACAGAAGTCATTTTCACACAAACAGATGATTTGCAGCAGCTGGTCCGATTTTCCTACACTACAGAAAATACACAGTGGACGCCAATCCCTCACAACCCTTAAGCGTCTAAACGCCCACTATGGCCACCTGCATCACTGAACTTTGCAACGGTAGCATTTTATCCTTTTACCTCGGTTTTCTGATTGCAATACATCATTTTAAAGCTCTTGTTCTTTACTACAAGACCAACAGGGTCGATCGTGTCAAACAGACGTCATTTTCACACAAACAGATGATTTGCAGCAGGGGGTCCAATTTTCCTACACTACAGAAAAGCAGTGGACGCTATGGTGTCCCTCCATGCTCCAATTGATGGAAGAAAAAAAAACAGATGTGCAATTCAACAGAGGGATATTTATTGATGCTTTCACATAAGAGACAAGGCTTACCTTGAGCCGCAAATCCAATGAAGGCATCGCAGGGGAGTCGTTGTCCTTAGCGGATCCTTTGGCTTCTTCCTTCTCGGCCTCCCTCTTGACATATTTCTCGTGATCAGACAAGGCGACGTTGAAATCGAAAGCCTCGTTTCGTTCCGCGAATCCCAGGCCGATGAAGGCGTGCTTTCCTCGGCCGTCGTCGATCCGGAGCACGAAGTAGCGCGACGAGTCCACCACATTCTCCACCGTCACGTCCCGCTTCCCCGGCATCACATGGCACTCGGCGAAAAGCTCCCCGGTGTTGGAATCCTCCAGCCGCACGTCGCACGCGTCGTTCAAGGAAACCACCCGCAGCCTGCCCGTCCAGATCTTGTCCGATTGCAGCCATTCCCCGCACTTGTAACCCCCGCTGGAGCCTCGCGGCGCGATTTTGTACACCGACACCTCCCGAACCACCAGCAACGTGTGCTCCAATGGCTCGTCATCCGCGTACCCGGACATTGTGTGCAAATCGAGCTCGAATTTTCCACCTCAGATTTCGACAGGTCCACGTCACCCTAGACCAATCTCAAGATGACATGTGGCACCTTCGAACCAAAAATAATTGCTCGCTTCCTAATGACAGCCCCTTGCTCTTCCGATCCAGAGAACGAGTAAATTCAGCTCTGCAATAGTCCACAAATTAGGTCTGCTTAGTCTAAGGTCTTATATCAACAAAAGGACGAATGTTCACTGATCTATAAAAGTAGCCAAAGAATTGACAGTACTGTGGAGAACGTCAAATCTGTGTAAAATTAGAGTAGATGATGACCAAAGCATTAGGGTTTCGGTCCGCAAAACCATTAAAAAGCTGAACATCAACGTATATGACTGACTCTAATAATGCATCGAAGAAGCGATCGATCCTATGTAATGCGAAGTGCGACTAGAATCTCTTCCAAGTAGTAATAACAATCGCCAGGAACAAGGAACGTGCTTATTCTGCGAACGGCAAGGTCTTATCTCAACAAAACTCCGCACACTCACTGATCTGTCAAAAGTCAAAGAATTGACATTACTGTGGAAAACGTCAAATCTGTGTAAAATTAGAGTAGATGATGACCAAAGCACTCGACAAACTTAGGGTTTCCTTCCGCAAAGCTGAACATCAACGTCTAAGAGTGTAATAATGCATCGGAGAAGCGATCGATCCTACGTATTGCGAGGTGCGACTAGAATCGATCTCTTCCAAGTAGTCATAACAATCGCCAGGAACTCAGAAGTTGCGCAGACGTACGTACCGAAAACATGCGGAATGAATCGGGATGCGCAATGAGCAAGCGCCGGGCTCAATCAACACGCAATGCCGGCAACGCGGCGCCAGCGCGATCTGGATAAGGCAAAGTGAAGAGTCGGAAGGAGCCGGCCGGCCGGCGGCAACGCGCAGGCAGGTGATGATGAGCAGTGAGGGTGAAGTTTACATCAGAAAAAACAGAGCAATGGCGAACAGGAGGAGGAAAAAATGGATCCCAAAACAGGGGCGAAAGGGGATCCCACTGAAAACAGGCTCCGCGAGATTGGCCAAGTGGGATTCTGATGAGAACAAGGAGCGCGAGAAAACAGCAGCGCCCCTGCGGGCAAGTCCCCGTTTTCACTGCATGTCCAAGCGCAGCAGACCACGCGCTGAGGGAGCTGCAGTAGCCCGGCGAGGCGACACCTGATTCGCCAGACCCGGTGAAATCATAAGTGGCAAAAGTCCATCCTGCGTGGCGTCCACGTAGGCGCGGAACGGGAGGGGAAAAAGCCGTGGCTGCGACCATGTGGCGGTATGTGATTCGCTAGACTGGGTGAAATCATCTGTTTAAGTCCTATGTGGCGTCAAGATGGAAGGGAGGGGAAACTACACAAATACCGGTACCAGCATAACATTCAGTAGCCTTCCAAGAGGCTGTCTTTTGGTTTCATCTAGATATATAGAATCTCTGGTCCTATTGCAATTTCATCCACCTTTATATATGGAGTGACCAGTGATTTGTAATTGAATGAACTATTGAACAATTAGAAAACATTGTTGAATTGTGATTGAGCAAGTGCTTTCTATTACTGTTCACCATGGTTGATTGCTCTTGTTTAATACCACGTGCCCCCATAGCTACTGATGTGATGTGGAATATCCCACATCATTTCATTGGGGATGAATGATGTGAGATGTTCCACATCATTACGTTGGGGGAAGGCAGCAGTCATAAAGGCTACTGAATGTTATGAGCCGTTTTTTTGGCTTTCTCATTTTGACGGTTTAGGTGCTTTTTTGGGAAATTTCAATTCTATATTTGGGGCATGTGACCTAAAATTAGTCTAGGCAACCCTACTATGTTCAAAAATAGAGGGCAAGCTTTTGTATTAGATTTTTACCTCTAGTATTAATATGTGTAGGTTTGCCATAGTAAGAGGAAGGTGCCTTAGCTGATGAAGAGTTGTATTTTTCTTTTTGTGCAATAAATTTTCATTCATTTATGGTAAAAGAAATTGAAAAAAGAATGGGTCATATGTGGGGTTTTTCTTTTGGTGTTCGGATCATCTAATTTTAGGCTACAAAGGTGGCATGCAGGTGAAATGAGGTGGCTTTTTGATCCTTTATTTTTATATTTTTATTTGAAAACCTAGTCACGATTGATGACTTTTTTTTTCATACATCTTATTTTTTTCATTCAATATATTTGCCTTTCGCGTAACCCTTTATAAATTTTGTATTTTTCATCCAAAATCTCGGAATTTTCATCCATTCGGTGTCGCATACAGAGCCCTAGTGTGGTTTACAACCGGTGCAATCCATTTGCCTTGGTGGTTACATGAGGTGGCATTTTCTTATTATATTCCCACATAGTTATTCTCCTAATTTGTAGCAAATTGGCTATGAAGCTAGAATAAAGACCTTAGTCACATGGTGACATTAGAGGTTGTTAAAGCACATGCAACAAACTGGGCCTGCAACTTCAGGTTTTAGTATGGTGGACAACCCGAATAGCAATTTATAGTTGCCGTGTGGATAGGTGTTCCCAATCATCGGCCCTACTAATAAGTTCGGAGCCTTAGAAGTTAGGATGACGTGGAACTATAAAGCTCTATCTTTGTGTCTACTTGCACCCATGACCAAACTCCCCCACAATCTATTTGTTTCCAACAACTACAAACAAAACTAAAAGGGACAATGTTGTGTTGATTTCAAAAACGACAAAATGAGGAAATACTCTATGTCCGCAAAATAGGACGCCGTCCCCAATGAAACCCAATACCACTTGCAGTTTTGTTGGAGCAGAATTTTTCATAGAAAGAACACTTGGCTAGTAAAATACCATTGTCAGACCTAGTTTACAAATCTATTCTTTTGGAGTTGCTTTTAGAATGTAAATATTTGCCCTAGCTTTTGCGCGTGCTTCTACAACAAGCTTTTGCCGAGCTTTCAAGTTGGGATGTGGACTTTGATTCTTTATAGGGCGGTGACAAAACTTCACAATTTCAATTCATTAACAAAAGGCAATTGTTTTTGTGAGAGTTTTGCAATTATGAGCGTGGATAATAGGACAAACCACATAGGAACTACATAACAGAGTCCCACTTTACAAACTCAAACTTTGACACCCTCTATAGAATATCCAAGAGTAGAGGAAGTTAAGTTGCTTCATCTTTAAATTTTAGATAATTTTTCTATTCTAGATACGTAAGTTCCCATCAAGTTAACTCCTAAACGTCTGAACGTGCCTTTGCGGCCAGTAGAACATGTTGTATTTTGATTATATTTGGAATGAATCTACACCTCTAATGGGTTTGAGGTCAAAAGAGAAGTTGAAATTTAGATCAACGCAGTTCTAACGAGCTACTGAGATCCCAATTTATAGTTTATTGTTGGTAGAAAATCCCAATTATACGACAACGTATATACTATTCCTATGGGATGATTAGGGGTTAAAAGGATTTTTTTGCCTTGCTTAAGAATATAATGTACAAAGATAGTAAGTAGTTTGAAATACACCACTAGCATGGTATGCATTTTTTTTTCTTGAAATTTGAAATTCCATACATACGCTCTTCATTCTATGTAGTGTTTGAGTGTTTCTTCTTAAATGATAGAGTTTTTTTAACAAAGTTGTTTCATCAAAATTGGTTTTTAAACGGAGTTCAAGTGAAGTTCTCTTCTTGTAAATACAATTTTTGAAGATTATGTAGTTTGGGCCTCTTGACTTGGGGGAACGTGTGGGAACTCTCTTCTATCATTGGGAGGTCACGGATTCCACACCTCACGATGGTGCAGGGCCTTCAAGAGGGCCTTACTTCAAATTATTCTCCAACTCACCATAGATTAGTTTTGCAGTCATTTTGAACTGAAAACGAGTCTAAGATGAGTTTAAGGTTTCTTTCCACATTGAGACACTCTTTTTGGTTAACTCTAATATTGCCCCTAAATTGATGAAACCAATGTAAACCATAGAATAGAAGGGTCATGAATTATTATTAGAATTATTATTATTATTGTTATTAATAAAAAAACAAATGCATTTTTTTTCTTTTTGAAACAAATGAAATGGAATTTCATTGTAGAAAGGCCACAATACAAACCAACTAGCCACAAGTGGCGTGGCTGGATGAACCAATAATAACAAAACAAACAAACCCATCACAAGACAACGAAAACGTCACCCTGGTGGCGTGGCACATCGGGGGGCCGTGAGCCCCTCGCGGCGGTAAGCAAAAAACATTTGCATCACAAACTTAGGAAGTCATGTTTTGCAATTTTTTACCTATGTTGTTACGGTGGATAAGGGTGATTACGTTCAACATACATTTTCCGTATATCTATCATTAAAAAACCGTATGAAGAACATATTATAAACACATAAATTTTATCATGATGTGTTTTTGTAATATACCCTTTGTACGTTTTTAATGCGATAAACATATGTCAAATGTAATCACCTCTGTTCATCTCAACAACATATGTAAGTTAAAACATTGCAAAAATATGATTTGTCAAGTTTGTGATGTGGTTAGTGTCATAGCTTGTTGAATGGTCAACTCTTCACGTTGATGTTGAGTGGCACTGCTACATTGCTGAATGGCAGGCTCATAATCAATTCCTCAATTCAATGAGTTCATGCACTGGCTCGCTTTTAGATTGGGACTTTCATTGCGTGTTCTGACTCCTTCGCATTCAGGGTCTCATTCTTCTTGTTTTTTACATTTCTGATGGCCAATCATGTCAACTGCAATTTCCCACAAGGACAGTAAGGCCTAGGGCTACATCCCATTTCCCAAAGTCTACGCTTCAGTCATCACTGAGGGCGAGATGAAAAATAATAACATACCATTGACTTTCACATTTCTATTATTGATTTTTACAGTGCAGTGCCCTAACAAAAGTAAGGTGGGAGCAACTCCAACGGCGACCTGTAAACGGGTCTGGTACTTTCCCGGTTGCAGGTCCGGTACTTGTAGTACCCGGCCTGCAGCCCCGGCAACTCCTGTAGCACCACGTTGTCAAAACATATAAAAAGAAACGGTTAATCGCGGAGTCTTTGCCTTAGTATTTACTCCATATTACTTTTACAACTTCTTTTTATTGTACATGCACGTCACTTCTGGTAACTTCTCAAAAACGAAGTATTTATGTAGTCTCTCCCCTGATGGGACAGAGACAATAAACGAACTGAGAGAAATTTGAACTTCATTTGTCTTGGTACACAAAAATTCCTACTGGAAACCACAATACTACACTCTACATCCTTACGATAGGAAAAAACTAAACAACAATGTCGAATCATGACTGCGGTTGGGAGATAATTAAAGGTGGGCTATTTATTTAATTTTTTTGAATAACTTGCACCCTGTTAGTATATAAAATGGTACATAGAGGTATTTTTCAAGATCCTATAGGTAAGTATAATTTCCAACAACAAATTATTTTGTATACCCTACTTTGTTTATAAATTTTACCATTTATCAAAATCATGAATTTTTAACATAAATTTTCATTAATCCATAACAAAATGGCAACAATACATGTTCAAATAGAACTTTCAAATAATACTCCCTCCGTCCCAAAGTTATTGTCCAACTTGTTTGCTTGGTATTTCTTTGATCCAATTTCATTGATCATATTGTAAGAAACATCATTAAAAAAGGTTCCAAATTATGTCACTAGAATGATTGAAGAACATTGCATGTGTTCATTGCAACCTAAATAAAATTAGCCACAAGGAAGTATTTTTTTGACCTACTTAAAAAAGCACTTTCAAACATGACTTTCAAACATGACAATAACTTTGGGACAGAGGGAGTAACAATTATGCTCAATGCCTAAATGTTGCAATGAAATGTGGTTATCTTAAAAACAAGAATAGAAACTAGAACAAAGGATAAATAATTTAGACGAGTGTCACATTCAAGTAATGTGTTTAATAACACAACCTAAGGAACAAACAACATGAGTCTGACTGAGAATCAAGTACCCAACAATATTATTTGCAAGGGGCAGAAGTTCAAGCACAAAAATACCATCTCTCCCAATGCACTCACTGCCACTCAATCCTTTTTCTAAACATGTACCTCCCGTGCCTGCAAATGAAAATTAAAGGTAGACGTACACATGTGCAACTCACTTACAATTGTAAGTTCCCAAAACTCCCAATAAACATGGGTAGCTACTAATTTACTTGTCCAAAAATGCAAAATATGTTGTAGATTCGTTGGAACCCAGAGCTCTGCAACTGAATGTTATGAGAATGCCCCCGAGAATGCCCCATGAGGACACCCTAAACTAAATAAGCACCGCCAATTGTGCCATATCCATAAACATACTCCCAACTAGAAAGTATAGTCCGGTGAAAAGTATGGGTCGGGTTGCACCCTAGGCGGCCAGTGGTCTCCCCTGAGATCACTCTCTCTGCAGCATGCAAAATATGACAATATAAGTTCCAGCCAACTCAAAGGACCCTGCTAAGAGGAACCGGTCGTATTTTACTCGAAATGAGGTACGAACCTGAAGGCTAGTACCCACATAACATTCAGTAACATGCACTGTCCCTGCCTTGGCTCTACAGTAGATGGAGTGTGGAATATTCGACACCCAACAATACTTCATCAATAGCTAAGTGGACAAGTGGAGACTCTAGGTGACAAGCAGAGTGCATGAAGGAAAGGCATTGGGCATGAAGGCTATTGAATGTTATGCAAGAGCTGCAACTGAAAACATTCTAAATATACATGATTGCCTACTCCAAGCAATTAGGGAGTGACTAGCTATGGCAACTTTAGATTGGTTCTCAACAATACAATTACAACCCATTATGTACTTTCCTATACACACAATCTTCGCCCTAGTGTATTCCAAATCTTTCAACTGTTGAGAACTTTTCCTCATTTGTTTTTATTCTCAACTCTACATAGTATGCTTCTCAAAATAAGACTGTACTAATGTGTGACATGTATCGTAGGCTATGCTAGATAGAGTACTCCATGGACTTGCCACATCGTGTAGTGGGTGCATGCTACCACCTCGTCACTTTGTGACTTGTAGGTAGTATGTACCCGTATTACATGCTATAGCAGAGCCTATGGAGTACTCTATCTATAAATGCAAATTACACAAACCAGCATTAGTTCAAAGAAATGCGGCAAGTTCTAGATGTGCAATTTATCCTCAACAAATGTATGATTCATAGAAATTAACAAATATTATTAGACACTGATATCAGGTGGAAAGTAAGCGGCTTTCTTGCAGGTCAAGTACACACAGAATCGGGCAAACATCACTCCTTTCACTCGACAGGCCACGGTACTGCCTTTTACAACAATCTCCCTGGGATCCACGTCAAGATCATCTGAAAGGTTCGTCTTGTGGATGATACCTTGTATCCCGGATTCCAAAGCACATTCCGTATTGTATTCGTCCACATTCATCACAGTCGCAAGCACAATCTGACCGTATGATAATGTTTCTTCGGATTCACCGCACAGCATGTAGAACTTCTCCTTATCTGATGGCTCCGCATATGGTTTGCGCCACTCTCGGAAGCCGTGTTGAAGCTCCGACTTAATCAGCCTCAGTGTAGCCGAGGCATTTGTCATCGCATGCTCCACAGCCGTTTCTAGCATATCCTCTGAATCATCTTCTGAATCATCGTCATTTTGTTGATCAGCCTCGTCTTGGATTGCAGCCTCAGCCATGTTCTTTGCAACCTGAATGGTCCAGTTTAACAATCGTGTTTTCAGAATTATTCGCTAGAATTCATGATAGCTATCGAGAGCATGAATAAGGAAATATTTCAGGGTGCCACACGCGTTTGATGACAACAGAATAAATGTCGTAGAAAGAATACTGATCGTGGTCTTTGAATTGACTACAGTTATATAAATATACCTGATATGACTCAGGATGAATGCGAGTATCATCGAAATTCTGCATTCCTGAAGCTGCTTGGCCACTGCCTCGAATTCGGATGAAACCTGCAGAGTTGATGAAAACCTTTTTGCCCATGACTCGTAACAGATCTTTTCGAGTCCCCACACGCCCGGCACGTTGGATGGCTCTCTGGATAGCCCCGGCTTTGCGAGGGCCAAGTCCAGCGACAAATTGAAGAGGGCCGAACATCCAATCATGTGAAGCTGCCAGATTAATATCAATGCCAACCTGAACATACCAGTGAGGGTAATTATGAAACTGTAAGTCCTCAGTTAAGGTGACTAACATGGTTGCAATGGTTGTGAGGGATTGGTGCAGCTGGCGCGTCCACTGTGTATTTTCTGTAGTGTAGGAAAATTGGACCAGCTGCTGCAAATCATCTGTTTGTGTGAAAATGACTTCAGTTTGACACGATCGACACTGTTGATCTTGTAGTGTAGAGCAAGAGCTTTATAATGATATATTGCAATCAGAGAACCGAGGGAGAATGAGAAAATTCCACCGTTGCAAAGTTCAGTACGTGATGCAGATGGCCATATTGGGCGTTTTAGACGCTTAGGGTTAATGATGAACACTTTTGTACTCACTCAATACAAAGAAAGATCTCTCATAGACCTTTCGAGCAGAGTGACATCTGACACAGTAAGATATGGGAGCTAAAAAACCCGCTGAAACTGGTATACAGAAGTGATCCCTACCAAAGAGTAAACCTAATGCAAGAGATGGAGACTGGACACACCTGATTAATCACAGTAACCATAACACGCTCGATGGCTTCATATAGTTCCTCGTTTGTTAAGCAGTTCTGCAGTGGGTGCAACCCTAAAGAGAGAATTTCCTTCTTAGAGCCGCATAGAGAAGCAACCATAGTCACAGGATTTTGCAGGAACCTGCCCAAGGCAACTGCTCGTCTCACAATACCTGCAAACCGCAAACACTAGTAAAGGAATTCATACCATGGTACCCTGTGCCGTTGGCAAAAAAATTATATATGTAGGACCCAAAGAAAAATAAAATAAAAATTAATCCGCTTGACAAAAAATATAGAAGATCGAAATTACAAAACTCTTAGGATATATAATGAGCAAAATTGTAACTAATTCGATGCTCAGCAAGCCAAGATCGAGTTGGTCCCTCTCCTACTATCAAAAATATACTAAGTCAAACGATTCATCATGTTAAGCGGAGGAGAAGCATTAATAAAACAGGCCTGGCAAGATTCAAATCAGAATACTCGGTCAGCTTTGTAACTGCAATAATATTCTTGTGTGTAAAATCAGTTCATTTTAAATTTGCAAAAAGAAAAGAAAAGAACCTGGATGCCCAGGAAGCTGTTCTTGAGAAACTCTAGAATTCTCGTACAATGACGGGATAGTCTCATCTCCATAGACCACCTTAATTATATATAGTTCTTCTGCTAAATCGCGCGGATACCCCTCAACCACCTTGAAAATCATCTAGATACAGAAAGTGCAATAAAAATCAGTCAAATGTCATTCATGTGTCAATCATCGGCTTATGGGACACAACTATCTTTATGCACTCACCCTTACAATGCCTCGCTAGCGAGATTAGGGCCAATTTCCATAATAACATGAGCCGCTTATTATTCAACTCTTCACGATATGCCAACCATCATTTACCATGCACACACTTGTACATATATTCGAAGCAACAGAAAACCCTAAAACTGTCGTCTCCGAATAAAGAGTTGCATTGAAAGAACATGCAACGTCCTTTAGTTACCTCAAAAATGTCCTTTAGTAAATCCCGACACTGCAGATTTGCAGCACCTACGACACAAACGTGAGGTTGGTATTCTCTCAGGAACTGAAGCAGGCGATTCTGGTCATTTTCTTTCCTCTTCTTCCGTTCAGCTTTCGATGCCCACGGCATGTTCAGGTATCCAGTGTGCAAAACGCTCATTACTTCTCCAGCTGCATCTAGCATCACAAATGTAGTTTCTGGATTGCCTGGGCCCCAATAACATGCTAGTCCCCATAGGAAGGGGCCGTCATCCATCCTGTTACCAAAATCCGGGTCAGCCCTTCCTACGAAAAACCATCGAAGAATTTTTTAAATCACGAACAAAATACTCAGACCTTTTTTTGCATTAAAATTTTGATCAATAAATAATAGGTCCTAACATGATTGGGAAATACTGAAACTAAGAGTGCACACATATATATACTACAATATATCCAAATTTTGTATAAAGATTCTAAACTATCAATTAGTTATGGTGATTTTTGAGGTGTGCAACTAGATGTCGCAGGAGAACAAAAGAGGAGAGAGCAGAAACCTAAGAGTTTGACACACCTTTGATATCTCAGCCAAGGAACAAATGGAGCGACAGAAACTATACTCCATAGCTGCAAACCACACTGCAATGAAAGCCACTGCTTGGCCCTCATGGTCAGTAACATCCGAGCCTCCTTTTCCATAGCTGGGAGCAAAAGCACCACTATGGCATCCCATAAGATCTGCTTCCTCTGCTCATTCCACTGTTGCGCTATCAGGCTCTTACTGTCACTCAAATACGCAACCTCACAATCTTGCATCAGGGTCGCAATTTGCTCTTTCGGCAAGCTAACTGTGACCTCCAGAAGTTTCTCTTCAGCAGCTCTCTCAATAAGAAGCCACTGTGCATCATTGAAAGCACTGATTGGCTTGTTCAATAGCCACTTCACATGCGCATATTGATGGAATGCGTCAATTCTATCATTCCCATCTGAGGTGGGTCGTGTGCTGACCACCAACCTCTCCATATAAAGATCCCGAACAAGCTCACGCACTGCAAGCTCGGTACTGATTTCCACAGAAACCTGCATCGTACATGTAAGAAAGTTATAAAATCCTCGCCTGACCATTGTGCATGGCTTGAATTACCATTGCATACTGTCCCTTCAATCAGCATAATTTATGAGCATTTTAGAATGACACCCTTCACTAACAACATAAAATTCCAGACAAGACCTAGACAACTATATCCGGTGCCGGAGCTTGCATCACGCGTATCAACGTAAACAACCTAACCCTAAGGAATACTTACCATGTGCCTAGCACCCCTTAGCATTGATCCTGGGTCCTGAAAGTCATTTGCCGACCTATTCGATGCACAAAACCTCGCCGCAAGCTCATCTGGTGAAACAGGATTATCTTCAACATCATGCCTCTGCATAGCAAGAACAACACCTTCAGAGAATGCTTCTTAAGGAACTCGCCCATTAACCCCTAAGCGTCCACTGTGTATTTTTTCTGCAGTGTAGGAAAATTGGACCCCCTGCTGGAAAGCATCTGTTTGTGTGGAAATGATTTTAGTTAGACCAACGCTTGTACTTCGCTCCGTAAAGATTGTGATTCATGAAGGTCCCTCGAATTATACAAACTGGGTGAGAATTTCAGAGAAAGGGCAGCACTTCATACAAATCATGAAGAGAGCACCACCTTGTAGGTAGCCAGCAGATTTTCTCCAAAGAGGTCTGGCGCCAATCCAAATTCCTTCGCAAGCGCACCCAGACCCGCTTTCCGACAGCTACTGTAAAGTGATCGTTTGAACCCACCATCCACAAGTTCAGTAGACTTGTCATCAGGTGGAAAGTGGAGATTGAACTTGGCATCACAATCATCTACAGCGTGATCTGATTCGGCATCTGACAATGCACGAAAAATCTTATCAATAATCTCCTCCTTCTCTGGCTTGTCTCTAACATCTGCAGAAATTATTCGCTTGTCAAAAGCAGCCTGAAGAGCTCTCTTCCGACGCTGCAGCAACAGCCACTTCTTGTCCCACTGTTGAATTGCCCAGAGTGCCTGTAACAAATGTTCACACGTATTGATCAGCCTCAGAAAGAGGAAGAGAGCATGTTCAGAATCCAACCAAACAGCATCATGGACTAAAGTCAAGAAGTGAGCAATTTGAATTGGCAATACAAAACAATCACCTCCTACAAATGGTTAGAGATTAAACCGTAATAGTCCAGCACACAAAGTCCAACCAATAACCATCACAGAGATTACAAATCTATACAGAACAGGAGATGCAAATAAGGTTAATAATTGATCAACATTACAGGTAAGCAAACGAACCCTGTATTGTTGTATCATAGGCCAGTTTTTGTCTTCATGATCATCCGACGGCTCTTTCAAAAGATCAAAGCAGTCTTCCCGCCGATACATTGCAATAAATGGAATCTAGTGTAGAGGTCAAGAACGCCAATACTATCAAATTTATTTACATCACTCTCACATTCTAATCCCATGGACACAGTTCATTAAAATCCTGATGGTTTAGAAGCTCAATACAAATGAAGAAATGTAGTTCCGTATCCATTACGACAAACCTCGAATTTATCATTGTGTATGAATTGCAAGACGTTTGCAATTTGTCTCGAAATGAGATCTCTGTCGCTGGCAAGGTGCTCAAATTCAGAACGGGCTGGCACTGCAAGATAACCAAATGCTCTGTCATAAATCCATCCAGCTGCTTGTCCGATGGCGGTATCTGAGGAAGGTAAGGCACCAGCAGTTTCTTCCAGTATCTGCACTCCAAAAATTATTAACAGGTGAGCTCGGAAGCTGATGAACCCAACGTATTTGAATATGGTCTGAGTGCGCAGAAATCAATGCAGGAGCGTATTAATCTGAACCGCTTCACCAACGGAAACTCCCCACATCAGCACCGGTTTTAAGACCAGTAGTTGAACGCACTTGCGAGTAAAGAAAGAATTCAAAAACTAACAAGCAAAAGAACGACTGCAATGAAGGACAGTCACGTACTTGAAGTCTTTCGGGCACGTCTGCTTCTCGCAAACGGTCATCCCTTTCTGTCAAAAGCTTCTCTTCAATCTGCTTCTCCAACAAAGAACTCACATCACTAAAAATCTCCTGAGCCTCTTGCAATGCTAGAGTATTTATTCGAGGAGCTTTCCTGAACTCCTTCCTCTGAACTTTCTTCTTCCTGTGTCTATAAAAAAGCACAAGACAAGTACAATTAAAAACTCAAATGGAAAAACCGTATATACATTAACAGAATTCTCAAATCTTGCAACATGCATGTAATCCATATAGTCATTCAACAAAACAAGCAACAAAACATAGAGACATGTGAACAGATAATGGACAATTATACTTGGAAGGCTTCCCATGCTCGTCAACAATGAAATCCGCCACGGATCTCATCTTCTTCTTCTTCCAATTCCTCTTCTTCGTCCATTTCTTCCTCTTCAACCACGTCCTCAGCCACAGCCCCTGCACAGAATAATCACACGCCTTTCTTACTTAAATGCAAAGCACATGCAACTTGAATCAGCGGACAAAGACTTAAAGAATGTCCAAAACCTGTGAAAGATAACTAGCAATATAATTCCAGGTGCCCTAAAAAATTCCATACCATCGTCCTCTCCAAACAAAGAGTAACCTCTTTAATTAGCTCCGCTTCGGATCCTTTCTCTCCACTTTCTTCAGTCCCTTAAATTTTGTCTTCCCATCCAATACAAAGAACACGACACGAAGGTCAATAAAAGACGAGTACTAACGAATCAGATAATCGATAAATTGTTCGTGAACAGCTTATAATAGTCAACTATCTTCCATCTTCGAAACTAAACCGCTAAAATGTAATAATACATCCATGTTACACGAGACAGAACGTACTGCTCTAGGAGGCCGATGAATTCCTGTAACCATCGTAATCATCCCCGTCAAGCTCGATCGTAGCTCGCAGGTTCACGAAGAAAAAATTATGCTGACGCGGTGAATTTGATGTTCGCAAATTATCACATGACATCATGTACAAAACAACCTTCGAAGTATCGCCTTGCAAACCCTCATGAAACCCTGAAATCAATGGACAACTTACTAGTTCAAATTCTCCAGGGAGACCAATGCAATACAACCGGATCCTTCCCGCCTCTCCAGAAATGAAATTATCTCCGCTTAGTTTTAGTCGCTTTATAAGTTATATCGTCTTAGTTCCCATCCTACAGTACAAAATAGAAACTGAATGGCGGCTGCTCCTTGAATTGAATGCTACAGTGTAGTACTGAGTGATCGCTTGTACAGTACATGCATGCATGCATGGCTGCCAGCGGGGTTCACTGAGGCGCAGATTGGAGGCCTTGTTGTGTCGCCGGCTCCTCTAATCTCAGCCTTCCCTTTCGCGAACAAGATCCTACGGTCCGAGAAGTTCGAGCTGGCAGTTGAGTGGGTCCGAGCTTCTGCACACGGGCAGACTGAGGGCCGCTTCATATATATAAAAGGTACAAGCACCCAATTCCGATAGTGTACCTAAGGCCCTCTTTACACTAGAAACGAGAAGATGTGGAGAAAACCGGCCAAGGGCCATGGCTCATTCTTGAGAAGCCAAACTTTGAATTTTACGTCCTTTGGATATAGTGTAAAGTGAGAAGGGGCCTCAAAACAATGTGCTGATTTTTTTAGTACCCCTCTCATTTCTACCCCACTACCTCTCCTTTCTACCCCAAGGCCGAGACTCTAGACTCTACGCTCTTTTTTTTGTGGGGGGGGGGGGGGGGGGGGGGGGGGGGGGCGGGGGCTGGGCTTATACCCAGCAGACGCGTGTCTTGACAAACATTATGGGTTTACCGGCCACTTACTATGCTGTCCTCATTCTTTAGGGCCTCAAATGAGGCTCTTCCGGTTGTTTTTTTGACATTTTCACTATCATATGCTTGTGTATGAATGCACTAATGAATTGTAATATAAAAGGACGAAAATCGGGAATGAATAGTAATAGCTGTGGGTAGAAAACGGGTCAAAAAACTGGCCGTCATTAAAAGTGGCCGTTCTGAAAAATTATTTAAAAAATGAAAATGATTGGCTGTGAGAATTTTGGCCAAACGGCCCCCCGGATTTTGCGTCAGGCCCACCTCTTGAGGTGGGCCTGACGAAAAATCCGGGGGACTTGAAAAATGTGCCTTTCTGCTGCCACCAAGGACAAAAGTGTTGTCCATATCATTTTCTCCTCGTTTTGTCCCTTGGACTGAAAATTTCGGGTGTAAAGTGACCTTCGTTGGTCTTCTCGATTTCTACGCATCCCATTGGCTGAAATTTCTTTTCTCACGGCCCCTCGCCTCTAGTGTAAAGAGGGCCTAATGCCGATAATTTCTACAGATGGCTTTCATTTTAGAACGCAAATCTAAATATGTCATAGAGCCTTTATTGTTTGTTGACCAAAACGATAAGCCATCTATGATCTACCTAGATGTGCGTTCTAAAATGAAAGTCATGTGTAGAAATTATCGGCATTGGGTACTATGTCGGAATTGGGTACTCCTACCTAAGAACTCCGGTCCGGAAGGACCGGCGTGAATGAAGTGTCTGTTCATCCTACCATTGAGTCAGTGCCGACAGGACAATGAATCTGGGGTTAGGATTACTCGCCTCTCTCGAGGTTAGACACTGTAAGGACACTAAGTAACATTATATTAAGAAAAAAAATATATAAGCTAAGAGTAAAGTATTGGGATGTGAGGTAAAGGGAGGTGATACAGTGTGGGGAGGAAGTGTCGTAATGTGTTTATGGGGGGTTGTAATTAGCCGGTAGGGTTTGATTGCTTTCAATTTTTCTTTTGTATAGAAGGATGGACATTGCATTGTGGATTGCTATGATATTGATGTCATTAAGGGTGTTCTTTATTTGGTGCTTTGGGATTTTAAATGTGTCTTTAAGTATTTTGATGGAGGGGATGTGAGTAGATGCACGGGCACCAGCTGTGATAACTATTAATGGTGCAACGGTCCATCATTTGGTGGTGATATCATTAAGTAAGGGTTGTTATTTTTGAATTTTATTATTGATGGTGTCCGGGGAGTAGTGATCATTGTAATATGTGAATTCGATAAATTGGATGATGAGAGATGGGTCAGGGGTAGATGGGGCAATTTGTTGGTATGGGAGTCCTCAGATGCATAGGAGGTCCGGTTTGAGTCGTGCGTTACAGTGGCATCTAGAGGGATGAGAGGGAGCCATGTGGGTACTGTATTATCAGGGGATTTGTTTCGGAATGTCCTGCATTCATAAGGAGGTGACAACGAGATTTATTGGAGGAGACTATGAGTTTACGAAGGGCCCAAACAACTTTATTATGTCGTTTGGTGGGCCGCTTCACACTATGGCCGTCCAAGTCGAGAGGCCGTGAGATTGAGAGTCCAAACTTTGTTGAGAGTCCAAAAAAATCTATTGAAAATAGGCAATATAATATAGTTTTCATTTTTTATGAAAAGAAATTGACGGCCTTTCGACCATAGTGACGTATCTTGCAAAATGTAGGACCCAAACTTCCTCTCGAGAGGCCGTCACCTTGGTCAAAAAGTGTTGCCATGTAAGCATTTTGGAGGTTCACGGCCTTTGGACTTTGGCCTCTAGTAGTCTAGTGTGAAGGGTCGAGAGGCCAAACCCATGGTTTCTTGCAATTTGATTGGTGGAAATCGACGGCCTCTCAATCTTCGGCCACAGTGTGAAGCGGCCCTGAGTTGGGATTCTTGGGAACGTAGTCAGAGCCTTTCTTGCCTATGGTAATGTTTATAACATTACAATCAACTTCTTCGTCAGGGATTCTCACTGTCTCTACACACAACTGAGTTAAAAACCGATGCATTAAAATACTTGATTTTATACGATATTAAAAGGCCCCATTTAAGGTTTAAATTAAAAGGTCCCATTTAAGGTTTCAAAATAATCAATTAAAAAATGTAATGAAATTATTTACAAGCACTTAGCCCTTATCTGCTTGTAAATATTTTCATTATATTTAACCCTTAACTGCCTAAACGTTCATTTTTTGAACAATGTATAGATTTCATCTGTATTTTCTCATTCGTCATGCACTTTTGTAGTGTGGATTTTTTATTGTAGATTTTATGGGATATTAGCTTCATGCATGTGTGATCTGATTAGAAAGGGGATGAAATGTGAGATAACTACGAGTATCCCCCATGAAACTCGTCCAAACCAAAATGAAGCAAATACATAAATTATTGCTTTAATTAATCACCTTAATCATTTGGAACACAAAAGAACACATAATGTTCTTTTAAAAACTCTAAACTCTTTGGAAGCTGTTAAATAATGTCTCCTTTTTTCATATTATTGTACCAAAATAATACCAAATCTCAAAAGATGAGATGATTCATCTCTCTTGACACAAGCAACTTTGAAAGTCAAAATCACTCAGTCTCTTACGACACCGACAAATATAGTAAGTTTCAAAACTTCCTCCAATATGGCACTTTGTTTCTCAAAAGTTTGTTTTTTCCTTACTTTTTGCCCCATTTTGTAAAATTTGAAGCAATAGTGTTCGGTAATATTGAACTACATTCATTGTACCATGTCATTCTACTTTATTGTCATGTAGATCCGAAAGCAACATCCAAAACAAAACCCAAAGTTGAATAGTTGTTCCATGTCATTATTGAGACTTCTTTAACCTCCTTCCATGTGGTAACCCATTGCTTGTGTGGACCAATGGAAAAATGTCTATTTTCAAAGATTTCCTCTCATGTAGTAAAGGCCTAAAGAATCATTGAAATGCAACTAAGGAAGAATGACTCTAAATCACTAGTTGACATAAAACCACCAATTTCTACACCCATCTTTCATTTAACCCCTAATGCATAGAACAACCTCAATGTGCTCTATTGTTTTTCACTACCACATTTGTACAGTACCCAACAACAAGTTTACGTTCACATTAGTCATTCTGCAAAAACAAGGCACATTTCAAATTTCAAATTGCCTCCATTTGCTGAAAAATGATCCAAATCACAAACTGCAAAGTGTGTTGGAGAGATAATGAAATTTACTTTACTAGTATATTATGCGTTTACAAAAAACTTATAGATTTATATGTAAACATTGCATTTTTGACAAACTATCTACCATCTAGTGATACCACTATTAGCTTTGATTATAGCCTTCATACGGTGAGGCATGCTAGCAAGGAGAACTTCAATCATCTCTAAAGACACCTCTTCCGATGCCCTTTGAATGGTGTGGACTAATTCTTCTTTGTTTTGCGGTAGCTCTTCCTTTTGGATAGTACCTTTCAAGACCATTTTTCAAGACCATCTTTCAAGCTATTGAAGACCATTTGAATTGAGAATTGGAGCATCAACACCTGCAAATTTGATTTTTTTTTTCCTTCCAATTGATGTTATGCCCACCAAAATTCTAAAGAAGCAATGGATCCTTCCAGTTCTACTATTTGTGCAAAGTTGCAAGCTCAAGAAACAAAGCCACTAGAACTACAACTACAGACTCACCAAAAACACTCATACAATGTATCCACAAGCTACCACATTGCTTGAACAAAGTATGTTTTTTGTTGAAAGGTTGTTGGAGATCCATACATGAAGCTCAAACCCACAAAAATCTGAAGTGCATTGACTCAAGAAGAATGGATGTAAAAGCCATAAACACAACAGGGACTGCAATTAATGCAATCTGATATTCTTTTGACACAGGGCTCAAATTTGCATATTAATGACACCTAGAATATAGTTAACTTGTTTTCTAAGCAGACATGTGACAATTTTGTGAAGTTGGCTCCATTCTCCGAAAAACGCACCAACCATGCCTGCTTTTGGTTGCTTTGGAGAGTCCTTTGGAGAGTAACCAGAGACAAGAAAGTCATGATTTTCATTCAAAGAACAATTTTGTAGTATATGTTTTTCAATTTTCATTCACATGATCATCATACTCATTCAATTATCCCAAAATTTATACCATAAAAGTGTTATTTATCATTTACAAAAGTCCTTGGTGAGTCATTAAAACCACTGATGACAGAGCTATTCTAGTGCTTTTGATAGCTAATTGTTTACAATATTGCTTTCATCTTGTACTATGTGTTTTATATACATGTTGGAAACATTGACAAATCACTTTCCTCTCTAATTACAATTTAAATCAAACATCACATTGAAAATGCGTTGAAAAAAGCACTTAAAAAGCACTGATGACAACTTAGGTGGTACGTTTTTTGGAGAATGGACCCAGTTTGGAGTTGTAAATTGGGAGATATGATTTTTCAAACCTGCACTCTTTTTTCACTGGTAGTTGGAGTTCAAAAATTTGAACGTAAACTTGTTGGTGGGTACAGTACTGTACAGTAGTAGAGAAAAGTTGTAGTTAGGTTAGCTAAGTCTGAAATTGATAACCTGGGCTGGAAAATTACAATGCAGGAATCTGACCAAAAAGATTGGCAAAGTCGTTCAAAAAGAATAGCCAGATGGAGCAGGGCTTCCATCATGGCACATTGTTGTGCATCAATGTTGTGCATTACCAATCGCCCTCCACCTAATTTAATTTAATTCAGTGTAATTAAAATGAACAACTGCAGCCTCATTCAGGCCTCAAGATAGAGGGCTCTAAACCCGCCACAGTTCTAAACCCGCACTTTACCAAAGACGAACATTTTGAAGTTTTGGATGTACCCATGATGAAGAGCACCAGTTTAGAACCCTTGTCGTTTCAACTTCAGAAATTCATAACTAATTTTAGGAACATCCAATTTTTTTGATTCAAACTATGTTGGTCTTTGCTTGGATTTGTCTTCCAGCGAAAAATCATGCTCACTTCTCCCTGTGTCCTCATAAATTCACAGCCAATAAAGTGGCGGGTTTAGAGCCTCCTACCTTAATCCATGATACAGCCATGCATGCATGCATTTACAAGCAATCACTCAGTACTTACACTACAGTAGCATTCTAATCAGGGAGCAGCCGCCATTCAGTTTCTATGAAATGTACTATAGGATGGGAATGAAGACAACATATATATAAGCGACCAAAACAAAGCGGGGATAATTTCATTTCTGGAGCTCTGGAACTGGAAGGTTCCGGTTGTATTGATCACTCCCAGAATTTGAACTATATAAGTTGTCCATTGATTTAAGGGTGTCTTGAGCGTTTTCAAGGCGGTAATTCCAAGGTTGTTTTGTACATGATGTCAGTGATTTGCGAACATCAAATTCACCGCATGTGCATTTTTTCTTCGTGTATAAGCAGTTCACGAACAATTTATCGATTATCTGATTAGTTTGCCTTGGATTTGACGATTCATTTGTACTCGTCTTTTATTGACCTTCATGTCGTGTTCTTTGTATAGGATGGGAAGACAAAATTTAAGGGACTGAAGAAAGTGGAGAGAAAGGATCCGAAGAGGAGCTAAAGAGGTCACTCTTTGTTTGGAGAGGACGATGGTATGGAATTTTTTTGGGCACCTGGAATTATATTGCTAGTAATCTTTCACAGGTTTTGGACATTCATTATTTACTTTGTCTGCTGATTCAAGATGCATGTGCTTTGCATTTGAGTGAGAACGGCGTGTGATTATTCTGTGCAGGGGCTGTGGCTGAGGACATGGTTGAAGAGGAAGAAATGGACGAAGAAGGGGAATTGGAAGAAGAAGAAGATGAGATCCGTGGCGGATTTCATTGTCGACGAAGAAGAAGTTGACGAGCTGCATGGGAAGCCTTCCAAGTATAATTTTCCATTACCAGTTCACATGTCTATATGTTTTGTTGCTTTATTTGTTGCATGACTATATGTATTGCATGCATGTTGCAAGCTTTGAGAATTCTGTTACTGTATTTACGGTTTTTCCATTTGAGTTTTTGATTGTAATTGTCTTGTGCTTTTTTATAGACACAGGAAGAAGAAAGTTAAGAGGAAGGAGTTCAGGCAAGCTCCTGGAATGAATAAACTAGCTTTACAAGAGGCTCAGGAGATTTTTGGTGATGTGAGTTCTTTGTTGGAGAAGGAGATTGAAGAGAAGCTTTTGACAGAAAGGGATGACCGTTTGCGAGAAGCAGACGTGCCGGAAAGACTTCAAGTACGTGTCCTTCATTGCAATCGTTCTTTTGATTGAATGTTTGTTTTTGAATTCTTTTTTTACTCGCAAGTGCATTCAACTACTGGTCTTAAAACTGGTGCTGATGTGGGGAGTTTCCGTTGGTGAAGCGGTTCAGATTAATACGCTCCCGCATTGATTTCTGCGCACTCAGACCATCTTCAAACACGTTGGGTTCATCAGCTTCCGAGCTCACCTGTTAATTAATTGTTGGAGTGCAGATACTGGAAGAAACTGCTGGTGCCTTACCTTCCTCAGATACGGCTATTAGACAAGCAGCTGGATGGATTTATCACAGAGCATTTGGTTATCTTGCAGTGCCAGCCCGTTCTGAATTTGAGCACCTTGCCAGCTACAGTGATCTCATTTTGAGACAAATTGCCAACGTCTTGCAATTCATACACAATGATAAATTCGAGGTTTGTCGTAATGGATACAGCTCTACATTTCTTCATTTCTATTGAGCTTTTAAACCATCAGGATTTTAATGAACTGTGTCCACGGGATTAGCAGCTGGAATAGAAATGACAGTGAGAGTGCTGTAAATAAAATTTGATAGTATTATTGGCGTTCTTGACCTCTTCACCAAATTCCATTTATTGCAATGTATCGGCGGGAAGACTGCTTTGATCTCTTGAAAGAGCCGTCGGATGATCACGAAGACAAAAATAGGCCTATGATACAACAATACGGGGTTCGTTGGCTTGCCTGTAATGTTGATCAATTATTGACCTTATTTGCATCTCCTGTTCTGTATAGATTTTTAATCTCTGTGGTTGGTTTGTGTGCTGGACTGTTTCGGTTTAATTTCTAACCATTTGTAGGAGGTTATTGTTTTGTATTGCCAATTCAAATTGCTCACTTCTTGGATTCTGAACATCCTTCTTTATGCTCTCTTCCTCTTTCTCGGGCTGATCAATACGTGTGAACATTTGTTACTGTAGGCACTCTGGGCAATTCAACAGTGGGACAAGAAGTGGCTGTTGCTGCAGCGTCGGAAGAGAGCTCTTCAGGCTGCTTTTGAGAAGCGAATAATTTCTGCAGATGTTAGAGACGAGCCAGAGAAAGAGGAGATTATTGATAAGATTTTTCGTGCATTGTCAGATGCCGAATCAGATCACGCTGTAGATTATTGTGATGCCAAGTTCAATCTCCACTTTCCACCTGATGAGTCTATTGAGTTTGTGGATGGTGGATCATTCAAACGATCACTTTACAGTAGCTGTCGGAAAGCGGATCTGGGTGCGTTTGCGAAGGAATTTGGATTAGCGCCAGACCTCTTTGGAGAAAATCTGCTGGCTACCTACAGGGTGGTGCTCTCTTAAATTTTAACCTGGATTTCGATCGTATGATTTGTATGAAGTGCTGCCCTTTCTCTGAAATTCTCACCCAGTTTGTCTAATTTGAGGGACCTTCATGAATCACAATCTTTACGCAGCGAACACAGGGCATCTTGACACATTCACCAGGTAGTAAATGGTACAAGAATGATGGTGAATTCGTGGTGAACACTTGCTAAATTGAGCAACCACTTCAATTTTGCAAGTGTTCACCATGAATTCACCATCATTCTTGTACCATTTACTACCATTCACCATCATTCTTGTGCCATTTACTTGGCGGTGAATCAGTCAAGGTTTCCTGTGGAAGTACAAGCGTGGGTCTAACTGAAGTCATTTCCACACAAACAGATGCTTTACAGCAGGGGGTCCAATTTTCCTATACTACAGAAAATATACAGTGGACGCTTAGGGGTTAATGGGCGAGTTGCATTCTCTGAAGCTGTTGTTCTTGCTATGCAGAGGCATGATGTTGAAGATAATCCTGTTTCACCAGATGAGCTTGCGGCGAGGTTTTGTGCATGGAATAGGTCGGCAAATGAGTTTCAGGACCCTGGATCTATGCTAAGGGGTGCTAGGCACATGGTAAGTATTCCTTAGGGTTAGGTTGTTTACATTGATACGCGTGATGCAAGCTCCGGCACCGGATATAGTTGTCTAGGTCTTGTCTGGAATTTTATGTTGTTGGTGAAGGGTGTCATTCTAAAGTGCTCATAAATTATGCTGATTGAAGGGACAGTATGCAATGGTAATTCAAGCCATGCGCAATGGTCAGGCGGGGAATATTTTATAACTTTCTTACCTGTACGATGCAGGTTTCTGTGGAAATCAGTACCGAGCTTGCAGTGCGTGAGCTTGTTCGGGATCTTTATATGGAGAGGTTGGTGGTCAGCACACGACCCACCTCAGATGGGAATGATAGAATTGACGCATTCCATCAATATGCGCATGTGAAGTGGCTATTGAACAAGCCAATCAGTGCTTTCAATGATGCACAGTGGCTTCTTATTGAGAGAGCTGCTGAAGAGAAACTTCTGGAGGTCACAGTTAGCTTGCCGAAAGAGCAAATTGCGACCCTGATGCAAGAGTGTGAGATTGTGTATTTGAGTGACAGTATGAGCCTGATAGCGCAACAGTGGAATGAGCAGAGGAAGCAGATCTTATGGGATGCCATAGTGGCGCTTTTGCTCCCAGCTATGGAAAAGGAGGCTCGGATGTTACTGACCATGAGGGCCAAGCAGTGGCTTTCATTGCAGTGTGGTTTGCAGCTATGGAGTATAGTTTCTGTCGCTCCATATGTTCCTAGGATGGCGTATCAAAGGTGTGTCAAACTCTTAGGTTTCTGCTCTCTCCTCTTTTGTTCTCCTGCGACATCTAGTTGCACACCTCAAAAATCACCATAACTAATTGATAGTTTAGAATCTTTAAACAAAATTTGGATATATTGTAGTATATATATGTGTGCACTCTCAGTTTCAATATTTCCCAATCATGTTAGGACCTATTATTTATTGATCAAAATTTTAATGCAAAAAAAAGGTCTGAGTATTTTGTTCATGATTTAAAAAATTCTTCGATGGTTTTTCGTAGGAAGGGCTGACCCGGATTTTGGTAACATGATGAATGATGGCCCCTTCCTACGGGTACTAGCATGTTGTTGGGGCCCAGAAACTACATTTGTGATGCTAGATGCAGCTGGAGAAGTAATGAGCGTTTTGCACACTGGATACCTGAACATGCCGTGGGCATCGAAAGCTGAACGGAAGAAGAGGAAAGAAAATGACCAGAATCGCCTGCTTCAGTTCCTGAGAGAATACCAACCTCACGTTTGTGTCGTAGGTGCTGCAAATCTGCAGTGTCGGGATTTAGCCAAGGACATTTTTGAGGTAAGGATGTTGCATGTATGGTCTTTTGCAACTCTTTATTTGGAGACGGTTTTAGAGGTTTTTGTTGCTTCGCCACTACTAGAAAATCCAATTTTTCTATTGTTTTAGTCGCGTTGATTTGGTTCACTTTTCTGTTGATTTTGACAAAAATCTATTGATTTAGACCAAAACGCGACTAAATCAACCAAAAAAGTGAACCAGATCAACGCGACCGAAATAACAAAAAAAATAGATTTTCTAGTGGTGTTCAAATATGTGAAAGTGTGTGCATGGTAAATGATGATTTCCAATTCTTTCCAGGTGTGGTAGCGGCATCTATGATCATATTGTAAAGAGTTGAATAATAAGCGGGTCAGGTGTGTTCACTAAGCCGATGATAAGACATTTGACTGATTTTTATTGCACTATCTGTATCTAGATGATTTTCAAGGTGGGTGAGGAGTATCCGCGCGATTTAGCAGAAGAAATAGATGGGATTTTCGTGGTCTGTGGAGATGAGACTATCCCGTCATTGTACGAGAATTCACGAGTTTCTCAAGAGCAGCTTCCTGGGCACCCAGGTTCTTTTCTTTTCTTTTTGCAATTTTAAAACCCGATTTAAAATGAACTAATTATACACACGAGAAGATTATTGCAGTTACTAAGCTGACTGAGTATTCTGGTTTGATTCTTGCCAGGCCTGTTTTATTAATGATTCTCCTCCGCTTAACAAAATGAACCGTTTGACTTCGTATATGTTTAATTGATAGTAGGAGAGGGACCAACTCGATCTTGGCTTGCTGAGCATCGAATTGGTTACAATTTCGCTCAATGTAGTTTTGCCAACGACAGAAGAGTTCCTTAAGTTGTGTTTGCGGTTTGCAGGTATTGTGAAACGAGCAGTTGCCTTGGGCAGGTTCCTGCAAAATCCTGTGACTATGGTTGCTTCTCTATGCGGCTCTACGAAGGAAATTCTCTCTTTAGAGTTGCACCCACTGCAGAACTGCTTAACAAACGAGGAACTATATGAAGCCATCGAGCGTGTTATGGTTACTGTGATTAATCAGGTGTGTACCGTCGATCTCGTTCTCTTGCAAGTTTGAATTAGTCTTTGGTAGGGATCACTTTCTGTGTGTACCTGGTTTTTCAGCTCCCATATTTTGCATATCGACTGTGTCAGATGTCATTCTGCTAGAAGAGATCTTTCTTTGAATTGAGTGAGTACAAAAGTGTTCATCATTAACCCCTAAGCGTCTAAAACGCCCAATATGGCCATGATCTGCATCACTGAACTTTGCAACCGTGGCATTTCTCATTTTACCTCGGTTTTCTGATTGCAATATATCATTTTAAAGCTCCTGTTCTACACTAGAAGATCAAGAGCGTTCGATCGTGTCAAACTGAAGTGATTTTCACACAAACAGATGATTTGCAGCAGCTGGTCCAATTTTCCTACACTACAGAAAATACACAGTAGACGCCAATCCCACACAACCATTGCAACCATGTTAGTCACCTTAACTGAGGACTTACAGTTTCATAATTACCCTCACTGGTATGTTCAGGTTGGCATTGATATCAATCTGGCAGCTTCACATGATTGGATGTTCGACCCTCTTCAATTTGTCGCTGGACTTGGCCCTCGCAAAGCCGGGGCTGTCCAGAGAGCCATTCAAAGTGCCGGGCGTGTGGGGACTCGAAAAGATCTGTTACGAGTCATGGGCTAAAAGGTTTTCATCAACTCTGCAGGTTTCATCCGAATTCGAGGCAGTGGCCAAGCAGCTTCAGGAACGCAGAATTTCGATGATACTCGTATTCATCCTGAGTTGTATCAGGTATGTTTATACTTTAGTTAATCCAAAGACTACGATCAGACACTAGAAGGAAATGTGTCGTTTCTCACTTACTATAAATGAAAAAGAAATGAAACTACGCCAAGCACATGGGTTGTGTTAGTGCTGATGAGTAGTTTAGGTCACAAGAAGACAGAAACGTAAGTATAATATTCCAGTACTATTCACTGTTTCCACTAAATGAAGAATGAAAAACGACAGGTTTGCTACTAGTGAGAATTCTAAGACATTTTTATTCTGTCGTCATCAAGCGCGTGTGGCACCCTGAAATCTTTCATTATATATTCTTGCTCCTGATCACAGGGGTCCCAGACATTTTTGCCAGGTAAAAAGTGGATAGTTTGGCTACCAGGGTAAAATCCAGCTACTTTTCGTGGGTGTGGGGAAAAAAAACTGCCCCGGTTTAAAAATCCCTCAATTTTTCCCCCACCTGAGCTTGACCCTGGAGTCAAACTGTGAGGGTTCCCTATGGATAGCTATCATGAACACTAGTACACTAAATAGGTAGATTAGTGTTAGATACACTTATTTACATAAACATGTTGTAAGTTTTTACTATTGACCAATTTTTTTACCTTCTATATTGATCAAGATGGGGATCTTTCAATAGTATTGGAATCAACGTCTTTGGTAATTTTTTTTGTCGAGAGTAAAAATCTATAATATTTTCAAATCTTATAATTATCTAACACTAATCTACCTATTTTGTGTAGCGAATAATTCTGAAAATACAATTGTTAATAAACTGGATCATTCAGGTTGCAAAGAACATGGCTGAGGCTGCATTGCAAGAAGAGGCTGATCAACAAAATGACGATGATTCAGAAGATGATTCAGAGGATATGCTAGAAACGGCTGTGGAGCATGTGATGACAAACTCAATGATTCGCGGAATTCTGGAATTCACACTACGTATCGCATTTCGCTGCTTTCTTCATCGTTTCTTGGCTACACTGAGGCTGATTAAGTCGGAGCTTCAACACGGCTTCCGAGAGTGGCGCAAACCATATGCGGAGCCATTACATGAGGAGTTGTTCTACAGGCAAGCCGCTTACTTTCCACCTGATATCAGTGTCTCATACATTTTTTTAAGTTCTATGAATCATACATTTGTCGAGGATAAATTGCACATCTAGAACTTGCCGCATTTCTTTGAACTAATGCTGGGTTGTGTAATTTGCATAATTTGTAGATAGAGTACTCCATAGGCTCTGCTATAGCATGTAATAACGGGTGCATACTACCTACAAGTCGCGAAGTGACGAGGTGGTAGCATGCACCCACCACACGATGTGGCAAGTTCATGGAGTACTCTATCTAGCATAGCCTATGATACATGTCACACATTAGTAGAGTCTTATTTTGAGAAGTACACTATGTAGAGTTGAGAATAGAAAGAGATGATTGAGGAAAAGTTCTCTACAATTGAAAGATTTGGAATACACTAGTACAAAGATTGTGTGTATAGGAAAGTACATAACGGGTTGTAATTGTATTGCTGAGAACCAATCTAAAGTTGCCATAGCTAGTCACTCCCTAATTGCTTGGAGTAGGCTATCATGTATATTCAGTTGTAACTCTTGCATAACATTTAATAGCCTTCATGCCCAGTGCCTTTCCTTCATGCACTCTGCTTATCACCTTGAGCCTCCACCTGTCCACTTAGCTACTGATGAAGTATTGTTGGGCGTGGAATATTCCACACCATCTACTGTAGAGCCAAGGCAGAGACAGTGCATGTTACTGAATGTTATGTGGGTACTAGCCTTCAGGTTCGTACCTCATTTCGAGTAAAATACGACCGGTCCCTCTTAGCAGGGTCCTTTGAGTTGGCTTGAACTTATATTGTCATATTTTGCATGCTGCAGAGAGAGTGATCTCAGGGGAGACCACTGGCCGCCTAGGGTGCAACCCGACCCATACTTTTCACCGGACTATACTTTCTAGTTGGGAGTATGTTTATGGATATGGCACAATTGGCGGTGCTTATTTAGTTTAGGGTGTTCTCATAGGGCATTCTCATAACATTCACTAGCAGAGCTTGGCTCTACCCAAGGCTCCAATAAATCTGCAGCATATTTTTCATTTTTGGACAGAGTAAATTAGTTGCTACCCATGTGTACTGGGAGTTACAAGTATACAATTGTAAGTGAGTTGCACATGTGTACATCCGCCTTTAATTTTCATTTGCAGGCATGGGAGGTTCATGTTTAGGAAAAAGATAGAGTGGCAGTAAGTGCATTAGGAAATATGATATTTTTGTGCTTGAACTTCTGCCCGTTGCAAACAATATTGTTGGGTATTTGATTCTTGGTCGGACTCATGTTGTTTGTTTGTTAGGTTGTGTTATTAAACACATTACTTGAATGTGACAATGGTCTAAAAAATGAGATTTTTCAAACATCGATTAATGACACTTGTCTAAAAAAACGATTGACACAAGTAGTGATTGAAAAGTGTCACATTCAAGTAATGACACTTGTCTAAAAAATGAGATTTTTCAAGAGAAAATCTTGCAAATTTTATTTTAAAAATATTAAATTAAAATAGAACAAATCCAATTACAATGCAGGAATCTGACCAAAAAAGATTGACGAAGTCGTGCAAAAAGAATAGCCAGATGAAGCAGGGCTTGCATCATGGCACATATATATAATGTACTGGATTTTTCAATGAGGACAATGGAAACATTAAAACACTTTCTACCTGAAATATTGGTACAGGTTCACTTTGCTGCCATTTCCAATGTTGGTAAGCAAATACACTAGAACTTGGAAGCGTACCTCAACTACATTACCGTACCTTGACATTTCCAAATTTAATGTCTGGCAGGAAAACGAAATGGTCTAAAACTCTTCAATGCTAAAACAGTAGACTGAGGATAATTAATATCCTCAGTGACAGAAAAATAATTAATAATTATGCAACCACAACTTCTCTCACTTGGAGTTCAGTTGGAAATGAAAAACTGACACAGATTCTGAATGATTATTTTGTACAATGAAAGTATTAACGACTTCTTCACACCGTGTGCACTTGAGCTGGAGGATCCGCGTGGACGAAGAAACTGGCACCCACAATTACGTAGCACAACACGAGCATAACACCTTTGAAGTAATTTGCTGTTCCTTCCTGCAAATTGCCATTGCCGTGTGTCACTCTCTCAAACTTATATACATACATTCTCTCAATACTGGAATATCATAACAAACATTAGAGATGTGCTAAAAAAGATCCATTCCCAATAAAGTGCAGTGTCTATAATTAAGCATTTTCACTTCAAATTTGATAAAACATACACTTTTAGAATGCTATCAGTGGGGGATTTTAGAACATTTCTCTTTTACTTAAAAAAAATGCTTCTGACATGGAGATATTCACATTAGCAACTTACTCCAAATTTTTTCAATTTTTGGTGGTTTTTAACTCTCCTTTTCACATTTCGTCCATTTTTATTCACTCTAACTAATAATAGGGGTTGTCACACATCCTCCAATCCATTCTCAATCTTCAGAGAATGAGGATGTGGCACGCTCTCCTTGAATGGTGGAGGTCCCATTCTCTGAAGATTGAGTAATTTCATTCTTCTCCTCTAAGGGTGAAGAATGGGCGTGAAGAATGGAGAATGGAAAATGGTTCATGCTCGGAGGATGAGTGACCAACTAACAACCTCTATTCTCCATTCTCAATCTCCACAAACCATAAAAGAGGTGTCACACTTTCCTCATGGAGAAGCTGTCCTATTGACTCCTCTTTTTCCTCATTCTTCACAGACGATTCATTCTCTGAGGATGTGTGACAACCCCTATTGAAAGGACATCTTTATTTTATCAATAGTGTAATGTGAGATTGGTGTAGCTATTAATACTCTTCATTCTATTTATCTGTTTTAGATTGACCCTATTTTCTTAAAATTGTTTTACTAACAGAGAGTTAACATCTCCGATTTGACACAAGTAAAGATTGTCTGTATAATTATGCTCTAAATGTGTGTTTTTGTTTCATTGAAAGGCAAGAGACTGAATTATTTTCTGTTAATTAGTTTCAGGAGAGGTTGAATGGCTATACCAGAAGCATGAATGCCACCACAAGCACGGAGATGAAGAGGACAGCTGTCTCAAACAACTCAAAGTTTAAATCCATGTTTACTCCCATGGGCCAACCAAGAAGAGCGCAGAAAGGAATCTGCAGAATCAATCATCAACAATATAAAAATTATGAAAATATAAATCTTCAGAGTCAGTATTTTGGTGAGGATTTTGAAAAAACCAGCCATGGTCCCTGGCTCTTTTTAAAAATCATTTGGTCATGGCCTCCGATCTCAACCAATCAAGACACGACATGTGTCACTTTGCCCATTTTAATTGGTCAATCTGTAACTAGAGGTTGATTCTCCCCGTTCATTTTTTTGAATATGAGAATATATTACCAATAAAAAGTTGCTGCTTGAGTTTAGGAAACCATGATTGATGGAAGTAATGAAGTAAGA
Source organism: Pohlia nutans (assembly GCA_022496805.1). Classification (NCBI taxonomy): domain Eukaryota; kingdom Viridiplantae; phylum Streptophyta; class Bryopsida; order Bryales; family Mniaceae; genus Pohlia; species Pohlia nutans. Next base: position 12,949,370 of record CM040095.1, on the reverse strand, counting down.
ATGCCTTTGACATGAATATGAATTCAGAACTGCATGAAAATTCAAGTAAAGGGTTGGACATCATAATTTTAATTTGGTTCCCAGGTGATGAATTACTTGCATTCTCAAATTGCTACATCGATTATTGCCAATGACTGAGTCACAGTAATTTAGTATTCTCACTGTAATTGTGGTATGAAAACAAAAGTGTGAGTCAAGTAATTCAATATTCTCACAGTAATTGCGGTATTAGAACAAAAGTGTGAGTTTTAATAATTCAATATTCTCGCAGTAATTGTGGTATTAGAACAAATGTGTGAGTCAAAGTAATTGAGAGTATTTGAGAATTCTTGCCAAATAATGTACATTTGAGATGCATGTACTGAAATTAGTGTGAGGATTAGGATTATTAGTGTGACTCACAGTCATGGAAATAATTGGTGTAGTTTAAAAGTATGAGTACAAATAGTTATCTACACTAATTTTGTAGCACGAGAGAATAATTATTATGTAGTGAATTCTTACCACAAGCATGGAGATTTGGGTAGAAGATCCAATTGCCACAGCCAAAGAGAGATCCTGTCACCAAAAATGTACACACCACCTTGACATTCAGCATTTGAATCACTATGAAAGTAACTTAAGTTTAATTGTGGTTTTTTCAGACATACAAGTAAGTGAAAGTATACTAATAAAAATGAACAAAAAAGGTGCAACATTTTCCGCTCTTACTATTTGTAGTACAGTTTAGACATCAAAAGTTAAGTGATGACTGAATATTATACATTCTAACTTTGGAACATGCATTGATGCATTGAATTATGTGTATTGAAGATCATACTTACCAAGTTATCTTTTACAGCGAATATAATTGCACTAGAGTGTTCAGCTGCGTTCCCCACAATGGGCAAGATGATGACGCTGATAAACGGCACAGGAATGTGCCATGCCTCCGAAGCACCCTGTCATGTGTAAGATCATAAAATCCATTAGAACTAGAGTTACATCCAATCCGTATTATTCATAACATAATTCACAATTTTCCCATCATTCTATAGAAAAGGCTTTGGTTAAATTATAGAACGGAAGGCCATATTCGTTATATTGGGACTTTTCGCAGTCTCATTATATCCTCGACTCAAAGATAAATCATTTTATGTCTTTACTAGTATTTTTTATAAATAGGTAACAAAACCAACTTTAATGAATTTCATTATAGAATCACTATTTGAGCATTTTTTTTTTTTTGGTTTCAATTACTATTTTAAGATGATTTTTTGAATAACTAGCATTCTGTCTCAAAATCTGCGATAAGTCTCAATATAATGAATATGGCCTTGACAACAGATGTACTGCATGACAAATACTTCCCTTGCTAACAGACTCATGTACTGAATGGACCAAATCTGCAAAGTTGTCTTTCTTCTAATGTAGAAAGACAGACTAAGTTAGCTAAATTTTATTACATTAATTGTTGTGATTAGCAATTTAGCATGTTAATTAATCAGGACTACACAGTAGAAAGCCAATTTTTAGATGATGGGTTAAATTTTCCTGTATCAACGTACCTCAATGGCATCAACGATATACTCAGACAGGATGGAAATGAAGACAGTCAGAGCAGCAAGCCAGAAAATCGCACTCCCAACATCCACTTCCGCCTCCTCCAATTCTTCAAGTACATTACTGTCAACAGCTTCAATATCCTGCAATCACAGTTACGTTAATTTTATAGAGTCTGTTGTACTTGAGGGATATTAATATTAACCAGTTGAGGACCAGATGGTCATTGGCGGGACTCAATCCTAGCCTCTCCTTCAGACTCATTGTCAGATCTTGGACTTAACTTACATCTACTAACAGCTTTTTCATATGTACAACTTTTCCAGTGTGCTGCATGGAATGCATATATATCTGCAGCTTTTTCCATAATTACAACTTTTTCAGTCCCTGTGCAGGGGAGAATGGAATCATGTATGACTGCGTACTGTGGACTCTCACTGTTGCATGGAGCGTTAAACGTACCAACCCTTTGAACATAAGTAGATTCTAGCCTCAAAAGTAGATATTAGCATGGCTCAAATGTACATAAGGTGCACATGAGAAGACCATTGCAAGCATAAAATCTACCCAACAAATTAGACATATATACTTGTAGTTGGAGGCCTCTCCAATACTATCAACATCTCTCCATCACAAGAGATTCATTGTAATTGGTAGAGAATTTAATAGGCTTTCAACGATGAATTGGATGAAAATCATTCAAGGTTGTATGAGAAAGTTACAAGGCTTTTAATCTGTTCGTGATCTGGACGTTGGGACGTTTAAGGGTTAATATGTAATTATAGAGCGTCATGTTAATATATTCCAACAGTCGTTAGAGGCGAAGATGGTTGCTTTTCAGAATGCCAAAAAACGACATGCACAATAGATTTTGTCTTCGATAACTTAGATAGGTCTAGATGTAAGTTTTGCATTGTACATGATTGTATGAAAATTTTACCAAAAGTGAAAAAAAATTACAATGGATTTAATAACTATCACCATTTAATCCCTAAAGGACCAAGGATTCGTGGTTTCAAATGATGAATTCAAACAGTCATATATGGAACCAAATTTTATCATTGAAGAACATTGTGTATGTTGGTCCAAAAGAAAAAAGAAATTTGAACAAAAGGAAGTCCATGACATAAGATCTACTAAAAACTACTTTAAAAAGAAACATGATGTTCAATTTGGGCTTCATGGATCTTGAGGGGTTGGATGAGGTGATGAAAGTGGCACTATAAGAAAACTTGGTAAAAATAAATTTTTCATAATTATACTGTAGTTTTTAAACCACCTTAAAGACTGAAGATATATGTAAAACATGTACAGAATCTTCATTAGCTCACAGCAAATGCATTTTTTGAAATTAGGAGGGGTATAAATTGTTATATGCTGTCAGAATTTGGAAAGGTCTCCAAAATGTACTATCAACTATATATAATATGCCTAGACTTACTATTAGTAATAATTGGATATCATGCTACATGGATTGTAGATGTAAAATATGTGTAAAATAATTGCAGTTTTTACTTTTTAGACCACCTTAGACTACAGATATATGCAAAACATGTGCAAAATCTTCATTTGCTCACTGTAAGTGCAATTTTTGGAATTAGGAGGCGTATAATATACTGTTGGAAAGGTCTAAAAAATGTGCTATCAACTATATATAATATGCCTAGACTTACTTATAGTAATAAATGAATATCATGGACTGTAAATGTAAAATCTGTGTAAAATATTTGCAGTTTTTACTTTTTAGACCATTTTAGACTGCAGACATATGTAAAACATGAGCAAAATCTTCATTTTCTCACTGTAAGTGCAATTTTTGGAATTAGGAGGCGTATAATATACCGTTGGAAAGGTCTGCAAATTGCGCTTCCAACGGTATATTAAACGCTGATGGATACGATGAAGCAGTAATAATAAAGCTGCTTGTTGTACAAGTGAGTTACCTCAGATTCACGAAGCGGCGGAGAAGGAGTGGAGAGCTGGAAGAAGATGTAGCCCGTGTACGCGACGAGCATGATGGCGCTGGTGACGCGGGACAGCACGAGCTCCGACTTGCCTTTGTGGAGCTCAGTGCGGGTGGCGTGGAGCGCGGCGGGGAACAGCATGCACAGCACGGCCATCAACAGCAGGCTGGAGTTCAAGTGCGCCGCGGCCTTGTCGAACTTCAGCTCCGTCTTCTTCTTGCGGTTGGCCAGCCCGCCGCACACGAACGCGCATCCCAGCACCAGCAGCATGTTCGACAGAATGGACCCAAGTAACGACAGCTGCACCACTCTCGTCATGCCGTTTCGCAACGCGAACACGCAGATGATCATCTCCGTCGCGTTCCCGAATGTCGCATTCAACAGCCCTCCCACTGCACGTACACACACACAACCCATCCATTCATGCTTGATTCAACTATTCACAGAAAGATGGAGAATTCAGTTAGCTTTCTAATGATTCTAGTCTCATCCCATTCCGAGTTCAGAAGCAAAAGATACAATGGTTTTAGTGATAGGTGGTTCTGTGACCAGATCATTACTAATAGAGCCTTCCACATGATTCCTTTTCGTGACTTGATCCATTCAAGAATATATATCATGCCTGATTGAAATACAGAAAGATAGAGAATCCAGTTCTAGCTTTCTAACGATTCTAGTCGATCTCATTCGATTCGGAGTTCGCATGCAAAAGATACAATGGTTTTAATAGTGATAGCTAGGTGGTTCTGTGACCAGATCATTACTAATAGAGCCTTCTACATGATTCCTTTTCGTGTATTGATCCATTCAAGGATACATATCATGCCTAATTCCACTACAGAATGATAGTGAATCTAGTTAGCTTTCTAATGATTCTAGTCTCATTCGATTCGGAGTTCGGATACAAAAGATACAATGATTTTACTGATAGCTAGGTGGATCTGTGACGAGATCATTTATTATTAATAGCTCCATGTGCATCATTCCTTTTCGTGGCTTGATTACGAGGGTGAACATTCAGAATTCAAAACTTCGATAGAATGTTATGTTCCTGGTGAGCTCAGTTTTTTAAGTAAGAAATTAAATGCTCAAGATCGATAATTACAGTACATAGCATGAAATTAATTGAACATTGTAGTCTAAACTCCTGACCAAAGCTAGCCGAAAGATCAGTACCTGTTGGACCTGTGAAGTACGCCAATTGCCTGCACGTACAAAACCAAATTCATCTCTTGAATCAGAAAAACAATGAATTTTTCACAAAGCTGCATGTTGGTGAACGTCGATTACCACTTCAAAATTATGCTAGCTTGAATAAAAAACAATGATGTGGAGAAAGAACAGGAGCTCACTCTGTTACGAATCCCAACCGTTCAGCCAGCGGAACGATTCCTATCAAACTCAGCATGAACACCCACGACTGCAGACACACAAAGTCCATTCAGTTTTTCATTGACACGGTGCATCATCGATCCCTTTGCAACATAGAAATCTATGAGTCATTCTTCAATTCAAAATCACAGTCAATGAAACCTCCGAAAAACACACATTCAGAGCAATAAACACTATTGCTATACACTATGCCGGATCAATCCTTAGACTACATAAGTGTATAGCAATAGTGTAACACATTCAACAGAGTCATGCTTTCTTCAACATTCTATATCACAACAGAGTCTAGCTTTCTTCAAAATCATGTAGACAAAGCTTGACTGGCTTGCTTACGTTTCCGATTTGGAGGTACTTGCTAAGAAGCGCCAAAGGGACAGCCACAAGCAACACATTCAACAGAGTCCCAAACAGCACATTCTTGGTGCTGTCCACGAACTTGTGCCACACACTCGGCAGACACAGCGTGGGCAGAGACGGAGCCAAATCCGCCATGGTCTTCTCGTACGCTGCGGTCCCAGTCTTCGTCATCGCCATGTGAACACCACCTGATCACACACAAAAACCTGTGCACACAGAAATCATATACAATTAATATATGCCTGCATGGTCCTCCAAAACGTTACGCACAAAATTCGAAAGCACTGGGAGATCGATCTTACCAGTAAGAAAGCACAGGCTCCGCGCTCCAATCTTTTGTGCTGTAGATCATCACCCACTGCAACTGCAGCTAGAATTCGGAGCCGCAATAAATGCTATGGAGCAAAAATCGAATGTGATGAGCTAGCTAGTACCGACTCTTGAGCTTGAAGTTCTACAACATGCAGTGATGGAGTCAGGTGGCTTGAATGATCGACGATCGATGCATTGAACGTATTAATACCCTACTCACCTACTGCAGGTAAAGCTTCATTAACCTCTATGTGCCTGAACTCAATCTAGAAAGTGCACTTTGGAAGCTAACTTCCAGAACATATAGTTTCAACTCTTCAAAATGAACTGGTGAAGATGAACTTTTCACTGGAATTGAAGTGGCATGGAGGGATCGATTCAGAACAACTTGATTAAGAACGACTTGGGGATGTCATGATAATTAACCACGTCAACCTACACAAGGAACCCTGACCATATTACTAGGCAGTAAAGGGTACAAGAATGATGGTGATCACTTGCTAAATTGAACAACCACTTGAAAAACTTGCTATAAACAGCAGTTTGGCAATAATGTTTACTTCTTAGTGAATTGGTCAAAGTTCCATGTGCTAATGCGTTAGAAAGATATTTTTGATGTTGTTTCAATGCGTTGAAACGATGACGTTTTAATCAATAGTTCTACCGTGCATAATTCTAGAATAACATCGTTCTAGATTAACCACTTGCTCTGACATGTGTTTCTGCATGTACTAGTGTAAATACACAGTTACTAAGATCATATAGTGTTTGCTACATTTGTTAGCAACAATAAGGAAGTAGCTATAACAAATGATTATGGTTCCTAAGGATTTTTTACACTAGAGGCGAGAAGCCACAAGGAGAGAAACTTCAGCCAATGAGAAATTAATCTTCTCGATTTCTAGGCCTCCCATTGGCTGAAATTTCTCTCCTCACGGCTTCTCGCCTCTAGTGTAAAGAGGCCCTAAGTGCTGGTTAACAACCTGTGAGTCTGTGAGGTTACTTGAGTTACTTTGCTAAGTTGCTAAGGGTAGCACACAGTGTACGATCGTAGTAGTGCCAGGTTAGAATTGCTTCTTTTTCTTTTTCCATTTAGTTTGGAATTTATTGTGAACTTCCATGAACCTTCCTTATAGTGAACTTCTATGAAGCTTCAGAATGTACTGTTAGTACCAAGTTCTTTGAAACTTCCTAAATAGAATTATTTGAATATGGAAGTGGCCATTTTTGGCCATTTGAACGTGGCAGGAGCAGTGAGCATGTGGAAACATCCAGGAAATCGCTGTGATGGATTTGGGTTTGGCATATTGCCAGATGAAAGACAATAATGTGGTGAACTGGTGACATATGTAGCAGTGTCACAGTCTCAGTTTTGTTACTGAGTGTTAACATAAAAATAAATAAAAGTGAAAGTGGCATGGAGTACTGGAAATGGCAAGATCATTTCTTATGGTGTCAACGTCTACGGACATAGATCATCAAGCTCAGCAGCAGGTCTGTACTCTGTAGTGCATGTTCTAGCGTACGTACTCTGGGGCACTGGAATTCTACCCAACGACAAGGAGATGGACCTCCACATGCACTGACCAGTGTTCTTTTTTGGGAGCGATTAATTGCCAAATTGCTATACAAAATATACACAACTGGGTAGAGCAATTCAGAATCATATCCATAACATCATTAAAATGTGGTTTGAACAACTCATCTGGAACAACATTTCAATGTCGTTTTAGCATGTTATGTAAAAGGGTGATGGCTTGACATGGGTACCCCCTCCAAAAATAGTGTGATTTTTGAGAAATATCCTTTCAAATGGTAAGAAAATAGCATTGAAAATTTACAAAAATCAGATGGTGTTATAGGCGCCATGGCTGCAGCTGTATACATGGTGTTAAAAACCGATTTTTTTAGCACACGCACAATGAGTTACACATGGTGAGACGCATCTCACCAGTACCCATATCAAGTCATTACCCAAAAATGTCATTCTAAGTACCCGCTCGAGTTGTGATATTGTTCAAAACTGGGTTTTTGAAATAGATCTAATATTCAATGTAAATTATAGTGGAAAATTTCAGAAACAGATTATAATTTGAATATGATGCCAAAGTCGCTGGTAAAGGATGACATATCACTGCATTTTGAATGAAAGTACATGTTTAGAATTGGATATTTTGCATGTTTCATCTAGTAAGATTATGGATACAGTAAGCAGTTTGAACTCCTTGAAGATTGCGACTTGCACTGCGGCCTAAAAATGTTGAAAAAAAATATCACTGGCACTGACTACTGGATCACTAATTCACCAGAGCTTCAGCAGCTTTACTTGATTCCCTTGCCAATGCGGATGCGGACGTTCACGTACTGTTGTACAGGACCTCTTGTACTGAACATACCAGCCTTAACTTACTTCCGCTGCTTCCTCGCTGCTGCTCTCCGACCTCCCTGCCGTGATCAAACTAATTAGCTTCGTTCCCAAACATTAGACGAGATTACCAAAAAAAGGTCTTGATACATAAACGGGGTTTGATGCCATGAAACTTGACATGACGTGGAGGCAAGTCAGCCTTCACATTTAATTTTAACCTTTTTTCATTGAACTTACAAGGGAGAGTACGTACATCAGCCACTTCCGGGATCCTTCCCATTTAGTGAGAGACAAAGTACTTACGTGATATCGAAAGGCTCAATTCCAAGTCAAAATCTCACCATCATCTGCCTCTTCAATAAGCAGAGAATTAACCGGTTTTCATGTGTGGGTGGTCGGTCCGCAAAAAGTGGAAGCTCCACCGAAATGGGTGAATAGAGCAGGATCCAAGAGTATATTTTTCATTTCTACCAAAATAGGTGGAGTATGGGTGGTTCTTGACACCTCATTTCTTGTCTCATAGTGCCTTTCACTCAACCAATTTTCACATGGAAGCCTAGTACCCTAATGCATGCAACAAGCTCAACATAGTCTATCGTATTCGTTCAATATGAGGCTGATTCAAAAAAGTGTATTTTCATAAAGTGGTGAAATGGAAGATGTGCATTTGTATGAGTTTTGAAATTAGGCTTAGTTCTTATAAGGCTAACAAAAAAATTTGACACATTATGCTACAATAAACGTCACATGTATGCAAATCTTTTTCCATGTACATGCACACCGTATGAACAGGGGCAGCTTGCTTTAGGGATTAAGCTTGGGACCACGGGAGTTTCGTGATGCACAAAACGGTTGAGTCACATCATGGGATTGTCATATATATTATCATAGTAAGACAGTCACCTAAGCTGTACCTAAAGTACAGAACTCTCAAGTACAGACTTACAACAAAGTACAGCACTTCAGTACCTCCCTGCTACTTAAAGGTAATTTACAGTGAAACGGATCTCATGGAGGCTTGCTGCTAATCCTTACATGCCCTGCCCCAAGAGCATCTCGCGGCCTGCATGGCCAGGTAGTTGCCTGCCCCTGGTCAGACGTACCAGTTGCCCGCCATGACTGGATCATGCTTACAGTCTTGCTCGACCACTCAACAAAATGTCGCACAGGATGCCCTCTCTGTCATATAGGCGTATAAATTCTCAAAATATACTAACGTTCCAATATCTAAAAGCGTTAAAGTGACCTTATCTACAACAATCTAACATTTTAGAACAGATTCTTGTAGATAGGATTGCTTTTACAAACATTGACGCTCTTAGGTATTGTTGCCTTAGTGTGGTCGTAGCCTGTGATTTAACCATGCTTTTACTTTTTATTTTATTTGTTTATCTATGATTTAATTCAATTGACGATGAGAAAATTTGAATTAAAGTGCACACCGCAAGTTCAGAAGCTATGAAACAAATTTGGTCCATCCCTTCTCGTCGTGAGCTTTCCGAAGAACTCGTTTGGCAGGCGCATAGTTTGAGCATATTTTTAGAGATCTCAATGTAACATACAAAACAAAACAAACTACCTTCCTCAATGTATAGATACATACCACAAATGAGAGTAGATGATTAGGACATTTGACACAACTCTAAGAATGGCATTGTTCTGAAATGCAATAAAATGATACTAAAATGATGTTTTGACACGTTGGAATGTCATTAGAATGTTGTTTTAACCCATTATTTAAAACGATCTGCTTAAAACAAAATTTCAATTGTGTTCCAAATGTCATTCTAAATTGTGTTCATGAGTTACAACATTAGTACAAAGTGTGGGGTTATTTACTACTGTATGTTGTTGCTGAAAATAGCATGATTTTGCCTTCTATGGTACAGCATAAGCAATGCATGAACCTAAGTATGCTTTGTTTTGTTGGCTGGCCTTTCAATCCTTTGTACAAATCAGATAAGGTTAACTAAAGTATGCCTTCGATTGATGGAGAGGTTCACGTCAACATTATTTCTTCCACAACAGCATAATAACATGGCCTGCTTTGGTGTGCAATTTCCTCGCACTTTCTTGCAAGGAGCCAAATTTTAGTGTCCTACAGGGATAAATCAGCAGGGCTCCGAAAGAACCCATCATTTTATTTTATTTTAAAAAATATAACATCGTTTCATAAACACCTTTGGGTAATGGGTACGTGATTATTTTGTTGGTTTTAGTTAGAAACAATCTTGGTAATCTTATGATCATAGGGTCTTAACTCTTAACCCCTAAATGTTTTCACCCCTCTCTAAATTTGACAGTTTTGCAAAAATGCATTATAAAATGCAACTAAGTGAGATCTTTTGAACTTGATGTATGAATAAAAGTTGTAAATTATCAATTTTAGATTCTATTCATACAGATAAATCTGCAATTGCTATCATCAATATTTTTATATAAAATTTGAAACTTGAAATTGAATTTTTTTTTAAATTCGATTACAAATAAGATATTCACAATTTGTACATGAAATTTGTTGTGATTGGTTGAAATGTAATACTCTAAGTGTAGTGATTTTTGGAGATTTTTTGGTTGCTTAAATTTATGAGTTGAATTTTTTAAGAGCACTTTTACACTGAAATCTTTGAAATTCTGGGTGAATCACTACAACATGAAATGAGGCCTAAAAATTTAACAAATCATCCCCTTTCTAATTGAATCACACATGCATGAAGTTAACTTCCCATAAAATATATAGTAAAAGTTTCACACTGTAAAAAATCAATGACGGATGAGAAAACTGTGTTTGTTTTTGTACATGATCACTTTCCGGACAATTGGATGTTCACTTTTAGGGGTTAAATATCGTGCAGATTTTCTCATTTTTGAGAGTCATTTTCACAACTTTCCTTTCATTCTTTTGAGAAATTTCTATGTAGCTCAAAGAAGGTAAAACGAGTCACTTGAACTTTGCCCTGTCACTCAAAAAAACTTTTTAGATTCTTTGTAGAATGTCAGTGACAGAGTTGTTCAGACATTGTAGTCTGTACATGACAGCTTCCAAATTGAGGGGTCTCTTTACCATATGATCTTTTCTCTTGCATAAATTTTTAGGACTACTCACTGGTGTTAAGTTTTACTACACTAAATAGGTAGATTAGTGTTAGATACACTAATTTACATAAACATGTTGTAAGTTTTTACTGTTGACCAATTTTTTACCCTCTATATTGGTCAAGATGGGGATCTTTCAATAGTATTGGAATCAATGTCTTTGGTAATTTTTTCTGTCAAGAGTAAAAATCTATAATATTTTCAAACCTTATAATTATTTAACACTAATCTACCTATTTAGTGTAGCTAAGGTGGAAGACCCAAAAGAACTGTCCACTCAGCTCTGATCTAGTAGGTGCCTTCAACATCCGTCACTTGAGGAACTTAAATCTGACCATTTGTAAGACCCAAAGAATCTAATACTGATCATTTGTGATTCAATTGGAGGTTTTTTCAAGTATCACTCTAAAAACTAAAATGCATCAATTTAAGGAATTATTTGAAGTTCTAAATACTTGTATATGCCATTTGGATTGTAGACACAATTTATAAATAATTTTACCAATTGCAAACTGCATGTGGTTCTACACACCATAGTCGATGATCACTTTTTAACCCCTAAATGCCTATAGCCCTCTTCAAATTTGAAGAATTGCAAATATGCATTATAAAATGCAACTAAGAGGGATATTTTGAACTTGATGTATGAATAAAAGTTTTACATCATGAATTCTAGGTTCTATCCATATGGATAAATCTACGATTGCAATCACCAATATTTTTTCTTAAAATTTGAGACGTAAAATTCAATTTTTTTTTTGGGTGCTTTGATTATGAACAAGATATTGACAATCGTGAATGAAATTTGTTGTGATGGGCTGAAATGCAATACTCTAAATTTAGTGATTTTTGGGGATTTTTGGGGATTTTGAGTTTGCTTAATAATATGAATTGATATTTTCAGAAGCACTTTTGATTCATTTTGAACTAAGATGATCTTCGAAATTATTGGTGGAAATGTGTGGTATGAAATGAAGCATATAATTTTCACAAATCATCCCGTTTTTAATTGAATCACGCATGCATGAAGCTATCTTGCCATAGAATTTGATGATTATGTAATTAAAACTTAATTTTATAAGATTTTTTAAAGTATTTTCTTGTGAAAATCATAGTACTCACAAAAATACTTAAAATATAATGAATTGATTATGAAAAATGTAAACAATAATGTTGGACAAGGTGTAGGTGGCATGCTTCTTTAGCTTACATAAAAAGAATCTTGATAGAAAAACTTTTATGCAGTGTATACAGGAATTTTGAGGTTTTGATCTTCAAAAAGCTATGAAAAAAAAACGCAATTTTAACAAATTTGAAGAATGATAAACTAAACTAGAAAGAAGAAAATATCCCTCACACTTTCTTAGTTGAGACCATTTTCATTTAAAATAAAATAAACTACGTGAAAATTAGAGTTTGATTGAAAAATGACCAAGCATGATTCCACGGAGCTCCTTGCACACTTTAGGTATATCTTGCTCATCCAACGTTCAAATCCAAAGATTCATTTTGAGTCTGTTGTATTTAGTTTTTAACATGATTCTAATGTTAAAATTTTAACTTCCTAATGCCATCTACACAAAAAGATAATTTTATGCATTTAACTTTGTAGAATTTAGAGTAGAAGTAGGAAACTATATTCACAAAAAATGGGAATCACCGGTACGCGTTCAGAATTGTCAGTCCATGCCAGGCTCCATGCTCTATTCTACAGGACAGTCACAGAGCAGGTTTCAGGCCACTTGCCCTGAAAAGTGACAATGTCGAGGATCTTCTTCAGTAATTCCATAACTCCATATAACAAAATTGACATTCTTCGTATGTCCATAACATTCAGTAGCATGCACTGTCTTTGTCTTGGCTCTACAGTAGATGGTGGGGAATATTCCACACCCAACAATATTTCATTAGTAGCTAAGTGAACAGGTAGAGTCTCAAGGTGATGAGCAGAATGCATGAAGAAAAGGTAGTGGGTATGAAGACTATTTAATGTTATATCACTAGTAGGAAATGTGTTGCTTTTCACTTACTATAAATGAAAAAGGAATGAAATCGTGCTAGGCACATAGGCTATGTCAGTGCTCGTGAGTGGTTTTGGTTACAAAAAGACAAAAATATAAGCATAATATTCAGCCATTGTTCACTGTTCCCATGAAATGAAGAATGAAAAACGACAGGTCTTCTACTAGTGTATCTTGTCATATCAAGAGTTTTTGTTCATTATGCAGGAGTTGTTTAGGCTCTATTTTTGTGCTTATGCCTTCAGACTTGACATGCCAATAAGGTGAACACACCTAAAATCATCCTAAGATCCAATTCCGCTTCCTATCATTGATCCCCAATTCCACCCTGAGTTTGATTTAGTTTCATCTCACTTCAAGTAAACATTCAATGTAATAAGTGACACAATTAGAGTTAATTGAAAAGTCGACCAGAAGAGGAAAGTTTTGACAAACTCATGTTGAACTCATGTTAAACCAAGAACTCTAGTTAATGATGAAGAGGGAGACAATCTAAAACAAGGCCCTGTCATTATTTTCCACTATACCTTGCTATAGTTCCAACACCTTCCACCAAAGCTCGAAGTCTATGGCCCACAAGGGGACAATTTATGACAAGATACTATTACACCCAAATATAGTTCAAAAGAGAGGGTGGAAGTAGAGCAAAAAGGGAAATTAACCCCTAAATTTTTGAGCGACCATATTCTGGTCGCTCCACTTTTTGGGCAGCTTCCAGGGACCTCATATTTTTGAAAATTTCAATGAAAATTTCAGTGTAGCTTTCAAAAACTACACTCTACATGTCGCACTTCGTTTCATGTCATTCCAATAAGTATTGCAAAAGTTATAAGCATTTAAAGTTTTTGAAGCGAGACCGGGTAGCAAGAAACTTTTTATTTTTTACTCTTTTTCAAAATTTCTTTTTTGATTCATGATTGGTTTATCTTTATCTACAAATGAAGCTTTAAATATACCCATTTTGAGCAATGGGATAAAAGTTATGAAGAGATTTGTTTTTTGGGCAGTTTGGACAAAACGAACTTTGAAGCTCATTTCTAAACTCAATTTTCAATATTTTTTAATGAAATAAAAGGCACTAGGTGAAGATTTCCAAGTACAACATTCTCACCGTTAAGATTGACATTTTACAATTCCGTGTCAAACTTATTAATGATTTTCTTTTTCCTTTCACTTTGTACCCACTTCTAGTAATTGTTTTATGAAAAAATTAATATGAGCTTTTTTCTTACAAGATTTCATATTTGAAGACTTAACTCCTAAAAGCCCAAGGGGTATTGGACAAAACATAGATGTGTTATAATATGTGCCTTCCATGTGTTTGATGAAGGTTGGTTCAATAGACAAAATGTAGAGTATCATCTTTACAAATTATCCATACGGTCAAACTTCCAAAATAATCTTTAGATCATTTTTTAATGAATTTAAAAGCATTAACCTTCGAAAATTTGTATAAATTATAATTTTCAATTTTAGAGTTCAAAATTTAGTACGATTGGTTAAAGTTGGGCTATCTATCGTAAACTTCAAAAAAGCAAGAGAAATGATGGAGGAATCATCATTACTTTCCCCAAATAGCAAATTTTGTAACACAAAGACAATGTTGAGGTGATCTACTTTGAAAAATTCCCCCGGGTGGAGTTTAACTCGGATTGCCATAATTCAAATTGGGTTGGAAAGTAGACTTGATGTAGTATTTTAAAATATTTTTTATTTTTTCAAAAAACTATTTTTTTGTTCCAGGCAGCCCGTTTTTTCCGGGCAGCGACCAGAAAATGGTCGCTCGGGAGCTTAGGGGTTAACACAATTGTTAACATGGCCTTGCCATTCAATGAATTTCTAACCCATTCAATGAATTTCTAACCCATCCAAAAAAAAGATATTAACTAGGGCTTCGCTGCTCTCCGCATTACCAGTGACGATTGATATCTTATGATACATTGGTACATATATACGAAGAAATTGGTATATATATGATGTTATATAATACAAGTAATACCGGTAGTGGTATGCATATGCTTGAATGTGTAATGAAAATATACATAATTCTATGATATGTAGACAAGTATACTTTTTATTTAAAGATGGTTTATATATATTGTGCAAGTAATATTAATATATATTAATCCATAACATTTTGTTTTGGAAATGGTATTATTTTTTATTGTGTGATGCAATCTCTTAAATGTTGTCTCATATCAAAAATATTGTATATTGATGTTTCAGGACTTATTTCATATGCAACGTCAGTTGCATACGCTAATGCAAACACTTCACATGATGAATTGTTTGGTTGTTGCAAAACGTTTGCATATTTATAGTGGAATGATATAGAAGACATGAGTTGTTGGAGTTTTTGATTTATATCAATTTTAAGGTTTTTTGGAATCATATATTATGGCTTGGTAATGTATATTATTTGGTTGTTTGCGAGCAAGTATCCAATGGTTTCCATTTTTTGAACAAATGTTGGAGATAGTGTCTTGTGTATTTTGGTCAATCTGAGTAGAGTTTTTCGGAATCAAATCTCTTCACTCCAAAACACTCTTCTCTGTAGCTTGAATCAGAAACCCTCCTAGATATGTACTCGGTTGCAATCCTTCCGAAACCTTGATCTTTAGACCTCACATTGTAATCCGCGCTCCCGCCATACTGAGCATTCGTAGCACCTCAAAAAGAGAACTGAGCCCTAAATCCATACATACAGCCCTCGCAATAATTACGCACAACTCACTGTATATCTAAATGTCTATCCAATTAAATCATTCTCTTTCCCGACTCAAATCAATTTGTCCAAACCCCAAAGTACAAGAGACTGATGATGCTGATCAAAATACAATTAATTACGATTGCCATCCAAAGATTCTTAGTGGGGCCGAAAGGTGAGAAGATATTACCTCGCGATTGTAACTCAGCAAACTGTAAACTAAAATCTACCGACATAATGCCTTGGGTGATAAAAACCTAGTAAATGAACTACTAATCGTACGCAACCAAAAAATTTGAACATGTGTCATATAATATGATTATTAGCTCTGCAATCGTCCTCACACACAACCATCGACCCAAGGAGGCGAAGTCAGCATGCCAGCATTCATAAATCAATGCCGAAGAGCAAGACACTGAATTCGAAAAATGTAACCAAATAACGACCTCTAAGCCAGCCAAAACCTAGGTCACGTTCTCACATCGGGTACCATAACCCAAGGTGCTATATGTCAGAAAAATAAAACCACAGATCGAACAAAACAATCTTCCCGAAACCAAGACGAAAAAACCAAAGATAACCTGAGATAGGAAAATGTAACCTAATGACGCAAGTGAGCGACTGCTAAACCAGCCAAAAACTAGGTCACATTTCCGCATCGGGCACCATAACCGATGAGCTGAAATTCATGTACACGAATTAAATTCGAAACAGTGATCGCGGAAGCGAATCGAAATAGAACAAAAATCACAGATTACCTGTGAATTTGAAAAAATGCTACCCAATGACGCAAGCGATAGACCTTTAAAATCTAGGTCACATTTACACATCGGGTAACATAAGACGATGAACTAAACTTCAAAAATGTAACCCGATGACGCAAGTGAACGGCCTTTAAGCCAGCCAAAAAACAGGTCACGTTTCCACACCGAGACTCTACAGATCAAATCGAAACAAGAGGAGTACCTGTGAGCGATTGGAAACAGAGGGAGTGCGAGGACTTGATGGCGAGGTCGTCGACTATCACGAGCTCATCGACGAGATGTGCACGACGAGAAGACCCTGCGACTGCGAGACAAAGGCGGTCGACTGCGATGAACAAGGGCGACCCGCAACGGTCCTTAACTGCGATGAGCGACTTGGAACGGTCCTCCAGATAGTCTGGAACTGTCTTGGTGACGAGACGAAATGGAACCGTCTTGGTGATGAAACGGAATTGTCATGACGACGAACCTACCATCCAATGCAGGCTAAACCAGCTCCGACTTTCGTCGTCACTGGAATTTCTAAAGTTCAAATTTGTCACTGGATTGAACCCCAAAAAATCTTCTTTTGCAACTTTGATCCTTATAATCTAAGAATCTAATGGTCATTTTGCTCTCAAATTTTGTGCTCACGTGAAAATTCAAGTTGGGTATTAGATCTTACGATTAAATGATGGAAAAAAAAAAAAACATATGATTTCTTCTGCAACTTCCAAATGTTGCATTTTTCATGGTTTTTTGAGAGAATACGGTCCTGGTCCTTTAGGGGTTAAGGTAGGATGTCCTAAAACCACCACCACCTCCAATTGTGACATGTAGACCTTTCTTAGGGCCACTACAGTTGAGACTCAAAACCGCCAATTTCACTATTCAAGTAGACCAATGGCATGCTGAGCATTGCAAAGAAAATATTTGGTAGTTTTGGGTATCATTGTGAGTGAAATTAGTACCACATGGTGTGGACATGGAGAAATCTAGAGATCTGATTTGGGTGACGAAGTTCTTTTCACTTCAAAAATTTGTATCAATTTGAATATTGGAAATTAAATTGCAAAAATTTGTGCATTCCATGAGAAATATTCTTCCAAATGACCAAAAAATATTTCTCATAAATAACCTTGTTAAAATGAGGCCATATTTCTTAAGTTGGTGGTTTTAGGACATCCTACCTTAGAATAGTAGTAGTACAATACACCCTTTTAGCTAGTAGTGCAGCACATCCTTTTGCTTGTGCAGAGAATCTACATCCGAACAAAGAATTGATGATGCGGAACATGTAGAAACTTTTAAAAGAACAGAAGCTTGTTGGGCTGCCAAACCATCTTTAGTTAAAGATGACTTTGATCCTTCCAAAGATTACGATTATTGCAATGATTCTGATCTGCAATTCCCAAGGGTAAATAGTGAGGCTGCTAAAGTATGTTATAGAAGATTGACATAATGTTAATTGTAGATCACAAAAGAACAAATATTGTAAAAGGAGAAAATGACATTCCTTTGCAGAAACAAACATGGCCAAACATATACAAATCGTATAGGCTTATATGAAACCAAAGTTCAATTTGTACATTATATAAGACATGTTAGTTTGTTTTGTTTTATTTCATTTTGCTTAGGCAATTGTACAACAAAGGTGAAATTTGTATATTATGACATTTGTTTTCTTTTGTTTCAAGCCGAAGATCTTTACAATTCATCTGTAAAGCTGGCTTGGATGTTGGTATTGTTGAAGATTTCTTGAAGAAAAAATGTGCATGCTGAAGAATTTAGATCAGTGAAGCAAAACGTTCAATTTCAAAATATTTTTGCCCTCAACTAGCCAAAATAAAATGAACACAGGTTGGGCCATGATCATATTTTTGGCAACAACACATGCCATATTAATTTGTTGCAGTTTTTCAGGCAGCAAAGTTGTAATCACACATCCAATTGTGCAGTTGTCAACCAAAAGACTGTTCACAAACAACATACACTACAAAATAGGGAGTTTCTTTTCTACACTTTTTCAACATTGCTTTCAAAACTTCAAAGTTTCTAACACAAAACAAAGTCGAATACAACACCCTTATTTTTTGTTACTTGACACTTACACAATCCATTAAGGTACTGACAGCCAAAATTTTACACAACCAATAATTCTTCACAGGATTTGAATATACGCCATCCTAATAAGAATCAAGCAATTCACACGGTCTCATGTTTACAATCTTCAGCCTCTGCCTACATCTAACCCTACAAAATCATAAAATGACTGTACATTCAGCTAGTGCTAGCAACAAACTTGCGTCTGTTCCAGATCTCAACCGAAAAAACCACAATATCCTCAGAAAGAGATTATTCATAACATTCAGTAGCCCCGGTCCCTACGAAATGATGAGGAATATACCTCAGCATCTCATCTCACAGATAGGGTGGGATGAAACCCAAAGGCAACCCCTGCAAGTGCTACTGAATGTTATGTTAAAGAAAAAAAAAAAAAAGGGGGGAGTGATATGTAAGCCATCAACCAAAGCTGCCTTTACCGACAATGGAGGATTTAAGGTTTAGGGTTTAAGGTTTAAGGCAACTGGGTTCACCTCTTTTCCGAGCCACATAACATTCAGTAGCCTTCATGCCCACTGCCTTTCCTTCATGCACTCTGCCTTTCCTTCATGCACTATGCTCATCACCTTGAGCCTCCACCTGTGCACTTAGCTATTGATGAATTACTGTTGGGTATGGAATATTCCACATCATCTACTGTAGAGCCAAGGTAGAGACAATGCATGCTACTGAATGTTATGCACTAAAAGTTGAAACAGGAGAAATTCGGGCTCTTGGTCCATTGCCTTTCCTTCATGCACTTTGCTCATCACCTTGAGCCTCCACCTGTCCACTTAGCTACTGATGAATTCCTGTTGGATGTGGAATATTCCACACCATCTATTGTAGAGCCAAGGCAGAGACAATGCATGCTACTGAATGTTATGCACGCTACTGAATGTTATGCACTAAAAGCTGAAACAGGAGAAATTCAGGCTCTTGGTCCAGGGCCGGGGTACGAAATCAATGGTCAGGCCACAGGATGAGAGCAGAGTGATGACTTGAGGCACAATTTCATCGTAACTAACAGGGCTATTGGTGTGAATGTACATCTCCAGAGATCGCAGCGAGGGCTTCAACAGGATGTGTAGAATGGCCAGAGAATTGCTGAGGCTTTGAGGGATCGTGTGCACGATGAGGCGATGGAAAGGAGGCCAGTTGTTGTTGGTGGCAAGGTCCTCCAGGTTCGCTTCCATGGCATGCCAAAGCCCCGGCCCGATATTGAGCACTCCCAACCTCTGGTACAGCCCAAGGCTCTGGAAAGTCGGGAGCGTCACCGGGATGCCCTTCAGCACCCCTAGCCACTTGCCGTCTTCGCCGAGCGCCATGCACGGGATGTCCAGGAAGAGCTTCGTGAGATTGACGTTCGTTGCGACCAGGCTCCACAGCGTCGCGAAGCTCGACGCCCCGTACAACACCTGGGTGACAGCAAAGAACAAGGAATTACACTTGTAACGTACACAACACTTGGGTGACAGCAAAGAACAAGGAACCACCCTTGAGCAGGTCCTAAAATAGCATCTCACCCTCTCTGGAAAAACTAAACTAACTAAAACTAGAATTTTGGGTGGCTTTCCTAGATCTCTCAAAAATCGAGTTTTATTGCTTTACTGCATTCAATAATATAAGGTCCATAATGACTATTTTTTTCCAATTTACTTTTTCCACGGAGGGTGAGATATATATTCTACCAAAAATTGTTGCTTATTCATCCAAAGTGGTCATTAATTCATCCAAAACGAGTCCTTAATTCATCCAATAACAAGTGGTTACAAGTACACTCTTTTCCTTTTAACTTTTGCCAAATACTTTCGATTTTGATTATGTGATACTTTCATAACTAAGAAAAAAAAATATTATGTGATATTTCAAATCAATTTGAAGATGTGTGATGAAGATTCTTCAAAACAAGGCAGTGGTTATGTCCAAGTTGGGTCCTTGTTCTTTGCTGACACCCACCTCCTCCACGTTGCGGAGGCTCCAAAACTCCACCTTTGCGGTGTCTCGGACCTCCAGGTTGAAGGCCAGGAACTTCAGCATGCTTGCGGTGATGGTGAGGCTCTCCGGACACATGATCTTCAGCTGCAGTTTCACAAGGCTCGGGAGCTCCATGCTGACGTCCTTGGCTATGGTGGACAGACCCAGACACAAAACCTCCATCCATGGAAAGCTCAGGTTCGCATGCGTTACCCCGAAGACTCCGAGAAGCGCGAGTGACTTTAAGTTGCGCATCCGCTCGTTGATGTGATTCAAGGAATCGCCGATCACCTTTACCAGTGATTTTATTTTTTGTCAAGAAACAGTTTAGCATTTTTGCTACTATTCCATGGCTTGAAGAGCAATCTTGGATGCTCTTTTCATATGAATATATATAGGTAATATCAGGGTAATACACATGTGCTACCTAGGTGCTACTTAGGCAATATCTGGGTGATACCTAGGTTTGATGAAACTACACATCTTGACTTCATGTAGGAAATCTGGCTATTATTCCTTTTCTTTTTTCAAAAATCCTTTGTATCAATTAGCCAGCCCAAATTTTGTGTAGCAATTAGCAACTTAACCCCTAAACGTCCCATGGGGATAGTAGATACGTTTTTGTATAATTGGCATTTGCTACCAACAAGAAGTTCTAAATTAGGATCTCAATAGCTCATTAGAACCGCATCGATCTAAATTTCAACCTCTTTGTTGAACTCAAACCCATTAAAGGTGTGGTTTCATTCCATATACAAGAAATATACGCTGTATTGTACTTGCCGGAAAGGCATTTTCAGACGTTTAGGGGTTAAAAAATCACTGACCTTCACACATCGCAGCGTCAAGTTGGTCAACTTGGGCATGTCTTCCAACTCACTTGAGTCGATGAACATGTTCCGCAAATCCAACGTCTTCAGTAGTTTGCCTGCCAACACCAAATGCAACAGTCAGGGCGCCACCTCAAAATATTTTCTCTTCCGAGAAGCCCATTCTGATGAATTTCCCAGAATCCTTGCAATTGCACGAACTTATCTATTTGTGTAACACTTTAAACACTCTGAACGTGATGACATCAAAATATAATAATTCTCAAATAATGTATTTACAAGGTTCAGATATTAACCCTCAAAGGTCCAGAGAGCCCTTTCTGACCAGTATTATACAGCAATAATCTATTGAATTTAGCATGGTTCCACACCTCCTATGAATTTAACCCTTAAAGGATTTAGGGCATAGTAGATACGTTGCCATATATTTAACATTTGTTCTTAGTAGAAAGTTCCAAATTGAGATCCCAATAGCTTTTAAGACCATGTAAACATGAATTTTAACTTTACTTTTGATATGAAACTCATAGGAGGTGTAGAACCATTCCAAATACAATGAAATACGGCCGTATAATACTAGCCGGAATGGTCAATCTGGACCTTTAAGGGTTAAGATCAAAAGTGAAGTTAAAATTCACGTCGACATGATCTTAATGAGATATTGGGATCTCAATTTGGAACTTTCTATTTACAACAGATGTCAAATATATGCCAACGTATGTACTATCCCCATCAGCCCTTTAAGGGTTAAAACCTCTAACAGACCGTGACTTCAACTCCTTTACTCAATACGTGATCTAGCAAAAAGAACATCCAACATAAAAAAAAAAAACTCTCGTATCCCTCCCCACCTCAGTTTAGGGTTTGAATACCAGTAAACTGTAAAATCAATCTGATGAGCATTAGCATGTAGAATTAGTGTCTTCATGTCACTTGGTCAAACTAACCCCCAATATGAAACCCCAGTTCTTATGACGACTCCTCACTATTGATAATTGAGACAGGCTCAAAGACTCAGACTCTGTGGAGCCTTGCACAAGATAACCATACCTAGTTGTGACACCTACATAAATTATGTAACACCCCAAAATCTTCTTGCATAATGTACATAAAATAATTCAAATTTTCAAAAACTCTGTCATGTGTCGTTTCCACATTGATTGAGACCCAAGTGAATCCTACGTGGAAATTACATTTGTGACACTCACGGCGCCCAACTAGAAAGTGAGGTTAGAAAGTGAGGTAAGGTAAAGGGTACAATTATCGTCAGTTTAAGCATTTCAACCTACATGGAGAGCTGATTTTCAATGATAAAAAATTGCAGCACATAAAACTTTGGGTTTAATAACCACGCTCAAATTTTAATTAATTTTTTTCACAATATATGATTTTGTTATAAATTTTTAAACTTAATATGCATAGACCACTATTAATGTTAGTAGGTGTACCAATGACTATCTTTCATGTTTAGTCCAATCAGATTGCTAACTTGGTATTCATAATTAATGCTCATGATAACTAGATTGAGAACTCTTGAAGTTGAAACATGTGCTTTTATAGGTGATCACAATTGGTACCTAACAAAATCTGGTGCTTCTACCTTACGAATAATAATAATAATATTAATAATAATAATAATAATAAAATGATGCGCAGAGCATTGAGAGAAGTTGATTTTGATAAAAGAGGGAAAGTGTAACGCACAGCTCTGGGATAAGATTTTGAGGATGTTGGTTCTGCGCATGATGGCCTGCTGTCCGTAATCCACAATGCACAAGTGCAACAGCGTGCTTTGCACATACGGCACCCACCGCAGCAGATGAAACGGATCACTGAGCCAGAAATCCGTGCGCCGTCGCTCCGGCACCGGAACAGGCTTGGTCTGCAGGCGCGGATCAATCTCGATCCGGAGCTGAAGCAGAAACTGCTTGGTCTTGAGGAATTCCACCACCACGTCCCGGAACACGACGAACGTGCACTCGTCCCCGGAGGACGAGCCCTCCTCGTCACTGCTGAACCCCCCTCCTTGCTGCTGAACATTCGAGCTGCCTGTCCCACGAAGAATGCACTATGTTAAATTTGTGAAAGCACAAAAGGAGTATTGATTTGGTCGAGTTCTTGTCCCAATCAACAGATTGCTGTCAAAATCAACAGAAAAGTGTCCCTGATCAACGCAACCGAATCAACAGAATAGTTGGATTTTCTAGTAGTGATTAGAGCTGAAAATATTGACGTATACTTACATTAAACATATACTCACTCTGTCCCATAATAGATGATGCTTTCGAATAAAATCAAAAAAATCAAGCAAACTAGAATGGTTTCATAAATACAACAAGTTTCTATTTCATTAGAACTGAAAATATTGACGTATACTTACATTAAACATATATTCCCTTCGCCCCATAATAGATGATGCTTTTCAAAAATTTAAGCAAACTAGAATGATTTCATAAATACAATAAATTTCTATTTCGCAGTAGTTGTCTATCAAAGATGTAACTTGCATACCATTATGTTGTTTGTGATCCACACATGAGTAGAGACGAGCTTCATAAACGAAAAAAACACTCCATATGCACTTGTCTTGTGATTTTTCTTTGTCAGAATTTGTAAAACAACAACTTCATATTGAATAAATGATTTGCATCAAGTAATTTGGGACAATTTTTTCTCTGAAAAATATCATCTATTATGGGACGGAGGGAGTATTTAGGACGGAATAGATATGTATAGAGTGCGACCTGTGTTGGAGCTTTCGCCTTTCGTGTCATGTAGGCCACCGCCCTCTCGGGCCGCCTCGTGGTACTTGTCCAAGCAGATCAACCGCGCGGAACGCACTTGCTTGCCCGCCTCCTTGAAACTCTTGCACACGCAACTGGCGCTGGCAATGAAGCTGGCATTCTCCAGCCGGTTGAAAATCTCCTCAAGCAACGCTTGCGATAGCACTTCAAGTAGTGTTGATTCAGATAGCACATCATGCTGCTTGGATGATGAGGGCTCACTGACCTGCATCTACTTTGCACTCAATGTCAATCCCATGTTGCCATTATGGAGCTTACTCTCCATAATTTAAGGCATCTATACTTCTTTAAAATAGAATCAAAGTAAATTAAAAAGAAAACCATACTTAACCCCTAAACGTCCACGCATCCAGTTACTAGATGTTTGTTGGTCAAACCCAATTTTGATCTTGAAGATGACTTTTGTTGCTAATACACCCAACTAAGAAAATGAAGTTTATTAAGTCTAGTTTGTACTCCACTTTTCAAATCTTAAAAATTCCAATTATTGAGTATTTTATTGCTTGTGCAAGCTTTGTAGGTCAAGGTTTGAATTACACTACATATGAATGATGGGATTTTCAGCTTTCGAATTTCAAAATTGAAATAAAAAGTTTTTATGGAAAACATATCATGTGATTCTCCATTGTAATTTGTACCTGCTCCCAAAAAATATTAATTTTTAAAAGCTTTTTTGTAATAAAATTTATTTTTTGAAGTATTTGACTTAAAAATTTGTTAAAAATGCCGTATTAAATCAAAAAAATCTGAAAATTTCAAAGCTGATAGGAAACATTCAATTCCATGCATGAAAAATATTACAAAATATATTTTGATAAATCTTGAAGGCAAAAATTCAGTAAATTGTGTAGTTTGACTTTCCTACAAAGGAGTGGTACGTTTAAGGGTTAAAATGAAGTTTAAAAGAGATTTTGGGTGCGGGAATGAACAGCAAGTTTTTTGATAAAGATAGACAAATTCAGGACCTTTTTGACACCATAAAAAGAATCTATGTAGAACCAAAGTGAATTAAAAAGAAAATCATGCTTAAAATGGAGTTTAAAAGAGATTTTAGGTGCGGGAATCATGATGAACAACAAGGTTTTTGATAAACGTAGACAAATTCAGGACCTTTTTGACACCATAAAAAGAATCTAACCCATGGTTCGTATGATCATATGGAGGTCTCTGTATGATACATTCACTCAAACCTTCTCTAATATGACCTTTTCAAAACTGACATTCTAGAATATCCTGCTCACTATCATTTGATTATTATAATTCAAACTTCGTCATAGTGTAAAAGTTGGGACATAAGATCACAGAGACTTGAGTGTGCTACTTTAATGATGGGGCATCAATAATGGTATGCAAGCCACAAAGGATTTGAATCTGAACCTGAAAACACATTGATAGACACTCTTAACCTCTCACACAATGTACTCCAAATGTAACCTGGTGTCCTAGACAATCATCTCAAAATACAAATACAAAGCACACATTCAAATTAAGTTTGATCTCTTACTACTCGCTAGACTCCATAACTTTGACTAGTGTAAGAGCCAATTTCCAATGGAAGTAGGCAAAGAGAAGGGGAAAAGCAGTATTACAATTTGTCTCATACCCGGCCATGAAGTGATGCACACTTTCATGGCCTTGAACATGAACAAATTTGGTGGGTTAGGTTGAAGTGAGGTGAAACATGAACAAATTTGATTGGTTAGGGAGAAGTTGCTATGAAGTCAAGGGATTGAAAACCCTGACAAGTTCTCCATCACTTTTTCTTCAAAAGCTCACTGGAAATGTGGAACTTTGTCCCCCAAAGTCACTAAAAACTTGTTTTCCAGTGAGAAACTTCACCCATAGGAGTTGGAAAACAGGCATCGAGACTAGGAGTCATAGAGTTCATTCTCATATGACCTTTTCTACAATGATGTTCTAGAATTGACTTTAGCATAGTAAAAAAGTCATAGAAAAACTATGTCATAGACATAAGATCAAAGGGGTTTGAGCGTACTACTTTAATGATGTGACATAATAATGATATGCAAGCCACTCAAGATATGAACACATTGATACACTCTCTTAACCTCTCCCAATATACTCGAACTTACCAGAGTGTCCAAAAAAATCGTCTGAAATCACAATTACAAACCACACATTAAAATTTGATCCCTTACTACTCACTACTCCTAGACGACTAGTCAAAGGGCATCAAGAGTAGCTGTCACTACCTACGCCCACATGGTGTAACAGTCAAGAACTGCAGTCTACTCTCCATCTATTATACAATCGGTTTGTCTCACTCGACCGTCCTGAGTTGGAATCCGTCGAGGAGACAACCCAAGCTGGATGTGCTCAACGGCACGGGTCCCACTAGTCTATAATACAATAGAGCTCGGTTTGTCTCACTTGACCGTTCCGCGCTGGAATCCGTCGAGGAGACAACCCAAGCTCAAAAACAAGTGGCTATCAATGTGCTCAACGGCACGGGTCCCACTAGTAATATAACACTCCATAACATGATGATATTATTGTTTCAAGCAATACACATGTGACAAGTCATTTATATGACTAATCCATGCCTGCCGCCTTGAACTTAGGGCTTCCCAAACAGGTACAACTGTACCTTCCAGACTCCTTTATTATAATTCATAAGAACCAAATGTTACTGAAAAACCAAATGCTAAGTTATGCTTCAAGAACAATCAACTGCAAAGTCAAATATGACTGTACACGTCACAGAGGCATTAACAGTGAAAGCTTCCTAAAAATCAGAGAAAAGCACTTGACTAATTGCATTTCCAAGGTGGCGTTTCTGCTACAAACCAGTGAACGAGTTCAAACTGAATTCATACTCTAGACAGCTTTAACGGATTCCAACACTTTCACAGATAAGTGACAATAACCTCTTATTGAAAGACACCTTGCCATTTTGAATAAAATTAAAAAAATTAAAATTAAAAACCAGATTCAATCAACCCAAACACTCACAAAGACAATCAACAAAACCAGAGTCCTGAATTCCAATTCCAAACTATCACGGCCATAGCGAGCTTCAAGTTTTCCCAGAATGAACTCAAAAGCAAGATCTTCACTAAAATTCTCTTGTAAAACGACCATTACTAGCTGGTTTGAAATCTAAAGAATTGCAGTTATGTCATAGAAACAAAAACAACAGAAGAATGTTGATTGATTTAACACATACCTTGCGCTCAGCACGAAGCGGCATGACCTTAAGAATACCATTCCGCTACCAAATGATCTCTCACGCAGATACCTTCAAACAACAGTCACAAAAGTTGGCTCCAGCTAACTGATGTCCATAGCTCCTTCCAAAACTGGGTAGTGAAAAACCCTACTTAACTTACTAGTGAGCTCCATTAAAAGCAAGCATGAATTCAGTCTGCAGAAGCAAAGAATTGGTATATAGCAATATGGTAGTACCCAGTTTTCTAGGATTCCTGCAATTGGGTTGCCGACAGACAGGAAAAGCAGGTAGTGCCTCCCTTCAGTTACAGACAACTCACTACTATCCTACGTGCATTCTACTATGAAAGGTGTGCTCCAAAACCCTAATTTTTTGGGCATTTTTTGAGCTGTCAGAGTCTTGCTGAGCAATAATGAAAATGAGAGTGTCAAATCACTCAGTTACTTCGACAGTGAAGCCGGAGTGAGTGCCGATTCTGACAGCGATTCTCGAACTCTCTTTCTCTCTCCCACACGTCAGGATTCAAGGCGCTTGTCAGTAGTCTTCTTGGCTACCGGTAGTAAGACACTAGGACAGCCATTCTTTTTTTTTCTTTTTTTTCCTGTTTTGAATAAATTAATCCTGATGAAACTCCATTTTATTTAACCCCTAACTGCCCAGGCGTCCATTTTTTCCGACGATGTACGGATTTCGTTCATTTTTTCTCATGAGTCATTGACTTTTTTTGCAGCAGTGTTATTTCTAGGAAAGTTAGAAACATCATACCTTTTTTGAGGCCAGTGTGAATAAAGTGTTTGTTTGTAATAACAAATGACCCAATGCCTACTGGACAAAGGGCCATTCGGTGGATTTTTTTTATTGTAGATGTTCTAGGAAGTTAGCTTTGTGAAACTTTTATGCCTCGTTGATTTCTAAAATCTTAGTTCAAAATGGTTCAAAAGTGCTCTTGAAAAGTCAATTCATAGAATTAAGCCACCAAAAAATCTCCAAAAATCCTCAACACTTAGAGTTATTACATTTCAATCCATCATAAGAAATTTCATTTACAAATTGTCAATATCTTGTTTGTAATCGAATTACAAAATAATCTTGAATTTTGAGTTTCGAAACTTATACAATAAAGATTGGTGATAGCGATCATAAATCCATTAGGAAAGAATTGGGGCGTCAAGAAGGCCTCGACGAGCCGGGGCCTCGACTTTCACTCCTTGTTGGAAAATGGAAAATTCCAAAGTCCTACATGGACAATCATTGTCCACATCATCATTGGTGATTCACATTCTTCTTTCTATGCGCTTTCCGACATACTTCAAAACTCCAAAATCTGAGTTAATATGCAAAAGTTACACATGTGTAAAGTTTGTGCATTGAGGACCACTTCGAGCTGGCTGCTCAATGGTCCTCAATGCACAAACTTTAAACATGTGTAACTTTTGCATGTTAACTCGGATTTTGGAGTTTTAAAGTGCGTTGGATAGTGCATGGAAAGGAGATTGTGGCACGAGTTGACACAAATTCGACCCATGATGAAAATTTTCACATTGCCCGTTATTCTAGTTGCTTTTCCAATTTCTCAAAGGCAAGAAGCCTTGTTCATAACATTCAGTAGCCTTTGTGACTCATGCCTTCCCTCAAGAGAATGATGTGGAGTATCCCACATCATTTCATCCTCCCAATGAAACGATGTGGGATATTCCACATTTCATCAGTAGCTATTGGGGCAGGTGGCCTTAAGCAAGAGCAACCAACCATGGTAAACAGTAATGGAACGCACTCACTCACTCACAATTCAATAGTGTCCTATAATTTTTTATTTGATTCAATATCCCATTCAATTACAGATCACTAGTCACTCCATATATAAAGGTGGATAAAACAAAAAGGCAGCCTTCTTGAAGACTACTAAATATTATGTTCAAACCTCATTTCTCTCCTAATGTAACCACATGGATAGAATCTATAATTCATAATGTACACTTTTATTCATACATCAAGTTCACGATATCCCTCTTAATTGCATTTTATAATGCATCTTTGCAAAATTGATTAATCTGGAGAGGGCTATGGGCATTTAAGGGTTGACCCTTAAAAGGACCACGCGGCCCTCATCGGGTCCCAAAATTGGAAATTTTTAAATAGTCAATATTAATTGAGATATACACATAAAAAATTTGCACATCCTAAAGTCAACTAAACTTTGACCATACATAATTCCATGAGATTTTGTGCAATCATATTTTATTTTTATTTTCCCAAAGTGTGTCAAATGAATATTTCTTTGTTTTGGTCTTTTAAATTTTAGATTCATATTGTCATCCAAAAAATGGTGTCAAGAAAATCGCTTGTTGTTTAAGGGTTAATCTTGCCCATTAATGTACCAGGCCATTAGAGTTGGGCAAAAGAGAAGCCCAAATTTTTAGGAATTTTTTTTATAGTGAATTTTTTCTAATTTTTCTATTTTAAGGAAATTTGCATAGATTTCCTTATTAACTCTTTAGTGCCCATGCCACTACTATTCATTGCCCTTGTGGTGTTTTTATTCCTCCCAACTAAATTTTTACTTTTATTTTTGGCATTCTATTTTTGGTTCTACTTAGAACCATTCATTAAATTAGTAGTCTTAGTCATACTTAGAAATAGTCTTAGTGTTCATCTTTTCAAGATCTAGTGCATTTGTCTTGATCTTCTAGCTGTCTAACTCCAATGTACTTATCATGTAGCCTTGTGTTATTGGCCCAGAGTTATTCAAAATTTAGTCATGCATTTTATTTTATTTTTTAATTTTAGAATAACCTATTTATAATTAAATTCAATTTATGGTGACAAAATTCTATTAAGAATCCATAAATTTCACATTTTATATCCAAAAGCTACAAAATGGGTTTGCACTGATTGATAAACAATCCCTTATCTGTCAAGAGCTTTCCAATGATGCCAAAAATGACATCAAAAACTTCCATACTTCATTTTTCCATGATCTAATTCAATTTACAATGACAAAAATCATCCAAACCATTGAATTTTAATATCGTAGGCACTTAGCAAGGTTCATTACCCCCATGCCAAATATTTATTAAAAATGGAATAAGTTGGTTTGGCATTAAAAATTACAATTTTAGAAGTTTTAACTTTTATTTTTTTACTTTAAAATGAAATTTGGTCATAACCATCTAGTGTGTCAAAGATGTATGAGAGTGAGGTACATTTCGTGAATGTGGGATACGGAGATGGCAAAGAATTTTTCTCTTAATCACCGGTTAAACTGCTTTACAAGAATGTGCATAACTTAAGCATGAATATTTCAAATCACAAACTTCTTTTTGGAGGTACAAGGTTACTTGATTGTGCAAGTATTTTTAGTCGAACAATACTCAAAATAAGTTAGTCTGCTATGCACAATTGAGTTTCAAAAGTTTGATCAAAACACATTTTCTTCTCATTCAACTCATGCACATTCTTCACAACCTTACTCTATTTTGTTCATATCTCATACATAAAAACTTCAAATCACAAAATTCTTTTTGGAGGTGGAAGGTGACTTGACCTAAAAAACATTTGTAGGAGAAAGCATTTCAAAATAAAATCATCGAATGTGCTCAATTGTGCACCGAGACTCTGCACAAAAATCTGCTGAAAAAATATGTAGTAAAAATTTACATGGGCTTGCAAGTTCTGCTTATTCTGTATCATTTGGGAGTGACTTGGGACAAATTTGATTACAAAATTTTCTCTTTCTTCCTCCACAACTCAAACTTTAGTGTAAAGGTTAAAATAATATTTAGAATTGAGAAAAATGATAATTTTTCAACATTTCCACAATTTTTAAAAAAAGATTTAAAATATCAAATTCAGCTAAAACTACTTGTAATTTCCAAAGAAATTAGAGTGTTATTTTTGGAGTATTTATTGACGAACCTGCTATAAACCTACAGTAGTACTGATGTAAGATAAAGGGACTTTATTCCATTCCCTTCGAATTATTTTCTTCATGCCCTTTTTCAATCACTCATCGATCAATCACATTCTTATTTTGGATCATGTTTAGGCACCCCCACCACTTCAAATGTTGGTTGAAAAGTCAGAGCATCCGCACCCATATGTGCCAAGAGTCTGACACAATACAAGGGGTTTTCATAGGGGTCATGAACTCTCAAACATAATGTAAGTGGATGAATAAGTGAATGTAATTCGCAATAAGTGAATGAAAAATGCTAAGGGCCCTTCAAAAATGCCTCTTGACCCTCAGCTTTGGCGTGTCAAGAAATGGCCCTCCAAATCTAAGTTTAGTTGATTGAATCTGACATTCTACTTGTGATTGGTGCATTGACTATTTGACGTACACTTTTGGTGCTTGAGGGGCGTTCAAGGGTGCATGGGGGAGTATGATTTCAAGGGCTCCTCAAATATAGATGAATAATTTTATCGAGTCACCTTTAGCGAGCATGGGTGGAGATGCTCTCACATGCAGTTTGTTGTTTATATGTTTTTTTTTTAATATTTATTACATCGGTTTTCCGTGGTCAACATTTTTCAGTGCACGCATGATAATGGCGGTCAACATTTGCACCAATGCAGAAGGCCTGAATGAGGTGCAAATGCAATTTCCTTGAGTAAAACACTTTGATTTTGATGTAGAAGCTCAGCTCTATTGGATGCAGAATGTTGAGAACCAGAGTCTGAGAGCCGCTTCACACTATGGCCGAAGGTCGAGAGGCCGTCGATTTCCACCAATCAAATTGCAAGAAATCATGAGTTTGGCTTCTCGACCCTTCACACTAGAGGCCAAAGTCCAACGGTCGTCGCTCTTCAAAATGCTTACGTGGCAGTACTTTTCGACCAAGGCGACTGCCTCTCGAAAGGAAGTTTGGGTCGAACGGGAAGTACATCAAATTTTTTGGGTAGATTTTATGCTTGCAATGGTCCTCTCATGTACACCTCATGTACATTTGAGCCATGCTAATATCTATATTTGAGACTAGCATCTACTTCTGCACAAAGGGTTGGTACGTTTAGGAGTTAACCCCTAAGTGACGGATCAACCATTTTATGGTCTCTGCCCTTTTTTTATGGGCTGCCCGAAATAGAAAAAACATTTTTATAGAAAATAAAAAATATTTTTAAATAGGTAATCAAGTCTACTTTCCAACCCAATTTGAATCATGTCAATCCGAGTTAAACTCCACCCGGGAGAAATTTTCAAAGAAAAACACTTCTACATTGTCTAGTGTTAGAAAACTTACTATTTGGGGAAATTAATGATGTTCTCTCCGTTGAAAAATTTGCAATTTTTGATTTTAAAATAGAATGTCTAGTTTTAACAAATCATACAAAATTTCAAATTCTAAAAAAATAAAATTTGTGATTAAAAATATTTGTCATTTAAATATTTGAAGTTAAATGCTTCTAAATTCATTATGAGATGATAAAAAGCTATTTTTTAATATTTGACCGTATGGAAAATTACTAAACATCAAGCTCCTCATTTTCTCTTTTGGACCAAACTTCATCAAAGTTAAAGAAGTAATTTTTTGTAAGACATTTATGTTTTGCCCTTACCCCCTCCGTCATTCAGGGGTTAACCCCTAAACGTTCTCACCCTTTTTAGATTTGGCAGTTTTTCAAAGATGCATTATAAAATGCAACCAATAGGGATATTTTCAAGTTGATGAATAAATAAAATTTGTACATCACGCATTTTAGATTCTATCCATACGGTTAGATTTGTAATTGCTATCATCAATATCTCTGTATTACATTTCAAACGTAAAATTTAACACTCTTTTGTAATATGATTACAAATAAGATATTGGCAATCTAATAATGAAATTTCTTGTGATGGGTTGAAATATAATACTTTAAATGTAGTCATTTTTGGAGATTTTTTGGTTACTTAATTTTAGTACTTGACTTTTTCAAGAGCACTTTTAAACTAAAATTTTCAAAATTTTGGGTGGAACACTACAACATGAAACGAGGCATAAAAATTTCAGAAATCATCCCCTTTCTAATCGGATCACACATGCACGGAGCTAACTTCCCATAAAAGTTCCAATAAAAAATCCACACTGCAAAAAGTGCATGATGGATGAGAAATCGGAGTTCAAATCCGTACATCATGCAAAATATGCATGGTTGGACGGTTAGGGGTTAAGGGTTAACTCAAGTATCTTCTTATTTTTTTATCCTGGTTGCCATTACCTCCGCCTTCCAGTAAAACAAGCTAGCTACTCATTTTGCATGGATGATGATATCGTATAACTTACTCTGCTCTTTCTCCTCAAAGAGCCAGTGAATGTCAAGATGGAGATTCTTTCATGTGCACTTCAAAAAAACAAAAAAGAGCTAGGGAATGTGCATCGTAAACTGTGATGCTGCACGAGGTCCCAGCACGAGGGCATCCTCAAGGACTGTTAAATCTTGCACGAGGGGAAGTAGCAGAAAACATCCTTCACCCAAGAGCACGGTCGACAAAAAATAATCCTAAAATGTAATATTAAAATTTTGGGATTTTTTTTTGAAATAAGAGCTTTTTTGGTATGGTGAAAAAAATTCGATTTGTTGGAATTTAAAAAAAAAAATCAAATTATTTGATGGACATGAGTTGAACATGTTATGTAGGTACCATAGTATCATAATGATACATAGTACTATAGTACCATAATGGTACAATATACTAGAAGGTACTATACTATACCATAATGAAAAATTGCTATATAGCAAGAAACTAATGTTGCAACATGCTAAGGAGTATGCACAATGCCATAGCGTACAATAGTGAAATATGTTTAGTCATTCAAAAGTATGTTCACTCATATTTGGTAAGAAATTCCTAATATTTTGAGCACATGAAATGGCTTAAATGCTTTTGATTCAACATCCCTATGTTTAAGATGAGCGAACATACTTTTGAAGAATTAAACATTTTCCATCCATATTTTACATGATTCATTTATATTATTGGATGTAAAAATCTCTTCCATGCTTGTTTTTCAAGCATCTCAACCACAATTCAAAGTAGAATCTCATCCATACTTCTATTTCAAGCAACCCAACCACGCTTCAAAGTAGAATCTCATTCATGTTTCAATTTCAAGCAAGAATCTGACCACACTTCAAGTAGAATCTCATTTAGACATTAATTTCAAGCAACCCAATTATGCTTATTGTATATGTGTTTGGTATGCACAAAACAGACCCCAAAATTTCATGTTCATAGGGTGTACATTATAGACAAAAAAATTTAGGGGTCAGTTTTGGATAAGGGTCATAATTGAGCCACCTACCTATCTCATTTCCTTACAAACGCACGTGTTTGAATTGTAAATAAGTGACTTTTCAACCCACGAGAAATAGACCCTAAGACCTTAGTACCAACCCATGGGAAATAGACCCTAAGACCTTAGTACCGGTACTAAGCTTCTTGATGGGCCATTGGGCCCTGAATGCGATTCTCTACTGTACTATCTTTATCTTTCATAAGGCAGCTCATTATTTCTCAAGTCTACGCAGCTGTGAATTTTTAATACAGACATGGCCAAGTGAGTACAGTACAATGTGGACATTTGCATCACACGAGGAATTAAACATGCCATCCTTGAGCTACCTGGAAAAAAAATTCAAAATTTTCTCGTTATTATCCTCTACAAAAGAGAATTGCCAAGTTTTGAAGAGAAACGTGGTGAAATATAGCCAAAAAAGGGAAAAAAAATTTAAATTTAAATTAAGAAAAAAAAAAAAAACGTTGCCTACGTGCATGTTTGGACTATGGTAGTTTACTATGAGACTTTTTATACCATTATTCATTAGAGTTAACCAAAAGAGGAAAGTTTTGGCAAACTCGTGTTAAATTCCTCTTGAACTCATATTGAAATACAAATAAACCAAAAGCAAGTCTATGACGAGTTGGGAGACAATCTAAAACAAAGAACTGTCATTATTCTCCATATCTTGCTAATTTTTAATTTTTTGAAATATTATTGTATTATTATTTTTGCATAGCAGTTTGGTTTAGTTAATAACCTTTTGGGGGCCTGAATTTTTTTGTAATGGGTAAACGACACCAATTATCTTCATACTCTAAATACGTCATTCACTGTAGTTCACAAGATGTATGATTCAATTTGACAAGATGTTCAATTCATTAGTATTTTCTTAGGGACGTTGTAACAGGTGGAGATATGAAAGAAGCTGGACAAATTTGATTATTCGTTCAACTCTCCTCCAATTGGAAGAGTCTACAATTCATGGTATGCAACTTCAATCCATATGAGTTGAACAAAAGTTCTTTTGACGTTCCTAATGAATCTCATTGGCTTAAATTTTTTGACAAGCATACCTAAAGTGTTGAAGCGGATTTCAACATTGAGATGTTTCAATTTTTTTTAAATCCTCTAAGTGGAGTTTTGATCGTATGGACATAAATAATTCCAACTCCATTGGAAATAAGACTTGTTTACATATGAGTCTGTGACATCATATTTTTCATTTTTTTTAAAAGTTATTTTTTTAGGGTATAGGCAGCAACCAAAAAATGGTCTCTTTCGGAGTTTAGGGGTTGTAAAAAGAGGTATTTATGCCTCCCTTTGGTGTTTAAAACTTAGTACCTGCCCTCTAAATCCTACTATAACATTATTGTCTTTTGGACCCTCCGGATTTCAACTCTTGGACCTTTGAGCTTCATTAATAATTTAGATCTCCAATCAATCCTCCTTTATTTTCTTAGATCTAACACACAAATATACACCAAATGAGCTGAAAACCCGAAATTCGGGGAATTAAAAGAAAAGAACCATACAAAGCACCCAAAGTAGCAAAGAAGGCCCTCACGGCCGAAACACAAAAGTGTCTCAAAAGCCAAGGAATACCCATCCTATATACCAAATGAGCTAATCTAACACACTTACATTTCCAAACAACCAATTTATTACTTTTGCACACCAAATGGACCTTAACAACGCAAACAAGACTAAAATAACACAAGATAAGTGTATCTTTGCTCCTTGAAAACAAGGAAACAAAGTCTTTCTCTAAAAACCTCAAAATCCATGTACAGTGGCATCATTTGACCTCCTCATGCCTCTAGTAAGTAAAAATTGCCTTCAAAGTATTAAGATCTAATCCTCTCTCCTCCTCCTACAAGCTCTAAGGCCACACACCCTACTCACCCATAATACTACACCCAACGCATAATGATAACTTCCTCTTACATTTTAAACTATGATAAGGAAGTAACAATTACAAGAAAGTCATTCCTTTAGACTACAAGTTCTTAACAAAGACATACCCATGTTGTGACTACAATTTAAGAATATATAACTTGAATAAACACAAGGAACTAAAAGTCTTGGAGACCAAATGATCAAAATGCACATTTGACAAAGTTAATTATTTCATGGTAGGTATCTTATAAATTGTCAGGAAAGACCATTTAACCCCTAAAATTGTAAGCGACCATATTCTGATCATTCCACTTTTTGGGCAGCCTCCAAGGACCTCATACTTTTAAAATTTTCAATGAAAATTTTAGTGTAGCTTCCAAAAACTACACTCTACATGTCGCACTTCGTTTCATGTCATTCCAATAAGTATTGCAAAAGTTATAAGCATTTGAAGTTTTTGAAGCGAGACCGGGCAGCAAGAATTTTTTTATTTTTTACTCTTTTTCAAAATTTCTTTTTTGATTCATGATTGGTTGATCTTTATCTACAAAAGAAGCTTTAAATCTACCCATTTTGAGCAATGGGATAAAAGTTATGAGGAGATTCGTTTTTTGGGCAGTTTGGACAAAACAAACTTTGAAGCTCATTTCTAAACTCAATTTTCAATATTTTTTAATGAAATAAAAGGCACTAGGTGAAGATTTCCAAGTACAACATTCTCACCGTTAAGATTGACATTTACAATTCCATGTCAAACTTATTAACAATTTTCTTTTTCCTTTCACTTTGTACCCACTTCTAGTAATTGTTTTGAGAAAAAATTAATATGAGCTTTTTTCTTACAAGATTTTATATTTGAAGACTTAACTCAATTGTTAACATGGCCTTGACATTCAATTTATTTCTAACCCATTCAAAAAAAAGATATTAATTTCTAAAATTCAAATTCGTCACTAGATTGAACCCCAAAAAATCTTCTTTTGCAACTTTGATCCTTATAATCTAAGAATCTAATGGTCATTTTGCTCTCAAATTTTGTGCTCACATGAAAATTCAAGTTGGGTACTAGATCTTACGATTAAATGATGAAAAAACTAAAAAACATATGATTTCTTCTGCAACTTCCAAATGTTGCGTTTTTCATGGTTTTTTGTGAGAATACGGTCAAGGAATTTTAGGGATTAAAACCGAAATCCATACTACCGTAGTAGGAAGGCAGGGTCGGCACTTTCATGTCAAATAATTAATTAAAGTTTGAAAAGTAGGGGTCGGCACTTTCAAAAATAATTATTAAAAATTCGGCTATTAATAACCAACATTGAATTTTACTAGCGGCTACACGTTTTCCTTTGTTTTTTGTCTACAATTTTTGTTGACTTCATTTTTGTTGATTTTGACAAAATACTGGATAAATTTATTTATTTTTTCGGCATATTTTTGGGGAATTATTTTCTACCGACCTGCCTTCCTGGTACGGTAGTCCTAATTGTTAACCCTTTAGTGCCCAGGGTACTGTAGCTTAGAGCCCTGGATTTCAGTAGATTTTTCCACTGTGGTTGACCGTACAATTCTATTTTCAACTCGAGAGCACACATTTTATTAAAATTTGAGAATCATCTGATGGTGGGATCGGAAGATTATAGTATGTATTTGAACTATATAATGCACGCTCAAAAACGAGATTTTGGGGGGTGTGTGACTTCAAAGTTAAATAGAGTTTGAGGTAAATTTTCAAAAATGAAAGTAAAGAAGTTCAGCTATGCCCTATGTCAACACCTCTCCGTTGCAATCTTTCATATCAAAAATAGACTCACACATAATTATTGTGAGATTTATAAGTGAAAGTGACTTATCCATGTACGGTTTAGGACAAAATTTTATACGTTGAAAATTGACAGGAGTGGGTACATTGGTCAAGATCGGATTACACACACTAATGGAAGATGAAGAGGAGAACACAATCCAAAAAAATAAAACAAGATAACAAACTTCCAAGCACAAGAAATACTACACAGTACATATGTTGTATTTGTAAGTATTTACTATATTTTCAAGTATTTGCAGTATTTTCGAGTTCTGTTGATAGGTATTTTGATAGTTGGACAATTCCAAATTGAAAATTTCTTTTTCTGGAAGGTGCGTAATGTATGTGGGCAAATCTGAACTTCAAAACTGAAGTTCCAATTCTTCACGGATTCTCTGCAATTTGCATTTCGGACGTTGTAGTGACCATAATGTGGTTTGCTGGGCACTAAAGGGTTAACTAAAGGAGTTTTGCATGTGAACAGTTGTCACAATTTTGTCGCTTTGAATTGCTCCAATATAATAAAATTGATGTTATAACATTCTTACCACTTGCACCTAGGTACCAACTTTTGAGTTCCAAATAGTTAAAAATAAAAATAAAAAAAATAAAAAATCACTCATGAGTGGCAAGTTGAGTACTGTAGCTCACTGACTGCATTTTGGTCAAGACCTCTAGCCAGTACTCTACAAACCTTTACAGTTACACTAATCGTCAATAATTATATGACAATGATTCATTCTAAACACGCATTTGGGATATAACATTATTTAGAGACTTACTTTGCACCTCTAAATCTCAAGCATTTGTTGGGAGATTAAAGGAATCGTAGAGTGTTTTTTTTAACTTCAGCTAGGCCAAACGGTGAGGGTTGAAGAGTTGAATTATTTCATTATTTTGTAGTTTTTCTACAGTGTTAACCCCTAAACGACGGCCGGGGTAAGGGCAAAACATAAATGTGTTATAAAAAAATACTTCTTCAACTTTGATGAAGTTTAGTCCAAAAGAGAAAATGAGGAGCTTGATGTTTAGTAATTATTCATACAATCAAATTTCAAAAAATAGCTTTTTATTCTCTCATAATGAATATAGAAGCCTTTAGCTTCGAATATTTATCAAAATTACAAATTTTATTTTTAGAATTTGAAATTTGATATGATTGGTTAAAACTAGACATTCTATTGTAAAACTCAAAATTGCATATTTTTCAATGGAGAGAACATCATTACTTTCCCCAAATAGTAAATTTTCTAACACTAGCCAATGTAGAGGGTGTTTGTCTTTGAAAATTTCTCCCCGGTGGAGTTTAACTCGGATCGACATGATTCAAATTGGGTTGGAAAGTAGACTTGATTTCCTATTGGAAAATATTTTTTATTTTCTAAAAAAAGGTTTTTTTCATCTCAAGCAGCCCGTAAAAAAAGGGCAGCGACCATAAAATGGTTGATCCGTCACTTAGGGGTTAAGGGTCTGGTCCAATGAGGGCTTAACCCTTAAATGACATTTTAAGTCCTTAGTGGGTAATCCAAGGATCTATGAAAGAATATGAGTTGTATATTTAGGTCGGGCATGGGTGCATGACCAATCACAATAAAAAAAACAAACAAGGAATCGACTGACTAATTGAGAACTTGGGCAAGAATCAAATAATCTTCAAATACTTTAGATTTAAACATTGCAAACAAGCATGAAAAGAATTTGTTGTTGCAACTAAGTACATCAAATGCCTCACCTTGCTATGCATGCAATGATCTATGTTTGGTTAAGGTTAAGGCACTCATTCCTGACCAGGTACACAAAACC
Organism: Pohlia nutans; assembly: GCA_022496805.1. Classification (NCBI taxonomy): domain Eukaryota; kingdom Viridiplantae; phylum Streptophyta; class Bryopsida; order Bryales; family Mniaceae; genus Pohlia; species Pohlia nutans. Next base: position 12,909,199 of record CM040095.1, on the reverse strand, counting down.
AACCACTCTATATTCTTGCCTAATTTCTAAATTTTGAAAGGGAAGATCTACCTCATTTGTACATTAGAGCATATGATCGGTTTTTGGTAAACCTACAACTTCCACTTAAAAAAATTATACTTATTCAAATAATTAACAATTTTTAAAAATTAAATATGAAAACTTCTTAATTTTTGTAGTGCTAAAAGAGGAAAATAATCAAAATATTGATTCATTTATTCCAGGTATAGTACATGTCTTATTTGATCGATTTTAGGTGTCTCGACCCTAGGAGTTGGATAGTGACCATGCTAGAAGCAAGATTCTTTGGAAATCAAGTCCGAGGGGCTTGGAAGGACGTGTAAGGGTTAAAAATGTTATGGACCATACAACATTGGTTAGCACAAAATGTAGTGTTATGGCTCGTTCACACTAACCACACATAACATTCAATAGCCTAATATATAGTATAATATAGTATGTGATTGTTGCCTTCCCCAATAAATTGATGTGGGATATCCCACATCATTTCATCCTCCCAATGAAATGATGTGGGATATTCCACATCACATTAGTAGCTATGGGGGTAGGTGGCATTCAACAAGAACAACTAACTATGATGAACAATAATCAAAAGCACTCATTTAGTCACAATTCGATAGTATCCCGCTGTAATTGTTTTATTTGATTCAAAAGTCCATTCAATTTTAAATCACTCGTCACTCCGTATAAGTATAAAGGTGGATGAAACTAACATGCAGCCTTCTTGAAGGCTACTGATTGTTGTGTATGCGGTAAGATGTGTGTGCGTTATGGTAAGTAGCCTAACAAAATCAATTATATTTAAATAGATCTCTACAGTGCAAAAGGAACATATGTAAGAAAGTGATGGCCCATTCACATATATCAATGCCCGCCGCATGCATGCATGCCTTAGGTAACTTTGAGGGAATCTGTTGTCAATCAAGAAATATGAAATACACAATTAAAACTTACTCTAACGCATGATAGAAAAGACCAAAATGCAAAAAAAGAACATGGCTCTGTTTGCAGCAGTGTAATATAGTTGCACAGTGCCTGAATAGTAGTTGCAGCAAGAAAAAACAAGACTTTGAATTTTTTTTTGTTTCTGGGTTTTACCTTCCTTCATTTCAGGAATGCAGATGCAAGTGCGGGAGGGGCTTGGTGTAAATGGGCCATGCATGAGCCATGAAGCAACGCAAAAAAAAGAACATTTGAAAATTTGTGGTAGGGAAGTACGTGCATTCAATAGTCAACAGTCCTTGCATTCACAAAAGACTGACAAGCTTGAAAAGTATATTTCAATAGGGTTTTCCGCAAATTCGACATGTCTGACACTGGCAGATTATAGGATTTCTTGGAAATTGCAATTACACCTGCGCAATGGGGGGGGGGGGGGGGTCAAATTTTCTACTTGAGAGAGCAGCAGCTGGCTTTGAGGGAGCAGTCAGCAGGGCTCGGCTGCCGCCGGCTCTGCCCCGCCTGCCGCGGGCTGGCGGTCTGGGCCGGGCCCGCCGCAGGCTCCGCCCTGCCACTACTGATTGACTGGGTTTATTAAAAAAAAGTCTGAAGGCTATTTTCTCCAAGGGTGCAGGAAAACTGAGGTCGTGAAATTAAATGGCACCATTTTTGGTCCCTCCAAACTTCAAACCTGTAGTTCTTTTCAGGCAACTGACATGTCTACTTTTATTGGGAAACCAACCTCTCTTTTTGAAAACTATAGTCCAGTCACCCTACTTGAGACCACTTTGCAGATAACTCTAACGTATATAATTTTACCTACGTGAGAAACGCAAGTGCTGTAGCAAGGGCTGGTGTGAATGGGCCATCAATGGCAGCAACCATTACAACAATGAAGAAAATGAGAAGACAGAAATAGTGAAAATGACGACAACATCTATATTTAGCTGAATCCTGAACTGGAAGGTTACTGGAATAGAACATCATATACTGTACTCCAGAAAAGATTCGGCAGTACTTGATTGATTCAAGAGGCAGCTTGGGAATTGTTTCCAATGCAAGACCCGGTCATTCATTGAACAGTAATTATATATATATACTTTGTCATATATATAAATATAAAAATAGAAAATAGAAAATAGAAAATAGAAAATATAATATATATATATATATATATATATATATATATATATATATATATATTGTGTGGGTAATGGTCTGATATGGGTACCCCGGTTACGCGTAACCATATGTGTGACTGTGTGTAACTCATTTCATGCTTGCTAGAAATTCCGTTTTTAACACAATGTATGCGGCTCCTATTATGCCATCTACAACACCATCTAATATTTGTACTTTTTTCAATATTTTTTCCTTACCAAAAAGATTTTTTTCTAAAATCACACTAATTCAAGAGGGGGTACCCATATTAGGCCATCATCCATATATGATAATTTAATTTGGCAACTTAACCCTTAAAGCTATGGGGGGCAAGTGGCATCAAACAAGAGCAACTATCTATGGTGAACAATAATAGAAAGCACTCACTCAACCACAATTCAACAGTGTTCTATAATTGTTTATTTCATTTAATAGCCCATATAATTACAAATCAATGGTCACTCCATATAAAAAGGTGGATGAAACTAACATGCAACCTTCTTGAAGGCTACTAAATGTTATGTTGGACTTTGTGAGTGCGATTTGTCACGTAGGACAAACATGTAGAGTGAAAAATGACAATGAATAGGATCCTTTGGAGTGAAAAAGGACACATGTGCTTGTAGTGGTGAGACAAGGTATGGTCAACCTCATCTTCCATTACTGAAATCGACACACACAAGGAGAGATAATGACATTCCCACATGGGATTCCATACGAGAAGTGGGACAAAATTCCCACAATTGTAACTTCCCTAGGATGATTGTAGTATATTTTATCTAGGAAAGTTATAGTTGTGGCGAATTTGTCTGCGTTTCCCATATGCGAATCTTGTTTTTATCTCCTGTGACAGTTGAGTTGCTAGAATGCATGCAACCACAGATCCACATATTCACTGCAGCAAAATGAGGCTTTTCTCAATGGTCACTGCTCACTTGGTGAGTGCAACTGGTCACATAAGACAAAAACCAACTTTGTCTTATGTGACCAATTACACTCACCAAGTAACAAGTGACCACTGAGAAAAGACTCATTCTGTTGTAGTGATTTCAGTCCTACTGTCTAGTTTTCATGGCCCATTCACACCAAGCCTCTGCCGCACTTGCGTTCGCGTTCCCGAAATGGAGGAAGGTAAAACCCAAAAACAAAAAAAATATTGAAAACCTTGTCTTTTCTTGCTGCAACTACTGTGCAACTACAATTCACTACCGCAAGTTGGGCCATGCTCCTTTTTTGCGTTGCGTTCCTCCATGCGTTCGAGTAATTTCTCATTTCATATTTTATATTTCTTGTTTCCCAGCAGATTCCCTCAAAGTTACCTAAGAGCATTCCCACCCATGCACGCTAGGACGAACCCTCTCAAATTATTCATCTATATGGGAAGGGCCCTTGCACTCACACTCCCCCACCCTTGCACGCCCTTTAACGTATCAAAAGTGCGCATCAAATAGTCAATGAACCAATCACAAGTAGAATGGGAGAAATAATCATTGAATAGTCAACTCAATAGTGTTCTGAAGGCCCAATTTCTAACACGCTAGAATCCAGAGTCAAGAAGCATTTTGAAAGGCCCCTTGAATCTTTTCATCCACTTCTTGAGGTCAGAGACCCTGTGAGGCCATGGGTGGCCATGCTCTAACGCACGCATGGATGCTGAAGCTCTGTGAATGGGCCTTCAGAGCCCTCCATCGATCGGTATATGAACGTCGTCACAGTTTCCGCGCACTGAGACAACGAATTAATATATCACATCCACAATGGTAGTAGATACGGATAAAACGAACTCACCAAACAGTCATTAACTGGTAGGATTCAGCGATTTTTATTGACTACCCAGTCGAAGGCTCCTCCGACTGCCTTAGTCGGCAAAATACATTTTTTGAATATTGATGTCATTTTTTTTTCTTTTGAAAACCCTTTAAATTGTGATTGGAAATTGGGTTGCTACTGTACACTTTGCGACTGTACGCTTGTTACTGGACACTTGCGACTGGTAATGTTCACCTATTTTTTTGAAATAGAGTGGCACAATCGTTTGCAACTGGTAAACGAGTCACAAGTGTAGCGTTATATAACCACCGTTTTGTATTAGTGAGTACAAAGGAAATTATTATGTTGAAGAAATAACCATACAGTGTGATGGACAGTGCAAGAGGAATACTTAGATTTGAATCATCACTCTTGGTAATCTTTGAATTCACTAACTCTGTGTATCGACATCCATACTACGTGAATTGGATAGCTGACATAATTAATGGATGAGGAGCTCAGTCATGAGGTTGTCTTTGCTTTATTACTAACTGCTTGTTATAACTTGACATAAGCAAATTTTGTTCAATGAAATTCCTTGGAAAATTTGAACTTAGGAATAAACAACAATGCCGAAGGATTACTTTCCTAAAACTAGTACCCAGAGTTCATGAACAATCCTCATTAGTACCGAAAGTGCTAGTTGCAGGGACCGTATTCGATCAATAGGGTCCAACGTAACTCTTGTTGCTGCTCTTCTGAGAAAATAGAAAGAAAGTTACAATCTCAATGCAGCCCATTTTCAATTTATAAACCTAGCACGGTCAATCTACGCATTGGTTAAATTTCATCATCTTGTCATTCTTGGTGGATATGCACAATTAAAATGAAACCCCATAATCATTAAATTGGGCCAATCTCGATTATATTGGCCGCTCAAATAGTGTGATTTCAGTTCATTTACTCTCTTTATTTGAATAGTGTGGCGGCCAATATAAAAAAAATTGGCCAATTTAATGAATATGGGGCTATGATCATTTTTCAGGGTGAACGGCCTAAAACTCAAATCCATATTAGCCTAGTTGTTACAACTTTATGCAGTTTAGTGTCACAATTTTGTTGCTCAAAATCACGTCAATATGATCATGAACCTGACGTTCATTATGGTGTTCTTTTTTTTAGACTCTCAATTGCACAGATCCAACCATTCATTTGAGGTTATGTCCGGTAAGTGAAGTAAAAGTCCATATTTGTTATATTGAGATGTTTCAAAACTTTTGCTCAGATGGAATGCTAGTTATTCAAAAATTCATTTAAAAATTAGAAATTGAAACCAAAAAAATATAATGCTCAAATAGTGATTCTATAATGAAATTCTAAAAGTTGATGTTCTTACTTATTTATAAAAATATACTAATAAAGAGATAAAATGGTCTATCTTCGAGTCGAAGACAAAAATGGGAATGTGAAAAGTCTCAATATAATGAATATGGCTTTAGTACAACTAGCCTTGTTATGGACATATTATCATCACCACTCCCATGATCAACTCGGCATGTTACTTCTCATAACGTGGCCAATCTGTGAGGTACTGAGTAGAAGATCCTTTTTGTCAGAACTTAAAGCTCTGCACATCGACATATTCGGTTGACTTTTAATAATGCTAGCTGTACGGTCCACCCTGCAAGAGGGTCCAAAAGTCTTCGTTTCATCCAGAGTTTCATACATGGGCACTAACCTTGCACAAATGATTATATTTGCTAGCGAAGATCGTCATTCGTCAACCCTGCAAGATACATGATCGATCAAGAAGCTTTGTTTAGTTTATCCAAACCAGAGCACAAATAAAATATTACCTGGCATTGAAATCGACGTCATCCAAACTTCGATCATGCGGACCACCCCTGTCCCTCAGAGTTGAGTATAAATAGTGTCGCATTGTCGAAGTTACAAAGCATCTTGAGCTCATCTCACCCCGGCCAGCTGCTCATCCAGGCAATCACTTTCTGCACATTCTAGATCTGATCAAGTGTCGTGAATATCTCTATATGTTGTTGAGACCACGGGGAATGTTAAGTTGATGTTTGTTTCCTTTTTTGGTCTTCCTAGAATTTGGTTGATCGGTCCATGAGCCTCAGTCTGGAATTGATTCACGTGGTACTATGGACGGTGTAAGTTGCAGTAATTAGTTAACGGAATGTTAACCCCTAAAGGACCATAAGGCCACCAGGTGTCTCCTGTTTTTTTCAGTGATTTTGAGTAGGTTTTATGTAGGTTCTTTTTTGTTAACTTTATTTTTATTTTTAATTCAACATATGTAATATTCTTCACTGATTCTAGTGATATAAAATTTGGTCCCATTCAGATTATAATTTTCACAATATGATCATTTAAACTTGTCATTTTAAAACCATGAATACTTGGTCCTTTAGGGGTTAAGTTGATGTTTGTTTCCTTTTTTGGTCTTCCTAGAATTTGATCGGTCCATGAGCCTCTGGAATTGATTCACGTGGTACTAGGTTGCAGTAAATAGTTAACGGAATTGACAGAACTAACGGTACCGAAGAGTGCATTAAATGACGTGTTAATTGTTGTGTTGCAGGCTTGCTTGCCACGATCGAGCTTGTGATAAGATGTCCACGATGAAGGGGTCTTTGCAATTTATTTTGCCTGGAACGAAGGATCATATGGAGAAACTCATGAAGATGATCCTGTCCATGTTCCTCCTGACTTTTCTCGAAGTGAGCCTTGTCAATTGTGCCAGCCTTGCGAGTCCGAGTCCGAGTCCGAGTCCGGCTCCAGGGTCTGCTCTCAGCTTCACTTACTACGATGGGCTGTGCTCAAGCACTGGCACCACGTTGTTTCAGACTGTTACGGATATAGTTGTGGCGGCCAAAGTTGCCGCAGACCCTGGTCTTGCTCCTGCCTTGATGAGGTAAATAATGTAAACACTGTACGCATATCCTAGAGCTCAGATATACTGTATTTACTCTATACACTGATGCCAACGTTTGTTAACAACGGTAGGGGAACAGTTATAAAAACATTACTGTTCCAGAATGTTGTTGTAAGTCTGTTGTTCAAGTTACTCTCCAACGTTGCTTGAGTTTCTACCCTTGCTACTTACATTGCTTGAGTTATTACTGCTACTCATGGTTGCTTACACTAGTAGGAAATGTGTCGTTTTTCACTTTCTATAAATGAAAAATGAATGAAACCACGCCAGGCACATAGGTTGTGTCAGTGTTGGTGAGTGGTTTTGGACACAAAAAGACAAAAATATAAGCATAATATTCAGTTAATGTTCACTGTTCCCATGAAGTAGGGAATGAAAAACTACAAGTATGCTACTAGTGTTAGTTTGTTTGACAATTTTTTTTGCCAATGTTCGTCATATTCGATGTTTGACGTTTCAGATGAAATATTCCATATGTATATTCTAAGAATATGTTTGTTTATAGACATCAAGTGGTGAGTAGACCTGTAGGATTTTGAATAACGTATCATGGATTTACGATTGATTTAACTTGCAATTTTATTCCCCTGCAGGGTGGCGTTTCATGACTGCTTTGTCGAAGTAAGCCTTTCCACATGTCACTGAGCATATTAACGTAGAGCTTGTCTATGTCAGTGAGATCTGAATGAAATGTTGTACATGGAAAGAACTTGATCAAACTGCAGTTTATATACTTTACTTAAAGCTCTTTATTATAGATTTTCTTGCACACTATCGTTGACTGTAGCACACGTTTAAACTAAGTTGGGACCCCTGGATTGCTTGCATGAAGGTGGTGAGAATGTGAAAGAGGTTTGGGTATATGGGCAAGTATTTAATTACGTTTCGATCGGTGGGCGTGAATATATGTGCAGGGGTGTGATGCTTCAGTTACGCTGAATTCTACAGCAGGTAATGTAGCCGAGAAGGACGTCCCTGATCCCAACCTTGGAGGGCTGCGAGGATTCGAAGTCATTGATGCAGTCAAAACTGCCTTGGAGAATATCTGCCCTGGAGTCTTTTCGTGTGCTGACATCCTCCAAGAAGTTGCCTTGGCAGCACAGAGGCATGTGGTAAGCCAGCCGACACACAACATGTGATATATATATATATATATATATATATATATATATATATATATATATATATATATATATATATATCGATTATATTCAGTACAGGTAGTAGAAATCTTGTCTAATATGCTCACATGTCTTTAACGGTTAAATGTCCATAACATGTCCATACGTACACAAGGAGATTCTGTGGGTGTCCCGTATGGAAAATAACTTGGTTTTTCTTGTGATTTCCCTGGTGAGGGAATGTGGCGACATAGTGAAAAAAGGACAGTTTCCTCATAGTGTATGAGGGACTTTTGATGCATAGGGGATTTGCTAAGAGAATTGAGAACAAATGAATGATATGGGAATGCTCAAGGTACTTATAATTAAGAAAACTCAATCCCCTATAAACAGTTTGATGGGAAAATTTAAGATTCATTTCAAGCTCCATTCCTACATAGGAATCTCAGTGAATTTCCCCTCCTCTTGTTAGTAAGAGAATCCCAAAGGATCTTCTTGTGATAGTTACTTTCTGTCGACAGACGGTCTCAAAAGTCAACCCAAATAAATTCTTTCTAACTATTGGGTTCATGAATTAGTGACCAAATTAAGCAACTTAGTAAGAGTTTTGTTTACATTTGATATATCAGAGGAGATTGTGTTGCTTTGCAGGATCAGCCGTTTCCTAAGAGCCAATGGCTTCTGAAGTACGGGAGACGTGATGGACGGGTTTCTCTTGCAACCCATGCCGCAGCAAATATTCCAAGTCCTAATATGAATTATACACAGCTAAAGGCCAATTTCGCCGCTCAAAACTTGAGCACGATTGACCTTGTTGTCCTTTCAGGTACTACCTGCACCAAATATAGTCTGAAGTTAACTCTGATTAATATGACTAATCCATTGATATACAGTGATGCAAAACGCTCTAACCAGGGTTAAATTTCAGCAATCAATATAATTACACTGTTTCATGAACTTTTAGATAACATCATAAAGCGAGTCAGTCGTGGGTATCCGGTCCGGGGTAATTGAGAGTCAGTGTAATGTAACTTTACCACCCCATTAGAAAATCAGAAAATACTACCTATCCTACTGACAGTTGAACATGGCACATGTGTCCAGTTGTAGTTAATACGTTCTAGTAGAAATTCTTTCAAATGTGACTTGTCTTAAATGACACAGGTCAATATCCGGCCCTCCCTGATTTCTTATTTTCTCCTGTGGTGGTCACAATGAACATATATAAGTAAACAGGTCTCTATGAATCTCTATTAAAAAGATCTGTTGTTACATAATTATGTGGGCTACATCCAAAATCCAAACCACAGTTAAAACCAGTATAATTAATTGATGTTGGTTGGTTTCAGTTTTTGATAGATTGACAATATCACAAGGAGATTCTCGGGTCCCATATGGAAAATAGCTTGGTTTTCCTTGTTATTTTCATCTTCCAATTACACTTATGAGGGAACGTGGTAATACAGGGAAAAATAGATAGTTCCCTCATAGTGTGTGAGGGACTTTTGATGCATAAGGGATTTGCCAAGGGAATTTGAGAATAAATGAATTGCCAATCGGTATTTAGCAGGGAAATTAAAATTCCCATATACAAGTCTAACAAGGAAAATTTAAATCCCGTTTACATGTCCATTCCTACAAAGAAATTTGCTTCAATCTCCCTTATGTGTAAGAGGGAATTTCAGAAGATCTCCTTGTGTATACATCTGAGCAATGAATTGATGTTAATATCTTGTATATATACAGGAGCCCACACGTTTGGAGTGTGTCACTGTAGTTCCGTTTTCCAAAGATTGTACAACTTCAGCGGGAACGGTAGCGGCACCGACCCAGCTCTAGACCCGGACTTTGCGGCAAGCCTGAAACAGCAGTGCCCTCCCAACAAGCCTACCAATATCATCGAATTGGACGTGGTCACTCCAACAACGTTTGACAACCAGTACTACAAAAATATCTATGAAGGCGAGGTCCTCTTCACTTCCGACAACGCATTGAAGACTGGAGACCCTCTTGGCGTCGCTGCTAATGCCGCCTCCAATCTTGTGTATGTTCTGGCCAACTTCGCCATTTCCTTTACCAAGATGACCGAGATTCAAGTGAAGTTGTTTCCCAATGGCGAGATTCGCTCTAATTGCGCTCTCCGAAACTAGTTCCTCTTTCGAGGTCGGTGTGAATAAAGTGCCTGTGGTTCAATGTGCATCGGATAAATGACCAATGGTGCAGGATTACTTAGACTCCAGTTCTCCCTCTTGACGATAGATACTATGATTAGAGGTATTTCCTTTTTGGATAAAATAGTGAGAACCTGCACCATTTGGCTAAAATGGACCAAAAGCCATGAAGTTTAAATTTAAAAAATAGCTTGGATGAAATCTCCAAATTGTGGATGAAAATAAAATTATGGTTATGTGATATCTTCTAATGTGATCTCTGGATACATTCACAACATAACGACACAAGGAAACTGTAACTAGTGATTAATTTAACCGATTATTAAGCAATAATCTTATCATTCAAATTGATAATGCAATATAAATCAATACCTACATGTATTATATGACATTCCACTAGAAGAAAAGAGGGACTTGTACATTGAGCATGTTCACTCAGATGTGACCAAACTCACTCAAATGTAGCCAAATTCATTCAGAATCCCACTCCATGCTAAGTGAACAAGTCCCTCTTTCCTTCTAGTGTTCTACAATATACTAAAGTTTAACGATGTTTGAGAAGTTATTTGTACTCTAAAACGACTTAAGTATGGTTGTAACCAGTAGTTAATACTTAATAACAACTGAAATGTGCTAAAATGTTCATAATATGTTGCAAAATGTCCTTAAAATTTTCTAATATGTACATAAATTGAAGATATAATTTTCTAAGCACTCATCAAGAGTCGTTAAATTTGAGCGGGGATGGCTGGTTATATTGTGAATGCACCCTTCTTTTCTTTCCAATATGTGGAACACGCAATTCGCTATTTACGCACTTGGCCATATAATCATGCACTTGGCCCCCGGATGCATTAAAAAATTTGTCTAAAAAATTCTCTAAAAAACAACAATTTTTGTCTTTCTACAATTACTTTCATTGTAAACAAACAATTCTTTTATTTATTTATTATTCTTATCTTTATCTTTTATTTTATTTTTTCTTTATCTTGTTTCTTTCTTGTCTTCTTTCTTGTCTTCTTTCTTGTCTTCATTTTCTTTTCCTTCTTGTCTTCCTTCTTGTCTTCTTCTTCTTTTTCTATTTTCTCTTCATACCTCTTGTTACAGCCGCAAACCCTACACCCGCACCGAGGAGAAAAAACCAATTTTTTTTTTTTTTTTTTTTAATTTTTTTTAATTTTTTTAATTTTTTTTCTCTGTTGGTTTTCGTCTTCTTTTTTGCTTAGGGCTCATGAACCCTAAAAATAGAAATTTTAAAATTTTAAAAATTAGGGTTCAGCCAGCGGCGGCTGAACCTAAACGGCGGTGGAGGAAAAAAAAATCAAATTATTTTATTTTATTTTATTTTATTTTTTCTCTTTTGGTTTTCGTCTTCTTTCTTGTTTAAGGCTCATGAACCCTAAAAAAAAATTTAGGGTTCAGGCTGAACCCTAAACGGCCGGAAAATAAATAAATAAAAAAAAAATCTATTTTTAGACTACTGACGGCTGAGGGTGCGCGGCCGCGCACCTTAAGCCTCTTTTATCCTCTCCCTCACTCCCTTTCCCTCTCCCTTCTCTCTCTCTCCTTCTCTCCTCTCCCTCTCTCTCCCCCTCTCCCCTATATATATGAGGAGAGGGGGGAGAGAGAGGGAGAGGAGAGAAGAGGGAGAGGAGAGAAGAGGGAGAGAGAGGGAGAGGAGAGAAGAGGGAGAGGAGAGAAGAGGGAGAGAGAGGGAGAGGAGAGAAGAGGAAAAGTGAGAGGATAAAAGAGGCTTAGGGTGCGCGGCCACGCACCCTCAGCCGTCAGTAGTCTAAAAATAGATATATATATATCTATTTTTTTTCTTCCGGCCGTTTAGGGTTCAGCCGCAAGCGGCTAAACCCTAATTTTTTTTTTAGGGTTCATGAGCCCTAAACAAGAAAGAAGACGAAAACCAAAAGAGAAAAAACAATAAATAAATAAATAAATAAATAAAAATTAATTTTTTTGTTTTTTTTCCTCCGCCGCCGTTTAGGTTCAGCCGCCGATGGCTGAACCCTAATTTTAAAATTTTAAAATTTTCTATTTTTAGGGTTCATAAGCTCTAAGTAAAAAAGAAAAAAAAAAATTGGTTTTTTTTTCCTCGGTGCGGGTGTAGGGTTTGCGGCTGCCACAAGAGGTATGAAGAAAAAAATAGAAAAAGAAGAAGAAGACAAGAAGGAAGACAAGAAGGAAAAGATAAAGAAGACAAGAAAGAAGACAAGAAAGAAGACAAGAAAGAAGACAAGAAAGAAGACAAGATAAAAGAAACAAGATAAAGAAAAGATAAAAGAAAAGATAAAGATAAGAATAAAAAATAAATAAAAGAATTGGTTGTTTACAATGTAAGTGATTTGTAGAAAGACAAAATCGTTGTTTTTTAGAGAGCTTTTTACACAAATTTTTTAAGCACGATTTGCTCATGAAATGAACGCACTTGGCCAAGTGCATAAATAGCGAATTGCGTGTTGTGGATGAATGATGAAATATGGAGCACCACTATAATATTTTATATTGCTACTTTGGCACTTCATAAAAAAAGAAGAAAAAAGGTCAAAAAACACAAGGTAATTGCCCGGGTAATTGAGTAACAAAATAACCTAGAACCAGTAACAATGTAAAATTAGGCATAGGTTTTTAGAATTGAAAGCACAAACTAGAAGAAAATTAAAGGTTCATTCTAGTTTGTGCTTTCAATTTCTAGGCTTGTTGCTTGCTTGTGAGCATTCTGTAGTTTTATGTCCAGCCTGTTGATCGAACATATAGCAATACAGTTTTGTTTTTACTGAAATTAGTTTGTTTCAAGAAGATAATTATAAACTCTGGTTCTTTATTAAAGTTCACCTGAATAAAATGTATGTTTGTAATGTTAATGACCCAATGCCCATTTAACAAAGGGCTATTGGAGTGTTTCAAGAACTTCTAAATAAGGTAGCCTGAGCACCCAATTCCGACAGTGTACCCAATGCCAATAATTTCTACATAAGGTAGTTTTTTTTTAAAACAAATCTAAGCACGTCATAAAGCCCTTTCTGTTTGTTGACCAAACTAATAAGCTATCTATGGTTTACCTAGATTTTCATTCTAAAATGACGACCATGTCAAGAAATTACCGGCACTAGGTACACTGTGTGCTCCTACCTGAGCATCATAAAGAGATCAGATCTTCTTCAATAAGAGTCTCTAGAATCTTCGTCATAATTCATATATTAACTACAAAGGAACACCTGCAGCACCCAGAGGTAGGAAGTGTGCTTCATGCAAGTGCACTTTGAACATGCAAGTGACCCATGAACAAGCTCACCAAGATGAGGAGCCTTAACCCCTAAAGGACGGACCTATTACCATGGAAATACCACGAAATTAGAATCACATTCCACAATTGATTTTCGCACTGAAATTAGCATTAAAATTCAATATTATAACTTTAGTAGATGAAGGCATCTGCATACTACATGTCAAAAATATCCATAAATTTGTGTGAAAATTTGAAATTATTATAATTTTTTGAAGTGAATGCTAAGGTAATTCATATCAATTACAATATATATTCAATTATGCCAAAATTTCTACCATGGGTGTAAATCACCATGAAGATCATTCTAGTAGATTTTTTTTTACCGTGACCATAAAAATAGAAAAATAACCATCCCATGGTAATGGGTATTCAACTTGTGACCATAATAAAAAATCATAAAACTTAGATTTTTCCAAAACTCAAAATGTAGTAGAAACTAGATCTCGTAAACTTCATATTGCTAGTTACGCTCAAATTCAAAACACATCATTTTAATGGTTTAAATTGAGTTTTGGTAAAGAGATCCTCAAAACTGAAAATACACTACACCACGGTGTACTCTTACTATTCAATTAACAATTGAGACCCAATATTGACACCTTGTACATGCAAAAGATGTTAATATTGATAGCAACTACACGTTTCATCCTCGAAATGGATGAAAATTTGATGAAAAACGGATCCCAAAGCACTTTCTGCCCATTATTCTTCATTCAAAGGACCCTTTTGGTCCCTGCCGGCGTTCCAGGGTTAAATGATATTACAATGTCAATGTAGCAATTTAAGATATCTGCATGTTTTCTACCACACATGAATCCCACACACTGCTATAGCTACCGACATGACAAAGAAGCATAATATTAAAAGCCAGTGAGGGAAGTACCAGTCATTTCTTTATAGTAGATTAAATTAAACTATCGTGATTGAATCTTTATGAATAGTTTTTTTTTTTTTTTTTTCTTTTACATTTTTCATACATTATTACAAAGCACTCATGCGAAGGACGGATAGATGATCTTTAACCCCTAAACGTCTGAACGTGCCGTGGCGACCAGTAGAATACGGTGTATTTTGGTTGTATTTGGAATGGATCCACACCTTTAATATGTTTGGGTGCAAAAGAGAAGTTGAAATTTACATCAATGCGGTTTTAATGAGCTATTAAGATCCCAATTTAGAGTTTCTTGTTGGTAGCAAATCTCAATCATAAGACAACGAATATACCATCCCCATGGGACGTTTAAGGGTTAAAGTTGATAACCATCAGAACATTCTTACTTGGGGGTGCACTCTACATTATGTTTGAGAATCACGTGCGTTCATGACTCCTTCTAAAAACCCCCTTGTATACGAGAGGTTATATGTTTAAATACCTTTGTATACAGATGTATTCCGTTTTGAATATATGTTTAGTGTAAGTATACGTGAATATTTTCAGTTCTAAATGTGTTTAAATTGTATGTATTCGTAATACGGTAGTGTTCAAATTAATGTACCCCTTTTGTGCACTCACATATACTCGTGCATGTTTAGAAAAGTGCACCCCCCGAGCATTCTTAGAAAGGGCATTCTTTTTCTAGTGCAATCGTCCAAATGAATGAGTCTTGATCAATCTTGATAATTTGATCACTGTATCCTACTTGGCTTAAATTTAACATGCTTCTAGATTCTAAGATTCTTTTGGATAACTAGGCCACGAAAAGGATGCGAGTCAAAGGTACGAGTCAAAGGTGTTCATCACTAATACTTACATTTTCCCTCAAAATTCATATAATTTAAAGTATTGATCACGTCATAGTTAATGTTATAGTTACTATGATTTTTACAAGAAAAAAACTTTGAAAAATCTTATAAAAATCATTTTTACTTAAATAATTATGAAAAAATTAGGATAATTTTGTTTAACAAAAATTTATATGAGAAAAATATCAAAAAATTATAATATAATTTGAAATGTGAGGAATTAATGAGGTTTGACTAGGCAACTGTAGTGTGGACGCTTAAGGGTTAACCTGGATTTTCAGATTTACCAACTAGAGACTGCCATCTTGTATTGATGCCGTCTTGTTTACATCTGATAACAAACAATTATAGCCTGGCATCATCTACACAACAGGAAACTGGTGATGCAAGATACAAATTAAGCAGTCATGGATGCAAGAGGCCTATAACTCCTATTGTAAAGGACCAAGGATTCATGGTTTTAGAATGACAAATTCAATTGATCATATTGTGAAAACTATAATTTGGATGAGACAGGATTTTATAGCACTGGAATCAGTGAAGATCAATGCATATGTTGGTCAAAAAAGGATGCAAAATTTGAAGAAAAGGAAGTCCACATAGAATGTACTCAAAATTGTCTTAAAAAACATGATGCCCAATTGGTCTTTGGGTTAAAGTTGTATGATATGCAATGCTCTTCTGTAATTTTAGTGATACAAAATTTGGACCCATTTAAATTACTTTTGTACACAACGTGATTGTTTAGAATGTTTGAAGTGAGCAGATTTGATGGATGTCTTACTCGTGTTTGCATGTGCCGATCACTCTTGGTGGATCACTCTTGGCGGATCACTGTTGGTGGCTGATGCATAAGCGAACATGAATGTTCCAAGTTGCAGTGAAGCAGGGTTAGGTCAGGCTTAAGTCAGTGAGAGAGGAAAGGAAAAGCCACCAAATTTGGCTTGTTGGGCGATTTTTGATCATTGTCAGCACTCAATTATTTGATAGAATAGGTACAGTAGTGAGGTTTATATGATTGGGACATATGATTTTCACCTGTAGTAGTAGTCTCCCATGTTGTTGTGTCACATTTGATAAGTTACCTTGAGCGTTTTATTTGCAGACATGGATCTCACTCAACAGATGATTACTTGCCCACAACGTGCACGGTGGGTGTCTATTTGTATGGCATGTTGGCAGGGATTCATGTTGATATATTGTAGCTGTGGCAGAGTCCAGATATGGTGGAACTAAATTTTATCATTGAATAGGACGGGTTGCATGTGGAATGACAGTGTATAAACTTATCACTCAAATGAATCATCTAACTTCATCAAGTCTTTGGGATTGGTGTTTTTGTATCAGTGTATGTCCAAATCCTCAGTAATTTCAACCTCACTAATTCCAGTGCCTTTTGGTAGTTGATCAATCAGATTTGTAGATTCTTAAAAGTATGCTCACGAAGCGCAATTAGAGAGGGTGGATGTTTTCTAGATTCTCTGTTTCACCATTCAATATAGATTTCTTTTATGGAATAATTTCCTAGTGATTGGGGTCTCTTGTCTCATAATAATTTCTTTACCTATGGTATCTCTTTGCGTTGTTGCACCTTTTTCTTGTTAGCACATGAAAATAATAAAGAGTATTGTATTAGCTTGCTATGTAATTCCGGTAAATTATTGGAATCCAAACTAGTAAGGACATAATTTCATCTTACAAATAATGCATCAATTTCAATGAATTTTAGGATTGAAATTCAATAGTTTGTTGTTCGCTTAATTTTAGTCCTTCAAAGCCAAGGGGTGCACGCATTTTTAGGATGTATTCATAATTGCCTTTATAACTCACAACTACAAAATTCTAATACAATCCAAAGTTGTAGATATTGATATGTAGATTACATATGTTTGGTTGGGTTTACTATGTTCATTACGAGTTTACAATAATTTTTAAATTAATTTTTGAATTTTTTAAATTTTAATTCAATACTAAATTAAAAATTGATCTATTTATACTTGAATTTTTGTGATTGGTTAAAAGGAGAAGATACTTAACGTGGTAAAAGGTTTATGATGATACTTTACCTAATTTCAAAAATTATTTTCAAGGCCTCATTTTTTAACCCCTTAACCCCTAAAGGACCAGGTGGACACATTGTGTCCTTGAACAATTTCATTACTTTAATAACTTGTTTGGATTTCATAATTTTGACTCAATGTTAACTAGAGAATTGAAAATGTTGGTTTCAAGTACACAAAAATCCTTCAAGATTTGCAATTACGTTAATTGATTCATCGGGAAAAAACTAAAACTAAAACGTAGGTGAACTTGGGACATTGTAGTTAGGGTGGTTGATGAATTGAAGGGCGTTTTCACACTTGGACGTCACATTCGTAAAAAAAAGAACTGTCCAATATATAAAATATTTGCCATTACTGCATCATTAACACTATAAAATAATTATGAAAAATAATTAAATATATTTTAAATAGAATATTTTCAAAATAATTGGAATCTTTTCTACATATTTTATAATATTTTATAATATTTTGGAATATTCCAAATGTATATTTGAATTCTTTAAAAAACATTGCATTGTAAAAATTAATAGCCATCACAAACACCGGCTCAACGAGTGACCAACAAGTCACTTCACCCAAACATAAATCTTTGAGAATCAATCATCGTTGTTGTATTTAGTTTTAGAACACCATTTTTTGTGGGCACCTAGATATAGTACATCTTTGTATGCTCCTAAACTTTCAAATGCTAATCATGGTTTTAAATTTATGAGAAAGTTTTCAATGAATGACCTATTAGTTTTGTTCAAAATTTTCAGAAATCAACTTATGATCAAACCTTATAATCATGTAATATATACGGTAGATTGTTCTGAACACTCTCATGACTAAGTCCTTTTTGAACTTCAATGGTGAAGTTTTCTACATGAATACCAATCAACAGATACAATTGCCTTTTTGAAAGTATCAGGAGAAAGTGATAAAATTTTAGGAATGAGCATGGTCCTTTAGGGGTTAAGGACCATCAGTAAAGAATTGAGCTTGTTACAAGAGGTATTCTACGTCGTGGTCAGTTTTGACATTAATTAAATACTTTTGTCCAAAAGTGCCACATCTCATCTTGTGTTTGGTTTATAGTGACGCGAACCTCTTAACCCCTAAACGTCCACGCATCCAGTTACTAGATGTTTGTTGGTCAAACCCAATTTTGATCTTGAAGATGACTTTTGTTGCTAATACACCCAACTAAGAAAATGAAGTTTATTAAGTCTAGTTTGTACTCCACTTTTCAAATCTTAAAAATTCCAATTATTGAGTATTTTATTGCTTGTGCAAGCTTTGTAGGTCAAGGTTTGAATTACACTACATATGAATGATAGGATTTTCAGCTTTTGAATTTCAAAAATTGAAATAAAAAGTTTCTATGGAAAACATATCATGTGATTCTCCATTGTAATTTGTACCTGCTCCCAAAAAAATATTAAAATTTTAAAGCTTTTTTGTAACAAATTTTAATTTTTGAAGTATTTGACATAAAAATTTGTTAAAAATGCCGTATTAAATCAAAAAAATCTGAAAATTTCAAGACTGATAGGAAACATTCAATTCCATGCATGAAAAATATTACAAAATATATTTTGATAAATCTTGAAGGCTAAATTTCAGTAAATTGTGTAGTTTGACTTTCCTACAAAGGAGTGGTACGTTTAAGGGTTAAAACATGATGTGGAAATTAGATTTCGACACAATACTGTCCGAATCTGACCTTCACGTACGGTAGTCAAGAAATCAAGAGCTAAGTCCAACACCCTCGGTTCTTTAAAGTAGGGTTAACTAAGAGACGTTCTTGACATCAATTTATTATGTTTTTTTAAAAGATGACATTATTCTAATTTGAAGGTGTATAGCGTGCAAGTCGTAGCCAACATACACGAGAATAAAGAGAAATTTGCCGATAAAAGAAAAATGCAAGTGAACGTGACCATGATAAGCATTTGAATCCAAAGTTGAAACATTGAAATTGGTCGCTAACAGGTCCGGATGCTTCTACCATATTGTTTGGTCTGTTGGTCCTTATCGCAGACCCTTCTCTGTTTTCCCGGACTGCTGGCCCGGGTCTTGCGATTCACGGCTCTTGGACCAAAGCTCGGCAGAGGAGAGAAAGAATATCCGCACTGCTTACCAATACCTGCACTGAGCGCAGTCTAGGGTTTGCATTTGATCAATGGCTCATCGGGGCCGGCCGTTTGTATGCTGAGTCTCGCTTAATGCGGTCCGGTTATTTGTCGGTGTAAGTTTATGGTTCAAAGCACGGCTTGCTGAAGATCGATCGTTCGGAGCGGCGATTGGCGCTCTTGCAACAGTCGACATCGAATCGAGGCCTTCAGGCTGTAAGTACTCTGACTCTTTCTTAGGTTTTCTGTTGTGAACCTCTTCAGACTCGTCTGCTGGCATCATGTGGAGTGTTTTCCTTTTTAGAGCACGGTCTTGTGATGGACGTATTGTCAACTGAAGCGAGTAGCAAGTGCAAGTATGAATTTCAACTGAAGCAAGTAGCAATTTTTTAATTATTTTGTCACAACGTATGGTTTCTTCCTAAATGTACAAACGTAATCTGCATAGACCACTATTGATAAGGCAGAGGGCTCCAAAAGCAACAGGGTTCTAATTCCAAAAAAATTTAGGCACAAGAATCATCTTAGAACCTAAATCTAGGTAGATCATAGATAGCTTAGTATTTTGGTCAACTTTCAATAAGAGCTCTACGATGTGCCTAGATTTGTGTTCTAAAATATATGCATGGTAATAATTCATTTGAAGTTAGAACCGTGTTGGTTTTGGAGCCCTCTACCTTCAATACATATCTTTCATTTCTAGTTCAATCAGTTTGCTAACTTAGCATTCATAATTTGATTGGGAACTCAAGAAGTTGAAACACTGGAATTGGTCCCTGGGATTGAGACTTGGAATTGCGACTTTGAATTGGTCCCTGAAGTTGAGACTTGGATTTGGTCCCTGGAATTGGGACCTGGAATTGGTCGCTAACAGGTCGTGATGCTTCTACCTAACAGTTTGGTGTGTTCGTCCTTATCGCAGACCCTTCTCTGTTTTCCCGGACTGAGTGCAGAAGCTGGCCCGGGTCTTGCGATTCACGGCTCTTGGACCAAAGCTCGGCAGAATAGAGAAATAATATCCGCACTGCTTACCAATACCTGCATTGAGCGCAGTCTAAGGTTTGCATTTGATCAATGGCTCACCGGGGCCGGCCGTTTGTATGCTGAGTCTAGCTTAGTGCGGTCCGGTTAATTGTCCGTGTAAGTTTTCTGGTTCAAAGCACGGCTTGCTGGTGACTGCCGAAGATCGATCGCTCGGAGCGGCGATTGGCGCTCTTGCATCTGTCGACATCGAATCGAGGCCTTCAGGTTGTAAGTACTCTGACTGTTTCTTAGGTTTTCTTTTGTGATCCTCTTCAGACTCGTCTGCTGGCATCATGTGGTAACCTGTCCTAATATTGCGCAGCAATGTTCATGCTGCCCTTATGTTGCGCAGCAATGTTCATGCTGCCCTTATGTTGCGCAGCAATTGCTCGTCTGCTGGTATCATGTTGCTCATACAGTCATCCCTCTCACCACACTTTCATCCATCACACCATACAGTACTTTCATTTGCCTAGGTTGTTTTCATCCGTCTCACATACCTTGTGAGGTATGCTGACTCGTCCTGCGGCCTTTTCCCAAACTCATTGTCGCCATTTCCCTCTTCTCGTCCGTCCGCCATAGCCAGATCTTCACCGCCATCGTCTCCCTCCCGCACTCCACTGGTAACTTACTTCATCTTCACCTTGCTTGCCTTTCTCTTTTTTCACGGTCGATCGAGGGCTTTTTGTACGGGAAAAATGAGCACAGACGAGGTTCTTGTCGTTGTCATACGTGCACCGTTTGTTAGAGAGCAGAACGATTTTAGATGGAGGCTTAATTTTTTTTTAAGCGGAAAACAAAGATCTGAACGATACTTTACACTAGATGGCTAGTTTCTGGTTATGGAGATCATTTGAGATTAGGTTTTTGAATAGCTGGCGCGTTTGTCTTTGGAGAATGATTCTAGACGGAGTGGAAATTTAGCAGAACCGCAGGATCTGGACGTACGTCACACTTGAGAAAATTGATTATTGAGAGCTTTTCAGGTTAGGTTTATGAATGTTATCTTCGGTTCTTTGGGAGAATGATTACTGAGGATCTGGAAGTTATGGCTAATTGCACCTATGTGAGAAGAAGAGCGTTTGGGATTAGGTTTTGGAACATTATTTTCGGTTCTTTTGGAGAATGATTTTCTAGAAATTTTAGCAGACTCAGGGTCTGGAAGACATGTTACACTAGATGGCTACACTAAATAGTATATTTAGTGTGAGGCACTGTAATTGCAAACATCACTCTAAATATCAAAAAACCTACTTTTGTAAGAACACTAAATGTGAATTCTCACACTATTTATGAAGAATAGTAACGTTTTGACATTGTGATCTTTTGAGATATGGATATTTAGTGTGAGTTAGGAATGAAACTTGAGATGAAAGTTAAGATGGAAAAACTGAAATTTTAGAAATGGAATGAATCAAATTGGATGATAACTGAAATTGGATAATAACTGATAACACTAATTATCCACAAATTGAGAATTAGTATTAGACAAGTAGTAGGGGTAAGCACATTATTCATCACCTCACACTAAATATACTATTTAGTGTAGTTCCATGTTTGGGATTAGGTTTTTAGAATAACGCCTGGTGCATTGTCGTTGGTTCTTTCTGTGGATCTATTGCTATCATGTTCTTGCAGATATTTCTTGGATGAAAAGTAAAGTTTTTTTAATTGTGCATTTCGTGGTTTTGAGAGGTCAACTGTGCACTTGAAGTTTCACCGTTTGTGTGAAATATTTGCAAAGCTCTTTGAGCTTGATTTTTTTGGAATGGTTGCAGGTGCTAATGGACGGTTTTTGGGCGGTTTCGACATTTCAGCTTTTCCGAAGATGCAGGAGTGTGGTAAGTTTCAGAAGAGCACTTTTACTAATATTATTGCATCTAAAACATGTGGGGTTCGTTGTTCCTTTGTTCAGATACTAGTGGGACCTGTGCCGTTGAGCACATTGAGCTTGGGTTGTCTCCTTGACGGATTCCAGCGCGGAACGGTCCAGTGAGACAAACCATGCTCTATTGTATAATAGATAGTGTTTGAACGACTGAATCTGAAGCACCTGGGGATGCTAATTTTTGATGGAGTCTAATATTTTTTTTTGTAAAACCTTTTGTAACTGTTGTGCATTTGTGCAGCTCCAAATGGTTACTTAAACCAAGTTTCAGTGGACCTAATGATAGAAGCAATTGAAGGTATGTGACTTTTATGTTGCCCTTTTGTGTATACTGGCAGTCTGCAATTCTGCATTGTCCTTGAAAATTTGTTCAACTCATTGGAATCTAATATGCATCATTTTACAGAGGCTAGCAAGGCGTCAGTTGCAGCAGTGGCGGGACTGGCTCTTGGTGGTGGATTGGAATTGGCAATGGTATGTTATGACTCTCAGAGTAACCTTTTTGTAGTCTCTGTGATACACATATTGATAACGTTAACCCTTAGAGGTCCCTTGGGGATAGTAGATACGTTGGCGTAGTTTTGGCATTTGTTGTAAGTAGAAAGTTCCAAATTGAGACCTCAATAGCTCATTAAAACCACATCGACATGAGTTTTAAATTCACTTTTGATCTTAAACTTATTCCAAATACAATGGAATACTGTTTTATAATACTGGTCTGAATGGGCTCTCTGGACCTTTAAGGGTTAACACAGATGATATGTTCAAGTGTTCAATTTTCACTGGATATTTGGGTGCTCAAATCTACTAAATATATGTAGATTTTTGAGGCGATCGATTCCGATCAGTTTCACGCCATTCCGATTTTTTCTTTTACTTAGACTTTCCTGTATTTGTAATTTCATTTGCAGCAAGAGTTTTTTGACTTTGATGTGGACGTTGTGAACATAATACCTAGTTTGTGACATCTGTGAATGTTGGATTTGTCAGGAGGACATTCATGGAGCTCATTATGGCATGTGAGCATTGAAGACGAGTGCGTTTTCAAAGTTGTGAGCGGGGCTGATCAGCAGGGCTTCTTTGCTTTCCATCTTGGCGTTCTAGATCTAGACCACGGTGTCCTCCGCCATGGCTCGCCTTCCGCTGTACGCTCTGCTGCTGCTCTTTCTGGTTCACTGCACTGCTGCCTTCTACTTACCAGGCGTTGCTCCCAGGACTTCGACGAGGTTTGCTTCCTCATGTTGTACCTCTTCTATTTGACTATTTTCAACTGCCAGGTTGAAGTTTTGTATGCAAGGTTTAGGTTGCCATGTCCGCATGTCTTCTTCTCTCCAGAATTCTTTCAGCATGTCGGCATTCTATCAGATCTTGTGAGTTTTTGTCAAGCGGATTACTGGGCTTGGTTTGGGATACTCTCTGATATGTAATGCCTCCCACCTGAGACACTACTATGAATATTATAATTGTGCGATCTGCACTAGTTTTAACTACATAATGCTATGTATTTTTACGAAGGGTTTGTGCATTATATTGAAGAGTTAAAGAGCCTCACACTATGATACATCTTGAAGTCATAAAAGTTAACATTTTCAGGAATGTGGATATTAGGACTGAGGATGTACGATAATACGTAGCTTATGGTGTGATCGAATTTTTGATGTGAAGAATGTAGAATAAGGACCGGAATTAAATAAGGTCTAAAAAAAGACCAGAATTGTGCAGTGAATTTGTACCTGTCTTTCAAAGAAACTCTTGCCATGCCCTAATATTGCGCAGTTCATTGCGTGCGCAATTATCTGCGCAGTATTAGTACGGCATTTTAAATTCTAAAATATCCACCCCTTGGTAATCAGGCAAGACTGTTTATTTGGATTTCATCTGTTCTGAAATAATTTTTCTTCCATCCAAATAATGCTTCATCCCACTAGATATTCCCAAAAAAATTATTTAAAATTCTAATTTTTTTGCCTAATATGTCTTGTTGATGTCAACACTGCGCAATATTAGGACAGTCTACCATGTAGGGGTTTCTTCTACCTTATGGATCATTGGAATTGTAATGAAAAACATTGTACTGTGCAGTTTGTGTTTCCATTTTTAATAGATCTAAACATTACAGCGCCTAAAACACCCAATATGGGGATACTTCAGTTTTTTGATTGCAATACAAATCATTTTAAAGCTCGTGTTCTATACTACAAGGTCAGTTGTGTCCGTCTTGTGAAACTTAAGGCATTCTCACACAAGTAGATGATTTGCAGCAGGCGGTCCTATTTTCCTACTCTACAGAAGATATACAGTGGGCGCTTAGGGGTTAAGCGAGTAGCAAGTACAGGAAGAGCTGAAGCAAGATATTCAAGTAAGCTTTGTCTTAGCGACGTTCTGTTCCTTCTTGAGCAGTCACTTTGCTTGTGTATCCCGATTTTGATTTTAAACATAGGCGTATTGAATTTTAGAACAAAATACCGATATCGATGACAAGTGGTAGTCTTGTGAATGTCTATAGACTCGTCTGTTGTGATGTGCCAGAGTGTTTTCCTTTCTCGAACACCTTTTGATGGATATATTGTCACCTTGTATAAGGGTTTCATCTATCTTATCACTGGAATTGCAACTAAAAACATTTTGCACATGCAGTTTGTGTTTCCATTTTTACTAGATCTAAACTTTACAATATACGTGAGTTGCTAGTACAAGGAAGAGCTGGATCAAGATATTCGAGTACAATATTTCTTAGCGTCGTTCCATTCCTTTTTTAGCAGACGCTGTGCTAGCTTGTGTATCTCGATTTAGATTTTAAAGATTGGCGTAGTAAATTTTAAAACAAAATACCGGTATCGATGACAAGTAGTAGCCTTGGAAAGTATCAAACATGGTAGCTCTTGTAATCCATCTTATTGAAACTCAAACACGGTCTTGGAACTCAGACACGGTGAGGCTAAGGAATTCTTGTGTGTACTTAAGACTCAACTCAAATCGGTAATTATACCTTTAATCATATTCTTTGCATGTAAATATTTAAGTTCTGTAATATAAGAAGTTGATGTACACAAAGACTCAATATATACATGCTCAATCTCGTCGACGAGAGTGAAGAGATAGCAGTGGAGATAGATGCAAAAGAAGAAAATGTGGTTCAAAATGATCTAAAAAGTGATTAGGCCTCAAGAGTTTTTCCACTTAACCTTGAGAACAAGCTTTAGGTGTACTTGGTTACCTAATCATTCTTCAATTGATTTGTCCAAATTTTGTGGTCTAAAAATTAAATTCTTGAATGACTTGATTACTTGCCGTCGAAATTGAATTCCTCTGAACTACGTTAGTACTTGGCCTCCATGCTTATGTGGAGTAGCTAGGTAGCTTCTTACTGTGGTGTTTTAGTTGAAAATTTGTTTTGCTTTGGTTTGTAGCAGAGCTACATGATAGGATTTACAACTCATTCGCTGTGCTTATCATTCCTCTAGCAGTACTATAGTTTCCTAGATGTGCATCTGTTGTATTTAGTGAGTCGTTTGTCCATTGCACCTTGAATATCAAAATGAAAGAATATTAAGTTCATTGCAATCCTAGGTAGTTGAAAGGCCGTCTCCAGTTTAGTTGAAGGAAGACCATATTCACTAAACAAGGAGATTACCTTGTAGATTCTTTGCAACCTATGAATCATTTCGTCATTTAGGAAAGAACCAATGTCTAAAGTTTGAATCAAATTAAAAGAAAGGCTGCAGTTGGAGTGTGGTGAAGTGGAGCCGAGATTTGAGTTTGAGTTTTGACATTTTGTATTGTATCATGTGCATGTAGGTGAATTTACCTTGGTCCTTAGTGAAGAATTTGAATGACAGCCCCAACTTCTGAACGTGCGTAAATTGAAGCAATGGCTCTCCAGGATGGCCAAGCAAGCAGGTGGCTCGTTTGTGTGGATTAACAATGCTTGTTAATCTAAACAGATAGACTTTTACTTTAATTGATTGCGACCTTTAAATTGTAGTTTATTGTTCTTGCCAACTTTGTGATTTCCATAAAAGCTAAAAAATTTCATCATTTGCTGAAGCAGGGATAATGGGTTTTTGGAACCCAAGCACAAGGTTTTCCTTAGTCATAGTGGCTCACAAAAGGCATTTGTGGAGCAATTGGATGTTGATTTGAGACGATGTGATCGATATCCTTTTTTTGACAAGGATCGAGATAGCTTGCCAATTGGAGAGCCTTTTCCAGGGCATATTTTTGAGGCAATTCGACATTGTGAGGTTGGTGTGGTGGTTCTATCAGAGGAATTCTTGAGCTCAAAGTGGCCAATGGTGGAGTTGGTAGAAATGGTGAGGACAATGAAAAGAAGATCTGGCCAAATGAGGTTGATTCCTATATTTCTTAGCATTTCGTGTGAAGACCTAGGTGACGAGAAGAAATTATGTGCTTGGAAGGCCAGGTGGGCATCTTTTGATAAGAGGACAAGCATGTGTGAGTTTGAGAATGCTTTAAAAGTGGTGAAAGCAACAAATGGCTTGGTATTCAATCGTGGGGTGGGTGAAGTGAAGTTTCGAGAAGAAATTGTGAAGAGAATATGTAACATAGTTCCACCATTCCATAGGTGGAATGATTCACACGTGCAAGGGAGGTCACGTTTGACTGAGGTAATAAGAATACAAAATATATTTTACAATTGCGTTTAATCATATAAATTGTAAATCATGCTTTAGAATTGTTTGAAAGGGATGATATTCTCCATGTATTGGAACATGAGTGTTCTTTGAAATATTGGATTTTAATAATCAGTAATGTGTATGATAGGCAATTCTTGAGAAGATTGAGAAGATCCCAATATCCCAACGTTACGGAGCACATGTAGTGGGGTTATATGGTGTTGGTGGCATTGGCAAGACTACATGTTGCAAGTTGTTGTGCAACAATCTCTCTATGAAGATTGGAGATAGGGTATGCCATTTGGAATTTAGCAATGATTCAAGTGAGAAGGAAAGGCTCCAAGAGGCGTTGAAGCAGCTTACAGATTCAAACAATGAGGTCATACACAACTTAAAAATTGATCAGGTATAACTACATTTTAGTTTGTGGTTTATTTGTATATGTTCATGTATTTAATGATGGTTTAATATCTTGTACTTCACTATGTGAGTTTGTTTTCACGGACGTTATAGGATGAATTTGTCATTAAAGTATGTGATTGAATGCAGCAAAGGAGTCGGTTAAATGACCTTATGAAAATGAAAAAGGTGTTCTTGGCAATTGACAATGTATCAGACAACAAGTCAATTGATGAAACCAAAAGGTATCTTCGAGCAGGGTATTCCTCTAGTAGCATTGTATTGGTGACAGCTCGTGCGCTTGATGATTTGAAGTACTTAAAGATAGAGGGTTCCAATTGTCTTGAAATGCTAGAGTTGGAAGAAGATGAGGCAAGATATTTGTTCCTCGACCATGCTGATCCACAAATTGAGGTCAAGGATGAAATCATTAATCAATGTGTGAATCGATGTTATTTTTCCAAAGGCAATGGTAGTAATTCGCATTACCATCCATTGGCACTCAAAGTGTTGGGGAGTCAATTAGCATCGAAGGATCCTAATGAGTGGGTAGAGCAATTGAAAGAGGGGGATGTATTCAATCAAAGACGAGAACGGCAAAATCCCGTATTTTCAATCTTGAGGAGAAGTTATGATGAAATGAAGGACGAAGATAAAATGATGTTCATTGATGTGGTGCTTTTTGATACTCAAGATGATTACAAGACGTGGTGGTGGAAATATGCATTGTCAATATATAAGAGGTCTTGGTTCTTTGTTGAATGGCTTAGCATGGTGCATGGAAAATCCGTACCCGATGTTGAGAAGCAGGTGAGTGTGCATTTGACTCATTGAACAATGATGGTCATTGTATTATGGTTGATGTTGATGTGTTTGTAGTTAGATTGCTTTTAGATAGCTTTGATAATGAGTTCCCATAACATAAGGTGTAGAATGATAGGACATCTAATAAAGAATTTGAATTGCAAATATGAAGGACATTCTAGGAGCATGGTGATAAATGTGAAGGTATATTAGTTGATGATATGGATGTTTTGATGGTTTGCAGTTGAATGGCTTGAAGAAAAAAGGACTTCTAGAAGATTTGGGTGACGGTGAAGTTCAAATAGGCATGCACGATTTATGGCGGGAGTTTGCTGATATGGAAATGAAAGAAGGTACATTGGAAAGTCGGCGATGGGTATATGAGATTTTGGAAGGTGGAGTTGTAGGATCCGTATTATCAAATGGCGGTTGGAAGAACGTGCAACGAATTTGTGTAATGAAAAGAAACGATGACGAAAGGGGGTCAAGTTTGGAAAGCAGTGTGGAGTGCCTTAGCTTTAGTGATTGCTCAAGAGCTACTGTGTTGAAGTTGGTTGGTGTGGATGTGGGAAGGAACATCTTGGACTTGAGTGCACTGAAGCAACTCAAAAGTTTGGAAATCATTTACGATCGGAATGGACACTTATCAAGGATTAGTCCAGTAGTGAGTGGAATTCGGATGTTATCGTACCTAAAAGTGCTGATATGGTTGGATATCACTGGGGATTCTATGAGCGCTGTAGAAGAGATCTCTAGTCTCAGACTCCTCCAGGTCTTGCAGTTGAGATGCTTTGAGAAGGAAGTTTCAACAAGTTTGGATTTAAGCGAGTTGAGGTGCATGCGAGAGATGATAATTGAATTTAGGGGCGATTTGACGATTTCAGGCTTAAGCTCTAGAATGACGAATTTTCAAATCTTAGTTCTTATTGGTTGCAAGAGATTGCGTTGTTGCCCGGGTGTGGGTGACTTGATACCCCTCGAGGTACTCGTGTTAAGTGAGTGCAAGCATTTGGATGAGCTGCCCAATTTAGAGAAGCTCACAAATCTACGGAAGTTGGACTTATTGTATTCCAGTGTAAAAAGAGTGCCGGGATTAGGGAACTTGGTTGCATTGCAAACTCTAAATGTTGTTGGATGTGGCAATCTTGAGAAGGTGCCTGATCTGAGTAATCTGACAAAGCTACAAGTACTTGGTGTGATTGATTGTGACTTGTTGAAACGCATTCCAGGCTTGGGCAATTTAATTGCCTTGGAAGAATTCAATGGTGGTGGTCCACTTCTACAAGACATGCCTCAGACAGGATATCTCGGGAAGTTGCACATAGTGGTGTTGTCTGGGTGGCATGAACAGCAAGAAGGATCATTGGTGTCATCTAGTGCGGAGAGTGATGAATTCAGGTCTCCTAAATCGAGTTCCATCAATTTGGCCATTTTGGAATCCGTTTCATTACTTTTGGTCGTTGGTACACAATATGAGTTCATCAACCTCAGTAAATTGACAAATTTACAAGGCCTCTTTTTGTGGAATTGTCGTTTGAAGACTCTGTCAGGTTTGGGATACGCGACCGCATTGAAATCTATTGACCTTGATAACGTTGGCCTGGAGAGGTTACCGCATATGGGCAAGGACATGAGATTGGAGAAACTTCAAATCCAAGACTGCATAAGCTTGATAGGTTGGGATGGTGTGGATTTGTCAGAATCTGAAGGAGGGTTGGTGTTGCAATGCAGTTGGACTCTTCCACATTTGGAGGAGTTACATTTCAGTGGTTCCGCCCTCATTGTGCTTCCCGATTTGAGACATTTCCCACAACTTAGAAAACTTACCGTAGCTAGACCTCATTTGTTGGATAGCCTCAGCAGCTCCACATTTTCTTTGCAATGTGTGTCCGATCATTCGCAGCTGGAATCTTTGGACCTATCCTACTCGCCAATCAAAGAGCTTCCTAATTTGAAATCCTTTCCTTTCTTGAGAGTTCTTACCTTGGATGGTTGTGAGAACTTGACAAGTGTAAGTAGTAGTGGAGTCTTGACAGCTCTAAAATCTCTCAAAGTAAGGGGTTGCACGAATTTGGAAGTACTTCCAGATGTTGAGCTCTTTCCATCTTTGAGAGCTGTTGATATAGTGTGGTCTGAAGTGAAGTTAAATGCACAACTAGTTGAGAATTTTAGAGCATGGATAAGGCGCCCTCGTCTTCATGAGGAGGAATCATCATCAAAGAAGTATTGCACTATTTTCTAGGAAGTATTAAACCTTTTTCGATCACTTGTTACTGGAGTTTGTAGATGGAAGTTGACACTTCCAATTCTCATGATTGGCGATTGACAATGTATCAGACATCATGTCTATTGATGATGCCAGAAAATATCTTCGAGCAGGATATTGCTCAAGTAGCATTGTATTGATGACAAGCCACCCTTTTGATGTGAACAAGATGCTGTTCATGGACTGGCGAGACTCACATTTGCAAGGGAACAAAGAGTTGATGGAGGGCAATTTGAAGCTGCCGACCTTGTTGTATGCCATGCCTTTTTCAGCGAATCACATATTTCTAGGTCAGTTTACTTGTCATGATAGCTTCCGGATCGAAAATGCTTATCTTGGTGGACTGACTGTCTGTAGAAGAAATCAATGTGAATTGGAAGATAGAGTAGAAAACAAATGCTTTTCATGGTTGAATTGCAGCCTCAGCTTTGTCATTACGCATTTCCAAACTTGTATAGTGGTGCATTTCTTACGTTGATGTTCGTTTCCTTTTTTAGTCTTCCTAGAATTTGATCGGTCGATGAGCCGCTGGAAATGATTCATGTGGTACCACGTTGCAGTACATAGTTAACGAAATTGACAGAACTTACGGTACTGAAGTTGCATTAAATGACGTGATAAGTGTTGAATGTGTTGCAGGCTTGCCACGATCGAGCTTGTGATAAGATGTCCACGATGAAGGGTTTGCATTCGGACTCAAAATTAATCTGCGATAAGTCTCAATATAGCAAATATGGCCTTAATTCTGAGCAATGAATTGATGTTAATATCTTGATGTATATATACAAGAGCCCACACTTTTGGAGTGTGTCACTGTAGTTCCGTTTTCCAAAGACTGTACAACTTCAACGGCAACGGTAGCGGCACTGATCCAGCTCTAGACCCAGACTTTGCTGCGAGCCTGAAACAAGAGTGCCCTCCCAACAAGGCTACCAATATCATCGAATTGGATGAAGTCACTCCAACAACGTTTGACAACCAGTACTACCGAAATATCTACACAGGCAAGGTCCTCTTCACCTCTGACAACGCATTAGAGAGCGGCGACCCTCTCGACGACGTTGCCAATGCCGCCTCCAACCTTGCATACGTTTTGGCGAACTTTACCATTTCGTTTACCAAGATGACCGAGATTCAAGTGAAGTTGTTTCCCAATGGCGAGATTCGCTCTAATTCACAGAGTTTGACTGCATTGACGTTTCAATGTCTCTAGCTTTTAATCTTCAGATTTTACAAGAACTTTACTTTTGCTAGCATCTAGATCAACTGACTTTCACGTTCCTATGCTATAATACTCCAATGTTTTGCACGTTGTCTTGATCTCCCTACTTCTTTGCGATCTTCACCTCCAATTTTTCCTTGGAGTATTCAATTCAAACATATGTATTTGCCAAAATCTCCAAAACCTGAGATGTCCATAGACTTTTCACAACCTGCATTGAATGCGCCACTGTGGATATTGCTATGACCTAGAAGAACAGAAATATTCAATGGACATCAATTCTACGAAAGAAAAAACATATCTCAAATGCGACACCTGGCAAGCTGTGAGGAATAATGGCTGGTCCAGAGAAAACCCTGCTTGATGTAACGCCTGCACAATCATACAGTCTAATGCATGTTAACATGAAAAACTTTGCCTATCTAATGGGGGTCTGTTGTGATGTCTTTCAGCTGCCATTCAAGTCTAAGTTTCCAAGAGATTGATAAAATGGTAGCATGGAGTTTCAGCTCAAAGACCTGTGAAATCAGGACGAGCTGGATGTTGCCTACCATATGGACCCCATTCAAAGAAATATTCCTGCGAACGCAAGCCCATTTTCTCTCTGAGAAATCCATAGACATCGTTAGCCTCGGTCACTTCTAAAAAACGTATGCAAATGTTGCCCTTGAAACTAAAAAATAACAAAGGAACCAGTACCTTGCAACACTTGAAAATGCAAAGGGAAAAAATAATCGTACCTTCAAAAGACATGGAACCATTTTGATCAGCATCGTACAACCTGTGCAAAAAGTGAACAAGACAATCATGAGTTAGAGGACTTGTAATTCAGTCTCATCACTGCTTTTTGAAGAACAATGCTGGACTCACTACTGGAGTTTCTACAAGGAAAGTTACAACTTGAAGAATAACTGCAACATCTTAAAAAATCCCCAACTACATTCACAAAGTTAATATATTCATGGTAAATTAATAATAATCTAATAGAAAATTAGATGAATATTAAGATGATGTTAAACCTAATGTCAAGTTATGTCAACCATTGTTAATCTAATAGAATAGTAGATGAATATTAAGATAATGTTAAATTAATGTCAACCAATGTCAACCAATGTTAACTTAATAATTATTAGTATGGTATCAAGTTAATGCCAAGGACACGCTGTGTCATTTCATGTTTTTTTTAGCAGTTTTGAGTAGGTCCTATGTGGACTTTTGATTGTTCAAACTACTTTGTTGTTTGACCAACGCACGCAATGTTCTTCACTGATTCCGGTGATATAAAATTTGGTCTCATCTGAATTACATTTTTTACATTATGATGCATTGAATTTGTCATTTTAAAACCGTGAATCCTTGGTCTTTGCAGCTACCAATGGTAAGAGTTTGACAACCTTACCTGATCATCTGTGCTACAATTGATTTCAGAAACCTAAAATTCGATGCTTCCAAAGCTACCTGTACACAAACGCACAAAAGAAAAAGTCCCGTGCTAACTCTCCGTCCAAACGGCATTGCTGATTCAGGAGTACAATAATGATCTTAAAATCTCAAACTCAATGTCAGTGACAGAGCACTTGCAGCAAACAAATCTGTTCAAAAATTCACTGCTTACGTCTCAACAATAATTGCCATTCCCGAATCACAAGACACAACACCAGCAAGCTCTAAAAGATGTTAAGAGTTTATTCATAAGCCTCACCTCCTCTTTTTACCTTAAACTCATATAAATGAGTGGATTCAATAACCCAATAGAGTACAACCTATCCCACTAGACTAATTGCACCCTCAATCAAATCAAGCAAGCGCTGGAGGAGAAGAAGAAACCCTGGAGAAGAAGAAGAAACCCTAATTTTTGACAAGTAACTGAGTAAACCTGAAGTTCATCAACGTAGATGGAATTGGAGTCGTCGGTGTCGACGGACTAGAACCACAATCGCAGCGATGCCGTGTCCAGTTGCTGTTGGGCACAATGGCGGTCAACGACTCCCTCACCAGGTTCACGATTTGCTGCCGCACGCTCCCAACCCCAACATCTGCAAGGTCGATGTCTGCGTCCACTACCGCGGCAGGAGCGGCATCGCGCGCAACTGCCATTGCTCGCGGCCGGTGCCAGAAAAAAGTGCGCGGAAGATGAAGAGGACAGACAGAAGAGGTGCGACAAGGCCGGGGAAGCACCGAGAGCGGGGGTTCAGGGTTTAGGGCCAGCAGGGGGAGGGACGGTGGACAGAGTGAGAGAAATGTGCAAAAACTTACAACTCCATGTTTCTGCTTGCATCCCCAAACCCTTGCAAACCCTAATTCGGGAGAGATAGGAGAGACGGCGGGTCGTCCTCATCACCATAAACCCTAAACCCTAGTTTTTTTTTAATATTATTTTTCCACTTTTCGATAGTCAACTTTACGCATTGTTTTTACTTGTCGGATGATTTTTCATCTGGATACCATAACATTTAGGGCCGCTAAGGCTAAGTTTGATTCAATGCAATTTTAAAAGTACACTAAATAGGTATATTAGTGTTAGATACACTAATTTACATAAACATGTTGTAAGTTTTTATTGTTGACCAATTTTTTTACCCTCTATATTGATCAAGATGGGGATCTTTCAATAGTATTGGAATCAATGTCTTTAGTAAAAAAAATTGTCGAGAGTAAAAAACTATAATATTTTCAAATCTTATAATTATCTAACACTAATCTAGTACCTATTAGTGTACCTATTTAGTGTAGTGAATTTAATGTCACTACAAGGCGAGTAACTAAAGGCATACAATTGAAGTGACTGAACATAAGAGTTAGGTGGGATTAAATATAATTTACACCCATACAACGATGTAATGTAAAGATTAAGTTACTAATTCGGAAGTTTGGACTGTAATAGAAGAAATCATTCAAATCCCACGGTAAATGGAAGACACGTCATTGTAATTCCAGGAAACTACTACACACAGTTCAAAAGTCTCCTTTGCCAAGTCAACACACTATGTTAGTAACTTCAGGACCATCGGTATTGTACGAGAGGTAACTAGAGGTAAATTCAAGATTAATGTGAAAGGTGAAATTCAAGATTAATGTTAAGGTTAAGGTTTCATAAAAGAAATCAACCTATATACTGTGACCACTGGAAAACCAAGAATAGGATTATGTATAGGCTCCCACGTAGGAAGCTTATAATATCCATTGCCATGTCAACAACTACTATTACTAAGTGTGGT
Organism: Pohlia nutans; assembly: GCA_022496805.1. Classification (NCBI taxonomy): domain Eukaryota; kingdom Viridiplantae; phylum Streptophyta; class Bryopsida; order Bryales; family Mniaceae; genus Pohlia; species Pohlia nutans. The sequence goes on along the minus strand of CM040095.1, from coordinate 12,874,406 downwards.
GACCTTAGCTAGCTCAGGACAGAAGTACTGAAGTCAACAGAAATTATGTATGAAGTGTACATCATCTAACAGAAATTTGTGGAAGAAGCCAAGTGATGACCGCAAGTGCCTCAAACAACAAAAATTTGTTGAATTTTTGTTGTTCTGGTCACAGTTTTCTAGTAGTGGACATTTTATATTGCTACTTTGGCACTAAATTATGAAAAATGAAAAGAAAATACCCTGGTATATCCAAATGAACAGTAAGGTAACTGAGTAACAAAATAACCTAGAACCAATATCAAAGTAAAATTAGGCCTAGGTTTTTGGAATTGAAAGCACAAACTAGAAGAAAATTAAACGTTCATTCTAGTTTGATGCTTTCAATTTCTGGGCTTGTTGCAGCTTGCTTGTGAGCATTCTGTAGTTTTATGTCTAGCGTGTTGGTCAATTTAGCAATACGGTTTTGTTTTTAGTTAAATTAGTTTGTTTTAAGAATTTCTAGATAGCATTGTAACACTACTACACTAAATAGGTAGATTAGTGTTAGATGAAGATTAGTGTTAGAGCCAATAGTTACTCATAACACTAAATGTCACTTGAAATTACTATTAGTGTAAGGATAGGGTTTTCTGTCAAGCGCCGCTCCGCCCCGGAAGAAGTCGGAAGCTGGTGCTCATTTTTCCGCTGGTCTCTTCGCGTCCAACGCTGTTGCAGGCGTCACGGTCCCCGTCTCTCGCACCTCGAGCGCTGCCTGTGGTGATCTTGCTGTAGGCGCTGGCTACGGCTTTGCCTGTTCGTCACTCATGTTTTCGCACGCGACATGACGGGGACCATGCGGCTCGCCCACCACGCATGCCCTTCCACCACCTCCTGCTGCGGCTAAGCAAGAGCACTCCGTCTCTCCACAGACTCATCACTGCCGTGAGCATCACTCGCCGCGAGCACAGCCGCCAAAATCCATAAACATCAAGACACCAACAATAACAGCCAGTCGCGATTGCCGCCTGCCGCCTGCACTTCACCTTGCCGCCGCCGCGTCAGTCGGGTAAGCCTCTCCGTTGTCGATGGCTCGTGTTTAACCCCTTCTGTTTTTTTTTTTTCAGTTTCGACTTCCATTTGATCAATTTTTCGAACTAACACATGCAATGTTTCTTCACTGGTTCTGGAATTCAACGAGATTTGGTCAAATGTTGACGGATCTATTATGCTCATGCAGGGAACGTCATCAGCGCCAGAGTGGGCGTGGAGAGGGAAAGCGGCCGGAACAGGGGATTCGGGTAAGGCTGTTGATTCTTTTTCGAAGTGATTGCAACTCGTAATGGACTGACTTCACCGGCTTTGTTTCTTACACCTCTTGTTGGTTTTGGCAAAAGGTTCGTGAGTTTTGATAGCGCAGCTTCTGCCGAGGCTGCAATTCAGGGTCTGAACAACGTTGTTGTCGGAGGTCGTCGGCTTAAGGTACTGAAGGCTTCACATCTTTACAGTATTTTGATTTCATTTTCTACTGTCGAAAAAAGTATAAACTGGAATTCAGACAACATTGAAATAGAATTTTGTCATTCCCTAATGCTGAACAACTAGCGTGGTGCTCTTCATGCTGGGAACATCTTTCTTTAATTTAGCCAGTTAATATTGTAGTTTACATCTTTCCAAGATCGTCACTCCCATTTATTGGTGATCCCATATCCTTGTTCTCATGCTTTGGAGTAGGACAGTTCTAAGGCCTAATTTGTCACTGGCAGGTTGAACGGAAGCGAGGTGAAGAATGGACAAAACCATGAATCCTTGGTCGTTCAGGGATTAATTAGGGTTTTCTTTTGGAGTTCCAGAATGCGTTAGGAGAGGGCAAGGAGGAGCAGGAGAGATTCGCCTTGGTCGCGCTGGTTGTCGCTCCGGCGCTGAAGTCTGCCTTCGAAGGCTCAAGGTACGTAAATAATTAAAGTTGGAGTGCATTTCATTACATATGTTTGAATTATCATGGTACATCTTGTTACCTTTCTTGAAACTCTTGAAGCCGCCACTTTTGGCCATTTAGGTGAACAGTTCATGCAGATAGATAGATAGAAACTCCGGTCCCTTTTTAGCAAGGGTAACAGTTTATGCATATATGGATATTGTGAAGTTCATTGTGAGACACATCAAATTTGATGTTTCATGTCAACCAAATGGTTTCAATTCATCACAATCAGTAATTAACCCTTTCATGACCAATTAGCCCTTTCATGATCAATCAATCAAATATGGCTTCATGTATTTTTTAGCAATTTTGAGTGGGTTCTATGTGAAGTTTCTATTGTTCAAGTTTATTTATCTTTTTGGTCAACACATGCAATGTTCTTTACTAATTTTGGTGATATAAAAATTGGTCCTATCTAGATCAATGTTTTTTAAGCATTTTTGAGGATTGATTCCTTTGTTCATTAGCACCAATCGTGTTATTTCATTGATTTTGTAAAAAATGGCAGCTCCACGTCTGCCGCTGGTTGAAATTCCAAAAAACATCCGTCATCTCCAACAAGTCTCTACCTTGAGTGTTCGAAAATCAGTTATCCTCTGGATGGTTGAGGATGATGCACTCCAAGGAAGAGAGGGCCTCAACGCCAGAACAATTCAGCAGTTCCTAGAGCATTTTTGAGGACAACGTCCTGCAAATTTGGTGAAGGCCAACCGTTGGTGGCAACAGCGCCATGATTTTACGAATGAAGAAGGTACTGTTGGATCCACATCTTGCTCTCGTGGTCTTGTTCAAAAAAGAAGGCGTCTTTATCCTAAAGCTAAAGCAGGTCGCGGACAGAAACGAAGTCCATGGGTCCAATATTTGTATCCCCGGGGAGGTCACTCCATTGTCAAGTTGAACACCACGTGCGAACAAAGTTTACTACCCCTATATTATATGCCATAAATAATTTTAAAAATTATGATATTTTTTCTACATATACGTAACCATTGATAACATCTTTTGTATATTTTTTTGAAATTTTTAGTCATCTTCATTTTTTTTAGTAATTGTTTTAGTTCATTTCTACGTCATTCTAGTTAGAAACGGTATGTTTTATAAAAAAAGAAAGATCATCAAATTTGGTTATCTTTTTTTTACTATGTAATAGATACTGAGTATATCTACTCATGAAAAAAAATTGATAAAATTTTGACCCATTTTGGTGATGCAACTTAGAAAACTTAGATTTATTTTGTTCGCATGTGGTTTTCAACTTGACAATGGAGTGACCTCCCCGTGTTTGTATCCAAAGGTCCTTGACACATTTGAATAGTATAAAAAAGCAGGAGTTAAGTTCTCAGCCAAACTTCTTCGTGAGTTAACATTGTCCATTCTAACAGCGCCTGATTCTGAGTATAACATTCATTCTGTTGATCCTAAAGATGGTATATTGCTTGTGACTAAGATTAGTAATAGTTGGATCCAACAGTTTATGGATTCACAAAATGTAGTCCTGTTATCCCAACGTGGTAGATTGGTATGCAGTCCATCAAAAGAATTGCATATAGAAATGCAAACTGCATACCATATGGGAGTTTTACATAGAGGATTTTTGTCAGGAATTTTTCAAGAACATCTTATGGAAAACCTAGATGAAACTCATTTTGTTGTTAATTTAGATAATGGTAAGACTCTAGGATTTCGTGGTGACACAACCGTTAAATATGCAGATGTTGTCTCAGGAGGAGAGTTCATGACCCTTGTTGTTAGAATTTCAGGGAGGCGTCGTTCCACCATAGAAGCTCCTATGATTATTTTCACAAATGAAAATAGGAGCTATCCTATTCGGGGGTTAATTGACAATGTTCCTGGGGTCACTTATAGGTCTGGTCCTAAAGGATGGATGGATAAATGTATTCTCCCTGAATTTTTTTCAGATCCTCGTGCATACTAAAGTGATCCTCATGGGCAGCAAAAAATTGTATGGTTAGATAATTGTAGCGGTCACACAATGACACCTAGATTAGAAGCAGTCCTAACTTCCAAACAGACTAAATTTTGTTATCTTCCTCCATGTTCTACTCATTTGTGTCAACCCGCGGATACATTTATTATTTCCAAAATTAAGGACTCATGGACTAGGAGATGGGAAGCTAAGAAGACCAAATTGATACAAGCCAATGCATGGCAAGATCAGGCTCGTGTAGATGGCCAATGGTCAGGGAAATCAACCCTGGCAAACGTTTTTTCTTTGAATTAGCAGCTCTTTGTATTGATGATGTTAACAGAGAGGTAGATCCTGATAACATTTCATATGCTAGAAAAGCTATGATTCGTTGTGGTTTAGCATTAGGGCTTGATGGTTCTTGGAATGTTACTCAGTTATTTCCACATTTACAGGAAATTATTGCAAAGCACTTGCAATACTTCCAAGGGCAAGAAGTGCCACCATTTGTTAGGGCACCATGAATTATAGGCTTTATTTGTTTTTATATTGAAGATGTTGGTATTTAAATAAAGCTATATTTTGTATTTTATTTTATTTATGTATGCTCTATATTATGTATGCTCTATTTCATATTTAGTTAACGTTTATCTTGGTGTTAAGTACTCTATAATTTTCTTTGTTCTATACTTAGCAAGCTAAAATTCAACATGAATGTCTCTTTTAGCATGCTAAATTGTGGTTTTTCTGACGTTTCGCAAAGGAAAATTTCCTTTGTCTTTATTTTGCATTCTCAAAGTTGAGTTCCATTAAGTTTAAATTTTGTAATATCAAATTCCTAACATATTACATTTTCAATGAGGCTCTCATATTCTACCTCCAATTCTTCATTTGAAGATCTACAAAAAATGTCATCTAACACTAAATGCGATTTTGTAAATATTCAAAGTTACTAATAGGTACAAATAGTGTTAGAGTTGACATTTAGTGTTCTAACACTATGAAGACAATTGACATTTAGCGTCTTCGTCGACTATGAGTGTTTCCAACACTATCTACCTATTTAGTGTAGTGAAGGCGTCGCTTCTCATTCAGTGTACGCATTTGTTCTAATTGACGAATCGCACTTACCAAGTCTTGAGTTTCTTGAGCAGTGAGTGCAAAGTGGCACCGTTTGACTAGTCAACCAAGTGAAAAGTGAAGCTTTTTCCTTGTAATGTAAAGAGATCGGATCTTCTTCAACACAATGATTGATTATATATCAACAATAATTAATGTATTTGTAGTAAAATTATATTGTTTCAAGAATTTAGCTACACTCACCATAAAGAGAATCTTTTTCATAATTCTATGGTTTTTGTTCGCATTGGAAAAAAATGTCCATTTGTTAAAATTAAATAAATATCTTTGTCATGATTCATATATTAACTACAAAGGGACACCTGCACCCAGAGGCAGGAAGTTTTTTAACGTGTGCTTCATGCAAGTGCACTTTGGACATACAAGTGCACCATGAACAAGCTCACCAAGATGAGGAGCCTTCAATGATATTACAATGTCAATGTAGCAATTTAACCCAGTAACGCCGGACTGGTGACCGTGACCAAAAACTGTCAGCCCTACCTATAACCGTGGGTGCTCAGATTGGAGCACTCTCTGGCCTCAGAAAATGAGATATTGGTTCCGGAGTTTTTGCAGATCATACGGAAGGCAGTGAAGTTCCAGTTGGGAGGAAAAAAATTGGACTTTGAAGAATCATGAGGACTCCAAATGAATTTGCATGACAGATATACCATTCAAACATAGACGGGCAGGTACAGAGAAAGCCAGAAATAAACTTCAATTCGGTTGACACGGATCTTTGAATACTCGTATTAGCAAATGTACCTAGTAGTGGCCCACAATGCATGATTCCCACAAGAAAATTCACGACGGCATTGACAGAGAAGAGCTTGCATTGCCTGTATTTAGAAAATACAAAAACTGGGAAGCAGTGACATGAAGGTACCCCAGAGGTTCATGTGCAACTCGTTTGTACTGATTCCCGCACATAATGCTGTCATGGGCCCTAGCAAGCGCAGAAAAGAAAAAAAATTACAATCCGCTAATATCGCTGCTGCTCAGATGATTGAACAGCGCTCACACGCTGCTGGCACGCTCGGGCAGGAACTTCCATGAGTGTCGGTCACTGTTCATCGCAGGAACAGTGCTGACCGTCTGGTTCTTTGCCCTGCAGCCCGGCAGCTCGCCCTCCAGCCCACCAGCTCGGCCTCCAAAACTTCTGCCCGCGTCAGTGCCACGGTGGCAAGCGAACGGCCCTGCAGTGGCCATCTGTACAGAACGTTATCCATTGCCATGTCCCATGAGCTATTCCCGCCAAGGCACTACAGAAACAGTTGTTCCCTGGCTAGTGACTCTGTAAGACATACTTCCAGTATCATTGTACACTCTGATTTTTTCCCACTCTGTACATGACTCTCTTGAACTCTAAAAACAATGTACAGGTAATAGTAGTTTGATAGTGGAGGACAAATAAGTTTCGGGAAATCCCAAAGTTAGAAAAAGAAACAGAATACGTGTGGAAAGAAAGATGGAAAGAAAAGTTATATGTAGAAATGCAAAAAAATAGACATGATACTATAATAGAAATAGAAAAGAAAACCCAATAAACACAAAAATGACATGAAAAAAAACTATAGACATGGTAGGAAAAATCGATATGTAAGGAAAAAACATTACGATTGAATAACTATACATAAAATTTGGAAACGAAGAGAGTATAGGAGAAAAGAAGTAGAAGAAAAACTGAAAATATAGAGAATATAGACATGACCAAATACATAGACATTATACAAAAAAAACACCCGATAAAAGCTAAGACATATTTTCACCAATGACTATCCCAATAGCAATCTTTGCAGATGTGATATCCGTGGCAACCGGGACATGCGCTATTTGTACGATCACCACAAACTTTGCAATTCTTCCTTGTCTTTCCCATGCTCTTAGGGCCATGGGCGGCCGGAATATGAGCTGCAAATATAGAATAGCCATGTTTCCGCCGTGCCCATTTAGCCAAAAGATCCTTTGCCAACTGCAATATGAAAGACAAATGAGTAAGTGGCTCTTGCAAATAGCGAAAACTAAGATCACTATGTATTATCCATGCGTTCACTATGACCGTGTCTAACATGAAGAAAAAAATGCGGTGCCACCATTTGTGGCTCCTAGTTAGACATGAATATGTGCCCCTAAGTTGATCTGCGGTGTCCACACCCCTTATGTTCTTTGTGTATTGGAGATGCATAGGGCCGGTGCTAACTTTTTTTTCCCCCCCCCCCTATTTTTCTATAAACATATTGCTTTGGTCCCGGTGGAGATATGGCCTCAGCGTGTGTGGAAAGAAGAAGCACCGCTTGCTTGTCTTTCCACACTGGACAACATATTTGCCCTTCTTTGTGCATGCGATAATCCACCCATCCCATGTCTTGTTTGCTAGTCACTTTGTTGTCAAACATGGCTCTAGGCACATACTTGCGATTGGCCCTCAAAGTCCCTGTTGCCATAATTCCATCATCCAATAAATCTAAAAATAATGGGATGGATGTGAAGAAATTGTCCGTGGTAACAATATGCCCTCTCCCGCGCAAATCCATCATAAGATGTTTTACCACATTCCTCCCTTGAAGTCCTTCACCTTTTCCACTTTGACCCTTCTCTTCCTCTGATGAGCTTTCACATCCTCCATCTACTGGAATGTCATCATCAAGAGGATTGCCCATTTTTCCACAATAAATGTCAAAGTTCCATAAATACTTGGATAGAGCATCCGCCGCCGCCCACACCTTGATTTCAAACCGCACCGGCTACTTTGGCATATATTGTCGCACGAGACAATATTTACCTTTATACATAATCATGCTCTCATCCACTGTCATCTGTTGGTTTGGTGACCACATACCCTTGCACCGGTGCCGCACTTCATCTAACATCCACCTAATCTTATGCAACTTGTCATAGGTTGGACTATCACGGTCAGTTACACATGCTTCTACATTCACCACATGCAAACAACGTGTGATAGCTTTGTATCTATCCCGTGTCATGAGCTTCGAGATAATCAGACACTGGAATAAACGCTCATCCCTCGACCAATACAAGCGTTGAGAAGGCAATTTTTTTAAGCCCATCAATAAACATATGGAGATGTATGCCCGAAACTCCTCTAATCCAAGTGGAGTCCACTGTATGCCTCCCCTGGTGTTCCCTTCCTCATCCATGGTTTCAGATGCATAGTGATTAGTTTCCCGCACTATTCGCCGTTGTAATTTTTTGGACCAAAATTTCTCGAATAATTCCACCAACGTTGGCAATCTACCATAAGGGTGTACAACCTGGCTCTGGTCCTGTGAATTGAAGAGGTGGATTTACATAAGAGTGAGTGTCTTTCGTCCATGTATCAGGACCAAACTTCTTCTCCATAGGGTCTTTTTTTTTCTGCTTCTTTGTGCTCACACCTGCAGTGGACTGAGGTGCCCGCGAAGCTGTAGATGGCCGGGCCGCTCTGGATGTCCTGGCCACTCTGGATGTCCTGGCCACTCTGGATGCCCGGGACGCCCTGCACAGTCGTCCTCTACCCCGAAGTCCACGGGGAGGCCTAGCCCTCTGCTTTTTGGCTGGAGGCCTATACCATGAATCCGAGCTGCTGGATGAAACATGCCCAATCTGCATGCCCTGCCCAAGCGCTGCATGTCTTTCGTCCATATCATGATCACACTGTGCATGTGCACAGTCCATCTCCACATCAGACGGTGGTCGTCCATCGTGTAGTCCTTGGGCAGAAGTAGTGGCCAGGACGTCGTCAGAGGTGGCATGCAACGGCATCCCCGGAGTTCCGTTGCCACAACCCACGCATGTGCTGGGGGCAGTAGCCAAGGCCAGCAACAGCCTGTCACGGACTGGCCCTCGGCGCCCGCCTCTTCCGGCCCTGCCCCGGCCTCTGGTGCTGCGACCTCCCCTGCCTCTCGTGCTCCGCCCTTCACTGCGTTCCAATTGAAAAGGCGCTCGACATTCAGGCATTCTCATTTGTGTACTGCATGCTGCTGCGAGAGATGTGTATAGCGTGGCTTTTGGTCGACCACATTTTTGGTACTCACACTCAGACATTGTTGAGTCTGAGTGACGTGAAGGGCACTCCACATTTGGGAAATTCCGCCGTGGCCGCTGCATTATTTCTACTGCCTCATCTGTCTCGGTACACTCCGATTGGACTTCACAAGCATTGTCGTCTGAGGGGCTGCTAGAATCGCTGAAGTCATCTGCTGATGAAAGATGGCCGTCGTATTGGCGTTCTGGAGATGTCGCTCGCACATGCTTCGCCAAGGAGTTCGGCAATGCAGCAGCGGCGTTTTCACTTCTAGGTTCGTTGTTACGATCTCGATTTTGAATCTTTGTTTCTCAGGCCTATGCAGAGCTCCTTCACACACATCTTCTTCCTCACCATTGCCATAACGAACCTTGATTGTTTTTTCTTTGATGACCTGATTGATAGATTCATGGACCACGTGCCCTAAAGTCCATTGCTCTACATCTTCCGTACTATCTGCTATGTCGTCATGGAGTAAGCCTCTTTGAACCCTAACAATTTCTGCGACATCGTTGACTGATTGTTGAAATTGAGGACATGCAGATTCGGGTTGAGATCTAACCTGTACAGTGTGTTGGCTAACAAAGGGTTGACTGCGTGCAAGTGCAGCTGTAGATGTCCCGGGAGCGCGTGAGTCCGGACTGCATGAGAATTGGGCGGCCTGCACACTTCTTGTGGTCGATGTTGGACAGTGATGCAGGTGCAACAATACTTTTGACTGCGGCCGCCGTGATTGTTGTTGCGGGGAGCGCCGTGATGGACCGATGTGCCCACGCTGGGAGGATTCGGCGACCTCTCTGAGGCGCTGGAGTTTGAGCTGCTGCAGTTGCTCCTCCGCAGCTCGAAGTCGGGCCTCTGCTGCCGATTCCTGCAGTGCTGTTTGCAGCCGCGGCGAACTTGCTGATGGAGTCTGGACGGTTGTTAGGAATGACTTGCAGACTGGTACTCTGTAGTTGATCGGCAGTGGTACTCGTGGTACTGTTAGGCTCTGATTTGCTTGCAATTGTGAGCAAGTGCTTGTACGCCCATCTTGTAAGTGTGTTTGCAGGATCGGCGGTCCAGATGATGTTGTCATTGTTGTCAAGGTACCCTGCATCGCGCATGCCTTGGAGCCACCACCGCCATGATTGAGATCCGGGGAGATCGGTCTGCTGGAGCCAAGCATCGACGTTGCGTTGCGCTAGAGGGGAGCTGTTGTCGTGTCCGCTGCTGCTTCTTGTGACTGACTGCTGGGCTGCAGTTGGAGTGATGCTGCCGCTGGGAGTTACAGTGTCGGGCTCCTGCTTGATCTTCCCCGTGCTCGTTGCTGCAGTGCGCGCAACCGAGCTTCCTCTTTCAGCTTCATTGTCACAGCCGTGCTCTATCTTTGGGAAGGGGTAGATTTTGTCCTTCAAGGCTGTGTACACTTCAGCGGAGAAGCCTTCAGGATGGCCCCCCGGCCTCCTCTCCGTCCAGCCCAGTAGCTTCGCTCCCCAAGTGTACCATAACCAACGCAGACGTTGTGGAGATGTGTCACCAACTTCACTCTTGTCCTTCGTCAACCGTTGCAAATTCAAGAGATACCTCTCATCTAGCATTGCTAGCATGTAATCCACTTGCCATTTTGCAGCATTGTGTTTTTTCTTCAAGTGAGTTGCAATAACCTCTGCCTCGAATGCACACCACGGTGGAGGAGGAGGAGGATAGTCTAGATCATTGATGTAGTGATGTAGATCATTCTGTCTAGGTTTCCTCATTGTGCTTTCACTTCAACTCTGAAAACAAAAATTATCACAAATGAAGCTTCTTTTGCAATGTGTTGTGCTACACTCATGTGCTAGACTCTGTTGTTGGAGTGGCGTGTTGGTTTCCTCAATTTTCGTGCATTGGTCTCAGTACAGGCGCCATTCTTGCAATTTATGATTCCTTGTAGCACTACTAGGTCTTCCGTGAAAGAGTTTGCTCGAAAATGGTACCAACCACCAACTGACTGCGTTCCCAGCATAATGAATTGCCGGGAAATGCTATTACGTGAGCAGTGAGCAGTGAGCAGTGAGCAGTGAGCAGTGAGCAGAGATTTTTGGAAAAATTTCGGGCTGTTGGATTTTAAAGGACCTCCTATTACCGTGGATTTAGGTGCAATTAGTAAGTATTAATGTAACATTGATACATGAAAAGTCCCTATAGCCGTGGAATTCAGGGTGTATTTTTAGAGTCATTAGTGGAATTTATTAGCTAAAACAGCAATCGCGCGGACACGAATCTAACATAAATACATTCAAACTCGTTACAGATTCAAGAAATGATGTGGAAATAAATAAATACTCAAACCGTACAATCAAAGTGAATCTGATTCAGATTCGATAGCACTCACATCGACATATGAAAGCACACGAGGATCATAATGTCGATGCGGTGTAGAATAGCATGAAGAACCACTAGGGCTAGGACTAGCATTGGCAAATGCTGTTGCCAATGCTTCGGCGTACAGTGGAAGTCCTTGAGGGGAACTATCAGGGCTGACCAAACTCTGCAAGGACTTCCTAAGGTTAAAACGGCACCGCTGTAGTGGTCTAGTCCTTGTCAAACTGCAAACAAGAGAAGAGTAGAAGTATTAGAAAACGTATTCAGATGAAGATATACTAACTAGTATTTGCAAGGTGCATTCAATAAACATTGAAACTTACTCACATGGACAGTCAAGGGGCTCGTCAGGAATGGTCTCATCATCGGAATCATGAAGGTTGATGTGAGCGGTCTCAGGTGGCGCTCTCTGTGGCTGAGGAGCAATGAGGGGCTTCAAGACCTCAGCAAATAACTTTGAGTCGCTTTCAAGTGCGACAATGTGACGGTTGCAAGCCCATGCTGCACGGATAGACGCACCTGCACAACAGAGTAGAAAAGGTTCATAAGAAAAAAGGGTTTAGGGTCACATGATATTAATTCTAGAATTCAATGAAGGAGAATAAAAATACCTGTGGATGCCGTTAGGTCTGCTACAATCCCGTTCTCTGGAGTCAAACCATATACAAACAGTTTCATCAACACCTCTGATTTCTCTTTAGGACCACGCCATGGTCCCCCTGTGTCCTTCTTCAACAATTGTGACTCCAGCGTCACAGCATTGAAAAGAACGTCATCACATGCTAGGTCGACCTGCGGAATGGACGGGTCTTTTACAATAAATAGAGGTGGGGGCTGCCGGGCAGCAGTAGAGGGAACATCACGGGCAAGAAGAACCGCCTTGAACTTCAAGGTCTACAAAAAAAACAATGAATATTAATACATACGGTGTCATATTACATAACATGTCCTAGAAATTCAATTTGAAGAAAGTTTAAAAAGTTAGAAGAGCTCACATTTTTAGAAGGATGGAGCGGACTCGCTAGATGGAGGTAGTTGATGATTGTCCACTCATCAACTACTTTCATCTTATAGTTTTTAAAATATGACATTACTTCTTTTTTGACAATGGGACTGTCGGGGTAAAAAAGGAGAAATGCCCCATCGTCATAGAGATATGCATATGCAAATCCCATGGTCACCTTCAGAAAACCCTCCAGACTTTCATTCCAATTAGGAACCTGCGATGGAGGGTCTGAAACACCGGGGACTCTCAATCCATCTGGATACTCTGCAATAAGTAGATCAACCCCCGGTTTCTCTACAGCCTTACCGTCAAAGAATAGCTGTCTAGAGGCACCAACCTGTGTCACAATGAAGAAACATAGAGAATTAAATACTGAGACTTCAATACACAAACTAAGAACAATTGGCAAAGAGGACACCCCAATAAATAGAAGAAGTTTTCACCTTCTTCAAAAACTCCACAATCTGATTATATTCTTGGCAGAATTGACCGGTTTTCTTCTTCTCATCTGCCATTCGCAAGAAAGAGTCGTTGACAAGAAGGTCAAGACAAGTGTACTCTGGAACACTAACACCGGGCTTGCTCAACATGGGTGCTCGTTTCGGTGGAGAAAGGAACACCGTTGGACTAGAAGGGCGTGCATTGGACAACTTCACCCTCTTCGTTGCAGGCTCCGCTGCTGTCACAGCTGGGGTCTCCACCGGTGGAGGTGGACTCTGTGCTGGTGGTGGTGCTGCGGTATTGGCCACAGTGGGAGTAGATGGAACTGCAGCCACTGGTGCAAAGGTCTCAACAGCATCAGCCTTGCGTTTGGAACCACGCTTGGATGTCGTGGTTGCGTTCTGTGTGGAAGCAGCTTCTTTCTCAGGCGTTGCTGTGTCCTTCTCTGTACCTGTTCCAATCAGACTAGGCTCGAGGGAATCTCGCATGGCAATGTCAAATGAAGGAGGCTTCGTAAGTGGACAATCTAAGTACCACCCACAGCGGTCCCAGTGCACACTATCCCACTGCTTCATAAGCCCCTCTGTGAGCATGAACTCATCACTTTTCTGGTCAAGGTAGTTCACAAATAATGGAGGGGACCTAGACATGGCCTTTGCCGGAAACAAAATATACTTGAAGTATCGGTACAAAACACGGTGCAATGCAGGTTTGAACAGATATTGCTTGTCAACCGTATTGTTCTTGTGGATGCCTTTATCAACAGCAAATTCTCTGTAGAAAGCAGTGTCCCAAAGTGAAATTCGCATTTCCTCAATGTAATCATAGATGGTGGGTATTGGGTCTCTACCGTCTGGGTGGTAATCGATGGTGACCTTTTGATCTCGAACAATGCACTCGAAAATGACCCCAGCTTCCATGGTCAACTGCAAAAAATTTAACATTTGAGAAAGATGTAATGAGATGATAACAACGTGATATAAGAATCCAGTGTCAAATTGTGGGAGCACTGATAAAAAACTTAGAGAACTTGGTAGAGAAAACTTGGAATGTACCTGGGACCACCAAGTAGCCTTGTGAAGCCAGATCAAGAAGGTGTCATCACTAAAGTTAGGTTTAGGAAATCTGAGTTGCACTCGGAGTTTTGCAGGCTGATTCCATCGCTCAAGCCAAAGAACCTTCATGATAGGATCCATAACGCTGGTGCCAAGCATCCAAAGCTTCTCAAGCTTCATCTCTGGATCTTTATCATGAGACTCATAGTGATACTTCACTTCCTCAAGAAAAGGTACGGTGTTGCTGGGATCAGCAACAGGCAGCATCTTCTTCAACTCACCTTTGTAATGAACTTTGGTTTTCTTCACAGCCCTGTGCACGAGTTCCTCAAGTCTCTTAGCAGTCCAATCTTCTGGATTAGGATATCTCTCATAAAATCTCCTTTGAGCAACGGCGGTTGCTTCTCCAATCTCTTGCTGCAATAGGAAGACAAAACAATTAAACAGACATTAGGAAAGAACTAATTGCCAACATTATACACAAACTTCAGCAGTTAAGTGACGGTTATACCTGATTGAGAAGAGCACTGAGAGAATCTATAGTCAATGAAAACCACGTCTGACTCTTGTCACCCTTCTGTTTCTGATCAGAGAGTCGAAGGTCCTCAGGTGGCACCAATGATTTAAAATATGAGAGAGGTTGAGCCCCAATGGTTTGAACTCGATAGAGTTTATGGACAAGGTTGGAAGTCACATGAGACTTTTCATTTCTCCTGTTAAATCAAATACATTTGAATTAGTCTAGTTATGAAATCATACACAACAACTGCATAAAAGCAAAGTTAATCAGTAATAGAAATTGTACCAATTGACTTCGTGTAGAGCAGTGAGCATCGTAGGTACATCTCCGTTCACCTCCAGGATGATGCTATCAACTGAGTAATGCCATACAAGATCATTTGGATGGTCCTGATTTATGATTGGCAACCAAGCCTGGACTCTATGGTTTCCATCCCAGACATGGAACATTTTTCCACAGAACACACTGAGGATGGGATCTGCAGCAAGCATGGATTCGAACTCATCGTTGACACTAACCCAATGTTGACTCCAAGATGATTTAATTTCTGGAGTGATAATTTTTGTCTTACCGTCGTTGTCCTCAGAGGCCACATAGAATACACCGTTACCTTCCATGTATCCATTTTTTATAAAATGGGATGCCAGCTTCATGACATCGTTTTTGAGAAAGGGTCTCACAATAGGAAGGCATACCATTCTACAGAGGGGAATCAGCAAGCGGGACTTGTGACGAGGTTGGAACCGAAGCCTCTCGATTCGAGATTGTGTGTTAGGGGTCTCACTCAGCAGAATTGAGGTGAGCTGGGAATGAACATCTCGTTCACTCAGCCGCTCTCCTTGCGTACTTTCGCCAATGTCACCGGACTCACCTTCAAAATAGACTCAAAATTTAGTATTTCAAAGGAGAAATCTTGACATGAAAGGAGGATGAAAAATGTTATAGAATAGCACCTTCAAAGTCTTCTTCTTCATTTTCCTGTAACTCACCATTCGCATCCATTTGCGATTGCTCTATATAATCACAGGTAAACGACAGTTAGTAAAGGAGCAATGATAGTCTTTGAACTGACTAACACGTGTGTTCAATAACGCAAGGCATGTTCAACAGTACACTGGATAATCTACATTTGCCATGCAGGGGGCAGCCTTAAACTGGCTTGATACTGGATGGTTCCCATGGCCCTGTCAACTCTTGTCAGAACTCTGGAGAAACGAACTTGCATGCTGGGGGCAGCCGGTACCGGCTGGGTACTGAAGGCTTCCCATGGCCATGTCCACTGGTCTGTTATCTTTGAACTGAATAACTCTTTGCATGTTGGGGGCAGCCGGTACTAGGGACAATCTTTGAACTGAACAACTTGTGTGTTCAATAACACGTGTTCAATAGTACACTGAATACCCAAATAACAACCTATACTCTGAAACGCAAGATACCATCATTTTGGAGACAGTCAAGAACACACTAAAATTTTGGAGACATAGGGCTTTGACATGGCAGCGGATTTGGGTACTTTGGGTGTAGGCAAGGCAGGTTTAGGGGTCAGCCTCTGCTAGGGTGTGTTCAAACTAATGCTGGCACGCTCGGGTGTTCAGCCTGACCTGCTCGCCCGCATTAAAGCACTGGAATCAGCCGCTGCTAAGGTTTAATTTGAGATCCTACGCCCTATACTACTAGCGACAATATAGCGAGAAAGCCTGGTACCATGATGATAATTGGACAGGAGAGATATAGGGGCTGCACAGGGCCTGGAAAGGGCTGGACAAGTCTAGAGTGCGAGCATGAAGACGTTTGTTTAATTGTACACAAAATCCATAGAACAACTAGTCTGAAAAGCAACACATTGCACTCTCAATTGAATTAAACTTTGGATAATTCCACTACCTTGCACAATGCTTCAAAACAATGGTTCTCATCCCATTTTGCGAAATAATTGGTCAAAGGCTTAATATAACATTCACTATTAATAATATAGTATTTATTACCCTAAACATTCAGAATTTAGAATAAATTTACACCGACTAGTTCAAGAGTTTTTAAATTAGGGAATCGAACTGGATCATAGAGTGGAATACTGAGTTTTAAGCAATAACTCATAATCATTGGATATTCAGACCTAGTTCAAAACTCTTACTTCTATCCACAACTTTCAATAACCTAAAACTATATGCTGAGAGGGCTAAACATGGTTCTCGTCACTATATTCTACGTTATCGTAATAACTCCATGGTTCCAAAGACGTATCATCCGGATAGTCGAGTTCCCAAATTAAGTTGCTAAAAGTCCACTGCAATAGACACAACCATTCAGAACATGTGAAATTACCAAAACTTTCATTATAAATGACATTGGGATAAGAATCTCTTAGTGACATTCAATATTTGTCATCAATGGACAATTTAGAACATTAGTTTCAATTGATAACTTAGAACATTCGCACTGGAGGCTCTCCCATTGCCTTGTCCAGAAGGGTCTAAAATCTTTGCCAACGTGAGCTGGGTACTGGAGGCTCTCCCAAGGCCCTGTCCACAAGGGTCTAAATTTATTTGCCGAAGTGCACTGACATAAGAATTGCAAGGTGGGGGGGGGGGGGGGGGGGGGCAGCCGATACCGGCTGGGTACTGAAGGCTCTCCCCAGGCCTGTCCACAAGGGTCTAAAAGAAATTGCCAAATCACGGCTGGGTACTGGAGCCTCTCCCTTGGAAGGTCCACAAGGGTCTAAAAATGTTGCATGGTGGGCTCGGTACTCGAGGCTATCCCAAGGCCTTGACCACAAGGGTCTAAAATATTTTGCCAACGTGGACTGCATACTGGATGCTCTCACATGGCCCTGTCCACAAGAGTCTAAACTTATTGCCAAAGTATACAGGAGGCTCTCCCATGACCTGTCCACTGGAGTCTAAAATATTTTTCCAAGGTGCACTGAAATAATAATTGCAAGGTAGGGGGGGCAGCCGGTACCGGCTGGGTACTGGAGCCTCTCCCAAGGCCTGTCCAGGAGGGTCTAAAAGAAATTGCAAGGTGGACAAAAAACAAAAATTAAAGTGGGACTTCAAAAAATTTGGAAGGTGGGGGAGGGCAGCCGGTACCGGCTGGGTACTAGAGCCTCTCCCAAGGCCCTGTCCACTGGGTCTAAATTTTATTGCAAGGTGGACAAAAAACAAAAATTAAAGGTGGGACTTAAAAAAATTTGGAAGGTGGGGAGGGCAGCCGGTACCGGCTGGGTACTGGAGCCTCTCCCAAGGCCAATCGACTGGGTCTGAATTTTATTGCAAGGTGGACAAAAAACAAAAATTAAAGTGGGACTTAAGAAAATTTGGAAGGTGGGGGAGGGCAGCCGGTACCGGCTGGGTACTGGAGCCTCTCCCAACGCCTGTCCACAAGGGTCTAAAAGAAATTGCAAGGTGGACAAAAAACAAAACTTAAAGGTGGGACTTAAAGAAATTTGGAAGGTGGGGGAGGGCAGCCGGTACCGGCTGGGTACTGGACCCTCTCCCAAGGCCCTTTCCACTGGGTCTAAAAGAAATTGCAAGGTGGACAAAAAACAAAAATTAAAGGTGGGACTTAAAAAAATTAAGAGGGTGGGGGAGGGCAGCCGGTACCGGCTGGGTACTGGAGCCTCTCCCAAGGCCCTTTCCACAGGGTCTAAAAGAAAGTGCAAGGTGGACAAAAAACAAAAATTAAAGGTGGACTAAAAAAAATTTGGAAGGTGGGGAGGGCAGCCGGTACCGGCTGGGTACTGGAGCCTCTCCCAAGGCCTGTCCACTGGGTCTAAATGAAATTGCAAGGTGGACAAAAAACAAAAATTAAAGGTGGGACTTAAAAAAAATTGGAAGGTGTGGAGGGCAGCCGGTACCGGGTGGGTACTGGAGCCTCTCCCAAGGCCTGTCCACAAGGGTCTAAAAGAAATTGCAAGGTGGACTAAAAACAAAAATTAAAGTGGGACTTCAAAAAATTTGGAAGGTGGGGGAGGGCAGCCGGTACCGGCTGGGTACTAGAGCCTCTCCCAAGGCCCTGTCCACTGGGTCTAAATTTTATTGCAAGGTGGACAAAAAACAAAAATTAAAGGTGGGACTTAAAAAAATTTGGAAGGTGGGGAGGGCAGCCGGTACCGGCTGGGTACTGAAGCCTCTCCCAAGGCCAATCGACTGGGTCTGAATTTTATTGCAAGGTGGACAAAAAACAAAAATTAAAGTGGGACTTAAGAAAATTTGGAAGGTGGGGGAGGGCAGCCGGTACCGGCTGGGTACTGGAGCCTCTCCCAAGGCCTGTCCACAAGGGTCTAAAAGAAATTGCAAGGTGGACAGAAAACAAAAATTAAAGGTGGGACTTAAAGAAATTTGGAAGGTGGGGGAGGGCAGCCGGTACCGGCTGGGTACTGGACCCTCTCCCAAGGCCCTTTCCACTGGGTCTAAGAGAAATTGCAAGGTGGACAAAAAACAAAAATTAAAGGTGGGACTTAAAAAAATTAAGAGGGTGGGGGAGGGCAGCCGGTACCGGCTGGGTACTGGAGCCTCTCCCAAGGCCCTTTCCACAGGGTCTAAAAGAAAGTGCAAGGTGGACAAAAAACAAAAATTAAAGGTGGACTAAAAAAAATTTGGAAGGTGGGGAGGGCAGCCGGTACCGGCTGGGTACTGGAGCCTCTCCCAAGGCCTGTCCACTGGGTCTAAATGAAATTGCAAGGTGGACAAAAAACAAAAATTAAAGGTGGGACTTAAAAAAAATTGGAAGGTGTGGAGGGCAGCCGGTACCGGGTGGGTACTGGAGCCTCTCCCAAGGCCTGTCCACAAGGGTCTAAAAGAAATTGCAAGGTGGACTAAAAACAAAAATTAAAGTGGGACTTAAAAAAATTTGGACGGTGGGGGAGGGCAGCCGGTACCGGCTGGGTACTGGAGCCTCTCCCAAGGCCCTTTCCACTGGGTCTAAAAGAAATTGCAAGGTGGACAAAAAACAAAAATTAAAGGTGGACTAAAAAAAATTTGGAAGGTGGGGAGGGCAGCCGGTACCGGCTGGGTACTGGAGCCTCTCCCAAGGCCAATCGACTGGGTCTGAATTTTATTGCAAGGTGGACAAAAAACAAAAATTAAAGTGGGACTTAAGAAAATTTCGAAGGTGGGGGAGGGCAGCCGGTACCGGCTGGGTACTGGTCCCTCTCCCAAAGCCTGTCGACTGGGTCTGAATTTTATTGCAAGGTGGACAAAAAACAAAAATTAAAGGTGGGACTTAAAGAAATTTGGAAGGTGGGGGAGGGCAGCCGGTACCGGCTGGGAACTGGAGCCTCTCCCAAAGCCTTGTCCACTGGGTCTAAAAGAAATTGCAAGGTGGACAAAAAACAAAAATTAAAGGTGGACTTCAAAAAATTTGGAAGGTGGGGGAGGGCAGCCGGTACCCGCTGGGTACTGGAGCCTCTCCCAAGGCCCTTTCCACTGGGTCTAAAAGAAATTGCAAGGTGGACAAAAAACAAAAACTAAAGGTGGGACTTAAAAAAATTAAGAGGGTGGGGGAGGGCAGCCGGTACCGGCTGGGTACTGGAGCCTCTCCCAACGCCCTTTCCACTGGGTCTAAAAGAAATTGCAAGGTGGACAAAAAACAAAAATTAAAGGTGGACTAAAAAAAATTTGGAAGGTGGGGAGGGCAGCCGGTACCGGCTGGGTACTGGAGCCTCTCCCAAGGCCTGTCCACTGGGTCTAAATGAAATTGCAAGGTGGACAAAAAACAAAAATTAAAGGTGGGACTTAAAAAAAATTGGAAGGTGGGGAGGGCAGCCGGTACCGGTTGGGTACTGGAGCCTCTCCCAAGGCCTGTCCACAAGGGTCTAAAAGAAATTGCAAGGTGGACTAAAAACAAAAATTAAAGTGGGACTTAAAAAAAATTGGACGGTGGGGGAGGGCAGCCGGTACCGGCTGGGTACTGGAGCCTCTCCCAAGGCCCTTTCTACTGGGTCTAAAAGAAATTGCAAGGTGGACAAAAAACAAAAATTAAAGGTGGACTAAAAAAAATTTGGAAGGTGGAGAGGGCAGCCGGTACCGGCTGGGTACTGGAGCCTCTCCCAAGGCCTGTCCACTGGGTCTAAATGAAATTGCAAGGTGGACAAAAAACAAAAATTAAAGGTGGGACTTAAAAAAAATTGGAAGGTGGGGAGGGCAGCCGGTACCGGGTGGGTACTGGAGCCTCTCCCAAGGCCTGTCCACAAGGGTCTAAAAGAAATTGCAAGGTGGACTAAAAACAAAAATTAAAGTGGGACTTAAAAAAATTTGGACGGTGGGGGAGGGCAGCCGGTACCGGCTGGGTACTGGAGCCTCTCCCAAGGCCCTGTCCACTGGGTCTAAGAGAAATTGCAAGGTGGACAAAAAACAAAAATTAAAGGTGGACTAAAAAAAATTTGAAAGGTCCGGGGGGGGCAGCCGGTACCGGCTGGGTACTGGACCCTCTCCCAAGGCCTGTCCACTGGGTCTAAAAGAAATTGCAAGGTGGACAAAAAACAAAAATTAAAGGTGGGACTTAAAAAAATTTGGAAGGTGGAGAGGGCAGCCGGTACCGGCTGGGTACTGGAGCCTCTCCCAAGGCCTGTCCAGGAGGGTCTAAAAGAAATTGCAAGGTGGACAAAAAACAAAAATTAAAGGTGGGACTTAATGAAATTTGGAAGGTGGAGAGGGCAGCCGGTACCGGCTGGGTACTGGAGCCTCTCCCAAGGCCTGTCCAGGAGGGTCTAAAAGAAATTGCAAGGCGGACAAAAAACAAAAATTAAAGTGGGACTTCAAAAAATTTGGAAGGTGGGGGAGGGCAACCGGTACCGGCTGGGTACTAGAGCCTCTCCCAAGGCCCTGTCCACTGGGTCTAAATTTTATTGCAAGGTGGACAAAAAACAAAAATTAAACGTGGGACTTAAAAAAATTTGGAAGGTGGGGAGGGCAGCCGGTACCGGCTGGGTACTGGAGCCTCTCCCAAGGCCAATCGACTGGGTCTGAATTTTATTGCAAGGTGGACAAAAAACAAAAATTAAAGTGGGACTTAAGAAAATTTCGAAGGTGGGGGAGGGCAGCCGGATCCGGCTGGGTACTGGTCCCTCTCCCAAAGCCTGTCGACTGGGTCTGAATTTTATTGCAAGGTGGACAAAAAACAAAAATTAAAGGTGGGACTTAAAGAAATTTGGAAGGTGGGGGAGGGCAGCCGGTACCGGCTGGGAACTGGAGCCTCTCCCAAAGCCTTGACCACTGGGTCTAAAAGAAATTGCAAGGTGGACAAAAAACAAAAATTAAAGGTGGGACTTCAAAAAATTTGGAAGGTGGGGGAGGGCAGCCGGTACCGGCTGGGTACTGGAGCCTCTCCCAAGGCCCTTTCCACTGGGTCTAAAAGAAATTGCAAGGTGGACAAAAGACAAAAACTAAAGGTGGGACTTAAAAAAATTAAGAGGGTGGGGGAGGGCAGCCGGTACCGGCTGGGTACTGGAGCCTCTCCCAACGCCCTTTCCACTGGGTCTAAAAGAAATTGCAAGGTGGACAAAAAACAAAAATTAATGGTGGACTAAAAAAAATTTGGAAGGTGGGGAGGGCAGCCGGTACCGGCTGGGTACTGGAGCCTCTCCCAAGGCCTGTCCACTGGGTCTAAATGAAATTGCAAGGTGGACAAAAAACAAAAATTAAAGGTGGGACTTAAAAAAAATTGGAAGGTGGGGAGGGCAGCCGGTACCGGGTGGGTACTGGAGCCTCTCCCAAGGCCTGTCCACAAGGGTCTAAAAGAAATTGCAAGGTGGACTAAAAACAAAAATTAAAGTGGGACTTAAAAAAATTTGGACGGTGGGGGAGGGCAGCCGGTACCGGCTGGGTACTGGAGCCTCTCCCAAGGCCTGTCCACTGGGTCTAAAAGAAATTGCAAGGTGGACAAAAAACAAAAATTAAAGGTGGGACTTCAAAAAATTTGGAAGGTGGGGGACGGCAGCCGGTACCGGCTGGGTACTAGAGCCTCTCCCAAGGCCAATCGACTGGGTCTAAATTTTATTGCAAGGTGGACAAAAAACAAAAATTAAAGGTGGGACTTAAAAAAATTTGGAAGGTGGGGAGGGCAGCCGGTACCGGCTGGGTACTGGAGCCTCTCCCAAGGCCAATCGACTGGGTCTGAATTTTATTGCAAGGTGGACAAAAAACAAAAATTAAAGTGGGACTTAAGAAAATTTGGAAGGTGGGGGAGGGCAGCCGGTACCGGCTGGGTACTGGTCCCTCTCCCAAAGCCTGTCGACTGGGTCTGAATTTTATTGCAAGGTGGACAAAAAACAAAAATTAAAGGTGGGACTGAAAGAAATTTGGAAGGTGGGGGAGGGCAGCCGGTACCGGCTGGGTACTGGAGCCTCTCCCAAGGCCTGTCCACTGGGTCTAAAAGAAATTGCAAGGTGGACAAAAAACAAAAATTAAAGGTGGACCAAAAAAAAATTTGGAAGGTCGGGGGGGGCAGCAGGTACCGGTTGGGTACTGGAGCCTCTCCCAAGGCCTGTCCACTGGGTCTAAAAGAAATTGCAAGGTGGACAAAAAACAAAAATTAAAGGTGGGACTTAAAAAAATTTGGAAGGTGGAGAGGGCAGCCGGTACCGGCTGGGTACTGGAGCCTCTCCCAAGGCCTGTCCACAAGGGTCTAAAAGAAATTGCAAGGTGGACAAAAAACAAAAATTAAAGTGGGACTTCAAAAAATTTGGAAGGTGGGGGAGGGCAGCCGGAACCGGCTGGGTACTGGAGCCTCTTCCAAGGCCTGTCGACTGGGTCTGAATTTTATTGCAAGGTGGACAAAAAACAAAAATTAAACGTGGGACTTAAATAAATTTGGAAGGTGGGGGAGGGCAGCCGGTACCGGCTGGGAACTGGAGCCTCTCCCAAAGCCTTGTCCAGTGGGTCTAAAAGAAATTGCAAGGTGGACAAAAAACAAAAATTAAAGGTGGGACTTCAAAAAATTTGGAAGGTAGGGGAGGGCAGCCGGTACCGGCTGGGTATTGGAGCCTCTCCCAAGGCCCTTTCCACTGGGTCTAAAAGAAATTGCAAGGTGGACAAAAAACAAAAATTAAAGGTGGACTAAAAAAAATTTGGAAGGTGGGGAGGGCAGCCGGTACCGGCTGGGTACTGGAGCCTCTCCCAAGGCCTGTCCACGAGGGTCTTAATGAAATTGCAAGGTGGACAAAAAACAAAAATTAAAGGTGGGACTTAAAAAAATTGGAAGGTGGGGAGGGCAGCCGGTACCGGGTGGGTACTGGAGCCTCTCCCAAGGCCTGTCCACAAGGGTCTAAAAGAAATTGCAAGGTGGACAAAAAACAAAATTAAAGTGGGACTTAAAAAAATTTGGACGGTGGGGGAGGGCAGCCGGTACCGGGTGGGTACTGGAGCCTCTCCCAAGGCCCTGTCCACTGGGTCTAAAAGAAATTGCAAGGTGGACAAAAAACAAATATTAAAGGTGGACTAAAGAAGTCTGATGTATCAGTGCAGGTTCAAGATGCAACCCTAGCAGCAGCTCTACACCACGTTAGTTCCGTGCAAGAAACGGGTTGCGACGAGAGTCAGTGACACATAGCTAGGCTAAAAGCCCCATGTGCAAAGGCTTGTTTCGCGCTACAAGCTGTGACTAAGAAGAAGTGCATCGCTCGAATCATACAAGACGGGAAATCTACCGCTGCTCCTACGTACACGGGCATGATGGACAACTACAAGAAGAATAGTAAGGAGCGCATGCAATTCTTCTTCTGCAACGACGACATCGAGAGGTGTGTCAAAGGAACTCGCAGAAAGTGGGTTATGTCTCGCCCTGAGGTCCCCGACATCTGGCCCGTCAAGAACAGTACTAACCTAACACGCAAGGAGATACTTGCCCTAGAAAATGGTGGCTTTCGACTTCCACAGCGCGAGGTCATATCGCCGCGAAGGCTCTTCCAAGACCACCCTCTCCCCGTCGACTTGTCAACATATGTAACTCCAGCTTTCCCAGCTGAAGTTCCCAAGCGACGTCATAGCAAGAATGTCCGCCGCAACAAGAAGAGCCCATCCATCAAGCAAGCCAACAACTGTGCTAGCGCTGCAGCATTCAAGGGTTCCATAAGGAAGGTGGACATGGTTCCAGTCCCTGCCCTAGGTTGCATCGTCACGTTGGATTCGGGCACGCCTCCGACAAATCAGCAGTACCTTCTCACAATTTCCCAGTTTCCAGACTGCTCCTGCCCTTATTTCAAGGAAATGCTGACGAAGTCGAAAAGAGGACGCAACCAGTGGGCTCACTGCAAACATCTCTATTTTGTCTTCATGGTCGTTTGTGGGTTTGATGCTGATGTAGATGCCTTCATACATGCACCCACTCTTAGCTTCAACGAAGTTAAGCTAGTTCTTGAGAGCGGATTGTTGACTCATCCAACACCCTAGGATATAAAAATGTTGTTGGTTCCATTGTTGACATGTTCACTCTCCAAATCAATGAAATTGTAGTGAGACTAAAAGGGCCACTACTGCAGATTTGAAAATCATGTTGTATTATTTACGAAACCCTAAACCCTAAACTCTGGTATTTTTACCCTAAACCCTAAACCCAGACTGGTCTAAACGCTAAATTTGCTATGCAATTGTGAATAATTATTCCCAAACGAGTGGATTGGCCCCTAATAAGACGCTGAAATAACAATCTCTTTCTACCCTAAACCCCGAATTAAACCGTAATTACCACGGTTATAGAGACAGTGTGCCTTTAATGTACCCTAAACCCTGAACCACTGACCCTAAACCACGGTAATAGGTACCAAATCTTCCACGGTTATAGGTCCAAAATTTTACTAAAAATAGACGAATATTCGAATAATAGCTAACTATAGTGTCATTGACCAAGGTTGACCTGAAATTCTTGCTCGTAATCCCACATTTCTCCGCTCACTGCTCACCGCTCCCCGCTCCCCGCGCGCACACTATCCTCGTCCATGAACTGCCCAAACGCTGACATGGCATACAATAAGCTGTCATAAAATGACATGGCACACTGCCCACTTTATTTTTTTCATTTCTTTTATCACTTGTATGAAACAATTCCACTGCCCAAGAACAGGGTGCCCACATACAAAATACACCTTCGGCCAAGGCTCTTCCACCAAGGTACAGTCCTCCAGCCACCGGTTTTATTACAAACTGCAGTATACAAAAAAAAATATAACCCCCACGAGTGATTTATGAACTGCATGGAGTGCACAAGAGGCTAAGGAAGCGCCAAAAAAATAATTGGATGAAATCTCCTCTCCTATAACCGCTCATCAGAAATTCTATCCATCCAAACGCCTCGAAATGGTGCCTCCGGCGTTACTGGGTTAAGATATCTGCATGTTTTCTACCACACGTGATTCACATGAATCCCACACTGACACTGCTATAGCTACCGACAATCATGTCAAACAAGAATAATACTAAAACACAGTGAGGGAAGTACGAGTCATTTTTTATAGTAAATCAAATTAAACTATCGTGTTTGCATCTTTATAAAATAGTTATTTATTTATTTATATTTTTACTTTTTTCATTTTTTTTTCATACATTAAATTACAAAGCACTCATGCAAAGGATGGATAGATAATCTCTAAAGTTGATAACCATCAAAACATTCTCAAGACTGAGGTTAGAGAGGGCATCCTTTTTCTACAGCGATCATCCAAATGAATCATTTTTGATCATTTTCGATCAATCTTGATATCTTGATCACTCTATCCTACTTGGCTTAAATTTAACATGCTTCTGGATTCTAAGATTCTTTTGGATAACTAGACCACAAAAGGGTGCAAGTCAAAGGTGCAAGTCAAAGGTGTTCATCACTAATACTTACATTTTCCCTAAAAAAATATCATATCATTTAAAGTATTTTTTAATTAATATTATTTTTACAAGAGAAAAGCTTTGAAAAATCTTGTAACATTCATTTTTTATTTTAATAATTATGAAAAAATTAGGGTGAATTGGTTTTAAAAATACTTATATGAGAAAAATATCAAAAACTTATAATATGATTAAAAATGTGAGGAATCAATGAGGTTCGACAGAGAAATTGTAGTGTAGACGCTTAAGGGTTAACCCGGATTTTCAGATTTACCAACTAGAGGCTGCCATCCTGTATTGATGCCGTCTTGTTTACATCTGATAACAAACAATTATAGCCTGGCTTCATCTACACAAACAGGAGACTGGTGATGCAAGATACAAATTAAGCAGCCATGGATGCAACACGCCTTTAACTTCTAAAGGATCAAGGATTCATGGTTTTAGAATGACAAATTCAATTGATCATATTGTGAAAACTATAATTTGGATGAGACTGAATTTTATAGCACTGGAATCAGTGAAGATCAATGCATATGTTGGTCAAAAAACAGACAAACTTTGAAGAAAAGGAAGTCCACATAGAATGTACTCAAAATTGCTTTAAAAAACATGTTGCCCAATTGGTCCTTGGGTTAAAGTTGTATGATATGCAATGCTCTTCTGTGATTTTAGTGATTCAAAATTTGGTCCCATTTAAATTACTTCTGTTCTCAACGTGATTGTTTAGAATGTTTGAAGTGAGCAGATTTGATGGATGTCTTATTTGTGTTTGCATGTGCAGATCACTCTTGGCGGGTCACTGTTGGTGGTTGATGCGTAAGCGAACATGAATGTTCCAAGTTGCAGTGAAGCAGGGTTAGGTCAGGCTTGAGTCAGTGAGAGAGGAAAGGAAAAGCCACCAAATTTGGCTTCTTGGGCAATTTTTGATCATTGTCAGCACTCAATTATTTGATAGAATAGGTACAGTAGTGAGGTTTAGAGATGATTGGACATATGATTTTCACCTGCAGTAGTAGTCTCCTATGTTGCTGTGTCACATTTGATAAGTTACCTTGAGCATTTTATTTGCAGACATAGATCTCACTCAACGGATGATTACTTGCCCACAACGTGCACGGTGCCTGTCTATTTACAGTATGGCATGTTGGCAGGGATTCATGTTGATATGTTTTAGCTGTGGGAGAGTGTAGATACGGTGGAACTAAATTTTATCATTGAATAGGACGGCTTGCATGTGTATAAACTTATCACTCAAATGAATCATCTAACTTCGTCAAGTCTTTGGGATTGGTGTTTTTGTATCAGTGTATGTCCAAATCCTCAGTAATTTCAACCTCACTAATTCCAGTGCCTTTTGGTAGTTGTTCAATCAGATTTGTAGATTCTTAAAAGTATGCTCACTAAGCGCAATTAGAGAGGGTGAATTTTTTCTAGATTCTCTGTTTCACCATTCAAAATAGATTTCTTTTACAGAATAATTTCCTAGTGATTCGGGTCTCTGCTCTCATAATAATTTCTTTACCTATGGTATCTCTTTGCATTGTTGCACCTTTTACTTGTTAGCAAATGAAATGAAGAAATCTATTGTAGAAACACACCAAACTCTCCTGACAGACATAAGAGACGAACTCATGATTGTCTTTTGTGCAATATTAGAGTAAACGAAAAGTGACTCAAAGTGGAAATTTACCTCATACTCACCTTCAACTCATTTCAGTTCAAAAAAACGGCAAAATTAGTCTATAGTGAGTTGGAGGATAATTTAAAGCAAGACCTTGAGCCATCGTGGGGCGTGGAACACGTGACCTCCCCAATGCTAGAAGAGAGTTCCCATGCGCTACCCCAAGCCAAGTGCCCTAACCATGTAGACTATTCATGAACAATGGTTGTCAGAAAATTTATTTATAGAGAGGAGACTCCTTTCCAACTCCTCATCAACTCCCCTTCTATTTTTCAGTTAACTCACTTAGGTTAATGGAACATTTGTAGTGAATAATTTAATTATTTTGTGCATCACTATCTATGGTTATGTGATGTGTCAAAGTAAGTTTTGGCAAACAAAATAATAAAGAGTATTGTATTAGCTTGCTATGTAATTACGGTAAATTATTGGGATCCAAACTAGTAAGGACATAATTTCTCCTTACTAATAATGCATCAGTTTTAATGAATTTCAGGTTTGAAATTCAATAGCTTGTTGTTCGCTTAATTTAACCCTTCAAAGTCAAAGGGGTGCACACATTTTTGGGATGTATTCATATTTGCCTTTATAACTCACAACTACAGAATTCTAATACAATCTAAAGTTGTATATATATTGATATGTAGATTATATATGTTTGGTTGGGTTTACTATATTCATTACAAGTTTACAAGAATTTTTAAATTAATTTTCAAAACAGTTTTATTAGAATTCAATACTATATTAAAAATTTATTTATTTATACTTGAATTTTTTGTGATTGGTTAAAAAGAGAAGATACTTAACATGGTAAAAAATTTATAATGATATTTTACCTAATTTCAAAATTTATTTTCAAGGCCTCATTTTTTAACCCCTTAGTCTCCTAAATTCCTAGAGCCCTCTCCAAATTCCGCAGTTTTCCAAAGATGCAACCTAGAAGGATATTGTGAACTTGATATATGAATAAAAGTCGTACATTATGAATTTTGGTGTCTATCCATACGGTTAGACCTATGATTGCTATTACCAGTAATTTTGTATAAAATTTGAAACGAGAAATTCAAAATTATTTTGTAATTCAATTACGAATAAGATATTGACAATCTACAGATGAATTTTTTTGTGATTGGTTGAATCGTAATACTCTAAGTGTAGTGATTTTTGGAGATTTTTTGGTTGCTTAATTTTATGAGTTGACTTTTTTTTAGCACTTTTACACTGAAATCTTCAAAATTTTGGGTGAATCACTACAATATGAAATGATGCAATTTTTTTCGTAAATCATCCCCTTTCTAATCGAATCACATATGCATGAAGCTAACTTCCCATAGAATCTACAGTACAAATTCCACACTACAAAAAGTGCATGATGAATGAGAAATTTTGGATAAAATCTGTACATCGTACAAAAAATGGACGCTTAGGCAGTTAGGGGTTAAGGACCATTAGTGAAGAATTAAGTTTGTTACAAGAGGTACCCTACGTCGTGGTTAGTTTCGACATTAATTAATTACTTTTTGTCGAAAAGTGCCACATATCATCTTGTGATTGGTTTATAGTGACATGGACCTCTCAAAATATGATGTGGAAATTAGATTACAACACAATACTGTCCAAATCTGACCCTCACATACGGTAGTCAAGAAAACAAGAGCTAAGTTCAACACCCCCAGTTCTTTAGGGGTTAACGAAGAGACGTTTTTGACATCAATTTATTATGTTGTTTTTAAAAGATGACATTATTCAAATTTGAAGGTGTATAGCGTGCAAGTTATAGCCAACAAGCACAACAATCAAGAGAAATTTGGATAAGAGAAAAATTCAAGTGAACGTGACGATGATAAGCATTTGAATCCGTTCATCATTCAAGTATTCAATGCTCTAACTTTAAGAGTTACTCCCTCCGTCCCAAAGTTATTGTCATGTTTGAAAGTCATGTTTCAAAGTACTTTCTTAAGTAGGTCAAAAAAACACTTCCTTATGGCTAATTTTATTTAGGTTGCAATGAGCACATGCAATGTTCTTCAATCATTCTAGTGACATATATAATTTGAAAGTATTTTTAATCATGTTTCTTACAATATGATCAATGAAATTGCCTCAAAGAAATACCAAGCAAACAAGTTGGACAATAACTTTGGGACGGAGGGAGTAAAGCATTGAGATCCAATGACCACGATCCTGTTGAGTCCCAAATCCTAAAATTTATGAAAAGTCATGAAATGTTCACAAAAAGTAATCTTATATTCTCATAGTGTTGTGTAGATATAGAATATTTTCTATTTTCTCTTATATGAATATTAGAGCTTGATTCAAGGAATAATGGTGATATTCAAAAATATATATATTTAGTTTTGAAATTTTGTTTATATAGAAATGGAAAAATTACATGGACCGTAGAGACTATCTCTTTAGTAGGGAACAAAGCTAGCAAAATTGACAAACAATTGTGTTATTGAGAAGTGAGCCAGATCAATTCATGACAACAACTTTCTCCACTTCCAATCTCATCTCTGCATCCAAATGCGGAAGGGATTAGATATAGCAGTGTCAATGTGATAGCTAGGCTTCACCTTGGGGGTCGGGCGGTGGAGGCCGGAAATTTTAGGGGCGGTTGAACAAAAATAACTATTAGAACACTATGAGAATATTGTGAAAATACTGAATTACTATGACCCATAGTAATGGCAATATCCGGTGTAAAGGCTTAACAATTTGGGTCTTGCATCAAAAGTGTACTTCAGTACAAGTTGCCATATCTTAATACATGAAGGGACAATAAACATATCAATTTTACAAACTACTGCTATCATTGTTTTAAATTGAAACAATCCAAAACATGAATGACACATATTATATTAACCAAACCTTCATAAACCTTCATAATGTTACAAAAATCAATGAAAATAAACAAATTCATAGAACATAATTCAAAGAATTAGAAACTTCTTGGGCCACCTTTGACATCCAAGCAACCAAAATCACGTCGATTTCCATTGCAAATATCGATGTTTGGACGTTAAAGGGTTAATTATGAAATGACAAAAAATTGTGGTTTTAAATGATGAATTTGATTAATCATATTACAAAAATCATTATTTATATGGGATAAAATTTTATATCACTAGAATTAGAGAAGAACATTGAATGTGTTCATTAGAGAAAATACATTAAAGACCAAATGATAATTGTTAACATTTTTAAGTATAACATTATGAAGTCCTTGTCGGACCACACTTTTTACACTGTAGTAACACTGAAAAGAAACTACTAATAAAACTCTCTAACCCCATTTCTTGAATCGGCTAAAGTTGGCCATAAAATTCTCTGAGACCTTTATCCCATGATAGATGCTAGAGATTCAGAGTTGCCACAATGTGCCTCTAAAGAACGTTATGGGAGGCCCAACTAGTCTCTAGAGTTTAGTCCAGACAAACTCATTCATCTCTCCAGCAATGGGCAAAGGCATGGAGTTCAATTGTTTCACATCATGCTTGCTTGTGCTTCGTTTATTAGCTCAAACATAAAGGCTTAAAGTGGAGGCACCAATACTTGTCAATTCAAGGATTTTGACCTGTTTAGAGCGATGGTTTTCAATGATAAAAAATTGCACCACATGAAATTTTGGGTTTAACCCCCGAACGTCCCATAGGGATAGTAGATACGTTTTCATATAATTGACATTTGCTATTAACAAGAAGTTCTAAAATGGAGATCTTAATTGCTCACTAGAACCGCATTGATCTAAACTTCAACTTCTTTGTTGAACTCAAACGCATTAAAAGTATGTATCCAAGCACAAGAAATATACCCTTTAGTTATTCTAAACACAAGAAATATACCCCTTATTCTACAAACTGTCCGCAAAGGCATTTTCAGGCGTTTAGGGGTTAGTAATCAAGCCCAATTTTTAATTAATTTTGTCACAACGTATGATTTTGTTCTAAATTTACGAACTTAATCTGCATAGACTATTATTGATGTTAGTAAGAGAATCAATACTTATCTTTCATTTCTCGTCCAATCAGTTTGCGAACTTGGGATTCATAATTTGATTGGGAACTCACGAAGTTGAAACACTGGAATTGGTCGCTAACAGGTCGTGATGCTTCTACTATACAGTTTGGTGTGTTCGTCCTTAGGCGGGCCGCTTCACACTATGGCCGTCCAAGTCGAGAGGCCGTGGGATTGAGAGTCCAAACTTTGTTGAGAGTCCAAAGAAATCTACTGAAAATAGGCATAAAATATAATCTTCATTTTTTATGAAAAGAAATCGACAGCCTCTCGACCATGGTGACGGGTCTTGCAAAATGTAGGACCCAAACTTCCTCTCGAGAGACCGTCACCTTGGTCAAAAAGTGTTGCCATGTAAGCATTTTGAAGGTCCAGGGCCTTTGTACTTTGGCCTCTAGTGTGAAGGGTCGAGAGGCCGAAACCAAGGTTTCTTGCAATTTGATTGGTGAAAACCGACGGCCTCTCGACCTTTAGCCATAAGGTAGGAAAACCAAAAACGGTTAATGCCCTCAAGGCGTGCACTAGAGTTTTTTAAAAGCAGGGAGGTGGAAGACCGAAAATGGAGAATTTTTGCATGACGAGGATTCCAAAAATTTACTAAAAATTACTAATTTTTTTGGAATCTTGTGTGCGGTTTTCTGTGATATTAGTTAACCGTTTTTGGTGCTTTCATGTGTAGAAAAGGAAGAGTCTAGTATACAAGAAGGGGGTTTGACAAACTTCCCACTTTGAGAAATTGTAGATAATTATTTACGGGGAATAAAAATACGAAACAACTTGCATTCTTCATCATTTCTTCTTCTTCATCTCAAAAAAATTTCACATAATTTCTAACTCCATTCCTTCTAGTCAAATCACCTTATTTTCACCGTTTTTGGTTTTCCTACCTTAGTGTGAAGCGGCCCTTATTCTTTCCCGGACTGAGTGCAGAAGCTGGCCCGGGTCTTGCGATTCACGGCTCTTGCACCAAATTTTGGCAGAGCAGAGAAAGAATATCCGCACTGCTTACCGATACCTGCACTGAGCGCCGTCTAGGGTTTGCATTTGATCAATGGCTCATCGGGGCCGGCCGTTTGTATGCTGAGTCTCGCTTAACGCGGTCCGGTTAATTGTCGATGTAAGTTTATGGTTCAAAGCACGGCTTGCTGATGACTGCTGAAGATCGATCGTTCGGAGCGACGATTGGCGCTCTTGCAGCGGTCGACATCGAATCGAGGCCTTCAGGTTGTAAGTACTCTGACACTTTCTTTGGTTTTCTTTTGTGAACCTTTTCAGACTCGTTTGTTGGCATCATGTGGAGTGTTTTCCTTTTTCGAGCACGGTCTTCTGATCGATGGATATATTGTCACCTTGTATGGGGTTTTCTTCTACCTTATTGATCACTGGAATTGTAACGGAAAACATTGTGTGCCGTTTGTGTTTCCATTTAAATTACTAGAACTAAAAATTTTAACTTTAGCGAGTAGCAAGTACGAGGAAAAGCTGAATGAGAATGTTCAAGTAAGATTTTGCTTAGCGTCCTTCTGTTCCTTGGGTTTGGCCCTCCGACTATGTGAACATGACCATCTGAAGTCGCTCTTAATCTCGTACATTGTTCCACAACATGTTGCTTGCGCATCGTCTGCAGACTCAGACGGTAGGCTTGTTTGGTCTTTTTCGCCCGAACCATAAATTAGCCTGCGTCATTTCTCTCTTTCCCCAGACTGTCTGCCTAAGCTGCTGGCGTCCTGCCATTTCCGGATCTTGGAGCAAAGCTCGGTAGCGTGAAGAAAGTTCAACAGCCGTACTGCTTACAGATACATGCACTCGCAGTAGACCTAGTATGTGCACACTGGAAGCTTTGAAAAGTTTAGCCCCCGGGGCTAAACTGGCTGGGGGGGCTAAACCAGCAAGATTAGCCCCGGCTAAACCCGCGACTCAGGCGCGCGCGATGAGAGCAGGAAGGTTCGACCCCCGGCAGGAAGAATGCTAGCCCTCCGATCGGGCTGCACGATCCAACAACCGATACCTCGACACGTGGCAGAGGGTGCACGGGGGCGTCTGCTGCAGAGACTTGAACCTGCCTCGAAGTTGCCACCTTCTGACGGGTTGCACAATAAACAAAGATAATGAACCAAGGTAGGGCTGCATATTAATGAACAAGTTTTTGGCAGCCAGCTTCACACTTCAGGACACACCCTTCAGAACAACACTCTATTCATGAATGAGGTTGATTGTCCTAAGACCACCTACTTAAGCAATCTAGCCTATTTTTGGAAATGCTAAATTCCCAAAAACAATAAGACCTATTTTGAAATAGGTTTTGATGAAGATTGCAAAAATTTGCAACATCTAATTCGAATTTGTCAATTTTATGCAAAACTCCATTGTGGAAAGTACCCTATGACCCAAATCAAACCTCTATATCCCCATATCCACACCACGTGGTACTAACTTTCACTCATCATGATACCCAAAACCACTAATTACTTCTTCGCAATGCGTGGCGTGGCATTGGTTTTTGAATAGTGAAATTGGTGGTTTTAGGGTCTCAACAATGGTGGCCTTAAAAAAAGTCTACAAGTCATAATTGAGGGAGGTGGTGGTTTTAGGACATCGTACCTTAACATAGTCTGGTCCTGACCATGCTAGCTCTACACAGGGCCGGGTACATTGTTTTTTTTATTGTCTTTGCCCTTCCAAGGGAGAGACTACGGAAACGCTTCGTTGTTTAGGTGTTGCGCACCTAAACAAAAAAGAAGAAGTTGTAATAATGAATTTGGGGTAAATACTATGGCTGAGACTTTGCGTCTAGCCACTTGTTTTTGTTTTTTGTTTTTTTTAATTTTTTGGAAACAAGTGGATGCGTTATTTCCATTGCACAACAACAAATTACGAACATCACACTGTGAATGAAAAGAGCGGGGTACATTGTTTTATATGGCATCATCGACAAACGAGTATAGTACATTTTCAATGAGACCGAATTTTATATCATTAGAATACATCATCATACCGTTGATTGAAAATTTGAAGTGACTATCATTAGCAAAATTTTGAACTCTCTAGAAGCCCCCTAGAACTCCTTAAAAGTGACCTCGGTTATCTATTTAAAATGTACTTCTCATGAAAAATGCCAAGACTATTCCCCTATATCCACTCGCCCGAGAAGTAAGATGCAATGATGATAAGATGGTTGTGGGCAATTTCCATTGGCCATTCAAGCAAGTTTCGAACAAGAAGTACTCCATCACAAAATAGTTGTACAACGTAGAGACAGATAGATAGATAGATAGATAGATAGATAGATAGATAAATAGAGAAAGGGGAGAGTAGTATTGTTCCAATGTCCTTTTGTCCCGTGGGCATCGGGTCATTGACATTACGAACGGACACTTTATTCACGCCGGCCCATTTCCTTGGGTTGGTGTTTCTATCTATCTATCTAGATAAATAGAAACTCCGTGCCTATTTCAATGCCGGCGTGAATAAAGTGTCCTTTAGTAATGTCAATGACCTAGTGCCCACTGGACAATAGAATATTGGGACAATACTACTCTCCCCTTTCGAGGATGGATAGATAGATTGATATGAACTCCGGTCCTCTTGTGAGGCCGGCGCGAATAAAGTGTCTCTTCGTCTTGACAATGAGCCAGTGCCCATCGGACAGAGGACCATTGGTACAAGACTACTCACCTCTTTCGAGAATAGACACTTTAGTGACCAGAGATAAATACTAGTAACACTAGTAAAATACATTAGATTAGTACTATCAAAGGTATAAATTGTTGTATGTTTTCCTGGTGGTCGCCAAGTCATGGTTCCAAGGTTGGTTGGAGAAGGGCGTTTGTGTTACAATTGTACGGTCCGGGTTCGATTCCCGTGGAGTCTGTTTTGAGGATGGACACTATAGTAATAGAAACAAAAACCTAGAGACACTTCACACATTCCATACAAGAAATTCCGATACAAGGTAAAGACACTTCACACGCGTTTACTATACCTAGTCCTGAGCTCTATACATTTCAAGAGTGTCAAAAACTAAAGGGTCTTAGAGGACTCATTTTTTTGCTAATGCGTGCCTGCCCTTTCAAGCAATTTGGGGTTTTTAAATTTTCTCACTGTTGGAAATTTGGTTTACTACAAAAAATCTGGTTTGAATAGAAAAAAATATATTCAATTTAAAACACATTTTCAATTCCTTCCCCTTCAATGTCTATTCAATAAAGTTGTGAAAATTTAAGATAAAAATTATATATATTTCATTTTTTGAAGTTGTTTTACAAATGAAAGTAGTAGATGACGAAACTTAAGCAATTCCCATAGATCTCAATCATGTCTTTATGTTAAAATACATTTAAGTTTTCACTTTGAAAATTATACGTACACCTTACGTTAAAAATACAAAATAACTCATTACTTTTGAATTTTCAGAGTGATTGGTCAAAACAGTATAATGGACAACATTGAATCAAAACAACAAGATTATTACCTATTAATTGTTCTTCTAACTCCTTTTAGAAATATCTCGACACACCTCTACCAAATTTTAATAGCACTTAAGTGAAAGAATTCAGCACTCTAGGAATCTAATGATTTTAACCAATCATAAAGAATTCCTAGATCCAAGTGTCGAAAATGTAATTTTAGTGACTTTCCAATGAAGAAAATTGTAATTACAATTATAAAATACCCAAGTCTATTTTTTCAGATCTGACCATACATATGTCGATTTTGTGATCATGTCAATCATGTGATTAGATACATCCAATGATTGATTTGTCGATCCAACAACTACTTCATCGTAATATTGTTAATTTCTCAAATTTCTCATAATATATGTGAAGTTCACGTTCATGAGTCATTCACTGTTGATGACTCACTATTCACAAGTCAACTATAAGTGTTGAAGTTGACCGTGGTGATATTAGAAAATTCCTCTACATATCTTTTCTTGTCTTTTTTGAGGTTTACATGAAATATAAATAACAAATATAACCATAAAATACCTTCAAATAATCTTCTCTATTTTCAATGGATGGTGACTTTCAACACGGATAACTGTATTGCTTTTAATTAAAAAAAGTCCTCTGAAAAAAATCATTTTGCAGATTTGATAGGTTTCCGTGTTCTAGGATGACATTCACGCTTTGACCCTGACGGTTTTAAAATAAAGTGCAATACAGTACTCAACATTTGGAATTTTCGAAAATCATAAAAGGAGCCAGAAACTAATCTTCATATTCTTAAAGTTTGAAATTTTTTGTGAAGGCATCACTAAAAACCATGACATGGATTTGTTTTAATAAGTACCGATGTCATGGTTGTGAGGGACAGGCAACAATGTTATTTTTTGGGCGCTTTACACCGAAATGAAGCTAATTATGTAATTTATTGCCTTCTTTGATATAAATTGCTAGTTGTTTATAGTTTGGCAAAGCAAGTCGTCCAAAAGGGCCTGGATGACATTCATCTGTATTTCCTCAATTTTTGCTATTGGATTTACTTCAAACAGGAAACTAAAAAATTCAAAATAAATAAATAATTAAGTGAATTATGCTCATTGGAAAAAAACATACATGGTTGAACTACAACTTATGGAATTATGCCAAAGGTTGGGCACTTCAACTCGTTTTAGAACCGTGTGCGTTTGAATTTTATTACCCCTCTATTATGAATTAAAAAATCATCATAATGACTAGAATTAAAAAATCATCATAGTGACTAGAATTTTAAAGCGGGATTACGAGACCTTTGACAATGTGTTCTGTAAATTGTTGGATAAATTCATTTTTCAATGTGTTTGTTTAGTAGTTCTATTGTATAGAATATAGTGGCATTTCATTTGGAAACAATATATTTTGTAGAGATTTTGAATTGAAAATTTTGGGATTCCTTTTTAGTCATGTGAAAATGTGATATAAATGTACTTTTAAAAAAAACATGATGATTTTTTATCAAAAACTTGTACGTTTGTTATCTAATATTGGTTTTATTCTAATTCATGTGGTTTGGGTATTGTTCTTTCCTTGCAATATGCTTAGTTAAAGTGTAGTTGTTCCAAAAGCATGTCTTTTTTTATTCACTTTTCCAAATTTTTTTAATTGATTTGTTTCCTTCATTGTTTATATGAGGAATGTAATTTTATTTAAACCAAGTAGGTTACCGAAAAGTGCTCTTAAGACCTTTATTTGGTTTTCATGTAATTTTGGAATGCTGGGTTCACTTAAAACTATAAATTCCACCCATGGACGAGCATGTGTTTATAGAATGAACAATGACCAGATTTGAGCCTTTTTTTGCCTGCATACGTTGACATTTTCCATCCATCCAATTCTTCTTTTATTATTGTGCTAGTTGATTGCTTGACTAGCATTTGTATATCATGGATTTTCGAAGTAAGATATTCTAAATTGTTATTAATTATCACTATTAGTTGATGTAAAGTGTCGTTCTTCATACAAAGTGGGATTGGAAAACTGATTTTCCGAAATGAGTAGAATCAGATGACGGAAATTATACAATCTCATAGTGCATACTTTTTGAAATTGTTTTAAAATATGTGTGTTTTATTTTCATGTTGGATTTTTAATTGAAATTTTTTACAAGATAATCTTGAAAAGTTACTTCATAAAAATCAGTTAAACATATATGATAAATACAATGGTAAAAACATTATTTAGGCATGGATATTTACAACCTTGCTTTGTGTATCAAACCAATTTCTGTTAAATTCATCGAACATTTTATAACACGTTTTTAACATCCGTGCATCATTTGGACTGCAAAAGATTAACACATACCACAGCAAAGAAATATTTATTTTTAAGACCTCCAAAAACAATTAATATGATTGGACAACAAATTATCGTATTATGCATTGTCAAAGTTTGAATGATTTTAGGATGTGCAAGGATAATTGATTTGCATATCAAATTAAATTTGGACTACCGTATGTGAAGGTCAGATTCGGACAGCATTGTGTCGAAATCTAATTTTTACATCATATTTTGAGAGGTCCACGTCACCATAAACCAATCACAAGATGACATGTGGCACTTTTGGACAAAAAGTAATTAATTACTGTCGAAACTGACCACGACGTACGGTATTTCAATAAATCGACGGTTTTGATAAATGAGTTGAAAAAGTTACAAAGACAATTTTATTTATTTATTTTTGGTTACATACATAATTTTGAAGCTATAGTAGTAATTTTTTACACATTTATTAATCTATCACGCCTTCTGAGGTCTTGCACTTCATAAGCTATATTTTGAGTCCTGCCTTGTTTGGGATTTTTTATGTTCATGAACTTGTGCATGATGCATCTTATAGGTCTTATACACGTGTCGTCAAATTTAATGAAGAAATTGTTCTTGATTAAATTCATCCCGGTGATTGGGTCCACTTTGTCTACCTCTACCCCGTTCACTACCTATGGATAATTCTGGTAATAGTCAGCAGAAAAATATACCTCAATTTGCCCGTTGTGCTCATGACTAAATATTTCTCTTATTCTACCTTTGTACGGGGTTCCCTGTTCTTCATCGTTTATTACAACCACATCATCGCCAGCCTTATATATTGTTCTTTCTAACATACATCTTTTGTGAACAAGTACTTGCGGTGAATGGGTGGTTCCCCATCCCGGTACACGATGCCACAAATAAGACCAAATAACAGAGGAGGCTTGTACATATTTGTTGTTAGCTTTGCTAATCAACATTCCCTTCTGTTTTGCAGAAATGACACATGTAGAGTCCTGAGGTGCTTGCATCAGGAACTTCGACACATCCAACGCTTTCATCTTCGAAGTCACATGTAAACAACAATTACGATGCCATGGTGGGCATGGAAAATCGTCTTCATGGTTTTGGACAGTGCCTTCTGGAAAAAGCATTACATCGTGGACCCGCGCCAATGCCCTCTCAAAACTCTCTAATCCATCACTCTCAATTTGCATACATATCTTCACTTTCTGAAACAATCTGCAAGAACAATACTTTATAAATGTCGCTTCCACTGCTTTCTGATTCGTCTTGATGTTCTGATATTTTTGCACCTCTCGCTCAAACGGAAAACACCAATACACATCGGAATGGCCGAACCGTCTCACATCTTCCAAAATGTGACCCGCTCCTATTGCATGTTCAAGTGGCCTTCCGTTTGGACCATCGAGCGCTTCAGAACATATACGCCACTTTTGAAAAAGTAATTGAACAATATTTAAATCATCTTCTGTCCAACCTTCACTTCTAGTGCGAACAAATAAGTAATGTCCAATGTCTACAAGGAGGCGCCCCACCAAAATCCGTTTCTCAGAGAGTATTCCATCTAGTTTGTTAAGTATGATAGGTAGCATTCAAAGAACAAAATGTTGATATTCTTCGGTAGTATAACTTTCGTGGTCATCAACTGGGTCATAAGGCCATTGGCTTTGTTTTAGTTCAAATGTACGAGCCTCGGTGACATTCTTACAACACGTTGTAACCGTATCCCATAAAGCACGTTTGTTCCGATGTCCTTTGATCTCCTCAAATAACTTTATGGTATAATTTTTGAATAGGCTAAGACCGGCGATGTGCATCACATCAAATATCAAATCCCGCGACAGATCGAACTTATACAAATGATATAGCCGCCACAATTTAGAATCGCCAGACACTCCTGACTCCATACTATGTTGTGTTCTTGCCTCCTGGTCATTTTTCAGTGCTCTCCATTTGCGAACACTTTCATGAAGTTCTGTAGCACTTCGTCTCGCAGGTGGATGTTGCGCTTGCCATTCATTGTTCCCGTAAATGTATCGTCCATCTGCGTTCAGCGTCGATTCCATTTTGCATCTTCTACATCCAGATTTTCCTGAAGATTTCAAATTTGAGATCTTACATTGCGCCGGGTGATCTCCTATGAGCAGCATCAATATAGCTCTAATTTTTGGTGTTTCCGAGTTTCGAAGAATGTTACTAATCCGCCGACAGGGATAGTTATACTGACAAGTAATACCATCCAAGAATAAGTCCTCAAGTTCTTCAACAAATGGTTGAATGAAAGCGGAAATATTTTCTTTCATACGCTCCACAGCATACGCTTCATGACCTCCCAATGGTATGAATAGAACCGGTAGGAGAGATAATTATACTTGATGCAGTTCCTGCATTCAATACACCAATCTCTATTGCCCAACAACCTCGTTTCTTCTTCCCTGATACGTTGAACCCATCCCAGTGTGCTCCAAGAGCTATGTTACGAGGATCCCCACTTTCAAAAACTCTAGGCGCCTTGATAGAAATTTTACACCTCCAACACGTGAAATTATAATATCCTAATTCATTATTCCATCCATGAAGCAGTTCTTTGCATTTTGTTGGAAATGCACAATATAACATCCGGCACTTGTCATTCGGGCATGTTACTGGCAATTCCCATTGGCTAAGTGGATTCCAAAAATCTCTGTATTCTCTCACCTTCTCACCATGCCAAAAGTGTTTAATTTTTTGGGGAGCTGCATTCGTAGTCAACCATTCATGTCGATTCCTCCACATTGTCAACATTTCATAACACAAAGATTTAGATTCCATAATGGATGACAATTGGTTTGCAATTGGGAGGTAATCAAACGCAATCATTTCGGTCCTTGCTTTTCCACAATGTGTACAATGTATTGCACATTCTGGACACGTTCTTTTGTCTTTTGGAGGAACACATGAACATTTTATGAATTTTTTGCGATCGTATGTATCTTTTTCTGTTGGGGGTAAGATAAGAGCCTCGTGAGAGTACTCTTTGGTGCCCAAGCACATCCGCCACCGTTTTGGCTCAACCAACCCCCATCTTTTATATAAACCTAGTCCATCTTTTATCAGTCACTTAAAGAAGACGGTGTTGAAGAAGGTCCTTCAAGATTGCCTGTCCAATCAAAAGGCATCTTTCTTATTAGGGCGCCTAGTCCATCTTTATAATTTAAATCATCTACGTTGTCATTTTGAAGTAGGTGCCCAAATAACTGTTTGAGCATGTAATTCTGCACATCAATTGACATTCCTTTGCTATCCCATACTTCTTGCACCTCTATTATTTTGTTTTTTAAAACCTCTTGTAAATTAAAGAGACGATCATCATTGTTTTCTTCTCCAACATCCATCGGGACATGCAAAGATGGTTCTCCTTCAAATTCAACTTCTTCTG
Organism: Pohlia nutans; assembly: GCA_022496805.1. NCBI lineage: Eukaryota > Viridiplantae > Streptophyta > Bryopsida > Bryales > Mniaceae > Pohlia > Pohlia nutans. The sequence goes on along the minus strand of CM040095.1, from coordinate 12,832,345 downwards.
GGATAGGTAGGTCTTCATCACTTGAAATATCACGTTCTGCAGATGCCGCTAGCTGTATATTCATTCGTCTTTGCAAGTTTTTTTCAATCCTTTGATGAGCTTGTTGTGTCCTAAAGTCAATCATTTTGTAACCAACCGCAACACCACGTACAGTAAATCGCCGACATTTTGTACATTCACAACGAACTTTTCTATTGCGATGTCTATCCATTTTAGAAATACTGAAGTAAAAGTGCAGAAAAAGAGTTTGAATAAAACAGCAAGTGAGAAATTTTCATAAGATTATTGTAGAGTGTGAGGGAATTGAAAATATGTTTTTGAATAAAAGATGAATTTTTTATATTTTCATTAGCTCTACGCGTTAATATTACTTTGTAAATGAATAATATAAATATTGAAATACTATGTAAACTTTAAACACTTTCTCTTAGGAATAGTATCTTTATTAATTTTAGTTGTATATAATGTTACGTCTTTAGGAATTAATATCGATTTTTTTCTACATATAATTCATGTTTCTTTTTTTTTCACTAATTTATTTTATTTTATCGAAGAATTATGGTTATTGTGATGATATTGTGAATTTCTGATGATGATGGTATTGTCATGGTATTGTCATGGTATTGTGATGATGATAGTATTGTTATGATGATGGTATTGTGATGGTACTGTGATGTTGATGGTATTGTTATAAAGATGGTATTGTGATGGTATTGTGATGATGATGGTATTGTTATGATGATGGTATTCTGATGGTATTGTCATGGGTATTGTGATGGTATTGTCGTGGGTATTGTCATGGTATTGTGATGATGATGGTATTGTTATGATGATGGTATTGTGATGGTATTGTGATGGTATTGTGATGGTATTGTAGTGGTATTGTGATGGTATTGTGATGAAGTTGTATTATGATTGACAAGATGGTATTATAAGTTTTTTATTTTGATAGTATGGTAAATATTGATATTTCTAGAAAATTGGTATTGAAAAAACTTAAGAACAAAGAAAAAATTTACTTTATTAAAAATAAAATTCTTTATAAATAATGGAGCTAAAAATAATAGTTTGCTTTGTGTGTTCTTAAAGTGTTTCTCGAAGTTCTATAAGATTAGACTTTTTCTATACTTTCACTTTTTTCATATGATAAAAGTAAACTTAAAAATAGAACATTGTTAATCTCTATTAACTTAACTCCTAAAAGTTGGGCCTATGACAATAGAATCATGTTTTTTTTTGTCAAACTCAATTTTGCTACTACAAATATTTTGGCAATAAAGGAATGAGTTTTTGGGTCCAAATTTAGCTCTTTCTAGAAATAATTTTTCTATCTCATTGCATTACGTTACCTAAAAATGAAATGGTAATTAAGGTAGAGCCGACAAAGGTAAACAAACCCATTGCCAACCAACACTTACATTTTTTCAAACATTTTAGAATTATAAGAACATATTAAATTTTCTCAATTAATTCCAAATACTCCAACCCAACCTAATGCATTGTAGTATATGTCTCAATAGCCCAACTTATGTCTTGATAATTCTACGTAGTCTCAATAATCTAATTTGTGTTAAAATAATCTAATATGTGTTGAAATAATCTAATTTTTGCTGAAATAATGTAATTTGTGTTGAAGTAATCTAGTTTATGTCATAATAATCCAAGTTGTGTCAAAATATTCTACTGTATGTCTATAATGTAGAATAGGTCAATATAATACAATTTGTGTAAAAATTATCCAATTTAAATAAAACAATGTAATTTATGTCTCAACAATCAAATTCTGGTAAAATTAATCCAACTAGTTTATTTTCAATTAATTAAAAATTAAAAATCAAGATGACAGAGGTTCTAATATTTGCTATTACATGATCTATATGACAAAAAAGTTTAAAAGGTGCATTGATGGATGAAGCTCTCTGATAGGGTAGTCATGTTGGTGGACTGTGAACGGGAGTTAAGCAAGATTGCCGAACAGCAAGCTCTATTTCAAAGCAAAATTGTGGGGAAATAATCTCTTCTGTTGAGGAGTAGTATTGTGCATTTAAATAGATCTCTAAAAGATGACAAACTGTTCTGCAATGAGATACTTCTTTCTGTGGCCCTTCTGTCTAAATGCACCATTCATTGTAGCAATGTTTTTCTTAGGTGTAAGGCCAATGTTGCTTATGTCAAGGAACGATTATTGGAGAGCTCAAAAACCAAAAGAATGTAGATAGTAGAGTATTAGGTCTTCAGTGTTTGTTAGTTGGCAAGTTTAAACAATTGTGGAAAATGAATGACGGTAGTGGGTACATCATCTTTCCAAGACCATTTGCAACAACCATGAGAAGACATTATTAAGTATATTTGTCCTCAACGCTTGTCATGTTTGCGGTTTGTGGTTCAGCGCTAACAACTTTGTCCCCTTGTGTTGTGGACACATGTACTTCATGTTTTGTCTCGCACAACATATAAAGACGTCTGATGCGTGTTGCTTTGTGGATTGCAAGTTGTACTTATCGGCAGATACCATTGCTTCAGGTTGTATTTGGGCTCCTCACTCTAGAAACAACCTTGTATTCGTTGTCAAGGCAAAAGGTGCATTAAGAAAGGACAATAGGAAGTCGTTAGTACATCTACATACTCTAGGTGAGTATGGCGCCTATAGCCCAAACTTGATCTATGGAGATCTCCTTCTGAATTTAAAACCGTTAAAAGAGAAATTAATTTTAAGTTGGACCCCTACATGTTCAAAATATGGGGCGATTTTTGTCTACTTTTTACTCTAAATACCCCTATTGGTGCAAATGGGTCCCTTTTTTTTTTCCTAGAATGGGATCCCCTTAACGATTACTATCATTTATCCTATCTTTTTACATCTTTTTTACATTTATTATTTCTTTTTACATTTTTAAATAAAGCTTGGAAAACATAATGGTAATCACCTTGTTCTTAGAATGTGTAAAGAGTAATAGTAATTACTAAATTTATGTGTGTCTTATTGTGTTTTTACTACATGTACAAGGTACTTTTAATAAGTGGATTTTTACCATGTGTAGAGCGAAAAATAAGATAATATGGAAATTAAGAAAATTAGAAAGTAATTTCAGTTCTTCATCCCCTAACCATCCCGATGTCCTGACTTTGGACGTTTTTTGGAGTATGGTCACCTTCAAAGGAGTGTACTATTGGAAGGAATTGTCTGATTTTAACAAAATTTTAAAAAATCCTACATCATGATGTATGGAATGAGTGGTAAAAAATTGAGATCAATTTGAGATGTATTGAATGTTTGGAGATCATTTGAAAGTATGGATATTGACGTGTCGGAGAGGATGTATCATCTTGCATTGGGTCCCCATCAGAAGGTGAAAATTTTCACACATGTGGATGAAACTGTGAAAGGAAAATTCTTAATAATAACACGGGCAAGTGAAAGACCAAGTTGTCGACCAAGCAAAGTAACAAAAGATTAAGGTTTTACTTTTATCATCATTCCACATTAACCCCTAAACGTTTGAACGTGCCGTGGCGGCCAGTAGAATACGGTGTATGGGCGCAAGCCCTCTTGGGGGTCCAAAAAAGAATGTCTCCACCTCCAAACAACAAACCCCCCAACTTCCAAATGCTTCAATTCAAACGGGAATTGCTAAATTGGGATTTGCGGTTTCATAATGTTGTTAGAATGATTGTGCAAAGTGGCTCCCACGTGGCAAAAGTTACATCAAAGTATTTTTACATGTCCGGATCCACTGTTTTTGTGAATATATCTCCATTCCTGAAAACAACGAAAAGAACAAATAAGGATTTGTAGGTATCATTATTTTTTTCCTTTTGCCTTAAATACAGATTGTGAAGTTGTATGTGGTACTTCAATCACATAAAATGTTGTACAGTGGGGTACCAATCAAAATGTCGTTTTCGAATTTGCAGTGAGAAAAATTTCAGTACTGCCAACTTTGAAAGCCTCCAGAGAGCTCAAAAATTGGTATCTTACCAGGAAATTTTTACTGAATAATTATCTTTAAGTTAATTAAATGTATGCCGAATTTCAAGGCCAAAAAATTCATTGAAAAAAAGTTATTGAATATCTACCAACATTGGTAGCTGTGGAAATGTTTTAATTGTTGCCAACTTTGACAGCCTTCCAAACATTGAATTGTTTTTTTTTTGCCATGAAATTCATGGAACGAAAACCTCTTTACGTTAATAACATATGATAATAATTTCAAGGCCACAAGATTAATACAAAAAAGATATTAACAATCTACCAACATTTGTAGTTGTGGGAAACAATGGGGGAAACTTTGCTACCAACTTTGACACCCTCCCAACGGTTGAGAAATTGTCTGTTTATCATGAAATTTCTGGCACAACATGCTCTTTATTATAAAAAAATACATGCCAAGTTTCAAGGTCAAAACATTTATAAAAAAAAAAAAAATAGAATCTACCAATGTGTGTAGTTTCTCCCATTGTTTCGCACAACTACACATGTTGGTAGATTGTTAATATCTTTTTTTGAATAAATCTTTTCGCCTTGGAATTTTTATCATACGTTATCAACAAAAAGAGGTTCTGTTTCCTAGAATCTCATGGCAAAAAAAAAAAAAAATTCAATCTTTGGGAGGTTGTCAAAGTTGGCAGTTGTGAAAGCATTTCCACAGCTACCAAAATTGGTAGATATTCAATAACTTTTTTTTGGCAAATTTTTGGCCTTGAAATTTGGCACACATATAATTAACTTCAAGATAATTCTTTGGTAAGACTTTCGTGGTAAAATACCAATTTTTGAGCTCTTGGGAGGCTTTCACAGTTGGCAGTACTGAAATTTTTCTCACTACGGTTTCGAAAACGACATTTTGACTGGTACCCCACTGTACATGGTGTAGAGAAATTATGAACTACAATTGATTAAAACTAGATTTTTTTATGTTTTTTTTCATGAAGCTTAACTCTTCTTTAAATCAAGCATGACGATATTTGTTTGAAAAAACTGTCAACATTGTTGGTAAGGTCGAGGCACCTAAAACCGACCAGGTACCCAAAACCGATCTGGCTTAATTTCTAGATTTTGAAAGAAAAGATGTACCTCATTTGTACATTAGAGCATATTATCGGTTTTGGGTCCTGAAGTACTTTTCACTTTGCAAAATTGTACAAATTTCAATATTGGGAAATAATTCATGGAAAAATTTGCATTCTCCGCGAAAACTAACTTCCTACCTGGGAATATATCGCCCTATTAATGGCTGGTCCAGAAATAGTGTAGGTAGCTTAAGTTATCGGTACGTTTTAGGTGACTCGACCTTACCAACAATGTACGACCTTAACAACAATGTACGAACCCAAAAATCTCCCAAAAATATTTTTATTTAATAAAGAGTTGAAGACTTACAAATGAATCCGGGTTGGACTTTGAAAGAAAGAAGTTCACAGGAACCAGACGAAGATGTTATGTCACCCCAGCAGGGAAGATGTTAACTGTCAACCCAAGAAAAAGCTAAACAATGATTATGTTCATACAGTCCAGGATGTCCAACAAAGCGTGAGTGGCGCGAAGTTTCAAATGCGGAGAATGAGTGGTACATTCTAAACGTACTCACTCATGTGTGCGGGCGCGGGAGACTACGCCTGTTCTTATTATGAATTATAAAAATGAATTGTCCTTCTTCAACGTTGGTCTGAATCCAAGTATGCGGGATATGGAATTGTCTTGCGGTTTTTTTAGGGTATAGGGTTTAGGGTTCCTACTATGTGGGAAAGATTTTTGTTTACTTTTTCTCTCTTTCAAATAAATCAAAAATATTTTGGGTTTATTTGTTGCAATTTTCACATACCTTTGGTTTCAACAAAAAAGCCAATTTTTTTGCTTTTTATCCTCTGCTTGCTTTTTTGCAAACTTATTCTATTGTCCTATGAAATATTGGGAGTAGATTTTTTCTTGTTCGTGCCAGGGAGTTTATTGATTATTTTTAGGGTACTTTGGGGAGCATTGAAGCAGTCATAAATTTTTTCCCTTTCAAAATAAAAATTTATTTTAGAATTCACTTTAAAATCGCAAATTAACATTTATCTTTTAAAAATTATTGTAACAAATAATATGCACAATCAGTTGGCATAATTTCCATTATTTGATTCTACTGATCTTGGGAAATAGTTTTTAAGATCTCACTTTTTAAACTAAGAATGAAACTTGAGATACACCAAGTCTATTGTTTTCCCAAAAATCACAACATCTTAATTTGAAGACCCATAGCGTATAGATGGTTGTCAACTAGGATGAGGGAAGTCACTTAATGTAAATTTTGGGTACATATAAGCACATAAAGGGTGTTTAATGGGGGGCTATGAAATAATTGGAATACCCTACTATTTATAGTGTATTTAGGGTACATTCCATATATATTTAAAGAATATTCTTTTAATATTCCCAAATTGATTTTAGAACACCCTATATTACTTTCATAAATTTGTAATTTGTATCTCAAATGAATAAAATACACCCTCAGTATATTTGTTCTCTCATGGTTATCTAAATTCTTGACAGTGATTTCCCTAAGCAACTAGCACAAGAACGAAGAGAAATTTGGATGGTTAAAAAACAGTATTGAGAAGGTCAAGAGAAGGTTTACAATTTGTTCATCATCTATTATATGAAGGCATGTGCCCCAAATGATTAATAATTGATTTACACAAAACTATTTGTGAAAATCACATTTAAAATTGACATTCCCGAATGATTTGGCATTTTTTTTATTCAATTTAACCCTTTAGTGTCTACGTAACCACTAAGTGGTCACTAAATCACTAGAAAATGAAATGTTGGAAATGTTGTGAACCATCTCAGTTCGATGTCTAAAGTTTATATGTGTAACTTTTGATTTTGCAAATGATGCAAAAATAAATTTTGAGATCTGACTTTCGTAGCTATCCAAATACCTATATAGAAAACACCAAAATACTGCAAATACTTCGAAACACAACAAAAACTTACAAATACAACATACGTACTATGTGGTATTTCATGTGTTTGCAAGTTTGTTATCTTGTATTTTGTGGAATGTGTTCTTTTATTCATGTTCCATTAGTGTATTTAGTGTAATTTTCATCAATGTAACAATAGAGTTATTTGTAAAGTGCCTCAAATCCCTTCTTTTTGACCTGTAAAATGGAAAGGAGAGGATCGGCATGATCTTACTGTAGACCCAAAATAGAATACTGAATGGATTCAAATTTTTATTCATAAAAAATTGGAGGGAGGGAGAAGAATTGGGTAGTGGGGTGGGAGCATGAGGAGAAGTGGTGTCATAATGCTCTGGTACTAGCTCTGGTCCATGAAAAAAGCAGGACAGAAGACCGGATGCCTTTACAAATAACTCTAATGTCTTCACTAATTCTGGTGATATGAAATTGTGTTCCATTTGAACTACATTTTTCAATTGTATTTGTCGTTCTAAAACCATGAATCATTGATTTATTGAGGAGTGTCTTCATTGACGATTTACCTTGTACGTTGCAGATAGATAGTTGATTGCAAATTCTCTTAGGGCACAGTGATGGGGAAAGAAAAGATTTGAAAAAAGGATGAAAGGTTTATTGTTACTTTGTTGATGCAGGGACGATGAGCAATGCATTGTTGTTGTGTTTCTTTTATCTGAGGGTAAAGTGTTGCAGAAAAAAAATGAAATTTCTTTGTTATTGTTAACCCCATTAAGGTCCCAGTTCAACATTGTTTTCAAAGATTCGTTATAAAATGTTTGATGATAACCGAAAATAGAGTTGATGTAAAAAGAAAAGTTGTAAAAGTCAATGTGAAGTTCACATCTGTACGTTTGGATTTATCATATATTTCTTTAATATTTTTTTTATCGATTTTGCAAGGTTTTCTCTTGAAAATCAATTAAAAATCATGAATTAACGGAGTTTGTAAAAAAAAAATTGTGATGATATTGGAATATCATGCACTACGAGATGGTATGGTTCCTATTATTTGATTCTACTTATTTTGAAAAATCATCTTTAAGGTCTCAATTTTCGAACTAAGAATGAAAATTGACATAAACCACTTGTGTTGTTTTTCCAAAAATCATATTAACATGTTTTAAAAATCAGAACCGTACAAAGGATAGTAAACTTGTACAAAGGATAGTAAACTTGCACAAGAATCATGAAAAAAATGGGTGGATGAAAAATGTCCAATTTGGATAGAATTCGAACAATCAAAATTTGTTCAGTGTTCAATATTTGGACGCAAGCGACTGAAAGGGTTAAATCGACCGTCATTTGGTAGCACAGTCCGTATTGGATCACAACGAACTTTGAGGTTTTAGGGTTTCAGTATGAATGTGTTGTAGACACAAGTGAAAGGAACGCGACCGACGTTTTTCCTGCAACTTTTGTGCTGTGGGTTCAAACCACATGAACAATTTTGAGTTGACACACTAAATTGGGATTCACGTTTTGTTTTTTTAAAACCAGATTTTAGTAGGTTAGATGGGTACTGTGTTGTGTTTAATTTTATATATTTATTTAACCAACACATAGAATGTTGCTCACTGATTCTGGTGATATAATATTTGAAATATATTTGGGTCATCTTCACACCTGATTGCCGGCAAGACCAAAAATGGCTTATGACTGAAATACACTCTTCATTTCCAGCCGCTGCATGGATGATTTCCATCTAGTTCTTTATGTGAAGGAGTTTGTTTGGTGATGCCACAACTTCAAGTTAAATTCAAATCATTGAAGCTATTTTTAGATTTTACATGGGGTCCCAACTACAAAAAGAGTCGTAAAAACAGTTCACTGTGTAGTGTATTTTGAATTTTTTTGCTTGTTATACTTAAATTAAATTTAGGTTTTCAGAATGAGTTTCATTGCATTTGAGCTCAACTAACAAAATGAAGCTTGCCAAGTCTAATTTCTAATTCACTTTGAATTTTTGATTATTTTTGAAAATTGAGTGTTTTAGTGTAGTTACAAGTTTGGTAGGTTCCATCAAACAATAGCAACATTTCAAAATTTAGATACGCAGATGATTTTCATCAACTAAACTTCTCTTGAATGTAATTTCCACATTAGGTAAAAAATATAATTTTCTAGTCCATTTTGTAATTGATATAGAGTTTCTTTAAAATCACTTCATAAAACCATAGTATTTTCAAATTTTCACCAAAATTTATGAAAAAATCATGATTTGTAGTAGACATATGATTTCATCAACTAAAAATATAAATTTGAAAAATTGTATTATTTTTAAGAGAAAAATTGAGTGTGACAAATAAAACATGATTCCATGGTCATAGGCCCAACCGTTAAGAGTTAATTCTTTCATATAATTATGTCCAGTTTGCATGTCCAGTTTGCAGAGCTTTGGTTTCAATGGACAAATCAAGAACAGAGCAAATGATTGTATGCTTAGACGGGCTTGTCGCCCCTCTCATTCTCTGCCCTCACTGTACTCTTGAGGCAAATTTTTTTATAAGATATTTTGAGATATTATATATATATATATATATATATATATATATATATATATTCATATTCTGATGAATAGAAAAATAATATAAAACATTTTGAAAAGGTGTGAAAACATTTTAAGATTATGGAAAGTTAGCTTCATACATGTGAAATCCAATAAGAAGAATAAAAATATATTATTGAAATGAAGAATACAAAAGTATAAATTTTATTTAACTCAAAGCTTGAAAAAATTTCTAATTCTAAAAGATGTTTAGTTGTTCCTGAGTCATACCTGAACGTAAAATCTTTGAAGGTGCTTTCACAAGGAGTTTAACGCCTAGTAAGTGCATATTTAAGCCATGTGTCCTATCTCTGTGATTTCTCCAATATCTAACATGGCATTTAATTACTACTAGATCTCCTAATTCTATTTCTAAATGGTCTATATCTAAATTTTTGTTGTCTATGATTTGAATTTTAGTCGCTCGTTGAATCTGATCTGCCGTTAAAGAACCGAATTTGGAACTTTCTTCAATTCGTTTGCGTTTTTCACCTATGTTTCTCTTCTCAAATGCAAAACTCTTGAATGACAAATTTGAAAAAGACTTCCAATTAAGATTTTCGCAACCCTGTTTGAGGGTATTTTCCCATACCAGTAGTTGTTGAAGATACTTGGTTTTGAAGTTCGAATCTTCTAACATAATGTGAAGTCGAGCTTTTTCTTCATCATGGGAATATGATTTTTTTTTATAATTACCTCCTATATTCAGCATGTGGTCCCTGCATATCCCAACGTAAAACAGAATCTCTTCGTAATTTTTTCTGTCATTCCACAATGTTGAATAATAGTTGACCTTTTTACGAGGGTCTATTTTTTTCCAGTTGTTTGAAATGTTGAGTGCGTGATTACTGTTTAATTTGTATAATGAGTAATATTGGTCTGTAAGTTCAACATCATTACTGATTTCGACAGCATTATCGATTTCAGCAACTTCAATATCCGTGTCCATATTGATAGCATGTTCAGAAGACTTATCATCCATGATTATATAATAAAAATGAAATATAATTATAAAAAATCAATACAAAAAGAGAATAGCAATAACAAATGTCAGAAATAATCATTAAAATATTTTTTGCTTCGAATATTTATACTCTATACTTTTACTTTATACATTTACTTCACACTTTTACTGTATACTTTTATTGTATATTTTGCGTTGTACTTTTACTTTTTACTTTTTATTTTATACTTTTTCTTTAGTTGCTTTTGCTTTTGCTTTTGCTTCTCTTGCTCTTTTTTTAGCATAGGAATCTAAACTGTACAATCTTGTAATATACATGTTGTAGATCATGTGAAATAAAATTTGGGGTCCTTTGTCCATATAGATTGCAAGATCATAGCGTTTTAGTTTTAAAAAAAGACTTTAACCCCTAAAGGACCGCAATTTTTCCTGTTTTTAAGCATCATTTTCATCTCTTTCTAATCATTTTTTTGTTAGTGGTTTTATTATTAAATGGCCATAGTGTTAAGCGGCCATCAGACCTTTCAGTTTTTCTAAACAGGAAGGAACTAAGAGCATTCCCACCCATGCACGCTAGGACAAACCCTCTCAAATTATTCATTTATATATGAAGGGCCCTTGCACTCACACTCCTCCACCCTTGCACGCCCTTCATGTATCAAAAGTACGCATCAAATAGTGGATGGACCAATCACAAGTACAATGGGAGGATTTAGTCAACTAAATAGTGTTTTGAAGGCCCAATTTGTAATATGCTAGAATCCAGAGTCAGGAGGTATTTCAAAACGACCCTTAGAACTTTTTATTTACTTCTGGAGAGGAAGAGACTCTCTGAGAGCATGGGTGGTCATGCTTTAACATACGACCACTTTGGAGAACAAACCAGCTTTTCAAGCACCCTTGCTGAGCCTTTAAAGGAAGTAGCCCATGTTCCTACTATACGCATACAGAGAAGACGTTTGTATATTTGTTGCGTTTACTGTAGTATAACATGTCCTACGGAGTCTGTTTTTTGTCAGCCTTGTAAGGACTACAAGACATGTTGCAGTAAAATTTAAAAAAAAATTCCTTTCATGCAAGACAGTGAAAGAATTTCTTGTTCAAATGTGGTAATGAAAAACAGTCGAGCATTTTGAAGTTGTTGCATGCATGAGGGGCTAATGCATGCAACTGCAACAAGGTCTTTTCCAAGCGCACTGGTTCTAGTAGTGTAATTTGTTTTTTTTGGCTTCTTGATTAAAGACTCAGTAAATGAAAACAAGTGTATACTATGAAGCATAATTTTTTCAGAAGTTTTGGTGGAAATTGAAATTAGAATGATATTTTTTCCGTCATTGTAAAGAAAATTCATATCAACTACAGAACATACAAAAAAAATCCAATTCTTTACCAAAGGCATAAATTAAAATCAATATAAGAATTACATATGAAAACCAACCATAGTTATAGTTTTTTAAGTTAGAAAATGGTCACACCAGCGTAATACCCACCAAACTTCTAACTTCAATAAAACTTTTAATTTCTGAAATGCTCCAAAAATTCAAAGTGGAGTAGAAATTACACTTGGTAAGCTTTATTTTGCTCAAATCCAATGGAATTCATTTTCATGGTCTATTATCAAGAGTGAAACCCTCAATTTATACCATCAAGAATTGCCTATATTTGAGAATTGTTGGGTTAGAGAGTGAGATTTATCTTGTTATGTATTTTTGGATTGGAAATTTGGTACGATTAAGCTGGACTCAAAATTGTATTATGAAATTATGAAATGGAAGAAATTAAAATAAGAGAGCGTCAAAAAAATTCCAGATTACAAAGTTTTACAACACTAAGATAGTATCCATGTCTTTGCTTTTGAAAAATTGCTTAGCGAACCTCAATATTGCAAATGAAATGCATTAAACAACATTACAGCAGGCTATGTACCCCACATCTCAACAAAAAATCAAAGTTCAAAAGATGTCATTTATTGACATTGGACAAACAATGATGTTTGGATTGCGACCAAAATATGGTCGATCACTCAGTTGGGAGTTAGTTGTCTATGCGTTTGATTTTTGAATGATGTAGAGAATTCAGTGAATTTGGTCATGCACTTTTCGCAGTGTGAATTTTCTTACTATATATATATATTACTAGAGGATAGCTTCAAACATGTGCAAACCAGTTAGAAAGGGGATGATTTAGTTAGAAAGGGGATGATTTGTGAATCTTTTTTGCCTCATTCCATATCGAAAAGATTCACCAAAACTTTCTAAGAATTTAGATCTCAGAAGTACTTGAAAGCATTTTTTGTAATAGTCAACTCATAAAATGAAAGATCCACATAATTTTCACAAATTGTGACACTTAGATAATCTCATTTCTATCGATTACAACAATATTCATTTATAGATCTATAACTGAATTACAAAAGGATTTTGAATTTTATGTTTAAAAGCTTATACAATATTATTAGTGATTTTAATCATAGATGTGACCATTTACATAAAATCTAAAATTTATATTGTACGAATTTTATTCATACATGAAGTTCAAATATCTTGTTAGTTGCATTTTATAATACATCTTTGAAAAACCGTGCCCAATTAGGACAATTAAATGCATTTAGAGGTCAAGCTTGGTGTAATTTTGTTGGTTATAACGAACATCATGGACAATTTTGGTATAAGTTAAGAATTCTTTTCAAAAAAAGTGCAATGTATCATCTTGTAAATTGGTTTGGGTTGATGTGGACCTTCCACAATGTAACCTGGAAATTCAATTTTGGCAGTAGGGACCCCGGGTAGGCCAATCATACATGTATTTAATAACCCATCTGCGACGGAAGGGTATTTATCATGGGGCTATTTATCTAACAAATTGGAATTCTTTACACCCTATTATTACAGAGAAATCTACACTTTATCATTTTAGATGACCCTATTTGTATTTATAAAGTCGCAAGTGAACTAGTTTTTAGTACCCTATGTTCTTAATAATTTTCATATTTGACCCCATGAATGAGGAACCATATGAGTTTTGAATGTTTGTAATGAAAATTCAATAAACCATGTTTAGACAGAGGACATCAAACAATGCACCAAGACATAAAAACTTGAAGCATTATTTATTAGGACCTCCAATTGATCCAAAACATACATCAAACAATGTCTAAATCGAACAAACTTTAACTAAGCAAATGAAAATGGATAGATTTTCATCCATTGATCACCATATAATGCATTGTTTACCTTTGCCTCAATATTTTTTTTCTCTACCTACTATTCCCAACCCTATTTAAGATTAAAATAGTTTGATAAATAGATGCATTATATGGTACCCTTATTTTTTTTTTATACCCAAAACTTTGTAATTGAAGAGATCCTTCATTATATCAATAATTTGTATATATTTTCTCTCAAATGAATAAAAAATACCCTACATTCTTTTGCACTTGGTTTAATAAATTTTTGCAAGTGCTCTACCCGAGGTAAGGACAATCAAAACACGAAGAATACATAATTTACTCCTAAACGTACAGGATCTTCCTGGAATCGACAATTTGAGACAAACCATCTTTAAGTACTACTTAGAGAGATATTTTGGAATTGATATACAAATGAAAATTCTAGATTTTGAATTTAGGTTCCATCCGAATAGTTCAATGTAATAGTACTATCACCAATGTTTAATTATCAATTTTGAAAACTAAAATTAAAAACTCCTTCTAAATTCATTTACAAACAATATTTTAATCAAAACCATGATTTTTGAGGTACCAACCCCGAGGCGGCCATTTAATAAACTTAGGTAAGAATTAAAAAACCCCTTTAATCGGGCTAGAATAATTAAATGTCTGAGTAGGGAGGAAGCGGAGGGATTTTAGAGCCAACATAATCACGACAATCACTAACTGGGTAGAAAACTCAACTACTTAGGTGAGGTAGTGACATGGTTGGAAGAAGGCCAAACAACTGTGGTTCATTAACTTCATGGTCATATAGCGCTAAATTAAAGCAAGCCAACAAAATCAAGACATTTCACTAAGTGGGTAGAAAACTCAACTACTTAGGTAAGTTAGTGAAATGATTGGAAGAAAGCCAAGCAACTCTGGTCCATTAACTTGATAGTCATATGACGCTAAATTAAAGTAAGCCAAAGCTAGTACAGTTAAAGTGCAAAAAACTAAGTGTAGTCAAAGACAATACATCGTGGTTATATTACAAAATAAATTGCAGTACAAAGCCAAAAAATAAAAATAAAAATAAAAAAATAAAAAGACCCGTCACCATCTTCTGGTAGCACAAATCATAGTTATAAAAGAGAAACCGTGGTGTGCCCTTCACGATGAAAGGTACACCAGGCTCTATCTTGTTCTGTAGTAAGCACTAAGGTCAAGCCACCTAAAACCGACCAGGTACCTAATGCCGATAATTTCTACACATGGCTTTCATTTTAGAACGCACATCTAGGTAGGCCATAGATGGCTTATCGTTTTGGTCAACAAACAATAAAGGCTCTATGACATATTTAGATTTGCGTTCTAAAATGAAAGCCATGTGTAGAAATTATCGGCATTCGGTACCTAGTCGGTGTTAGGTGGCTCGACTTTACATGAAAAATTCAAATTTTCCTCTTTAGTATCAAGGTGTGGAAGCCAATCAAGCCTGAAAGTAGCCGAAAGGTTCAAGTAGAAAATTTGTGAATCAGATTCTCCATGGGAAATTTTAACCCAAGGAACTGATTATGGGCCACAAAGCTCGAGATAAGGTAAACAAGTCTATTCTTACGGAATCCATTCTTAACCATGGTCTCAATAAAGGTAGTATTCTCATAAGTAGTGGCCCATGTAGTGCTAAGGTGGTTACCCCATTTCCAACTGCATAAGAAATACGGATACGAGGCATTGATATTATTATTATTTATTATTATTTTTTTAGAGGTAGGCAAGAAGAAATAGATTTCAGCACAAGTTGATTCATAATTTTTGGATGAAGAATGAATTTAGTTATAAATCTTCAAAGTTGAAGTATGACGCATCCCATTCACGTCATATAGGTACGCTTCTTTCTCTCTAAAGAAGATTTGTATTGCACACACTAAAGATGCTCAAACCAACAACAACGAATCCACAACCACACTTACATATACTAAAACCAACAAGAGAGAACCCATTACCAACTGTAACTCATGCTACAACCAACATCATTACAACATTGATTGCGGATAATGATTCTAGCTGTTGGAGAAAGGGGCCAGTTGGTAATGGGGTATTCACCTTGGACAAGTACTGAATTGGAACAGTCTGTGACAAAACAATGCTGTAAGTTTGCTACACCGGTCTATTGGCCTAAACGATCTTGATAAGATCAGGATGCCATGTCATAATAGACTTCAGGGTCTAAATCATGCAACACAAGGTGCATGAAATTAGTAATAAAATATAGAATAGTAAAAGACAAAGACAAAGCACTAATATGTAAGTAGTTCACACCTACTTAATGGATAAACGTAAAAAAAGCGCTTTTTCGAAACATTTCCTTTTAGAGCATATTAGATCAACGTCTTTATTTAAACTAAGCTATATTAGGCCGTCAAGGAATAAAACTAATATAAAGCAGTGCAAAGCATGGAGCATCCAAAGCAGAAACGCATCAAGACAAGGCTTTTTAAAACAAAAATCAAGAAAGCTCAATATAAGCCTTTCATGAACTGAGATATACAAGTAATTGAGCACCCATGTCTTAAACACAATAAAAAGAAGTTTTGCATAAAAAGTACAAAAAGCTTTACAAAAGAGTCACATAAGATTTCCGTAGAAGGCACACTGAGAATAAAGATTCCTACAAGCTCAAAGGGAAGAAACCATTCTTCCACAATTCTTGCGCAATTCGTTGTAGCATCATAAGGAAAGAACAAGAGGAAGCCACCTTGACCGGTACCTATACAATCCAACGCCACAAACGTAAATTGGAAAGCGCATACGAGGTGTCTTTAAGTAGCTTTAGCGTGTTATTGCAATCACAAGACCATAAACCAAAATCATCCAACTCATCTATTAGAATCTTAGTTATTTATAAAATAGTCAATATTAACTTCAAATCCTCCTGAGCCCTCTCTCACTTTGGAGAATTCCAACATGTTTTATAGAATGTAACTAAAACGAAAATTTTGGACTGGATAAATGAATATAATTTGTACATTATGAATTATTCATCCTATTGATATGGTTAAATATATAATTGTTGTCTCCAATATTTTGTATAAAATTTGAAACTTAAAATAAAGAATTCATTAGTAATTTAATTACAAATATGATATAATATTGACAATTTGTACATGATATACTCTCTGATTGCTTGAACTGTATTACTCTAAGTTTAGTGATTTTTAGAGATTTTATGGTTGCTTAATTTAAGTACTTGACTTATTCAAGAGCACGGTTAGACTAAAATCTTCAAATTTTTGGGTGGAACACTACAACATAAAGTGCAACATAAAGTTTCACAAATCATCCCCTTTCTAATCGCATCACACATGCATGTAGCTAACTTCCTATAAAATATGTGTACTAAAAATTCCTCACTACATTATTTAATCAATGACGGATGAGGAAACTGTGTTTGATTGTGTACATCGTTCACTTTCTAAAGGGTTGAACGTTTAGGAGTTAACCCCTAAGTGTTCTCACCCTTTTCAAATTTGGTTGTTATTAAAAAATGCATTATACACTGCAACTAAGAGGAACATTTTCACGTTTATGAATGAATAAAAGTTGTACAGTAGATTCTATCAATACGGTTAGATTTGCGATTGCTGTAACCAATATTTGTGTGTAAATTTTCAAACTTAAAATCTAAAACTCTTTTGTACAATGATCACAAACAAGATATTGACAATCTAACAATGAAATGAATTGTGATGGAACACTTGTTTCGTTAAAAGTGCACATAGCCATGTGCACTTTTTTTTTGGGTTAATTGTACCATTGCCTCCATATGAAGTAAAAAAAAAAGCATGTATTGTATATTTTCATATGCTAATTTATTTTTTAAATTATGCTTCAAATATAAGAGAATCCAATGCAAACACGCGTACATATTGAAGTAGTTGGCAAATTTAACTTTCACTATCCTTATTGTAAAATTTAGCTACAAATTGATTATTTTATCTTACCTTTTTGAGTAATAATGTAGATCCATACAATAATTCCATAGTAAAAATCAACATTAATTATAACTGGTGAAGTAGAAGTACATACACAATGAAAAAAACGCTTAAATCATTAATAGTTCTAATCTAGAATTAAAGTATTAAACGGTGTCAATCTTGATAATGAGAAAGTACGTAACATACAATTTCAATCCTATGAGTTTCTATTTTGAAATGAATGTGGAAATGTGATTCAATTTAAAAAACAGGACTCTTCATAACTTTTGTATTGCTTATCCAAATATAATGAATATAACCTTCACGTGTGTATGAATTCATAACCTATAGGAAATAATTGCTTCTAATTTTTATAAAAAGATTACATTTCATATTTAATATGAAAAAAGATAAACTATAATTGAAATGCCAACATTCACCTTCAGTTTGTCTTTTGATTCCATCCGCTCATTCCTTTAAAAGTAATAATACCAGACACATTGTACGTGTTGTGCCAAAATCTTATTAGTGTTTCATACATTCATCTTGCATTAATGCTTTACATTGAATTTTACAAGAAATCACAATATCATAACCAAATTCATTTGTTCCTAATTACTTTGATTTGCACAATACACATTTGATGACACGAAATTAAATGAAGAGAACATAATAATTTATGAAATTTATTTCCTATAAGGGGCACACATACAACATAAGCAAATCATGATAATCTCTCTAACCTTCTATATGTCAATAATACTATATCCATGTCTTAGAACATACTACAATTACTAACAAATTATCCTCTCTCATTCTCTAGACTCAGAAAGGCCCAACCCTAGACTAAAAGGGTCATGAATAGATGGATGCACTAATGCATTCTCAGCAAAATCTGTAGCTATAGTCACACTTGCATTTACTTCGTTCATCTCCGCTATTGTTAAATTGTTCCCATCCGTTGTCTTTTGTGGTACTGCCCGTTGAAGTTCCTGAATATTTGAAGCAATATATTTGTATGTAGATTTTCCACCTATAATATCACTCGTAACTTCCTCTCGAGTATACCATTCCATACCATCATTCCAACGATCCAAGATGGCATCATAATAATAGCCATCTTCGTTCAATTGCGATATTTGTTGCTTGGGCGGAACATGAAAGGAATCAGGAGTTGAAAAACCTATGGGCTCATTGTCTTCATCATCTCTTTCTTCACTCAAAAGTACCCCAACCTTTTCTTTACCCTTAGATAATGGACTCCGCAAGCGCATTCTCTTTCGGGGACCGCTACTGCCATCATCTGCATGTCCATAACCCTGAGAATCTCCAGTAGACTGAGAATGGTCATCGCTATCATCAGATTCGGTCGATTCTTCCATAGGATCTATCGGAGGATTCTCCCATAGTGGTTCCTCACCATCTTCACCAACCAATCCATCAACTATTCGTTCTTTCCACCTTCGAAGCCATATCACCATATTCTCATCACGTTCAAATAGTACGAGTTCCTTTGTTTGGCCACACAATCCATGTGTCATATGCGTAAACCCAATGGCCACAATCATCCAATTCTGAGGACGGAAGTAAGATCTGATAATTTCATCCACTACCCCTGGGCATCGTGCATCGTAATATTTCGTACACAAGTCCCAACCAGTTGTGGGCTTAATGAATATTGAATCACAAATCTTCACACGCTCTGCAAAATTCTCCGTGACATTAGCCGTACGTGGATATCACATTATAATAATGATAGGCCCCACGGGTGTATAAGTTGCCACAATTTTACCTCCTCCCTTTACCACTTGGCCCTTTGCGCCCGATTGTGGAGCAAACACATATAAACCCTTGATGACGGTCCAGCCTGGTTCTACTGGAACATTCAACAAATGGAGCACAACCTCCGCAATCTCCCCAGCTGGCAACATAAGTATACAATTCCAACGTTCTGTATCACTCATCCAAGCTTCAATCTTTTGTAATATACCTTTATAATCCACCTCAGTCCAAAAACCTCCACTAGGCCCGTTTCTACAATCAAACATCCATAACGCAGGCCGTGCAAATTTACCTTGTACCGCTTGAGATAGGCATCCTCCCACTTTCACTTTCGTTTCTAGTCCAAGTCCTTTCTGTCCAGCATACTGAAACTCAAAATTCCACAACCCCTCATTCTCTTGGAAAATTTCTTTGCCATCTGCAAACAATCCCAATTTTCCTTCCACAATTAATTTGAAATGATTGAAGACCTTCGATGGAATAAATGTTTTGTTCTTCATCATAGTATCAAACCCGGTCATAGCTTTCACGGATACCCAGTTTTTCCGAAATTCATTCGTGGCATCTCTACCAAGAAAATCAAGTGTTCGATTGTCTCCAAATTTCTCAACATTCCTCATTAGCCAATTTTTCTTATCAATAAAGCCGCCTGCAGCCTCTGTATCCAACCACTTTATAGCATTGTGAACTCCCAAACGTATTTTGGTTTTCTCTGCCCATGTTTGCAATGAATTTGTTGAAGAAGAAAGAAAAAATACTCTTTGATCCATGTTCCTTGTGTCTACAGTTGCAGCTTCGCACAAAAGAACAAAGTCCATTGGACTAGTTCCCTTTAGTGGTTTTAACCAGGCAATTGACATCCGTTTACGTTCGTGTGTAGTAGACTTCTTTCCGCTCTCATTCAACTCTTCTTTTTTGTCTTTCTTTGAAAAGAAAGTGAATCCTTGGTCATAAGCATCACACATAGCCTTCACTGCCAACCATTGTGTCTCTGGAATAGTAGCAATAGACAGCCAATCTCGGTATGTCACATTCATTTTCTTCATCGACATGATATTGTTATCTTTGGTGTCTGGTTTCATTCCAGTAACACTAGGTAGACATTGTAGAAATTGCCGTCTTCTCTCTATGTCTTCATCTTTGAAAGGGCTTGGACATTGAAATTTGGTCCAAACACTT